>OX365947.1:29964759-34964759 GCA_947247005.1 Spisula solida | reverse complement strand
CTGAGAAATTGACCTTTGGGTTTCCACATCAACCAGAGTCCATACTGGCCCGCAAGTAATGTCGGGCAATTTTCATATATCTATGATGAATGAAGTCCTGGTATTTAGGCTACCATCATATATAATTCATAACATATATTTGACTTTATTATATATGGTTGACAATTAGCAAAAATTGTATACAAATGAGGAACAATATACCAAATTTTCACCTAGTGGTCTGGCCTAGGGCACATACATGTTTGTATTATCTTAAATTTCATCTTCCTGTTAAGGATGTTAACTGATGCATCTATCAAGAGTGTTAACAAAACATGCCAGACGCTAATTATCGTTGTCTACCTGTTTCTACCCCCATAACAGGGCCTCGGGCAATTTGATTTCAAATTTTGTAATTCTTAATTTTAACAAATCCCAATAAACAGAATTACTATTTACATTCTGATAATACATATTCAAGTCAAATAATCTGACCAACACAAATACCGGAAGCTAATCCGTTACGAGGGCACACCTTTAGATTCATTCAAATTTCTGATCTGTCAATTAGTAAACCGTGTATTTATACGCGTACAGGTATTCGTAGTGAAACAAATAAAACAAACTTACCTTCGATTAAAATTAACGCCGTTAACAAAACCAAGAAAGAATAATTGGTAAAATCCATCTTTATTGTTCTTCGAAGCACGATACACACAAGAAAAAGTTATTTTGAGTCACCGTAAATCGAAATTTCAGTATCACACATCCGCCATGACTCAAAAACTATACCACAATGCATCGCGCGGAGTAGTTGGATTGTTTACCTGCGTAAACGGGGCTACCAGTGGGGAATGTCAGGTAAATTGGTGAGCAATAAGTGTCAGCTCTGACAAGCGTCAGTTGCTTCCGCAGTGCGCATTGTCAAATTAATTTTTAATCCGCGGCTACGGATTAGCTTATGTTTTTACATAAAACTTAGCTGTTTAATTTTGCGATAAAAATAATTATACATTTTTTTGTAAATGCATTTCCTCTATTAAATGATTAAAAAAATTGACTTAGGCGCCTAAAATTTGATGAATCAGGGGCCACGATTATAATCAAATATCTAATCAAAGTACTGAAGAATTGTTACTTGGGGGATAACGCAAATCTTGGCAATCTATTAAAAATTAGCTTAAATGGTATTGGATTAATAAGTGTAAATATTGTGAAAACTTTTCAGAAATATTGATGACAGCTGCCTCATTCAAATTTCATCTAACGAACCCATTTAGACAATCCGACCATTAAAAACTCAATGAACTAGTTTCAACTATAAAAGGTGCTGATATTCGTAGTTTTAGCTGAGAAAAAGTTTTAAAAAGACTAAGAATAACAGTAAATGGTAATTTCATGAATTTGCATAAATATTGTTTGACGGTAGTAAACAAAAATAATATAAGTAATTGGACAGGGGATGAAAAGTCGTAAAAATAATAATAACAACTTAAACTGCACTTAGTCAAAATTCCATAACTCTAGCTACAAACGAACCGAATAGGGTGCGAATAGCGCGAACGATTCATAAAGGGGACGAAACACTATGGTCTCGAATCTCGGCGCGAAATGTGAAAACAACACCGCTTGGAAAAGGGTTGTTCTTAAGATAGACGCAAAATATTAAGCCGAAGATCTGAGGTAAATTTAATGGATGAAACGTCGATCAATACTATTTATCAATGCAAAATATTGTAAATAGTGAAAATAAATACATTATAGCAGGAGTTTGTTGCTAAACTGTAATATGAACGTTATGAAACCAAACAGTGTAAATTTCGTCTGCATAACCAGGTACTGTAACAGCGACATTTTTATCAACCCTCAAAAACCATTAGTCATTTTACAGCGCGTAGGAATATATTCGCACAAAACATTAACTCACAGAAGAAACATTCCAAAACTTCTCGCAATACAAAGAAATAAAAAATAATTCAATTGCTAGGGACAAATGTTCTTAAAAATGATTGAAAATTACAATTTTGGTTTAGATTAGCTGGAACTCGTTTTTTGCTGGGATGAATTGGTCGTGGAGAAATTACATTGGTAAAATCGTAGTGATTTCTAAAGTTGGTATGTAACAATACTTGGGGGAATCCCCCAAGTAAAAATACATGTTTAGATCCTTGCAAGCTTTGTTGTAAAAAAATACGCACACCAAACATTTTATGTGATAGTTAAGTAGATTTTACACAACCCTATTTTATTTTTAAAATTCATCCAATTAATTAATAAATTATAGAACAATTCAGTTTATAAAAGCAAATGCAAGTTACATCAAAATTAAAAGATGACCATTGTAGTTTAATTCGTTACGTAGCATTCTATCCAATATAATTATTCCTTTTAGATGCGCGATCTCGGGCACCTTTTAACACGAAGGTTAATTTAAAATTTAATTTAATTTGAAAATGGCAATTAATACGAGCTGATAACAGCCATTCTGAAACTGTCTGAGCGATGGAAAGGTGACACCAATTTACGTATTCCTAAGAACTTGAAATTATGTTGCTCTCTGCAGGACCATTGGATATATACCCTAACCAGACCAAACACCACTCACCTGTCACACTCTGCACACAACAATGAAGGACTATGTACAATGGATTTAATTTCCTGCAGTTCTAAGCAAAGACTGAACGGAGGCACAGTCAAACTATCATCTTCCGCCTGTAAACATTTCCCTATGCAGTCGTCCATTTGTAATACGGTGGTCTGCTGAAGACATAGACAGCCGTAGAAGATATGGAAGTCATGCTCACATATTCATATATGTATACAATTTTTGTGTGGAATACGAGTCAGAAATTAATAAATTAGCCAACAAAAACACAGGTAACTGTATCATTAATAAAGATTAAATACTTTTTTTATAAAATTTATAATATCTTAGATAATATAAATTTTATATTTTTTTACTCATTATCAATGATATAGTTACCTGTGAACAAAAAGGCTTAAAATGTGTATGCATGAGTACACATACGAGGGGCATTCTGAAAGTTCTGATAACTGAGCGATTACTTAACATTGGTATGTCAGATATTTTCAAAGTAGACTAATCAATGTAAAGTTATCGCTCTGCTATCAGAACTTTCAGAAAGCCCCTCGTATATAAGTTAAACAGGATGCATAAATCTTAAGATACAAATTTGATACTTTCCTTGTTAAAGGTTAAAGACCATGCATCTAGCAAGATTGTTAACACCAAGACACTGGTGCATGTACTCTGCATTGAAACAAACCATTTATACTCCCAAGATTACAGAGTGATGACATGTTCGCAGCCATTTATTTGCACTTGCAGGTTCTTCATGGTTATCCACAGCTGACCTCTCTATTGTGCAGTTGAACCTTTTTATACAAGAATTTGACTGAGGATAATGTAAATAATCATTCACATAAGCCCAGCTCTGGTTTTCCAGTATGCTGTATATTTACAGAGTGTTAATTAAATTTAGTTTTTTAACACCAACGTGTTTATCCATAACTAAATTGTTCATAAAAAAAAGTGCACTGTTTTTATTTTCATTGAAAGCAGGACTCCCATGAGTACAATGTTATGACATTTTACAGTCATTTTGTCATGCTATCCAAAGTTGAACTCTTAATTGTCCAGCTCAATCTTTCTAAGCACCTATCAATGTTTTTCCCCGGGGGGGGGGGGCGGCGGGCTGACCCAGGGGAATTTGACATTTTTACTTTTTCAAAGTCTAAATTCCCACCCTAGAGCAAGGGCAATTTGTCAAAATCCCCTCACTGGGAGATGCTTTACATACCCACCGGGATCAAAATTTCGGCCAAAGTCTATTTCCCCGGGACTCGGCACCATTCTGTCTGTCAAATTCCCACCTATCGGGAAAAGCCTTCTGTCAAAAGTCCCGTGTATTCCCGCCGCCCCCCCCCCCCCCCCCCCTGGGGGAAAACATTGATAGGTGCATAAGAGTTCGTCTGACTCCACTCCACAACTTACGCCACAACTCCACTTCATGACTCCACTCCACGACTCCACTCCATGTTTTGTAGTATGCTAACCCTGACCTTCCACGCGATTAGCTCAGTGGAACATACTAAACTCTGTTCAAAATTGTCAGTTCAATTCGCCTAGAGAAAGGTTGCAACCCATTTGATAGGGCTATTAAATGCAATCTTAGAAGATACAAGCTGGGCCCGGTGCATTATGATTTTAACACTAACCAGATTATCTGAAGAAATTAAAATGTTCCGACCACTACGTAGGACTGGTCACTGTAACAGAAATACGACTGCATGTTCGCATTGATTTCGTCTCGAAACAACTTAATCATTTGAGAGAGAAATCTCATAAATTAAATGACGCTAACGTGATACTGAAGATATACCACGGGGGCTCGTTTTCACGATTTCCGAATAACCTATCATTGTTTGTAACGTTACTTCTTTCATGCATACCGGTATATAGCAACACAGGACAACAACATAATATTCATGCCAAGATTTTTAGTATTTTACACCACTTCTTATGCACCAGTCTATTGAAACCATGGTCACAACACATGTACTGGAATGGCGAAGGCTTTTACTTTTTTTTCAATCTCTGGTATAGTCCGTTAGCGACTAAGCTGGACCTCCATAAACCTTAAATATCTTTAATTTAAATAAAAGCAATTATGCAAATAATGAGCTCCGGCCCATATAGCACATGCAACACAAGCATTTCTGCATAATAACAAAATACAACAATTGTCGCTATCAGCAAAGTCTTCGGTTTTCAAGATCATTTAGAATTTGTGGGGACGAGCTGTGCAGGTGACAATGAGACGATCACCAACCCCACAACAACTACAGAAACAGGCAATTATTTGATAACATGTATGTGCTCCCGATGGGGCAGACATTACAAGGAAAAACAAGATACTAATTAACTAGGAACATAATGTTTTTCTTTATTATTTCATTGTAATATACAGTTTAAAGTAAACTTTACACCACCTTGCTTACATTCATTTGACATAAGAATAACTTAATATTCTAAGTAACCTATTTTGGAAAACTATCAATCTACATCTATTTGAACATAAAGTGCTTTATTTTACATGTACTCCTCTCTTTGTGTATATAATGTACCATGCATATATGTTAGTATGTATATTTTTGTGTATATATGTCTATGCTTTTCGTTGCCAAAGGCAAATGTGTTTGCCGATTTGCAATAAAGTTTATTTGTTTTATTTGTTTTATTTGTTGTATTTGTTATTATTCATGGTGTCTTTTTTACGTTTCAGTTTACAGTGCTGTTCATTATGTTCTTGGTACGATCAATCAATTATGATAAAACAATCATAGAAGCATCAGTTATAATATATAATATATGCATATATAATGTTCTTAAAATTTAAAATTCGATCAGGGGGGGGGGTCGACCGGGATCAGCAGGAGCAAGCGAGTACCACGACTTCCAATCGTGACGTCATTTCCCGGATTAGGGAGGAGCTATGGGAGGAGCCACTGCGCCAGAACCCTGGTTTTTCCCGTTGCTACTTACGGTTCACTTTTTTAAAAAATACATTGATATAGCATCACTTGCATTCCTATTTGAACAACCCTCGTAAATCATTTGCATATCTCGGTTTTAGCAAAAGAAACCACTGGGACTGACGCGAGTCCAGTGTGTAACAAGGTGCGGAGGTTTTCATTGCTTTTATAGATTGATCATCAGTAGTTTTAAACTTCGGAATCGAATGCATGACCCATGTATACCACGTTAGGGAAAAAGTTCAAGAAACTGTCCATCCCTGAGAAATAATGGAGACGATACCCCGAAGTGGTCGGGTTTCATTATTTCCCTGGAATGGACAGTTACGCGGATTTTCTCTGACTTAAAATACACAATGATACTGGTGCAATAACTCTCCATTACTGAAAACAATAATCTAATCACTTGGATGTATTTTAATTTACAGAATAAAATACGGTAGATAACACGGGAGACAACAATAGTTACTGTGGGGAAATTACTAACCAAATGTATACGCAGTGATTTCCCTTGTCACTCTCAGTAGCAATAGTTAACCGTGAACGCGTCATCAACGTTCGTCATGTCTCTCTATCACAGTGTATATCTAGTCAACTTCCGGTTATCGCAATAATGAGTACACGTTGAATTGTATAGGATTGCAATTATGAGTACAGTGATTTGGTTTATACGCGGTGTCTATATTAATTTTGAATCCAAATACAATGTATAAATATTCACACCTTTCTAATCATAGAGATTAATAATTCGTCTGTTCAAAGTACATGGCGAGATCTGGGAGTCGCGGGCGAGACTAAACTTCGATCAGGATCTTGAAAATCCTGTTTTGATCCCAAGAGTTATTTTTAATACATGTAAATTGAAACAATAAATATTTGATTTCGTTTGATTTGAAACGAACAATGGAAGCGTTCTTATCATCCGGAATTCGAAGTAGACAGAAAGTTTTGTTTAAAATAATGTGTGACGGATTTCGTTCTGTTTATACAGGATTCCGGATATGGTGGATTAGTTAGGTACAATTGTCTGTGATGAATTCCGGACGATCTGTAATACCGGCATTTTTCATGATGTCATTTCACGGTGAAAATTCCACTTCAGTTCCCAAGCATTGTATCTGTATCCATTGCCTGCAGCACGAACCCAACCCCCCAACCTTCGACATACTATGACTAGCTTATCCATATAGTCAAGGTAGACGGGATAGGACTGGACGCCAATACATTCTGTCTCAACCAACATGTCTCACAGCCCTAGTTTAGCCCATATCGTAGCCGTGGTTGTGGGTTGGAGACTACAAGGTATTCTCGACATGTTACCCTTGTTTCACCATATGTGATAGAAAAAAGTCGTTTAGCATTTTACATTAAATTTCATATTGTGTAATGACGTAATGAAGATAATATAACTCATATTATTACGTCATGAAGAGGATCTATAACGAGCTGTCAAACTATATCAACTCTTATTGAACGAGTTCTGGAAATGTTATATATAACAGGATCTAGACATGCGACTATGTTTCTCGACGACTGATACGGTTGTTATATTAAACATCCTATTACTGCTGACGTTGAGACGCGCCACTGGTTGTTATAATGTTTTACCCGGATGAGATACCGACATTATACAGCACGTGTGACGGCAACAAAGCCAAATAAAAGGATGTACCTGGTCGTGGTTTCCATGACAACGAGAAATAACGTCGGATTGCTGATTTCCTTTGTTGTATAAAAATGAATTTAAACGTGCAACTTATATATTTCATGAACTATTGCCAGCCTGATAGCATTTGGATACGGTTTTAAGTACTTATTTTACAAACTTGCGTGATTTGCGGATAAATTTGTCAAATATGACGTTTAGCATTATTGTTGTTTTACTTTTACTTCATGTTAACAAACAGGCATAAGGAGCGTTTTTACTTGAATTTGGATTGTTGCAACAATAACATACCTTGCCGTCGAGTAAATGAGTGTTCTTACACATCCGAAGTTCTTTGTCGCACTACCGAAGCTATTGTAACATATTTTTTACTGGCGAAGCCTGTTACGATGTAACACCGTGTACAAGGTATTCGTAAACTGTTAGTTTAAAACATTTCTAGAGTTTGTGGTTTCGTAGACTGAATGCTATTGGTCGGCTATGTTTGTATATAACACAACAAAGCACCTTACCGTTATGATAGTTTGAAATACTGTTGAATTACATAAAGATAACCATACATAGACAACCGATTTTTAAATTAAGTCGTACTAGCAGGAAAAAAATCAGAAAAACCCACGCCATTAGCCTGATTTGCGCATGTATGTTACAAACTAAATTGTATTCGGTCGGGAGAACAGATGGAAGTGAAAACTATGATCTTAAAACTATTGCCAGCCTGTGCTCTTCTCTGTGCTTATAGTCACGCACATAATACGAACCAATGGGGTGAAAAAGAATTCGAGAAGTGTCCAACGGAGGAGACAAGATTTCGAATTTTCTTGAAAACGACAATTACTGACTGCGTTAAAGAATGCGCTAGGAGACCTGTGTGTAAAGTTATAGGCTATAAACGTTCCTATAATATGTGCGAATTACACACAGCAGCGGCACCTGGAACTGTAGCAATACATGACAAGACGTGTATACAAATAAAGATGGATACAGTTGATACTTCACAGGTATAGTATTAAGAAGTTCGTTGTTTTCAGTTTAATATTGGTTGACCGCTGCATTATTGATGTGACATTTCTTGAGTAGACAACTCACCGTCTTATAAACACCATTGGTACTATTTTATCAAAGCACTTACGGAAAACGTAACTTAACGATCAAATTTAAATTCTTCATAATTTATTTACAATTATAAAATGTGGTAAATGGAGCTGCAATACTAATATTGATTCAGTTAATGAACTCCTACAAACCATATCCGTCGACAATTTGCAGTTGTTAAAGAATTATAAAGAATTTAGATAAGAGCGTAACTTTAAGGTTTTCGTAAGTGCTTTGATAAAACAGTACATAGAACTGATTTTGATCACTATTTTCTCGTTTGTATAACTTTTTAAACCTGTAATTTCATAAAATTAGTTCACTCTTTGCACGTACAAACATGTAAATACATAGTATTTCATCAATGTATCATTTTAAAGTAGATTTTGTCGTATTTTTACAAATATTAAATTTGCGATTAAATCTTTTAGCTGTAATATTTGTCTTCATTTGATTCATTAGAATATCAACTAATAATAACTATAAAAATTGTATACCTATTATGTAACAAGGATTCTGATTGACCCAGACGGCCTGCACGAGAGGTCTATATATTTTAATATACACCTCCCGAAACCGAGACTGGGGTGGATATAACTTATTATTACGTGACGTCATGCTCATACATATTTATAGGCTCTAACCTAGCCATTAGATGATAAATGCCGTTAATAAATACGTAAATGCCCTCTCATTCATGTACATAAGAAGAGCATTGTTAGCTAGAACATTTGAAGAGTCGTCTTTTGTTTCTGTTACATACACTTTCCTGAAGAGAGACTGAAGTTGTTATAATTTAAGAAGAGTAGGTAGAATAGGTTTTATTTCCTTGACTCATGGCATGGTATACAATATAACAGTTGTCGACTTATGTTTCGATGAATATGATGTTTAGTTTACCTTCAAAAAGTTATATTGACCTCTGACTTCGTCATCGGTCAATATCACTTTTTTCAGGTCAACAAAACATCATATTCACCTCAACATAAGTCAACAACAGTATATTATTATACAACATACTAGTAATTAAATCGCACTTTTAAGACATGAACCTATATGGATACATCCCCTTTATAGGGAAAAAATCATTAATGGCCTATCAAATTTTCAAAAAAATAAAAATGCATGTTCCTATAAATATGTCCTACAATTCATATCACTAAAGTAAACATATCCTGTGTAAAAATGAGCATACTCACTAGTATCCCGATTTCTCTCGTAATTACAATCTGGAGACAACACTGCGAACAATATGTCATGTTCAACCAAAAATGTCATTTGCGGCCATTTTCACGACTATGAATGAAAACCTTCCGAAAAAAACACGATGACAGTCGTGCTACACTTTGATATTTTTACATAATCTGTGTTATGCAAATTTTATATATGTATAAAATATCAAAGTCTAGCAAAAATGTCCTTTAACCAATAAAATAAATGTTTGTTACAGTGTTATATTTACCAGGTTTGATAGTAACACAACTTATAATTTATTTTTATTGTTCGCAAGATAACAGGCGGCTGTAGGCCTACGTGTAACGACTGGCAAGTTTGTGACGCCAAAACCAAAACATGTTCATATGAAGGTAACAAATGTTTTAACCCTTTTGTATTATAGACATTCAAGAGAGTTTTAATGACGATTAAATATTCAAAAGTGGCACTTGCCGAACAGAACAAAACAAACGGTTTATTTAGCTTAAGCATATATACATGTACAACTCATCACATGTAATACACATGTACATGTTTTAATCAACTGCATTGTCTTCAGCATTTCCTGATCATCATTGTCAATTACCAGTATCACGGTGTATGTGATACTTTGCGTGACACATACCTTATGAGAGAGGTGTATGTACGATATTCCTGGGCGCCGTATCTCGGTGTTGGCTGAGCTCAAACCAGGAGAGAAATGGTCTCCCCAGGGATACGCGAACGCACTTTTCCTTAGGTTGCCTAATGACCAGTGGAAGTTAAAAATGTCAAAGGGTGGCTAAACGGCTGAATTGCTGTAATCGGCCCTCGAAAACTGGCCACTTTTAAACTTTTTATAAGCACATATATTTACCTTTGCAACATTATACAATATTGTTTAAACTTATTTCAGAATAACTTAACGTGGTTGTACAATAGCAATTTCATGGAATTTTCATGGCACCATCTCAAACATACATGTATACAGTCACGTGTAATAAGATTGTGCCTTCATCAGCTTTTAAGCATAATAAAAACGACCATATTTCCTATTATAAGTTAAATACAAATATCACCTTATTCAGTACTTTGATTTTATCTTTGTATGGTATTGCATTATGTACATCTTTAATGTAAATTGGTGTCCGATGTTGGACTTCACCGACTTCTAGAACAGTTTGGATGATCGCGAGTATGGCGGGATATAACTGAAATACACGTAGTTTTAGAGTTTTTGCATTTCCATTATAATAGAGTGTGATCCTGGTATGATAAAATCAGTGACGAATGGAGTTATGTATGGAAATATGAACGGCATAGGTTCAATCAAGCGTCTAATATGTGACCATGGGTATTACATCAGAAAGGACGTCCAACAATTGCAGACTTGTTAACTTTCTTTATGTAAAATGTTAAGCCCAATGCTGATAAAATGTTACCAGAATGGTCAAAAAGACCAGGGGTGGTATTCAATATTCATCTTACTTGACTTAAGGATAAGGACAACCAATCAGATCACACTACGCTAAACTCTTGGTTAGTAACAGGCGATATGATTGGCCGACTAAATAAGATCAGCATTGAATACCACCACTGGTCAGTCAGATTTTCAATGTAACTCTGCGCCCAATGTACATGAAGGTCAAGATGTCGGCAAATTGTTGAAAACATGATGCCACTTTAACGTATCGGTACTTTCGCCACGAGCAATAACTATTTTTCAGAGGCCACAAATGTTGCCAAAGATAAACCCGCTAATCAATCAAGCTTTTACGAGAAACTCAAATACCCCGCCTCCAATGGAGTGGACGGTAATACGGACCAGCGTTTTTTGGAGGGCAACTCTTGTTTCCATACAAAGGAGAACGAGGTCAACCCATGGTGGCGAGTAGATTTGGAGACTTTTTATTACATTACATATTTTGTATTGTACAACCGAATAGAGTTCAGTAAGTTAATTATTACAACATAGTTTCGTTGTCATTATATATCCTTTCCGCTACCATAGCGTACTAATGCAGACTCGCCGGGATGGCCATTTCGGCCTTCCGTAGTTTTCGATCTAAAGGCCCAAATTCGGGAATGTTGCTGTCATGGGTACACAGGCATCCCATACTAAAGGATATTACGGACCCAAGGTCGTGCACAGGTTTTTGGGCCCACTGGAACCCCTTTAAAGAGGGCTTTGAACGTAGATTTTCCAAAACTGAAATTACTGGTCCTTCCCGCCATTGCGGTACGATTCTCTTCGGGATTGCAATAACATTTAGCGCCAAAATGTTTTTTTTTCTATAGAAGGAATATAAGGCTAGACAAAGGGGTCAGGATCAGTCCCCTTAAGGGGCCCAAAAGTAGGCCTACCAAGCTAAATAAAAAAAAAAGAAGTATTTCGCGCTAGGGTCACCGTCACAACGTCATTTCCGGTGACCTTTAGTCGAAATGTTGACATTTTTTCTACTTTCACATTGGGGCAGGTGTGTAGCATCCGGATGTATCGAGTTTTTATCAGTGCTGCAAGTCAATAGTGTCTCAGGGACGGGGTATAAGGATCATATGAATTTCTCATGACCCCTGACCCCCAAACAATCGTGGTAGCGGAAAGGATATAGAGGATATTTGTTGCTTTTGATTTAAGATCGAATTTTATTTCAACGAGTGATCACAGAAAATCAATATTTTCACGAGTGGCGTAAAATTTAGTTTTCTGTGATCACGAGTGAAACTAGTAAAATTGATCTTACACCAAAAATAAATACATTTTCTGTTTATTATATGCCTCAATTCCTATTTAATATGTGCCGTAATTGGCTTAATTGAAAAAAAATCACGTCGAAATAAGAACGTGAGAATTATGACGTCATGATGACGTAACGCATATTTTAAAGCACAGCGCCGTTGACGTTACGTTTCCTTTTTCTGCATGATACTGGAACCAGCTTTTAAAACGGTGAAAATAACAAAGTGGTAATTTCACTGTTATTTTCAATGTTATTTTCACTGTTATTTTCACTAAAAATTATAATCTCCATAGTCCATTGAAAGCAACTAATAAAAACACCATAATCATACCGTAAATCAGTGTATATTTGCGAAGGCCTAATCTTTATTTTTGCGAATTTCTACTGGGCTCTACTTTTCCCTATTTTTTTATATAAGCCCTATTATCCCTACTTTTTTTCATTTCAAAATGAAAAAAAAAGATATTTATGATCTTTTAGTTTTACTTTCAGTTACATTGTATTTGTGATTAGTAGAATTTAGTTCAGGTGTTGATGTGGTTTCACTGGTGAAGTTCATCCTTGAAAGCATAGTGCATTGGTCAGTCACTCATCATCATGTCCAACAGGTAAATAATTGACATTATAATGAAGAATATTTTCAGATTCATAGATTTTACTTCCTGTTTGTCAATATATATGCATGAATGTTAAGTCTGTACACTGCCTAGTGCTTGTTGTTATGTGATGCCCTTGTGTATGTTGATGTTAATGTTAATGGTTGCCCAGTGATGCTTTGGCTAAGGGTTCCCACAGTTGCCATGCCCAAAACCTCCAATTGTTATAGATTGCCAGATATTCTCAGAATTTTCTTTATACATGTACTCTAAAATAAAAGTGTATACTAGTGAGTCAGCAGTGATATGCATTGAATTTTCAAAGGTACATGATAAAGCTCTTTGAGGTGTATTTGAAGTTCAAGGGTGTTCTTTATGTATTTTTAATTTGGAACAAAGTAAGCAAATTTGGGAAAATATCCCAATTTCCTCATTTTGTAGTCTTCAAAACAAACAACTAAGTAATTGACTAGTATTGGTGTAATTCAACTGTAATCTTATTATTATGTTGTAAAACATGGTCTGTTTTGTTACGAAAGCATGTGCAAATGTGGATATGATTACACTGCAGTGACCAATTGCTCTCGTGTCTCTTGCTAAATGAGGTATATTGCATTTGTAGCAGTGTTTAGCATGACTTAATACATTTCAAACCAACTCACCTGCTTGAGCGTGTTTGTTAGCTAGTTGATATTGCAGGTATTCAAATGCATAATTGGACATTAACCATAAACAATGCCTCACGAAAAGACAATGTTTACCCTTCTCTGGCTTGGAAAGACTGACCAAAATGGCAATCGACTTAAAATGGTGTGAGAAAGATTCACAATCAGACAGTGCAGGTTACTGCTTTCTGTGTAAGTCAACAATTCAGTGTAATAATAATGGCATCAAACAGATTCTGAATCATGCCAAAGCGCAGAAGCATAAGGACATTGCTAAGTTGAAGTTCAGTACTAGCAGCCCTCAGGTGTACTGTGGTGTGTCAAAGTAAAAAACAACCACATCACAAGGAGGAAGCGGTGCTGTTCCTGGGTCATCTAAACGAATATTTATGGTGTCTCAGTTTCAGAAAGACAATGTGATGACTGCAGAAATACTATCGGCATTGAAAGTTGCAGCGGCAGGTTTTACATTTAGCTCATGTGATGAGCTATACCAGCTTTGTTCAAAGCCATGTTTCCAGGAACAATCAATGATAATTTTACTATGAGCAAATCTAAAATATCGTATATGTTTACTGATGGTTTAGGACTATACTTTAGGACAGTGCTATGTAAAAAGTCAGTGAAAGTAAGGTGTCATACACATTACAGTTGAATGAAACTGGAAATGCACAAGGCAATAAGCAGTGTGATATACTGTTAAGATTTTGGAACACTGAAAAGGCAGAAATAATTACTCATTTCTTCAAGGCCGTGATGTTTGGACACGCTGTCGGAGAGGGTGTAGCACAGGAATGGATCAACAGTTTGAAAGTAGAGGACGGTACCCACCTGCCACTACAGCAACGTACTAGTATTGGTAGTGTTGGACCAAATGTTAATAAAAAAATCTGGATTCTTATTAATCAACACATGAAGTCAAATGGTCTCCCAGGTCTTGTAGAATTTACCCCATGTACTTTGCATGTAGTTCACAATTCCTTTAGGAAGGGATTAGACATATTTGGTGAAGATGTTGAGGGGCTGGCTGTTGACATATTCCAATGGTTGAAAAGCCATATTTGTCAGAAAGGAGATTTCCTACAAACTTTGCTGAGTATGGACCTCACTGGGGATGTTTTTGTAAGACATGTGCAATGTCGTTGGTTAACACTCATCCCAGCTTTAGAAAGAATACGTAGCAACTTAGATGCCTGTATGCAGTATTTCTTGCGGGACCTTACACAATCTAGTTCACAAAAACCGCTCACACCACTACTTGAAAAGTAATGAAAGGTTCAACAGGATCTTTGCAAACCTATCCTCTCATGAGATGTACATAAAGCTGCTGTTTTAATACATCTGCTTCATACTGAGTCAACATATCTTCTGAAGATAGTCATAATGCGTTTCATGAAACATGATAAAGTCAGTGATGCTACCTGTAAACAATTGATTGATAAAAATATGGACAATGGAGAGAACTTGCTGGATTTGAAAGACATGGAAATAGGAGAGAGCAAGTTAACCATGGCTAAGCTTAGTGAATAACAAAGGAAGCAAGTTTTGAGAGAGATACAAAAGTTCTACAAATAAGTAGCTAGCTATTTTAGAAAGAAGCTACCTTTATCCCAGAAAGTGTTGAAATATGCTCAGTGTTTGCATCCAGAAGTCAGAGATCAAAACACAGCATTGAGATAATTATGTGTGGTACCTTGCATAAGAGATGCCAAGTACCAGACCAGATGAGATTGTCATGGTTTGCGATGAGTGGAAAGTTTACAAAGGTGAAGATATCCAGGACAGTGTTCTATACACTGAGGATGAAGAACTGAAGAGGGTTGACCATTATTGGAATGCAGTCCTTGCCAGAAATCAGCTAGTGGCCAACTAAAGTTTCCAACTTTGCAAAACTGGTACTTTCATGATTATGCCTAACTCATGGGAATGCAGATGTAGAAAGGAGCTTATCAGTGGATAAGAAGATCCTTACACCATAGCGAACTATTCTATCAGAAGAGGCTTTGAATGCATTGAGGCTCACCAGTGATCTAGTAGCACAATATGATGGACATGTAACTCATGTGCCAATTACAAAAGGTATTATTAGATATGTAAGTAATTCTCATCAGAAGTATCTTAAACGATTAGAGGAAGAAAAACAGGGGAGATGTTTGCTTAAGAAGGCACAGCTAGAACAGAAGAAACTGAAATGTAATTGAAATCTATGAAAAAGAATGAAGACAGAAAAAGAAAAATATTCGAAAAAGAAAAGGAAGTAAAAAAGAATGAAGCATCTCTTCAAGAAAATGCATAATGCAAATACGTTTGTAATATATTCAAGGAAGCCAGTGATAGACTGTCATGTGCCATCAAGAAAAAATACTTCAAAGAAATTGATATTGCTCATGCATTGCTTGATGTGACTAGGAATAAAATCGAGAAAGCAAACAGTGCCTTAGATATTTGCAGGAGTCAAATAAATGACATTGAAATCAAGAAGAGCAAGTTGATTGCTAGTTACTTTCAGAATGCAAAATGTAGTGATTCTAGCAAATAATTGTGCATTAGAAACATAACCTAGATATTAACCTATAGTATTCAGGCGGTGTAATGATGCATACCTATACATATTCTGTAGAGACAAATTTTAGACTCTAGAGAGTGTTGCTTTGCATGTTCATATAACTTTCTTTCTATGCTTGTACCCTATGCTTTATATATATATACAACATTGCACTATCAAATGTGAACCCTTGTGTAAATGCTTGTAAGAATTCATATGAGCCAGTCTCCAGGAAAACCTGCTATAATGACATTATGTAATTACTATATGTAACAAGATTTTGATACAGCTCTAAAATAAGGAAAAATACATATCTATTGATTCTATTTTAAGTAATTGACCCATATAGTACTATATCTTAGCTTTAAATTTTCCTATGAATTATGTCGAAAACACATACTTGGTTGCTATGGTGACCAATTTCAGAAAAGTATTCCGATTGAGAAAAACGAGGATTTAGTTGTTTAAAACAGAAGTAGCCTTTCTCTGAATGCAAACAATTTCGATTTTGATTTATGTTTTGAAAAGTGAAACATAATTAGAGAATGTGGTACTATTTTGAACAATTTATGTCAAGAATTGATCAAATGGTGTAATTATAAAAGTCTTGTTACAGTGACGTCGAATAACGTTCCAATGACGTTTGCGACGTCACACAAAAAGCAACAAATAGGAACTTTACAAAAATAGCTGCAACTTTGTTAAAATTCAAGATATTAACAAAATTTCTTTTGCATTTTGCTTCATTAACATTATCCTTTAATACTATGGAAAATCTCAAAATCAATATTTTGTCAAAATAGCAGGTTTTCCTGGAGATTGGCTCATATATAGATCTAAATAAAGAACCAAAACACTTGCTATCTTATTGTACAAAATATAAAATAAGATATTCAAATGTTTGTTCTCAATCTATCAGTTTTGTACCATAGTACAACTAGGGATGTGATGGTTAAAACAGCATGCTCATTTGTTACTGCAGATAGAGCATGTTTTCTTCAGTTACTAGTACTATGTTACAAAGCTGTCTATAAACCATATAGCTTGCAAAT
Organism: Spisula solida; assembly: GCA_947247005.1. Classification (NCBI taxonomy): domain Eukaryota; kingdom Metazoa; phylum Mollusca; class Bivalvia; order Venerida; family Mactridae; genus Spisula; species Spisula solida. The sequence continues at coordinate 34,947,670 of OX365947.1, read as the reverse complement.
ACATTTGTTATATACATGGATAAAAGTTGTCAGGATCTTTTAGGAATTTAAGGATTTTAGTGTCCAAAAAAAAGGGATGTTTTCTTTATTTGGCCTATGTAAATTGGCAATTTTATCAGAATTTTAAGATTTTCAAAATTTCTAACCGTTACCCATGTATAAATATTTTTATGCCTATACTTACACTGATTGCGGTGATGGTAACTTTAAATTCACACTGATTTTGTGATGGGTATACATGTAATTTGATTTGCCTATTATGTTGACTTTTCTATGTCTGTATTCACCCTTATTATGGGAATGGTGTATTTTAATTTCACTGTCATGTAAAGTCTGAACAATACTAAAATTACCATTAAAGCTGTCAAGTGTACTGGCAAGATATGTATGTAACTGTGTTGATTCAATGTATTAATTGTGTTTACTGTTACTGACAAGTTTATTGTTCTGTATTTCATTGTGTATTTGTATTAATAAAGAAAATAAAAACAATTTCAGGTGATTGTCTTTCAAGGATGGAAAGAACTAGCGAAACACACAGCCTGAACTGATCTTGTAAAAATATATCACGGTAATATTGTACTAAAATGGTAAGAAATTACTACTTTACCCCTACTTTACACCTACTTTTTAATGTCAGAAATTCCTACTTTGCCCTTCTTTTTTTTAAAAAAATGCCCTACTTTTGCCCTATTTTTTCTTGAAGAGGCAGTAGAAAGCCAGTGAATAATTTTTCAGTTAGATACGACGGCCGAATATCTACTAGTAGTCAGTTTTCTGGGACTTTATCCTTACCAGTAGGCTGCCAACTTACCTTCCCATTGATGATTGCCCAGTACTAAATTTGTTAGTTATTAAACAACTGCTATTATTATATTCGTAAACCCCTACACCAATGTCAGTTTATGGTATGCACATATTTATATACAATATTTCGTATTTGGGATATTGGTTATACTGTGTGCTGTGTAGAAAATATCTTCATTACAATCTCAGATTAGTTATATGCGATGATGTCTATGTCAGTTAATTTCTACTTGAAGGCGAGAGAGCTCACGATATTGAAGTGAAATTCGGTCTAACAAATGATCCGGACATATTGACTCCAATTGATTATATACCCGGCGTACTACCAAGTAAGTATACCAAAGAGTTAGGATATGGAATGCTCACACGATACGCTCAAGTCTCGATAAAATCGACAGGCACGGCCACCCTTCATTTGTGTGAAGTAGAACTGTTTGGATACCAAGGTAAGAATTATTCTACGCTTGACAATTAGTCCATAATTATGTAAAATAATTGGATCCAAATGAAATAAGACCACTATCCTTGATTCAGGTAAAAATAATATTTTATTGCAGACATATGCGGAATACAAATATAAATGGATCAAAAAGAAATATGACCACTATGCGGAATACAAATGTAGGGCATTTGGTATGGCTTGGTTTCTCATTTTATAGGCAATGTGTAATGTTATGTTACCTCGAGGTCTACGAGGAAAGACAGTGTGTTATGTTATGTTACCTAGAGGTATACGAGGAAAGGCAACGTGTTGTGTTATGTTACCTAGAGGTCTACGAGGAAAGACAATGTGTTATGGTATGTTACTTCGAGGTCTACGAGGAAAGGCAATGTGTTATGTTATGTTACCTCGAGGTCTACGATGAAAGGCAATGTGTTATGTTATGTAACTTCGAGGTCTACGAGGAAAGACAATGTGTTATGTTATGTTACCTCGAGGTCTACGAGGAAAGGCAATGTGTTATGTTATGTTACTTCGAGGTCTACGAGGAAAGGCAATGTGTTATGATATGTTACTTCGAGGTCTACGAGGAAAGGCAATGTGTTATGATATGTTACTTCGAGGTCTACGAGGAAAGACACTGTGTTATGATATGTAACCTCGAGGTTTACGAGTGAAAAGGGAGTATCAAACAAGCAATATACACTTGTATGTACATGTATTTATAAAAAACATCTTTAATTACGAAGTTGTTGTTTGTTTTCAGAGTAGACTTTACGCTGTATGTTGACGGATCCAGAATCGGAATCCTTCACGAGACCTTTTCGAGTCGGAAGTGTTGCACCAATATACGTAAATCACATGAAATTTCCCGGAAATATCAAGAAGACATTGTTTATTGTAGCGTGTTGTTAGCTCACCTGTCAGTTATTGTGATCACTCTTCGTCCGTCGTCAATCCGTCCGTGCGTTCGTGTGTCCGTCAACAATTCATTCAAACGACTTCTCCTCCTATACCACTTGGCCACTTTCAACCAAACTTCACTGGACTGTTCCTTGGGTGGTCCTTTCTAAAATAGCTAAAATACTAGTAGTAGGAAAATCTTTTGAAAAATCATAAAAAGTCAACCACTGGCCAGATTTCAAAATAATTTTACAGAAATAGTCGTAGGGTGACCCTCTTAAAAAATAGCCACTTTTGTCATGATTCGTCAAAAAAATCTTCTCCCCTAAAAGTACGGGTTTGATTTCACTATTAATTGGTAAAATTGTTCCTTGTGCAGTCCTTTCTTAAAATAACTAAAAGAATTGTAATCCATGCAGAACTCTGGTTTACATGACCCTTAGTCACCACTATGTGGGGCGCAGTTTTTCCTTATATATCTATAGTAAAGTCTTTTAAAATCTTCTCTAAAAGTACTGGTTGGATTTCATGTTAAATGGGTAACAACGTTTCTTGGGTTATCCTTTCTAAAAATAGCAAAACGAATTATAATCCTTGCAGAAGTCATGCAGATTGTCATGGCTATTGATTGGAAAAGCTTTTTTTAAATATACAAAAAATATGGTTCTAATCGCAATGTGCACAGGTGAGAGACTCTTGTTTATGCTTTGCAACAAGTCCGGTTAATTCTGGATTGTCCATGTTTCAAATGAATTGTGTGTGTTCTGTTCGCTGATATATATTAATGTTGTATTTATCATTATTATCATCTCAAGACATGGTTACATTCGTTCATTACATAGCACCTGGATAAACCTGTAGACCATTAAAAAAATACTTCTTAAACTCACAGTCACCAAATTACTTTTAATAGAGTATTATTTCACTACTACCCCGTCGTCGTAGTGTTTGCGAAGCGGATATTTGTTTGAAATAGAATACCTTATACGTGCTCTGATTTATCAATTCTGATTTTTTTTTCAAAATTAAATCCAGAAATCTATCTATATTTCGTTGATATCAAACCTTTCGCGGAGACGTAGACATAGCACGCGACTAACTGCTAAAACAAAAAAGAGGAATAAAGAACGGCATAAGTAGAAATAGTAAAGGCAGGTTTGCACGGTTTAGGATGAAACAAGTTCAATGCGACTGACATATTGGAGAGACGCATGGCTAGGCCGTGTGGTAGACTGTTCATTCCAGTGGTATACGGTCATGGTATGGGGAAAAAGTCAAACTTGTAACAGTCAGTAGACGTGCTTCTTAACTTGTATGCTAGGGGTACAAAGTGTTGGGAAGAGGGTGTGCGAGATAGGGGCTCTATGTAACATACCATGTGGATAGCTTCTAGAAATATGTGTTGTTGTGTTTGGTAAATTTTATTGTAATAGCTCATAAAATAAATTACATATAAGCTCTAAGGCTTTTTTCAAACACTACCTTAACAATTGGTAATTGCACTACTTTGACATAACTATATAATATGCAGCTTCTAGATTTATGTAATTTTAAGCATGAGGGGTAGCCGACTGTCAATTCTGCGGTTAGGTTCGCAATTTTAGTTGATGTGATGTGCTCATTCCAAGATAAGTTAAAAGCTCTAGATGGCCACGCCCAGGTATTTGGCTGATGTGACACGTTCTAGTAGTACTCCATGGAGATACAGTCCAGTCATGGAACGAGTATAGGCAACTATTACGCAATCGTGAAAGCTCGGCCATTTCCGTTTGTCTCCGGCAAATCATGAAATGCATAAAGGCCGAGGTGATCAGAATGAACTATTACGGGGTAAAACCAATTATAAAGGCTTATACAGACAGCTAAAATTTCAATTCTAAACTAACATACTATATTCGCTCTATAGCTACCTGTTCAGACAATGGTTGTAATCGTTTGTGCACACATAAAAGACAACGTCACTGGCACCATATCCTAACTGAAACTGCTCGACCACCGTCTATTCATTCGCACGCAAATCAGTAATTAATTATCTTGACGGGTTTTAGAGATAACTGATAGTTCTATATTGAATGACACTCATAGTACATGTAGGAATCTTTTGGCCCATTTTAATGGTTGGCCTCAAACTCCGTAGGAATGTAGTTCAAGCAGGGTTTTCTCGTGGCTGACCTTGTCGAAAACCTTGCTGAAGTCTGAGAGAGAGAATTATGTCTTTACTTTCAGTGTCTGCCGGCAGACAGGGGTAACCATTACGAATAATTAATAATAATACAATAAGTTGGTTGACGCATGACCTTTTCTCTCGAAACCCATGCTGGAAGTGTTTTTCTACAGCTAGGCGACAAAGTGTTCAAGGGTCTTGCATACAATTTATGTATTACACATGTCCATGATAAAGGTCTGTAGAACTTGTGGAGTTTGAACTGTCCCCTTTTGTAAGATGGGAGCTATATTTGCTGAAGTATTACACTTGGAAGCCAAGCAACCTTAATCAAGTGATGTTTGGAATATGTATTCAAGAATTCGGTCGCTTAGAATTAAAAGATCGTAGGTACTACTTACGACCTTATCTGCATCTCAAGGCGCTTCTTATGAGCCTATTTTCATCATCCTCATACATCAGTGGTTAGTCGATCAAGTTTCCAGACTATTGTGATATTACAGGTGAAGAATACTATGGACGAAAATGAATTTCATGAAAATCGGAAGTTGTCATGTTAACCAAACTGAAGTTTAAAAAGCTTGCGTTTCCATAAGTAAAACGTAGTTTTCAGACAGTTTTCTCTGGTTTTCTCAAAATATTGATTTTGTACCATCTAATTCTAAGCAAAGATCTACATGTGTTTAAATCTTTGTTCTAAGCCAGGGAATTGGCGAGCGTTATTTTGACAGGGTCTTTAGTATTAATAAATAAATGGGCTTAATTTTGTTTGGGCCTGTCCCCTTATGTGGGTTTAGGTTGTTTCTTAAGGAGTTTCTCGGTGCCCTGGATATTTGGCATTGTTAAGCTGTGTTTTACATATCTGAGATGGCATCAGTTTCATCAGATGTGTCTTTGATTTTCATTTGACATCAGACAAAGAGATGAGAGGCTAAATTTTCGAACTGAACACGGACTAAAACTGGTGGCTTCTTCTGGAAAAGGGTTTCAGTCTCTCACTATCCTTGGAAAGAATGAGTTGGCAAGTATATAGGTATTTGTGTGATTTCAATCTTTGTTTCGTCTTCCCGTTAATTATTTTTATACTTTGATTGAGTTTTGGTAAGAGGCTGCCCGATATCGTGATACTGTACGTTACGGTACGGTACGGTCAGGACCGAACTTTACCCTGACAGAAAAACAAGTTCGGACACGCTGCACAATTATGATAAAAACGTGCTACACGCAATTTCAAGTGACCTGCATGGTGGAAGTGTTATAAAAACTATTCTAAAGACAGGTATGTGCAATTGTTATCATACATTTCTGTGCATGGTATTGTTAGGTTTTTTGTGGAGTTTGTTGATGCAACTTGATGTGTTTTCGGATACCTTCATTTAACCACTTTCGTTTTAGAGTTGTCACATCTTTTTGCTTGCTAAACAAACGTCAAAGATAAAGTCACATTAACATTAGCATAACATGATATAGACTCCAGTACATTGTATTAAATCTGTACAATATGATTTTGACTTTTGAATCAATTGCAATTTATAAATTGTTTTATTCATTTTGTTTTTATAAGTTATTAAGTATTTACCAGTTTACTATACAGCTATATGCATAGTATGGTCCATACTGTACATGTATGTATAATGCCCATATTGACATTATGGGATAAAACCTTTTTTCGGCATTTCTTATTCAATTGTGTGAGGTGTCCCGATTGACATCGTGGATTAGAAGCATATAATGCACCAGGCAATTGAAACTTTGCCCCCCCCCCCAACCCCGGGGAAAACGCTGGAACAGTCCCATGTTCTTACCTTTCCGATGTCCCCGCACTGCCGTATTGGTGCGGGACTTTTTTGCGCCAAAATAGCGGGGAAATATAGCCGTGAGATATAGGGCGGGGCAATTTGCAGGGGTTTTACCATCTGTATGGCCTTGGGGTGGTGGCAGGGATTTTAACCGGGGTTTGAAAAGCAAAAGTAAAAAGGGTTTGGGGGCGTGGTTTCAATTGACTGGCGCATTATGCGTATACATAGCAAAAACATACTAAATTATGAGGATCTGCGTGATCATTTTTTGTAACCATTGCAAAGTGTAAACAAAATTTATGTAAGACTGAACTCATTTAGTCAGAGATTAATTAATATATGTAGAATTCAGACAGAATTTTGATACAGCTTTCCTAATGTAAAAACCTTGAGGCTTGATAAAAAAGAATAATACTGTACACTCAGGCTATACAGTCTAATAGCCGATATCGTTTTCTTCAACGTTGATCTTGAAATTCCAGAATTGTCAATATCAAAATTGGATGGAAATTTTTAAAATAACATCGATAGACAAAATGGAGCCTGCTGGATATTACTATAGATTCATGTTGAAGTGAACATACAATGAATCAATAGACTTCTCAAATGTTTCTTCCGCAAATCTGACTGTGTACTAATGCTACAAACTACATGATGTCTCAAGAAAGGTCATTTGAACCTCCCGTTTGAACCTGACCTGTTATGGAGGGGTCCTACAATTCTGGAATAATCCGGAAATCCGGATTTGCTGCATTTGAAAGTATTATCTTTTCTGTACAAAATAAAAGTTATTTGGAGAAAAAATCAAAGAAATGACAAAAGTTATGGTCATTTGAAGTTCCATAATCTGAATTTTAACAATTAAACAATGTTTGAACCTAGTTAATGTGTTGAGATGTGTGTTAACGGCACCCAAAACAGACTAGCCACTCGTTTTCAGGATTGGGTATTATGCCTCAGTAGGACCCCTGGTCATGGAGGGTAGTCTAGTCTTTAACAGTGTAACAGTAAAGTAATGGAGCTATTGTTTTGCTCTTTATCAACTGACAACATGGGCATTATGGTCAGCTCACTATGCAAGAGGTTCCATGTTTGACTTGCCATCTATATCTATAGGGACCATTGTTTTTCCTCTTTTGGAATTCCATGCGTGGTATGTACCCATATAGAAGATACTTGGCTACAAAGATTCAAGTGAATGAAAAAAAAAATGAATGAGCATGTGAGCCTATATGTTTAGTCTAGGTAAGGACTCTATACCACACTACCTAGTACCACTTCTTCTGCACTTACCTGTTAAGAGGGGTAACCAGACCCCCCCCCCCCCCCCCCCCCCCCCCCCCCTATATGTTCCTAACTATGATGTCCCCCCAGTCTGTTCCTCTACAGATGATTTTTGGGAGGCGATTAAGCCTCTCATTACTACCATTGCCTATTTCTTAATACAAAATTAACCGCCTTTAGGCTGCTATGTGAATCTGCATTTAAGTAGTTTGAGAAACTGTCAACATTCCCAATACTGCTACATATGTTTCTCCAAATTTTTTAACTGATTTAAGCCAATCAGCAACATTTGTTTATTCTAAGATCAAAAATTATTGTGAAATAAATCCTTTAAAGGGTTTCTACTGTATATACAGTGCCCCCAAAAAATAAGTATACTATACAGTGCCCCCAAAAAATAAGTATACAGTAAATTATTGTTGCAAAATTAAACTTGGTTAAACTATTCAATGTCTGTTTATCAGATGGTCACAATTATACTAGTTTCTGAAAAACTGTTGCTAAATGAGTCAAAATGGAGATAGAAATAAAGATGGAGATGTGCGGAACTAAATAACCATGTGATAAAAAATGCTGAATTTCCATCTTTTTGTGACAAAGTTACCATTCAAGAGGCACAAACAAACTTAAGATTTTACACCTATGGTACCAATTAATGTATGGCCTTTCCATCTAATAAACAAAACTGTTCCTTTTCTTTAAATATATTGTTGCTTCACTGTTCTGCAAATTGTATTATTACAAGAAAGTAAGTGGGCAAATAAGATTGGTATACTTATTTTTTGTGGGCAGACAGTGCATACAAGTAGTAATCAAATTGTATACACAGTGGAGCAACTTGTGCAGTCGTACAGCCAAATATATATATCGCAATTATTAATTTATTATTAATAATGAATACCCTGGGACAGCATGTAAGATATAGGGTGAGAGGGGACGATAATCAGGGAATTGATTTATTCTGGCCTAAATAACAACTTTTGTATTATCTCTGAATATCTAAAAGGCTTTCTCAATTGGTCCATTGTCTAGGCAGAGGCTGTAAGCTATTTTCACTTCCATGTTTGACCATAGGTTAACCCTTGTTTCTTGCCCTTGAACTGTTGTTACAATGGATGCAATGGTACGCGATAACCAATTGAATGTGACCAAACTTGTCAGGTAATTATTCTATTTATAGCAATGATGAAATGTACGTGTTAATATTTTGCATGGTTGGAAACATGAAAGATCTTGTTTTTTACGTGAAATAATTAAATGGCATTGCTCCAATCCAATAAATATGCATTTAGGAAAACTAGACTGTTTCTGTGTTGGTCAGACTGGAATTAATGAGTGTTGTCAGAGGTCATGGATGAAGTATTTTGATGGAATTTATGAAAGTATTGCGGTATATATATATATATTTCTATGTTCAGTTGATCACATCAATGCATCCAGCAATTACTGGTGTATTCCTTAATGGCTTCATGTTGTGGTGTTGCTTTTATTTTGAAATTTTGATAGAAAACTTATAGTGCTCCTAGGATAATGAGTAAGGCGGGAACATTTGGTATATTCCTTAAAGGTGGAATAATCAGTTGTGCACAACTTATCAGTGATGTTTTGAGTACAATACTGACATCTGTTTACTTTAGTGATTTGTAAAACCAATTTTGCAGCAATTGACCAAACCGATTCATGTTTGTAAATATCACATTATCCTGGGCGCACTAGAACACAGTGCAAACAGGAATTTAATAGATGCAAAATGTCCAAAATTTCAGCGTGATAAGACTTATCAAGAGTGTTATTCTTTTACAATTTCACTTGTCAATCGATTTATAATACGCATCATGCATAGACCTAATATTATATACAATCATTATTAATTTTCACTCTTTTTCCTTAAATACATTTTATGATTTAATTTAATATTAATGGTTTAAACGTTATTAGTTTAGTTTTATTGTGTTTAATGTGCATTATGGAAAGAATATTAAAGCGTACGACTTCTATTTATTAATATAAATGTGGGTCTTACAGTTCATCATATTGTAGATTTCTGTTATTTAATAATCCATTTAAATTCATTTATAGGAAATCAGGTTACGGTACATACCAGGGCTATTATTTGTGTAACATGTGTGTCCGTATGGTAGTATTTTTCGGGCGATGACGAAACTTCTTGTCTGGAGTGGCCTAGGGAGTGGTCGTAAAATGTGCGCAAAATACTTCCGCGCATGTGGTTTTGTGTGCAAAACACTTAATGCGCATGCTTCATTTGGGTCATGTCCGAAATCAGTTTTAGCTTTCTTTCTTCTTACGGTTTTCATGTTGTGTGGACTAACTCATAAATTGCTTATCTAACAATGGTAACTAAGTTTAAACAATTCAAATTATTTTTACTGTTGATTAATGTTGGACTTTGATTTTGCGATTGTGCATATTTCTTTATCTAGTGTTAAATTAGAGGAATTTTTATAGATCAGTTGTAATATGGCTGTTCTGCAGGAAAACCCAGCTTATTGGCCTATACAAATTATAATACTAAGCCTAAAATAATGTTTTGAAAAAGCTCTAAAATAAGACAGTTTGACCTGTCTTTTAAATCATTTCGTACTATCTCTTAGATTTAAAATGTTCATGAATTGTCTTGAATTTGTTGCTGTGGTGACCAATTTCTAAAAGGTACCCATATTGAGATAAAGAAGGGGCTACCGTAGTTGTTAAAAAAGTAGTAATTTTTGTGTATTTTGTATGTATTATTAAAAATAGAACATATTTCTAAAATCGATTCTATTACTAATACTATTTTAAAAAATTTACATCAAGAATTAATCTGATCATGAATTTATGAAAAACCTGTTACAGTTAAATCAAATAACTTTTTAAAGGCATTTATGAGCGTTTTCGATTTGGTAATCATTGTCGAACACAGGGGGTTGAATTAGGGTAGTAAAAGATGGCGACATGAAATTTATAAATTATAAATAATCGCCTGCATCTTGTAAATTTCATAACATTCGCCATTGTGCATGTTCAATAATTGAATTAATTCATAACGGTCGGCATGATTCCGACAAATCTACTTTCGTTTTGACGTCACTGTCATTGTTTACAGTATAAATAACCCGAATTTAGAAAGTAAACAACTAACCCAAGGTCACAGAATATGCAAATCACCAAAATCATTAACAAACTGAATACGTTTTCATTAAAAATCACTTGACGTTGCGTAAATGATCCGAAAACCATTTGCCTACCGTGGAAGTTTTCCTTCGTCCGCCATCTTGAATCTCGAGTTACTCTTGAAAAGGTGTGGGTGACTGGAGTAGGGTAGGTTAGAGACTATGCGCATGCGCATAACGTTTCCTCGACGCGATTTATCACTCGGGTCACTTGAGTGACTCGGATAAAATAATCGAAAACGCTCTATGATGTATTCGCAAAAAGTAGACAAAGGTTATTGGTTTTTAAAGGCCTGTAACTCTGTAAACGGATGATGTATTTTATTGACAAACTTTCAAAGACTGTTATAATTATATAGTACAGATAAATCATAATTTGACACGACTCTCGGCCTCAACCTTGCTCGAGCTTCTATTAGCATAATTTAACAGCTGATATATTGTCTTATAATACCGGTAATTATAATCCTGGTTGTATATTTTCATAAGTGAGAAGTATCACAAAGACAATCAAGGTTTCATGCACTAGTTTTGCATATGTATGTATTTAAACGTGATGCCAGAAATGGTCCATAATTTAAAATAAATTGGAAATAAAAGTACCGTAATCTATTTTATTCTACAAACAGTATTTATGAAAGTGTTATCTAGTATTTAATTTGAAAAGAACATGCAATAATCTTGCGCTTTTGAAAATGTTCTTATTAAAAGCCCTTTTCTAAAGTTGAAATTTTGTGATAATCGAATGGACTCTATAAGGCAATAAACTCACGATTTTACATGAAGAAGTGAAATTAATACTGATGTACAACATTTATTGTCATACAAAGAGATTTGTCACTTATTACATAATTTGATTTATAAGAGATTTAAATATAAATGCCATTTATATGTAAATCTCTTATAAATGGTGGGTGACTAATGTCATAAAACCCTTTGCATGTACATGTACTGGTAAATGCATATTTATGTATACATCCATGGCACAATTTGAAACCTGGTCTTACGTAATAATAAAAATTATGATAGAGAAACATTGTAAGTCTGTTAACATAGAAAATCACTTCATGCCGACTATACTTAATGGAACTGTAGGTAACTGAATTTAAAGGCATGAGGCTGTAGCACTTTGCTTAGGCAACATACCCATGGTTTTCCATGTAGGATTATTACAGAACTATTTGTATACATGGATGATGATTACAGAACTTTATATTGATATTTTCAGACAGTCTGGGAGGTGAGAGGATCTGTTGTCATGGATACGGAAGGTGAAGCAGGTGATAAATCCTCCAGTAACTATCGACTGGTAGAAGAGGAGTTTACTATAGCTGTACCTTTGGTTAGTTTGAGAGTTGATGTTTGCTTGTACAACAATAGTATTAGTACAGCTTGGAGAATTTGTCCTGATCCTGACCTTTATACACGAGTATATTACGTCAAGGTTCTTGCTTGTTGCGTTGAATAGATAAATTTCTGCGACCAAATCGTTTAATATTTGTCCTTAAGATTTGTGTTGGTATAACACTTGGAGCATCTTCCTTATGAAAACATACTACCGGTGTTATAAGTATAGACAATATATCAGCTGTTAAATTATGCTAATAGAAGGTCAAAGAGTCGTGTCAAATTCTCGGTGCTATAGTATAGTTGTCAGATTGACATTTATAACATAATTATAGAGTATACTCTATTGATATTATATTTTCTTGTCATGTAAAGTCTTTACATGACATCATTTGTGGTCAAGTGGTCACAGTATATGCCATGAGAGCAGGAGGGTTGACAGGTTCAATTCCAGACATACCAGTCACTAAAACATGGTACTGTTAGTGCTCCCTCAGTATTCAGCATACTTTGTATGAGGGAAGTCACAAGACTGCTGTTTGGCATGGTTACAGGACATTAAATTTGACTATATCATATGAGATCACTGACTACAGATCAGAGTCAGATCTTGAAAAATACTTGAAATTTAAATGCCTAGTACTTGAAAAAAAACACTTGAATATGAAACTGCCAAAAAGTCCTTGAAAAGTACTGGAATTTTGAAAATAAAGCAGAATCTTATGTAAATTGACTTAGAATAATATTGCTGCCACATGTATTAAAAAAACCGAATAGTCTTTTGTTGGGACTTACAAGACCACTGTATGGAACTTGTGTGAATATTAATTTGTTAAAATGATAGATGCATGTATCCAGCTAAGTTTATTGAATCTGAATGTACTTGATGTAGAGTATATTTAGATTGGCTGTTGTTTTTTTTTCGAGGACTATGAATAAGCTGCCTATTGAACAACGTATGTGCTGCAAGTATTGTCACGTGTGATATACATTTGTAGTGTTAATAATATCTTCATCATTTCAGGTACGTCCAAAACCAGCTTTCTTAACTCTGTTACAACTTGCTGGTGCGGACAATGAAATATTTACATTGAAAGAAGTAAGTCACGTTCTATTATATATACTGGTGATTTTGCCTTTTTGTTTTGTGTTGGGCATTGTGCCGTGTAATTGTGGTATGTGATTTTTTATGTTTTCTGTGCTCTGCTTTTTAAGCCGAGTGCTGCCTTCCCTGTCTGATTTTCTATTATCTTCTTTCTGTGTGAATAATACTTATAACTTGAAATATTGATGGCAGTCTGGTTTCTTAATAGGCTTTGATAAAAGATAATATTAAAACAGACAGAGAAGGCAGCACTCAACTTAACCAGCCGAGCACAGAAAACATCAAAAACACACAAAGCACAATGCCCAACTAAACAAGCGCAGATCCGCCCAAGTCCAAGCTGTCGAAAAGTATAATAAATTATAACTAGCTGAATGACCCAGTAGAAAAGATACAGCAACCAAAAGGCTGAATGACCTAGTTACAACAGTAAAACTGCTAAACTACATAGTTATAGCAGCCTTTAACCCTAATGTAGCATTTGCCTTATTAACTATTGTATGATTTGTTGAGTGATTCCTTTGATGAATATTCTGCTATGATATTCTGTATCATCCACACATTATTTGGACGTAATGTGCCATTGTGGTTTCAATGTGCTTCATGTCAGTTGACAATGTCTGCAACATTTACTACATTATTTGAATGTTGTATATGAACCCTAACCCAATGGGTGCAATTCAAAGGGCTGCATCTAAGTCTGCGCCTAGCTCTAAAGTGACCATACCAATAGCCCCACTGAAACAAATCCAAATAAATGTTGCTCAAATTACGCTGATTGGGCCCTTGTCATTTATTGCTTTAGTTTAATATCCACAATAATTTTTGGTATTGATATTTCAGTCTGTCCGGATGATATAGCACGAGTATCATACCAGTAATTTTGGTTTATGTCCTGTTTTAGATATACTGAGTTTATGTTCTTCCCTGCATTCATTTATTTAGTCAAGGCTTCAAAGTGGAGAAGTTGTCCGTTGCTTGTGGAAAGGCTTCCACATGTGGAGAAGTTGTCCGTTGCGTGTGGAAAGGCTTCCACATGTGGAGAAGTTGTCCGTTGCTTGTGGAAAGGCTTCCACATGTGGAGAAGTTGCTTCTGGAAGAGCTAGTACTGGTTGATAACAAATCAGGAAAACAGGTGAATAGGCTGCAATAAACATGCATATGACTGAAAAAATTTCATAAACCAACTATAAGGAAAAGAAAACAATACAGATTATATTGTCTGTATATACTTAATATAGAGGTCTACAATACTATGAAATATACTTGCACATACAAAATTATATAATTTTAAACTTTATTGCCTTGCTTTGATTACAGATTTTACGGTATATGAAATTGTACATTGTTGAAAGAAAACTATTCGACCAATCAAATCCAAGGATTGTACATTGCCATGGTGATTTACTTGGTGAAGTGTTTGAAGTTCAACAGTTTACCATAGATGACGTGATGTAAGATTGATCTCTTTATATTTAGATCTCATACCATCGGGACCCTTCAGACATAACTGATGTTACATGTCAAGGGCCATTAAAAAAAGAATATCACCATTATTTGAACAATTACAGTTATTAGTGTAATCTGAACTATTTTAATGGCTAAAATTAAGTTGCAAACACAATAAATAATAGAATGCACTACACCAATTAGATATCTTGGACATAATTATATGATATGCCTATCGCACACTATCTTAATGTTCTGTTAAATGTCATATATTTCTGGGAACACTAGGATGTGTGTGATTCCGTGATTCCGGCAGATTGAAACGAATCACAAATGATTTTCCTCTTTTATCAGTCCACTTGAAACATCTGAGATACTTTCCAGATCCATGACAGTAAGACGAGAGTAGTTACAATTGAGATATCATATTTACAATATTTACCTCCCCAGTTTAGTATTGTAATAGTCTGCACCTATACTGTAAACCTATTTACTCTCATGAATACTAACTTTTGCGTTTTGCTGATCTTCTCGACTCTAAAGTTTCGCTTTTTCAAGTTTCCTGCAATGTCCATATTAATGTTTTAAGCACTTTCGCGGCGACTTAATTTCACAAATTTCTACCACTCGCGAAATCTGCAAAACTAAATCACGCGAAATAATTTCTTGGTTTACAGGAATGGGATTCGAATCTGTACTGTACAGTGCCATTGCATGGCAATGCATAATACAAAAGCGTTTGACGACATTGTCATTGCAACAACCCCCCAAAAAGTGAAAAACCAGTATCAATGTAACTACATCACACCACTAAGCCATTTTGAAGGGCAACTTCCTTATGTTATTATAAAAAATCCAATATAAAAGTTAAACTCCAAATGTCAGATGTTTAGGACAGAGCTAATATAGGCTGTTGCCCAATCGAATTTTGTATGAAATACAAATTATAAAACCTGAAGTAATATTTTTGTTTGTTATTTCAGTGAACTTGTCACCAAAAATTGCACCCAGTTACCAGATACCTGTCTGAAAAGAAGGCGTCGTCTTGTATCCAAACCTCCACATCCATCTATTAGTATATCAAGTTCACAGTCTTCGTTAAACGTATCTAGCAGCACACCTACCTCAGTGACTATCTCATTATGTCCGTCTTCCAATCCCTCCTCCTCATCAGCTGTCTCAAGCTCACACATCAACAAACCTGTACCTAAGTCATTTACTAAAAGTCGCAAGTCGTCTTCCTCAAGCGTGGAAAAGTCAGATAGTAGTATACCTCATGAAGACAAGGATTCTAAAAGTGCCGAGTCATCAGTTACTAAGGAGACCAAGGAACAAGAGAACAAAGTATCATCTGCTTCAAGTGCTTCAAATAATTGTGATGAATCATCAGGGAATGATACATCAAATCACAGAAAGCGAAAAAACAAAAGTAAGTATCTGGTTGTTTTATTAGCTCACCTGTCACAAAGTGACAGAGTGAGCTTTTGTGATCACTCTTCGTCCGTCGTCCATCCATCCGTCCGTCCGTCCACAATTACTTGTGTAGACACTAGAGGTCACAGTTTTAGCTTAATCATTATGAAACTTGGTCACAATGATCATCTCAACAAAATCTAGGTCAAGTTCGATATAGTGTCATCCGGGGTCAAAAACTAGGTCACTAGGTCAAATCATAGAAAACCTTGTGTAGTCACCAGAGGTCACAATTTTGGCCTAATCTTTATGAAACTTGGTCACAATGATCATCTCAACAAAATCTAGGTCAAGTTTGATATTGGGTCATCCGGGGTCATAAACTAGGTCACAAGGTCAAATCATAGAAAAACCTTGTGTAGTCACTAGAGGTCACAATTTTGGCCTAATCTTTATGAAACTTGGTCACAATGATCACCTTAACAAAATCTAGGTCAAGTTCGATATTGGGTCATCCGGGGTCAAAAACTAGGTCACTAGGTCAAATCATAGAAAAACCTTGTGTAGTGACTAGAGGTCACAATTTTGGCCTAATCTTTATGAAACTTGGTCACAATGATCACCTCAACAAAATCTAGGTCAAGTTCGATATTGGGTCATCCGGGGTCAAAAACTAGGTCACTAGGTCAAATCATAGAAAAACCTTGTGTAGTCACTAGAGGTCACAATTTTGGCCTAATCTTTATGAAACTTGGTCACAATGATCATCTCAACAAAATCTAGGCCAAGTTCGATATTGGGTCATCCGGGGTCATAAACTAGGTCAATAGGTCAAATCATAGAAAAACCTTGTGTAGTCACTAGAGGTCACAATTTTGGTCTAATCTTTAAGAAACTTGGTCACAATGATCATCTCAACAAAATCTAGGTCAAGTTCGATATTGGGTCATCCAGGGTCAAAAAGGTCACAAGGTCAAATCATAGAAAAACCTTGTGTAGTCACTAGAGGTCACAATTTTGGCCTAATCTTTATGAAACTAGGTCACGATGATTATCTCAACAAAATCTAGGTCAAGTTCGATATTGGGTCATCGGGGGTTATAAACTAGGTAACCAGGTCAAATCATAGAAAAACCTTGTGTAGTCACTAGAGGTCACAATTTTGGCCTCATCTTTATGAAACTAAGTCACAATGATCATCTCAACAAAAATCTAGGTCAAGTTCAATATTGGGTCAACGGGGGTTATAAACTAGGTCACCAGGTCAAATCATAGAAAAACCTTGTGTAGTCACTAGAGGTCACAATTTTGGCCTAATCTTTATGAAACTTGGTCACAATGATCATCTCAACAAAATCTAGGCCAAGTTCGATATTGGGTCATATTGGGTAAAAACTGGGTCACAAGGTAAAATCATAGAAAAACCTTGTGTAGTCACTAGAGGTCACAATTTTGGTCTAATCGTTATGAAACTTGGTCACAATGATCATCTCAACAGAATCTAGGTCAAGTTTGATATTGGGTCATCCGGGGTCAAAAACTAGGTCACTAGGTCAAATCACTTCAATTTGTCATTGCGTCTAAATGTGATGTAAATTATAAAGCATAAGACAATATGAAAACCTTTTACATGCAATAGAGGCTATCATTAGGGGTACATGAACTACTAGGACAGGTGAGTGACCTATGGCCCTTTGGGCCCTCTTGTATTGACCTTACTGTCTACTGTAAAACCAGTTTTATATATGATCAGATTTTATTACTGTTATACCATAATTTTGTGGATTTAAAAACAAATTGTTTCAATTGGACAGTTTAGTTGCTTCTTTTTTTGACTTTAAAAATAGTTCCAATTTTCCAAGTAACTATAGTTTGAAAAGGCCATAGCAGTGTATCATTCGACCTCATGTCAACTTATTATCTACTTTGTAGGCAACAGTTCTGGTAGGAAGCGGCACAAAACAGAACCTTCACATACATGTGGCGAGTCATCACATAAACAAGCAGAATCTCCACATACCATATGTGGTGAATCATCACGTAGACGAGGTACATCACTCAGTATTACATACAATGATGATAATACTGCTGGTGATTATCCATGGTACTTTCAGGTAGAACTAGGTGATGGTCCGGATGATGACGATGATAAAAGTGAAGTGCTCAGTGTACAAGTAAGCTATCTCTATACTACAGTAATAGTAAACTACAGTAAAGTTCCATATAACGATCAATCAGATAATGTGACCATCTGCATAGGCATGACCACATTAATTTTGTGGACCCAATTTTAATTTTCATAAGCCGTTGGAATATATGGGATGTATTATGTGAACAATCTTTGAAGGCAGGTGTTTGTGATCTCGCTTCATCTGTTGCCAGTCCTCGATTAACTTGTGTACACTTGAGGTCATAATTTTACCCCCAGATACATAGTATATGGGGGCTATATTGGAGTCATGCTTCAGGTTGGTCTGTTGGTCTGTCGATTGGTTGGTTGGTCGGTCCGTTGGCAGTGCAAATTTTCTCTATTTCTCTGTTACCAATGGTCGGATTTCAATGAAACTTTGCATGAATGATCAGTACCAAGTCTAGTTGTGCATATTCTCTGCAGATGTTGGTCGGATTAATTTTAAGGGAGTTATGGCCCTTTGTTTTTTTACACTTATAATTTTTGTCTGCGCTATTTCTCTGTTACCAATGGTTGGATTTCAATGAAACTTTGCATGAATGATCAGTACCAAGTCTAGTTGTGCGTATCCTCTACACACATTGGCAGGATTAATTTTAAGGGAGTGGTGGCCCTTTGTTATTTTACACATATAAATTTTGTCTACACTTTTCCTTTGTTACCATTGGTTGGATTTCAATGAACGTTTGCATGAAGTCTAGCTGTTAAGGCACATTTAAGTGACTGTGTCAAGCAGTATCTGTGGGTATTTATCACATTCAGTGATATTTCTTGTTTTAGCCAAATCTAAAATCTAGGTCAAGTCTGATATTGGGTCATGTGTAGGTATTGTCAGTGTCAGTGAAACACCTTACCTGTCAAGTCAATTATTTTGTGTAAAACTGCTTAAAAATTATATCACATGTACTATGTGCTGAGTGTATTCAATAAGCTGTAAATTGCTTTGTATGGTATTGTATGCTAACCAATACAAACTTACCTCTAACATTATGCATGTTACTAACAATACATATATCTGAACAGGGAAAGGAAACCGTTGTTGTTCAAGATTCGACAGATGATATGTGGTTTCTTGAGGAAGAGTCGATATCTGTAGAGGTTCCCTCAGATACCGGTTTTTCTGTGGAATATGATGTGGAATCTGATGTTTCCCTGGCAACTGAGTCTGACTTGAATTCTGTCAGATCAGGGGAGGTGAGTGTTGCTTGTCTACATATCTTTTGTGCTGCAGTCTGTTCATGTTTTTGTAAAATGGCATTCTGACAACTGGACGTCGACATTTCATTGTGTGACATGTACAGGTATCTCCAAATATCCGTTTAGCTGTGGTCATGAAAGTTTGCACGGGTATTTGATCAGGATGTCAGATTATGCATTGAGGTGGGAAGGTAGGTGTGTTTTTGCTGGAATCAAATACAGTTGAGTTATGGGCCTTGTTAGAAAGTTTGGTTTTTCATACAATGTATTTCTTATTTAAGGTAATGTATCCAATAAACTTCACACAGATGATCACCATGGCAGGTATATGCATTGTGACATATATTTTAATGGTGGCCGCTAAATTGCACCATTGGATTTGGATGAAATGTGTATTATGAGTTTACTGGTGCATGAACGTTTTCTTGTGCAAACTTCCACCCTTCATTGCATTACTATGAAACTTCTTTCACATGATTACCATCACATGAATTCATTACTGACTCAAAACAATATATGGATCATTTTCAGTGCTACTGCTTGAACTTACCTTATTAACGGCTATTAAGTCCAAGTGCTATTTCGTCTAACATTAAGATTAGCACAGGCTTAGAAAAGTCCTTGAATTTGGTTTCAACCTTATGTATTTTTGCAAGTGTGAGACATAAAGCGCTAAGCAGTAGTCGTGATGAAAATAATTTTTATTTATCCAGCACAAAGAGTCAAAATTTTACAATTTTACAGGCCTAGACACTAACTATTTTGGCCACTGGTCCGACAGGGCAAAAGCGCCAACTTTGTAAATAGGACATTTACTGGTCCTCCAGAATTTTCACTAGTCTCGGACCAGCGGACCAGTGTTAGTGTCGAGCCCTGTTTTACCATGGTAAATCTATGGAAAAAGGCCTTGAAAATACAAATTACACCTTGATAAAACCTTGAATTTAGGTGTGAGAATGTTTATGAACTGTGAATATGTATACCATATGCCTTGTGTTTAATATGTTTGTGTGATTAAATGTAATAAATAGTCTGATATGTTTATATCAATTTTATATAAACATGTTTCAGGGTCTGTTGGTAATCTGTAAAGAAAGTGATGTTGAGTTCTTTGCTGACTGCAGTGACTCGGATAGTGATGATGGGGACAAGGAACTTTCTGCAGGGGTCAGTGTTTTATTTATGATCCTATCTGGCTAATGTTTTAAAGGTGATGCCTCACAGATTGGGCTAAAATTTTTGTATATCGTGATTTTCCAACCTAACCAAGTATTGATGTAATAGAAAGCCACTGACGGTTGCTTTATGAAAGATTTGGTGCAGATAAGCAATTTTAACCACTCGAGATATTGCCCACTGAGTATTTTTTTCTTGAAAAAAATCGCTAAGTTTCCTTCCAACATGCTTTGTGAATTATGTAATTCACACATGATTGAACTGTAACATCAACAAACTACAGTGTAAACATCAGTGAGGTATTTTTTCATTTTTCGATTCCTTTTCATCAAATGAGAACAAATTTCAGGCAATTTAAGTAATAGTAGTGTTAATTCTATAGGGTATTAACAAGTTTTTTAGATGTCAGTGGGGTTGTTTATGGGATATACAGGCAACTATACCAAAATTATGTGAATATTTGACAATCTTATTTTATTTTTGCATTACATCAATATGCCTGGTAGTCCCTTTAAACTCTTAATTTCATCAAGATTCTCCCAAATCCAATCTTAAGTTACTGCTTAAGCCTAGGTCCCACTGAGGAATTCCACATCAGCGATGTTCTCCCGATACACCTGATTCATCACAATTCCTTCCGATATCACAAACTGTCTTATGACTTCCCCAAAGCTTCCCCTAGACCATGTCCTGAATGCTCATTAATTTCAATCGGGAGTATATTGACGAGGCAGAAATGCTCAGTGGGACCTAGGCTTTAACTGCATGCTTAAGTTAAATATTGGTATTGGTACAGACACACAATCAAATCAAATATTCTTAAATCGTAAAGCTATATTACATGTTTATGTTTCTATCTTAATTTCAATATGTTCTACTTCTATTCAATAAAATTAACTCCTGAAGAAGACCTTGTTAGGTCAAAATATTGAGAAATTAGAGTGATTTATCTACAAATATTATAGTGATCCCCTTTTAGGGATATTTTACAACTAGATGTTTTGTGAAAATTCATAAGAAACATAGGTTGACATTTTTTAACCATGTTGTAATTCAACCCTAGTCATATACATGTATAACATGTTTATATGATGCAAATGATGTTTGTATGGACGGTTATAAAAAAGTGACAAAATGTTCTAACATTTCCTTTAGCGTAAAATTGGGGCTACAAAGAACTCTTTAAAAGAAATGATAAATTGTTCATATTTCTGCATGCCAAATGCCTGTAATTCCAAATTTGGTCACCTTTTTGACCTGTGGAAATATCCACTGAGCAGTACATGTTGTATACCTTGTTCAGCAGACATGTTATTGGACTGTAGTTAAAAAATGAAGAAAAATGGATAAACTCATATGTACTTAATTATGCCTCTCCTTTATATTGCTTTGCACATGTCGGTCGGTCTGTCTGTCGGTAGACCAGAAATGGTATTCTTTCAATAACGGTCACTGTGACCTTTACCATTTCTAACTATTGGGCTGCCATGGGAGCATACATGTTTTACAAACATCTCTTGTTTTTCTTTGTGTAGAATAAGGAAGTATTTAGTGCTATGTTATATTGATACCTGGTTCAGCAGACATGTTATTGTATTATTTTGTTGTCTACAGGATAACTGGTGTTGTACAGAGTGTGACCTGATTAACCCACCCGTACAGAGATACTGTAGTCGCTGCTGGAAACTACGATCTGATTGGCTACCAGCTGAACTATCATCCAAGGTCAAAGGTGATAATGAAATATACCCCAAGAAAGTGGATAGTACCATTCAAGATAGGGACATTCTCAGTGAAATAACTCACAGTAAATTTAAAGAGAAGATGTTTTTGGTTGAGAAAGATAACTTTGATTCTGGCATAAGCAGTCTGAGTTCTACGTTACCTTCCAGTCAGGAGACTGTCGTATCTGACATATCATTGTCGAAACTTGATAGTGTATTCACTGAAACTCCCGGCATCGATTCTACAAAATGTCCGTCAGACTTTCCACCTTTAACTCAGGAGATTCATAACAACAGTGATTCACGATGTACATTTTCTAATTTTCAGCTCGAGCGTGAATCAGGTTTGTCAATAGGTTCAAAACATAGTGCTTTCAGTCCCGTTAAAACTTCTAGTAATGATACATCAAGTAGTTGTGATAATTTGAGTAAATTACCTGATGGTTCAGGGACCTCCGTGGACGACAGATGTATGATTTGTTTAACTGGTGCTAAAACTGCGAGCTTAATTCATGGAAGTTCTGGTCATCAAGTATGCTGTTTCTCTTGTGCGAAACGATTGAAACGGCGTGGTAAGTTGTGTCCAGTGTGCAGAAGACCCATACAAAAAGTGGTGAAAAATTACATTCTGTAAATATATTGGCGTAAAAAAGAAACTGTGCGTGAAAACATATTACTGTAAGTAGGTCATCGGTCATTTACACTGATCAGTGCATGACACTGGGCATGTTAAGAAACTAAGTGGTCTATCAAAAATTCTAGGGTAGGGCACCCGAAGCATTCTGTCTCTTCCCTCGAAACCGGAGGTGATTGGCTATTTCGGAATGGATAAAACTAAATGGCCACGTACTACGACTGTCTCAGTGGACCACATAGAAAGTTATACCCATGCACAGTTTCTTATTTCCACTAATGTATTATATTTGAAGACAATGCAAAAAGTTCAATGACCATAGTTTCTGTCACAATGTATTTCAACCTGACTTTTATCTTCTATATTGTGCCAGCTGAACATTTTGTCTTCTGTCTATATTCATTTATAAACACATTGAAGGTATTTTTACATCTTGACGAAATTGTCTGGGCATATCAATATGTATGATAAGTTAGAAATATTTGAGTTGAAACTCAATAGGCTTTTTGGTTACTTGGTTTCATATAATCCTTGATAATATTATTACATACATTTATATAGCTTATTATTATTTAACAAAGGTAAGAGCTATCCAGAGCTACAGATAAGGTTTTCGTCAATTGGGTATTTTACCCCCGAGTTAAAGTTTGATATGGTTTTGACAAATTTTAATGGGGTATTTAATAAAATTCAAAGGGTAAATAAGCTTTTATGTACTATTTTTCACTGTCCTTTTCTATTTGGGTATTTCTGATTGTCTTTGCTTTTTCTTACTCCCTCCTCTCAAAATCAATTGCGTTTTTAAGAAAATTAATTGGGTAATTACCCCAATATGCAGCTTATCTGTAGCTCTGGCTATCATGTGTAATAATATGATCATGATCAAAAACAGATAGACTAAAATTTCTGTCTGCATGTCATTTTGTTAACATTGACCATGATATGGGCTGGTTATAACTGTTGTGTACAATGTTTATTTATGATGTTTGTTTTGCTTTTGGTTATATGCTTCATCCTCATTATTTAATTTTTAGACACAGCTTTGAATTCATTAAATCAGAACAGTATTCTTGTGATAATGGCAATGGGGATTGACTTACCAAGTATGCTTTCCACAGAAAATGATGATATAACTGTTATAAATAACTAAACATAATTACCGATATTTTCCACAAACTTTACAACTTTACACAGACTCAATAAAATAAAAAACTTCCAGCTTTTCGACAGATACAGTATTTGCTAGTTTTGTCATGCAATAATGCAACAATGACATTTTCAGCTGCAATTTTATCACAATACTTCTAATTAGTATCACAGATGTTTTCACTAATGCAATCACAAAGATGATTGAATATTTTTATGCTCAGGGCTCGACACTAACACTGGTCCGCTGGTCCGAGACCAATGAAAATCCAGAAGGACCAGTGAAAATTGTAGAGGACCAGTAACAGTCCTATTAACAAATTTGGCGCTTTTGACCAGTCGGACCAGTGGCCAAAATAGTCAGTGTCTAGGCCTGATGTCATTGCTGTAACTAGTTCTGATGAGCATAGCATATCTATAATGGTCAAATATAAGCAAATCTGTGCTTATTCTTCCAAACCACTGGTTGGATTCCAATGAAAGTTCATGTAAGTAATTGGTACCAAGTCTTGTTGTGCTTACTGCATAGTGTTAGGAAACTTTACGTTCAATGATTATTCAGGGTTATGGCTCAGTGTCGTAGACATGTTTTTTGTTTCTGTATGGTTTTGAGTCAAAAACCTTCCTAGTTTATTGTCTAAATTGTCTATAGTGCATTAATTGTACATTGTTATAAATGTACATATGTGAGTTATTTCTGAACCACCACTGCCATTATATATATTTTTTTGTTTTACATACATGTTTATTTTTCTTGCAATTTATATCACGGTTTGAGATATACTCAAGTGTATTGTTTGAAGTATTTTGGCCAAATGTGTTCAATTAATTAAATAGCATTGTACACGTATGATTTACTTTTGTATAATGTAATCTTGCTTAAATTTTTGTATTCTAGCTGAAAAAGGAGAAATTATTTTGTTTTTGAAACGAAAGTTTGTTTTGAATCTGTATAATTCAGAAATGAACAATGAAAAACCGTGATATACCGGTTATTTTATAACAGCTAGAAGTTATATTACTTGATTATCTTACTATTTATACATAGCTCTTTTATCATGTACATGTGATTACACGTTCAGAAGTGCTGTACAATCACAATCAAGACATTGTAACAACGATGTGAAATAGATATACACATGCAAGCATTATAACAAATATAGATCTATACAATTATTAGTCCCCTACTGGATTTTTGACCGGAGGGGACTATAGGTTTTAGACTTGTTAAACAAGTAGTTCTTACAAATTGGAATTATCCATGACGGCCCTAGGCCTGAGTGATTAATAACATTGCGCCAGGATGACAAACTGTTGTAGAATAAAAGGTATATATCATGGTTTTACATATTTCATTTTAATACTAATGTGACTTTCAGTGTACATCTGCATCTGAAGGTAAAGTTACTTTGTGGGTGTATGCTACTAGGTTTGCCTATACATGGTCAATGAAAGCATGTAAATCCTGTGTTCCTCAGGTCATATCACTTGCTTAGAATGAGAAGGTTGTGAGTACAAAATCGACATTTTGAGAAAACAAGAAAAAAACTATCTGAAAACCACTCCTTACTTGTGGATAAACAAGCTTTTTAAACTTCGGTTTGGTCAACATGACCAGTTAAGATTTTCATGAAAGAAGAGGCTCATAAGAAGCGCCTTGCGATGCTGATTTCACATATGCATGAGTCTTATAAGGTCGTAAGAAGCACTTACGACGTTCTCATTCTAAGTGAGCGATATTATCTCATAATTTTAATCCCATAAATCTTGTTCTTTGTCTATATACAGGGAGACATAATCATAGGTTATGTTAGAATGTTCATTTATAAATAGATAGATGACTGCCACCATTGATAGTAAACATATATTTGCCAAACTTGTTACCTATGTTACACATTGTTGCTCTGTGTTCATGTTACTCTACTTTTTACACACATTTATATTTAAATAAACCGCTGTTGAAATCTTTACAATCATGTGTTGTGATGTTAAAACCCTTTTCCTAATATATTATTTAACTGACACCCTAGAATAGGGTTGTACAGATTTTACCTCAAGTTTTCTCTTTTTTATGAGAAAGAATACACAAAAGAGTTACGTTTTTGTCACAGTGTCATTATGTGACCTTTTTCTCAGGTTACAGCATAACAAGAATTGTCAAACAGTGACAAATAATACCCTCCCCCAGAATACCGCCTCGTCACAGAAATATGGCAACCTGAAGAAATACCAGTACATGTATACTGTGCTGAAAAGGGACAATAAGTCTATAAAAACACATTGTGAGTTACCTACTCATCCATGTATGTACACAACGTGATATTGACCGTGATGAAGTATTTCCCATAGATTCTAGAAATTGGACTTGAAGCAAACAATTTTATGTGAAAATGGGTCATAATTGTCAAAAGTACGAAATGACAGGCTTACCTTCTCGTCTATGTACACAATGGAGTAGAGATTGTTATGATATGCCGCCTGGAATTGAACCCAGGACCTCTCACACTCGTCACGCACAGCTATGGAGGCAGTTAATCAAACCCTTGACTGATAAGGAGAAGTAATCCGTCAGTTGTACAGGAGAAATTTAGTGCAAGTTGGTTAACCAAAGCACTAATTAGGCTGAAATGGCTAAATTCTATGTTTAGAGTTGCCCGACCCAGGCATATTTAGGTGAGTAGGTGTAGGTAGTGATTTAAAAAAAATCAGATTTGTTATGATATGTATGCATATAGTGTAAAACATCAAATGCCACTTGAAAGGCCAAAAAAGTTGTCGCTGGAATTTTTGTGAATAGGTAGGGTAACTCCAAACGAAATGTTTGAATGCATATCAGATTTATATAGCGCCCTTTTCAAGGGACTCGCGTTCGAAGGAATTTGCAGCCACAAGTCCATCCTACACCAGTGCAGATATACAGCATGATCTGACCAGAGTGACAGACAGAGAAAGCCCCCGAAGCAGGAGAGAGACGTTAAGAGTGCGCCTAGCGCTTATTTCGAATAGACAGCCTGGTTATTTAATGTGCCTGGTGTATAGCACCGATCCTAGCACATTTAACCAGTCGACTTGGTCAGATTACGAATAGAATTACAGAAATGTCAGTTCCCATGAAGAATATTGAACCCTCAACCTGAACCCTCAACCTCTGGATTAGCAGTCCAGTGCGTTATCACTGAGTTTTCTTAATGTACTGTATGTATTGTTGAAAAGTGATGTTAAACCTGACAGAATAAAGGATCGAATGATTGTGCTATATAAAGGTGTAATTTAATGAGCGGAAATGTACATGTATTACTTTACAAATCAATTGGAAACATGAAGCAAATTTATAATTTTATTTCCAATAAAAGTTTATCACAATAAGCCATAATCACAGTTACGCACAATGAGTATACATTTATTTAGGTACATTTGACAATGTCTCAAAGGCAATGGTGTGAACAATTAATTTCGCATAGCTAATAACTCCTAAGCACACACTAACAAGTTTGAATGGCCAAAAACTGAATGAAACTAACTGGTAAAACACTAGTTTGATGGTGAAATTTCACACATATTTCTCTTAATGAGTGTCATGTAAAAACACCATACATGATTACATTATGATACACCTGTACTACTTATACTATTCATTTCAGCTTCTCAAGGTTTTTTGTCTGAACGTTCCAAAATGGTCTTGGCTTCATCCACCATTGCTTCAAACTGTTTCAAATTTCCGTTTTCTTTGTGAATATGAGCTATCGCTAACAAGTTCTTAGCCATCTCGATTTCACTTGATGCTATCTTTTCTTGTAGACAATGAATACGAATCTTGTACACGAGTTCTGTTACATCTTTGAGCACCAATTTATGATCTCTAACATCTATTGATGAAAAAGACTTTAGAATCAGTCCTGTATGGCTCGTGCATTGATAAATAACACTACCATAGATGTCCATCGGCATCTGTAGTTGTTCAAGCACACCAAGGAAGGCTACTGAAGTCTGACCGAGATTTGCTACTTGTACCAATTCAAATGGAACTGTCAGTGAACCATGTTTCTGATGCACGTAATCTGCCAGTGTAGGACCATACACATTACGCAGTGAGACAGGTGATTGGTGGTCACTCACAGTGTCTACATAACTCGTTCCAAGACGTAGATCAGCATAGAATGCATACAACCATTTGTTAAGCGATGAACTCAGTGAGTTAAGAACACATAGTATCACATCCTGCTGAGATAGTTGATATGTTGTCTGACGTATTGAGTTTATCTGATGGACGGCTCTCATACTGCGATTAAAAGCATCACAGTAGTGCTTAGAATGCCACAACGTTGATACTCCTTCTGTTACCAATGGCAAGAAGCAACTGTGAACTGTAGCATTGTAGTCAATAGATGTAGCATTATATAGTACATCTTCAATCAGACGGTCAAACAACATATTCAGAGAGGTGTTGAGTTGCACATAGGCATCGAATGTGAAATATAACAAAGGAAATGTGTGATTTTTAAGAACTTCAAGGTCACTTATACACTTATCTAGTGCATCACCATTTAGCTCATCGTCTAGGAAGTTTTCCTGCTCAAAGAAATATCCCTTTATAACCCTATGTCTCAAGTTTATCAACAATCGATCTACGAACATATGAATGCATGCTAATGTATCACAATGCCAAAGTTGGTCACCAAGTTCTTCGCATGTGTAGAAGAAAACTTGCTTTAGAGCTCTAAAATTTAGTTTACTGTCCCTTTGTATGTTCTCAAGCATAAGTTTGATGATATGAAAACACTCAAGTTGTGGGATTGACAGTGCTTTTTCAGCTAGAATATATTCAGCTTTATGGAAAGTATATTTCCATTCCGTAACATCATCACTAGATGGGTGACTCTGTGGTATAACAAGGCAACAGTGATGTTCTATATCGTCCTTCACATCTTCTGGTGGCCATCCATATTTTCTTGGACGTTCAATCCATTCCTGCGCCCCTTTTGGCCATTCACATCTAAAAGCCAGCATACTCCTCGACGCTGATCGTTTATAATCATTGCTGCTTTCATTGATTCCAACTGGTTTCAAATGAGTCAGATAGTGTCCTTTGTCCAAAACCTTTGGCCAGCGCCAATGTTCAACAGGCATCAATTTGGTATAACCCGGGAGACAGTCATTGTTGTCACATACTAGATCTTTACAATTAGCACCGTCTCTAGAGTTAACAACAAAAGTATCATTTGGTATTTCAGTACAGGTTGTTTTCTCATTATTTATGGACCGTTTCTCGCTATCTATTATGAGAGCATTCATAATGTCACTGATTGGATGATAGATCTCGGACGTGAACATTTTGTTTTCACTTTGTAAGTAAGTTTTCTTGCCTGTTATTATGATATCACTCATCTGAATGTACTTGGTAGCAAACGTAAAATGTTCACAAGGGACGCCACAGTTCTTTGTTTCATCTTTGCCTTCAATAAACAACAAGAAATATCACTGAATGTGATGAATACCCCCAGATACTGCTTGACACAGTGACCCCAATGTGCTCTGACAATATGTACGACTAGACTTGGTAATGCAAACTTCCTGAAATCCAATCAATGGTTACAGAGAAATAGGGCGGACAAAATGTGTAAGTGTAAAGATACATATGACCGTTACTTCCTCAAAACTGACATGACAAACGTGTGCCTACGATACGCAAAACTAATTTTTGTAATGATCAGTCCTGCAGCCAAGCAATGAAATCCGACCATTGGTTACAGAGAAATATCGCGGACAAAATTTATAAGTGTAAAAACATAGGGCAATAACTCCCTTAAAATGTGTTCGACCAATGTGCGCTGATGATATGTACAACTAGACATGGTACATAGTAATACTAAGTTTCATTAAAATCCTACCAATGATTACAGAGAAATAGACCAACAGACCAACCGACCAGCCTCAAGCTGACTCCAATTTAGCCACCATATACTTTGTATCTGGGGGTATAATTAATAAAAAATAGTTGATAGAAAAGGAAACCAAACTCGTTTTCAAAGACCTTAAAAGCAACAACCATGAGAAGCGCAAAAGCTATGGTGAATGCTTTGTCTATCTAGTAAAATATCTTTTTCCAATGAAATAAAATAAAGCTTCTTGAAGACACAGTACAGTCTCTCTCCAAAGCCATCATCTCCAAGCAACATGATCTGCAACACTTTGTCTAATTACTAGTAGTCGAGTGCTAGACTAAGACCTATTAGATCGGGGTTTGATTCTCAGGTTGGGCGTGACATGTTTTTCACTGACATTTGCTAATAAAGGGCTCCGTATATGTGCTTACTCTCTACATGTATACACAACTACTAGGGTGTTGTTTCCTTATATAAACCGTTTTTAATATTGTATTACTATTATAATTATGTTGATGAGTTACTGGTCTGTTCCTTGAGTCTTAAAAAGCACGTTTAATGTATTGAAATAATCCACCTATCAATGTTTTCCCTCTGGGCATTCGCGGGACTTTTGACAGAAGGCTGTTCCCGATAGGTGGGAATTTGACAGACAGAACGGTGCCGAGTCCCGAGGAAATGGACTTTGGCCAAAATTGTGATCCCGGGTGGTATGTAAAGCATCTCCCAGTGAGGGGGTTTTGACAAATTGCCCTTGCTCTAGGGTGAGAATTTAGACTTTGAAAAAGAAAACATGTCAAATTCCCCTGGGTCAGGCCCCCCCCCCCCCCTGGGGGAAAACATTGATAGATGCATAATAACATAAAAGCCAGTAAAACAAACAAAGAAAACAGATATCTAATATGACAAAACAATACGTCATGAAATAACAATGGTGTTGTGAAATTGCTAGTAGCAACAGAAACTGTTTTTATTTTGTTTCAATATTCACATATGTCAAAGAGTATACATACAATTATATTGTTTTCAGGGAACACATATTAAACAAGAAATACCACTGAATATGATGACTACCCCCACATACTGTTTGATAGAGTAAAAAACAAAGGACAACGACTCCCTTAAAATTGACCCGACTTACATGCGCGTACGATTTGCACAACTAGACTTGGTACTGATCAGTCATACAATGTTTTATTGAAATCCGACAAATGGTTATGTACAGAGAAATAGCGCGGACAAAATCCTACGGACCAACCAACCTCAATCATGACTCCAATATAGCCCCCCCATACTATTGTGTACTTCGTGTCTGGGGGTATAACAACATGATACATTATCAAAAGTAATCAAATGATTAATATAAATGTAATCTGGAAAACATGACCACATTTGCACCGGTTAGCCGGCGATATTGTAAAAAAAACAGCAATACATGTACACAAATTAGAAGGTCATAAGTACAAAATCAATATTTTGAATAAACAAGAAAGTTTGGTCAATATGACCACTTGCGATGGATCATAAGAAGCGCCTTGAGATGCAGATTTCAAATATGCGCGAGTCTTATAGTTCTAAGCCAGCGATATAGTCCAGAGAATTTGACACGACTCTCGAACTTTTTTTACCATAATTCAACAGCTGATTTCTTGTATATATTTAAAATCCTGGTTGTATGTTTTTATAAGCGGAAAGTATCAAGAAGACACTCGAGGTGTAATACCAACACAAATCTAAAGGACCGATATTGCACGGTATGCTCGCGGAAATTTATATATTCAACGCAAGAACATTGTAATATATTCATGCATAAAGGTCAGGATCATGTCAAATTCTCTGTGCTATATCACCATGCAATTAACAATGAAAACAATTTATATTCATCGTAAGATATTTAATTCAAAACATCCTTAAGACCCTCCTTGGTGAATTGTTACCGTTATCAACCCCAACAAACTGCATATGCATACATTTAAAACAACCTTTTTTGGTATAATCCATTTAGGTGGATTAATCAGGTGTGAATGATTTATCCGTTATGTTTTTAGAACAAAACTGACCTTATCTGTTTTCTTTGGTAATGTGGCAAACCAACTTTCCAATAGTTTACAAAACTGCTTCATGTTTGTAAACATCACGTTATCCTGGGCACACTATTCAAATCGATATACGCTGTTTAATCTTCATACAAAATATCTTTGCAGTAAATGTCAACAAAATATCTCATTCCCAACAAAAGTTATTGGGCGAAGACTGGTATTCAATTCTTAGTAATAGACTAACAGTGACATTGACCCAACCATCACCACTTTCAACCTGGAGCGGCATATTCACATACGCTATTTATACAAGTTTCATCACAACTTTTAAGTTATTGAGCGGAAACTGATTTTCTATTTTTAGTAACAGGCTAACAGTGACCTTGACCCAACCATCACCACTTTAAACCTGGAGCGGCATGTTCACATACGCTATTTATACAGCAAGTTTCATCACAATAGCTCATTCCTAACTAGGTTATTGAGCGGAAACTGATTTTCTTTTTTTAGTACCTGACTAACAGTCACCTTGGCTCAACCATCACCACTTTCAACCTGGAGCGGCATGTTCACACACGCTATTGATACAGTAAGTTTCATCACAATGGCCGATTCCTAACTTAAGTTATGGTCTAGAAACTGATTTTTTTGTAATAGGAACAGTGACGTCGACCCCCTCAACCCCACTTTCAAACTTGAGCGGCTTATTTACAGTCTAGATATACAGCATGTTTCTTCAAAATATTTCATTCATAATTTAAGTTATGGTCCAGAAACCAACATACCAACGGACTGACAGTCATACAGACAAGCTCTCTCCTATATTCTCCCAAACTACATTTTGTTGGGGTATTATAATAAGGAATATTAATTGAAATAATTCATAAATATACAATAATATAAAACAGACATAACATACATAACGAGGGTTGTTCAAATTGGAATGCAAGTGATACTATATTTTTCTTGTATCAATTAATTTATACAAATAGTGAGTTGTATGTCAAAGATCATTGTATTAGCTTTAAATTGATACCTCACATTTTCAAATCCGTTCAGTGTAACTGTAACAATACGTCAATTAACACTGTCACTTGTGTATACTAATGCTTATATAAGAATGGTTTTTGTGTGGCGTAAACGCCACACAATGATATTATCACTTTTCAGCTTACGACCAATTTAACGCATTAGGCCTCGGCAAATAAATAGTTCTATGATTTGAACAATATTACAAGCATGCAACACAGGTTACACGTATCATTGGACCTGATTTGTTTACATTACCAACATTTACTTATATTAAGACCAACAATTTTATCAGACTTTTATTTTTAGAGGATTTTTATAGCAAATCATTCAGCAACGGACTATATTTTTACTACCAACGAATGTTCTCACTGGTGGCGGGAATCTAATAGTTCCCACGGTTTTCAATCGTATACTGTAACGTATGTAAATCACTCCGCCGCTGCACATTGCAGACGATGACCTAATTATGTTGTATACAAACATTGATGCTATATATAGCTGGTGGGGGGAACTGAAATAGTTCTACGTACATATCGATCGGCCGATTAACGATGTTATCGCGGTAAGCGTTAAACGCACTGGTCAATTTCTACCATGCTTTATATAAGACCTCATAATTTTCGTATCTATTATCCGATTTGGAATATTTAAAGCTTGTAATGAAGCAGAGATATATGTCTCTCTTTTAGACAACATTCAACACGATACCCTAATTAGTTAATCCACGGCGACGAGTAAGAATCCGTTCCGCGTAAAAGTAAGTTTAAAATATCCCGTTTTATACCAAATAAACGGTCGAAAATCATCAATTATTAATTTAATATTCGATCGATTTTGTTCGTTAAAGCTTGTTTTAAAAGCTAATACTTAAAGGTTTTATAAAATGTAAAACTTGTTTTTAAAGCATTAATCGGCCGATCGATATGTGGGAGCGACGCCATGTTTACCCCTTTTACATACGTTAATATAGAGTGTCATTTAATTAACATGCGTGGTCATACGGAGAATAAACAGTCAGTTATCTTGACACTGGTCGAATTCTCCAAGTCGTTAAAAATGGTATTTGTAAATACCCCTTCATTGATGCTCAGCAGTTACTTAAGTAAGTTCCAGGTAACTGCTGGTTCTCTTGGTGTCTTTAGCAGCACAAATGTTTGAGTAAGGGTGGGCTTATCAGAACTGTGACATAAAATTATGATACAACCTGGATTCGATATTGGATTTAATGGCATCAGTACGCCACACAGCAGTACTTTCAGTGCTTTGATTTTCTTAATGCGGGAGCAAATACAATATTTAAAATAACTTGTATGGTGAAATGGTGTCATGTTATGTTTTATTCATCAACTATTTGATAGTTTAAAAGTTTAAAAAACTTTATTTGGAAATGATACCCATGCACGCCATCCAAATACCGTAACATACTAGAAAAGGGTTAAGAAAATCAAATATTTTTCTGGAAACTGGTGGAGTATTTAAACTTAGGCAAGAAGCTTAAAGAGCTATTCATACAATTATCAAGCATATTACAAAAATTAGGACGATAAGTGTAGTTTGGGTACCCCTATCTGCTTCGAGACGCCAGCACATATGCCCTTGCAAACCGTCCAAAAACAGTTAAAACAAGTTTCTAGATACAAAATTTCGACCGTTTGCAAATGTAATCACCACTTACAAGGGTCCATTTTGTCACCCATGCGACAGATCCATAAACAAATATGGGCCAACAAAGACAGAACAAAAATATGCATTGAAAAACGCCAAGTAGAAATGTACACCTTTTCCCATATAAGCCAAGTTTCTACTATTAAATTTGATGTATACAATGGACAATGGGTAAATGCTAAGCTTAATAAAGGTACATTCCGTCAGAAATTGAAGAAATACTCCGACAATCGCTGCTTAGCCTAATATTTGAAGGATGACATGCTATTGCAGAGCAATGGACCTCCACCTGCAGCAGCCATTAACGCGATTTTCTGAGAAGCGTGAAGGTTCTTAAACTTTCCGACCATCCTTATTTGTCAATCATTGTCCCTTGTGATCTTTATTTGTTTCAAATGACTCTTGCATTGCATTGTCGGAAAAAATATCTGGTACGTTAAGATCTCGGTTTGGCTCATGTCCAGTATATACACAGTGGACTTAAGAATGATAACAAAATCGCATTTTAAAAATGGAATAACTGAATGAAACTTGGCATATATATCGGAGATGAATACTACAATGGGCTCGAAGGCTTGTTTCATTAGAATCTATCAAGGATAACTTTTTATGGGCTTAGTTGCATTCCAATTTGAACAACCCTCGTATCATAAATATCTAAACAAAATCTAGAATTCTGTCCACATGACACAGGTGCCCACATTATAGCTTTTAAGCATTTTAACTGGAGATGGGATGGCAGGTTAGAATATCAGTAGTCTTTCTGAAGTGCTTTTTAAACAAGATTAATACATTGGCAGAATTAGACGTAGTACAAGTCGACAAATACCATGCCAGATGAACTAGCGACGAACTGTTATCAATTATTGCGTAGAATTGAACATGACCACCCTTGCATATATTTAGTTCATAAAGATATTGTTTGAAACTACATAACTCTACATTATTTCAAGTAATGCCTTTACATTTAATGTACGCCAGTCTGTGATTATATAATTATGTACATGTATATTGAAACATTCAACACCCGGCATCTCAGTCCCATTTACTAGCATACTTTTACTGTAATAGCATGTGTCCATGATACTTTGGGATACCTCACGCTTATACATAAAGTGCATGTATATCAGTTAGTTTATATGTCTCATTGAAAGGATCCAAATTTTCCATGTCACTTTAGAGGATCAAACATAAGTTTCCATGTCACTCTTTACTATCTCAGCTTTCCTAGTGGCTTCCTTTCCACGTTTGGTTTCTCCAAAATAATTCCACATTTCGGCAAGATTTATGAAGTCAATTTCACTTGCGTACGCGTTACAAAATTCCTCGTAGTCCTTCATAAGATCTTTATAGGACTGAAGTTTATCCACATTATTATATGACATATACAGATCATCAAACAGTCTACCTAATTGCCTTAACTGAGTCTCTGCAGTATAACTATGTTCCTTTCTCTCTATTTCTATACTCAAAAGAAGATCATGAGTGTTAGCTTTCAGAAAATGATGAAACGCTGCTTGGTAAATTTCTGAATCACTGATATGTTGCAGAACATGTTGGAGCTTGCATGCAAACTGTGTTAACTCTGTACCCAACAAAATTCTAGTTGGTACTAACAGTACTTTATTTCTGAAAGCAGTCTTCTTTTGTAGCATCGGCAAAACATCTTCACCGTACAAAATTGAAATATCAGCACATTCTTGACCTTCACAAACATATTCCAATGTGTTCATGCCATCGGTGAAATCCATATAAAATGCCATTAACCACCTGTCAGTTGCAGGTAGTGTTGTCAACACATGCTTCATGAAAACATCTTTGCTTAATCGTTGTTGATGGAAATTCTTTACAAGGTCTGACAACCAAACTGACAGTACCTCTCTAGCCTTTGCGAACATTTCAATCTGAACCCATTGCTGAATACCAACCGCCGCCAATGGAACAAGATAAGCAAGACTGGATTCCACTCTCGTGTCTTCAACAATCTCTTCGTCGTCTTTTCCAAAGGCTTCATCAGTAAGACCAACAAATACTTTCTCAAACTCAAAGAACATCCCATCCACACCTGCTTCATCTAACACGAAGTATAAACACATAATAACATGTTTCTTCAAAATGTTTAGTCTCTCTATGTACCATAATCTGTCTGCATACTCCATTTCTGCGATAAGATTTCTTCCACGAATAAAATAACTTGGAAAATGTCCAATTCTAAGGAACTCCTGCATTTCATTAATCATATACCGTAAACAGGTTGCCGGTGACGTTTTGACTTCTTCTTCTGTAAAATGTTCACACATGTATAAAACCACTGCCTTTAAATGTTGGTTATTTATTATTTCCTTTCCTTGGCATACTATTTTAATTAAATGTTTGAAGATAAATGGCAATCCAGAAACCTTCATGTTAGCGGCTTCATACAACTTAAACTCGGCCTCATTAAACATATATTCCCATACAGTGTTCGCTGAACTCTGCCCAGTATCTTTAGCAGGGATCACGTGCACACGACTCCTTAACACATCCTTTATCAGTTCTTCATCAGGCCAACCACGCACTCTTTTCCTTGACTTCCACTCATCAGCTTCTTTTGGCCATCTACTCTCGAAAGCCAACACCTGGTTACATTGTCTCCCTTGTCGTTTAGCAGTGTGAGGCGTTTGTTTTACATCTACATGTTTCAAAACGAATGTATTCATTTCTGGAACGGCTAATGGTTTCCATAGATATGGCTGAGCTGGCATCAACTTTAGTTTCCCAACAGGCATGCCTTCTGTTAATGTAACAAGGTCTTTCTGATTAGCTTCACGGTGTACATCTACAACTCGTGTATCAGTAGGACTGACAAAGCTTGTCGCTGATCGTTCTCTGTATCTTCGTCTGTGGCCGTTATTGAACATATAGGTGTCTAACATGTCACAGTAATAGTAATAACAAGCCATATGGTCGGTACGTGATGAATATAACACATATTTTGGCAATAAGAAGTCACCTCTCAGGATATAGTTTATAAGAAAGTCCACATCAGAAGGCGAATATTGAGGAAGACATCTTGTAACAGAAATAGCATCTTTGGAATCTGTAAGTGCACAAATTGTACTTGATTGTAGTACAGTGTCTAAGAGGTGCAGTGATTTATGTAGAGAATATACTTGAAATCTGTAATCATGTAGCTCTCTTGGCCGAGTAAAATATACAAATGTACATATTTTGTCAATACATCAAATCAATTCTCACACAGCTACCTTAAGTATACGAGTATGTGAAAACATAAGCTTTTGTAACAGGAACATTTGTAACGTATTAGTGTCATTAAATATAAGAAAACAAACAGAAGATGTAACATAAAAACTACAGTGAAGCATGGTGACCTGCAGTATAGTATAGACTCACACAGGAAGGAGAAACAGTGTTTTTGATACACAATATATATCAACACAAACAATACTATAGCCACCGTCCAGAGTGACAACACACTTCAGCAATTAGGTTTGTTTACATAAGTTTGGTACTGAGTTGATCATCAACAAAGAATGTAAACTACAATAATGATAACAGTCAACGCGAATTTTCTTTAAGCGGCTATTACTCTTCACCATAAATTATCGAATCTGGTAAGTTAAAGAAGCACAATGTTCCTATGGCGATATTGCCAGCAGAATGCTATAGAACGTTCAATGTTTATAGTGAATTAAGAAAGAAAACATAGACAAAGCAGGAAACTTCAAAAAACCTTATATACACCATTTCAAGAAACACAAAAAACCCAATCAATATTCACTTTATTAAAATTTTATTAAATTAACACCAGCAAAAACATTTAAGGTACTACTTTAGCTCTATCTATAAATATACCATAAGAATAATATAGTCAATTTTAGTCAACTCGTATTTAAATCATATATTACGATAAAATTTCAACACACACACCAAGGTTAGAATAAATTTATGCTTACATCAAACATAAGGCATGAAGTATTGTTAGAAATGATTAAATGTTTTCAGTATTTAAATTGTGCCACAACTTTGAACTTGAATGAAGAGGTTTAAGGAATGTCTATGTTTAGTTACCAATGACTTTTGACTTCAGCAATATTTTGTTATACACACATTGCAATGATCTTCCAAAATATGTTTATGCTTTGGGCATGACTTGTAAATGAAATTAAGAACAATTCTTTGAGTAATTGATTACCTGTCAATTTTGACTGATTTTCTTTCTAAAATCCATCACCTAAATCTATGCTCATTAAAAGAGTTAGATGTGTCCCACATACCATATAATGATTCTAAACTAAAAATGTATTATGTATTAATTCTCCTACCTATCTTTCTTGATTCAGGATTGATGCCAATAAGGCAAGATGTTGACTTATTCTTCAATTCTGAAATAAATGTTGGGCATATATTAAACTGGTTTCCATAAAGCACTTATATTCATACTAAGAATTATTATTTATAATGGACATGTAGAAATTTTCAGTAATGTTTCGTAGAAGGTTTTAATACACTGAAAGTACAATACAAATTGGTACTAATACATATGTATAATTACTCATTTTATTCAGAACAAACTTGGTAAATATGATAGACTATTGAAGAAAATATTATATTGGTCAACAATGGTCCAACAGTTAAAACATCAATCACATCAATAACACAAAAGCGATTAAGCACATGATCTCTCATTTACTCGTTCGGTTATATGTTGGGCACTGTGCCATGTACTTGTGGTATGTGTTGGTTCGGTTATGTGTTGGGCACTGTGCCTTGTACTTATGGTATGTATTTGTTCAGTTATGTGTTGGGCACTGTGCCTTGTACTTATGGTATGTATTTGTTCGGTTATATGTTGGGTACTGTGCCTTGTACTTGTGGTATGTATTCGTTCGGTTATATGTTGGGCACTGTGCCTTGTACTTGTGGTATGTATTTGTTCGGTTATATGTTGGGTACTGTGCCTTGTACTTGTGGTATGTATTTGTTCGGTTATATGTTGGGCACTGTGCCTTGTACTTGTGGTATGTATTTGTTCGGTTATATGTTGGGCACTGTGCCTTGTACTTGTGGTATGTATTTGTTCGGTTATATGTTGGGTACTGTGCCTTGTACTTGTGGTATGTATTTGTTCGGTTATATGTTGGGCACTGTGCCTTGTACTTGTGGTATGTATTTGTTCGGTTATATGTTGGGCACTGTGCCTTGTACTTGTGGTATGTATTTGTTCGGTTATATGTTGGGTACTGTGCCTTGTACTTATGGTATGTATTCGTTCGGTTATGTGTTGGGCACTGTGCCTTGTACTTGTGGTATGTATTTGTTCGGTTATGTGTTGGGCACTGTGCCTTGTACTTGTGGTATGTATTCGTTCGGTTATGTGTTGGGCACTGTGCCTTGTACTTGTGGTATGTGTTCGTTCGGTTATGTGTTGGGTACTGTGCCTTGTATTTGTAGTATGTGTTCGTTTTGTTATGTGTTGGGCACTGTGCCATGTACTTGTGGTATGTATTTGTTCGGTTATGTGTTGGGCACTGTGCCTTGTACTTGTGGTATGTGTTCGTTCAGTTATGTGTTGGGTACTGTGCCTTGTACATGCGGTATGTGTTCGTTTGGTTATGTGTTGGGCACTGTGCCATGTACTTATGGTATGTGTTCGTTCAGTTATATGTTGGGTACTGTGCCTTGTACTAGTTGTATGTGTTGTTTTTATGTTGGTTTATTTGAGTTCTGCCTTCCCTGTCTGACTTTATAATATCTTTTGTTTATTTTATACAAATTAATACTACCCCTGCATATGTTGCTGGAATACATAATGTCATAGACTTGACTAGAAGTACCTTGCATTAGTTTATCCTTCCAATCCAATGGTCGCAAACTGACATAGTGGCTTTGAGATACATGTCCTAGATACATTTCATCAAGTATAGCGTCTTCACTGTTTTTGTCAACCTCTGCAGTGGCATCGACCAATGATGCAGTTGTAGATTCATTCTCGTTTAGCGTAACATTTCCACATGGTTTAACTATGGTACTGGCAAGTTCCTCGTTGCCACGATAGATAATGATTCGTCGATTCAGTACATGAGCCAATGCACTGAAAGGTAACAATGAATGATAAAGTCAGAGCAACAATGTACAATTGATAATTTAATAATTCATGAGGGAATGGACTAATTTGGCTATCAACTTGTTAAATGTAGTCATAAACATTGAAACCAAGTTCGGCAACGATCAACCATCTCATTAAAATCAGACTCTAACATTTGCTCTATTCCTTTACGCTGTTAGAGATCTGACTACACTCAGTAAGAGGCCATGTTCAAATAACATCTCTAGCGCACAATGACGTCACGTAGCCTCAGCAGTGTTTCACCACACATTCAGATTTGTGAAAGAAGCGATTTGATTGGAAGACATAAAGTTCACATCGACATGACCCCACACAGAGTGTCATCAGATCCTATATCAGCGTAAAGGAGTGAAGCATAATAGGGGACTGATTTAAATGAGATTGCGACGATCAGTAAAATGCTTTTTTTAATTTGGTCAATTTCCAGTAAATCGTGCAGGAATTGACTGATTTTGCTAGTTATCAAAGTTGTCCAAGCTATTATCCTCATTAATATTTCTATCAATTGAGAAACCTTTGTGACAACGCCTTTACATGTATCTGCCATGCCAACTTGCCTATCTTAAATTCCAGCCAACCCATCTAAGGTGCCATCTGCCAGCTCGCCGAGGAAATTCACATTATGATATGACATGATACGAATGTTAGAGGTATGAAAAGCCAGTTAGTTAAATTCCTCTCATAAATGCATCTAGATCTACATGGATATTTTAGACACAAAGTATGACTTCAAAGCAGAGAATATACACAAACATTAGTGTTTAAAGGAATACGACTAGTGAATTTAAAATTGAATCTTACCAAATAACAATATGATCACCCCAGTGCCCATCTCGAGACATTTTATTCAAGTACTCGTCCCAACTGCCTTCATGTTCAGTCAAGAACTCAAACAGTGGAGTGTCATCATCCTTAAAACAGAGTACTAATTCATAAGCGTCAAATAAAACACATACATTAAGTGGTTGAATAAGCAGACTCGTATTCGCCTTTAACACTTATACTATTATCTGGATTGCAATACTTGTAAATGAATGTATAAACACAATCTTGACCATCAATCTAATTTACTTGAAGGAGGTGACTTTTTATTCGTTTGTGTACATTGTTAAATATATGCCCCACTATAGTCCAGTTAGGATATTGTGACAGTGACGTTGCAGTTTATGTGTACGCAAAAAATCACAACCATTGTCTAAACAGGTAGAGCTAAGTTTAGTTTGTTAGTTTAGCATTGGAATTATAGTTGTTTGTACAGTATAAGCCTTTATAATTGGTTTTACACAGTTATAGTGGACTCGACCGCTGCGTCACTGGATTTTTATCCTGACTGGACTATACAATTAGTTATTCAAAATTCTTCCAATTGTCAATTGTAGGTTAATTGTTACTGTGGTTTTATATTTTAGGATGCAATATTGTACCTCGAAAACTCAAGTATCAATAAAGTTACAGGACTACTCTCACTTTGTCTGTTTTAACCTTACTTGGTTTGGATTATTTCTCAAATACTCCACAGCAGCATAACGTAAAGATCTTGCAGTGAAGGAAAAGTCTCCTCGAATTCTAAGTTGGTCTGTAATGGCTGTGAAAAGGCAATTCCCATCTGGTATAACATCTTTCATCTGCAGACCAACACTTGCAATGAGAACACTGAGTCCATCTGATCTGTTTGCAGGATATTCATAACGTCTATCATCAACATGGGTCTCTACAAAATATCACAGAAACAAACCACTTGATAATAAGTGCCAACTTTATAACAGAAAAATTGAACAAAGTATATGTACGTATATGCTATAATTGAATGAGATCCAAACGAGTATATGTAGCACAAATTTGATTAATAATAATAATTATCATTTATTTTGGGCTCACTTACTGGTACCATATTATTCAAGTTAATTACGTTTATCTAATTTATCATTGATTTACCTGTGCCTCCTTCATTCATAGTTGTGGACTGGGGTGAATTGTGACCTGCGTCCAGTTCATTCTTACTTGTGGACTGGGGTGTATTGTGACCTGCGTCCAGTTCATTCTTAGTTGTGGACTGGGGTGTATTGTGACCTGCGTCCAGTTCAGTCTTAGTTGTGGACTGTTGTGAATTGTTGCCTGTGCCCAGTACATCCTTAGTCGTGGATTGGGGTAAACTGGTCTGTTCAGAATTTTCTACAGAACTTTTATTAACTATAACAGTGGCATTCTTGTTTCGTATTCGTCTAGTAGATGTTGGTGTGGCGTTGTTGTTGTCGAAACCTTTAGCTGGTGGTTCAACTACAATTGTTGGGAAAAGGTTTGTATTACTCATTTTGCTATATGAACAACATTAATAAGGCAGTCATTGATCCTAAAGCACTCACCTGTGTATGTTGCAAGATTTTTACCGTGTAACCATAGCAAGTATTTGACTGCATGTGACCTAGTGAAAGGCAGCCATATCCCCAACGAAGGAATATAATTTAGCCAAAGTGCTTAGACTCACAACAATATTTATTTGATAATCTCATGAGAAATGCGTGGCATACAGAAGGTTCTTTCTCTAGATCTATTTGTACAAAATAAACCAAGGGCCCTATTTACGCCACAAAATGGTCTCAACAAATATGTCTGATGCGCCAAGGCACCTCACAACGGTCTTTGTTTGAGCGTTTGGTCAAATCTGTTTTGTAC
This sequence comes from Spisula solida, assembly GCA_947247005.1. Classification (NCBI taxonomy): domain Eukaryota; kingdom Metazoa; phylum Mollusca; class Bivalvia; order Venerida; family Mactridae; genus Spisula; species Spisula solida. Next base: position 34,904,298 of record OX365947.1, on the reverse strand, counting down.
AGAATACCTTTTTTTTATATATTCGTACATACATAATACAGTTTCAGCTAGATTGTGTAGCTCTATGCTGTATTACCATAAACATGTTTAAACCCGACGGGACGGATAGATGAACGGACGGAAAGAGGCATATTATTGCCATATTCACTTTGGTGGGGTCTAGGTAACATAGAGACTAACATTTTGGTAACTTTATGAACAACAATGAAAGGATTTGAGTTGGTGAAATCTGAACAAGTTTTTATGACCTTAATGATATTTGATAACTTTTTGGATGACCTTTCAAGATAGGTAAGAAAAAGTGCAAATTGATAACTTACCATGTTCATTTTCATGAGTACGAAACTGTTTATCTTCGTGGGTTTGATGTACTTGTACACTGCAGGGACAATGCACAATATGCCTTTCCTTGCCACAATCTAGACACATATAGGCTTCTTCTTCGTTCACATTTGTGTGATACATATATACGTGGTTATGTTTACATTTCTGCTGACCTATATTCTCTGGTGATTGCTTAGAATTACTAAGAATATGGCTTCCATTTTCTACCGCGTGTCCAGAACAGTGTATATACAGCTGTTGCTTATATTGGTGTTGTTCATCATGCTGATGATTAGGCCATTTATGATGCTTCTGTTGCTGCTGTTTTTGTTGATGCTGTTGTGGCCATGACTGCTGCCACTGTTGTTCCTGTAATTGCTGCTGATACTGTTGTAGCTGTTGTTGTTCACGTTGTTGTTGCGGTGGCCATGTCTGCTGCCACTGTTGCTGCTGTTGTTGTTGATGCGGTTGCTCCTTCTTTAGAGGATAATGCACAGCATCCACATCATGTTCAAGTTCATTTCCACCAGCTGTTCGACTGACAGAAACACCACTTGAAAGAACTGTAGTCGGGCGTTTTCCTTGTTGCAGAAGCTGCCCGGGATAATGCCATTGCCTATCGTCATTACTTTGGTCATGCAAAGGCGTAGTTATATCATGCACGTTATCAATGTTCTGTCCATTCTCTAAAGATGGAAGAGACTGTAACTGATCCTCATTTGATGAACTTCTAAATTCAGAATATTCCCGTATTTGTAGGCCTGCATCATCAACTTTCTGGAATGTATGTTCTTCGGTCAGAACATCTGATTTTGACATTTCTAAATGTGAACTTTTTCGTCCAGCTTTTAAAAAATCATTTATTTCATGTTCCCTGCCATCAGAATCATCGACATTGCAGTCAGAAACTCTGGAATTTGTCATATCAGCTTCATCTTTGTCCCGAATTTGTACATCAGCATCCAAGGAAGATGTCCCAACACAAAGTTCATTATCTGATTCATACCTAGAATTCTCAGCATTTTTGCTGTTACTCAGCATTTCATTTATCATGTCCGTATTCCCAACATCTCTAGGTGATAGATTGGTCGGCAAGGTAGCAACATCAATCTTCCCCATGCTTTCCTTGTCCTCCACGATATGTTCATTCATTTCGTTGAATTTATCATTATCAATTTCTAAACTAGGAAGTGATATAGGACTTTCTGGAATGTCTTGATTCGACTCATTGGAACCTACCAACATATCTTCAAACGGTAAAGGTGTATGAACAAAACTTTGAGTCCTAAAACTTCTTTTTCTTCTATTGTCTTGTTTGTTTCCTGTGTTGGCATGTACAGACTGTTTAGGATCAGACATTGTATCAACTACAGTATGCAGGTTCTCACGGAGTGGTTGCAAACATGTTCCAGTTGATTCCCCACTATCTTTCTCCTTCGTTTGAACAGATGGAGTTACATTATAATCTGTATATTCAACTCTATCCATCCCAGTATGTTCAAAGTCCCTCCGATTTCCGGTTATATCAGCAAATTCAGATGCGTTTAGCTTTCTTCCATTTGTATCAAAATCTTTAGAGTCTACACAATTTTGCTGTTTAATGTTGGTATTGTGTTTAAATGTATCATGTGCTACATCATCGGTAACCGTTAAAAGTGCATCTAAAGAAGCTTGGTCATTACCAGGTTGTGTATCAGTGTTTTCTTCATTCCCTACCTTCTTCTGAGCCACATCGTCATCAACATCGCCATCAACATCAATATCGCCATCAACATCATCATCAACATCACCATCATCGTCATCATATACTTCAGTAATAATTGGTCCATTATAATCCTCGCTATCTGAAGAGCTTTGTCTAGGATAACCATACTTTGCGCCATGAGTTTGTGTGACAGTGGTTCCAATACCGTCTGCTTTCTTCTTCCCCTGTATAGCATCATCAACATCACCATCAACCACAACATCACCATCATCATCGAATATTTCTGTAATAATTGGTCCATTATAATTTTCATTATCAGTAGAGCTTATCGTAGGATAACGATACATTGCATCGGGTGTTTGCATATTGCTAAATGGAGACTGGTCAAACAGATGTGTAGAACTCATATGTGGTGACATCATGCCTCTAAATGGTGAGGACGGCAAACTAGAAGGAATAAATCGACCGGACATTAAACCAAATGAAGGGAATGGAGGAATCATGCTTCCACCAGATGACGACATCATGAGCATTCTACCATCACCACCAGGTATCATGGAGCGCATACTTGTTTCTATACTCAATCCACCAAGCCCAAATCTCATACGCATACCAACAGAGCTTCGACTGAGTCCCCTAGGAGTCTGGTATGTCCTGGAATTCGATGCCTGTGCATACATGCCATTCTGATCAAAGTTGATTTGACTTTCTTGACTTTCGTCATAGCCATCATAACTTGCGTTCCATTGTCTTGAACAGTTGCCATAGTTACCGAGTGTACTGGGAAGCTGGGCATGGTCTAAATTACTGTAAATTGGAATGAAACCAGAATCTCCACCACTGACTGTATTACTATGGGAACTACCATCTCCTACATTGTGTGTACTCGTTCCAGATGCTGTAGCCAGCAATGCTTCAAAAGAATATGAATTCCCATCACTTCCTGCATTGGACCCATCTCTACCAGTTTTCATATTTTTGTCCATGGTTGAACTAAATAAAGAATTAGTCCATGAGCCACCAATAGAAGACCCTCCCCCCCCCTAGGGAATTTTGGTCACTATATTTTTCTGAAAGCATATGGTCCCTGGAGTATTTTCCCGAAGTCTGCACTTTGGCCATTGGGGCGTTAAGATTTTTTGGGGTAAAACGTCAAAAAATATAAACGAAAAGTACAAATTTTCGGAATCAGTTAACTACAATCTTATTTATTATGTTATTTTAAAATAAATCTCTGTAACAGGTAGATATTAACCTGTCCTATCTAGACTGAAAAAATCAGAGTGCTGCTATTGTGCAAAATGGCTTTTTTGGGGTAAAACGCTAAAAATTATAAGAGAAAAGTGCGAATTTTTGGAATCTGTGGACTGCATTGGCATTTATTTATTTTTTTTTATAAAAAATACTCTAGTTGAAAGATATTATAGTGCAGTTTCATACTGCAAAACATTAAAGCCATGTTATTACGCAAAGTGTGATATTTTTGGGGTAAAACATAAAAAAATATAAACCGAAAAGTGGGAATATTAGGAATCTGTAGATTACAATTAAACCATTCCTATGATATTTTTTTTGTAACTAAATAATATTAATGTGATAAATTTGTAGTAACATGCAGTTTAAGATTTCAAATATATATTGCCAGATGAGATACTTTGGGGGAAAATTACAAAAATAATAAATGGAAAGTGTGATTTTTGGGAATTGGTGTCCTAGTTGTAACTTACGACCATCGGGTACGGACATTCCTAGTCCTAATGGGTATTCAAAATTACATTCTAACCATATATAGGCAGTTCTGGTACTGTTGGGTAAATTATTATTAAAACACTAATAACATCCATACCTAGTCCTAATTGGTACATACGAATAACCATTACATGCAATATTGGTTCTATTTAGCACTAAACAACCCTATACAGACATCAGTTGTCCTATCGGGTATTATTAAACTACCACCATGCACAGACAGTCATAGTCTAATTTGATAGCATAGCCAATACCATTCCTTAGTCTAAGTTCTATTTGATATTCAAAACCACCATACTTATACAGATATTGCTGGTCAGGCTGGGTACCCATAACCACTAGTAGGTACATTCATTCCTCGTCTCAATGGGTAGTCACACTTACCATGTTCTAATTGGGTACTCGTATCTGCTTATTGGAGTACATACATGCCCAGTCATAGTGGTGACTTACATATATCCATATACAGACATTCCTGGTCCTATTTTGGTACTCTAAACCACCATGTACAGGCATTATAGGTGCAATCGGGTACTCATTTCCACCATGTACATATATTGCTGGTCGTAAAGAATACTCATAACCACTAGGTTCAGACATTCTCGTTGGATACTGCCGATCATCAATTGACAACTCAGGCGCGCCATGTGGCTACATGCTTGGCCTTATTGACCACTCATAACATATGTACTACTCGAAACCTTCATGTACAAAATCAGTTGTACTGATTGGGAACTACCAACTACTAGGTGCGACCATTTGTTGTCCTATTGGGTAATCACTACCCCCGTGTACAGACTGTGATGTTCTTATTGGATACTCATACATACATTCCTAGTCATAGTGGGTACCCCAACTACCATGTACATGCATGCCTGGTCCTATTGAATACACAAAACCACAATGTACAGACATTTCAATTTGTGACTGGGTTGGGTACTAACAACCGCTAGGTGCAGTCATATGTTGTTCTATTTGGTCACTGCTACCACCATCTACAGGCAGTCCTGGCCCTATCAGGGATACATAACCACTAGATGCATACATTCATAGTCCTAGTGGGTACTCAAAACCACTATGTTCATGCATAAGTGGTATAATCGAGTCCTCACAGCCACTATACTCAGCCATTATTGGTCCCTATGGGTACTGACTACCATGCATATACATACATTCCTGGTCGTATAGGGTGCCAATAACCACGATTAACAGACATTCCTGTTTAGGATAGATACTGAACATCATCATGTTAAGACATCTCTCAACAACTAGTTACATACATTATTTGTCTAATTGAGTACAAACAACTATTGGGATCACCCATTCCTTGTCCTATTGACACCATGTAGAGACATTCCTGGTCTTTAAAATTCAGCAGTGAGCATGCCTAACCCTCAGCTGTGACCATTTTTTTCATCAAATTGGGTAATCACTAACCCCATGTACATGAAGCATGGTCTAATTAGATACTCATATCGACTAGGTACATACATTTCAAGTCCTAGTGGGTACCCACAACTATCATGTCCCATGCATTCCTTGTCCTATTGGATACTCCAAACCACAATGTACAGACGATTGCAGACTGATTATGCACTAACAACCACTAGGTGCTGTCATTTTTTGTCTGATTGGGTCATGATTACCACGATGTACAGACAGTCCTGACTTTATTAGGTACTCATAACCACTGGATACATACATTCCTAGACTAAGTGGGTACCCGTAACCACCATGTACATGCATAAAAAGTGTGATAAAGTACTTGCAGCTACAATACACAACTGTTATAGGTCCTATTGGGTACCCACTACCATCATTTACTAGTACATGTACATACATTCATGGTATTATTTGGTATGCATAGCCACTATTCCGGATCCTGTTATGTACATACATTACTGGTCTTGTTGGGTACAGACAACCATTCGGAGCACCCATTTCTCATCGTATTGACGACTTAGTGCCTAAGTAGAACATTCCTGGTCTTGTTAGGCAATCATAAACACTGGGTAAATCAGTCCTAGTCCATGTATGTATTCACGACCACCTTGCACATAAACTCCTAGTCGTATTAGGTACTCATAACCATTAGGTACACCCATCCTAGTCCTAATGGGTACCCACAACCACCGTGTTCATGCATACTTGGTCGTATTTGGTACTCATAACCACTATGTGCATCAATTAGAGGGTACCCAATACCACTAGGTACAGGTATTTATGGTGCTGTAGGGTACTGACACACACCATGAGCAGACAGTACTACTGGATACACACATCCATAGTCTTATAGGATGTGCACTATCATGTGGTATCTCATTTATTGCACTATGTGTACTGGCAACTACAAGGTCAAGAAATTCCTGGTCCTCTTAGTTGGATACTCACAACCACCCAGAACAGCCATTCCTGACACAACCATGATGCACAGCCATTGTGTCACAAGGAATAGCTGTACAATAACATTTGAAAAAAATGAATGAATATTTACCCCATTCACTCTTGTAAAATACATGTAAGTATAATTTAACACAATCCATACAAATGTTACTGATGCCAACTATAACATACATTGCAAACAAAGTGAAATAGGAAATAGATTTCAAAATCATATTGCGAGTACTTGTAAATAAATAGAACGACTGTTTTCAATACTTTTGTCACTTTAGCGGCCATTTTGATGGCCATTTTGATGGCCATTTTCCATAATAGACCCACCTTTTGTGCATTTAAATGTTAAAATACATTTTGGGAATATGCCTTTATTGGTATTCACAATTGCAATTAAAATACAGTAAGGCGCAATGTGTTATAGCATAGTTAAGTGAATACATCGTTACAATTTGTACATCATTTAAAAGCAGGGGAGATAATCTTATTTTTGCTTTTCCTGCTGAATGCCCCAATGTCTGAAGTGCAGAATGTTTTTTTTAATGTTTTACCCCAAAAATATCCCATTTGCATAATTACACGCGACTAGAATTTTGTAGACTTAAACTATGAGTTAATACCAACCCATGAAAGTGTTTAATTACAAAATAACTTACTAAATGTGATAGTAATTAACCAATTCCAGAAATTCACACTTTCGTTCATATTTTTAACGTTTTACCCCAGAAAATCTTAACGCCCCAATGTCTGAAGTGCAGACTTTGGGAAAAGTATTGGTAGGTCAAAGCCTTTCATAATTACCAAAAAAAAAAGATCAATGACATTGTATTCTGCCATTAAAGTGTACCGATTCTCAAAATTTGCACTTTTTCATGTATTTTTTAATGTTTTACCCCAAAAATATCCCATTTTGCATAATTACACGGGACTAGAATTTTGCAGACTTAAACTATGAGTTAATACCAACCCATGAAAGTGTTTAATTACAAAATAACTTACTAAATGTGATAGTAATTAACCAATTCCAGAAATTCACACTTTCGTTCATATTTTTAACGTTTTACCCCAAAAAATCTTAACGCCCCAACGGCCAAAGTGCAGACTTTGGAAAAATACTCTACTGGTCATACGCTTTCAGAAAAATATAGTGTCCGAAATTCCCTAGGGGGGGGGAGGGTTTACCCCACTGGCCCATGGACTAGTCCATGAGCCACCAATAGAAGACCCTCCCCCCCCCTAGGGAATTTTGGTCACTATATTTTTCTGAAAGCATATGGTCCCTGGAGTATTTTCCCGAAGTCTGCACTTTGGCCATTGGGGCGTTAAGATTTTTTGGGGTAAAACGTCAAAAAATATAAACGAAAAGTACAAATTTTCGGAATCAGTTAACTACAATCTTATTTATTATGTTATTTTAAAATAAATCTCTGTAACAGGTAGATATTAACCTGTCCTATCTAGACTGAAAAAATCAGAGTGCTGCTATTGTGCAAAATGGCTTTTTTGGGGTAAAACGCTAAAAATTATAAGAGAAAAGTGCGAATTTTTGGAATCTGTGGACTGCATTGGCATTTATTTATTTTTTTTTATAAAAAATACTCTAGTTGAAAGATATTATAGTGCAGTTTCATACTGCAAAACATTAAAGCCATGTTATTACGCAAAGTGTGATATTTTTGGGGTAAAACATAAAAAAATATAAACCGAAAAGTGGGAATATTAGGAATCTGTAGATTACAATTAAACCATTCCTATGATATTTTTTTTGTAACTAAATAATATTAATGTGATAAATTTGTAGTAACATGCAGTTTAAGATTTCAAATATATATTGCCAGATGAGATACTTTGGGGGAAAATTACAAAAATAATAAATGGAAAGTGTGATTTTTGGGAATTGGTGTCCTAGTTGTAACTTACGACCATCGGGTACGGACATTCCTAGTCCTAATGGGTATTCAAAATTACATTCTAACCATATATAGGCAGTTCTGGTACTGTTGGGTAAATTATTATTAAAACACTAATAACATCCATACCTAGTCCTAATTGGTACATACGAATAACCATTACATGCAATATTGGTTCTATTTAGCACTAAACAACCCTATACAGACATCAGTTGTCCTATCGGGTATTATTAAACTACCACCATGCACAGACAGTCATAGTCTAATTTGATAGCATAGCCAATACCATTCCTTAGTCTAAGTTCTATTTGATATTCAAAACCACCATACTTATACAGATATTGCTGGTCAGGCTGGGTACCCATAACCACTAGTAGGTACATTCATTCCTCGTCTCAATGGGTAGTCACACTTACCATGTTCTAATTGGGTACTCGTATCTGCTTATTGGAGTACATACATGCCCAGTCATAGTGGTGACTTACATATATCCATATACAGACATTCCTGGTCCTATTTTGGTACTCTAAACCACCATGTACAGGCATTATAGGTGCAATCGGGTACTCATTTCCACCATGTACATATATTGCTGGTCGTAAAGAATACTCATAACCACTAGGTTCAGACATTCTCGTTGGATACTGCCGATCATCAATTGACAACTCAGGCGCGCCATGTGGCTACATGCTTGGCCTTATTGACCACTCATAACATATGTACTACTCGAAACCTTCATGTACAAAATCAGTTGTACTGATTGGGAACTACCAACTACTAGGTGCGACCATTTGTTGTCCTATTGGGTAATCACTACCCCCGTGTACAGACTGTGATGTTCTTATTGGATACTCATACATACATTCCTAGTCATAGTGGGTACCCCAACTACCATGTACATGCATGCCTGGTCCTATTGAATACACAAAACCACAATGTACAGACATTTCAATTTGTGACTGGGTTGGGTACTAACAACCGCTAGGTGCAGTCATATGTTGTTCTATTTGGTCACTGCTACCACCATCTACAGGCAGTCCTGGCCCTATCAGGGATACATAACCACTAGATGCATACATTCATAGTCCTAGTGGGTACTCAAAACCACTATGTTCATGCATAAGTGGTATAATCGAGTCCTCACAGCCACTATACTCAGCCATTATTGGTCCCTATGGGTACTGACTACCATGCATATACATACATTCCTGGTCGTATAGGGTGCCAATAACCACGATTAACAGACATTCCTGTTTAGGATAGATACTGAACATCATCATGTTAAGACATCTCTCAACAACTAGTTACATACATTATTTGTCTAATTGAGTACAAACAACTATTGGGATCACCCATTCCTTGTCCTATTGACACCATGTAGAGACATTCCTGGTCTTTAAAATTCAGCAGTGAGCATGCCTAACCCTCAGCTGTGACCATTTTTTTCATCAAATTGGGTAATCACTAACCCCATGTACATGAAGCATGGTCTAATTAGATACTCATATCGACTAGGTACATACATTTCAAGTCCTAGTGGGTACCCACAACTATCATGTCCCATGCATTCCTTGTCCTATTGGATACTCCAAACCACAATGTACAGACGATTGCAGACTGATTATGCACTAACAACCACTAGGTGCTGTCATTTTTTGTCTGATTGGGTCATGATTACCACGATGTACAGACAGTCCTGACTTTATTAGGTACTCATAACCACTGGATACATACATTCCTAGACTAAGTGGGTACCCGTAACCACCATGTACATGCATAAAAAGTGTGATAAAGTACTTGCAGCTACAATACACAACTGTTATAGGTCCTATTGGGTACCCACTACCATCATTTACTAGTACATGTACATACATTCATGGTATTATTTGGTATGCATAGCCACTATTCCGGATCCTGTTATGTACATACATTACTGGTCTTGTTGGGTACAGACAACCATTCGGAGCACCCATTTCTCATCGTATTGACGACTTAGTGCCTAAGTAGAACATTCCTGGTCTTGTTAGGCAATCATAAACACTGGGTAAATCAGTCCTAGTCCATGTATGTATTCACGACCACCTTGCACATAAACTCCTAGTCGTATTAGGTACTCATAACCATTAGGTACACCCATCCTAGTCCTAATGGGTACCCACAACCACCGTGTTCATGCATACTTGGTCGTATTTGGTACTCATAACCACTATGTGCATCAATTAGAGGGTACCCAATACCACTAGGTACAGGTATTTATGGTGCTGTAGGGTACTGACACACACCATGAGCAGACAGTACTACTGGATACACACATCCATAGTCTTATAGGATGTGCACTATCATGTGGTATCTCATTTATTGCACTATGTGTACTGGCAACTACAAGGTCAAGAAATTCCTGGTCCTCTTAGTTGGATACTCACAACCACCCAGAACAGCCATTCCTGACACAACCATGATGCACAGCCATTGTGTCACAAGGAATAGCTGTACAATAACATTTGAAAAAAATGAATGAATATTTACCCCATTCACTCTTGTAAAATACATGTAAGTATAATTTAACACAATCCATACAAATGTTACTGATGCCAACTATAACATACATTGCAAACAAAGTGAAATAGGAAATAGATTTCAAAATCATATTGCGAGTACTTGTAAATAAATAGAACGACTGTTTTCAATACTTTTGTCACTTTAGCGGCCATTTTGATGGCCATTTTGATGGCCATTTTCCATAATAGACCCACCTTTTGTGCATTTAAATGTTAAAATACATTTTGGGAATATGCCTTTATTGGTATTCACAATTGCAATTAAAATACAGTAAGGCGCAATGTGTTATAGCATAGTTAAGTGAATACATCGTTACAATTTGTACATCATTTAAAAGCAGGGGAGATAATCTTATTTTTGCTTTTCCTGCTGAATGCCCCAATGTCTGAAGTGCAGAATGTTTTTTTTAATGTTTTACCCCAAAAATATCCCATTTGCATAATTACACGCGACTAGAATTTTGTAGACTTAAACTATGAGTTAATACCAACCCATGAAAGTGTTTAATTACAAAATAACTTACTAAATGTGATAGTAATTAACCAATTCCAGAAATTCACACTTTCGTTCATATTTTTAACGTTTTACCCCAGAAAATCTTAACGCCCCAATGTCTGAAGTGCAGACTTTGGGAAAAGTATTGGTAGGTCAAAGCCTTTCATAATTACCAAAAAAAAAAGATCAATGACATTGTATTCTGCCATTAAAGTGTACCGATTCTCAAAATTTGCACTTTTTCATGTATTTTTTAATGTTTTACCCCAAAAATATCCCATTTTGCATAATTACACGGGACTAGAATTTTGCAGACTTAAACTATGAGTTAATACCAACCCATGAAAGTGTTTAATTACAAAATAACTTACTAAATGTGATAGTAATTAACCAATTCCAGAAATTCACACTTTCGTTCATATTTTTAACGTTTTACCCCAAAAAATCTTAACGCCCCAACGGCCAAAGTGCAGACTTTGGAAAAATACTCTACTGGTCATACGCTTTCAGAAAAATATAGTGTCCGAAATTCCCTAGGGGGGGGGAGGGTTTACCCCACTGGCCCATGGACTAAATGTAAGATGTTAACTAATGAGTTACTAGATGAATAGATTTGATACTAGTAATTTGTAGAGAAATAACAAACTTATCGTACATTATTAAAAGAACAGAACAAACTTGGTTATATTCGATACTTTCCAGAGTATCAAGCTTTTGAAAATAATATTAAAACACATTCCCTGTACATTTAAGGACCAAACGGGTGGCAATCTGACAATTAATTGACAATGTCCTAGTTTTATAACTATAACTGAGTACAAAAGCAGCATGCTGGATACGTTTTGGCTGATACTTAGGTACGATTTTCGTACCTGGGGTACCCGGCCAATACAGTTACCAAACAAATGTCTGCGCATCAAATAAAGTAGAGATAGGGACGACAACATAGGAATTTATTTACTTAAGACTTAAATAACATATACCTGTACTAGTATATGATTTATACCTATGTATACACGATCCTAAATGTTAATGCTTTCTGATCAGCCAATATTTAAACTGATCAAAAAATAAATTGTAAGAGGCTGACATAATTTACCAGTCAGGAGATGATATAATATACCTGTAAGAAGATGACATAATATACCTGTAAGGAGATGACACAATATACCTGTTAGGAGATGACATAATTTACCAGTCAGGAGATGACATAATATACCTGTTAGGAGATGACATAATATACCTGTAAGGAGATGACACAATATACCTGTAAGGAGATGACATAATTACCTGTATACTATTGCATTGTCTGTAACTCCATAAAATCTTGATTTAATCACCACCATCAACGATCTACAAATTATATAGTATAACAGTGTACACTGTACATAGACACAGACACTTTCTTAGCTACATATCTCCTAAGACAAATTTTATATTTTTCTAACTTTGGGTATAATATGATCCTACCACTGCAATTAGGGGATTTGTTTTTTTCACACGGGGGCTGGATTTGTAAAGAACGCATGTATTCAGGGAAGACGCCTTCAATAATGGTTCCCTACCCTTATTGTGTATCACCATCCTGTTATTTAGGCACATTATACATGCAGAATAAGAGCAAATTCAAAATAAATATTTACACATGTAGAATACCTGTAGAATCTGAGAGGGTTCACTTAGAAGGTCAACATATACAGATTGTATAGGCGAGTTAAAACCGAAAGTAGAAATGTGAAAACGAAAGTAGAAAATAAATTTTATACAATAAAACATCTCTTTATCGTTGTTTATTCAAATTCAATTACCAAAACAAAATCAGTATCAACATTCACACTATTAATATTATCTTAAGTATAAGCAAGCAAAGAATTATGTATTAAAGTTATTTTTTAAAACCGAAAGTAGAGGTATCTCGTAAGTTTTTAATCATTTTACACGATATTCGAGTTTTTCAAAGATACATTAGTAATATGTACGTATGTTTAATGATAAAATAGCATACATACATTATTTAACCCGATCTGTATCTCTGCAAAATGCTCAAATCATCGTTATTTCGGATGCGTCTCCGAAGTCAAGTTCCCAGTGGAAATTCCCTTGACGTCATACGTGAAGATACGTGAGTTCATATAACTTCCTCTTTGGATTGGCAGTCCACATATTTGGTTCATTTATGTTATAGGGCAATATGTTTAATTTCAACAAAAGAAAGACAGTTTAGCATGGGCGGGATTGACACCATACCAACCATAAGGTTTATAAAGAAGTAGTTTGCACTAGAACTGTGTCTCATGCTTGACATCATTTGGTGGAAGGGAAATAACTCTAGTAAGTATGTGTGCGCCAACATAGTAGAGTTTTGTCCCTTTAGTCAAAATTAACATCTTTTTCAAAAACAATTATATACGCTTACTATGTGGTATCGTATATCAAGGACGCTATGAATATAAAAGAATAATAGAATATAACATTTTTATTTGCAATTTATGAGCCTTTGCTGGCATTAAATAAAAAGAATACGTAGAGGTTACGTATACACAATTTCAAGGAAAAACTTTATTTGGCATAATATACGTATAACTACTTACGAGCGTATATAGCCATAAACTGGAGTCATGCAAGAGGGGTATGGTTTACACACATCCGATTGATATATATGCACTGGTTGTATGGAGTTTGATTTGATCGTTGAATTGCTGCCGACCGGGGTAATAATGATGCTGGTCAACAGGGATGTGTCAAACCGGTGATACAATTATGATGAATATGATACATCGGTAGACCCGGCAGCCTGGTATTGAAAAGACATTGCTGAAGAGTCTGGTACTACTTGCCACCACATTAGTTTACAAGCAGCAAATTTGACTGGTTGTCTCTTTACGGTTCCAAGCTGGCTGACCATGACATCCAGAAGGTATGCCTTGTCCCTGTCGTCCAGTTGACGCCTAGTCCCTGCTTTGCAGAGGCTGCTAGCCATTGGGAGGTCGGGGTAGTTGCATTTCTTCTTAGTTGAATCGCCATCGTATTTACCACCATGTCTAGCTAATAGTTTAACTATCGTTGTACTTGGTTTTACCTGATCACCGGTTCTATCTATCGAATGTTCTACAGTTGAACAAATAGTACGGATGATCATGGTTATAACTAGTTTATACGAATTTATTTTAGGTTGATTGTGAAATAAGTTTTTCCAATTCATATTAATCCCTTTCAACGCCTCATTCCTGATGTTATTCATCGAAATGAGAGTATGAAAGAAGAGAACCCAGTTTCCCATTTCATACTGAGTATTTATCAAGGAAATTGCTGGTGCCATTTCTATTTCGTCTTTGGTATGACTCGGCTTGGGACATGAGCCGGGACCTACCGTATTGGAAGCGGACGATCTAGGACCACTTAACTTTCGAGGAGGCGGTAATTGAGAGTTATTCAGTACCAATACACTGACTGTTTTATTTGTATTGAATTCAGTTCACCTGACGGTTGCGTGTTTAGTTCTATTTATCTTTAAGGTCTAAATCTTTTGTAAAAAACTCGCATTCCTGTGGTTTCTGCCAATAGGTTCATAGAGGCGTGAACATTGTACGTATTGTCTGACAAAACTGGGGCAAATCAATATTATATACAATTAGTACAGCTTGTACGCAATACGCTGGCCTATACTATATTGTATATTTCAATCAATGAATGACTCGATTTTCATTCATTCCAACCGGTTTAACTCAATGCTACAAATTGTCGAAGGGTTTGTCATAGAATGAGGTTATCGGTTCATGATATTGTCAATGACAGCACACCTTTAATCGTGTATTATTGGTGTACATTGTAGGTTTAAGTATTTTTGTTAAGTAAATTTTAAACAATCTACAATAAAAGTATATAATAACATCAAATGTGGTTTGTAGCCTATTTTCCAGCCTGTCCTTAATTGTATGTATACTATTTTACGTATATGCGTTGTATTTTTTAGTTTATGATGTATGGGACGGCAGCCTAAATTATTCAACAAAGAATTGAATTGATGAAGCCGTACATCACTTATATTAATCATTACGTTGTATTGCACAGATCCCGTATACGATGTAGGTGTGGATGAAAGGTATTTGTCGCGTTTTAGTACATTTTTTCGTACACAGATCCCATTACAAAGGTTTACTTGCTCACCATTACACCTATATTGTGGTGTCTCATGTGGTGTCTCATGGTGTTTAAATGTGTTAACATTAAGGCTACATGTACGTAAATACAAACCAACTCAAGCGCATGTTTCTTTTAGAAATGTGATTACATCGTAAATGCCCAACGGTGTAACTCATCTATGCATACATATACATTACAATACCCCCTACATACACTAGGTATATTAAATACAGGTCGGTCAATGCATTTTATTGCAGAATGGACAAGGTTCTGTATAAACAGACCATATAATTGCACCAGATAAATAACATATTATAACATACTATAACATACTCTGTAAGACGTCATAATAACTGTGGCGCCATGCGCTGACGTCATGATGACATCGATACCAAAGCTAGCTCGATATTCGACCAAGCTCGATATTCAACTTTGGTTTGCTGCACGAACTTTTCTTGAATATCGATTACCAAGCTAGCTCGATATTAACATTCTTGTCGAATATCGATAACCGAGCTAGCTCAATATTCGACCCAGCTCGATATTCAACTTTGGCTTGCTGGGCAAATCATTCTCGAATATCTATTACCGAATTAGCTCGAAATTCAGATTCTGGTCGAATATCGATTGCCGACCTGGCTCGATTTTCGACCTTATTGTACATACACATACATGTATCTCCACGCAACGGCTTCTTTGGTATGTCAGTCATTAAAAAGAAAAAGGATAGAAAATCAACAGATGATGTAGTGTTTAAATACATGTGTTTGACAAGAATTGACGATACCTCCGCAAATGGTTGGAAGCTATCGTGTGAATGAACCATTTACGATCGTGTCAACTGTGATTGTAATGTGCTATAGTAAATGTAATTTCGTTAGAAGGCGTGTCCCTCCCAGTTCTTAATAAACACCATCTGGTCAATAAGCACACATGAGTGACCTGATTCAGTGGTAGAAATAATAATTTCGTTCTTACATCTAAAACACATGTTGACGAATACCTTCTGTATTAAATGACCACATTGAACTGATACTCCATGCTTATGCTCGTTCAAGTCTGACCAGTTAATGTGGTTTACTAATAATCAACATGTTTTGTTGTACATATTTTAATTGCTTATTTGAAGTTCAATGACGACAGTCAGAGGGAGGGGCTTTTGGTCGTGATATTATTTGGGTTAAACCATACTTACAGTAGTATATTTACCACCGTCATTCCTTTGTTATTTAAATTACCATTCAACGCCAGGTTTTCACACAATAGCCAGACATTCATTAAACATATATAGCACACGAATTTCCAAACCGCATTGTAATTCTACCCGGATCTAAAAATAGAATGGTATATAAGTACCGGCTTCATTCATTTTCAACGTTAGTTGACAACGGTGTTTAATAGAATACGGACCACTGTTATAGTCCGCATTAAATTGTATACTTAAATCTACAAACTATATCCTGTTAACATAGAAGAATTCAACACAGCCTATAAAGCATATTTGTTTTATTCGTCATAATCAATACGGGTAGCTTCTCGTCCGTATTAGGAGCCAATATCATTTGTGGATCTAATCGACCTGAAGCGTTTTTTTTTAAAAAAAAGCCGCCACTGTCCAACAGTATGTCAGTCCTACGGACACCACCTAATCACATAATAATTATAATAATTAACATTATCCTGACACCGGACACAAACCAGAAGTTACCTGGGACTATGTTTGCTGAGCTCCAATTAAGGAGACGTTTGTTATGCTGAAAGTGCTATTAGTAGTATTTCAGGAGACTTTATCATTAGTCTAAACAATCATGATTCTCCCAGTACGCTCGTCACCAAACAAAAGTGATTGTTAAGTTTGTCTTATGTCTACATGTAGTACTTCTTTACTGACTAATGTGGTATGTCGCGGGTCTGGGATCGTACCGACAACCTAACGCTTGACCACAGAGAAGGATCCTACAGCCAATAAATTACACATGCTACGCTTTTGAAAAAAAACTTTCAAAAATCTAAAAACTTTCACGCACATTTTAATTCTTTATAACTGTTAAACAACAACTTATGGTGGGAAATCGGGTATGTGCAATTGTGATAATGTTTCAGTTGATATAATCCTTCAAACCATGTCTGTCGCTAGTATGAAGTTGTTAAATTCATAAAAAAAATCTGATTGTGTTTTGTTTAAGTAGACTCTTGTGTCTTGAAGTCAGATATACCGTCCTCAGTTGCTATGTATCCTTTTGGTGGTGAATACAGGACTGGTGGCTTCTGTGCCGGCCTGTAGCGTGGGTGACTAGGGGCCGCCACTGTTTCTGTATTGCTTCGAATTGCCAGTTAGTGTATCATGTACAGTATTAACATGATCACAGCTCCTTGAATTCAATTGCATTATTTCTATGTACTTATATAACCGCGACCATGGCTGAGTGGTTTGGGCGTCCGCCTTGGAAGCGGGAGATCAAAGGTTCGAATCCCGGGGGAAGCTGGGTTAGAACTGATGCGGTCGGTTGCTGAGCCATCAGCTTGTTAAAGAATGGTTACCGTATGTCCATCTTTGTCATGCGCCCGGCAATACGAGAAGGGATTCGGGAGGTACTGTGCGCATGAAAGATAGGTGTCTCATAAGTGGCCCTTTCAGTAGGTGTGACACTATAATAAACAAAACCTTTACCTTTACCTATACCTATACATACAAGTACATATAGTGCGCCCATGATAATGTGAAAGGCGGGGAACTTTGGTATATTCCACAAAGGTGGATTAAAGTTATTGTCTGACCAGATTAAACTGAGACTCTGGTCAAAAACCGTATAGCCCCGGTTGTACTCGGCTGTTTTCGATTCGTATGTTTATTTACTACATGTGCAGAAATATCTGTATTTGTAACAAAATCGAAAGAAAACTCAAGCATGAATTGTAGCTCAGTGGAAACGTTTGCGCCTTTAACGCACAGGCTTGCAGGTTCGAAACTTACTGCAAGCTTTTGTCATTAATATTTTATTTCAACTATCTATCATTGAATCAAGGGGTTTATGTTTAAAACTATTCCCCGTACGTTCAAGATTATATTATTTTGTCTTTATTTTCGGTTTTTGTAATATTTTCAATTGCATATTGTTTTATTCCAAGTACATGAAAAAGGCTTCAACGACTTGGCCATTATACATTTAATGTATGACTGAATTGTGTAATGCATATGTGGACATAGGGAGAATTATAATTAACAACTAGCATACTTGCTTAAAAAGATAAAAATGTTAAATAAAAAATATATTTAGTTAGCATCGAACTAGATACATGTACCTTGTGGTCTTCACACCACACACTTAACCACTGAGCCATCACAGATTGTTATCTAGTAGCAACTCAATAAAGCCACATATAGCGATAAATGTAATTATATGTTTTTATAACTTCGGAATTTTCCGGACTTGACCGAATTTTGCAAGGAGTCTCAGTTTAATCTGGTCAGACAATATGTGCTCGCTTTATCAATGATGTTTTGAGTACATTACTGACATTATCTGTTATTTAAGTGATTTGTACTATTCAACCAGGGATACCTGACAGTGACGTCACATTGTGTTTACAATCCAATGTTTACTTTATTAATTGTTCTACAAAAATGTAGTTTATCATTGTATTTCTTTACCTATAATCTCAATATGCTATCGTAGTCGAGAGGATAACGGGCAGTATTAGTAGTTGAAAGGTATCGAGTTCGAACCCCGTCAGCGTAACTTTTTCCCGCTCGTAACTATTTTGCAATTGAATACAAATTATGTGTGAAAAATGAATTACATCTTCGCCATTTCACTAAACTTAAGATGGCTAATTTGAAGAGCTAAGAACGCGTTTTAGATTATTGTAGTGAGTCTTTTTTTAAGAATAATGAGAATGCAACGTCTGTTCTAAACGTGTTTTAGAGATAATATAATTTGTAAGAGCTTTTATTAATCATAAGGCAAAAGAATATTTTCAAATTCGTTATTGAATTAAATCATAAAATATGTGTCCCGTCAATTGTACAAAAAAGACATTCATATAGTTTGTCTACCAAAAGCTTTGAACTTGGACCGCCTGTGTGAGAAGCAGTCAACACATCCACAGAACCATGTTTTGTTTGGACTATTAGAATGGATAAGGACATACTTCTATTTAATAAAATCATTAATCCGTTGGGGATATACCCTGATTATTTATAGATTGTTGACAAAATGACGTAACTGTCAAAAATTGTTGGTCGGATAGTATAGTGCGTTCAAAGTCAAATGATAACGGTTACAAACATAAACTCGCCCGTCAGGTAAACTTGATATTGGTTCGATATCAAATCGTGTGCAAATCTCATTCCATATATCAAAGGCGCGGTAGTGTAGTGGATAAACCCTCAATTCCTTCAAGTTTCTATTTTACTCTGAGATGTAGGTTCGATCCCCACTTCGGTCAACTTTTTTATTGCATGTATCCATGTTATAAAGTCTAATATTATAATGCTGTTTTAATGAATCGATACTTCAAAGTGATCAAAGTTTCATGTTGTAGTGAAAATATTAAAACCTATTATATGAGTGTTGTACTGCATAATTATATAAAAATGAAATAATTGAAATACGACTTGATAAAGAATTAAAACATCAAACCAAAATTAATCTACGTAATGCATACCTTACTTCGTGTACGTTATTATATAAGTTACACATAAAAAAATACTCGTAGGTACTTGTAAAAAGACATAAAAAACTTTTAAAATTAAGGTAACTTGGATGGGTGTAGAACCAGTGGCGAGATTGAACAAAATTACTTGTATAATAGGGGCATGCTTACCCACTCGACTAACGAGACGATGTGAAAACTGGTTTCCAAGTGTTATACTATTGATTAAAGGTATCTATTTTATTATATAAAAATATGCCTCCGCTCTTCTTTTGAATGGGACAGTTCCCTCATTAGTATTACTTATTGAACCAACAGTTTTTTTAGTAACACCAATTATGCCACAGTTGACCAAACCGATTCATGTCTGTAAATATCACATTATCCTGTGCGGAATATAGTACATGCGTACTAGTATAACTACAATAAGTACATTTGTACAGTTAGATTAACCCCATCCCTAACTGACTATAACAAAGGTTGAAAATCAGGATATGTTTAAATTAGTTTTTCATCGCATGCACTATTTTTGTCTGCATAAACTACTTCATAACTTAACATTTTTAATGTAATAAAACTATTTTAATAGCCCAGATTTTCCTTATATGTCAGTAATTAAATATGAAAGACATTTTTTTTTCGAATGACAACAGGTATTGTTACAGGGTAACAATTGTACGAACTCATTCACCTGTAGATAAAATATCATCTTAAGAAGCAATTTAAAAAATTTACAGGCGAAGATTTTAAAATTATTTTTATCGCAGTTTTCAGAACATGTGGTATACATGTAAACGTGCTGTAGACGGGACCGATTAGACGGCCACAACGACGCCGGCGCCTAGCACGGAAGTCACCGCGACCATGATACCGATTGCGCCACCGAAACAAAGATGAAAAAAGTTCAAATAGGATTAACAATATATTTCTAATTTTATAATAAAACACTGTAAAATAAAACACTTTACAGTGTTTTTTTCTCAATTTAATGTTCTTTTGCAATGGGTGATATTTGTGACGGACTGACGATGTAGTGTGAACACTTGGCCATCATCATTTCAGAGGAATGTTCAAATAATTATGTATACTTTATACAATTACGTTAACTGGTGCAAGTTTTTTAACATCAAACGATATATTTTTGTATATATGTAGATAATTGAAAAATAAAAAAGTTATTTCTTGGTATATAATTTTACCACACACGTAATAATATTGCATGATTGAGACAAACCATGTATTGAACACTAAGAAAGATTACATGTATATTAGTCACTCTCAACTAAAACTTCCTAGTTGCTCATCATTGGCCAACAATACTCACATTTTATTCAATGAATGTCAGGTTCGCTTATCAACCTCAGTCATGACGGGATTATTACTAAATACCTTAAATATGATCAGACATTAGATACAGATATCGTGCTTGTCTCCAAGGATGTACCATTTTATACATAGGAAATAACAGTTGCACACGTAGCCATCGTATTACATTATGACAAAATACTGCCCGTAAAGATCGAACCGCTTGCCTGAAACGGAATGCCCAATTACTCGTGTTTTAAATATATACATGTAGTGTATGTGTTTGGAGTTATATTGTAGGAGTTTGTACAATAATAGTAGATGGTAACACATATATCTAGAACCAATGTAGGCCTACAGGACTGTGCATATGTGGTATCATGTATCTACCACCGTGCATGGTAGTTAGAGCATGATTCAATTTTATATAAGTTCAATTGTTATCATCTACATGTACTTTGGGTATATTCAGTGTATGCTCAATATCAGAATGATATTTTATCAAACATATCGGCATCAGCCGTTTGTGTTTTGACTGAAACTGTAAGCGAAACCACGGCGACTACAATACTTATAACAAGTGTATATCTTTGCCCCCTGCAACTTCGTAATATTTGCTGTTATTCAACATACTTAACAGTGTATGTCTATGCCCCCTGCAACATCATGCTATTTGCTGTTATTCAACATACTTAACAAGCGTATAACTATGTCCCCTGCAACATCAGGCTATTTGCTGTTATTCAACATACTTAACAAGCGTATATCTATGCCCCCTGCAACATCATGCTATTTGCTGTTATTCAACATACTTAACAAGTGTATGTCTATGCCCCCGTAACGTCATGCTATTTGCTGTTATTCAACTTATTTAACAAGTGTATATCTATGCTCCCCGCAACATCATGCTATTTGCTGTTATTCAACATACTTAACAAGTGTATGTCTATGCCCCCGTAACGTCATGCTACTTGCTGTTATTCAACATACTTAACAAGTGCATATCTATGCCCCCGTAACGTCGTGCTATTTGCTGCTATTCAACTTACTTAACAAGTGCATATCTATGCCCCCGTAACGTCATGCTACTTGCTGTTATTCAACATACTTAACAAGTGCATATCTATGCCCCCGTAACGTCGTGCTATTTGCTGTTATTCAACATACTAAACAAGTGTATGTATATGCACCCGTAACGTCATGCTACTTGCTGTTATTCAACATACTTAACAAGTGTATATCTATGCCTCCTGCAACATCATGTTATTTGCTGTTATTCAACATACTTAAAAAATGTATTTCTATGCCTCCTTTAACGTCATGCTATTTGCTGTTATTCAACATACTTAACAAGTGTATATCTATGCCTCCTGCAATATCATGTTATTTGCTGTTATTCAACATACTTAACAAGTGTATATATATGCCTCCTGCAACATCATGCTATTTGCTGTTATTCAACATACTTAAAAGTGTATATCTATGCCTCCTGCAACATCATGTTATTTGCTGTTATTTAACATACTTAAAAAGTGTATATCTATGCCTCCTGCAACATCATGGTATTTGCTGTTATTCAACATACTTAAAAAGTGTATATCTATGCCTCCTGCAACATCATGCTATTTGCTGTTATTCAACATACTTAAAAAGTGTATGTCTATGTCCCCTGCAACGACATGCTGTTTGCTGTTATTCAACATACTTAAAAAGTGTATGTCTATGTCCCCTGCAACATCATGCTATTTGCTGTTATTCAACATACTTAACAAGTGTATATATATGCCTCCTGCAACATCATGCTATTTGCTGTTATTCAACATACTTAAAAAGTGTATATATATGCCTCCTGCAACATCATGCTATTTGCTGTTATTCAACATACTTAACAAGTGTATATATATGCCTCCTGCAACATCATGCTATTTGCTGTTATTCAACATACTTAAAAAGTGTATGTCTATGTCCCCTGCAACATCATGCTATTTGCTGTTATTCAACATACTTAACAAGTGTATATCTATGCCTCCTGCAACAGCTATTTGCTGTTATTCAACATACTTAAAAAGTGTATGTCTATGTCCCCTGCAACATCATGCTATTTGCTGTTATTCAACATACTTAAAAAGTGTATGTCTATGTCCCCTGCAACATCATGCTATTTGCTGTTATTCAACATACTAAACAAGTGTATATCTATGCCTCCTGCAACATCATGCTATTTGCTGTTATTCAACATACTTAACAAGTGTATATCTATGCCTCCTGCAACATCATGCTATTTGCTGTTATTCAACATACTTAACAAGTGTATGTCTATGCCTCCTGCAACATCATGCTATTTGCTGTTATTCAACATACTTAAAAAGTGTATGTCTATGTCCCCTGCAACATCATGCTATTTGCTGTTATTCAACATACTTAAAAAGTGTATGTCTATGTCCCCTGCAACGCCATGCTATTTGCTGTTATTCAACATACTTAAAAAGTGTATATCTATGTCCCCTGCAATGCCATGCTATTTGCTGTTATTCAACATACTTAAAAAGTGTATATCTATGTCCCCTGCAACGCCATGCTATTTGCTGTTATTCAACATACTTAAAAAGTGTATATATATGCCTCCTGCAACGCCATGCTATTTGCTGTTATTCAACATACTTAAAAAGTGTATATCTATGTCCCCTGCAATGCCATGCTATTTGCTGTTAATCAGCATACTTATCTGACCCTTTGTTTAATAAGTCGTCCTTAATGCGCCTATTTCTTGATATGAGCGTAACGTCAAAAGTTGGAAGTCAAGGGTATTGTACTCATGTATTAACATAAGACACATCAGTGTTTATGATAAGCAAAAAAAGGAAATAAATCGAATTCAAATCAGAAAAGAAAGTCTTTATTAATGGCAATTGGAGTGTGTCAAATGACACGAATGTTGCAATTGTAAATTATGACAAGCTTTCGTAGTACTAGATACTTTTCTCAAACGTCTATACATCATGTGTCCCTATATGGGTTTAATTGTGCGTCTATAAACGTCCCGCCTTTAAACAACAATGTACACGGATACAAGGCAGGTCGTAAAATCGAACATGTTTTGTGTTGTTAATGTAATATAATAATCATTCTCAATCTGTTTCTATTTCTGGTGATTTTATTACTCTTCTTTGTCGTTCCCGGATCTGAACCAGTATTCATTCACACATCACTTGACTCTAATTCGTAAAAAAATCAAATAATGTTTTTTCCATATTTTTTATTTTTACATTTTCTAATAAATTCATCATGACGTTCATTTCATGACTTAAAGGGATTTCTTTCTACAAAGGATCCGGATTCGATATCTAGGTGCTTATGCCTGAAATATGTCGTATCGTATTAAAATATATCCAACTTAATATTAATTAATGGGCCGTTCTCGTTAGCGACAAGAGCACCCCTATCAAACTCGATCATTCGTTAGTGTGTCGGTCTTTCTCGGTCTTCGAAGCTGCCACCTTTGGCCTAGCTAGAGCATTCTATTATATACTCCGAAATGAGTTTAAATGCCAAAAAATAACTAAATAACACAAAACACGGACACTGAACAGGAGAATATTTATTACAAATCCATTGGCAGAATGGCACATTCATATCAGGTCCGTTTCGAGGTACTTTACGTGTTGATGAAATTGACAATACAACCATTAATCTTAGGCTTATAGCAAGAATTCGAGATACTGGAAATTTATCATATAAATACTTATTGAAGATGGTTGGAATATGGTCAATACGTATGTACATTACCATATCGCTGGCTTAAAATGAGAAGATCGTAAGTAAAAAAGTCGATATTTTGAGAAAACTGTTTAAAAACTACTCTTCGCTTATGGAAAAACAAGCTTTTTCAACTTCAGTTTGGTCAACATGACCATTCACGTTTTCATGAAAATATGCCCATACGAAGCACCCTGTGATACAGATGTCAAATATGCGTGACTCTTAAAATGCCGCAAATCGCACCAACGATTTTCTTAATTCTAAGTCAGCCATATACGGGTTATGACATCGACTTGTTATACGAGGGGTGTCCATTCAGACTCACAGACGGAAACGATGTACATGTTCATTAATAGTGTTGTATATTTGTTTGAATAGCGGCATTATGTGTTATGCCATTATATAATGATTGTATAGTCCAGTCAGGATAAATATCCAGTGACGCAGCGGTCGAGTCCACTATAAGGTGTAAAACAAATTATAAAGGCTTATGCTGTACAAACAACTATAATTTCAATGCTAAACTAACATATTAAACTTCGCTCTACCTGTTTAGACAATGGTTGTGATTTTTTGCGTACACATAAACTGCAACGTCACTGTCACAATATCCTAACTGGACTATATCTGTATACATGTGTTTATGTTCTCATGGGCCCTTTTGAATTTTGAAAACTAAACCACTTTTTCATGTACTTTGTTGGATGACAAAATTAATGTACTTTGTTGGACGTCATTCATAGAAAAGCACCACACCTTCATGAATATAATAATTTTTGTGAGGTATAATTAAGATAAGCTAGATTGTAATACAGTATAATTATAAGTCATGCCGATATAATCATAAAATGCCTTTGAACACCACTCAATTGGAAATGTTGGTGGACATAAATTACTCCCATTTTTTATGTGTATAGGGCCTATCACGAGTAACAATACAGATACCAAATATAATACAATGGTGTGTGACGTTAGTTTGATTAATTATGTACGAGTTTATTTTTCTACGCTGGCTTAAAAAAATATGTACATATTTTTCCACGCAAAAAATGTTTGATACAAATTTTTTAATTCATAATGAATGGAGAGACCTGAACACGCTGAATCGTATCAGTTAGATCACATATAATGTTTACTTTCAAGCATTAAGAATGAGAAAATCATAATTGTACATCGTTTGTTGGTGAATTGGGTAGTTGGGTAGTTTCAAACATATTTTCACATAAATGATAATAAAACGTCAGACATGCAAGTAATATTTCTTAAGATAAGATGTAGGTACGCACAACACCCATATTTGTGAATGTCACCACACTGCTCGTACCTTTAGCAAATCGACGGTGCTTGAAATAGTTTCTAGTTTAAATAAAAAAGAAATAAAATCATGGTTACGCCTGTTATTAAATTAACAAAGGACAATGATGGCACAATGACGTTATTCGTATGTTCGCTGAAATCAATTGCAGCTTGGCATGACATAATATAAGACTTATCTGTCATATAACTTTAAAGAGACATTGATAGTCTGAATTAACAATTAGTAGCTACATGGGAATACACGCCCCTGTCACATACGTTAAATAATTTGCGGATTGCACAAAAAAAGCTAACTGAAGAGAGATAATGATGCATATATTAAATAACACATTCATAATTTATCCTTGTAAAAATGAAGTCGGTGCATTAATTGGACATTTGTGTGCAGGGTTTAGAGTCTAAGGATCGAGGACAAGAGGTTACTAGTTCGCTATTGGTTATAGTCTATGGATCAAGGACAATGGGTTACTAGTTCGCTAGTGGTTAAAGCCTATGGATCAAGGACAATAGGTGACTTGTTTGCTAGAGGTTAAAGCCTATGGGTCGAGGACAAGAGGTGACTTGTTCGCTAGAGGTTAAAGCCTATGGATCGAGGACAAGACGTTACTTGTTCGCTAGTGGTTAAAACCTATGGTTCAAAGACAAGAGGTTACTTGTTCGCTCGAGGTTAAGCTTATGGGTCGAGGACAAGCCGTTGCTTATTCGCTAGAGGTTAAAGCCTATGTGTCGATGATAAGAGGTTACTTGTTCGCTAGTTGTCAGAGACTAAGGTTCAAAGACAAGAGGTTACTTGTTCGCTAGTTGTCAGAGTCTAAGGTTCAAAGACAAGAGGTTACTTGTTCGCTAGTTGTCAGAGTCTAAGGTTCAAAGACAAGAGGGTACTTGTTCGCTAGTTGTCAGAGTCTAAGGTTCAAGGACAAGATGTTACTTGTTCGCTAGTTGTCAGAGTCTAAGGTTCAAAGACAAGAGGTTACTTGTTCGCTAGTTGTCAGAGTCTAAGGTTTAAAGACAATAGGGTACTTGTTCGCTAGTTGTCAGAGTCTAAGGTTCAAGGACAAGAGGTTACTTGTTTGCTAGTTGTCAGAGTCTAAGATTCAAAGACAAGAGGTTACTTGTTCGCTAGTGTCATGCAAGGGAGCTATACCAATACATTTTCCAAGACCACATGTGGTATTTGTTGTCTGTGATCAAACCTACCAGGCCCATACCAGACGGACACACTAACGGACAACTCGTGCCAACTACATATATCCCTGCCAAATAGCAAACATGTGTGCTAGCAGCTGCCGTAGCTGTACTATTGTATGTTTGTAATTATGTTGTCTGAAACAGCCACACCCATTTCACAAACGGTGATTGACTTTTGTCAACACGAAACTAGACACTTGCTATTAACAACCAAACAAATTATGTACCACACCTTAGTTTAAGGGTAAATGACCAACAAGTTCACCTGTAAAATGTCTTATTTATCTACTACAATAGCGCCGACTTAATAGTCAAAGGTATATAGTATGGTGTCGAATTTATCGCGAAACATGTAGCCAGGCCGACACGGTTATAGGCATTTACAATGAAGGGAATTGATAGCAATCTCGCTACGTAAAATATGCAAATCATTTTTTAATTTAAACATTGCTTCTATTTTGTCGAAATCTAAACTAATAGTATATATTACCAAATAACTCTCAATAATGTGTACTCTACATCATCACTCTGGACCTTTAATCCGTGTATTCACCCCGCTCTAGACCTTTTCATTAAAATTTGTTAAATCATAAGCGATGCATTGGTCAAGTTATTTCCTTACTGCGTCATATTCGTGCAATCTAGCACATAAAGCCTTTAACAGATTCCACCAATGCAGCATGTCCCTAGCCCAAGTTTGTGCTTGGTCCCAGCTCCAGTTGTTGTCGTTCATCCCCTTGTCCACTGATCCTTTCCTGGTTTCTCTTGTTCGACCGCGTCTCCGATATCCAGCAGGAATCAATCTGATTGCAACCCAAGAGGCAGCTTTTTCTGCGACACGAAGTCCATGTCCAATCCATTGTCGTCACCTGCTTTGGATCTCTATTGACAGCGAGGTTGTGTCTCCTGGTTCATGTATGACTTCGTTTGATATGGTGTTCGGAGAATTCTGCGGAGGCGACTAGTTTGGAATACGTCGAGCGTGTGGCAGATGGACTTTGTCACTTTCCAGGATTTTGACTTGTACAACAGGAATTTAGATACGTTGCTATTGAACAATTTGGTCTTCTGGCTGCATTCGGGGGAGTTCCAGATTGTTGGAAGGGCTGCATAATTTTCACTGGCCTTGGCTATTCCTGCTAATCTTGCTGCCAAGGTATACACATTCTTCAATTTCATCGATGTAGTGACAGATTCGGTTGACTTTTGATTTATGTTCATGATCTTGGTTTTGTTGGAATTGATGGTAAGTCGAATCTGTTCCCCGGTGGGACTCTTGGTCTTCTGTTTTTTGTCTGAATATCTTGAGTTGTTGGGCCAGTAACACTATGCCATCTGCGAAGTCTAGATCTTCAAGGGTTTCAGTAAGGGTCCACTGCAGTACACGATTTATGTTCTCGGTAGTTTCTTTCAGCAGCAAATTCATACTGAGTGAGAATAGCGGTGGAGATATCAGTCATTCCTGCTTTACACCAGTCTCGATATTGAAGCTTTCTATGAGTTCTATACCACAGATAACCTTATCACTGACCAATGTCTGTATAGAAAATTTTAATGATTGGGGTGATAGTGTGAAAGTATCTTCCATAGTGCAGGCCTGTGGACACTATCGAAGGCTTTCGCGAAATAAAAAAACCGCATAAATTGTGATATTTTATTCGTGGCTCTGTTGGATGATTTTGCAAAGGATAAATGTCTGGTCAGTACATGACTTTCCTTTACGAAATCCTGCTTGATTATTTCTTTGCTGTTGATCTGCGGCTTATGTTGTTCTTTTGGGAATTATTCTACTGAGGATTATTTTTGCTTCTGACAGGAGCATCTTTTACCTCTCCAGTAGGTGAGATAATCTAGATTTGGTAGTTTGACTCAAAGTCATATTTTACAGTCGCCTGGGGTCACTTCTGTATTCCAGCTGTTTATCAGGATTGTAATGAGAAAGGTAGGGATAATCTCTTCGTTCTTCCTGTTTCATCATTTCTGATTGTTTTCTATCAATTCCAGGTGCCTTGCCATTTTCTTTAAGACATCTCTGGTTTCTTCTATATATTGTAGTTTTGTATGTCCAATGGACTTCTGCTGGCTTTGTCGAGAGTATTTTAAGTGCTTCTCAGTTGCTCTTCGGGCTTGGTTTGTTCCGTCGTTCTCTTTACTTCCTTCCTCAAATTGTAGCCAAGTCTTTCTAGATGTCCACTCTTCTTTCTTTCTGTATTTAATTCCAAGTACCCTACCTCCTGTTGCTAATATTCCCTGATTGAAAAAGATTCCATGACGAACGTTACATTACACTGGGCACCTGGAGGCCGGAGACCAAAAACCAGGATAGACCGAAAACAACATGGAGGCCCACTGTCGAGGCAGAATTTAAGAAAATGCACCAAACACAGAAACAGTTGAGGAGAGGATCGCGACAGACAGATGGTGGATGTTGTTTGAGGGCGTAGCAGGCAATAAGTAAGTATATACTAGTAAGTATCATCTGAATTGTACACAGTAATTGTAAATAACTTTAGAAAACATTATGACGTTGTTTACCAAAATTGACGTCAGCAACCAGAAATGGGATTTGGCCACCTTACCTTTAGTTTTTACTGTAGAGCGATTGTATTCATGTAAGTGCGTATGGGCAATGAGTTACAAATGGAAATGGGCCACCGGGGCAAAGTAATACATTTTTCTAAGTAGCGTGAACTCGTGTTTATAGACTTGGTAAATGTGTAAACAAAAAACTGGACCTGATTCTGACAAATCAAGTTCTTTAATTAATCAATATAACTATGCATCAACAATTTCAACCGCTTGAAAATGGTTCATAAATGTAACACATTGTCCCAACTTTTTGGGCGGTCAAGTATTGAAAATATAACTATGTACAAAGCAATCAAAATCCAACAATTTCCAACCTTTCCAACATCGCCTCTTCACCTCCGTCCGTGTTTCTTGCAGGTAAGCTTCATTGTAATCGGTATTTACTACTTGCAACATGTTGCCCTATGGGCTGTAAGTCTGTAACACTTGGTCCCAAACCTCGGGGTAATGTGTCACGTTTACTTGCCATTTTCCACACGCTGTAAATTGTTATTGCGCAGTTAATTGATTAATTAAAGAACCTGATTAGTCAAAAGTAAGGGCAGTTTTATGTATACACTTTTACTAGGGTTGTTAACGAATTCATGTTTTGTTAACATTTATTATACATCACGTGACCCCTCAATGCATTTTCTCCATAGGCCTGCCGGGTGATATTTTGTTCGATCACAGATAGTGAAATTTTGTTCAACCAGGCTGAGACTCGGGTTATATAACTATTCTCGGGTTGGTATTATTTACTATCACCCTCGAAGTCATGTGTTATTTATGTAATAAATTATGATACTACTGTATTCAAATCTGACGTCACATGTAGAATGTTACATATGGCGTTTTGGTATAGATGTAAATGACATTTAGTTTAAACGGTTTCATAATATTAAAGGTATAATTTGTGAATGACGCACATACAGAAAGATACACCTACGCATGGTATACCTACCATTTCATAATTTATTTAAATAAAGGATGCATTGAACGTTTTTACGAAGTATTATAGTGGATGTTTTATGTCCATTTTCTAGCACATGTTATCTAATACTACAAACTGACTTTTATCTGGTAATGCGAACAACTTACACGGCCGATAGTAATCTAGACTAGACAACACACCACACACTACCAGGTAGAACAAGGATGTTCTAAATAATTGCAGCTAAGATCGTATCTTGTACATATGCTGAAGTTATATGTTGCTTGCGGCAGTCAGTAATTGTTGTCAACCGTACATGATTAAAAACGCGTAGAAAACGGCATCCGCCTAAATGTAATAATTATATAATTTCTCTTCATTTATCATACGTAACGATGGAACGTATGTCGAGTTGGAAACACTCCTGACTACGGATCGAATTATCTCTGGTTCGAATTTCAGACGGTACAATGCAGTGGCTCATATGTGCCCCTTTCTTACAGTGATCGGTGTTGAGATTATCGACTCGATGAGATCAGAATAAAATGTCTCTATAGATATCACGTATTAATCTTGTTTGTGATGTACAAACAAGATGCCACCATGTAGTATATCATGTATATGCATTATTTATGTTCTATGAATTATCTCAATCTTGTGATACATTGTATGCCGACGTAAACCAAACAAACGACCGCCTCACTCGTATAGTTCAATCAGACCGGCTACTCTGGTGTAGTGGTTACTGTGTCCTCACCGGGATCATAAGGCGGAGTAGAAGCTACCCTGGTGTAGTGGTTACTGTGTCCTCACCAGGATCATGAGGCCGAGTAGAGGCTACCCTGGTATAGTGGTAACTGTGTCCTCACCGGAATCATAAGGTGGAGTAGAGGCTACCCTGGTATAGTGGTTACTGTGTCCTCACCAGGCAGATGAGGCCGAGTAGAGGCTACCCTGGTACAGTGGTTACTGTGTCCTCACCGGGATCATAAGGCGGAGTAGAAGCTACCCTGGTATAGTGGTCACTGTGTCCTCACCGGGATCATAAGGTGGAGTAGAGGCTACCCTGGTATAGTGACCGGGATCATAAGGCGGAGTAGAAGCTACCCTGGTATAGTGGTTACTGTGTCCTCACCGGGATCATAAGGCGGAGTAGAGGCTACCCTGGTATAGTGGTTACTGTGTCCTCACCAGGCTGATGAGGCCGAGTAGAGGCTACCCTGGTACAGTGGTTACTGTGTCCTCACCAGGATCATGAGGCCGAGTAGAGGCTACCCTGGTATAGTGGTAACTGTGTCCTCACCGGAATCATAAGGTGGAGTAGAGGCTACCCTGGTATAGTGGTTACTGTGTCCTCACCAGGCAGATGAGGCCGAGTAGAGGCTACCCTGGTACAGTGGTTACTGTGTCCTCACCGGGATCATAAGGCGGAGTAGAAGCTACCCTGGTATAGTGGTCACTGTGTCCTCACCGGGATCATAAGGTGGAGTAGAGGCTACCCTGGTATAGTGACCGGGATCATAAGGCGGAGTAGAAGCTACCCTGGTATAGTGGTTACTGTGTCCTCGCCGGGATCATAAGGCGGAGTAGAGGCTACCCTGGTATAGTGGTTACTGTGTCCTCACCAGGCTGATGAGGCCGAGTAGAGGCTACCCTGGTACAGTGGTTACTGTGTCCTCACCGGGATCATAAGGCAGAGTAGAAGCTACCCTGGTATAGTGGTTACTGTGTCCTCACCGGGACTGGTATAGTGGTTACTGTGTCCTCATCGGGATCATAAGGCGGAGTAGAAGCTACCCTGGTATAGTGGTTACTGTGTCCTCACCGGGATCATAAGGCGGAGTAGAAGCTACACTGGTACAGTGGTTATTGTGTCCTCACCGGGATCATAAGGCGGAGTAGAGTCTACCTGGTATAGTGGGTACTGTGTCCTCACCGGGATCATAAGGCGGAGTATAGGCTACCCTGGTATAGTGATTACTGTGTCCTCACCGGGATCATAAGGCGGAGTAGAGGTATTGATATCGAACCTTGACCTATCTAAGTCATTAAAGGGTTCAAGTATACGCCTATATTCATAGTCAAAAAGCAATGATTTTAAAACCAGCAACTGTTTGAAGTATGACTCTACACTCTGTGCGGTGTATAAACGAATGGGGTATGATTGTATATTTTATGATTCTGTCGGATATGTAAATCATTATTGTATAGTTATCTGACTTATTACTGTGGTGTGATATACATGTACATGTAATTATAATATTTTGCTGACAGTATGGGAATCCTGACATCTGGGTATTTCAAAAGTATTGCTAGATTTCTATTGTTATAATATACGTCGAAACAGTACGGATAGTCTGATGGCATATATACATATGTCTCATATACATTTATATCATTTGTTATCTAAAGCTATTTAGGTCATATTTTCGAACGAAAGAAATGCAATAACTGCAATGCTGCATTGGAAAATTAGTGCGATAACTGCAACACTGCAATCATTAATAGTTCCTTTTTTAGTTAAACTGTGATATAAAACAGACAAAGAACAAACATTCAGATAATGGTCATAGGTTGGAACGCCACAGCCGGTAAGCTGTGGGTTGCCCCCCCCCCCTAATTACTTTACCGCTTCAACTATCCATGTCAAATACTTTTTTGGCATATATGTATGCGCGTTTCTGTGATTTTGAATTCGCACAGTTGTATGAATGTGTTTACGTATATGATAAAACCGTTAAATAAAAGATAACATTATACTAGTGTTGCCAATGTAAATTTTATTGCAATTTGTTATACGCATGGCCAATCGATACAACTGCGATGTCAGGCGCATTCTTCAAAACGTTTAAACCCCGGCCCGTCCATGTGATGCCAGTATAAGGAAAACATCACTACACATATCTAAATAATGCATCTTGTCATAATTCGTATTTTGCATAATCATTTTCCATTGTATTCAATTTACCCATTTACATAGCACAGCATCGCTTAAATTTATTACCCTTATAATAGTTACACTCGGTATACTATACAACATTTGATAGGATGGGTAGATGTTTAGCATTTGGACTAGGTCTGTCGAAAAATGTTATTCGTCCAAATGCTGCTGAAGGTCTAGCTAAACTATTGAATTGGTTAATGAAGCGTGTTTAATTACACACATGGAAGAGAAGATAACCAGGGAATGCATATATTAAGGAAATAAACTGAAAAACGTAGTAAACCGGCTGTTATACAATGGTTTGGTGTTCTGACGCGTAGGAATTAACCACGAAGGTCAATGCTTCAGAACGACAAACTATTGTATAAAAAGGTATACTACGGCTTTTTAATATTTTATTTCTATTATAACATGATTTTAGCTCGCTTAAGCCAATGTTACTTTGCGAAAGTATGGTATTTACTTTTCTTGTTTATCTGCATGACGTCATAAAAACGACATGATGTCACTTTCATTGTATATCAAACGTTGTATAACGTAATGTTTGTTCTTTGTCCATATAGGCGAAATCGTCGGTAATGTTAGAACATGTTAAATGTATGTTATGAAGTACATTGGCTTTTGTATACTGTAGTAGGGTTTTAAATTCGGAGATATCAGTTTTTGAGGCTTCACACATTTTTTACTATGATTGGTTTCTCTTGATATTAGTGACAATGCGACACCACTTCCCCATGCTGTTGATTAACTTACTGATCCTTTGTTGTTGAACTCGATGTCTGTCTTCTCGTAGTGATGTCACAGACGGTGGATGTCTTAGCGGGTTGTACATGACGGACAGATACGAGTTGCGGCTGTTGAGTGCCGTGTGGCGGCTGTAAAAAGTATCCCCGTACTTCACTTCAGTGTAGTTATCATTCATAATTACCTCCCTTTATAGTTAATTATGCACGGAATTCGAAGTCCACAGTGTGTTATTCATTGCTGGGTGATTATATAGGCTTGCTTGATATTTCAGTTTTTGGAATATGGAAGGTTCGTTCTGTCTCTTGCGTGGATAGCCAGGCTCTGTCGTCGTTTCTGTTTGGCTTTGGACAGTCTGTGCGCTGCAGTATTTGCTCAATGCATTATATATCTCATAATATAGTATCTTTATTGGATTCGAATCCTGTGGTTGAGCATTCTAACAAGAGTTACCAATTGAAGACTCTAGTTGCCGATGTGGGCCCTCGGTCTGTGTCTTTGAACTTGATAATAATAACGTCTCACAAAGGCGTTGACAGGTGTTCGGAGCGTAAAATCATACGCGTGTGACAATTTGCAAAGCATTTCTGAAGGCGGGGGCGTTTTTGAAACGATTAACTCTATCCCAACAACAATAGAACTGCATTGGTCATTATTATTGACTTTACCCGCTCACCATGTCGATGTATGACATTCCCATGAATTATATTCGATAGCGATTTGATTATTATAATTATTATTATTCTAAAACTTTACTATCGTATTGGATGTGTCTACCGCTTGTGTTTAATGTGTATGCATGTATGTAAGTTTGATAACGTTAGACATTTAAATACATGTTTGAATATGTTTGAATGATTTTATTATAATGATTAAATGTTAATTAGATGACCACAGTGTAAAAAAGATATCATATTATAATATATAATTGGTACAATCTTAATGTGCCATCTTCGTTAAATAAAGATTTTTTTTTTATTATTCCCACTGTCCATTTACCCCCAGTTTGTATTTAGTGTAACACATAAATTACCATCGGGGAGATCATGGTTTCCGGGTCAACAGGTAGACTGGTCCTCGGTCACATTTGTTTAATTTTAGAAACGGGTACCAATCTAGTCAACTGATAGTGATAGTTGAACAATGGCGAGAAACCTCGGGCCCATTAGCTAACGAAACCACTACCCAATATTGCTATAGAGAACACTAGGTAGCGCTTGAAATAGTTAGGCAACGGGCTCCGGACGGAAAACAGAGACGCTTTGTGTTAAACTGTCATTTATAACGAAAGTGGTGCACAGCAAATTATGAGTAGTATAAGAAAACAAACTCAATTTAACAGTAATATTATATAATGAACAATTTATGTATCAGATATTACGCTCTAGGATCTCACGACGAGAATCCCGTATATAACCCATTTTGTTATTATTAATTGATCGCGTTATTTGAGCTGCATGAACATGCACATAATCAAAAGTCGCGATGCATGAAGTAACTGTTTTCGTTAGACGTATCGTCAAAAGTTGCGACCAATCCTTAAATTCGTTGGTGTGATAAATGAGACTATAAAGAACTAAATGACTATTCATCCTGTATTCTTAAAAAAAGTATCAAAATACACAGACATTATAAGGCTGTTATAAATTATTAAAAACCTTATGGTTTGTTAACACTAATATGTAAACACACACTAATTGCTTGTAAAAAAGTCGAAAAAGCGTATGTAATTTATTAAGAAGACACAGTACATTATATTAAATCATTTTATTTTGCGCTCCGAAATTTCGGGAAATTTAGCATGCTATGTCTTTGAACGTGAAGCTATAGGTGTACCCATTACATGGCTACGTCATGGGTAGTTTAACAATACGTTATACTGACAGTGGACCAACAAGTTGTAGAACAACCCGTTCACGCTAAACACCAACTTAGGGCACTTACATTGGTACTTTTATTTGTTATCCTGCGGTCTGGTATCGAACACACAACCTCATGTACCCGTTGTGACCACCCTATCTACTAAATCACCAACACCAGATATTTGTTATACTGCGGTCTGGTATTGAACCCACAACCTCATGTACCCGTAGTGGACACCCTATCCACTAAATCACCAACACCAGAGATTGTTATACTGCGGTCTGGTATCGAACCCACAACCTAATGTACCCGTAGTGGACACCCTATCCACTAAATCACCAACACCAGTGGTAGCCATACGGGTGACGTGGTATTGGACACTGGGTGGCATTCATTTACACGTACCATTTACTAGTATTATACCTCACATGACCTCTCAATGTAAATTTCCCCATAGACCTGCCGGGTGATATTAAGTTCGATACCATCAATTAATCGTAAAAAGGAGACTGGGCTATTTAAAGAAATGTGTACTATTTGAGTCCGGAAAACACCCTGCTAGAAAGTATCCAACAACAATAAAACATGCATGCATGTATAGTTCGCCGGAGATAACTGTAGACCTATCAATAAACAAACATGCATAATATAAACACTGAAAGGCCAAGTGACCACTTATTATCAGTGACGATTTAAGAGTATATCACTAAGAGTGAATATGTACAAGATTGAACAAAATTGAACATTCAACTAGGACACTGGAGTGTAAATGTAGTTACACAGTATGTGCGTTAACTTGGTAATAAGAAATAGGCATTTGCAATGCCACGTCATTCACTTCGGAACAGCACTCAAAACTACAGTCAGCTAAATGGATGTGTGTCTAAAATTAGACGTTAAATTGGTACTTTACTTTTATTTCGTCACCTTTTGAAAAAAAACATACTTCTTAAAAAATCGGACATTCGGTTTACAAGAAAGATACAATACCATTTATGAGACGTCGATACTGTAAAACATATGTATAGAAATACCCGATCATTGCAAATATCAAAATAAATATTTACATTAAAACACTAATTAATTATTAAAATAATTACACTAATTGATTATTAATCTCGTGTTTTAAGCCTGTCTCCTTATATTGCATGGTATAGGGTTGAGACCAATATTATGAATGTAATCTCAAGGGTTCCTGTTTTTTTTATATTTCTATAAATTTACATTTTTACGGATCATTTCGCAAGTTTTATTTTCTATAATACTGCATCATATTGCAAAACGATATTTTTACACTGTTTTTTATTGGATGAACGATTTGAAGCGCATAGTGTAGGCTGACATGGTCCAATGGATCGGCCAGGCGCCTGTAACATTTTCTACATTTAGCAAACAATTTCGCAGGAATGAACATGTGAGTAAATTTTTCGAGACATTGTCAGATACTGTGAACAGAAAAACTTTTCTTAAATAAATATTTTAAAGGAGTTTTAAGGTACTGTTTCGTTGACACGTCTTATTAAGAAATAAAAAT
The DNA here is from genome assembly GCA_947247005.1 of Spisula solida. Classification (NCBI taxonomy): domain Eukaryota; kingdom Metazoa; phylum Mollusca; class Bivalvia; order Venerida; family Mactridae; genus Spisula; species Spisula solida. The sequence goes on along the minus strand of OX365947.1, from coordinate 34,866,207 downwards.
ATGTCCTTGTGTTTTATCGGTGAATAAATCGCAGACAGGAGTTCGAATGTGGAAAATTAAATAATGAGTGCGTAAATACACATATCGGTTCAATACATAGCTTTATCTAGAGTATTGTATCAGTAAATGTTGGCATCGAGGGGCATCGAAAAGTGGCAACCCCTTATAGATTAAATAATAAAATAATCTTAACAGCAGTTGTTTAATCACATTTGTTATATTGTGTATTTGCGTCAAGTTTGTTTTCTTAAAAACCTTAAAATTGAAACTAGCATCATTTATATTTGAATACATACTTGTTTGTTGTTTATACGTGTATGAGTATGTATGTATGTGTGTATATTATGAGCCAAGATCTGAGAAAAGGGCCCTGATGACAATTTTTTGGAATTTAGTTTTTTGGCATTTTCTGTCGAATCCATCTTTCCAGTACACAATAAAAAAAGTTTTTGTCAAAATTCCAAATATTCTATAAGTTATGACCTTCCAATGGAACCAATGACATGCATGCTTTTGTGCCAAAACGCACATCTCAACATTGACATATTTTGGTCCTGTTTGTGTGTTAGTGGCATTATCCCACACACGTTCACCTGCTTTGAATCAACTTATCATTTGAATACTGGTACTTATTTGTGAGGCGTTACATTTCTGTGTAAATATTTTACGCTTTTATTTTATTTTTGTTGCCATAGCGGCTCATATGTAATTGCAAGTTTGTATCATGGACATGTTCCCAGTTTTCACAATAATTTAACTATTTATCTACTAGTATCTGCATCTAGTTCCTCAACAGCTCTGAGCATAATTATATTAAACATGTTTTGTTAATAAAACATGTTTGTGTTAACATTATACTCCTCAAAGACAAAACTTGTAAGACGTCCTCTTGTTAAAAAATGAAGTCCTTGAAAGGATATGATAGAAACTTCTTTTTTGCACATAAAGTTACATTTTTTCATACAAAAGACTAAACGTATTAAGTGTTTTCTTTAAGATTTCATATTTGAAGTTTTATGTGCATCACGGTCATGATACTGTTCATATTTGTTTAGGCATAATGATGAACAAATATACTGCTTTCCTAAAGTATAATATTCTTTAAAAAATGTTCATCTAACTTTAAAAATGCCGCTCTAACTAACACACGTAATTGGCATTTTTCTCATACATTCAGATTTTTTTAATTGTAGATTTCAAAACAGTTCTGACGACCATAACTACCCCTAAGGTTGAATAAACCAGTCGGCATTTTTTACATTGATACTGTTCATTGTAAAGTCAATGAATAGGAGTGTTTGCTATATAACACGAAACGCTGAGCATTTTTGGGATTGAATTACATGACGGAAAGGGTGGATCCAAACTTTATAGTGGTACACCTATAACTTGCTCGCCCAGTTTCGGATAGGACAGTCTTTAAATTATCGTCATTAAGGATTTAATTTCGTGATTTTCGCAAAAATGTGATTTTCAGGAGGAATATATATTTTCTGTGGATTAACATTTTCCATCTAGTGATTTATATTTGGATTATTTAAGCATTAACCTATCGGTGTACAATACAGGACCAGTGAACGCAACAAGCACATGTGTGTGTTATTGATAATTCTGACCATATATAGTTAATTTAAACACTTAAGGTAAGTATGAGGTGATTACTTATTCATTTAAAAACACATTAAAGTAGAAAATATTGAAAACCTATAGTTTTTAAACGTTTTTACGTATATTTTAAGCGAGACTGTGTATAGGACTGACGCCATGTAGAATTGCCAATACGCAAAGCCGAAACCGACTACTAGTATTCATATCTACCTAGTGTATTTAAAAGTAATAACAGAACCGGTCTATGATGTATTATATTTAGAAATATTCAGGAATAGTTGTTTTGGAAAATCTATAATTCATACAACTTCGTTTGTAATGTACTGCGTGTTCATACATGCACACACACACACTACATTATAAGTATAATACTGCGGAGGAACGTTGGGAACGCCTAGCACATAAAACACATAATCATGTCATACGATTCAAAACTAATGCAATTATCTCTAGCCAGATTGTTCCACGATCATCACATTCAATACAATTCAATCATATAAAATGATATTTATTGATATTTGGTTGCTTGTCAATGCAGACCTCTTCGTGTTTTGATAAATTGAAACAGCAGTGCAAACATGAATGAGCGTTTTGTGCCTCCGTAGCTCAATGGTAAGCGCGTGCCGTCTAATCTGGCGTACCGGGTTCAAATACGGGAGGAGGCACTCATATGCCTGCCATATTTCAGCAGAAAGCTGACTGGCTCGATATTTTCAGCATAAATTCACAGGTGTTCATATAAGTTACGTTTGCATTGCCCTTGATATTATGAATATACATCTTTTTTATAATTCTGAACATAATGTACGCATAATTATGTATATATAGCATTATTAACATAAGCATGTGTAGACATCATGTTGGGACGGTTGACAAATTAGGTCTTTGGAGCGATGAAGGAAAATGCTACGTGAAAATATTTTTAAACAAAGTAAAGGCATGCCGTGGTGAAAAGATATATGGTAAGGCTAGATACATATATGTCTCTAGTAATTTTATCGCATTATTTTAGATGCGTGATCAGTAGACTGAATATCATATTTCTAAGACCATTTAAAATGATTGCCTATTTGGGTATGGTATTTCAACTCCGCTCGATAAATTCACCAGCCATTAAAGTACAATTTAAACCGGACCGCTTTTGATGACCATCGTCAGTCTGTCAGCTGTTTTCTAAACCGTGGTTAAGTCCAATTTCAGTGCGATAAAGGTTATTTAGTAGCAAATGGAGATATTTATGGTCAATTGATAAAGTTAAAGCCACCCTGCGTTTTATTTTCGGCATCAATATTACTTGCGATTGTGTTTTGTTGATTGAAAATCAAACTGCGTGAATACGTTCCCACGCTGACATGTGCGGGAATACGAGTTACTTTCTATTTTATCAAAATGAAATATCTAATATGTAAAATATATTCATGAATATAACGTATCCCGGTAATCAACTTGTATATGCTTTATAACATCAAGCGTTTGCAATACTAGTTCATACAAGTGTTCATTCAACAAAATTGCGTACAGTCAGAATTTGTGAAGACATTTCGCTGGCTTAGACTACAAAATCAATACATTGAGAAAGCCATTAAAAAACCGTCTGAAAACTACCCTTTACTTATGGAAAATTAAGCTTTTCAAACTTCAGTTTGGTCAACATGACCACTTCCGATTTTTATGAAAATAGTCTCATAAGAAGCGCCTTGAGATGCAGATACAGGTAAAGTATATATGTGTACGTATAGTTGTGTGGCATAATGCTCGTACTTGTAATTCAATCACCATCATAATTATAGGTAAAGCTCAAGGTTTGTGAAACTATGTTATGTATTAAACAAAATATGACATTTTTAGCCTTTTCATGCCGTGACGGTTCATAGCGTAAAACTTTCCTAAAACAGCACGACAGTCATGCGACACTTTTATATTTTTACATAACCACTGTTCTACATGAAAGTATGTATGTTCAAAATATGAAAGTGTCGCATGAATGTATTATATAATAAAACGACACAGGGTCAAACTTAGCTTTTCGTGTGTTATGCTAAGGGTAATGCAATAGGAATTGTTCAAGTCCCCATTCCATACGTTCAGAACTCCTTGTGGATGCTTTTCATGTAAATGTACTTTGTCCAAGAATGACCATAGCTTTATTCCTTTATCAGTGATTTGGTTCATTGACTGTCCGTGTTATAGTACCTAGCTTGTCTGTGATTTGGTGCCCTAATTACGTGTCCGTGTTATAGTTTTCAATGTACCCGTAATTAGAATCCGGCGCATCCTTGACTTGATTCCTTTCCTTTCGTGTCCGTGGTTTGGTTCCATAGCATATTCATGGTTTGGTTCCTTACGTGTCAGTTGTACAAACGTCGTCACCAGTTGCCGGGTTATCCTAAACTGCCAAGTGAAATCTTTTGGAAACTATACCAATATATTTACTCTTAATTCAATGCAATCTAGGTTTCCCACTCTAGTCCTAGCGTGTCCTAGCTCTGGTTCCGAGTCTTCCAGTGGTTTTGTTTCTGCTAGACTGGTACGCGTACCTGTCGTGATTGCAAAAGCAACTCACCTATCCAGACTGGTTGTATTATAGATTATAGAAACCAATACAATAATTGTTTCCACAGCACATTCATGTATATAATTGTTATATGGATTTGTTGGTCTATAGATTATATTGTTGCAATCCTGTACGTTAAGACACATACTGTCTGGTCGATACCCTGATCGTGTCAAACGGATTTTACTATCTCCCTTTTGTTATCAACCACAAGATAAAGATAATGATAGGAACTTTGATAGTAGGATACTGCTTACAAATATGTCTGTTATATTCATAACTATATATAGCTGGCTTAGAATGAGAAGAAAACGCTATGAGAAAAAAGTAAATATCTATCTGAAAACTAAGTTTTACTTATGGAAAAACAAGCTTTTTCAACTTCAGTTTGGTCAACATGACCTGTTCCGATTGTCATGAAAATAGGCTCATAAGAAGCGCCTTGTGATGCAGATTTCAATAATTATAATTAATTATCCATGATTTGCTTGATTATCCATAATTCAGCAGCAGCCTTAGCCTCAGACATGCATTAGTTTACCGTATACATACATACAGTGTGATGGGTTACCGTAGTTACACAATCAAACTTATAGACTCTTTTTCATTTCGTATTAGTACATTGTAATTGATTAAACAAAGTTATGTCATTACTTAATTTTTAACAGTCATGTAAAATACCGAGGGCTACACAATCACGTGACTCCTGCCCAATGTTTGACCCGAGGAGAATATAAATCAAAGTAGTTATTTCGCCATGTTTTCATTAAAAAATATCTGACAGTATCGACAGAAATTCTCTCTTATATCCAAGTGATGACACGACGCGAGCGACAACACTACCACGAAATTGAAAAATTCCATCGAAAACCAGCTTCTAGCCACTTCTAAGGCTATTCCGAGATCACCACCTAGCTGCTAGATCACGGATATTTACAATCTGCGTATAAACCAGCATCTAGACATTTCCACGGACATTTATATTCTTCACATATTAACTAGCATCTAACCACAAGCACGGACATTTACAATCTGCGTATAAACCCGCATCTAGACATTACCACGGACATTTATATTCTTCACATATCCACTAGCATCTAACCACAAGCACGGATATTTACAACATGCATATAAACCCGCATCTAGACCTTACCACGGACATTTATATTCTTCACATATTAACTAGCATCTAACCACAAGCACGGACATTTACAACATGCGTATAAACCCGCATCTAGACATTACCACGGACATTTGTATTCTTCACATATTAACTAGCATCTAACCACAAGCACGGATATTTACAACATGCATATACACCCGCATGTAGACATTCCCACGAACATTTATATTCTTCACATATTAACTAGCATCTAACCACAAGCACGGATATTTACAACATGCATATAAACCAGCATCTAGACATTACCACGGACATTTAGAGCCACCGTAGCCACGAGCTTGGACATTTAGAATCTACGTAGCAACCAGCACATAATTAAGAGCCTCCGTGGCCGCAATAACGACCATCTACTAGAAAAACCACGGATTGATCATGTATTTCATAGGCTGAAATGCAATTTAAATTAATCAATCATTTTAAATTGAACACATGCTAGGAATCAAATCCATTTCGTTTGAATTGGCAATTGATTATTCAAGGCGATACCCCACAGGATGTCAACCTATAAGGTCAACTTAAGAAATAAGAACACATGCCCCTGTTTCCGGATATGTCACATACGGAGGAAAGTCACTTTCACCTCTTAAGTGTTAGCATAATAATGACTTTGCTAAGACGGACAGTATTCCGTGTCGAAGAAGTTAAAATGTGTTATTCAGAGTAATTCAAATCATATGAAGTATAGTCAATTTGTCCAAGTTCTAGAATCTAATATCATAAATATGTTTATCATTAAAAAACAATTCCAGCAAAATCATGTTTAGAAAATAGATCGAATTTTAAACATTATCATACGGAATCCTGTTAGGGCCATCGCGTTATCGTTATCTTGCCCTTTGAAAGTAGCACAGTTATAAAACACATATCGCGTTTTATAACTGCGCTACTGAACGATAAGCGATGGTCCTAACAGGATTCCGTATTATCAATTATTGATTTCGTTCAAACGGTTTTAAAGCAGACGGTTTTCAAATTTTTGTACTACATACTTCAAACGGCAGTCTGGCCTACTAGTAACTAAGTGTACTGAACTTGATGACTTACTCTTTAGCAAGTAACTAACAGTTTCTCAATGACCAATGTCACGGTGGAACAAGACCTTCAAATTATGAGAAAGAACCTAATTGCAATGTAGCACTTAACCGACTGCGCTAGGCCGACTGGCTTGAAATAGAAGTAATCCAAGATAACAGACTGTAGGTGCATGGTTTAGTTAAGGATCACCACTCGTCAACCACCCGTCAATAATACCTTATAATGTACAGGATTCCAGGTCGTGAAATAACTGTCATACCTTTCCTAGAAAGTTTGACAACAATGTCGATTTACCTCCACATGTGTAGATACTGCGGGTTCCATACTGTGGGTTCCTTGTGACAGAGACAGTTGGAACTGATTAGAACACATAATACAGTCGAAGAAAACTGTTTAAGTGACTCGACCGCCGTCATTATCATAAATAAACATAAATGAGAAACGGTCTTAAACCCAAAAAACATAACCATTATGAAGTAAAGAAACACGGGACAATGTTGAATTGGGCGTGCCATCATGTAAATGTATACATGTATACATATGTATATCGTTTTACCAAACTCATTTTACGACACTAAAGAAAAAATGTCAAAAAGTTATAATTAATAGAATAGAGAATATTACATCTGATGTGTTAAGAGAATATATTTTATAGCTTGCCGACCTACTGATCGTCATAAAAAACACGGTAACATGAAATTCCAATTGTCGACATGATTCATATTACCAACGCTGTCTCATATTCTCTCAATAAAATAAGTTCAAGTCATGCCCTGGTGGAGTTTTATTACGGAGAATTTGACACGATCCTCGACCTTCTTTTAGAATAATTGAACAGCTGACATCTTGTTTATATTTGTTACCCCGGTTGTACGTTTTCGTAAGCGGTGGGTATTACGAAGTCGCTCGATGTGTAATACAAACACAAGGTCCGATATTGCACGATTTGCTCGCAGAAATTTATACATTCAACACGTGAAACACATGAACCATGTAATATATGCATGCATACCGGTCCGGAACAAGTCAATTCTCCATAATGTACAATATATACAACGTAATTGTAGACATCGTACGCCTCAATCCATAGTGGCCTAGTTATGCCTGGAGTATCGAGTCAAACTTAAGAATTTTGATTGTTACCGTAACAATACATCCTCAATAGAGTATGACGGAGAGTTTGTCCTGTTGTATTGTAATACGAGTATAAACGTACATTTTGTCAAATAACTCAAGTATTGTATTTCAACTAACGTTTTCAAAACCATTAGCGACATTAGCAATTACTAAAAATGAATTCACATTTAAGAATTTAGGTGTGGACGGGAATTTTAATGCCAATGTATGAGTGGCACAATGGTCGAGGGGATAACGCTCGAACTCAGATGTTCCGCTCCTAAAATGACTCTCAATGACCCATGTACTCGTAATCGTTACTGAAGTAGAAAATGCATCGCAAAAATGTAATATTTTTAATTATTTAAAATCAAATAATAATTTCGAGGTGTGTTCTTAACATTACGTTTTAGCTATTTTGTTACATGTATTACATGATTGTATTCGCGAGTATATTTTAAAACATGCATATTATGTAATAAAATACCAGTGGAATTTTAACAGTAAGTAATCTGCATTTATTCAGTAGAATATACAGTACTTTTGAGTAAGCAATTGCGATTTTAATAAAAACCAATACGTTTTTTAAGATACAGCGAAATAATGCTAAATAAACTATTACGACTGTGAATGATGACAATTATTCTCGGTTTGTTTAAAACTTATAATCCTCATAAGAAGCGTTTTACTTGTCCGGGGTCAAGCTGGGTCGTAGAACAATAGACATTTTCCGACTTCGAGTTGAACAATACAATTAACGTGCGAATTAGTTAATCGGGACCAAATAAATAATTCGAGATAACGAAAAATTCGAGCCGAATTCGAGGCGAATTCGAGATAGGTCTTGAGAATTCATATAGACAAAGAAGGAGAAAAATCGGGACTTGAAAAAACTTCGACATAATGGACAATTCGATATAAGCGAGTTCGAGATAACGAGAGTTGACTGTAGCTTTTACTCGATATGCGTATAAAAGACATGAATAATTAATACTTCTATATATATTTCGTATAACAGAAACAATATAACTACATATACATACAAACAATTTACTTTTAAATTGGAAGGAAAGCTTTTGTGCAACGTATACTATATTTTCAGCAAAGGGAATCTTTTATTTATTCAGTGCTGACATTTTTACAAGTATTTTATCCGTTATTTAATTAGATCAATATCAATTTTTAATATCTTACTGCGAAACAAATAATAGCCTACACATAAGGGCCGGACAGGAATGACAATCTAGAGATTTATTTATTTTGCAATTGCTGGTAAGTTGCTGGTAACGACTTGTCCCCCAGCGTACTGTACAGTACACTCAGTAGTCGCTATCTTATTTCCAAAAAGCAAATATGGTTTAAAATTTCAAGTGTAGCTTTAATGTTAATGTTCAACGCGATCGACTTTCATATCAAGATTTTTAGTGTTCGTTATACGTAAATATTTATACATGACAAATAAAAAAAATTCTAGCTTGCAAGGTGCATTCCGTCCTTCACGACTGACTTATTGTTCTAACCGACAATATATGGCACTATTCCGACACCAAATGTATCCACCGACGATGTTGGGAACATTGCTGACACTACATGTTCCCCACCGACGATGTATGACACAACGACGCGTATTTGTGTTAGATTGTCCCCAGACGACCTGTATATTTGTGTTAGACTGTCCTCAGACGACCTGTATATTTGTGTTAGACTGTCCCCGACGACCTGTATATTTGTGTCAGATTGTCCCCATACGACCTGTTTATTCGTCTTGGACTGTCCCCAGACGACTTGATGTTTGTGTTAGACTGTCCCCGACGACCTGTATATTTGTGTTAGACTGTCCCCAGACGACCTGTATATTTGTGTTAGACTGTCCCCAGACGACCTGTATGTTTGTGTTAGACTGTCCTCGCGATCAGACGACCTGTATATTTGTGTTAGACTGTCCCCAGACGACCTGTATGTTTGTGTTAGACTGTCCTCGCGATCAGACGACCTGTATATTTGTGTTAGACTGTCCCCAGACGACCTGTATGTTTGTGTTAGTCTGTCCTCGCGATCAGACGACCTGTATATTTGTGTTAGACTGTCCTCAGACGACCTGTATGTTTGTGTTAGACTGTCCTCGCGATCAGACGACCTGTATATCTGTGTTAGACTGTCTCCAGACGACCTGTATATTTGTGTTAGACTGTCCTCAGACGACCTGTATATTTGTGTTAGACTGTCCTCAGACGACCTGTATGTTTGTGTTAGACTGTCCCCCAGACGACCCGTATTTGTGTTAGACTGTCCCCAGACGACCTGTATGTTTGTGTTAGACTGTCTTCAGACGACCCGTATTTTTGTTAGGCTGTTCTCAGACGACCTGTATGTTTGTGTTAGACTGTCCCTCAGACGACCCGTATTTGTGTTAAACTGTCCTCAGACGACATGTATGTTTGTGTTAGACTGTCCCGGGACGACCCGTATTTGTGTTAGACTAGTATCTCAGACGACCCGTATTTGTGTTAGACTAGTATCTCAGACGACCCGTATTTGTGTTAGACTGTCCCTCAGACGACCCGTATTTGTGTAGACTGACCCCAGACGACCTGTATTTGTGTGAGACTGTCCAAAAACGACCTGTATTTGATATCAATGTTGGCCAAAAAGCACTGTGCATCATTGTCCTAGAGCGAATACGTTTTACTAGATAGTGACCGGTATATTGACTATCAGAATTTCGATTTACATTTTGAACAAAATATCACAAGAAATCAAATACATTGGTTATACTAAACAGTACATTCTCGTACCTCAGTGTATTCTTCGGACACAAGTACCAGTGTCTAGGGAACAGAGTAATCACTCATGTATGAGGACGAAAAAGATTCTTAACCAAAAAGTGTATACTTGTATGAAAAATCTCGACACTTTTCTTAAAAGATAATTTAGTTTTATTCGTAAACTATATTGATTAACGCGTGACTATTTGCCAGTGTATGTTGACATCGTATGATTGATGTTTATAAAATGTTATTTTTCTATTCATGAACTTGATATCTCTTCATCATTTTATTATTTCTGTTGATATCGCAAGCATCATAAAAATGGTTGACTTTCCATCGTTTATGTATGATTTAACACTCGGGTCAACTTTTAACCGTTTTCAGTCATACAATGGTGACCTATCAGGTTTTCCTAAAAAAACCAGCCACTACTTCTTCTTCCGTAAACAACGATCATCTTCTCCACGTGTAAATTAGATGAGACGAGGTAGAGAGTTTTGAGATCGTGTATCTACAACAACGAAGATAGCACCAGAAAAAATCACCCGACTTAAAATTACTCCCAATATGCACAACTAGACTTTGTACCCAGTATACATACAAGTCAAATAGTTTTCCTCGGCCAGACCAGTATTTACAACAGTAACTTTACTTAAGAAATAATGAATGTGTACATGTGCTTTATCGTAGAATAAAGCACAGTCACTAGTTTGGATGCGCACCTGAACAAGCTTTATTTTAGATAAAACACAGGTACAATGTACATGTATGTTTATTAATTCGATTCTAATTTAGCCAATATTCCGCATTTGATATTACAAAAAGACATAGTAACAATAGCACTACGTTCTTCATCGAACAGCTTATTTGCAGTTGTCAGTCGTAAGTGTATTTTATCGATAATTCGTGCACACCATGATTTCCTCTATGTGTACGTGTATGGCTGAAACTGCTTGTTGGTTAGAGTACCGGTTAATCCTACCTAATCAACTTGGAAACACTCCATAAATTCTTTTGGCCTAACCATTTTCAAACATTCTACATCAATAGTAACAAAGCGGACCCCCTGTCGTGATTCAAACATTGAGACCATTTACAGCAGATGTGTCTAGACGGTACACCTCCAGAAACTGTGTGGTAGAAGTATACTACATGTAATTACACAGTACATTTTTAAACCAAAATGTACTGTCTATACCCACCTTAAGTCAGACTGACACATTAGCCAATCAGGCATTGACATGTGGTCACGTGCTCCTCCATAGTCAATTTTCTTTTGGCATTCCAATATACCCTCGGCCTCTAGGCCGAGGATAATACGGCAGTCCATTTTAAAAAGAGAATGTCCACTCATCCCAAATGAGTGACCAAAATTGGCAAAATAAGATGCTAATATTAGTGCCATTTTTCTATAATCTGAGAATTATAAGTAAGAAATCAATAACAAGGCCATACTTGTTTTCATTGGGTTGTATTAAAATGATGACATTGATGAGGGTTCATTGAAGTCCAACCAATGATTAAGGAGAACAAGATAAGATAGATAGATAAGATAAACTTTATTTAACGTCGATTATAGTTAACATAATAAACATAAGCTACAAGCTTGTATTCGAACAAGGGGTGGACTATCTTTGTGATACCCATCCAGACATCCATCCAGATGTCCAGCCCTAAATCAATGTCTTCCTTACTATACGGAGACACAGTTATCATAGCTAATTGCACGAAAGCACACAACCATTCCCGGCAACATGATGTAACACCCTATTTCGGTTTCAATATTGTTTACTAGTACATGTATATAGAAACAGATGTGGGTAACCAGCGTCTTTGTTTAACTAAACTAAATAAAAATAAAAAAACATCCATGATTTAGGTAAGGTTTCAATTGTGAACTTCAACAAATGGTCGTTTAATCCTATAGTACACCATCATAATTATACAAAAAGGTAATAGATAATCGGACGGGGAAGGCAGCACTCAACCTAAACAGCATAAAGACTTACACATACACTAAGGAAAAGGCACAAACAATGCTTAACGTAAAAACTAGCTACTACAAACAGACGACTTAATAACAAAAAGGCACATACAATGCCCAACGCAACTACAAAATCAAGACACCCTACACCGAAAGTCAACCGCCTCAGTCAGTCAAACTAAACCGTAGTAAGAGCCAGGTGACAAGAATATAACAAACGGACGGCAAATATCACAAGGACAACCAACATCAGATACAGCGTACATGCTATTTTGAAAGATACAAAGCAGCCTTATGCTCGACATCGAAAAGGCACACACAAAATGAACACAGTTACACAAAAAAGTACAATGGTCAATTGTTTTTGTAATTTTAGACTTATACTATAAAGTGGACACTACATACATAAAAGACGGTTATAACATCTAGTGTGTTTGCACAAAAATAACTTAGGTGTCTTATTTTTCTCGTATGTGTCCGTTTGTAAAGCTGATTAAACATCACTAACGTTAGTGGTTGAAATGCCTAAGTTTAAAATATCTTCTATTGATTTCAGACTATGAATATGAAAACTATTCTCATTAGTACAATGGTGTGTCTGTTGGTTGCTCCCCGTACGTACGCACTAACCGGCGGTCCAGCATCGTCAACATCAACTACCGATCCACCTACAACGACTGGGAGCACCACAGCTGGAACAACAGAAGCCACATCAACAACACCAGGTTCAACCACATCAACTGACGCACAAACCACAACTCCTTCGTCATCAACAGAAAGTTCAACAGACGGTTCAACAACAACACCGGGTTCAACCACAACAACTGACCAACAAACCACTCCCATAGATAATACGGGTTCAACAACAACAGTCGAGTCAACAACAACTTCCACAGATACAACGGGCTCAACGACAACAGTCGAGTCAACAGCAACTTCCACAGATACAACGGGCTCAACGACAACAGTCGAGCCAACAACAACTTCCACAGATACAACGGGCTCAACCACAACAGTCGAGCCAACAACAACTCCCATAGATACAACGGGCTCAACGACAACAGTCGAGCCAACAACAACTTCCACAGATACAACGGGCTCAACCACAACAGTCGAGCCAACAACAACTCCCATAGATACAACGGGCTCAACGACAACAGTCGAGCCAACGACAACTTCCACAGATACAACGGGCTCAACGACAACAGTCGAGCCAACAACAACTCCCACAGATACAACGAGCTCAACGACAACGATTGAGCCAACAACAACTTCCACAGATACAACGGGCTCAACGACAACAGTCGAGCCAACAACAACTTCCACAGATACAACGGGCTCAACGACAACAGTCGAGCCAACAACAACTTCCACAGATACAACGGGCTCAACGACAACAGTCGAGCCAACAACAACTTCCACAGATACAACGGGCTCAACGACAACAGTCGAGCCAACAACAACTTCCACAGATACAACGGGCTCAACGACAACAGTCGGGCCAACAACAACTCCCACAGATACAACGGGCTCAACGACAACAGTCGAGTCAACAACAACTTCCACAGATACAACGGGCTCAACGACAACAGTCGAGCCAACAACAACTCCCACAGATACAACGGGCTCAACCACAACAGTCGATCCAACAACAACTTCCACAGATACAACGGGCTCAACGACAACAGTCGAGTCAACAACAACATCCACAACTCACACAGATACAACGGGCTCAACGACAACAGTCGAGTCAACATCAACTCCCACAGATACAACGGGCTCAACCACAACAATCGAGTCAACAACAACTCCCACAGATACAACGGGCTCAACGACAACAGTCGAGTCAACAACAACTTCCACAGATACAACGGGCTCAACGACAACAGTCGAATTAACAACAACTCCCACAGATACAACGGGCTCAACGACAACAGTCGAGTCAACAACAACTTCCACAACTCCCACAGATACAACGGGCTCAACGACAACAATCGAGTCAACAACAACTTCCACAACTCACACAGATACAACGGGCTCAACGACAACCGTCGAGTCAACATCAACTTCCACGACTCCCACAGATTCAACGGGCTCAACGACAACAGTCGAGTCAACAACAACTTCCACAACTCCCACAGATACAACGGGCTCAACGACAACAGTCGAGTCAACAACAACTTCCACAACTCCCACAGATACAACGGGTTCAACCACAACAGTCGAGTCAACGACAACTTCCACAACTCCCTCAGATACAACGGGTTCAACCACAACAGTCGAGTCAACGACAACTTCCACAACTCCCACAGATACAACGGGTTCAACCACAACAGTCGAGTCAACAACAACTTCCACAACTCCCACAGATACAACGGGCTCAACGACAACAACAACCGAACCGTCAACTACTGTGACTTCAACTGCCACGCCTACTGTGACTTCAACTGCCACAACAACAACACCCGAACCGTCAACTACTGTCACTCCAACTGCCACGCCTACTGTGACTTCAACTACCACGCCTACTGTGACTTCAACTGCCACGACAACAACACCAGAACCGTCAACTACTGTCACTCCAACTGCCACGCCTACTGTGACTTCAACTACCACGCCTACTGTGACTTCAACTGCCACGACAACAACACCAGAACCGCCAACTACTGTCACTTCAACTGCTACGCCTACTGTGACTTCAACTACCACGACAACAACACCAGAACCGCCAACTACTGTCACTTCAACTGCTACGCCTACTGTGACTTCAACTGCCACGACAACAACACCAGAACCGCCAACTACTGTCACTTCAACTGCTACGCCTACGGTGACTTCAACTGCCACGACAACAACACCAGAACCGCCAACTACTGTCACTTCAACTGCTACGCCTACGGTGACTTCAACTGCCACGACAACAACACCAGAACCACCAACTACTGTCACTTCAACTGCTACGCCTACGGTGACTTCAACTGCCACGACAACAACTCCCGAATCGTCAACTACTGTCACTTCAACTGCCACGACAACAACTCCCGAATCGTCAACTACTGTGACTTCAACTGCTACGACAACAACTGCTGCCCCACCGTTACCGCGCAATTATGGTAAGTACATAGTACATGTAGCATGAACTTTATCTTTTATATAATACACATTATGGATAATTATAAATGCAGTTTTAGAGACTAGTGGTGGTGAAACAGTGTTTTCCATAAATACTCGTACGTGTACTGAACTATATTGCAAGTGAATGAATGATCATTTAAGGAGATGCGCACGCATTTTGTGCTACGATCCAATTTTCTCCGAAATATCTTAAAATGACAGAAAAATCATCTAAAACGACATTAGAGTTATAAAAATGATATGTCACCAGTCTCGTTTTCGAGATACATGTACACGTTTTCAAATGTCCTACCATAGTATTTTGTTCATTTAATTTATTTCTAGCATGTACTTGTATGACGTTCATGCAAACATATTTATTTTAAGATTTTTTACTCTAAATCATTTTTAAGCAACACATTATGCTTTATTTGTGCATTTGTTTTCCCTTTTCAAATCAACAATGAGCTATTCACATAAATTACTAATTTTGCATAAATTTGCAGAAATTAGCCTAATTTGCATATTTGAATGCAATAGTTATTGGGAAAATATTTCAATGTGTATCTACTTCGTATAACTAAATCATGCACTACATACGTATTTTGTATAAGCAGATGCATTTGAACAATTGTCGTAATTTATTGTACGAATTTATACTTTCAAATTGTACCGTTCCTCGCCCACTTTTTTATACCTGTATTTTGAGCCAAATTCGATTACAGTTAGTTTCAAATAGGACAGTTCGTATCATTGCATACATACACATTACTAGCTGGAAATGGTTCTGAAAAAGGGCTACAAATTCGATATTTTAATCAAGCTAAAAATACTACATTGTATTGTTTGAAATAAATGCAAAACATCATTTCAAAAAAATGTGTAATGTCTATGAGCACAATGGAGTTTCATAAAGCACAGTTAAAAGATTAACATCGCTACTTAAATTTTGAATGTAGTGGTTAGAAGACATGTTACATTGCGATCTACATGAATCATCAACAACTACATCTATATATCTAATTAAAGGATTTGATAGAGAAAGGTGCTCTGTTATCGTTCATATGAAATCTTGTCCGGACTCAGTGACGTCACTGGTTGGTGCAAGTTCATATCATTTAATTAACGCGTGTGTTTATGATAGTAAAAAACGACGTGACGTTGGATACCTAATGTATTTAGACAAGAGATAGAAATGTTTCAAGAAGGCCATTGCACAGCTACAATTGTGTTCTACATAATTATGACAAAAGGCGTTTTACACATTTGATAACTGAAACTCTCTTTCATACACACCAGCCCTGAAGGCTAGAACTGTGCGACTATTTTCTGTATTTGTCTAAAATTAATCGTTGCTGGGAGGCACTCTGGTTCGTGAAAAGCCCTCAGATGGACATTTCAACAGTACAGTAGAGATGTAAACCCATTGGGGATGATCAAAAATGCTTTTAGAACTGGATAAAATATATATTAGAATAGGATGTGTATATAAAATGGGAGTATTTTGTGAATGTACACTACTTAGCGGTCAGTATGCTAATACTTGCACTCATTTATGGGAAACAACTCGGACTAAAATGACTGACAAGCATGCATGAAATATGTAGAGACAAATGTTGTTTTGCCATTTTTTAAAAGGCTTAGGCCGAAACGTCATAATTAAAGAGTATAAACTATGAGTGGAACTTGTATAGTACATTATCATAGTTTGTAATGATAATTTGACTTTCCTGTCTCTTTAGTAGAAAATCTAGTCCTATTTTATACATGCGTTTCATAAAAAAATAGAATCAATGCAATGTATCTTAAACTTGTATGTTAAATTAGACGCATGTACGTCATGACCACTACATCGTTAATTCATGTATGTACAGGGTGTTAAATAAGTTTGTTCTCAAAATTTCAATTCATACTAAATTTTATCTCAGCTGTTTACGCAGTGTACCATTTTGATTTTTTACAGTAATAGTTTCATTTTATGCCAGGAAGATCAGAACAATGTTAGAACCCTCAGGAATTAAACCGAAAAATTAGTAATTATTTTGATGTCAGAAAAATAAACTAGTGATACTTAAACATTGAGAACGAACTTTTTTAACACCCTGTACTTTACAAAATACATTATAGGACTGCTGAACCCTGATTACGACACAATGACTTACGACGAACCAGCACTAGGAGGAGACGATGCGTGTGCACCGAAGCTTACGACTTCAATAAAATTTCCATTCGGTGGAAAAATGTTCTATAAAATTTATGTGAGTATAATTTTTGTCTATACAGATATTTACAGAGACTATAGATAACCGAGATGAGCAACAGCCTCTATAACCTACCAAATCCCTAAAAATTGACCGTTTTATAACATATAAAACTTTAACAGTTTTCGTTTTGCAAGCCAAAGCTTTAATTTTCTGAAATCTTAATATGTGCCTAATAGCTGCCCTTATTTATATTCATTTATTTTGTCTGTAACTTACCAAAAACGAAGGTTGAACCAACCCATTATTGAGCTAATTTCTCCCCCCCCCCCCCGATTTTAAAAATCTCTCAGGATAATAGGAAGTTTGTCAAACAGATTTACTGCAGCTGTAGAGGAATATTTATTCTTTCCAAAAATGGACAAGTAAATGTTTGTACGGTGGAAATACTAGGATGAAGCATAATTAATGATATGTCAATTGTAAATTAATGCAAATTAATAAATTTGACACGAAGAATGGAATGCGTATATCAAAATTGGTACCAAAATAATTGTAAGCGCACATTTATCTGAGTCTACAGTATGCTGGTTAACACTGACTGTACCTCACCCTATGCGTATATCACGGTACATGTGTACTTGGCAGTGGTACCATGGGTACTTGCAGAAGAAAACAATAAATTCTTCTCTGCATAATTTACGTTTAGTCAAAATTAACGCGTTGTGTTTATATTTATATAGATGTGAAAGTCTCCACGAAAACCTGCTATTTTGACATTACGTAATTACTATAATATTATGTAACAAGGTTTTGAAACAGCTTTAAAATAAGAAAAAAATACATATCAATTGATTCTATTTAAGTAATTTACCCATATAGTATTATATTTGAACTTTAAATTTTCCCATGAATTTTGTCGAAAGCTCATACTTCGTTGCTATTGGTGACCAATTTCGGAAAAGTACTCCGATTGAGAAAAACGAGGATATAGATGTTTAAAAGAGAAGTTGCCTTTCTCTGAATGCAAACACTTTCGAATTTGATATATATTCAAAAAAAATTAAAGCGTAATTCTTAAACATGATACTTTTTTTAACAGTTTATTTCAAGAATTGACCGAATGGTGTAATTATGAGTAACTTGTTTCAGTTACGTAGAATAACATTTGGATGACGTTTGCGACGTCACCCCAAAAAAGCTCCGAATAGGGACTCTACTAAAACAGCTGTAACTTCCTTAAACCTTAAGATATTAACAAAATTTCTTTTGCAATTTGCTTCATTAACCTTATCCTTTATAACTATCGAAAATCTTAAAATCAATAATTTTGTCAAAATAGCAGGTTTTCCTGGAGACTGGCTCATATATATAGCATACTAGTATTTGGTCATGTACATACTTCAGAACTTTTTCGCTTGGTGTAACACTCCTATATTCTAATCAAAGCACTGAGAGTACTTTTGGGAGGCGATCTGGTTGCTGCTAATAAAGCTTAAACCGACTTTACACGTTTAATGTTCGTTTTCTTACTGCCGATCTTGTCTTGAATGTCAACATAGGCATATGTGACTATATAGGCATGTTGGGTATCTAAATAATTGTTAAAATGTGCATATTAATTTATGTGTAATACGTGTATTGAATGCGTATATCAAAAGTGGCTTTAAAATAATACTACGCGCCTATTTATCAGATTCTACAGGACCGTCTTGTAATCACTTCCCTCACAGCATGAGACAGTCTATAGAAAGCGGCTAGCTAGTACAGCGACACCATATGATTGCATAGCAGTACTTTGCAGACCGTATACGATTCATTGATAAAACCATCACTTGACCGTAGTCTGAAGTTTCTAAAAATAGCTTTACAGCCGGGACATTTTATGAACACGTCATTTTCGTATTATGAAACAAGTTCGGTATCGGCCGGTGTAGTGCAAAAATATCGATTTAACGAACAGTTTCACAATAATTTTTGATCTTAGAATAAACAAATGTTGCTGATTGGCTTAAATCAGTTAAAACAATTGGAGAAACATATGTAGCAGTATTGGGAATGTTGACAGTTTCTGGATTCACATAGCAGCCTAAAGGCGGTTAATTTTGTATTAAGAAATGGGCAATGGTAGTAATGAGAGGCTTAAACGCCTCCCAAAAATAGCTACATCCGGAACCACCAATATAAATTCTAAAATTAGCTATGCAGCTAGGACATTTGATGAAGAACTTGATGAATGGAATCACTGGAACGATCGGGAAGTATCGTAATAATTCGGTGCAATTTGCATTCCTGTGAGCATTTACTTTAGCCAGGTGTATGAATAGATACCCGAGGGATTCAATAGCCCATGTGTTGTGACTGTAGTTGTCAGCGGCGCCGAGTTAGTATAGTCCAGTTAGGATATTGTGACAGTGACGTTGCAGTTTATGTGTACGCAAAAAATCACAACCATTGTCTAAACAGGTAGAGCGAGGTTTAGTATGTTAGTTTAGCATTGACAGTATAGTTGTTTGTACAGTGTAAGCCTTTATAATTGGTTTTACACCGTTATAGTGGACTCGGCCGCTGCGTCACTGGATTTTTATCCTGACTGGACTATAGTACTGCATTTGTTATAATTGTTTCAGGTTTGTACAAACGGTTATATCAGCCTCCACAGGCCATATTATGGATACGTACCACCGGACACTGGTTCATCACCAAATACCATACGGAATAGAGATCTCATAGCGCCCTTTTTTGTTGATCTTGATGCAACGGTAAACGGACGAGTATTGTATCAACTGTACGACTTGTTAGCCAATGGGGCGTACAGTTCGGACCCCGTTGTACAACTAGCGAAGGACTTGGTCCTAAGTCAATACAACGTGTCCGATTTTGATGCGTGCATTACACTACAAGTGACATGGGAAAGAATGCCTACATTTGGTGGCGATGTTAGTAAGGTATAATAAATTAGTCTTTATTATTGACGATTATGTATGACGTTATTTGTTTCAAGTGTGGAATTATAAATCAGATTTTATTTATATTTATATTGCATCACATTAGTCATACAATAGAAAGAAGATATGAAATGAGTGTTGTTTTATTTATTGAATGTATGCAACGAGTTGAATAAAATGATATGAAGTTCGCTTCTTTGTTTTATTCAACGAATTTCAAACATTCTATTAAATCAACACGTATTTGATATTCTATTTATCACATACCCGACAAAAATAATATAGTTAAGACATTCATACTTGACT
Organism: Spisula solida; assembly: GCA_947247005.1. NCBI lineage: Eukaryota > Metazoa > Mollusca > Bivalvia > Venerida > Mactridae > Spisula > Spisula solida. Next base: position 34,845,390 of record OX365947.1, on the reverse strand, counting down.
ATAAACAATAATGATAGCTTCTTTATTTTTAGACCGCGACGTTCCAACTGATCCTCACAACAGATGGTTTAACATCGTATGCCTTCTACAGTTATTTGTACGAGGGAATGAACATTGTCGGGACGCGTGTATTTATCGGTGAAGTCGTAGATGGACTTGCTGTGTCACAGTTCGATAATACCAATCCTGGGGTAGCATCCGCTCTTCTACGCCCTGATATTCCTCCAATAGCCGATTATGTAAATTTATGTAACGATGGTTAGTCTGCAGTATTTGAACATCTACTCCCCTCATCCCTTCATTAATGAAATGACCCCTTTCAATCTCAAAATAATATTGTAACTTTATTTTGATTACATCATAACACTAAATCAATATTAGGAGTAATGAGTTTATCAAATAATAAACATAGGAAATTGACAAAAACTAAAAAAAACATGTGATGATGCTTTTCAAAGGTTACATGTTTTTGTTCTAAGTCAAGTTGACTGCTAATGTTCTATAAGCTACGTCATTTTATATAGCTTCATGTTTTACCTACTCGATGTGGACATACCACGTAGTATGTGACTTGGCTAAGAACGCAAGAACAAATCTGTCAACGGAAAGTTTAAAACAACGATACGTATTTTATTCTTTCACCAATTTTAACGAGACTTCCTTGACGAGTACTTTTCACGCAAATTAACATTAGCAAAATGTTACAGTCTCTGCGCGAAACCTACTCAACTGCCTGGATAGAATGTGACATTTTGTACAAAAATATTGCAATGTATTCAGTGTGGACATACCACGAGGTGTAAGCAGTTGAGTCCGTTTCGGGCAAAATCTGCACCAAATCATTAAGTTGCGTGGATAGTACTCACTACCGGCTTTAGCGTCCATGATGTCTCGTTAAATTCGGACAAAGAATAAAATACTTACTGTTGTTTTTAACTTTATGTTCGCATACTTTTTGTTGCGTTCTTAGCCGAACAAAAATTACATCGCATACCACGTGGTTATGTCCACACTGAATAAACTGTTAGTGGGTTTCTTTACGGAAGGTAAAACATATAAATTATCAAATATGCGTCATCAGTAGTACAAATAGGTCAGTCTGTTGAATTCCACGACATGCATTATATTTTATTTTTATTTCCAGTTCCGTGTGTAAGGACTCCAGTTGGTTTTACGCCCGACAATACAGAAAAGGTGTGCACAAAATGGAGGAACCAGGAAAAGGAGTACATACATCACTACATCCCTATTATTAATAGAATGGGGGCTTGTCACTGCCACTTTTTCTTAGCATTATTTTCAGGGCAGTATCGTATTGTGTGGGTTGATTTTTCTACCGGTGTGATCACAATGGCCTTCATACCAAATAGAAATGTCGGTGTAAGATACGGACAGGTAAATGAAGTACTTATGTTATATTCTTACAATCGATCTTCTATAAGTCGTACAAGTGCCTTGTAAAATGGAAAATGAATAAAGATTCACTTACCTGTATATACCGCTACAAGCAGTATCCGGTCTTCTTCCCCTATCGCGTACGTTCACGGATTGAATATAAGTATATTTAAAGTATAGTTGTAGTCACGATAGGAAAAGAAGGGGGCTACGTGTACGGGTAGCTACGGAGGAAGTCGTACATGTTCGTATCCCAACCTCTCTAATACGAACATTCTAACGTGGAGAACAAAATTTTAATATGGCAGAAGCCAAACGCAATATCATACCATAAGTAGACCTTCTGAAAAATCATGATTTCTAAATGGGTTTATTGTTCGTCGATTTCGAAATATAATGCCCACGATTGGTCGACCTTCAAAATACAGAACATGGGTTCTTTCTTCCATGTTTTGTAATCCATAAATGTTCGACCCCAAGAAAATGTATTTTTATCAAAATTCGTGAAATTTAATACCCACAAAAATATGTAGTTTTACAGTATGACTCCTGTCTTTACATCCTTTGCATGTATTAATTGATAATGTACGTTTAGTTTTTAAATAACTTCTTCTTTTAATCTCTACAGCTCTGTTCGTATTCGTTGGGGAATTTGGGTTTCATTGGTCGTGGTAGATATGCCGGATATTTCCAGTCCCACAATATGTTTTATGATCCGAGAGAAAATCAAAGACAAGATACGTACTACCACAATCTATGTTGTAGAAACAATTATAGGTTTTGCGACGTATTTTATGAAGTTAGACCTGCAACTTCATATTGCCGATTCGACTGGTTTCTATTTTTGAGTAAGTATGTTACGCTTCTAGAACAAATTCTATAGCAGAAATGCTTTGTAGAGCTATACGGAGCCTATGCCTGATCCAGGGATTGATACCCGGTCGCGGCAGGTTACAGCCTATGAAAATTTTCCTCCACAGTTGCTGGTCACCGGTGGAAAGGAAAGTTAGTAAGGTTATGATGCGGTTTGACCGCAGTACATGTATTTATATTATAACAGGAAAAATATTCAGAAATAGCGTTTAACCAGAAGAAACAAACTTATTATCATTATCATTATCATTATCATTATCATTATTAGTATCATTATTATTAAATTATGAATAGTGAACGAGCTGCTTTTATTGCAAGAATTGTCTCGAAACGTGTTCTTTATATGCTCAGTTAAAATAACACATACCGCTTTAAATTGTCCTGCTACATTTTTGCGCATACTACAACGTACTTATTCAACCAATCATCATCGATTTATCCCAAAAAAACAAGTTAATTGTAATATTTAAAGACCCCGCCACAATTGCTTGCCAAAAACATTGTAGCATTTTAATAGCTAACTATACAAATGCTGTGATATAACAGGTATAATGTTTGGTGACCCTCACTACACAACCCTGGATGGTCTAACGTACACGTTTAACGGAAAAGGAGAATATGTCATGGTATCCATTCCAACTGAAGATTTCCAAATACAGGCTAGAACTGGACAAGCGATACTAGCTAATGGCACCTTCTCTCAAGCAACTATATTTACGGCGTTCGTGATACAAGGCGGCGATAGCTGGATGCAGGTATTGGTTATACATATCATAATCAAGGCTTCAAAGTACTTTATAATAATGTTTATTGTTGTTTTAGCGCACGGCTGTGACAGGCGTAAGTTAATGGTTATTCGGTTAACGTCCTGTCGCATAGGCAAAGACCTCTGACTTGGATGGAAGAGTCAGTATTGTGATACAAGGAATAAGGGTCAAGTCCGTGTATTAAAGGGATATCCCGGGATAATTTATAGTTTATCATAATTTATTACTTTCATTTTGCTGTATCTAAATCTCCAACTTAGTAATGACCATCTAATTTGTATGGTAGTAAAACCCTAATTAACTACCTCCAGGAAGGGTTTATGGAGGCCGCCATTTTGTCCAGAGATACTCTCTTTTTATCAGTTAAACAGGTGTATAGTGACGTCAGAGAGCCTATTGATACAGAACGCCTTGTATACTTTATACCACTGTATGTAGGAAATGTGTATCGTTTTGATTGTTGATTGAAGTTAATTGTTAATGTCTTGCAATGTCAATGAGGATTTATCTGCAGTAAGAGGAGTTTGATATCATGAGAGCCATAATGTTATATGGAAGAACAAGAATTAATTGCTCAGAGTTTCAAAGTGATACAAGTAGATAATATAAACATGAACGGTGATGCAGTTTCTTCTGTTGTTCATGCGATGCATGGGCTATCACGAGACCCTTAATGAATGTAAATGATGCCAGGAATTTACTCATTATGCTGAGGATTATATACTAGTTTCTCCTATACGGTTCATTGATAAAACCATCACGTGACCCTGGTCTGAAGTTTCTAAAAATAGCCATACAGCCGAGACTTTTGATGAACACGTCATTTTCATATTACGAAACAAGTTCGGTATCGGCCCAGCGTAGTGATTATATGCAAAAATATCGATTTAACGAACAGTTTCACAATAAATGTTTATCTTAGAATAAACAAATGTTGCTGATTAAATCAAATCAGTTTAAAAATTTGGAGAAACATATGTAGCAGTATTGGGAACGTTGACAGTTTCTGGAACGTAAAATAAACTACTTGAATGCGGATTCACATAGCAGCCTAAAGGCTGTTCAGGTTGCATTAAGAAATGGGCAATGGTAGTAATGAGAGGCTTCGCCTTCCAAAAATAAAAAAATGTTGAACTTTCATATATATGAAATGTTCCACTTTTTTCACAATGATCTTAATTAATTATATCTCGCGTTCAAAACCTTCTTCAGTAGTACATATGTATGTACATTGTATAATAATAAATTGCGAAATTTTTACAAGATTTGTAGATGTATCAATTTAAGATGCTAATCTTCATACATATGTATGTTAAAGCTTATGGTATTTTTTTTTACAGATGGAGCTAAATGAAAATCGAACCCGAGTTTCTTTGTTGTCTGGGTATAACCGAACTACATACATTGATTACACTAGAAATTTTGAAGACGATGGAGATAATTTTAATGTCATCAATAAACCAGGACCTACTTTAAGAAGGTCTAACGTTACACTGATAGCTGATTTCCCGGACTTTGGTAAATTGAACTTTACTCATAACTATGTTATTTATATTATCACATATACCTCTTAATGACGTAGTCACATTACCGTGTTAAACAAGAACGTACGCTAAACATATGAAAGTTTATCCTACGCACCAGGGTACTGTTTCATCAAAGCACTTACGGAAACCCTAAGGTTACGCTCAAATTTGAATTATTTATAATTCATTTACAACTGTAAATTGGAGGCGGCAATATGGTTTGTAGGAGTTAATTAACCGAATCATTATTTGTAGTACAGCTCCATTTACCACACTTTATAATAATTATTGTAAACAAATTATAACGACTTTAAATTTAACCGTAAGTTTACGATTTCCGTAAGTGCTTTGATAATACAGTACCCTGCCCTGCGTTACGCAAACGGTACGAAACGTTTCGTACCTGGTACGTACCAGGTACGATACGTGCGTCACGTTATTTTTCCCTGAACGCAGGGCTGATATACGCTGACATACGCTTGAAATTACCTAAACAACATGTTAGTGCCTCATTCGGACGTATACTCTATACGGATAACCGATATTGTGTCTGTAGCGTATACATAACGTACATAACTTACACATGCGCGTGGCCGCATGTGCCCTGTGGTTCTCTAGAGTTTAAAAAGCAGATGGCATAAGTAAGAATGCGCATAAGTGTTGCATTCAATTGACCCGATGAAAACAAACATAGAAACAAATAAAGAAAAAGAAAAAAGAAAATCAGATTAAACTATAAGTATTTTATTCTTTGACCGATTTTAACGAGATGTCCTCGACGCTCAAGCCGAGAATGAGAACTAAGCATAGGCCACATGGTTTCAATCTTTCTGAGTGTGTCCTGTGTATAGAGAGTGTTGTGCAGCGGCCATGTTTAGCCGCAACGGATATGACGTCATCGGAACTGGTATCCGTGTTTGCTTTGACAACTGTAGAAACACTGGGTACCAGCTTTCGTAAAGTCATATCCGTTGCGGCTAAATATGGCCGCTGGACAACATTAAGGTAACAAACCAACAAATGCTTAAGCGGACCAAAATCAGATACTCAAGTAGTCCTTTTAAAAACTTTGATTTGGCTGGAAATAGCATTATAATCATGTAATTGGGTTTAAATGCTTTGTACACATGTATGTGATGTAGTGAAACTGTTTTATTTAGAACATTTTGATATTCTGGCTTAAATATGAAAGCGAAAGTAGGGTTGTGGCTAACGGACTTCGAATCAGTCCGCGCGTGTGAGAAAATCTGTTAACCGCGTTTGACGAACCAAATTTTTCTTTTATGATACGCAACCCCCTGATTTTTTTTCATTTTCTTGATGCTATATGCTATTTCTATTGATTGGTGGATTTCGAGAGGTCCCCATGGACAAAAGTTTGACATTTTTTGGGTCAGCAATTTGTCACTTTACATTGAGTTAAAGAACAAATCTGTTTGGTGGTTTGTTACCTTAATGTTTTGCCTGAAATTAACTCTACTGCTTATAACACGTCGTATGTTACAAGTCGTTATGGAATAAGTAAATAACGTTATGTAGGTAACAAGAACTTGTTATTTTATAGGTATAACGTTCAACATCACGATTGGCAAACAACTTCTTCGATCAAGTATAGCTATGAATGGTGATTACAGGAATTTAACAACAGGGTTACTTGGAAATTTTGATGGCATAAAAGAAAACGATTTATTACCTCAAGATGCAACTGAGCCATTACAAAGCACCGCTCTTGAATCTGATATTTTTCATAATTTTGGGAAAACATGTAAGTATCATACAATGTTGATTCTTCGATATTGTGGTTTGCTGTATTAATTATCTGGTAATACTTTGATGTATACCGAAATAGTGAACATTGTCCTGCAGCGGTAGTATTCAATATAGATCTAATTTATTAGGAGAATTATATATAAGGATAGCCAATCATATTGCCTGTTACTGACCAATAGTTGATTATGGTGTGATCTGATTGGTTGTCCTTATCCTTTAGTCAAGTAAGATCAATATTGAATACCACCCTAGATGTTTGCTCTATTACTGACATTTGAGTATTGTTCAATAGCAGAATTGTATAACACAATAGACTTGCTCCTCTGTCGTACAACAACTTTTGACTCGGTTGTCTCCTTCATATAGTGACAAGATAAAAGTTGGTTTAATCCCATAAGTCGTACTATGTTTTATAATTGCATATATATAAAATACAACATTTAATTCACAGGGGCTACAAAAAACGATGAGGAATCAATTTTCTACTATCGTGCAGGCTTTTCTCATGCATCCTATAATGCAACGGACTTTATACCCCTGTTTTATGATGACATTACTCAATCCGAGCTGGATGCTGCCAGTATAATATGTGGTGGTAATGATAAGAAGCAATGTATCTACGACCTTGTAGCAACGGGTGATATAGAATTGGCTTTACAAACAAATGACGCGGAAAGAGAAAATGACATCAATATAGCCATTGCAGGTAAAACAATCTACTTATGAAGCTTACGATAAGAAACCCCTGACTGCAGGAGAACCCGTCAACTTTTGAGATCACATTTAACAATCCCTCGGATATTTTTACTATCTCTGATACACGTAGGTTAATTAACAAATTGCTGGCTTAGAATTAGAAGATCGTAAGTACTACTTCTCAAATATTGATTTTGTACTTACGACCTTCTAATTCTAAGCCAGCGATATGTATACAAACTAGTTAGCTAATACTAGTCGATACTGGTGGTCTTGAAATCTTCGTTTTAGAATATCTTAACCAATGTTGAACAAATATATTAAAGGACATTAAATACTCATCGCATGTATACATTACTAACTTTGAATTCGTCGGACTGAATTACAAACTAATTTATTTTTAAACACGCTCTACAGTAAAGTTATTTGTATTTTATAACCATATAATGTAAGCTGTCGAGGAAGTGTCTGGAACAAGAGGTCCAAAAGCTTTTATAATTATTAGTATTATCATTATTAAAAACGAAACAAACGTGGCCTTATACTACCTGACACGTTGTGTTTGTATAGTACTTATGTGTCTAATGTATTTCAGAAAACCGAATCCCATTATTGTCAGTAACTGATGGAACTGTCGTCCGTAATGATGTGAATTATGCAGAAGTTACTGTAGGTGAAGAGCACGTTATAACTATAGCAGTGAATGATACGGATGCTGTCACAGTGAGTGCTCTAACAAACACTGCTGGTGCTACAATTACTGCAAACAATGATGGATCTGCCACTGTCACCTTCACTTTAACAGATACCAATCCTGCTGAACTCAGGTATGTGTTTTAGTAGTGACAGTGTAACCACTGTGTTGGAATACATGCATTGTAGTTATAAATTAAAATCACTTACGGTACTTAACACTGTATATTGTGTATTATGTATATGTACTTGTATATATTGTATAGATATGTTGTAAATTTGGCGAAGGCATATAATATGCCGATTTTGCAAATAATCTTGAACCTTGAAATTGTTATGTGATTGTTTTCATTTGTTAATTATAGCATTATCGGTACAGACAGTCAGGGTGCAACGTCTGCTGTACTGGGTATAGTACTTGTCGTCTGCACTGGATGTAATTCACCAAACGGTGTCTGTAATTTTACTGATTATCAAGAAACAGGCAATCTGGAAGAAAACTTCGAACTTGCCGTGTGTGAATGTACGGACTACTGGACAGGTAAACTATACTGTATACACTCAACATTGTCTCCAATTGTTTATTGTATTCTACGAGTGATCGTCTCCCCTTGTTTATTGTCTTCTACCAGTGATAGTCTCCCCTTGTTTATTGTCTTCTACCAGTGATAGTCTCCCTTTGTTTATTATATTCTACGAGTGATTATCTCCCCTTGTTTATTGTCTTCTACGAGTGATCGTTTTCCCGTGTTTATTGTCTTCTACGAGTGATCGCTCCCTTTGTTTATTTTGTTCTACCAGTGATAGTCTCCCCTTGTTTATTGTCTTTTACGAGTGGTCGTCTTCCCATGTTTATTGTCTTCTACGAGTGATCGTCTCCCCTTGTTTATTGTCTTCTACCAGTGATAGTCTCCCCTTGTTTATTGTCTTTTACGAGTGATAGTCTCCCCTTGTTTATTGTCTTCTACGAGTGATCGTTTTCCCGTGTTTATTGTCTTCTACGAGTGATCGCTCCCCTTGTTTATTGTCTTCTACCAGTGATAGTCTCCCCTTGTTTATTATCTTCTACGAGTGGTCGTCTTCCCGTGTTTATTGTCTTCTACCAGTGATAATCTCCCCTTGTTTAATGTCTTCTACGAGTGATCGTCTTCCCGTGTTTATTGTCTTCTACGAGTGATCGCTCCCCTTGTTTATTGTCTTCTACGAGTGATCGTCTTCCCGTGTTTATTGTCTTCTACGAGTGGTCGTCTTCCCGTGTTTATTGTCTTCTACGAGTGATCGCTCCCCTTGTTTATTGTCTTCTACCAGTGATAGTCTCCCCGTGTTTATTGTCTTCTACGAGTGATCGCTCCCCTTGTTTATTGTCTTCTACGAGTGATCGCTCCCCTTGTTTATTGTCTTCTACGAGTGATCGTCTTCCCGTGTTTATTGTCTTCTACGAGTGATCGCTCCCCTTGTTTATTGTCTTCTACGAGTGATCATCTCTTCGATCGTGTTTATTGTCTGTAATAGAAACACTAGTGAAGCATGAATTATGAATACACATACATAGATCTTTATCTAATTATTCGTTTTCAGATATTTATCACATAATAATGCATTCAAGTTTCTAACAGAAAGAGGTAATCTGTTCCATAATTCCATTTTCACAACGAGGTAGTTTTATGTTATGTTATGTATTAAATGCCATGTTTACATAAACCACTGTTTTCATACATAGGCGATAGTTGTGAGGCGGATTTCGATGCATGCAATGAAATGTCGTGTTCATTCGGACAAGATTGTATCGACACTAACGCCACAGACCAAGTTGCTAACAACTCTCTTCCAGCGTTCACGTGCACACCTTGCCCAGACGGGTACACGGATAATGGCTCTAAATGTCTAGGTATGTCTCAACTACATATATGAGGATAATTACTACAAACCAACCTCGTATTTTATACAATCATGCTTTTATTAGGGTTGCTCAAAAATAACTATATGATAAAAAAGTCTAATAAATTGGCATAATCATGGTTAAGGTACGTTAATTAAAGATATTGCGTTAAACAGACTACCAGAATCTAAAACTATTATCCTTTATATTGTAGACAACGATGAATGTGTGGACACCAGTATATGTACTAATTCAGTATGTGTCAATATTGACGGCAGTTACACGTGTACATGCAACAGTGGTTTCAGACAGGGAGCTTCTTTAACCACGTGTGAAGGTAAAAATAGAATTATCAATTTGATTAAGGGGATTCCTTAACCACGTTTGAAGGTAAATATGGCCTCCGATCTGATTAAGGGAATCCTTTAACCACATATGAAGATAAATATAGCACCCGATCTGATTGAGGCGATTCTCTTACTACAAATGAAGGTAAATATGGAATCCAATCTGTTTAAGGGTGATTCCTTAACCACATATTACTGTAAATATGGCATCCTTTCTGATTGAGGCGATTCTCTAACTGCGCGTTGTGTTGGAACAGTCGATAGTTATAAGGGTATATGCATTCGTATTAAGTTGACTCAAACGATATACTGATTCCTTCGAACTTCAAAAATAAGCATAATTCTTCTAAAGCCTTCTTTCGCTCATCATGTACGGATAAAATGATTGCTAAAAGTAAAAATACAATACTTTATCCCACAGATATTGATGAGTGTGCAATTTCTCAAGACGACTGTGACCAGATTTGTACAAATATTGATGGCAACTTTACGTGTACATGTTTCGCTGGATTCGTGAGAGATACAGGTGACACGGCTTGTGTTGATGGTATGTGATACGTACACTTATTGTTATTTCTTAATCCCTGGAGGCCTTGACCTACTTAGTAGCATTCTAGTTAAACCATACAACCTGCACCTTGTTGATAGAGCATGTTCATTTGGACGATATACTGCATGTATTTGCAATCGAATATATTCCTTTATTAGTCCCCTACCGGTTTTTGACCGGAGGGGACTATAGGTTTGCCCTCTGTCCGTCCGTCCGTCAAAAAATTTGGATCCTGACATAACTCAAACAGTTTCCAAGCTAGGTTTATGAAACTTGGTAGGTAGATAGGGGGCAATAAGGGGATTATGCACGTCAAAATATATTTTGATTCTGACAAAAATTGTGGTTGCTATGGCAACAGAAACATTGAAACTGGCTTAAAACCGGTAGGGGACTTCTGTATTGCTTGCAATTCTTAATTACTTGTTTATACATTTTTCGGGTACCGGTATGTTTGGCAGGTTATATTTGACTACGATTTTGTCCAACAAAGGATGCCCAAGAAAATAACATATGTCTTGACCAAACCTACCTGTTTACCTGATTTACAATAAACATATCTATATGTTTTAACAATCTTTCATCATTGATTACATCTGACAAAGTAATATGTTTGTTTGTATTGGTAATTTTATAATTACAGACGGGTTACCACCACCTGCTGCATGTGTTGGTAACTGTACTAATGCTAATTGCACACTGAATGCTGATGGTAACCCTGTCTGTTTCTGTGACATTGGCTACGAACTAACCGACGACACCTTGGATCCTGATGGTTGTACAGGTAAGCTAGAATATGTAGTCAACTCTAGTTAAAATAAGCAATTGTTCTCGGAATGTGTATCGTCGTACTAAATACATGTATATTGATACACGTATTCTAAATTTGATCATAAAATCCTAGGACTGAGGAATTCCACATTGGCGATGTTCTCTCGATTTCTTCGGATACCACCCGATTCATCACAATTCCGTCCGATATCACAAACTTCCTCTTAACTTCCCCCAAAGCCTTACCAAGACCACGAGGAATTATTACCCGATGTCCTGATAGCTCATTAATTTCAATCGAGAGTACACCGCCGTGGCACAAAATGCTCAGTGACACATAAGTCTGCTCGTTTGTCTCCACTGGGTGTTTACTATAATTATCACAATATCATTGACTTCAACATAGCACATGTCTCGTTTAATTATTACTTTTTAAATGTAAGGTCCACATGTCCAAAACTTGTACTGGTATATAGTTACTGGTAAAGCATAGTCGTGATTCAAATCGATAAATTGTATAACAGTACAACAAAGTAATACACAAACTATAAAAATGATAAATTATCAACCATAATACATTTGCTAAGTTTTTTATGTTTCTTATTTGTGCAAACGTCGGTAATTGCTCTATTTCTAACGTTGTTGTATTTTAGATGTGAATGAATGTGATCTTGGTCTTTGTTCACAAGATTGTGTGGATGATGAGGGTGGCTTCACATGTAGCTGTTACACTGGCTATATACTGGACGATGACGGCATCACATGTACAGGTAAGTCCACTTCGTGTCTCAGTCTTAACAAATTGTCCCGGAGTAAGGGTTGTCAAGTCACCGAGTTCCGACTTTCATTGCCTTCTTTTTCATCTATAATGTTTCACAACAGTGTATAAATGCTAAGATATTATCTGGCTCGTGATAAGAAGGATTCATCTGATAAACTACAAACTTCACATTCAAATAGTCACCGGATAGCACCCAGAGTGGGATTAATATAATGATTATGCCGTTATATACACATGCAAATAAGATTATATTAAATAAGAATGGCTTTTTATGGATCTGGTGGTTTAATTGTTACGGAGTGCTTCTCAGAAGAGAATGAGGCTTCCGGATGGTTCGGACTGAGATGTTCCAGTGCACGTAGCTAACTCATGATTGGTGCGAAATGCACACCAAGGCTTGTTCAAGGACTGAAATTATGCAAATGTAGTATGACTGAAATGGTATCTTTGAGACACTAAAACCGAACTGAGATAAATAAAATGTCATCAGAAAATATTTATTTTTATATGAGTATTAAGAATTGTTGAGTTAAAAGTGTGTTCTGTTGTAATTACAGCATGTACGTACCCCAATTACGGTCCAAACTGTGCATCCACTTGCCAATGTGGTCGTGGTTCCGTGAGGTGTGATCCTGTTCATGGCTGTGTATGCGGTGAAGGATGGACAGGTGACACTTGCTCATCAGATGTTAATGAATGCGATGATGTAACGTTATGTCCACGTACTGAGGAATATTGTGTGAACAGTATTGGGTCATATAATTGTGCCTGCAATGAAGGTTACTCCCTTCAAGATCTTGGATCGGGCCCCATATGTTCAGGTAAATATACAACTACAGTTATTCTTTTGCAGTGTGTTGTAGTGCAGTTTTTGATCGTGTCGAAATATACACGATAACTGCACTATACACTCGTGTTGTAGTGCAGTTTTTGGTCGTGTCAAAATATACACGATAACTGCACTATACACTCGTGTTGTAGTGCAGTTTTTGATCGTGTCAAAATATACACGATAACTGCACTATACACTCGTGTTGTAGTGCAGTTTTTGATCGTGTCAAAATATACACGATAACTGCACTATACACTCGTGTTGTAGTGCAGTTTTTGATCGTGTCAAAATATACACGATAACTGCACTATACACTCGTGTTGTAGTGCAGTTTTTGATCGTGTCAAAATATGCACGATAACTGCACTATACACTCGTGTTGTAGGGCAGTTTTTGATCGTGTCAAAATATACACGATAACTGCACTATACACTCGTATATATCTCACCTTACTATCTACAGTGTACATATACCGTGAAGTTATGTACGAGAGGTGTTCAACTTATATTTGAACATAATTGAACATCCAGTATTTTCTTAAATTTCACATCGAAATCAAATTGTGTCCATTTAATATTGTATAGAAATGTATCAAGAGATATAAACAACCTTTGTAGAATGTATATGTAATATCCTTAAAAGGACTGCCTCACGTATTGGTGTATTGCAAAAATAAAATTAAATTGTCAAATATTCATTTAATTTTGGTAAAGTTGCCTGTATATGCCATAAACAACCACATTGACATAAAAAATAACTTGGGAAACCTCTGCATTTTTTAGTAATTTAGCATTTTTACACCCAAAATTCTATAGGGTATTAATACCCTATAGAAATAGCACTACTATCACTTAAATTGCCTGAAATTTGTTCCCATTCGATGAAAACGAATTGCGAAACGAACAGAATACCTCACAGATGTTTCGGCTTTAGTTTGTTGAAGTTACAGTTCGATCATGTGTGAATTACATAATCCACAAAGCATTTTGGAAGGAAACTCTGCGATATTTTCAAAAGGAAAAATACAGAGTACCAAATAACAAGAGTGATTTAAATTGCTTTATGCCATAAATCTTTCATAAAGCATCCACCAGTGGCTTTCTATTACATAAATACTTGGTTAGGTAGGAAATTTACGTCATACAAAATTTTTACCTGATCTGTGAGGCAGCACCTTTAAGGCAGAATCAACTATTGTATCGAGTGTGTTGATTTTGCATTTTTAAGGCCAAAATCCTCCAAGTGCTGATGCTTACAATTCGCTTCTCTAATCGATGTTTCAATATTCTCTAGATTTAAATGCTATTGATACTTCATCAGGAGACTTCGGTTTTCACTGTTTGGGTATGATATACTTCCCAGGCTAATTCATAAGGTACTTAATGACATATTTTGTAGGGTGACAGGAAATTCAGTATTGGGGAAACAACCTGTCTTTGGCATGTTACCAGGAAAATGACATTTTTGTCACAAAAAAAACTTTTAGACCTTTTGCGTAAATAAAAAATGCGTTTACTTTTGTCCCCATTTCAATCATTCTGAGTTCTGCTTTTCCAAAATATCAAACACAAGACCATGTCATGAAAGCGGCCGCAAATACACCAAGCTTAACTACCTCAAACTTATGTCTGCAATCATGACACTTTCTAAACTAGCAGATTCTGTCTATGTAATAATTTCCTCTAAGATAGAAACATTGACTCCCAGGAACGACACATTGTTTCCAATCACTGATCCGTAGTTGCATACACAGCCTCCAAGACCTTTGTCTGCGCTCTTTGTTTTGATTGGCATTGAACTAATGAAAATCGCATTTTTCTGAAATTCTGCTTCTAACATCTTCGGAATAAATCGATTGAAAGTTGCTACTGATACTTACATTTTCGCTGCCATCAAAATTTGTGTAATTGGAATTGTCCAAGATATCGCAGAAACAATGGACATGGCGATTGCAGTTTTTGACCATTTTTGGTGATTTTTACCATTTCACCAACAAGCAGATAAACATCACCCTTTATATGACAAATATAACTGATCTTATTCACTGACATGGGTAATTCACAATATACCAACACTTTTTTATGCTTCTGTAGGGGCAATTTGTCTTAAAAACCTAAGCACAATGCCCTCTACACGGCGGTCGAATTTGATTAGAAAAATAATGCAAATATGAAACAAAATGAGTGTATTTACTACTTAACACATTTTCTTACATGGCTCAAAAGAAATAAATCGATTTTATTGTGTTAGTATGGCAACATCCAATGTTCAGTTTTGTTCAAATATATGTTGAACACCTCTCGTATTTATTGTAAGGTCAAAACAATTGTTCTTTACTTAGTTCCCCAATATGAAAAGCGTTCAAAATATTATCTGATCAAATGTGAACAATATTCAAATAATAAAAGTTTTTATCAACTGATCATGAAATATATTTAAAAAATGAATATGCTTACAATTAGTGTCACCTATTTAAGGACACTGACAAAAGCGACTTTTACATACAATATGTATACTCGTTCTTAAACACCAATACGTATGTGTTTATATTGTTTGCTTGCGTTCGACATTACTTACACAGACTGTTACCTCTAATTTGTGTATCAAGTACATTATTCAGCAGCATATTCCTTTCTTAAATTATGTTTTGTATGTCTATTATTGATTTCAGATATTGAAAATTGTGAAGATATAACACTCAATGAATGTCAACAAACGTGCAACAATACTCAGGGTTCCTACTCATGTGGATGCTTTTCAGGATATAATGTCAACCCAACAAACAACACATTATGTGACGGTTTGTACCTGCTTGCATTCAGTATAATATATCTTATCATTCATTTCAATCAGCGTTCTTTCGAACAACTTGATCTTATCATTCATTTCAATCAGCGTTCTTTTGAACAACTTCATCTTATCATTCATTTCAATCAGCGTTCTTTCGAACATCTTCATCGTATCATTCATTTCAATTAGTGTTCTTTCGAACATCTTCGTTCTAACATTCATTTCAATTAGTGTTCTTTATAATATCTTCATTTTACCATTCATATCAATTGGTGTTCTTTCGAACAGCTTCATCTTACCGTTCATTTCAATTAGTGTTCTTTCGAATATCTTCATCTTACCATTCATTTCAATTGGTGCTCTTTCGAATATCTTCATCTTACCATTCATTTCAATTGGTGTTCTTTCGAATATTTTCATCTTAACATTCGTTTCAATTAGTGTTCTTTATAATATCTTCATTTTACCATTCATATCAATTGGTGTTCTTTCGAACAGCTTCATTTTACCGTTCATTTCAATTAGTGTTCTTTCGAATATCTTCATCTTACCATTCATTTCAATTGGTGCTCTTTCGAATATCTTCATCTTACCATTCATTTCAATTGGTGTTCTTTCGAATATTTTCATCTTACCGTTTATTTCAATTAGTGTTCTTACGGATATTTTCCTCACCATATATCTATTACACAATGTTTGCAAACGTAAATAATATTATTCCTATACTACTGGGTAAACACAATACCAAAACAGGTTAACAGTAACATACATGTACTACCCAGTTAGTTTGACAACAAGTACAAATACAAAGTACAATATAGTATGTACGAGAGGTGTCCAAGTAAATCGTGTACTTCGTTCATAATTTTCTTTTGTGGCATCATAATAATCAGGTGTCAAAAGTATACTGGTATACGTAAATGAGTATTACTCTTGATTGACCAACCCCATGTACGCACATGCCGAGCAACTCTTATAAAGCACCGTGGTTCGTTTAATGTATGACTTCTTGTTTAATAAACTCGTAATTCTCAATCTTTAACTCGTATCTGTATTTGTTCTTCTGTAGATATCGATGAATGTGCAGAAGGAATTGCTGAATGTAATCAGGACTGTACTAATGTTCCGGGTCGGTATAATTGTGAATGCTACGCAGGATATGCCTTACTGCCTGACAGAAAAACGTGTGTCGACGGTATGTTGCATTACATAATTATAGACTTCATGTGATTTTCTTGAACATTTTATCAAAAGATAAAGGGTAGAGAGAAGGGACCGTTTATAGTCGGAAGTTGTTTTACTGATTTAAGCGATGGAGAGGAGCAGGCAATCTTATTTATCTTAAACTGTTTGTCTTTTTATATGCATTTAATTATAATAGTAACTGACGCTGTTGAAAATAATACGCTGCTGTTTACTAGCTTGAAGTCATTTAACATACACATTTAATTCAAGTATGAAAGTGGTTTTTTTCTCAATTTAGTGGATGACCTTTGTCGAGCGTTTAATACGAAGAATTGTTCGGATATATGTGTAGTAGAGAACAATGCGCCTGTGTGTTACTGTAACATTGGCTATGTGTTGGGAGCTGACAACCAAACATGTATAGGTATGTTGTAGTCATTATAATCATTGTGAAATAATATACTCCATTAGTCAAGTCCCTTATTACTACAAAATAGAGATTATTGAACATTAGTATCACACTGTACATATTTCAATTTTTATTTTTACGTATACCTTCTTCCATTATGTATAAATAAAATAGAAACTTCTTGATGGGATTTAATTTATTTCTACATTAATATTGCACTTCGATACACTTATATGTGGGTAAAAACTAACAACAAACAAAAAATAGAAAGCATGAAAAGTTGAAGTAAGATGATTCTCATGTATAATTTGAAATGTCATTATATACGTGTATTCCTGTACTATTAATGAATTTTCTTTTAACATACCTTATTTACTAGACATTTCTAAAATGTCACATTACGAAGACCCAACCTGGTCCTCTATGGCTACATAATTATAATAATTACCAAGAGGCATATAAAATGTCATGGACAATACAATTATATTACAGATATAAATGAGTGTTTATCAGACACAACAAATCGTTGTTCAGAAAAAGACACGTGCAAAAATTCTGAAGGAAGTTACACGTGTTCCTGTGTGATAGGATATCGTCTGGAGAATGATCAGAGAACGTGCGCGGGTAAGTACACGAGTGACTGTCCCTTATAGGTCATGTGATAAACACAGTATTTTATTGTTCTGGTATTGTACATCCACATTTTTGTGGATATGTATGGTTCGGTCTGATTCTTGCGTGGATGGCTAGGCGTTGCCGTCGTTTCTGTTCGGCTTAGTATTGTCTGTGCGCTACATTATTCAGTAACAATACTTAAAACATTGCAGAATAAAAATCAACATTTGTACAACATCAATTAGACTATCTTAATTAATATTACCACTGTAAAAACGTTGCTGGGCGTATCATAACGGAAAGCTTTACCGTTACATATTAGTTCTTCAATTTAATATTTAGTATGGGAGTATGAATAAGTCAATGATAAAATTTGGTGGAATTTATTGACTAATCATTAATCAAACATGCGATCGATACGCGTTGAATGTTTACAATCGTCCTGTTGGTATATTTCTGTATAATGGTCAAAACATTGAACTATTATACTATGTTTTGTTGTCCATATTATGATTCAGCTTGTGATGAGGAACATTATGGGATCAACTGTGAAAACGTATGTAATTGTGGGGAAGGTGGCGCGGACTGTCATCCAGAAACTGGATGTGTGTGTAAGCCAGGCTGGGCCGGTGAAAAGTGTGATACAGACCAAGATGAATGTGAACAATCGCCCTGTACAGGGGACAACGAGAGCTGTATCAATCAGAGGGGCACATATTCATGTGCATGTGCTAGTGGTTATGAAAATACTACAGGGTCATGCACAGGTAGGGAAAAGGATATTAGAAAATAAAGCATATGTATTACATACATTAATGAAATACTTGTAGATATTATCATTACTAGTATCAACAAAAACAGTTTTGTCATGTTTTCCAACAGAGATCTACCTTACTCTTAATAAATAAAATGCATTGCTGATCATTCGGATTTGTATGAATGGTTCTAAACTGCCAATGTATATAGTATCCGTATGAATGGTTCTAAAATGGCAATGTATATAGTATTAGTATGAATGGTTCTAAAATGCCAATGCATGAAGTAAAAGTGTGAATGGTTCTAAAATTCCAATGTATATAGTAAAAGTATGTATGGTTCTAAATTCCAAAGTATATAGTAAAAGTATGTATGGTTCTAAATTCCAATGTATATAGTAAAAGTATGAATGTTTTTTTATAGATGTGAATGAATGTTCATCAGATAACTTGAACTTGTGTAGTCAGATGTGTAATAACACTGATGGTGGGTACGAGTGCAGCTGTAATCCAGGTTTTATACAAGATGGCAACACTTGTAATGGTATGTATGCATAACATTTTGAATTTAATCAAAGTTGTGTTAATTGTAATCAGAATTTAAAAGCAGTACCTGTCCTAAGTAGTCAATATTGTCAACTCTCAATTGATCATTGTTATGATATGGTATGTTTTCAATAATGTATTATGATATGGTATTTTTAAATCATGTGTTCTGGTATGGTATGTTTTCAGTTATGTGTTCTGGTCGAGTATATTTTGATAATTATTGTATTGTAAGAGTTATAATCTAGTATTTCAATAACGTATTTTTCAATCATGTATTAAGGGGTCTAGGTTTCCTCAATTTTTCCTGTTATAGCCGGGAATTTTAACATATTTTATGGTGCATTTTTTACAGATGTAGACGAATGCTCACTACAACATAATTGTGAACAAATATGTAACAATATGCAAGGTGGTTACAGATGTTCTTGTGAGGCTGACTTCCAACTGAACGCGGACAAGCGATCATGCACTCGTATGTATCAGCTGTTCCTAATATATCGTATTTTCCTAATTGTTCATTTTTAAGAATTCAGTACTACATATATTTAATGTAAAAGGATTCATTACGACTTTCATATACAATTTGTTGAATTCGGCAATTGTCTACACGATTCAAATTGCGTATGGACTTGATAAACAATGGCAATATTCGTAGTTACAACCAAATACATGTATCATACATGTTTTCATTATAAAAAAGAGTATATTAAGTCAGACAGGGAAGGCAGCACTCAACTTAACCAGCCGAGCACAGAAAACATTAAAAACACACAAAGCACAATGCCCAACTAAACAAGCGCAGATCCGCCCAAGTCCAAGCTGTCGAAAAGTATAATAAATTATAACTAGCTGAATGACCCAGTAGAAAAGATACAGCAACCAAAAGGCGGAATGCCTACGCTGAATGACCTAGTAACAACAGTAAAACTGCTGAACTACATAGTTATAGCAGCCTTTAGTCTCAAAGTTAAATAACAGTATTAAAACGTTGAAAGGCCCGTATAGTGGGATGACCTACTAACAAGCTGAATGACCCAGTTTCCACAGCAAAAGGACTATATTGCCCCGCTTTATAGTTACACTTAGTCATAACAACAATTCATCATAGACTTCGGATATTTCGAGCACCTGGCTTAACTCGAGCATTTGGCTTGTCCCGATGCGTCCTCGAGATAACGAGGTTTTACTGTAGTAGTAATAACATACTTAATTGCAATGCATTTTTTTTTCAAACGTTTTTAAATTCAGACTACAGAATGTTTCACATTTGCTATGATAGTCGGGTTGAAAAGCTGTTTATAGTTTGTTTGTGTTACTGGTATTCTGTGTTAACCGACTATGTGAATACTTTTTCTTGACTTGACATGATTGATACCCTCATGTTATTCTACATTATCATTCATTCTGTATGATGATTAATTCTTTAACCATTGATACTTCACAGCTACCAATCTTTGTGTTAATCCAACAATCTGCGAGGGAGAAGCGGATTGTGTTAATAGGTCTGGTGTCGACACGTGTGTTTGTAAGCAAGGATTCGAATTTGACACTGCCTCAACAACCGTATGTGTCGGTAAGTACTTCCGTAATGGTGGATAGAGATTGAAGAGTATTAATTCAGGAACAGTAACTCACGACGGACTCGTCGACAAAAACAATATGACACATATATCATTTTGTCAACTCGTTTAATCAAACTCGTTTGTGATGAGCACTTATGCAAGATCCTCTATTTATGGCATATGGATATACAGTATATAGTCAGATGTACTCTAGGTCCAGAGTAACTGTTTTGCACTGTTAAATCATTTATAATTATTGATAATTAATTTTCGTCAAGTTCACAGTGGATGCAAATAGTTTGATTAATAATGAATTGCGCACACGGTCAGTCCTGTATGTACTCTAAAGACATTACATGTATTACATATGTTTTACTCATACTGTTATGTTTATTCATATAGATATCAAAGAATGTGAAACAGTGAACCCATGTTCACAGGTATGTAACGAGGAATCTGGAGGCTATAATTGTTCCTGCGATCAGATCGGATATATTCTAGATGCTGATGAAAGCACGTGTATAGGTAAGTCTGGTTGTTTCCGGATGAAGTTTTCTCTGATTTAGATCATATTCGCTGTCAATGTGATAATATTAAATAGGGTTTTATGTAGTTATGACGAATTTCGCTGCTGATCTGGCAATATTTCATAGGGTTTTATCTAGTTATCTATTCAATACGTTTTCTCTACTTACTAGAGTGAAGGAACGTCGCTGCTAAAAAGACAGTGTTCCAAAGCGTTTATTCTAATTTTGGAAGTATGATGCGACCAATCGAGCAATATTTCATATATCGCTGTAATGAAATGGAAAGCTAGACTCATGTTTATAATGTACATTGTTACAGCATGTGATCAAGGCACGTACGGACAGGACTGTGCTGTAGATTGTACTTGTATAGAAGCAAACACGGCGTCGTGTAACCACACAGATGGTGGATGCACGTGCAACAGTGGATGGGAAGGAAATACATGTGAAGTGAATATAGATGAATGTCTTGACCACCCTTGTCCTAGCCAGTCTGCGTGTGTGGACACAGATGGATCGTATATATGTCAATGTATTATAGGGTATATAAAGGCAGCCGATGGAACATGTGCAGGTATGATTGTTTGATGTGTTTGATACGGTTATAGCCTGACTGCAAATGTCCTCAATATACAACTTACCGGTAGTGTTTTAAAACATGTTAGAGACGTTATTTATGTATAGTTGTAGAAGCTGGTTGTGCGCCATGGAGACCGTGTTTTGCTGTGTGCTGGGTGCATCTATCCAGTATTGATTTTGTAGTACTTACTGTATCAGTCGTGAAAGCTCGGCCATTTCCGTTTATCTCCGGTAAATAACCTCGTGTCTAAGTGTAGTTATACACCAATATCATTCGCCTGCGTTATAAGTCCCAGCTACGTCGCGTTAAAGTAACAAATTATGTATCCGTCAATAAGATGGTTATTTTATCTTTCCCTAACAATTTTCTTATATTTATGATCAAACGAAGACACATCATAAAAGAAATACCTCGTATCTTTAAATATTATTCATAATTTATGTTTCCCACGCACGTGTTGAAAACATCAACAAACATGACCCATATTTGAATTTCGGGAAAGCGGATTGGTTTACAAAATATACTACTTGACTTTCGATTCATATCAAGTTAAAATATCGCCTGCACACATGTAATTAATTGTTGCGTGGAATTTTATAGCGTGTATTTACTGGTATAACATATCTATATCGATCTATATATTTGTGTGAATATGTATTGGCATAATGTGTATTGATGACTGGGGGCTGCAATTTTCTAATCATGTGACTGGAAATAGTTCAATGTGGGGCCTTGTTATGTCAGAGGTATTTGCAATGCATAAAGGCCGAGGTGATCAGAATACTTACTGTATGTGTATAACTCCAACGCGATAAATTGCAGTACAAAAACAAACATAATATTGCCTATATTTTTGTTATGGATTAAAATCAAGGACCGTAACGCTCACCAATGAAAGCATTCAAACATTTGGCACAACATATAAACTTTTCATGCTCCTAAATATTCAGAAACGATCAATATAGCGGATTTTATGTTTGTTTTTGTATTGCAATTTATCGCGCTAGAGTTATAGTCATCTTTTACTACATTGCCATTGTATACTAAGACATGCGGTTCTTTTGTTTTTTCAAGCTTGCGACCCCAATCACTGGGGCCAAAACTGTGCATTCCAGTGTACTTGTACAAGTGGAAACACTGAGGACTGTAATGACGAGACAGGTGATTGTACTTGCTTGCTTGGTTGGAAGGGAACCACGTGCGCTTACAACATCGATGAGTGTACAGAACTAAACGACGTGTGTAATGATGCTTTGAAAACATGTGAAGACAATGATGGAGGATATGACTGCCTGTGTGACTCGGGTTACACTATTAATAGTGATGATGTGTGTGTTGGTAAGCAACTTAAATAAAACTATGCTTCATCATATTTATAATATTGTGTTTGGAAGTTTCTAAATAATTTAATTGGTTTAAAAGTGTTTCTTTCATAACCATTTCTAACGCACTCTAACATATCTTCTCTAGATAAGTGGATGGTTAAAATGTGTATGTGCAATATTTACAGAGTTAATTTATATTTCTTGTTTCAAACATTATAACAGCAACAATTAATAAATAGTGTACATGATTAACCAATGGTAGCGTCAACTGTTCCAGGACACTATTTAATTTAATGGTCTGCCAGGTATGACTGAAAGATCAAAGAAAGCATGAGGTGATTGTTGTCTTAGATTATATATATATGATATGATAATGTTTTATACAGATAACAATGAGTGTTTGTTGGATACCCATAACTGTGATGGAGTGGGGCAAACATGTGTGAATACAGTGGGTACATTCAACTGCAGTTGCGCTGATGGATATTCTGGAGATGGTGTTACATGCACATGTAAGATTTCATATCTATAACGTATTTGTATTATTATACATCGTACTTCTAATGTTGATCTTTTTGCATGTACAATAGTGTTGTCTGTGCAGTGTTGTGGCCGTAAAACGTTTCCCCGTTCTTGCAATCAATATTGTTATTTTATACAGTTGTAGATAGAACTTGTGTTTAAGTTGACTGTTGCCTTCCATGTCAGACTTTTAATATATTTTTGCATGTACAATAGTGTTGTCTGTGCAGTGTGGTGGCCGTAAAACGTCTCCCCGTACTTGCAATCAATATTGTTATGTTTCATCATACAGGTATAGAACTTGTGTTTAAGTTGACTGTTGCCTTCCGTATCAGACTTTTAATATATTTTTGCATGTACAATAGTGTTGTCTGTGCAGTGTGGTGGCCGTAAAACGTCTCCCCGTATTTGCAATCAATATTGTTATTTTATACAGGTATAGATAGAACTTGTGTTTAAGTTGACTGTTGTCTTCCATGTCAGACTTTTAAAATATTTTGCATGCACAATAGTGTTGTCAGCATGATACGAATGAACACATTTGGACAGACATGAGTGATGATATATTACATATGTACTGGTTAGAGTAGTGTTGGCCTGTGCCATATCATAAATGTATGAAGTAACTATTCCAGCACCATAGAATGGAGAAAGAACAATTGGCGACAGTAAGGCTTTTGACAGCTGAGACGTGGGTAGTTAATGTCACGGCTGGTTAAGTTGAGTGATGCTTCCTTGTCCGACTCAATATTATCTTTTTTATGTAATTTGTAAATCTTAATAAGTCAACATCAACTCCTGGAAGAGAAAACATGACAGTACTTTTCTAACGTTTGATTCATGTTATTGCAGCATGTGCGTCTGGCACCTGGGGTGAACAATGTGGTAACACTTGTTCATGTAATGTTACAAACACAGACATAAATTGTGATACTGTGAGAGGGTGTGTGTGTAAGACAGGATGGCAGGGCTTGGATTGTAGTGAGGACATTGAAGAATGTGCCACAAATACACACACCTGTCCAACACACTCACAATGTAGCAACACACAGGGTGATTATGAGTGTCCTTGTGATACAGGCTACAAGGACGCCGCAGACGGGACTTGTGCAAGTACGTTATTGGACCTTCCATAATTATTTATTAAGATAGATCTATCGGCAAATTGGATACTAGAACGTACGCATGCAACCATACTTGTAGTCGCTAACTATAAATTAATATCATGTTTTTACTAATCTTTCAACATTCTCTTAATTAACAATTATATCCAACAATACATATTGAATGATCAGAAGTTTCAATGATTACATGAACAATCATTTGAACAGAAAACATGGCTACATTTGTTGTTTTTTTGTCAAATGTTACAAACACCGTACCATTTGATACAAGCATATACAATGTCAGCCTACGTAACAGTACAGTTAGGGTCTGCTAATTTGAACATATACACGTACGTATGATTCACACATGATTTAAGCGGTGCTATTAGAGGAACTATATATCAAGGCTGCGAACTAAAATCACAATGGTTTTGTTTTATTTTCAGTGTGCGACCAAAACACATTCGGTGATAATTGTTCGAGTACATGTGACTGTGTGGTAGAACATGCAAGATTCGTTGACCAAACATGTGATCATAGTACGGGTAACTGTATATGTAAGTCAACATGGAGCGGAGTTAATTGTGAGCTTGACTTCGACGAGTGCAGCTCTGTTACTGACGTCTGTCCAATAGTAAATCAAGGATGTCACAATTATGAAGGTGGATACAACTGTTCGTGTCTGGTTGGAAATGTCCGGGATGCCAACGGTGACTGTGTGATAAGTAAGTGTAGCTTTGAGATTGACCCCCTCCTATTTGTAAAACTTCTCTTAAGGGTGATGAGTTGTGTAACGCTAGGAAGCCAGTTTTCCGCCCTGTGAGTGTATGTATATGTTCAGTTGACTGAAATCCTTATTGCGTCATTATCATAAAATCATCCATTAGCACTGCTGTAAAATATCTATAAAGCACAGTTCTAGTAAGCAAGGTAGAACAAGTAATAATCAATAAACTTGTACAAGTTGTAAGAACGCCTACCTTGGAAACTTCACAGGCAACGCCAAATACTAAAGTGGAAAATAATAGTATTAGTTAAGCCCTCTTGTTTCACCCTTGGGGTAATCCAAGCTGATCATGATAACTAAGTTCATGTAGCCGAGTGTCAATTTTAAATATGATAGGACATTTACCACCAGCCTGAACTAATGTCAGCAGGAATTGGGCAATTAGCTTTCTCTATTGACTTCTATATTATAGCATACCATAGTAATCATTTCTCACAATGAACATGGTCCATCTATTAAGTATATTATATATAATACTAGTATATCAATGTTTTCAGGTACAGCCACATCAACAACACCAGAACTCCCAGGTACGATATTAGTTTAGAATATTGCATCTGTATATTTATGTATTTCGTTAGTATGTCTTTCGAATTCATTGTAATGCCTTGCGTCGTATAAATATGCGAACATATTTTTTCACACAATGTCTTTGAAGGCATATTGGTAAACCTTTGTATAAAAATCTAAAAACAATGACATAGAAAAACATGTTCAATATGTCCACCACAAAAGTCGACATTTTTGGTAAATAATAAATAATCTATGCATAATCGATGGTCCTGATAGACTAATAGTTTGGGATTGTAAACATGCATTTAAGTCGACGTGTTATTTATAGAAATATACAAATAAAATAACCATAATAATATGTGTACTTGCAGTTGCCACCGTCAGAGTTTTCGTGCGTGTCGTCCTAATAGGTGTTATTGAGGAATTGTTGGCATATGACAGTCACAATCTTACTGTTGGTGAAACGTTGAGATTTTATACTAGAGTGGTCTTACAAGCGGTGAGTATTAAACTTCTCATACATGCATGCTCTATCAGAGTATACAATCAGAATAAAATATGTCTCGTTGTACTTGCTTATCTGTCCGCCTAAAGTGTGGTAATTACAACAGCAATGTCGTGAAGAGATTCCTGTTGTAGCTACTTTAGTAGATGAAAACTCTAGTTTCTAGTTTTACTATGAACATAAACGGTCATCAGGGTGCAACCAGCAACTTACGACATGCCTCCAAACATACTCTTCTGGTTTGAACATGTAGATGGAGAAAATGTGATTTGAAGTGATTGTTTATAACCATTCAATAGTGTGTTCAAACGCGTTTGTGCTAAACAATTATACTCATACTGTATGATAGCCTTTTCTTGTGGGAAATAGCGGGCTTTAAAACTTGTGAAAAGCAAAAGTGGCCGCATCATTTCACAACCACTCTATTATTATAACACTGCTTAATACCTTAGTACCTGCGGTATAAAGTGCATTTTAAATACAATACATAATTAATTTGTATTTGTTTTAATTTGATTATACAAACATTGTACAGAAATGTACTTATATTTACTTTACAGCTTAAAGCGTATTTCCAATCAGAAATGAAAGCGACACACTTCAGAAATATACATGCTCTGTCAGTAGAAAGGTAAGCATCTTATATAAGTATTCCTTTGAAACACGCACTCGTTTGCCATATGAATTTATCAATGATTACCATAACCGTGTGTGTATTTTCATTAGATTTGTTGTAATTGTTGTTTTATTTTAACCAAAATATGACTAAAATACCAGTAGATCATTATATATATGAATCAATAAATTAAAGTAATCATTTTGTTGTCCTGGTTTCTCAAATGTAGCTCATAAATACGTATATACCCTGTTTTAATTTTAATGCTATTCATTTATTACCAAAATTTAAAATGCCCTGTGTGTATCGTAGAACTTAGGAGAATATTCGGAATTTCTACTACATGTATCTTTTTCGAATGTCTCAGTCGAACATAAAACAAACAAACAAACAAACAAACAAAACGTCCACTCACAATAGTAACTACAGCAATATGATACATTACAGGGTGTTAAAAAGTTTGTTCTCAAAATTTGAATTCATACTAAATTTTATCTGGACGTTGTACGCAGTGTAAAATTTGAATTTGTTACACAAATAACTTCAATTAATGCTCGAAAGATTAGAGCAATGGTAGAACCTTCTGGAATTTAACCTGAAAATTGTATATTCTTCTGACGTCAGAAAAATCAACTATTGAAACTAAAATTTTGAGAACGAACTTTTTTAACACCCTGTATATATTCGAATCCCACTTCTGACACCAAGATTGTAAGGAATATCTACGCTCATTTTATGTCACCCTAGTAGTCAAGGGTGCTGGTTTACTGTAGTATATATGTTCCATGGTAACTACATAAACCTAGATATAGCTATAATTAACCTTTTTCTATGTACATTACAGTGGTAGTTTGATAGCCAACGTTTCAGTTGACATTGTGGACACTGATGAGGCGAAGAAAGACTTTTCTGTGGCAATAGACGATTTGGCTAATGGAGCACATGTTAATGTCAATGGCACCAATGCAACAGCACAGAACTTGTATGTCGGTGAAGACAGTAATGGTAAGATGACCAAGAGTACTGTTGTAATTATACACTTTACCTACGAGAACTTTTGATTTTAACTAAAAATAATCAAGTTTTTACCGTTGTAATTGTGGTATGTGATGTTTTTGCGTGTTTTCTGCCCTCGGCTGGTTAATTGCTGCCTTCCCTGTACGAGTTTTTAATCCTTTTGCATCAATGAGGTTATGTAAACAAAATATAAAATTGACAATGAATTCGGACAGTTATTGGGTGATATGGTGTATTACATTTTCAAAATTAGATATGCAACACATTTGATGAGATGGTTCATGATACGTCATGACAAAATAATTAAGCCAGCATATCCCGGTACCAACGTAGATGTATTAGTATAGTCTGCAAAGTAGTTGATTAAAGATACTGCCAATGTGTCAGGGTTGTTACCGGACTAGTTGCTCTAGTGCCTAGTGATATTACTGAGTAATCCATGACTGATTGCCATATGTGAATTGGTAGTCCCAGGACTAGTTGATCCAGTGTTATGATAATGTAAATACAAAATGTAGGTAAATATCTGACGGGTTTGCTTATTATCAGTATGACATCACGTTGTAGTTCCAGAACTGGTTGGGCGTATTTCAAAGTTATATAACTGATAATACTCCATATGACCAAAATGCTGCTAGAGTAACTTAAAACGTAGTACCTTTATTATGATGCATTATACTTTCACTAAATCTAAATATTACACTAGAACATGTTTTTTAAAAAACGACTGAACTTCGGTTTTCAGTGGATCTTGTTACTGCTTCTGAGAAGGATACTAAGTGTACAGCATACTTTACAACAGGTGTTGTATGTAGCACAAATGAAGAATGTGATCTCGTGGATGGAAACCCACATTGCGTGTAAGTAGTACGATGTATAGGCAGGTAATTTGTCTGTTAATTTGTTCAGAACGATAATGGACAAATTTTGTGGTCAGTCAATACTATGCATATTCGACAAAAGATTCACCAATATTGTATTTTCAACTTATACTGAATGTATAGTTGTTTGTATACATATGAGTCGATAGCTAGTGTTTCAGAGTTGATCTAACTTAACTTATTCATTTAATTCATCAAAATAATGACTAAACGTTCATGCAGTATTGTTTTCAATTCATTACTTGTGTTAATATTATGAAAAAAACAAATTTGTCGGAAGATAGTTATTAGTGTGTGTTATATGCTTGTGTATATCCGACGTAAAATAAATCTGCTTGTATCTTGTAAAAACAGACATAAATCATTCTAAAAGCTGCATGTAATTGTTACATTATCAACAATGTTTACCTCAGTTTTTTCATATCCTTTCACTGAAACTCTTTTATAAATATTTTCAAATTATATTGTGACATATTATATGGGCCAAAATATCAAGTATCATAATATTATTTATGCATAGTTATTTTTCTAGTTTATTGTTCATTGTTGAGGATCTTATGGAAGATTGATATATATTTTCAAATGAGCTTCCTCGTAAAATAAAGTCTTTATCATTATTAAATTATTATTATTAGTATACACTGTTGAATAGTTTGCCTAATATCATTTTTGCTATTCTCTCTCCATAGTCTGAAGCCAACAGATGACAATCTAGGATTGATACTT
This sequence comes from Spisula solida, assembly GCA_947247005.1. NCBI lineage: Eukaryota > Metazoa > Mollusca > Bivalvia > Venerida > Mactridae > Spisula > Spisula solida. The sequence continues at coordinate 34,815,540 of OX365947.1, read as the reverse complement.
GGCCTCGGTGTTGGTATTCCTTTATTCTTCATTGTTGTGTTATTGATTGCTGTAGCCGTTCTACTGTATATGAAGAATAGAAGGAGAAGGTACAAGGCAGAAGATTTCGATAGGTAATTATGAAGCTTCTTTGAAATTTACATATCTATCAGAAACTCTGAGATTTGTGTGAGAATCTCTAGCAAAGCTCTGGACTGAGTTCAAGATCGTATTCGGTGCATCCTGTTAACAACTCCAAATTCTTTTGTAGAACATATTCATAATTTTTCAAATTGACAGTAATTGTAATAAAAATCGATATCTTTATTATCTGGATCTATATAATGTGTATACTAATTTCAGAACTACTTTCAACCAAGGGTTTTTCCCAGCTGTTGTTCCTACAAAGATTAATACATGGGGAAGATCGGATCCCGTTTTTGGTCCCTATGGTTGGGATCAACAATCTGGAAACTCATTCACAACCTCCTCGTCATCGGACGAAACACATAAAAAGCGTCGGCGGCGTAGACGTGAAGATCCGTATGAACGTGAAGAATATGGTAAGTTCTTCTATTCATGTAACCTCTGTTTTCCCACTACGTCATTTCTGTTGTGAAAGTTAAAACCATGTCACTTCCGTTTTCTAACCATGTGGCGTCTGTTTTCAAACCATGTTACTTCTGTGTTCAAACCATGTAACTTCTGTTTTCTAACCACGTCATTTCTGTTGTAAAAGTTAAAACCATGTCACTTCTGTTTTCCAACCATGTGGCTTCTGTTTTCAAAAAGATCATAAACTATGTCGCTTCTTTCTTCAAACTATGTTACTTCTGTCTAAAAGCCATGTGACTTTTGTTTTCAAATCATGTGACTTCTATCTTAAAATTACGTGACTTTTGTCTTCTTAAGTTCTAATCTGATATGAGCGTATGATGTAAGCACAAACCGATTACTCTCGTATATAAATATATTTATCAATAGAAATTATCACAGTAATTTTTTATGCATGACCAGATTTATTGCTTGTTGCATATTTGGGTATTGTTTTGTCTAAGGTTGTCGGTCGTGTCACTGAATCGCCAAATCAAATCTCAACTGAAACTGTAAGTTGACTGCAACTCTTGAAACGGTTTCTGATTGGTTTATGATGTTTGTATTTCAGCATATGACAATCAAAACAATTTCTCCTGGGATTTCCTGTACAATTATATAGCACCAAACGAACGGGTAAGAAATACTACTACATTGATTTACATACATACGTGTATATACCTTAGATATACGTTAGTTGATGTGTTTGTTTCATCGTTGACATTAAATTGAAAGAGAGAAGAATTTCCAGGCTAATTTAGTTTTGGTCGAGATAAAAACAAGTTCTAAAACTTGTACTAAATTATTAATGGTTCTCTGCATCACATTTCTGAATCGAAACGTAATGCTTACAATTTGAATATATTGATACTATTGAGAGGTTGTTGTTGTTGAGGGTTTTTTTCTCGAGAGTTTGTTATGTTTAGTCCATCTATGGATATTGACAAGCGCAACTTTGTACATAGAAGTAGGAGAGAACCATGATAGCTATTAGAAGACAAAATGATTGTAAATGAACAGAGGTACAAACTTCCGCGGAGTCGGAGGTCTTTGGCCAATTAGAAAGTGTTAAAACTATGTACTACGACTCTGAACGCAAAAAAATGATACCAACATTACATGGTGTCTTGTGATTGTGTTAAGTGATGTTTTTATGTTTTCTGTGCTCGGCTGGTATAGTTGAGTGCTGCCTTAGGTTTTAGTGCCGGACAGGGACTACATATATAATATAGAGACCTCCTTAGCCTATGTAATATGGTTTTGAACATGACATTCATTACCTTATTTGTGTTTATTTTTCACAGTATGAGATACAAAGACCTCATGTAGATAGTGATGGTCGAGGATATAGGGTAAGTATTTTTTTTATTGCTGAAACTAAGTCGGTCAGCTGTAAACTTTCAGCTTGTAAATACTGTTAATTTTATACTTTTTAAGGATTTCTGACAGCTAAAAGTAGGTTTTGAATCCGTGCTACTGTTGGAACTGGGTCATTAAGCTAGGGCTTTTTGCTTTTTGATTGCGGAAACTGATTCATTCTACTTTTGGACAGCTTGATTAATTGTCTACTTTTTAGGATTTCTGGCAGCTAAAACTAAGCATAAGCCGTTTTACTGTTGGAACTGTTGGAACTAGGTCATTCAGCTAGGATAATCAGCTTTTTGATTGCTGAAACTAATTATACCCAGCAAACAAATTTGAAGGTGGGTTGGTTGGTCGGTTGGTCGGTTGGTCTGTTGGCAAAATCGTATCCGCTCTGTAACTTTGTCGTTTCTTACTGTATTTTAAAATTGCTTGGTACAAATGTTCACCACATCAAGACGGTGTGTCATGTGTTCTTTTGACTATCATTTTCAATAATATTCCTGTGTCAAGGCAGTGAAAAGTCTAGTTGTATTTTATATTACAGTGGATTATTAGAAGTACATTGTGATAATTCTGTATACTATTTTCAGAACTAGATCTGACCACAGATACGGACAATTATACGTACATTCAACACTTGTGGAAGATGAATGTATAACACGTTTATGTTTGATTGCAAATACGCCTTTGTTTTTCGGCAAAAGATGCGTGTTTTTCTTCTAGACACTGCACTCAAAAACTACTTCAATATAAGAGTTTGCCTTCTATTCATATTATAGTTTGTATAAAATGGAAGTCATTGTTTGTATATACTGTGAACGTGTGTTTGAATTATAATATGTGTTCTGTGATTATGGTGATGGATATACTATCTGTGTTCCAAGTGTGTACTTTTACCACCATCATATAAGCACTGCGTCTTATATTCACCGCTGTGTGCTGGTGCCAGCGTCATATACTCGCAGTGTGCTGGTACCAGCGTCATATACTCCCCATGAGCTGGTACCAGCGTCTAAGACCCGCTGTGTTCTGGTACCAGCGTCTTATATTCACAGCTGTATGCTGGTTCCAGCGTTATAATACTCGCTATGTGTGGGTACCAGCATGTTATACTTGTTGTGCGTGGATACCAGTTTCTAATATTCGCTATGTGTGGGAACCAGTGTCTTATACTCGCTGTGCGTGGATACCAGTTTCTAATATTCGCTATGTGTGGGAACCAGTGTCTTATACTCGCGGTACGTGTGTGCTGGTACCAGAATTATGTACAGGTTACTGTATTGGTTAAAACTGTCTTATAGTCACAGCCAGTGTGTGCTTCCACTAGGAAATGATGTTGACAAAACTAATGAGCTTAAGTACATAGTCGACAACGAATTGTACATAGTCATTTCAGTGTATATGGAATATAATAGATGACTGTGTTGAATTTACGTAGGGTAGCTGTGTACTGGTTGCTAAACATCCAGATACCTACCTACTGTGAAGATAACAGCGGCGGTAAACGAAAACCTGGTATGGGTGCGTACTGTATGTTGAAATTATTACGATATATGGTCGATATATCTAACAATAATTTTAAGCGCGTTTTAGAAGACATGGCTCACAATAATTTTAAGCGTGTTTTAGAAGACATGGCTCACAATAATTTTAAGCGTGTTTTAGAAGACATGGCTCACAATAATTTTAAGCGTGTTTTAGAAGACATGGCTCACAATAATTTTAAGCGTGTTTTAGAAGACATGGCTCACAAGACAATACTAACAGAATTATAACATGTACGATAATGTGAAATACTGTATATTATAAAGGTGCTATACATACGTTACCTGTATATATAGAGTCTAGTATACATTATATGAGATCATAGTTTAGCAGATGTTTTTGTATTGTTCTTGTGACACTTGGTACATAGTATACCTTTGTTTTCAATCTTACATTCTATCGGACCTCGTTCATTAAAGTTCAAAATTTAGTCAAAACTAAATCAACTTTGGTACAGTAAATACATTGCTTTTACAATCTACTATTGATTTATACATTTATTAAGATTGATACCGAAATTTCAGGTTAAAAGTTATCGAATTCATGAGCGTCAAATTTCAACAAGACGCTGTTTTTTTATAAAAAAAGGAGCATTCCTATCATACTATACGTTTATACATATTTAGCGACTGAAAACTTGGTATATGGCATTGTTGTCAATATATATCTAGTAACTTTGGGACGTTTTCCTTCTAATATAGTGGCTAGTAAAAGTGCAGTAGTTCATTTTTCAAATACCATAAAATGCAATATCTGTAAGGAATTGATGGGAAGACATAGCTTTTTGCTAATAATTAATTGTTCATCCACTAAATGTTCAACATAATGTCTTGGGCATTAATGGTCAACATTTATGACAAACTTGCATCATTTGCTTGTGCAATGGTTTTTCAAAGCTGCCATACTTTTCTTTGTCTTTTTAATCAATTATCGTTTTTCGTTATGTACGCGTATATGGGTTTAATGTGCTTGGGTAATGCCGAGTTTGTAACATGAAGCAGTATATACTTATTTGTCTTTGTAAAACAACGCCTTGTTCAACATGGCGATTTCTGTTTGGTATAAAACATGATGCATTAATAGGTTCGCGTAACGATATCACTGTTCCAGAATTTACACAACATTCATAAAAAAGTGAGTTGTGAACAAAAACTTACACGGACTTAATATTAGATGGTCTGCTTTATCATCGACTGCTAATTTCGTTAATCACCCATTCACGTTATTGTAACCCACGTAGTGAAAACCAAAGTGTTGTTGGGGAACTTAGATTCACAGTACTGTGAAGTTAGGATAATGAGAGAGTGACGTTTTATTTTATGTATAAACAAAATATTACAAACATTGTCTGAACAGGTAAAGCGATTTATTGTATTTCAGTTTAGCATTACAATTATAAAGGGCTACGAAGCAGAACAGAATAGAATAGTTTATTGTCGTAAACAATACAGTTTCTTGACAAGCAACATAAACATATTTATAAAAATACGAAAAAGTGAACTCGACCACAGCGGCACTGTATCATTATCCTAGCTGGGTGGTACTTGATTCTGTTTTTGACATGTTCATTGTTTTGTTGTTTTTGTTGTTTTGTTGTAATTCCTTGGAATCGGCAAAAATATTGTTCATTAACCTTAAAATACTCATTTTTACATGTATTTTTTACTTTTGTGTTTTTTGATATGCTTTATTTTTCTGTATTCAAGAAATGTACATTTTATATTTAAATCAAATAGTTGTTTAACATGTGTATACATATCAGTAAACATATTGTTTAATTGAAATTACATTAACATTTAGATATTCATAATTTCGGGTGTATGATAAATTAGTCCGGGTCAGTTCTATTTAGTTACCATGACTACAGATAAATTCATGACATACTTGTATTCGAGAAAAAATTTAAAAACAAACATTTCATTCTTGACAAAAGCAATGTGTGCGTAAGAGTTTTGAGTTTTGGATATATCTATTTTTATACATACATGACATTTTATCTGTATAAAGGGGCAATTTTATTCGAGAAAAAAAATAAACAAACATGTCATTCTTGACAATATCAATGTGTGCGTTAGAAAATAAAGATAAAATGTTTATGTTTGAGTATTGGATAAATCTATTTTTATACATACATGACATATTTATCTGTATAAAGGGGCAATTTTATTCATATGATGGGTTATTAAATGCATATATGTGTATGTGTACATGTGTATATGTGGCCCTATTCAATGACACATCGATTCAAAACAAGGACATATCATACCCAAACACAGTCAATCAAAATATCAGTTAGATGTTTTAAACATTTCCTCAAATCTCATTTCAGACAAAATGGATAAAACATGTTAAACATGATCTCAGTTTTAACCAAAAAACTATTGATTTAATACACCCCTGATTTGTTTCTGATGTGTATATATCGTTACGCTGTATCGACAGATGATAGTCTATAAAAAGAGACCTTGATAGATCATACATAAGTAGTCCAAACAGAGAGTTCAGCTTTTATAATTATGATACTTAGTGTGTATCTTCTCCCATGCTTTATGATGCCTGAAATATCAGGAAAATGCACCGTTACAATAACAAGATTCAAAATATTTTTAACCGGGAGGGGACACCCATCCCGCACCCATCCCTCTTGGCCCCCAGGAACAAAATCCTGGATACGGCCCTGTTTATTTATTGTTTACTATTTAGTAAATTACTATTTACTACTATTTATAATAAATCACTAATCGGTGGCTTTATTAAGCTAATTTACTGGTATTTAAGGACTTAGTAACAAAACAAGTTCATTTATTCTGAACAATAAACAACCATTGATAAGTTTCCGCAAAAACTATTCATGAAAATAAAACACATGTTAAGAACCCTATGTTTAAACATGATTGTACTATATGTGAACTTTTTTTCTCCTGTTATGTGCTTGTAAGTTTTAAATAATAACAAGAGGGCCCAAAGGGCCCTAGGTCGCTCACCTGTTATAGCAGTACATGCAAGACCTGTGATTTGACCTAGTGACCTAGTTCTTGGCCCCATATGACGCAATATGGCACTTAACCTAGATTTTGTTGAAATGATCACTCTGACCAAGTTTCATAAGGATTAGGCCAAAATTGTGACCTCTAGTGACAATACAAGGTTTTTCTATGATTTGACCTTGTGACCTAGTTTTTGACCCCGGATGACCCAATATCGAACTTAATCTAGATTTTGTTGAGATGATCATTGTGACCAAGTTTCATAAAGATTAAGTCAAAATTGTGACCTCTAGTGTCTACATAAGATTTTTCTATGATTTGACCTTGTGACCTAGTTTTTGACCCCGTATGACCCAATATCGAACTTGACCTAGATTTTGTTGTGATGATCATTGTCACCAAGTTTCATAAAGATTAGGTCAAAATTGTGACCTCTAGTGACTACACAAGGTTTTTCTATGATTTGACCTTGTGACCTAGTTTTTGACCCCAAATGACCAAATATCGAACTTGATCTAGATTTTGTTGAGATAATCATTGTGACCAAGTTTCATAAAGATTTAGTCAAAATTGTGACCTTTAGTATATACACAAGGTTTTTCTATGATTTGACCTTGTGACCTAGTTTTTGACCCCGGATGACCCAATATCGAACTTGAACTAAATTTTGTTGAGATGATCATTGTGACCAAGTTTCATAAAGATTAGGTCAAAATTGTGGCCTCTAGTGACTACACAAGGTTTTTCTATGATTTGACCTTGTAACCTAGTTTTTGACCCCATATGACCCAATATCGAACTTGACTTAGATTTTGTTGTGATGATGATTGTGACCAAGTTACATAAAGATTAGGTCAAAATTGTGACCTCTAGTGACTACACAAGGTTTTTCTATGATTTGACCTTGTGACCTAGTTTTTGACCCCGGATGACCCAATATCGAATTGACCTAGATTTTGTTAAGGTGATCATTGTGACCAAGTTTTATAAAGATTAAGTCAAAATTGTGACCTCTAGTGACTACACAAGGTTTTTCTATAATTTGACCTTGTGACCTAGTTTTTGACCCCGGATGACCCAATATCGAACTTGACCTAGATTTTGTTGAGATGATCATTGTGACCAAGTTTCATAAAGATTAAGTCAAAATTGTGACCTCTAGTGTCTACACAAGCAAATTGTTGACGGACGGACGGACGACGGACGGACGACGGACGAAGAGTGATCACAAAAGCTCACTCTGTCACTTTGTGACAGGTGAGCTAAAAATAAATCATTTTAAAGTTACAGGGTAATACAAACGGCTTCTAAATTACGTTGTAATTGTATTGTTTATATCAACAGTAATAAAAAAAGCCACCATGCGTTACGTCTTTGAATGCTCATATTAATATTTACTTAATAATATTGAATGTTTATTAAAGATATACTTTTTGTTCATTTAGTGATTGTTTGTTTGTTTGTTTGTTTATTATTACTTATACACGTACATGTAATTTATGTGGTTTTATATACAAATGTATTGGAAATATCTGTATGTACATTAAAGGGATGAAAACCGTGAAAATGCTTTATTGTTTTATGTTTGCTTAGACGGCACTAAACAGTAAGCTAGCTTTGCATGTTTTTGGCCGGGTAGAAATTGAGCATTTTAGTAGATACAAGATGTTTTAAGAGCTTTTTGGACCGTAAATAATTTATGGAGAATGGTTTTGAGGCTTGATTTTAATAATTTGATGATTTTGTAAAATTTTGACAAGCGCTCAAGTGATCCTGATTGAAGCTTTTGGAAATATTGAGTAAAAATTCGAAACTAGGGCTATTCTGACTTTTCATGGAGATTTGATGCAGGAATCAAGGTTTTAATTTTGCCATTTTACTCCAAAAAAGTGCTGGCTGACAGCTATATAGCTCATTGGATTTTGATTGCCTAATGGATGAGCTTCAAGAATCTGTGCAGTGTATAGCCCTAGTATTGGCGAGTAATTTTCTGTGGTAGTCTGAACAGTTCCCGAATTGGCGATTTTCAGCATCATTTTCCGACCAATAATGACCCTTAGTTCCATAAGGCCTGTTTTCAAACAGTGATGTATCTATTGGAAGATACTGTTTTTTTTGTAATGCCTAGTTAATACAAATCAGAAAATGATATTAATTTGCTTCAGACTGCTGTTAGGAATTTTTGGGACATCAAATTGTATTTGTAGACAGCAGACAGTTCACCGAGACTTTAATCTACTGTATAGTGCCGCCTTATGTGATGAAGAAAGTTGTGTGCCAACTTCTTAAGCAATCTGCCTGTCGATCATTCACTCCAATAAAATCGGTATCCATGAACCTACAGGGTCATTGTAAAAAGATTATATTTAGTCAGACAGGGAAGGCAGCACTCAACTTAACCAGCCGAGCACAGAAAACATTAAAAACACACAAAGCACAATGCCCAACTAAACAAGCGCAGATCCGCCCAAGTCCAAGCTGTCGATAAGTATAATAAATTATAACTAGCTGAATGACCCAGTAGAAATGATACAGCAACCAAAAGGCGGAATGCCTACGCTGAATGACCTAGTTACAACAGTAAAACTGCTGAACTACATAGTTATAGCAGCCTTTAGTCTCAAAAGTTAAATAACAGTAAAAGGACTATATTGCCCCGCTTTAGCTGTAAGAAATCTTAGAATATAACCTACATTATGAGCCAATGAAAACGCCGAATTTTCGCGGTTAAATGAAAATTTAATCATTAAAATTTTCTCTTCACAGACTTGACGTCATGCGTTGGTGCTACTTTTATCGGCCAATCAGAATTCAGAATGTTATATTCTAAGTTAGTTAGAACATATTAAGTAAATTTTAATGACTAAAAAGGACTCGCTTCGCTTCGCTCGCTCCGCCCTTTTTAATCATTAAAATTTACTTAATATGTTCTAACTATAACTTAAAACGAAGAAGTGCCCAACACAATACCGACCAAGAAAATTAAACGCCCCTTGTTGTTGAGAAGAACAATCAGTTAATCCGCTCAAAACGAGCGTATAAAAACTAAAATTATCAGCTTTATTCTGACAAGTGCACGTCCAACAGAGCTTTACAATCATTATGGTGACATGGTTTTAATTCTAAATAAACATAATATTCTAACACGACCGGCGATTTTGCCTATATAGACAAAGAACAAATCATTACGTTGTATACAATAAACGTGAGGTCATGTAGGTAAACAAGTAACCTAAGCACCATAGATCTCGCATAATAACACTGGCTTTATATATAATTCCGGGTTTAAATCATGTTAGAATCGAAATAAACTATGAAAAACCGTTGTATACCGGCTGTTATACAATGGTTTGTCGTTCTGACGCTTGTTATTAACCACTCAGGCCTACGGCCTTCTTGGTTAATTCCTATGCAACAGAACTCCAAACCATTGTATAACAGGGTATGCAACGGTTTTTCATAGTTTATTTCTTAAATATATTGTTAAAATAAATACAGTACTGTGTAAGTACTTAAATTTAGCAGAGCAGAACATTTACATTCTAGCTGTCCCAATTCTCCCATGACCAAACGGACGACACTTATTAGGCCAATAGGTCACCCAAGTATCCTTCATTAAATATTTGGGAGATTAGGTATTTAGCAGAGTACAAGTCAATTTTGGATGTATTGAGGCTTTTGAAGAACGAATCCGCTGGATCGCAAAACACCATGCCTTAAATGTCGAGTGCCTATGGTAGCCATATGGCGATTTTCTAACTTGTTTCTCTACAAATAATCTTTTGTAACAATAATATGAGCAGGATAACAGTAATGTTTTACAGTCTCTTAGTGGTGTTTGCAGTTGTATATGCATTCCATAGCTTCGGTACAGCGGCTTTTATGCAGGTGAAACCGTATCGCGATGTAAGCCTTTTTATCAGTATTTTAAGGATAGGTATACATTCATATATATATAATATACTAAAACGGTATTACAATATGGATAGATATACGGTCAACAACATCTGGTACCTTAACAACAAGAATATAAAGAACATTACACCCGAAAAGTGTAGGGTGAAATACTCATGCGCAATCAACAGTTCATTTTCTGGGTGCAGCAGGTTATGTTCTTTTTGGATATTGACCACAGTCATGTCCTCCACAATCAATCAATCAATCAATCAATCAATCAATCAATCAATCAATCAATCAATCAATCAATCAATCAATCAATCAATCAATCAATCAATATAATCAACCAATCAATCAATCAAATCAATCTAATCAACCAATCAATCAATCAATCAATCAATCAAATCAATCAATCAATCAATCAATCAATCAATTATTTTATTAAACTCTTCATTGACATTTCATAATTTTTATAAATAATATACTTTATACAATGAAATTATAAAGATGTAATAATACATGCATGCGGCCAATCATGATTGTTTTATAAGAGACTATTTAATAATAAAAATACATCTAAAAGCATGTGGAGAAACTGCTATTTTACTGCAGAAGAGCAAGTTATAATTGATTGACCTTAGAAAGAACGCATGCATTCCAGTAATAACAACAAGTGGAATGTTTGTCACACTTACTTTGTTCTTCTGATTCTTCACTAGGACCGTGTTTTATCACAACCAGAACACTTGTGTTGTTGGCTATGGCGGTCAGTTTTCTTCCAGGCGATCCCAACATCCCTCGGCAACCGCAACAACCAATCAACATTGAGGATCTTTCCCGGACGTCTCATTTGGTCGGTTTCGGACCATCAGCTTCCCGGGCTTCCAATCACATCCCCGTATTTTCGCGGAAGACACGTTGGGAAAAACATCAGACAGAAGTTTATACTGCGGGCAAATCCTGGGAAATATGCGGCCCTAGTTGTACCCCGTGCAGAAACCGGCTATGTCGATAGATTTGCAAAGAACTGCGACAATAAAAACAATAGAAATTATATGAGTGTTGTACGATTACTATATGGATAATTATGTAGACTTGTATAAAACCATGTGAGTGCCCCCCGTGTAAGTGTTTGTATTATATACATGTATTAAATCAAGTATTTACCTTAATTAGGTTCATACTGCTAGTAAGTAGTTATTCATTTGTGTGTGTTTGTTACTGCATAATCGCTATACAATTGTTAGTATAGTGTCGATGCAATGATCTGATTCGTCCCGCATCTTTACATTTATCTTTCGCATTCATTCATTATTTGAATGTATGTACTACAATGTGCACCCAGTGTGATAGTGGATACAACCTGAAACGTAGTTCAAGCTCACCGGACCGGAATGGTCTTTATTGTCAACTGCCTAACCGAATGTTTAACAACGCGTTCAATCATCCAACGTTTATGACCAAATAGCCAGCCTATTACTGCAAGTGTATAACTAAAGGGAGATAACTTCAACAAATAAAATTACCCCAGTTTTTAACAAGATCAATGAATTATATTCAAGCAACTGTACGAAGTTCGTTTAAAAACGTGTATTTGCATTTCCATATTATTTGCTGAAGTTAAGTGGAAGGTTAAACAACGTTATAATTTATGCATTTTATAAGTACTGCATAAACTCATATTGTTTTAAGGTCGGGTTTGGTATTGGATAAGTCCTAGTTATTTCATATTCTACAGTTATTGCGAAATATATAACATGCTGGTCTTCCCTATAAGGCAAAAGTGTCTGGCTCAAAATCATTTCGCTTTTAAGTGACAACTTTTGATTGAGTTACGTGCTGAAATGATAACAATAAAACTACCTATATTAAAGGTTGCCTTCAAACGTCACTTAATTTTCAGTATTTTATGTCAACTGCATTCCGGATAATTTACGGGCGAATTTTTCGGCGACAAACCGGTTTTGGTTTATTGACGGTTTTATTAACCAGACTTTTTTCAACAGGATTGCACTGGTTTCAGTTTACCTGGCGGTATTAACACAGTTTGTCAAACCGACGGAACCACCTCTTTGAAACCTTGAAACAACCAAACTAAAACAAAAACCTGTTTGTTGCCGATAATTTCGCCCTACGTTTTAAATTCTCATTATTTTTGGAGTGTTGTTGTTGTTGCTTTCATGCATATTTTGTTTCTTTAATGGAGCATTCGATATCGTTCGATATCGAACGTGACGTCACATTTGATTAGCCATAAATTATCCGCGAATAGATCTATATACATCTGATAGTTTATGAAATAAAACTGCATGATACATCTCGAATAGAACTTTTATTTAAGTAGATGGAATACCAACCATGTAATAATAAATCGGATAGGGAAACCTATAGCACTCAGCGGAATGAAATATCAAAACGCATATATTTTACTGTTTTGAACATTTTAATCAGATAAAGAGGCAAATTCCATCAATAGCTTATTATATCCACTAAGATAAATACTCAGAAATACACTATATAATAAATCAACAAATTACTAGTAATAATTTACTAATAAATAAAAGTACAATGTTTGTGTTCATCGAGTTATGTATACAGATGGCTGACCTAAATAAACGCAGTTCTTCATTCTTACTTATATATGGACCAAATATAATAATATTCTTTGTGCATAGCTATTTTTCTGCATCATTGTGCATTGTTGAGGATCTTATGGAAGATTGACACCCCAACTCACACACGGGGCTTAAAGAATAGGGTTAATCCTCTACGTTTTACTTAATGATCACTTAAACCTTTTGTAAGTATTTACTATATGTAGGAACCGCCCTTAATCTCTTTTGAAAGTTCAGATTAAATGAAATAATGGTGACCGGATTTTATACACTACCGAACGTTCCCAGACGGCCATTATACACGATCGAGGTGTCTCGCTTTCACGGACCAGAGCGTCGTTACAGATTTCATTATTGATAAATAATTTATTTGGTCAGTTATATAAAGTCTAGTTTTCCATATAGAAATATTGTTTAAGGGCAAACAATGACCAATATCTGTTCGTATCAATCCTTCTGACATGGTAATCGCCACGGAAACAGTTTATTAAGATCAAACTGGATAATTCAAAAGAAAATGTTAGGCCTATAGTCATTAATAAAACATTAAGATGCGAATTTGGAATGGTGTTGAAACAAATTATTTTGCAACATTTAACAACGCACATTTTGCTGTTAAATTGCTTGACCATGACCAGTATTAGTATTTAAGAAATTGTTGATAAGGAAATCTTATATATTTTGTATATTTCATGTTATATGTATTAAAACTAAGTCGATATTCATGTAATAAGCGCTTTAACTTTACTAAACAGAGACTTATATCACATATTTCATTAAATGTGACAAATCTAAGATTATGACAAACTGTTATTTAATTAAACAACAAAGTATTACATGAATTTAAATCATAAGTCGATAATTTTAAAAAAGCAAACGACTGATAGATAAACCCACACGAGTTAAGTTATTGCAAAAATCTTAAGTGGGCAGGCGAATATTACAACATCGTAATCCATACGCCGTAGGGTGGTCAGCGGAGCTGAAACTACGCTATTGTATTCTTGTAGCGGAGTTGACCAATAGTTTACGGGTCTAGAAACTCCTGTGGAATTACGATCTTCTAATTTAAGCCAGTATGAATGAAACATGGGTGTGGAGTGTTTGAATAAAAGAAACCCATTGTAAATTTAACACTTTCGATCACGGTCTACTGTGGGTGGGAAGTTTCTTTCCTGGTCAGGTGTATTTCTCTATCCAGTGCATACATATGGAACTTATTTGTGTGTTTTCAGGATTAATAAGTTACAAACGTTACATGTGAAACTGACATAATCATGAGAGACCATTGAATAATTTGTTTCCTAATTGCGCGAATACTTTGGATATTACGGAAAAGGATTTTGCACTGATATTATAAACAATTGCTTGGAATTATTAACGATTTGCAAATATAGCTTTATGCTACTGGATAAAACCAGGTGAGACTCTCCCTACTGTTTCCAATACTCCTGTTGTTTCCTCGTTGTAAATTACAATTTTATTGATATTCAATATTTTTCCAACATGTTTGCACTTTCCATGACCGAACGGTTTTAAGATAGCAGGCTTGTATTGAACAGTTATATGCTATAAAATTGTCACGTCTGTACTAGATGTCTTTGATGTAATTGTACAATATATTGACTACTGAACAATTTACAACGTGTTATCTTGGAGCAAAAACTCATTTCGAGAAGCAATATTTGTAATATATGTGCATTTATTAAGACACCTTATAATGTTCTGAGGTTTTTTGGTAAAATGGTTTTATCATAAAAAGATAGTAAGACGAATATGCAAACACGAAATGCATTTGAGATCGAGTTTGTTTTAAGTCGAGCACGTGCACATAAACAATCAAATCAAACAGCCTATGTAAGTGTTCTTTAAATAAAGTACGTATACAATCATACACTTTCTAACGGTCACCTCGTAATAACGGTTACCTGTCAACAACGGTCAATAACGGTTATCTGTCAACAACGGTCAATAACGGTTATCTGTCAACAACGGTCAATAACGGATACCTGTCAACAAAGGTCATTTTGAATTTCATAATGGAAACCTTAGACTCTTTCAAAAATGTGGTCTCCTGTCGAGCGCGACCAGTCTCAAAGCTTACTATTTCGATCCTAATAAGCCAATAACTTAAAGGTTTATTTGTTAGTGTCATAAAAACACGACACTGTCTCTGTGTGTACTAAAGCAGGCGGTTACCGGCGGTGCACTTCCAATCGCATTCAAAAATGCATTGTACTGATCGCATTCATGCCTATTTGCATAATAATCAACAATACATCGCAACTTGAATAAACAGATTAAAAGTCGAGCTCTTACGGTCTGGCCCGTACATGTCGGTAAAATCAAACAAACACTTAGTAAAGTAGTTGTAAGGATTTTGTTTAAAATTAAAATTAGTTGGATTTTCAAACTACTGACTCAATAATATATCATTGTATTCGTGATTGAGCGTACATGTACATCTTATTTCTGAAATCAGAAAATATTCAGCTAAGCAATTTTGGGTTATAAAGTTTAGAACGGATATAAAAATATGAGTATGAATTTGTATTAACTATGGAACAGGGTATATCCTTAACTGACTGAGTGTATTTTTAAGATGTGTTCGCAAGCATTTCATAATATCTCCTAATTCATCACCAACATACAGTACGTACAAAGAACCAACACCCTGTGCTGAGACCGTTAGCATGTTAAGCATTAGAGACAATAGGAGAGATCACCGTATTCATATGCAAAATGTCCACCAGCTAATTACTATTGGATGAATGAACAATAAAAACCTGCCATCCTCCAATAGCTAGCTGGTGGTACTAATCCCTTTGTATACAAACATGATCTCTCATATTCAAAAAAGTTCGAAGACTCCCTGCACGCTAGCACTTTCGGTTTGTGGAAACTGGTAAAAGTACAATATTATTCTATTGAAACGCGTAGGTATCTTTCATATTTTGGGTTAATATTTGTAAATCTGTCTTGATTGAATGTAAATTAGCCCGTTGTTAGAAAACTGGTTTTCGGGTCAAAACTGCAGTAGCTACCTTTAAAGGCTGTTACAATGATGAAGATGGGGTATTTTATTTATAATTATTTTCATTTTAAAGACCTACCCTACCAGGAAGTTCGGTTTTAAATGGCTTCAAGAAGGACTTAATAATGAGGTACATGTACTAATGTTTACCAATTCATTGCAGACATGATTCATATATGTTGTTCTTTTGGAGCCGACTTTAAATCAATAGGTCCGGTAAGTGTAATACAGTGACTGAATGGTTTATGTCAGGTTATTTTAGTGTTGTGTCAGGTTATTTTATTGTTGGTGTCAAGTTATTGCTTGATTGGTGTCAAGTTATTTAATGGTTAGTATCGGGTTATTGAATGGCTGGTGTCAGGTTATTGCATGGTTGGTGTCAGGTTATTGCATGGTTGGTGTCGAGTTATTGCATGGTTGATGTCAGGTAATTAGTTGGTGGGTGTCTGGTTATTGCGCGGTTGGTGTCAAGTTAATACATGGTTGGTGTCAGGTTATTGCATGGTTGATGTCAGGTTATTGCATGGTTAGTGTCAGGTTATTGCATGGTTGGTGTCAGGTTATTGTATGATTGGGGTCAGGTTATTGCATGGTTGATGTCGGGTTATTGCGCGGTTTGGGTCAGGTTATTCTATGGTTGGTGTGAAGTTTTTTTATGGTTGGTGTTAGGTTATTGCGCGGCTGGTGCCAGGTTTGGTGGATTGCTCCTACCACATACAGTATTTCAGTCATTAACATTTAGTAATATTTATACTTAGTGGCTGACTAGTCTTAGAACTACCCTTATATATACTGAGCGCTCAAAGATTAACCTAAATGCCAGTGCAATTTAACGACATCGGATCGAGTGCGTATGATGGTAATAATCTTTCGTCGTATTGGCCATGGCTGTAGTCCTCCACATATGTAGTCAGATGTAGCCGGAACAGACAGTTAGTACTACATGTGTTTGAGATTAATGGTTGATAATCAACTCTGGGAAAACTGGTTTGGTCAGATGACCACCGTAAATGACAAACAAGAGGATTCAAAACCGAAATTCACTGTGAAACCGCAACCTCCTGTCCCGGCGTCAAACGTTCTAACCAATATATTATGTTTATATGCTACTGTGTCACCATTACGACTTCAACATCAGGGGTGGTATTCAATATTGATCTTAGTTAATTGGAGAATAAGGATAGCCAATTGCCTGTAAATGACCAATAGTTCAATATGGTGTGATCTGATTGGTTGTCCTAATCCTTAAGTCAAGTAAGATCAATATAGAATACAACCCCTGGCCGCACAATTTCTTCAACAAATCAGTGTAACATGACATTAGCTGTATGGGCGTGTAACCCTGCGTACTAACAGTTTAAGATGACATGAGTCGTGGTGATACGGTGATAGAAGTAACCTAGGGATAGGTATAATCAAATTATAAGGGAATGATAATATTAAACAATCGGTTATCGCAATAATACGTATTTGGTACGGAGATAAGTGGCTATTAGTCAATGTTGTTTTGTCCTGAGGCGTTATAGGCTGGTTTCACACGCGGCTCTGTCAAACAACAAATAACACCATAAACACAGTATCAGTCTAGATCATCAACGAACCTATGTTTATATTGCAAATTATAGATATATTGTGAAAGAACCCGGATTACAATCTTTGTAACAGCCAATATTCAATATAAATTATTTCGTTAAAAAATAACTAAATGAAACACAACAAAATACACATGTATAATGATAAATTGATTAGGAAGCAGTATCCCATTTTAGCTTAACATGAACCTCAAGTACGCCCCAAGTGCACACTGAGTACACTTGAAACTTAAAACTAGTGCAATCAATGTGCATAAGGGTACATGTATTCATATTGGTTTAAGCAGTAGTAATCAGTAAATGAATTAAATAAATGTGATTATTTAAAACAAGTGTATATAATATACAAGGTACCTGACACAAATCCCTATGTAGTAAAAGTTACATTCGCACGAATAGAATTATCTGCAAGTAGTAGGTGTTATGTACTCAAGACATAGACGTTACCTCAACATTTAGTAGGTATTACGTTCGCATGAAATAGACGTTACCTCAACATTTAGTAGGTATTACGTTCGCATGAAATAGACGTCACCTCAACATTTAGTAGGTATTACGTTCGCATGAAATAGACGTTACCTCAACATGTAGTAGGTATTTCGTTCGCATGAAATAGACGTTACCTCAACATTGAGTAGGTATTACGTTCGCATGAAATAGACGTTACCTCAACATGTAGTAGGTATTACGTTCGCATGGAAAAGACGTTACCTCAACATGTAGTAGGTATTAAGTTCGCATGGAAAAGACGTAACCTCAACATGTAGTAGGTATTTCGTTCGCATGAAAAAGACGTTACCTCAACATGTAGTAGGTATTTTGTTCGCATGAAATAGACGTTACCTCAACATATAGTAGATATTATATTCACATGAAATAGACGTTACCTCAACATGTAGTAGGTATTTCGTTCGCATTAAATTACATTCGCATGAAATAGACGTTACCTCAACATGACTGTAGTAGGTTTGACGTTCGCATGAAAAAGACGTTACCTTTGCATGTAATAGATGTAACATTGAGCATGAAATATATACGTTACGTCTGGGCGTAGTAGTTGTACTCACAGAACGGTTACGTATGAAGAAATAGAATGTAAACTATGTTATAATCATTACTATGTTATGTCCTTTTTGTGACACGTTAAGCTATATAATCATTAAATGACTCAATTTCTAATCCTATAGCATTTACTGGACACGCCTTTAAGACAATCGTTTCAGATAAACCGCCTTATGTTTTATTGTTTGGTTTTCCAATGATGAATATATTATATTATTTTACACAAAATGAGTACCCAGTTAAAGTCTATTATAAGGCATACATCCGTCCGACCGACTGTACCTTTACCTCCCGATCAGTGAGTCGTAAGTCGACTGTTACACTCAGCGCCACCGGCAGCCATATCACATTAGCTTCAGAGCCTCTCATGTACACATTCATACACCCGGGTGAAATGGAGCAATGTAGGTTATTATTTTGCTCTTATAAATTGATCAGTGACATAGGCGGGGATTGAACCTGGTACCTCTCGGACCACCGCTCCCCAGTCCCCGCACACTGTCTGAAAACCTGTATAACGTATCGATATTATGTACTTTGTACTTATGTTCACTCTGATTTATAATGGTACTTCGTATTACTAGTACTTACTTCATTGCGAGATGTTCGAATATAAGTAAACAGATAATCCAAAAAAAATGGACAAAGGGACCTAACTCTATTTCTGACAAATGATTTAATTGAAATACAAATGTGTATATAGTAGTAAATTATATTACGTAACAAATTGAAATGTAGCTTATCGACCATTGTTGTAATTATCAATGGAAGCACTTCCTTACTACTGTGTACAAATATTAAATGTGTGTATGATTATTGTTTAGTATCAATTTTAGGTAATAAAAGTGTCAAGCTACGAACTAGAAGTGTTGCAGTAAACTATCCCCGCAGTCATTATATAGTGTTTCTTTTACCGTAAATCGGCAGTTAACTTCTTACATCGTTATCCTATCTTCAGTTATGTCGACGTGACACACTAACCGAAGTTATAGGTCACATCCATTTGTGTCTATTATACGACTAGTTAGTGCTACACAATTGGTTAGTTTTTGACTGTGAACGGGTAAACGCATCCGTCAAATCAAATCATCCAGTAATATTTCACCGTTAATGTTCATATAAGCATAAGATCGCATGATACACAAGACAGCATGCCGAGTGTGAAGTAAGATGTAACTACGCATAAGATCGCATGATACACAAGACAGCATTCCGAGTGTGAAGTAAGATGTAACTATGCATAAGGTTAACATGGGACCTCCGTAGTTCAGTGGTTAGTGCGCTTGCCGTCAGATTTAAACCCGGGTAGAAGCACACATGTTTCAGCAGAAAGCTGACTAGCTGGTAAATAAAAGTTAAACGACATTCACTGTGTTTGGCTAGACCTTAGAAGTTATACTTGAAAATAGCTCAAGTCAAATAAAACGAGAATACGATTTATTACTAAATAGTATAATAAAATATGAACACATGTAATGCCAAAGTATGAAATAGACCAATCCTATTATAAGTGCTTATACTTACAAGTAATGTGCTTTTAATATGTCTAGTTTTACTCGTCGAGACTATATTATTGATACGGCACATCGACTGTCATGCCTATAGCCATGTAAAGAGAACTCAGACACTGAACCAACCGTGTACACACACTGAGTGTCAAGCATTGCTAGTATACCCAAACCGTTTTAACAACGTTGATATACCGCGACACTGACAGTAACTAGCAGCCTCCCAATCCCCATGTGGACGGTTTAACCACATGACTATCAATTAAATAGAAATTAACAACGTTTCATCGAGCCACAGTTCAATTTGGAAGCGTTTGCTTCAATACAAAATTGCACCGTTTGAGTTGGAATAAACCAGGAATGTGCATCAGATTATTATCGAAGACACCGACAAAACACAAGTCTAGCTAAATGATATACACATATAGTAGAATACATTAGACTAACGAGGTCGTGGTACAGGTAAAGTCAAGCTCCTCTACAAACGTTGAGAATAGCTCAGTACCATTAGATTGAGTGTCAAACAATATCTAGGTGATATTATTCGTCTGAGCATGAATTACAATCACTGGTCCTATGAATACACAGTGGTACACGATCTAGATAGTTAACATGGTTGCCATACAGGTATGCTGACTCAAACTTTAATGGTACTTTTTGAAACATTCTCGATTTTATCTATTTGACAACGTACAGAGTGATAGTGGTCAAATGAGTCAAAATAGGTTTGCCTTCAGGTGAAACATGACGGTGTCATCCCAAATAAACTGGCAATAATTGTTGTTTATAGGATGGTCAAAGCTTCATCTCAACATGGATCGCTAATTTTGAGCAAATTAAATGTACATTCGTCAAATCTTGTTAATGCTGTTTCCTATGGACTATATGCTTTGATCTTGCATTGAAATGTTATTATCACTGAATAACCTTCACGTGAATTAAAGCCGTTTGTCATTAAACTCCGGATTGAAATGTTTACAGTGTTTTGAAGACTTGTTTCAAATTAGGGTTGACACGATGCAGATGTCACAAGATTGCCACTGAATTCTATACGGTTTTGGCAAAAATATTATATAAAGACAGACAGGGAAGGCAGCACTCAACTTAACCAGCCGAGCACAGAAAACATTAAAAACACACAAAGCACAGTGTCCAACCAAACAAGTCAAACTTTCCCTAAATTGTATTAAATAACTCTCGTTCACTAATCAATTTATAGTAAAATACTTATAAACATATAAATACGTTTACTTTTAAAAAAGCTTTGAAAGACAAAACATATCGTAGTATGATTTGTTGCCTTTGATTGATTACATGCAATAAAGTTTGCAAGTTTATCAGAAATATAACATTGTTGTATAAAATCACCATTTGTATCATGTATATTTTGATACTTTGTTTACAACGGTCTAATTATGTGACTCATGGGCCAAATGCCTCAAATATTGTGAATAAACTGTATACGAGGACGGTGATCATCGTGTTTATAGGGGTTTTTACATGACTTGTTGATCCAGTTTAGTTTTTTTTTCTGAAATACTCACCTTTAAGCCCACACTTAAGAATGCTATGATCATGTATGCCAGTGTCTAGAGTTGTGCTAGGACAATATACTGATTCGGAATATAACAAACTGACCACTGAACTCTAACCTCAATAACTAAAGGCTAATAAAAATGCCCGGGCATTATCTGCGCATGTCTCGCAGGTTAATCCGCCCTTAACACCTTCAAGATCGTACGTTACTCGCGTAACTCAATTTCAAAGTGTCCGCAATTTGATGCTTCAGTGAGCAACACATATGGACACAGGTGGTGGAATAATTGCCACCAATGAATTAGCACCAAGACCAAGCTGATTGCGTGAGAAAAAATCAGTATCGTTTGGGTGGTCAACCTACGCTGGAAGAACCACATAAAAAGGTCATATTAACAAGGTTAAGATCTCCATGTCTGAAAGACAATTTTTAAATTATTCTGCAACAACTAGATAAGCCCTAGGATAGTAAAACTCTTCTCTTATGTAAATAACAATTTAGTTAAGTTTGAGATTCGTATATGGATGATGGCTTTCAAGCTATGAACGGTGAGCAAATTATTTAAACAAATAACTCGCCCTGTTAAATGCTACTACAAATAAAGAATGTATTTAGCTTCGATTGTTATTCAGGATTACTATTGCCCAAGGACTATCTTCAGTGGACTGGAAAGTCGTTTATATACGACCACTGTCCAAGCTATACATTAATCAATAAGTAGTTACCAATCTCGTACAATCTGGGCGTTTCCCATTACCTTTCGTAAATAAATATCAACAGAGGAATACAGTGCCCACCAAAAATAAGTATACAGTAAATAATTTTTGCAAAATTAAACTTGGTTAAATTATTCAATATCTGTTTGTCAGACAGTCACAATTATGCTAGTTTCTGAAACTACAGTTACTAAATGAGTCAAAATAGAGATAGAAATAAAGATGAAGATGTTTGGAACTAAAATAACCATGTGATCAAAAAGGCTGAATTTTCCATGTTTTTGTGACAAAGTCACCATTCCAGAAGGACAAAGAAACTTTAGATTTTGCACTTAGGGTTCCAATTAATTTATGGTCTTTCCATTTAATAAACAAAACTATTCCTTTTCTTCAAATATATTGTTCCTTCACTGTTCTGCAAATAGTACTATTACAGGCAAGTAAGTGGGCAAATAACATCTGTATACTTATTTTTGGTGGGCAGTGTAAATATGACCACGCTAAATTGAATCTGAAGAATGTTAACTACAATGTACCGATAGTTTCGGTCAGTATTAGAATTACATGAATGCTATTATTTCATTCAAAATAAAATGTAGTAACATTGAATTTGAGATTTATATTGAGCTGTCTGCACATTAATTTTAGGGAAGAAAGACCGTTTACGGATAAACACCTTTCACAACAAAAGGACAGCAAAAGTATATTTTTCGACATATTCCTTCGCAAATAATATAATACCACAACTATTTTGGGAATTAAATTTTAAAACATCCGATTACTGTAATCCTACAAGTATGTATATCGTTCCGGATATAATGTTTAAGATATTTGTCTGGTTGGTTGTATATAAATGACGTATAACACTATAGTGTCACAACATGACAGTTCGTCATCTAGGATTGATCTCATTTAACTTTATAGCACGAACGCATACACCATAGAATATAATACATCTATAATGTATATCTTGTTCAGTTTGTTTTATTGCCTTATGAGATCCTTATGGTAGATTAGCGACGTATTATATGCTAAATAAGCTTTCTCCATAAATAAAGTATATATATATAAATACATGTACCAAACAATAACACATAATTCGTATAGAATATATATATATACTCTATACGAATTATGTATTGTTGTTTGGTACATGTATACACAACTAGCAAACATCGATGATGATGTGGTCCTATATAGATTGATCAAATAACTCTAAAACCAGCACTTACCAAATCACGTTAATTCATTCCAGGTAAAGCCATGATGAAGTCTGGGAAACATATCCTGACCTTCCTGCTAGTCACTTTATATGCAACAGAAAGTACAACCGTCGCCAGTACAACCACACCTGCGGAGACTACTACGTCAGATGCGGAAACAACACCTTACACAACAACCGATGCACAAACTACGACTGATGTTCTAACCACATCAGCTGTAGCAACGACATCAGATGCAACAACAACTGATGCACAAGTTACATTAGTTGCAGGAACGACATCCGATGCAACAACCACTGACCTATTAACAACTGTTGAACAAACCACAACGGATGCTGTAATTACCTCGACAGTTGCCGAAACGACATCAGATGCAACAACTGTTGAACAAACCACAACTGATGCTGTAATTACCTCGACAGTTGCCGAAACGATATCAGATGCAACAACTGTTGAACAAACCACAACGGATGCTGTAATTACCTCGACAGTTGCCGAAACGACATCAGATGCAACAACTGTTGGTCAAACAACTACTGATGCTATAACTACCTCAACGGCTGCCGAAACGACATCAGATGCAACAACTGTTGAACAAACCACAACGGATGCTGTAATTACCTCGACAGTTGCCGAAACGACATCAGATGCAACAACTATTGAACAAACCACAACGGATGCTGTAATTACCTCGACAGTTGCCGAAACGACATCAGATGCAACAACTGTTGAACAAACCACAACGGATGCTGTAATTACCTCGACAGTTGCCGAAACGACATCAGATGCAACAACTGTTGAACAAACCACAACGGATGCTGTAATTACCTCGACAGTTGCCGAAACGACATCAGATGCAACAACTGTTGAACAAACCACAACGGATGCTGTAATTACCTCGACAGTTGCCGAAACGACATCAGATGCAACAACTGTTGAACAAACAACAATGGATGATGAAACTACGTCGACAGTTGCCGAAACGACATCAGATGCAACAACTGTTGGTCAAACCACAACGGATGCTGTAACTACTTCGACAGTTGCCGAAACGACATCGGATGCAACAACTGTTGAACAAACCACAACGGATGCTGTAATTACCTCGACAGTTGCTGAGACGACATCAGATGCAACAACTGTTGGTCAAACAACAACGGATGCTGTAACTACCTCGACAGTTGCTGAGACGACATCAGATGCAACAACTGTTGGTCAAACAACAACGGATGCTGTAACTACTTCGACAGTTGCCGAAACGACATCGGATGCAACAACTGTTGAACAAACCACAACGGATGCTGTAATTACCTCGACAGTTGCTGAGACGACATCAGATGCAACAACTGTTGGTCAAACAACAACGGATGCTGTAACTACCTCGACAGTTGCTGAGACGACATCAGATGCAACAACTGTTGGCCAAACAACAACGGATGCTGTAACTACCTCGACAGTTGCTGAGACGACATCAGATGCAACAACTGTTGAACAAACCACAACGGATGCTGTTATTACCTCGACAGTTGCTGAGACGACATCAGATGCAACAACTGTTGGTCAAACAACAACGGATGCTGTACTTACCTCGACAGTTGCCGAAACGACATCCGATGCAACAACTGTTAGTCAAACAACCACTGATGCTGTAACTACATCAACAGTTCCCGAAACGACATCAGATGCAACAACCGTTGGTCAAACAACCACTGATGCTGTAACTACATCGACAGTTGTCCAAACGACAGCAGATACAACAACTGTTGGTCAAACAACCACTGATGCTGTAACTACATCAACAGTTCCCGAAACGACATCAGATGCAACAACTGTTGGTCAAACAACCACGGATGCTTTAACTACATCGACAGTTGTCGAAACAACATCCGATGCAACAACTGTTGGACAAACAACAACGGATGCTTTAACTTCATCGACAGTTGCCGAAACAACATCGGATGCAACAACCTTTGGTCAAACAACAACGGACGCTGTAACTACTTCGACAATTGCCGAAACGACATCAGATGCATCAACTGTTGGGCAAACGACCACGGATGCTATAACTACTTCTACAGTTGCCGAAACAACATCAGATGGAACAACTGATGGTCAAACAACAACGGATGCTGTAACTACCTCAACAGTTGCCGAAACAACATCAGATGTTACAACCGTTGGGCAAACAACTACTGATGCTGTAACTACCTCGACAATTGCCGAAACAACATCAGATGCAACAACCGTTGGTCAAACAACTACTGATGCTCTAATTACTTCAACCGAAGCAACATCCACCATAACAAGTACCCAGACAACGTCAGGGACAACAACAGTGGATCAAACAACGACGGGAGTTCCGACTACTACAAGCGATGCAACAACAGTAGAAGAGACCACAACAGACACTTTGACCTCTTCAACGATTGCGCTAACAACCTCGGAGGCAACGACAGTCGACCAAACAACAATGGATGTATCCTCTACGACAACAGACTTTCAATCATCGTCTGTTGCTCAGACATCAACCGATGCACCAACCTCAACAACAACAGAGCAAACATCTGAAGCCTCGACCGCTACACAGACAACAACCGATGGTCCAACTTCCACTGTTACACAGCCATCAACCGACGGTCAAACTTCTACAACCGTTGGTCAAACATCTGAAGCCACAACTGATACACAGACAACAACCGATGGTCTAACTTCAACAACTATTGAGCAAACATCTGAAGCATCAACTGTTACACAGACAACAACTGATCGTCCAACTTCTACAACCGTTGGTCAAACATCTGAAGCCACAACTGTCACACAGTCGACCACCGATGCACAAACAACAACGGTTGTGCAAACAACTGAGGCTACCACTACAACACAGACACCAACGGATGGTCAAACTTCTACAACCGTTGGTCAAACATCTGAAGCCACAACTGTCACACAGACAACAACCGATGGTCTAACTTCAACAACTATTGAGCAAACATCTGAAGCATCAACTGTTACACAGACACCAACTGATCGTCCAACTTCTACAACCGTTGGTCAAACATCTGAAGCCACAACCGTCACACAGTCGACCACCGATGCACAAACAACAACGGTTGTGCAAACAACCGAGGCTTCCACTGCAACACAGACTCCAACCGATGGTCAAACTTCTACAACCGTTGGTCAAACATCTGAAGCTTCCACTGTGACACAGACAACAACCGATGGCCCAACCTCAACAACTATTGAGCAAACATCTGAAGCCTCGACCGTCACACAGACACCAACTGATGGTCCAACTTCTACAACTGTTGAGCAAACATCTGAAGCCTCGACCGTCACACAGACACCAACTGATGGTCCAACCTCAACAACTGTTGAGCAAACATCTGAAGCCTCGACCGTCACACAGACACCAACTAATGGTCCAACCTCAACAACTGTTGAGCAAACATCTGAAGCCTCGACTGTCACACAGACAACAACTGATGGTCCAACCTCAACAACTGTTGAGCAAACATCTGAAGCCTCGACCGTCACACAGACACCAACTGATGGTCCATCTTCTACAACTATTGAGCAAACATCTGAAGCCTCGACCGTCACGCAGACATCAACCGACGGTCCAACTTCTACAACCGTTGCTCAAACATCTGAAGCCACGACTGTCACACAGACACCAACCGTGGCACCAACCACAGTTACCACTGCAACGACCACTGTTCCTCTACCATCTACTGACGCCACTACAACTTCGCCTCCAGTTATTATTCCAGGTGAGTAATAAATATTATATAAAATCTAATTGCAATGCCTGCATTGGCAGTTACACTCACTCCCATGTTTGTGCAAATGTTGCGTCGATTATATATTAACTAACTATACAAGGTACAGTTGCCAAGCCTTATTTTCTATGCTGATTGTTTCTCCACCGGTTTTTAACCCAGGTCGCCAGATAAGACGACAGGCGCGCTAACCATATAGTCTTTATGATTTAGCTGTTTCTTTTGTTTCAATACACAGTGTTCTTATCTTGTAGGTTTGTTATTTGATTATGGACCTGGTGTTGATAGTAGAAGCATGTCTGGTACTGATGACGGATGTGACGATCGCGTTGATATTGATTATAGCGTTCCTTTCAGAAATAAAAAGTTCCGTACAATATATGTAAGTAAAAATGCATTAGTATGTATCGTAGCAGGTCCATGTCCACTTATATGCAATTATAAAAACATTGGTAAGATTACTACATCTTACGTTAACTTTCAACAAAGTAATTTGTGTGCTAGTATACAGTACACCCACAAACTTGCCTTTGTTTTCATTTTTAATATTACATGTATGCACTTCTCCTGCGGTGTTGAGATCTCCCAATACAGGGACATTAATGGCACTCACCATCTGACTCTTCGGCGACTGAATGATACGAATGTTTAGGGTTTTGCTACCGTCCCTGTTCGATTATCTATTATGTTTAGACAACCTTTGACTGAAATGTAGTGGCACGGTTGGCCTATGACACTTTCCTGATTGTATATAACATGTGTGACCAATATTGTTTTTCTGCTCAGTGTGTGTACGCCTTACAATTAAGTTCAACTAACTATTGGCATTCTTTAAAACAAAAACAAACAATGGATTGACGCAAAGAGGAGCGTTTGGTGTCGTATCTAAACTTGAACTTATTGTACTTGTATGTTGGGTCTGAACGTGTGTTCTCAGGTTCCTACAGGAGAAGATACTAAGCACTTACTTGCTGCTGGTTTGTAATGATAAAATATATTAGAAATTCGGACAGGGAAGGCAGCACTCAATATAGCTAGCTGAGTACATAAAACTAAAACATCACATACCACAATTACATGGCACAATGCCCAACACATAACTGAACCAGAAAATGAACTGCCCAAGTCCCAGCTGTCAAAAAGCTGAATGACCTAGTTTTAGCAATCAAAAGCTGAATGCCAAAACTGAATTACCTAGTAACATCAGTAAAAAGGCTGAAATACCTTGTTTCAGCTGTCTGAAGTCCTAAAAGGTTTTAAAAAAACAGTAACAAAAATGTTGAATGCACACGTTACAGCTAAACGACTTAGTTGCAGCTGAATTTCCTAGTTTCAGCATTTGTGTTTTCTTTTTTTCAGGTATGTGCCAACGGACTTTTGTGCTTTAACCGAAAATATGAAAGCTACACAGTACCTGCAAACAAAGAGTTCAAAAATGATTTACTGAATATTTACTGCTTGGCACCATATTTCGCCGATATTAACTTGAGTAATGCAGGGAGAGTGTGGTATACGTCTATAGATTATACATCGGATAAAACAGCAAATACTGTAGATACAGAAGCCACTGAAGAGCGGGTTCATGCACTAGTGAATGAAATCTATGGAAATGACAATTTCAGTCCGGCATTTTTCCTGAAAGCTACTTGGGAGGAAGGGCCTCGATATGGCGGACCTGAAAGCGAGGTATTAAACAAAATAACACATGTAATTATGATGTGTAACACGATTTTATGACTGTGCTAGTAGTTCTAGGGGTTATTTTTGTAAAGTTTGGAGTAAAATTCGCATTGATATCAAAGTGCAAGTACTATGTCCACCACAACAGAAATTACTTCGTTTTAACACCGATTACATTATGCCAAATTGCAATGCTTAACTCCGATTAAAAATACACCGGTGCAGTCAACATCCAGCCTAATATCAAACTTTTGCTTAAAGAGGAGATGGTTGATTAATAGAACAAAAACAGTAATTTGGTAGCATTGAAATACATGTACCAGTAGTTCTTTGGCATTCTATCGGTTCTTTTAAGGGAAACAAAAAGGTTACTGTGGCGTTGTTGTTTTGATAGCCGAGACTGTGTTTGTAATTCGCATTGTCTACTTAGGCGATGGTGAGGTACAATATAGGCCCGAATCCCGCTGCAGGTACAAAATATTGAAGCTTATGTTGAAGATCTAAGTTATATTAAGTAAACATCAATACATGTTATATTTAAACTTGAAATTTTATTTTCATTTCCTTCCAGACTGTAACATTTCAAGCTGTGTTCACATCTGACGGCAAACAATCGTATACATTCTATAGCTACTCTCCCGGTAACATGTCGTTCACATCGGGATCTCAGTTCATCGGACTTCTTCTCGACGGAAGAGCAGAGGGTCTTGACGACAGTTCCGACGGATCTTATCTTCGTCGTCCCGATCAAACACTAATTCTTGAACGTAAGTACAACGGCAAATATTCTACTAAGTGATGAAATTTCACGTTCATGAATGAAACATATTTTTCTTGGTATTCTCTGAAATTGCAACACAGCTGTATTTATGACACAGAAAACCTGTAAATGAACATGTACTATGAAAACGAATGACCTTAAGAATATACCTACCTTATGTGCAGTAGTATTACTTTCCCCGAACTGACGTTTGACTGTTTTTGTTTATAGCGTACCAGGGTGCGTCTACCTTCCGGTTGGCTGAAGATGAAAGTGATGAAAAAACAAACTTCAGAGTACAGTGTAGAAAATGGCACAAAAAAGAAACAAAGAATAAAGTCGAATACCAAACGACACTAAACCAGATGCCACAGTGCCCTTGTTCGGCAAATTTCTTGTTCTTTGATCGACAGTTTGGTCCGATTAACGTTGATTGGTCGACTGCCTCATTTACAGCACCTGTGCTACCGAGGGCTGATTACGCGCCAAACGGAAAGGTTAGTACTTTTCATCAAGTCTTTAAAGAATTACATAGTGGTTCTGTTAAAGAAAATATGTTAAACGAGGGGTAATCATGAATAACTTGGATTTTCGCTCGTATATGCTATATAAATACAGAAGAAAATACGAAAGACAAAGGAACAAGAAGCAGTGGTACAAATCAATGCCGGAAATAATCACTAGTTTTCTCGCAGCCCATTGGGGGCGTTTCTGATTGAGCCAGTCTTTGAAATACTTTAGTAGTTAGGTTCAGCCAAATAAATAGTAAAAATA
This sequence comes from Spisula solida, assembly GCA_947247005.1. Lineage (NCBI taxonomy): Eukaryota > Metazoa > Mollusca > Bivalvia > Venerida > Mactridae > Spisula > Spisula solida. The sequence continues at coordinate 34,784,890 of OX365947.1, read as the reverse complement.
TGTTGCATTATTTTAACATTGAGATGGCTTTAGTGTGCGGGGTTCCATTACTCTGTATTTGTCGTTATGGCAGTCGGGTAAAAATGCATGTCATTGATACTTTTCTTATTTCCAGACTTGCGCATACAGCTTTTTTACTGGAAGTTTTATAAGTACAGGTGTGTCTGCCGGATCATTCAATGTATACAATTCTCTCAGTAACCCTCGTGAGAATGCAATAAATGACGCATACTACAAGAACGTCTGCTGTCAACAATCGGACTTGTGTAACCTGTATTATGACGTCAGACCAACACATAGCTGTTACTCAAGCTTCCCATTCTCATTCGGTACGAAATATTAACTAGCTAGCAATCACTAATAATGATATTTAAAAATAGGTTTACTACCAATGAAATGTTAGCAATTTCGTAAAAAATATCGCTCTAATTTATTTTCAAAACTTATATATACAGACCGTTCAAATCAAAGATACCGCAACTTCCAGCAAGAGCAAGCAAGCATGATATCATTGTCAGCTACTGAGGTGAAGGTGTCACCAAGTATGCTGACTATACAAGTTAGCACTGTAGCTGTGTCAATGAGTAAATTGTAAAAGTAAGCAGGCATTAATATCATTCCAAAATATGACATTTTCACGAGCATTTAACAAGCTACACGTTGTAGTAGATCTACCTGAAAATAACTCCCGAATCACTGATGTTTGTTTTCACTGAATTATGGAACCAATAAGATCCTACTGACGAAGAAACAGTTACTGTATTACATGATGATAAATTGCTCGTCTGGTATCATTTTGTAACTTCGTGCAATAAATCTAAACCACTCTAAGAGCATCAATGGTTATTTAAACATTTCAGCTAATGCATTTGGTGACCCGCATATAGCAACCCTGGATGGCTTCACGTATACATTCAACGGTCATGGAGAATACATATTGCTGAAGATACCAACAGTTGGGTTTGAGGTGCAAGCCCGTACAGACCGCGCTATAACAGCTGATAATACCTCATCAGAAGCAACCATATTCACAGCATTTGCTATTCAATCGGCGGGCGCATGGGTTCAAGTTGAACTTGATGCTAATAAAACTGGACTAGACGTTTTTGTCGGGGAAAATAACACTTACTGGGCGGATTTGACAGGCAGTTTTTATGATGATGGAAATAGCTTCTCCTATGTTACCGACTCACTCAGCCTTTCCAAAGATGATAAAACACTGACAGCATCTTTCGCAGGTAATAAAGTCCTTGGACCATATAGCTAGAGATTAACATATTGCTCTCTAACTTGATTAAAACACGATCTGACTATCTGTATTCAAATAGCAAACAACAAAACCTCTCAAGCAATAGAAACGTATTAAAGGACAAACCCCATTTATTTTATCCTTCGGTAATCTAATTTTTCATTGTGTCGAATTACCCATTAGCAAAATCTGCTTTTTATAACAATTCGATATGTTTGTTGTCAAGTGATGTTGAAGTATTGATCATCGTATTTTCGTAATAATTCGTATTGATTATATCGGGAACGATTTATCCTTTTGGACTGATCTTTTTAAATAGCACAACTATAAATTGCAAGACTTTATTGACATCTCAAATACTAGTATGTAGGAATGTGTAATAAACACCCGCTTGAACAGCCATATATGATGTTTCTCTTGGTCGGAAAATCTCGGTTCGTCTTCGGAGATCTTCGCTGAATAACTGATAAATCCCAAAATATGTATTTCAGGTATATCGTTCAATGTTACTACTGGTGTTGGATTGCTACAAATGAACGCTGGTCTAAGTAACACATACCGAACGCTTACCGAAGGTTTGCTTGGAAACTTCAACAATGATGCGACAGATGATCTGATACCACGTGGACTTACTGTACCAATAGCAAGCACATCTACAGGACGACAGATATTTGAAGATTTTGGGAGCACATGTAATCATTTATTATAATTTTCTGAGGTAGTATCCACAAAACGTCTTAGCAGAAAACTTAGAAAATTTCTTAAAATCTGAAAAGTTTCTTAAATGTATCCGCTAAGCCAGAAAATCAAGAAGACTAATATTTTACATAGTTTTGAAGTATTATGTAAACAGCTACTAAAATGATTAAGAAAACATGGATTATTCTTCAAATGGCGGGACATATTATGAGCTGTACAAGTTTTTTTGAGTCAAATGATTAAGTTTTCATTGAAGTTGAAAAGATGCAAAGAAACATGAGCCAAAATAAAGAGCATGAATACAATAAAACTGTGATGATGAAAGAATATTGCATCTCGTCTTTCTATATATGAACTATTTTTTGGCATGTTATTGCAAAAGTAATATATAAATACAAAAAATAGTAGTATGACCTTGACTATATACAGTATATAGTTACCTTTAAATTGATTAAATTTATCAACAGATCATAATTTTATTTTCTCAAGTTACATAAAATACTACACTAGAAAATACTAGTACATTTCAAATACATTGTAAATGTGAACGAAACGGGTCATAGTAACGTGATTGTTTTAAGTACTATTTATTGTAATTCTTCATTGTCTTGAAAAACATTAACTTTGTTAATTGGACCTTGCAGGGATAACAACATCTGAAGAGAGTATATTTAAGTACAGTAATGGTATATCACACGCCGATTACAGTTTCCCGGACTTTGTACCCAAATTTCTTGATGAGGCAAATCAAACACTTGTTACCGAAGCAACGGACTTCTGTGGAGAAGGAAATAATCAATGTATTTTCGATCTGGTTTTCACCGGAAACAACGAGCTGGCAGCAGATACAACAGCAACGGAGACTCAAGCTGCTGAAAATGCTGCAGACGCAAGTAAGCTACATAATTATAAATGCATTTGAACTATAGCGTAAAGCTCAACGGAGTTAATAGTCTTTATTTACAAGTTAATGTGACAATATACACACTACATGGTTACCGCGCCACTCGTTTCAGGTGTAAACTGAAAGAAAAAATAATTATGCACAAGATCGAACAATAATAGCCATCGGAAATTAGTTTGTCTTTTTTTGTAAATAATGTCTAGTGTTATCATCTGCGTACTATACGAATATAAAATATCCATGTAGTTTATTTTTAGAAACCCGAGTAAAGGTTATAAAAAACATGAGGTGGCCAGTCAATAAAACACGTTTTTGAAACGTTTTACAAACGCAATACGCTATGTTGTACACTAACAAGTCTGAATAGAAATAGCCAATACTGAAAATTGTGAATTTTGTTTTACATTATCATGAGCTTGAGAATATTGTTAAGTGAGTGCAATGAAACTATCATTGTCTGACAATTTCATTTATGTTTAAGGTAACATCATCCCCGCTCTCATCATCAATAGCGGTATAACATCTATCGATGGTGAAAATTACCTGTACACAACATTGAACGAACCTGTGAATTTCACCCTTCTCGGTACAGACGACGGAACTTTAACCTACCAGTTCGTTAACAACACAGCAGGGGCCACATTAGGGTCTCCACAGGATGACGGAACTATTGACGTCAGTTTGTTGCTAAGCAACACTGATCCGGTATTTGTAAGGTTAGTACCATTCAATTCATCTAATTTTATTGATAGGTGTTAGGTACCATGGGAACCAACCTCACTCATGATTTAACTCGCGTTTTAACCGTGGATTTATTCTTTGTACCTAGAAAAAGGGGTTTTTAAACTTTTTTTACACCAATTTATTGAATATAAATTAATTACAGTTGTAGGTAAAACAATTCCTGAATTTGGAAAAACTTTTTAGTGAATTAGGTGATTTAAATTTGGTAAAAGAACTTTTCTTGTATTCGAGTATTAAAAATGCCCAGACATCGTAGTAGATATAGCTTCATAGTCAATGTTACAGAACTTTTATTTATTTCTATTCGTAAATTGGTTCAGACAAAACAAACTCCAATCTCCATTCAACGTTTCGTTTTTATAAAGTCTTCATCAGGAATGCAATTTTAAAAATAGATAAGTCATGAGTTATGACGTCATAAAATATTTGTTTCTATTCAGTGTAACTGCTGAGGATGATCGTGGATTGAGTGCTCCAGTGATTGATGTGGTTGTAGTGTTATGTACAGGATGCAATGATCATGGTGTATGTAACCATAGCCTGATACGTGATGATGTCACTGCTACAGACAGTTTTAAATATGCTACATGCGTCTGTACATCATTCTGGACAGGTAAAAGTCTACAACGATTTTCTGAAAATTTCATATTCTTGAAACCAAACACAAAAACATAATAACATTCGGACAGGGAAGGCAACTCATAAAAACATCACATACCACAATTACACGGCACAATGCCCAACACACAACTGAACGAGAAAATGAACTTAGTTCAAAATCTGAAACTTTGAAACTAAAACCAAAGTACAATTCTAGTTTAGAACTATCATGTGCAGTATATGGGGGAAAAGTGAACATCATATTCTCGAAAACTTCTCATTCTTTAAACCAAAGTCGATTAATGTCATGCATGTGTATTTAACCAGGATACTAGTATGAGGACAACTATCAATGATAATTGTTTTCTTCAGTCCATTTCCAAATATTGGATTGTTCTCCCAGATGCAAATGATAGTTAGTAATAATTTTTATATTACATTTTATGAGTGTTTGATAGTTGATATTTTGGAATGTATTATATGAGATATCTGTGCAATTTTTGACAAAACAATACATGTACATGCGTATGCCATCATTTCAATAAACACTCTTCCAGTCGACGAAATGTCTATATACACTCTACAGTCAATAAGCTAGTTTTCGAAACAATCCCATATATGCTTCAAGAATGGGAAAAGAAAGCATAAAATAGACACCCAAATATTTCGATGATGTTCACCGGATATACACGTTTCTATATCCAATTTTTCTAGAGATGCATGTAAACGACACATTCGTAAAACAAGGATGTAATGTTGTACATGGAATAAAAAATTTGAATATCCTCTTTCAACTGTGTGTTTCCTTTTTCTACATAGTGCATAAATTAAGAATTTTATTAACTCATGAAGCTATAACATATTTTTTGAAACACCCTGTACATTATAGGAACTGATTGTGAGACAGATTTTGATGGTTGTGCAGTTAATCCGTGTTCTGTAGGTCGAACATGTACCGATAACTCGGCACAAGTACATGAAAGCACGGGTATAGCATACACGTGCAGCCCGTGTCCATCCGGATACCAAGATAGTGATGATAAATGTTTTGGTAAGTAGAAAAGCTATGTTTAAGGACAACGAGAAAGATTTTTTTATTACACTGTAAGGTGGTATATTGCGATCCTAGAAAATATGTGACGCTCATTTAGTATATAATAATTCACTATCTGCCAATCAAGAAAACAGGTGTGCCTACACAAGTATTGACCTTGCATGCTTTAATATGTTTTATACTTTCACGAAATTGCTCTCTATCAATCCTCCTAGTCTGGTGCTTGAGGCGACTGCAAAGGCTCTCAATCTAGGTCGGTCTGCATCAACTTGAGGCGCCATCCATTGTTAGATCTCGGACCTCAGGTCCCTAACTATTCTTGTCAGGCTCCTTTGATATTTAGGGATCCTTGTTCACTAAATTAGGTAAACCCTAATTGGCCAATACTTAAGAAATGTTGTTGTTTGTACATTTATAGTCGCCATGGCTTGGTTGCTATTAAAGGATATATCAGACTAATACGACATCGTATATTGTATTTATTCAGACTTGGCAACCTTGTTGTAAGAAAATGAGGATATATGCTTCGAGATATATATTAATTAGTGTTCATAATTCAAAGTCCGCAGTGTGTCATTCATTGCGGAATGAGTTAATATGCTTGCTTGAAATATTCATTTTGGGGGATATGGATGGTTCGTTCTATGTCTGACTCTTGTGTGGGACTGTGGGTAGCTAGAGGCTGCCGCCGTTTCTGTGGGACTTTGGATTGTCTGTGCGCTACAGTATTTACAACAGTCATCTAAGTGGCCCCACTACGTATATAGTATAGTATTTGTTTGGTTAGATATATGAATGTATTTCAGTTTTCTACATGTTTGTGTTTCAGATATAGATGAATGTAATGATGTGTCTACCAACAACTGTAGCCAGATATGTGTGAACACTGATGGTAGTTATTACTGCCAATGTAATGCTGGGTACAGACTGAACTCAGATGGATATGCATGTAACGGTGTGTGCATAAATCTTTTTTAACCCTTGGTTAGATAAAAAACATAATTTTATTATTATACATTTAAACAAAGGACAATGTTCACTAATGGCTTTATTTGGCCCTGTGATTTTTCAAAAACTAAAAACGCATGGTCCTATAAATTTGTCCATTAATTCAAATTACTCAAAATTTTCTGTGTAAAAGTGAGCATACATATCCCAATTTCCCTTGTAATTCGTTAACAAACCTGTCAAGAATATGTTATTTTAGCCAAAAATGTCATTTTTGCCATTTTTAACGACTATTAATGACGTAATGGCAGTCTCGTGACATTCTATATTTTTACATAACCAGTTTTCTGCAAGTATTTTATATATGTTCAAAATATCAAAATGTCGCAAGAATGCCATCGAGGTTTTTTACGCCGTGAAAACCCATGAAAATGGCTAAAAATGACATTTTTGGCTAAACATAACATATTTTAAGTAGATTTGTCGACGTTTTACAAGGGACATTTGGAAATATATGCTTATATTTTTTAAAGACAGTGTTCGGATATTTAAGAAACACAGGACAGATCAGAAACAAGAACACGCATTTCTATTTTTCGATAAAACACAGTGCCTAATTGCTGGCCAATATATTTTAGTAGTTATAATATCCGCAACGTACTAAACTTGTTGGGCCCAATATTAAACATGTTTGTTGGGTAAGTATCCTGTATGTACTAAGTTAATATACATGTACAATTTGCCATAAATCATTACGTGATACGATGGTCATTTTCTCCGGCTCCCGAAAATAAATGTTAGGCCCATTGAAATAGAAGCAAGTGAAGTTTGATACTCAATTTCTAAGTCAATTACAAAACTTCACTTCAGCCATTGAAGCTAAGTTACATAACCAGTTGGAGTGAGATTGGTGGCGAACTTAAGAAGCACAGGCAATCGTCCTATAATATTTACAATTATCTCCCTTCAATAAGCCTATACAGCATTTAGTGATAGACTATGATTTTTCTCTCTTCTTTAGCAGACGCCAAATTCCTGTGGCAAGAAGAAGTTGAATATAATGTATACATTTTGTTATTACATTACAGATATCAACGAGTGTGAAGAATCGACAAGTACCTGTGACCAGATATGTACAAATACAGATGGTGCTTTCGATTGTAGCTGTTTCTTTGGATTTCAATTCAATGCTCTCACCCAAACGTGTGACCAAGGTAGGACAAAACCCATATAATTGTACTAACTTCGTAATTGAAGATACAGAAATGTACATAGAGTGATAACACTAATAAGTACTAACAGTTTACAACAAGACATATGTGAGCATGTGTTGCAGTGATAAAATACATTTATCGCTACTCGGCCTTTTAGCTGAGATCAAAGTGTAAAGTGTAATTACGAATGTTAATGTAAGTCTTTCAATAATATTTCAATAATATCTTGATGTGATGCTATGATATTTTCGTCTAGTTTATTAACAATTCCACAATTAGCAATTAGTAGATTAACATTGACAATTGAATGTAATTAGTTTGTATTAACTTCAGAATGGAAACCACATTCCGAGATGGTCAACCAATGAAAACACGTTTACAAATTATTTGTTTTAAAATTACTAGTAAACACTATTCTGTACTTTGTGATGGACATTAAGAGAGCGTTTGGTGTTTTTAATGTTTCAGATGTGGTACCATTGTGTAATGCGTTAGATTGTTCAAATGCTGATGGTTGCTCGTTGAATGATATTGGTTCCGCTGTATGTATCTGTAATAATGGGTACCAACTACAAGATGACAATTCTTGTACAAGTAAGTTACATGAATGGTTACTGAGGCGGCAGGTTGTCGGAGTTAAGGGGTTGAAACTGTGCCTTTTTATTTGTTTCTTTTTTATTTTGACGATTGTTCTGGAGACTTTGCGACTGTGCTTGTGTCTGGTTGTTTTTCTCTTTCTTATTTTGTGAAAGAACGGCATTCTTTTCTTGTTGCCATTATAATTAATTTAATTGTTTTAAATTGTAAATTGTTGTACACTGTAAATTGTTTCCTTTTTGATATGCCTCTTTGTGTTTCTGATAGATGCTGGTTTCCCTGTAAAACTTGATTAACCTATTTTAACGGTCATTCAAATATGCCGAGCACTGGAAATCAAATACAAAATATATAACAAGTTATTCGCTATTCACCCACCATGCAGTGTCCCTATCTATCCCCGTTGCCTGCATAATTTCGATTTAGTCGAGAAATGGCTTTGAAATTGTGTGTGCATGATTGTACAATAAATATTTTTTTCACTCAACACAAACTTTTTTGTTGCTATTATAAATAGTATGAAAGTTATGACAAAAGTCTACGTAATTCTGGGACAACCCCAACTGAGCATTATTTGCTTCGGCGATGGATTCCCAATTTAAGTTATTGAGCTCTCAGGCCATCGGGAACATGTTTCTCGTGGTCCAGGGGAAGCTTCAGGGAAGTCATGAGACAATTGTGATATCGGAAGGAATTGTGATGAATCGGGTGGTATCGGAAGAAATCGGAAGAACATCGTGGAATTCATCAGTGGGACCTAGGCTTTATGTTGATTATATACATTGTAGCCATCATTGAATGTAATATTTGTATGTTTTATTACAGACGTTGATGAATGTACTGCTGCTAACTCCGTATGTTCACAGTCTTGTCAGGATACAGTGGGCAGCTTTACATGTAGTTGTTATACAGGATACAAGCTGGAGACTGATGGAAATACGTGCTCCGGTAAGTCTGTATAATAGACTCACTTAAAATGCATCTGACTAATATAAGCCTACATTCCGATTGGGCTTCTCGCATTCAATTGTTGTTATGTTGCATAAAAAGTTTTTAATAGAAAAAATGTAATATATATTATTGTTTGCATACCAACTGAAATATCACGCATTATGGTTATTTATTATAAATTTGTAACAGCTATATTTTACAATAGTAGAGACCTGCCATAGATAATTTATCATAAGACATATGTACCAATAAGTCGTGTGGTGACTTGGTTTGAAAATCGTGGTGTTTTTGCCTAGTCCATTCAATAATTTGCCGGAAAACTTTTCAAGTTTTGTGAAAGTGCAACCCGGTGCCCAGTGTAGTTTGTTTTTCTACATCTGTGGATATATCAAGTTCATATATAAACTCATTTATGACGGTTTGATGTTTTTATATTACAGCGTGCGAGTTCCCCGCGTACGGAGATAGTTGTTCTAGCACGTGTCAGTGTGGGCGTGGTTCTACTGGATGTGACAACGTGTCAGGGTGCCAATGTGAGGCTGGATGGACTGGTACCATCTGTGACACTGACGTTGATGAATGTTTAGATGCAAATATCTGTGGAGATTCTAACAAAGTCTGTACTAACACTATCGGATCATACACATGTACCTGTCGCTCCGGCTTCAGTCTAGTTAATGGAACATGTACTGGTAAGTCATCAAAATGTTCTATCTATTTATTTCATTTTCGTCATGAGCTTCTCGTCCTAAGTTAGTTAAATACATGTATTCTAGTGTGATGCTGATAGTACTGAAAACAGGTCCGTGAAAAGTGACCTAGCCCACCTATATATACATATTTAAATATGTATCTATAGACGGTACCGGACACTTTTCATGGACCTGTGGTACTGAAGACACTGCTCTAGATAAGTACAGGTTGTTATGTGAAAGGTGTAAATGTGGTCATTTTAGATGGGCAATACATTAGGTTCTACTTCGCTTGACTGGAATCCCAATAACTGTTGTAATGCTGTTATACTCCTGTCTATTTGTTATACTGGTCTACATTTTCATTCGTAATTGCAGATATAGATGAATGTGAGGATCCAACATTGGACGACTGTCAACAAGTATGTTCCAATACAATCGGTGGTTATTCTTGCAGTTGTACGAATGGATTTGTCATTGATTCAACAAATTCTACAAAATGTTTAGGTATGTATCTCACATGTATCTCCTTTCATATGCATGTATAGTCCAGTTAGGATATTGTGACAGTGACGTTGCAGTTTATGTGTACGCAAAAAAATCACAACCATTGTCAAATAGGTAGAGCGAAGTTTAGTATGTTAGTTAAGCATTGAAATTATAGTTGTTTGTACAGTATAAGACGTTATGCTCGTTGTTGGGGTACATAAGCGTAACCAGTTCCGACGTTATTAACGTTTTTAACGAAAATTGACGTTACAAGAATTATTTATAATTGGTTTTACACCGTTATAGTGGACTCGACCGCTGCGTCACTGGATTATTATCCTGACTGGACTTTATATACTATAGTACCTTGTATAAATGAACATTCCAGTACAATTGGTATGTCGCATGTAGTAAGTGACTCATTTTTATTTATGTCTACGTCTTTGGCAAAGAAACAAACATAGAAATAGTTTTCATGTTATGATACTCATGTATAGGCGAGCACTAATGACATGTCACTAATTAATTAAGCCTCGTTTATTTTCGTTAATGTACTCAGTAATTATGTTTTGATTAGTTAAAATAACAACTCTGATTAGAGAACGGATGCGCACAGATATTCAAGGATAACATGTTAAAAGTGCTTAACTATTACAACGGTTGTCTCGAACTTTGGTTCGCTCGAACAAAGTCAGTCAGTTTTATAATGACAAATTCGAGTTCACTGAACCAGTGAGTTTTCTGGATCGAGCCCAGCCGTAGAAAGTTTCCTATATATATATATGTTTAATACAGTAAATCCCCCCGTAAGCTACCCGAGTTGAACATTTACCTATAATGATCACCTCTTGTCTTCAATCCATATCAATACTCTATTTTGCCTCTATATTTCACTTGCAGATTTTGATGAATGTGCAGTCGGTATCTCCGGTTGTGAACAAATGTGCATCAATTTTGATGGCAGGTCGAGTTGTGAATGTTATTTCGGATTTTTGTTGAATAGTGATAGAAAAACCTGCTCAAAAGGTATGTTAATTACATTTAAAAATCCTGAATAAATTCTGCTGTTGTTGTTTTGTTCAATTACGAATACAGGTAAAATAAGAAATATGGATGTTTTTTGTTTGGTAGCATATACTATTTGACTTTCCTATCTGACTAAAGTGCATTATCTTCCATGTCAAGTAAGTTGGCCACTTAGTGATTTTTCCAGGGGGTTGAACTTTCGTTGATTTCGTTGTTAAACTCGACCACGAAATTAAGTAATTATCGAACTCCCAAATACATAACATGGTTTTACCCTTCCATGTTTTGTCATCCACGAGTTTACGACCCCACGAAAATATTCATCAAAATCCACGAAATTGAATACCCACGAAAATATGCGATTTTACAGTAGATTATTTTAATGATAAGGTTTGATTTTCTTGATGTTTAATGAACTTTCATAGTAATAAATGATTATGCTGATAGTAACTAAATGCCAGTATTTCAAAATAAATGTCATTCATCACTCTATATATTTCTCTGTATTATTAAATTTTGCATTTCAGTGATGGACCCTTGCATTGACTTTCCTGATTCTAACTGTTCAGATATATGTCTAGTGGTGGACGGTGCTCCGGTGTGCTCATGTTGCTCTGGGTATACCCTTGGTGCCGATCAGAAGAATTGTATAGGTAATAATTATTCGCACTGCAATATTACATACAAAATGCATAACACATACATGTACTGGTGTGTTTAACAGAGTGAAAATATGTTCAACAAAATAATGCGTGACATTATAATACACCGGCTGGTGGAGTAATGCACGTGTGGACTGGTCATACAGCTTACGAAGCCAATCGAATCTGATGCATTCAGTGTTTCTTATTTGTGATAATAAGTCTGACAAAAAATCACATTTTTATCCTAAAACTTTAAACTGTATATACATTAAAATGTTGTTGTTATGTTTATATGCATATACTAAGTACATGTATCTATTTCAAATGCTTTTTTTTACCATGTCTTAAATGTGAATGTAAAGTTTTATACACTTTTGAACATGTGTATACACGAAAAAGGGCTATATAAATATACATATAATAATACATGTAATAATAACATGTGAGTCGATGATTTGTTTGTTGTAGAGATTACTCTATTAACATTCCCAATTTAATATATAGTAAATTAATAAAGTATTTAGTATAAAGTAATCGCTGACTTAGAATGAGAAGCTCGTAAGTACAAACACGCTATTTTGAGAAAACAAGAAAAAAGTGTCTGAAAACCACTCTTTGCTTTTGTAAAAACAGGCATTTACAACTTCAATTTGGTCAACACGACCTGTTCCGATTTTCATGAAAGTGTGCTCATTAAAAGTGCCTTGTGATGCAAATTTATAATATATATGAGTCTAATAAGGTCATAAGTAGCACTTACGACCTTCTAATTCTAAGCCAGCGTTATCTTACATTGTTATTGATAAGTAAGACCAAACTTCAATTATTTATATATCATGTGGATATATACAATTGTGAAGGACTAGGACTAAAGTCTTAATTGTAGAACATATTAGGACTGATCCATTATATAGACTAACGTTTCGCCTGTTCTTACTATCGGAACTTCCCTGTACCTATCAAACTTAACACCACCGTTTGCTTTATTAAATTATGTTTTATAACATTCGTGTAGAACTGTTATTGCAATAGTACGTGTTTAATTTGATTATTAAATTTGGTTGAAACAATAGACTCCGGTAAAACAGATGACTCCCTTTCTTGCAGATATAAATGAATGCGATGCGGCACTCGGTTTGAATGCATGCAGCGATCCAGATTCATGTGTAAACTCTGATGGTGGATATGAATGTTCGTGTGTCGAGGGATTTAAACTGGAAAATGATCAAAGAACTTGCAAAGGTAAGTTACGTTTGGTAATATATTGTTCTAAACAACATCATAACCTTGCAATAACAGTTTGACAACAATGTAGGTTGTCTCCCTGATATAAAATAAAATGGTACTTGGTACAGAATAAATAAATCGAGGCAAGGTGTAAATGGATAAAAAATAAAATGGGCAATATAAACATATTTGGGATCGAATGTAAAAGATATTTCATAATTATACAAGAGTGGTTAACATAATTGTTTATATTTTCAGTATGTGACGAGTTTCACTATGGCTCGGACTGTTCTAACGAGTGTAACTGTGGTGTTTATATTTTCAGTATGTGACGAGTTTCACTATGGCTTGGACTGTTCTAGCGAGTGTAACTGTGGTGTTTATATTTTCAGTATGTGACGAGTTTCACTATGGCTCGGACTGTTCTAACGAGTGTAACTGTGGTGTTTATATTTTCAGTATGTGACGAGTTTCACTATGGCTCGGACTGTTCTAGCGAGTGTAACTGTGGTGTTTATATTTTCAGTATGTGACGAGTTTCACTATGGCTCGGACTGTTCTAACGAGTGTAACTTTGGTGTTTATATTTTCAGTATGTGACGAGTTTCACTATGGCTCGGACTGTTCTAGCGAGTGTAACTTTGGTGTTTATATTTTCAGTATGTGACGAGTTCCACTATGGCTTGGACTGTTCTAGCGAGTGTAACTGTGGTGTAGGTGCTACGCGTTGTGACTCGGTGACTGGGTGTGTATGTAGCTCAGGTTGGTTAGGAGAGAAATGTGACGTAGATAAAGATGAGTGTCAGATATTTCCTACTGTCTGTACTGGAGTACAGGAAGAGTGTACCAATATACCCGGATCTTATTCATGTAACTGTGAATCGGGGTACCAGAAAAATAACAATGACATATGCACAGGTAATTTATCTTATTTACATTTATTTTGTGTCGGTACATGATTTAATGATATATTCTGGGAAGATCAACAATAACACATTTAATAATATTTGTTTGTGTATTATAACATTTTTATTAATAATAATTCTCATATATATATTCTCAAATTGCTTTAACGTTCCTGCTTTAACGTATTGGTGTATGGTATTATCTCATTTTTAAGTAAACTATACGCAACATTTTCTTTTTATCAACGTGCCGTTTCAAATATACTGAATTAGTGCTTAAAATACATATGGCCAGTAAAAAAGGACACATTGCTAGAATAAAACATTCGGGAATATCGTAAGTGTACCAATGCAAGTAGACCGTAATGTGTTGTTACAATTCAATCCACACATTCGTTAAACGTACGTACGTACCTTATCACATCACCATAACATTAACGTTACATACTACTAGTGTTATGCCGGAGGTGATTGGCAAATCTGGCAGTAAACGCCAAATGACCACACACTTACAAATTTCTAAGTGTATTAGCCACAAACAAACAACACCATGCAGACGACATATATTTTGAAAGCATGTGTTCTATTACAGATATTGACGAGTGTTCTTCAACAGAATTAAATTATTGTAGTCAGATATGTACTAACACTGTTGGTGGATATCAATGTAGTTGCCATTCTGGATTTCAACAGAATGGAACACAGTGCAATGGTAAGATAATTGAATATCGAAGATAGCCTTGATCTGGCCAGACATTACAATCCCCCATAGCATACATGTTTCTTACATCTTATTGTAATGTTATTGTGATTTTCTAAAACAGTTTTGGTGACTTATGGGTGGCTTTCAATTCTGATCTTACTTGACTTAAGGATAAGGACAACCAATCCGATCACACCATATTGAACTCTTAGTCAGTAAGAGGCGATATGATAGGCTATCCTTATTCTACAATTAAATAAGATCAATATTGAATATCACCCCTGATAAATCTTACGAACGAATCAATAATAATTGTACTATTAGGAGAGGCATGTCATAGCATACAGCCTATGTAATTCAATTTAACGTGGATTAATATTATTTCTTGAAAATGTCTACAAACCACGAAGCTTGTTGCTTGTTTGTTTACACTGATCAGATTGTGTCAGTGGATTTCGTTGTTATAGAAAAGGCTTAGTTCGAATGTATGTTTGTCAAGAAAATTTAATGGCAGCATTTGTAAGGATGACTTATTGTTTCTTAATTTCTTATGTGTGATTTTACAATATGTTCTGGATACATAATAGTTTTAAGTACATGACTGTATAATAATGTTTTGTGTTTGTTTTTCTTGCTTATTCTCTTAACATTGCTAAAATGTGGCATTGAAATGTTTATTATAATTATATGATTGTATTTCATTTTACAGATATAAATGAATGTGATGGACAAAATGACTGCACTCAAGTATGTACAAATAACGTGGGATATTATCGTTGTTCATGTGATACTGGCTTCAAATTGGACATAATTGATAAAATTACTTGTATACGTAAGTTCGTTTTACATACTAGTACTTGTACATTCAACAACCCTCAATATTAGCTCAGTTGGTCTGCATCAAAATGCGCTTCTTTAGAGCCTATGAAAACCGGAACTGTTCATGTTGACCAAACGGAAGTTGGAAAAGTTTGTTTTCCCATTAGTAAAGAGTAGTTTTCAGAAAGTTTTTCTTGTTTTCTCAAAATATTGAGTTTGTACTTACGACCATCTTATTCTAAGCCAGCGATATGCCTGATTACTTGTAGAACAACCGCATATACATACACAGAAAATCATGCTAACGTAATTAAACAGCTATCGTAAATAGGAAATAAACAACATGTTGTAACAGTCAAACTTTGCTTCAATAAAATGGGTGAATATTTATATTTTTTGACTGATTATTGATTTCATCTATTACAGCGGAGAATTCTTGTGACCCTACCAACACTACATGTGGGGCCAATACAGAGTGTGCAATCATTTCTAATGTTGAAACGTGTAGCTGTCAAGCTGGATATCAATTTGTTTCCGGATCCAGCTTAGTTTGTGAAGGTAAATTGTGTTTATACTAGTACTGGCATTTTATGTTCTATACTAACTCAGGAACGATCAATACAACTATATTTCACTCTATCGGTTTCGCCTTTAATATATTTGGCATGTTCATATGAAATTACAATTTCATTTACTTAAGTATTTAAAGGAAACTATAATCGTAATTACTTGTGATTACTTTTCTACAGATATACCGGAATGTTCGGCCGATCCAAGTCCTTGTTCACAGGAATGCCAGGAGTTACAGGGTAGTTATATGTGTTCCTGTGATCTAGATGGCTTCAAACTGGACACTGATCAATCTACATGCATAGGTACGTATGTAAACCCTCAATAACTCGTCAACACTAACTAAACCTCTATGAGTATAAATATTTTACTAACTATAAAAATGTATTGGTAAATAAAAAAATGTTTTTCTAGCTATTGGTAATTTTATAAATGTTTACTAGCTATTGGTAATTTTATAAATATTTTATTAGCTATTGGTAAATATTTAAATGTTTTACTAGCTAATGGTAATTTTATAAATGTTTTGCTAGCTATTGGTAATTTTATTAATGTTTTGCTAGCTATTGATAAATGTATAAATGTTTTACTAGCTATTAGTAAATGTATAAAGTTTTGCTTGCCATTGGTATAGTTCATTTAAATACGTTCGAGTATCGTATAATACAGTTCCATTCGTGCATTTTTACAGTTTGTCCAGACGGAACCTATGGCGATGATTGTCTACAGAACTGTACATGTGGTTTACATACTTTGTCATGTGACCCTGTTAATGGAACATGTAATTGTGATGCTGGCTGGACCGGGGTGTTCTGTACACAGGATATCAATGAGTGCTCAAACTCGGCTATCCACCAATGTCCTTTAAATTCTGTTTGTATCAACACGCCTGGTTCATTTGATTGTCGATGTAACGATGGTTATCTGAAATCCTCAGATGGCTCGTGTCAAGGTAATACAACACAGATATTAACATCTTGTTTTTAAATGTCAGAAAAATATGTCAAAGTCATTAAATATGAAAGTGAACTGAGTTGTTGTGTGGTTGTTGCAACAGTTAATTGTTCTTATGATTTCGTACTTCTTATTGCTAGGCGAGAGAATCGTACACTATTGTTTCGAATCCCACAATAAAAGCATATATTATGCATATGATAATTTATGCATGTGATGTAAAATCTATTGTTAACTCGATTGTAGTGTGACTGTATATAAAGTGTCCGACAATTTAACTTAAGGTACACTTACTTTCTGAGCTTGTTTACTTCATATCACCTGTAAATATCAATCAGATAGGAAAACAATCATCATTTTTAACGAACATGCATGTGATAAGGAGTGTTTATTTCTTGCAGTATGTGATAGCACTCACTGGGGTACAAACTGTGCCAATAACTGTTCATGTGTGGAGGACAATACAGATAGGTGCGACCCGGTCGATGGAACATGCACATGTAAAACTGGTTGGTCAGACAGCACTTGCTCTAGTGACGTCGATGAATGTGATGCGAACCCTTCCATTTGTGGTGATGCATTAAAGACCTGTCAAAATACAGTTGGCTCCTACACATGTGTATGTAACAGTGGATATACCATCAACAACCTAGATGTCTGCATTGGTATGTCAACATACATTTAGTTCACCATAAAACACACTATGCTAACAAGAAAATACGAATTTTATAACGAGGTCTGAAAGTACCATTGGGATGCCTTTTTCACGCTATATATATCGTACATGCATATTCATTTCAAAGAGTCATATTAAGTGTCCTGCAGACTGACTGCCAATGTATCTGACGTGACAGGGTAAAAACAAATAAGGCATAAAAGTAAATACATTCTTACCTTGGTCCTTCTAAAGAATTCGTCACCAAAACCAATGGAAAGTTACTATTCACTATTTACATTTAGTTTAATTACCACGAGTCGTTGTAATAGCCGAATGGTCTAATGTGTTCTTACTTCGCATTCCTGGGCAATGGTTCAAGAAAAGGTTCGCATTCCACTTTAGGTAGGGGTAAATTAATGGAACTGTCATTAGCGTTAGAAAGAACTGTATATTTTTTATTGATCATTTTTATAGATGCATATTTATTATAAGCTGGAATATCAACATTAATATGATTGCTTCTCTATTCAGATGACAATGAGTGCTTACTGGGAACATCAACTTGTGTATATCAATGTACAAACACACCGGGAACATTTGAATGTTCATGTTACACAGGTTACACAGGAACTGGAAATACTTGCACACGTACGTTACACCTATCATTATCTTCCACTTATAGGTCTTAATTCATTCATTCTACTTTTCGCCAGCTTGGACTTGGGCGGATCTGTACTTGTTTAGTTGGACATTGTGCCTTGTATGTGTTTTATGTTTTCTGTGCTCGGTTGGTTCAGTTAGGTATTGTGCCTTGTGTGTTTTTAATGTTTTCTGTGCTTGGCTGGTTATGTTGAGTGCTGCCTTGCCTGTCTGACTTGATATGATATTTTTATATTCTCTAAAATCTAAATAAGAGCATGAAATGAATACATGATCATACAAATTCAGAATTGTATGAATTTAACATGGTATATTTTGTGATTTGCTCTATCACAATGGATTGCTGTACACGTGTGCATGTATCAACATTATCAGCATACAACTAGAAAGTTTGGTTCAATGAACTTTCTTACATATAAGCATAACATATAAAGAATGCATTTCCTTTGTTTACCAAAGACTTTAATGCGGAGTATCCATATTGTAGCATGTGCCTTTGGATTTTGGGGCGTCCAGTGTGCTAACACATGTGGGTGTAACAGTACAAACACAATAGAATGTGATGCAGCTACTGGTTGTACATGTAGATCTGGTTTCACTGGTACCACATGCGATGATGATATAGATGAATGTACTACTGGTGCTCACTCGTGTCCAGCTGACTCCACTTGTATAAACATACATGGCAGTCATCAGTGTGATTGTAATATTGGCTTCCTGGAAGATGCCAACGGCTTGTGTCAAGGTATGTATATGTATAAATTTATTTACAAGGGACTATTGCAATAACCTAAATCTACATTATATATTATAGCATAGTGTGGTTACATTTAACTGAAACTACATTGTATTTCAATCAGTTTTTAACAGCTATGACTTCAGCCTTCATTCAGCTAGGACTAGGGCAGTTCATATGTTCGTTCAATTGTGTGTTGGACATTGTGCCTTGTCTGATTTAATGTCTTCTGTGCTCGACTGGTTAAGTTGAATGATGCCTTCCCTGTTCGACTTAATATTATCCTTTTTCATAAATACATTTGTATTCCGTGTTGTCCATCGTCTTATCAGGTTTGTAACTTGAGGAAGTAAAACATTCTAACCGCACAATACGAAAGATGCGTGGAGAATAATTAGTACCAAGTTAATTGTACTGCACTATACCATACGAACAAGATATGTACAATGTGTTATGCTCGGCCAGATGTCTACCAGCGCAGGTATTTTCATAAATAAACTTCTTCATTTTCAGAATGTTCCAATGACACCTATGGTAACGATTGCCAGTCAAGCTGTGATTGTGAGAACAACAATTCAATCAATCCTGGTCAATCATGTGATCACTTGACTGGTACCTGTCAATGTACAGCTTATTGGAATGGTACCAGGTGTGAGACAGATATAAATGAGTGTGCTGCGGGTACCAGTAACTGTGATTTAGCACCCAATCAAGGTTGTCATAACACAGAGGGTGGATTCCTATGCTCCTGTCTACTCTACTATGAACCAAATGCAAATGGTGTTTGTATAGAAGGTAATCAAGTCTTTCATTACATTATGTTGCATATTCCTGATTGTAAACCTTATCTGTAGTTATCATTCATAATTGCCTCCCTTTATAGTTAATTATGCACGAAATCTACAATGTGTTATTCATTGTGGAGTGAGTATATATTTATAGCATTGCTTGACCTTTTTGGGAAAGTGATGTTATTTTGTATGTCTGACTTTTGCGTGTCTGTGTGGCTTTGGATTGTCTGTGCGCTACAGTATTTATGACTATAGAGACTTGAGTTGTATTACTACAAGAATGATAGAAATGACTTTGTTTCAAGGAGTCTAACTTTCATACTAACTTTAACTTATACTTCTTTCTATAAATACATTTTATAAAATATAGACCTAGTAAGTCAAACTTTCTAGTAGACCTTCGTAAGTTCGTGTTTTTTATTGTCCAGTAATTGGATGTATATCATTATCTACTAGAATAGAGAGAATAACCATATAAAGTCTGAGACAGTGTTAAATTAAGCAATAGTGATAGTAGTCTATCTTATATATTGTATGTCAATCATGGATTTATCATCTGAATATGTTTTATCTCCAGATCCTGATTGGGCGGTCCTATTGCCTTTGATACGTAAGTGTTAATCTTAATTTCGATACATGTATTATTAAATGAGTAAAAGTATTTTTTTCTTAACTAAGTTACACATACTTTTGCCCTTCTAGCATCGACAGGTTATCTTTATTTCTGATATCTGATATATGTTGCTTCTGGTGTAATTATTCTACTCGATGGCAACAAGTTTTGTTTGCCCATGCGATCTGTACAAGCAGACCACCCAGAAGTACACTTGGGCAAGTCCCTCGGTGAAAATTTGAGAAATGCTCCAAAATACGTGTTTGGAGATATAAACACTCAAAACATCGGGAACGCCCTAGAAAACATTTACTGATAAGTCTCTAGATATAACTAATTTCTCGTATACATATACTTGTCTCCATGACAATAGCCTCTCATTCTGAGCACTTACATATATCATATAACTTCTATTTTATCACAGATTATATTCTTACTGGATGTTCTTTCCTTTCAGCTGGACTCACTACTGTACGTGTTACTATAACACTGAACTACATTATACCACCAGGAACTGATCTCAACGTGTTCGCAACGTTTGAATATTATGCTGCAGAAATTAGAACCAGGGTAAGCTTGTTGTATGATGAACTACACTCACTGCTGTTTATGTGAACTAACTTAACAAGGCTTTTAAAACACGAAATTACTTGAAGTTCAATGATAACATTAATTGCAAAACTTAACCTTTACGTAATATAACTTAAGTTGGAAATTAAAACAGAAAACAAAAATATGTTAAGTTGACAGATGGACTAAATCAGGATTCATTTCTCCTTACATTGGTAGTGATTCTTACGAAGCTAGTTACATCATATTGTTTAAAAGCGTATTTAAATGTTGGAATATTATATTGTATATGAATAAATTCGATTCTATGAGTTCATCCGAGGGAATTGATCAATATAACACAATACAATCTCTATCTTGATTCGGATAATGTACAAAGAAACATTAGGTATTAATGTATAGCTATTGTCCGACATGAGCTATTGTCCGACATATCACTATCTTATGATGTGTTAATATTGTACTGTCACACATGAACGCCTTATTCATGTGACAACAGAGAGTACTTTGAACAATCAGATTGACTCTACATGAGTTTCTTATTTGTATTGTTCCATTTCAGTTTTTGAGTTTCTTTCGGACCAGCATGGGAGTGTCCTTGAACAATATCGCTGTTAGGGCAGTTACAGAGTAAGTCATTTGTCCTTCTCAGATGTTACACTTGAAGTATCAGTTACGATCATCGAACTGCAATATTCCAACACAAAATTACCAATGCCAATTATATAAATGTAGTGATCTTAGTGACATTCATATTGAACAGTCTAGAAAGGTTTCTTTTAAATGAATATGTATCAAAATAGGTATGACATCAAAGTATTATCAGTATATGTAGTAAGTATTCATGACTATTATATTCTAAAACTAAACAATAACATAGTGTTACGTTGTCCTGTAGGTGAGTAATTACATGTTTGCCAATTGGGATGTATGATGATCACATTTATCTTTTCTAAGACTGGAATGAGCAACCTGAATGAGGTCCGCAAGAAACTGATTACCTTTCCATTAAATAAATATGTGGAACTAACAACTACATGTATAACAACGGGTGTATTCACTACCGTTTCGACTTTACGCCAAAGCCTTCATCAGGGTAATTCATGAACAATGATCATTAGAAAGTATTTGTACTGTTTCTTACAGCGGGAGTTTAAAGACTAACGTGTCACTGTTATTCATTGATGATGTTGAATCTGCCCAGAACTTTGCTACAGCCATCAGTCTTCTACAAACTGGAAGTGAAGTACAAATCTTCAACCAGCAAACTACGACACAGGAACTTGTATTGAATGATGATACAAGTAAGTTTGATGAACATAACTTCATCTAAATAATACGGGGATTTATTTTCGGTGGTGGCAGCTACAAAGTAAAATTAAGTAATTATAATACAAAAATGATGTATTTGATTTTGTGATATTGAATATGTGTTTACTAGGTTACTGTTGGTGGCATCCACATGCATCAGGTGGTTAGTCGAGTTTCTGAAATCACAGGTGAAGAATACGTGAACGAGAATGTGTTGATGGTGGAGTTACTTTTTAATTTAGACCAAAAATAATAATTTCAATGATTCAAACTGAAACACTTCACTGACTTACTGTATTGCTTCGTTTCAAATGAGATCATGGAGACATTCTTTGTCTGTTTCCAATCTGGTTTGAACAACACACACATAATGTCATAACACCAGAGGATCTAAACAGGGCGCACACCCGGGAACCATCCCTGTATAATATCCACAGGTGCATGATACAAAATCAAATTTTCTCTTCTATATACATAATAGGCCTTTATAGCCATATTTGAGTTTGTGTCTTGTCCACCTAATGGCAAATATGTCTGTTCTGTCAAAACATGCTCCTGTTCCGTGTGTGTTTGCAACTCCTTGGTTCACTACACCCATCTAAAAACAAAACATGTTGCTATGTAAAAAATAACTGAGAGTTTTTATTTTAAGCTTTCATCGTGCATTTGAAATTGTATTTTCTATTAATCATCGTTACATATTATCCCCTGTGGATCTTTTGATGAATTCCGTCATTTGATATAGGCTTATACATTTAGTTGCCAAGCAACCAAAGTACATCACTATAAGGGGTATGCGTTCACACCAGCGTCAGGGAGATCAAATTTGTTGTAACATGTTTAGCAACTCTCAGGAGTGTTTTTGCTTGACCCTCGTACACACATACAAAATGTAATAGTTATTATTATTTCAAAGCTTATTTATTGTATTGTAGTCGTTGGTATATCTAATGATACCGATAAAAAGATATTGTGTGCAGGATTTTTGGCAGCACGTGGATCCAACTGTGATTCTAGCTCTGAATGTGTTATTGTGGACGATTTACCAACATGCCAGTAAGTCGGTGATGGCGAGTTTCTCAATTCTGTCATACAGCTTGGACATTCAGCTTTTTGATTGCAGAAACTAGTTCATTCAGCATTTCGATATGATAGCTTGGACTTGGCCGGATGAATTACTTGTTCAGTCGGGCATTGTGCCTTGTATGTTTTATGTGTTCTGTGCTCGGCTGGTTAAGTTGAGAACTGCCTTTCCTGTCTGAGTTAATATTATCTTTTAACAGAATGTTTGCTTTTGCATTTTATTGGTGTTATCCCCATTTTCCATCAATTTAAGACATATGTATAAGCCCGTTGACATACATATTTTAGAACTAGCATTTCTTGAATTAAAAATTAGTACCTACTTATCTTCCCACACGAAACTGATGTTCTATAAGTTGTGGTGCTCTCATGAAAACCTCTTAGGGCAATATTAAGAAAGTAACTATTATAATGGTGTCATTTCAGCAGCGTCACTGTTCCAGATATGACACCATACGGTTTTGGTTCGAACCCAACTATAAACATAGATACAAAATACTTTTTTAAATGGAAATTGAAATGATTCATATAACTTCTACCAAACCTTATGTATCTATGTTAGACTAAAATGGTCAATACCTTTCATGCTTTATCAGTTATAAAAGAACATGTATCTCTACCTGAATATACGGTGCAATGTAAGTAATTGCGCTGACGCTTTATTTCAGACCAAGAAAAACAACCGACAATTTTGGTTTAGTGATTGGTCTTGGTGTTGGGATACCACTGTTCCTGATTGCTGCATTGATTGTAGGTGTAGTGATCATATACTCCGTGAAATCTAGACGAAAACAACGTTATCATACTGAAGATATGGACAGGTTAGAGACTTTCTGTAGATCTCTGATTCTCGAATATCAATAACTCGAACTTTTTATATCACCGAAGCTTATACTCAAATGATGTAATATTTCTCTCTGTGTTAATTCTTGAATTGAAATTATTTTTAAATGGTGTGATGGTTTACATTAAATCCTT
Organism: Spisula solida; assembly: GCA_947247005.1. Taxonomy (NCBI): domain Eukaryota; kingdom Metazoa; phylum Mollusca; class Bivalvia; order Venerida; family Mactridae; genus Spisula; species Spisula solida. The sequence goes on along the minus strand of OX365947.1, from coordinate 34,760,501 downwards.
TCAATACAGAGATGTATCAGATATGTATCAGTTTTAATTGACTCAATTCATGTACAAAGAAATACTAAAAAATAAAGTAATGCATTGAATTTTACTTTGCAGAGGTTCGTTTAACAACGGATTCTTCCCACATATGATGCCGACGAAGATAAACACATGGGGCCGAGGAGACCCTGTTGGTATATATGGTCCCAATACTTGGGATGATGAGTCCGCGTCTACAGCATCGGACGATGGGAAACAGTATCGACGTGGCCGAGATATGTTACGTTCTGATGAAGTTTACCGTGGTACGTATGACTAGTATTTGTGCTGTTTGAACTACTAAACTTTCAGTCAATTAATATTCTGGTATTTTACTTAAATCTGATATGTTCCGAGTTGTAGTCCTTATAAACCTTATTTCATACTGTATAGACCGTGAATATTTACACGTGTAAAAATGCTAGCAAATGAATTTCAGGCATTTAGCATTTGAAAATACATAAACAATTTGTATTAGCAACTTTATCATGTCCTAATAGAATTCATTACAGGCTTAATTCTACGCTATAAAAAAATTGTGTTAGCGAATTTTGCCCCCGAAATTCGTCAATGTTTCCATGCCGCTATCTTAACTTCTACCAGTAATGGTCAGCAGTGTATTATATAAAACTTTTATTGTGTTTCAGCTTATGACAATGATAATGGTCCAGTGTCGAATTTCTCCTGGGATTTCTTGTACAACTATATACATCCACATGAAAGGGTGAGTGTTCTACATGTATAACCCAAAAATGTACATTTTCTTCCATCGGAGCCGGAGGTCATCGGCCAAGTAGGCAGGGATAAATGGCCTCGCACTACGATTGTATCAGTCGAACCCGTCAGTTGCACCTTAAATAATACTAAGATGATATCTTGATATGCTTAATTATCCATTTCATGTTTGTGAATTGTCACTGAAATTCATTTTTCTTTATTTTTAATGCCTTGGATTGAATAACAAAGTTTAAACTAAATTGAATCAGAATTGTTTCGTTATTTCTTCCAATTAAATGCGTGAATTCTACTCCAGATGTATTAATGATTTATAAATGCTTTCAGTATGAAATACAACGACCACAACATGAACAACATCCTCATCCTGTTTTTACGGTAAGTCCGGGCTTTATCTCCATACTGTAACACTTCATTGACAGCACAAGAATGTTGTATGCTTGGAATAATTTTGGACGATGTAATTTTGGATAATGCATCTGCAGCTGAAATTTTATTTTTGCAAGCATGCAGCATATATTATGTGTCGTTTGTTTAGAGTATTTTTGGATAATGCAAGCATGCAGCACAATTATGTGTCGTATGTTTTAAGTAATTTCGGATGATGAAAGCCATGCAGCATAATTATGTGTCGTATGTTTTAAGTAATTTTGAAGTATCTGTCATATGTTTAGACTATTTTGGATGATACAAGCACCATTTTGAGCACGCAGCATAATTATGTGTCATATGTTTGGAAACTTAGGATTAATATTGGATGCAGCAAGCATGCAGCATAATTATGAGTCATGTGTTTGGATTAATATTGGATGCTGCTAGCATGCAGCATAATTATGTGTCATATGTTTGGATTAATATTGGATGCTGCAAGCATGCAGCACAATTATGTGTCATATGTTTAGACTATTTTTGGATGATACAAGCATGCAGCATAATTATGTGTTATATGTTTGGAAACTTTGGATTAATATTGGATACAGCAAGCATGCAGCATAATTATGTGTCATGTGCTTCGTGTAATTTTGTATGTTGCATGTATAAGACAACCAACGAAGACATTGTATCTGAATGCAGTCTGTTGACTTTAATAGTTAATTCACTGGTAATGAGAATACTACAGTGCAACTGGTGATTTTAAAACATACTGTTACTTGGTATGATTATATAAAGTGTACCGTTGACTCAACATTGATTTAGAATGTCCAACGTGTTTGCGATGTAAAACAGCGCATATGTGATGTTCTCTTATATAGTTCACTATTACAATTCACATGTATACATGTTTCAAATAGGTGTTGTTTTATTTATGTTTGATTATTTTAATTTGCAGTCATGAAAAGAGTTATTAGAATTATGGAACTGATCGAATCGAAGGTAAGACATGTTTGCTATCTAATATCGTATCTGATGAATTATTTTATGATAAAACATCGAAAGCAGAATGACATAGAAACTCACAAGTTTATTTCATGATATTTCTAATGGAAATTATAGTCTGTAAGTTGTAGCTACTATTTTATTATGTTTGTCTTTGTTTGATGCCGGTGTTTAGAGACTCTGGGTTGATCAGCCAATGGACTGATGGCTCAAAAATAATTGAATAATTGATCATGCAGAGAAAGTAAATAATTGTTCTCACAACTTATTTTGAATCAGTTGTAAACGATAGTTTTACACAATTGTACGTTTTAAACTTTAAAAGACTATTTGTACTGAACGTGGAATAAATAAAGCGTCATTCTTTGTCGTTCTTTGTCATTGTGTATAAAACAGAAATGTGTAGGTACTCCATAATTGATATATGTGTACAATATAAAGTAACTTATGTTATTTCAGTGCTTGGAGAAGAATATCATTTGGTTCAGACAGAGTATATGATTCAAGTACCAGGAGTTCGGTGATAGGTTCAAATCACAATATAACTGTGAGCAGTCACTATAAGTATATATATATATGTGCGATTGTTACTCGTGTTCAACTCAGTACCATACAACCGGACCTCGTTTGTTTTAATTTTCGCAAGATTTGAAATTTATTCGAATGAAACGAGGCGTTTGAATGGTACATCACATATGACTGACAATTTTAACATTTATAAAGGAAATGCCTCTAGATCCGAGATACATTGTGAACGACGTTGGAGATTCGGATATTTTTCAAATTAACGAGGTTTGGATGTATGCATATGTGCTGTTTTGTTCCACTAGAACAAAGAATGGGCATAGACAAATCATCGTGGAATAACGTATACTTAGACTGCAAAGGAATTGATATATTGAAGCCAAAACCATTATACATTATGTGTCAAACTATCGCAAATCATACATATAATTATTTATTATGTGATATACAGTTTATATTTTTCCTATAGAGTAGTGTTTTAGCTGAACAAATTGTATGAACGTAGGGATATATGTTAAGTAGTAGCTGGGCATAGATATAATGCCCATTTAAGTACGTGTTGGTAAATATCTGGTGATCAATTTACATAGATTACATCCAACAGTATGTGGGGTTGAATAACATAAGTATCACATGATATATGAATGTCTACGTGTGTAATGTAAATATATGATGTTATGATGGTAGTATGTTCATAGTTTATAATAAATGGGTAGAATATGATAATGTTAACACGGTGTTCACATAGAAATGTGTTAAGTTGTCATGGTTACCAAAATGGGATAAAGTAGAATTTACATCATTTAAGATCGTATTTGAATGGTATTTGGTGTACTTGTGTAATAAGTATCAATGTTAGATAGATGTATGACTTAAGTCAAACTGTTTTCGTGTTTGAACAAAAGTCAACATAATTCTGGAATACCCCTGGTACATGAGCAAATAAGATCGGTGGTTGGGAGGACAGAAGGCAATATGTTTTGTGTAGCACATGTTTCTAAAAGCTATGGTCATGATAACTTACAGAGATGGTGTACCAGCATGTAAGTGTAGTAGCTGGTGTATGTTGCTGGAACACAATGTCAGCTGAGTTGTAACGAACCTGGTCTGAAATCCTGGTTTATATGGAAACTCTACAACTCTGGTTTTAATGATATGATAGTACTAGTATTGGCTTACTGGCAAGTTACAAGTAGTTACATAATGTTAGTGCTGAAATAAGCATAATTACACAGCATTTTTTCACAACAAGGTTGTTTCTTACTACATGTATGTAGAATAAAGAGAGGTACAGGGTGTCCCATATGTGTTACCATTACAATTGAATGCCATTAGAAAATGCTTGATATCATATGACCATCATATATCAATGGAAAGCTAACATTTTAAAGTTTTATTCCATATTATGGGACACTTACCAGGTTCCAGCACCTTGAAGTTTCTCAATATAAGGGTATTACAGATTTAGACAACAGCTATTCATTTTTTCTGGTCGAGTGCCAGTGCACAAGCCATGACTTTTTATTTTTAGTATGCTTGTATTTTTATTGATTTGTTTATTACTCAGTATCTCAATCACAGATTCATGTACATTGTATGTTTTACTCCATGACTAGTCTTCCAAAAGTTAGAGAGACAATTTTAAAACAAACTAACAAAACCTCACAATTTATATCCTACAATTCTTCTACTTGAAGATGTTTTATTCACCGACAATGGTATGTGTGTTTAACATTGATTGTTTTATTTATATGTGTGTTATTAAATAACACATATATTTTTTCGCCATAATATTTTGTCTAGGTCAGTACGCCTGTGTGATTGCTTTACATACAAACTTTAAATGCATTTATTGTTTGTATTTCCTTGTGAATAAGACTTTATGTTGTACATAGTGTATGCACAAATGTTATGTAAACTATTATATAGTAGAATTTTATGTTTTTTTTACTCTTTTCAAAATTATGCAACTTGAGTGTTCAGTTTTAATATTGAACACTTAGTGTGTTGCTTTAACCCCTTTGTCCCTCACACACCAATTTTATATAATGGCAGACATGCACCAAATGTTTATATATGTATATTTTTATGAATGAATACTCAATACTGTATCGTTGTTTCATATTAAAGATTTATTATAATATTTATGTAATAAAATTGAAATATTTATGTTGTTTTTGTTGGTACTGATATGGGTAGTGTAACAGTGATGTTTTCAAATACCCAACCCCGTTGATATTTTCTGCTGTTTAGCGACATGGTCAAAGTATCTATACCACACATCGATGGCTTAGAATTAGAAGGTTATAAGTACAAAATCAATATTTTGAGAAAACAAGAAAATAACTGTCTGAAAACTACTCTTTGTTTTATGGAAAAACAAGCTTTTTAAACTACAGTTTGGTCAACATGACCACTTCTGATTTTCATGAAAATAAGTTCATAAGAAGCGCATTGGGATGCAGACCAGTCTTCTAATTCTAAGCTAGTGACATATTGATACCAGGACGTTCTACGTATTATAATGATATAACTAAGCAAGACAAACAATTGTGGATTTTTTCTCAGGCACATATTACTTATCTCTCTCAAACCAAGAATATAAACCAATATCAAAGCACTGAGAGTAGAGCATGCCAATAGGAGCATACAGCCTCATAACTTTTCTTCTGTTCTCTGTGCCAAACCAAACACTAAACCATCATACTGAACATTATGTTACAAGGTCCCAAGGAAAGGATACACCAAATGCCTTACATTTATCTGCAACAGTAAAGATTAGAGGGATGTTGAGATAAAAGTGTACCTAACTGATGAGGTCTCAAACTCCATCCAGAATGTAGCTTGTGTTTGTGCTGAAGCTATCTAATATAAATGCCATAGACAATCACATAGGTAGACATTGATATAGTCAATGGTGCAAGGTACAGTGCAGTATGGGTTTAAATTACATTATAGGTTGAAACTATTTCTAAATGAAGTGCAATATCTCTTCACAAATTTGGATATAGCTGGAATCCTTTAAAAACAAGCAGGCATACGTCTAAATGTTTAAATTCACCCAGATCAGAACAAATATGTTGGTGACGTCAGTGATTAAATATAAGAACAGTTCAAGAAATAAAAGCCTGGTGGGCTAGGAACGAAGTCCAATACGTACCCCATCCATAGATTTCAGAATTCTTGCAACACCCAACACATACCAGTTCTTATAACACCACCACAAAGAAAGGCAACTGGAACAGCCCTGAACACAAAGGTAGGCAATTGGAACAGCCCTGAACCCAAAGTGAGGCAACCTTAACGTCCTGAACACAAAGGGAGGCATTTTTTCTTCTTTTCGTCTTGAACTTTCCCACTATTAGATCGTGGCACTGTCAGAACTTCGGAAGTCACTTCAGTCAAGAAAAAATAGTTTCATTATTCCATGCAATGAATAAACCGGTTTTTAAAACACATGCCTTTTTACATTTTATTATCAACACATTTAGTTCAGTGTTTGTGTAAATCAAATCACTATGGGTATATGCATGTATCATTCTGACTGCCAATCAATGTTTATTGTTTTAGTACATTTTATAAGCCTTGTTTTGGTTATTTTGGTTTGAAAGTACATTGTACTATTTTGCGAGTGGTCTGTATTGATTTAGCTAGGGAGATCAATTGCTTGCAAGTAATCGCACTCTGATCATTTGGCTTGCACGCTCAACCCGGACTTGTTGCCTCGACTTGGTCAGGTAAACATCATCAAGCTTCTCTCTGGAGACCAATGCAAGTCCCTCTGGGTGGATATCATTCAGTACACATGCCATCATTTTAGACCCTTTCTTCGTGGCTCTTCCTGTGACCTGTATTTGAGTAGGAAGTGGTGCATCGTCTCATCACTATCTCTGCACATGAGGCATACATGTGTCAATAACCTTCGCCTTGTTTAACTTGGCCGTGTTCGTCTAGAGTACGTACGTGTATTCTGGCTGTCAGTTCAGCTTGTCTTACTGCATGGTCAATAGGCTTTATGGACTTCCATATGTTGTGTGCAGTCCTTCTGAAAGGGTTTCTCCTGCTTCTGTAAATATTGGAGTGTCGATAAAGATGAGATATCTATCTCCCATTTCGACTCCAGTGGTTATGGATTGCCTCGTTTACCATTCCTTTCCATATGTCCTTGCCTACTGGGCCATTGAAGAGGTCTCCTGTGTCCGGTAGATAGCACTTCTCAAGAAGTTCCTTCACGACAGTAGCGAGAGAGTGGCTACTGTTGGACGTCACTGAGAGCTGTCTTTGGAACTATCTTATGCTCTGTACTATGTTCAAATACGGTACTTTTTATGAAGTGCCTTGATTCATGCCTTGTTGTAGAAGGAACTTGTCAGATATCTGGTTGTTCCATTTAACCCTCACCGCTGCATCACGGTATAAGTTTCGAAGGAGGAGCTAGAGAAGCCCTTAAATACCCAGATGCTTATACTAGTAGTATGTTGTAAAGGACCTGTTGTCAAACGCCTTTTGGGTGTCAAGGCTTGCCAAGAACAGTTTATCAGTTGTTTTTTATTCATAGATTGTTTCAGATTTTAGAAATGCTGCGTTGGCCGAAGAGCTGTTTGAGGTAAAACCTCTCTGTAAAGGATTTTGTTGTTTGTCAAATATTGTGTCAATTCGGGATTTCAGAAAGCTTTCAAGTACTTTCATTATGGTATTTGTTACGACAATTCCCCCTGTAGTTCCCCGGTAGATTTTAACTTTTCCCTTTTTGTGTACATGTGTTAATATCCCTACTTTAAGTGTTCTGTTCTGGCACGTCAAGATCAGTGAATATGGTGTTAATGATGTCTGTGATGACTGGAATACCTCAGATTTCGCTGATTTCGAATGTTCGGCAGCTATGTCATCATGATCTGGTGGCTTCCCATTGTTGAAGATGTCAATCGCCTGTTTCTTGGTTGTTGCCTTGTCATTGGCAGTTCTAGAAGTTTCTTTTTCTGTTATCAGATCATTCTGGGGACCAATTAGGCTCTTATCTTCGCCATTGCTGGGTGTTGATGTTGAAAGGGCTTCAGTGTGATTTCCATACGGTAAGTACTTCATCAGGACTTGAGCTCTCTTTACATTGCCCTCTATCATTAGAGTGACGTTTTGGTTGCCAGTATTTCTATGTGATTTTATCATCTGGTGGAAAGTTTTCTGGTCATTTTCGGATGCGTTCATGAGTTTGTTTATGCATTTACTCTTTGAATCATAGTGGGATATGTTCTTAAATCTTTTGAGATTCATATTCTCCCTTTTCATTATAGCTTTCGTCTATGTAGGTTCTACAGGTTCTACCGCTGTTCTTCCATTTCCAGAAGAGCTGTTTACACCTTTTGGAAGCATTACCTATAGCCTAGTTGCAGATACATGTAGTTTTTCCTGTGTACTTTAGCGTCATATTGTTGGGAATATATTGTGTTGCTGCCTGATGATAGACCTTTGTCAGATTCAGGATTCTCTCTTCAGTACTACTAGCTCCTGGAGAGTTGTCTATGTCCTCTTTGATAGGTTTTGTGTAGACGACAGAATCACATTTCCTCCAGATAAGTTTCGCGAGTCTTCATCTTCTCCGTTTTCCACGTTGAATTTCAGAGATAAGGAAATGAGTATATGGTCTGATGTGTTAATGGCTTCCATTTCATCATTCTTTATAGCTTCTATTGATGACGTGATGTCTGGGTTTTAGAGAAAGAAGTTAATTTGAGAGACCCATATACCGTTGTCGTAAAATAATGTAACCTAGTAGTCTGTGCATAGATCGAATGGGTATTCGTTTATAATTTTCTGAAGGATGGTGTCGTCAATCAGTAGATTGGGCATTCATATTCCCTGCAAAATGTATACATTACGTAGCCTTGTACTTTGCATCGATCTCAGCTAGCTGGACCAGCTCGGCTCTGTATTCATCATTAGTGGCTTCTGTTGACGGTATGTACACGTTAGCAAGTAGGATAGGACTATTTCCTGTTTGTATTCTGAGCAAAATTAGCAACTGTAACAGCCCTGAACACGAAGGGGGGGCAACTATAACAGCCCTGAACACAGAGGAAAAACTGAAAGTCCTGAACACAAAGGGAGGCAACTCAAACAGTCCTGAACACAAAGGGGGGGGCAACTCAAACAGTCCTGAACACAAAGGGAGGCAACTCAAACAGTCCTGAACACAAAGGGAGGCAACTCAGTCCTGAACACAAAGGGGGGCAACTCAAACAGTCCTGAACACAAAGGGGGGCAACTCAAACAGCCCTTAACACAAAGGGAGGCAACTGAAACAGTCCAGAACACAATGGGATGCAACTAAAACAGCTCTAAACACAAAGGGATACAACTAGAACAGCCCCAAACACGAAGGAAGGCAACAAGAACAGCTCTAAACACAATGTGATTCAACTAGAACAGGTCTGGATACAAAGGGATTCAACTGGGACAGTCTTAAACACAAGGGGGCATCTGAAATAGCACTGAACATAAGGGGGGGGGGGGCAATAGGAAAAGACCTGAACTCAAAGGGAAACAACTATTTCCATGCAATGATAAGACAACACTATAGTATATCATTTATCTGTATTTCTCATATAATATGTTACTGTAAGGTAAGCAATACAAAATATGAATTTCACGTATATTACAAATAACAAATCAATATATCACAGTCAGACAGAGCTGGAAAATCATCCATATTACTATATAAGTTATAACTGGTAGGAATGTATATATTGCAAGGTGTCAGCAAGACATATCCATCAGTTTTCATTGTCTACAAGGTCAGAATAAAAAAAAACTAGATGAGCATAACTTCCTTTTCTCTGTTTACCATGCTTCCCATATCTCTATTAATACATTCAATAGACCAGTAAAATACTTCAGAACTATTAAACGAAGAATTCTCCACACCTGGAACACAAGTCCTGGTAGTTTGTTTAAATAAATTAATAATCCTTCTCCCTCCACGTTTTCTATCAATCCTTTGACAATGGACTACCGTAATGCACATAGAATTGCTTTCATTGTCATCCCAGAAAATATGGCTCATCAGCAATTCCAATACTGTCAATATTTCAGCAGTGGTAACATATTTTGACAAAAAAATTATATTATTAATACTAGATAAACAGACAAGTATACACATATCAGTTCACATGCATAATGTTGTCAACATTATTTAATAACCTATTTAATAACAACACAACATTGACTTTTTGATAACAACACTCCTCATAAACAATAACAATATGAATACTTTCTCTTATTCTGTTATTGGGCTAGGCGATTTTGTGTTACATAAATTTATTAAGAAAACATGATGTCAGCATTCCAACAATAAGTCTCCTGCGTTTATCTTACTAAAGTTGTGTTGAGATAATTTCCCTAACGTAAAGGACTGCCGCTTTACAGTTGGATTATAAATTGAGTAAAATTGACAAATATCTTGCATGAGATTAACAACAATTATACCAGCCCTGTAACAGAACTGAAACCAATAAACTAAATCTTTCATCTCCTACATTGGTAATCAATAGGAGATTGGATAACATAATTATGGTAAATGTGTGACAGATACACTGATAGACCAGTGGCAGTACAATGTTTGTTAAAGCCTAGGTCCCACTGAGCATTTTTGCCTCGGCAATGTACTCCGGAAAGGACATCAGGAACAGGTTCTTTGTGGTCGAAGGAAGCTTCAGGGAGTCTTGAGAAAGTTTGTGACTTAGGAAGGAATTGTGATGAATCAAGTGGTATTGGAAGAAATTGGGAGAACATCGCTGATGTGAAATACCTCAGTGCGACCTAGGCTTAACCCCTTACTCCATTATATCTCCTGTTTGTACCCATGTACACAATCTAAACAGCATTTTATCTGTACAAGATGAGAATTATGTGATGTCACTAGGACTATAGTTAAGTCGGCTTATATTGTGACTTCTATTATTTCATTGCGATTGTTTAAGTATCATTTTATAACTTGACTATGGAGTAAAGAGCTAAACATTGTACAAATATCTCCACACACAAGGCATGTTTCGTACAGTAAAGTCAATCAAATCGCCATAACAAGGAAACCTCAAAATGAAAGTAAAAGAAATGAATGATTTTATCACATGACAAGATGGGGTCGAAAACAAGAGAAAATAAGTAGTTATAATTTACTGAAAAAATGTCACTAAGAAAATGTGAATCAAATAAAAAAAATTAATCTTTCACAGAAACAAATATATGAACAACATAAATTGAAATATAATAAATACATATTCACATTTTCTCATACAGCAGTTTTTAAAGAAAATAGAACATGATATCACATCATATAAATATTTCCCTAACATGTTCAATCACATAGTTTGCTACTAATCAAGTATTTTATCACAATTTAGTTGCTAAGGGTCCTCATATTAGGGCTCTGTGGAAGTGGGGGTTGAGCAGGGGGCAGAATATGTCCACCCTTTCTTGATAACAACATAATTTCTTCCTTGAGAGCATCAATTTCCTGTGCTTGTAATTGTACGAGTTGAATGAGCCTCTGTTTCTCCCTGATGTCAGCTTTACGTGCTCCAGAATATTCCTCACCCTGTCAATATAACAACAGTATGTTAACAATCATAGTAAACATTGTGTAAGGTTTCAGTAGCATGGACCAGTACAATGGGAATCTCGCCCCGATCTCCCGAAGCATCTCAAGTAGAAATCTCAGCTCAAATTGAGATTTGGCTCAAATCAGAGTCTGAGTTTTAGATAAATCTGAAGATTGTGCCTTTTAAATTTTACTGTAATAAACTATTTCTGTTTTGGGATGCCAATTTTGTGTCCAGCCTCTCATGGAAATTACCTCAAAGAAAATAGGCAATATTTGTGATGATATTCAGCTCAAATTGAGATGCTTTGGGAGGTCAGGGCCCGGACTGCTGAAGAAAAATTAATTGTTATATAGAAATGAATGTGACTAAAACACAAAAAATATATATACGGTTGTTTGACAAAGATAAAATAGTTAAAATTAGTTAAAATCTATTTTCTCTTACACATTTACAGTTCCCTTATTTTTTGGAAGTTCCAATATAGTATATCATCTGCAAACAATAAATGTGTACAGTCAGTTCATATTCACTTGAAAATTGGTGTAAAGAAACTTTTTTTAGCCAATCAAAATGTGTTTAACAAATATTTGACCAATAGAGACACTGCTTACAGAATACAGTCTTCTCAACGGCATGTGAGCCAATTTCTCTCATATGTAGTAATGAAATATTTATTTTCCATTTTTAATAATGTAGAATTTTCATTTTAATTAGAAGAAGGATCATGTAACATTGTTAAACAATTCACTTCCAGTAGCAGCAATCTCATTTCTTGTCACAAGCACTACTGCATTAACATTTCGAAAGTTATAAAAGACAAATTCCCAGACAAACTTTGATATGAGATGATGAATGATAATGTACTGATGGGTGAGATATGATTATGTCATACCATGCAACCAATTGAAACTAGAGCTATCGCCATTCGGCAGACTAATATAGCCCCGCCGGCAAAGGGCCATAATTCTGCAAAAATACATTACAGTGCAAATTCCTTTTTTCATGCACATCTATATGTTGAGGTTGTTCATCTGTGAAAGTTTGAGCGAAATCCTGCCAAAACTGTAGGTGGAGTTGCGTCCACAAGAATGCGTCTACGGACAGATGGACGGACGGACAAGCTGAATCCAGTATACCCCCCTTACAACTTGTTGTGCGGGGGTATAAAGACAATTTGTGCAAGAAATGAAATCTCTCAAGAAATGAGAAAGATTAATAAGTATAATTTTGTACTTGAATATCATCCTACAAATGTAATCTCTTCAGAATGCATCAAATTTAGTTGTATGATAGAAGGAGCACACAGTACTTAGACCAGCTTTTGAGATGATGTAAATGCATCATAATCTATAGCAAATGTTGAAACATCAAGCTATTATAAGCATCATTACATTGATTAGTTCTAAACTAAAATATCCATGGACTACAATAATAACCTTTGACTTCATGTATGCCATTAAGTTACAATGTCGGCTTTTTTACAATTTGATTACTATCTTGATGTTTTCTAAACAAGAGAGACTACCCTGTAACAACATCTCCAAACAAGTGAGACTATCCAGTAACAACATCTCCAAACAAGTGAGACTATCCAGTAACTTTATCTCCAAACAAGGGAGACTATCCAGTAACTTTATCTCCAAACAAGGGAGACTATCAAGTAACTTTATCTCCAAACAAGGGAGACTATCCAGTAACAACATCTCCAAACAAGTGAGACTATCCAGTAACAACATCGCCAAACAAGTGAGACTATCCAGTAACTTTATCTCCAAACAAGGGAGACTATCCAGTAACAACATCTCCAAACAAGTGAGACTATCCAGTAACAACATCTCAAAACAAGTGAGACGATCCAGTAACAACATCTCCAAACAAGGGAGACTATCCAGTAACTTTATCTCCAAACAAGGGAGACTATCCAGTAACAACATCTCCAAACAAGTGAGACTATCCAGTAACAACATCTCCAAACAAGTGAGACTATCCAGTAACTTTATCTCAAAACAAGGGAGACTATCCAGTAACTTTATCTCCAATCAAGGGAGACTATCAAGTAACTTTATCTCCAAACAAGGGAGACTATCAAGTAAATGTATCTCCAAACAAGGGAGACTATCTAGTACATTTATCACCAAACAAGGGAGACTATCCAGTAACAGTGAATGTCTCAAAACAAGGAAGACCATCCAGTAACAGTGACTGTCTCAAATCAAGGGAGACTATCCAGTAACAGTGACTGTCTCAAAACAAGTGAGACTATCCAGTAACAGTGACTGTCTCAAAACAAGTGAGACTATCCAGTAACAGTGAATGTCTCAAATCAAGGGAGACTATCCAGTAAAGTGGATGTCTCAAATCAAGGGAGACTATCCAGTAACAGTGATTGTCTCAAAACAAGGGAGACTATCCAGTACCAGTGGATGTCTCAAATCATGGGAAACTATCCAGTAACAGTGGATGTCTCAAAACAAGGGAGACTTTCCAGTAACATTGAATGTCTCAAATCAAGGGAGACTATCCAGTAACAGTGGATGTCTCAAATCAAGGGAGACTATCCAGTAACAGTGACTGTCTCAAAACAAAGGAGACTATCCAGTAACAGTGAATGTCTCAAAACAAGGGAGACTATCCAGTAACAGTGAAGGTCTCAAAACAAGGGAGACTATCCAGTAACAGTGAAGGTCTCAAAACAAGGGAGACTATCCAGTAACAGTGACTGTCTCAAATCAAGGGAGACTATGCAGTAACAGTGATTGCTCAAAACAAGGGAGACTACCCAGTAACAACATCTCAAAACAAGGGAGACTATCCAGTAACAGTGAATGTCTGCAAACAAGTGAGACTATCCAGTAACAGTGAAGGTCTCAAAACAAGGGAGACTATCCAGTAACAGTGACTGTCTCAAATCAAGGGATACCATGCAGTAACAGTGATTGCTCAAAACAAGGGAGACTATCCAGTAACAACATCTCAAAACAAGGGAGACTATCCAGTAACAGTGACTGTCTCAAATCAAGGGAGACCAAGCAGTAACAGTGATTGCTCAAAACAAGGGAGACTACCCAGTAACAACATCTCTAAACAACGGAGACTATCCAGTTACAGTGAATGTCTGCAAACTGGGGAGACTATCCATTAACAAGGATGTCTCTAAACAAGGGAGACAACCTAGCACCAGTGAAATGTCCAAACAAGGAGAAAATGCAGTAACATGCATGACTCCAAGCAAGGTAGACAATCCAATAAGAGCCATATCCTTTCCGCTACCATAGCGTACTTATGCAGACTCGCCGAGATGGCCATTTCGGCCTTCCGTAGTTTTCGACCTAAATGCCCAAATTCGGGAATTTTGCTGTCATGGGTACACAGGCATCCAAGACTACAGGATATTACGGGCCCAGGGTCGTGCACAGGTTTTTGGGCTGGCTAGACCCCTTTAAAGAGGGCTGTGAACGTAGATGAAATTACTGGTCCTACCCGCCATTGCGGTACGATTCCCTGTGGAATTGCATTAACATTTAGCGCCAAAACCTTTTTATTTTTCTATAGCAGGAATATAAGGCTAGACAAAGGGGTCAGGAACAATGCCCTAAAGGGGCCAAAAAGTAGGCCTGTCAAGCTAAAAAAAAAAAAAAAAAGTTTTTCGCGCAAGGGTCACTGTCACATCGTCATTTCCGGTGACCTTTAGTCGAAATATTGACATTTTTTTCTACTTTCAGTTTAGGGTAGGTGTGTAGCATCCGGATGTATCGAGTTTTTATCAGTGCTGCAAGTCAATAGTGTCTCAGGGACGGGGTATAGGGACCATATGAATTTCTCATAACCCCCCAAAAAATCGTGGTAGCGGAAAGGATATGGCCAAACAAGGTAGACAATCCAATAAGAGCCATATGGCCAAACAAGGTAGACAATCCAATAATAGCCATGTGGGAAAACAAGGTAGACAATCCAATAAAAGTCATGTGTCCTAACAAGGTAGACAATCCAATAATAGCCATGTGGCCAAACAAGGTAGACAGTCCAATAAATGCCATGTGTCCAAACAAAAACATTGTCCAACAGAATGCAATAAACATTAAACAAGCAAGCAACTATACGTTCAACAGTAACTATAAATTAACTTTAAATATTCATGAATACAGTATATGTTTGTGCAATGCATGTAACACACAAATGTTGTCAGATGCTATTGCTCTATAACTTACCCCTTTCTTCAGCTATTCAAAGCACACAATACAATTCATTCGTAAAACATAAAATATCCTCTAAAACCTAACAACCAATGCTATCTCAGGTTACACAGACATAAATTTATTTTGTTCCAAGAATTTCCTTAAAAGAATCACAGCGTATAAACCCAATCACTGTATGACTTATTGGGAGACTATACAATTCAACTTGTATGACTTATTGCGGTAACCAAAATTTGACTAGTTTATACACTGTGAAAATACATGCACTATTATTATGTTGAGTTCAGTAGCAGTTAATTAATGTGAAAAAATATTCTGTCTATTAACCTTTACAGATACTTTCAGTATGTACTTGTTATTCAAAATACAACCATTTACATACAGTTGTATGGAATAAGTACATCTTTCAGGATTATAAGTTAATTCTACAAACACAAGGTTTCCAATAACTGGCATACAGAATCTTTCCAGCAGTAATACCGGTTTGTTAATGGCATGTCGTCACAAGGGAGAAAACTTACCAGATTTTTCTGCCTAGAGTTAAGTAGCCCTTCTGAGCCGTGTTTGTTGTTTAGTAAATGTGAGAGTTGATTTAATCGTTTTGTATTTTCTCTTATCAAGTCTGTGATATGATTCTTCTTCTCAGTTATTGTTTCCTGTAATAATCAATGAATCATTATAATAATGTGTTCACCAGACTGATAAAGACCTCATTTTTAACAACATAATACTCCCTCGTCAAATGCGTGACCATTTTAGACTAAGCACAAAAAAAAAAAATGAAAATTCAGACTAGGAAAATCATGAAGACCAGACACAGAAGCCCCTCTGATAATTGGTTCCCACCTCCAGAAATTGACCAATGGTAAGATTGCACCTTTAGACTGGTTCATAAACTATCAGTTTGAAATTATGAACCTACGTTTTGAGACAAGTCCAGAAACAGAACCCTGGATTGATTGGTTCTCCACCTCCAGAAATTGACCAATGGTAAGGTGGCACCTTTAGACTGGTTCATAAACTATCAGTTTGAAATTATGAACCTAAGTTTTGAGACAAGTCCAGAAACAGAAACCCTGGATTAATTGGTCCACCTCCATAAATTGGCCAATGGTTGACTTAGACAGGGTTTTAAACAATCACTTTGATCATTATATTTTTTAAATACTGAAATTGTTCTTTTATAAAAAAGGAGTACTTTATTTTGTTATTTATCAAAAATAGAATATAACCACCAAACACAAATAGAATTTAATGTATTTTCATACGATCACGTTTGGCCCAGAAGGCTTCATCAGGTAATGATTATAGATTTATTTTGTTATTTATAAAGATATTAGTCTAATTGCCAACATAAATACACTATACTTACATTCCATTCCACAACTTCCTCAGAACATTGTATTTCAGTCATTCGTAATTTTTCTTTCAACTCTTCAATATTTCTATTGACTGTTACAGTCTCTAATTTTTCAATGTCTACAACACATCCAAACTTGCTAACCATCATCTCTTCACAATTTGAGTCCATCTCTGTTATCTTAGCTTCAAACGTTTTCCTATCTTTTATAAGTTGAACATGTTTCTTTCTTGACTCTCTGTGTAATAACAACACATAGTGTTAATGACATTTTGATACACAGTACACCCTCTACTAACAGTAAAACCTCAATAATAATCCTGATAATAAGGCTACTTGGGACCCACTCGTGTAAACTGTTATTTAATGAGTGGGTAGTACTATTGAGGTTCAAATGACCAATTCTTTTGTCAATACTATGAATTGTTTCATCAAATGACCTTTAATTCTTTCTAAAGCAACAAATACATTCAGATTTCCTGATTATTTGTTAAAACCCTGTTCGACAATTGTCTTTCTACATTTCATTTGAAACCTTCAATCATACAACTCAATAAGATCCTATGAAAGAAACAATATTTTTTTTAATTTTATTATGTATGACGATAATTTTTAGATGTACAACACCATGATCATGGTTAAGATAGATCATAGTTAAGATACATCATAGTTAAGATAGATCATATTTAAGATAAGGCACAAGTCTTACTTCATGAATTTTTTCTGTGAAAATTTCTCGTGTTCAAGTTCCTTGATTCTCATTTGTAGCCTTGTAACACCATTAGATTCAAACACTAGTGTATTGTTGAGATCTTGAGGCAGTATACCATTGATCATATATTGAATCTGGTGTAACTTAAGGGAGACAACTACATCAAGCTCGTTCAATTTCTGTTGCTTTTCAAGCTGAAAGACAAATAAATTGTTGGATATATGTTACCCAATACAATCTGAATTTTCGTGACATCATAACTTGTAATTCATAAAATATACCAAGAAATATTGATACTCTAAACATGGCCCACAACTCTGATGAAACACATGGCTCCTGCAGAAGTTACCAATTTTCTAGGCCTGCTTTCAGCAGTTCAGCCACCCTTTGATATTTTACTTCCCCGGGTCATTGGGCTACCTAAGGAAACCTGCGTTTGAGTCTCCCTGCAAGATTATTTCTCTCCTGGTGGGTGTGCAGCCAACATCGATCTGCCGCGCCCAAGAATATCGAACATGTACCAATTCACTCCTTGGTCAAGTGAAGAATTGTGGGTTATTCATGCTCAGAGAAATTAAGCAGTGGCACAGACGGGGATCGAACCCGGGACCTCTTGATCATGAGCCGCGCACCCTACCTCTAGGCCATTGCTCCCCACTTAACTAATAGTGTCTCTCTAACACTTATTAACAACACTTACCTGGAATGCTTCCAGATCTTGTTGAGCTGTTTTCAATCCATTATCAATAACTTTAGACTTTTTATGGAAACCGTCTAGCTCTTTCTTCAATGTATCATTTGTTTTCTTCTCTTCAACAAGAGCTTCTTCAATATCAAGTCTCTTTTCTCTCAGCTGACAAGTTGCTTCATACAGATTCTGTAACATAATCATTATAAAATTACAAGATGACAAAATAAATTTACACCACTTATCCTAATAGGGTGTTAAAATAGTTTGTTCACAAAGTTTGAATGTAATGAACCTGATGCTTTATAGTCTGGTTTTATTTCACACAATGATTTTTCAGATCTTCTGCTTGATTTAGAACTCATGCACATAAGTAAACAATTGCTTGATTATGACAAAGACCTTACGCATATTCAGATCAGTATTAAAATTAGAACTCCTGTGAACCAAGATTTTAAACAAGCTGTATACTAATATGACATTGTTTCATTTGACATTTGAACTGACACTTTGATCCTTGAAAAATAAAAAAAGTCACACTTTGACCTTCAGGTTTCAGACTGAAGGGTCAATTTTTCTTTAAAATATACCAGTACTTAGGCAGTAAAATTTTAAAATCCAGTACAAATTATCAAATCAACCATTGAGTGTCAGGCCATAATGAAGCCTATGTACATTACGACCCATGTGAAGCTGGTGGAATAGTGTGTGTACCTGATCACATCCAGGAGGACAAATGTCAAGGTCATAACCTCCGGTCTCTGATTCTTCATCATCCTCATCTTCATCCCAGTCTGAATCATCATCAGATTCATCATCACTGTCTTCATCATCATCTACAACAACAACAATTATCATCAAATTTTACACGATTGTCGACCAGTCCTTCTTTTAGCATAATTTAACAGCTGATATATTGTCCATATATTTATAAACCCGGTTATATGTTTTCATAAGCGGGAAGTATTAAGAAGATGCTCAAGGTGTCAATCTGACTAAAGTACTTGATCTTCCTTCATTCATAGCGTAGCGGGTGTGAGGATACGATTTTAATCAGATGGCTCAAGGTGTAATACCAACATAAATTTAAAGGACCGATATTGCATGATTTTCTCGCAGAAATTAACATATTCAACACAAGAACCTTGTAATATATTCAAGCATAAAGGTCTGGATAAGGTCAAATTCTCCATGCTATACTGTCATAAAACATTGAAGCCATGTTTAACACAGAATGAACTTACCATCACCTTCTGTAGCCTTCTTCTTGGAACGTTTTATCTTCTTCTTAAATACTTTGGTAAGATAATCGCCAAATTTATTGTTTTCTCCGAGTGAAGCCAGGAACTGTTGATGTAAAGCTTTCTCTCTTTCTTGTAATTTCTCAATATCTTTCTTCTTTACTTCAAGTTTAGAAGTGACATCAACAATCTAAAACAGTTCACATCAGAAAATATAAGTTATTTCATAATTATAATAATAATTTGCTAGAAGTGCATTACCTAAAAGTAAACATGTACCTTAGTACTAACAGGCCTGTTTAAATTAATTCCTAGAAAATCAGCCCTGTCCCTCAAACTGTTATTATTTGCTTAAGAAAAATCAATAACCAGTTAAAACCATCAGTGATTGTTTTCTTCATATGACAGTCTATATACTCGTTCAGCTAAGCATTATATAATTTTCTCAATACTGCCAACATTATCTTTGCACCTACAGTGTCACTTTAAGTAAATGGTATATGTAAGAATTATAAAACAGTTGTAGAATGTATTACCTTGGCTTGCATATCTAACTTTTCTTGTTGTTTATTGGTGACTTTCTCTGCTAGAACATCTTCTCTCTTCTCGTACTCCTTCAGTAACACTAACTCTTCAAACAATGTTACTTGTCTGAAAATATCCACAATAATATCTCACATAAAGCCTAGGTCCCACGGAACATTTTTTGCCTCGGTGATGTACTCCTGATTGATATTATTGAGCTATCAGGACATCAGAAACAGGTTCCTCATGTTCTGGGGGAAGCTTTGGGGAAGTCATGAGACAGTTTGGGATATCAGAAGGAATTGTAATGATTTGGATGGTAAGAAATTGGGAAAACAGCGCTGATAAGGAATTCCTCAGTGGGACCTAGGCTTTACCTCTACTTATAATTATCATTATTAAGACCAAGTTTTATTCTCAGGTCAATTTTACCTTTTAATTGCAATAATCTTTACAAATGCTGCAGAAGTTGCAAACATGTATCCCTGAGAAAATTGCATGTGCGCTCAAACTGACATTAAAAACATACTATTTTCCTTTTTTAACTCAATTTAGTTCAATATAAATCAATAAAGCCAATATGATAAAACACACATTTAAAACAAGTAAAATGTAAGTTATTTACCTCAAATCAGCATTTTTCATAACAATATCCAATCTGAATTTGTCATGACGTAGAAGACGAAGTTCAGCATCAAAGTTCTTAACTATTTCACTAATGCGTGATAGAAGACGATCTTGCTCATATGTCAATCTGTGGAAAAACATAACAGTTATTACTGTAGGACAAATGAAATAATGATTATCAAATATTGTCATACAGCTCTCTTAATAAAACATTATTCAGTATCAACTTGTGCATTCTGATTAACCTTGCATTTCTATAATTCTGAATTGTACAATGTTAGACTTTTCTTTCAAGCAAACATTTTCTACAATTAACTAGATAGTACTTAGATATAACACATTAAATTCTAAAATACACCTGCATTTAATCAATAAAAAGTAAGGTATGTATGTACTAAGATATTAGGCAATATGCTTTACTATACAAGTCTACCAGAATTAAAATAGTTTATTGTGCAATACCTAATAACTTCAGCTTTCTTTATTTGTAATTCTAAGGGAGATAAATCTTCCTCTTCAACATCTTCGGGTGCATAGTCGTCATCTGTAGGTTTAGCTGTACTAATAGTAGTACTCTGTTTCTGTGCCAGGCTCGGTGAGGTACTACGTGCATCCTGTAACATATACCAAACATGTACCACAAAGTGTGTATAAAATCTTTACAAAGTGTGCATAAACTCCTAACAAATATTTTGTAAAAATCCTCAATCAACATTTGGTAAAAGAACAAATTATGTGGGTTTTATTCACTATCCAAAACTGAAAACTTCAAAGATCAACAAGGATTCAGTCAATAGAGTTTCCCATAGCATTATTCTGAAACTGAGCTAACAAACCCTGAAACTAGGTTCATATGCGAAGAGCTGAGCAAGGTTACTTCTAGGCTAGACGAGAATTTGGTATGGGTTGGCATCAGATCAAACCAGCTAACTCCTGTTGTCAGGGCATACATGTACATACATAAACTGGGTTATCACATACATAAATCACATATGTTTTATAGTATTTTATCAATTGAACAATCAGTATAACTTAAATAAAAAATAAACCAGGCCCCGATCTCCCAAAGCATCTCAACTAGAGCAAAATCTCATTTCAAATATTGCCATGTCTCTTTGAGGTAAATTCCATGAGAGGCTGGGCTCAGAATTGGCATCACAATTCAGAAACATAATTCTGAGTTTATTACAGTGAAATTCCAAGAGCTCGAAAATCAGATCTATAAATCTAAAGGTCTGACTATGATTTTAGCAAAATCTAAATTTGAGTTGAGATTTCTACTTGAGATGCTTTGGGAGATCAGGGCCTAATACACGTTTACTATGAATACTTACAGGCTTCTTGGAGTCACCACCAAATCCTCCAAATCCACCAAAACCACCAGCGTCCTGTCCACCTTTCTTAGCTGTTGCTGCTTTCTCTGCCATTTCCTTCTTAAATGCTATCAAAGTTTCTCTTGTGTACTCAAGTTTCCTGAAATTATAACAATTGATGGTTAAATTAAATCATCTTAATATTTATTCAATATCTGTAATACATGTATGTATTTATCTTCTTAGTCTGAACGGTATCAATGTAGAGCAAAACACCAAATGTACAACATCAAATACTGATAACTATTAAAATACTGGTAAAACAAAAATACACTTTTGACCCTAACATTTTCTTAGTGTTACAAGAACCATGCATATTTTTTTATTTGGCTTTATCCATCACAATACATGACAGGGTTTTTTCCCTAATTTTAAAGAAGAGCCTGAGAATACCTTTCATTAGGGGGAGGGGTATTATTGATATTTTGGTGACATGGGGAAATGATTCAGTACATCATAAGGGAAAAGCCCTGATTAATACATTTACATACTTTTCTGGCATTTCATCGGGATGCATGGTAGGTACTTCAGGTATTGGTTTCACTAACTGAGCTCCCAGGTTAGCATGTACAACTTCTAGTTCAGCAGTAAGATCTTTGATTTCTTCTATGACACTTATCTTCTTATCACGCAGTGCTAACAATCTTTGGTTGAATTCATACTTGTTCTCATGGATCTGAAAATTCATTTAAAAACTCTATCAACAGAACACTGAGAGTTTATTTCCATTTACCAGTACTCATTATTTTTTATTGACCGTGAAAGTACATGATTGTAGTCTCTTAAATATACCCAGTAATAAGCTGCAACATAATATAGGTTTGAATGATGTTGCATCCAAGAAAAGAAGTTTATGACATCAAAAGATATGATGCATTATATTTTAATATGATTTTAATAAATCCATTTAACATACGAGTGGCTAAATGAGGTAAGGTTACTTATAGAATGTTCCAAGAAAAAGACAAGGGTGATAGGAGCAAAAACACATACAAAATATGACAGGGTGTCAGAAGAATGTTTATACTGTATGTGAAGGTATTTAATAGACCGGCATTCTTGCCACCAGGCTTTATTTACCTGAAACAACTCTTAGTTGTAGTGCCAACAATTTAACTTGATCCTCGACCTTTCTACATCAATATATCACAAACTTCTTGCACTGAATATATCAATTTCCACAAGAAAGTCATGCCTGGTCATTTATTCTGATTGTTGTTTATAGTACTCTATGTCCATGAGATAATGTGTAATTATCTTCTGCTTATGAAAACCAAGGTTGACAGTAATTAAAACTATAGACAATAGATTAACTGTAAAATTGTGCTTCTAGAAGGCTCGAGGACTGGTTAATTTATTAGCACTATATGATATCACATGTTACTCACCAAATCTTTGAGGACAAGAAGTCTTCCTCGAGCTTTGTCCACATTCATTCTAAGATGATCAGGGACAACATAATCATTTGCAGTCTTCAATTTATAGTCTCCCATATTATCCTTAGCTTCTTTGATGGCAGAAATATCAGCTGGGTCTTCATAATCATCGTCTGGTTTAGTTTCATATAACTCTTCCCACTGTAAAACAGTACCATACCAAATACATACATACATTACTATAGGAAAACATTTATATACATGTACAGTAAAGCCGCCTTTGTTAGTGATCATCTGAATTAGTCAATCTTTATAATCAAATCTCAATCAATCTTATATTTTTTATATTAAATAAATACGCTGGTATTAAACCGGCACCTGTATTAATTAGAAATACTTGATGTACCATCAATTGACTTTTGAAGACAAGTAAGGTCATGTGTTGATTGTGACTACAAGAAAATAACCTCAACAGATAGGTGGTTCAATTGTTTGTTTGGTTAATTGAATCATTATGATCTTGTCAGACCTTACTGATTCTTGGTATTATTTAGTCAAATATATCAAATAAACAACTTGCTTACTCAGCCAATGTAAAATTAATGTTGTCTAATGGTATCAATTTTACATCAGATATGTTTAACAAGTAAACCAGTATTTACTGAAACACAGGTTTACCTGTGCTCTGCGTTCAGCTCTTCTCTTTTTCTTTTCCTCCACTTTCTGAAGAGCTTTGGTAATTCTTTCACCCATACTTCCAGTTAGTGTGGTAGTAACTTTAGGTCCTCCTTGTTCATCAGATTTCTCACCAATCTGTCCTGTACTGTCTGTTAGTCTGGTAGCACCTGATATATGTATACACACAGTATTACATACTACTTTAAACATGCATACATGCATACAACCAGGAAAAATCAAGGGTGGAAAACATACAATTAAAGGTTGCACAGTCAGGAATCAAAACCAGGTCTCTTTAATTCTTGCCCAATATGCTAACCAGGAAGCAGCCTCGTTCAAACCAAAACTCAATCCACCCCAATCATTTTAGGAACTTTCAATCCCAAGCTCATTCAACTTCAAACCTTAGTTCAAACCATAACTCAATCCAACCCCACCATTTTAGGAACTTTTCATTCCCAAGCTCATTCAACCTCAAACCTATGGTCATTCTACCCCACTAGGGCCTAATTTTGTTTTCAAGATAATCAGGTCTGGAGAAGTATGTTCTCACATTAGAACTTTTACCATAGGGAGAACATTGGTATACCTGTAAGGAGGTCTCTTGTTGGATCTCTAGTGATATCATCACGATGCATCGTAGTTCTCTTTCGTTCAAATTCAGCTTTAAGATGATAAAAATCATCCGAGAGTTTTGATGCACGGAAACTTGCTACTTCATGTGCTGATTCGAAAGCCTTCACTAGAATTCTGTCACATTCCACAACATCTTTAAATCTGTAATATACAGTGAGTGTTACAATTAGACTATCATCACATTCATACAATGCCAACACAACAGTGAAAGATCTTCCTATATTTCAACCTGTCATAATAGAATATCTATAAATACACCAGCCCTAGTGGTCTAGTCGCTTCAGTTTCTGAATTAAGATTGAGGTTTTAGGTGCAATGCCAGGTATACCAAAGTTGCAAAGATGTTGCAAATGTTATTCAATCTGGTTTGGCCCCCTAGCTTGATGCAGAGCATATAAGGGTAGTTCGAGGACTGGTTGGCACAGTATTAGGGTAGTCTGCATAAACTATGAACACTGTACATAGGACTTTATGAGTATGATCAAACTCTTATAGTAATTAACCTGTTATAAAATAATCTAAAAACCTACATTATTTCCATTATAGATTGTTAGACAGTTTGTTAGGGTAGTCTGCATATACAGTGGAACCCCGCTAATCCGGACCCCTCCAATCCGGATTTCCCTCTAATCCGGGCGGATCTGTTGGTCCCGAATATTCTTATTCATGTTTTAATACGTTTTTACCCCTCGGATCCAGAACCCCTCCACTCCGGACACCGGACAAAAATACGAGGATTTATCATATATTTGCTCTAAATTTGACCACTCGGATCCGGACAATCAATTTGAACATTGCCCAGGCCAATGTTTTGACAGGTGTCAATGTGTTGTATATTCGCATCATCGTATATGCAATTAAAATAGTCCGATCAATTAACGGTTGTAACATCAACAATACGCAGTGTCGGTGTGTACGTTTTATCGACACGGGTGTGAAAATCACAATTTGGGACAATTAAAATATTATCATTTTAAAAGCGCTAATTGACAGCGTTTATTGGCCTACTCAATTAATTAAAAGACTATTGCTGGGTTGTTTTGTCTACACAGGGGTAAGTTGAATCAAATACAGGTCCCCTTAATTTTGATAAGGTCGTTATCGACATCAAACGAAAACAAATTCGGACGTTCTCAGTTTGGATAAATCTACGAGTAAATGCAATAAAAATCTACCAAAATGCATTTGATGGATGGTCATTCTTTTACAGAATTTTATATGATAATCATGTCTGAGCCTCCGTCAAAACGTCGTAAGGTTGAAATCGACCTTGAAGCTAAAGTAAAATTGATCAGAGAATATTTTTCTGTACCAAAACCAACAATGAAGGTGTGTAATCAAATGTTGCTGTTTTACATCTTTTTTTTGCTTTTTTGTGTTTAGCAATGCCTTCAACTAAAATTAACATACAAGTATCTAAAAATAGAAACCCCTCTAATCCAGACACCTCTCTAATCCGGACTTTTTGTCTGGTCCGGACGAGTCCGGATTAGAGGGGTTCCACTGTACTATGAACACTGTACATAGGACTTTATGAGTATGATCAAACTCTTATAGTAATTAACCTGTTATAAAATAATCTGAAAACCTACATTATTTCCATTATAGATTGTTAGACAGTTTATATCTCTCAACATCATAAGCACATACCTCCAACAGTTTTGCCTCAAACAGGTTCCTCGGTTTTTGTGAAATACTGATAATCATGTGTAAGTAAATGCCATTAAGCAGGTAATGACTCAAAATTATGTTACGGGCCGAAGACAGTTTGAAGCATCAAAGCCCTTCTGTATGTACATACCTTTTTCTGAGTTTCTCTAATGCAACCCTCTGTTTTTCTGATTCCCATGCTAATTCTTTCCTCACCAGTTCAATCTTTTCTTGTTTATGGTGTTCTAGTTCTTCTTTGATTTCTCGATCCATCTCAAATTCCTGTAGAAACATAAAATATGCAAGGTATTAAAACATGTGGTCGTTCAGCATACAGGTTACAGGTGTAGCGGTCCTTTTTTCCCCCGGCCAGTTTTTCCCCGAGGGAAAAAATGGACAGGGGGGAAATTTGGCCTGTTACTGTAGCAGTCCTTTCTTTCCCCCGGCCAGTTTTTCCCCGGGGGAAAGATCGGGCCCAGGCCTTTTTTTCCCCCTCTGGTCCATTTTTTCCCCCCTAATAAACACTATTCTTGATCAAGTCTTACACTTTATCTAGGCCTTTTTCCCCCCCTTGGCCCCGTTTTTCCCCCTAGAAGTTGAAGTTTCTAGTATGATGATCAAATGCAGCATTGGCCTATTTTTCCCCCCTGGCCCCGTTTTTCCCCCCTAGAAGTTAACGTTTCTAGTATGATGATCAAATGCAGCATTGGCCTCTTTTTCCCCCCTTGGCCCCATTTTTCCTCCCTAGAAGTTGAAGTTTCTGGTATGTTGATCAAATGCAGCATTGGCCTATTTTTTCCCCACCTTGGCCCCGTTTTTCCCTCTAGAAGATAACGGATAACGAAAAACCGGGCCGGCCTGGTTTTTCCCCCGTGGAAAAAATGGACAGGGGAAAATTTGGCCTGTTACACCGGTAACAATGTATATGTAGCCCTTATTGCATCATACTGCTAGAAATGACAAACCACTTAAATAATAATAGTTTTCCATTATTCAACTTGCTACCAATATGTACATTAGTTAAAGTATGAAAGTAAGAAAATATTCCAGCAAACAGTGTGAGAGGAGTTTAAAACAAAATTTGTGTTATATGTTCATATGGATGGACAGCACCAAAGCTATCCTCCATATAAACGAGTGTGGGAGCACAAACAGCATAGAATCAAATGAAAACAGACTTACATCTTTATGAAGCCTTAGATCATTTGGTAGAGAATCATTTTGTTCCAGGAGTTGTTTAAACATACGTCTCATCTTGGCGATATGTCGTCTAACTTCGCGTTTCTTCTCTTCAGCCTCCTTCATCATTTTATCATGTTCAGCTTTCTGTTTAGCTTCCTCAATACTGCAATATTAAATATTCATCTATTTGTGTGGCCTCCGTAGCTCAATGGTTAGCGCGCTTGCAGTCTAATCTGGTGACCCGGGTTCAAATCCAGGATTGGGCACACATATATGACTGCAATATTACTGGCAAATAAAGGCTATGCTCGGCATTTAAAAAAAAAAAAAAAATATCCATCTATTGACTGTATGTTGACAAATTACTCTGTTTACTCAATATTTATATCTACTTCCTTCAGGAGATGTAACACTCATGTAACACTCATGTAACACTTATTTTTACATCTCCTGAAGAAGACCTCACTAGGTCGACATATTGAGAAACAGAGTGATTTTAAATCATTCTGTATTGTGATCCCCTATTAGGGATATTTTATAACAATAATTCATCTATTTTACTACCATTCTAATGTGGTTCCTTCCGCAGGTGGAAAGGTTAGCAAATTATGAATTTCTGATATATATCTGCAATATTAGTGATTTTTTCTTTCATTGCAGCATTCCCTTGTGAGTCAAAATTTAAACCAGAAGCTAATTCTTAAAATTACCCGGTAGCTAATATTTCCATTTAGAAATAACTGAATCATTTTATTATTACATAATTTAATTTACACTAATGAAAATGTTAAACCAGTTATCTTAACATATATCCAACATTCAATGGCTGCTTCTTGGGTTACTATACATGAATGTATAATAACCACTACTCACACCCATTTCAGTGATTGTGAGGGACAAAATCCCAAATCATTCATTAGTAAGTCGTAGAGAAGTCCAAAAGTTTTATGCCATGCTGATATTTTAAGCATCAAATTTTAGATATTTGAGGACGACAATGAGGATATTTACCTGTAAGCATTAGGATCTTGTATATCATCTGGTAGGTTACCTTCATCCAGTTTCTGTAATGTAGGTTACATAATTGTACCACTTGTATATTGTATGTTACACAAACCCATACAAAGTGGTAAACTTTTGTCTAAGATATGAGTGAAAGCTTGCTTTAAATAACTGTACCAATTTATCAGTTTTTTAATTTTACTTTTTTTCTAGAACTACAATTCATTCCAAGAACTACAAGTTTGCACAAAAGGAAAACAACAGGTGCCCAATAGTCAGAAATAGTAAAAGTCACAAACACCTTGACCTTTGAACTTCTGACCTCAAAATCAATAGGGGCCATCTACTGATGATGACCAACATACATTTTAAGAGTGAGGATCCTAGGACAAAGCGTTCTTGAGTTATTGAACGGAAACCATTTGGTCTACTGACCATCCAATAACGGAAACCATTTGGTCTACCGACCAAACTACCGACATGTACAAAGCAATATACCCCCTCATCAAAAATGGGGGGCATAATTATGATTAAAACATAACTGTGTCAGTCACACAGCCTTACCTTGGCAGATGGTAGTTTGGCTTTGTTCTCAGCTATTTTTTCGTCCAGTTGCTCTTGACCCATTATAGAAAATTGGAAGAAGTTTCCATCAGCACCAGTTGAGACGAGAACGGATCCATCGTAACTTTCCTGTAATGCTGTGATATGACCATAGACATTGTCATGAACACTGAGCGTCCAGGAAGGTCCCATCTCGGCAATACTATAAGCATTCTCCAGGTTCTGAATCCTAATCTGTCCATTCATCATACCAAACAATGCTTGCTGACCATTCTTACTATTAAACAAACACAACCATTAATGTAATACATAATTATATCATTACTTTATAAATTCATACTTGGTAAAAATATCTTCATGATAGGGCAAACACTTAACATTGAACAAACATTACCATCCAACCACAAAACAAATTAATGTGGATTTAAACTATCGTGATATCAAAATGCATTTCCAAGGGCCATAGTGGAACTTAATTGCATGCTCTGGACATGTACTGCTATGGACATGTGCCTTTATTAAAATTATATCATTATAAAATCAATCATTTCCATAAAACATGTATGATCAAACCTGTCATTGATAGTGGCTATCTGAATTAAGCAACCAACCCAATACACTAATTTTGCACAAAAGTATCATACAATGCAACTTTAATTGGATGTTATGGTGAGTTACATTATTGAGTATAAGATTGATATGATACTTCAATAGTATCCTGATATCAGGGTTTTTATTACATAACCACTGGCTTTAAGTAGTCACACTTGGTGTATGCTTTTGTTATACTTTGGATTTTTTAACTCACTGGGAAGACAGTCTGAGTGAGGAGTTGGGTTTTCAATATGGCAAATAAACGGATAAAATAGATATGGGATGGTATTCAATATTGATCTCACTTGACTTTAAGGATAAGGACAACCAATCAGATCACACCATATTAAAGTCTTGGGCATATTAAAGTCAGTTGGGCATTGTGCTTTGTGTGTTTTTAATGTTTTTTGTGCTCGGCTGGTTAAGTTGAGTGCTGCATTCCCTGTCTGACTTAATATAATCTTTTTGGTCAGTAACAGGTGAAACGTTTGGCTATTCTCATTCTCCAATTAAAAAAATAAGATCAGTATTGAATATCAGCCCTGTTGTTTAAGTGTAGATACCTCCATGTAATGGTACAGACAGGGACATCCTCAGATTCGATTACAGCGACAGATTTAATTGGTTCATCCACTGCATTCTCATCTCTGTTAGTTCTCGTCTCCTCACTGGCAAACTCACATTCATACAAGTAACCAGCATCAAAATCACCCTGTTAAAATATATACCTTTAATATACATTGTGTATCCTGACAAACTTCTTTCATTGGATTTTATGCAAATTTGTGACATTGTCCGCAAATATTCAGTCATAAAGATGAAAGACAGTCAAACTAACCAATTTTTCTAAAATAACTTATCAACCAGCGGTAACTTGCTCTTCTGTAAGCAAAGTATGACTTGTTGACAATTGGAGGACATGACCAGAAGAAAATAACCTATCTTAACCCATCAATTGATACCATATCATCCTGGTGACAGTATAGTATTCTAGCAGTCATATATGAATTTGTATTTCAAATAATTTCAGAAAGGACAAGACATATTTGGTACAACTGCACATGTAGACATCAATTGAATTATATAAAATGTCACTGAAACATGGAAACAGTGAGAACTATGATTTATATATATGAGTAAGAAATCAACAATATATTTACCATAGACAGCCAGAATTTTCCTGGTTCAGAATAGAATCCAGTAAGTATAGGACTGGGTTCAGCTGGTATATATGGTTCCCATTCGGGTTCTTTTTCCTTTTCTTCCTCTGTGAAATCAGAACATAAAGTCAATGATATAATACAATAAATGAATGGGGGCTAAGGGGGATTAAAATTGACCGATGACACACCCTGATACAACCAGTATGATTTCAAGCCTTGTTTTGAACAACGTTTAACCAGCACTTCCCACTCACTCAAGTTTTTCTTGAGTACTGATTTGTAACTTAGAAATCAGTCATTGATAATGATGTGTTTAAATGGTAACAATCTTAAAATATGAAACAGACTAATCAACTGAACATAATTTTATAATTAACACAAGGAATGTAAAATATTGATAAAATCATGTTTATACTACTGATAACAGGGGAATGTGTGGAGTTTGATGGCTTCACTTATTTCAGTTATTTCACGACATCATAAATCCAGACCAAGATTGCTAAGTTACAATCATACCATTATGGAACTTTCAGTACTTTTTAAAACAAACAACCCAATATAAACATCGTTACCATGTTCTATACATAACAACAACTTGCAAGTCAAAACACATTACACAGGAAACCCTTAATGCATGTTAAATATCTATGAAAAATAATTTTCATAATGTGAAAAACTATATGGTGTTAAAAATGTATGTTAAACATATGTGGAAGTTTTTCCGGTGTAGAAAATGAGAAAACTATGCAAGTAAACCATCGAAATCTCAATCCTAATGCCAGATCATTTTGAAATAAAGTTTAATTACATGTATTATATCCCTTTGTCCAACTTACCCTCTTCTTCGTCCGATTCTTCCTCCAATCCTCTCTCAATCCTCTTCCTTCTCTCTGCTTCTTTCTTCTTTCTCTTTTCTTCCTCTTCTTTAGCTTTTCTCTCCAGTTCCTCTTCATGCTGAAGGCAAAGAAAAAAATTAATAAAAACTCGGTTTTCATAAAAATATGAGCGCTGCTGTGGGATTTCCAACCTGAGATCAAAATTTTAACTCTTTATATTTTGATAGAATAGTGTAGTTTAATGTTAAAGGTTTCCAAAAAGTTATACCTTTTCAAAATGGTCCAACTTAGTGACATGCTATGACATGATGAAAACTAGACATGACGATTGAAATGACGTTATTGACGTCGCGTAAATACAATAATTATGATGACGTCATTTAATTAGCACAGGTCCCCTTGTAAGTGCAACATTTACTAAAAGGGAAATAAAATACCCAGAAAACAAATTTGTTGAATCATGTAGTGTTCTGGATGTCTTGTAAAATACTGAAATCAAGCTCCATAACGTGCAGTATTTATTTTATGGGGTAAAAATTACAAAATAATCAACCGATTCCCAAAATTCACACTTTTTCGTTTATATTTTGTAATATTTTACCCCCAAAAGACTCTCATTAAGCGCAAAATTTTGGCAATTTATTTTTGATGCATTAAACTACAAGGCACTATGTACCTATCACAGTGATTTTTTATCAAATAAATTTATTAATAACTTTGTATTCAACCAATTCCTAAAACTCACAGTTTTGTTTATATTTTTAAAGGTTTTGCCCCAAAATATCGCATTTTGCGCACTAACATGGAAAACGATGTTTGATATCTTAAACTACAAGTAACAACCTACCTATCACAAAATATTATTATCAAATACATCCATAAATGACAAAGTGATCCACAGATTCCAAAAATTTGAGCTACGCTTTTATAATTTGCAAGGTTTTACCCCAAAAAAGTCGACTTTCACAACAAGTATAGACCTAGAATTTTAGTATGTTACAAAATACACATTATGTGACATGATCCTAGAAAAATACTTGTTTTGCATTTTTTCCACAAAAAATATCTACTCTGTACTAAATGTGATTTTCTCCAATTGTGTTATTTTTTGAAGAGGTTGGAAATCGCACAGCGGAGCTCATAATTATACTGTCATTATCAAGTATAAAGATACTAACATATCAGACAGGGAAGCCAGCATTCAACAGAAACAGGAGAGCATGTAAGGCATGAAAAAACACTATTACTGTATACCTGTAAATGGATATTTCCACGGGTCAATAACTAAACAAATTCTGTAATTCAGACATTTGGCATGCAGAAAAATTAGCAGATTTTTCATTTCTTAGTTGAGCGCTATATGTAAGCTAAAACTAACACTTATTTAGTAAATTCGCAATAATCAACA
The DNA here is from genome assembly GCA_947247005.1 of Spisula solida. Taxonomy (NCBI): domain Eukaryota; kingdom Metazoa; phylum Mollusca; class Bivalvia; order Venerida; family Mactridae; genus Spisula; species Spisula solida. The sequence goes on along the minus strand of OX365947.1, from coordinate 34,727,429 downwards.
ATATTTCCGTATCACTAACAGTACTTACCTGATAATCCCAGTTTCATGCTAGTTTGGTAGCCAACTAGATGCTAGCTAAGCAGACATGGAAACATTTTCCGATTCATAGAAATTTCAAATAACTCAAACCTAGAATGACAAATTGCACTCACCCTCAATCTAGACTTGATACTGCCAAACTTAAACACTCGACTCTTCATGCCTTTAATCTCAAATGAATGAGAGGTATCAAACTTTCCATCTTCTGGCCAATCTATTTCTTGCACAATACCGCCAGCACAAAATACAAGCAGAGTTGTCTTATCCTGAAAACATACAAAATGTCGTACCATCAGTTTATTCAGGTTTAACAATGTTTTAATTTTGTTTTGTTATATATGGCAGCTGATTCATCAAACCAGTTTTCTGGATTTTATCTTAACCAGTACTAATTTCCCTTCCACAAGGAATCAGCAACTACTCCACATGTGGAGGCAAATCGAAATAGTTGTCAAATTTTCATGGGTATCATCAGTACAAGCAAGATTTGTTAAAATCTTTATATATAAAACGCTATGGATATTTGAATTAAAAAATTAAAAGGATTACAAGAGATGTTTATAAAACCTGTATGCCCCCAAGACAGCCAAATAATCAGAAAGGGTAAAGGTCACATTGACCTTGACCTTTGACCTACTGACCTGAAAATCAATAGGGATCATCTACTGTAGATGATGAACCTTAATGTAAAGTTTGAAGATCCTGGGACAAAGCATTCTTGAGTAATTGAACGGAAACCAATTAGTCTACCGACCGACAGACAGCCAGCCCACCTACATGTGCAAAGCAATAAACCCCCTCATCAAAGATGGGGGAGGCATAAAAAATGTAAATATTTATTACTTCCTAATTAAGAAAATAGGAAGTTTCTGAATATCATATTCATTTCTTAACAATTTCTCAGAGCAATAAATTTCATGATAAATGGTCAAGTGTATTGGTTTTTTTTCACAGGGAATGTGTCTATGTTTTGGTGATTGGGAATATCAGAGTTGGTAATAGGCCTGTTGTGTTACTGATGAAAAGAAAGCACAGCCAAAAGAAAATTGATGTGACCTTTATTGACAAAAACAAAAATATTTCAAACTGTTTCTGATTCACCAAGCAGTAAGATGTACATCACAATATACTTACAAATCTATCAGGAGACCATTGTACTTTGGTGACTGGACCAGCAACCTTTGTAAAGCCAATAGGTTCATATGTTTTACCAATGGTCATAAAAAACACCGAACCATCAGAACTCTGAAATACAGTATATGTCCTATTAATAAAAACAAAACAGTTATGGGTACGAAGGCTGAAATCATGTCAAAATTAACATAACAATAAGTATTCACAGATACAAGATAATGTGCTAGATTATTGACAAACAATATCAGAAAATCATTTAAATATGCAGTTTTAATAATTGTGGATTCTACAAAGATGTATGTGTCATTTTTCAAACTATGTGCCAACCCAAAAACAGCGAAATGACAGGGTCAGTCTATAATACAATTATATTCAAACTTATTTATTTACACATAACTTGGAGTACACTCCTAACATTCTACCAACTGAGCAAGCCAGGAATAAATATACAGTACAACCTCTGCTAAGTAACACCCTTTGGGAGCTGCAAATATTGGCTGTTGTATAGAGGTTGTTGCTCTGCAAAGGTTATCTTTGGAGTAAATGTCACCTTAGGGAAATTTTGAAGGTGTTGTTATAGAGAGACTGTTGCTCTACAGAGGGCGTCTCTTGAGAGGTTGTACTGTAATAAAACAACTATTAACACCTACCCCAGATGCCAGAATATCACCATGAGCATCTACAGCTAGAGATGTAACAGCTAGACTGTGAGGTTTGAATGCTTGTAATAGTTCCATACTACATTCATGATGTTTCTTCTTACGTGATGTATCCTCTCCTATCTTACTGATCCCTAGAGCTCTCACTACACCATCTTCAAAACCAACAATCACCGACCCACCTTTAGGATCAATCTGCAATATACAACATGTCTTATAATATTTCATTAAAAAAAATAATATTTAGAAATCGTATATGAACCCTCACCCGGTGTGAGTGGGATTCGAACCCACGATCCCAACGGCCACAGCGCCTAGCACTGAAGTGACCGCGACCATACCGACTGCGCCACCAAAACAACTCCAAATAAAAGTTGCTCAAATGACGCCGATATGGTCGCTGTCACCACAGTACATAGGGTATAAGGCGGGAAATATTGAATTATCTCGGAAATTAAGCCAACATTAAATTTGTAAGTGTAGGCAAGAATGGAGAAGTAGAAAAAAATTTCTAATATACACCAACTTTTACAAATGGTGGACATATATTACTTTACGTAGTTTCAATATTTTTTTTACAAATGAGTTGATATTAACTGAAATTGGTAGTGCAATATCAGTTTAGTTGCTAGACAGAGTAACAAGCCAGAATAATAAGCTCAATCAGGATAAAGCTCTAAAACATTAAGGCACATTGCTGACTCTGTAACACTAGATCAGTATGTGTGATGCTTAGACATTTCTGGCTCCTACAGCCATTGGGTTCAGTTTTTAATTTTAACACTCCTAAGTTCAAGGTCAGTAAATTTGAACTGTTTGTCCAAATCAGCAAAAGAGAACAGTTTCAGTTATACTCTATATATATTTCCTGCAAAAGTTACTTGGCAAATTACAAATCCATAATTACTTGGTCCCAGACAATTGACAAGGGCTAAGTTCATATAAACATATGGTCAACTTACAATTTCTGGGATCCATATCAATGAAGTACCACCAGCGGCAAATTTTGTATCACAAATCTGTTTCTGTTGAACATAGTCAAATACACGAACAGTGTCTAAAAAAAAACAGACAGGGTAAATAGAATGTAAAAACACGTTCACATGCATATATAAATATACTTTTTACCAGAGTTTGTACAATGCTTACGGTTCAACAACACAGTAAATAATACATACTCAACAATAAGACATCCATTGAAAAGTGGACTTACCATCGTATAAACAATAGGAAATTAAAGGATTTAAAGTAAGGTTTAATGGTTATCATATACTGTAAACCAAGAAATTATTTCGTGCTAAAAACATTAATATTGACATTGCGAAAAACTTAAAAACGCGAAAGTTAGTAGTCGTGAAAGTAAATTGGTTTACAGTATAAAGTATTCAAAATTTAAGACTAGTAGTAATACAAAGCACAAAAACAATGTAAACATTATGTCATATATGTGTTAAACATTATTTTTATTTGCTTTAGTAAAATCCAGGTAACAGTTTGCTACACATAAAACAAATAAGATAATAGTAGCAGCACATAGAAGACGCAGACAGTAAGAAGTTGATGAACTTACTATCAGCACCAGTGGTTGCCAGTATCTGTGATACAGGTGACATATCACATCCTGTGATTGTACCAGCATGATATGTAAACATCTTCTCTGGTGCACTTGATGTGTGAGAGAATGATAAATCCAATCTCCATATACCACCATTGGCATCCTGAAACAATACATACCAATCAAATGTAAGAACACATATTTGAAAGATCAAATTTTTAAAGTTTTATAATTGACACAGAAAATAGAAAACTGAAAACTAGAAAAAAGTCTGAAAGACAGATTATTGTGAAGTAAGCATTACCTCACACTTGTCAGGCATTACTAAACAAATCTTATATCAGATATATATGATGTCTCAGGTGGATAAATGATGACATTGATGGAGCGTTGCATTTTATTCCTAGCACAAAGTATGTGAAACTTTGTCCAGCATAGACAATAAAGACTTCATAGAATGTCTGATAAATGCTTGTTTTTTTTGTATTTGACCGAGACAAGGCGTGGTCATTCGGGTTTTCCTGCCAGATTGGCCAATGACCTTTGACTTCAAGTGAGTCAGATTAATATTACTCTTAATCTAGAATCGTAACAATAAGTAATATTAATGATTGTGAACAGGCTTACCTGAGCATACCAGATGGTCGGCTCATTTTCTGCATCTATAGATTTAAGGATACTTTTGAGTTGTACATCGTTACCCACTTTGAGTTCATTCATAGGATCAATCTCAAACATACCAGAGTCATCTGTAGAATCAGCTGTATCTATAGCTTCAAAATCCCATACCTAGAACATGTACACTCAATATCATGATGTCACCAGACAGTATGGGTTTAAATCCCACTTTAAGTAAAAACTTGTTTCTATTGAATTTCATCCTATATTTTCAGTCAGTTGACCTTATCAGTGTTCCAGGAATTCATCGTACAGTAGTAACACGCTCTTCTACATACATTGTATATAAACCTGCCCAACTTGGGAATCAAACCTAATTTATATTCTTGTACTCTATCCAGGTATTTAATTACCGTATTAAAATGTATATAAAGTATTATTGTACAATAAAATCAGCACTAAATGCTTACAGATTGAGAGAACTATAAGACGTGTACATACTGTAGATACTGTAGTGGGTTTTTTAGGTCAGTTTATACTTATTTATTTTCAATAGATTGTGAAATAACTTCTACAATTTGTAAAAGTCACTCTTGACACCTCATTCAAGATGGCATCCGTCATCAAAAGGACATGAAAGGGAGCAAGCTTTCCTGTTTTGATGCCACCAGCCAACCATGATCTTTTTAAAGTGTTGTTATTTTCAAGAGTATCATGAATTTACGAATTTTAAATACATACATACATGTGAAGCATGAAGAATGGTGTTAAAATGTATATTGAGGAACACTATAATTACATCACACTAACATACCCGAATATATCCATCTATCCCGACAGACATGAGTTCTCCCTCATCCAGTAAGATTTGTTGGATTGGACCGGTATGACATGATTTCTTATTCTTCATCCTAATTTCCACTTTGATCAGTCCACCATCCCATAGCAGCATGTTACCCCATTCTGATCCGGACAATACTTTCCCATCAGGTAATTCTACATAACCTTCTATGTCCGTGATTTCAGTACGTCCAAATTTACCAAGCTCTCCTTGAAGTTTCAGACCCGTGAAAGTGTCCGCCATTTTCCAAAACCTAAAATTTAGTTCACACGAAGATTATAATCTGCACCTACCATATTTGTGTATAACCACATGTATGTTTTTCAAACCACCAGTTAGATTTACTTTCTTGTACTTGAATACCAGTAAACATTTTGTAGATTTTCATACTTTACTATCAGCATTGTAATACTTTTGCGTTACAAAAGCAATGTTCATGAACATTATACATTTTGTAACATAAATATTGATGTATGATGAAATTTAACATTTATGTAGGAAAGAGATAGCTTCTTCTGTCAGTACAAAGAAGTATCATATAAATCACAATCAATACGTTGCTATGGTAACATACTTGATATGCACAGTTCCTGATGTAGTCAGCTGACCTTCCAGTTCTGTAGAGAAAGTTGCTCTAAACACATCCTGAGAGAAAGCTTTAGATCGTAACACGGTCTTCTCTTGTTTCCAGTCCCACACAGTCAACATGAAATCTGGATCACCTCCCTGTGAGGCCAGCAGGGTACCATCAGGACTACAATATAAACAAGTCTGTGTTAGTTAACATGAAATCTGGATCACCTCCCTGTGAGGCCAGCAGGGTACCATCAGGACTACAATATAAACAAGTATGTGTTAGTTAACATGAAATCTGGATCACATCCCTGTGAGGCCAGCAGGGTACCATCAGGACAACAATATAAACAAGTATGTGTTAGTTAACATGAAATCGGGATCGCCTCCCTGTGAGACTAGCAGGGTACCATCAGGACTACAATATAAACAAGTATGTGTTAGTTAACATGAAATCTGGATCACCTCCCTGTGAGGCCAGCAGGGTACCATCCGGACTACAATATAAACAAGTCAGTGTTAGTTAGCATGATGATGAAATATATTTGTAATCATAAACATGTATGAATATGACACAAATAATTATCATTGATAATAAATAAATCTGTAACCTAAATATACAACATGTTCTGCCATGAAAAGATGTGTTCATAGAACACAAGTGCCATTCAACAGAATACCAGAAAGGGACATAACTCTTCAAAGATTGACAGATCATGGGGAAAATTGAACCACACCAGTAATACTATGTTGTTATCCTATACATATGTGCCCCATATGAAGGGAATTTATCAAACTTTTCACAAATCTATGACAGACAAATAAAATGAATATTTTACAATAACTTCAATAAACTAAGCAAATTAGAAAATAGCATTGATCACCTACTTGAAATCTACGAATGAATATGATTTTTCTGTTCCACCTCTGAGAATTCTGTACAATTTTAATGATGGCCACTCATAAATATTGATGTTGGGTGAGCTTCCCTTCTCTGCTACAGCAAAATAATTCCTGCTTGGATGAACCTGTTTAAAAACAGATAAAAAAATACTGAAAAATCATCGATATTCATAGAAAAATTAATTTACTGTTGATTTTGAGGATGAAATCAACTCCCCATGATGAACTTAGTCTTACCTCTGAGTTTCACAACAACTGGTTAAAGATCAACTGAACTTTTCATGTGGGGATCAATGGGGGGGAGGGGCTGCCTTCACAATGGTATAAAGAAGGGGGTATGACATATGGGAGGGGGAGGAGAGCAGTGTAAAACCCTTTCATACATTTGCTAAAATGCTAAGGCGTTGAGCAAAACAAAATATCTTTAAAAGATAACTGAAATTATTTGAAGCAATGGAAAAACAGACACTGGTATAAACAGAATTGTGTTTATGCTATTCATTATCTAATTAAAAAAATTATTTGACTGTTGACCATGTAATAATGTTTCCATGTACATTTGCTCTATGTTAATTCATGGACATAATGCCTAATGTATTACAAATAAACTGTAAACTGCATGAACAAAATCGTCTACATATATCAACACCCTTACCGTAATGGCACCGATACCACCACCACTTGTACTGCGTATAAATGTTTGATCTTTCGTCTGGAGGTCGAGGATAAGAACCATATTACCAGCAGCAAATACAACCGTCCTTTCATTGAGAAGGTGCAAGTTGGCACGTTTTGTGCAGTCATAACCAAATGAACGCCTTGAATCAAGTTAAGGATAAAAATTGTTTTTACAAAATGTATACATGTATATTAAAGAAAATGTAGTACAGAGAATTTGACTTGATCCTGATATGCATGAATATATTACAAGCTTCTTGCGTTGAAAATATTAATTTCCGTTTGTATTAGGGCTCGAGCAGCTTCGTGATGCTTCACGCATATGATACATACAAACAGGATTACAAATATTCACAATATATATATATATCAGCTGTTAAATTATGCCAATAGAAGGTCAAGGGTCGTGTCAAATTCTCTGGACTATACAAGACAGAGTGTATGGAAACCCCATGAAAATTAGGCTACAAGCAAGGGTAATATCTCTGCTTTTAAAAACAAGTTTCCAGAAAAACAAAAACCCTATGCGCACAATTTCACATGGTGATACAAATTTGGATCATACCTGCATATAATCATGTCCACGCCAGACACACGGTGACATCGTGGGACACAAAACATTGTTATATAATGACTGCCTCAATTGCCAATCTACTAGTAATAATTGAATATGTTAAACAAAGAAAACAACTTTCAGGCTATAAATATTGTTAATTTAGTTGTGGTTTTCTTATTGCTATGATCTTAAGGTGAACACTGAACAGTATACTACAAGTTAAAACAAGCAAACAGAAATTATAAGTAAAACAAGCAAATCAAACAGAAATTATTAGTAAAACAAGCAAACAGAAATTATGAGTAAAGGATACTGCAATGTAAGCATGTCTTCTGGCAGACCAGATCCCTCTGTCACCACAGCACGAGATGAGAACTTCTCAAATTCATAATAGAAATCATCGGGAATTTTTGGTTCCTCATCTTTTTCTTCCTTCTCTTCTTCGTCATCATCATCTGCAGCTTTAGAAAAAAATTTATAAAAATATCATGTTCAGTTACAGCCATTCCAAACGATGTCATTCCCACAGTTTGTACATAAACACATTCAGAAGTTGTTTAATCTAGAGAACGCTGTTTGACGATAAGCTTTACTCCATGTCCTAATAGAGTATCTTTATATATATACAAAGATGGAACGGTCAGGTCTGAGGCCAAAAAGGTAGAAAGAATGAGTTTCACATGTTAATGGTCATGTGCAAGGCTTGATATCAAGATATCCACATTACCTTGTTCAGTAGAGTCTGCTGGTTTCTGTTCACCAGCAGTATCATCAGGCTTCTGTTCGGCACTTTGTCCTTCAGCAGGTTTTTGTTCTGTAGCTTCTCCTTCGGCAGGTTTTTGTTCTGTACCCTCAGTGGCTTGCTGTTCTGCTCCCTCAGCAGGTTTTTGCTCAGTTTCCTCAGCTGGTTTCTGTTCTGTTCCCTCTGCAGGTTTCTGTTCTGCTCCCTCAGCAGGTTTCTGTTCTGCTCCCTCAGTGGCTTGCTCAGTCCCCTCAGCAGGTTTCTGTTCTGCTCCCTCAGTGGCTTGCTCAGTCCCCTCAGCAGGTTTTTGTACTTCACCTTCAGGTTTACTTTCCTCACTATCTGGTTTCTGTTCTTGAACTTCAGGTTTAGGCACACCATCCACTACTGTCTCACCCACAGCATCTCCTTCAGCACTTTGTTCTTTACCTGAAAAAAAAGTTATTGGATAATAAAATAATAACAAAAATAATAACTTCATTTATTGTGGATAACATATCTGGTTCTAGACCAATATTCAATATGGTTCACAAAATCCTTACAGTCATGTAAAAGATTATTCTAAATTGCAAGTTCAAAAATTCATCTTTATCTTATATTAACCTTGTTCAGCTTCGGTGGATTGTGGTACTTCTGACTGCTCTTGTTCTGCTGGTTTTTGTTCACCTGCTTCTTCAGGTTTCTGACCTTCAGTGGCTTCAGCCTGTGCTGTCTCAGCAGGAGCATCTTCTACAAATTTTAATAATTAAATAATAAAATAATTAATTAAAGCATGCTATTTCCTTTATGTAGTTTTCTGTTTACCCTTGTTACTGTACTTGCACAGCATGTAAAAAAATAATACACAAGTACCGATAATTATCAAAAGGCACAGATCTATCATTCATAATAATCAGAGCTACAGATAAGCAGCGTATTTACAAAAGTATGCAATTAATTTTCATTAAAACGTAATTATTTTTAAATGAGTGCGTACAATCACGCAATTAAAATATGAATATGAGCTTATGTTTACATATTTAAGCAATTTCCGAATCCGTAGACTGGTTGATTATTTCAATTCGGAAGGCTTCAGACAGAACCGCGTTGGTAAAGCTAGTGCTCTCCATTCCATTCATTACGGTAAATAGTAAATATATTAAACCAGTGTATGATTGGAAATGTGTAAACTCTGTCCGCCATAATTTCGTTTTCAACCATGGCTGCTCACGGCAGGAAAAACGAACAGAACCAACACAAATTATGACTTTGCATAGTTTCTTTTCTTCTGGCGCGGATGATGGCAAAGTAATTTGCAAGAAAATAATAGATGAAGTAATTAGTAATTCCACTATACTGTCACAGGCTTGTGTAGAAAGTTTATTGAACGAAACTATCAACAGTATTGTCAAAACCCAAAACATGACTATTCTTCTGTAAGCAAATTAAGGATTGAATGACCAAGTTTTCGTTGTTACAGGTCATTTGTGGTGCGTTGCTTCTAATATTGAAGAATATTATGTTTAAAAAATACAATATTCGTCAATAAAAATATTACCCAATTGATTTGAACTTAGGGGATAAAACATTTTTGGTTCCCATTGTAATGACAAAATACCCAATTACAAAAAATCAGGGGGTGATAATGCAATTACACCCAAAGCTTATATGTAGCTCTGATGATCATGCACATATTATACTGGCTGTTGTGACTTATTGAAGCTAGCAGAAACATTTCTTGAGAATATACTGTACAACCTCTGTAGAGCAACACCCTTTGGGAGCTGCAAATATTAGCAATTGTACAGAGGTTGTTGATGTACAGAGGTTATTATATATCAGCTTAGGTAAATTTTGAAGGTGTTGTAATAGAGGTTGTTGCTCTACAGAGGACTGCTCTGGAGAGGTTGTACTGTACACAACTTAATCTGGAGTTTACCTTTTTGTTCAGCTGTTTCTTGTTGCTCAGCTAAATCAGGTTTTTCCTCTTTTTGTTGACCCGCATCTTCAGGTTTTTCACTCTCAGCTTGTTGTGACTCTGGAGCTTGTTCAGTACTTGGGGTTTCCTCTGTTTTCTCCTGGGCAGGTTCAGTTGGTTTCTGCTCCTGTTGAGATTCTGACAAACATTGAAATAGGTTAGTTTCTCCAAGTAAATGCAGTGAATGTGCAGTTGATACTGGCTTTTAAAAGAAGGATGAAGTTGTATAGACAATTAGGTTCATCTCTATGATATGAGAACCCACAACCCCTGTCGTAATTCTGCAGTATGTGACTCTGCCCCTGTCATGAGTCTACGATAAATTATGCTGTCATAGCTGTCAATGGTCTTTGAAGGGCAAGGGAACCGGAAGTCACATCACATCACTAAATTGAAAAAAGGGAAAACATATTAAAACGGGCCTATAGAAACTATCCAGTTTATAAATGAGTTTCCTCGTAAAATAAAAGTCTTTATCATTATTATATTATTATCAGGTCTATTATATCGCCCGATCTGTGTATAATATTAATACACATATTTGTATATCATATACAGATGTGTGTATCAATTGATACAAAAATCGGGATTATTGCATAAATATGCAATTGCAATAAATTGTTTAAAACTAAGAACTCTGATGCATATCTTTGAATACGAACATATTTTAATAAACAGTCTTTTTTTCTTTAATTATCTTGCTAAATGTGCCTGTTAGGAAAAAGGTAAATACGCAAGAAACGCACTGATAGGCATAACAAATGATAATTGTGCTGAAACATGTGATACATGCACATATATATAGTTCATACAACGAAATGCACTTTTTCCTTATTAAAAAAATATTCCAACTTTTCTTATGACATATCCCGATTTGTGTATCAACGTATACACAGATCTGTATATGATATACAAATCGGGAGGATACACAAATCGGGTTATATAATAGACCTGATTATATGGTTTTATCCATATTTGGCTTTCAACTTATTGATCAGGGTTTGTAAGAGTGGTCGCCCCTTATAGCGGGGTATGGGGGGGGGGCGAAGTCCTACAACACAGAGAAAATTGAGTTTTTCAAACCAAATATGACATACATTCCCTAATAAGTACTGATTCATAATATATACCTTGGACGAACAAGCCGAATGACACCATTAAAAAAGATTGTATCCCCGTGGTATTGGAAATGGCGCACTTAACAGTTTACGTCATTATTTTGTTATAAATATAAAACGTTCATAATTAAAGTGATTGAGCAATGATAGGGCAATTCAATGGGAACATGTTGACACTAAATATCAATAGTCAATTCCATCAATGCATGTTGTATGACCATTACAATGAAAGACACGCTCAGCTTATTATTGCAGGTCCGCGTGATATGAAATGGCGCACCTTTCCTATAGGTCCCTAGAGGTAAAAAAATAAAAGGATTCATGATGTAGTTGTTTCCAATTTTATTTTATGGCTATATAGTCCATTTTTATATAATAGTTAGCTTGGTTTGTATACTTCTTAGATAATAAATCAATAATTAGTATCGAGACAGAATTGCACTGGTTACTAATTGCCATTATACTTTTTGAGTCACCAAGACAATTTGAAGATGTCCAAACAAGTGTTAAATCATCTATTACTGTCATGTAAGAATCATTCATGTCATTTGCATAGTCTGATCTGTCACCAACTTGACTTGGGAATGCCGAAAATATCAATGACAGTTAATATTAACAAAATTTTCAAAACATATTATTTCAGATTTTGACTAGTTTTTTCAGTTTTTCTTAATAAGAAAGTTACATCCTTCTGGACACCATTTCCTGTGTTTGACAGTGTGTAGGACATTTTAATCATATTACATGGTGTAAACATGGATGCCAGTGCTCTTTACAAAAAAAATTTGAAGTTAAAATTTCATTTTACAAATTTGTGTGATTACGATATTTGAGGAATAAAGTGACATAAGAAAATAACAACAAATAATTATGGGTAAAGCATACCTTTCAAGTTCTAAAAGCACCAAATTTTACTAAAATGAACATTGTTTATTTGCATTACAGACCAAAACCATACATCCTTCCAAAAATATACTGGAAATGTATGTCATTTTGGGTCTTAAACTCAAGAAAAGACCACTTATCTCAGAAATTGGTGTTGACATTATCAAGAAGATAGATAGATAGGTGCGCCATTTCTGATACCGCGCCACAACCCATACCACCACGATATGACAAATTTGCATGTTCATTGTGCCGATGATTTACCCTTTTTGAATTGAATACTCTATTGTGTGCATGATCTAGGGCTTTATTGAGGGTGACACACAAAAAATGCATGTGTCTTGACAGGTATGTTAGCTCTACAATTTACCAACTGAGATAGCCTGGCCTGTCAGCTGATAGACACCATACAGTTGTAAACTACAGTAGCTGTTACATACCCTATCGTCTGGATCAACCACTCCACTAACCCAAAACAACTACAACACCATACTTTGGCGAGATGTATTGCCTTAGCCAAGTTAGGTAAAAGCTAAAACCAAAGTGATTGTCACTTTGGCACAAGTTTGAGGTGCAAAGATGTCGGTTAAAATAACCATTATCAATGGAATTTTAAAGAATGACAATAGTGCGTTTATTCTGAGTGATATTTTCTTCCTCCGAGGTATGGTGAGATGCGTGTAATTTGCTTATATATCTCTTAAAATACCTGGATTTGCTTCTGGAGCAGGTTGTTGTTCTTCACCGCCGTCCATCTTGGATTTATCCAATCGTTGCTATGACATTTGCGCATGCGTGAAAACGTTTAGCAGGCGTTTTTATAGTTGAATATGCGGAACCAGCATGATTTAATTTTTTATTTTCCCATTTTTAAGGTATATTAAAAAACTTACAGTTGAGAAAAAGTTGGTTGTACCACAAATATCAGGTTATTATGCCCATTTGGGTTTATTTTCCCTTTTTGACATAATATAGTATATATAGGCCTAGTCTCAAATTCATATTTGTGGACCATGTATTGTAAATTGGCTCTGCAAAATATGTTATCCACTATAAATAAAGTTGTTACTTACTTACTTATATATATTTCATGGAAAGTAATTTTATACTTAATAAGATGATATTCCAACAACACATTAGTTGGGATATCTTGTACAATGTCGCACAAACAAATGCTTGTTACACAATACATACATGTACATGTTTAAAATTTATATAAATTAAAAACACTTCTTCTTCCTTATATTGAGCAGGGATCTTGAAAGATCGTAAATAGCTCAGCAACAAAATGTTCATGGTGATGGCGATCAAAAATTCAGTTTGAGTTAAAATTCAGAGTTCATAGTTTAAAGCATTAACACTTTTTACACTGTAGATTTATAACGATCCGTCTATATCGTCCCAGTCCGAAGGAGACTGAAAGTCCTCCAGGGATGGCGTCGCAGATACTCTGGTTGGAAGTGAGTTCCAGTCCTTCACCGTTCTAGGGAAGAAGGTGTTAAGGAATGTCCTGTCTGTGAGGCGCTTCTAGTAGAATCTGTTTCCCCCGCGGGTTCGGCCATCGCTAGGTTTCAGGTATGTCGATGCTTGGATATCTACAAGTCCATGGTGAACCTTGAAGAGCATCGGGAGTCTGCCTTTGCGTCGACGACTTTCAAGCGATTCCCACTGGAGGTGTTCTAGCATCTTCGTGACACTCCCGGGGCATGGGGTCTTGCTTGTATAGTCGTTGACTACAAATCTTGCTGCTCATCTTTGCACCTGTTCTATGCCTTTGATGGTGGACTGTGATGCAGGATCCCAGACAGTAGCTGTGTACGTACTCGACTGTTGGCCTAGCGATGGCCCTGTATGCTGCTGCCATAACTGATAGGATGCAGTCTTTGAGATTGCGGCGGAGGAAACCGACTGTCCTGTTGCCCTTCTTGATAGTGTTGCCTATGTGGCAATCCCAGCTGAGGTCTTCTGAGATCGTGACTCCGAGCCATTTGCTGCCGTCGACGATCTCTAGTGTATATCCATGCAGCTGGTAGTTGGTCACAAGTTTTCTTATCCGCTTGGAAGCTATTCTCATCACAACACATTTGCTGGGGTTGAAGTCCATCTGCCATTTCTTCTCCCAAAGTTCTAGGGAAGTGAGGTCCCTTTGCAGGAGCTTACTGATGACCTTATGCAGTAGACTGCCATCCGCAAATAGTTTGGTGATGAAATGCTTGACGACTTCGGGTAGGTCGTTAATTGATGTAAGCTAGGAACAGGAGTGGTCCTAGTACAGATCCTTGTGGAACACCAGATTTCATGTCAGCATATTTAGAAGAAGCACCCAGGACGACTTGTTGGTTTCTGCCAGTAAGGAATGACTTGATCCAATGTATGGTGCTTTTCCTGACCCTATAGTGCCCCTATGAGCGGACAGAGAACTATAACACATAGAATACGTCTTCTAAGTCTCTGGAGCAGGTTAAGGGCAAATCAATGGAATTTTATTTGATTTGCCATTTACACATGTGTTTCCTTCAAATTCCTAGTGATAGGGAATGTAACAGATAGCAACAATTATTATGGCTTGTTCAGTGTTTAGTCAACCTGGAATGGAAACAGTTGAGAGTTGGTGCTTCAATTACATTCGATGACAGTGTATTTATTCAATGTTTCAACAATTATGTGGCTTAAATATATTTGTCTCGGATTTCCATTTGCTCTGGGTTTGAAAGTGTTTACTGTGCCATTTTCGTTAAATAAAGACATAGGGTTGAAGGTTGGTCTGTCCCTAGCAATATATGGTCTGCACTAATCAAAATTGCTAAACCGCAACTATATAATTTTGTATAATTATTTTGTTAATAATTCAAAGTATTGCATGTACTCAAACGATTTTTTGGTGAAATAATGATCTATTCATTTTTTGCCGATAAACAGTTGTGTTAGTTGTGACAGGCTTCTTAACGTTATGAAGCATATTTTACAAAAGCACACATTAGTCATTCTTCACCTGTGATATCCTGGGAACTTTACTAACCACTGATTTATGTGTATGATATTAGTTTACCCAAAATATATATTTATGAACACATGCATATTGCAACGCATGGCAAGCACGTGTTCAAAAACAATTTGGCATAACAAACGACTGTCCTCCTAGAAAACACGTAACATGCCGAGATTGGCCCAAGGCGAACTCGGCTGATATGTATAAGAATCTTACAGCAACATTTTTAAAAGGGCTTCTGCAATGAAATGTTAATTTTCAATTTGCAAAAACACGCTTGCATGTTGACAAATTAAAGGTGCCTGTAAAAAACGGAGATAACCACGAAATAGAAAAACATATTTTAATTTAAAAAACTGAGGACCGCAACTATCCGAGCTCACATCCCAACAGGTCATCCGCGTTCTTTTTGTGCCAAACTCGGCTTGATGGTTTTTTTCGCGTAGGAAAAACCATCACTTGTAAACATCAAAACCGTTCATGAACACGTGCATGCCTATTTATAAAGCGTGTTAGATAGAGAGGGGAGCCCATCCCTGGAGAAAGTATCGTTGTAGGTCCTTACGTATACATACTAAGTCTTTTCAAAAAGCATACTGTTCTCCCAATGAACAACCACTTGCTATCGTGTGTGCATGTGACAAGTAACACGTGCGCATGTGATTCTCGTTGACATCCGCGCGCGCTGTTTAATAAAAATTGTCTATGCCCCTGTTTGAAACCGTACAATAACAACTCGTATCCTGATGTTCCCTATTTCCGGGCATACATAATTTTACCAGTAGCCAGATAGCTTGACAGACGAACACCAGGCGGGCGTACGTGCCATAGGCGGATCCAGGGGGGGGGCGGACCCGGCGTACGCCCCCCTAAAATCGCCGGAGCCTAGGTAATTTCTCATATTTTGGATGTAAGAACAATATTGATATGCAATTTTTTTCGCTCGCTTCGCTCGCGTACATTAACCAATAATCAATTTATGGAATTTAAAGTGAACTTAATGCTGTATGCAAAAACAAGATGTGGGACTGATTGGTAGCATGGTGCCAAACATCGGCTACAGAAATGCCGAGATTCTTGCACATTAAAAATGTCCGACAAGACATAAACTATTAATAGAGTTGGCTTTATTTTCTAATAAACCTGTCCTTTTCATTAAAAATAAAATACCTCAGAATGCAGCTGACGTGGTTCTATTTAAAAAGTCACGAGGTAGAAAGCCACTGCCCCGTGGACTCCCTAGTCGCTGAATCCCAAGTACTTCACATTTCCACTTAAACAAAACTGAAGCCCTGGAGTTCGCAGGGTATGCTGCTCAGATAGACATTGCCTTTTTTCGCGACGAATTCACAGCAGCTATATATCAGTGAATATTATCAAGTCGATTATCGTTAGTCCTGACTATGCTGTTCATATAAACAACGATTTTTCTAGCTCGCTTCGCTCGATGAAGAACTACGTAAATTCAATGAAAGCTTTTGATTTACCATTGAGTTGTTTGGGTATGCTGCTCAGACAAACACTGATTTTTTTTCTAATTCTGACAATTACTGCATCAGTGAATATTACCAGGTAATAAGAATGTGGTGTACGAAGCTGAAATAGATAATTGCATTTTTTCTTGCTCGCTACGCTCGCACAACCACTATAAGTTAATTTTTTCAAGTAGGGAATGAGTTTGAGGGATATGCTGTTCAAATAATAAATGCATATATTCTTACTCGCCTTGCTCTCACAATAATTTTATCAATGAATATTATAAGATAAAGAACGAAATTGTGTGGAATGCTTCTCAGAGATACATTTTTTTTCTAGCTCGCTTCGCTCGCACATTTTCTTGAGGGGGGGGGGTATCAATACATGAATGTTCGCCCCCCCTAACGACAAATCCTGGATCCGCCCTTGCGTGCGGACGGGTGGGACGGACCGATTGGGTGTCCCATTTCGTGGTTTACGTTCATTTTGCAGAGATAAATGAAACAGACTATAGTAGGTAATTTCCATTCGTCGGAATTTCACACGACTTGGATCTATAAATAGACACAGTCGTCCTTAGCGAGCAGCGGGAAAACCCGTATGTGTTGATACGATGTTCCGATTGGTTAACTTGGTCACGTGCTCATCTGGAAAGTCCTGAATGCCATTTTGTTTCCACGCAGCAACTTGAAATATGGGATTTTGGATCAGGAATATCTTTGTGGTTTCTGGATTTTTCTGTGTACATGAGGTATTTTTGATGACTATTGATGATTTATAATTGGAGCGAAATAGTAATGAACACTAAAATGGACGGCAAGAAAACGAAACGCAGAAAGAGTGTCGGTCGCAAACGACACGGTTCGATGGAGGAAAAACCAAAATCAACAGAGGTCATGAATGAAAAAGAGAAACAAGATAGACTTGAGGCGGCTAATGCCCTGTCTTCTTTGATGTTCCTGCCACCATTGTCTGGTGATGCCGATGACGATGAAGGTAACATAAAGAGTAGTCAGGATACGCCCTCCTCCACGATTTCTCATTTAAGGAGCCTCTCATCTTTACCGGGAATTCCCAATACTTTGGGTATAACACCGCAACTTCCAAAGCTTGGCAGACCGCCAAAATCATCTGCAGTAGATGCAATTACAGCTGCACGAAATAACGCTATCCTGGCAGGTTTGGAAAGTAGACTTAATAAGTCTATGGCTGGTGACAACATGACAGCCTCGGCTGCCCATTCACGGACAGGGGTGAAATCATCCAGGTCGACCAAGTCTCATTTATTGAGCTCCCCTTTACCACTGACACTTCCTCATTCCAAACTCTTTGCAAAACAAGTACCACTAACTATACCAGTAATACCTCATGCACACACTGTAAATCAGAATGTAGTGAAAGCTCTTAGAAACGCTATGGCTAAAAATATTGTTAAAACCGAATCGGACAGGACAATTGACGCTAAAAGTACAATGTCCACTGTGACTCAAGATGTTGAAAAAGTAGAGGCCACTTCGTCATCTATTTCTTTAAAGAAAAAGGATAACTCGGACACAAATCTTCCGTTAAAGAAGAGACGTTTAGTGGGAATGATGAATTCATCTTCCGCGGAAAGTACAAGTGAACCAGTTGTGAACTCCGGATCACTCGCTACTTGCAGGCAAATTGAAGACATACTTCAAATGGAAAATGAGCAAATGGATGGACAAAGATTCAAAACTTCCAGTATGGTCACAGTTAATGCGTCTGACCCTTTTTCAAAACCAGGTAATTGTAAATAATAATAAACTCCTACCAAATTGAAAGTCTAATTATTGCTAGGAGACAAAAAACAGGTGGTTGTTTAAATTGCTAAAAACGCAGTCATCATTTATCATTTTTATATTATATAGTACAATCTCTTTAGAGCAACACCCTTTGGGAGCTGCAAATATTGGTCAATGTTAGAGGTTGTTGCTCTACAGAGGTTAAAGTTATAGTAAATAGTGACTAAGGGAAATGTTAATGGTTCTGTTATACAGAGGGTGTTGCTCTACAGAGGGCCGCTCTGGGGAGATTGTATTGTATGCTACTTCCATACATGTTAAAGTTTAAGAGATAAAGTCTGATGCTCAGTCAATAAAAACAGATAGCAAATATTTTATACGAGTATAAACAGGACAATATTTTTGTTTAGCTTTCTGTTACAAACACACTTTGTGTATTACTCTTTTTTTTCAGGTAAATATAGGCATTGATTTAGGGTTTCTGAATTAACAAAGTAAAAATAACTAGTATACATGTATCATTTTCGTAAAAAATATCCTGCAGTGCACTTGTATTGTTATTCAATTACCTAATCGTATTTTATAAACTTTAATTTAAATTATTTGCATGTCAAATCCATATACTGCTATGTACAGAATATACATTACGATTTGTGTCCATGTCACTTGGGGATAAATATGTTATCCTTTAAATTATATTAGATAGGGCCTAAAATAAAGTATTGTTTGTTTCCCCTTCTGCTACCTACCCAGAGTAAAACGGCCCTACCCAAAATATTTTATTGCCCAAATTGAAATGATATTTTGTATTAACAAATTCTGATGTAATGTTATTTTTTATACAGGCTTGTTTTTGCAAGTAAATTTTGTACCTATTTTAGATTCAAGACTGTTGGTTTTCACCCTAGAGGTATCACTAAATTTCATTATGTCTTATTCAATAAATTCCAAAAAAAAATATTTAACCTACCTACGTATCCATTCTAAATCTACTTGGGTTGGTAAGGGAAAGAAAGAAACTTTAGAATATTTTAAGGTCAGCTTAGTTAAATGTCTTGATTCTTTTTCTGATCATTCTTAATTTCTAGATTATCAAAAGACTTTGAAGGAAATGCAGGGCTTTTTTTCGCTGAATTGTGAAGAGGCCCAAGCCCTTTTGTTTTGTGAAAATTTAGCGCGAAAATTCTCAAAATTGTGAAAAAGTAGACAAGGAAACTTTTCAAATTGTGAAAAACTTAATGCGATAAATCATCAAATTATGATACAAAATTTTTAAGATGTAAGTTAATTTTTTGTCAACTTTTCTCAAACATGCATGTATCTATGAAATAATACTTTATATCAAGTCCTGTACATGAATATATGACTGTTATCTGTGATTTGTTTGTTTGGTGCTTTGTGAAGTTGATTTTACAAAAACCATGACGCAAATTCTAATTGTGAATTAAGGGGCCTTTCAGGTTTGTGAAAGGGGCCTAAAGCAAATTGTGAAGGGGCCTAATATAGGCCCCTCGTATATAGTGAAAAAAAGCCCTGAAATGCCCACTTAAGGCGGTGCATTTGTTCATATTAGTTTAACCACACGTTTTTAATTGTGGCCTGATACATGTATCAATTTAGTAAGACAACATGTGCTAATAAATGACTTAGTTTGACTAATTTATGTCCTTGGTCATTCAATTATTACGCAATCACGTGACAAGTAGTTTTCACTATTAATATTACAGTTCACTTATATGTAACCGGTAAGAAACTTGTTCTTAATCTTATCAGTCAGGTTTGCATCCCGCCCCTTGGTAACTAGAGCTACATTAACTTAAGTCATATTTATTTCAGGATATGGATATGTTCATGGCTATATTTAGTAACATTTATTATGAAATTACTACACTCTATTGATATGTTCTCCAGATCGTGAGATTTACCTGTCAGGTTTTTAATCTATTTTAAGCATGTCGTTTATATGTCAGAGAAGTTGTCAAAAATCAATATTATTCCAAAGTTATTATTTAAAAGTACCAATTAAAGTGTGTATGTAAAACATTGTTTGCATTTGAGTTTAGTTAATTAACAGCATATTTCATCAAGTTGGCCTTATTGGAGGTATAGAGCAGTGTCTTCCGGTTTAAAGTAATATATTTAAAATGTTCAGGCTGAGTCACAGGTGGTCTAAAAAAATGGAAAGCACTTATTTTATTGTTTAATAGAACTGTACAATTAATTTGATGGATTGAGTTTTTTTGAAGGGGGCGTGATTTTAGCACTAGTAATTTTGTAGTAAGTTGATACAGGCTATAATATCACACCATGCCCTCAGCCTTTTAACAGAAACATGCATCCTGCTTTGGCAAACGGAAAAGTTAAAATATGTTACGTTTAAAGTACGGCTTTAGTTTAAAGTACGGCTTTAAGTGTTATTTCCTTGGTATGGGTATAAACTGATAAAAGCTGTTGAATAGTTTATATAATTGTTTCACTATAGTTTTTATCTATACTATTTGCGAATGAAAGAAACTAGGTCATCCACTGAACTGAATATATACATGGTATCTATAATTATGTTCTTAAACTTAACCGGGGATTTTCTGAATATATAGTCAGAATCTAATATATAGTCTGTTTCAAAATTTATACATTGTAGATAGCAAAACAGATAAATGGAGTAAAAATCATTTTCTGAAAATTTCAGCCACATTCACATTGTTTGTATTTTAAATGTTCATACATTAACAAATTTCAATGAAAGATGATAGATTTCAGAGAATTTCTAAGTTCTCAG
Source organism: Spisula solida (assembly GCA_947247005.1). Classification (NCBI taxonomy): domain Eukaryota; kingdom Metazoa; phylum Mollusca; class Bivalvia; order Venerida; family Mactridae; genus Spisula; species Spisula solida. The sequence goes on along the minus strand of OX365947.1, from coordinate 34,706,161 downwards.
AGCATTAAAATTACAACTGTCTATATTAATGGATGAAAATGATGCAAATTTATAATGTATAAGTTAGGCTCTAAGTAGTTAAGGCCAGGTCAGATTAAGTAAATTCCTGTTATCATCCCATCATGCATTATTTACATTTCCTGCATATAGTTTCCAAGATTGTTCTACTTGATTTCAGAACCACTGTAAATAGAGCTGAAAAATAAAATCTTTTCCTCTTTTATTTTGAATGATAATCAAGCTTAATCAATTTTTGATGGCCTTAATTTGTTTGATTACAGTTAAATAATTAGTACAGGTAATGAAGTGCCTTGTCTGTAGCCGAATTTGTCAGAAAATCTTCCTACTTTCTGTTTCACTTAGCAATATTAAACATATCATAACTGATTGACGTAGTTTAGGTCCATTGTTTTTAAATTACCTCCCTTTGATAGCATTAATTTTTTAGTCATTAACTGTTTATTTCTTCAACTAAAGGTTTGGGCTATAGTCCTCAGCATATTATACAATATAAACACTATTTATGCCCAAGACCTTTAAATTAAAAAAAAAATGACTTGAATGGACATCTTTGCTAAATTTGATATGGGCCCATTGTATTTTTGCTGAGTGTGTTTAGTAGTTTGTTAAGGTTGTTTTATTGAATATTTCAGAAGAAGGTTACAGACCAGTACAAGTTGATCCTCGGACTAGTTTGATGGTTCTATCAGACTTAAAGTTTGCTCTCACACCCGATGAAGACGGTGATCTGTAAGTTTAGAAAGCATAATATTTATCTACGGGGAAACTGGGAGAAACATTGATAAAAGGTAGCAAAAATCTATATAGGGGAGTTATAGCATAATTTATGCATGTATTATTATCAACTATTAAACCAAAATAGAAAAAGTTTTCTTGACAGGGACTACAATTTTGTGGGGTGTAAAAATACAGAATTCAACTTTGAAGATAAAAATCTGAAGAATAAAAATATTGTTTGTCGATTTCAGAGTTGAATTTATCTATGAAACTTAGTCCCCACCAAATACTTCGATTTTATTTGGGTTTTGAAAAAATTTAATTCGATATTTAATAAAACTAATTGGGTAATTTGTCTTTTATGTACTATTTTTCACTATAACATCATTTTCTATTTGCTTTTTCTTACTCCCTCCCCTCAAAATCTATTGGGTTTTTAAGAAAATTAATTGGGTAATTATCCCAATACGCAGCTTATCTGTAGCTCTGAATAGGGGCAGTTGTAAGCCAGTACACTCATAATAGGGGCTGTTGTAAGGTATCCTACACATGCAAAAATTCGTTAAAATCATGTAGTTCTCCCCGAATATGAAGATGAAATGTTACCAAACTAGGAGACCAGAGTCCCATCCCAAATGTTAAAAAATCCGTATACAGTCTGATTAGATGACAAATACTGGATGTTAACAGTATTTTCTGATCAATAATTAATTGATTGGAATGTCATGAAATGTTCTTGATATAGACATAGTGAGTGTAACTACCCTCAGTGTGTCTGGTAGTCATTACCATGTTATACAAATCTAGGGTTGATCGGTTAGTGTTTGTGATACTGAAAAAATATTTAAACATTCTTGTTGAATTACTGTAGAGATTTTATAAAGATGTTGCAAATCTGCATCTACAGTGTAACCCTTGATTTCAGACTTTCCCATATGTTAATGTAGCTGTTGTCCCTTGATTATAGCTGTTGTACGATTATCTCCCTTGATTTCAGACCTCTCCATATAGCTGTTGTACAATTATCTCCCTTGATTTCAGACCTCTGCATATAGCTGTTGTATGATTATCTCCCTTGATTTCAGATCTCTCCATATAGCTGTTGTACAATTATCTCCCTTGATTTCAGACCTCTGATATAGCTGTTGTACAATTATCTCCCTTGATTTCAGATCTCTCCATATAGCTGTTGTACAATTATCTCCCTTGATTTCAGATCTCTCCATATAGCTGTTGTACAATTATTTCCCTTGATTTCAGATCTCTCAAAATAGCTATTGTACAATTATCTCCCTTGATTTCAGACCTCTGCATATAGCTGTTGTACAATTATCTCCCTTGATTTCAGATCTCTCCATATAGCTGTTGTACAATTATCTCCCTTGATTTCAGATCTCTCCATATAGCTGTTGTACAATTATCTCCCTTGATTTCAGATCTCTCCATATAGCTGTTGTACAATTATCTCCCTTGATTTCAGATCTCTCCATATAGCTGTTGTACAATTATCTCCCTTGATTTCAGATCTCTCAAAATAGCTATTTTACAATTATCTCCCTTGATTTCAGACCTCTGCATATAGCTGTTGTACAACTATCTCCCTTGATTTCAGACCTCTGCATATAGCTGTTGTACAATTATCTCCCTTGATTTCAGACCTCTCCATATAGCTGTTGTACGATTATCTCCCTTGATTTCAGACCTCTCCATATAGCTGTTGTACAATTATCTCCCTTGATTTCAGATCTCTCCATATAGCTGTTGTACAATTATCTCCCTTGATTTCAGATCTCTTCATATAGCTTTTGTACAATTATCTCCCTTGATTTCAGACCTCTCCATATAGCTGTTGTACGATTATCTCCCTTGATTTCAGACCTCTGCATATAGCTGTTGTACAATTATCTCCCTTGATTTCAGACCTCTCCATATAGCTGTTGTACAATTATCTCCCTTGACTTCAGACCTCTGCATATAGCTGTTGTACAATTATCTCCCTTGATTTCAGACCTCTCCATATAGTTGTTGTACAATTATCTCCCTTGATTTCAGACCTCTCCATATAGCTGTTGTACAATTATCTCCCTTGATTTCAGACCTCTCCATATAGCTGTTGTACAATTATCTCCCTTGATTTCAGACCTCTCCATATAGCTGTTGTGCATGAAGACACTGAGTTAGTGAAGAAGTTTATAGATATAATGTTGATGTCTGGGAAAACTGTGGATAGATTCAACAAACTACAACAGGTACTTTGCATGAATCAATAATATCATTACTTGGTGATAATTTCAAATTGGTATTGTGCATTTGATTTATGTATATTATAAAATGTATTTTGTTGAAATTATGTACCCTTTTTTGTTATATTTTTGCATTCTTTATGGCAATTTTGGGAAAAACAGAAAAAAGGCGCTAACATTCGGAATTTGGAAACATTTATCAAAGTACATTGTAATAGCTTATAATTATGGGTTGTTTTGAATGAGAAAGGAAAATAGACGAAACTCATCAACAATGCTTTAAGAGGAGAACAATGAGAAGGGGCAAACATAGATGTCAGGGTGTGGAATACTATTGCCATATTACAGCTACAAATATGCCCTAAAATACACACATGTATTTAGTAGAGGAAATTACATAGTCATACAATCAGTGGTTAGTTAAGTGACAATCAGTGGTTAGTTAAGTGCCTAGATTCTGGTGTCAGATGACTATGCCGGTGGACAAGAATGAGGAATGGGTCCTATAATTCTGGAAAAATCCAGAAATCTGAATTTGTTGCTCTATAAAGAGTGAATTTTTATGTAGAAAATGAAAGTTATTTAATGAAAAAATTCAAAGAATTAACAAAGTTATGGTCATTTGAAGTTTCATAAGTTGATATTTAACTATAGAACTATGTTTGAAACAGAGTTTGGCTGTATGGATGTGTGCTAATGACGCCAAAACAGACTTTTGACTCATTTTCAGGATTTGACATTTTGCCTCAGTAGGACCCCTTGGAAATTATTGTAAAAATTGAACCTTCCTATTTTCAGACCCCTCTTCATTTAGCGATAATTGTAAACAAACCGGATATCATGAAAGCTCTTCTTTCTGCTGGTGCCAATCCTAATCTTCTCGACCGACACGGATGTACATCTGTCCACTCATCCATCTGTAAACAATTTGACGAGTGTATGGATGCTGTGTTGAAAGATTCTAGAATGGAAATAAATTTGAATTGTAGAGATTATGAAGGTAAGGTTACCTTTCTGTTCAAAACATAATAATAATAGCTTCTGTACAAACTATAATAACAATAATTCCTGAAAGATGAAACTATAATATTATATAGAGGATCTTGCATGAGTGCTCATTACATACGAGTTTTATTAAACGAAATAAAAAATTAATAAAAATTAATAAATTAATAAAATTAAATTTTATTAAAATGATATGACACAAGGCTTTGCCGAGTGTCATATTGTTTTTGTTGACTTAATAAAACTCGTATGTAATGAGCACGAATGTAAGATTCTATTTATCACATAACCTTAGAAAACGCTTATTATTGTTCAAAAGGATGATGTACGCTGCATCAGTTTCAGCCAAAATTCAGCTGTACAATTAGCGCGACGTCATGGCGACGTTGATATTATCCTGACGTCATTGACGGATTAATGCATGGATTGGCTAACATCACGTCAAGCTCTTTTACATATTTATTGCACAGTCTGGGAGTGCCGAACGATATTTACGGCACAGCTTTACGGCACTCCTGGAACGCAGGTTATGTGATAAACACTACTCTTCTCTCATTCATTAGTTATTTATTACACATTCTAACACTGTCTCTACTTTTCTCCATGTAAACGTATAGAGTCATAGCGTTATTAAATAAACGGTATATCACGGTCGAATTTCGGCTGTTTAATTTATCTCATACATATATTTTGCAATTTTTATCAATGACATTTACGTCTTGTTTATTTTATGACGTCATGAATTGTGACGTTCCGTAAAGCGTGACGTTTTGCATAATTTTCTTTTGGTAGCGTTTCTGTGTATCTATTTGATTATATTCATATTCTAGCAATATGTTTTTGCATGTATCAATTCATATGCGTAAATGTGAAATAAATATTTGAAATTTGGCATTAAATAAACAGAATAGTATAAATGCTTAAAAATCCAAGGGCAGACGTTACGATACTTTGAACAGCAGAAGTTGTCTATAGCAACATGAAAAATAGCTAAACAACTCCACAAATAAATTAGTCCGTATAAAATTGCACACATTACACGTGTTAGAATGCAAATAGATTGCAGTTTTGCATGATATACCGGTGAATAGATCTCGGTTTGTCGTTCATATGCATAGTTATGTATCACTCAGGCCTACGACCTTCTTGATTAATTCTTATGTATGTGATCTGTTCACCGGTTTATCATGCAAAACTGCAATCTTATCCTGCATCTACCCAAGCCTTGGCATATAAGAGTTATTTCCCTTTGACTTGTTTTTAGCTCACCTGTCACAAAGTGACAGGGTGAGCTTTTGTGATCACTCTTCGTCCGTCGTCCGTCCGTCCGTCGTCCGTCCACACTTTGTTTGTGTAGACACTAGAGGTCACAACTTTGGCCTAATCTTTATGAAACTTGGTCACAATGATCACCTCAACAAAATCTAGGTCAAGTTCGATATTGGGTCATTCAGGGTCAAAAACTAGGTCACAAGGTCAAATCATAGAAAAATCTTGTGTAGTCACTAGAGGTGACAATTTTGACCTAATCTTTATGAAACTTGGTCAGAATGATCATCTTAACAAAATCTCGGTCAAGTTCGATACTGGGTTATCAAAGGTCAAAAACTAGGTCACAAGGTCAAATCATAGAAAAACCTTGTGTAGTCTGTAGAGGTCACAATTTTGACTTAATCTTTATGAAACTAGGTCACAATGATCATGTCAACAAAATCTAGGTCAAGTTCTATATTGGGTCATCCTGGGTCAAAAACTAGGTCACAAGGTCAAATCATAGAAAAACCTTGGGTAGTCACTAAAGGTCACAATTTTGGCCTTATCTTTATGAAACTTGGTCACAATGATCATGTCAACAAAATCTAGGTCAAGTTCGATATTGGGAAATCTGCGGTAAAAAACTAGGTCACAATGTCAAATCATAGAAAAACCTTGTGTAGTCACTAGAGGTCACAATTTTGGCCTAATCTTAATGAAACTTGGTCACAATAATCATCTTATCAATATCTAGGTCAAGTTCGATATTGGGTCATCCGGTGTTAAAAACTAGGTCACAAGGTCAAATCATAGAAAAACCTTGTGTAGTCACTAGAGGTTACAATTTTGGTCTAATCTTTATGAAACTTGGTCACAATGATCATCTCAATAAAATCTAGGTCAAGTTCGATATTTGGTCATCCGGGGTCAAAAACTAGGTCACAAGGTCAAATCATTTCAATATGTCAATTTGAAAACCTTGTACATGCAATAGAGGCTACCATTGGGGGTTCATGAACAACTAGGACAGGTGAGCGACCTATGGCCCTTTGGGCCCTCTTGTTATAAGTATCATAATGTCTGACACACAGGTTTCTTTGAATTTCTATAAATTGTGTGTGGCAATGCAGTTATGCTGAGGTTTTAATCCCATTTTAGTGAATGTGATAGCTCTGGGTTCAACCTGAAGTATTTTGTGTTTTACTTATACTTCAGAGGATAAAATACCCCACAATGTTTTACTTCTTTTTAGCTCACCTGTCACAAAGTGACAGAGTGAGCTTTTGTGATCACTCTTCGTCCGTCGTCCGTCGTCAGTCCGTCCGTCCGTCCGTCAACAATTTGCTTGTGTAGACACTAGAGGTCACAATTTTGACTTAATCTTTATGTAACTTGGTCACAATGATCATCTCAACAAAATCTAGGTCAAGTTCGATATTGGGTCATTCAGGGTCAAAAACTAGGTCACAAGGTCAAATCATAGAAAAACCTTGTGTAGTCACTAGAGGTCACAAATTTGACCTAATATTTATGAAACTTGGTCACAATGATTATCACAACAAAATCTAGGTCAAGTTCGATATTGGGTCATCCGGGGTCAAAAACTAGGTCACAAGGTCAAATCATAAAAAAACCTTGTGTAGACACTAGAGGTCACAATTTTGACTTAATCTTTATGAAACTTGGTCACAATGATCATCTCAACAAAATCTAGGTCAAGTACTATATTGGGTCATCCGGGGTTAAAAACTAGGTCACAAGGTCAAAAAATAGAAAAACCCTGTGTAGACACTAGAGGTCACAATTTTGACTTAATCTTTATGAAACTTGGTCACAATGATCATCTAAACAAAATCTAGGTCAAGTTCGATATTGGGTCATCCGGGGTCAAAAACTAGGTCACAAGGTCAAATCATAGAGAAACCTTGTGTAGTCACTAGAGGTCACGATTTTGACCTAATCTTTATGAAACTTGGTCACAATGATTATCACAACAAAATCTAGGTCAAGTTCGATATTGGGTCATCCGGGGTCAAAAACTTGGTCACAAGGTCAAATCATAGAAAAACCTTGTATAGTCACTAGAGGTCACAATTTTAGCCTAATCCTTATGAAACTTGGTCAGAGTGATCATCTCAACAAAATCTAGGTCAAGTGCGATATTGCGCCATATGGGGCCAAGAACTAGGTCTCTAGGTCAAATCACAGGTCTTGCATGTACTGCTATAACAGGTGAGCGACCTAGGGCCCTTTGGGCCCTCTTGTATTAAATTGTTTGTTCCCTATGTTTAACATACAAATAAACAAAACTCTGTGATAAAGCATCCATGTTATGAACCTCATTATCCAATTTTCAACTTTTCCATGGTAACACTTAATATTTTATTGGCTTTTCATTGAAGGTTACTTTCCATTGCACACATGTGTAGAACTTGACAACTTTAATATGTTAGCAGAACTTGTGCATCATGGAGCAGACGTCAACGCTCAGGTACTATATTTGAACATGAAAATTTCTGTTTTTGCCTGAATTTCACTCAGTGTAATTATTCACCTGTTAATTTATTTGATTGATACCCACAAAGATGTATTTTTATGTCTTTTATACTCAGGAATTATATTTCGACTTCTTATCCAAGTACAAAATGTACTTACAAACTTATGTCTTTTATACTCGGGAATTATATTTCGACTTCTTATCCAAGTACAAAATGTACTTACAAACTTATGTCTTTTATACTCAGGAATTATATTTCGACTTCTTATCCAAGTACAAAATGTACTTACAAAATGTACTTGGTCCACTTTGATAGCGTAGTGGTAAAATTAATGTGTGAGGTTCCCACATTAAGACATCATAAATGGTACTGATATTTGTACTCCTTTTTGATGCTCAGCTTAGTCCTGGTGTCAGGAATATGTAACTGGAATGAATGAAATACTGTTGACCAGTGGGACTCTAAACTTTTTTTTTTCAAAAGTACTAGGTCTGAAGTACCCACCTGGTTGGTGCTCAACTTTCATCCAGTAAGGCTGGTGTTTTATTTCATGATTGGAGTGGAATGGTGGCTGAGTTGTTAGCACTCTTGACTACCAATCCGGAGGTCCCTGGTTTGAATTTCGGCCATCATTTATGTAATACTGTATCATGAAAAGGGCCTTAAGTAGGTTGAAATATTGAGAAGCATCAGTTGCATGTTATGCTGAGATCAATTGTCAGTGAGTTATTTCCCTTACTATATTTATCACATTCAGACATAGCTCTTGAGTGAAGCTACTGCCAATCAATGAAACCTTGGCTCCAATCTCTCGAGGCATCTGAAGTAGAAATCTCAGCTCAAATTGAGATTTTGCTCAAATCAGAATATGAAGTTAGAAGTCTCAACTTTTACTGTAATTAACTTAGAATACTGTTTCTGTTTTGTGATGGAAAATTAGAGTTCAGTATCCAGTTGAAATTATCTTAAAGACACATGACCATATTTGAGATGAGATTTTTCTCATATTGAGACGCTTCTGGAGATCGGGGCCTGGTGTCAGTATAATGTGACTGGAGGAATGAATAAAGTGATTATTTGTTTATAGGATGGTAAGGCTGGACGGAGTGTATTAATGTATGCAGTGGAATATAGCAGATGTAGAATAGTACGCTACTTGTTGGGGAATGGAGCTAATGCTGAATTACAGAACTATGCAGGTAAACAATTCTAACTGTATAACCATCATAACTGATGTCTCTAATGCAAAACATTTTAAGGGCTTTTAATTATTGATCTGGCACAACCCTAACATGTTACAAGAATAGCCCCTACTTTGGGGGGTTTAAATGGCCCTACTTTGGGGGGGGGTTAAATGGCCCTACTTTGAGGGGTTTAAATGGCAACTACTTTTAGGGGTTTAAATTGCCCCTACTTTGAAGGGTTAAAATGGTCCTTACTTTTTGGGGCTTAAATGGCCCCTACTTTGTAGGGTTTAAATGATCCCATACTTTTAGGGGTTTATGTAGCCCCTACTTCGAGGGCTTTAAATGGCCCCTACTTTGCACGGTCTTGAAATGTATTTATGAGTAGCAAATTAATAGTAACACTACTATGACTAACAATGTAAAATACCTACCTACATGTATTTTGAGGTACAGGTATATCTTAAACCATGCTATGTATCTGGATTGGTTCAAAGGCTGAGCAGGCTATGTTCTTTGTTCTGTGGAGCAGGTTGCTGTCTGTTTCCCGTCCCCTGAAACATTGAGTCGGGAACCAGGCATTACCATGCTCCACAAAACAGTCGAGTCTCAAAGTCCTACTGTCTACAGTCATGTTCTCCACATGTACAGAAGTTGACAGTTGCCTGTGGCAGAGCTAATTAGTACTGATTTATAATTAATTGCAGGCAAACTGTTTGGATCAACTGTTTTATGATATCCATCATACATGACATAAAAACATAAAACCCAATGAAAGAATATACATGTATCAGGGTATTTATCCTGATGCATCGCTTCTCACTGCCGTCAGAGAATTGTTCTGTTTACATATGACTCTGACGGAACTAATAAAAGCATGTAACGCTCAGACGGAACTCAAAATGTGATGTATCCTGAGTTTTGTCAGAGTGTTACATCGGTTTTCATTTCCGTCAGACCCATATGAAAACAGTACATTTCTCTGACAGAACTAAAAAACATGTATCGAGAATAATACTGTGTGTGTACAGAATATCTATACATGTGTTTCTTAACTTTTATTTTGGTGTGGGTTTCTGTTCAGCATATTATTCGATAGACTTAAATTGATGTTCCAATGTTTGCTCAAAGCATACATGTTGAAGCACTTTGAAATAGTTAATCAAATAAAACATGTGAATTTTGAAAAAAAGTTTATTGAGAAGATGTTAATACTAGTATATACTAGTATAAGCTCAGACATATAACAGATTGTCCCTGGTATAAGTGATGATAAACCTGGACATGTTGGTGTTTCATCATAGTATTTATAAATCTCGGATAATTCAAACAGTTAAAAGTAAACTGTAAATGATTCAGGTCAACAACAGTTTGGACGTGTTGAACCTAGACCAATTTATTGTCTTAAAAAATGCCAAGCATAGCCTTTATTTGTCAGTCAGCTTTCTGCTGAAATAATGGCATATGAGTGCCTTCATCTGTATTTGAACTCTGGTAGCCAGTGCTTTGGAGGCACACAGATTAATTCAGCCAAATTTGTAGTATGCTCTGTTTTACTGGCTATCGAGACCCTGTTACTGGTTTATTTCTCCTTTCTGTGAATCAGTATTCCCATAGACAGCAGCCACCTTTACCTTGTTTATTACCTTTTATAGGTGTGACGCCTCTGATGATTGCTCAAGCTGGTAAAATGGATGACATGTTACATCTACTTAACATCGCTCTAGATAATGTCAGGGTGGAAGATCCACAGTATATACATCAAGCTAAGAAGGTATTGTATAACTATTGTAAAATGAATGTGTTTCAGAAATTCTTAAGCATGTTTGTACTATCTATATTTATCCCATCAACTGATATGATACCATGATATTATGTATACCTGATGAAAAATGATATTTAAAACGGCAACAACTAAATTATTAATCTGCTTGCTAATCTTGAAAGTTTCTGAAAAATGTGTTGGTGCATGTATATAAAAAATATACACACAACTCAAACCTAGAAATATTTCTTAAGCAAACCATACATCTAATGCTATGAAGAATTATTCATTATCTGCAATCACACTTAACTAATTTACTGGTATTTTAAAGGTTCCTATTGCAAGAATTCCCAGCAGGACAGATTTCTCTGAGTCTAAGAGACGACCATCAGTAAATGGAGTACCGCTTGTGTACGAGGAATACGACAGGTCCAGAGACTCGCCGGATAACAGACCATCATACTCCAGGCAATCATCAACTTCTTCACCCATTGATTTAAGTATGAGAGGAAACAACATACAGACACCTACACCAACACCAACACCTGAACCCAAAGGGAGACCACCACGTAAGAGAGGAAAGAAGGAAAGTAAAAACCACAAGGAGAAACATTCACAGAAAAGCAATGTGATTGAAAAACATGCCTCATTAGTTGCTGCCCTTGAAAGTAAGGTTACTTCTGAGAATTCTAGTGTTAAAGTAAATGATTCAAGGACAAGTGGAAGTGATGAGCTTTCCGAGAAAGCTAATGCTTTCAAAAACTTATTTCTAAACCTTCACCCATTGTATGCTCAAAAATTGTTTGAGAAAATGAATCAGGTTTACGGCTTAAAGCCCATTCCGGATATTACACATACACCTGATGTACAAAAGGGTCATAACGAAGTTTATGGAAGTGATAAAGTTCAAAATAATGATAGAATGCAAGTAGGTGAACAATCTGATGCATCTTGGAACAATACTAATGTAAGTACCACTGTAACTCAAACTGTGGAACATGATAAGCCTAAGGCTCTGGAGTCTAAACAGATTGCTGAACATACTGGAGGTAATTCCTATGAACTTAATGAAAAGGATTATAAAAAGGATGTGGAATCGAGTGTACTTGTTAGCAATGAATGTGATTCTAGTGAAACAGTACACAATGTAACTCCTAACAATGCAAACATTGAGACAAACATTAGTGAAACTATGGATGAAGTTGAGTCACCTGCAATGCCAGTTTTATCCAGAGCTACTTCAGAATGTCTTGACACTGATGAGAATGCTGTGGATGATCTCGCCATTTCTTCAGCACCCAGTGTCAGTAGTTCTCCTGTACCTGTAATAAATAAAGTATCAACAGAATGTGACAGTAGTGACAAACAAGACAATACACAAAACACTGACCATACAATGAACACAAAACCAGAAACTGAAGTAAGTAGTAGTAGTAATGTAATTATTAGTGAGGAACCAATCAACAGTGAAGATAATGATTCCAAGATTGAAGATGACCATAGTGCTTCATCTGAAAACCCTGAAGTTGTTAACAAGGGCTCAGGTAAAATTTCCGTTAATGAGAGATTAATTGACTCCACTGCTAATTCTTTAAATCCTACTGATTTTCCTGGAATTCAGTCGTTACCCAAACATTCGGATCAGAATGAACAAAACATACCAACTTCTAATTTTGTTAAAAGTACTGTGAGTACATCTGTGTTAGGGAACATCAGTGATAAGGTTAATAAAGACTATGAGGCTTTTTCTGACCACTCAGATGATTCCATGGAAGTTGAACTTTCCGATGATATGAAAAACAAACTATCAGGTAAAGCAGAAGTATACAATACTTCTGAATGTGTAAAGAACAAATTGTTGGTTGTCACTGAGACTAAACTAGATGTGTCTACAGATAATGTGAGAAATTCTATTGAAGAGCAAACATTAGTGATGGATTTAGATGAAGATGGTGAAAGTGGTCTTGTTATTGATGAAAACATGTCCGATGAAGGTAATAATCTAAACGATAATAATGGGACAGCAGAAGAATTCGATAAGGCAGCGGGTATTAAAGTTTCAGGTAAAAGTGATATAAGAGAATCTGCTGCTGACATAGATCTCCAAGCAGCAGAAAAGGTAGTGAAAGATGGTATTAACAAAGAAGAAGAGACAAGGACAGCTAGTGATAAGTTAAAGGAGTCAGATGATGTGAAAAGTAAATCTGAATCTATGAATGTGACTAATGAAATAAAACTTGTCAATGATATTCAAAAAGACCATAATATGCAGGATGGAAAACAACTAATATCAGATAAGATCTCATCTAAATCTACAGAAATTTCATCTAATCCATCTAGTTCAGAACCAGTATCAGTAGTGGACAATCTGTTAAAAACTGGACAGTCTCATGTTTTGTATTATCATGACGGGGACACTGGTAAATACAAACCTGTACGGATATTTATTGATAATTCAGAGCAGTCATCTCGAGTTCTAAAGCAAATGATTCAGTCTGCTCAATTTTCCACTTTAGATGCAGCAGGTAGCACATCTACCCAACCTGATGCCACTGATTCAGTGACATCTAAAACTGCAGCATCTGAACTGTCAGTACCTATAAAAGGAAGTGTGACCATTGAACGTGCAAAGGAATCGATGGATACTTCAAGTGTGAGTGATGAAAAACTTGAAACTGCTGAAGATGCTTCGAATGTAATAAATGAAGGTAGAGTTAGTATATCCAGTAATGGTCTTACTGGTGTTACAGAAAGCACCAGTAATTCGTTCCAGCATGCATACATTCAATCCTTACATGCGCAGATTGAAACAGATACTAGGAAAAACAACACTATCACCAAACCCACGAAGAGGAAGTCGTCTCCAGCTCCAATGAAACCACATATTGTTCTCACTGAGCCACATTCTGACTTTAAACATAAAAAGACTGTAGATGAAAGTGATAATTCTAAAACCAGTTTACATTCTACAGGTAAAACATCGGTCTCAAATACAGAAACTGTTACTAAATCAATACCATCGGCAGCAAATATACTTGGTAGGAAAGTAATTCAATATCCTTCGACAAAACCAATGGGTTTGTCATCACTAAAGGCGTTATACAATGAAGGTACATTAACTAGAGTGAATCCAGACATTAAAAGTAGACTTTCTAAAGCTCTTCAGTCTTCTTCTAGGAAGTCAGGAATGGATGGTAGTGATTCAGATTCATTTGTGAAACGTAATCCTGTTGAAACTATCCCCACAATTGCTACATCGTCAGATACAAGACAACAATTATAACATATTATTCGTAAGGCTAACAAAGTCAGGTTGTGATATCACAGGTGAAAAACCATATGCTTTCAATTTGGAAAATCCACAGGTGCATTTATTAGTATCTTTATATTAACGAAGACTTTAATAATTGACATTATACCCGTGCAGAGATCGCTCCGTCAGATTATTGATGATTAAAGGTGGTTTGTTATATGTATTCAAGTGAATTATTTGTATTATGCAATCAAGTGCTATAATTAACTTGTGAACATGTACTGGATTGACAACTAGTTTCATGTCAATTAAAATTGTTTCATTTAAACCACTTCCTTGTCAATGTGTAGCATGTTTACAGAATCCTGTTTAAATGTAGGTCGGTTATCTATGTTTATCTTATCAATAGGCGTATTCGACTGGGAAACGTTGGCTATTTCTCAATTACGTACTTACACACCAGTCAAAATACTTCAATCAAATTTCAGAGTATGGATTATGTGTCTTCCATTGCTCTATGAATTTAGCGAATCGTATTCTACGTTGACAAAGTTTTTCATTATATCTAACTGGCTCTATTCAATGGGTTAATTGTTAAGTATAATGCAAGGGGGGTACTTCTACAAAGTTCATGCTCATCAAAAATGCTCAGTCGAATATGCCAAATGGCATCATATGATAATGATTAATACTACCAATATTTGATGAACAACCCTCAACATATAAACAAAGCAAAATTACATGTTTCACATCAATACACAAAATTCGCCACAATATATCATTAAAAGATGAGCAATGTATTGTTGAAAGATGAGAGAATAATTTACTGTTTACTATATTGTTGCAATCATGATTTAGACTTATATTAATATTGCATTATTGTATGTACATACTTAGCATTTGTGTTATTTTTTAATACAGAGTGCATGCATATACATGTACATCCAAATTCTATCACCTTGCTTGGCATTAAAATTTGCAGCATAGTATATGTACATGAATGTTAGTTTAGTCACAATGCTCTTCAATAACTTGCTTTGGTCAAATGAGCTTATTAATGTCAGGTATTTGACATTCTTGCTTTGTACAGACAAGTAGGTCATTTAAATTTCATGAAAACTGATTAGGTCAACTGGAAAAATAACTGAAAACCGGATTTATACAAATCCAGCCTACAAAAGTTTGTTCAATTCGTCAGATTAGCTTTTATACACATTTATTGACTTTACAAATCATTGCTTTCTTGCATTTTTTAAAGAAAAAATTAATATGTACCTGTGTTTTATCATAGAATAAAGTATAGTGTAAATTTTTTCTAGTGTACATTTCTGGCTAGGAACAATTTATAAAATACTGCAAATTTCTTAAACTAGCTTACTGATAATGCATTGGAATTAATAAAATTCTAAAATTATTTCCTTGTGAATGTTATGTTTTTGAAGTATGTTTATTGATATTTTATAAGGATCTTAAGTTAGCTTTTTCTTAAAAGTAATCAGACTCGGATTTTGACCCCAATTCCAACATCTTGCTTGTATGTTAATGTATTTCTTAGAACTGCTACAAGGGGTGATCAATAAATACTCGAAAAAATTCTCTGATTTATTTTTCACCCTTGTAAGTCGATGGAACTTGAGAATCTGTAGATACATTTATTTTAACATTTCCTTGAAATTGTGATTCTCTATTGAATTTTGTGATATGCCAATCTTTTATCTGACAAAGTTTCAGTGATATCGGTTGTGTAATAAAGATTTCAGAGATATTGTTCCCGAAACTTTTATCACCCCTCGTACAGTTTGGTGTTATACTGTTGTATCTATGTTAGTCGAGATACACTGGATAATAAATCTATACAATAATGTAAAATACAGTAGTATATAAAATACTGTATGATATGTACTGTTTTTTGTTTTGTTAACTTTGCTTTATCATGACGATTTTTGACATACATGGATAAATGCATTGAATATGAACATTTTGTATGAGTGTTTTCTTTTATTTCATTGAATTAAGATAATATGTAAACCTATAACTATACCCCCTCCGCCTACCTGGAGGGCATACATGACTACATTCATTCTTGCACTGGAAATTCAGAAACACATCAGTATTTCCCACTCAACTAGAGATGAACTGGTTGGAAATCCGGAGATAGTCTCTCATGTTTCGGTGCTATACACCACGCACATTAAAGAACCAAGTAGTCTATTCAGAAAGAGCTAGGGTAGCATGCCCGGATTCTTTGTATCACACAAACTGTCTTCCCTCAAAGCTGGAGGTTATTGGCCAATAAGGCAGGTATACAACCAGAGGGCCTCGCCCTGGCCAATAAGGCAGGTATACAACCAGAGGGCCTCGCCCTGGCCAATAAGGCAGGTATACAACCAGAGGGCCTCGCACTGGCCAATAAGGCAGGTATACAACCAGAGGGCCTCGCACTGGCCAATAAGGCAGGTATACAACCAGAGGGCCTCGCACTGGCCAATAAGGCAGGTATACAACCAGAGGGCCTCGCACTGGCCAATAAGACAGGCATACAACCAGAGGGCCTCGCACTGGCCAATAAGGCAGGTATACAACCAGAGGGCCTCGCACTGGCCAATAAGGCAGGTATACAACCAGAGGGCCTCGCACTGGCCAATAAGACAGGTATACAACCAGAGGGCCTCGCACTGGCCAATAAGGCAGGTATACAACCAGAGGGCCTCGCACTGGCCAATAAGACAGGTATACAACCAGAGGGCCTCGCACTGGCCAATAAGGCAGGTATACAACCAGAGGGCCTCGCACTGGCCAATAAGACAGGTATACAACCAGAGGGCCTCGCACTGGCCAATAAGGCAGGTATACAACCAGAGGGCCTCGCCCTGGCCAATAAGGCAGGTATACAACCAGAGGGCCTCGCACTGGCCAATAAGGCAGGTATACAACCAGAGGGCCTCGCACTGGCCAATAAGGCAGGTATACAACCAGAGGGCCTCGCACTGGCCAATAAGGCAGGTATACAACCAGAGGGCCTCGCACTGGCCAATAAGGCAGGTATACAACCAGAGGGCCTCGCACTGGCCAATAAGACAGGTATACAACCAGAGGGCCTCGCACTGGCCAATAAGACAGGTATACAACCAGAGGACCTCGCACTGGCCAATAAGACAGGTATACAACCAGAGGGCCTCGCACTGGCCAATAAGACAGGTATACAACCAGAGGGCCTCGCACTGGCCAATAAGACAGGTATACAACCAGAGGGCCTCGCACTGGCCAATAAGACAGGTATACAACCAGAGGGCCTCGCACTGGCCAATAAGACAGGTATACAACCAGAGGGCCTCGCACTGGCCAATAAGACAGGTATACTACCAGAGGGCCTCGCACTGGCCAATAAGACATGTATACAACCAGAGGGCCTCGCACTGGCCAATAAGACAGGTATACTACCAGAGGGCCTCGCACTGGCCAATAAGACAGGTATACAACCAGAGGGCCTCGCACTGGCCAATAAGACAGGTATACTACCAGAGGGCCTCGCACTGGCCAATAAGACAGGTATACAACCAGAGGGCCTCGCACTGGCCAATAAGACAGGCATACAACCAGAGGGCCTCGCACTGGCCAATAAGACAGGTATACAACCAGAGGGCCTCGCACTGGCCAATAAGACAGGTATACAACCAGAGGGCCTCGCACTGGCCAATAAGACAGGTATACAACCAGAGGGCCTCGCACTGGCCAATAAGACAGGCATACAACCAGAGGGCCTCGCACTGGCCAATAAGACAGGTATACAACCAGAGGGCCTCGCACTGGCCAATAAGACAGGTATACAACCAGAGGGCCTCGCACTGGCCAATAAGACAGGTATACAACCAGAGGGCCTCGCACTGGCCAATAAGACAGGTATACAACCAGAGGGCCTCGCACTGGCCAATAAGACAGGTATACAACCAGAGGGCCTCGCACTGGCCAATAAGACAGGTATACAACCAGAGGGCCTCGCACTGGCCAATAAGACAAGTATACAACCAGAGGGCCTCGCACTACGACTGTGTCTGTCGAACACAAACAAATCATGCAGTACTGTTTGTAGCCAGAGTCTGTGTGTTCATTGGTCATACATGGTACATTTGGAAGTTAAGTACAAAAGGGAAAATGGCAGAGTTCTGCCTATATTTGAACAGTCTAGGATACTGAATTTGTTCAAGGTTTGGAATTGTCTTAATTCGGGACAAATTAGTGAATAACTCAATATGTACACAACAGTTTTGTCTGTACATGTAGTACCCTTGAGATTACTACTAGCACTGTCGAAAAGTTATTAAAGTTATTCCACATTGGGGCAAAGTTGCGAAGGAGCAACCAAGTAAGCATAGCCCCAACATCCAACCAAGGAAGGCTATATTCCCAGTAAAGACAGCCAACACACACTTAGCAGACGCAGTCAAAAGCTTACTTTCCATCTACACCTGTACGTACTGGACACTGGTCTGGGGAAACCTGTTTAAAGACTGGGTACATGTATTGCGAAAACCGCTGAATATTAGTGCGGGACAGAGGAACAGTCACCATTGAATATACATGTATTGCAAAGGCTGTGAAGGAAGCACGACCAAAAGTTGGGTCCACAGACACGCCCCTTGAAACCAAGCTGTGAGGAGATGCCAGTAACATACAGAAGACGGTGAATTTCAGTCGATCAGGTCATAAAACAATTAAATATAGATGCTACAAAAAGTTTGAAGAACACACGTTCAGGAATGATTAATTAAATATGGGTCTTGATACGGTTGCAATATATGAGGATCCTAACTTTTCACTTCAAATATTTTATGATATACTGAATGCTACGTTAAGGAAGCATGCACCTATTAAAGAAAAAAGAATGAAACGTGACATACAACCTGCATGGTTCACAGAAAGTATACAATCTGCAATAAATGAACGAAACAAACTACATAAAAATAACCCAATTCTTGAATATAAAATTCAAACATAAAATTTACAGTATGATAAAGAAAAGTAAAAAGAACTTTTATAACGACGCTATAGAAATAATACATCACCTAGTGATTTATGGAAAAGTATAAAGACTATTTCTGCCGGTGACTCGGAGCAGAGTGTGATACCTACCACACTATTTTACCATAATCATCTTATTACAGACCGAATACAAATAATAGATGCAATGAATGAACACTTCACAAATATTTCGAATATCATTGAAAAGACTCAGTTTGTGAAAAAGAACTATTCCAAGCTTCAAAATATTCGCAATGAAAAACGTGCGTATAGCATCTTTGATATTGACTATATTTCAGCTTTTGAAGTCAAGAAAATTATTGACACACTAAATCCTAACAAATCTACAGGAATTGATGGAATTGGGCCAAAAATAATCAAGCAGTGTGGTGACTATATTACTCCTGCCATAGCACATATCATAAATCAAAGTATTCGTCCGGGAATATTTCCAGATGCATTTAAGGAGGCATTTGTTATTCCAAAATTCAAAAATGGTGATAGAAAAGATCCCAATAATTATCGACCGATATCTATTTTACCAACTCTGTCTAAAATATTTGAACGGCACATTGGTGCTCAACTTCAAAATTATTTCAAGTCAACTGACATAATTCATTCAACCCAGTCGAGATTCCGTCCGAAACATTCATGTCATACTGCCCTAATTCATCTAATCGATACGTGGCTGGACGATATAGATTCTGAGAAATACGCCGATGCTGTTTTTTTTGGATTTAAGGAAAGCATTTGACCTGGTTGATCATAAAATCCTTTTACATAAACTTATACTGTATCATTTTTCTAGACACTCTATCAAACTATTTGAATCTTATTCATCGAATAGATTTCAAGTAATCAAATCTGATAATCAGACTTCGAAGAAACTCAAAATTAGATCAGGAGTTCCCCAGGGCTCTATACTTGGACCACTTTTATTTCTCCTTTATATAAACGGCATGATATTTGAATCTGAAACATGCAATATTGATTTATATGCTGACGATTCTACCCTCTATGAATCGGACAATGACATATATATCCTACAAAACAAACTTCAAAGAAACTTAACCGCTGTTACTAACTGATGTCAAAGAAACAATATGTCACTTCATCCAACAAAAACAAACTGTATGATAATAACTACCAAACAAAGATTAAGAAATCAACCAGACTTACATCTGAAATTGAAAATAGGGGACTCATATATAAAAAAATGTAGCTGTTCAAAAGATACTAGGTATCTATGAAGGCAATGTGCTGTCATGGAATTTACAGCTTAATAAAGTATGTTCTAAAATAAATAATAAGATTGCCCTATTTAAGAAAATAAGTTATTTTCTAAATGAAGATATGAAAAAAATGTTTTATAACGCATACATTTTGTCGATTCTAGATTATTGCTGCACGGTATGGGGAACAGGCACTAAGAGAAAAACTCTCATATATATTATATACATTACAGACAAGAATGACGAAATTGATCATTACTAAGGACTAAAAAACATGGTTCAGAGTTACTAAATGGCTATCTTTTACTAATCGATGTCATTATTGGGACAATGAAATCGCTGTGGCAATGAATTGCCTTAAACTAAACGCGCAGCACTGACGCTGTAATACCAGCGCGTCAAATGACGAAAATATTTCCTGATACGATGTCTAAATACCAACCCAGATACTTTCTTTAACGCTACTCAGATTTAAACGGTGTTGTGTCGAAATTTAAGCGATAGAATGACGTATATTAAAATACAGGCACTTTTCCCAATGTTGCGTTTACAAAACCTTGAGCAAAACAGGCGAAATTTATCATCGTATTGTTTTACGGGTGTTACTGCATAAAATACACAAATGTACCGTGTACAACAAAAGTTAATATCTCATAAATTCGGGGATATAACTTGCAGCTAATCACATAAATCGAACAAAAATATACTCCTGAGAATAGCGATTATAGTCCTCGGGGTCAAAGAACTTTTACAGACGTGCCACGGGTTGTACTCATGATTTACACGAAAGCAAGTACTTTTATTTTGGTTGATAGTTTGTGTTTTATTTTTAAATTGTTGTAAATCTTTTTGTATGGTAGAGGAGAGGGAAGAGAGAGAGAAAAAATAGACCGTAGACAATTGTATTCCGAGGTCGATCAGGAAGTGTTCACAAAGACATCACGTGCATGGTACGCTTAGTTCAAAAACGTAAATATGCCAGAATGATAATCACGTGACGGCTCATATGTTTATGCTGTACGCACTAGTTCTTTGAAGTAGTTTATATACGTGACCAGGTACAATATTTGAATTACAAAACTCAACAAGAAGCTTGGGTCCATCAAAGATTGTGATTCCGGTAGCAAAATTCAGAAGGTTTTACTTCAGATTTGTATCAAACACAGATTCTGAGCTATGATTGTGTTGAGATGCTTCGGGATAAGGAGAGTTCGTAGATTTAGATTATTATAGTGAAACCAAGGGTGGTATTCAATATCGATCTTATTGAATTGGAGAATAAGGATAGGCATGGATAACCTCCCGTCGAAAGCGCTACGTAGCGCTCGCCCATGTTAACGGTCTCCAGGTCTGAGGGCAATGTATAAAAACTCTAGCGCAATAAATTGCAATACAAAAACAAACACAAATTCGCTATATTTGTCGTTTCTAAATATTTAGGAGCATGCAAACTGTATAGTAATATTGTGTCAAATGTTTGAATGTTTTCACGGGCAAATGTTAAGGTCCTTGATATTAATCCGGCCATATCATACATATAGACAATATTGTGTTTGTTTTTGTACTGCAATTTATCGCGTTATAGTTATACGATATCAAATCAGAAAATATTTACTTATACAAATGCAACGATATTCTCACGATCATTGCGTTCGCCTGTGTTCTTAAAAATAGATGATAATTCTAGGTATGTTTAGACAGTATATCATGGTTATCTTTGACTGAATTTACGATCGAAGTTTTACTGTTGTTTGAATGATACCACACAACTCATTTTCTATACCTGCAAGCTGTTACCAAGGTGTTATATTACTCATTTTATCCGAAATTTTCCATAAAAGGATGTCTGCAGGCCATTATCGAACAAGTTTATGACTTCCCAAACATCTCGTGGGTATAAATTTTGATACAAATGTATTTCTTGACAATTGGTGACGATAAAATATCGGTATCGCTGACATCAAACTCTAATGTGTATAAACACATACGCTCTTGGGAATTGTGAGGTTTATAACTCCAGGGATGAATGTATTATAAAACGTTATAAACAATACATCAATATTTGAGACTTCTTTCGGGTGATGTGGCAACCAACCAAATGTTTGCGTTTATTTCCGAATGGTATCTCGACGATACAAAACCCTGTCCTTTTTCATCCAATACATGTACATATATATACAATAATAGATTATGCGTTTATGATAAGAAGTACCGTATCAATGAATCAAAGTCGTCAACAAATACAGAATTAAAAGTTGGCTTTAGTACGATGCTATAAATCGTTAGTATTTTTTAGTTATTTGCCTAGCGCCAATGGTTACCTGAGACAAATCAAATACGCCTACAGGTGCGAGCCATTAGTTAGATCCTATCTACTAGTTCCATGTTCACGTTACTATATTCGGGCTGATAGAATTCATATTTCAAAACGTTTTGCTAGTTTTGTGACATGTGAATTTACTACAAGGCTAAAATGTCTATATTTTATTACTCAATTTATATCAGTTGCCCTAAATATGTACGGGATATGCGTTTCTATGACAAATAGTTATGTATCCCTTAACTGCGTCTATTAAAAGCACCATTATTTGAGAAATCTTACAAAATTTGAATGTTTAATTCTTTCGAACTTAATTATTAATGAGTTTCACTTTTAGGATTCGGGGTTATACTTCATTCTTGAAAATCAGCATGCCTGATACAGTACAACCCCTTTGTAACTCTCCTCATGCGGTTACATTTTGAACTAACCATATCTTGTTTCATAGTTACGACAGTTTACATTGATGTTTTGTGAAGAGGTGTGGCTAAATACAATGCTAATTGATGGGATGGATCTTAATTTTCAAAGGAATGAGTGCAAGTAGTTCAGTACGCGAAAATGATATCATGCACTGAAGTTATTGCACTCTCCTTTGTCCCATCCAAGTTCAAACGAAACATAATGCCACGGTACTAAAATATCAAAACACAAGCTGCAGACCGATTATGTGATTTACGTGAATTTCGATTTATAATTTCAAAGGGACTGCCTCACATATTGGTGTATTGCAAAAATTAAATAAAATTGTTAAATATTCGCGTAATTTTGGTATAGTTGCCTGTATATCTCATAAACAACCACACTGACATCTAAAGTAACTTGAGAAACTCCGGAATTATGTAGTTATTTAGTTTTTTTACATCAAACATTCTATAGGGTATTAATACCCTATAGAATTAACACTACTATTACTTAAATTGCCTGCAATTTGTTTGCATTTGATGAAAATGAATCGAAAAACGAACCTAATACCTCACTGATATTTACGCTGTAGTTTGAATGATGTTACAGTTCGATCACGTGTGAATTTCATAATTTTTAAAGCATGTTTGAAGGAAACTTATTTTCCAAGAAAAAAAATGCTCAGTGGGCAATATCTCGAGTGGTTTAAATTGCTTATTTGCACCGTATCTTTGATAAAGCAACCATCAGTAGCTTTCTATTACATCAATACTTGGTTAGGTTGGAAAATCACGATATATAAAAATTTTAAGCCAATCTGTGAGGCAGCACCTTTAAGAATGACATTTCATTGTTACAAACATCTCGTATAAGTCAACTTTATTGGTTGAATTGTGCCGGGTCATCATTTGAAAATCAACAGACCATGTAAGTATTGAAAATGTTAAGTGTGTGCACAATGAATTAGATTTGACGACTATAATATAAGCTAGATAGAAAACTCACACTCTGGTGTCTTATTTTGTCTCGGGCTACACCATCGACAAATAAGACAATCTCGCTGTTTCGTTCTCTATCTTTAACTAATGGTACTTACTAACCTCATGTATTTTAGCTAATAAGAAAAAAACCTACTATTTGTCCCGACTATGAAATGCAAATCCAACAAGAGACGTTTGTAAAACATGTATGCCCCACGGCAGCCCAACAGTCAAAAATGGTAAAGGTCACAGTTTTGACCTTCTGACCCCAAAATTAATAGGGGTCATCTACCGTGTTGATGACCAACCTCCATGCAAAGTTTAAGGATCCCAGGGCGAAGCGTTCTTTAGTTATTGAACGGAAACCATTTGGTCTACCGACCGACCTACCGACAGACCGACCGACCGACCCCCTCATCAAAGATGGGGGGCATAATAATGTTTGCATACATTCCTTATAAAAAAATTAATCGAATTAAAACACCGTGCAGCCAGTACGCGATGCACAGTACCCTGATTCGTCCGTCATGTACGCGCATCTACGCACCTACTCACAAACGCTCTCAGTTATTCGTTTAAGGGTATCTAAAATGGCTTCTATATCTCAGGAAAATTAAATCATTCAGTCTTGACTTGTTACAGCTCTTCGTTTAAAAATAATATTATGAAGTAACTGCATATACGAGATTTCGTTTGTGCCTAAGATAATTATGGACGTGCAAATTGGATTGTGGCCATTACGAGCAGTCTAAGACCAGCCAGCTCCTCATAATAATGGATGACAATGAATTCGACATTAACTATACAACATTTTCCGGTTTCTACTTATCATTACTTTTTGCTAATATCCGTTTCCCCGGGTTGAAGCGTCAATCCAGTATTAGGAAGACCGTAAAGGCACGGGTAATTTTTCTTTTATATCTGTCATTGTCTCCGAAGATTCATTTGATATCCTAATTAATTAGAAAATTAATTGAACGCTGTATATTTAGACGTCATCGAACAATTTCAATCATTTATGTCATTTCGAGTCGTAAAGACCCACGTTCGGAGGCGGAGCGCTACTGCGTAGTAATACAGTTTCGATAAATAGTCCCACGGCGACACGGTGTTTGGCAGAAGGAAATTGGACTCAAGTTCGTGTGCTTGAAGTAGCGTGATTATCTAAGTTAGGGATATTTTCAAGTAAGTTATATTCTGTATAATTTTGATATTGACTTTATAAATGTTATGATTTTCAATAACCACTTAAAGTGTACGTGTTCGTATATTTTCTAATTTTGAAATTGCGATTTACTCTTATAGTAATTATTAGCTAATGTTCCAATAAACTTTTTGGAATAACGAAGAAATCCCAAACAATGCACGGATCATTTATTATAAATTATTTTACAGAAACTGTTTATCCTTTAATGCATCATGATTAATTTGGGTTGCATGATATCAGGTAAAACTAAGATGTTACCAGAATTCGCGAGTTTTTGTTGTTTTACAAGCATTTGGAATATAAATGATATGTACAATTTTATCAATAGACGCTTCGGAAAGCTGTTCTTAAGAATATAAACCAGTGCATGTATTTACTATATAGTTAAATCGCAAGTTTAGACATAACAAGATATTATGCCATCCACTAAAGTGATTTAATATTTACTTATCCTATTAGTTGCTATTTCAGTGCCATTTAGCTCAAAGCAATGGTATTCATTGACACATATCTTATGACATTTTTGCATAATAATAATTATAATAAATACTAAGTATTTTTGTGGATTTTGTGGGTGTTTTTATTGCAATTATTTACGTCTTCTTTTCACGAACCTATATCATTGTTATCAATACTTTTAAATTGAGTAACATTGGTAATTGCATGTACATTTGTATTACAATTTATTTTGTAGATGTTTCAAAGAATGTTGTCTAACTTGAACAGAATATCGGAAATAAAACAGATTTGTACTAACTTTACAGAATTCCGCTCTAAGACAAATGCGTGTTGTACGTTACATACTTATTATGTATGTTTAAAATGTCACGCCATCGAAAAAACATCCAATAAATCCGAGCATTATTGAAATTTTATTGGTAGATTTTGATTGCTTGCATATTTTGACATTTCAAAATCTATCCAGGAAATTAAACTTTAATACAAACAGCTACTTATCCTGAATTGGTACATTGATTTGCCTTTGTAGTATGGGTGTAAACGTTCTTGGAGTCACCGTAGGCAAAATTAATAATGATGAAATTGATCCTTACGAATAAAGCTTATACTTTTGATATGCATGAACCTATCATGGGTTGAAACAGACCATGATGTTAGTAAGATTTACAACAAAGAAAACGACTTTTATTTCAAAACTGTAAATTATCCACAACTTGATAGTGGTGTTCCACGGACAACTTCATATGGCGACGATGGTCCTCAATTAATAATTGTCTTAATTTGAACACTCTTCTGCGAAAAGGTTTTTCTCAACATGACAATGATGCTGGTGTAACATCGACAGCATCGGTATGGGTCGTTTAAACATTTAATCGTCAGATTTCGGTAAAAATTTGCATAACACAATGGTTACACCCTACCTATATACTCCCAATTCTAAGTTTCATATTTTTTCATTAATTATTAAATAAGTTGTGTTCTTTGATGCATATTGAAATCAATTGATTTTGGACCTCATAACACATTTATTTAACCGTTATACAATCTCGCCGTATGATCGACATGGTGAGGGCCGTACACCTACATACAGCGTTTGTAAGTGTATGCATTTGAATATGTGGGGGTGATATTTTGTATGTTGCATTACTAATGTGAATATATTGAATTCCGGAACGGGCCTCGTATTTTATAAATACAACTTTGAAGATACTGAAAAATAGACTGTCATATTTATCATATGACAGTAAAATAGGCTATTGCATGTGTCGGATGTTCAAAATGATTAAACTGTACATGTCTTATACTAGAACTTATGAAAAAACTTTATTTTTAAATCATCTATACTGCTAAGATTCGTATTCAGTGTAGGTATATTTCATTTACCCGTGCAAATTTCATACCTGTACGTTCACTAGATACTGAGCAAGCTTCATTATTTTATACGATTTGTTTCACCTCAAAGACCTAAAGGCCTAAAGTGTTTACTTAAATCTATCTCGGTCTTGCAGATCTATAACGTTATTCTTTTATCATATGTATCACTGAAATGTAATATACTCATGTAAACATCAATTTGTGAAAATTAATTAGTCCTAAAACATATTTTGAATGTTTATGATCCCCTGAATAACATTAGTTTCCAGGATTTAATTTTCGCAGACGATTTTTTTTCATGAAATTATTAACCATTCCAAAGATTTACGGTTTACCAAAAGTCCACCGTCGGAATTCCAAGTTACAGCAAAATGAATGCTATTATAGTCTTGGGGTGTATATTTCTTCCAGAAACGGTGTTTTATTGCTAAATTTAAATATGGTAGATGAGTTTTGTGTGGAACGCTCAGGAAAATCTTGTAATAATGTACTTCATACGTACGCCTGTTACCGGGTATAACCGACTTAAGCATTTACTTTAGTTGTTTAAAACTATAAAACGTTATTTTCTGTAAAATCCACTGAATAGCATTAGTATTAATTTTCGCAGATGACTTTTTTCATGAAAGTATTACTCACCCCAAAGTTGAGTCGGTTTCGAGCAAAACTGTGACCATTTGCACAAAAATATTAAGTTGCATGAGTAGTACACAATTTTCGTTGAAATCGGTAGATAAGAATAAAATACTTACGAATGCTTTTAACTTTTTGTTGACATATTCTTTCTTGCGTTTTAAGCCAAATATCCAATCACATACCACGTGGTATGCCAACACTTTATAGGATTGGTAAATGTTAAACTAACGTCTCAGACGTTGCTATAGATGAGGCTCCCCAACTCACGTTTATTTCATCCCTAGCGATAAAAAGTTAAGTTACCAATTTTCGAGGGATGTTTTCAACAGTTCAGTCGTTCAGCCGCCCTTTGACATTTTAACCTTCCCCTGTTCATTGGGCTACGTAAGGAAACCGGCGTTCGAGTCTCCATGTGGAGACTATTTCTCTCCTGGTTGGTGTGCAGGCAACATCGAGGCACGGCGCCCTGGAATATCGAACACCGCCTCACAGGTACCAATTCACACATTGGTCGTGTGGCGCATTTCGGGGTTATTCTTGCTCAAAGAAATTAAGCAATGGCACAGACGGGAATCGAACCAGGGACCTCTCGCACCCTACAACTTGCCACCGCTCCCCACGCATGTCAGCGCATGTCAACGGTTAGGAATTCTCGGGATGCGTTGTTGTGACACGTTGCAGTGTAGCTGTGTCAATTGTCGATATTTCTATAAGCGTATTTTGATCGAAAACGACCGGGAAATAGCAAACAGTATTATTAGTCTATATATATGTATATACAGTGTAGCAATACCACGTGACTTTTGACTACAGTTACAAGAAGAAATTTGTAAACATTGGAAAATAAAATAGTCATACATATTTTATTTCTTCATCGATTTCTATAAAATATACACCACGCTAAGGAGACAATTATTTGCTTTCCATGAAATATAAAATCTTTTTCAGCGGCTGTGTCGGTTTGTACATTACCTTGTGTTTCACAGGGTAATGGAAAAACCGGTAATACTCCTGGAAAAGATCTTATATTTCACGGAAAGCAAATGCTTTTCCCCTTAGCGTGGCGTATATTGTATAGAAATCAATGTAGAAATAAAATACATATGGCTATATTTGTGTTCCAATGTTTACAAATTTCTACTTGGAACTGTAGCCAAAAACCACGTGGTATTGCTATACTGTATATATATCCTATTTACCGTGTAAGACTGCACTATAATAGGTAATTGTTCTGGGCAGCAGTGCAGATAGATGTCTGTATGGTTGTCTATGGGGAGTTGTTGGTATTTCACTGTGGTAATAATTCCATTAACATATAGGAAAGATTGTGAACATAGATATCCCACAACATTGTGTTCACCGTCACATTGCTAGTTACACGCCTGAGAATCTGCAAATAACCAAGATTTCTAGATAAAGAAAATTATTCTATGGTTTTCAAGATTCCATAAAACACAAATATCTCCAAATTTAGTTTATACTGGTTTATGTTAGGAACATCGCGGAACAAGTTATACGACTTATATTTATCACTCTCGACACCTCATCCATGAGGTTATTAGAGAAGAGAAAGTCGTTTTCTGAGTCTATTATTGGCATTCATAATGAGCGCCGAGCCTCTCTAAATATGATAGAAATGTCTGAAATCAAATGGTCTGTTTAAAATACTTCGATATTTTCAATCAGTTTTAGACTATGTTAAAAGAAACCAAACAGCCACACTGTTGCGATTCCGTATACATTGTAATAGTTTGGAATGCAAGAGCCCGTGCTTGAACGATGGCGTACTAAACGTAAATGTGCTCATGAACGGTAGGTGCTTAGGCAGTGATGGCGTACGAGACGCGTAGATGACGTCAGCGACGCGTTGTTACGTTGTGGTGGCAGTGGTTACTGGTCGTAGAGGCAGTAGGAGTAACGCGTAGGAGCTTGGCTCGACGTAAGCTCAATGACTATGTGTGACACTTTATATAAATAACCCAAACACTCGGAGTAATGTATCAGGGTTGCGTTATAATATTTAAATAATTTGCTCCTCTATTTTTAGTTTGACGATATTACACATAATTCTGTCTAGGAAATCAAATCACAACCTTCACATTTTAGTGATTTTACTATCCCTGAGTGGAATTTTATTGTAAACTGTTTGTGATTCTGTCGAGGATGATTGAATTCTCACAGAAACGTTTTTATTGAACCAAAATCTGATACGTACAGACTGGGTGCGGCCGCAACGTGATTATTGTCGCTTTTAAAAAGCGGTGGCCTGGAGTTAAGGCGCGCGCTTCGGGATCGAGAGTACCGGGTTCAATCCCCGTCTGGGCAACTTGAAAATTATTATAGATAAATTGTGTAGCCCGATCTGAGATGCTGCACCTTTAGACCCGAAGTAAAAATGAAGTTTGAAGTCACAACTGTACTTAAAGTGTATATCAAAAGTGTTCACTGTAATATCATTAGTATTTGAAGGTAATTCGTTATCGTTGATTTTGGGTAATAACTTTATTTAACTATGAACTGCCCAAAATTCCAGATGCTTATCTACCTTTGACTCATCTGATCACAATAAAACTTATCCTGCATGGAGAACGTATCAAACTTTCAGTTTTGAAATGGAAAACAAAGTATGCTTATACAAGACAAGTTGCATATTAAACAATATACATGTATATACATATAATGAACTAGAATTAATAATGTCATTAAAAATTAACAGTAGAATACTAGTATTGCAGAATTAATGCAAAGTAAATTAGACAGACAAGTACTAAAAAATGTTTTGACTTTCACAAGCGGCTGCAACTTCTCCAAATGCGGAGGACATCACAATAGCTAATGTCGCGGCCGACCCAATACCGGTATTCGAACCTGACAGCTCTATATAACTATTTCGCAAACCGGACGAGTTGCATAACCTTGCTTTGGCGAACTCACAAGTCACGATTTCAATTTTACGATTTCAGAATTCGCGAAAATTTCGGAATTTGTGTACACTTGAGTCATAATATTATGTTCAATGTCGTTTTGTGGTAAATGGTAATACATAATTATGGCACGATATTTTGCACATATTGATTGAATCTTAATTGCTAACATTTTTGAAACGTGCCACATTGTCTCCGGCCAACTATACATGCATGCATCTTTTAATTGTTGTTGCTCATTATGTTGTTTGTGAATCTGTTTTTCTTTTCCAGTGAACCATATTGAAAACTGATATTACTGTCAAATAATGATAGTATGATAATATTTGTTTCATCTTTGTTTTCAGATAACAACATGAATGTTTCGATGATTTATGGGGGTATTGGCCTTCTTCTTTGTTTCTTAGCAACAGTAACATTAACTTACACCTCAGAATTAGAAGAAATCGCAGAAGAAGCAGCTGAACGTTTCCCGCCAAACATACGATACTTCTTGAACAATATGAAAAATGACGGTCTTGCTCTGGAAGCCCCACCGCACGTATATATGAACAAATTGAAACGATATCTTCACGAATCAAAGACTGACAAACGAAACGGATTCTGGATTTGGATGCCTGCGCAAGGATATGTTCCCGTTGAACCAAACGATAAAAATGGAGACTCAAAGGGTTCAAGTGGAGGAAATATTTTCAGATTTGGCTAAAAACTATCAATGTAAAACCAGTCAATCCGCTCACGTTATGCAAAAGCCTGATTCATTTGTTGTGCTAAATATAAATAACAGAATAAGAATTCCAGCTTATAAAACTATGGTTTCCAATTCTATCGGATTACTTCTACCAGCGCTAGATGTGATGCGTTTGTATGTACAAATGTAGTTTAATCTTTATACATCGTCGAATCTATGTACGTCATGGCGTTAGTTTTTGGTCTTCCATGACTGACACTGAACTAGGATGATACCATGTGGGGACTTTGAGATATGGGATCACACTTTTGGTAACGCCCACTTTCAGGGAGGCGTGCTCATATGTAATGTGTTTTTATTTATGATCAATACATTCGGAACAACTTCTGCCTATTTCGAACGATGGTAAAACTCGTATATCCCGGTACAATAACGTAATCAAAGATCGTGGTTATATCCCCTTAACATCCGGGTGTTTATGGTACTTATTACAACGTTGCACGCAAACCTCGTACCTTTTTCGCGTTAAGGGCTGTCACGTTTTACGAGTAATACGGCAGAATACGGGATAATGCGCAGAAGTTAGTTCGAATAAAATGTTATAATTGTAATAATGGTTTTATCTACTATTCAGGTTTCTATATAACATTACAATCTGTTAGTCATTTTTCAATTACTGACAGGAGGCCTTTGGTGTTAACATCAGTGCTTTTCTTGTTAGAACAACTTGTACATGAAAACAAACCATTTTACCGTAACACTTGTTAACATCAAATAAATCTTTTGACAAATAACACGTTTGACTTTCTTTTTTAACTGTATCAATGTTGTCATTATTATACATTTCGAATTAACAAATACATTTGTTATTTGTTTCATTAAAGGTGTATGACAATATTCTGTTGTCTGGATTGAAACCACACATACTTGATATATTTCATTAAAGCCTAGGTCCCACTAAGGAATTCCACATCGGCGATGTTCTCCCGATTTCTTCCGATACCACCCGATTCATCACAATTCTTTCCTTTATCACAAACTGTCTCATGACTTCCCCGAAGCTTCACCTAGACCATGAGGAACCTGGTCCCAATGTCCTGATAGCTGATGAATTTCAATCGGGAGTACATCACCGAGGCAAAAAAATGCACAGTGGGACCTAGGCTTGTCACAACGACTTGGTGTGAGATTTTTTAACTTAATTGAGGAGTTTCTACTGCACCTGGTCCTGTAGTAATTGTATTGGGTTCGAGTCCCGGTCGCCGCAGGTCATACCATTCCTACCCTGGTTCGAGTCCCGGTCGCCGCAGGTCATACCCTTCCTATCCTGGTTCGAGTCTCGGTCGCCGCAGGTCATACCCTTCCGATCCGGGTTCAAGTCCCGGTCGCCGCAGGTCATACCCTTCCTATCCTGGTTCAAGTCCCGGTCGCCGCAGGTCATACCCTTCCTATCCTGGTTCAAGTCCCGGTCGCCGCAGGTCATACCCTTCCTATCCTGGTTCAAGTCCCGGTCGTCGCAGGTCATACCCTTCCGATCCGGGTTCAAGTCCCGGTCGTCGCAGGTCATACCCGTCCTATCCTGGTTCAAGTCCCGGTCGCCGCAGGTCATACCCTTCCGATCCGGGTTCAAGTCCCGGTCGCCGCAGGTCATACCCTTCCTATCCTGGTTCGAGTCCCGGTCGCCGCAGGTCATACCCTTCCGATCCGGGTTCAAGTCCCGGTCGCCGCAGGTCATACCCTTCCTATCCTGGTTCAAGTCCCGGTCGCCGCAGGTCATACCCTTCCGATCCGGGTTCAAGTCCCAGTCGCCGCAGGTCATACCCTTCCAATCCTGGTTCAAGTCCCCTTCCATAAAGATTTGACATCAATGCTGAATCCTTGTTAAATGATAAGTTTGTACTGGTTAGGATACAGTGCAAGAAAACTGGCGAGTTGAGTCGATCAGCGTATATGTAACTAAACGATTGTGGGGAAACGGCGGCTAACCCAAAATCAGCGCACACAACTGTACCTAAACTAGATGGAAATAGGATGCAAATAAATAAAAAATAAAAGTAGGACATTTCTGAAAATTGAATTAGAAATTCTGACAAATTAGAGAATTATCACATTAATTTTGTTCTCTTGGTATATATACAGTAGTTACTTTATATACAACTTAGAAACCAGGAAATAACACAAGCCATTATTCCAGCAATATTGTTTCCATACGTGTTGTATACCAGCATATATCACACTCAATGTGCAGGTATCAAATGACAGCAAAATGTCTTCAAGAAGAAATTTGAGTCAACTTTCACGTAGTCGCACTCTGCCGAACATATCATTTTCGTCGACCATTTAAAGGATGCAAATTCTCGACACATTGTCAAGTGAATTAAGTAAAACTGACACCGTGCTGTAAAACTACATGCCGTTAGATTTATATGCAGTCTGTACCGATAGATATGTACTCAAACTACAATTTCTTCTAAACACAACTAAGTGTGCATAAATGATAGAAACATGTAGCCCCGATCCAGTAATCAACCGACGTCATATCAATGCTAGATTTTGGCCGTGGCGTCGGCAATCACTGTTCTGGTAAACCAACGTCCATTCGACGTCGCAACTCCTAAAGGTATTGTACGTTTATCCGAGTTTGATTGGGTAAGGGGTTTAGTCGTGACCTCCACAAATACTATTCATTCAACCTTGATTCAACATGATCGAAATTCAACATTGGTCCGACATCCGACCCCTATAAAACCATTGGACGGGGGAAATAAATGGGGTTACCCTTCTGGGGCCCGAAAAAAAAGTTTCAACTATGGAATTGTAACAAACCATATCCTGTCCCAAATTTGCAGTTGTAAAACATATGAAGAGCGTTCACTCGGGACTGAATTGGGTTTAAAAGCGCCGCGAATTACCCAAGTCATTTTAACGTGTTTGAGTATAACTGGTATAGCTCCGTTGCTTAGCAACATTTAAGGGTAGTTCCCGGACAGATTGACTATATGTAAGAGAATGTAACCAAGTAATCTAAGTAGTCTCCATGATACACTGTTTTATCACCGCACTTACAGAAATATTCAACTTACGCCCAAATTTAAATTCTTTAATAAATAGTTCTTAAGGAACTAAAATTGTGGTAAAGGGGTCTGCAATATTAACAATTTGGCTCAGTAAATGAACTCCTACAAACCTTGTATGTCCACTATTTGTCCAAGTATAATAATAAAAAAAATATTATGAGCGTAAATAAACATTTTTTTTTAATTTTACTGAATATACTATGAATACCATAGGGTCGTAAGTATAAGGTATCCGTAAGTGCTTTGATAAACTAGTATCCAGGAGATAAAAATATTGCCAATGGTTGTTTACTCCAACACACTAGCACATGTTTGACTGTATGTAATGGTACCTGGAAACTTGCGTCTCCCAATGCTGGTGATTAATCTGGTTTACTTTGTTGTGAATTATTTATTACAGTAATCATATCATCTTACAAAATAATGGGATATTTTGTTAGCCAATCATCAATCACCAATCACATTGATTGAAAAAAAAACCATTACCATATATTCAGCACCACGTGTTCTGTAAGATAGATTATTTTCTACACACAGTCAATGCAAAGTTTACATGCTAATGTGTTTTTTAATAATTAAAACCTGAACATGCACAGGCAAGTTGAAGCTATTGGCCTACAGAAACGGCGGCAGTGCCTAGCCACTCAAACAAGAGACCGATACAAAAGATATTTTCCACATCCCAAAAATGGTTTTCGATTTATATGCTTTTATTTAATCTCGCCAACGGAAATCCATATGGACGAGAAGAGATTAGTCACATGATACAGAAGATGTCCAGTTCCAGATGCGGCCCTGGTGATTTTACGTTCCTCACACGGAACCCGAAAGACTGTTAGTAAAAAGATTATATTAAGTCAGACAGGGAAGGCAGCACTCAACTAAACCAGCCGAGCACAGAAAACATTAAAAACACACAAAGCACAATGTCCAGCTGAACCAACCAAGCACAGGAACATAAAACACATGCATGGCACAATGCCCAACTAAACAAGCAAAGATCCGCCCAAGTCCAAGCTGTCGAAAAGTATAAAACATTATTACTAGCTGAATTACCCAGTTTCCACAGCAAAACGACTATAATGCCTAGCATTAGCTGTCAGAAATCCTAAAACGAAGAAGTGCCCAACACACTGCCAAGTTGCCACCCAAGAAAATTAATCAGCCCTGTCTCGACTGTTATAAAAGCTGAATAGAAGATAAGTTTTGTTATGTTAGGTGTTGAACACTGAAAAAATGGATATTTCAAATAAGCCTATATACTGCGTCTCACAGTGAATGACATACTGCATGCTTATGCCCAAGATATAAACATCAAAACAATAAACAAGAATGCGTGTAATAATAATGTCATGATAATTAACATTATAATGTAGAAGATATTTCCATTGTGGTACTGTTTAAATCGTATAAAGTGTCCCAGGGTTTACTTTTCTATGATTGATTTCGATGAAGAATTCGAACACAAAATCAAACCGCGATTGAATGACATTCAAAATACATTTGGACGTAGTTTACGATTCCTTTGAGACTCAACGGATCCAAGAACATACGATCATTTAAGCATAGAACACGAAATTTCATACTCCAGGAAATATCATTCCCACGAAAATAGGGATACAATACACGTCAGATTTTACTTGATATAGGAAACAATAAGATCCGTGGGCAAAAATTCGATTTTTTCTTAAGTTGTTTTGAAAAACAAAGGCAGTTAATACATTTAGACAAATTTATATGAACAGGAATTATCATAAATAAATATTTTAATTTGAAAATGTATTGGTTCTTTTAGTATGCTCTAAATAATCTTCGGAAAATTCCCATCTTAGCTATGATATGTTTAAATGATGAAAAAATCTCTTTATTTTATAAACTGTTGCTAATGTTTCTAAGAGTCAATATAATGTAAATACGAATGAACCAGCATACCTTGCGACATTTCAGACTCAAGCGTAGCAGCTTAATACAGACAAAGAGTCTTGAGCGAGAAAATGAAGCAAAAGATGAACATGTGCACAGCTCTGCTAGATACCACGAAGACAAACTGATGGGTCTCGTTTTCAGTAACTGAGTGACTTGGAGTTCTTCAAAGAACTGTATGAAGGTATTCAGAAGGACAACCCTGCAGTATTTAGAGCAGATACTGAAGCACTCATAAAGGGTGTCACTTTAACTGAACATTCACCAGAGGCCATCATCCCCGGGTGGGTGATGTACTCCCAACTATTGTGCAGCAACTGTACAGCAACTCTCAGCAATTGTGCAGCAACTCTCAACAAACAAAGTAAGTTACGACTAACCTAACTGGTACATACTATGGATTCGTGCCCAATGTGGAAATTTCCGTAATTTCTAGGGAGACCATGTGACATAGCTTGGAGCTCAGTCTGAGCAACCAACGGTAAAATGTGAGCTGTAATGAGAAATTTACCATATTACCCTGTGGTAGGATATACCGGTATACACTAAGTACATGTACATAAAGAAATGCACATGTTACATGTTCTCCATAGGGTTACATGTAAGCCTACAGCGAAAGTCATCGAGAACAATTAGGTTGGCGTGTTTTGATCGTTAACACATTAAAGTTGTTTCGGTAGTCTGTTCCAATGCTTTACCTTTTCAGACAAGAATTCTAGGAAGAAATTGCCAACGCTCTTTGAAGTTGCTGAATGCGTTATTTCCGGGAAAATGTACTTGCATTTCAAACCGTCAAATCAGAGTCACATGTGAATACAGTTTAAGAAGGAAAGAAGAGATACCTGGGAACAAATATACACCAACTGACTGATATACGTTGTACAGGAAGAAAATGGCAGACTCACCAAAATGGCCGGTCTATCATGTAACATAACATGTGCGTTTCTTTATGTGCTCAGTGTATATTGCCAAATGTCGCTTTGGTCTTTGACAGCAAAACAGCTTCCGCTCAATAACTTGTGAACGCTTGCACCCATACACCCACTTCACATGGATGTTGGTCAGTAATAGCAGATGACCCCTAATAATTTTCAGGTCAGCAGGTCAAAAGTCAAGGTCGCTTAATTTGCTCTTCTTCGATAGCAAAACGGTTTCTGATCAATAAGTTATGATCGCTTGGATGTTGGTCAGCAACTATTACAGTAGATGATCCTTATTGATTTTGAGATCAAGACTATTGAACTGCCATAGGCACATATGTGTTTTATAAACATCTATTGTTTATTATTAAGTCAAATGCTAAGATCCGGGTACCAGTTTGTACCTAATACATTATACTTTCAGACAATATTAACAATTCAACAATGTCATACACGCGCTTCAAATAACATTAGCCTAAATCACCAAATGGCAAGGATTTCAGTATGCAGGAAGAGTGAACCTATGTGATAGTTTACGTAACACTGTCCTTATCGATTTATAAGCTTTCAGACCAGTATCTATAATTTAAGAAATAAAAATCTGTTCGTGTATTTCGAACAGATTTTTATTTCTTAAGCATAACCAATCACATCATGGTAGGCCAAATGGGAATCAAGAAAAAAATACAATAATGTCAATCACTAAAGATACACGATGGTACGCGTATTTCGACTTCTTCTATTTTTTTATTGTTTATACACTGTGCATGTTTATATTTATTCAACCTCCGCGATCGAAATGAACGTTCCGCAGTCGCGACACCTTTACAAGCGATTCTTCACGAACAGTTGACTGGCCTGGTGGTGTAGGATGTAGGCCGTGATCAACTAGGTGGTATACACAGGAGGCCCTTCCATTGCACTTTTGATTAGTCGAACCCCTTGATTATGAGAAAGTGTAATGTGGGTTACTCGGGTAAGGAAGTTATTTGTGTGGGGCTGTGGTATCGCCTAGTCAAACCAGTTCGACGCATTACAGTACAGGACTGTAGCTGGACCGTCAGAATTTAAAAGCAGCCACTTGGAGACAACTTATCTGTCTACGGTCTCGCCGTCCTTGTATCACGAATTTAAATAACGAAACATTTTAGGACATAACCAAATCACATCTCATAATCATTGTGTCTTCCATTGACCAATTATAAATCGTAAACTCATCTGCCTAACTTATCTGGACTTTAGCAAATCATTGACATCATTGTCAGTACGATCGGTCTAAAGACCCGATGTTTGTATTCTACACATATATTTGCACAGCCCAACTTTTCCAGAAATAAGTACAAATGTATTAACTACTAGTATTAAGTTATACTATGAGGGGGATCTTAGCTGATACTGACCGTCCGAAAACTTATACTATATAGTGTTGGTTCACAATTATATACTAGCATATATACATTTTATTTCTAGTGGATTCCGACGGTTATGGCCAAACCTGTAAACATGTTTGAAGAACCTATCCACCTCCGGGCCTAAGGAAGGTCAGCGGTCTACATAAACCTACACATAAATGATCTTCTACACCCTACTTACCCGATAAAATGAAAGCATGAGCCTGTCTGTCTTTGGTGGCTCTAGAAACACACAACATAACGATTTTAATTGGCGAAAAGTTTCGATACAACAGAAACAGAGATTTGTTCCGGCGAAACACGTGGGTATACTTACGACAATTATTGAAACATGAATTATATAGTATCGTTTTTATACACACTATGGCATAAAATCATGCTCCTTAGGCTCGTTTGTGGGGGTCTGGTGTCTTACTGGACACCAAATTATCGGTATATAATGTCATGGTTCACAGACATTACATCGGGCATCAAAATCATCAAATCATCTAATACCACACAGTATCGATCATACAGTGAAATAATTCGACACCTATCGATGTACAATTTTTTCCAGAAACAGATGGGGACAACACACGCTTTATAAATACCTTCCTGGTTTCAATTTGAAAAGATGGATGTACATATGTATTGTACATACAACATTCATGATATATACTTAACGGATTTAAAATCGTGACAGTGGGGTTAGATACAAGATTCAGGAAGATTTATAGTCCACTTAGGATATTGTGACAGTGACGTTGCAGTTTATGTGTACGCAAAAAATCACAACCATTGTCTAAACAGGTAGGGCGAAGGTTAATATGTTAGTTTAGCATTGAAATTATAGTTGTTTGTACAGTATAAGCCTTTAAAACAAAGCTAATACATGTAGCTATTTTCCGACGTTGATTTTTACCAGGAAAACAAACTTATTTCTTACATCTATATGCATTATATTAAAGGTAAACTTAATGCCGTAATTTGGGTACCAAGATAATAAAAAAGAGACTAGTATTCAATTACATTCTGCGTAATAAAGACATAGGTCCAGAAAATGAAAGTCACAATTGTGTCCAATTGGTCATTTTTAGCGTAGAACAATTTATCAAATGATGCGGATTTCAGTTAAATGCGAATATGTCCCTATTACTTTATTTTGTTATAGTCGGATGTTGAAATCATTTGGTATGACATGTACTTTACTTCATGTATAATTGACATTGTTGTAGCATGATTAACTTCGCTCTTTTACAAAAGCATTCCACCTCCACACAGGTCGGTGATATTTGACTTTTATTTTCTGAAATAATGTCTTATCTATGTAATAACACATTCTTGCTAATCGGATTTTTAATACATTGTATTTTGGGTATCAAATTAACCTTCAAGGCCATGTGTAATAATGAAATATAATATTTCATATTCCTGGTAAAAATCAACTTATCCCCGTGTCGCGTTTTTAAATCCGTTAACAATAGTTGGCTGGAGTGACGGCAACATTTTCACGAAATCATTGATCATTTCTGAAGGTAGCGATGTCGTTTCTGGATCCACATAAAGGACAATGTCAAGTTGTCAATACCATACATAGTAACAGGATAACGCCGAAGATCATGACCAGTAAATGCATGCGTGGTTAGACGTTTGTGATACATAACCTATCATTTACATTTCCCATGAAATCATGAGAAGTAGATATAATGCTTCTATACATTTAGTACATTGATTTACTGGAATTGATTTACAGGAATTAATATTACTTAAAACATACATGTACATTTTTAAAATAATATTAATTACTTTTTTAGTTGACCCAATAATTCTTTGGTTAGTAGATTAAGAAGTGAACTTTATACAATGAAGTTTTTCTAAGACCACTTCAAATAGTTGGAAATCATGCGAGAACATGTAATGAATGTCCAAAAAGAAAGTTTATGGTTTCAGTGTATGTTTATTAAATCTCTACATTCTGCTTTCGCAAAGAAAACGTGTACATGTATAGACAACAAAAGTACGTTTTTCTGGGATCAGTTTTAAGATAACAACCTAGATATTTTTTTAGAAAAATGTCAGCCCTTCTGACGATACCCTTCATATATTCGTTCTTTGAAACTATTTACTTTAGCACATCTCTAAAATGTATTCCAGCTAAATAATCTTAAAACTGGTACCAGAAAAACTTACATCTTTTTTCTATACCTGTACAATTTAAGAGAAGAGAATAAACGCTAAGTAAATATGAGCCAGTCTGCAGGAAAACCTGCTATATTGACATTATGTAATTACTGCATGTAAAAAGCTTTCAAATAAGAAAAAATGGCATATCAATAGATTCAATTTTAAGTAATTTATCCATATATTACTATATCTTAGCTTTGAAATTTCTTATGAATAATGCCGAAATCATATACTTCGTTGCTATGGTGACCAATTTAAGAAAAGTATTCTGATTGAGAAAAACGAGGAGTTGGTTGTTTAAAACAGCAATAGTATTTCTCTACATGTGAACATTTACAATTTGGATTTATATTTTAAAACTTAAAACATTATTCTTAAACTTGATACCAGTTTGACCAGTTTACGTCAAGAATTGATCAAATGCAGTATTTATAAAGTACTTGTTACAACGACGTCGAATAACGTTTGAATGACGCTTGCGACGTCACGCACAAATGATCTGAATAGGGCCTCAACTAAACACCTGTAACTTCCTTAAAAATCATGCTATTAACAAAATTTATTTTGCATTTTGCTTCATTAAGATTCCTTTTTTAGATAATAAAACATTTCGAAATCAAATGTTTTGTCGAAATAGCAGGTTTTCCTGGAGACTGGCTCATATGGTGGTAGTCAACTCTGTAACAAACAAAACAATTAACATGTAGGCATGTATTCACGATAGCTCGATTTCACGACACATTTTCAAATGAATGTGATGTTTCCAAGCGGATTTCTTCTATGATGTTTTCTATGGTGTTCATATTTCAGCAAATCTGTTTACCATGGAAACATGAATGATTCATTGTCTAAACAACATAAAAAAACAAATCATGTTAAACATTTAAGGAACATGAAAAACAATAAAAAGGAAAGAATATTGTGTTTGCGTCATAGAATATCACACAGAAGTTATCGAGATGTCGAATCAATCGATTTTATGATTAGAAACATTATTATTGACAAACAATCCTGCAAACTTCCATGTTCGCCTATCACTTCAATGTACACTTTACTAATTTTAAATATCGGGGTTTTCAGGTCCAACTTGTTTCTATAATGTGGAAAACTGGAATCCATGCCGCGCCCGTCCCGTGGTGATCGCTCTAATTACTCTATA
Source organism: Spisula solida (assembly GCA_947247005.1). Classification (NCBI taxonomy): domain Eukaryota; kingdom Metazoa; phylum Mollusca; class Bivalvia; order Venerida; family Mactridae; genus Spisula; species Spisula solida. The sequence continues at coordinate 34,664,320 of OX365947.1, read as the reverse complement.
GCTTTATCTAACCAACAGGCTCCAGACAATGGTCGAGGCTCGGCAATGGATTATAATTATGGATGATATCAGGCGGCACAAAGTCTCACAATATCGCCTTCAATGGAAACCTCTCCAGTATCCTGCCCTTAAAAGATAATTATATTAAAGCATGCCAAAACCCATGTTACCTCTTGGTAGAGAAGAAATCGGCTACTAATAGATATGTCGTTGGTGACGATGCAGCTGACTTTGTTAAACAGCTTAACTGCGCTCAGAAGAGCCGGTCAGTCAATGAGTCGCCCGTCTGATAAGAGGGGAGCATACCATGCAATCATAGGATAACACAGCACCAATTGAAGTAGAAACTAAAACAACCATGAAGGTCGTCCCGATGATTGAATACGTCACAGAAGCCATTATTCTAGTCGTTGTCTTCGCTGATGCTCTCTGGAACATGTAGCGCTGAATAATCATCAAAGCTAGCCAAATTGATACACCATCTGAGCAACAACTGTCAGGTTGCACTACAGTGGATTCCACTCCACTATGAAATGTTCGGTATTTAATTGGCAGACCACAGCGGGCAAATCTTTGTGCTCAGTCAGATCAACCGACACTATATCAACTTGAGCTTCAATAATAATAATAATAACTTTATTTTCCGATGATACACCCAATAAGCCTAGGGCTTATCTCCCATGGGGTCATCTAACAAAACAAGCAAAAATATATACAAACATTCAAAAGCATCAATAAAATGACAAACAATACAAAAAAGTAATTATTGACTTTTAAAATATTGTATTAAAAGATCCTGATATAATAGGTAAACAGCAATAACCCGAGTGTTTTTAATTTATCTTTGTTAGATTTGTGGATAAGTATGATTTTAATATAGATTTAAACATTTTTTCTGACGTTGTGTTTTTAACTTGACTGGGCAAGGCGTTCCATATTGTCACAGCGCTTTATACTGGAAAGTTAATTTAGTAAAGTATGATTTACAAACAGGATGTACTATGTTATTATTCGTTACAGATCGCAAAGAATACACATTATTTTTTGAAAATTGTAGAATATTAAACATATATATAGGGGACAAGTTATTTAACGTTTTATGTACCAGAACAGCAACATGATATTTACATCTTACAAAAAAATGGCATTAGATTATGTTCTTGAAATAAAATATTTGCATCATAATCATATGATTTGTCTGATATCATTCGCACTGCCCTCTTTTGGATGTTGATTATTTTGTTTAAACATTTCATCGAAGAGGAGTGCCATAAAACAACACCGTAATCAAATAATGGTAATAAGTATGCGTTATAAAACATCAATCTCATATCAGAATTTAAAAATGGTTTAATTCTTCTTAAAAGACAGAGTTTTGAATTTAGTTTGTTATGTACGCTAGTTATTTGTTGTTCCCATTTGAGATTATTGTCAACCAAGATTCCTAGAACCTTTTGTGTTGTGACACATGACACGGTTTGGTTATTTATTGATATATTAAGATTTCTCGTTTTGTTAATTGAATTGACTGAGCCTAATAACATATATGTTGTTTTCTGAGGATTGAGATTCATTTTGTTTAATTTACACCATTTTAAAACTATGTCGAGGTCAGTTTGTAGTGAGCGTTCGATATTATCTATTGATTTACCATGTGTATAAAGAGTCGTGTCATCTGCGTACATATCGATTTCTGTTGAATTTAGATATAACGGAAGGTCATTTATAAAGAGCAAAAAAAGTAGCGGTCCAAGGATAGATCCTTGAGGTACACCACATTTAACTGATCGAAAGGAAGAATGAGAATTTCCAACTCGAACTGATTGCTGTCTATCTTCAAGATAAGATTTAAACCACTTGATTGCTTGAGTATTGAAATGATAAAGTCTTAACTTACGAAGTAATAGACCATGATCGACAAAGTCGAAAGCTTTTCTAAAGTCTAAATAAATAGTGCCTATTAAACAACCCGAATCAATATTTTTAGCCCAATTTTCGATCAAATTAATCAAAGCAGTTCGACACGAATGCTGCTTTCGAAAACCAGACTGAGTTTCATGTAAGATATTAGTATTTTTGAAAAATGCCTGTAATTGATTTGAAACATGAGTTTCGAATATTTTAGAAATAGAAGGGAGAATAGAAATTGGTCTATAGTTATTTGGATCATCCTTCGAGCCGCCTTTGTGTAGAGGAATTACGATGGCATGTTTCAGATTGTCCGGAAATATTCCCAATCGAATACTATTATTTATGATAGAAGCTATTGGGACAGCAAGTGCGTCAGCACATATTTTCAGTAGTCTAGCACTAATGCCATCTATTCCACTCGATTTTTTCGAGTTCATTTTTTCAATAATTTTATTTACGGTGAAAGGGGTTATTTCCTGAAGCGAAAACTCATAGTGAGATCCTATTTTTGTTTCAATGTATGATTCTAAATTATCGAAGTTCAATGAATGGTCAGATGAAGTATTCGACAAGCTATCTCTAGACGATGCTATGTTTATAAAATGGTTATTTAATTGATTGGCTATATTATTGGGATTCGTCACTCTCGAATCATTAAAAAGCATACTATTCGGGAAACTCTGGTCATTAGCCGACGCATCAGAAGAAAAGGATTTTAAACTACGCCAAAGTGTTGTAGGTGATTTATTTGTCATCACTGCGTTGTTATAGAAATTGATCTTATTTTGTTTGATAGATTGATTACATTTATTCCGCCAAAATTTGTAAAGAGTCCAATCTTTCTTTAAAAAGTAAAAATCCCTCTTCTTACGGATGTTCAGTATTTCATCATTAAACCACTCTGGCTGAGATGAATATTTAACACGTTTCTTTTTAAGAGGAGCGTGAACGTTGGTAAGAGAGTTAATTCATAGCTTTATTTGGATCATATAGTTCCGCTATATTTTGAAAGTCTGAATTGAACAAATCAGTTAGAAATGCGCTTTCATTGAACTTTTTGAAACATCGATAGGAAATATATTTGTGATTGGAGGTTTCGTGATTAAAATTAGGTGATTTAATGCTCCGTGTTATGCACACAGGTAGATGGTCACTTAATGATACATTCGGCACGATTACTTCCGCAATGTACTCTTCGTGGGATGTATAAATATGGTCAATAGTGGAAGATGATGATTTTGTAATCCTTGTTGGATGACGCACAAGTTGGGTAATCCCACAACGAATCATGAAATTAGACCATTTAGAATTATTACAAGTATTTTCAGAAGAGAATGAGATGTTAAGATCGCCGAGTATAATAATTTCATCACAACTTGATTTTGCGGAAACGAATTGTCGCTCGTAATTATCGATCCATGATTGTAATGCATTAGGAGGGCGATATACAAAGTTTAGTAAAAATGATTTTGATCTATCATTGATCACCTCAATCCAAATAGTTTCCAAATTAGTTTCAATGTCGTGTCTTCTAATATACGTTATGGTATTTTTTATATAAATAATTAAACCCCCACCTTCTTTATTGCTTCTATCTTTTCTTTCAAAATTATAACCGTTGAGACTGTCACCATCATCAAATCACTAACAAGACGGTAACAGGAGGAAATATCATCCTAAATATTGAAATACATTGTAATTGTATTTCATTCACTAACCAATGTGAGTACACGAATGTTGTAATAAACATACTCCACCAACTCACCATCTCGTGTTTTATTTCATGTTTGGTGTTTAAAACATTTTACATCTTTCTGCGAAATGTGCCGTGAGACCCTATCCAGATAATTCACTGAAATCATGATGTAGTGTCCACATTCACAGTATCCATACTTTTGGATAGGGTTCTATTGTTTAGCGATACCGGTACTAGGCTAATCAAGCTGTAAACATATATAGACATAAGGCGTCTAACCATTATCATAGAAAAAGTAAATACTGAGATGTATAATAGATTCATTGCACGTGAAACTAATATTGTGGCTTTCTACAATGAGTTATTATTCTATAGTAGACTTGTGATTACTACTCTGCGAACATTCAATCAAGACTGTACGACGTGCTCGGTTGTTTAGAAAGGTCTGAACGTTGACTAAATATTGGGTATAGATCTACATTATTCTTCTTACTATATAGGCTTCTCGCATGCTATACGTGTAGCGACAACAGTACGACGAGGATAGCCCCTTTCTGTGGTAATTATTGTGTTCTGGTTGCAAGGAGTATATTATCTATACTGCCACAAATATCGTGGGAGGATCGAGGCAGTTAGAGAGAAATGGGTCGGGGAGGTTTAAGCTTCGACAAATTTACATTATGATTAGATAATTATAGACAGAGGTTATCTTATTAGTTCCCTACCGGCTTTTGACCGGAGGGGACTATAGGTTTGCCCTCCGTCCGTCAGTACGTACGTCAGTCAGTCCGTCCAACAATCTGGATCATGACATAATTCAAACAGTTTCCAAGCTAGGTTTATGAAACTTGGTATGTGGATAGGGGGCAATAAGGGGATTATGCACGTCTAAATATTTTGATTCTGACAAAAATTGTGGTTGCTATGGCAACAGAAACATTGAAAATGGCCTCAAACCGGTAGGGGACTTCTGTATTGCTTGCAATTCTTGATTACTTGTTTAATCAACGGTGGAGTGTAAGTGGTAGGGCTTGTAAACAAATAATTATTATAATAATTTAATAAAGATAAATATTTTGAGCCTTTTTTGCTTCATCAGTGAAATGTGCATTTGTTTACGATAATCCTAACAGTCACCGTGTGGTAGAGCCTGACGGTAGGGGGGCATAAAAAATATTTTTTTTATGAAATGTTTAATATCTTAGAAGGGTTTATAACACAGGAAATTGACCACACAGTCACTGAGGTGCAGGTTATTTTTAATAAACATTTCATTAATACTGGTGATATTTAAAATATACATATTTGGAATTTAGAGAGCTTCGTCTTTAATTTGATATCATTATTTTAACAAGAGCACCGCCTACGAGTGCTGGATGTTCAACTTTATCGTATTTGATAGTAACCTTGTTCATCTGTGGTAAAAACTCAAAGAGAGACAAGGGCAGATAACAAATGAATATAGGTCACAGGGTTACCAGCCTTGTATGTATAAACTCCCCTTGTGATCGTGAATAACTTTGTCGAGTTCAAGTGAATACCTTTGATAGTCTTTGGACAATTGACATATTTGTGTAAAGATTCAAAGTCGGAAAAGGGGAATAACTCTTATATAATTGCTAGATAGATTTGTTTCCTCTTGTAAGTAGATGTAGGTCATCACCTTCCACAAGCGTAATGACTTTCAAGTTGAAAGCTTTGATAGTGTTTGAGAAAATTCAGTTTATGTGTAAAATATTTCTATGTATTAAGTCAAAACAAGGGCAGCTAACTCCATAAATATAGGTCACATAGTTATCAGCCTTGTCAGTATGGACTCCCCTTGTGATGGTGAATAACTATGTTGAGTTTCAAGTTGATAGCTTCGATAAAATCTTTGAGAAAGTGACTCTGACAACAAACTTAACCAACGCACACGATCTCGTCATGACAATAGCTTGTCTTTTTTTCTTCGAAAAGTCGCGCTAATAATCTGTCCATAAATAAAAAATAAACCTGTAGGGCGTGAACTCACTATCTTTTATCTTGTTTAGAATAGCATTGTCGTTTCTATTGAATGCACATCAGTGATTGACTGGAGACCGTGGTATACATTTCATGGCGTAACTTTTTAACTAGTGATAAATTTCGATGGAATTTTGCATGGAGGTAGTTCTAACGATGTTGTCTATGAATGTAATTACTTCATGAAGATATCGAAAGCCAGTTCCTGTTTTTTGAAACCATGAAAATCTGACCACTTTAGTACAAATGCACCTTTCTAAGATAACATAAATTTTATAAAAGAAAACTTTTTTTACTCTTGTGACCAAATAAGATAACTTTCATAGTCTATCGCCACTGGCAACTTGGCAACTGGTACAGCTAACATTGATACAATAAAAACCCAACACATCACCTCTTTCAAGAGTCTTTAATGATAACTCCATACTTACTGAAACAAAACACCCAACATGACAATTGAAAGTATAATTGATAGATCTAATCTTTCGTGATGTAAGATAGAAATTTCAACACAAATTAGAATAATGCAAATGTAAGTTAAACAAACACAAATAATAATGTGTAACTTTGTACCAAAAAAATACACCAAGACAATCACTATGACACAACCAAAGAGCGATAGTGGTATATAGGTCTTTGACAACATATCGTATGAAAAATACAGAATGTAGAAAGGTTCATCTGAGCATAAATTCCAAATTTCAATTAGTTTTTCCAATAACATGTCTTTTTCTTACAGAACTAAGACCGTGACTTATTGTCTTACGATGTAATAATGCCAACTACATTGCTAGAATACACCAACTGTGTTATCTTACATATCAAGTCTGGTTGGAAATTAACAGGTCTATCTTAACATTAATGTTAAATCCTTCTTTATGTCGACATTCCAGCATGTCAAACTACAAAGAGGCCTTTTTTATATATAATGCATAATATATCTGTATAATAAAAGGATAAAACAAAGATACATGTATCTACAGTCAAATCTGTGTTCGTGGCCACCTGAATTCAACAACCACCTGTCCTTTAAAATCAACCCTATGTTAGTGACCACCTGAATTAAACAACCACCTTAACTATCTGTGTAATACTTAGGTCACAAATCACCTGGAATGCCGGACGATCTTGGTGTATTCGACCTGGACCCGGAAGTCAAGGCACTGTGTGGATGCCAGGCAATGAGTTGTAATGCATATGTCAAAGGAGAGATAAATTACTCCAGCTGCCGCACAATGACCGGTCGATGTCCGTCCGGTCTTCAATTAGACCAAACTATGCCATTCGATTTTTGGATGACGATTGAATTGGATTCGTGACTGTGGTATAAGACAGGTTAATTGCACAGTACATCAGAATCTTACAATATGTAAAGCAAGTATGATGGATCCCATTGAAAAAAATATGATTCATTACATGAAAAATGATGTGATAATAAACAATGTACATGCATGTATAAATAAACAACAATATAAAGAGAAGTGTAGTTACATCAGTCAAACTTTAGAATCTTGGATTCTTTCAAAGTATGACATCATACTGATGACTCAGTTCTGGACCTGGTTGTTCACAGCTGTGTTAAAGCTTAACATAGTGTTCAAACAGCTAATAGCCAACATAGTGTTCAAACAGCTGATAGCCAACATAGTGTTCAAACAGCTGATAGCCAACATAGTGTTCAAACAGCTGATAGCCAACATAGTGTTCAAACAGCTGATAGCCAACATAGTGTTCAAACAGCTGATAGCCAACATAGTGTTCAAACATCTGATAGCCAACATAGTGTTCAAACAGCTGATAGCCAACATAGTGTTCAAACACCTGATAGCCAACAAGTGTTCAAACAGCTGATAGCCAACATAGTGTTCAAACAGCTGATAGCCAACATAGTGTTCAAACAGCTGATAGCCAACATAGTGTTCAAACACCTGATAGCCAACAAGTGTTCAAACAGCTGATAGCCAACATAGTGTTCAAACAGCTGATAGCCAACATAGTGTTCAAACAGCTGATAGCCAACATAGTGTTCAAACAGCTGATTGTCCGTACTGTACAAGTGGTTAATTCTGCAGCTCAAAAAGTAGCAAATTTTGAATCTTAGACATTTATTATTTTAAAACATGTACTGTAAATATTTGTATTATTTACTCATAGACTGTAAAGTCTTATGTATTGAAAATAAACCACACTACATTTGGCAAGTGCGGTACTATGTATTTTTTTTATTGTAGGCCAAAATTTATGTGAGAGAAATGTTGGCGATTATGGTAAATTCCCAAAAAATCATCAATATTTACACGTCGCTACTTTAACTACATATACAGTATGACGAACGCTAGCTTTAGAACAGCTTCAAACAACTCAATCCTGTTAGTGGGAAAGCAGTGTCTGTAATAATGTGGATGGTAAACTTAGGCACTATGGTATAGACACAGTTATCCACATCCACACTATTTACAGACAATATCTTCACCAGGAAAATATCTACAATACTGACAGGGAAAACATGTTTTCAAAACATCTAACCAACTTTGCATAAAGAGCAATAAAACATTCTGCATTTTGCTACATGTGACTTATCAGAATTTTCGCAATATGATGGCATTGTTATGTAATTCAACATATTCTAAATAAAACAGGGATTTCAAAATAATTCTCTTCTTACAAAAATGCACTGTGCACCGGTTCTTCAGTATAACCAAATAAAAATTGACAACATAATTTCAGTATTAACAAGGGCTACTCTAGTTTAGCGCCCACCCTCAATATCATATTTGAAGAGGCATAAAAAATAGAATTGATAAAAATAATTGCAGGCTAACTATGCTTTCACGAGTCAGTTATGTAGAGATTTCACACAATCTAACACGGTCATCCAACAATACACTTTATCTTTATGTTAATAAGTGTGTTCCTTTAACATTCAATTCTAGGTTTCAAATACAAACATAATTATATCAAAGATAAAACAATATGTCAACATTCATACAAACATTCATACAAACAAATCATATTATTCACCATTACATAAGCAGTGACAATAGTTGGTGTAACTTACTCTGAACGTTTCCAACTTGCTATTATAATTAATATCGCTGACTTAGAATTAGAACGTCGTAAGAACAAAATCAATATTTTGAGAAAACAAGCAAAAACTGTCTGAGAACTACTCTTTACTTATGGAAAAACAAGCCTTTTAAACTTCAGTTTGGTCAACATGACCACTTCTGATTTTCATAAAATAGGCTCATAAGAAGCACCTTGAGGTGCAGCTTTCAAATATGCTTGAGACTTATTAGGACCTTCTAATTCTAAGCCAGCGATATATGAATAACATAGAATCTATTTCTGTAAAATACGAGCAAACAAACAATTTAAAATCTATATACATATACCTCTGTAGCACAACACTGATTGGGAACTGCAAGTGTTGAACGTTATGTAAAGGTTGTTGCTCTACAGAGGTTAAATTTAGTGCAATTATCACCTAAGGAAACTTTATTTAGTCTTACTATGTTTGTGAATACACAATAGAATTTTTCCAAAATACAATTCCTCAAACAATCAAATTGCTTAATATATTTCAAATAATATGAAAATTAAAGTCTACATTGTATACTGCATAAACAGTTTTAAATGAAAATTAAGTATGAAAAATTAATTGCGGCAAGAAAAATAACCAAAAGTAAAATACAGTACATGTATCTGAATATAAATACAGTATCTGTGTAAGTAAAAGAAGAATGGCACATAAAATCATTCATACTCATATACACATAAACCTGATAACCTGACTATTGTCATTTTAAAATCTAGAAAAGAACACTATAGCCAAGTCACATGACAGAGTCACATGACTAAACAACAGGGAACACACAGAATTAACCTCATCCACCACCTCCGCGTCTCTGTCCTGGTCTCCAGGCACATGAATCATTGGAACCTCCACCACCAGCTAGAGGATTATAGTCTGAAATCAATACAAGTATATATCATCAATACAATTACATACAATGACCATATTTATTTCAGGTGATATGGTGATTTGCCAGGGTGTTTTCAGTTATATATCTGGCAGTCAATAGCGAAAAGTGAAAGCCCAAAAATGTGACTATATATAAATAAACTACCATAAGTAAATTACCGTAAAAAAAATGGTAAGTTTCTTGCATTATGGACTACCATTAAAATTTGCTACAATCTTAATTGTTTTCATGGCATTTGAAAACAAGAGCCAAAATGTCACAAAATACGCCCGTCTCGGTGCATGGTGAGTCTCGGGGCATGGTGAATGAAAACAAGAGGATCATAGATCCTGGGGCGCTCACCTGCTAAACATGGCCAAACTTTGACCTTAAGGTCATCAAGATGAACATTTTGACTAAACTTGAAGGTTAAAGCAAAACTGAGGCCTCCAGAGTGTTAAAAAGGTTTTGCTATTATTTGACATATTGACCTAGTTTTTTAGCCACATGACCCAACTTCAAATGTGACCTTAAGGTCATCAAGATAAACATTTTGACCAAAGATGATGAAGATTAAAGCAACAATATTGCCTCAAGAGTGTTAATAAGGTTTTTCTATTATTTGACCTATTGACCTAGTTTTTGACCCCACATGAACCAACTTCAAAGTTGACCTTAGGGTCACCAAGATAAACATTTTGACCAAACTTCATGAAGATTAAAGCAAAAATATGGCCGCCAGAGTGTTAACAAGGTTTTCCTATTATTTGACCTTTTGACCTAGTTTTTGAACCCACATGAACCAACTTCAAACTTGACCTTAAGGTCATCAAGATAAACATTTTGACTAAACTTTATGAAGATTGAAGCAAAAATGTGGACTCAAGAGTGTTAACAAGGTTTTCCTATTATTTGACCTATTGACCTAGTTTTTGACCCCACATGACCCAACTTCGAACTTGACCTTAAGGTCATCAAGATAAACATTTTGACCAAACTTCATGAAGATTAAAGCAAAAATGTGGCCGCCAGAGTTGTAACAAGGTTTTCCTATTATTTGACCTTTTGACCTAGTTTTTGACCCCACATGACCCAACTTCGCACTTGACCTATATTTCATTGAGGTACAACTACTGACCAAGTTAGATGAAGATCAAAGCAAAATTGAAAGTGCTAGAGTGTTAACGGTGATAAGTTTAATGGACAGACGGACGACAGACAAAAAACAATCACAAAAGCTCACCTTGCCACTTTGTGGCAGGTGAGCTAAAAACAAACAATCCAACATTTTTTTTAATTAAAGGACCATAATCCAAGAAGGCCTAGGCTGATTTTGCCGACTATTGAACTATTCCTAGATATTATACCCATAAACATTTCACCAAGTTTGAAGACGATCAAATGAAAACTGTTTAACCTAGAGTACAGATAAGGCCAATTTCACACTTTTTTGGTAATTAAAGAACCATAACACAATAAGGCCTAGGCCGATTTGGCCTATAATCGAACTTGGCCAAGATATTATGCCTATAATCATTGTCACTAAGTCTGAAGACAATCAAATAAAAACTGTTTGCCTTAGAGTACAGACAAGGCCAATTTCATTCTTTTTTGGTAATTAAGGCCCATAACACAATAAGGCCTCAGCCGATTTGGCCTTTAATCCAACTTGGCCTAGATATTATGCCCATAAGCATTGTCAGTTTGAAGACGATCGGATGAAAGCTGTTTGCGTTAGAGTACGGACAAACTGCTGGGTGCAGCGGACACCCTGTCCGCCCGCACACCCAACCAACCACCACCAGTCCGCCAAGAGTGTTCCAATAGTACGTCCCGTTTTTCAAACGATATTTGCTATTTTTCATACTTTTTTTGCTGGGAAGTTGCTCTTTCTCAATGTAAAAATAACATTTTCTACCTACCTACCCATTTTATTCTTCGCATTTTAATTAATATAAATCACATGACATCAATTTAAATGATAGACTCAAACTACTAACCTGTCTGGCGTAATGGTTTGGATTTCTTTACTTTGTTTAATGTGGACGCAGTCTGTTCTGGCTCATTCTGAAATAAAGAACAACTATATGTCTTCAAAGAAGTACATAAAACTTGTATGATGGCATGAACATAAAACTTGTATGATGGCATGACAGATGAACAGAAGCATTGACAAAATAACAGACATGCAAACTTAATCATTGTGTCTCGGTAAATAAACTGAATATGTCATACTCAGGTAAATATACTGGTGGCCTAGAAGTAGGGTGCAGGCTTCGGGATCAAGAGGTCCCGAATTCAAATCCCCGTCTGCGCCACTGCTTAATTTTTCTGAGCAAGAATAAGCACATGCTCCACTCGACCAAGGTGTGAATTGGTACCTGTGAGGGCAGTGTCTGTACATGTTCAATATTCCTGGGCGCCGTATTTAGATGTTGGCTGCGCACCCACCAGGAGAGAAATAGTCTCCCCAGGGAGACTTGATTGCAGGTTTCCTTAGGTAGCCTGATGACCATGGGAAGTTAAAATGTCAAAGGCTGGCTGAACTGCTCAAAGCAGTCCTCATGTATATACTGAATATTGTATGTCCATGTAGCGGTAAATAAACTGAATATATCATGCTCATGTAAATGTTCTACATGTAGTATGTATAAGGAATAATTTATGCCAATACACAGATAGAACAAACAGTACAATATTGTAGTTCAATATTATACCAATCTATCTTTGGTTGATTTTGAAACAAGTTCAACAACGTCTTTTAATTTATTCCTGATGGAATACATCATAGGGTATGAGCTGCTGAACTTCAATGATACTGGTACCATATTTATCTGTCTTCGGTATGACATGGCCAAATTAAACACTGTTAGTCACGAAATCATGATAAATGTGTTTGTTAATTCGGGTTCAACGCCATATCTCAATAACTGTTTTGTAATATATCCTTTCCGTAGCCATAGAGTATTAATGCAGACTCGCCGGGATGGCCATTTCGGCCATCCGTAGTTTTCGACCTAAATGCCCAAATTTGGGAATTTTGCTGTCATGGGTACACAGGCATCCCAGACTACAGGATATAACGGGCCCAGGGTCGTGCACAGGTTTTTGGGCCTGCTAGACCCCTTTAAAGAGGGCTTTGAACGTAGATTTTACAAAACTGAAATTACTGGTCGTACCCGCCATTGCGGTACTATTCCCTGTGGAATTGCATTAACATTTAGCGCCAAAACGTTTTTATTTTTCTATAGCAGGAATATAAGGCTAGACAAAGGGGTCAGGACAATGCCCTTAAGGGGCCAAAAAGTAGGCCTGTCAAAAGCTAAAAAAAAAAAAAAAAAAGTTTTTCGCGCAAGGGTCACCGTCACATCGTCATTTCCGGTGACCTTTAGTCGAAATGTTGACACTTTTTTCTACTTTCGGTTTGAGGTAGGTGTGTAGCATCCGGATGTATCGAGTTTTTATCAGTGCTGCAAGTCAATAGTGTCTCAGGGACGGGGTATAGGGACCATATGAATTTCTCATAACCCCCCAAAAATCGTGGTAGCGTAAAGGATATGACAGCTGATTCACCAATTATCCAATATGATTAAAATCATATCCTCAAACCCGCTACGCTACCAGTAAGGAAGATCAAGTACATAAGTCAGATTGGCTGATTCACCAAACCAGTTTTCCTAGACTTCATCTTAACCAGTACAAAGCTACCCTTCCACAAGGAACCAACTCTTCCACAAGAAACCAACACCTTCTCCACATGTGGAGGAAACTCTACATTGATGTCATATATTAAAATTATGCTAAAAGTTTTACCACTTTATGTTTAGATCTATATCCCTTGCCCTGTACATGACCGTCCCAGTCTGCAATCTTCTGTTGTCTTTTCTCTTCCTCTTTCTGTGTGTATATAAAATATTATGCAATAGGCCTGAACTTAAAATATTCTTTGTTTTCCCTTCCCGAGCAGATTTAAAATGGGTACTAACATAGATAAATGGTAGATCTAGCTCATGGTTGTGATAGACTAACTAGTGTCTTAGTTTTGAACTATTTTTAACACTAATTGTGAAACAAGTTTTAACAACTTATTTCACACGGCTTTATCAGGAATCTGGTGATCTATCCCTTCACCACTGTTTCTCTGCTTGTTTGGATACAAAATTAGAAGAAGACTTTTATGCAATTGGAAATTTGATATAAATATCCCCGAGAAAGACAAATACTTATGATACCATTATTATTATTTGAAGTATACTTCTAAGTTTTTCAACACAAATCAAATAAATAGTTTTCATGCTACTCTGATGGTTTTTCTTTTTTCTTTAGAACAATCAATAGAAAGTTAAAATATTCCAGAACTATAAAAAGAACGCAACTTATGTCTTCCTCCAAGTACTGAGCTGGGCACTTGATAGGCGTTATCAGCTCTTAGTCAAAATTGAACGCATAAACATTTTTTGAAACTCTTCCCCTCCTTCATTAGAAAATCTTTGATGCTTACTAGTAAGTAGCAATAAAACTAATGATATCATAAGCATACCTGCTTCATTTGTTCAGCATGTCTAGCAGCCTGGGCATCCAGCTGTTCTTGCATCCTTCTTCTTGCTGCTTCCATACTTTCAATTCTTGACTGAGCTTTGTTTGCATCTGCAAAGAGTTTCATATAATGAACAACTCAAACGTATGTGGCCCAGAGTTAACACCAGCATTTTTCAGAGTTAGCTGTTTAAGATTGAATTAGACCTACTTAATTGAGTTAGCTTTAACAGGTCCCAATCTCCCAAAGCCTCGCAAGTAGAAGTCTCATTTATAATTGAGATTTTGCCCTAATCAGAGTCTGCATTTGACGTTCAAGATTTTTGAACTTTCCTGTAATGAACTCAGAATAATGTTTCTATTTTGCGATACAAATTTTGAGTCCAGTCTCTCAGGAAATTTACTCCAAGACACATGACAATATTTAGAATGAGAAATGTCACTGAATGTGATGAATACCCCCAGATACTGCTTGACACAGTTACTTAAATGTGCTCTGACAAACAATTAGACTTAATTAGGGCAATAACTCCCTTAAAATTGATTTGACTGGCGTGTGCTGACGATATGCACCACTTAACCAGGTACTAATCAGTCATGCATAGTTTCTATGAAATCCGACCATTGGTAGCAGAGAAAAAAACAAAGGGCCATAATTCCCTTAAAATTGATCCGACCAACATGTGCCGACGATATGCACAACTAGACTTGGTACTGATCATTCATGCAAAGTTTCATTGAAATCCAACCATCGGTAACAGAGAAATAGCGCAGACAAAATTTATAAGTGTAAAACAATAAAGGGCCATAACTCCCTTACAATTTATCCAACCGATGTGTGCAAACGATATGCACAAATAGACTTGATACTGATCATTCATGCAAAGTTTCATTGAAATACAACCAATGGTAACAGAGAAATAGCATGGACAAATTTGCACGGACTAACCGACCAACCAACCGACAGACCAACCTCAAGCATGACTCCAATATAGCCCCTATATACTATGTATCTGGAGGTATAATGAGATTGAGCTCAATTTAAAATTCTTAAGAAGATTAGGCCTAGGTAAGTCTACTGTCAGTCAGCTGTAACAGGTTAGTCTACCATCAGTCAACTGTAACAGGTAAGTCTACTGTCAGTCAGCTGTAACAGGTAAGTCTACCATCAGTCAACTGTAACAGGTAAGTCTACCATAAGTCAGCTGTAACAGGTAAGTCTACCATAAGTCAGCTGTAACAGATAAGTCTACCATCAGTCAGCTGTAACAGGTAAGTCTACCATAAGTCAGCTGTAACAGGTAAGTCTACCATCAGTCAGCTGTAACAGGTAAGTCTACCATCAGTCAACTGTAACAGGTAAGTTTGCCATCAGTCAGCTGTAACAGGTAAGTCTACCATCAGTCAGCTGTAACAGGTAAGTTTACCATCAGTCAGCTGTAACAGGTAAGTCTACCATCAATCAGCTGTAACAGGTAAGATTGCCATCAGTCAGCTGTAACAGGTACGTTTGCCATCAGTCAGCTGTAACAGGTACGTTTGCCATCAGTCAGCTGTAACAGTTAAGTTTGCCATCAGTCAGCTGTAACAGCTAAGATTGCCATCAGTCAGCTGTAACAGGTACGTTTGCCATCAGTCAGATGTAGCAGGTAAGTTTGCCATCAGTCAGCTGTAACAGGTAAGTTTGCCATCAGTCAGCTGTAACAGGTACCTTTGCCATCAGTCAGCTGTAGCAGGTAAGTTTGCCATCAGTCAGCTGTAACAGGTAAGTTTGCAATCAGTCACCTGTAACAGGTACGTTTGCCATCAGTCAGCTGTAGCAGGTAAGTTTGCCATCAGTCAGCTGTAACAGGTAAGTTTGCCATCAGTCAGCTGTAACAGGTACGTTTGCCATCAGTCAGATGTAGCAGGTAAGTTTGCCATCAGTCAGCTGTAACAGGTAAGTTTGCCATCAGTCAGCTGTAGCAGGTAAGTTTGCCATCAGTCAACTGTAACAGGTAAGTTTGCCATCAGTCA
The DNA here is from genome assembly GCA_947247005.1 of Spisula solida. Classification (NCBI taxonomy): domain Eukaryota; kingdom Metazoa; phylum Mollusca; class Bivalvia; order Venerida; family Mactridae; genus Spisula; species Spisula solida. Next base: position 34,648,192 of record OX365947.1, on the reverse strand, counting down.
GCTGTAACAGGTAAGTTTGCCATCAGTCAGCTGTAACAGGTAAGTCTACCCTCAGTCAGCTGTAACAGGTAAGTCTACCATCAGTCAGCTGTAACAGGTAAGTTTGCCATCAGTCAGCTGTAACAGGTACGTTTGCCATCAGTCAGCTGTAACAGGTAAGTTTGCCATCAGTCAGCTGTAACAGGTAAGTTTGCAATCAGTCACCTGTAACAGGTACGTTTGCCATCAGTCAGCTGTAGCAGGTAAGTTTGCCATCAGTCAGCTGTAACAGGTAAGTTTGCCATCAGTCAGCTGTAACAGGTACGTTTGCCATCAGTCAGATGTAGCAGGTAAGTTTGCCATCAGTCAGCTGTAACAGGTAAGTTTGCCATCAGTCAGCTGTAGCAGGTAAGTTTGCCATCAGTCAACTGTAACAGGTAAGTTTGCCATCAGTCAGCTGTAACAGGTAAGTTTGCCATCAGTCAGCTGTAACAGGTAAGTCTACCCTCAGTCAGCTGTAACAGGTAAGTCTACCATCAGTCAGCTGTAACAGGTAAGTTTGCCATCAGTCAGCTGTAACAGGTACGTTTGCCATCAGTCAGCTGTAACAGGTAAGTTTGCCATCAGTCAGTCTGGTGTCAGTCAACGTTACAATCACATCACTGTACTTACCGAACTTTTTGCTATCGATCGTATCTTGTAACTGTTGTCTATATTTACTAACAGCTGGAGCTAGTTTGGTTTTCAGGTATAAACAGACAACAACACCAATCAGCAATATCCAGCCATATCCTTCAAAGAAGCTTGTTACTGCAACAAAAAATAGATCAATTTATAAGATACATCTGACCCTGATCTCTGACCTAAAGGATAATAGAAATATTAGATTTTGGTCTATTCTACTTGTTTGAGACTAGTTAGAGTATATAATACCGCAACAATTCTTTATGATTAAAGAAATGGATCTAAACATTAACCAAATTTTTAGACCTACTAAGCTGAATACCTTCAGCCGCTCCAAGTCCGCCTGGACATATCCACAGTGCAGACAGGCTTGTTGTCTCCTAGTGGCTGTTTTTTATAGCTAACATACCAGCCCCAGACTAGTACAGCTATAAAGTAAACCGTATAATACTCATTCAGATAACCCTTGATACTAGGCCGGGACGTTGGAGGGAGAGGGAGAACTCACGATACAGCAAATCAGAAACACGTATTGCTAAGACGATTCTCGTACCAAAGTCACACTTGGTCAACTGTCCCGTACTCGTCATTTCACAACAGCTAGAACAGTGTGGTACTGTACTTGTCAAGTTGGTTTGACTAAGCCGCAGCTTATGTTTGAACCCTTGATACCAGACAGCCGTTTACACCAGCCTGAACAAGGTTCTGCAGAATGAAACATTACTCTTTATTTACATTAGTGCAATGTCACGACGATTATATCTAAAACTGAAAAAAAAACACTGAAAACAGTGACCCATTTTCTGTCAAATTCTGACAAAACAAAAACTACCTGTGTAAAATATTCCAGACAACGGGTTCTCATTCTCCAGTTTCACTGTTTCACCCACATCTTCAGCGTTCATTTGATCTCCCATGATTCCAGTCTTAATAAGTCATATTAATAGGGAAGTTTTAGTAATTACGTGTCCTGTTTATTTTGGTTTTCCAATAATCAGTTAGAGTTACTCCCCTTGGTGGAAAATCGCACGAAGTAAAAGTTATCTAGACACCGACTTCCAGATAGGAAAGAAACGTCAATTATTTTTGGTAAATAAACTATTTTCGTTGCTATGGTTCCTTTATTTTGTGACACTTTATGTGTTTCATTTAACATGTAAATAGTCTCAGCACCAGCAATAAACCGAATTAGCCGGATCAAGCGTTCCATCATGCAATTCTCAATTTTGACAAGTTTTAGTTAGCCACTTTCTGTTCAATTTCAACTAAAATTTGTTGAGAGCACAGAGATATCTGATTAATGTACAGAGTTAACATTATGTACCATGTATGAGTTAACATTATGTACCATGTATATCTATTTAGCAGTTGATTTGAATGTGAGCGTATTACTGGATCTTTTGCTCCAATTCCTTTAAATTTCTACTTTTCAATGTATAATTGAAATTTAATTGGAGCTATTTATTATTTAGTCCAGATACAATGTACTTACAAACTAGACGTTTAACACGTATCGCGCACAGCCAAACAATCTTCCTATTTTGCTTGGCTCTGCGACCGGTTTCCCTGTTTTTCATGCGAGAGTGTCCAAATATAGGCACGTGTTGAAGGAGGTCACCAGTGTTTGGATGACTTTAAATAGCAATCTTAATTGGAGAGTTCCATAATCCATAGCCAAGGTTATATATATGGAAGTGGCTAGAGGTTCTGGTAATTGATTTTATATGTATAAAACAATATATTTTATTTCGTGTCAAGAATTTAAATGACATAAACAAATGTTTACCTTGTTGTACAGGTAAGTATATATATTTAATTTGACTGGGAATAACAGTTATCTCGAGTGTTTCATTAGGCCTACACGCAAATTATTAATCTGTGTTCAACAACAATTGATGCGATTTGACCACAAGGGACAAAACCCATCAGCGACGTTCTAGAGAGGCTAAGAAATTGTCTTAAAATGAGTTTGTACAAACATGAAATACACGAGCACACGCACATTTTGTGTTTAATAAAATATGATAACATACGTAAATAAATAATAAACAATTTAACCAATCTTTGATAAATTCCATAAAAAGAAGATCTACATCCCGACACGCATAATTTGATAAAACTTCGTGATCCCACTATCCCAACATTTAATTGAAACATATGAAGATCTGATTAAAAAGGATTTGTTTGTTTGCAGTGTCAAAACTGATGTGTGAGCAAATAACTACTGTATAGCGGGTATATTTCAGGGGGTCCATTATTCGCGTTTTCTGGATCCTTTTGAATTCACGGTGTCTTGATTTCGCGCAATCGACATCGACCGCGAATTTAAAACCTTGTTGTTAAACATGAAATGGGAGGTCAATCTTACTTATTTATAAAACTTTTTAAACCCCCTGTCCATGATTTATTTGTGCTCCCCATTGGTATAACATATACGGGCGGGTGCTTCTGTCCTTCCAAATTTGATGATTTATAAACGATTTTCGGGATTTACAAATTACACAGTAAGCTTATTTATTTTATTCATAAATCGCTCGTTGCGTTTCGACTGTTATTCTGAACGGTTCGATAGCCGAATTGACTATCATTAGAAAATGTACACAAACAAATACTTTTTCGGCAAACATTTGCACGTTTTGCAAACAAAATCGTTAAATTGAACACGTTTGATGCACCTGCTTATAATTAACATCCTTTAACGTTGAGAAAACATGATGCACGTATGATATTTGATAAACATGCATAGAGTATACACACGTTTTACAAAGATCTAATTTCGAATTATATTTTGTAATTTATTATAAGTCGTAGTCTTATTGCCGTATTTTACCCTATTTTGCTAAATCGACGTACTTCTTGCAAAGTCATTGGGTCAAGTTGGTTTATTTCTTGTTGCTCCTTTACATGTTTTTAATCATGAATTGTCTCCATTTGTAAAATTTGTATATTTACGAGGAAAATATTTCGCTGGGTTTAGATTTCGCGCTATTGATGTCGACCGCGAATATAGCGAAAATTATACCCCCGTGAAATATACCCTCTATACAGTATTTGAGCAAATACCATCGAACAAACAAAAATCTAACCATTAACTATTTTTACAAGATGTCTGTCAAATACTTACCTGTATAGCAAGGTAAATGCATTGGAAGTCTCGACAGGATAAAATATATATATTGTTTATACATATGAAATCAATTACCGGACCTCTAGCCTGTCCTACAAGCATTGTCTAGAGGTCCGGTAACCGGACCTCCAGACTCCAGGTCTAGAGGTCCGGGTACCGGACCTCTAGCCACTTCCTATATATAATATATTTACTCTGCGTTATAATTTACCTTTAGGTAATTTTTTTGTTTCTTTCTCTTAGTTGTTTTTAATGATGGTTATTACGTATTTTGAAACATTAGGCTATGTATATATGTCAAAATTTTATGCCCATATGTGGGCCCGAAATTGGAAATAAACATGATCTTATCGATAGTTCCTGGCAGACGATGGGTGAAACAAGGATACCCTGAAATGACCAAGACGACCATGGGTGATGGTGACATGTTAAAAAATGTAGCCGATTATTTTTTTGATATCCGTTGCATTGCTCCCAAGTACTGAGATCAAAGTGGATCCACCTACACTAGTAACAGTACAGCCTAACAGCAATTCCTGGGTAAATACCAGTACTGGTGTTGCGCTCCTAGCCACACTAATCTACTTAAGTATGCAGCGACATCTCCCCAATGACAATCACTAGCTCCAGTGATTGCCGGCTCCAAAGCCTAATCAACATCTTGATTCCTCGCTAAAAGGGGTGGTAGCCCCTCAGCATACAACCTTTTGCCCTTAGCCATGGACAACCGAAGGACTATCTCCCATGAAACTCCCCACTCCTTAGCTACTACTGATGCTGTCCAAACAATAAGCCCAGGGGTTGAAACCCTCTACCCCTGGGAACTGAAATGAGGCTCAGACGCATCTGTCTCCACTGAATAGCCTCTTCCTGACCTTGGGTGCACCTGGTGTGTATTGCCGATGTAAGTGGGGAACCCATCAAACCACATCTCCAGCACCTCCCATGACCCCTTGAAACAGTGCAGGTGTATCAGTCTGTCATACCCCACTGAGGATGGCCTCTGAGCATGTGAAACACATCAGTCAACAACTCCAATGCCACTACAGTGTAGCACCAAAACCTGTTTCGGCCTCAAAAGTGACAGAACCTTATCTAACACAATTATCAGACGGGCCAAGTAACTGGCTGGTTCAGTCCTGTCCATCCCTACTACCCCTAAGCCAAGTATTCCTGGAAGAGCCAAGGTGTTGCCGAGTTTGACAAAATAGGCCTCACTCAGTGCTTTCCTTGGATGAATCCCCATTACTGGGTAAACACCCTGACAACACCACTCAGTAACCCTTTCTGCAGTCGGGTAGGTCTCGACCACACCCGCCAACTGAACGGCATTGCTCTCTAAGGAATACTCTTAGCACTGGCACCAAAGGCCATCGCCCGGTCGGGGTCCCAGTCTCCATCTGTCCCTGCTCTTTAGATATCGTAACCCCTGTGAGAAGTCTGCTATACAGCCCTAAGATAATGTAAGTACCGGTAGTAACACGTAAATCCCAAATTTAAATTAGTCTGCTCTATGTACGCCCATGTAAGATAGAGCTATGGGCCTATCTTACATTAGCAACGTCAGAGAAAGACCTTTATTATACCTCACTTGTTTCTACAATGCTAAAGTCCCATTCCCCAAGAAGCAGATATTTCGACTGTCATCGAAAGTTCCAACCTTTTTGGCATGTGATCGACCAAAAACGGACTGTCAGGTCATGTGATCGACCTGACATTTTGAATGTCATGCAAGGGCAAGTAACTGCGTCGGTCTTAGTTCTTTGACTGTTGAAACATACAAGATTTTCTAAAATTAGACTGACACAATTACGTCAAAACGCGACGTTACGTTTGGCCCACTTTTAAAGTTATAGATCTATACAAAACTGGTAAAAAGCTAAGGTTTAGCTTATACGAGGGGCATTCTGAAAGATAACTGTGTGATAACTTTTAATTGGTTGGTCAGAATAACTAAAAGTGAACATTTTCTGAAAGGTACATGTACAACCTTCCTTCACAGAAAACATATGATATTAATATCTAGGGTTGGATACCGTTAAGAACGAAACGATACGATACCGTACCGGTACAGACGAAAGGATACGGTATTTTAATGATACCAATATCTATGAGGTATGAATGTGTCATTATATATGTGCTAAATTTTATTTCCGACCATTGTGCGCTGAAGTTGCAGAACGCAATTCCCGTTTAGTTGCCCTTATGATTGAAGAGTCAATGATGACATCATCAGGGAATACCACAATAATAGATCTCGTAAACCAAAACTAACAAACTAGGAATTATTTCCAAACTTGAAGTGGAGCTGTAGTGTAGGTTATGGGAAATTAGTAAGTTTGATAATAGTACCGATAATGGTACCGGTATTTTCTGAAACGGTATATACCAATATATTTTAAAACGAGTTTCGGTACGGTTCCAGTACCGAGTACCGGTATCCAACCCTATTAATATCAGAGAAATCATAATTCAGTATATGACCCATCGAATTGTCGCCAAAATGAGTCATATTGGTCCTTAAAAGGGATAACATTATTGCCAATAATTTCCATAATTTCTATCAGATTTGTTTGGAATTTACACATATCTTAAAAATTGTTATATACATATGCGTATTATGCCAAATGAAAATTGCTGTTCTGACAGTGCAAATGACTTAGGATGAACATGAAAAGACCACGATCCAAATGCTCTTAAAATAGCCATTTTACCGGAAATACGCAATTTACGTGTTATTGCATTGTTCTGCTGGACATGTTACATGAGAATATAAAACGTGTGGCTATTTTGTACATACATATGCTATGTTCATTCCCATTAAATACAAATTCTGAAATATTCATAGTTTCACCTCTAAGAATATGACCACGTGGCCCAAAACACGTGTTTTAGAATTATGACGTCATATCCTCAAAATAGCATTTCGCAAAACAAAAATAATTATACCTTTTCTTAATTTGAAGTTAGTACAATTACTTCAACTTAAGGAAAAGGTGTATGGACCTTTTTATTACATGTATAAGAGTATCCTGTTACCCCACCCACTTTCTAAAATCATGGGTAGAGCACAAGCTTTTGCTCCCAAAATCAAACTTTATGAAAAATACATTTATAACATCCCCCGAATGAAAATATACATTCCAATCTAGACAATTTGACTTATTTAGAGTAAATAATGGCCCTTAAACGTATTGTATGTCTAGAATTAAGAAAAAGGCATAAAATTATGTGGTAAAATGGTCTCCTAATTAGGTTGTACATATTGCTGTTATTTTATTAAGAAATCAAAGCTTTTTCAATATCTTAATTTTATTCGAAAGTACAGTTATGTATATTTCAAATAATATCAAATTTATTTCAATCAGCCACAACGATATTTCCGCAGTGGGCTTTGAAATATACATGGGGCCAATACAACGCAATTCCCTCGCGTATTCAAAAGATATTTCAGTCAATACCCAAAACCATTTATTGTTTGAATACCAAAAAATAAATACATTCTCAGAGATAAAATTATAAATTTGCTATGAATGTCTCGCTAAAAGATTGATCTTTCAGAAATGTCCACTTTGAAAAATTCTGACCAACCGATGTAAAGTTATCACTCAGTTATCAGAACTTTCAGAATGCCCCTCGTATAACACAAGTTCTAGATAATTTCTTTAAAAAATAGATTGATTAGTTAAAGCATCGATAAAATGCACCAAATGAAGGTAGAGGCCTACACATAAAATATAATGTGAAATTGATACACAACAATGTATGAAAGCACAGTCATGTCTACTGTTTATAATTATGATAATCATAGCAGTGAACGTTTTGCTAGACTTATAATAGTGTTCGGTATAATAAAATAAATATCAGATGCCTGCCTGCGTGACATTGATATTGTCAACCCTCGAAACAGAATGTCACCCTCGGCTTTATTACACATTTTGCCCTCGGGTTGACAATATCAATGTCACGGAGGCAGGCATCTGAAATTTATATAATGTTGCCCCTTAACTGGTGTCGCAGTGAAAGATACATTCACTTGTTGAAACCTCAATAACTACTCTGTCATGGGATACTATATCACATTATCTATTACACAAATCTGTATTTTCAGTTTGAAGAGAAGTATGATTGAAGTGTGAAGATGTCGGATGAAGACAAACCATTTGTTTGTGTACAGCCAGGCTGTGGTATGGTAAGTTAGTTTCATGATTTTATGAGAAAATTATCCTTAAAACCGAAATCTTGGGGGGTCAAAATGTGGCTTTTTGGAAATTTTAAGTGTCAAAACCCCTACTCCCAAGTCATTGACATATATATATATGTCGAATGGGCCAAACCATCTGGAACAGCGTAAACCTAACAACAGTCCAGTGATTATAAACTTTGTAAAATCAGACAGAAAATGAGTATTATAACATTTATGGTACAAAATTGACTGATTAATTATGAGGTGATTAAATATATAAACATTTCTCATCTGCAGCTGAGCAATATTCCTATCTATAGACAGTGATTGATAAAAAATTGACCATTTATAGAAGGTGTTTTTGCTACTTGTACATTAAGTATAAAAAGTTCTCATACAGATTCAATAAAATACTGCCTACTCGATAGCCTAGTGGTTAAGTGTCCCCTTCGAAAGCTGGTTGACACAGGTTCGATCCAAGGTTTCGTCATACCAAAGACAAAATAAACATGGTACCTATAATTCCCTTGCTTGACGCTCAGCAAGAAAGGGGAACTGGCTTCTCGTCTCTCATTCTCTCGTGGCGATGGATAATATCAGGAATGAGGTATCTAGAGGATTAATATAAGTTGAAAAAACATGTTTCACAATCGACCTAAAGTAAATTTGCCTGTAAGTGTATCACATGTTTCTAATATCCATCATTTATTATTATGTTATTTCAGCAATTCACCAATGAAGACCATTTATCGGTACATATAAGGAAACATGATTTGTCATTGGCCTTGAACCTAACACCTGGTGGTCTCTCACCTCTTGGACTCTTTTCAGGTATTTATTGTTGGAGTAACTTAGCTTGATCTCATTGACATTTGTTAGAGAATCAAACATTAAGTGTTTCAGTTTATAGCTATTACTCAATTTATATTTAGTTTCTAACAGAGAGCTTTAATGGTCTGTCACGTGTCAATCTGATGTGCCAGCAGGGATTTCACTTGCTTCTGAAGGGTCATTTGGATATGTTTGACTATATTTTACCATTTATATGCAAAATACCCATGATTTTAAGAAAAAAATGACCCTTCAAACCAAAATCTTGAGGGTCAAAATGTGGCTTTTTGGGAAATTTCAAGGGTCGAAACCCATACTCCTGAGTCAAATGGAACCCCTGTGCCAGTCATTCTAACCTGTATGTTTGTATTAATATTGCATTAATTTAATGAAGTCTCTGAATGTGTTGATGTCCCATGGTTCATACTTAGTAATTAAAACATGGAAGCGGCTGGGTCATGTAACCTCAGGCCATAAAACAAAGAAAGAAAAATTTCTTTTCTATGAAATATCAGTTGTGTGTGTGTTAACTTTATAAATTCAGGCATGATCTTTCGAAGCATCTTAAGTAGAAATATCAGCTCAAATTGAGGTTTTGCTCAAATCAGAGTCTGAATTTTAGATTATTCTGAAGTTCGAGCTTATGAAATTTTACTGTAAACAACTCAGAATAATTCTGCTTTGTGATGACAATTTTGAGTCCAGTCTCTGATTGAAATTATAACATAAAGACACATGCCAATATTTGAGATGAGATTTAGCTTAGATTAAGATGTTTCTGGAGATCGGAACCAGGGTGGTTTTAAGCCGGGGTTCTGCTGTATTTGTAATACTGTTGTTGTTTTCAGACATGACACCAACTCCTACAAAATTTCTCAAGAATTGTGAAGAGATGGGACTGTTCCAGGAACTCAGTAAAAATCCATTTGATTATTCATTTAAAAAGGCAATGGATGATCCAATGGAACATGGCAGTGGGAGTACAGTAAGTATAGCACAGGGTCCATTAAGGGCGGAATCTCTTGTGTCATCTTGTCACATTTTGTACAGATTTTAGGGTCATAAACCATGGAAGTGGTCCAGTTGTTACTATGTTGGATTTGTAAGTCAGTGATCTGGGTTTGATTCCCGGTCGCTGCAGGTCATACTCTTCCATGGGAATTCGACAACCATGATGATTTTTCTTCCGTATGTGGAGAAGTTAGTAGGGCATTGTGGAAGGGTTTATTAGTACTGGTTAGCTTGCAGTCCAGGAAAATTTGTTAGGTGAATTGGCCGCTATATACGAAATATAACTGAAAAATTGTTGCATAAAACCTAAAAAAAATGCCCGGGTTATACTTAAGCTTCATTGGTATATAGTGAAACATTGTGAAATATTATTGATGTCGTAATGTTTGTATTACAGAGTCTACAGTTACCTGTAGCAGATTGTGATAATCTGGATACACCACAACCACCCCTACCTAAAGTTGTGATTGGAGGAGAGGTTATACATGAACATTCTAAACTATCCAAGGAATTATCTTCTATTGTACCCAAGAAGAGAAAGTTTCTAAAAAAGGTAAAAAGAAATTGATGTAAAATTTGTCATACCAAAATACTATTCAGACTATATTTCTCTACATGGCGCTATAGAATATGAAAGCTTAAAAGTGATCTGGTGTACACTTATCATGTGTCCTCTCAACATAAAGACTGATAGTGCAAATGATCATATGATAGGAGTTCTCTCCCTTTCTGCAAACCTTCTAGTGAAGTTCACATAAACCAATCATAATCACTTGGGTCTTTCCGTCATGAATCCGTAAACTCCCTCGAATGTATCAAGTGTAATGATAAATACGCATAACTTCCGTGATTAGCACAATTACAGCGGTTAACAAGATACCACCAGGCCTAAAAAAATAGGTTCAAGCGATCACAGCAATATATGATGTTTAACAGAATAAACTGTTAAGCTTAGCATATATTTATGTCCACGATGTTGAATCGGGGTAGTGCATTCATCGTGTTTACAAAACCATTAAAATAGTTCAGATTACCTTTATAGCCATTAAGAACCATTCAAAATATAGTGACTTTCTATTTACACCCGAGACATGTTGCGTATGTAATGTCCGAGGGGTCCCGACTGCTCATGAATGTGTTGTCTCCCTTAGTTGTGTACTGTAGAACAGAGGAATAGAATATGTGAGAACTTTGGATGACCTACTATAAGAGGTAGTGGTCTGATATGATATTTCAGTCAGTCAGTCAGTCAGTCAGTCAGTCAGTCAGTCAGTCAGTCAGTCAGTCAGTCAGTCAGTCAGTCAGTCAGTCAGTCAGTCAGTCAGTCAGTCAGTCAGTCAAAAAATCCTGGATCCTGACATAACTCAAACAGTTTCCAAGCTAGGTTTATGAAACTTGGTATGTGGATAGGGGGCAATAAGGGGATTATGCACGTTTAAAAATAATTTGATTCTGACAAAAATTGTGGTTGCTATGGCAACAGAAACATTGAAAATGGCTTCAAACCGGTAGGGGACTTCTGTATTGCTTGCAATTCTTAATTACTTGTTTTACAGAGTTTTTCCACATCGGAAGATGAAGATGATATAGTTGCTGATTCACCATCCGTGCCGTTGACTGCTTCCTCTTTAGAATCAATAGATTCATCCTCTGTGCAGCCATTGACTGGTTCGTCTATAGAATCAACTCCTGACAGTGTAACAAGCAATGTACCAGTGCATGTAACAGACTACATGTATATACCTACAGTGTCAAGTAGTGTTGGTACTATAACACCACATACCATGACAACAAGTACCAATATAACCACCACATTGACCTCTGCTACACATACGTCTCAGTAAGTTATATGTGTTAATAGTCAATTAAAAAGAAGCAATGATCTGTTTTAAACAACCAGTATAAGTAAATACTAATTGATATAATAAATACTCCCTGTATTGAAAAGCCATTTATACCTGAAACAGTCAAATTGGGTGTTCCCCTTGTCTAGAGGGTTATAATGATTTATATAATTTTGGATGACATTTTGTTCTTGACCAATTTTCAAAAAAAAAAAATTGTGGATGACATATTTTGTTTTTGACCAATTTTCAAAAATGGTCAAGACTTGTTTAAAGCAAATTAGACTGTGTTCTCAGTATTAACACCACTGGTAGGTGGCACTTTATTCTAATTTTGACTAATTTCCATGCAGTTTTACTGCGTTTTTTTTCAACAATTGCTTGAGTCAAACATAAAGAACAGTAAATAAATTACGGTATCATCCAATACTAACTTGTCCTTCAACAAGTGACTGACTTCACCACATGTGAAGGACATGCTGGTAGCCAATGTCACAGAAGAAATGTCTTAAACTAGCCAGGAATCACATGTAGATCAGGTCCGTATCCAGAGACAAAAGAAACCCCTGACAAATACATTCTAGGGTAAATTTTACGTGTAATTATCTTTAAAAGACATGTTAATTTTGGTAATTTCTCAAATTTTCACAGAGGCTAGTGCCTCAACGTGGCTACGGGCCTGTGAATCCATCAACCACTGTTATACTCCTATGTGCATTGTATAAGATGATTAAGAGGGTCTGAACTCTCAAGAATCTATGCAAATCTTGATTTCAGCAGTTGGTATGGTTTTGATTACGTGTAAACCTTGTGAAACTAAGATAATTTTTCATGTTACATACGATATAAAACCATGTACATGTACCATGTACTGTGATGGATTACCTGACTATCCAACTAAACTGTCTGATGCATTGTGGGTACTATGTATATCATTGTATTTATCTGTTTTAAGATCAGTCCCGAGAGTGCCAGCAACAACAGCAGCAGCAACAGTAGCAGCACCGACAGCTGGCAGTAATCTGGTGATTCCTGTGATTGTTCAGTTACCTACAGGACAGCTTGTTACTGTACAAGTTCCTGCTTCCAGTTTAACAAACAATCATAACGCTGTGTCGGCACAAAATGGTAATGTGCAGCTAACTAATGGTGTGGTCACACAGACTCAGCCTACCGTGTTAAACATTGCAAGAACTTCTGTCCCTAGTGCTAATATAGCAGTTACAAACATTCCAGTGACTCAAACCAGAATAGTTCAAAATAATGTCCCCCTGACGATAAAATCTGCACCAAAACCTTCTGATAATGTGCAGACGACAATGTTAATGAACCAACCAATACTTCAGAATGTTTTAAACCAGTCTGGATCTCAGCCAGCATTAAACCAATCAAATCCTCAGGCTAGTTTACAAAATATGTTCAACCAGTCTGGTACACAGGCTGCTTTACAGACAATTCTCAGCCAATCACGTACACAGACTGTCCTCAAACCTGTGATTAATCAGACTGTGACCCAACCAGCATTAAGAGTAGCTGTAAGTCAGGCAGGTGCCCAGTCTAGTGTTGTTGGAATGCCGTCAGTGTTAAATATATCTGGATTACCTGGAGTACTGAACCAGTCAAATACACAAGCGACTCTTAAACCTGTTATCCTACAAAACAAACAGATTGGATTGATTGCGACCAGTCCAGCAGCCAAGGTGTCCCAGTCTGCACCTTCAACCATGAATACTGACACTGGAAACCAGTCTTATGCAAAACAGGTTTGTATATCAAATACATAATAATTATATACCTTATAAAGCTTCCTTCTTCATTTCATGAATACAAGTGAACCAAATTGTGTAGTCACAGCTATCCTATTTAACAATATTCAAATGCATTTGTACCAATAGGTCATATTGTATACAAAATACAGAGGTATATATAACTGGTAAATTTTCAGTGACGCCCAGTATGTATCCAGAATTCTAACCTGTTGTTATAGTACATTCTAACATAACCGGTGATTTTGCCTGTATAGACAAAGAACAAATCATAGCGTTGTATATCGGCCGATATACAATGGAAAAGTGAACTATTTTAGACTATTTGTTAGTAAGGAATACTTAAATGATATTTAATTAAATAAATATCCATTGATGTTGAACAGATGTTCTTCTTATTTCATAATTGGATTATTGTTTGAAGTATAGTTATACTGGGGGTGATAAAGATAAAACAAGTGACCTAAGCAACATAGATCTCAGATAAAAACCACTGGCTTTTTATATAATTCCGGGTTTAAATCATGTTAGAATCAAAATAAACTATGAAAACCGTTGTATACATATATATGGTTTGGAGGTCTGACGCGTAGGAATTAACCACGAAGGCCGTAGGCCTGAGTGGTTAATAACAAGCGTCAGAACGACAAACCATTGTATAACAGCCCGTATAACACCCCGTATACAACGGTTTTTCATAGTTTTTTTCTTAATTGTACATGTTTATATCAGAGATTGAAGGCAGCCTTACAACAACAGATGACGCCATCTAGTGGTCAGAAAACATCTAACTTATATCAGATGGTGGATGTGAAGAGAGAACCTCAGATGTCTCCAAACATTGCTGATATAACATCACCTGGGGCTGTGTCATCCCCGGAGAGTGGCTTTTCTCCCAGGGGTTCACAGTAAGTACAGTAATACTTGTTTTTTTATGAGCAGAAATATTACTTTATAGGGAGCATTGGCCTAGAAGTAGGGTGCATGCTCTGGGATAGAGAGAACCAGGGTTCAATCCCCTTCTGCGCCACAGCACAATTTTTATGATCATAAGGATAGCCGACATTGGTCGACTTTACCCAGGTGTATAAATGGGTACCAGAGAGGGTCAATTGCTGTCGTGCTGTTGCTTCCAAAGTTGCCCTGTTAATAGTCGATTTGCGACTAAATGTGTTTGTGTACACCAGTATTATAAGCTTTGTTATCTGGAGCACTGGTGTTGGTCTCTTTTACTAATTTCCATCGTTTTGCTCTATATGATAAGTGAAACTATTTGAAGTAATTATTATTAGGCCTTTTTCCTTATATAGTAGGCAACCACATCAGATGTATTCCCAAAAGAAAAAATCTTTAACATTTTGCAGGTTTCCCAAAAAAAAACCAAAGATCAACTCTACATAATTAGTTACCCATGTTACGGATATACTGATATTTTTCCCCAAATTATGAAGCTATTGCCCAAACCCGGAAAATTGAAAAAGAGCCTCGTATTCAGTTTGACTTTATTGTATACAATGTTCTCATCATGGTATTATAATACAGATTGTTTGATAGTGGAGGGAACTTTGACCTAGACGGTCCTGATCCAGAGGGCAGAAGGGTGAAATTCTTGGAGAGAAACAGGTTTATATTACTGTTATATCATTCATCTGTGTGTTTAATATCGTGGATTAAGTTGGTAAACAGGTGATATCAAGTGGTTATAAATTCATTTACAGTAGAACTGCTTATGGTCTGTGTTATTTCTGTTTTCTGTGCTCGGCTGTTTCTGTTGAGAGTTGCCTTCCCTGTGCAATTTTTATTTATCTTTTGAATGCCTAAGACAGTTTTGCATTAAACACCCTAGAAACCGGAAACATGTTCTTTAGTCCCAGTAAAATGACACTAGCTTATGTTTACTTTGTTACTAATATAACCAAATCTGACAATACTCGGTAGTTAAAAAAAATTGACTTTTTGACTTTGATTGCTTTAGTAACTATTGAATGATCTATTAACTACAATAGTTAAGCCTGGTTAGTCTTCTATACTAAGTGGCAAGGTGAGCTTTTGTGATTGTTTTTTGTCTGTCGTCTGTCAGCCTGTTAGACATTTCACCATTAACACTCTAGCACTTTTAATTTTGCTTTGATCTTCATCAAACTTGGTCAGTACTTGTATCTCAATGAAATCTAGGTCAAGTTTGAAGTTAGGTCATGTGTGGTTAAAAACTAGGTCAATAGGTCAAATAATAGAAAAACCTTGTTAACACTCTGGAGGCCACATTTTTGCTTTAACCTTCATCAAGTTAAGTCAAAATGTTTATCTTGATGACCTTAAGGTCAAGTTCAAAGTTTGACCATATTTAGCAGATGAGCACCACATGATCTATGATCCTCTTGTTTATTGTTTGGTATGACAATGTTAAATTGTTTTAAGTTTTTGTATACATTATACAAACAATGTATAATATATGATTTATTTCCAGAGCTGCTGCAGCTAGATGCCGTCAGAAAAGAAAACGTTGGGTTCAAGAACTAGAACAAAAATCTGATGACCTTACATCTGTCAATAATAAACTTTGTGTGAGTACACATAATACATAATTTATTCAACACTAGCGTGTATGTCATTAAAATCTGTTAATATTGTTTGAAAGAAATTGCGTTCACCAAAATTGTAAATATACAACTGACTGACATGATTTGTCAATATGCCTGTTTTACTTTAAGTGTCATCAGCATTACCTAAGCTGGGAAAAAGTGTGAAATAATGATCACGCCATATGGAATCTTGGCAATATACAGTCAACAATGTTAACTGACTACTTGCGAACATAGACCCCTATTACAAAACCTGTTTGCAAAACAATTTTCTTTGTTGAGGGGGTATATATTGCTTGGCACATATCGGTCTGTCAGTAGACCAAATGGTTTCCGTTCAATAACTTAAGAATGCTTTGCCCTAGGATCTTCAATCTATACATGTAGGTTGGTCATTAACAGTAGATGGCCCCTATTGATTTTGAAGTCAGTAGGTCAAAGGTCACTGTGACCTTTACCATTTCTGACTATTGACATTGTTTTTGTCTTGAGTTGTCTTTGGAGATCAACATTCGTTCAACAAGTCTAGAAAATGTATGTTAAAAACCTATTAGCCTGTGGTGAGCTAATAATTTGTTTTTGTGACGAGTTAAAGAAATTTTAATCTCAAAGACAAGTGACAGATTTTTATCGCATTACTACAATTACGGAGTCAAAACAATGTCAGAAGTAAGGAATTAGCAATGTTACTTTATTGTGCTGATAGGCTGGTGACTTCACTCATTTGTTTTCATACATGTTGGAGAACTATATACTATATTTTGTGATTTGCTCCCACATGGAAGATCAAGGTGTTTATGTTATATACCCCAGCAGTGTGTGTAGTTATTGTCAGACATGCTAAACTTACAGTATATTGAAGCCATTCCATTATCAGTTTGTGAACATTTTATATATCTATTTCAATAGGGGGAAATCAAGAAATTGCGAGGTGAGGTAGCCCATTTGAAGACAATGTTATTAGCTCATAAAGATTGTCCTGTTACTATGCAACAGAGGTCACAAGGTCAAATCAATTCTGGTGAGTTTATTGTATTGATAGACTTTAGATCTTGGATGGTTTACCCAGGATTCGAAGAATGTAGTTAACAAAAATTAATACAGTATTGTAAACCATGGTTATTTTAATCTGGATGATTAATTTATTTAGTAATTAATCCTCCTTAATGCTTGGTCAGATTTCAAAATGATTGGTCAGATTTCAATTAAACTTCACATGAATACTTGGTACTAGGTCCTATGATTTTTGTCCGAGTTACAGCCCTTTGTAGTAGACACATATTTTTTGTCAAAAACGCTTCTAGTTCTATGATTGTACCTCTGTTTTATTGAAATACTTGTGTCATATTTCAGTGATGTTTGAAGAAGATGAAAATCTTATGGAAATATCACTAACCACGTCCTCCAATAATACAGTGATAACTACTGATTCACCTTCAAAAAACAATCCATTATCTATGACTGTGGCAGGAAGTTCCAATGGGAACCAGCCAAATGTTTCTTCACTTCCTGTTGGACTTATTCAAAACCTGGGAACCAGTGACCAATTACCCGTTGTCATGAAACCAATTAGTGTTATTACCGGGCCTAACTCATTGGCTATGATTCCTAAAATATTAAACATTGACCAATCCACTCTTCATGCTACCAGCTCAGGTTCCTGATGTTGATTGACGGCTCGTAGTTCAGGGCCTCAGGACGTTTTTAGCTCGACTTCGAAGAAAATAAGTCGAGCTATTGTTGTGATGGGATAGTGTGCGTTAGTTAATTTTATTGTCCGAGTCATATTCTCAAAGACTATCAAAGGTATCCACTTGAAACTCAACATAGTTATTCACCATCACAAGGGGAGTCAATACTGACAAGGCTGGTAACCCTGTGACCTATATTTATGTAGTTATCTGCCCTTGTTACTCTAAGAATTTTCACTCACAGATGAGCAAGGGTACTATCAAGTATGAGAAAGTTGAGGGTCCAGTACTCGTAGGCGGTGCTCTTGTTTATTTATCAATTAAATGTTTCATGGTTGTATTAGGTCCACAATTTCAAAACCATAGATCTGTTACAGGTTAGTATGTTGTTATTATACTGTCAGGAATTATTTGCTAGAAAAAGTATATCATTTAAGGATGTCTGAATAAAGCCAGTTTTGAATCAATTGGCCATTAAATCCATGTTAATGATAAATTATAGTCACATGGTTGAATGGATAAGCTTGAAAGCCTTCAACAAACAACTTCGACAAACAATAAGGCAGAGTGTACTCAGATCTGACGTAATGTTTACTAAACAAAACATGTGCTTGTTGATATTATATTGTGTTATTGAGTTTGTATTGATTAGCTGGTATAAAATTGTGCTTCTTTATTTATTAATTTTATAGTTGGTTTATATATTAAATTAAGATCAGTTACATGGAATTTGGCCAATAAAAACAAACCAAACACAGTTGACTAATAGACAGAGTAAGCTACAACTGTTAGTGCACTGGACCAGTAAAAGGCAAATGTGTTTTGATTCCCGCTCATATCAACTTTTGTCAGATTTTTGGTATAAAATTGAAACTGCATGGACATGGATCTATTGAGAAGCACTGATTGAATGCATCTGTTGGGTACTGTATGTGTTAGGATTCTGTTGGCACAGTCACAGAATCTTAGACATTTTTACTCAGGAGCTTTCCCTTTTGAGTTAATGCCCCTAAATATATAATATTATGAAATATATAACTATGTTGGAGCTATTATTTTCCTTTTTAACAAGATTCTCCATAGGAAAAAACAGCTTATTAGTCCCCTACCGGTTTTTGACCGGAGGGGACTATAGGTTTGCCCTCCGTCAGTCTGTCCGTCATTCCGTCAAACAATCTGGATCCTGAATAACTCAAACAGTTTCCAAGCTAGGTTTATGAAACTTGGTATGTGGATAGGGGGCAATAAGGGGATAATGCACGTTCAAACATATTTTGATTCCGACCAAAATTGTGGTTGTTATGGCAACAGAAACATTGAAAATGGCTTAAAACTGGTAGGGGACTTCTGTATCGCTTGCCTTTCTTAATTACTTGTTAGATTGGCAAAATCATTCTGTTGGTTAACCATAAAGTTGGTAGATTTTGTACATCTATAGTACTACCATTTTATAACCGAAGAAAATCTTATTATAACAATAATATAAAATGTTACATATGTACACCTATAAATGTATATAGTTGTAATACTAATTATTTATTATTTCTCCAAGGTAGCTTGTACTTGTATAACCATAATTTATGTTTGTTTTATGACCTTCTATGCAAAAATGTGTTGTATATGTATTGTTATACCCCTACAAACAACGTTTTTATAGGGTATACCTAGAAGTCACCTTGTGGTCGGTTGGCTGGTCATGTGGTCAGACTGTCAGTTGCAGAAAACTACATCTACAGTTTTATTGAGATTCTTATGAAACCATCATGTGTTAGTTTGTTTGTTTATTTGGGCTTAATTCTGTTGAGATTCTGTTTCTCAACAATTTTTCAGTTTTAAACAGTGACCGATTCATCTAATCAGTTTTCCTGGACTGTATCCTCACCAGTATCCACTTCCACATGGAACCAGCAGCTTCTCCACATGTGGAGTAAAATCTACATAGATGTTGAATATTTCATGGAGGGGTTATTACGGCCTGCTTAGATCAAGAATCAAAAACCGATGGCCGGGGTACAATTCTCTAACTACTCAACCATGGCCATGGCTAAGTTATCCAGTGTAGGTTTGCATGCCACAATTTTTGTGTGTGTTGATTTATGTATTGCAAAGTTATTGCCCTTGTCCTATCTGACAAAATGGTATTGCAGAGTTATTACCCTTGTCCTATCTGACAAAATGGTATTGCAAAGTTATTGCCCTTGTCCTATCTGACAAAGTGGTATTGCAGAGTTATTGCCCTTGTCCTATCTGATAAAGTGGTATTGCTGAGTTATTGCCCTTGTCCTATCTGACAAAATGGTATTGCAGAGTAATTGCCCTTGTCCTATCTGACAAAATGGTATTGCAGAGTTATTGCCCTTGTCCTATCTGACAAAGTGGTATTGCGGAGGTATCAAACACCTACAGTGATAGACCTAGTTGTTTTTATGTGATGAAATCCCTTGTTTATATAACGTTGATCTCTAATACTGTATATTCTACAGGAATGTATAAATTGTATTGTTACATGTTTGTATAAATTCTGTCAAGTAATTTATTTTTGTGGGGATGAAATTTTGCAGATTTTGATAATAAGGGGATTATATTAGGGGACCATGATGCACATAATGCTGTGGATTTCAAATCCAAAGCACAAATCAGAAAGAAAGATCACTAATCTCGGGACTTTGATTCTGATGCAGAGTTTCATCCTTTAAATCCACATAAATGTGTCCCTAACAAACAAATTGTTAGTATATGTGTGTATTTTAAGTATGCTGTTTAAAGATGATTGTTTTCTGTTGTTATGTTATATAGATGTCATCATATCTGACAGGGGCATAGCCAGACTTGAATTGATGTTAGGTAATGTACACAAGCCTTGTCATCTTTATGACTGTGGAAATTAGGGACTTTCATGCCATTTTGGCCATATTTTAATTTTTCAAATTAATGTAATGCACATACGTTCGTCCATATCGCTGGCTACGCCCCTGTAATTAAGATGAGTCAGTCTAGAAAGTTACAGCACAAACTGGTGTATTATCCATGTTTGTTGCTGACTAACACCCACTAGGGGCCATGTTCACCATGTTCATCCATTTAAGCCAAAACCTTCAGGAAAAGTTGTTTTATATGGAAATGTTTCTATGCCTATACGCTTATAGTCCTCAATAAATGGGGTCTTACATTAATAATATATTATTATTTTATTTACATGATACATGTATTGCTTAGGGAAATAAGGTTTTTTGTAGGGTTTTTTTTGTATATCCACACAAAACATAAAAAGATAATATTTTGAATATGTAAAACATAATACACAATGTGCATTACTATTTAACACAAGGTTATACAGTGCTATGTTTTGTTTCCAGGACACAAACTATAAACCAACCAGTTAGTAACCAGACATTGTACAGTAACTGACTGAGTGTTCTCAATTCTACAAACATTTTGATACATGTACTTACCTTATACAGGTAACCTTGTACTGTTTACCACATTACTATGTGAATAAATATGTCTTAACTCATGTGTTGATCCCTAGTGGTGTTGAATGTATTTGTGTGAATGTACTGTATTGTTTCCCTATACGTTGCCATGACAACATGATGCAATATGTACACTTGTTAAAGTTATCCATAATGTCATCCTGCAGGCCATATTTATATAGTCAATGTAAAATGGTTACAACAGGTTAGTAATCCTTTCCATATTGGAGGGAAATTTGAACATGCCATGTATTCAGTATTGACATTGCTCAACTATGTTGGTGAGCAAGTGTGTGAGCTTTGTGTACCAGGCAAAATAAAGAAACATCTACATTAAAACATATGTAATATACAGCGTTATTTTTGCAGCTACTAGAACTCAGAAACTATGCTGTGTTTTGCTGATGAACAGAAACACCTTTTGTTACTGAGAATAGTTTAACAATAATGATGATAAAGTGTATGCATGTTTCCTGTGTTTACTCCGAATGATGATAAAGTGTATGCATGTTTCCTGTGTTTACTCCTCAATCAGCCGAAAACAAGAACAAAACGTGGGTTACATATCCATGGTTGAAGCGGCAACTGCAAACTTCATTTAGTAATGATATCATTACTGTTGAGTTATGATTAGTAATAAAGGGTGTTTCTATTTTCCAGCGAAAAATGAATTGAAAATATGGTGTAGTTATTGAATTCTAGCCAGTGTAAAATAAACACTCCTATATTTAGTGTACGTTTCTTTTGTTGCCTGGTTTAACGATACCCATTATTGATACCCCTGTTGAAAAATGAGCATGTTTGAGTTAGACTGTTGATAGTCCAAATCATGTCTGATCGAACAATGAACAACACTTGTGTCTACAGTCCTCTCTGTTTGTCGGGAAGTTAGTCGTGTCTGTAAGATCAAACCCATTGTTTTTCAGGTGACATAGTTAACTATTTGGTTGCCATTTGGGTGGGGGTACATGTTTTACACACACTACTGTTGGTCTCTGATAGACCACTTTTCATTGTTGTTATTTTTTTCGGAAAAATTAGTTTTAGATAATGTTGTTGAAAGCCTGTTAGAATTATGCACAAGGGTACTGTTTTATCAAAGCACTTACAGCAAACCTAAACTTACGATCAAATTTAAAAACTTTTTTAATTGTTTACAATTATAAATTGTGATGCATGTGGCTGCAATACTAATAATGATTCAGTTAATGAACTCCTACAAACCATACCAGTCGCCAATTTGCAATTGTTGAAGAATAATAGAGAATTTAAAATTTATCGTAACTTTTAGGTTTCCGTAAGTGCTTTGATAATACAGTACCCTGGTCTTTGTATATGACTTATCAATTGTTAGTGAATCTCTGTGTGTTACAACAATGTATGTATGATTGTAGAACAGTGTCTGTATTGCTACATACTCTCAAATTATTTACACCCATGGGCATGAATATTCATGGATCTGGCAAAGTGGGTTGTAAACTCATGGATTTGAAATCTGAAAGGAAAAATACTAGAGAATTGATTCATTGTGTGAGGGATTGATTTTGTTGTCATCATCATTTTCAGTATTTCCTAAACTGTAAGCAGAGCTTCTCGATTCATAGGGAACAGGTTCCCTAACTAAAAGTGCTTTGTAGCACTTTGTTTTGATTTTCTCCCATTCAATGAAACATTGAAGTTGTCCTTTTCATCCCCAGGAAAGTGCTTTGAAGTGCTTTTTCTTAGGCAATGGACCCCTGATAATTTTTCAGCCACTTATTGTCTGTTAATGGTCAAGGTCATATATTGAGATGAAAGGTCAAGTTATAAGAATCTGCAGGAGGAGGCATATTATTTTATGTTGTAGTAACCATGTAATTACATGTAGTGATAAGTGCAATAACTATGTACACATGTTTATATATTTTATTTATACTTATTTATAATGTCACTGTAATGCTTGCACATTGAGTGAAATTATGTGTTGAGTTAACATTTAAGTTTATTAACCTTAGTAAGGCACCATATTCTTAACTTTTTAGCCTAATTGTTATTTATGTAATTATGTAGATAATAATAGCTATTTTGTTATATAGTCGTATCATGTAACAAACCATTCAATACTAATTATGGTTTTGTACGGGATATATTGTATATTTGTATATTAATTCACCAGGGTTCTGTTTTATCAAAGCACTTGCGGAAATATTAAAATTACGATCAATTTTAAATTCTTTATAATACTTTTACAACTATACAGTGTGGCAAATGGAGCTGCATTACTAAAATTCATTTAATGAGCTCCTACAGATAATATCAGTCACCAACTTGCTGTTGTTTAAGAATAATGAAGAATTTAATTTGAACGTAAGTTTACTATTTCCGTAAGTGCTTTGATACAACAATACCTAGAAATAGTTTTTAATTGTTGTGTATTATGTTACTGGATAACATTGTTTGTTAATCGTCTTATAGTTTACTTAGTTTTTATCTGTACATATGTTCAATTTTTATACTATGCCATTCAGAGAAGAGTTGTGTCCATGTTATGTATAATTATGATCCCTTAACTTGAAAGGTTCCAAGGATATTACACTTCATATTGGAGACCTAAGCATGTGGTTATGTACAGTACAGGTCAATGTTACAATCCAGTGTTTAAAGATGTTATGCACCTTTTTCAACTTAAAAAGATCACATAGTGGCATGGTGGTCTAGTGGTTAATGCTCTTGACTAAAGATCGAGATGTCCCTGGTTCGATTCTTAGGCGTGGTACTTGATCATTTCTGAAATGCTTTTCTGTGTTTCCCACCCAACTAGAGAACTTGTTGGTATGTCAGATACAGGCTTGCGTGTTTCAGTGCTGTACACCAAGCATGTCAAAGAACCAAGGAATCTATAATTGGGTACAACAAGGGTAGAGCACACTAATATCTTGTATCACACAAGTTCTGTCTCTTCCCTCAGCGGTCATTGGCCATTCTGGGTGGACAAAAACAAATTAAAACTCCCTTATGACTGTCTTGTTGACTCAGACAAAAAAATGCGCTAAAAAAAGAAAAACATTTTTTTTTAAAATATGTTTTCTATTATATTAATAATTCATTAACGATGACTGGTTCGTGAACTTACATTGAAGCTCTAGGTTGGTACCCACTGACGATGACTGGTTCCTGGACTTACATTGAAGCTCTAGGTTGGTACCCACTGACGATGACTGGTTCCTGGACTTACATTGAAGCTCTAGGTTGGTACCCACTGACGATGACTGGTTCCTAGACTTATATTGAAGCTCTAGGTTGGTACCCACTGACGATGACTGGTTCCTAGACTTATATTGAAGCTCTAGGTTGGTACCCACTGACGATGACTGGTTCCTAGACTTACATTGAAGCTCTAGGTTGGTACCCACAGATGGGCAACTGTTCTTGAAGATAAAACATTTACCAGTTCTGTTGTCATTTACTTCTGATTCATCATGGTACTGGAGTTGTAACCTTTATACACTTGTTTATCTGTTCTAGTTGTTAGTACACAGTCATAACCCCTTGCTATTCCATGGTAATGACCTGGGGGCATTGCATAGACTTATCTTTGTTAAGATCGGATTGTTCCGTATATTACGGTATTGAAAGCATATTAATTGAAACCATACATTTTCGTCAAGTTAAAATAGTTATTTATGATCATTCGAGTTCATACTACCTTGATTGAATGTACTACCCGGTAGCTGTCTTAGTTGGCTCAAAATAGCATATGGAAAAGTTGAATCTTAGCTAAGATATGTCTATGATATTGTTCCCTGGTCCTGTAGTGTAGTTTTCAGTGCTCTTGTTTATACTATGTTAACTGGTATTTTATTTATCACTGCGTGAGAAGGAATTACTGTTATGTTGATCATTGTCACATGTTAATATAAATGAATAAATTGTAAACAAATCGTATGATGTGTTTGAATTTATAACCATCCTTGTCTGTAGTGATTGCATCCATGGAACTAGTATGCAGTGTGGACATACCATGTGACTTTGGGCTACGGAACCTAGACGAAATTTGCTTCACTTCGAAAACAAAAATAGCCATAAGTATTTTGTTTCTGAACCAATTTCTTTTAAATAAATCAGTCTAAGGGGAAAATTATATGCTTTCAACGAAATATTAGATCTTTTTCAGTGGCTTTGCAGTTTTTTCCAACACCCTGTGAAACCTTCGGAGTGTCTGACTACAGTTTCAAGCCATCTTTTTCCCAAGGTTTCACAGAGTGCTACGCCAAATGGTTCAAATGCTGATAAGGATCCTACATTTCGTTGAAAGCCTACATAGTTTCCCTTAGACTGGCTTTCATTACATAAAAATCGGTATAAAAATAAAAAACTTAAGGCCATTTTTGTTTTCGAAGTGAAGCAAATTTCGTCTTGGATCTGTATCCCCAAGTCACATGGTATTGGTACACTGTGGTATAGGTACTCACAATTTTTGTAAACCTGCTGAAATTATATGTCGCCCTCTAGCTGCAACAAACATTTGTCTTTACAAACAGTAAAGTCAAAATTAATGAATTCCTGTGATTATCTTCCCCACGTGTCCAGTAGCCTATGATAGTGATTTATGTGAGAGATGAACTTACCAAGAAAAAAGACGACTATCTAGTAAGTTGATCCTTCATAGTGGCCTAACTATATTGACAGCAAAAATAACTGGTAGGTGATAGGCAATACACTTGTTCAACCTCCAATATTTTAGTTAGTTGGTATTGTGATTAGTGGATTAGAAGGTTGCATGTTTAACACAGCAGTATTCCGATCTGTTGAATTTGAAGGTTTGGTCGTTTCACCAGGTACACACCCCCTCCATGATTTACTTGATGTTGCAGCAGTGTTCAAGCTTAATTGATGGCCCTTGCAAGTTGGATAGGAGTATTGTTGTGTGGTGTCAAGAGTCTGCCAGGTTAGATCAGTCAATATAGTACTAGACTAAATCGTACTCATGGGTTCAAGACCCACAATTACTAGATTGAGACGTATTCTATTGTATGTCTATGGAAATGTATTAATTGCCAATTATTAAGTAATTAACCTGTCTGGTAATGAACAGAACAGAACAGAACTGATGTATACTTTATTAGTTTACTGAAGAGTGACCACATGTTCAATAGGTTATACCGACTCTATTTCAATAAACTGTAGATCTTACCATGAACATTTTATGTAAACAATAATTATTCATTCTCCTTCACCTGAGTATTCTTCACCAGTGATAAAGTCTGGGAACTTGACTTACCACTGATGTATGAGGATGTAATTATTGTGTAATCACTGAATTTGTTGTGGCCAAGGGAGGCTATAAGAGGTTAATATATGAACCAATAATTGAGTTGCTTCCCTTGTTCCATTATGTTAACAACTCCCCTGTTCTGTGAATAGACCCGTCCAGTGAACTACAAAGAAAAAACTTCGCGTCCTAGTTAATACAGTATCGTCTGCAATTATTTTATTAGATTGTTGGTGCGCTACACAGATATTCGTTCATTGCTGGTGATACGAATACATGGTAGTCGAAGTTTTACACAAATAATACTGGAAATGGTACTTGTGGCGAAAATTTTATGAAAAATAAATGTGTCATGCACGTGGGTAAAACTATTTTTAGCCACACGTGCGTTTGTTTATATACAAAGTAAGGACCTCATGTATATATAGTCATTCACAAAAATTCATTTTTCAAATATCTTTCGAAATCACAAAATGAACTTTTTCTTCTTCCTACAGAAGTTTTATTAATAATTATTATTTGATATAATTTCTTTAAAAATATGTCTCATAACTCATAATTTAATAAAGTATCTAGTGTTTAATTGAAATTTAATTGTTAATTAACCACACATGCTCAGTCCCGTCCATATTAATACAATTGTTTGGCAAATCCGAACAAACAAGCTAAATATCTTGGAAGTATATTCAAACAAAAACAATATACATAGACATATACACTAATCACGACTCGTGAAATTAAAATTGAATCCCAATTAACGTCCAATTTGCATCGAATCTGCTAAGTTTAACATATAATTCAATCGCTTAGAATCTTCCAAAAATATTTCTAACTCTTAACCAAACTCTTGTTCAATATTTCAGACGGTTTCATAGAAACTATTCAATGTGTTCGGTGATTTAGGTTTGGAAATTGTGGCTTCCTATATTTATTGTTTGCAGTATGTATGACGTCACAAATCTTCGTATGCGCTTCAGTGGAAACCCGTTATATTCACAATACTCTTATCCTTGCTGTCAAAAGATCGGATAAACATAAGGTAATTGTTTACATATTTCATTTATTATCTAATGTACATTTTGTGACAATGTCTCATGTATACATTTATCTATCCATCGATGTTTTTTTCATTCAAACTAATAAACCATTTGATGTAGAATTAGGCATTTAGAACTAACCGCATCGATTGGTCTCATTTACTTTGTTTTCTTGTTGAAAATTTTATCATTTTCTGTCCGAATGCATTAGCTATTTACCCCTTTTTACACGACTTATAAATCCGATTTTAAAAATTCAAAGTTGACAATAGATGGATAATAGTCATATGTATGATATAGTATAAAAATTCCAACATTGTAATAACTCTGCTAGGAGATTTCTTAGTGTAAAGACGTTGTGATTTTCCTCATTAATTCGTGGCCCCCTGTGCATATTATATTGACTACATAATAGTTCGCATTGAGATAAATTCATCCGACATATTTATAACTAATAGTGGATTTCTTTGTTCGTTCGGCTACACAATTTTATACCCTTGGTTGTCGATTATACAGGTGAATATTTTGTAGTTGTGTTTGAATATCTAGACTCTACAACTTTGTAGTGTTTAGTATTAGATCTTTTCTATCTGCTTGATGGTAAGGATTATAATAATGATGTTGAATATTTTCTTCTCTTGTGTATTTATAATATTGGATATATTTGCAGTCTGGTGTTTATTCTAAATGTTGTATATTGTGTTAAACTAAAGAGTGCTGGGGTATGGATTTACTGGATAGATCTATGCATGTTTAGTGCTATATTATACTTTTTGTACATCCCTTTCATTAAGAAGAATTGTTTTAATGTTTAGTGCTTGTAGGTTATGCTTGAATGTCTAGTGAGCTGTGTGAAAATGAATAAGGATAATACTCAATGAGTTTGGACTCTATGATATCTTATTTGTATCTATAATGATGTACTTGTCCTCGAATGTGTTAATTCACACATTTCAGGATTTATTGTCAAGTTCAACTTATCAATCCAACATAATTATGAAATTGAACTTCAATTTGTGTTATTTTGATGTGTTTGAGTTAAAAAAATGAGAAAACCACTGAATTATTGAAATGACTAGAGATGATGATGATGATAATGATAGTAGTGAATCTCAGTATGCCACAGTGTCATCAAATCGGTCAATGATGTCATCAATGTCGCATGATGTCATCACCAATGCAGAACAATGACACGCGCCAGTTTCCGCTTCTTGTACCAATAATTGAACAAATAGGAATTTGACGGATGAATGTATGGTTGTTCTAAATGACAAGTTAATAAAACTAAAGGATGAAAGATACACATATCCTGAAATTATAGTAAGGTTTTTAGATTCATGAATGCCTCAATTGCTCAGACTCTGGAATCAACCAAAAACCTGTAATGCACAGAATCCATTTTCTATCCCTGAAATCCACCTGTATTGACTATTTTGCTCATAAAAGGTTTCCTGGTTTTACTAACTTTTGTTTAACTATTCGTCAATTTTAAAACTTACAAGACTTAGCGTATGTGTTAAGTAGCATATAAGTCATGAACTGGAATCAATTTGTCAATGTTCGTACTCATGAATTTCATCATGGAATTGGTGATATTGACGTGGATATTATACCTACTGGTACTGTGTATATTATTGTAGACCACTGATGTTTAAGTATTGCTTGTTTAATTACACCACTGTGTCATTCTATTGACTATTCTTATTCATTTATTGGCTAACAGATCTAGATCAGTCGAGAATTACGCAGTAAATATCCTTTAGAAATGTTATAATAAACGTGTTTTATATGCTAGAAAAATACATGTACAATTACTGGAATTATCAGATATGCCATTTCCTATACCATACAACAGTAGTACTAGAATTGTACTGGTATTTATAGCCCACTTGCCCTAATTAGGGCTTTAGTGGGCACATAACTTTCCTGTCATCAAGGTAAAATTCATGGTTGCTGTCACTAGCCAGTTTTGAGGGCCAATTCCCTCTCCTTAGTACATGTAGTTTTTCCCCTAAATGGGGCAAAAAATTCCACTGTCTCGAGATTTTTAAGCATGCATAATTTTATTTATACTAAAATTATAAGTTTGTAATGGCCTGTTTGATAGTTTTTGCAAAATCAACACATTTCCCTCCGGTCAGGGTCTTGGCCCAGCTCACCAAAATCCAGTAACATCCCTGGTTGGGTGGGTTATATATGTTCCTCTGGACATTGGCTATAGTCATGTCCTCTAGTTTTCCTGTAGTTTTGCATCATGCTTATTAAGTTATCTGGTATGTAGCACTAGTTAGTGCAGTAAGGTTTTGCGCTGACATCCGACATTTATCTTTGGAACAGACACACATATAAGACACCAGATTATGCTTATTAATTGTAAGTTTGTCATATGATGGTCCAGGGCATTAGTATGTCATATGATGTTATCGTACAAATTTCAATAACAATAAATTATAAATAATTCTGTTGTTTATCTGTTGGTTGCAACATAGTACCGGTATTCTCTCAATTTAGTGCCTCATAGTGGATTGAGTGGGCCCTGTTCTCAAAATTATGCTTTTTAGACCGACATAATTAATTATACCTATATTTTTCTTAAGACTGGCATTTACCCTCTCTTTGAAATCGTAGGGTATAACAGGTATGGGAGATAGCACAAACCCTTATAATGTATGAAATTACATTGAAGATCAGTTAGACTGCGTGGTCCCAACCCTTATAATGTATGAAATTACATTGAAGATCAGTTAAACTGCGTGGTCCAAACCCTTATAATGTATGAAATTACATTGAAGATCAGTTAAACTGCGTGGTCCGAACCCTTATAATGTATGAAATTACATCGTAGATCAGTTAAACTGCGTCAAACCTTTCCCAAACTGTGAAACGCATTGTTATTATGGAACCTTGTTTTCAAATCTTGGCACAGGAACTCTGAATGTTGCTTGTTCGCATTTGACTGAGATATAGGTAGTCGTAAGTGTGTGGTCAGTCGTTTTTTTCCCTGCCAGATTGGCCAAAGACTCACCCTGAATAAGATACTGCGGTACTTTGAAAACACATGACTGGGTTGAGTAGTATTATAGTTTACTCTGATTTACAGGCGTTCCATTTGACTCAGGCGTAGGGGTTTTGACCCTTGAAATTTCCAACAGCCATATTTTGACTGTCAAGATTTTGGTTTGAAGGGTCATTTTCTCTTAAAATCACAGGTATTTTGCGTATCAAACGGTCAAATTTAGTCAGAAGTATCAAAATGACCCTTTAGATTTAGAAGCTAGTGGAACCCCTGGATTTATATATACATGTATCCTTTGAAATATTAATTTATAGATCTTCCCTGCATGTCACAGTATGTTTAACGTTTGCGGCTCACAGATATTTATATACAGGTGACAAAGAGAATGTGCACAGTTTGTTCAGACACGTTTGAATGACACACAACAGCTAGATGTCAGTGATATCAGGTTCTCTATTGAAGATTGTTCTGTATATAATCTACATCAATACTTGATATTCATATAGATGTAAAAATCATGAATTATTCTTACTTGTGATTTATCGAATTACAGTTAATATTTAATGGATATATACAGTCAACTCTCGTTATCTCGAACTCGTTTATATCAAATTTTCCGTTATGTCGAAGTTTTTTCAAGTCCCGATTTTTCTCCTTCTTTGTCTATATGAAATCTCGAGACCTATCTCGAAGTTAAGGCTCGAATTTGGCTCGAATTTTTCGTTATCTCAAATTATTTCGCACGTTAATTGTATTGTTCAACTCGAAGTCGGGTCGAATTCTGATTGTATCCGACTAGCTTCAATTGTAATTAGTAAACTTGCAACTTTGATGCAGAAAATTCTATCTCGAGTTTTCATTATGTCGAAGTTATTTCCACGGTCCCGTAAAATTCGAGATAACGAGAGTTGACTGTAATTATATGTTATTCTGATATAAATAATGATACATTTCATATAACAGAAATGAAATTTACATCTGAAATGATATGCAACCCTTTGTGAAATGTATGTGCTATATTCCCCCCCCCCTCGCGATGAGATTCGGTTATATTATTAAGTGGGATTATATTTACCAGTATTTTATTGGTCAATAACTCAATTAACTACATTATTAGTGAAAATTAAACAACAACTTCATGCAAAACAGAAGTCCAGGTTTGTTATATAGGGCCACATTGAGTACAGTCTATTTATTCAAGTATGTCACTTGTAAACTAACAAGGTAATATCAAAACAAAGCATTTTTATTGTTTATAACATTTTAATCAGATAAAACGGCAGTGAAAATCAATACCTTATGCACCAAGCCATATGCTCATAATTACATATACAATACCTGTTAAATTGATAAATTAATAAGAGAAATTGCAATGTTTATATACCCTACCCAATGTTATGTCAGGCCAGGGGTTCCGCTAGCTTCTGAATCTGAAGGGTCATTTTGATATTTTTTACTAAATTTTACCATTTGATATGCAAAATACCCATGATTTTAAGAGAAAATGACCCTTTAAACCAAAATCTTGAGGGTCGAAACGTGGCTTTTTGGAAAATTCAAGGGTCAAAACCCCTACTCCCGAGTCAAATGGAACCCCTGTATGTTGACAAGTGACTGGCCTGATTAAACGAATTGTATGTTAACATACAAGTAAACAAAGGGACAATGTTAATTCCCATAAATCTGTAAAGTTGAATTGTAAGTTTCTATGTACAGTCAGATGAATTGAATCACATTTAAGTTGCCTAAATACTATGTTTCCTTTCTTCACTTCCATCGCTTGGTTTGTCACCATGTGTCGGACTGCTTGGATTTAATGTTTACAGATTATAGTAACAAGAGACATTAGGGAGCACTAACACATGGTATCAATGAGTACAATTCTAGCTTATTTTAGTAATTGTAAGTTTGATGAAAACCTGTAAACCATTGATTTCAGGGAATATGTTTGAGAACATTTTGTGTGATCTTTTAATGTGTTTCCACGATTCCCCATGACAGCATGCATTAAATATCCAGCTTATTGGATAATTACTGAAACATTGAAAAATTGTGTCAATTTAGTTCAAATTACTGAAATTTAGGTGCAGGACTATAACTCACACAAAAGCTGTATTAAAGCTCCCAGGAGGGGCGTGCCTGATGTGCTGGAGAAATTTGTAGTCAGAGGACTTTCCAATAGAATAGTCTGTTTAGTTAACTCTCATAATCTAAACATTTTACTAGCATAAAAAATTCAACATATTCAAAAGGTCAATATGAACGGTCCTTTAATTCAATCATCATCAGTCAAAGATTGAGGCTAAAAGATTAGGACTTTCCAAGACATTTAAAGCTAGTTTACTGTAATGAGAATCAACTGTACTTTTTGTTAATCAAAATGACCCTTCCAGTTGGCATCATAAACATACTAATGTGGTATGGAATTGTG
This sequence comes from Spisula solida, assembly GCA_947247005.1. Lineage (NCBI taxonomy): Eukaryota > Metazoa > Mollusca > Bivalvia > Venerida > Mactridae > Spisula > Spisula solida. The sequence continues at coordinate 34,615,283 of OX365947.1, read as the reverse complement.
TCATAAAATGAAGTAGAATAATTAAGTCATTTTGCGTAACCATGTAATATGTTGTCCTATGAATTCCAAACTAGTGAAAGTTTTGTCATACATGCCATGTTTCGCAGACCCCTTTGCGTGAGATTGGTGATGGAGAAGCATGAGATTTCATTAAAATGTGAGAGATTTTCCTTGCTCAAACTGTAAACTTAAATTACTGAAGTTTTTACGCAGTTTTCATTTATTTTACTTTATGACAATACCATGCATGCCTAATGAAGCAATTTAAACTAATGTTTGTGATCATTTTCATAAACAAAATATGTCAGCTAGGTTCCAGTATTTCCAAGAAATGTGTGAGATTTGATCACTTTGCCTCCGATCATGCATGAGTACAGTCTCAAATGCACGAGACTCACACATGATGCAGGAGATCGGGCATGTATGTTTTGTATGTGGCAGATTTAATGCTGGTTATTGTTTATGCAAGTTTGATTCAATCATTGAACATTGCGGAGAGTCAATTTGCTGGCACCTATAGTATTGGCGCAGGGAGGAAATATGTGGGTGCTTTACTGCTTAGAATATCAGTGTATGAATAATTAAAATATTACCATAAGTTGTTGTATATTTACATCTGTGATGAACATCATGGAATATATTGCAATCTCTGGATTATTCAGACTGTAATCAGATGGTATTTAACTTTCATCATCTTATATTCTAATGTTATATATCCTAAAGGGACCGGCACAGTGGTTGAGTGCATAACACTCTTTACTAATATATACGGAGAGGTCCCTGGTTTGATTCTCAGCGGGGGCAGTCTTGATCATTTCTGAAATGCTTTTCAGTGATTCAAATCAAACTAGAGATCAATGATTGAACTTGGTATATAACACTATATCAGTGCTATATACCAGGCAATTGTTAAAGAATTTATTTGAAACCAGAGTTTTGGAGTTAGGGATGTGTGCCTAAATCCCATTTGAAACAGACCTGCATGGTATTTTCAGGATTGAGTATTATGCCTCAGTAGGATAAACTAAACATTTAATTTGGGTGTCCTTGAGATAAAATACTAATGACTCAAACACAGAGCTTGTTCAAGTTGCATAAAGTAATTGTGACATTATCTGCCTCAACAGTATTTTTATAGTTCTATTTTTGCATGATTCTGTAAAACATCTGTTTGTTCACTTTCCATACAGTCATGTATTTAACACTCGCTCATCAATAATTTACTAATCTTTAACAATTGACTGACTTTTTGAAACAAGAATTATAAACAATATTGATTATTGTCAAAAAAATCAAACGGCATCGGAAATGATTTTGAAATAAATGAAGAGTAAAAAAGGTATGAATCTGATATATGCAAATATTAGTGTGTACAATGTGAACACCACACTATGATAATGGTGCCTTCTCTATATAACTGTGATCTTCCAACATTCTATATTAACAAATATCCAGACATCTTTGCTATCCAGTAAATGTGCTCCGATATAGTGTTCTCCTAGTAGCCACTAAATGTGATGCTTTCTGGTTTTTACACTCAATAATCTAAAAATATCTTTACCAATGAAAACACAAAACAAAGAGAGTGTCTTGAGATATTTTTCCTGGGCATGTTAAAAGCAGATGGTATCAAATGTGAACCTTCTCTATTCAGACACTTGTCTATCTCTGTATTAAACTTGTACGATTATGTTTTGCAGTGACTCATATATATAATTTTAATGGATGTACATTTTTTCTGATTTCAATGTATACCAGGCCATACCGTGGATTTATCTTTTGAATTAATGTTATGTGGTCTCTGTAGTTATTGACACTGAAACATGAACATTGTATGGTGTTAGTTTGCACATTTTGGTTTTAATGAAATAAGAGAGAAAGTTGATACATTTTTCTACACACGAGTTGAGTTAGACGCAAAGTGAACAAGTGTAGCTTTTGATTGGTAAGTACCATTTAGTATTTGAATGTATGCGCTCCATTGTTAAAGTTTATAAAATGTTTAGCTCTTAAGATGTTAATATATTAACGTAGGGACAAAGTTTTATCTAGTGTGTCATACATATTTACTTTTGTGTGTTTTTCATGTACATGAATGTATGTAACGTATAAAGATATTTTTGTAGTTTGAAGTGTCACGCTATAGATCGTACATTGTTAAACATTTTGAAGAGAAAATTGAATTAAATATGGGACATTTATTTGCTAGCTGATTTAAAGTAAGTTGATGAACAAGATGAGTTGCTGCGGTAGTCACTAGCAGGTCTTCTTTAGATGTATGCTTGGTCTGAGTCAACTATATTTTTGAGAACTTTGTCAAAGATTAAATCAAATTGGTTCCCAGTTTCTCTTCATTTTTCCATCATCTTCTCCGAACTTAACACTTTAACCCCTTCTCTGTGCATGGTCATCTTTAGTGCAGTATCCTTGCATTGTTAAAAAATCCTTTATTTGCGCATTGACCATTTATAGCTAGCTGCATGGTTCCCTTGATCTAATCTCTCGCCGAGCTGTAAATTTTTGTCTTTCTTTTTATTATTAAGACAGAGTGTCCTGTTATTCTTTTAGACTTATATCATACATACAAGGTGTTCGGGTACCAGGCATTCTAATCAAACCAACTCGATGCATTACAGTTTAAAGTAGCTGGACCGTCCGAATTAACAAGCAGCCACTTGGAGACAGCTTATGTGTCTACCAGGCATTCTTGAACCTATGTTCCTATTAATTATAATAAATGCTGGTTCCTAACATAATGAAATGTCATAGCGTTCATCTAGCTCACATGTATATATATGATCTCGGTTCTCCCGTTAACTTGCTAGATGTCTATTTGCAGATATATTTCTAACATCAAGTCTTCAGAGTCCTTGTTTAGCAAGCAGTATTTAACAAAAGCAGATTCCTGATATTGAATTCCAATCCATGGCCTCCATCAGCTTCATAGAATCATATAGATGCTGTATTCACCATCAACGTGAAACACAATCAATTATGTTGCATCGGAAAGATGGCAGTTAATGCTACGTGGTTTTTGCTGGATAATATTCAAGTTATATTTACGATGAAGTATATATCTGTAAGTTAGTGACTATCTTTCATTTTCTCCTGTTATATAGTCTCGGAGAAGCAGCTAAATGAGAATAATTGAATATTCTATACAATATATATCCTGGATTGTAGAATAGTGGCGAGAAATCCATGGTTCCAAGATAAATGTATGGTATTCAAATAACATATATGAGTGTCTTACATTGGACATAACTGTGTTTAAGAAAATCGCGAACTCTTACTCGTATTTATATTGATGCTTTCTTGGCTTCCAGTATGTATATATCACTCTTTGAATCTTCGGATGAATCTGAAGCGTAGTTTCTTAGAAAAAAACATGAAACTTTCTTGAGTAGAATGTAACTATACATTCTTGTAGGACTTGCAGTATATTCAAGATACATGTATTATAATAGGTAATTTATGGCTTTTAAAGGTGCTACCGGTATGTCATGTGTACCAGTAATTGTGTTTTCCATGACTTTAATATAAAACCTAATATGTTCTACTTCCACTATTTTTCCAGACTTTTATTTAGTACTTCCAGTGTCAGTAGAGTACAAGGACAGTGGAGCTCTTGTTGTAATCACTGTCCATTGATCATACCTCACCATGGTCACTGTGACCCCCAATAACCAATATGTTTCCTATGTACTATAGCACAGAGAATTTGACAATTTGACTTGATCCTGACCTTTATGTATGAATATATTTCAAGGTTCTTGTGTTGAATATTTAAATTTCTGGGAGCAAATCACGCACTATCGGTCCATTAGATGTGTGTTGGTATTACACCTTTTGTGACCTTCCTGGGGTTATATAACAAGACAATATATCAGCTGTTAGATTATGCTAATAGGAGGTCGAGAGACGTGTCAAATTTTCTGTACTATACTGCTTTCATGAAATTATAGGAAAAATTGACATCTCTTTCCTCTCAGTTAACCCATCTGTGTTTATCCAGTAACTAGTGTAATATATTCAGGAGGCTGACCACTGGTCAGTATTGGTACAACACTTTCCCTCCATTTTGTCCAGTACCTGAATGACTGGCCAGTATTTGACCTCTCTACTGGTTTAAAGTTTTTATATGTCCTGTGTGTGTGTAAATATATCACACACTTGAAACATGCATCAAAACTATCAACCTTGTTGATAAAAATATTCACTCCAGAGTCAGTGGTCATAATTGGTGAACACTTTCAACTCTTCTATTCTGTACATTTGAATGGTTAACTTTTCACCTGGGTTTAATAATAAAATGCAACTTGCTTGCAGGAAGGATATTTAAGTCTTTAACCAGTATGATTAATAGCACTGGTTTGGACAAAGTCCAGGAAAACTAGTTAGGTGAATGTAGCCACTGTATACATAACTGAAAAATTGTTGAGAAACAGTGGTTAACTGTTTTATCAAAGCACTTACTGAAATCTTAAATTACCACTCAAATTTAAATTTTTAATAATGCTTTTTACAACTACAAATAGGGGACATGTATGGTTTGTAGGAGTTCATTAACCGAATCATTGTTCATACTGCAGATTCCTTGACCACTATTCGTAGTTGTTAAAGAATTATAACAAATTTGAATGTAAGTTTAAGAATTTCGTATAAAGTGTTTTGATAAAACAGTACCCTGAAGTACTTTAGATATAGTCCAGTTAGGATATTGTGACAGTGACGTTGCAGTTTATGTGTAAGCAAAAAAACACAACCATTGTCTAAACAGGTAGAGCATTGAATTTAGCATTGAAAGTATAGTTGTTTGTACAGTATAAGCCTTTATAATTGGTTTTACACCGTTATAGTGGACTCGGCCACTGCGCGTCACTGGATTATTATCCTGACTGGACTATACATGAATAATTATACAAGTAAGGCACCAATTATTGTTACTGAGGTTTAGGGTATTGTTGAACTCAGTGTTGTGAACATGTGTGAGAGTATCTGTGATTGATGGTGAACTCTGATATCTGACACACCTGCAGTTATTGGATAGTTATTGATTTAAGATACTTTTTCAGGTGAACACCTTTAATGAGGGTGGAATTCTAAATATGGGGAAACCTTAAGGCCAGTTTAAATGAACCCCTAGTTTATTGTCCCCCTTACCCACCCTACATTGTTCAAGCCTCTACATCATATTTTCAATCTCATTTAAAATTTGATTTTCTGTTCAAAAGGAATTAACTTGGTCTAAGTCAAAGTTTATATCCCCTTTGTAAGAAAATTTTGATGATAAACTAGCAATTACTTTTTAATTGCCTAAAATATAGGCCTGGGGAAATCAGAAATGGTAGATATAAAACATTATGTAAAACAAACAATTATTTGAACTGGCCTAGTTTTATTATTTGGTATATAACAGGGCTTTCATATCTGACAAGTATTGTCATTTCAAAGTTTCTCATTTGATTTCTGAATGCAAAATTATCTTTCATGATTTATGAATAAATCTCTACCTTTATTGTGATAAATAGCTGAGTCACAATTAATTTTTAATATATCCATGTACATCGAAAACCATTGGTTTCATATTTTTCGATCCATGCTAAACAATATTATAGTACTGGTAAAATGATTTGAATTAATTTGTATAAAATTATTTCATCAGGGTTTTATAAACTTTATAACTTTTCAACTGTATGTATACAGCATTAAGTGAATATGGTATTTGTGGTTATACTGAGCTAAAAATATTCTGTGGGAATTATATTTATATACTTATTTTGCGGACATTAATGTAAAATTTGTCCAATACAAAATTAGGTTGAAATGATATATACAAACATTATTTAATGAATACATGACGATTGTTTGTTTTATCAAGTCATGTTGCTCTGCATCAATTATTATTTCATGCATATACATAAGACGAGCAGTTTCAGTGGGAGAGGGACAAGGGTGGGGGTTGTCAGACCAGTGAATTGTTTCTCTGGAAGAAGTTATTTTGATAATTGGGGTCCAACTGTCTATTATTCTGAGAGGGTTGATCTGGGATGGTATTCAATATTGATCTTACGTGACTTAAGGATAAGGACAACCAATCAGATCACACCATATTGAACTCTTGGACAGTAATGGCGATATGATTGGCTATCCTTATACTCCAATTAATTAAGATCAATATTAAATACGTAGCCCTGACAAACTTTCGTAAACATAAGAGATAACCACATATTTATAAAAAGAATACACTCCAAGCTTATAGTTATTACCTCCCTTTCAATTAAGATATTGCGTGCATGTATTACTTCCCATGGAAAGTACTATGGAGCACTTTCTTGACAACAGACTCCAGGTAATGCTGTAACGGGCCCCACATTGGGGGCCAAATGTAACAGCGTGAGAAAAATGTGCAACCAGACCGGGGCTCGAACCCAGGACCCTTCGCTTACAAGGCGAACGCTATTCCGACTGAGCTCGCTATTAAGTTTCTCCCCTATTAGTTATTAAATCTCATACACACTACTACAATGCTCTATTGCAAGTAGATGAAAACTGAATCTCCACTTGATGAACCGAGTGAGTGAAGGACTTGACCTTGGGACAAATTTGTTACATCACCAAAGAAATTACCAGGCTGATAATAATCTGCTCAACATGGAAATCAAACATGGAGATCTTCATGATGACAGCTAGTTTTAGTGATCGACCATCATTCTATGATCTAGCTAAGAGAGCATGTAACAATATACTGAATATATGATATAATGATCATACTTGTAGAGTACTGGTTAATGTATATACATAATTAAGTCATCATATCCATAGGTTCTAGTACTAGTTTCAATGAGAGAAAATCAATGTTATCATTTTACACACGGAGAAATCTGCCTTATATTGGTGCCAGAAAGGTTTATATTTATGGTAGCTAAGAGTGTGAATCATACACATATTCTCATCTAGTCATTGATTCATTTATCAATTAATTAATCAATTTATTACACTATGAATTGGTTTTGAAGTTACATCTGTCGATGACACGGGACACAGTGTCGCACACTGATGGAGTCTGTAAGAAAACTCTTGTTTAATGGTAATCCATCCTTGTGGACATGTTTCTTGGCCAGTTTGCTCTATGTTGCCAAAAACTGCATATAATCAACACCCTTTAAATTAGCCTTTTACAAATGTATCAGCATCACAGACCCTCGATGCGATTTTAGGGTCGGGGAAAAAAACTCCCCCCCCCCTTAATAGCATCAAGGGCATGTGATCAGCATAAGGCTGCCATGGGCTCCTTCCTTTGTTAAAATGTCCAATTTGCTAATCACTTTATGCTTTGGTAACTTGTGTTTAAAAGTCATGTTAGATTGCATGGCAGTGACTTCAAACTTCACACTACATACTTTCCTCATCTTATTGTATGTTACTGTTGTTATATTATACAGTTTGAAGACCCCCCCCCCCATTCGGTCTTAAATTGTACAAAACAACAATCACATTTTCTACCACTATAACTCTAGCGCGATAAATTGCAGTACAAAAACAAACACAATACTGCCTATATTTTTGTTATGGATTAAAATCAAGGACCGTAACACTTACCAATGAAAGCATTCACATATTTAGCACAACATGTGAAGTTTTCATGCTCCTAAATATTCAGAAACGATAAATATAGCGGATTTTGTGTTTGTTTTTGTACTGCAATTTATCGCGTTGGAGTTAACTATCATATAACATATATCAGTAGGTTGTTTAACAACAGATAATTACCGACATAAACATAATAAATACATTGCTGTTTGTATACTAGTAATATACATCACTTTCCAGATACAGTCACCATTGTCGTGGTAATACATTGGATCATTATGTCGTACAGCTATAACTGAATATGCTTGAACAGAAAATTAATAGATGTTATATAATGTACACCTTAGTGAAAGTGAAATTCAAAAGATGACTCTGTTCAACTCTGCTCTGTTTACTCATAGATGCATATTAATTGTATCTCGCTGAATTTAATTGCGTAATAATGTTTGAGATTGCTGAGTTCTAAGTTTTTTAGCCCACTAGTATGAATTATTAATGTACTTAGATGACGGCTTTATGAATTGATTGATACTGAGATAGATCTAAGGGTCAAGGTGGGCATACAATTATCTATTTTCTTTTAAAAACTTGATTTAGTATTTTGAAGTAACTTTTTCGTACGAATATACACTAGTATATTATATGTACAATTCAATCACACTTTTAGGACAACAAGTATCTAAAGATTCAGCTATATAATATCCCCTAGATGATTGACCTCGAAAATACAACCAATTATTTTTTCAGTCAATATCTTATATCCATGGGTTTAAGAAACTACCAAATTCCCATTGTATGATTATACCAAAATCCACAAAATTAAATACCTGCAAGATTAATGATTTTACAGTATATGAAGTGAAACCACTGTTTATGTTCAGGGTCTTATAATTTAAAGTGAATCAAAAGTTCACCATGACTTAAACATTGAGAGAGGGAAAGATTGTGGTAGTGATACAGTGTAGAATATGAATGTAGAACTATCATTAATGTTAGTTGGGAGATGTTTGAAAGCTGGGCTGATGAATCAATACACATCATCAAACTACTTCACCAGTTCACTGCTTCCACAGTTTGTATATGTTATACCAGAGATATCCATAGCTTTCTCCAAGCTTTCAGAGACAATCTGAATACCAAAAACAACTTGTGAAAACGATATTATCCAATAATTTTGCATGAAAACGAATAAAGAGTATTTATACCTAGACTAATACAGCCTGTATGAAATAAAGACTTGGAGTCTGATGTTGCTACTGCATATCATTTGCTAAGCTTGGAATCCTGATTCTGTAAGAAAGTATGTATACTAAATAATTGTGCTTTATTTGTGTTAAGTAGGAAGTATTGTTACAAATGATATGCTAACTTTGTTTAATGGAAGCTTTGCTGATTGGAGGAATTGAATCGGCTAATCTGTCTTAATGTATTGTACTTTTAAAGTTGGTGAAAATTGATCAAAGTGCTGGAGGGACTATTGTTTAGTGGAATTTCTGATGTAATGGTATGTTGTAAATGTTGTTAGTGATGTAATCTTTTATATTTGTGATTATTGTTTTAAGTTCTTTTAACATACCATCATGGATTTGTAATTAAACTATCATAGTAATTATTTGATACTGTATAAGTGGCTTGGAGTTCGCGAGGTAGAACTTTCTGATGGTTTTCGCTTACACTTTACTGAATTTGCTATCATTTCCTCTAGAGTGAATTTTGGCCTTTAAAAAACACTTCAAAGAAATTTAAAAATTGTAATATTTTCGCATGCTATTAAATGTCTTAAATTTAAGATTTGTAAAAAATGTCCACCCACAGAAATATCTACTTCTATGTGTTAGTACTCCAGATAAGGTTTTAGTCCATTGGGTATTTTACCCCTGAGTTTCAATTTTGTTCGGGGTTTGACAAATTTTAACTGGGTATTTAATCTGCCAGTTAAGCCATTATTCTCTATACTGAACTGATGTTTGATGGTATAACAACCACTTTGTGAGCTGAAGGTTAGAATCCTTACATAGGCATCTATTCCACATATAAAACATGGCCGATGGATTTGACTGAAAAACACGATACTGGCATGGATGAAATTAAGTTTTCAGGCGTAGGATGAACTTTCAGTTTTTGAGAGTACAAAAAAGTATCTTTTTCGGTTCTTTTCCTATTTCAATTGTAAATTTTGTAAGAATCAAGTTTTTAGATTTTCTTAATTCGCAACTGTGCTGTAGGCCTTGCATGACATGACACTGGATCTGCTCCATAAGGATGGATCTAAAACATGCCACTATGTGTATGACTTGAAAATTGCCGGAAAATTGTTGTGAAAACGACCGAAAGCCTGATTAAAGCAAAACTAAATGTTGATTATCTTTAAAACCACTTGTACATGTTACATAAGTATTTGATATGATTCAACATCTGGATCATTTAGTACAGTTGAATATTCACGGAACATTCTCTGGTTGTGTACTCATTTAATCTCCTTGCAAACAGTCCCATCAGTGCTTAGCACGTTGTGTTAATTAAACAAGGTTTTTTAACCCGTTGAAACTTCCATTCTCATTGTTCATGTGTTTTATATCACCAGAGGGTATAAAAGCTACTTTATTTCTGTGTTGACTTGCACACAACATTCATTTCACTCTGTTTGTTAATTAACTATGTTCATCTGTCTATGTTAATGTAGTTATAGAAGTATATTATACAGTAACTTGGTGCATTCTGACCTTATTAATGTAACAAATCATGAAAACATCAAAATTAACTTCCTTAAGGTACCGTACTATCTCTGTTTAACACTATGATAATTAGATATTTTACTGGCTATAGGTGCATTGATGGATATGTTGATACTTGGCCAATTATCATACCGAGATATTTTGAAAAGAATGTATTTAAAAGATTTTAATTAAAAACAATTGAGTTAAGCTATGGTTGAATTTCTTAATATTGCCGAGGATATTTACGCAAGTAAGAAATACAAGAGTACCAGATCTATTTATTGTCTTCGATACTAGTTTAGGAATGATTAATTTTAAGTCAAAATCAATGTGCACTGTGTTTTAATTTTATATTGATCTTTTTATATTGATCTTGTCTAGTCCTTAGAGACTTTCTGCATGTGTTTGTTCATGACTGTGTCCCGGTCCCATATGCCTTCCACTGTGTCTAACAGACTCCCAGGATGTCCCGGTCCCACATGCCTTCCACTGTGTCTAACAGGCTCCCAGGATGTCCCGGTCCCACATGCCTTCCACTGTGTCTAACAGACTCCCAGGATGTCCCGGTCCCACATGCCTTCCACTGTGTCTAACAGGCTCCCAGGATGTCCGGTCCCACATGCCTTCCACTGTGTCTAACAGACTCCCAGGATGTCCCGGTCCCACATGCCTTCCACTGTGTCTAACAGGCTCCCAGGATGTCCCGGTCCCACATGCCTTCCACTGTGTCTAACAGACTCCCAGGATGTCCGGTCCCACATGCCTTCCACTGTGTCTAACAGACTCCCAGGATGTCCCGGTCCCACATGCCTTCCACTGTGTCTAACAGACTCCCAGGATGTCCGGTCCCACATGCCTTCAACTGTGTCTAACAGACTCCCAGGATGTCCGGTCCCACATGCCTTCAACTGTGTCTAACAGACTCCCAGGATGTCCGGTCCCACATGCCTTCCACTGTGTCTAACAGACTCCCAGGATGTCCCGGTCCCACATGCCTTCCACTGTGTCTAACAGACTCCCAGGATGTCCGGTCCCACATGCCTTCAACTGTGTCTAACAGACTCCCAGGATGTCCGGTCCCACATGCCTTCAACTGTGTCTAACAGACTCCCAGGATGTCCGGTCCCACATGCCTTCCACTGTGTCTAACAGGCTCCCAGGATGTCCCGGTCCCACATGCCTTCCACTGTGTCTAACAGACTCCCAGGATGTCCCGGTCCCACATGCCTTCCACTGTGTCTAACAGACTCCCAGGATGTCCCGGTCCCACATGCCTTCCACTGTGTCTAACAGACTCCCAGGATGTCCGGTCCCACATGCCTTCCACTGTGTCTAACAGGCTCCCAGGATGTCCGGTCCCACATGCCTTCCACTGTGTCTAACAGACTCCCAGGATGTCCCGGTCCCACATGCCTTCCACTGTGTCTAACAGACTCCCTGGATGTCCCGGTCCCACATGCCCCTTACTGTGTCTAACATACTCCCAGGATGTCCCGGTCCCACATGCCTTCCACTGTGTCTAACAGACTCCCAGGATGTCCGGTCCCACATGCCTTCCACTGTGTCTAACAGACTCCCAGGATGTCCCGGTCCCACATGCCTTCCACTGTGTCTAACAGGCTCCCAGGATGTCCCGGTCCCACATGCCTTCCACTGTGTCTAACAGGCTCCCAGGATGTCCCGGTCCCACATGCCTTCCACTGTGTCTAACAGACTCCCAGGATGTCCCGGTCCCACATGCCTTCCACTGTGTCTAACAGGCTCCCAGGATGTCCGGTCCCACATGCCTTCCACTGTGTCTAACATACTCCCAGGATGTCCGGTCCCACATGCCTTCCACTGTGTCTAACATACTCCCAGGATGTCCGGTCCCACATGCCTTCCACTGTGTCTAACAGGCTCCCAGGATGTCCCGGTCCCACATGCCTTCCACTGTGTCTAACATACTCCCAGGATGTCCGGTCCCACATGCCTTCCACTGTGTCTAACAGACTCCCAGGATGTCCCGGTCCCACATGCCTTCCACTGTGTCTAACAGGCTCCCAGGATGTCCCGGTCCCACATGCCTTCCACTGTGTCTAACAGGCTCCCAGGATGTCCCGGTCCCACATGCCTTCCACTGTGTCTAACAGACTCCCAGGATGTCCCGGTCCCACATGCCTTCAACTGTGTCTAACAGGCTCCCAGGATGTCCCGGTCCCACATGCCTTCCACTGTGTCTAACAGACTCCCAGGATGTCCCGGTCCCACATGCCTTCCACTGTGTCTAACAGACTCCCAGGATGTCCCGGTCCCACATGCCTTCCACTGTGTCTAACAGGCTCCCAGGATGTCCCGGTCCCACATGCCTTCCACTGTGTCTAACAGGCTCCCAGGATGTCCCGGTCCCACATGCCTTCCACTGTGTCTAACAGACTCCCAGGATGTCCGGTCCCACATGCCTTCCACTGTGTCTAACAGGCTCCCAGGATGTCCCGGTCCCACATGCCTTCCACTGTGTCTAACAGACTCCCAGGATGTCCGGTCCCACATGCCTTCCACTGTGTCTAACAGGCTCCCAGGATGTCCCGGTCCCACATGCCTTCCACTGTGTCTAACAGACTCCCAGGATGTCCCGGTCCCACATGCCTTCCACTGTGTCTAACAGACTCCCAGGATGTCCGGTCCCACATGCCTTCCACTGTGTCTAACAGGCTCCCAGGATGTCCGGTCCCACATGCCTTCCACTGTGTCTAACAGGCTCCCAGGATGTCCGGTCCCACATGCCTTCCACTGTGTCTAACAGGCTCCCAGGATGTCCGGTCCCACATGCCTTCCACTGTGTCTAACAGGCTCCCAGGATGTCCGGTCCCACATGCCTTCCACTGTGTCTAACAGACTCCCAGGATGTCCGGTCCCACATGCCTTCCACTGTGTCTAACAGGCTCCCAGGATGTCCCGGTCCCACATGCCTTCCACTGTGTCTAACAGGCTCCCTGGGAGGATGTTCCAAACCACTGTGTGACTGTCTAACACACATGCAGAATGTTCCGATCCACTGTGTGAATGTCTTACAGACTCGCAGGATGTCCCGGTCCACTGTGTCTTAACACTCTTGCAGGTCATGCCCTGATGAAGTCCCTCATGCTTTTACACTGTCATAGACTTACAGTCTCGCAGGATGCCTTGGTGAGCTAGCTAGGTCCAGCTTGCCTTCTTATGCTGTATCCTAAAGTTTAACAGTCTTTCAGGATGCACCTTGCCAGGGCCCTGTTACTGTCTTGCAGGAAGTCAGGAAGCTTTTAATAGCAGTGCCCTCTGTTGGACAGACTCAAAGCCTACATACATGTTCTTGAACAAAAGTGAATTTTATTTTGTGGTTGTTCATAACACTATAGTTCATCCCCATACATGATATTATAAAGCAGTTCATACTTGTAGTACATCTATTTGTATATATTCACATATTTATAGATGTCCATTGAACAAAGCTAGACAGTCAGTGTATAATGATTTATCCTTCAGGATAGTTTCCTTTGTTGATTTATCAGTTTGTAAAGTCATAGGTAAAATTGATTTTATTACTGTATAAGGTTTATAAAGATCTCCAGCTGTTACAACTTGACATTTTTAGAGTAAGATAAAACATTCATTTAGAAGAGTGTTAATGTATTATAAGTCTGTGTGCTAGTTTGTAAAATGTTTCAAGATATATTTACATATAAACATGTATGGAAAGGTACACTGTGAAACATTTTACCTGTCATGAAGTAAAGCTAAACAATTTGAGTATCAAATGAATGGCTGTGACAATAATATATGTACATTGTAATCTAGATCTGTATATAAACTCCTCATGATATTGACTGGACTGTAGCTCACTAACCTATTAATGCAACAGAGGCTTTATATAGTTGGATGTCTCCAGTTTTATTGAACATGTTTATGTGTTTGTGTATTTCATACAGCTATAAGGATTTTTTCTCTCATTTTGTATGAACATGTTCTGGTTTTTATCATTGGATATGTTTAAGGTTGTATACAATAAAGTTTTCATTTTCTGTGTGGGTTCTTTGTTAGAGAAGTCAGGTAGTTATATGTATACTGTATTCATGGACAATTTGTCTTGAATTTATTCGCTCACAGTGTTTAATTATTGACTTGGATTGTTGGAGCCGGCTACATTCAGACTTGGCTATATTCAGACTCAGTAAGTTATAGCATCATATTGTTCATGTAATATATCCTGTATCTATTAGCATCTAATTCTTGTCCTGGCATCACGAAGGAAGTGACATTATGTGTCAATCTTAACTACCGGTATATAACTTTAGTCTTTAAGTTTCTACTCAACATAAGTCCTTGCTTTAATTCTTGAGTTGAGTTCAACGTATGAGATTGTAATTGAACTTCAGCTTATTGTTTTGTGATTGAACTCATAGGCCTAGGATATGTTTCTTGAGTTGAGTTCAACATTTGAGATTGTTATTGAACTTAAGTTAATTGATTTATGATTGCACTCATGGGCGTAGAATATGTTTCTTGTGTTGAGTTCAACATTTGAGATTGTTATTGAACTTAAGTTAATTGATTTATGATTGCACTCATGGGCCTAGAATATGTTTCTTGAGTTGAGGTCAACATTTGATATTGTTATTGAACTTAAGTTAATTGATTTATGATTGCACTCATGGGCGTAGAATATGTTCCAAAATGTGACAGCATCATTCGTCTGCATCAGCTAGGTCAACTTTCTGGTACTTGTTATTGTCTCAAATTTGTTTTGTTAATGATTAGTTAATTAAAGTAAATAAAGGCAGAAAAAGTGCATCCGACATGGGACTCAAACTCACAACTACCGGTATACTTGTCCGAGCTTGTTGTCAGGTGCCTGTCGTGTGTCAGTCTCCAGAGTCACTACAAAAGTTTTAAAATATTGCACTATTTGACTGTTGAAGCTTAATATCATATCCCTACTGATCATGTTCCAGTGGTAACATACAGTATATACTCAACAATATTTGCAAGAACATGCATATTGTTTATATGATTCCTTAGATTTATAGACTTTTTTCTAGACAAGTGTTTTCCATATGTTGTGTAGCAGCGTTTCAATGGAGGCACATTGTTTAATATTTCAGACTGTACTTAATATTTCATTGCTGGAGTGAATTAATGATTAACCTGTGTTGTTTTAGCTAGAATCTCTCCTCTATCCCTCTAGTCTCTCTCTCTAGCTTGTATGTGTTTTATGGGACTAGATTCAAGTTGACTTGGTGCACTGTGCTTTTGTTGAAATGTTATATTTACCAGATTTTTGTAAGCTCATACAATTGTTTACCAAAATCAATGCAGGGACTACTGAATAGATCAGATTCTGGCTACATCATTTTTCCAATAGACCGACAATACAAAGGTTTGGTGGCAACATATAGCCATGCAGATATCATTCGTTAATGTGATTTATCCTTTATGGAAATGTCGTCTTCCGCCAACTCAACTTCAGCTGCAGTCATTATTTTCGTACAGCTGTTTTTTTTCTGTATTAAACATAATGTAGCTTCTTTATATTGTGCTTGGCTTTGATACTTCAAACAAAAAGTCTAACATACACAGAAGATTTAAATTGTCGAGAGGGTATTTTAAGAGGAAATATTTATAACTGTGTTTGATTGTTGAATGAAAATTGAAGGGAAATGATTGATAGGCAATGAAAGCTACATTTTAGAGACAAATTCATCTGGTGTATGGGATTGTTGTATTGTATGATCTGTGTAAAAATCTCACCGAACAAATTATATGTCATAAACACTAACAGTAGTGTATGCGGTCAGATCATGCGGTCGGTCAGATCATGCAGTCGCTCAGATCATGCGGTCGGTCAGATCATGCGGTCGGTCAGATCATGCACCAAATATATGAATACTGTAGGTATCATTAACACTGTTTCTCAACAATTTTTCATTTATAAACTTAGTAATTTTTAAGCTGTATAAATTCTGTAATGTTTCCTAGCTAGAATGAAGAGTGATATATTAAGCTGTACGTAGACGATCTATCAGGGGTTGTCTGATGATACAAACTTATATTAAACTCGTTCTGAAAACTTTATTAAGCGAGCCTTAATAAAATTAAACTCGTTCTGAAAATAACATTAAGGCTCGCTTAATAAAATTTTTATGTGACTCTAATAACACGAAAAAA
Organism: Spisula solida; assembly: GCA_947247005.1. Taxonomy (NCBI): domain Eukaryota; kingdom Metazoa; phylum Mollusca; class Bivalvia; order Venerida; family Mactridae; genus Spisula; species Spisula solida. The sequence continues at coordinate 34,598,790 of OX365947.1, read as the reverse complement.
CACACTTTTCCATTGGAAAAAAGACTCCGCTTTATAAACAACGCCAAAAATAAAGTCATTTACGGCATAGCATGACGTCATGTAGGAGATTAAGTGACGTCATAAGAATGTTATACTACACACAATGTAGTATAAGAATATACATACTCATAATACTAACCAGGATACAACCAATGTAATGTAATATAAATTCAGTTATGTTTCATAGAATGACAGAGATCAGTTCCTCCAAATCACCACAATCAAGTAAAGAATGTCTTAGGTTACATGTTTTCTCATAATGTTGCTGATATAGTGTTTCAATAATGGTTTTCTCATCTCTGTATGAATATTGACAGTATTGTTTCAAGCTTTTATTGTTATACACTTGGTAACACTGAGTCTTTCCGTGGCACCCATCTTTCTTATAAAACATAAATGAGTTCCCTAAGGGCCTGTACACATTGAGAATGGCTGGCTGATCTTGTGAATGTGATGTTCTAATCTCACAGCTTAATCCCTTCTTGTCATTTATTTTCCTGATTGTTTGGAAGCCCAGCTTCAACTTATTGTAACATTGTTCTCACTTTTAAGGAAATGATGACAGGCCCATTTTAGAAAGACAAAAGGTGCATGTGGGGATAATAGCTATAGTTGATGACTGCTATCTTATAAGTGCATTTCTGTTAATAAAACATGTTTCTCTCAGAGCCGAGCTTATTTTTCTTGCTCAGTTAAATTGATAGAACACTCAAATAGGAGATTCCTGGTGCGATTCTCAAGTTGGGCATGCCATGCTATTCTAGGGCATCATTGACTGCAGAAAAATATTGCACAGTATTGTTTTCAATGTATAATGTTGTTAAGAGTACTGGGTGATATATTATTCAAGGAAAACTGGTTAGCAGCTAATAGTTAGTGGTCAACTGCACATCTACAGTTTTGTCTATATGATTGGAAAGCTGTTAGTAAAGAAAAAACTGTGACACAATTGCACACCCTACACCTGCTAGTGATACAGACATGTAAATAATAGATCAATATTACACACCTGGTATATTGATAGGTCAATCTTACTATATGATACAGTGAGAGCTGTTTTTCACAGAATGGGGCGGGGCAGAATTATGTCAGTTTGACAGGGAGTGCTTTAAATGGAATTCACTTACACCATCCCTTGGTGACATCCCTACCGTTGTACGATCCCCATATTGTACATGTATATCAGTTTATGTATGTAAATTTGTTCACATGTTATTGTAAAACATTTAAGTTTTACCATCTGTGCCTCCAAATAAAAAACTGTTCTGTTCTGTTCTGTTCTGTACGAGTCCATATACCTAGTAGCTTTGTTTTGTTGTTCAAACACATATTGTTCCATATAATGTTCTAGTAGAATTAAACTGAGTCATATAGTTATTAGGTGACCCAGGTACTCCTGTAATCATTATTTTTTTCAGTTGTATGTTACATTTACCAACATATTTACTTAAACACAATATATATCAATCGTCTTAAAGATTTTGACTTTTTCTCATTTCAAGACATTTTCTGAACGTTATTACCTAAGTACTTAATAATGTCACTATACAGCTCTGAGTTTTCCTGGAGAAAGGCTCATATAAATCAAGTCTCAGTTTGGCATACAATCATTATTATACACTGTAACAGCCAGTTGACCAAACCAGTTTCTCTGGAATCAGAATTAATCTCCTAAAATTGTGCTCATCAAAAGAGAATTAAGTTCTATGAAAGTATTAGTTTACAACAAAGTGGACTGGTCACTGACTCAGTGATTTATCATGGTTTGTTTGTCAACTGACCAACTATTTGAGTCTCCAAGTGAAACATCTGAGCACAGGAGCCCATTGCCTAACCAAACCGCTTCCAAATTGCGCTATTGAGCACTTTCCTTCGTCTATGCAACAGCGCGCTACGAGCGAGCAGAGCTTGCCGATAGCATACCATTTCTTAACACTTTGCTAGGCAAGCGCTTTCTTGTGAAACAGACTGCTTCGGTAGCACAACGGTTTCTTATCAGGGAGTGCATGCCGGTAGCATAAAATTTCTTCGCTTCGTCCGCTAGCAAGTCGTTTCCTAGCATAGCGCTACCGAGTTTGCTTAAGCAACGGGCTCCAGTACTGAGTACTATAGTCTACTGGATTCCTATAGAGTTGTAGTCTGGCCACTGAAGTTTCTAAGCATCCATGTCTGTAATGTATTTATGTCATATCTCTGATATAAACATCATCTTTCTCTCAATTTAATAATACTGGTACCAAGACTGTGTATTGAAAATCAATGATGTTTCAATTCATAAATATAGCTCAAAGGACAAATTACAGATACATTTATACCAATGTGCGACTTGGGTGTCATGCCTGGAGTAAACATTATTAGTACTGTCTGATATATGTCCTAGCAGATTACGTTGGTTGGACATATATTATGTTGACTGCTTAACTTTATAGGTGGTTGCCTATTTCAAGGGCCCAAGACAGTTTAGTGCAGTATTAACTGTTTACTGATTCATTCAGATGTTGGCTCTATAGCAGCTGCCATGTTAGCTCTATCAGCTGATCTGGACTCTGTCAGCTGATGTTGGCTCTATCAGCTGATGTTTACTCTGACATCTGATGTTGGCTTTCACAGCTGATGTTGTCTTTCACAGCTGATGTTTACTCTTACATCTGATGTTGGCTTTCACAGCTGATGTTTACATTTACATCTGATGTTGGCTTTCACAGCTGATGTTGTCTTTCACAGCTGATGTTTACCTTGACATCGGATGTTGGCTTTCACAGCTGATATTGCCTTTCACAGCTGATGTTTACTCTGACATTGGATGTTGGCTTTCACAGCTGATGTTTACTCTGACATCTGATGTTGGCTTTCACAGCTGATGTACATTGTCTTTCACAGCTGATGTTGGCTCTCACAGAACTAAGGTTGGCTTTCAAAGATGTATATTGCTTGTGAATGATCATGGTGATCTTAAAACTACATGTATGGTCTATTTGTAGAATATTAAACACATTCACAGAAAACAATGTAAACTAATCCTGGAGGTAGTGACAAGGAGATATCGTATTCAATTAATTGACAGTGCTAGTTCTGTGTAAGCAATTGCAGGGAGTGATAAAATACCTTTTGTATTGAAATATTGATTACTTGAAAGATCGTTGAAGGCATGCAGATAATACTGTTAGATGTATTACAAACATTGTATATGTGATGAGATGACATTATTATACATGATGGAAAGACATTAATATCTGTAAAATAAAAAGTAAATCTTGTCAATGACTTTTAATTTAGTTGACTGGAAAATAACTTACAGGCATTCCCAGGAAGAAAATAGTACAGCGGTTACTATATATGCCTTGATGTGTTGTCAAATACGGAATATTGGCAATGTTAGAATCGAAATAATAAATATGTACCTGTTTTATTTAAAAAAAAGCACGGTCCCTTATTCCGGTCTCTTGTTCCAATGTGTTCATTAAATAAATCGTGATTTAATTGCTGTGCATCCAAACTGGTGACCATGCTTTACTCAAGAACACTTAACTACACTGTATGATAAAATTGATGTATTGAAAATGTATGAATGTATGTAATACTTTGTAAATGTCTTATGAAAATAAAAAAGTTTAAAAAAAAAAAAAAAAAAAATTAAAATTGGCCCCCGCTCTATTAATTTTGTTAGGAATGCAATATGATGATTAAAGTTCCTATACTAGTAGCTTGCTTGAAGACAGTCAATTTGGAAATTAAACAGTTACAGCCAGTTGGGTCGGGCCCATTGGGTCACTGTTACTCAATTTGGAAAATCCGGGTTTCAGGCATATTAAGCACTATAGTTGAGGCATGGTGTCAGTTATGCAGCGCTCTTGTTATAATCTAGGTGATTATTGGTGATAAAGTTAATGTAATCACTCTTACAAAAGTATGAAGTTGGCATAGTTTTATACACTGCCTGTGTGTATCATCATCAGTTCATTATAAGAAACATGTTTCACATACTGACTTCAGCATAAATTTCTCAAAAATAAAAAAACCGGGAAATTATACAGGAGAGTATGGAATATTTCACCATTCATCACACTGTTGTTTGGAAGTGTTTCTTGGCTGTGTTCCCTAGGTATGTTACTGTAACTCCTTACTCTACTCATACATACAGCCTTTGATTAAAGTTTTTCAAATAAAACAATAAATATACGATACCAACTTCTACTCGGCTAAGTCAGTATCTGTAGCTATGAGCATGCATGGAATATCTACTTAGTAGTATATTTATGTATAATCTGGTGCAGTGAACAGGTTTTTGCTGTACAAATTTTGCAGCTAATATGTGTGGCTGAACATATTTCATTTGGCAAAGTTTATATATGATTCTAGGTATGTGTTATAATACTGATCATGTGTTTGAAAATCTGTTTCAGATATTGTTGGTGGAATATTATAGGGTTGTTAGAGTCAGTTGGTAGAAGCTTTCTCATCATTGTGTGGTATATAGCCTGTGGCTTTCATCTGTGTCTCTATAATATTGAATAAAACATGCTTAGTGTTAATGTCACATTGAGCGTTGTTTGGTTCGTTGATGTTCAAGTGTAGTTGACTAAGATATTCCAGAAGGGGATATAAAATAAAAAAAAAATAAAAAAATGGCTTATAAATAGTAGTTGGCATAATTTGTTCTTTTTGTGTAATTTATAACAAGGTTGTATCTCATTATGTATACAGACTGAGATGCAACTTGTTGGGCTGAACGGGCAATGTGTCAGAATCGGAGGAATTCTGCAATATTTGAAGTTCCAGGATATACAATATCAGTAATATTTTATCCCTCACATACTGTATATATATTTAGATAATACTTGTGATCTCTATACCTGTGTTAAATATTCTGAAAATATATTTTAATTCAATCAGTTAGCATGTTAAATATTTTACCTGGTAGTTTTTCCGGAGAACTTGCTGGAATAATGTCTGTTACATATAATTCAACCCTGTTTGAATGCAAAATGTAAAACAAAATTTATAAGTACATACATCTTGATAATTTACAATTCGAAACTTCGCAATTATTTATGGGGAAATATTATTATTTGAAGCTTCACTGCAAGCACAATAAGCCTTCTTAATAGAAACACAGTTGCCCATATATTCATACGGTTGTTATAATGGTGACAATCAATATGAAACCACTGATTCTGTGGTCAATTCTTTACTTCTCCACCTTTGTCCAGTATGTCCGCTGTGTCCTCTCTCCAGCCACTGTACATTGCCGTGACCATATTGTACAGCAGTGTCAAATTTCACAATAGCTTCAACAAGATTTTATTCATTTATCATTGGAAATGAATTAATTTATGTTATCCGCACTGTTCTTGTTGTTACTGTCAGTGTGCAGGTAGAAGTTATAACCTCAGCAGTTGCCCATTGTTCTGCTGTGTGTTTGTGTGCGTGCAGTACTGGAGTTCTGTTAAAGAGTGGTGTATATATATGTATGATAACAAGCCCATTTCATTGATTAGATAGAAATAGAAGAATGTATGAGAAGAACATATTAACAGGTGTCATGAATCATGTGTGTGTGCGAGTGTGTGTTTAGTGCTGAATGTTTTAAAGCAATAAATCCAATAGTTGCCGACTGCTGATATAGTGCATTAAGACACATGAACAAATATAACTAAGGATATCTATTATTCTTCCCCCAGATCCAGCTAGGACAACTGAAGCTTTTCTGTGGCTAATATAAAATGTAGGAAATATAAAAGTGAGGAATCATTGAATGGTGGAAATCAATAGTTGACATGTCTCTAAGAGTTTCAGTGGTAAACATTGTCTTTGGAACGGCTTGTATAGGCAGCTGATTTAGAGTTGATTCTCTCACCACATGATAATGTCCTACAATCTCGTCTGTCTATAATCTGATCACTGTTTAACTGTTCTACCAGTGCCTTCTATGCTCCATTCTTAATACGACCATATTTGGTATTATGGATTTTTATATTTTTTCCGAGTAGTTAAACATTTGATGTTGCTTGGTGATATGTTTCTATTGGGTAGAGACTGTGATTTGTTGAGTGATGAGATGGGTGAAAGAAGTTAGGATATATCTGATACTGGTGACATACATCACAATACATCCATCTTTCTAACTATAACTATGTTGTCTAAAACATCTTGATATGAATGATAATACAATGTAGGATTCTGTTTGAATCATGTTACACAAATGGACAAAACTTGTAAAAAAAACAATTGTTCGAGTCATCTGCCATATACCATATACTTGCACATTATGAATTTGTCAAGAACAATATTAGAACCTGTTTGAATATTATTATGTTGCTCCTGCCAAAACTGTTGGCATGGAAAGACATCAAAGTTCTACTGTATAGTATAACGGGGGTTGCACTATGGTTATATTGTGGTTTATAAGCAAAATACAAACTTGGATTCACAGTTTTCACAATATGACAAGTAAATACTTTACTTAAAACTTCTTTGGGTCAGATTTCTTGTATCATTTTGGTCATGTACTGGAACTTGATTACTTGTATAATTATAGATATTATAATGATTAGCAGTTTACATATTTATAACTAATCATCTAATTATTGATCTCTTACATTGTGTGGTCTGGGTGTCCAGATGGTCAATATTTGTGTATCAATTATTTTTGTGAACTCCTTATTAAATCACTAAATGCTTGGATCTCGGAATTTGTTTCGGATATATTTGAATTGTTTCCATGGATTGTATTGTATGTATGGACAGTCCAGACAGTTAGGTACCACAGGCTCTGAGCAGCCTAATTGTTTGACGCAGGCTCTGAGCAACCTAATTGTTTGACACAGGCTCGGAGCAACCTAATTGTTTGACGCAGGCTCTGAGCAACCTAATTGTTTGACGCAGGCTCTGAGCAACCTAATTGTTTGACACAGGCTCGGAGCAACCTAATTGTTTGACGCAGGCTCTGAGCAACCTAATTGTTTGATGCAGGCTCTGAGCAGCCTAATTGTTTGACGCAGGCTCTGAGCAACCTAATTGTTTGACGCAGGCTCTGAGCAACCTTATTGTTTGACGCAGGCTCTGAGCAACCTAATTGTTTGACGCAGGCTCTGAGCAACCTAATTGTTTGACGCAGGCTCTGATCAACCTAATTGTTTGACGCAGGCTCTGAGCAACCTAATTGTTTGACGCAGGCTCTGAGCAACCTAATTGTTTGACGCAGGCTCTGAGCAACCTAATTGTTTGACGCAGGCTCTGAGCAACCTAATTGTTTGACGCAGGCTCTGAGCAACCTAATTGTTTGATGCAGGCTCTGAGCAACCTAATTGTTTGACGCAGGCTCTGAACAGCCAAGTCGTTTGACGCAGGCTCTGAACAGCCAAGTCGTTTGACGCTGGCTCTGAGCAGCCAAGTCGTTTTAACACAGGTTCTGAGGGGCCCAATTGTTTGACACAGGCTCTGAGTTGCCCAATTGTTTGACACAGGTTCTGAGTGGCCCAATTGTTTGATAGAGGCTCGGAGCGGCCCAAATGTTTGACACAGGCTCTGAGTGGCCCAATTGTTTGATACAGACTCGAAGCGACCCAATTGTTTGATACAGACTCGAAGCGACCCAATGTTTGATACAGACTCGAAGCGACCCAATTGTTCGATACACTTACTCGAAGCAGTTAAGCACCTGATATAGCTTTGGTTGAGAAACATTGTTAAACTTGAATAAACAAATAAATGAAAGCAAATAAAGCCCCATTTCAACCTGCCACATTTTCATCACCTCTTTTAATGTGTGTTGTAGTGTTCACAATAAACAATTCAATACAATACAAAATACAGGCTAATCTTTAAAATATCATTTACTCTTGAACATTTCAAAGGGAAAAAATGTCTATAATCTATCTCTATCTAGGAGAATGAAATACTTTGAGATCTATATAGAGCCTAGCTGTGATCACATGTATTTTGCACTTACGTCTAAACATGCATTCATACATGTAAGTTTATACTGTTATCTTGTTAAATTACACAATGGCGTTATTAAACTTGTACAAAATTCAAGTTTAAACAACTTTAGGAGGAAAGATAATTGTCATCGTATAAAGAAGTCTTAGGATTGTGGTATAAATTTATACAGTGCTCTAAGTGTTACCGTTATAATGGTGTATGCAGTAATAACAACAAGTAATGAATAAAATAATGCATTTCATATTTGTATACACAACGAAATGACAATTGTCGTCTTTGTAGTAAAATAATGCGCAGGGGGGGGGGGGGGGGGGGGTAGTTATTATAGCTATGTATAATACTCATAGCCTACTCAGAGTTCATGTGTGAAAAGATTTATTTTTGTTAGTGAAGTAAATTACAGTAAACTTTGTTATAACAATGCAGTGCAAATATACTGGGAACTTGATGGATGATATACTTGTGGATGTAAAATTGTGAAATATGAGTAAGCTAGGGATATGGTAGTGTTAAAGTCTTCAATTGAAAGTTGTATGTAAGTTTCTCGCTGAATCAAATATTCAATGGTTTGTATGTATAGGAATTAAAGATTTTGTGTACACCGTGTATTTTTACTGCTTTACATCTGCCATTGTTTTTTTTATCTTTATGCAAAATCTGTTTGGGATGTGTATGTACAAAGTGGCTTATGTTGATTATGATTATTACATTACTAGAGTCAGGTAAATCGCATTATGGAACAAACAGTTGATATATGTTGGGTTTTATTGAGATGAGTGACTTTTTAGATGAGGAATGGCTTGTTTGCAGTATTCATATTAGTGCTTTGAACAGATTTTGTGTAAACTTTCGAAATTGTATAGCTCAGAGAATTTGACATGATCCTGACCTTTATGCATGAATATATTACAAGTTTCTTGCGTTGAATATATAAATATATAAATTTCCGCTAGCGAAGTGTGCAATTTCGGTCCTTTAGGTTTGTGTTGGTATTACACCTCAAGCATCTTCGTGATATTTTCCACTTATGAAAACATATGCAATCCGGATTATAAATATAGACAATATATCAGCTGTTAAATTATGCTAATAGAAGGTATAGTCCAGTCCGGATAAAAATCCAGTGACGCAGCGGTCGAGTCCACTATAACGGTGTAAAATCAATTATAAAGGCTTATACTGTACAAACAACTATAATTCCAATGCTAAACTAACATACTAAACTTCGCTCTACCTGTTTAGACAATGGTTATGACTTTTTGCGTACACATAAACTGCAACGTCACTGTCACACTATCCTAATTAATATTGTGGGTTACATGATATACTATATAACTTGCAATGACTCAATTTCTGACTCAATTTTTTGGGAGTTTTTATTTGTGGTTATAAATTTAAAGAAGATACTTGAATGACTAATGTGAGTTGACACTGTGAATCAATGAGGATATTATTTGCTGTTTTGGGGTATGCAGGGAAATGACTTGTTATATACGGTAATTGTACAACAATCAGGGTACTGTTTTATCAAAGCACTTACCGAATCATAAACTTATGTACAAATTTAAATTCTTTATAATTCTTTAACAACTACAAAATGTGGAAAATGGGTCTGTAATATTAATAATGATTCAGTAATGAACACCTACAAAACCATACCAGTTGCACATTTGTAGGTATAAAAGCAGTATATAGACTTTAAATTTGATAGTAAGATTACGATTCCCGTAAGTGCTTTAATAAAACAGTATCCAGGAGGTCTATATGTCATAAATGACATTCTGGTTAGATCTAGGGTTGTTTTATAGTTATTGAATGATGATGAATGAATTTGATTTATAAAATCAGAACTTAGCATGTTGGGCTAGCATAGGTGATAGGCAGCACATCCTGGGGTTAAATTTGGGCAGGTAAAGATGTCCCTCTTCCATGACAATCAGACTATGGTTGTATCCTTCTGCACACAAGCAAGTTTAACAGTTTTAAGTTACCTGGGTACTGTTTTATCAAAGCACTTACGGAAATCTTAAACTTATGTTCAAATTTAAATTCTTTATAGCTCTTTAACAGCTTACTACTGTGATAAGGGATTGTTCAATATTAATTATCATTTAGTCAAGGAACTCCTACAACCCATATCAGTCCCCAATGTGAATGTTTTAAGGAATAATTAGGCTTTCAAATTTGAACGTAAGTTTACAATTTTCGTAAGTCCTTTGATAAAACAGTTACCAGGAATGCAGGAAAGGTCAAGACATTGGCCACCTTACATACTAGTACAGAAACAAAATATTGGAAAACCAAATAATTCCTATAATCAGCAAAAGTTTTGAAACTTTTGTTTGCGCTATTTAATAATGTTTATTTCTTTTATATTTTCAGAGAACATTTAGTACTGATGCTTGAATTATACAGATGAACGTATGGAGCAGAAAGAACAGACGTCGCCCAGCTCGGGTAGCAACCTGTTTGACCCAACTAAGACGTCGCCCATTCCTGGCTCTAATCTGTTTGACCCGTCAGCATTGCTAGGTTTGTGTACTTTTATTTTTTGATGGCTGTGATATTAGTCTGTTCAAAATGGAAGGAGGCCAAAGTTATGTCTAGATCGTCTCGCTGTATAGTCCATTTATTCAGGTCTGTCACTTGTATCTAAACATTGCAATATCATTTTATTGTTTTGAGTATTTTAATTGGGGAAAAAGGCCTTGAAATACCTTATTTACTAAGACACATACTAGTACTTGTAATATCTATATAAAATAAGACATTAGTAAGAGAATTTGCAATGTTTTATACACATTATTACGTTAACAAGTGACTGACGTGATTAATCGATTTATACACATGGTTTGATTACTTTGCTTGTATTCCTGCTAAAGAGTGTATTTTATATTTGGCCACAAATTCTAAACCTCATCAGAATATATAAAAAAAACAGCAAATATAGTATCATAGTGCTTTGACTATCAATTAAATATTAATAAAACTATTAAACTTGCAATGTATTCATTTTAGCAATATTAGGGATAATGTCACAAAATTAATTCGATAGATTCAATAAGAACTAATTTATCTCTAAAACGATATAATAGTGCAAAGTAACAAGATATTACAGTGCACATACGGATGTTTAAAGTGCCTGACTCTGATAAATTGTTAGAAAGTATCTCTTATATTAGACTGGTATGTTACCCTGAGCAATGTTTGTATTATACAGCCTACAAACAGAATACTTTATGTGTGTGTATATATATTTAATTATCTTGAAGTAAACTAGATACAGGGAACAAACTATGTGCTATATGCCTATACTGCCAGGATTATCGGCATGTTCTAGTTTTGCACATTAAACCATGTTCCCATAATGAGAAACTTTACTTTATATACATCTGGGTACTGTTTTATCAAAGCACTTACAGAAATCGTAAACTTACGATCAAATTTAAAGTCTTTATATTTTGTTTACAATTATAAAGTGTGGTTAATGGAGCTGCACTTTTAACAATGATTCAGTTAATGCACTCCTACAAACCATATCTGGCACCAACTTGCAGTTGTAAAAGAATTATAAAGAATTTCAATTTGAGCATAACTTTAAGATTTCCGTAAGTGCTTTGATAAAACACTTTACCCTGATGTATGCATGATCTAAGATGAAAAGTTTATGTAGAACATTCACAGTGTGCAATATATTCTGTAGCTATGTTCTGTTGCATTGTAACAATATCATAAAACAACATAAAAGATTTCATGCAGTGTTTGTAAGATAAACCATCATTAAAATTATTCTAGTTTAAGAAATCCAAGCTCACCCAATAATTCTGTGAATGGGGCGGGGCCTGTCTGCTGCAAAGTCCTGGTTGTTAGACTATGTGAAATGATTATGGTTTATAGATGATTATAGATTACTATCCTGTTTCAAATATTTCACAATATTCCAACAAAAAAATGTATAATGTAATCTGGAGAAGACCACAGGTAACTGTATAATTAATAAGAGAGTAAACAAATTTCATAATATCTTAGAAATAAGAAAATAAACCCATAGGGTGTGAAATCACTTTCTTTTTAGCTCACCTGTCACAAAGTGACAGAGTGAGCTTTTGTGATCACTCTTCGTCCGTCGTCCGTCCGTCCGTCAACAATTGGCTTGTGTAGACACTAGAGGTCACAATTTTAGCCTAATCCTTATGAAACTTGGTCACAATGATCATCTCAACAAAATCTAGGCCAAGTTCGATATTGGGTCATCTGGGGTCAAAAACTAGGTCACTAGGTCAAATTATAGAAAAACCTTGTGTAGTCACTAGAGGTCACAATTTTGACTTAAAATTTATGAAACTTGGTCACAATGATCATCCTAACAAAATCTAGGTCAAGTTCGATATTGGGTCATCCGGGGTAAAAAACTAGGTCACAAGGTTAAATCATAGAAAAACCTTGTGTAGTCACTAGAGGTCAAAATTATAAATTAATCTTTATGAAACTTGGTCACAATGATCATCTCAACAAAATCTAGGCCAAGTTCGATATTGGGTCATCTGGGGTCAAAAACTAGGTCACTAGGTCAAATTATAGAAAAACCTTGTGTAGTCACTAGAGGTCACAGTTTTGGCTTGATCTTTAAGAAACTTGGTCACAATAATCATCTTAACAAAATCTAGGTCAAGTTCGATATTGGGTCATCTGGGGTAAAAAAGTAGGTCATTAGGTCAATCATATAAAAACCTTGTGTAGTCACTAGAGGTCACAATATTGGCCTAATCTGTATAAAACTTGGTCACAATGACCATCTCAACAAAATCTAGGTCAAGTTCGACAGGTGAGCGACCTAGGGCCCTTTGGGCCCTCTTGTTTCTTGTTTAGAATAGCATTAATATTTCTATTGAATGCACCTCAGTGACTGACTGGACACCATGGTATACATTTCATGGCATAACTTTTTAATTAGTTGATCACTTTCGATGGGATTTTGCATGGAGGTAGTTCTGACAATGTTGTCTATGAATGTAATTTAAGATATGAAAATATCGAAAGCCAAATCGTGTTTTTGATCAATCAAAATCTGACCACTTTAGTGCAAATGCACCTTTCTGAGATATTAAACATACCGTAAATTTTATAAAATATTTTTTTACTCTTTATCCATGATACAGTTACCTGTGGAGAAGACATACAATATTCCTATTAAAACAACGTTAGTGTTAATTAAGTAATCGTTCTATTTGATATATTATCAGACATAAGTTAAAAAGTTAAGTTACCAGTTTTCGAGAGCTGATTTCAGCAACTCAGCCATTCAGCCACCCTTTGACATTTAACTTCCCCTGGTCATTAGGCTGCCTGAGAAAACCTACTTTGAGTCTCCCTGGGGAGACTGTTTCTCTACTGGTGGGTGTACGGCCAACGTCGAGGTATGGCACCCAGAAATATTGAACATGTACAAACACCAGCCTCACATGAAGCAAGGTTTGCACAGTCCTTGAAAAGTCCTTGAATTTTGGTTCAATCTTGAAATGTGCATTTACTTGAATTTAGTGCTACCTTGAAAAAATGCCAACATACTGCTTGAATTTACCTGAAAGTCCTTGAATTCAGACAAACAGCCTTGAATATCCAAGTATGGACATTGTCAAAATGGCACATAATATCTGTGTAAAAACTAAAAAATGAAACAAACACTCTTTCTCAAAAAATAAAAATTACATAAATGTATAGGTACGAGTATGTAATAAATTGAGCGCAACCAGGTATTCTGTGTAATACTACGATATCATTAGAAAAAGTGTATAAAATGGCAGCGAATAATTATCGTACAATTTAACCTCGGTTGATGCGTGCAAAAATGCCTTAAAAAGTCCTCGAAAAGTCCTAGAATTTTGGTGTTAAAATTTTGTATGAACCATGTGAAGTTATACCTTAATAATAAAGCCATTCTCAGAATCCTAGAACAGTGGTCTTCATACTGAGTTATCCTTACTATAGATTTAGGTTAAATATAGGGGAAAACAGTGAAATATACTTGAAAATAAAGTTCTTCATATTGAGGCAGTTTAATTATTGAGATGTCCTTTAAGTATGGGCTTACTTCAAAGTATGGTTATGCATAGTACAGGGGTCCTAAGGTTCTGGAAAATTCTGCAAAAAACAGTATTTATTGATTCACTACTATTATATTTATTTTTATTTTATTCGACTTATGGCAAATAAAGACGAAACTATTGTTAGAAATTTGGCAGTTTTTATATACTATGCTTTTAAAATGAGAAATGAGTTTCTTATTGGAAGAGCATAAATTTGAAAAGCCTTGAACTGATTACGTATAAATAAGTAAATATCATGTTTACAATGTTTAACTCAACTATTTCATCATCAACAATTATGTCACCATGTTATGAAATAATCCCTATATGAGTAACTATGTTATATTCTTTATTCCGTACATTCTATACCACTTTCCTCCTGTTCACTGCTACATATTTGTATATATTGTTTATATGTATTGTAATGTGCATGGGCCGGTGGCCGTATATGTCGCAAATAAACTTGAAGGAGTTGAAGGATAGAAAGAATGAACTTTTCTGCACAAAATAAAACTTATTTGATGAAAAAATTCAAAGTATTGATATGGTAATATGAAGTTTTATATTAAGCTGATATTTAACGATAGAACTATGTTAGAAAGCAAACTTTTGCCATATTAATGTGTGCTAATGGCACCAAAACAGACTTTTGACTCATTTTCAGGATGAGGCATTTTGTCTCAGTAGGACTCTGTGATTAGTAATGGTTGTCTTTAATTATGAATGTAATCTTTAGTCTGATTTTGATTGCTTATTTCAGGTGCCTCCCCGTTTGCTGCCGGTTTGTCAGCATTACCATTTGCCCACTTGGCACATTTGCCAGGGGCGTTTTCTATGCTGGGACATCCTGCCTTCCCAGTATCCTCGCTGTTTGGTCGCCTTGGTGATGGATTAACAAACCCTCTCGGACTGCCAGCATCACTTGTGTCAAGTGCTAGCCCTGCGTTAGGTATGTTATTTGTTTGTATTTATACATTTCAAATGATAGATCTAGTCATTACCAGACAAATAATATACTTACAGCTAGCCGTCAAATTAAAAGTCTGTGTACTGCTTTTATAACTACGAATTTGGGAATGGTATGGTTTTGTAGGAGTGTATCACTGAATCATTGCATATATTGCAGATCCATTTACCAAAATTTGTAGTTGTAGTTAGAATTATAAGAATTTAAATTTGGATGTAAGTTTATATCTCCGTAAGTGCTTTGATAAAACAGTACCCTGGGAATCATTTTATCTATAAATGTTTCTTTCGGCTGCATCCTTATATAACATTAGTATGGAAAGATTTCAGCATGTATCTTGTAGACATTAGAGTGATACATGCCAATAAAGAACACCACAAAGTTGCTAAATAGATTCTTATCAACTTCTCCCAGTCAGCTAATTATAATTGTTAAGGCGCGGTCTAAAACTACACATATTGCTGTAGATGCGCAGCAGTAGTACTGTACTTTATATATGTTACTTAACACATTGATTTTATCTCAAAGTATGTATTGACGTACGTGATAATGTTATACATGTGATATATACCGGTAGTAGTCCGATGTCTCATACATACTGAGTGTTCAGTGAGAATAGATTCTGCTTCTACTGTGTGAACATATTGATTTGTTTATGTACTATCTTATTGTCATACATACTAACTGCCATCACTTTAGGGACTGTATATTAACAGTTGACAGGGGAATATTTGTGGTAGTGTTTTAAACTTTGAATTTATAACAGAATTCCGGTCTGTGCTCTTGTATATATATGGATATTTTCATGGAGCACTTTAATGGTGCGTGTTTTTTTTATCATGTATTGAGGACTATCATTTAATACAGAGAAAATGGCATAACAAACAACCTAATGATTAGAATGTGTGATTTTAACTGAAAAATCTATACTGTTATCTTATGGAATTTTACGTAATGTTTTATTGCATTTTAAGACTAGCCTATTGTTGTTGAACAATTAGCATTGTTATTTAAAATTTTCATCAGGTCAGGGGAAGTAATTCATATTTTGTTTTGAAGAAAATTAGATGGATACTCTCCCTTTGTCACAGAAACATTAATTGAGCTGACATTATTGTAGAGCTGTCGTCAATAGAAGCAATATCGATGTAACAACAATAATTTTTAGCTGATCAATAAACAATTCATGTATTGGAAAATTGATACATGGGTAAATGAATGGAAGCACCCAAAATCTTCATTTTTCTTGCACAAAACACTTTTCTTGGTTAAATGGAAGTTGACAAGTTGTCAAATTCAAAGCCAAACTGCTATTTTCAGAAGCTGTACCTATATCCAACATATACAGTGTAGAACAGCTAAATTCAGTGAATCTATATATCGATGTATTGTCGATACTTGTCTTCCGATATATATCGGAATCGTCGATATGCCTCAGATTGAATCAATGACAGCTCTACATTATTGCATCACTTTATGTATTCAAATAAGGAAAATAACAGTAATGACTTATGCTTAGATGAACAGATTTATCTGAGTCTGAGTATACATGATAGTTATAGTATTAAATCATTAATATGTATTGGCACAAAAACTTGTTGACTTGTTTGAAATCAATTTCACGTTGATATAAATCCATGGAGTTCAAATTTTGAAAGGAAAATGTAAATAATGGGAAATTTCAAGGCCACGTTCATTATTTTCGAGTTTTTAGCTCACCTGTCACAAAGTGACAGAGTGAGCTTTTGTGATCACTCTTTGTCCGTCGTCTTTCAACAATTGGCTTGTGTAGACACTAGAGGTCATAATTTTAGCCTAATCTTTATGAAACTTTGTCACAATGATCATCTCAACAAAATCTAGGCCAATTTCGATATTGGGCCATCTGGGGTCTAAAACTAGGTCACTAGGTTAAATCATAGAAAAACCTTGTGTAGTCACTAGAGGTCACAATTTTGACTTAATCTTTTGAAACTTGGTCACAATGATCATCTCAACAAAATCTAGGTCAAGTTCGATATTGGGTTATCTGGGGTCACAAACTAGGTCACTAGGTCAAATCATTGAAAACCTTGCAATAGAGGCTGAATTTTCTTGAATCTTACTTAGTAAACGTAAATGATTACTTAGGTCACCATAGGGGTGTGCATGCACTACTACGACAGGTGAGCCACCTAGGGCCCTTTGGGTCCTCTTGTTATTAGTTGCAGTGAAATGTTGTATATAGTCATCTAATAGTGTTACTGTGCATGGATGAATGTTTTTCAGGCATATGCGGTTTTTGAGTTTCTTCATTTTCGCTATATAAATATAGTAGTTTTGGAAAATTTCAGGTTTTTCAGAATTTCTAACTTTCATCCATGTGTGTGTATTTCAGGTAAATATGGATTATTTGATGCATCCCTAGCATTTTCAACGCCTTCATCATCTAAGACCGTGACATCGTCATCAAGTCGTTCATCTAATTCATCTAGAACGTCATCATCAGGTCGAGGTCGTAGAAGTGCTAATGGAGGTCGAGGGAGACCTCGGAAACTTGTAAAACAACCAGCTATACCATTATCACTAGTACAATCCACTTCCATTCTCTCTCCATCTATGCTGGAAAAATACACAAAGAAGGTGAGTTAAACATCTACATTACATCATGTATCTTCAGACAGCGGTCCTACAATTCTGGGGTGGTATTCAATATTGATCTTACTTGACTTAAGGATAAGGACAACCAATCAGATCACACCTTATTGAACTCTTAGTCAGTAACAGGTGATATGATTGGCTATCCTTATTTTTGAATCAAATGAGATCGATATTGAATACTACCCCTGCAATAATCTGGAAATCCGGATTTGCTGAACTATAAACTTTGAACTCTTCTGCTGAAAATGAAAGGTATTTGATGAAAACAAGAAAAAAGTTTTGACTAAGTTATGGTCATTTGAAATATCATGAGCTGAATTGTTCCAATAGAACAATGTTAGAGCTTTGATGTAGGCCGGTAGGAATGCATGCTGATGGCACTCAAAACAGACTTTGCATCAATTCTTATCTTCAGGATTGGGCATTATCAGACTTGTGTAGGACTGCTTTTATCTCATATTCTTTATTCTACTATCAGGAATCAGGTGTTCACAGTGATTTATGTGTAGTATAGAACTTATTTCACTATCAACCTAAAATAAATTAATACAAAGTCACATTATGCCTACCTTGTATGAATGTTGAATATTTCAGCGTGACAATTCTACCAGTAATGGCCTGGACAGTGAGGCTCACTCTGATCGTAGCTCTGTATCCAGTCTGTTTGACATCAACTTTGACAAAGATTCAAAGTCAAAGAAGGTAAGTTCCTGATAGTTCCATATCAAATTCAGCTGTTCTTTTCCAGGCAATCTTTCAAACTTATATGGTAGTCAGTTCACCTAACCAGTTTTCCTGAAATAATTCTTCCTTCTGTTCTTACTTACTCTTCCTCAAGCAACACTGACAACTTCTCCACATGTGGAGGACATCAGTGTAGCCATTTGTCTTTGTTTAGTCAGACAATTTTTAACAATGCTTTAATGCGGGCTCTGCAAATTAATCAGAAGAAAGAAAAAAATGTCATAGATAGACTTAATCTGCCTAACTTGAGAATCGAACCTGGTTCAAACTGATAGTATGACAAATTGTGACCTTTCACGACTGTTTAAATGATGTACATACAGTCCGGTTAGGATATTGTGAGAGTGACGTAGTCGTTAATGTGATTACAATCATTGTCTGAACAGGTAGAGCCAATATAGCATGTTGGTTTAGCATTGAAATTATAGCTACCTGTACAAGCCTTTATAATTATAACTCTATTCTTACCTTGACTGGACTATAGGTGTACAGGCGCATAATAACCCCCCTGTTTAGCAATGAAAACAAGAAGGGAATTCTGATATTTAATGTAACATTTACTCATTATGAAATTGGTCAACCTGTATGTAAAGACCTCCCAGGGAACATTATAAAGTGGTCTTCAGGTGTTCTCATTTAACATGTTAAATAGGCTTGTAGATATCACAACAGTCCTGACAGACATGTTAGTAATAGTGTTTCTCACATATTTGACTGTTCTTATAAAAACATATATATGTGTTTTGTACAGTGTTCAAAACCGGGTGAAGTTGAAAGTTGAATTAAAACAAAACACGTAGTTTTGAACCCATTGTTTGAGTTGAGTTTTCTTCTTATATGCTAATTAAGTGTTTCTTCCTTACAGCGTATGTCACCATCTCCAAAGTGTAAATCAGATCGAGCTAGGTCTAGTTCCCCTCATAGTGAACCAGTAAGTAAGTCAAGTCACTCACCGCCTCCAGATGATGTACATATAGACAGTATGAAGAGAAAGCTGATAGCAGATCAGATCCGTCAGAGAGTTCAGACTAAATCCATCCGCTCTGATTCTATATCTCCACCGTTAGGAAGAAAACGACGAGGTCGACCACCGAAGACATCTCAAGAAGATTTTGAGGTAAGCTTATTAAAACGCTCATGTTAGGAGGAACATTATTGCACCATTTTACTGTACAGTATGGAGAATTTGACACAACTCTCTACCTTCAATTAGCATAATCTAACAGCTGATATATTGTCTATATTTATAACCCCGGTTGTGGGAAGTATCATGAAGACGCTCAAGGTGTTATACAAACACAAATTTAAAGGACTGATATTGCAGGATTTGCTCACGGAAATTTATATTTCAATACAAGAACCTTGAAATATATTCATGCATAAAGGTCAGGATCAGGTAAACGTGCTATATAACCACTTTTTAATAGCCGTCAAGGGATACATCATGTTGCTGTTTAATACAGGTGTTTGTAAAAATAAAATAATAGATTGAATCTAGTATTGGCCGCTGCCTAAAACATTCTTTAGTTTATTCAAGTGACTGCTTATATATTGACTGAATTTGACTACATATAAGAATCCTTGTTATATAAACGTGTATAACAACGTTGTCCTTAAATTTGAGAAACATTTTGTGGAATGAATGTTATGCCTATCTCTGATTGTCATGGATTAAAATGCCAATATAAATGTCAATACATCTTGGAGTTTGTCTTGTTTGATTTTATTATTACCAATATATTGTAATCTTAGTGATTTAACTTTGAACCATTGACTGGAAAGCGTTGTTGTGTTAGAATCACTCTAGCGATGTGTTTGATTTCACTTCATTTGTTCAACTTTGACTATGGTATTACTTGATAGGAATCCAAGTTTCGGCAGGAACTGGCACTGGCTTTAAAACGTTCAAGTAGTCAAGACAAAATAGAGGAATCTGGAACCAAGGCTAGCTCTTCATCTGGCGATAAAGGAGGTAAAAAAGGTGATGGAAGAAGGAGAAGTCCCACTAAAGGTGACCGAGGTACACCGTCTGATGATCTGATTGCTACCTGTGAACTGAAGGTCCATGAACCATCTGATGATATGGTATGTGTCGCATGTACAGTATTCATGAATATTGATGTATAAAATCAATTTGTTTTTACCGGGTAAAAAGCTGGCTTAGAAATAGAAGTCTCATGCATATTTGAAAACTGCATTTCTAGACGTTTCTTATGAGCCTATTTTCATGCAAATCTGAAGTGGTCATGTTGATCAAACTGAAGTTGAAAAAGCTTGTTTTTCCATTAGTAAATAGTAGTTTTCAGACAGATGTTTTCTTGTTTTCTCAAAATATCAAATTTGTACTTACGATCTTCTAATTCTAAGCCAGTGAAATGTCATGGATATGTTTTCTTACTGATAGTTGACCATTATTTGATACTTAAGGCTTGTGTATAGGACAACTAGCAGTAAAGGTTTAGCAGCATGACATTGTGGAGTTGTAAACTTTATATTTTGTTTTTGTTGTAACCACAGTTCCAGACTGAGTTATTGTCCTTGTTTAAAAGCTGATTTTCATGTAAAATCCTCCTTTCTAGTTTTGGGCCGGATGTAGCTTCAAGTGTATCAGTGTTGTGCACCGGACACATTTAAAAACCAAGGAGTTTGTTTGGAAAGAGCTAGTATAGGGTATTGCACCCGGGTTCCGTTATCAAATGAGTCTCCTCCTGGAAGACAGAGTGTTTGGCATATCTAATCAGGAAAAATTGAAATGCCCACACACTTAAGGTTGTCACAGCTTATACAGTATGGGTTTAAATCTCACTAAGGTGCTAACTATTAATCCTGCTATACACATAGTATTCGGATCTCTACAAGTTATACATGTATGTTTTTATTACAGAAATCGGGTCCGAGTGAAAGCCATGACGAAGATGGAAACATCTCATCTAGTTCTAAAATCCTAGATCTGTTTCATGACAGCACTAGCAATGGAAGCTCCGCTCTGGATTCAAATGATATGGGTAATTTTATATTATATATCATTATGTATGAGGAGTTATCCAGAATTAACTGGACTGTCTCGATTACTTCAAAACTATTTGTTGCAAAGCATAAAAAAAAATATAGCATCAGTCCGGTTAATTCTGGATACCCCCTCATACATGTAGCTTATTACATCTCTTTTCAATGAAAATTGACATTAATCTTGATTTTCCTCCACATGTGGAGAAGTTGCTGTTTCCTTGAGGAAGATTAATTTTATGGTACTGGTTAGAATACTGTCCAGGAAAGCTGGTTAGGTGAATCAAGTGTCGTATATTGAACTGAAAAATTGTTGAGAAATTGCTTTAAGTCTGAATAAACAAACATCATGAAAATACGTTTGCGTTTGTGTACTAGAACAGGAAGGACGAGAGGTTTGAATGGTTGATTTAACAAGTACTAAAATGATTAAGATTGTTAATTAAACCATTTTAAAGATACAAGCTATGTTTTAATGCATTTTCATGATACACTGTCTAATCCGGTTGCCTTATTAAAGTTCAAACTGTTTCAATGTATATATATAATTGGTCAAGGATGCTGTTCACTGACCTTTGTTTTGATGTATGTTTTACAGAGAATGGTATAGGTAGTGATTCGGAGTTAGATAATGCTAGTGGAGATACCGACAGTGATGAACCCGGCTCCAACAAGAGGAAGGCCGGCGATGATGGTATGTGAAAGTTTGTTAAATAAACATACACAGGTCAGGTATTTTTTCCGGTTTGCCTGATTTCAGGTTTTTGAATCCTGAATTTCCTTCTTTGAATCCTGAATTTCCTTCTTTGTCTATATCAAAAAGTGGAATTTCAGGCTTTGAATGGGATTTTCATGCTTCAGAAGGATTCCTAATTTCAAGGCCTGCATACAACAGACAAATGGGCAAAAAAAATTCGGGTAGGGGCAATTTTGGTTGGTTAAATAATTATTGCACACTTTGGGAGTGCTGAACGATATTTCTTACAGCACTGCTAGACTGCAGGGTATGTGATAAAGGGTTATAGTGAATTACTGCACTATATATACATAGTAAAACTCCAGTAAATATCACTCATGTAGCCCTTGAATCTGGTCTTCTTGATGAGTAGTTTTGAGCATAAATAACAAGCAGACTGTAACAGTGAAAATGTAATAGAAAATTATTTATTTATTTTTAGGTGGTTTTATGAAATTTTAATGTTTGTGAAAAGATATGCTTTTACAGTAGAGCTGTGTTGTAAAACAACATACTTTTGTTGTCTTGTATACATGTGCTGTTGTCTGGCATGTGTTGTTCAGCTGTTACTGTAGATTTAGCTTGAGTTGTTTCGAATGATGAAATCTGTCTGGACGATGTACACAGGTTGCTCAAAATCTGTGTGATATTTTAAATAAATGTCAGGTCAATCTTGTCTAAAACGTCTACAAATTCCGTACAGTCCTAGCACCTGTACATGTTGTCTTGTTTGATAAAAATCTAGCTTTGTAAATTTTAACGTTTTATCATCATTTGAAAAAATGTGCAAAAAAATATTGTCTGTTAGAAATTATGATTTTTGATAGTGTTGGAATGAGGTGATAACAGTTTTAAGCACCTCAGTTTTACACAAAGGAAATGTTCAACACAACACTACACTACAAACTGCTTGGGATTGACAGGGCATTGTGGGTAAAGGTGTTAAACCTTTACTCAGTAGTGTTCCATATCTTTCCACACCCAACTTACAGGTGTCTGTCCATCACCAAATAATAATGCTTTCAAATAATGTGTACACAATCTGACTGTTCCCTTATCAAGATGTTGTAGGTACAGTGGAACCTCTCCAGAGTGACCCTCCCTTCAACAACAACCTCTCTTTTGCAACGTTATCATTTTGTTTCAGAATTATCTCTTCATTATTGTACCTTTCCATAGCCACATTCTCTGTATAACAGCCAGACATGTTGTTTACTGACCTATGTTACTCTTGAGAAGTTGAACTGTTATGTAAATAAATTAGCGGTATACACTACAACCTCTCTAGAGTAACACCCTTTGGAAGCTGAAAATATTGGCTGTTTTATAGAGTGTGTTGCTCCACAAAGGTAAAATTTATAGTAAATATTGACTTATGGAAAGTGTTATTATATAGAGAGGATGTTGCTCTTCAAAGGACTGCTCTATAGAGGTTGTACTGTATGTTATAGAGAGGTTGTTGCTCTACAAGACTGCTGTGGATAGGTTGTACTGTATTTTATAGAGGTTGTTGCTCTACAAAGGACTGCTCTATAGAGGTTTTACTGTATGTTATAGAGAGGTTGTTGCTCTACAAAGGACTGCTCTATAGAGGTTGTACTGTATGTTATAGAGAGGTTGTTGCTCTACAGAGGACTGCTGTGGATAGGTTGTACTGTATGTTATAGAAAGGATGTTACTCTAAAGAGGACTGCTGTGGATAGGTTGTACTGTGTGTTATAGATATGATGTTGCTCTACAAGACTGCTGTGGATAGGTTGTACTGTATTTTATAGAGGTTGTTGCTCTACAAAGGACTGCTCTATAGAGGTTTTACTGTATGTTATAGAGAGGTTGTTGCTCTACAAAGGACTGCTCTATAGAGGTTGTACTGTATGTTATAGAGAGGTTGTTGCTCTACAGAGGACTGCTGTGGATAGGTTGTACTGTATGTTATAGAAAGGATGTTACTCTAAAGAGGACTGCTGTGGATAGGTTGTACTGTATGTTATAGAGAGGTTGTTGCTCTACAGAGGACTGCTGTGGATATGTTGTACTGTATGTTATAGAGAGGTTGTTGCTCTACAAAAGACTGCTGTGGATAGGTTGTACTGTATGTTATAGAGGTTGTTGCTCTACAAAGGACTGCTCTATAGAGGTTGTACTGTATGTTATAGAGAGGTTGTTGCTCTACAGAGGACTGCTGAGGGTAGGTTGTACTGCATGTTATAGAGAGGTTGTTGCTCTACAGAGGACTGCTGTGGATAGGTTGTACTGTATGTTATAGAGAGGTTGTTGCTCTACAGAGGACTGCTGTGGATAGGTTGTACTGTATGTTATAGAGAGGATATTGCTCTACAAAGGACTGCTGTGGATAGGTTGTACTGTATGTTATAGAGAGGTTGTTGCTCTACAGAGGACTGCTTTGGATAGGTTGTACTGTATGTTATAGAGAGGATGTTGCTCTACAAAAGACTGCTGTGGATAGGTTGTACTGTATGTTATAGAGAGGTTGTTGCTCTACAAAGGACTGCTCTATAGAGGTTGTACTGTATGTTATAGAGAGGTTGTTGCTCTACAGAGGGCTGCTCTATAGAGGTTGTACTGTATGTTATAGAGAGGATGTTGCTCTACAGAGGATTGCTGTGGATAGGTTGTACTGTATGTTATAGAGAGGTTTTTGCTTTACAAAGGACTGCTCTATAGAGGTTGTACTGTATGTTATAGAGAGGTTGTTGCTCTACAGAGGGCTGCTCTATAGAGGTTGTACTGTATGTTATAGAGGTTGTTGCTCTACAGAGGACTGCTGTGGAGGGGTTGTACTGTATGTAAAACTCAAGGTTGATACTGTAAAGTACATGTATATGTTTATACTTCAGGTGAGAGACCAATCAAACGTCGACATGTTGTATTGGATGATTCTAAAATCCGGATACCTTTAGGTGCAGGTTGGAAACGTCAGACAAACATACACTCTTATGGTAGACGTGGTATAGTAGGTGAAGTCTGGTACTTCGCACCATGTGGTAGGAAAATGAAAACTATTCCAGATGTAATGAGGGTTAGTATATATTGATTTATTTTGCTATCTTCCTCTGTGAGGTTAATTATTGGAGGGGAAGGGGCGGGGGCGGTCACAAGTCCGGATGAGGAAGGTGGTGTGGGTTGGGCGTATGGTTAACAGCCCTACCCTAATAACACCAATCTTGCTACGAAAATGACTGCACAGAATAATATAAGATCTTTTGCAGTCACTTAAAGCACCAGACGGCACTAGAACGGTTGTATGAAGGGGGTACAACAGTATTTCAATCAAATGGAGACCAGCTTGCCACATTATCCTGGCTTGACCGGTCACTTCTGCTTTCATGTTTATTTTTGTTATGAGCAGTTATGAATAGTAAAATTAAAACACCAGTCAAAAGTGTCTCGCTAGCTGGATGGAAGCTGTTGCTAATACATGATCATACTAATAAACTGTTTTAATGTGAGCTATTGTGATTGTATGATTGCTGTTTATGTAGCAAATATGCATGAAAATATTAATCTATTATTGTATTGGCTATGCTTATATATGGTGAATGTTATATGGCTGTATTGTTGTATTTCAGTATATCGAGAGAAACAATATCACAGATCTAGGTCGTGACCTCTTCTCATTCAATACAAAGGTCAATGTTGGTGACTTCTATGAAGCCCGAGTTGGTAGTGGTGATAATGTGAGTTCGTAAATCCCAAATATTTTTCCACATAATTATAAAAAGTGTAGTGAATTTTAAAATTTAGACATTTGGGTACTGTTATATCAAAGCACTTACGAAAATCTTAAACTTATGCTCAAATGTAAATTCTTTATAATTCTTTAACAACTGCTAATTGATAATGGATATGGTTTGTAGGAATTCTTTAACTGAATCATCATTAGTATTACAGCTCCATTTACCACACTTTATAATTGTTAACAAATTATAAAGACTTTGAATTTGATCGAAAGTTTACGATTTTTGTTAGTGCTTTGATAAAACAGTACCTTGGTGTTAGGAGTATTTAGCAATTTCTCAGCTTTCAGTACTAAGGTACATTTTCAAAACAGTAACATTGATTTGATCTGATTGTGTTTTACTGTAAAGTTATTAATATTTGTGGTGGATTAATTTTCGTTGATTTCGCGCATGAATTACATCGCGAAATTAAATCCCTTCGAATAAATTATCTCAAAAATATGTAATAATAGATTTTCCTTCAATATTTAAAATCCACAAATTTAAGAAACCACCAAATTACCATTTTACAATAATCAACGAAATTTAATACGCACGAAAATTAATGATTTACAGCAATTCAACAATAATTTGTAATGTTGATTTTCTGACAGGGTTTTGTGAAGTTAACAGAATCAGAGATAGGTGACAGGTTGTCGGTGACGGTGAGTCGTCGTCTGAAGAAGATAGAGAATCAGAAGAAACGAGAGAAGTTGAAGATGCAACAAATGATGGCCAAACAGATGCTGGAGAACAAGATGAAACAGAAGTTAGAACAACAAGGTTTGTCGATGAAATCACTAAACTTGTACCTGGGTCACAAATAAATTATTCTATTTTAAATCATCAATGTTCAGTTCCCTAAAAATCGGTCAATAAGGCAGGGTTGAAAAACCGAGATGGCCATGTATCTGTATCTTGGTAGTTTCCCTCTATAATCTCAGAGGTTTTTTTAGATTATACTAATTTATTTAAGGTCGATTGTAAAACAAGTTTTTCCAACTTATATTAATCACTCTCGACACCTCATTCCTGATGTTATCCATCACCACGAGAGTATGAGAGAGGGCTTCTTCTTCAACGAATATCTGCTAATCTTTATGAATATATGATTATCCTCACGATATCATGCGTTTCTGACTATCCGAGTCGATCACAAAAAACCACATTGACATTCGGCCATTTTATCCGGTATGCCCTTTATATTACAGTACATTGAACAGTCAATGAAACATGAATGTTAATTATGTATTGTCATTGTATGATAATGTATAATTTCTATAGCTCGGAACTGTCAATCCTGTTTGAGTATTTTACATTATTCTGATCAAGTTATGTTCTGTTTGACCATATGAAATAAGAATGGATTTTACTGGGGTTTTAACAGACTCAATGGTGTCAAGCCAAAACAAAGTCTACTTTATATATTTGTTTATTACAGAGATGGCTAGAAAAGTAGCGGAAATGCAGTTTCAAAAACGTCTGGAACGAGAGCAGCAGAAAGAACTCCTTAAACGTGCAAAACAGATGAAACGTGAGATACTTCTATTACTATGTGTTCTTTAAATGTTAAGTTTTGTTTGAATCATGGAAAAATTTCAAACTATTTGTATGAAAATACACCTGAACATATAGGTCTATAGCTAGACCTGCAACCTCAAAGGCCATAGCTAGAGCTGCAACCTCAAAGGCCATAGCTAGACCTGCAACCTCAAAGGCCATAGCTAGACCTGCAACCTCAAAGGCCATAGCTAGAGCTGCAACCTCAAAGGACATAGCTAGACCTGCAACCTCAAAGGCCATAGCTAGAGCTGCAACCTCAAAGGCCATAGCTAGAGCTGCAACCTCAAAGGCCATAGCTAGACCTGCAACCTCAAAGGTCATAGCTAGAGCTACAACCTCAAAGGCCATAGCTAGACCTGCAACCTCAAAGGCCATAGCTAGAGCTGCAACCTCAAAGGCCATAGCTAGACCTGCAACCTCAAAGGCCATAGCTAGACCTGCAACCTCAAAGGCCATAGCTAGACCTGCAACCTCAAAGGCCATAGCTAGACCCGCAACCTCAAAGGCCATAGCTAGACCTGCAACCTCAAAGGCCATAGCTAGAGCTGCAGCCTCAAAGGAAACAGAGAGGGTTAGATAGCATTCATATCAGAAAATGATGCTCTTACTTTTCCTGTCATATGTTATGATTCCAAACTTTCATTTCAACATCTAAAAATAGCAGATTCCATATCATAGACCACCTATAACTTACTAACGGAAGTTGAATAATTGCAAGAAAATACTATTTGGTTGGTTTCTAACTTTGATAAAGTATTAAAAGATGAGGAACATTATGTCCCTTTAACCTGATCCCCTTGACCTATTCGCATAATATTCTACCTAACAGTCTGTATGTTAACTTATTTATTCCACAAGTACATTTGTACATTGTGTTACAAATATGCATACCATCTGCTATTAAATTGATCCCAAGGAATCCATTAGGCTCAACAAAATTTTACTCAGTCCGAAAACATCAAAATTGAATCTCATGCTCCTAACTCTCTCCTCTTTTTAAAATGGAATTTATTTATACAGATACAATATTTAAAAAAAATATATATAAAGGATTTTGAACCTGGAGAATTCGAAAATAAAGTCTGACTGTATATTAATGCGTAAAGGTCAGGATCAGGTTAATTTACAGGGGATACTTCATTGAATTTATTTTATCATAATGTAATTATACAGAATTGGCATCCGCTGATCTGTGTCTAGTTTTAGAAAAGAAGAAACAACGAGAGCAAATGAGGATGATGCGTGAACGAGATCGACAGCAGAGAGACGAACAGTTACGTGCGAAACAAGAAATGAGGGCCCATCTTCTGATTGAGGTAACTAGAATTGTGGTAGATTTTTGGTCTTGCTTTTTTGTCCTGTAGGCTGCTTTAAGTCATTTCCAATTTTGCTTTGCACATTTTTTAAACTATATCTATCAGTATCGCATGCATAGTTAGAGGAATAAAATCTATGTTTATACTGTATAGGTATGGGTGATACTTCAAAACATCCAGGGCTTTACCTAACTCGGTTCTCCAGGGCATTTAACCTAACTCTGTCATCCAAGGTATTGTAGCTATTGAGTAGATTGACAAAGTTGTGCAGAATAGTTCACCAGATATGATAAGTTATTACAGTGGTACTGCCCAAGACTATACACTCAGCATGTGTTGTTATGGTTTACATTGAGTACATATCTTGATCTCATTTCTCATTGGCTTGTCTCATTATTTTATGTTCAACATTATTCTTTATTTTAGTATTTCTGACCTTATGAATATCTATGCTAGTCTAGTGCTGGTCTAATGTTAGTCTAGTGCTGGTCTAGTGCTAGTCTAGTGCTGGTCTTGTTCTAGTCTAGTGCTAGTCTAGTGCTGGTCAAGTGCTAGTCTAGTGCTGGTCAAGTGCTAGTCTAGTGCTAGTCTAGTGCTGGTCTAGTGCTAGTCTAATGCTGGTCTTATTCTAGTCTAGTGCTAGTCTAGTGCTGGTCAAGTGCTAGTCTAGTGCTAGTCTAGTGCTAGTCTAGTGCTGGTCAAGTGCTAGTCTAGTGCTAGTTTAGTGCTAGTCTAGTGCTGGTCAAGTGCTAGTCTAGTGCTGGTCTAGTGCTGGTCTAGTGCTGGTCTAGTGCTGGTCAAGTGCTAGTCTAGCGCTGGTCTAATGCTATTATTTTGCATTTATTTCGATTTTATTCCTGGTTGAATCAACTATTATTGTCTGAGAGGCCAACTTAGTATTGTAGATGTTATACATGTAGTAGACAATGCTATCTAGAAATGCACTGCTACTTTTACTGATGTACATTGTATATATAGCAGTGAGTCGTATAATTCATTTGAGATATATTATATTAGAGCTATAGGATATCTGTTGTTGATATTAAAAGCCCTATTAATAACCATTGTGGCTATATTACAGCTATAGGGGTATTTATTGTGGAATATTAAAATTATGTGGACATATTATAATGGGGGCATCAATTGTGGACATATTATAATGGGGGCATAAATTGTGGACATATTATAATGGGGGGGGGGGCATCCATTGTGATGTATTAGTACTAGGGGTATCCATTGTGAAGTGACTATAGTAGTTAGATTGTCCTCCACCCTAATCTACACTGCTGTAGATAGGAAACCAATCTGATTGGTAGTACTTGACTGTGAGCAAGTTATACAGATGACTTGATTAAGACCCAAGATCCCAGAACAACTTAAATATGAAACTCATTGTTAGTCATTTTTATGCCCCCCATCTTTGATTAGGGGGTATACTGCTTTGCACATGTCGATCAGTCTGTTGGTCGGTCAGTTGGTAGACCAAATGGTTTTCATTCAATATCTCAAGAACGCTTTGCCCTAGGATCTTCAAACTTTACTTGGAGGTTGGCCAGCAACAGTAGATGACTTCTATAGATTTTGAGATCAGTAGGTCAAAGTCGCTGTGACCTTTAACATTAATGACTATTTGGCTGCAATGGGGGCATACATGTTTTACAAACATCTATTGTTTCACTTAACTTCATGTTAATGCTTATAGTATAGGCTTTCTGTGAGCCTAGTAGTCATCAACAACATTCAGTATAATTTGAAACCCTCATGAATATTTGAATATGTCTATATATTTGTATTACAGTATTTAGTAGATTGTTAAGGAATTTTCTAGTTATCTAGTTACAGAATGTTCTAATCTGGTTACCAAGTCATAAAAGTGCAATTTGATATTGTATATTGATTATGTATAATTATATACAGAGTGTTTGTATCTACTTGGAATATTTGTATATATTCTTGAAACCTGACTGACATTGGCAGTATGTAACATCTCCTCAAACTGATGTTTGATGGAAATTATTTTATGAGTCTTGTTATGTTTTGCATTGTAACTGATAGACTGTTTACATACTTCACTAAAATAGGCCTTAATAAACTGAAATAGGCCTTAATAAACTGAAATAGGCCTTAATAAACTGAAATAGGCTTTAATAAACTAGAATAGGCTTTAATAAACTGGAATATGCCTTAATACACTAAAATAGGCCTTAATAAAATGGAATATGCCGGGAATAGTCTTACAATAACCGGAATACAGTTATAGTTTGTATCTTTGTAATTATGAATAAATCATTCTGTCATTAGTTAAGCTTGTAAGCAAAATACAAGAATATTTTTAAAAAAGTGTTAACCCACTTTTACTATGGACATTTTCTAAAGCATTGAAATAATTATTCTGAGAATAAACCAATTAAATAGATATTGTTGTTATGATTTAATGTAGTAACATACCTGAGAATGACTTTCTTAGTATTTTGTGACTTGTGTTTTGGTTGCTTAGTAACGTTATATGATTTCTGCATGTGTAGAAGAGACGACAAAAACAGGAAGATCAACAGAGAAAGAAATTGGTAAAAGCCATGAAACATGCAGAGGTTTGTCTGTCTAGTTATAATGTGTTCCTTGCTAGACGTTTCCTATACAGTCATACAGATCTACACCTCATAGCAAAGACTCTCCTTTAAAGGGGTTTACCTTAAACTGTTCTTTCGGGTTTGACTGCATAGTGATGAAAGGGGATTGTAAAGGTTTGACTGCATAGTGATGAAAGGGGTCGTAACTTGTAAGGGGTTTGACTGCATAGTGATGAAAGGGGTCGTAACTTGTAAGGGGTTTGACTGCATAGTGATGAAAGGGGTTGTAACTTGTAAGGGGTTTGAAAGGGATTGTAAGGGGTTACTAAATAGTGTTCGAAGTCAGTTTGGGATGAAAAAAGATTGTTTTTACAAATTTATGATATATTTTATTCCATGTAAAGGAAATAAATAAAAATGTTTCCTGGTATAACTTGGTCTGTGGATGTTTCTATAGGGGCTCCTTACAATGAAATGTGAAATACAGACTTATTCCATTGTAATATGGGCTAGTACATTAAAATCGCTATCTGAACTTTTCTCCTGAAGATTTCAATTTGTTGGTAACAATTATTTCCCCATCTGGTATTATATCTTGAAAAATGCCTGACTTCCTTTGAGATAAGTAAATTAAAATCTCAGTTTAATAAAAACCATGGTCTGAAGTCTGATGTTTTTGTCGACATCATCTTTACATTAACACAAACATCGGATACTGATACAGTTTATCTGATCATGTTCGTGCTGTGTAAATTCATTCATTCATTCATTCATTCATTCATTCATTCATTCATTCATTCATTCATTCATTCATTCATTCATTCATTCATTCATTCATTCATTCATGATGTAGTTTTATGTGGTGATGTATACCAATGAGGATTCAACTTTTCAAGGTTATATTTTACAGACTTCACGTGCTTGCTAAAAAGCAACATATCAGATACACAAAACTTATTGGATATATGATAATTCTATAAACCTCCTTCAAAGTCAAAGTTCATTGGCCTAGGCTTAGGCAGGGATAAAACCAATGGCCACGCACTACGAATGTCTCAGTCGAATGCAAAAAAAACCCTCAAAGTTAGGTGGTTAAATTTGCCAGATCTGTATGACTCCGCACGACACACTGTTATATAACAAAGTCAAACCTTCTTTGCATGCATGAGTTGTCATATTGTTGCACCGTATTCAACATTTTGGTTTTTATCCAGTATGATTCACAGGTAACTGCACCATTGATTAACAGTTAAAAAAGTTTTTTTTATTCTTAATCAATGATACAGTTACCTGTGGTATGATGTACAAGATATATATATATATATTGTATGATTTCCATATGTCTTACTTGTTGTGTTGCAAATAGAAGTATACTATATACTTCATTCACTGTTGTGTTTCATTTAATTTCATGTTTGTGTTTCACCATTTTACTTCACTTTTTTTGTTTCAATAAGTTGGTTTATTTTCTCACCTCCTATGTGCTTGGTATTTCGTGTCAGGGTAAATGGGAAACTAGTCTTGTGGTAAATACATGAAGTTCTTTTAAATATTCACCAACAAAAAAAAGTTACCAAATTTTGACGGCTCTTTTCAGCAGTTCAGCCACCCTTTGACCTTTAACTTCACAGTTTAATTTCCTGGAAGTTTGTAAAAAATGTAAATACTACAAAAAACCATGAAGCTGATTAAAGGCAGAACTAATTCATCGGTGCAGGATATTCTTATTTAATAAATTCTGCCAGTTTTTGGTAATATTGCTTTCTTAACTTCAAGTTCCAAATGCAGGTAAATTCATGTGTGTAAAATCTTCCTGACAATGCACATGGTTGTTAGTTACTGCTTCAAGATTTACACTTTATATTTAATTTTATTGATGTCACTGTTCACCATTTTGTTTAAATTATCAAAAAAGTTTTAAACTTATATTACCGTAATCACCCTTGATGTCTTCTCCGACCCTACCTGTACCTATCCATACAAGCACCTAGTACATCGTTTATGTATTTATCGGTGCTCTCATGGAGCTCAAACTTGTCAGGTGCTTTACCCATTAACTACTCTGCTTCTATTGTTGCTATGGCAACATGCTATGACAACAATGATCGTATGCTATTATACCAACCAATGTACATTTGTATTTGGATTTATTGGAAATTTATATTCTACATTAAATATAATCAGATTCTATTTCCTTGAAGTTTATTACATATTTATTACATCAGCATGGTTATATAAGCAGAATATTGTCATTATGATGTATATACATGTCTGTGTGTTTTATGGCAGTAATCATACTCTGTGTATGCTATCCTTTCCTTTATTTCATATATATTCCAATACTTGATTCAATGTACTTTATTGCATTTCCTTCTTTCCCTATGTTGTGAAAGTTTTATTCACTAATCAAAATTATTGACCCAGACTACCGAATTATGCACAGTAAAACCTCAGTAATAAGGCTGCTCTTTGAAAATTTCAGGATCCTTAAAAACTTGTGGATCCTTGAAAATTTGGGATCCTTGAAAACGTTGGGATCCTTGAAAATGTCAGGATCCTTGAAAAATTTGAGATCCTTGAAAACATTGGGATCCTTAAAAACATCAGGATCCTTGAAAAATTTGGGATCATTGAAGACGTTGGGATCCTTGAAAACGTCTGGATCCTTGAAAAATTTGAGATCCTTGAAATCTGGTCTTCTTATAGACTGAAGTGTCTTTGTATTTTCATTCCATATTGAATGTATTGTAAACTTACAAACAAAGATGTAGATAATCTGATACTTGTTAGTATGCTGAAATTACTCAATACTGTGAATATCATTCATTTTCATGGGGTATTAAATTGTGTGGATTTTGATAAAATTGCAAGTTTATTCTTGGAATGAAAACATTGAAAGGAAAACCATTTGGTTATGTTTTTTTCTGAGGTTGCTTTGATTATGTGGGCATGCTTGTGAATGGATTTAATGAAATCGCCAAGAAAAAGCAATGGTCGTACAATATTGATTGTACTGTAAGAAGTGACAATAAAACTTGTCATTTGCAATGTCTAATAGTATTTCTTTTTATAATGGTTGTTGTTTCACATGATTGTGTTGTGTTTATTATTTCATGCATGTCACTGATTATCACTGAACCTTTTTACTTTATACATTTTGTGGAATATCGGAGCAGTGCGTATACATTGGCAAACAAGAAAACTACAGTCAGGCTTTCACTGTAGTGCCAAAATGATTCCTGTTCAATATGTATGTAGTAAACAGTTCTTGTGATGTCACTATATGATGTCACTATGTGAATTGTACACATGTATGCATAATGAGTAATTTTATATAGTGTCTGTCACCACAGAGGACGTAGTTCCCACAATCTTCTTTTGTAGACAAATTCTTCTCAGTTCTTTTAGTTTATAAATTTTACAAAATAAATTCCGAATCTGTTGGTAAAATACTCGGCACAAAAGAATGTTTGGCACCCAAACTGTTGTAATTTGAAGAATATTTATAAGTGACCTAAGCTGGTTACTTAAAGTAAATATTACGGGCATAATTGCTAAAAATGAATTTTCATCAGAAACATTGTAAATATTCATGAAGATTAATCAGCAATAATTTAAAAACTACCATGATATTATGCTCTTCACATTTTTTTATCAGTGTGTCTGATTTTATTTTGAATGAAAAGAAGATGTATTTTGTGTTTTGTTTGACTTCAATACACATGTAGATCAAGTCAAGTCAGCCTTGAAACCCATAGAAATATGTCACATGTGAAAGTAAATGAATTTATAGTTTTCACTGCTTGTCTTTTCAAATCTATAATTGTGTGTTTTTGTGACTATTTTCAGGAGAGAGAAATGAAACGACAGCAAGTAGCCATGTTGAAGGAGCAAATGAGATTGAGACAGGTGCGTTGGGTAACTTGTTAATGAACCTCATTGTTTTTTTTTCTCTCGTATCGAAAAAAGATCATAAAATTTTGGTGCACAAACAGGTTTAGTTTGATTGATAGACTTCAACCTGTGGTAGTGGTCACCTATGTTATATAACCACCTGTCTAAAGCATCCAATGTTGTTAAATCACTATCAGCCATTTAAAATGAAATACACATTGACAAACTGTTAAAAAGAGGTCAGAGGTTCTGTTTTATAGAGTAACAATATTAACACAGCATACATCTAGACAGACCCTGTGGCTGAGTGGTTATGTAATGTAACACAGCATACATCTAGACAGACCCTGTGGCTGAGTGGTTATGTAATGTAACACAGCATACATCGAGACAGACCCTGTGGCTGAGTGGTTATGTGATGTAACACAGCATACATCTAGACAGACCCTGTGGCTGAGTGGTTATGTAATGTAACACAGCATACATCTAGACAGACCCTGTGGCTGAGTGGTTATGTAATGTAACACAGCATACATCTAGACAGACCCTGTGGCTGAGTGGTTATGTAATGTAACACAGCATACATCTAGACAGACCCTGTGGCTGAGTGGTTATGTAATGTAACACAGCATACATCTAGACAGACCCTGTGGCTGAGTGGTTATGTAATGTAACACAGCATACATCTAGACAGACCCTGTGGCTGAGTGGTTATGTGATGTAACACAGCATACATCGAGACCGACCCTGTGGTTGAGTGGTTATGTAATGTAACACAGCATACATCGAGACCGACCCTGTGGTTGAGTGGTTACGGCATTCACTATGTGGGCGTAAGTCTGAGGTTTGAATCCTGGAAAGCGTACATTTTGATATGGCTGGTTAAATGATAGATGTCATGTGCTTATACATGCCTGGTGCCGGGCTTGAAAAGGTAGAAGGCGGACAGTAAATTAATGTACCCTGACAGTAGATGTCTCATAAGTTAAAATTGGAGGTGACACTACAAAATGTAAATAAACACTACTTTACATTGTACATTGATGTTATATCACATTATATTGTATTGTAGGAACAAGAAAGAAGAAGGCAGCATATGTTACTGTTGAAGGCTCTGGAGCAAAGGAAAAAACAAGAGGTTTGTTCGTTAGATAGCTCATATCAACATGTCAATATTTCCCTTGTGAGTGTTTTGTCGTTCCCGGAGTGATTGATCATTATGCCTCTCACCTATTGCTGGATGCTTGTCTGGATGGATGGATGTCAAAAAGTTGTCTGAACTAAGTCTTGTTCTCCTTAACCACTGGTTGGATTTCAATGTAACGGCACATGAATAGTTGGTATCAAGCCTAGCTGTGCATATTGCCTGGAATTTGCAGTTGGATAAATATTGTCAAAGTTATGTGCCTCTGTCGCTCAATGGTTAGTGCACTTGCCGTTGAATCTGCCAACCCCAGTTTTGATATAGATGGAGGCACTAATATGTCTGCCATATTGGAGCAGAAAGCTGAATGGCAAATAAAGGCTATGCTCAGCTTGCTCGGGAAACGTAGTTATATGTTTGATGTAACGCACTAGACTTGTTCAGTTGATAGAGAATATTAGATGTTCAGCTGTTCCATCCTGAGTTGGATAGGTTATTCTCTGACATTGGCTACGATCATATCCACCCTATGTGCTGTGGTTGTCAGTTACTTACAGTAGAGCAAGTTGGAACTGCTTTATATTTAGTTCCGGGGAACCTGGTTATATAAGGTCAACAGTTCTCCCTGGCATATTTGACTAAAATTACATTATTGAAAGCATGTATAAAATTCATGGTACCATTAAAAAGTAACAGAATTTAAAAATCTAGTATCACTTTTAAATCAGTTTGTGTTTCTTTTTCTGTCCTGATTGCAATGACAATTATTCAATGGTACTGTACTGAAATGGTCTGTTATTTCTATGTGAAGTATGTATAGTGGGCCTAGGATAAAGTGATGTTTACAAACATAAATTGGTTTGGTCAACTGTTGAAAAAATGTTTTTACAAATTAAATAAACAAAGAAGGTCAGTTTTGTACCAAAAATATCACTGATAAATCGTGCACATCTGATTAATTGACCTTTGTGGAATATACCAAGGTTTCCTGCCTTTCTCATTATCGTAGTTGCACAATAGCATTATTATTATTGGTCTGTAACAATGTACATGTCCTTATATGTGCTGTATGTATCTAGGTACGTGAGAGACAGAAAGAAGAGAGGATTGCAGAAAGAAGAATGCACCGAGAACGAAAAAATGTAAGATTTATTTCTATATATATTAGCTAGCATAATTAAATTTTTAACTTCAGTTTTATCTTTATATTTCTATGTGTAAGTATTACTCATACATTCTCCTTCAAATTTTATGTAATACCAACTTTGGTTTCCTCAGATGACATATAAACCCCAATAATACACAATTAGCATGTAAGATCTGTGTAATGGCTGTATAACTGTATTCATACATATAATATTATAGCATGGATATTATATACAAGGTGTTAAAAAAGTTTGTTCTCGAAATTTAAATTCATTTTTTCTCAGCTATGTGCGCAATGTTCAATTTCATTTTCTTACTGTAATGGCTTCATTAAATACCAGTGAGACTAGAACAATGGTAGAACCATTTGGAATTTAATCTGTATGGCATGGACATTATATACAGGGTTTTAGCACATGTTTGACGTCGCGGTAGCGTAATAAAGCCATTATTTATTTTTAGCTCACCTGTCACAAAGTGACAGAGTGAGCTTTTGTGATCACTCTTCGTCCGTCGTCCGTCCGTCCGTCAACAATTGGCTTGTGTAGACACTAGAGGTCACAATTTTAGCCTAATCCTTATGAAACTTGGTCACAATGATCATCTCAACAAAATCTAGGCCAAGTTCGATATTGGGTCATTTGGGGTCAAAAACTAGGTCACTAGGTCAAATTACAGAAAAACCTTGTGTAGTCACTAGAGGTCACAAATTTGACTTCACAAGGATCATCCTAACAAAATCTAGGTCAAGTTCGATATTGGGTCATCCGGGGTCAAAAACTAGGTCACAAGGTTAAATCATAGAAAAACCTTGTGTAGTCACTAGAGGTCACAATTTTAGCATAATCTTTACGAAACTTGGTCACAATGATCAACACAACAAAATGTAGGTCAAGTTTGATATTGGGTCATCCAGGGTCAAAAACTAGGTCACAAGGTCAAATCATAGAAAAACCTTGTGTAGTCACTAGAGGTCCCAGGTTTGACCTGATCGTTACGAAACTTGTTTACTTTACAATGATCATAACAACAAGATCTAGGTCAAGTTCGATATTGGGTCATCTTGGGTCAAAAACTAGGTCACATTGTCAAATCAAAAACCTTGCATAGTCACTAGAGGTCACAATTTTGGTCTAATCTTTATGAAACTCGGTCACAATGATCATCTCAACAAAATCTAGATCAAGTTTGATATTGGGTGATCCGGGGTAAAAAACTAGGTCACAAGGTCAAATAATAGAAAAACCTTGTGTAGTCACTAGAGGTCACAGTTTTGGCTTGATCTTTAAGAAACTTGGTCACAATGATCATCTCAACAAAATCTAGGTCAAGTTTGATATTGGGTCATCTGGGGTAAAAAAGTAGGTCATTAAGTCAATCATATAAAAACCTTGTGTAGTCACTAGAGGTCACAATATTGGCCTAATCTGTATAAAACTTGGTCACAATGACCATCTCAACAAAATCTAGGTCAAGTTCGACAGGTGAGCGACCTAGGGCCCTTTGGGCCCTCTTGTTGATAATACACTAGTATAATAAAGCTATCACGCGACGTCATTCAAAGGATAGGCGACGTCGTCAAAGTTGCGCGTTTATTATAGTGAAAAATAAGTAGTTATTTTATGTTTTAGCCGGAAAAGGCTAACATGTGATAAAAAGAACATTACATTCGTGACTTTCCACATTGAATTTATTAAACTCGTTAAACTCGTTGAAAAAATCGATAAAATGCTCAGCAGAGCCTCGCATTTTATTATTTTATTCAACTCGTTTAATAAAATCAATATGGAAAGACACTCATGTAATATCCTCTATTTTAAAAAGTTTGTTCTCAAAATTCAAATTCATACTCTTTGTCTGAGCTATGTGCGCAATGTTCAATTTTCTTTTCTTTCTGTAATGGCTTCATTAAATACCAGTGAGATTAGAACAATGGTAGAACCATCTGGAATTTAATCTGTATAACATGGACATTATATACAGGGTTTTTAAAAAGTTTGTTCTCAAAATTCAAATTCATACTCTTTGTCTGAGCTTTGTGCGCAATGTTCAATTTTATTTTCTTTCTGTAATGGCTTCATTCAATACCAGTGAGACTAGAACAATGGTAGAACCATCTGGAATTTAATCTGTATAACATGAATATTATATACAGGGTTTTAAAAAAGTTTGTTCTCAAAATTAAATTCATTCTCAATTTTGTCTGAGCTATGTGTGCAATGTAGAACCATCTGGAATTTAATCTGAAAATTTAAACATTCTTCTGGCATCAGAAAAATAAACTATTGAAACTGAAACAATGAGAACAAACTTTTTTAACCCCCT
Source organism: Spisula solida (assembly GCA_947247005.1). Classification (NCBI taxonomy): domain Eukaryota; kingdom Metazoa; phylum Mollusca; class Bivalvia; order Venerida; family Mactridae; genus Spisula; species Spisula solida. Next base: position 34,558,948 of record OX365947.1, on the reverse strand, counting down.
GTAAACTTTATTGATGTGATAGTCCATGTTGTACTCTTGGATAGAGGCATCATTCAGAATGATTATGGATATTTGAGTGTTAAAGTATAAATATGAGGATCAGGGTATAAAGTTGATGGTTTGTTATTACAGGAGCAGAGAAAGATGGAGTTTGTTCTCGCTCAGGAGTTGAAGAAACCTCGTGAAGACATGGAACTCAGAGATTCTAGGGTAACTTATTTTCCTTCTGTTATTAAATAATTACTTCATATTTGTTCATGTTTGAATCCATTTTCTGTACTTACTGTTGCTAAGCACATTTACTGTTGCTAAGCACAGTGTCCTGTTTGATGTTTCTAGAATGATGTTTATCCAACTCACATAAGTGTAAAAATGATGTATGTATGTTTGTTTGCAGGCGATGCCGGAGTATCCTCGTATCCCAGGCAACCATTTGGATGGAGAAGCATTCGCAGATTGTTTGATGTCCCTGGAATTCCTCCATAACTTTGCTAAACCTCTGGGATTTGGTATGTGTATCCTGTTGTCTTGTATATCCGTGCTTCTTAACAGTTTTATCGGCACATGCACACTCGCTCAAACAAGTTCAAAAATTTCAACACCAATTTTGAAAGAAAAATTATTAACTTAACTAATAAAAGCAAAAAACTATGACAAATGTTTATGAAAATATGTAAAATTACAGCTTTTATATGTCAAGGTCGGTGCTGTGAATCCTGTTGACTGGTAACCATGAAATCTGTGCCTCCTTAAAAACTTAACTGTATTGGGGCCCCACATGGTGAAATTTTGAATTTGTTTTTGAATTAAGTAAATTTGGAGTAGTACTTATCAAAATGTGTTTTCAGTCTGGGTGTTATAGTATGTGGTAATACATAAAATGCGTAATGAAAATGACATGTAAAAAAAGTTAACACCAGTTGAAGAATACCATTTGGAATAATTACAACCCGTATTTACCTCGTCGTCAATGTGACATCTGTGATGAGTCTTCCAAAGTCTTCTTCCGAGTTAGTGTGTTTATTCTGGAGGGTAGATATGTTTTGTAAAAAGGAGTTGACGCTAAACAAAAGTAAAATTTAGAATGGCCTTATGTATTATAGATTCACAAAGCTTACCGTCCATGAAGAGTCTACAGGATGCAGTAACAGCGAAGACCGAGGATGATGCCGAGGAATATATGTCTCTGGTGACACACTTACTACGACATGCTCTAGATGAACCAGGTGTACCCAACCCTAAGGAGGTCAGTTAAACTATCTATAGATACATCTATTAAAAAAACAACATGGTTCAAGATTAAGAAAATGTTTGTGATTTCAAGAATTTCAGACAAAGTATAACGCCTGTCCCACTAAGACAGTTTGTAGAATACTAAGCTGTCACCTGGTAGATATAGGTTTGATTCCCAGGTCAGACAACTTATATTCTATTGTGACATGGCTATGATAATGTCCTCCGCATGTAGAAAAGTTATCCACAACATGAAGATAAAGATAACTTTTATTTTGCTCTTACCAAGATATGCCCCTTGTTTGTTTGAATTTCTTGTGTGTGGAATTTCAGCATTTCATGTTGTTTGTTGATCATAGTGTTGGTTGTTCACTGAGAGTTATCACTATCTGTGTGTTTGTATTGTAGAGTTATCACTATCTGTGTGTTTGTATTATAGAGTTATCACTATATGTGTGTTTGTATTGTAGAGTTATCACTGTCTGTGTGTTTGTATTATAGAGTTATCACTATATGTGTGTTTGTATTATAGAGTTATCACTATATGTGTGTTTGTATTATAGAGTTATCACTATATGTGTGTTTGTATTGTAGAGTTATCACTGTCTGTGTGTTTGTATTGTAGAGTTATCACTGTCTGTGTGTTTGTATTGTAGAGTTATCACTGTCTGTGTGTTTGTATTATAGAGTTATCACTATATGTGTGTTTGTATTATAGAGTTATCACTATATGTGTGTTTGTATTATAGAGTTATCACTATCTGTGTGTTTGTATTATAGAGTTATCACTATATGTGTGTTTGTATTGTAGAGTTATCACTATATGTGTGTTTGTATTATAGAGTTATCACTATATGTGTGTTTGTATTATAGAGTTATCACTATCTGTGTGTTTGTATTATAGAGTTATCACTATATGTGTGTTTGTATTGTAGAGTTATCACTATATGTGTGTTTGTATTATAGAGTTATCACTATATGTGTGTTTGTATTCTATAGGCTGTAACAAAACTAGGACAGAAGATAACAGATATTGAGATAACCGATGTAATATTAGCCGAGGTGTTACGTGTCTTTATGGTCATCAGAAATGGTGGTGAGACAGAGGTATGTTAACATTGGGCACAAAATATAGAAGTGCTGTACACTATTAAGACACCTAAATTATTTTGAAATTGTTTCTAAGTTTTGCAATTCTAAGGTCCCAAAAGTTATTGAGACCAAATTGCTAGAAAGACTAGCGTTTTGACTTGTCTTATTAGCAAAACTACTGTACTTTATATACTAGTGGTAAGGTATTGATGTACTGTCATGTTGTGTATAATTTATTCATGTTTTATTCAACAGACAGAGGTGTAGGCAGGGTTTCAAAATGTATATGCATACTGGGAGTCTTTTGTGGGAGGGGTACATGCTCCTGCTGGTTGGGTTACATAATACAGTTGAAACTCGTTATGTCGACATTATTGGGACAGTCAAAAATATGTCGACATATCGAAAGGTCGACACAACAGGAGCCAACAATTCTGACAAATTTCCATGTCCGTCGAAATTCATGATAAAAAAGTCCTTGAGCCTTTCTGTCGATTTCGTTGGTACATCAGTTTGAACATCAACTAATGCAAATATGCTATTAAAATGGAGAAAGATCAAGCCTATTGTCATCAAAATATTTGATTTACACGAGGGTCGAGTTTAATAATTAGTTGGGTCATCCACGAAATTAAATCCCCCACGAATATTATTGATTTTACAGTAAGTGGAAACTTGTTCTATTTCGAAGCAATTTTCTTACTTTTTGATTAATTGATATAAAAAGTAAATTAACTGAATATTTGTATGTTATTTTAGCTGAGCGAGTATTTGCGGAACTACCCTCTAGAAGCTTGTTCTATCAACCAACGAGCTGCAGTGATAGCATTTCTGTGTAATGAACTGAATTGTGGGAAAACAATCACCACGGAGATAGAGAATCACCTAGATCATATGGCGGATATACGTAGAGATAAATGGGTTGTAGAAGGAAAATTACGCAGGTAAAGTGATGATATGTGATGTCACAATGTTAGTCCAGTTATCTATTACAATATCAACCTTTTGAAACAGCAATATGGCCCCGATCTCCCGAAGCATCTCAAGTAGAAATCTCAGCTCAAATTGAGATTTTGCCCACATCACAGCTCTGGCAATTTTACAATTTTAATCTCAAAATGAATGATATTGGTTTTTTTGTTAGCGATTGATTGGGACAGTCGTTAGAGCTTCGTCATTCAGTTTTTCCCTGCCAGTGCGGCCAATAACCTCCAACTTACAAGGAAGAGGCAGTTGTGTGATACAAGGAGTTTAGGTGCTAGCTCTTTCCTAATAGAATCCTTGGTTCTTTAACATGCTTGGTGTATAACACTGATAATGCGAATGAGTTGTAAGGACTTGTTTCACAATTGACCTTATAAATTTGTATTAACTAATCTTAAGGAAGCAGTGTATGTATACTATAGGTTACGATCATTGCGGTCCAAGAAGTTTAATACAGCGATGAAGCCTGCTGTGGTAGATGGGGAGGCAGACGACAGTGTGATGACATCAATCAGTAAACAGAGTGATGATGAGGAAGATAAAGATGACGGAAGTGGACACGAAGATGAACATTTCAATGAAGGAGAAACTGTAAGTACCGGCTTTACATGTGAGTAACAGTGGAGTTACGGCCCTTGAGAGTAACAGTGGAGTTTTAGTCCTTGACTTATCAGTAAGTGGGGGCTTCACATGTCACCAGTAACAGTCCTCTACATGTTGAGATGTTTTCTGTCACTTGCGGACGAGCAAGTTAGTACTGGTTGATAAAGTTATTCCAGGAAAACTGGTTCGATCAACTGACCCACATATGTGACTGAAAAATTGTTAAAATATAAAACAAACGTGTACAAAGTATGTTTTGTATGTTGTAGGAAGAAGATGACCCGACTACATTGGAAGAGTGCGAAAAACAGATTGAAAAGTTGAATAAGACCCACTTTCAATACCGGGACAAAGTGTTCAAAGAATCTCAGCATGTTCGGGGTATTGAACTAGGACGAGATCGGTATAAGAGAAATTACTGGGTATTACCTCATGCTGGGGGTATTTTTGTCGAGGGAATGGAATCGGGTGAAATCAAAGAACTTGTCAGGGCAAAAGTTAAATGTGACAGATCTGAAGTAAAAAATCTGAAAATCGAAGTGATTGATGAAAGAACAGAAAAGAAAGGTGTAGCTTTCCTCGAGGAAGTGGAGGAAAAAAAGGCAGCAGAGATTTTGAATCTGAAGACTGAATCAGGCTGCCAGGATGTGAAGGGAATGTTGAATGGAGATAAACATAATGCACTTGAAAATGGTGAAATAAGTGTAAAAGGTGTGAAAGGTGAGGAGAAATTAGTGAAATCTGAAAATATTGTAAGTGTGAAAAGTGAAAACATTAAAGAAGATGTTAATGAATCTAAGAATCGGGATAGGGTTGTTAATCCTGATAAAGGTAGTGATGAACTACCTAAAACTAACGGTCACACTGAAAATGGTATGAGAGATAATCATATCAGAAGTGTGGATAAGGTTGTGAATGGTGTCGATATAAAGCCAGATATTATATGTAATGGAGATCTTAATCTATCTGACCAAAAATCACCTCAGCATATGTCTGTCTCAGGGAAGCAAGAGACTGGTTCCAATTTAACCTCATCACAACAGACTGGTAACAGTGAATCATCCAAACATCAGACTGGTTCCAGTATTTCATCTAACACAGAGACCAGAAAATCATCAGATCATGAAATCAATCGTGGAAAACCTTCATCAAAGCATGTTGAACTAAAAATACCAAACATCAAATCAAGTGCAATAGACAAAGATAAGCCTAATGGCATGGATACTAGTTCTAACCTCTTTCTGCAGATTCCTCAGTCTACTAAACTTGGTGATTTTTGTAGCATCTCTATTGATGCTGCTATCAAGAATGACCTTCCAGAGGACACAAAATCTTCAGAAACTTCCTCATTGACCTCATCATTATTTTTTAATACCTCATTTACTGATCATGTGACTAAGTCAGCCAATCATAGTGCTTCATTAACATCACCTCCTCAGCCACCGCCAGCACATTCAAAAATGCAAGTATCAGATAGAAAACCTAACTTTATGAGCATAGACTCTATTTTAGAGAAGAAAACAGGATCTAGTCAAAGTAATAACTTTTACATGAACAGTGTTCTGCCTGTAAATCCATTTGTGAGTCAGTCTACGAGAAGTGTTAGTGACAACCATAATACAGACTGTAAACCATGGTTTAGTTTATTACCACGAGTTCCGTGTGACGATATGTCCCTGACTCGAGGTCAGCATACATCACTGGCTTCGGGTATGATGTTGTCCCCACCGTTTATGTCTCAGCTGCCATTCCAGCCATTTTCACTTCAATCGCCATCATTTTCATCATTCCAAATGGGTCAACTGTTCACTACCTCAGTGAACCATTCACAGACTGTGACCAGTTCATCTACAGCTTCTGTTACATCAGTGACACAGTCCAGTGATGCTTCATTTAAAAAGCCAGAACCAGTTTCATCTAGTCAAAATCCGGATCCAGAACAGGTCCTTAAAACCATCCAGGGTGAGGCAAAGCCGATACCCGAAGGTAAGTACTTGGAAGTAAATCTTCTAGGCAAAGAATTGAACTAATTATTCTAATCTTATTTAACTATAACTTTCTCAAGTACTTCTTTAAAATTTTCATATATTTTTATCCAATAATGGAAATTGGTTTGCTAATTATGTTATCCACTGAAAATAAAGATGTTATTATTATCGTTTTAAGCTTTGTTACAGTATCGCCAATAACAGTGTGTGGTCCTAGCGAACATGCATACACAAGTTGCATACTGTGTGTACAAAGATGATGTTCTCTAATAATTCAAAAAATTCATTTAAGTGAGTCCAGGGTCTGTAAATCAGTGGGTTGTGTAAATTATGTCTCCCGCATTATGTTAGGGGAGACTTGTTGATTTTATGTTGGAACTTCTGGGTGTCTGTCTGGGTGGATGTCACAAAATTTGTGCTGACTTGTTTTCCTAAATCATTGGTCGTATTTCAATGAAACTTCACAGGAATACTTTGTATTGTTGTACATATTGATAGAAATTTTACGTCGGCTGAGTATTGACAGAGTTATGGCCGTTTGTAGGAGACATACATTTTTGCGCCAAAAACTTCTTGTTTTGTGATGATTTTGACAATGTTTACTCTGATTATTATAGAATATAAGAAAGGATGGTGGAAGGTAAATGAAGCAGCTATGATAGACGATCTACAGAAATGTCTCCATCCACGTGGTATTAGAGAGAAACAGCTACAGAAAAATATACAAAAGTTTGAGGATCATACGCTAGGTTCCTGTACCAAGACTAAAGAAGGTATATTTATTATTTAGTTGTTCAATTCTTGTGCTACATACAAAATCTATATCATTCTTTAAAAAAAATCCTTTTAATTCCTTTATGACAAAAGTTGGCATTACATATTCTGAACTACATGTATATTTATTGTGTTGTGTATTTTGCAATGTGTCTGATAAAGAATAAGGTGCATTTATTGGAGATAATTTGGAAGAATTACGAGAGATTATCCTACTCCCTCTTCTCAGCCTGGCTTTGATGTAACACTTGGATTATAGTTATCATGGCCATGACTCAGAAATGACCGTCTCCTAGGTAGCCTTGTGGTAGAGCATCTGCTTCGCGTGTAGGATGTCCCAGGTTCCATCCCAGGCTGTGTCGTACCTGAAGATGAAATAAAAATTGTACAAGAAATTCCCGTGCTAGATGCTCAGCATAAAAACTATACTGGCTTCTCTTCTCTCTTACCCTTTTGACGATGGATAACATCAGGAATGAGGTGTTGAGTTGGATTAATATAAAATGGAAAAACTTGTTTTACAATCAACCTAGAATAAAATAGAATATACTACTAATTATCTTATGTACTAACGGTATTGTGAAACTTAAAATAAGGCTTGCCTGTCATCAAGACGTGCACATTAACATCATTATTTCATTGGATGATTCTTACATATATACCACATTGTTGTCGTTTTCAGTGATGTGTATGGATTCCTCGTCAGAAGAGGAAGTGACGGACGAGGAGGAGGAGGAGGAGGAGGAAGAGAGTGATCATGTGACTGAGAATGAACAATCAGAAGAAAATGAAACATCTGTTGCTATGGAAACTGAAGTGGATGGTACTGACCAATCAACTGAAACTGATGGTGAACATACTTGTGATAATAAACCTGGAGACATTGAGAATGACAATAAAAGTGAATCAGCAGAGACTGATGCAGAAAGTGTGAATAAAAAATCTGAAAGAGTAAAATCAGGTCGGAAAAAGGGAAAAAATAAGAAAGAGAAACAAGTGAAGAAAAAGCGAAAGAAGAAGAAGTTGATTCCAGTGATAGATTGTACGGCTCGATCAGATGAAGCTGATAGAGCAATGCTTGAGGAAGTGGAAACTTTGGAAGATAGAATTGCTTCTGCTAGTCTACAGATCAAGGTTTGTGCTTTTGTCTTTGTCTAAGGAACTAGGTGTTTCTACGTCTGGATTAAAGACGATAATGCAATCAGCATATAAGACTTCGACTGGGTCAGACTCATCATTAGAGGTTTCTTTATAGTTAATAGTTTCTGTGTAAAATCTAAATCTCACCTCCAATATTGTCCAATTTCTTTGGTTTAATTCCATGCCTGACCATATTCATAATTTGCAAGACTAATTGAAAATACAATTTGAGCTGAGATTTCCGGCTTGTTGTAGGAGCATCTTACATAGTGTTCTTGTGTCTTTCTATATTTGACCAAATGTTTGTTCTATTCAGTGATATACCGCAGCCTGTTGAGCTACTTCTTAGTTTTGTGAAATATTATCTTATAGGGCTGGAAGCTTGCTCCTAAGACTTTCTCTGAAGAATCCGAGATTCGAATCATTCCACGTTGGGAGACGAAAAAAGACGAGAATGATATGTTTCCAGTGGAAGCCGCAAAGGAACGATTGTTACAGCTTGAGTCGAATGTTGAACGTAGATACCTCAAACCTCCATTATCCAAAGCGTATGTATTATCTAGAAAGTTCATCTAGAAAAGGTTGTACTGTCAAACCACCTTTGTTTGTGTTCACTTGACGTAAGCAATTAATTGCATATTGATTAAATTATTTACTGTTGGTTTTCATCAGTGATAATTATGCATGTTAAATATATCAGGGTCACATTGGGTCTTCTGCTACTATAATAATGGTATCTTAATTGCTCAGGTGACTTGACAGTTGAAGGAAAATGTGATATTTTTTTATTTTATGTTTTTTACTACACAGATTCATACTTACCAGTAAGATAAATTTTTGGCCTGCAAAGATGACATTGTTCTGTTTCAAATGCTGTAATGTATTATTGTACCTAGTACCGATATGTGTAATTTGCTTATTTATAGAACGTGATATTTGAATGGTGTTCTTAACTCTATGTGTTTATGTATTGCAGACATAGGATCAGTTTGAACAGCATGTCAAGCACTAGTCACTTAGACACGTACGATGATAATGATTCAGAAATTGACTTTGAGAATCTTCCAATCGGCCTTCAGATGTGGCGTATTGCGGTTGCCACAGCAACATCGCCCGCACAACTTATGTTGTGTGTCATCCAGCTGAATAATTCCTTGTCATGGGAAAAATCTATCATGAAAGTGGTAAGTGATGTAATTCCTGTTTTCATTGATTACAAATGCATGCTCTAGTAAACACATGATCGATCTATTCTCTGTGTACCTGCTACCCGATATCTACTAATATTTGTTCACCATGCATTGAGATGTTAACATGTAATCAATCAATATTCTCCATGCGATGTATCTACTATCTACTAGTATTGGTTCACTATGCATTGTGATACTGAAAGCCTACCAATAGTTTTATGTCATTGGATGTAACACCATTTTACGATAATTTTGTGGTGAAAATTGGTCGACAGTTGAACAATATGTCTTCGAGTTGATAAAAAACCAATGCTAACTTGCTGTAACACATGCACAACTTCTCAACACATGGTAGACATTACTGTAGCCAAACTTACAGAATAATGTATATTACCCAAACCCAGACCACTCCTTATTTCAACTTTATTTTATAAATTAGTGAAATTATATTCTTACATCCCCAATACAGAGCTAAGGTTTACCCTTCCATGTTTTGTAATCCATGAACTTACGACCCCAAGAATATCATCAATATCCACGAAATCTAATACCTACAAAAACATGTGATTTTACAGTAATTTATGATATACATTGTATATTACAGCTTTGTCAGATATGCCGTAAAGATGATAATGAGGCAGAATTGTTGCTATGTGATGGCTGTGATCGTGGTTACCACACTTACTGTTTCAAGGTAATGTCTGGATAGTTTTAGATATGCTTCGTCTGATAAACTTTTTATCAATTTATTTCAGCATTAAACGAACATTTACACAATGACTTAATTGGCTTGAGTATTTGAAATGATGTCAAATCTTTAAATGAACAAAATAAAATTCTATATTCAGTTTAAATGATTGCTAAACATAAATTCACTATTCAATTCTAGTGAAATATGCGAAAATTTGTCATTGATCAACGAATATTAATAAACAGTACAGTACAATTCTGACCTCTGCTTAGCAATACCCTTTTCAAGCTGCAAATATTGTTGTTTAGAGGTTGTTGCTCTACAGAGGTTAAATTTATAGAGAACATCGTTCTGGAGAGGTTGTACTGTATTTAGTAGTCATTGACAAACTTTTTGTGTTGTGATCACTCTTCGTTCGTCGTCCGTGCATGTGTGCGTCTGTCAACAATTCATTCAAACGACTTCTTCTCCTGAATCACTGGACCAATTTCAACCAAACTTCACAGGAATGTTCCTTGGTCCTTTCTAAAAATAGCTAAAAGAATTGTTATCTATAAATAACACTGGTTGCCATGGCAACCAATAGGAAAATATTTTAAAAAATCGTAAAAAATCAACCACTGGCCAGATTTCATAATAATTTTACAAAAATAGTTGTTGGGTGACCCTCTTACAAAATTAACATTTTTATCGTGATTCGTCAAAAAACATGGCCGCCAGTGGGTGGGGCCCTGTTTTCCCTACATATCTATAGTAAAATCTTTTAAAATCTTCTTCTCTAAAAGTACTGGTATTTCATGTTAAATGGGTAACAATGTTCTTTGGGTTTTCCTTTCTAAAATTGCTAAAAGAATTATAATCCTTATATAAGATATGGTTCTACTGGATCAATGTGCACAGGTGAGTGACCTAGGGCCCTATGGGCCCTCTTGTATTTGTTTCTATTGTATTTACATTAAAGTCCTTAAGATGTTTGTTCCCCTTTCTGTTATGTGTTACAATTATAATTATTATAAAGTCAGAATTATTCAACATTTTTTCAGCCAAAGTTAGAATGCATTCCTGATGGTGACTGGTACTGTTTTGAATGTGTTTCCAAGGTAATATTAGTTTTATATATTAATAAAATTTTCTGTTCTTGTAATTGTCTGTAGTTGAGGAAATGTAGTATTTGATGCCAGAAATTCCCTCCTGACCGTCCAGTTTGTCAATTTGCATATGGACCTCAAATAGATGATGTTTTAAACATAGGTCATTAATCATAGAATTGTATCGAGTGTTTTCAACATTTTCCAGTCCTATACATTGTCCATTTGACCACATGTAATTACCTTTCTCCCCACGGAGGAAATAACTGTTGTTAATGTGACAGAAGAAGTTGCCCTATCCAGGAACTGTATCTGCTGCTTAAAATGCAAGGCCCTGATCTCCCGAAGCATCTCCAGTAGAAATCACCTCTCAAACTGAGATTTTACTCAAATCAGGATCTACATTTGAGATCAATTTGAAGTTTCAGCTTTTTAAATTTTAATGAAATGAACTCAGAATAATGTTTCTATTTTGTGATGCCAATTGAGAGTCTAACCTCTCATTGAAATTATCTCAAAAACACAGGACAATATTTGAGGTGAGATTTAACTCAAATTGAGATGCTCAAGAGATCGGGGCCAGGTGACAGTTTGTTGCAATTACTGCTCTAGCTGGAGAGGCTGATTATTAGAATTTCGCAGCGTAAATGTGGATTTGTATTTATTTGAACCATGAAATTGTCATCCTGTTTTCACAGGCTGTTGGTGAATCGTGCTGTTTAGTGTGTGGTCGTAGATTCGGGAAAATGGCTGAATGCAATTTATGTAATAGATGTATTCATATTGACTGTGTAGACCCACCATTACCAAGGTAAATTCTACAATATAAAGTTTAATGTTTACCCGTAAAATCAAATATTTACTCAAATATTGTTATACCCCCGCACAACAAGTTGTAAGTGGGGTATACTGGATTCAGCTTGTCTGTCTGTCTGTCAGTCAGTCTGTCCGTAGACGGTCCTTAGACGCATTCTTGTGGACGCAACTCCTACAGTTTTGGCAGGATTTCGCTCAAACTTTCACAGATGAACAACCTCAACATATAGATGTGCATGAAGAAAGGAATTTGCGCTGCGATGAAATTTGGCAGAATTATGGCCCTTTGTCGGCGGGAGTATATTAGTCTGCCGAATGGCGACAGCTCTAGTTTTCTCTGGATGTTGATCAGTTGTTATTCATTGATGCACATGTTGTATATCATGTATCTTCCATATTGTTTCAGTCAGAAATTGACTTTGACATAATTTCTCATTCTGTGAGTATGTTAGTAATGTAGTTGTGGGTATGGAATGAACTGTCACAGTACTGTATCTCTGTTAAACAAGGGCAGATTTAAGACAGGGGATGGGGTAGGGGCGTGGACAATGGCATACGCCCCCATGAAATTGCCCAAGCATGGGAAATTTGTCTTTTGTTCAATGTGAAAAGCTATAAAAAATGCATTTTTTTCCTAGCTTCACTTGCAAAATAACTTCTCATTCATGCTATTCAAATAAACAATACATATTTTTCTAGCTCACTTCGGTCGCTCAATTTTCCTAGGACCCTATTTACACCCCCCCCCCCCCCCCTAACACCAAATCCTGAATCCCCCCTTGTGTAGCCAAACTTTATGTTTGTATTGTGTTAGACATTGATGTTTATATTACAGAGTACCCAGGAAGTGGTTCTGTGCGTCATGTGATGACTGTACTAAGGTAGGTTATTTATATTCAAGTTGTTTTAAAAATATTATAAATAATGTAAAATACTGCACATGCTTAAAATTTCCATCTGAATCAGGATAAAACAGTTCAGCTACAAAGTGTGGCAAATAGATGTGCAATGCTACTAATGATTCAGTTAATGAGCTCCTACAACCATATCTGTCCACAATTTTGAGTTGTTCAAAAATTACAAAGAATAATTATGAATTTGAACGTACCAGTAGGTTTAATACTTCAATAAGTGCTTTGATAAAACAGTACCCTAGTGTCTAGCATTTTAAGTTATTTGAATCAGGTAGTAGTTTATGTACAGCCAATTCATCATGGAGTATTGACCATTTATATAATTATATATAATTTAATTGTTTCTTCAGTCATCTGCAAAGAAGCGTGTAAGAAAGAACTCTAATGCAAGTTCCTCAGCTCCGTCCACACCAGCACAAGATCTCACCCCAACTGGTCGTAAACGCAGATCGGACTTTGGTATTCCTCGTAAGCGTAAAACGTCCGACACAACGTCAGAAAGTGACAGTCCAGCCAAGAAATCAGAAGACAACTCTGTAAGTAAATGTGTTGAATCACAGAATGAGAAAACATCAGAGAAAGTCAGTGATAAAGAAAAGATGAAGTTGGAGGAACAATCCACGGATCTGAAAATATGCAGGTACGTGACCTATGTTATAATAAAATTATAGAGGATATTGCATGAGTGCTCATTACATACTACTTATATTAAACGTGTGGACAAAATAATATGACACAAGACTTTGCTGAGTGTCATGTTGCTTTGTCGACGAGTTTGATAAAACTCGTATGTAATAAGCACAAATGTAAGATTATATTTATCCAATTACCTTAGAGAACGCTCATTATTGTACAAAATGATGACATATGCTGTATAGGTTTCAAACAAAAGTTAGCTGTACAAAGAGTGTGACGACGTTAATATTATCCTGACCTCATTGGCCGATAAAGGCATGGATTGGCTAACGTCATGTCAAGCTAATTGAGCTATATTTACACAGCTGAAAGAAAGTCAATATATACAAGAACTGTCACTAATCGACTATTCACAGCCATTTGTCAGATAAATCCAAGTTCAAAACTGGCTAAAAGTTACCGGTACGTTACTTAGTATGTATAATAAAATAATATAAGCATAAGCTGTGTTAAGTAGCCAGTAATATAACATCTAATATGATCAGTGGAAGGGAGATGGTTGCTTTATACAGGTCCTGGTGTAAAAAACATAAAACAGCAAAATCAATCGGGATATAATATTAATGAGACAGATGGTTACCTATGTAGTTGTCTTGACAGCATTTTTTCTTGCGACATTTTCCAGTTTTGAAATAAATCCCAATTACATTAAGATGTGTTGCTGCCTAAATTTTGGCCAGTATGTACTGGTGTCGTATATTTGTGCCTCATGTTGGCTGGTATTGTTATGTATATTTGTGATGTTTCAGACTGATTCTCACTGAAATGATGAAACATGAAGATGGGTGGCCATTTTTACAACCAGTCAATTGCAAACATTTTCCCTCATACAGAAAATATATTAAACAACCAATGGATTTTGGAAGTATGAAAGTAAAACTCAGGGACCATGTGTAAGTTATTAACTTTAATTCAATTTCATTAATATGGTGTATTATAGTATTATCTAAATTCCACTAGTTGATGAATAATATGTTCAGTAGTATGACATTATTAGACATTACTGGGCACTGCTTGCCGACTGTGTAAAAGCTTCTACTCTTCCTTAGTTTATACTAATTTATTTAAGGCCGATTGTGAAACAAGTTTTTCCAACTTATATTAATCACTTTTGACACCTGATGGTATCCATCGCCACGAGAGTATGAAAGAAGAGAAGCCAATTTCCCTATTATGCTGAGCGTCTAGCTAGGGAATTTCTGGTACCATAATCATTTCGTCTTTCGTATGACACGGCCAGGGATCAAACCCGAAACCTCCCGCACTCAAAGTGAATGCTCAACCACTAGGCTATCGAGGAGGCAGTAACTTTTCCTTGCAATTGATCATCTGCCAGTGTAGAGAATGCTCCATTTGCTTGTCGAAGCTTTTTGTTAAAGGTAATCAGGTGAATCCATTGGATTATGCGAACATGTGTCATGTGCAATATTTTAACAACTGAAATTAAATCATTTTATTGGTCAATTTAAATCTTGATTTACAGAATGATGTAAACATCTTGAGCATTGTAAATTTTAAATCCCCAAGTAATCTAACATAAATGATTTGAGTGTAACTGAATATGTTGATTTCAGGTACCAAACACGTAATGAGTTTAACACTGATGCTATTCTTGTGTTTGACAATTGTCGTCTGTTTAATGAAGATGATTCAGAAGTTGGACAATGTGGACACAATATGAGGAAATACTTCACTCGACGTTGGAAGGAACTTGTGTTTGAATCCATGGCTGAGTCTGCAACTTGATCAACTTGTTAAGATGAAACAACTCAAGTTCTAAATACTTGCTATAACTTACACATGGTGTGAACATACTGGTCTCAGAACATTGCTTGATATATACAGTGATGATGATTTTGTTTTGTAATTTATGTTTCTATGATATCCAGCCTTCTGTTAGCTGTATGTTGGCATATTCCAAGTTTCTGTCTGACACTGATCAAAATGTCGTCTGCTACTGTGTTCTGATACTGAGCAAGTTTCTGTCTGACACTTATCAAAATGTCATCTGCTACTGTGTTCTGATACTGAACAAGTTTCTGTCTGACACTTATTAAAATGTTGTCTGCTACTGTGTTCTGATACTGAGCAAGTTTCTGTCTGACACTTATCAACATGTCGTCTGCTACTGTGTTCTGATACTGAACAAGTTTCTGTCTGACACTTATTAAAATGTTGTCTGCTACTGTGTTCTGATACTGAGCAAGTTTCTGTCTGACACTTATCAAAATGTCGTTTGCTACTGTGTTCTGATACTGAGCAGGTTTCTGTCTGACACTTATCAAAATGTCGTCTGCTACTGTGTTCTGATACTGAACAAGTTTCTGTCTGACACTTATCAAAATGTCGTCTGCTACTGTGTTCTGATACTGAACAAGTTTCTGTCTGACACTTATCAAAATGTCGTCTGCTACTGTGTTCTGATACTGAGCAACATGAGTTTACCTTAACATTGTACTCATGTTGATATTTTATGAAAATTTTAATGACAAAATAACTTATGTACAGGTGTCAAGAGATTTTTATACATTGAATTAAGAAAAGGAAAACAGGCAGGTGGAAATCTTTGTGTATTTTTCGTAGGATTCCAGTTTTCAGCAGGTTTTCTGTGGCAACTCTTTTACATCATATGATTTTATAATATTTGACAATATTTTTTACTACATGTATATAAGGCAGGTTTTAATTTAATGGTCGTAGATTGTGTGAAGTTCACAATTTAATTCATATGTATTAAAATAATAATACAAAATTATAAATACAAACCAAAGATCATATAACTATGGATAGGCAATTCTACAGCTAGCCGAATCATGACCTGTACTACCATAATGCATTACGCGCGCTTCGGTAATTATCTGCAGTTTCCGTTTTATCAAAGGTTTAATCGCGTTCTGTTAACTCTGTTTCTTTCCGTCATTATAGTGCACCGTAGTAGTGTATCCAAAAGAAATCATTCTTTCGTGCTAAAACCAAAAATCAAAGTGGTTTGATCATTTGCAACAAATAGAGAACATCCCAAAGATTACAAAAAATAATGATTCATATGATAAACAGCCGTAAAAAAGTCTCCTTTGGGATCTGAAAATTAAATCTTGGAAGCAATCCAAAACCCGTCGATTGAAAAATCATCGACCCGAAAGGTCACAGAGAAATTGATTTATTTTACAATTGACGAATGAATCATCTAAATTATTTATACATCAACATTCATAACATATTGGAAGAAAATAAATACCCGCCTTCGCCAAATATCTCGCAGGTTTAAACACATTAAATATTCAAGAGGGCGGTGGCTAGCGGTAAAAATAGCGTTGTTGTGAAAATCTCGTCAAGTCTCATACGAGTTCGCCGATCGCGTTATTTCCTTTCAGATTGGCAGATCGTATAGGCCAGCTATAGACAGTGTCCTTTCCATTCCGATAATTCCATGTACAAACAAATAAACTTTATTGCAATTCGGCAAACGCTTTAATTGCTACTACATGTATTCAGTAAATAAACAAATTTTCCAAAATGAGCAGAATTTAAAAGCTTGGATCAAAAATATTTATAGAAACATAACATACATCTTTTCAACCTCCATTTATCATTTTCTTGTATAATGGACCAACCTATATATGATTCTCTATTTTTCTGGAAATGGTTGTAGACATAGACAAGTTGTTATGCATTCATCTGAATTTGGAAAATATTGATCAAAAACACGTCAAAAACATGTCAAAAACATGTCATAGCTTTAGACTAATTTGTGCTAGTTTATATTAGGTGAATTGTGGAACAAATCCTACAGTTTCCCTTGACCCCTTATTTATGATGGCATCAATTGTCACAAGGGTATAAGAAAAGAGAAGCCAATTTGCCATTTAGTATACGCTATCAGTATTCTCAAAGTTAAATTCTTTGGTAGCTTGTTACAAAACATTAACAATCACACAACAAATATTTCAAAAGCACTTTAAGAATTACTAATTTTGCATATCTACTGCTACCAATGCTACGACTGGAAACAATGATAAATGCTGATAGATTTTTATATTGTTTTCATTCATTCATTTGCCGTCATGCAATTGTTTTATACACCTCAACACTTCTACATTGTAATGACAGACTTGTGTTTTTTATAAATCATTTATTTTGTTACGTTATTTTATTTCAAAGACTGTATAAGCTTACTTCATAATAATAAATCTTCATGTTCAGGTACACAAACACGGCCTCAAGCAATCTGTTCTGATATAACTATATATGAGACAATTTACATCATACCATAATTATATCGTTACGAAATGAAGTGCAATAAGATGTAGGTCACCCATATTAATGTCATAAAATTTATAAAAAATGAAAAGTACCACCCTCTTTGTTTGATTGCTGTCTTGTGTCATTTGTTATTCCTATGTTTTCTTCACAAAAAAATGGTACATATTATGTACCACTGCTAGGTTTTTTGTTCTATTAAATTTACCGAAACTATAGTTTTACATACTGGGTAGTTTCCACAATAAAAGTGCAATAACTTGATTTCATATAAGTTCTTATAAGTATATAGGTTGTCTCCGTTTGTACTTACTTCACCTTGTGATTTTACCGAAATTTCTGTTACATATAGTTTACACATGAATATCTTTTTTATAAGATTGTATTTGAGTAAACCACCGGATTTATACTTTAATTTGCATACCAAAGACTCGATATGGTACTCAGGCGGTTGATATGGTAACGGCAAACAACAGTACTACATAAACACCGAACAGTTTATTTCCAAACTATGTAGAAGCAGAGACTATGTTACTGTAAACCAAGAAATTATATTGCGCGATTTAATTTCACAGAGTTCGTGAGTGGCAGAATTTTGCGAAATTAAGTTGCAGTTAAAGTGCTAAAAACGTTAATATGGACATTGCGTGAAACTTAAAAACGCGAAAATTTGTAGTCACGAAAATATGCTGACAATCAGCAAAATGCGAAAGTTAGTATTCGCGAAAGTAAATTGGTTTACAGTATATGTAGTCTTTGGTAGGAGTTTGATGTAGCTTTCTTCTATACAAACGGTGAAATCATGTGATACTGAACGGTACTAGGGATAGTACAAATTGTTGATACATATACGTCCAGTATTTTTTCACAGTCCCATTATTCAAGTATAATGGAATTAATAAAATAGTTGTCTGAATAGAAATGTCTCTTGTTGCTTGTCCAGATTTTGGTTTTATATTTATGCTGGTAGCATTCTGTGAGTTAATTAATTTAATGTAGATCTAGAACATTTTTCATTTTTAGGTAGTTTTGTATTTCCCTTTTTCCTTTTCTGTTCTTTAGTTGTATTGTTTGTTGACCAAAACTTTTTTTTAATTATTTATATATTATATATATTGTTGATGTTGTAAAACAACCGTAACTGACTTCATAACTTAGTAAACAGTGCTGTACCAACGGTCATATTAAAATCTTAAAACTTCATGAGGTACATATTACCAGTACTCTGTATTACCAGTACTCTGTATTACCAGTACTCTGTATTACTAGTACTCTGTATTACCAGTACTCTGTATTACCAGTACTCTGTATTACCAGTACTCTGTATTACCAGTACTCTGCATTACCAGTACTCTGCATTACCAGTACTATGCATTACCAGTACTCTGTATTACCAGTACTCTGTATTACCAGTACTCTGTATTACCAGTACTCTGTATTACCAGTACTCTGTATTATCAGTACAAGTACCAGTATTAGCAATGACTACCAAAGATGAATACAAGACTGCAATAACTCACCTGAATGTAAAGAACAAGTGTTATGACTGTGCTGCATTTAAACATTAGTTTGTAATCTCAAAACATTAATATGAACATGATGGGTTTTTATTGCTTGTTTAGAAAAATGTCGTGCATCTGTAATGATCTTCATCATCTGACCTCACAGGAAGCTTAAACATGTTTTTACATGACCAATGTATATTGCATTTAATGTGTAATTTTTTCAGTGACCGTGTTCAACACACACATGTGTTTTTTATCCATTTGTGACGATGACTTGTTATAAGTATTGTATTTCTACTGTTTTCTATGCCTAGGCATGATAACATTCCCCAAGCAAATGTTGACATCTCAAACAACGATCAAAGGTTGGGATATAGGAATCAGCCGGAGCTCATTGGTCTAATGTCCATGCACAACAACTGTCTCAGTTGAATGCCAAAAACACCCCGTGGTTGATAAGTCTATTGCAGAAACTAGTGGCACAACAAACTATTTACATTGTTTTGGAAGCGTAGATGTACTGAACGACATTTTCACTAGTGTCATTCACAGATTTATTGCTCTTGGACCTATTATGTCAGACTATGTAGGTTTATTGATCACTGTCATTGATAAGTGGAGTTTAGTACTATAGAGAGTGCAGTATATTGAGCCTTTATCTAGTACTATAGAGTGAGCAGTTTAAGAGCCTTTATCTTTCACATTTTCTACCTCTTCACATGACATTATTATTATTATGATGCAGTACACATACTTTTATAGAATTTCTTCATATATTTGATACAGGAATTTCTTCATATACTTGATACAGGAATATCATAATAAAAAAACATATCAAAAACTGATTAAAAAGAAATAAATAATTATATTAATTAAGTGCAGAATTTCTTACCTTTTATGTGAAATTATATATATATACTATTGATCATTCGACGAAATGGACAGATATTTTCATTTTGTATCTCATAAGGTACTCTTAATAGACCCTTTATTCATTTACCTTTAATAACCAAGTTGGAAATAATCAGTGAACTAAACTTACGAGTTGTAGGAGAAAGCATTCAGTAAAGAGGTACGAACATGTTCTATAGAATAGTTGTAAACTACTTGTTTGATGTATGGTGCTCAAATAGTGAAAACAAGCTGTGAAATATTTCAACCAGCAGAACGCCAGTATTCCCAATCAAACATGCTGCAAGATATATTGGCCAAGTTAACATAGTATTATAAATAAATTAATCAACTGAAATTAATCTGCAGCAGTTTGACATCAAATACCATAAAGTACAGTGTACGGTATTATGTTTATTTACCTCTACCCAAGATCAAAAACATTACATGCTGCTGGATGTTATGTCAAACTGTACTTCTGGTGTTTATAATTGTGAAATCTAAAGCAGACACACACTGTCAAAATCTAGTTAAGTTCTGTTTCTTGTTTTTCGCTGTGATACAATTTACCTGTTTTTCAATGCAAATCACCTAAGATCAGGCAATTTACCTGTTTTTCAATGAGAATCACCTTAGATCAGGCAATTAATAGTGAAACAAAAAATCAAGGTGTATGCTTATGGCTTCATGTTATTTTATATGAAATACTCTGACCTCATACTGACTACTGTAAAATCATATAATTTCATGAGGGATCAATTTTCACAATATTTGCGATTTTGATGAGTTGTCGAAATTTTATGCTCATGAAGTAAAGCGAAGAACATTGTTCTTCCTGAAGCACTAAAATCTCAAATATTCAACCTCCTTTTGAATTGATTCGCAAAATTTTGACCTCCTGAAAATATCTGATTTTTCCGTGTATCTTTTTAATGTTATGCTGTTTTCTGTTAATGTGTTGATATCAATGATGTAGTTCCTGTAGTGAAATACTAGTCAGATGTATTATTGTCAAGTGCTAACCACTTGCTATATTATTGTCGAGTGCTAACCACTTGCTAATTATTGTCAAGTGCTAACCACTTGTTATATTATTGTCAAGTGCTAGCCACTTGCTTATTATTGTCAAGTGCTAGCCACTTGCTTATTATTGTCGAGTGCTGACCACTTGCTATATTATTGTCGAGTGCTAGCCACTTGCTATATTAATGTCAAGTGCTAACCACTTGCTATATTATTGTCAAGTGCTAACCACTTGCTATATTATTGTCAAGTGCTAACCACTTGCTATATTATTGTCAAGTGCTAACCACTTGCTATATTATTGTCAAGTGCTGACCACTTGCTATAAACCTCGGAGAATTCTGTATTTTTGGAATACAAGTATAAATAATGTATGTTTTATTGTACGGGTTGACTATTCTAGAATATAATGTACATGTATTTGAATGTTGTATACTGATGTACTCTATCCATTCTATGTAAATCACAGTAATATTTTCAAACTATTTTTCAATGTTTTGCACTATTTGTCTACATGTACAAGGGACAGAAATCAACCCATAATGTTGTGAAACTTTATATATTTGGATGTACGTTAAAACAAAGTCATCGTATCATGACCATATCATTCATTCATTCTGTATTCTTTGACAAAATGTGGTGAAATGTACATTGTAAAAAGCAATAAAAGAAAAAACTTATCCCAGTGATTTGTTCTAGTATATAGCAAGGAAAATGATACGGTAATGTCAGTATTGCGTGGAATTAGCACTTGTCCCGTTTTCTTCTGGGACTACTAGTAGTTAAGAAAAGTAACTTCAGAAAGAAGTATGCATCGAGTATAAACCCTGTAGCAATATCAAAAGGCATCAAATCCAAGACGAAATTGGTCAACATTGGAAAACAAAAATAGCCACAAGTACTTTATTTCTATAACGATGTCTTAGTCTATGAACTATGTCATTCTCAGAGCATTGCAGAGGAAAAAAAGCTTTCAATGACATAGGATTCTTATCAGCAGCTGAGCCATTTCTTCAGCACCGTGGAAGACGGCTTGAAACTGTAGTCTGCTCGCATACTTACCACTCTGAAAGTTCACATGGTGCTGGGAAAAACTGCCCAGATGCTGAGGGATCCTATATTTTGTTGAAAAGCATATTTTTCACTCAGACTAGCGCAAATTTCATAGCTATACTGATAAAGATCTAGGTGAGAACATTCAACCTGCCTGTCACTAATTAATACTCTTGTGTTTTCGTTTTTTTTACTATTTTAAATAGCAACTCTGATTGGACAACGTATAACATGGATATTCGAGGATGATAGGTCGAATGTTCTTGCCTATAACTATTAAAAAGGTCTAATCCACCTTTGTTTACAAAAAAAGCTGATAATTAAATGCATTTTTGATGTTGGTTTTTCTTCAATGTTGAGCATGATCACTAATAATGCATATACTCTTTTAATCTACACTAATTACAAGCAGTCAGTCGACCGTGCAGTGTTTATTATTATCCAGGTTTATTTATTGACAAGGCTCTACCTGTAGTTCCAAATCCTAAAATCTACCCATTGGTATGTTTCAATGCCAAACACCCCAATATTATGCCAACGACTTTGAGCCTTTGTTGCATTTGGTATTCATCAACATAATGTCTTTTCCCAGATAACTGATAAGCCCTATTTGCAGGAACCAAAGTCCAAGAATAACATGGAATATTTTCTGTTCTTGTTCAAGACCCAAAATACAGACAGGATTCCATTATCAGAGGCAAGAACACTGCACAAATATTTTAGTGAGGTTGGGCTTCTAGTCACTTAGGCATCATATTGCAATCTTTATAAAAAATTGTGTTGCAATTAGTTTGAGGTTAAGTGAAAAAGTCCCAAGAAAAAATGCCATTGGCTTTTCGAAGTATGCTCATAATATTGAATTGCCACATGTTTTCGCGATACTTGTTTCTTTTGGAGGGTGTATGTCTTGACCACAGGTAACTGTATCATTAATAAAGAGTAAATCAAAAAAAATTTTTTATAAAATTTATAATATCTTAGAAAGGTTTATAACACGGGAAATTGACCACCCGGTCACTGAGGTGCAGTTTGTTTTTAATTAACATTTCATTAATATTGGTGTTATTTTTAATATTTGTATATAATCAGAAACTCGAGAGCTTCGACTTTAATTTGTTATCAATATTTTAAAAATCACCCAACAATGTTGTCTATGAAGGTAATTTCTTTATGAAGATATCGAAAGCCAATTCTTGTTTTTGAAACCATGAAAATCTGACCACTAAAGTACAAATGCACCTTTCTAAGATAACATAAATTTTGTAAAAGAAACTTTTTATCAATGATACAGTTACCTGTGGTCTTGACCTGTATGAGTATTTTACCTTTAATTGTAAACGATTCAACCAAGGAACAATCCTGTAACATTTGTTGTCTATCAGATATTCAGTTTCGGCAAAGAAAATGTCAAATGTTTTCTATTACAATCACTGCGAAAAAGTGGAATTTATTCCCTAGCAAAAATGACTTTCGACGAACCTTACTTGTTTTAAGGGATTTGGTAGAGAATCACCCAAAGTAATATTTGAGCGAATTTATTTTGAAACTTAAACTGCTGGTTCTTAAGAAAAAGACTGAGAAAGTTGTCAATGTTATATGGGGAAAATGTGCTCCACTCCCTAATATTCATGTTTTTGAAACCTCTCATCAAAGTTGTTTTCAGATTTTTGGAAGATGGTTACCCAATGTCCATTTGTGCCAGTGGTTTTAAAAAAAATGTTCAAGCCTTAAAAATGTGATTATCTATAGAGGAAATGTGCATGTCACGGCCCCTGGTGGCCATGTTGTAATTCGAACCATAGCACTGTTTATGTATTTAGTTTATTTGATTTTGGTGCAACATTGAATTTTATTGGGAGTGATCCAAGAAATTAATACTTTGGAATATCACAAGCGTATTTCAAAGCCCGTCGTCTCAAGTTTCTTTTTATGTACAGTATTGGAAGAGATTATTTTTGTATTTATACTGGGTGTCACTGAAAAGTTACCACTTATATAAACCTCATATAAGAGTCAATAGAGAGGTAACTTTTCATTGACGCCGAGTATAGTTCAATGTATACACAGGCTAGTATTAAACAAACAAAACTTAAGAATTTGTTCCTTTTATTACTCTTGATCCAACAGTGGATATTTTGATCTTCAAAATATTCAAATTAACAGATAAAAAAACAAGTATCACAATGAACAGATGTTAAATTTAACAAAATTGTAAGTATTGAAGCGAGTAATGAGGTGTTTCATGATCAGATATAAATATACAGCCAAGAAAGACTAGAATGATTAGAAGTCCTTTGTGTGCTATGTGCCAAATATAAAAGTTCCATTAATCAGAGAAGATTAATTAATCAACTTCTTCAATAGTTGGTCCACCACTCGATTGTTGTTGAGCTCCAGCGCCACCAGCACCTCCTGCTCCTCCGAAGTTTGGCATACCTCCTGGCATACCACCTGGTGCTCCTCCTGGACCTCCTGGTGCACCACCAGCCTGGTACAACTTGGTGATAATTGGATTACATACTGCTTCCAACTCCTTCTGTTTGTGGTCGTATTCATCCTTCTCAGCGAGTTGGTTAGCATCTAACCAAGAAATAACCTCACTACATTTGTCCAAAATAACTTTCTTATCACTTTCATCAATTTTGTCCTTCAAGTTTTCATCTTCGACGGTGGATTTCATGTTGAATGAATAGCTTTCCAATCCATTCTTGGCAGTAATTCTTTCTTTCTGTTTATCATCTTCTTCCTTGTATTTTTCGGCATCATTAACCATCTTGTCAATTTCATCCTTAGACAAACGTCCTAAATAGAAACCAAAACAGTCATAAGCTGAGAAGTTCACTGCACAATGCTACTATAAGTTGATGTTTCAACAGGTCAGTGTATATATGAAATTATCTGCAAATTTGCTACTTTTTCATTATATTTATAAATTAATTTACATCCTTGTTCTCAGTAAATCAACTACATGAACTCGATTTTTAGGTATATTATGCTTTTATTTCAGTAAAAAAAAGTAATCAGAGCACTGAAGTACCATAATAGACAGTAGAAAAGATACATCAAATTGGTCATCAAGGTTCAGACATCCAAGGAAGGTAAAAGCCATCTTTGGGGTCTCAAGCCCTCAGGTTAGACTGCGAATGTATGGGAAAATCATCATCATCACCTTGATTATGACCAACAGACGAATATTAGAAATGGAGCAATGAAAGAAATTATACCTTTGTCATTGGTAATGGTGATCTTGTTTTCTTTACCAGTACTCTTATCACAAGCTGTTACATTGAGAATACCGTTGGCATCAATGTCAAAGGTAACTTCAATTTGTGGTACACCACGTGGTGCTGGAGGAATTCCTGTCAATTCAAACTAAAAAGAAAACAATAACAGTGTTAAGTTTTTGCCACAAGGCACTCATGCATTTCTGCGATCTCAATTTTATTATGAATATTTATATTATTTTCATACAGATTACACCAAAATTTCCGTGCCAACTAAATATTTGCCAAAATTAGCCTAAAAGAAATGACGTTATATATGCAATGTTTTTTGCCCATTAATCAATTTTATGTACAGCACTGTGTCATGGTTGTGAAAAATTGGAGGTTATTTTCAAATTCCACAGCTAACAAATTATTGTCGGGACAAGATTTTGAAAAGACTGACTATTATTCAGCCTCTAACCCTCCCCATCCCCTACAACAGTAGAAGGGCAGAAAAACTGTCTTGCAATTTCAAGAGTGTATTTCAAAGTTCAGACATCCAAGGAAGGTAAAAGCCATCTTTGGGGTCTCAAGCCCTCAGGATAGACTGCGAATGTATGGGAAAATCATCATCATCACTTTGAAATATTTACTCTTGACCCATACTAAATTCAATCCATGAAGCATCAAGACATGTTACATACCTTTCCAAGCAAGTTGTTGTCTTTGGTCATTGCTCTTTCACCTTCATATACTTGAATAAGCACACCAGGTTGATTGTCGGAGTATGTTGTGAAGGTCTGTGTTTGTTTGGTTGGAATTGTAGTGTTTCTCTTGATGAGAGAGGTCATCACACCACCGGCGGTCTCGATACCAAGAGACAATGGAGTAACGTCCAACAGTAACAAATCTTGAACTTCCTCAGATTTGTCGCCGTGGAGAATGGCTGCCTGAACAGCTGAAATTGTAAAATAAATGCTGTGTTATTCAACCATTCAATATTGCCATGAGCAACAATATTTACCATTGAATCATCTAATAAATTTAAGAAGAGGTTCAGACATCCAAGGAAGGTAAAAGCCATCTTAGGGGTCTCACACCCTCAGGATAGACTGCGAATGTATGGGAAAATCATCATCATCACCTCAATTATCAACATACTGTAAACAATCATGAGAAAATGGCACACACTGTCCACTGTGTTTCAACTTTCTGGTTACCATGTGCAAAATTCAAATATTGTGTCAGACTGGATAAAATTAAGCTGTCATTGATAAAAGCGATATTAACAGGGATGTGTACCATTACAATTCAATTAATTCATAATTACAATTTTTCAACTAATTGAAAAAATGATTAAGCCAAAATTCAATTTATTTGTAATTACACGGTCAAATTGTAATGGTCAATTAAACCGACCAAATACAAAAAAAAACAGCGAGATTTACCTGCACCATAAGCAACAGCTTCATCAGGGTTGATACTCTTATTCAACTCCTTTCCATTAAAGAAGTCTTGTAAAAGTTTCTGGATCTTGGGAATTCTTGTAGATCCACCAACAAGTACAATGTCGGCAATTGCAGCCTTGTCCATCTTGGCATCACGAAGGGCTTTCTCAACTGGTTCCAAGGTGCCACGGAAAAGATCAGCGTTCAATTCTTCAAATCTAGCTCTGGTGATACTTGTGTAGTAATCAATACCCTCAAAGAGAGAATCAATTTCAATGCTAGCCTGTGTGCTTGATGATAGTGTTCTCTTTGCTCTCTCGCAGGCTGTTCTTAAACGCCTCACAGCACGCTTATTTTCACTCATGTCCTTCTTATGTTTTCTCTTAAATTCATTGATGAAGAAGTTAACCATTCGGTTGTCAAAGTCTTCACCACCCAAATGAGTATCACCAGACGTAGATTTTACTTCAAAAATACCATCTTCAATTGTTAGGATGGACACATCAAAGGTACCACCTCCAAGATCGAAGATCAATACATTTCTTTCACCTCCAACCTGTTGGTAGAATTAATTGAATATTACTTATACACTAATGTATTGCATAAAACCCAATCAAGTCCAAAAAAACTAAATATACAAGTAATACTATAAAGTTCCAATCATTGAAATGAATTTGGCAACACTAGCTAATTGTAATTTAAAGTACCTTCAACCAGATTAATTACTGAAACGAATTTCGCACAAATATAAAGTGAAAGTGTTTTTTTAACTTGTATTTTTTTTCAGATACACCAGGGGAAATGGTTTGCAAGCATTTTACTCCCTCAACATAATTTCATTTCGGAACACAGTTCAGTATGAATCAGGATCATTTAACGATCTCTGGGCAGAATTTTTTTAAAAATATGTAATCTGCCCAAAAATGAAGTTTACCTCTACAAAATCATTCCCAATGTTACCAAAATACCACTTTTTTCCCCTTATTTAAAGACGAGACCCTATCCTAAAGGTTGGAAAACCGCCCTGCACAACCCAAGAATATTTGTACATTATAACAATGTTTGAAATTAAACACTTACCTTCTTGTCAAGACCGTAAGCAATAGCTGCAGCTGTAGGTTCATTAATGATACGTAGAATGTTCATACCAGAGATGGTACCAGCATCCTTGGTGGCTTGTCTCTGTGAGTCATTGAAATAAGCTGGTACTGTTACAACAGCACTGGTTACAGTCTGTAAAATAAGCATTTCATCTTAGCACAACAGCAAAAATCCAAATTATAAATTGAAAGTAGCTGAAAAATTTATAATTATTGTCAAACGCGTGAAAAACTTATTAGGTGTAACTATATGCATATGGGCTACATCATATATATCCGTTTTGGTAACCATTCATTAAACCAGAAATGTGGCATTGTTGCAGTGCAAGAAACACTATTGCTTACAAATGCTTTCAATACCAAGGTTCAGACATCCAAGGAAGGTAAAAGCCATCTTTGGGGTCTCAAGCCCTCAGGTTAGACTGCGAATGTATGGGAAAATCATCATCATCACCTTGGTAATCAACATATTGTAAACAATCACAAGAAACAGACATTCACAATTTCATTATAAAAAATATGATTTGGCTAAAATATATACAACAGCCATTTCAAATTCAATTGCCAATATACAACCAAATTTATTGCATATTCGTGATGCGAGATGGTGAAATTACCTTTCCAAGGAAGGCTTCAGCAGTTTCCTTCATTTTGTTCAAAACCATTGATGAAATTTCTTCTGGGAAGAACTTTTTTGTTTCACCCTTGTAGTCTACTTCCAGTTTTGGCTTTGTGTTGTCATTGATAACATTGAAAGGCCAATGTTTCATGTCTGATTGAACAGCTGCATCATCAAACTTTCTACCAATCAATCGTTTAGCATCTGAAATAAGACCAATGAACACATAAAACAATACAACAGAAATCAGTACTATGAACTTTTATAATTTTAATTTATTGTTCTTAATCTGAACGTCTGATTTTAAGGATTTGAAACTACTTGTCCAAATCAACTGAAGGCAACAGTTTTCCTTTACATGCTTACATCTTTGAACTTGCACAAGTAACTTGTCTGAATCCAAAGTATTTGTCCCGTTTCACAGACTGGACCTAACTTTTTAGTGTGCCTATTTTATTTTTATAGAAACTGAGCCAAATTTTTAAGGACATGCAATCAGACCTTTTGAACAAATGTCCTCTTACCAAAGATTGTGTTGGTGGGGTTCATGGCAACTTGGTTCTTTGCAGCATCACCAATCAATCTTTCTGTGTCAGTAAACGCAACATAACTGGGTGTGGTTCTGTTTCCCTGATCATTGGCAATAATTTCTACTTTGCCATGTTGAAATACACCTACACATGAATATGTGGTTCCCAAATCAATACCAACTGCTGGGGCCTTCGCCATTCTGAAAATGAGAACAGTTTATGAAGCAATACAGATCGCATTGTAATATTGATGCTGAAACGCTCATCATAACCACCATCAATAAACATAATCAAGACTAGCCATCCCATTCTTGAAACTTCATTCAAGTGAATGACGAAAATACACGCACTAAACAAAACTCTGAAATATTCAATCAAACCCTCTCAGAAGCCTACATTTAAACAAATAGAATACAACTAAGAAGCTTCTTTAAACTTCCTGGATCATGTGACTTGTACTTCGTGAGCTGGCCATAAAAATAGCCAGTCACATGGCAACCGGTAAAACCACGTGTTTCACTTTTCATAATGAATTCTGATCAATTGACTATTCTCCCATACGAAAACACTCGTTCATTAATTTAAGCACCAGAATCTATTAAATACCTCTTAGAAAATAATAAACAAGCGTGATTGTCAGGTTGTAAACGGTAAATTCGTGAAAAATGTTCTGGAAACCCGAAGAACAAAGCAGTCGATGAAAAATCAATAATCATGAAACACAGAAATTTAACAAATTCTTACAATAAATTCTCTACCATTAGATTCTCTCACGAACATTGAGTTACAAATAACACTATTCAACTTACCTGATGTTTATTTAGAGAGTAAGTTCTTAATTTTCTTTTTCTGGCACCTCGGTGTTCGTGCGACCTTCCTTCGTCAATCACGATGTAAAACTGAACATGCAAGAAACGCCGGCGGAAGTGACGTTTTTTAGAAGCTTCCAGAAATGTGTGGACGGTTCGGTGATTTCCGTAATGACTCGTTCGTTTGGGTTCCGATTCTCGCCGTGTTGCGATCGAAATTGGGAACCAGCGAAGGCAAAGAGCCGCTAAATTATTGAGGACCAGAAATAACCACTGCATTAGCTAAAAAAATAATAGCTCATGTCATTAAATAGAGGATTGCAAAAGTGATCATCAAATTTAAATGTATACAAAATTTATTAATTAAGTTAAAAAAATACTGTAGTGCAGAAACCGTGACTCACGATTTTAGGTGATTGTAGGTGCGCGCATTCTACTGTAGGGTTAACGCATGCTTTTTCGGGCTATAACATCTGCAGAGTCCCGAGGGACAGTTGGTGCCCAAGCCTGCAGGGCGAGGGCATCAACGCTCCCGAGGGACTCTGCATAAGCTATAACGCGAAAAACATGCGTAAACGCTTTATAGCATACAAAACATCAATTAATGCGTTTGTATTTCAAAATAATGATATTTTGGCGGGAGATTTAGTCGCGACATCGCGAAAACAAACGTAACGCATACATGCCATGTTTCGCAGACCCTTTGCGTGAGATTGGTGATGGAAATGCAGGAGATTTCATTAAAATGCAGGAGATTTTCCTTGCTGAAACTTTAGACTTAAAGTATTGAAGTTTATATGCTGTTTTTACTTATCTTAATTTGATGACAATACCATGCATGCTTCATGTAGCAATTTAAACTAATAAAATAAAAAATGTCAGATTCCAGTTTGTCCATGAAATGCGTGAGATTGGATAAATTGGCCTCTGATCATGCAGGAGTAGAGTCTCAAATGCAGGAGACTCACACATGATGCAGGAGATCTTGATTGGATAAATTGGCCTCTGATCATGCAGGAGTAGAGTCTCAAATGCAGGAGACTCACACATGATGCAGGAGATCTACGTCATACCAATTATTGTTATGTGTGTCAACTCCAAGGATCAACAAATACCAAGAAAACATGGAAACTGCGGATTTGTTTAAATTTATAGTTTAAATCTTATAGAAAGCTAATAAGAAGGCAGAAATAAAATGGGAATTACTGTTCATATGATGCTGTATAACATTTTTTTCGCAGGCGCGGCCCTGAAATGAGCATACATAAAACTGGACATTAACAGCGCGTGAATCTTTATGTTTACGCATGGTTTTTGTCCCGTTAACGTATGGGCTAAATCACTGTTTTATGCTATAATATACAACAGTATCCTACGGTAGTCTCCGGTATCTTATAGAAAATATCTGTATTTACAGTTAATCACGTTGTATATTGCCCTGTATACAGTACATTAACTATGTTGTCTATTTGAAACATGCCAGAGGAGCGGGGGTATTAACTAAGTATAGATCATAGTACCAATGGGTGTGTGCAGAAAATGTCTTATTTCACTGATGACTATAAGATATATATTTTTACTTAAAAAATGTATTTTTGTAAAAACTTGCACATGAATGTGGAAATTGTGTGTGTGTTTAATATTAATAAACACCCGACAATAATTATGAAGATCACAGAAGCGGTTTTTTCTTTTAAGCACAAATACATTTTGATGACAACGCCCATTGGATAACAAGTTTTAAATCCGAAAAAGACGAACACTCAGTATTTTATTTAGACTCATTAGGTACTTACTTAAAACTTTTGAAAAACAACATTCAAATCCAATTATCGTAAATTTACAGTAGCAAACATTCAAAACATTCAAAACTTCAAGTTAAAATACCCAGAATTCAACAGCAACCAAATATAGTCATGACTGTGGGCTTTTTGCGATAGCGAACATCGTTGATTTTTGTTTTTTAATCCTTCTGCTTTAAATACTGTTTGACACCTGAATTGTTAAAAAATTCAGATGTCTAATAGTGTTGACTGCCACAGGTAACGTTATATGCAAGCAGAGTCGGGACGCTACGTTAGAATGTTCTTCTGGTATTGCTTTGTATCTTGTAATCCGATGAGAAGAAGACGTTACAGTTGAAACCTCTGTGTTTGTTGTTTATTATGAGACGTATCTCAATTTCCGAGTTAACTTTTATTGGATGAAATTAATAGATCTACATAATTACCTTAGAATAGATTGCAACAGAGACTATAGATCATCATTCTATATTGCAATGAACTTGAGTAGATCAGCTTACACAGAAAATAATCTATCTTGAACGTTCATGAAATTAGATCTTAATAACTGATCAGTGAAAACATCCTAGCAGTGTTTATTTTCCAGAGACAATAATAGAGAAAAAGGCAGTCGAAAAGACAGCTATAATCCCCTGCTGCATTAATGGATAGTGAACCGTGATCTTGACCCTATGTCAGCCAGTTTGGTTGGAACTTGATTCAGCAGTATATAAGGTTACACATTTGCTATGAGTTTCATGCCATTCAGCGCAGTCGTTAAAAATGACTGAGTGGGTCCACACGAAATGTAAGGCTAAAGGTTTTACCCTAACTGTACGTGACCTTGACTTGAGCCAGCATGGTTGGAACATGGAGTCTGCGCAGCGTCTTCATTAGTTACACACTTGTTCTAAGTATCATACAATTCAACAAAGGCGTGAAAAAGATAAGGGATGGACATGAAATATAAGACTCAAACCTTTGACCTTCAGCTGTGACCTTGACCTGGGACAGTTCGAAAATGGGTTCTGCACATCTTCTTTATTAGTTACACATTTGCTATCAACCTAGGCTAATTAGTTGTGGAGCGGACACAAAATTTAAGGCTGAAACCTTTGACCTTCAGCTGGCATGGTTTGAATATGGGTTCTGCACTTCATCTTCATTAGTTACACATTTGTTATAAGTTTTGTGCAATTCGGCCAAGGCATTAAAAGGTTATGGAGCGGATGCGAAATGTAAAGCTCAAACCTTTGACCTTAAATTGTGACATTGACCTTCAGTCGGCATGGTTGGAATGTGTTGGGTTTTTTTTATTCTTTTTAAGGATACAGTTACCTTTGTTATAGAGGTGAACTAAAATTGAGCTTTTTTGATGTACAGCTCTAAAAATAACAACAATATGATGGTAACAACATTTATTTCCAGTAAGTTTGGCCTCTGGCCCATAATACAAATATTTCAATAGTAACCATTAACCCCAATCATTAGAAAATCACTGGTATTTATCATATGATATATAATATACTTTATTATATACCTAGCAATGTATCGTCATGAATACAGGCAATTTAATGGCACAGTGGAATACAAAGTGACATATTGCATTTTCTGTATCATACATGTATGTCCGGTTTTCTGGGTCCGTATCATGCATTTCTGATGTGTTATATGCCGAACATATGCCAACCCCAATGAAGTCATGACGTGAACATTTACCTTTTTATGAATGGACATCGCGTTTAAAATAAAATTGTCGATAACATGTTTACGTTCATGTTCACGCGTAAAAGCGCTGTTTTTCACTTTGAAGGTATATAATAAAAGGAATATTACTGTAGTTGTGTTGATCCATTAAGCGGTAATTTTACGACCCAATGAATCAACACACTGCTGTGATATTCCCTATGTATTTTACAGAGACAATTTTAAGCATTGTGAGCAAATAATAAAGTCTTTTCCACAAAGTCTATGATAGCTAGAATGTTCTGTAACAGTCAAATTGGTGGCAACAACAAGTATACCAGTAGTAGAATCACAATAGCTTGAGCATGAAGTGCTGAGGTGAGCTTAAATCTAGCTTTATAATGTAAATCGATTAATCAGGTCGGTCACTTGTTTACATAACATTTTGTATATATACATTGCAATTTTTCTTACTAATGTTTTATTTAGTAGACATTGTATTAGTATTTAGCTTAGTGAATCAGGTATTGGTTTTCATTGCATTTTTCTCTAATTGAAATGTTTAAAACAGTGGAAATACAATGTTATGATATTGCAATGTTTGTATACAAGTGACAGATCTAATTAAACAGACTATACCAATGGGATTCAACCTGGTACAAAAAAATCCATAATTTCTATACCTGGTGTAGAAATGATGGACTTTTTTAATGGGTCGAATCCCTTAATTTGGACAATACCAGTAATGACAATAATATCTATTTACAGTAATTTTGGCCTCTGGCCCATAGTACACATAATCCAATGGTAAACCTTAAACCCAAATGAAAAGAAGTTGACTAGTATTTACACTATACATAATTTAAATTAAAGAATCTTCAATTAAACAAAATATACAAAAGTAAAACTGGCCAAAGAAAAATACAAGCAACAAACAGAATACGAAGTATAACAATCATTTAATTGCTCCAAGAGCAAAAAGGCCGAAATACTCTACCCCAAAGTCCTATGATACATTACATGTTGTATAGGTCTTTGCCTACCCCACCCCTAACCCTTTGTAAAACATCACTTTGAGTAGGCCAGACTGAATTTGGACTCTTTCATTACAAACAAAGACAAAAAGGCTGAAATCAGCCTAAAGGAGGAAGAATCACAGTTATGGCAGCAGAATGGATCCAGATTTTTGACAAACTGACAACCCAATGTATGTACCTTAGATGGCCTTTCCATTGTTTAAGATTAAAGGAATGACCTCTTAAACTTACTGGTTGACAGACAGAGGGCAAATCTATAGTACCCTTCATTTGAAAACAGGTATACTAAGGGACTAAAAAATGTAACCTTTCTTGTGAATGAGTACATACATGTTGTCATCCATATGAAGACAATTCAACCTTATTGCATGTAAATATGAGTTAACAATTTAACCAAATTGCCACGAAAATTTCAATATTGTTTTAAGTCCAACTGGTAAAAAGTATTTCAGTCATATATGGAGACTACACAGTGAAATTATCCTGATACTAAGGGTAAACCAACTTTGCCTGGCAAGAGAGACATACTATAGTACCATTTTTAATGGCCTGGGAGTGAACCCGAGACCTCTTAAACTTAAAGAGGTCACTCTACTAACAGGCTATAAAGACAGATGCAACTGTCCATAAAACACTCACTGGAGTTCAATGCACTTTTTGCATAAAAGGTAAGATATTTACATTGTGATCCAGTTTATGACTCCATGTGATTCCTGGCCTAGATTTTACAGAGGCAAACATTCTGGCAAAAATTCTAAAACATGAGTGCTAATGTTCCTTTGATTAGACTTAGTGATCTAGTTTTCAACCCCAGATGACCAAGTATCGAACTTAACCTAGATTTGACCAGGACAATCTTTTTGACTATTCGTCCAAATAATATGATATAAGAAACATGGAAATTCAAAGAAAACCCTAATAACAAAATTAAATTAATGTACCCCGCAGATATTGTAAATACAACAAACAAATGTACCCGCAAATATTGAAATAAAACAAACAAATGTACCCGCAAATATTGTAAATACAACAAACGAAAGAAGATCAGATCAATAAAATGTACCCGCAAATGATGTATACACAACTTGTGAAGTAAATGAAACAGGATTGTATCAATAAACACATAAGCACTTTATAAGACATAAGTTTACTATATTTCACTATCTTCCCATGAATCTATCACAAAATGTTCGCCCAAACAAAAGCCATCATCATTTTCTGAGTATTGGTTTAAAGTTTCAGAGTATTGGTTTAAAGTTTTTAAACCAACTGAAGGTAATTCAATTTTCTTCACAGAATCGATACTTGGATACTTGAAAGGTCCCATCTTCAGGTCAGGTGTCACAGTAATTCCTGATGATACAGATGTTTGATTACTTAGTTCATCGTTTCTGCCTACCATCGACTCATGCTCACAGATTGTGCTGACTTTTTCTGACAAACATACTGATGTGTTGTCTTCATCTTCTGTGTCAAGAACATCAATTCTGAAAAATTATAATATATTCCATGAACAAAACATAATATAGTGGAATTAGTCTGCAAGTTAAATTTACCATTCTAAAACATTTCTTGTTGAATAAGTTTAGTGATCCAATGGTAAGATTAAAAAGCAACAACTATATCAGTGTAGCACTACCACATAACTTTTACATCACTAAAGACTACATATCCAAGACAAAATTTGTCAACATTTGAGAACAAAACAGCAGTTAGTATTTTATTCCTCTACCGATTTCTATGGAACATACGTCACACTAAGGGAAAATATGTAAGCTTTCAACGAAACATAGAATCCCTATCAACAGCTGGGCTATTTAATCTAGCACCCTGTTAAAACCTTGGAAAAAAGACGGCTTGCAACTGTAGTGCGACACAGGGTGTTAGAAAAAAGTGCCATGCTGCTGAAAAAGATCCTATATTTTGTGGAAAGCATATCATTTTCCCTTAGACTGACGAATATTTAATAAAAATTGATGAAGAAATAAAATACTTACCCGGTAGGGCTATTTTTGTTTTTGAAGCGAAGCAAATTTTGTCTTGAGCCCAAATGCACTGATGGGACATGTATGGTTCGGGGATGAAAATGCCTTATATATATTATTACAGTGTCATTGATACCAAAATTACATGGACATTTTTGCTGTAAATATAGCGGTTCATATCTAAAGACAATCAGATTTTATTAAAGAGTTAACTACAGTACCCTTGTTAAGAATGATACCGCCTTGATACCCTAGTGGTAGACTCGGCTTCGCATACAAGAGGACTGAGGTTTGGTCCATGGTTACATCATACTAAACAAGATTTAAAAATGGCATCTGTGTTTTCAATGCTA
Source organism: Spisula solida (assembly GCA_947247005.1). Classification (NCBI taxonomy): domain Eukaryota; kingdom Metazoa; phylum Mollusca; class Bivalvia; order Venerida; family Mactridae; genus Spisula; species Spisula solida. Next base: position 34,522,453 of record OX365947.1, on the reverse strand, counting down.
GATACTCAGCATTCATGGGGGGAACTGGCTATTCTTTTCTCGTTTCCTCCAGACAATGGATAGCATCAGTTATGAGGTGTCTAGAGAGATTGATATACTGGTATGTTGTAGAACTTATTTCAGTAGCCACCAGAAATAAATCAGTATAAACAACAATCAACAATGATACAAAGTGCACGTGTAAACCAGACACACTGTATATATTTACCCGATTAAACATTCCTGTTTCTCACCAGTAGGAGCATCCCACTGATGAAGAGCTAGTCTCCATAGCTTTACTTGAGCATCCCATGATCGGCGACTAACCTTTGTAGATTTATTGGGTGTCATTGGATGGAGACCTTTCACTCGACAATGTCTGTAATTGAAAGAAGAAAATAGTCCAACTGATACTGTAAACCAATTTACTTTCGCGAACACTAACTTTCGCGTTTTGCTGATTGTCGGCATATTCGCGACTACAAATTTTTGCGTTTTTAGGTTTCCCGCAATGTCCATATTAATCTTTTTAGCACTGTCACGGCAACTTAATTTTGCAAAATTTTACCGCTTGCGAACTCGCACAAACTAATTTCTTGGTTTACAGTACAACTTCAATGTTAAAATGTTTTATAGCAATTACTATCAAACCACTTGCAAAACAATTTGAATTGTTGATAATAATTAAAACAGAATCAAATGACTACCTGTCCATGGGATTTTACTTAAAAGAATCACTGTGCTGTCTCATCATCGAAAGTCACGTCGACTTAGTATATAATTATACAGACAATTGCAGGCAGTGAATATTCACTGTGCTGTAATCTTTTAATTACGGTACATCCATGATGATATTAATATGAACTAAGGCACAGCCTATTTTAGTGAATAATATCTTAAATTTTAAAGAATAGCTCAAATGTACAGTCATTAGAAAATTTGTGACATTTTTGGATACGAAGTAACGAAGGACGTCACGTTATGTGTTTCCTCTTTGTTTTCCCAGTGTTCCAAGATGGAGGTCGATCAAAGTGCTATACGAAGCAACATAGTATTTATCTCCCTTATTTATAACGTGTTCTAGATAGGCCTGCTAGAGTTTTTGGAATATTTTTAAACATCATTTAAATATAAAAGAAAATTTATGAGCTACAGAATAACGCATTTAGGTAACTTTTGTTATTCTATTAGCGGCCATTTTTCAGTATCATTCTGTGACTCCGAGACTGTAACACAAATTTTCAGATCCATTAGTGAATTCAAACTCTGACCAAACCACGTGACACATTGACTTATAGCGAAATTTATTCGCTATTATTGAACAGTACAAAATTGGCTGACTTTCTACAATATTTGGACAAAGGTCAGTCACTCACTTTGGTATCATTTCTATGTATTTATCATAGCCAATGGTGTTTTTCCCAAAATCAACATCCTTCTGTCTTCGTGCGAGCGTTGTCTGATCTGTCTCTAACACAGTCAATCTGCATCACAAAAACAAACAATAATGTTAAACCAAAAAGTATGTTTTTCCCAACCATGACATAACCCAACAGGAACATGAACAAAGAGACAATTGGCCCCAAAGCACTCACCTCATGACATTGCAATTTTGGTAAAATTTGTAAGATTTTTATTATATGAGTCAACTAGTTTTTGACACCCATATGTGAACTTTAATGTTCAGGGCCCACAATGGGGCATTGTCATACAATGAGGAAGAGATTCAATGTAGAGGTTCAATGTAGAGGGTTCAAAGCTGATTCAATTTTAGTAAGCAATTTACTACAATGCACTGTTACAATTTGTATGACATTGTGTAAACCATGCATGTATTTAGTATTTACCCAGTTATCTTATCCTGATCACCACCAACAGGAGCGTTCCACTGATGGGGAGCTATTCTCCATTGTTTTACTTCAGCTTTCCATGATCGATGACTCATCTTTTTTGATATATTGGGTGTTATTGGATGGATACGTTTCAAACGTTCGTGTCTGAAAATGTAACAAGCAAAGATAGAATCCTGTCTATCAAATATCATAAACCCCCTGCAAAAGACAAATTGCTTGAACCATCTTTTAACAGACCAATAATTTGTAAACCCTATAAAATAATTTCAACAAAAACATAGGTATGAGAGGGGAGCCTTTATTACAAATCTGACATGCTGAAGGTAATATAAAGTATCAGGGGTCCTACTGAGGCATAACGCCTAATACTGAAAATGAGTCTTAATTCAAATTTGGTTCCATTGGCACACATCTCTACAACAAATCTCTGTTTAAGACATAGTCCTATATTGTTAAATATCAGTATTTGAAACTTCAAATGACCATAACTTTGCCAATTCTTTGAATTTTATCATCAAATTATTTTTGTTTTCCGCAGAAAATTTCATTCTTTCAACCACAACAAACTAGGATTAATCCGAAATTATAAGACCCATTAAGTATTTTGACAAAGGTAGGGGAGCATTTATTACAAACCTGACACGCTGAAGGCAATATAAAGTATTTAGACAAAGGTAGGGGCGCATTTATTACAAACCTGACATGCTGAAGGCAGTATGAAGTATTTAGACAAAGGTAGAGGCGCATTTATTACAAACCTAACACGCTGAAGGCAATGTAAAGTATTTAGACAAAGGTAGAGGCGCATTTATTACAAACCTGACACGCTGAAGGCAATGTAAAGTATTTAGACAAAGGTAGAGGCGCATTTATTACAAACCTGACACGCTGAAGGCGATATAAAGTATTTAGACAAAGGTAGAGGTGCATTTATTACAAACCTGACACGCTGAAGGCAGTATAAAGTATTTAGACAAAGGTAGAGGTGCATTTATTACAAACCTGACACGCTGAATGCAGTATAAAGTATTTAGACAAAGGTAGAGGTGCATTTATTACAAACCTGACACGCTGAAGGCAATATAAAGTATTTAGACAAAGGTAGAGGTGCATTTATTACAAACCTGACACGCTGAAGGCAATATAAAGTATTTAGACAAAGGTAGAGGTGCATTTATTACAAACCTGACACGCTGAAGGCAATATAAAGTATTTAGACAAAGGTAGAGGTGCATTTATTACAAACCTGACACGCTGAAGGCAGTATAAAATATTTAGACAAAGGTAGAGGTGCATTTATTACAAACCAGGCCACGATTCCACAAAAAAACTTAAGTTATTGCTCAGCTGAGACTGTTATTTTGAATTTATTATATGACTACAAGTATAGTCTTGTGATGTAGATTGCTACCAGAAACTGTGTATTTATGGCTAAATAATGATATACATGTAGTAGGTGCTTTTTGTATGTAATGCTCATGTAAATCCAACAGTAATGAATAATAAAGAACGTCATACTTGAGCCTGTTATAACAGACTTAAGTTTTTGCTTTAGATGTTTATAACTGAAAAACACTATTTTCTTTAAAAATTGGACTTATAATGTATTGTTCTATTAAATAGGCATCTAACTGTGATGAAACAGTATATACAAGTGTACATGAAAGTCATTTACCAACAAAATGTTTTTAAAATAGCAGTCTCAGCTGAGCAATAACTTAAGTTTTTTCGTGGAATTTGGGCCTGACACGCTGAAGGCAATATAAAGTATTTTGACAAAGGTAGAGGAGCATTTATTACAAACCTGACACGCTGAAGGCAGTATAAAGTATTTAGACAAAGGTCAGTTACTCACTTTGGTGTCATTGCAGTGTATCTATCATATTCCACAGTGTTCTTCCCATAATTAACTTCCTTCTGTCTTTGTGCAAGTGTCATCTCATCTACCTCTAACACACTACAAATAATGTTACACCTAACAGTTTGTATAGTCCGGAGAATTTGAAACAACTCTCAACCTATTAGCATAATTTAACCGATGATATATTGTCTATATTTATAATCCTGGTTGTATGTTTTCATAAGCGGAAAGTATTACGAAGACGCTTGAGATGTAATACCAACACAAATCTAAAGGACCGTTATTGCACGATTTGCTCGCGGAAATTTATATATTCAACACAAGAACCATGTAATGTATTCATGCATAAAGGTCAGGATCAGGTCAAATTCTCTGAGCTTTATAAGTGTATGTTTTTATTCTGTCACATACAATAGCATTGCCTTTGACTTACTTTCATATTAATAGCTATCTACCAGTTCCAACTTGCTCATCTATGTACAAGCAACAGGTAACATCTTCATATGTGAAGGACATGAATGCAGCTAAATGCCACGGAAGGGCACACAACTTCCTCAATAACGGAATACCAACAGAAACAAAAATAAGGGGCCATTGGCTAAAAAACTGAATACCGGTACATCAAAAGTTTTATTTTTAAGGAATGGGCTTTGTGCTATTTAGATGATGAGCTAACAAGTGGGTCAAGATGGTCCTAAATCGCTCACCTGTCATTTCACCCCAGATGACCTAATGTTGAACTAAACTTAGATTTTATACATACATGACTTATGTGACCACCTTTCATAAAGATAAAGTCATAATTGGGACCTTAAGTGTCTGTGTCGAATAGCTTTTACACAAATTTGGCCTTGGAAGACTATATATTGCAAGGGGCCCGTATTTTGTACAGACCGCCATGTTGCATGCCCAAGATGCCAAAATTGTGACCTCTAATGTCCTTTGATTTTTCCTAGTATTTGTACGCGGATGAGCCAGTATCGCAAGGGACCCAGATTTTGTGTAGATGCTCATTGTGACCAAGTTTCATAAAATGATTAAGAAAACAAGCTATAGAACATTGAGTAAATGAGGTTTTCTTTCATAAGCCTAGTTGGTGACCTAGCTTTTGACCCCAGATGACCCAGTTCCAAACTTGTCCTATATCTTACAGAGACACACATTGTGGATAAATGTCAGAAATATTATGTTTAAAATACGCCCTCTGTAGTGTTATCAAGGTTGTTCTTTGATTAGGGTCTGGTGACCTAGTTCTTGATGCCAGATGACCCTGTTGCCAACTTGGACATACCGGTAACTAGAAGGGTTTTTTACTTTAAAGCGTATGACTCCCACAAAGGGCCGTAACTTTTAAATTTGGTAACAAACACCGGACAATTTTGCACAACTGACATTGGTACCATGTTTTTTCATTGAAATCTGACTAATTGGGGAACAAACGTGAACAACTTTTTTGAGCCAATAAAGGCAACAACTCCAGCAATTATCACCTAACCAAAATTTCTGACAATATGCACAACTAGTGGTACTAACTAATCATGTGAAATTTCATTGAAATTCCCCCAGTGGTTAAGGTCCTTCAAGACAAACAGGCATCCAGCCATGGAAATAACTGCAGAATTTTTAAACAAGAGGGCCCTAGATCACTCACCAGTCCGGTCTCTGGGCAGAAAAAGACTAAAATGGCTAATTTCCAGGCCTTGTAATACTATACTATATGGAGATTGTGTACACTTTGGAATATTGTTGTATTCTGACAAAAAATATGGTTGCTATGGATACAGAAACAGTTAATTACTTCCCTTAAACTGGATTTTCGTTTACCACAAAATTATCGATGCTATGTTGACAATTTATGGTATGTGCATAGAGATCAATGTTGGGATGACACCTATTAATTAATGCTTCAATTTGCCGCAAATTGTGGTTGCCATGGCAACAGAAACATCGAAAATAATTTAAACGTCATGGCTTCAAACCAGTAGTGGACTTCTGTATTGCTTGCAATTCTTAGTGACTTATTTGTAATTTAAGGGGTATAATCCAAGAAGGCCTGGGCCAATTAGGCTTATAATTGAACTTGGCCTACATATTTTACCAAGTTTGGAGACAATCAGATTTGAATTAGAGTACAAACAAGGCTAATTTATCATTTGATTTTTGGTATTCAAAAACCATTATCCAGGAATATGAAGAAGGAATGGACTATTTGGCTGATCGAACTTTGCCGAGATATTATGCCCACAAAACATTGTCACCAATTTTGAAGGCAATCTGATGAGGAATGTTTCAGATAGAGTACAGGCAAGACCAACTTCTCATTTTTTTGGTAATTCAAGGGCCATGATCCAAGAAGGCCTCAGGCAATTAGGCTGATAATCAAACTTCGGCCAGATATAATGACCATAAACGAAGACGATCAGATGAAAACCTTTGGAATTAGAGTACAGACAAATCACCTCTCAATGTTGTTCACTTAATCATCAAAGGAATATGACAATGCACTTTGAATTATAAGTTGTTAAAAAACTTGTACCTACACTTAAACATTTGCATTTTTAAGTCCAAAAGGGTCATGATGTCAAACAAGTGTGCAAAGTTTCAAAGGACTTTGAAAATATAAGAGGTTGAAAAAACCTGTACCTAAACTTTAACATAAGCATTACGCAGACGCTCGGGTGACTGCAATAGCTTCTCTTATTCTATGAATAATGGAGCTAAAAAACTGATAAAGGTCAGCATCAGGTTAATATCGGCAAGCTATACGTGGTGAGGACATAAACAACACTGAAACAATTCTATCATTTCTAAAATGCAATTTTATTAACTTTACAATGAACACCTTGTAGTATTGTTAAATAATTATTATGAAAACCTGTATACATAATGTATACAAAATTTGAGAGAAATAAAATCATATGTGACATAAGCTTACAATTCTGAACCTCAAAAGACTTACTGTACACCAAGACCAGGAGTTCTACTGAGGCATAATGCCCAATCCTGAAACTAGGCCGAAAATCATTTTTGGGTGCCAATAGGACACATCTCTGCACCAAAACTCTGTTCAATAGTTAAAATTCAGCTTATGAAATTTCAAATGACCGTAACTCAGTAAATCCTTGGTATTTTTCATTCTGCATCAAACCCGGATTATTCCAGAATGGAGGACCCGTGCAAGACTTCATCAAACCTAGATCATGGTTTATGGACTTATCATTCATAAAAGTTCAAATAAATGTTTTGTGCATCAAAAAAGTATGACTTTGAACAAGTCAACATAATTGATGATCTTTGTATAGTGCAGAGATATCAACCTGATCCTGACCTTAAGGCCTAAATTAAAATATTGTTTGTTTGACCTTTACCTACCTACCAAATAAAATTGCCCCTACCCAAATAATTACAATACATATATTATATTGCTTTCCAGTAAACAGATTCATTTTCATTTCTTATCTGACATTTTAATGATACTTTTCACACTTATAAAATTTTATTGTTAAATGTTTATGTATTACAAGCATACATTTTGGCAGGGTATCTTCAAAGAGTATCTACAAGCAGTATGTATAATAATAAAAAGACTATTATTACAGACTACTGAGACAACACAAAATATACACAATAGATATAAAATTATTTACCTACCTACCAATCCAATATAAAAGTATTGGGTCGGTAAAGGTCAAACAAACCATATTTTAATTTAGACCTTATGTATGAATATTTCACAAGTTTTTTGGTTGGATAAATCAATCTCCACAAGCAAATTGGCATAATGATTATCAGTCCTTTAGATTTGTGTTTGTACTTATCATCGAGCATATTCGTTATACTCCCAACTTATGAAAACATAGAACCAGTGTTAAATGTAGACCAGAAATCAGCAGTTAATGAATTATACTAATAGAAAAAGATCAAGGTAATATATATCCCCGCACTATAGCTCTAAATGAAAATGCAACATTAGTTCAGAATAAACAATTTCTCAGATAATCATTCCTGTTCTACCCTTACTGTTCAAGCCTCATTAATCTTATCATCGTCTATAACATACTGTGACCACAGCGTATAATGCCTGATCCTGAAAATAAGATACATATCTGTTCCAGGTGCCATGAGCACTCATCCTTACACTTTGTTTCAGACATTGTTCTATTGTTAAAATTCAGCTTTTTGAACTTCAAATAACCATTACTGAGTCAATACTTAGAATATTTTCACAAAATAACTTATTTGCTGCAGGAAAGTTAATTCTTTCGAATGCAGCAAATCCGGATTATTCAGGAATTGTATGAGCCATGTCTGAGTATACCGGCATTAATGGATTTGCATTCATTTGAGGACAATTTAACTTCGTTCAGTACAGAAAAAGGTACTAAACGTACTGACAAACTTCTAGTAAAAGAACCTACTAAGTTCTCATGTTCAATAATAGATCCAGTGCGTGAAAAATGAGTTCATTTCTGTAAGGCCAAAAATAAAATATTGTTTGTTTCCCCTTCCCGACTCCCCCCCCCCTGGCTATTTAGGGTTGGTTAGTCAAATATTATTTTTTAGATATTTCATCGTCCATTATTTTTGTTTTGCCTATATATGCACATTACTATTTCTACAGTTTTGTTTGATATTAATTGTGAATACCTTGTGTATGGTGATCTGTGAGTTTTTTGCCAGTATAAAGGTCCCAACAGACATTGTATATGATGACTTGTGAGAATAGGGCAATTTTTTTTTCAGGTGGTCAATAAAATATTATTACAGTAGTGAATTTTTTTCCAAATTTTTTTTTAAATTATGCAAAGTTCCTGTGGACTGATCTATAGAGAAGGATGTTATGTTTTGGTATGTTATACAATACAAAAACATGAGATAAGATCTTATAATAATGAGTCTACATAATATGATCATTTAAGTGCCACTACTTGTATCTTCCTCTCCTTTGATGATATGGTGAACCACCACCACCATGCCTGCTGTCACGATCTCGACGATAAGTCTGTAACACTTGGTCCTGTTTATGCAATACTCTCTGTCGTCTTGATTCAATACTCTCATTATTTGAATGTCTGTCATTATAGCTATTTGGGCTGCCTCTATAATTATCGTGACCCCTATCGTCTCCGCCACGACTTCGGTCCCGCGAACGATTATCTCGTCGACGATCATCATCACGATCTCTATCTCTTTCACCTGAGCTACTACTAAGATCAGATCCATGCCAGGTGTGAGATCTTTGAAAATTAGGAGGAGTTGCTCCAGTGCCTTGATTCATGACGGGTTGACCAATCATGTATGGGTTTTGTGGTACAACAGTCATTTGTACATTCATATATGGATTTAACACATTTTGAGGTTGATTATTTTGATATGGATTCATTGCATTTCTGAACTGCCCTTGACCACCCATCTGTTGTTGTTGCTGCTGTTGTTGTTGTTGCTGCTGTTGCTGATGCACAGATCCTGTAAGAAAACAAATTACAACAATACATGTACAACTGTACACCCATTTCAATGACTATTATTTTTCAATGACTATTTGACTGAGTAGTCAAAATTACTGTATAATAAATATATATTGGTGGGTGCCTGTTCTGTTAAACTACAATGAACTAAAAAGAATCTGATACTTTGTAGTATAAAAGTGGTTCAAGGTCAATTGTGACAATCAGATTGTTATGTACATACAACATGTAATCCTGTAATAAATGTTTATAATTATTTTAATAAGTTTCTGTGAGCTAATGAATTTTCAATTAGTACAATTTCACAATACTATGAGAACATTCCAACAAAACATTCATGATCAAATTCATAAGGGCATAATATTAAATATTGTTACCGTTTTTGTATTCATTATGCACCAGTCAATATTTTGCCGCCCGGGGGAGCGGTGGGCGACCAAGGGGGAATAAGACATTTTCATTTTTTGATGTCTAAATCCCCACCGTGGGGCACAGTATTTCATCAGGGTACTTTAATAAAAACACGTATAAAAGTATCGCTGTCATCTTTCGCAGTATCGAAATTCCCGGACCAAAGTCTATTTCCCGGGACTCGGAGTCGATAAGGTTATCAAATTCCCGCCTGTCGGGAAGATTCGTCTGTCTTATTCCCCCTGTATCCCTGCCGCTCCCCCGGACGGGCATAATATTGACTGGTGCATTAGCTCTGAATGACTTACCTGGTCGGGTTTGCAACTTAAGATTTCTTCCAAATAGTTGCGTTCCCTCCATTAACTTGATAGTGTATGGAACAGATTCAACATGAGAAAACTGAACAAATGCAAATGATTTTTGTCGTCCATCTCTTTCTTTTGCAATCTTGACACTCTCTAATGGACCAGCCTATAAAATAACAACATCAAAAATACGATACTTAATGGTGTTAACTCTAGCACAATAAACTCTATTGGTTGTCAGCCTACAAGACATTCAGTATCTCTAGGTACACAGGGATTGCCACAAGTTCGAATCTCTAGGTACACAGGGATTGCCACAAGTTCGAATCTCTAGGTACACAGGGATTGCCAAAAGCTCGAATCTCTAGGTACACAGGGATTGCCACAAGTTCGAATCTCTAGGTACACAGGGATTGCTACAAGTTCGAATCTCTAGGTACACAGGGATTGCTACAAGTTTGAATCTCTAGGTACACAGGGATTGCTACAAGTTTGAATCTCTAGGTACACAGGGATTGCCACAAGTTTGAATCTCTAGGTACACAGGGATTGCCACAAGTTTGAATCTCTTGGTACACAGGGATTGCCACAAGTTCGAATCTCTAGGTACACAGGGATTGCTACAAGTTCGAATCTCTAGGTACACAGGGATTGCTACAAGTTTGAATCTCTAGGTACACAGGGATTGCTACAAGTTTGAATCTCTAGGTACACAGGGATTGCCACAAGTTTGAATCTCTAGGTACACAGGGATTGCCACAAGTTTGAATCTCTAGGTACACAGGGATTGCCACAAGTTTGAATCTCTAGGTACACAGGGATTGCTACAAGTTTGAATCTCTAGGTACACAGGGATTGCCACAAGTTTGAATCTCTAGGTACTTAGGGATTGCCACAAGTTTGAATCTCTAGGTACACAGGGATTGCCACAAGTTCAAATCTCTAGGTACACAGGGATTGCCACAAGTTCGAAACTCTAGGTACACAGGGATTGCCACAAGTTTGAATCTCTAGGTACACAGGGATTGCCACAAGTTTGAATCTCTAGGTACACAGGGATTGCCACAAGTTCGAATCTCTAGGTACACAGGGATTGCCACAAGTTCGAGTAAGCAATCCTAAAAAGAATATTTATCCTCCTGATTTTTTCCCAGCTAATTACAGGCACTTATCCAAGAAGTTGAATCAGTATGTTTTAATGCACTTTGAAAATGGGAAAGGGTCATATTTCTAACTGACTGATTGAATCAAGCTTAAACCAATATGATTTCCTGAGGGGCCCAAATTCACACTTACTTAGCAAATTAAGGTGTCCCATTTGACACTTGTGTGCATTTTGATATTACGATTTGCTTAAAGATGTAGTTTAAGTGTTCTTTTTTACATATATAATTTGACCTGATCTTGACCTTTGTCTGTAAATGAATGTAAAAAAAATACCAATGACAACGTCACAAAATGCAACAAAGAAAGAATGGCATGCCAAAATAGTGCGTCCATGGGATATATTCGTACACAGACAAGGACAGTTTAAAGCCTAAATGCAAATTATCAATCTATTTTAAGTACAAGTTATATAAGAGACTGTGCTTGATTATAAGAGAGATCATGTTTGTATACAAAAGGGTTAGTACCACCAGCTAGCTATTGGTGAATGACAGGTTTTTATTGTACATTCATCCAATAGATAACTGGTGGGCATTTTGCATATGAATACGGTGATATCTCCCATTCTCAGCCACTCGTCCAAGAAAATTCGAAACAGGCCATAATTTGTATCAGATTAAACTGGAGTTAGGCTACTTAGTTGTTAGATCATTCGGGGTTAACACCGATTCTTAACAACTTTCTGTTATATACAGCTGCCAATTCACCTTGCTAACCAGTGTTTTTCCTGTAATGTACTATTAAACCAGTACTACCTCCATGGAACCAGCTACAGTAGAACTTCGATGCCTCGAACTACCTTCGGACCGGGAAAATAGTTTGAGGGATCTAGGGTGTTCGAGGCATCTATGGTATCCAAGAATATGCATGGGTATAAGTTCGACCTGATGTCGGTACGTGTAAATTTACAAATCGTGTTTGTATATTGCATAATTTATGTGTATAACTAATATAGGTCTATATTTTTTGTAATTTTATTCATAACAATAATGAAACAATATATATGTTGACCAAATTGACATGAAATCTGACTTATCTCCTACAAGCTCTCGAGTGTTCATGCGTGTAAGGTTTCTCGTTAAACAGCATATTTATATACGAGTATAAAAATATATGCGAGCCACAAAATTAATATCATCATGTCCTGGGTCAAGTTCGACTACAAATCAATAAATGGAAATGTAACAGATTATTTTGACAAACGTTAAAAATGATTATTTTATTCCGATTTATTTAAAAATAAATAAGTTACAATTTCCTGGACGGCCTTCATTAACCATTTAATGGATGTATAAATGTTTAAAAACATGTTACACAATGAAGTTGAACACAAAGAATTGTTTGGTACAGTAATTATCACAACTTGTCGCCGACTACCCGCGTTCGAACAATGGATTTTAACAGTCAATGAAAGGTGCAAAAACTTGTATTGTTCGACTCATCTAGGGGTTAATCATTGCAAGGGACCGTCCAATCAGTTCGAGTGTTCGACCTAGATACTGTTCGAGTCAACTTCTGTTTACCATATGAATAAAGAAGGAATTTTGACGGGACCAAAGAACTAGTTCGAGGCATCTAGGGTGTTCGAGGCATCGAAGTTCTACTGTACTTCTCTACATTTGGAGGAAAATCATGTGCAATGACTTGTAGAAATTAGAATTGATATAATGAACCAATTACTGAATAAAAATGTGTAAATGTTACATATAAATCGCGAGTGTAGGACAAAATTCCAGAGGTGTTCTGATTGACCAGAAATTGGCCTCAGGGGGGTTACGTAAAGAGCAAACAGGTAGAATATTCGTGATTATTTTTGCCAAAATATAAGAAATCTTACTTGAACACAATAACAACACTATAATATTTTACGACCTCGCCAACAATTGGTTTTCATAAACAATATATTCAACTTGAAAAATGTGCATATTTTTTTGCCATCGTTTAGTAGTTACGAATAAAATACAATATTTCAAATATAAAGCATGTTAATTAAGGTTATTGTGTTGAAGCAAGACTTTTCACTAATTCTTGCCTTTTGGCAAAAATGATCGCGATTACCAGGTCTATTATATATTATATTTTTCCTAACAGGCACATTTAGCAAGATAATCAAAGAAAAAATAAGACTGTTAATTGAAATATGTACATATTCAAAGATATGCATCAGAGACTTCTTAGTTTTAAACAATTTATTGCAATTGCATATTTATGCAATATCCTGATTTGTGTATCAATTGATATATATGATATACCTGTGTGTTATACACAGATTGGGCAAAATAATAGACCTGATTACTATACCTGGTTGCTCTATATGCTATATGCAGCCACCCCCAGAGGTATTTCGAAGCATCACTCACACTGTTGATGGATTAATTCTGCAATCCCTGAGTACAGCCTATATGTATTTTTTTCAATATTTTTATCATCATACTTTTGAGCTTATTCAAGTTATTGCTCAGACAAACCCTTAAATTAACCAACAAACATCCATAATTTTAAAATGCAATTAAAAATGTAACTTCATATACAGAGTTTAGTTTACTAATTCATGTGAATTACATTATTAAATAAAATGGGTCGAGTCGGTGTGGGGCCGAAACTGCAAGTGGTCGAAAGGACTCTGAATTTACCTGAAGGAAGAGCTCATACAATAGATCTTCCGTAACCTCTGGAAGATTACCAACCCACAAAGTTTTATCAACATCTGACATGGCTCCCTCAACCAACGTTGGACCCACTATGTAAACAAATTGTGAGGAAAATGTCTCGTCCGAAAAAGCGCATTTAGCTGGATTCCCAAATTCCCGGGAACCAGTGACAGTCCGAGTGACGTTCTTCCTGTCACATGGTTCTTGTTTATGTTTTTTGGACTCGTCCGTCTTAGGGATTTTTTACTTATTTATATCCTATTTACATGGAAGCTCGTATTAATTTTTGTATTAATTAGACAATTTTAACAGAAAATACAATATAAAATAACTAAATCCGTTATTATTTTACTGTTCGAAGATACGTTTACGCGGAAATGATCCTTTTGTATATCTTGAACTTATACTAAACACCTCAAGATTATAAATGAGATAAACCACCACGAAGTGAACAGGAAATCGATCGCTAAAATGGCTGTATTCACGGCGTAATTTCGGACAAAAGGAATGACATATTGTTCTATATCGCTATTTAATACTCATCTGCCTGTGTGTTTATCATGGCAGAACTTTTGTCTGTACACGTCCATGTACCGCAGAGGGATGACAGTTTAGCTAGAGAGTTGTGTCAAGGATCAAAACGGAATTCACAAAGTCAAACACAACCACAAGACATTAAGCATAAATATGACCTTTCAAAGAAAAGGAGTTTAGACATTCAGTTCAGGAATCTTAAATATACAGTGAAGGATGGACACCATAAGAAAGGTATTTTTCAAGTTAATATTTGTAATGCTCATTGCTGAATTCTTTACCAGTCTGGTCTGCAGATCAGCTGATCACTTGCCCTGCTTAGGTCATGGTTCACCTGTGATCAGGAGCCTGTTGCCTCACTAAGGCGCTACCGAGCCCTTTTTGGTAGCGCTTTACTACGTCTATGCAACGACACTTTACCAGTGAGCAGTTTTCGCCGATAGTATACCATTTCTCAGCACTTTGCTAGACGAGTGCTTGCTTTAATAATATGCAACAGACCGATTCTGTGGCGCTCCTTAGTGCTTTGCTGTGCAATGGTCTATTAACCGTGAGCACTCCCCAGTAGCATATAAAAAGCAAGACGTTTCCTAACATAGCGTTATCAAGCGCTCGGTAGCGGTTTGGTTAGGCAACAGGCTCCAAGTCACATGTTAAATATGTATGCAATATTCTGCAGTCCACTCTGCATCTATATTTATTTGTGGATGTGCTATTCGATGCATGAGTTTATTTTAATATTTAGTGTGTAAAACGAATGCTTGCTTGTAGCTCTCGCCTCCCAACTACTGTATAAGTGGTTAAGTTCGCGTCGTGGAAATCTTCACGTTTTTCGCGAATGGCACATTTTCGCGAAGTTTTCCGCCCGCGTAAATATCGGCCATCGTTTATGTACGATCAACAATGATTTCACCACTTACTTTGTTTGTTTGTATTATACAAACCAATATAGGAAATGTTAATGAAGTGTGATATGAAAATAAAAGAAAACACAAAGTTCTGTAAAATGACGAATACTTGGAAAATTACAGTAAAATAGATATTATATTGACATTTCAACCGTCACAGCTATTTTACATACGTACACGGGTGAGTCACTGGTGTAAACACACTTTATTATGATTTATTTAATTCAGTCACGGAAATACATTGGACGGAATGGCAACTCATTCAACTCCCGCTATATTTCCTATATAGGCCGCCATATTGGAATGAAATATCGCGATCGGCTTACTTGTACGAGACTTTATGAGATTCTCAAGTTGGCGCTATTTTTCCCGCTAGTCGCCGCCATCTTGGATTATTTCACCAATTCAGTCTGATTTGTCAATGAGATATTTGTTTTCATTTAAAGCAGCTCTTCGTCTAAATAAGCAAAGATAGGTGTTTATTTGTTCCGTTGTGTGTTTGGAACGTTTTTGTATAGATAGTTTGGACGATTCATCTGTCAATTGTGACATGGACCACATTTTCTGTGACCTATCCTGATCGATAAATATTCCATCGACAGGTTTTGGATTGCTTCCGATATTTACTTTTTTTAAATCCCTAAGGAAACTTATTTACGACTGTTTTTCTTATAAATCAATATTTTTTGTAATCTTTGGGGTGTCCTCTATTTGTTGAAAATGATCAAACCACTTAGTTTTGTGGTTTTGACACGAAAAAAAGATTTCTTTTCGATAAGTCATGTTTACAATTATCGTGCTTACCGAAGCGCGCAATGCATTATGGGTAGTCAGGTCATAACTAGGCTATTTTTAGACCTGCGTATCCGTTTTGTGTATATCCGTGATTCAGTCCTATTTATTTCGCTTTGTTAACGTGCACAAAATTTAATGTATTCCGGATTACATCTGTATTAATACAGAGTTACTGGCGTGCCTTCATTGAAAACATCAAATATGCTAAAAGTTTGTTGATCACACATGCAAAAACAACAGGTGAAAGCATGTCACGATGTGTATACTATGCATACAGGTTTACAGTGTACTATGTTAGTTTATCATAAACTGTGAATGGGGACCTATTGTTCTAGGTGTGAAAAATGATTATGTACAATGAGACACTAAACAAAGACGTGACAAGTTTATTACGATTTATTCAGTTACATGTATATTCAATAGAGTCAATATAAATGACCAACAGTAGTATTAATTTCATACATAAAGATTATCTCTTGTGAGCGTATCTGAACACAAATCATGCTAAATACACAAAAATATGCATAAAATACGAGGTCAAACCAAAACGTATCCCCTCGATAATTACAGTAATTTATTATTATAAGACAATCTGACTGGTACAGTTATACTGGAAAATAGCATTTCTTAGCGATTTTCACGACGTGTAATTCTTCGGAAAAAATTGTATTTTCGCGAAGATTTATGTACGCGAAATGCCTAGAATGATGGATTCGCGAACTTTTCGACACGCGAACATATCCACTTATACAGTATTATTTTACTGAAGCATCCAGTGCGGCAATTGGAATATGCAGACATGGAAAAGGCACAATTTCTTCTTGGAATTTTGCGTATACAGAACATGAGGCGGAACTAAAACCTCAATAGGTTTTTGGGACCGAGTTGATTTAACAAAAAATAATTCGACAATACATGCATTAAATCTGTATAATCTGTATATCCTTTCCGCTACCATAGCGTACTAATGCAGACTCGCCGGGATGGCCATTTCGGCCTTCCGTAGTTTTCGACCTAAATGCCCAAATTCGGGAATTTTGCTGTCATGGGTACACAGGCATCCCAGACTACAGGATATTACGGGCCCAGGGTCGTGCACAGGTTTTTGGGCCCGCTAGACCCCTTTGAAGAGCGCTTTGAACGTAGATTTTACAAAACTGAAATTACTGGTCCTACCCGCCATTGCGGTACGATTCCCTGTGATATTGCATTAACATTTAGCGCCAAAAAGTTTTTATTTTTCTATAGCAGGAATATAAGGCTAGACAAAGGGGTCAGGACCTATGCTCTAAAGGGACCAAAAAGTAGGCCTGTCAAGCTAAAAAAAAAAAAAAGAAAAAAAAAGAAGTTTTTCGCGCAAGGGTCACCGTCACATCGTCATTTCCGGTGACCTTTAGTCGAAATATTGACAATTTTTTCTACTTTCGGTTTGAGGTGGGTGTGTAGCATCCGGATGTATCGAGTTTTTATCAGTGCTGTAAGTCAATAGTGGCTCAGGGACGGTGTATAGGGACCATATGAATTTCTCATAACCCCCCAAAAAATCGTGGTAGCGGAAAGGATATAAAGTTAAATGTAGACAGAAACAACATGTCAGTCTGTTCGGGTGGATAATGCTCTTGACT
Source organism: Spisula solida (assembly GCA_947247005.1). Lineage (NCBI taxonomy): Eukaryota > Metazoa > Mollusca > Bivalvia > Venerida > Mactridae > Spisula > Spisula solida. The sequence continues at coordinate 34,504,896 of OX365947.1, read as the reverse complement.
ACTGTTTGGTAACCCAGAAATAAATGCATGTGTATTGTGCTGTACACCGATCACGTTAAAGAACCAAGTAGTCTATTAGGAAACGTGGGGATTCCTTATTTCACAAAACTGTCTCTTCCCTATGAGGTCTGAGGTCAATGGCCAATCTTGAAAGGAAAAAAGTCACCATGCCTCTACGACTGTCTCTGTCAATCGTTAATCAGACAAAAATGTTGTCAGTAGGAGGCAGAATGAATCTATTCCCGAAATGTCGAATTATTTACTTCATTCGTGATTAGTGGTTGGATGTAGAACTTTGTCAGTTGATGAATGTACAATTTACTTCATTATGCGACATTTATTTTAAGTCTTCTGAAATCTAAGCTTGTCGGACAGTCCTAACCTATGTTATAACTAGTCCATGTTCTTAATCATTTTAATGGCAGTGATTGGATGAAAAAATCATTTTAAATGCACCGTATCCTTAAAATACTACTGAAACAACCTTTCATATAAGTTTTTTTATGCCATCCAGGTCACGATGGCATTAGCTCTATATTATACATGTAGAGATCTGATAGTCTGCCCATGGCCCTCTCTCTACTTAGGGGGACTGGGGCCTTTGACAGGGCCCGAGGGGGAATTTCCCGTTGTTTGAAGGCCTTATAAAGGGGAATTGTATATAATAATAAAGATAGTGATACTGTTTACTAAGTTTAGTATGGTTCAGTTGGTATGAATATATACATCTAGAAAGGATTTTGATGGTTGGGTACCTCATATAGATCTTCATAATGTTAAAAATATTTTAGGGATTTTTTCAGAAAGGAATGAAAAACAGTACTTTTTGGATAGGGACTCAGCTGTCATTAAAGTGTCATTCCGTCCACCCCTTTTGTTTCTCTGGCACTGTTTAAATGACTTGACAGAATTGTTAAGCATGTCACGTTAAAATGTTTTAATTTGCTTCTAAAATTATTTTAAATTCTATGATATGACGATTGATTGAAAGGGAGTGTGCCCAGTGTGGCGCCAATCAATTACTTGTATGATAGGGACTCAGCTGTCATTAAAGTGTCATTCCGTCCACCCCTTTTGTTTCTCTGGCACTGTTTAAATGACTTGACAGAATTGTTAAGCATGTCAGGTTAAAATATTTTAATTTGCTTCAAAAATTATTTTAAATTCTATGATGTGACGATTGATTGAAAGGGAGTGTGCCCTGTGTGGCGCCAATCAATTACTTGTATGATAATGTTTATCAATGTGACCTCACTCTGTTATCTTGTTTATCTCTGGGTAATTAATTCACTGTACATGTAGATAAATTCAGTTTCATTGAACTAGTATGTGACATATTAATTCTTATCAGATATAGGGTGTGAAAATATAAGGATAGTATTTAAAATTTATACAAAGAAACTTTCAAAGTATTGAAATTAAGTATACTTGCTCTGTGGTGCATACATTGTATAACATCCAGAATTTAATTGTATACTATCAAATCTGTAACATACTGCTTTAGAGATAAAGTCCGGAAAATTTGACCCGACTCTCGACCTACTATTATCATAATTTTTAACAGCTGATATATTGTCTGTAATTTTTAATCCCAGTTGTATGTTTTCATAAGAGGGAAGTATCTCGAAGACGCTCAAGGTATAATACCAACACAAATCTAATGGACCGATATTGCACGATTTTCTCGTAGAAATTTATAGATTGAACACAAGAATTTTGTAATATATTCATGCATAAAGGTCAGGATCAAGTCAAATTATCAGTGCTATACCCTGCTTACGTTGTTATTATAGGGAATGTGTTGTTTAATTTTTAGAGAGCTGAAATAGAGTTTTTTGTTTAGAAATATCTGATCTAACTATTGATTGGCTGATTCAGTTACTTGTAGATGTACAACTCAAGGGCGGTTTCAGGATTTGATATTCCGGTTGGATGTAAATTATATTAAATATTGATATATTCCCCCTTCCTATGAAAATTGATTTTTTTCCGTAAAAAGCCATAACGAATAGTGCATATAAATGTATTTATTGTCCACCTTGATAACTTATGTCCCTTGTCATAGATATAATTTTATAAATTTGCAACACACAAAATGTGCTTAGTTTAAACTGAAGCACAAACTTGACAAAGCTGTGACCAACAGATTTATTATCAGTGAGATCTGCTGGCTTTTCTTATTTATTTAGCTTTGAACTATATTTTGAAATGTGACTAAGAGGGAAAATTAATGCTTGTCCATTATTTCCTTTTGCAAGTAAAGCCACAACATATTGATTGACCAGCCACCTACAGTCAATCAAGAACCAATCAGTTTGACATAAATAGTTTTATGTCACTGTGACACTTATCAAGCGATCGATTATAACTACATGTATTGCTTTCCGGCCACAATTCCACGAAAAAACTGAAGTTATTGTTCAGCCGAGACTGTTACATTGTATTTTAAAAACATACTGTGGTGGTTAAATGACTCAAATGTACATGTATATTAGAATACATTGTTTCATCACAGTAACTGAGTTAGATATCAATGTTATAGTGCAATACATAATCAGTCTGATTTTTACAGAATATAGTGCTTTTAAAGTATAAACATCTAAAGTAAAATCTTAAATCTGTTATAACAAGCTCAACTACAAAGTGCTTTATTGTTCATAACTGTTGGATTTCCATGAGCATTTGATTTCATAAAAAACTTGCCTACTAAATCATTATTTAGCAATAAATACCCAGTTTCTGGTAGCAATCAACATCACAAGACTATAATTGTAGTCATATAATAAATTCAAAATAGCAATCTCAGCTAAGCAATAACTTAGTTTTTTCGTGGAATTGGGGCCTGGTTACATGTATAAGTGTGTTAACACATTCTTAGCTGATGTCACCATTGTCAAGCTTAATCAGTATAAGAGTACTATATAGATAACTGGATCAGTGTAACTGTTAACATCCTTTGTTACATGATGGCCTTTGTGCTGGATACTTTACCTTGATAGTGTATTACACTGTGTACATGTATTGATCAATCAGTTCATTGAAACATTGACCTCCTTTAGTTGGATGGTCAGGACATACCCCTGTGGTTGTTACATACAAATGAACTTCAAACATCACAAAATCTTGTCCTGTCTTACAAAATACTTGGATTTCTGTGTCATTGTTTGATTTGACCTAGTTAATATGTTTATTGTTATATAGTTCAGATTTATGACCGGTTCTTGTCTTAACGGCCTCTCATCCTGTTTCTTCTTAATGGTTATTTTGTGATCCCTCCGTTGCCTGTCTCTTCTTTGTGGTTATTTTGTGACCCCCTCCATTACCTGTCTCTTTGTGATAATTTTGTGGCCTCCCCATTGCCTGTCTCTTCTTTGTGGTATGTTTGTGATCCCTCCATTGCCTGTCTCTTCTTTGTGGTAATTTTGTGATCCCCCGATTGGTTAAAAATCATCCAAAGTTGGGTCTGATTTCCTTGTAGCAGTAACCAATGAAAAGCATCTGTAAATACAAATTGACACTTCTTCATGTATATTAATCAGTGGTGTTTTGAAATTTATTCTCAGAAATTAGTTGTAGGGATAAGGCTTATCCCTACAAAGTGAGTGTGATAGTCAATTTTTAAAAAGTTATACATTTTGTACCGAAGGAATTTGTTCAATCATTACGATATTGTCGATAGTTGACGGCCGGCAGGACAAATTTACCTTGAGGTTGAATAAGAGTAATATTTTTTCGGGCAATAAAATCGCATCGAGGGCCTGTGATTAAACCCACAACCTCCGATCTTGAGGTTTATCGCAAAATTAATGCTGGTTTATTTTTGTTGTTAATACTTTCACAAATATTCTGGGTTGTTTATATGGTGTTTTAAGGTACCACTCACACCACAGGTGCTTTAATTATGATATGTATGGTTCTGGAAGTATTTTATGATGATATTCTGCTGGAGAAACTGTTTTGTTCTTATAGTTATGCTGATAGCTGCACTGGTACCAATAATATTCGTATGTTAACAACTTGGCAGCATAGAAACGTATGATAGCTGCAGGTATATAGGTTCTATCTGTTTGACTGGTCTTAGAACCTATTTCTGAATTTATCATTTATCTGTTGAAGAACATGGAACTACTGTTTGACATTTCCATTTCTTAGGCCAAGATTAAACTTGTTATACCATTGCAAACAAAGTTTGAAGGGGGTATACTGGAGTCACTATGTCTGTCTGGAGACAGGCAGTTGGTCGGTCTGTTGGTCTGTTAGCAAAATTGTGTCCGCTCTGTAACTTTGTCGTTTCTTGCTGAATTTTAAAATGGCTTTGTACAAATGTTCGCTACATTAAGACGATGTGTCATGCACAAGACCCAGGTCCCTAGCTCAAAGGTCAAGGTCACACTTAGAGGTCAAAGGTCATATATGTGTCCGCTCTGTAACTTTGTCGTTTCAGGCTGGATTTTAATATGACTTAGTACAAATGTTCACTACATCAAAACGGCGTGTCATGCGCAAGACCCAGGTCCATAGCTCAAAGGTCAAGGTCACCCTTGGATGTCAAAGGTTAAAATGCACAAAATTGTGTCCGCCCTGTAACTTTGTCATGGCGTATTGGATATTTATAATACTTGGTACAAATGTTCACCACACCAAGAAGGTGTGTCATATGCAAGACCCAGGTCCCTAGCTCAAAGGTCAAGGTCACACTTGGAGGTCAAAGGTTAAAAGGCACAAATAGGCCTGTGATTCATGGCTGCTCTGTACCTCTGTCATTTCTTATTGGATATTTATAAGACTTGGTACAAATGTTCACCACTTCAAGGCGATATTTCATGTGAAAGGCCCAGGTCCCTAGCTAAAATACTCATCTTTGAAAATTTGACATCAATGTTGATTTTCCTCAAAATCACGTGTAGAAGTTGCTGGTTCTTTGTCACTAATTGTGTGGAAGGGTAAGTTAGTACTGGTTAGAATGCAGTCCATGAAAACTGGTTCGACGATTCGGCTACCGTATAGTTTATATTAACTAAAACAAATTGTTGAGAAACGGCATCAAACCAAAATAAACATGTCCTGATTCACCCTCTGATACTCTCACCTAATTATAATTATTTAAAGTATAAGAATATCAGAATTGTATGGAAAAATTAGATTTAGAAAACCAATTTGTGATCCAGTAATTACTGCTTGAAATAGATCCTGATTGATCCATTATCTCCTAGGATATTGATGTTATAAAAGTTGTATGTTTATATAGGTTAATTATGCTTGTACTGATCAATTACACCTTGCACTAACTTACAAATATACTATACTGCTACCTGATTTAATAGTATTGAAGTATGTGTTCCACGGTGCCAAATGTCATGCTTTTCCTGAAAGTGGCATTTCGTGGTGTGCGTAAGTTGGTGATTTTTCAAATTCAAAGTCATAATTTAAAACAGACTGTCTAAAAAACAATAACATTATGCATGCCAATTACTAGAACATACCCTATAAAAAGTGACAAGATACAGACTATTTCGGATACGATTGTAGGGTCAATAGTTTGTAGTGTACTTTGATTTGTCGTGGATATGCTGAACCACGAAATCCATGAAATTAATTGCTCCACAAAAATGTGTTTAACCACAGTATGTTCATTAAGTAACTTACATAAAACTTGTTACAAATTTTAAACTCTTAAGGTGTTATATATTATTCAGTTGCTTAATATAGTGGCAGGTAGCCAACACCAATGTATTTTCATTGTTAAATGTAGTGCATGAAGCATACTAATTACCTAAGTATGAAACTACAGGTTAAAATATATATTGATCTTGTTTTTTGGTGTTTTGAAGACAACGTATACAAATTAGACAAGCTGGCTTATAAAATTCCACAGCAAGTAATGATTATTAACCAAGTACTTGATGATACCGGCACTTGTCGTCTGAAATTGGGTCATGATGATACAGAAAAATATAGGAGTTTAAGACAAATACTTCAAAGTTTGTGCGCAAAAAATATTTGTATGTTCCTGTGCAAATAATATTTGTAAATTTACCTCATTTTTGAACCTATTTATCATAATATATAATGGTTGTTTTTATGCCCCCGTATCGATAGATAGTGTCCAATTTTTGGTTAACCTAAATTGACTGCTTCGTCTTACATCATGTCCATCAAGTTGTTGCCTTCAAACTTAGCATACTTGTTTACCATCATAAGCCCCTTACATTATCAAAGCCATGTAACTTCCCTATCCAACATTTTATCAGAAATAGTGTCCAATTTTTGGTTAACCTAAATTGACTGCTTCGTCTTACATCATGTCCATCAAGTTGTTGCCTTCAAACTTAGCATACTTGTTTACCATCATAAGCCCCTTACATTATCAAAGCCATGTAACTTCCCTATCCAACATTTTATCAGAATTATGGCCCCTGATTGACTTAGTTTTTTTATGGACAAGGCTTCCATGGGGGCATGAGCGTTTATTCAACGCAGTCTTGTTTTACTTAACCTATTTATGAGAATTTGCGTCATAGTGAAAGTTAAAAAAATTGCGCATTTAAGATGAGTGTTATGACATTCAATAGCACATATTGTTTGTTAACCTGTATTTATGAGAAATTGTGTCATGTCATGGTATGAAATTTCATGCCTACTACAGTCAATAATAAGAATTTCGATATTAAGTGAGGTTTGGGGTTACATTCATACACTCCCTCTAGTTTGTGTGGTACAGTATGCAGACATGTCACTGAGAGAGTAGTTCACAAACTGTTGTTGTTGTTTTACATTCATACACTCCCTCTAGTTTGTGTGGTACAGTATGCAGACATAGCACTGAGAAAGTAGTTCACAAAACTGTTGTTGTTGTTTTACATTCATACACTCCCTCTAGTTTGTGTGGTACAGTATGCAGACATAGCACTGAGAAAGTAGTTCACAAAACTGTTGTTGTTGTTTTACATTCATACACTCCCTCTAGTTTGTGTGGTACAGTATGCAGACATAGCACTGAGAAAGTAGTTCACAAACTGTTGTTGTTGTTTTACATTCATACACTCCCTCTAGTTTGTGTGGTACAGTATGCAGACATAGCACTGAGAAAGTAGTTCACAAAACTGTTGTTGTTGTTTTACATTCATACACTCCCTCTAGTTTGTGTGGTACAGTATGCAGACATGTCACTGAGAGAAAGTAGTTCACAAACTGTTGTTGTTGTTTTACATTCATACACTCCCTCTAGTTTGTGTGGTGCAGTATGCAGACATGTCACTGAGAAAGTAGTTCACAAACTGTTGTTGTTGTTTTACATTCATACACTCCCTCTAGTTTGTGTGGTACAGTATGCAGACATGTCACTGAGAGAAAGTAGTTCACAAACTGTTGTTGTTGTTTTACATTCATACACTCCCTCTAGTTTGTGTGGTACAGTATGCAGACATGTCACTGAGAGAAAGTAGTTCACAAACTGTTGTTGTTGTTTTATATTCATACACTCCCTCTAGTTTGTGTGGTACAGTATGCAGACATGTCACTGAGAAAGTAGTTCACAAACTGTTGTTGTTGTTTTACATTCATACACTCCCTCTAGTTTGTGTGGCACAGTATGCAGACATACCACTGAGAAAGTAGTTCACAAACTGTTGTTGTTGTTTTACATTCTTACACTACTCTAGTTTGTGTGGTACAGTATGCAGACATGTCACTGAGAAAGTAGTTCACAAACTGTTGTTGTTGTTTTACATTCTTACACTACTCTAGTTTGTGTGGTACAGTATGCAGACATGTCACTGAGAGAAAGTAGTTCACAAACTGTTGTTGTTGTTTTACATTCATACACTCCCTCTAGTTTGTGTGGTACAGTATGCAGACATGTCACTGAGAGAAAGTAGTTCACAAACTGTTGTTGTTGTTTTACATTCATACACTCCCTCTAGTTTGTGTGGTACAGTATGCAGACATGTCACTGAGAAAGTAGTTCACAAACTGTTGTTGTTGTTTTACATTCATACACTCCCTCTAGTTTGTGTGGTACAGTATGCAGACATAGCACTGAGAAAAAGTAGTTCACAAACTGTTGTTGTTGTTTTACATTCATACACTCCCTCTAGTTTGTGTGGTACAGTATGCAGACATAGCACTGAGAAAAAGTAGTTCACAAACTGTTGTTGTTGTTTTACATTCATACACTCCCTCTAGTTTGTGTGGTACAGTATGCAGACATAGCACTGAGAAAAAGTAGTTCACAAACTGTTGTTGTTGTTTTACATTCATACACTCCCTCTAGTTTGTGTGGCACAGTATGCAGACATGTCACTGAGAAAGTAGTTCACAAACTGTTGTTGTTGTTTTATATTCATACACTCCCTCTAGTTTGTGTGGTACAGTATGCAGACATGTCACTGAGAAAAAGTAGTTCACAAACTGTTGTTGTTGTTTTACATTCATACACTCCCTCTAGTTTGTGTGGTACAGTATGCAGACATAGCACTGAGAGAAAGTAGTTCACAAACTGTTGTTGTTGTTGTTGTTTTTCTAGTTGATTGTTCTGCATGTATAAGGCAGCGGCATACATTTATTCCTATGTCAAGAAAAGGGTCATTAAGTGGTGAAGATGTTTTGTAAATGTTTTGTGAAAGTTTGAATTGCATACTTACATCCTTAAGCAGAAGGCTTCTTATTGTGGTAATAATTATTACCGGTGTAATAATTTAATTTTGTTAAAACACCAATTGATGGAGTATTCCGGTATCAAAAAGCAAAGAGCATCAAGTCCTGGTTAAAACAATGGTCGCATCTCTATTCAAAATTTCTTCCTGATAAAAAAATAATGCTCCTAAAATTCTGAAACTTAAGAATGGTGATTGAATAACTTGCATGGTAGCTAGATCAGTGTCTTGTCAGTGATACCTGTACTTTATACCTATAATAACATGCAGTCCACCCAGGATAATGTGATATTTACAAACATGAATCTGTTTGGTCAACTGTGGCAAAATTGGTTTTACAAATCACCTTAATAAACAGATAAGGTCAGTATTGTACTCAAAACATCACTGATAATTGGTGCACATAATTGTAATCCACCTTTGTGGACCATACCAAATTTTCCCGCCTTTCACATTATCTTTGGCGCACTATACTCGTTCCTTTTTGTTGACCAATACTATACATGTTATACCAGTCCTGGCTCACATATCCGATCTGATCACCGTCTGATGGGCATTATCAGAGATTCACACTATATCAAGGAGTTTCTTAGCGACAAAGAGGTTTGTCAGTGACCATCCAATGACTAAGCAATGTTTGCCCGGTGACTGATGGACATCATACAATCATTGACAGAATAAATTGATGCACACCGTTACCCGTTTTTCTAGGATTCAGTGTGGACCATAGGCCGGCGCTAGGGTGTAAGTTAGGGAATTGTTGCTCAAATTTGGCTACACTTGATAGCTAATAACCAACAGCACTTGAGGCTTTTAGGAAACAAACTCATACCAGTCCATGTAATTTGATACCAATACAAGGTGTGTGATCAAACTATCATGTCCTGTTTATTGACATGTTTCAGTACTTAGATTATATTGAATTTTGTCCAACTTGAAATATGATAGTATGTGTTATGTATGCTCCACATTCACATTGTGTTACTTACTTTATTGTTCTCACAAAATTACAGGGTTTTAGATTATAAATTGAAATTTTGTCCTTATCGCCCAAGGCATTAAACATATACAACTTGTCTGTACTGTCATGTATGACATATTTCAACATGTTATAGTATTGACCATAGACACGTTGACTTATCTATGTAGGGTCAAACCTGGCTGAAACAACCACTCGAGAGATACAACAAATATCATGTCTGACTCCTTTACTCCATAAACCCCTGACACTTTAATACCAAGCACTGGAAACTATTTTTGGTCCGGGAGGTAAACTGCCATCTTCTTAACTCCCTAGGCAGATACACTTACCACTTGGGCTGATAGACCACAAGGGCTGATAGACCACAAGGGCTGATAGACCACAAGGGCTGGGGTCCACTGGGGCAGCTGGACTGCCAGGGCTGCTAGACCACAAAAGCTAGTGGACCGACTGAGATTCTGGACCACCAGACTGGTAGACCGTCTGGTATGCTTGCTTATCAAGGACCGGTGTTAACTTATAAGCTTGAGTACTTAACAATATACACATTATTTTTCAGGACATAAAGATATCCTTAAGAGTATATCTGGACAGTTCAAGTCTGGAGAGCTTACTGCCATTATGGGACCTTCCGGGGCTGGGAAAAGTTCCTTGATGAACAGTCTGGCTGGATACAGGTATGTGTACATTATATTTGGGTCTATCAATGCTACAAGTAGTGTACTAAATGGGATACTCAACAACACTTGCTCATGCTTTCTTTTAATTTTCTTGCTGTTTGTGAAACACCTTTCTTGTACCTAAGAAATATTTTTAGAAATTGATAGATTGTTTATGAGATACCTGGCATAAAAAAAGTCAGGGTCACATATGTAGGTAGTGACTGTTCCAGACATTATAGTGGAGGAAGACCCCTGTTGCTTCTTCTAGCAATATGTGATACATATAGGCTCCCCACCAAATCTTATGCATATTACTTGATATTAAACTGCATGAAACTTCATGTTTCAAACTGTTTTGAACAAATTAAACACAACTACTAGTAGCTATTGTACTACATTTTCACATTGAATACATTTCCCGATTTGCACATAATGTTGTTTGTTCAGAATTTGTACAATTTTAACTTTTGAACAATGTCATTGATTATCCTTGCCAGAGGTCTATCATATTGACTTTATAAAGCTATTTCAATGTTTGTTTAGTATAATAGAGGAATCATATAACCTTGCATTCAATAATGGTGACGGTCTCAGAATTGTTTTCCAATTTCTTGATTTAGTGTTACATTTCTTGTTCTGAATTGAACTTAAGGTGAAATGTTATTGAATTTCTTATTAAAAGAATCAATATTTTGTTTCTCACATATGAAATGTAAACATGTATTTCTGACCTCACAGTCTCGATACTTCTATTAAACAAAAATAGTGTAGGCGAAATTTATAAGTGCAAACCAATAAAGGGCCATAACTCCCTTAAAATTTATCCAATCAGCGTGTGCTGACGATATGCATAACTAGACTCGGTACTGATCAGTCATGCAAAGTTTTGTTTAAATCTGACCGATGGTTACAGAAAATAGCGCGGACAAAATTTATAATTGCAAAAATAATAAAGGGCCATAACTTTCCTAGTTTGATTTATGAAACTTGGTATGTGTGTAGGGGCCAATATTGAGATGCTTAAATATTTTTGGATTCTGACAAAAAATGTTGGTATGCAGATGTAAATTTATACTGAAAATATAGTTTGCCGGAGATAACACTAGCCTTTGTTTACAAATAAAAATGAAAATTAAATACACTTTCGATATTCATTTCTGTTCAATGTTGTGCATATACACTTTTAATGATATACTCTTTAAATCTACACTGATAACTGGCGGCCATTCGACCGTGCAGTGCTTATAATTTGCTTTGTTTGTTTATTGATAAGGCTAGAGTTATCCCCAGCGAACTATACTCAAACGCAAAAGAAACTGTGCATGGGGTTTTCACTTATTTTTTCAGACATCCAATAAAGAAAGAATATAGTGTTTAGCTTATTCCATTGCATATAAAACAGAACACATTTCATTTAAATAGCGCAGTGAAAAGAATCGCGTTTTTCGTTTAAGCGTGGTAGGGTTAAAAATAAAAATTGCATAAATTGTGATATCGGTGTTTTTGAGAACAAAATTAAGGTGTAAGATTCTCTAAATTGTTTAATTGTGATAATTTCATTAATATCGGGTATGATCTCCATTTTGACGTATAACCTGTCCGATACGACGTCTCGTGGAATTGACGTCACGTTGTACGACGTGCGTATGACTTTTATTCCACTCAACATGAAGAGGATTCTGCAGGTCGCTCAAATTGTTGACATCATGTCGAGATCGTACCTTTCTACCGAGAAGGCCCGTGGAACATTATCAATAGAGGTACCTCTAATGAGCATCATCAACGCCTCAATTAGCTGACGTTCCGATAATCTTGGCACAGCAAGTTCTGATTTTACAGAGATTGTTTTGTGTTTTTCTTACTCCTGGGAGTTGCGAAAAATGAATGAGGGGTTATTTGACCGATTTCACCTTTATCAACCCTCTGTACGCGCAAATCATGCGAATATACTGTTTTGTGACGTAACGTAACATCTAATCCACTAGGGCCTATTTGTGTCCATTGTTCGACAAAGTGACAAAAATGCTTTACGTGGTACAAAAATGAAATGCCTACGACAGATATTTCCATAGTTATCCCAATTTGAAACATGCACAGTTTCTTTTGCGTTTGAGTATATACATATAAAATCTGAAAGGGTTTTTGGCTTCAAAGCAGTAGGGGACTTTGGTATTGCTTTCAATTCTTCAGTGATTGTTCTACATGTATTTAATCATACTTCAACGTTTTGGCCTCAATTATAGGGCTCTGTTAAGGATCTTTTACTTCTGTAAAAAGGGCTTGAAAACAAGCTTTATAGACAGACATCAATTGAAAAGACCTGAACAAGCTACATTATTGTAGCATTATTAAAATCTTATTAGCACAGTCATACATGTACAACAGTCAGACTGATGCAGTATTAATTGGATATTTAATAATTCATGATAATGTAGCCAGTGATAATAGACTAAGTCATGCCAAACTGCCTGCAATACAGTTAATGTATTATATTGTACATGTGGTATATAGTACATAGTTCCACTGTGACCAAGGAGAGAGCAAGGTTCAAGGGTATACTTACATACAATACTTACATATAGTCAAACATAAAACAGACTTGATTTCATCTCATTATAACCAACTTGGCTTGTTAACTTGTCATAATGTGTCAAAAGTAATTGAGTGCAGGAAATGCGTTTTTGTATATACCGTATTGTTCCCAGTCTGTGCCCTCCTATATATTGAGAGTTAATAATGCACCACAATGCTCAACAACAGTGCCAGCGTGTCGGCTAAACTACCACAAAATCTAGAAACTGTGCCAGCGTGTCAGCTAAACTACCTCAAAATCTACAAACTGTGCCAGCGTGTCGGCTAAACTACCTCAAAATCTACAAACTGTGCCAGCGTGTTGGCTAAACTACCTCAAAACCTACAAACTGTGCCAGCCTGTCGGCTAAACTACCTCAAAAGCTACAAACAGTGCCAGCTGTCGGCTAAACTACCTCAAAATCTACAAACTGTGCCAGCTGTCGGCTAAACTACCACAAAATCTACAAACAGTGCCAGCTGTCGGCTAAACTACCTCAAAATCTACAAGCTGTGCTGGCTGTCGGCTAAACTACCACAAAATCTACAAACAGTGCCAGCGTGTCAGCTAAACTCCCACAAAATCTACTACAGTGCCAGCGTGTCAGCTAAACTACCACAAAATCTACTACAGTGCCAGCGTGTTGGCTTAAGCGTGTTGGCTTAACTACCTCAAAATCTACAAACAGTGCCAGCGTGTCAGCTAAACTACCACAAAATCTACTGCAGTGCCAGCGTGTTGGCTTAACAACCTCAAAATCTACAACAGTGCCAGCGTGTCGGCTAAACTACCTCAAAATCTACAAACTGTGCCAGCTGTCGGCTAAACTACCTCAAAATCTACAAACAGTGCCAGCGTGTCAGCTAAACTACCACAAAATCTACTACAGTGCCAGCGTGTTGGCTTAACTACCTCAAAATCTACAACAGTGCCAGCGTGTCGGCTAAACTACCTCAAAATCTACAAACTGTGCCAGCTGTCAGCTAAACTACCTCAAAATCTACAAACTGTACTAAAGTGTCTGCTTAACCAATTCTGTGCTTTGCAACTGTGCTAAAGTGTCAGCTAAATTAGTTCATTGCTCTACACCAGCTGTGCTAGTATGTCAGCTGAACTAGTCCAGGACCACTGCTTTACGACATGTGCTAGCTGGTCAACTAAACTAGTTCAGTGCTCTACTACTGTGCTAGCATGTCGGCTAAACTAGATTAAATTCAGATTTTATAGCACTGAAATAATTATAATTTGTTTATTTTAGAACACATGGAATAGAAGGTGACATATTTGTGAAGGGAAGGAAGCGTGACCTGCGATCGTTCAGGAAGTATTCATGTTACATCATGCAGGATGACCATCTCCTGCCTCATCTGTCTGTGGAGGAAGCCATGATGTGCTCTGCTAACCTCAAACTCGATGAAAATATGAAGAGATTTGAGAAAGAAAATTTGGTATGTTTCATCCTTCACTGGTGTTTGAATTCAGTGAAACCTGTCTTAGTGATCACCGGAATTTGGCAACCACTTATCATAGCTGCCAGTTTGATTTTATCCCACTTGACCATTAGGCTTACACCTGATGTCCTGTATTAAACATCTACCTGCAGTAGACAGCCATACTTGATGTATCGATTTGATTGGCTGTTCTAGATAGAATTTATTATTTATTGCTGATGTTGAGTCGTTGACTGTGGTTAGAAAATGTTTAGATTTGACATTATGCTTGCTTACTAGTATATGTAGTAATAAAAAATGGCAACAAAATTAGAAGATATCTGTATTACGATCCCACTGCCTTAAGACAGGTTTGACTGTATTCTCTAATATACCTTATGGAGCAGTGTGTATTTAATGTTCATGTTACTCTCAATCAATCATGCATTCTTCCATGAAGATATAATGAATATTGTTATTTTAATGAGTTTCTATAAATGGTAACGCTTTATCTCTATCATATTGCAATTATCTGATTGTACATTCATGTTTTTGCCTTGTAAATGCTGAGCATAGTCTTGATTTGCCAGTCAGGCTTTCTGCTGAAATATTGCAGGCATATGAGTGCCTCCATCCGTGTTTGAACCGGGGTCGCCAGATTAGATGACAAGCGCGCTATTAAACCATTGAGCTTAGGAGGCACATGCAGAAATATATTTTGAACTGAGAGTTTGAGAATTTCGTCCTCACTGTTGTGCCATTATACATTTCTGTGTGATTTAATTTTGTGAACAATGAAAACATGTTTTACAAGCAGTCTTTGCACCTGCATATGGATTCAAACCCATGCTGTACAATGCCATCACCTAGCAATGTGAAATACGACAGCATTTTACCACTCAGTTATCGCAACAACCCCCAATTAAGGTTGCACATATAATCTACATCACAGCACACCAGTAATTGGTTGATATTGGGGTTACAACACTGACTTTAATCTTGTCACAGAATGGTCAGCTTATTCTCAAACAATGATATACCGGGTATGTAAGAAAAAGAAGTTGGTTAATAATCATGAAATTTGATTCCCTACCAGGTACATGACATATTGGAAACTCTTGGATTATCAGAGCACAAGAAGACCCGAGCTAGTAACCTGTCTGGTGGACAAAGAAAACGTCTTTCAATCGCCCTGGAGATGGTCAATAATCCACCTATCATGTTTTTTGATGAGCCTACTAGGTGAGTTAGTGTTATAGGTATAGTGAAAGTGTGGTTCAATTGTTGAAATATATATCATGCACTGTAACAAAGTTACATCACTGTTTAAATAGAGATGATAAAACAGCAAGTGCTTTATTTGCACTCCATGTAGTGTACATGTTTGATGAAGACAGATCAGAATGCTAACTGATGGGGCATTTTAGATATGGCATAAACATTGGTTGGGTTAAGTCTAGGTCCCACTGAGGAGTTCCACATCAGCGATGTTCTCCCGATATCACCCGATTCATCAAAATTCCTTCAAATATCTTAAACTATCTCTTGACTTCCTGGAAGCTTCCCCTAGACCACGAGGAACCTGTTCCCGATGTCCTGATAGCTCATTAATTTCCATCGGGAGTACATTGCCGAGGCAATAAAATATTCAGTGGGACCTAGGCTTAACTTGAAGGAGCAGATGGGGTGCTAATCTTTGAATTTTGTTTATTCTGGCCCAATATAACATTGGACCAATAGCTCTGTATAATTCTCTCATTCCACTCATCAGTCTTAGATCAAAACACTATTCTGTTTAATATGAATACATTGTAAATTAATATGTCGCCTTATTGTAATGTATGTTTACTGAAGAATTCAACTTTAATACTGAAGCTCTCAGTGGGGGAAGTTATAGCTGTTGTATTTTCTCTAGAGAAATGTGATTTATATATCTAATCATGATAAAACACTCTCGTCTGGGAAGGCGTACTGATAGTATGTCTGTTTACTGCTAAATTACACCATATATGTCTAGATTATAGTAGAATTATTCTAAAGGTTACGTTGCCTTTTATGCTCCCTATGGAGGAAGATACAGTGATTGCACAGTCTGACTGTTTTGTGCACTGAGTGACTGTTTTGTGCACTGACTGACTGTTTTGTGCACTGTCTGACTATTTTGTGCACTGAGTGACTGTTTTATGCACTGAGTGACTGTTTTGTGCACTGACTGTTTTGTGCACTGAGTGACTGTTTTGTGCACTGAGTGACTGTTTTGTGCACTGTCTGACTATTTTGTGTACTGACTGACTTTTTTGTGCACTGAGTGACTGTTTTGTGCACTGACTGACTGTTTTGTGTACTGACTGACTATTTTGTGTACTGACTGACTATTTTGTGCACTGACTGACTGTTTTGTGTACTGACTGACTGACTGCTTTGTGCGTTGACTGACTGACTGACTGCTTTGTGCGTTGACTGACTGCCTTGTGCACTGACTGACTGCTTTGTGCACTGACTGACTGTTTTGTGCACTGACTGACTACTTTGTGCAATGACTGACTGACTGCTTTGTGCACTGACTGACTGCTATGTGCACTGACTGCTTTGTGCACTGACAATTAATTTCATGTTCCTACAAAGTCAAGGGCATACGCATTTGTATATACAGTACAACCTTAGTATGTAGAACAACACCATTTGGGAGCTGCAAATATTGGCCATTGTACATGTACTAAGGTGTTGTTTTACGGAGGTTAAATTTATAGTAAATATCAGCTAAGGGGAATTTTGATGGTGTTTTTTTGACAAAATGTTGTTTTTGTGATAGATTCTATATTATCATACATATGGTGTAGCAATGTTTGTATTGTACATTTCAGTGGTCTTGATAGTTCAGCATGTTTCCAGTGTATATCTTTGTTGAAGGGCCTCGCTGCTGGTGGTCGAGCTATTATATGTACTATACATCAACCTAGTGCTAAATTGTTCATGATGTTTGATCATGTATGTATACTTTATACCACATTAACCCTTCATACTATATAACCTAATCTTATTATCTACACATTTCTGCAGCCATTGTCAAGTGGTTAGTGCACTGGATTTTAACCCGGTGATTCGCATTCGATTCCCGATTAGGTCATACCCTTCCATGAAAACTTGCAAACAATGATAATATTAACATCTTTACTTTCTGTTGATAACATAATTGACAAACCAATTTTCATTATGTTCCTCAGTGTAGATTTTCCTCCACATTTGGTGACATTTCTGATTTGTTTTGGATGAATAACTGGTTCGGCAGTTTGGCCAACGCTTATACAACTGAAAAATTGTTAAGAAACTGCATTTAACCTGAGTAAACTGAAAAGTGGCTACCATCAGTACCATGTTACATTGTGTACACAATCTCCATTCTTGATACAGTCAGGTCTCGACACAACGACGATGTTTGTTTCCAAGAAAAATGTCGTTGTAACGAATATGTCATTATATAAAATTGATACAAAGATCATTTTAATACATTTATCCTCAAAACATGATGTCAGTATAATGCATTTGTCAGTATATCGGGTGTTGTTATAATGAGACCTGGGGTCCGTTGCCTAAGCAAAGCGCTACCGAGCGCCTTTATTCAGTTACCTCCCGTTCGATTAAATATAGAAGGCATGGATTACCTCCCGTGGAAAGCGCTACATATAACACGGATAACTCATGTACATGGAAATTCAGTACATACGTTGAAATGCATCTTCGTGGTGTAAACCACTTTGACAAAGATGGGTTTCCATGGAGTAATGGGTGAATATTTTTGATTGGATATTTGTGTGTCTAGCATATAATTCAAGAAACACCGTGTTCAGTTCACATCACTTTGTATATTGCTATTCTGCTTTTAATAACATGAATAATATGTTTCATGTCTTGGTACATCAATGTCAGGGGAAGAGACTGAAATATCAAATAAAAATCTTCCTGGATTATATTTTCTACTTCTTGCGTGTAAAACAATAGGTCAATATTTTGTCTGTGAAGGCACAATGTACTGTATGTTATTATCTTCAATGATCAACATTGCATTTAATTTCCTGTAGGACTTTGTTGTATAACATAGAAATAATAGCTTTAGACTTGATTTATTGTAAAATAGTGAAAGCACACAATGAATACTGAAACAGATACAACAAGTATACTGAGATAGTGGTTAATATGATAGGTATCACCTTGTAGAATCATCGTATATGTAACACATACTTTCCACACTGGAAGAGACATAGTCGGATGTTGATTTTCCTTCTGGTTCCTTGTGGATGGCCGCTTAGTTAGCACTGGTTTTAAGATACAGTCCAGGAAAACTAGTTAGGTGAATAGTCTGCTATATATAACTAAAACATTGTAGAGAAATGATGTTAAACCTGAATAAATTTGTAAAGACCTAGACTATCTTTTCTTTGTTTGGGCAAATCATCCTGTTCTGTGATTAAGCTCTGCTGAGAAAAAAGGAAACTAAATTGTTTTGAGGATTGTATTATTGCATATTTCAGTTGTACATGTTAGCTAATGGTGAGTGTGTATATAAAGGTGCTGTATCACATCTACTACCCTACCTGAAGTCTATGAGTCTAGAATGTCCACCGTATAACAACCCTGCTGATTATGGTAAGATTTCTTATTCTCCTTTCTCTTAAAATTTGTTGTGAGATGTTTCGTCAATGAAATGGTATTTATTCTAAGGTCACCCACAATCAGAAACGTCTGGCAGTGGTTATTTCCTTTAACAGATCAACCGAAGCACATAATTTGTTTGACACAGAACACAACTAAAATCTATTTTCGAAAATCTACCTAATTCTCTATCAAGCCTTATATTTTGTTGACTAGTTGACATGTTTACACATCTAACGTCCCTTATTTCCCTTAACAGATCAACCAAAGCACATAATTTGTTTGACGCAGAACACAACTAAAATCAAATTTGGAAAATCTACCTAGTTCTCTATCATGCCTTGTATTTTGTTGACTAGTTGACATGTTTACACATCTAACGTCCCTTATTTCCCTTAACAGATCAACCAAAGCACATAATTTGTTTGACGCAGAACACAACTAAAATCAAATTTGGAAAATCTACCTAGTTCTCTATCATGCCTTGTATTTTGTTGACTAGTTGACATGTTTACACATCTAACGTCCCTTATTTCCCTTAACAGATCAACCAAAGCACATAATTTGTTTGACGCAGAACACAACTAAAATCAAATTTGGAAAATCTACCTAGTTCTCTATCATGCCTTGTATTTTGTTGACTAGTTGACATGTTTACACATCTTACGTCTGTTTGGTGTGTCAGAATAGTAAGAACAAGAAGTTGGTGGATTGTTGTTATCTTTAATTGTGTATAAAACTGTGTATGTATTGTACATAGTCATGCAGTCCATGTTGTATGTTTCAGCCATGGAGGTAGCATCGGGGGAATGTGGGGAAGAAAACGTACAATTGTTAGTGTCGTCTGTCAAATCAGGAAATCTGGAAAAATTCCAAGCCAGTCTGTCTTCTAATTCAAACAGGTAAATTTTCTATACTGTAAACCTAGAAATTACTTCACGCGATTTAGTTTTGGGGAGTTAGCGAGTGGTAGAATTTCGCGACATTAAGTCGCCATGAAAGTGCTAAAAACATTAATATGGACATAGCAGGAAACTTAAAAACGTGAAAGTTAGTATTCGCGAAAGTAAATTGGTTTACAGTATTCAATGTCTTGTTTTAAAGTTGCATGTATACTTGTGTACAGAATCAGAAACATAACTATGGTTTAACATCTAAATGAAGAAGTGTATCAAAAATAGCATATATCTAGAAAACGTATATATCTACGTCTGCATTTGTCAAACAAACAGTTGTTTATACACCAACATTTAGATCTGGCAGAAATATGTTCAAACGGTTCCCTGCTTGTGCAGGTTATGGCCTTGTCATTGGCCATGGTCATGTCCTCTTCATATCGAGAATGTCTAAAGTTGTCAGTAGCTTGTGGAAGAGCTAATTAGTACTGATTGAAAATTAAAAGTAGTTTAATCAACTAGCCACCATCAGGCCGGGTATTTTTCAGGCCTGTGCCTGATGTCAAGTTTTAGAATCCTGAATTTTCCTCCTTTGTTTATATTGAAAAATAGAATTTCAGGCTTTGAAGCTTGGATTTTCAGGCCTGAGAACGATAGCTAATAACAAGGCCTGCACCAAATATGACTGAACAACCAATGAACGCAGTCTGAAACATACTAATGACAAATGATTGAGTATTCCTTTAAAAATGGAATAAATCCAGTTGAAAAGATAAAATACTAGTGACATTGGTTATTTGTAAAGTTGAATTGTATTGTAGAAGTTCCAACAGCAGTATTGCCTCTATTAGTGGACTGAGTGCAAATCAAGCAGACGACAATGAGAACACTAAACTACTACCTGGTGAGAATAATGCCACATATATGCCTGCTGATATATTCATTAAAGAAGACCCAGACAAGAATTCGGTACGTTTTTCAGCTCAAATAATTTCTTGAATCATTTATTAATCGGGTCATGGTTTTTCAAAGTTTCTAGCATACTATGGTCCAGCGGGTGCTTGCTAGCATAACATGGTGCATCACGTTCTTGCGGTAAAATGTTATATTGTTACGCTAGCTTGTCATACAGACATTATGCTAGCAGGCGCCATGTTGTTCAAAGTTTCTAGCATAATATGGTCCAGTGTGTGCTACCATAACATGGTGCATTGCCCGTAGTGTAACATGTGCATCACATGCTCATGTAACATGGCCCTGCTTGCGCTAGCATAACAAGGTGAATCACTCACTAGCCTTACCCTCAGCGTGAAGAGCTTTGAGAAATCTGACCCAGATTAAGGTGCTTTGTTTGTATGCAGGACATAAGATTAACAATGCCCAACACTACCTTAATACCATATCAATAATCAGGAATCAGGACATAAGATTAACAATGGCAATCACTACCTTAATACCATATCAATAATCAGGAATCAGTCTTATCTTTGTGTATGTTTGTTATGTCAGACCTAGATGCATTAAGTCACAGTATTTTTATAACTGTTCAGTTTATATCTATTGTTGTGTAGGTAAATTGTTTTAAGCAATCTTGATTTATACGGGTACTTAGTTTACTGTTATGAAGCATTTCCAGTGATTGAGTTAAGTTCATTGATAGATCATATTTTTTAAGTTAACGAAATTGTTTAAAGCAGCATGGTATAAGATCGTTATTTTACATTATTATGTAATATAATGTTTCTATTGTTACTCTGTTTGTGGTTAATTAATATTTCTGTAACTATAAACTATAGGAAGCGAGCTGCTCGTCAAAGAGCTCATGTTCCTCATCCTTGACGGAGAGTCATTCTCAGACATCGGTTTGTATATCACTATTGTTGATTACACTGCACAGTGATAGTGTTCTGCAGCTGTTTTGTTAGTCTTTCTATGGCTTAAGGTTGGTGGGTAAAAACTAACAATCAATAGATCTCATTGCTTTTGATGCTATTAATGATGGTATTACTGATCAGATCAGAATCATATGTACTTCATTATCAAAGTAAGAGACTTCTGCTATATCATATTACATGTAGTTTTGGATTCGGAACATTTCACCAGAATTATTAGGTATCATTGCTTACATGGCAAGAAAATTCGACTTTACCCCACCCACCTCAAGTTGCATGCAGTTTTATAAATTCCTGTCATATTTTGTTTGATGTTGTTCTATTATTGAACATTTGAATCAATTCACCTGTATGACTGTCTAAGTGCTGACATGATAGCATGTTCCTTAGCTAATGTTGTAATCATTGCTTATATAGCAGCATGTTATTGTGTATGGCTTCTAGCTGTTCCAGACTGTAACGATTGGTTATATACAGCATCTATTGTTAGTTTATCAAAATTCACAATAAAATAAATTAAACTGTCAATTTCTACAGATGATTGGGGTACTGTGAAATTGATTCATATTGAATCAAGCTCTGATTGGTTCTAACTCAGATTTTTATTCAAATCCATTGTAGAAATATATGGCTCAGTTTGAGAATTATATAACACATGCGGAGTAATGTCAACATGAGGTTAAGGCAATTCACTGTTAATGAACATCAATTACTAATATTGTGTGGTGTTCAATGTATCATTTGTTTGCAAAATTATATTAAGCATTACATTTTGATGTATTTTGGTACATACCTCTACTGTGTCTATTTTTCTCTCTACTTGTTTTTTTTTGTCCCTAACTTATGTACATATAGAAATGTATGATTCTGGAGCCACTAGTAGAACTTTATGAACTTTGTATATCTCTACTGTCTGTTCTTAGTTTTCATCATTGCACTGCTTTCATTAAAGTTTAGCATATTTCATTCGAAATTATTAGCTGCATTAATAAATATCAAACACTGACAATACATCATTCATGTGTGTATTCTGCCATCATTCATTATACATGTAGTGTCATGTGTTAGTTTTCATAATATACTACTGTCACATGGTAATCACCGTACATCTGCCTTTACATACACTTTGCTTCCCATTCTAATCAACTCTGATTTACTAGGTTCAATTTAACATGTTTAACATGTTAACATTGTACTAACAGTGCTCTGTAGCCATTTTATTAACTTAGTGTGAATATAACAGTTTTTGGGAGGCGACAGCCTCTCATTACTACCATTGCCCATTTCTTAATGCAACCTGAACCGCCTTTAGGCTGCTATGTGAATCCGCATTCAAGTAGTTCCAGAAACTGTTATGCAATCATATGTTGTGGCTTTACTAGCCGCTTTGTATAGACCGTCTCAGGCTGTGAGGGAAGTGATTACAAGACGATACTGTAGAATCTAATCAATAGGCGCGTAGTATTTTTTTTAAGCCACTTTCGATAGACGCATTCAATACATGTATTCCATATAAATTAATTTGCCCCTTTTTACAATTATTTAGATACCCAACATGCCTATATAGTCACATATGCCTATTTTGACATTCAAGACAAGATCGGCAGTAAGAAAAAGAACATTAAACGTGTAAAGTCTGTTTAAGCTTTAGTAGCAGCAACCAATCGCCTCCCATCAGCACTCTCAGTGCTTTGATTGATGAATGATCATGAAAACTTTTATGAACTTTTTAAAAATAACTTAGTACGAGTTTGAACTCAATCAAACATATCAAAGTGTCTTGGTTATTCATGCTGTGGGTGAGCATTTCTTAGTGTAGCTGTATCACAATGTTGAAATGTCATGTTGAGAGATTCCTTCACTGTGAGACATCACATACGGTACTTAGTAATTGTGGGCATTTGTCTGACATTTTACTACAACAGTGAGATTGAAGACAATATCTTGTTACTGTATTCTAGTATTTGTACCACATGCCCTTTAAAGCATGCCTACTTATACTTTGTACTTAATCCCCTACTTAATATGTAGTTATTATTACTTGTACACTTTCAGTTTGAAAAACAATAGTCATTTGTTGTCATACAATTGTTTAAAGTTTTAGTCATTGTTATACCACTCTACAAAGAAGTGATGGTATACTGCTTTGCATACGTCTGTTGGTCAATTTGCAGTATTCAGTAGATCCAACCATGTTGGCATGGTGACTAGATAAAACTTGAGCCTACATCCTTCAAACTTTGTAGGCAGGATAGTCATGAATATTGCTTTGAAGGTCAACATGTTGGAAGATAAGGTTGGAGTGACCTTTAATACAAAATAGAGCTATTGAATGCCAGTCAGGGGGGGGGGGGGCGTATGTTATTTCCTCTCATTTAGATGGATATTAATTTGTAATCTAGTGTCTATAAAGCTGTGTAAGGAACTCTACTGTATATTTGTGCATCAAAGTTAGATGAATATCGAATAAATAAATTGCTTCTTCTTGCACCAAATCTAGATCAATATTGAATTATATGTTTGTAACAAACAAGTGGTATAGTGTATAGACAGGTGGTGATTTTGTTTATGAAAATTGCATCTTTCTTTACTGAGTAGGTCTACGTATACTTAATTAAGGACTCTGTTTATTAACTGAACTAGAACTACTGCATATACTTATTGTGTTGTTAGTTAGACTGGTGTTTGTCTTACTGCTATACTTTGCACTTAAGTCAAAACACATACCGGTAACTTGCATACAATTCCAATGCTGAGATTTGATTATAGAAATCAAGGGTCTACCTGGCACAGGGATCATGAAAAAATCTTAAGTTAATTAATACATGTATCAGTTTCAAACTTAATTATCAAACGCCTCACATCAAGTAAAACATTGCCTAAGTTGAGTTTAGTATTTGACTTTGAGATTGTTATCATAGTTAAGTTATTTCATCATCCCCGAGTCTGGTGTCGTGGTTCGTGTTATGTTTGTGTTGTATATATGTAAATGAATTGCCTTTGAATTGTTGTGTATATCTTGTGATTGTTGTATGATGTTATGTCTTGTATCATGTGCTTGTGTGTGTTGTATTATTCAAGATTTTCTATTTTTCTGTCACAGACTTCATCAGAATCAGATTATGAATCTACATTGATGACAGAGGTCTGTATGATATACTGGGTGCACTGTATGTGTGTGCTGGTGCTGGTACTAATATAACACACTAGTCTTCTCAGACTTGCCATGGTATCCATGTCATTGTCAGTAGGCCTTGTTTAAACAGGGATGTCAATATTTCTGATTTATCCGGAATTCCAGATTTATCTATACTGAAAAAGCTATGATTTCTGACAAAAAAAAGTTATTTGGTGAAAATATTTCAAGAAATGGGAAAGTTATGGTAAATTTAATATGCTCTGAAGGATTTAATTTAATACAAAATGAGTTAAATATGGACCCAATGTGATTGAAGGCCTCTTGTATGAAAAAATGGTCAGCCGCATATTATCTTCAGGATTTTTAATTTGGCTGTGTTGACACCCCTGTTGATTGACTTTGAGTTTTGGATGCAAGATGCTGATTCTTAGCTGCCTTACCTGATAAAGAAGGGGAGGGTGGGGGTTGCCTCTTCACATCTCTGTATAATTACTTCATTTAATAATGATTGCATACTCATAGATTACTAGTATCTGCAGAGAATGGGCGCTGCTACTTCGTCATTTTGTCTGTGAAAAGTTAGTTCCTAAATAAAATAATGGCAGGCCTGAGTTTACTAGTGTGGGGTGTGGCATTGTTTAATGACTAACACTGAATTGCCAAGTTCCTAAATAAGATAATGGCAGGTTTGAGTTTTCTGGCGTGGGGTGTGGAATTGTTTAACTACTAACACTGAATTGGTTTGAATGATGTGTGGTTGTGTGACCTCAAAAATTGTGCCTGACTTAATACTGGATTGAAATTCCACTTCTTGTTCACCGTTTGTCCATGATTAGTTAAATGTGCCTGCATCACCTGTGTCTGGCTCCGATGTACCATCTCAGATAGAGGTATAACCTTAACAGACGATTGCACATATTAATCCTTGTCTATACCTCATTGCTTTCGATTCTTTATTTCTTTCTTGGCCAGATTTTTATTTCTTTGCTTATTCTTTATGCATTTCATTGTATAATTATTCAGATTAATTGGACAATTTACTGATAATTATAGTTTAGTTAAAAAAATTAAAATATATTGGGGAATTGTTTGGTCAGTATGACATAATGGCCAATCTGTATATGGTAAAATATTGACATACCGATAGATATAGAAGGACTGACATAGTGGACTCTGTGTGTCGTAACCTTAGATAGCCTATGAAAGCTGCTCATGTACACGGGTAACTTATCTATCCAATGTTATGTTCATTATCTATGAAATGTTATTCACTGATATAATTAATGAAGTGCTGAAATGTTAGTATTTCAGTAGCATGCTAAATTAAATATTTTTGATGCTCTCTTAAGTTTCGCAACAACAAAAGTGACACATATTATCAATTACAAATCTGCTATTTTTATATTAAATACACTTGTATATAACAATCTCCTTTGGGGGGGGGGGGAGGGGGCTGCTAGCATATGTTTAACTGTTTACTAATAAGTTCATATTTACATCTATATTATTTAACTTCAGCTTTTCTCAGTTTTCATTAGTGATGACTGTAACATATATGTATGCATTATACTTTGGACACTGAAAAGGCCCAGTTAGGCATGGTTTTGTCGTGGTGATTGATATATTATTTCACACAAAAACCTTGTAATATATTCATGCATATTTAAAAGAACAGGACCATGTTAATGTTTTGGGCTGTTCTTGGAAATTGTTTGTGGCCCAATTGAATAAGTAACATTTAAATACTAATCTTAATTGTCTGTGTATATTATTTTCTAACTTTTCTGGCATACTTGCATAATAGTTTATAATTTTATACATTGTAACACAGCTTGTAATTAGTATTGCTTATACTGTAGGTTCTATATATATTCACTTACTGTATACATGTTGACTTCTTGTCTGCCCTCATTGTTTGGACATTAAAGGTACCGAGTTGCTGATGATAGTAAAAATCTCATTTTTTTAAAAAAAAAAATAAATGTTTCAATGAGTCAGTACAATGAAGACACTAAGGCCAGAGTTCTTTGATTTTTCGTTACTCAGACCCTCCTGCCCTATTTTATGGCATTTTCAAAAAAAAAAAAATTGGAAATCTTAAATTGTACATAATTTGTTATTTATTATGTCAAATGTTTTGATGGTAATAATACTATACACCTTGTTTAATCATGTATTTAAATATTTTTTAATGATAAGTAGGTATAGTGCTTTTTTAATTGTGTTCTCATTCAACACTGTGCCACTGGTATCATCGAAAAATAACTGGCTGGAATTTAAATAAAATGTATATAAATTTCTGTAGATTTTTTAAAATTCTTTATCAATGATACAGATACATGTGCACTGTATTTGTTTTAAGATAAGCTGTTAGAACTCACATGGTTGCTTTCATTAATGGACCGTCATTGGCTACAGTCCACCATCAACAACATTGTAGCTACATTTTGGGAGTTTTTATTTTTTTCCCTCCTCCTGTGGACTTTTTGCTAGAAAATGTCCGAGTAACAAAAAATTAAAAAACTCCGGCCTAAATCATTCAACAGATCGGTGCCTCCGTGGCTCAATTGGTTAGCGCTTGCCGTCTAATCTGACAACTCGGTTTCCAATTTCGGTGAAGGCTTGTATATGCCTGTCATATTTCATCTAAATACCAGTGGAAAGTCCAAAACATCTTACTGGGTAAAATTATATGACCAAGCAGAAACATATCTTTACATTATCATATGTGTACAATGAAAAATAGATTTTAATTCAATTAGAATTCATTATTTGAACCCTGTACAGTAATTTTGAAATAGTTCATATTGTGTTGGTTATTTGGTGTTCGGTACCTTTAAAAAGTTGTCTTCAGTATCTTAAATTTTATTTGGTGTGTTCTAAAATGTCATCCACCTTTATCAGGGGTTGCATTTGACTTGGGTAAAGGTGTTTTGACCCTTAAAATTTCCAAAAAGCCATATTTTGACCCACAAGATTTTGGTTTGAAGGGTCATTTTATCTTAAAAGCATGGGTAATTTGCCTATAAAATGGTAAAATTTAGTCAAATGTATCAATATGACCCTTCAGATTCAGAAGCTAGTGGGGACCTCTGCTTTATCTAACTCATTTATTAATCTTAATGGATTTTAATTGATGTAGCTCGTTAGTTTACTCAATGTTAATCATTTGTCTTGACAACTTTTCTGCTTAACAATCTTTTGCTGTGTACTGTGAGTAGTTGTATGTGTTTCAACTGGCCTCCGTAGCTCAATGGTTAGCACGCTTGCCGTCTATTCTGGCGACCCGGTGTAGCGGTCCTTTTTTTGCCTGTTACATTAAAATTTAGCCAGTTACATTCAGGTGGAGGCATACATATATATGCCTGCCATATTTCAGCAGAAAGCTGACTGGCAAATAAAGGCTATGCTCGGCATTTGTTGAGAACTGGAAACAACATTTTTGTGGAATCGAACTTGAAGCATATGTACAATATTTTTGTTAGGGATGTATAATTATGTACACATATTTTATAGTTTGATTAATCGCTTATAACCACAATGCACATGATGTTTTAGTTTGATATTGATTTGGTATTGTACTAATGAAATGTTTGTTATATTAATACAATATGTTTCATGATTATTTTTCTGTAAATGTTCTATGTGGACCGTAATGAAAACTGTTTTGCCAATTATGTTATCCGTAGAAAATAGACATTATTATTATCATTTCAATACATTCAGATAATTTCAATGTTGATATATTATAGGTGTCAGTATTCACAAAATTTTGTGGTTTTGGTGAAAAAGATCATTTCGTAGGGACGTAATTTCAAGGATTTCTGATTTCATGAAAAATAGCAAGGTCAAAATTCACACAGATTATCAGAAATTATTCAAAAATCAAATAGATTTAATAATTATTTTATTACATATTGATATATGCAAGTGAACTTCCCAAAAAGCCAGTCTTATACCTGATTGAGCTTGAAAGCAAGTAGGACAGCCACTGTAAACTTGACATATTTATGGGTATAATTATTCATTAGGGGTTATATTAATTTGTTGTTGAGGTCATTCACAAAATCTACGAAATTAAATCCCCACGAATATTAATAATTTCACAGTAACTGTGATGATATATTAGTAAACTACATTAAACTGAGACTCTACAGAGTTAAATAAGCATTAGCTCGGAGTCTTAGTTTAATGTGGTCAAATAAAACATACAACTAGCCTTTTATGAAGTTCTCAGCATATTGTATGTATATAGATGAGAATCCAGGGGTTCCATTTGACTTGGGAGTAGGGGTTTTGACGCTTGAAATTTCCAAAAAGCCACATTTTGACCCTCAATATTTTGGTTTGAAGGGTCATTTACGCTTTAAATCAGGGGTATTTTGTTTACAAAATGGTAAAATTTAGTCAAAAGTATCAAAATGACACTTCTGATTCAGAAGCTAGTGGAACCTCTGGAAACTATGGAGTAAAGGGTTAATGAAATGTTCTTATTCATATTCCAGAGAACTATTATTTACTATAATATATTAGTATATCAGATAGGATAATACAATGTCGTATTCGTTTAAGACATTCAATCCTTAGGTGAAGCATTTCAATCCATAGAATTAATTCATGTATACTTTGTTTGATTTCAGGATTTGAACTCGGACCAAGAATGTCATACATTTAACACATCGTGTTTCACACAGTTCCGTATCTTGTTTATACGAACGTTCATGTCTATAATGAGGGATGCTGTAAGTCCTTACATATTACATTCAGTTTTTGGGTTTAAAGTTACACTGACAGTATTTCAGCCATATTAAGACTCAAATATATTATCCTGGCACTGGACAAACCTGATGTTGCCTTGAACTGACTATGCTGAACATTAAGCAAGGGACATAATTATACCAGTACCATTTTAATGACTAGTATCGAACCCAAGACCTCTCGCTCTAGAAGCTGATGTGCCGGATGTCTGTTTGGATGTATCAAAGTATTTCTGTGCGTGTTTTCCCTTACAAAACTGTTTGAATTATGTCTCCAACTGTTGTCTGGATAAATATCACAATATTTGTATGTGCGTGTTCCCCCTAACTGGTTGAATAACAATAAAATCTCACATGAATAGATAATTGGTACATATGAGTTGGTGCTCATGGAAATTAATAAATTCTGTATAAGTACCTAGTAATAATGAATATATACGTGCAAGAAGGTCAGGATCACATTATTGTTTTGAGACTACATAATTATACTCAATATCATTAAATTCAGACCCTTATAATGCTTCACTACCTTACGCTGATACAGGATCTGACGACACTCCGTATGGGGTCATGTCAATGTCAACTTTACGTCATCCAGTCAAATCGCTTCTTTCACAAATCTGAAAGTGCAGTGAAAGTCTGCCATGGCTACTTGGCGTCATTGTGCGCCAAAGAGGTAATTTGAACATAACCTCTTACGGAGTGTAGTCAGATCTCTAACAGCGTTAAAGACTGGAGCAAATGTTAGGGTCTGATTTTAATGAGATTGACATATACTCATACTTCAACAGCTCCAGCCAAATGTTGCGCTCCTAAATCTGTATGACTATGTATGGCTATAGACATGATATTAAACTATCTGACTATTTCAGACTCTGACCAGACTGAGATTGATATCACATCTTACTGTGGGTATACTCATTGGTTTATTATATCTTGGAATCGGTAATGAGGCTACCAAAGTCTTCAACAATGCTGGCTGTCTCTTCTTCTGTATGTTGTTCCTAATGTTCTCTGCATTGATGCCAACTGTACTCACATGTAAGTTATATTTGTCACTCTTCAAACATACTGTAAACCAAGAAATTATTTCGAGCAATTTAATTTTGTGGAGTTCGTGAGCACAGGTTATTGTATCATTAATAAACAGTACCTAAAAAAAAAACAACATTTTTTTTGTTAAATTTAGAATTCTTATACAAGGTGTATTTCCATGAATTGACCAGGTATCAAAAACAAGAATTGGCTTTCGATATCTTCATAAAGTAATTATATTCGTAAAAACATGACTATAACTACTTTCATGCGAAATCCCATCGAAATTGGTCAAGTAGTTAAACAGTTATGCCATAAATATGTATCACGGTGTTCACCCGGTCACTGGGGTGGACTCAATAAAAACAAAAAAACGGAAATATTGAGGAAATAACCAACATATGTCTAATTTACCGTTGTGTAAAAACATAATAATGCGATAAAATTAAAGAACGAAAAAGTTGGAACAGATTTACCTGGTTGACACATGTTCACTTCAGTGAATGTATACGTGTAAGCCGAAAAACGAATCGTTGGCATATTTAAATGTCAAAATGACTCCATGTTTGTCCGAACGTTCCGAATGATGCGCGTGATTTCCTTTTTGTAACAACGATTTTCATTGGTTGATTTCATTGGGGTTTCCCAGGACTTGGTTACCAGCGTACAAACGATGTATACTACGCCAATGGAAACGACCGTTATAAAATACGTTCAAAATACCCGTCAGACACACTAAAAACCACTACAGCCGTTCCTACAGCGTTTTACGCCCTCGAACAATAAAATCAAAGTTTAAACAATGAATTATATCGTACGAAGGTAAATTTAAGCATGTTTTCGATTGCTTTCGATTCACAAAGATGTTTTTGATCACCCACAGCTTTAAATAGATGATTAATGCCGTAAATGCTTTAAATTATGAAAAAAACAAAATACACCCAGTGACTGTACGATTACTTCTCCGGGAAATATACCTTGTATAAGAATTCTAAATTAAATTTTTTTTAGGTACTGTTTATTAATGATACAGTTACCTGTGTTCGTGAGTGGTAGAATTTTTCAAAATTTAGTCTCTGTGAAAATGCTAAAAACATTCATATGGACATTGCATGAAAATTAAAACCGCAAACATTTATAGTTGCAAATATGCCGACAATCAGCAAAACGCGAAAGTTAGTATTCGCGAAAGTAAATTGGTTTACAGTATTCAAAACAACCAAATTTAAATTTATCTGGAATTCTTGATTCTGATTTGAGAAAATTCTCAATTCTTATCCTGTGTAACAGCATGTATGAATGCTATATGTAATCTTTATAAGTTAACATGTTTATGTAAAGTTTGATTAGGTTATAACATACTGGGTCAAACACTTCGAAATGTGCACTCTGAGGTACTTTTTGCAAGATGAAAACATTAATTTCTGATTTTATGGCACTTCACAGAAATAAAAACGCAGAAATAAAATTGACCCATTTCAGGCCCAAATCGCAGAATTTTGTGCCCGCGGAATGAACCAGCTATAGATACGATATTCATGTTTGTTACCTGTATGTTTGTTTCTTGTATTACAGTTCCCATGGAGATGACAGTGTGTGTTAGAGAACATCTCAACTATTGGTACAGTCTGAAAGCTTATTATCTAGCCAAAACTATGGCAGATATGCCTTTCCAGGTATTAATACATAAAATGTTTAAATTTCTGATAACAAATTGTTCACACTCCTTGATAGTCTCAATAACTTGCCTGACATTCATAAATAAATCTTCCAGACCAAAAACAGAAATACCGAGACAAAATGTAAAATGTGTCTGACAAGATGAAGTTATATTACGTCTGCGATGTCACCAAATACTGTAAACCAAGAAATTATTTTGCGCAATTTAATTTCATGGAGTTCACGAATGGTAGAATTTGGTGTAATTAAGTCGCCGCAAAAGTGCTAATAACATTTATATGGACATTGTGTGACATTTAAAAACGTGAAAATTTGGTGAATATGTCAACGATCAGCTAACAAAAGTTAGTATTCGCGAAAGTAAATTGGTTTACAGTATTCAGATGTTTGAAATTAATACTCATTCATATTGCCAAACATTCGAATATATATTTACAGTATAAAATCCCCATATTATTGCAACTTGCTCTTTAAACTACTATACAGTTGTTAAATTATTGTCAGTGTTTGGGTAGAACCCAGCCATAAGTCAAGCATTTTCATTTTGGGACATGTCACTATAAAGGAGATGTGTTTTGTTTAATTATGCCCAAGTATATACAGTAATCATATCAGGTCATTATTAGCCATCTTGGCCATCTCAATTGATGTACATATATTTCGTATTTTATTTATAACCACACTGAATATATGTAAAAGAAATTGGAAAGATCTAAATGGAAACTGAACCTGCCCAAGGGACAAGTGGATTGATGCTTCTCTACAATGCCAGTCAGTCACTGACAACATTCTATAGTGCGCCCATGATAACAAGAAAGCGGGAATATTTGGCATATTCCACAAAGGTTGATTAATCAGATGTGCACGATTTATCAGTGATGTTTTTAGTGCAAAACTGACCATATCCGTTTACTTTAGTAATTTGTAAAACCAATTTTGCAGCAGTTGACCAAACCGATTCAAGTTTGTAAATACCAAAACTTCACATTATCGTGGGCACACTTTATCATGAATCTATGATTTTGATGTTTATATTTTCAGATTATATTCCCATTGATTTATGGAAGTATAGTATATTGGATGACTTCTCAACCGAGTGATTTAATGAGATTTGTGATGTTTCTTACTCTGATCATACAGACATCTCTTGTTGCACAATCATTAGGATTGCTTATAGGGGCTGCTACATCTTTACAGGTAAGGAACTTGTGTATTTTGTCATGTATGTCCTTCTGTTGAACAGCCTTGGTGGTTATAACGCCTGCCTTGGTAATGTTTTGGTTGTGGCTTAGATAACAGACCTTGACATACCAAAGTTCATGGTACTTATATAGCTGTATTGATTGATGCTCCAGCATATTAGGGTAGTTCTAGGATTGGTTGTTCCTTGACTGGATGGCACAGTGTTGGGATAATGTGACTGGGTAGTCTGCATATCACTAAAATACATGTGGAAGCTATATTAGTAAAATGAATTAAATTAAAAATATTGTGTTTTACTTGCTGCATATGACTACTAATATGTTCTGCTAAACATTCTTATTATCGCCATGGTTAGGTAGGTTTTTGACCGGAGGCCACTATAGGTTTGCCCTCCTTCAGTCGGTCGGTCGGTCGGGTCGGGTCGGGTCGGTTCAGTCCGTCCGTCCGTCTCCGTCCGTCCGTCAAAAAATCTGGATCCTGACATAACTCAAACAGTTTCCAAGCTAGGTTTATGAAACTTGGTATGTGGATAGGGGGCAATAAGGGGATAATGCACGTCCAAAAATATTTTGATTCCGACCAAAATGGTGGTTGCTATGGCAACAGAAACATTGAAAATTGCTTAAAACCGGTAGGGGACTTCTGTATTGCTTGCAATTCTTAATTACTTGTTAAACAAACTTTGTTTTTGAACCTTTACCCCATATCACATCCTATCCCTTGTTTGTCACCAATTTTTTACCAATATTGAGTAAGGGAGACAATCCAATTACAGAAATTGACTTAACAAGATACCTTATCCAGGGAGATTATTCTTGATATTTGTCCAAAAAACGCTGCACATGAGATGTGTACACATTTTAGCTTATCATGTCTTATCAGAATAATAATAATAATATAAATAATAATGATAATAATAATAAGGACTTTATTTAAAGATGCAACACAGTTGGGCAAGCCCAGTCTTCCCTGTGAGCCTCTATAGAATACAGGGGTGTCAATTTTCCAGATTAATCCGGAATTCCGGATTTATGATTCCTGATAGAGCAATGACTTCTGACCAAAATAAAAGTTATTAAATGAAAATATCTAAGAAATGACAAAGTTATTGTCAATTTAATCTGCTCTGAATGATTTTCTTTAGTTCAAACTGAGTTATATATCGAAACATTGCCATTGAAGGCCTCTTCCTTGCCAAAAATGGTCGACCGCATATGAATTTCCTGATTTTTAATTTGGCCTTGTTGACACCCCTGAGAATAGTAAAGTATGTATGGAGTAAATTATTTTGTGATTATGTAATGAAGTGTGTTTGTCTGATGATAGTGGTGTTATTGTATATGTTTATGTTTTTCAGGTTGCTGTATTTTTGGGACCAGTTACTGGCATACCTTTATTGTTATTTAGTGGATTTTTTGTGAACTTTGATACTATACCTATCTACCTTCAATGGATTTCCTATATGTCATATATAGGGTAAGTTACCTGTCTTACTATCTGGTATAGTACAGAGAATTTGACACAATCCTCGACTTACTTTTTGCATAATTTAACAGCTGATATCTTGTCTATATTTTATAACCCTGGTTGTATGTTTTAATTAGCAGGGAGAATCACAAAAATGCTCGATGTGTAATACAAACAAATCTAAAGGTCTGATAGTACACAATTTGCTTGCAGAAAGTGATATGTTCAACGCAAGAACCTTGTAATAAATCCATGCATAAAGGTCAGGATCTGGTCAAATTCTCTGTGCTATAGTGCTAGACTGTTTCCATTATTTGATGCACAGCATAAAAAGGGAACACTGGCTTCTCTTCTGATACCCTGGTGGCTTTGGATTTCAGAAATAATGTGTTGAGAGTAATTTAGTTTCAGTTCTTTTTAAAAAAAAAAAATGAGTATTATTGATCTGATATGGTGTATTCGGCATAAAAATGGCTGATTTCAGTTGATTAACTTGGCTACTGAAGGCAGGTGCTTGCTTAATTAAGGTGGCCACTTACACATGTTCAACTGTACATAATTATGTATAATGTTGTTATTACAGATATGCCTTCGAGGGAGTACTGCAAGCCGTGTATGGGTTTGACAGGGAAGCATTGGACTGTGAGAAATCTGTGAACAGTCCCGAATGTCGATACATGGACTCTGAGAATGTACTCACTGACCTCGATGTGGACAATGCAAAGTTTTATATTGACTTTATAGCGCTGAGCGTGTTTTTTATTGTACTGCGTGTGAGTTGTTATTTTGTGTTAAGGTGGAGAGTGAAGGCTCAGAGATGATTGGTTTGATACCAACATAGGGGAAACCAAGTTGATGCGGAAGGGGAGCAAACTCTTCAAAACTGTATGAATACGTGACTGTGTGAATGTAGAGATTCAACAACCTAAGTGGATTGTCATATGAATACAGTTAATATCACTCCAGAACAACATGCATATTCAGGCAGCTTATTGGTGGAGATATTTGACGATTTAGTTACACTTTGTTAGTCCATGGATTGCTGTTGTTGAAATGTCTCAGGACGGACCTGATTCTTTGTTTACTTTTGTTTTGTGTGTTTTAGCCCTTTCATCGAGTACCTTCAAATATTGGGCATTCCTTTTATTGGTCTCTAGTCTGTGAAAAATACAATTAAAAAGTCGCATGTCACACCACCTTAAATTATGGGTAAATAATTAAAATATTGGATGTCATGCCACCTTAAGGTTTCAAAGCAAAGGGAAAAGCTGATGATTATGAAAGTGTGCTGATCCTAGTCTTTTGTGCTACAAATATACACAGATTTTTGATAAATCATGGATTTGTTTTATTGATTATTACATTAATGTTATGTTCTATCAGAATATGGGTTTTTTGTTGTTTACCATTAAGTGTCATTGTTCGTCATTTGGATTATATCGTTGAGA
Organism: Spisula solida; assembly: GCA_947247005.1. Lineage (NCBI taxonomy): Eukaryota > Metazoa > Mollusca > Bivalvia > Venerida > Mactridae > Spisula > Spisula solida. Next base: position 34,468,429 of record OX365947.1, on the reverse strand, counting down.
TATTAAGTCAAGTTTATACAGCATAAATTTTCTAGGAATTTGTGTTGTTTTACATATGGCATTATTTAGCATTCTCATATCTTATGGATGACTGTTGACATCTAAAAATCAGACTAAATGTACGGCGCCAGTCAATGTCAATATTTTGTCCATACATCAGTTTACATCTGTTAATGTGCTAGCTCTGATTTCACGAAAATACTCAAATCTTAAGTAAATGCTTCACTGCATGCTTATGTCTGCTAACTTGTTATATTGGTATAAAGTATGTGCAAATACACACCATGTAATCAAATCTACTTTTTAAAACAAAATGGCATGCTTATTGCTAAAATTTTATGTCATTTCAATATGTTGTATGTCAACTCCTAAAAGTGCACAAAGAAGCAAAACATGTTGCCAGAAATGTATTTAAATACAGGAGTTACAATATTCCTGGTTCATTCGGAATTATTTTTCCTGAAAGAGTTAGGATTTTTGGCCAAAACGAAAGTTATTTGATGAAAATATCTCATGAATGGCAAAGGTATGGTACATTTAATCTGCTCTGAAGGATTTCATTCAATTTAAATATGGAAACAATATGGTTGAAGGTCTCTTGTTTGGCAAAAATGGTCAGCCGCATATGATTTTCAGGATTTTAAATTTCTCTCTGTAGACATCCCTGTAAATCACTGTGTAGGAGTTTGAAAGTATTTTTGTGATACCAGGGGCCTGTTTACAAGTTCTTGACCTGTTTCATACTTGTCAAGTCATTGCATGTAGATTTCTTATTTCATGAGATTATTGGTTTGATATTCTGTTATTTTGGCTTTATGAAACAGTTGTGTTGTTGAGATAATTTTAAGACCATAGCAGAAGTAGTGAAGGTAGGGGGTTCATGAAAAATTCAGATCGTTTGTAAAAATGAGTCTATTGTGATGTATTTATATGAAAACTATAGTTGATTTGTTGACTGTTTTTGTTGTGTTTTCAAGTAGTCTTTAACACATGGTTGACTGTGCATGCAAATAGGAAATAGAAAATAAACAGTTCCAGTCTGTAACAGTTATCTTTTCATTTTCAGTTTTTCATAGTTCAGTACCAGATCGTTGAATATCGAGGGCTCAGTGCAAAACAGTTGTAACTCCTTATACAATCATATGTACATGTAGTTACAACTGTTTTGCACTGAGCCCGCGATATTCACTTCATCTCTGTTATTTACATACTTTTTGCTGTATGCAGGTATCCTTCTGACAATCTTTTATTTTCCTTGTAAATATCTGTACAAATCTGCAATATTGTCTGGAACATTGATTTCTTTATGTTTACAACTTGTCCTTATAGTCTGTATAACCTGTAAATATGGGTTGTTTTTCTCTCAGTATTCTATTTTATTGTTGGTTATTGAATATTGTTAGTATGTTATGCTTCTATTTTACTATGTTGGCTGCCACAAAGCGAAAATGTAACAATGCAAAAAAGTAAACTTTGTTGTATCTTTGCATTTTCGCATTGTTGTAAATTTACTGATATCTGACATACGTGATGTGATATTCATGGAGCCATCGGCCCAACAAGATGATAAAATTTTCCAGATAAATATTTATATTTAAAATGTGCTTTGTTACATTTTGTGCTGTTGCTATAGGTCCTTTTATCATGCAGTTATAAGTTGTTACAAGAACTAGAAGCATGATCAATGAAGCATGAACTAAATAGAATATTTGTATGTATCTCTGGCAGGTCGAGGTATTACATCTATTGAAATAACCTGCTATCTTACACTGATGCATTGTATATACAAATATCCTCTATACGTTATTAATATATATTACATGTGTGTTATATGTTAGAGCAATAATGTTGATATTTAATGACTTATGATAATGTGGTATATGAGGTTTATCTTGCTAGTATACATGTTGCTTGATTCCTGACTAATTCAGTATTGTTGGTAAATACAGTGTAAGAATGAAAGAAAATAGCAAACTTAGCAAGTTAAGCAAGTTCTAACAACCTATACTAGACCCCACTCTAGATAACTGCTTCTTGTCTGCCAACCCATTACTCCCACCGTACTTAAGTATTACAAAGTGACCAATGACTCACAACAGTTATTGTGTTTCTATGGCTCCATAGTTAGCACTGTGTAATTACTCCAGTACCCTATTATTGGGAGACTGTGATACAAACATGAAGTAAACTACTGGTATTAAAACAAGCTTAATGTATAAACCTTAGAGATTATTTCATATTGAATTAGTTAGTCAGAAGTTGTAACTTGTGTACATTAAGGTGACCTTATTTCTTTATCTGTGATGAGTGTTTTCTATCCTTCATTAAACAGGTTGAAAACCTAACATTGTATAGTGTGCACACCTTCTGTATATGCATGTAGAGTGCACACCTTCCGTGTATACATGTAGTGTCCACACCTTCCGTGTATACATGTAGTGTGCACACCTTCCGTGTATACATGTAGTGTGCACACCTTCCGTGTATACATGTAGTGTGCACACCTTCCGTGTATACATGTAGTGTGCACACCTTCCGTGTATACATGTAGTGTGCACACCTTCTGTGTATACATGTAGTGTGCACACCTTCTGTGTATACATGTAGCGCGCACCAATCATTGTGGTTGTATATATTTATTAGTTTTGTTGTACATACACTCATGTATTGTTGTTGTTGTTTATATGTACATTTTTATTGTTGAAAATATATATACATATGCTCAAAAAGACGAGCCTACCGAATATTCTACCTGACATGTCAGTACATGTCGGTATATTCTGAGAACTGAATTCAGTATATGTTAAGATGTCTATATTTATGTCCCCCATTTTTAAAGGGGTGGATATATATTGCCTTGTACATGTCGGTCAATCAACCCATTGGGAGACTGAACAATGTCAGAATGATTACAAGAGAACCACTGAGTCTACAACTCTCATATTTGGTTGGAAGGTTGGACATAATCTGCTTTTGAGGTTAGCATATCAAGGTCACAGCGACCTTTCAAGTTTAATATAAAAAAAGCTTATTTTCTGCGAGTAGAGGGGCATACTGGCAGGAGGAAGCATATATCTACTGTTTCCCTGTATTGTCATGTTGAAGTCAGCTACAGTGTCCATAGTAATAACTTCTTTATTTTCTGTAGTGGTGTAATATTGTTTGCAATGAGTATGTAATTGTCTCTTCTTATTTTGTTCAAGTTTTGCTGAAACCTGTTTGACTAAAATATTGAGTATATAATCGGGATAAATCATATTGACCTCCGACGTACCACATTCTACTTAACATATTCTACATATTGATTGTTACCATGACAACTTGACATGATTCATCTTTTAAGCTAGAGTTAATGAAGATAACTGTCTATATTTAGGAATCCAACTTTAGCAGTGGCTTTAAAGAAGTTGTTACAAGATAAACTCTCCTCTTCATATAATTCCCATGATTTTATTTATAGTTTTGGACTGATCAAGCTCTAAGGTCTGTCTGCATTCCTGCAACATTTCTTGAAGCATCATGATTTCAGTTGTCAAACAATTCTATTTCATTATCAATAATCATACACTTTCTTGTTTAAGTCATTATTGTGTATGCTGTGAACCGTACAACTGTGTACAAATGTTATATGATCGTTTTGCGTAAATGTGGTTGATACAGTTAATGACTGTTTATAATGCCTATGTTGCAATTTCTGATAACAGATTATAGTGTATTGGTATTCGGACCACCTCCAGTCAATTAGGGCATACATTTGTAGTTAATTCATATCATGCGTTTCTCCATCTTTATTCTTTAACTGTTCACTAACTTCTGAATATCTAATGAAGCAGTTCACAATTCAGTATGTTTATTTGTGTGTTTGTTATTGGTTTAACATACGTAAGAGCAGTATATGAAGATTGTGTATTATGTATTACTAAGTGGATGTATTTATGACAAATTACATGTAAGTTAGTTAATATTCATACAATATACACTTCATACTGTTGTTAAATTCATGAACATTTTCTATATTGTCATCAAAACATGTTGATATCTACTGAGAAGCATGATGGTATCATAGTTTTCCTAGCAAGCAAATTTGTTCCTTGACCTTAGCTTCTGGCAAATTCTCATTTAAACAAACCAAAGCAATAATCATTGAGTAGTACATTCAAGCTTTAAAGACTTGCAAACTGCTTGATTCATTTACCTTTGAAATACCAGTAGGTAGCTTTGTACTTCCAAACTTGCACAAATAATGTGACAAGTTTTAACCCTTTACAACATAGATACCCCATTTCTTGTCTCTTAACTCATTTCTATATGTGTGCCTTTTTATGCTTCGTGAACTCTAAACCTACAATTACAGAATGTTCACCATTATACTGGAACCTTATACATGTTAATGTGTAATCAAGGTTTCATTATTATGTCATGTTGATGCAAGTGAACAGGGTAAATCACCGATTATTTGACTGGACTTGTAAGGGGTTGGTGTACACAATTTAAAACTAGTCTCTTATCTGTTAATGGATTAGGGACTCCTATGGAGTGAATGGTTAACATCTGTTTGCTGGGAACAACTATTATATGTCCTATTTACTGCTTTCACTTTCTGACTTAAATGAATTGTTTTGTGTGTCATTGTTATTGTGACGTTAAGTGGATTATATATACATTTAATATTTCTTGTTGAACTGTTTGTTACTGAGATTGAAGTTTTAGATGAAGTAAAAATACACATTATGTCGTTAACAACAAACTACAACAAATGACGTATTTAATACACTGTTAATTTATTAATGAATTTTTAGAGTATTTCTTTAAACTTGCAATTGACATATTTAATACACTGTTGATATATTAATGAATTTTAGAGCATTTCTTTAAACTTGCAAAAATGAATTTTATAGCTTTAATGGCCGAATGTTGAAACTCACTTAAGTGTTGTGCGCAACTTAGATTATGTTTTATGCCGACAATATTATCCTTTTAAAGCGCTCATTAACATATCCAGGTATTTAATTAAATACTATTATATAACAATACTTTCAATTGGCAATCTGTTTTTTTCTAAAACAGCAATCTGTTTTTTTCTAAAACAGGACCTTTTTGTAGGTGGGAATTTGATTTGAAATGATACCCACTATGTAAGATATGTGATATATTTAAGTATGTTGTTCTACAGGGGAGGTAATATTTGTGCTATTTAATTCTCTACTACATACTTCAGGTTGTAAAATAGTAGTAGCCTCTGTTAGCAGCCTTCTTTAGAACTGTATTTTGGTTTTCACTTCACAAAATAAAATCTTGACAACTTTATACATGTGTTTATTTTTCCTTTTCTATAGATTTGAATTCAAATTATTTGACAACTTCTGGTCAAAGACATGGAAAGTTCTGTCAGGCCCAAAATATGAACAAGATGCCAGGTAGTCATGTTGGTTACAATGTCCATGTATCCGATGTCTTGGCATCACACTGGTCAATAATAGGCATTGAATCCTGGACAAATGTGCCTGACAGATATCCATAGGATCATGATCATGTAATGTTTGTCCGACGTATATCGACAAGTCATCGGGTAATCATCATTAATTTTCTACTTTGCTAAGTCAAATCGTAATTTTGTCGGACAATGCCCTGATTAACGGGCCCAATTAGCCAAAAGTACACCTGCCAATCATTAAGTACACATTAAATGTAGCATCAGCTAAGAGTCGGAAGCATACTATTCTGTCATATGGCAGCTTTGAGTTTGATTCTAGGCTTGTGCTGGTCATGTTCTGTACAGTATCATCTATACCAAGACATGGAGTACTAGTTTATACACTAGTATATAACACACAATACACAGTATATGATTCAGTTTTTATTCAGAACTTTATTCTTTATTTCACACAATGTTAACACTATACATAAATAAGAAACAAGCCAGTGTTTATATATAGCTTGTCTATCAAGGATGCTGTAAGAGAACACAGCATAAACATCTCAATGACACTTAGTAGTCACCATGTCGCAATATATTGCCTAAGTTACTATAAAAATAGCACATGAGCTTTATGACATAGAAACAAAAATCTACACATTTTGAAGCAAAGTTATTACATGACTTCATAGGCATTTGGTTTCTACTTGCCAGTACCAGGGTCGATTAGTGACTAGGGCAAACCATTAATTTACGGCAAGTTGATACCAAATGCCTATGCATGACTTATATAAATGTTATATGTGGATGTCTCTATTAGGAATTTTAGAACCCGGATTTCAGATATATAAACATGGTTGTATTTCATCATTTTGGTCGTGTTTAATATCCAAACCTGGTGCTAAATTGTCTTTAAACAAGACTGCGTTCAATAAACGCTAATGCCCCCTGTGGAAGCCTTGTCCATAAATAAGTCTAAGTCCAAAATTAGGTCAAGGTGAAGGTCAAAATGGAGTTAGGTGATACTGGCGTGTGGAGAGTGTTCATACACAACATCCATGCAAGTATGAAAGCTTTGTAGCAAGCCATATTAATACTAGAAGAAACGGTCAATTTGGGTTAACCAGGACGGACGAACGGACGGACGAACGGACGGACGGACAGGTGAATCACTATATGCCTTCCCATCTATCGATAGGGGGGCATAAAAAAATCTTAAAATAGCTGAAGTTTGGGCCCAACTAAAACAAAACAAATATGTGAATTTCATGACCTCAGCTTGAATGGATGCCAGACACAAAAATTATGACATCCGCCATCATTCCTGCTATTAGAAAATCTGATAAACTGAGTCCACATTGGTAAACTGAGTCAATATTTGTGAGTACTGGTACAGCATGTGGTATAGTGTGCACAGGATAATGAGAAGGGTTGGGAAAATTTGGTATGTTCCACAAACGTGGATTAATTAGATGTGCACAATTTATCAGTGATGTTTTCAGTACAATATTGACCTTATCTGTTTACTTTAGTAATTTGTAAAACCAATTTGGAACAGTTGACCAAACTGTTTGTAAATATCACATTATCCTGGGCGCACTTTAGCAAATTGTATTTGTTCATAAAATGTGTACAAAAATACACAAACATTTGCAGATCCACTATCATCGATATCACATTGTACATGTATGTGTATTTATTATTATTGTTGGACCACATTCAAACGAGACTCCAAGTCTATGCTCGTTCATGTCTGATGCGTGTCAGTTTAATGTGGTTTACTAATACAGTATTGATAACTTTACTATTGGAACGTAGCATGTCACAGCAAAGTACACACATTCCATCCATAGTGTTGTGTACCAATATTAAAACAACTGTATCAACAACATTCAGTCAGCATGGGACTAGCATTAGCAAGAGTAGGCAAATTTACACAAAAATATTACAGAAAACGATGATTTTCTACCAACTGTGTAACAGACATTTATAGATTTACATGAGAATATTGCAGAAAATGATTAACTGTGTAACAGATATTTATAGCAAAGACATTTTCTACAGTGAAACACTGATAAACAATGACAACTCTGTTCATCTGTCAATGAGCTTTAGATTTTTCTCACATATCACAGACTGTCTTGAGCTCGTATACCGTTGTGAAGTATTTAATACAGCTTGAGAAGCAAGATCAGTTTCCAGGTATGATAAATGTCAGAAAATGGTGTAATCTATTCTATAACTGGAATTGATACTGGGTAAATTGTGTAGTTGTATACACAGCCATGTTTAGTTTGTAACAAACTAACTAAAACAAACACAAGTAACATTACTGGCAATAATAAACTTATTTTTATTGAGTTTTTGTCTGGGTTCATAATCAATCTGAAATATTACAAATAAATATATTTGTCCTTTAGAAATACACGGAGAGGCTGGGAACTGGAAATATACGGAAAGGCTGGTAACTGGAAATATACAGAAAGGCTGGAAACTGGAAATAACTGTACCATCACTTCAAAGAATATCAAAATAACATTTTGGGAACTATGAACAAGTGTTATTAAACATTAAACAGTTCAAACTATGCATATAAAACAGTTATTATCAAGTACAAGAAAAGTTAAACAATAAGATTGAATCATAAATACAAACTTTAACCTGGGGTGGTATTCGATATTGATCTTACTTGACTTAAGGATAAGGACAACCAATCAGATCACACCACAAGCGATATGATTGGCTATCCTAATTCTCCAATTAAATAAGATCAATATGAATACTTCCCCTGATAGCTATGTATGATAATATACCAACACACAGAGTTCTCAGTCAATACAGATACATGTATTATATGGCTATGTGTATAATATTATGTCTAACATAAAAATTGGTGCATACTGTTGCTGTACTAACAAATGATAGAGATACATGTAGTAACTTATAGTATACATAACATTCACTGATATTACACAAACTGTCAACAACAAAACAATATTCATGTCTCTTTTTTCTAGACCAATATCTCGTCACAAACGAGAACAAGCTGACAATGTACTGATGGATCTGGATCAGTTACATCATCTATATTTAAGCCTAGGTCCCACTGAGGAATTCATCATTGGCAATGTTCTCCCGATATTCATCACATTTCCACCGAAATCATCACATTTCCTCCCTATATTACAAATTGTCTCATGACTTCCCCGAAGCTTACCTTAGTCCATCAGGAGTACATCGCCGAGGCAAAAACTGCTCAGTGGGACCTAGGCTTAAACTTTTGTGAAATAGGTGGATAATTATAATACTCATTATGCATCAAATAAAAATGAATACTTTCTAGAAACTGAAAATCTACATTAATAAAAATATACATAAAATAAAACAAGATATACAGCACTTATTTCTGTATAGTTGTAAAGAAATACCTAGAAAAGTACCAATAATAGTATCTGACAAGGTGACTTTAACCCATAACTCCGTGGATAATAAATAATAAAGAATTTACTGAGACAACACAGTTGGGTATATAACACAGTTTTCCCCATGAGCTTTCACCCTATCTCCAAGCTTACGCACACTGGTCGAGGCAATACATCATATATGTAGTACACTACATACAGGGGTACTGAGGCAAAATGCCCAATCCTGAAAATGTGTCTGAGGTCTTCTTTATAGTGCCATAAGCACACACCCATTATAGTCAAAACTCAGTTCAAACATTGTTCTATAGTTAAATTTCTGCTAATGAAATTTCAAATGACCATAACTTTGTCAATACTTTGAATATTTTCATCAAATAACTTTTATTTTCTGCAGAAATTAACAATCCACAGTGATATTTAGGATCTGTCATGAGTAACCTTTGGAGATCAATATTTCTTAAATGAGTCGAGAAAACACAGGTTACATAAAACAAACCGTAGTCAAACCTTATTGTACAATTCATGTCTATTTTCTTTTGAAATTCCTGAAATTTTTGACCCTGTGAAATTACTCCTATACAAAACTCCCTTATATGCCCGATAATATTTAATGATTTTACAGTATGATCTAGAAACCCGTACTGTACATGAAAACATAAATAAACAAAAAACACAGCATTATAAAGCACAACATAAATAAAGTTGAAAATAAAAATATTATTCTTAAAAGGACAAAAAATTGCATTGCAAGAATATGAAGTATATTATGATTGTAAACATAAAATAAACCAGACTGTTTAATGTGTGTATGTCGTGTGTTCCATCTATTCAAGGCGTGAAAATGGTGCAGTTCTGTATTTGTCTGCATTTATATGTACTTCGAACAGTTTCACTTTATCCCCTTGTTTTGCAACAGTAATGAATGAATTACGAACTCTATACAAGCATGTGGACAATGGTTGCCTTAAAACTGATAAATGCAGACACATTACCTACTGGTAAAAACTGGCAAAATAAAACCATATGCCTTATAAAATCATTGGCTTAATGATTCAATACTTGCAAAACTATTGATCACTAACTTTTTGAAAGAAATACGGCAGCCACACAATTACATTATGTTTGTTATGCCTGTAAACACCAATCTTACATCATTTCTCAACAATGTATCACTTATATATACAGTGATCGATTCACATAAACAGTTTTCCAGGACTGCATTCTAACCAGTACTAACTTACCGTTGCACAAGGAACCAGCAACTGTTCCATATTAGTGAAGGTAAATCAACATTTGTAGTCACATTTTCATAAAAGGTTATGGACCTGCTGCGACGGGGAACAATTACAATAATGATCATAGTAAAAATATACATGTATCAGTAAAACAATATAGCTATGAGCTGCATGATTCAATTAGATGCAAATTACTCAAAATTGTAATAATGAAGTGACATAGTGTGACTTTATCTCAGAACTTAATGTTATTATTGGCCCACATCATGTAAGGTTATCTTAAAAAATATATGCTTTTTGTGTTATTATGAATTCCAAAAAATTAATGATGTCATAAAAATGTTACAACTGGCAGTGTTACTAATGAGCAAAGATGTGATGTTGTTATGCTGGAATGCTTGCTGTACTTCCACTTCACTGGGAAATGTTGTTTGGGATATTTTACATTAAGTTACTGGTCAGTAAATGTTCGGGATATTTTTTGTATGTTTTGATCAGTAAATGTTCGGGATATTTTACATTAAGTTACTGATCAGTAAATGTTTGGGATGTTTTTTGTATGTTATGATCAGTAAATGTTCGGGATATTTTACATTAAGTTACTGATCAGTAAATGTTTGGGATGTTTTTTGTATGTTATGATCAGTAAATGTTTGGGATATTTTACATTAAGTTACTGATCAGTAAATGTTCGGGATATTTTACATTAAGTTACTGATCAGTAAATGTTCGGGATATTTTTTGTATGTTATGATCAGTAAATGTTCGGGATATTTTACATTATGTTACTGGTCAGTAAATGTTCGGGATATTTTACATTAAGTTACTGGTCAGTAAATGTTCGGGATATTTTTTGTATGTTATGATCAGTAAATGTTCGGGATATTTTACATTAAGTTACTGGTCAATAAATGTTTGGGATATTTTATATTATGTTACTGATCAGCAAATGTTTGGGATATTTTACATTAAGTTACTGGTCAGTAAATGTTCGGGATATTTTATATTATGTTACTGATCAGCAAATGTTCGGGATATTTTACATTAAGTTACTGGTCAGTAAATGTTTGGGATATTTTACATTATGTTACTGATCAGTAAATGTTCGGGATATTTTACATTATGTTACTGATCAGTAAATGTTCGGGATGTTTTTTGTATGTTATGATCAGTAAATGTTCGGGATAAGTTACATTATGTTACTGGTCAGTGAATGTTTGGGATATTTTATGTCATGTAACTGATCAGCAAATGTTTGGGATATTTTATGTCATGTAACTGATCAGCAAATGTTTGGGATATTTTATGTCATGTAACTGATCAGCAAATGTTCGGGATATTTTGCATTATGTTACACCGGTGTTTCAACATGAATGTTTCAATAACGTAACAACTATGTACAACTACATATTAACCCTTTACTCCATGGTAGCACCTTCTCATGACCTCTCAGCATCCCACTGTTTGTACCAGTGCATACCACCATAATTTCCAAAAAGCAGTATGAAGATGTATACTATACAACAAGTTATCAGAATACTGCAGGTACATGGAGTAGGAGGCCATGTAGTAAAGGATAATATTTTTGTTTACAGAAAATCATACTTTCATACTGTCTTGTAAGTAACAAACATTTAAACACTACTTTTCATCTGCTGAGCACTCACTTTAACTTACCAACAATTTCTTAACTAAATTCTAAGTTAACAAAAGGAATTTAGATAATGTTCAACAAAATCAACAATATAACCAAAGGTATAATCTGAATGAGACTTGAGAACTAAACTAGGTTTTGTAAAACATGGATTTAGTTTGATATGATTTTGAAACAATGAATGAAAAACCAACTGCTACAAATAATGGCTAATGAAAATAATCACAGAACATTAAAGAGCAATGGAATGTTCAAATCTAACAATAAAATAAAAACATAATCAAATAATGTTTATAGCATGAATGAATTCCACACAGGAAAATGTTTTATGTAATAGTTAGAACAAATAAAGTAAATTTTCAATGATTAAAAAGGGCAGAGCGAGCAATACCAAACAAGTCATCAAAACATTACTTAATATGTTCTAACTAACTTAGAATGTAACATCCAGCATTTTGAGCAGCCAATAGAATATAGCGCCAAGACATGACATCCGGTCTGTTAAAAGTAAAATTTTAATGATTAAATTTTCATTTAACCAGCACAGATTGGCGTTTTTATTGGTTCAGAATGAAGGGTATATTCTGATTGGCGTTTTTATTGGTTCCGAATGTAGGGTATATTCTGATTGGCGTTTTTATTGGTTCAGAATTTAGGGTATATTCTAAGTGTTAATGGTAGAATGTTATATTACCAATATTCATACAATTAACATGGAAACTCCACAAATATCAGGGTTTCCAACAAGTAACTGACTGAAGGTGTATAGCTCTGCAGAAACTTAGTTTCAAATAAAACATAACCCCAGTGTACTGTTTTATCAAAGCACTTATGGAAATCATGAACTAATGTTCAAATTTAAATTCTTAATTATTCTTTAAAACCTACACATTTGGGACATACAGTAGAACCTGCATTGGGCGACCACCCTTGGGACCGGGATAAAACGGTCGCTTAAGTAAGTGGTCTCTTAATAGATCAGGCTGAAATTATTAGTTTAAGTAAAATGTCGAGTTTTCATATCTTTATTCAGTACTGCTATTATATAATACAGTACAGTTGCAATGTTATATGCACTGATATGGACTTTTTTATTACGATGGTGAACATGTGTAATGTTATTTTTTACGATTTGTATGCTTTTATTTATCCTCCCCACCGGAAATCCATATGGGCGAGGCCCCAAGAAGAGGTTAGTCACTTCAGTTTTGGGGGGATATTGTATAGTACAGAAGATGCCTCAGTTTCAGAAGCATGTCTGGTTCGTTTACGTGCCTGACGTAAAGCATCATACACGGGATCTCAGTTAACGTCTCGCCCGAAAGACTGTTAGTTTAGTTATGTTAGGTGGGAAACACGGAAAAGTAGAGAAATGCAGGATCGAACCTTCAACCGTATGATCAGCAGTCAGTAGCTCTTCCCACTGGACCACTTGTACACCCGTGTAATGTTAATTGACCATGATTCTTGTTTTATTTGCTTCATATCCCTCACTATTAGTTTGTTTTTCTCACCTTTTTAGTTGATAACCACTTATCTACAACAATTATCTTTACATACGACCATTTAACGGGTTTGTTAATCGACCAACTGTTTTTATAGGTGTGAATGCTCGACGAATTTAAGTGTATGTGGTCGTTGAATGAATTAAATTTTAGCTCTCGGGACTGGTTTAAGGCGGTCGCAGGTCGGATAACTGAAAAGTCACTTAATAGAATCACTTTTTATAGTGAAAATTCACGGGCGGGATCTTAAGTGGTCGTTTAATAGAATTGTCGCTTAATAGAGGTGGTCGTGCGTACAGGTTCTACTGTATATGGTTTGTAGGGGTTCCTCGACTGAATAATAGCTAATATTAAACAACCCTTTTATCACAATTCGTAGCTGTTAACAAGCTTTAAAGAATTTAAATTTTTAAACACAAGTTTAATATTTCTGTAAATGCTTTGATCAAGCAGAACTCTGGTGCATTACTTCTCATGCATATAAACAATCCTGCCATGTTTCATGGGCGTAACTAATTTGACGATATGTGGCACAAACAATATAGACACCAGTTGAACAACCTACTGAGTTTGCTAATCTATTAACCTTGTTTTCAACACCTAGTAGTATGGACATATAATATATAACTATGCAAATGTAATTATTGAGTTATTGCAGATATCACATGTGAGTACAGTATGGCAGTAGTTTATAACTAACACATATATCTATATATAGTAACACATAGCTGATAAATGATGTAATACATACACATTGTTTAACACATTACACATGTAACTAATAGTATTTCAACAATATGGGTATGCAATTTCTGACCATACATGGCAACGATTAGGCCGGTTAATTTGTACTATCATAAGTGCTGAGAAGAAAATGAAAAAACTTTTATCATATTAACATTAATTATAGGTTTAAGGTTTTTTTGTTGATTATATTTGTACAATAACATGGGATTGTTACAGCCAGATCAATGATAAACTCAAGGGTTCAAACAGATGGATATAGTTTCAATAGTGCCTCCATAGCTCAGTAGTTAAGAGCGCTTGTCGTCTAATATGGCGACCCGGATTCATATACGGGTGGAGGCACTCCTATGCCTGCCATATTTCAGCAGAAAGCTGACTGGCAAATAAAGGGTAAGCTCTGCATTAAAAAACAACACAATTTAAACAATGACTTAAATAACATTAAGGGAGGATGATAAACAGTCGCAACAACTGAGATTATACAGGTTTTATCAATACATACAAACACTGGATATAAGACAATATTACAATACGCATGGAAAAATTGATTATCAGTTCACATTAACATATCAAATCATCACCTATCACTGATACAAGGTTAATATAAGGGTGACAGTACTTGAAGGTCGGATTTCATTCTATAATTCTTGTTACATCAATACTGAAGATGTTACTTATGTTTAATATACAGTAGCTACATAGAAGCATTTTACAATGACATCACTACGGCATACTAATGACATCATCAATACAACACTAATGACATCATCAATACGGCATACTAATGACATCATCAATAAAACACACTAATGACATCATCAATACGGCATACTAATGACACCATCAATACAACAAACTAATGACATCATCAATACAACATACTAATGACATCATCAATACAACAAACTAATGACATCATCAATACAACACACTAATGACATCATCAATACAACACACTAATGACATCATCAATACGGCATACTAATGACATCATCAATACAACAAACTAATGACATCATCAATACAACACACTAATCACATCATCACTACGGCATACTAATGACATCATCACTACAACACACTAATGACATCATCACTACGACACACTAATGACATCATCAATATCCCAACTCATCATCTACATGTGTATTATTATCACTAACATCTACCACAAATATATCACAATATTGGACACGTTTGGATGTATACTAGTAGTTTGTATGGCACTGTAATATATAAATCTACATATACAGTGATACAATGTTAAACAGAAGCGTTGCCATGGTAACATAACAACGGATTACATGACTGTAATATACTGTCTATAAATGCCTAAAGTGAAGTAATAATATTACTGACAAACAATTTTGTGTATGTGCTTACAATGTCAGCAAGTTTCAGCACAAAACAAAACCTACTTCTAACGCTGTTTATCACATTAACGACCAAAGTCAGCTACAGATAACAAAGCTAAATGTTTCAAGACTACCTGATTTAACCAACATAGAGTAGAAGAACTTACATGCCTAAAATTGCCTTCAGACCGGGAAAATAGCTCTAACCATATGCCTGTTCAAGGTAACTACTGTACATCATCATTTTTCCAAAACTGAAGAAACTGTTTGAGGTTTCTACAGTGTTCCAGGCAAAACTGCTTGAAGGATAGAAGTTCTACTGCATGTGATTTCAATAAACAATGACCAATTGAATTCATTGAATGACCATTTTTGTCAATAAGTCAGAATGTTTAGCTACTCAAGTTACAGTCTATAAATGGAAGAAGATGTGTAAACTACAATCAGATTGTCACAGGAAAATACTATTGTAACTAACTAACAAACATAATTCACAGTATTACTTCCATTCATACCAAATACACTAAATACTCACACTATATACCTAAACAACCTCAAAATTAACAACACAATTGCCTGGTCTATTTCACTGTTATGTTCTTTACTGAACCTTCATATCAGACAAACTTTAAAATATACAAGTTTTCAAAGGTCCTGTGGGTGGTCTTATTATTCATTTAATCAGGTTAAACGCTGTTTATCAACAATAATGCAATATATGACAGCCATTTCACCGTAACCAGTTTTCCTGGATTGTATCCCAACCAGTACAAATTTACCCTTCCAGCAGAAACCAGCAACTTCTCCATATGCGGAGGAAACTCAACATTGTTGTCAAATTTTCATAGAAGGGAATGATTTGCTGCTACCGGGAATCAAACATGGATCGCCAGGTTACAAATCCAACACACTACCCACTGGACCACGGCCGTGGATAATCACCACATATCTATCAAACAGAACAACCATCCATCTTCTATATACAGTATATACAGGCTAACTAGTAGAATAAATCTATACATATTGCACTTAGTAATGCTACTGGTAAGAGGATAATGAACACTATATGAGTACCGACACATAAAATTCTGTAAAGTATTTTATAATACAACTATCACTTGTGTCAATGCAAGTCTAAATGTTTGATAATTCTATTTCTTCTAGCATTATACACTTTCTGGTAAAAAAATGATGACCTATGTTGTTACCACATAAAACGTATAATGAGTATAAAAAAAATGTATTCATTATATTTGTTTGTATTTCTTAACATAAAGAAAAGTGAGGATGAAGTAGTCAACAGTATAGTAATGCATAAACACCCCTCTGACAGTAGAAGTCAAGGAGATATCATTTCTTCATATCTTTAACTAGAAAAGATTCCAGCTTTTCAAGATTTGAACTGCACTAATGTAGCTTCAGTTTTACCAAACTTTAGAGAATTTTGACAGATAGTTTTATGATAACATACCCGACAAGAACAACAACAACAAACATGTAACACATATCAGACGTAACAACACAATGAGAGAATGGTTCAATGTAACATTGCACTATATGTATAATGTATATAAGCAACATCAGTCAGTTATTACACAGCAAATTATTGAAATAAGTCTTCATTTGAGTGGTCGACATACCGTAAACATGAAATCAATAGTGAAACGTACGATACGCTGTAGCACCATGACATGCCCCCTACTAATTGTCCATATAAAAAATACTATACAATGCTTGGTGTGGACTATCTGATAGCCATACAAGTTTGAAACAACAAGAGTTATCACTGGTGGTGATGAATACCCCTAGATACTGCATTGATGCAGCTGTAATAGCTTTAGGGTACAAAATAGATGAATAAAACATTGAAGGGCAATCACTCAGTGAAGTACTTATGAGTATTACAATAAAGTTTCGATGAATTCAGTTCAATATCATGGAGAAAATATATTCGTAAAAATTCAAACGGCAATACCTCTATGAAAATTGATTGGAGCATAACATGCCGCCAATATGCAAAGAAGTTTTGTTGCAATCCAACCAATGTAATGGTTATAACGCAATGGCGGTGAGAAATTATATCTACAGATGATCCAACAGACTGGTCTGAAGTACAATAAGAACTGATTACTTATTGTTAACATGTAAGTGATACTGACATTGGTTGGAAACTTGTAAGTTAACATGTATTATCTAGTATTATTGGAAGCCACGGTCATATTGCAATAGTCCCAAACATCTGTACTTCAAACACTGGAATTCATACACTGTATACAGGTATACACAACCAGTCTACCTAGTACACTAATTGGTTACCATTCAATTAAAAATATAGTTACACTTTTAAAAATTTACTTTCAAACTGACCGAATCAGGCAAATAAATGTTAATTTTAATCTGCACATACCTGAAGGCTGAACCTATTTGAAATACTGCATTAGTATAATTGCATAATACCGCAATTAAGAAAGTTCTACTAATAAGATTGCAGCAATATTTTTAAAACCATGCAGATTTGCATTTATAAAGAAGCAAAGTCTTAAAAGGACATAAGTGGTTCGGTATATAGACTGATTCACTTATAAGACCACCTTTTCATCATGTCTTAAAACAGGATATTACAAAATAAGTGAACATTTGTGAAAAGCTAAAGCAACCTATGAAGATGAGAACTAACAAGTCATATGTAACCCATGAACTATAATTGTATTGTTAATGACCACTATAGATGATTGTTCCATTATAACCCACAATTCTTTGGTATAAGCAATGTGTTATAGTTCATACAAATCAACCTGATCCTCCAACCTTATATGTGCATAATTTATTTCCTGGCTGTATTTATCCTCAGCTTGTCTTTTTATAGGTAGGGAATTTTATGATTATATGTGGGGTGTAATACAAGTACTAACCTAAAAGACCGTTATGATGCAACCTTCTCGCGGTTATTGATAAATTCAGCACATAAAGCCAGTAATATACTTGTGCATAAAGGTTGAGGATCACGTTAATTTGTTCTGACTATACAACAGAGGTAATATATCAATAAATGCAATATTATTACATGACAGTTACAATATTTTACATACAAACTATTATACTATATAACATATATATACCAGTACATATAAATCACCATAATACACTGTTCTACCTCTAATAATAACAACAATAATAATTGAACATCAATTTCAAAGTAATACAAAATGTTTGGCACATTATAAGTTTATAACGGAGTACTGTGCAATACAACATAGCTATAAATACAGGTTAGACATTGTTCGTTCCATTTTCATACCGGTCTACTCTAACATACTCATGTCATACCCCTCCCTCCCTCCAACATTTTCACATTTTAAAACCAAAGGTTTACTCAAACCAAACTTCCTAGTATACTGATATCACCTTTTAGTTCGTAGTCACTTATACTAAAATCATACCAGTATTAAGCATTCAACATTATAATTATTATATCCCACTATATTAAATGCATACTATTTTTCAGTCACCTAGTTTAAGTGGTCTTATTTGATAATTTTGTGACTGGCAGCCAAAGATAAGTTAGACCTTAGACCGTAGACATGAGGACTGGGACACAGAAATCCACATAATAATAATTAAGGAATCAGACTGTATACATTGTATCCTCGCACAAAAGCTTATTGCGTAACAATAACCATGTGATAAAATATCAACACATGTAGCAGAAATACTTACACAACAGCAATATAACACTCCAGACATTTTGAAATGTCTCTTTTCTTATAGCAAGCCATGGTTACTTTTTGTTCATAATAAATAATTGATCAGCACTTTTATAACTCAAATACAATATGAACCAGTAGGTCCGGTATTTGAACTCTAAAGAAATAACAGAATTAGCTGTGAATGACTTACAAACAACGATTTTTCAACGATGTTTCCTCTCATTTTAAAAAATATTTAAAACTGAAAATCTAATTTCATTTAAAATATGCAATAAAGAGACAGGTCTACTCACAATGAATCATTACTGATTGCATCTTCAAATACCTATTGGTGAGACAAAAATTGACCCGAAATTAATTAGCCACATATTCAGAAGGATAAATTAATACAATACACATTTGCTCTTGGATTCTGGCGCCAAATCATTGCAGAAAAAGCAGCTTTGAACTTGATCCATATTTCACGCCGAACATTTGCTGTAAAATTGTTCACCAAACACAAGACTGTTGCCACTTCAAAGATAGCATTGTATGTGAATATGATGTAAAAGTTCCCTAACCAGTCCATTGTACCAAAATCCCCGACCAGATCAAAGTTAGTGATTCCTGAAACATAAACATTCACTATTATACAACATTAAAACATGGATATAAAAAATGAGTATGCTACCAATATGAAAAAACATTAAGTAATAGACTGCACAATATCACTGACAATTCCAACTTGAGAATCTTATTATCTATCTGATCAAGGATTTTGCAGCTATTAAGATATCTTTACCATGGTATTGATACAAATGCAACAGAACTTCAGAAAATTAGGTCACTATGTTATGGTAAGCTCTACCATAATGATATGATAACTAGGTCTTTGACGAGGAAAATACAAAAACATGTTATAAAGTCATAAACAGCAAGAAGATAGAGAATCTCAATAATATTTGGTTTATCTTCTTTACTCACCCAGAGTTCTTGACAATACTGGTAAAGCTGAACTCAGTATGAGTAAAACGCTACAATTAAATATAATATGTAACATGGACGTATCGTGATATTTTGGCTGTATGCGACAGAAGAACGGTAAATTATAGAAACCAACAACTGATGAAGACATCAAGTATCTGAATCACAAGGTCAAGGACAAATATATCAAAGGGTCAAGGACAAATATATCACAAGGTCAAATATATCACAAGGTCAAGGACAAATATATCACAAGGTCAAATATATCACAAGGTCAAGGACAAATATATCACAAGATCAAATATATCACAAGGTCAAGGACAAATATATCACAAGGTCATGGACAAATATATCACACTTCATTAAATTATGTTCTGGTAAAGAATCACAAGGTCAAAGACAAATATATTACAAGGTCAAATATATCACAAGGTCACAGAAAACATGCACTTTAGTCAAATTTTAGAGTCAAAATGCATTTTCAAAAGTGCATATCATATACAATATAGCACAGAGTGTACATACAATACATATGTCATGGAGCGATAATGTCATTAAGATGGTTAGAGTTAAGCTTTCCCTGTCCAAATTGTTATTATCTTTTTGTACCATTTTGGTAAAAAATGAATGCACTCTGTGATATTTCATGATATTGAGCATGGATGAATAATATATGTAAACTTTTCATTCCTTCATTGATCCATGAAACTAAGCACCAGTTCTACATTTATACATGGAGTTAAGTTGAGTTATTTACACTATAAAAGGATACAATATGAGTATTGTTTCTAGAATACTGCCTGGCCAACCAAGGGCAGATAATGATGTAATACCAAGTACCATCTCCTGTAAATATCAAATACACACAGTTATCAAAAATGTATACATCAACAATATAAACCAGACAAATCTAACAGTGGACTACTGTCAACAATTCACTTGTGAACTATGCTTTAGCTATACACAAAATATCTTTAGCAATTTCCCAATGCAATACTTTAAGTAGTTTGTACACAACAATGTTTGCATATCAAACGTTAAAGTTGATATGACATTGTAATGTCATCTCACATCATAATTAGTTTACGTAAAGTATCCATACACCTATTATAATTTTTGAAGTATAAGATGTTCTAAGCACTTAAATAGCACAAATGTCATCTCCTATACAAGCGTGTAAACAAAGACAAAATTAAAAATTCAGAAAATCATATGTGGCTGACCATTTTTGCCAAACAAGAGGCCTTCATGTCACTTCAACCTCATTGTTTCCATATTTTACTCAGTTTGTTTTGAATAAAATCCTTCAGAGCAGATTAAATTGACCTTAACTTTGCCACTTCTTGAGATATTTTCATCAAACAACTTTTATTTTTATCAGAAATCATAGCACTTTTAGGATAGATAAATCCGGAATTCCAGATTAATCAGGAATATTGACACCCCTGCCTATATCAACAAGATAATTGAATGAGACTAACCTTGGCTCCGACTGGAAGAGCTTTGATCCCTACTAACAACTGGAACATATTCTGTGCAACCATTAATACACCTAGTACCTGAAATATGGTATATTTATTGACAACACATACCTGATATCACATAATTATATACATGTACAATGGAAATAAATTATTTTCAATCTTTTTTTCGTGTTACATTTTGTGTGTAGTCCAGAGATGTAGCCATATTAAAGCCTGTATGCATCAATTTACTGTAGAAGGGGGGGGGGAGGGTGTAATACCGGATAAATGGTGGAGACTTACTGTTAGGGCCAATGAGAACAACATCAGGAACGGATATATCAAAGTACGTATACATGATATCTGCTTTCTCTTTTCTGAAATACAAGAATATATATATAAGTATTCAACACACATAATCAGAAACTACACATCTTTTGTTATTGATCAGGAACTACATGGTCTACTGACAGACAACCCCACATGCTTAATATCCAATATACTCTTCGACTTCCAAGGAAGCTAAGCAATGATTTGGTAATATATCTATTCATATTTTTTTAGATACTACGGCCAACGTTTTAAGTTTGTTATTCTAACACGGTTAACAGCTTTATCTATATACGCACTTGTGATTTAATTTTTCCGCATCCAAACTCCTGCCTCTGTTTTATTCACCAATAAAACACAAGAACAGATTTTTATTTCTTAAGTTGTATAAGTATTAGCTCAAAGGTGTACCAACTATACAGGGGTGTCAACAGAGCCAAATTAAAAATCCTGAAAATCAAATGCGGCTGATCATTTTTGACAAACTAGAAGTCGTCAACCATACATAACTCAGTTTTCAAACTTTTTATTTAAGAAAATCCTTCAGAGCAGATATAATTGACCATAACTTGAGATATTTTCATCAATTAACTTTTATTTTGGTCAGAAAGCATAGCTCTTCAAGGATTGACAAATCCGGAATTCCGGATAAATCTGGAAAATTGACACCCCTGACTATAGAAGCAGATAATGTATTGAGAAGTTTACCTAATTCTTTTATATCTCTTCTTACTTCATTGAGTTTTTCTTGTAGTGAACTGATATCATCTTTAGAATGTCCATTGGTCATTTGTACACTTACTGAAATACAAGCAAAAAATAATCAAATTCAAAGATCTTTTCTTATTATTTAAAGTTTTGCAACCAAAGTATTCTGTAAACATTCATACAATGTGTGAAATTATTTTCAAGAACATACCTTGACTGTCACATAATTATTGAAGAAAACTGCAACTCTATAAACCAATGTGAACCACTAAGACTTAAAAATTAAAAAAGTTAAAGTGAAGACAGAGGAATATTGTTTTAACACGCATGTTTCACATGGTTCAAGCAATATGTCCACCCAGTTAGATCAGTCAGCAGATACAGCTGGATTCCTAGGTCGGGAAGGTTCAGGCAGTATGCCCACCCAGTTAGATCAGTCAGCAGACACAGCTGGATTCCTAGGTCAGGAAGGTTCAGGCAATATGCCCACCCTGCTAGATCAGTCAGCAGATACAGCTGGATTTCCATGACGGGAAGGTTCAGGCAGTATGCCCACCCTGCTAGATCAGTCAGCAGATACAGCTGGATTCCTAGGTCAGGTAGGTTCAAGCAGTATGCCCATCCAGTTAGATCAGTCAGCAGATACAGCTGGATTCCTAGGTTGGGAAGGTTCAGGCAGTATATCCACCCGGTTAGATCAGTCAGCAGATACAGCTGGATTCCCAGGTCGGGAAGGTTCAGACAGAATATCCACCCGGTTAGATCAGTCAGCAGATACAGCTGGATTCCCAGGTCAGGAAGGTTCAGGCAGTATATCCACCCGGTTAGATCAGTCAGCAGATACAGCTGGATTCCCAGGTCGGGAAGGTTCAGACAGTATATCCACCCGGTTAGATCAGTCAGCAGATACAGCTGGATTCCCAGGTCGGGAAGGTTCAGACAGTATATCCACCCGGTTAGATCAGTCAGCAGATACAGCTGGATTCCTAGGCCAGGAAGGTTCAAGCAGTATGCCCATCCAGTTAGATCAGTCAGCAGATACAGCTGGATTCCCAGGTTGGGAAGGTTCAGGCAGTATGCCCATCCAGTTAGATCAGTTAGCAGATACAGCTGGATTCCCAGATGGGGAAGGTTCAAGCAGTATGCCCACCCAGTTAGATCAGTCAGCAGATACAGCTGGATTCCTAGGTTGGGAAGGTTCAGACAGTATATCCACCCGGTTAGATCAGTCAGCAGATACAGCTGGATTCCTAGGTCGGGAAGGTTCAAGCAGTATGCCACCCTGCTAGATCAGTCAGCAGGTACAGCTGGATTCCCAGGTCGGGAAGGTTCAAGCAGTATGTCACCCAGTTAGATAAGTCAGTAGATACAGCTGGATTCCTAGGTTGGGAAGGTTCAGACAGTATGCCCACCCAGTTAGATCAGTCAGCAGATACAGCTGGATTCCTAGGTCGGGAAGGTTCAAGCAGTATGCCCACCCTGCTAGATCAGTCAGCAGATACAGCTGGATTCCCAGGTTGGGAAGGTTCAAGCAATATGCCACCCAGTTAGATCAGTCAGCAGATACAGCTGGATTCCTAGGTTGGGAAGGTTCAGACAGTATGCCCACCCAGTTAGATCAGTCAGCAGATACAGCTGGATTCCTATGTCGGGAAGGTTCAGGCAATATGCCCACCCGGTTAGATCAGTCAGCAGATACAGCTGGATTCCCAGGTCGGGAAGGTTCAGGCAATATGCCCACCGGTTAGATCAGTCAGCAGATACAGCTGGATTCCCAGGTGGGGAAGGTTCAAGCAGTATGCCCACCCGGTTAGATCAGTCAGCAGATACAGCTGGATTCCCAGGTCGGGAAGGTTCAAGCAGTATGCCCACCCGGTTAGATCAGTCAGCAGATACAGCTGGATTCCAAGGTTGGGAAGGTTATGTTCTATAGAGACATTATGGCTATGATCATGTCCTCTACATCTAGAGATGCTATCAGCTGCTGGTGGACGAGCAAGATTGTACAAGATAATAAATCTAAACAGAGGTACAGGGGACTCACATTCCACCTAGGGTCTCACAGTCAACACAGGGGACTCACATTCCACATAGGGAACTCACATTCCACATAGGGGACTCACATTTCACTTAGGGGACTCACATTCCACGTAGGGGACTCACATTCCACTTAGGGGACTCCAATCAACAAGCCAGTTAGATAGCTTCCTCATGCTTATACAACTTGCCCATCCAAGGTAGGATTTAAATCTGTAGGAGTAAGGGGACTGGTGACTTGATTCTGGTAACTATGACCACAGAGACCCCCAGAAATATTGAAAATAATAAGTCAAACTTTGTGCAACATATAGCATAATTATTGAAGGAATAGTTAGTATGAAACAAACCTCTTTTTTCACAAGATGAAGTATGTTGTTTATCTCGCAGTTTGCGTATATATGTATCCTCAGATAATTTTGCTGTAGTTAATTCTTCATTTATATCACGTAAAAACTGGAAATAAAGATTTCAGTGTAGTTAAAATGCAAGTGGTTTGCATAGTACACATAGTATATGATACATGCTCATCAGATATTTCTGTTAATTATAACTTAATAACATTTTTTTTGGTAAATAAACATACACCTATTCTCCATTTCTTAGAGGACAAATAAAGGACTAGATAATTAAAACATAATTTATGATATATAGGTGTGTACATTTTCAGGAATTTCAACATGGCAGGAGACATGTGCAGTGTACAGAGAATGTTCCAAAATGTCTTCCACCATGGTAGGAGACATGTGCAATGTACAATCATGTTCCAAAAATGTCTTCCACCATGGCAGGAGACATGTGCAATGTACAATCATGTTCCAAAAATGTCTTCCACCTTGGCAGGAGACATGTGCACTGTACAGAGAATGTTCCAAAAATGTCTTCCATCATGGCAGGAGACATGCGCATGAACAATCATGTTCTAAAAATGTCTTCCACCATGGCAGGAAACATGTGCATGAACAATCATGATCCAAAAATGTCTTCCACCATCAGCCTCCCGTATGAACTTTCTTGGAACAGCTTGTTATAGAAAGCTTTCCAAGATGAACTTTTTTTTGAATAAATTTGAATAGCAAGACTGTAAGTACCAATGTACCATGTAAAAGACACATGAAAACAACAGTCAGAGACAATAGGATGAGATGAAATATACCTGGGGTTTAAGCACCAACTTTGTCATGGACGTAAACATTTTGGCAAAACCAACAGGGGTACATACTGAAAAAGAGATATTATATTAAATACAATTATGAAACACTGTTTGCATAACGAATGTATATTAAAAATTAGAAGACTTGATCAAGGCCGTTTTCTAGTTTCTGTCTGTGCAGGGTTATGTCGTCACACCGGGTTTTACGCATTTTGTGAACATTCTATGCTCGACACAGGCGACATTGTGTACGTGTATTGATAAAAGTTGTATTTTTTATGTATAATATTATATTGTCTTGAAGTGTACAGTACAAATTAAATGATTGTATTCGGCTTGTTTAAAATATTGGACATAATGTTGAGTTGGGTATATGAGGGCCAGTCATAAAGAAAGACCCCTGTCTTATGTATTCATAGTATAGATGTAAAAGATATTTTATCGGGTCGAATCCCTTTGATGTAAGGACCATGTAAATTACTTGTAATTAAAATCAGGTTTATATTTGCAGACAATACATACAGGGGTCATACAGAGGCATAATGCCCAATCCTGAAAATGAGGTTCAAGTCTGTTACAGGAGTCAATAGCACACATCCCTACACCAAAGGTGTGTTTCAAACAATTTTCTTTTGTTGAAATTCAGCTTATGAAACTTCAAATGATCATAACTATGTCAATTCTTTGAATTTTTTCATCAAATTTCATTTTCAGCAGAAAAGTTCATTCTTTTTAGTGAACAGGGTGTCAACAGGGCCAAATTCAAAATCAGGAAAATTGAATGGGGCCAACCATTTTTGCCAAACAAGAGGCCTTCAATGACATTGTTTCCATAATTAACTCAGTTTGTACTGTAGAAATTCCTTCAGAGCAGATTAAATTGATCATAACTTTGCCATTTCTGGAAGTAGTTTGCTCAAATAACTTTTATTTTGGTCAGAAGCCATTGCTCTTTCAGGAATGATAAATCATGAATTCCGGATAAATCCGGAAAATTGACACCCCCGAGTGAAGCATATCTGGATTTCCGTTTTTTCTGGAGGTGTAGGGGTCCTGTATAGTACTGATGATATCTCAATAATCTTATACTTACACAACAGCAGTAGAACACCAAGAAATGATATGCATGAGTATAGATATGGTAAGTATATATTCCATATATCTGAAATAAAACAATAGAAGATACTTAGGTTATATCAAACACCTGTCTTTTACCATAAGAGAACTATGGAAAAGCAGACTAAGTCCTCTATAGAGGATGTTTGTTGATTGTGGTGTTAGATCTTATCTTATTTCACTGAGTGATCACAGAAAATAATATTTTCATGAGTGAAGAAGCCAAGAGTGAAAATTTAATTCCACTGTTGTAAACAGCCTAGTGGTTGAGCGTTCGCTTCGAGTGCGGGAGGTCTCGGGTTCGATCCCTGGCCGCGTCATAGCAAAGACAAATAAAAATGGTACCAGAAATTCCCTTGCTAAACGCTCAGCATAAAAGGGAAACTGGCTTCTCTTCTCTCATACCCTCGTGGCGATGGATAAGATCAGGAATAAGGTGTCGAGAGTGATTAATATAAGTTGGAAAAACTTGTTTCACAATCGACCTTAAATAAATTAGTATAAACTAGTGAATTACCAGTACATTTTTCACTGATAAATCTATAATCCACTGATAAACATATAATAAAATTGATTAATTCTTGACGAGGATCAGCTCTCCAAATCAGGAAATCCCAGACAACCATCTGTGCATACCTTTTTATATTCGCAACAAGTTCCTATTAGGCAAGAGAGTCCAGTATATAAATAGAAGTCTGTCTATCTACATACTTTTAATTATGGATATGCACTACTCAAGGAGTATAGTAAGTCAAGAATTTTCAAGTATGATAATGAAAGAAACAGTAATTGTACAGTAGGTGTTTTATGTGCCCCTTGTTATTTATATTTATACAACTTACCTGACAATGTATTACTGTGATTATCACTATGAAACAAAGCAAATAGAACCCACGATACACCAAACACTGTCACGCCTAACAATATCAACATCACAGTTGTTTCTTTGAATCTAGCCATAATACCCTACAATATATATATCAACAAAAACATTCGAAATGTACATAATGATTGAAAACTAACAACAAGCTTCAAGATGATATTATAGTACTGATTCTAACATAATTAAATAATGGATTCAATTTTAAAATACCACAATGAGGCAACATTTTATAATGTTTTAAAATGTCAATTTCTTAACAACAATACGTAGCTACACATGGTGGTTAAAATGGTTCGAAATTTCTTTTCAGTATTCTACAATTTTAACGATTATAAAATTGGAAAATGAGGTCATAAATCTGTAGTTTTTTCTTCAAAAATACATAAATTTCAATATTAAGTTTATTACAATAAACTTTCAAACTCAAGACACTTATTGGAGGAAAATCTTATTTGGGGTTAGATTTGTACTTGTGATGCTTTAGGAGATTGAGCCATTACTTCTAACAAGCACAGACAATTTTCGTTCAACAAGACAGACATTCAGAATAAAATCAATATGTCTCTACAACTATAAGTGGGAGAGATATTTATCCGTTTGAGTAATACTGTACAATATATCTGTAATGTGTTATGGTGGAATGCTTACATTTCTTGATCCAGAAAATCCCTCTGACTCAGTGAAGAAGTATGCAAATGGCATTAAAACAAACAGAGCTACATTGGAGCACAGAAACACATAGTTCCACAAACCTGTAAGTAAAAGAATAGTTATTGTTGTGATAATTTTTTTTCACTGATTGACCATCAACAAAAAATCTAAATTATTAACCTGATAATACTCATTAGGGGTTCTACTGAGGCATAGTGCCCAATCCTGAAAACGAGTCACGAATCTGTTTCGAGTGTCATTAGTAAACATCTGGACACAAAAACTCAGTTCAAACATAGTTCTATCGATAAAATTCAGGCTCATCTGATAGAATTTCAAACGACCATAACTTCTTTGAAATTTTCCACCCAATAACATTCATTTTCTGCAGAAAAGTTCATTTTTTCTAGTGAACCAAATCCGGATTATTCCAGAATTGTAGGACCCTGATACTGGCATCAGTTCATGGCACAATAGAATAATATCCCTTCATTGTAAATTTCCACCCAAACAAGAGTGTATTTTTCAGTATACTCATTTGAAATGTTGAGTAAATCAAAGATATTTTATCATTATAATAAGTGATTATCTTAAAATTTTAAAAACGTAACGATTACCAAGGATTGCGATATAATATAAGCATGATTTACCCATTAAATAATAAGAGACATTGATCTTTATCAACGTCATTTTACTCATAATGTCATTGCCTGGTATTGATTTGAAACTATATGAAAGTTTTATTTCAATAGAATCACTTAATAACATTTTTTATAGAAGATGCTTTGAGTGAATGTAATTATACCAAGACTCGCGAAGCTGGAAGTACTCTATCCCCACCCTTACAATTACAACATTTTTCAGAGATTCCGACAGGAAATGCTGAAATCAGATGAAAAGGGGGAAAAATTACATTCCTTATTATTCCTTTTTTATGATTAATGATGACAACTTACCGTGTATTAATGAACTGTTCAACCATTTGACATAGTAGCTATGTGGATGTAACAGCAGGACTTCATTACTGACGATGGAGATAGGAAGCAACAATACGGCCCCAGCTGACACGGCCAGTGTAAACGTACATAACCAAAGTGCAATTCTGAACACAAATTTATCATCTTCCCCAGTAACATAGTCCTCAGACTCAGTTCTTTTCTTAAACCATGATATCACACTGTAGGAACTTACATACAGGAGTATGAACAACAGTAAGGAAATCTGAAAGGATAAAAATATACAGAATAGTGAGTACAAAAATATATATAAGTACCAGTGAGCTAATTATACCATGATTATGTACATCACTACATTGTACATGTATTATGTGCCTCGCAGCCTGGTTGTATTCAGTTAACATTATGTAATTAGTTAACAAAGTTTCATATTTAATAGTGACAGTGTTTCTAGCATCTAAAGTTGAGGTTTAGACTTAGATCACCTTATTTATCACAGTTTTCGCCTTGTTTTTTTCCAATTCCCAAAACAAGAATGCTAAAATATTCCTTAATCACTCCCGAGGGTCCCATGCCCCTAAGAAACTTAAAGCATGTACAAAAATTGAATTGCAGGGTATGGTCAGTGTCCATGAGATTGCATTATAAACGTGCAATATATCAATTCTGACTGAATAAAACAGACTAATGGGATTTCCGGCCGAGTATGTAATTGCTGAAGAATACCCGGCCAATTTGACAATGAATCAGCCCTGAGGATTCTATTCAGAAAGCGCTAAGGCATTGCACCAAGATTTGGTAGCCTATCACAAAAACAGTCTCTTCACATTATCTGCTCATGTCAGACTGTGAAAATGCCCCAAATCAAGGGCCCTGCAAAATAAATTGATAATTGCATGACGGAAGAAAAAGAAGTCTTTTTTTGTGTGGACATAGACAGCAGCCATACATGTACTTGGAATAACCATGTGCAAGCTGGATTCTTAGGATAAAGTCAATGTCTAAGAACCAATCACTCAGAGAGACTGCTTAATGTGGTCATGTGTAAATCAAATTAGTAAAATAGTATATGATCGAAGCGAATCAAGTGATACCTGGAACTTGTAACTTAACCAAACTGCTACCGAGCACTCGATAGCTCTATGCTAGGAAACAGCTTGCTTCACAACTATACTACCGGCAGTCTGTTGCATAAGAAAGCGCTTGATAGCGCTCGCCTAGCAAAAAGCTGAGCCATGCTATGATCAGCGAGCAAAGGGGTTCGACACATAAACCTATAATGATTAAAAACTTAAAACTTCAGCTGATAATCTCGACTTATCAACTTTGTATGGTGTTTACTTGTTACAGAAACGAGTTGGAAGCAGTTAATGCTCACAATCGGTGACAAAATCAATGTTCCATTGTAGTGGGCTATTCACATGGAAGCAGTAAGCTTACTATATATGTATTTAAATTTTTTTTACTCTTTTGAAGTTGACCTATGCCGGTTCGAATTTGCACAAGGATTTGTCCACGTCGTATGAAAAATATTTTCGGGGATGTTTGGACTAATTGGAGTCACGTTCAATGATGTGGGCGTTACGTAAATGTTCGGTTTGTTTTGTATATAAATTATTTAGCTTTTGATAACACCAAGCCATAGTGGCACGGTGGTCGAGTGGATAACGCTCTTGACTACTCAGTACTGATCGAGAGGTCCTTGGTTCATTGTCAAATTAGGCGTGGGCACTTGGTCATTTCTGAAACGCTTTTCAGT
Source organism: Spisula solida (assembly GCA_947247005.1). NCBI lineage: Eukaryota > Metazoa > Mollusca > Bivalvia > Venerida > Mactridae > Spisula > Spisula solida. Next base: position 34,437,366 of record OX365947.1, on the reverse strand, counting down.
GTTTCCCACCTAACTAGAGACCCAAATGGTTGGAAACCAAGAGGTAGTCTCGCGTGTATCGTTGCTATACACTGAGCACATTAAAGAACCAAGGAGTCTTTTCGAAACAAGCTAGGGTAACAAACCCGGATTTGTCCACGTCGTATGAAAAATATTTTCGGGGATGTTTGGACTAATTGGAGTCACGTTCAATGATGTGGGCGTTACGTAAATGTTCGGTTTGTTTTGTATATAAATTATTTAGCTTTTGATAACACCAAGCCATAGTGGCACGGTGGTCGAGTGGATAACGCTCTTGACTACTCAGTACTGATCGAGAGGTCCTTGGTTCATTGTCAAATTAGGCGTGGGCACTTGGTCATTTCTGAAACGCTTTTCAGTGTTTCCCACCTAACTAGAGACCCAAATGGTTGGAAACCAAGAGGTAGTCTCGCGTGTATCGTTGCTATACACTGAGCACATTAAAGAACCAAGGAGTCTTTTCGAAACAAGCTAGGGTAACAAACCCGGATTCCATGTGTCACGCCTCTTTCTCTTGATTTTATGTCTACCTATACAAATGTCTATAACCCTGTAAGGGGTTTGATATTAATGGAAGATAAATAGTTCTATATGTTTTCATTTGGCGATGAAATGACTGTTTAAACGAGATGCAGTGATTCTCCTTCAGACCTATAGTGCGATCACTTGGTATGAAATATACTTATAATATAGTAGAAGGAAAATTTGTTTTTGAAAAGTTTTTTATCATTGTAGGTTTGTATGTAGAACCACTTTGTCAACGAGCACTGCTTGCTGGTAGTGTGTTGTTGCATCTAATTATGATCTATAGGCCATGTAGGCGTAGCAACGAGCTTCCAAAAATTGCTCGGTAGCGCCTTAGTTAGGCAACGGGTCTGGCTCCTGTTAAGATAATATGAAATTTTTTTTAAAAAATCAATTAATGATGTGTCCTTTAAACATTTAAATCTAGAAGTTTAAATTAAAATAAAAAAGTAAAACCATGCAGAACTTTTGGGGAAAACTTACAATAATTTCTCGGACTGCATCGTGAAATTTCTGCAGCTGTTCGATATCTTCCTCCATAATCTTTCGATTTATGCAAGGAGTAAGAACAAATCAGTTCTTTAGTTGAGTAATTTCATGATAAAATCGTCAAATTTTGATATTGTTGACAGTTTGATTCCATCTTGGTTTTGTGTGTACTGAGCATTTTTTGTCGACGAAATATTTTCAATTATTACAATAAAAATGACTGAATTTCTAATAAGGTGATTATAAATTATTATATAAATAATTATAATCTCTTTTAAATCAATATTTGTTGATATAAGGAATTCAAAAGATAAATTAATAAAACAATTTTCTAATTATTTCCGTTTAACAAAAATGGCTGCAACCGCTCAGAATTTTCATCCGGAATTTCTCGGTTTTCAACGCACTCACAGTGGAAACTTTCTTACGCAAGTCGAAATCAGTTTGACATAAATTGACACGTTATTGACGGGGTATGTAATCGGATCTGTCAAACTTATTACACTTTATTTTATTTTAGTTAATTTAGTATTTTTGAATCTCTTTTCGTTTTAATTTACAACATGAAATCTGTGAATTTCCACAGCCAATGGGCTAGACAGTGCTAAACAGCTAAATGTTGCGCAATATAGGCCTACTTCACCTAAATTTACTTTCTGTTTTATGGTGAGAATATAATTATATTATATGTGTTAACTCATAACCGACTTTAAATTAAGATTATCTTATCTTGTTAAATACGTATCACAGGTACTGTATTCGGCATGTTGGCTGTTAGACAGATAAGCTGCCTGCAAGTGAGTGCAAGTGGCTGCTTTTATGGCCCTATGTACATTTGTAATTAACCACAAACAACTACCGGACCTTCAATAATTCGTAGATCGCAGAGTCCTAAACTCTCGACGTACGTTGGTAGGCTTAGAAGTGATGTGAAGTCATTCACCATATCGACATTCCTTGTTAAAACCCGTTTTCCGGGATTTAATATGGAACTAATTGAGCGGCAATGTGCGAGATATTCCGAATATACGTCAGGGTGATTAAAGCATATAGCGTATAGAGCAACCAGATACATGAATCGTGATTATTTTAGCTAAATGATAAGAATTTGTAAAAAGTCTTATTTGAACACAATATTTTTGCCTAAATAATATGTTTAACTTGAAAAATGAGTAATTTTCTCGTCATCGGTATTGAGCTACGGAATTGGCAGTGATGATTTAACAGAAATGTACGAGGTGTTCCGAATGGCTACCCCCCCTGACCGTGAAATTTCGAATCCGGAGAAACGGGTTTTATCCTGTAATGTCGATATCGAGAATAGTACAATACATATTTAGATTTGATGATGCACTGGAGTTTTTAAATTCCTTCATGTATATAATATTTGCAGGTTGATCTATAATGCCAGTGTCTCCTTCTACACGTTTTCTACTGCTGTACGGTTCACAGACAGGTCAGGCTCAGGCTATATGTGAGGAGATAGTAGAGAGAGCCAGTCAACATAACCTTCAACCAGAATTACACTGTCTAAGTTTAACAGAGAAAAAGGTAAGTTATTCAAACCTTGAAACTGCATACATTTTACAGTTAAAAATACACTTTAAAATCCATTACTGTGTTGGCCTTTATTTAGCCTCATTGATCAGACCAGGCGGTGACATGTTGGCAAAGTGGTTAAAGCTCTCGAGAACCAATCCGGAAGTCCCTGGTTCGAATCTCAGCTGGGGCACTGGAAATTTCAGAAACGCTTTTCAGTGTTTCTTAGCCAACTAGAGATCAACTGGTCGATAACCCAGAGGTAGTCTCGCGTGAATTGGTGCTATACACGGGGCACGTTAAAGAACCAAGGAGTCTGTTCATAAAGAGCTATGATATCCAGCCTGGATCCCTTGTATCACACCACTGGCTCTTCTACTTGCTGTTCCTTCAGCAAAACATGTACGGGACCCCATTGGAATTAAGTGCTCGTACTTTTATGGAAATATTACAGACAAACTTGATGAGAGTACCAATCTGAAATGTTTCGGGATGGTATATGTATTGTAGTAATTTAATCAATATTATACAATTTTACATATTTTTCTTTCTTGTAGTTTTTCTTGGAGAGAGAGACGTGTGTTGTGTTTGTTATATCAACAACAGGTGATGGGGAGCCTCCTGACACAGCTTTAAAGTTTGTACGACGTTTGAAGAAGAAGACACTAGCTAGCGACTATCTGTCAAAGTTAAACTATACATTATTAGGTAAGTGATGAGTGGCTATAAAATATTTTACGCCATATTGCTGGAAGTCATAGCCGATTGTCTGTTTTCCAGTACATAAGATAATTTTAAAAAAGGTAAATGTAATGACCCTATTTTTTTCAGTGTTTTTTTGTTACCAGAACCACAATAATAAGTCGCTTTGTCCTAACTAAAGGAGTTGACATTGTTGTTTTAGGTCTTGGTGATTCTAATTATACCAATTTCTGTAACTGTGGTAAAACACTGGACAAACGTTTACATGAACTGGGTGCACAAACATTCTATAACTGTGCTTGGGCTGATGATGCTGTTGGGTAAGTGCAACATTTTGTCTAATAATTATTTTCAACTATAATAGCTTTTTTGGCAACCCAGGTCCCGACTGAACACTTATTGTACATCATTTGCCCGATATTAAATATGTATGAACTATGACGCTGAAGTAGATAGCAGTAACTAATCGTATGTTAGTTAGGGATATGCGTTGATATGGTAATATACTGATTATTGCACTATCCGTCTTGTCAGTATATATCAATATGATTTACAAATGATGGTATTTTCACTCCTTCATTCATTTAGATCCAAAAATAAAATCTAGTCTAAACCATCCTGTTGTTAGACTTGTTGTTTCCCATTCCCTATATTTGCTGGTGTATTCTTCATTTATTTAATTAGATAAAAGGAACAAATATAAGTCTTTAAAGATAATATGACATTGGCAGACATAGATTAAAATCAATTGTGATTTACCGTAATGTTGACTATTTTGTTTATAGATTAGAAGAGACAGTTGATCCTTGGATAGATGGTATTTGGGCAGCTTTGAAGAAGTTCCTCAATCTACCTAACACCCCAGATACTACAAGTAATTATACATTTACATGTGATTGATTTGTTTACATGAATGAATGATATTCTGCTTTAACAACATCATATAGAAGGGTCAGAAATGATGTATTTGGTCCTATCGGCACTGTAGCTGTTTCATTATCATTGGATTTTGACCTAACTTGCAATATTACAATAAGATCTTAGTTCCTAAGCATTACAGTATTTCTGAGGGACTCTCGAAAGGTTTGTTTCGAGTTTGGCCTAGGTTAACTGGCTATGCAATACCGTTTACATTTTGTGTATGCTTGCATAGTGCCACGGTACATAGCTATTTAGGGTCATGTAGAATGGGGGGAAACTTCATTATAACTTGTAAAATGCATATTGTTTTAATTACGTTGAATTAGCTGCAATGCTTTTATTACACCTTGTTTACTGTAATAAAAGAATCTTAAACAAATTTCAGTATGTTTGTTAAACATATTATTATGTCCGAACATTTATTGTAGGTTTAACTGCTGAACAAGTGACTGGCGATCATATTCCATCTGATAATGATAAATCTGCCATCGAACTATCCACATCTTTGAGTGCATCTAAACAATCAGAACATAAAAAAGACATGTCATCAGGTGATACTGTGAACAATAAGGATTCAAAGACAGTTACCGGTAATGGATCTTCTCAGAATAATGGAGTTTCTGAAAATTCTGCTGAGTCATCATGTTCTTCAGTGGAGAAGGAGATAAAAGCTAGTATAACACTGTCTGTACCTCCACTGTCAGAGAGTGCCTTGTCATTACCTGTTTGTCCTCCATCTTACCTCAAGCTCAATTATCTTCCAGATGAATCAGTAGTATGTATAATCATTTATTTTGATTATTTATTGTCTTGCAGGTTATTGGAACATATTTACATTGACTTTGTAGTTCATGTGATGAAATATTCTTTTGAATCTTAGTTTATTCATGTAACCACTTTCAAGTGGTGAACTTTTCTTTTGAATCTTAGTTTCTTCATGTAACCACTTTCAAGCGGTGAACTTTTCTTTTGAATCTTAGTTTTTTCATGTAACCGCATTCAAGTGGTGAACTTTTCTTTTGAATCTTAGTTTCTTCATGTCATTTTAATTTCTTTAACCTGATTGAGTAGTAAACTATCTATCAACTGTGATTAGGACGTTCATTTTAGATTTCATGTAATATGGAAAGTTGTATTCATTTGTTTTAGTGTGTCAGTGATCTTCCAAGACAAAATGGTTGTGATTTACCATCAGCATTGACAACAGTTTCCATGGCAACCATGACTGAAGTGAAGAGATTGACACGTGATGATGCTGTGAAGAAAGCAATACTTGTAGAACTAGACATTTCTGTAAGTAAATTGTACAGGATGAAGTGATGCAGTCAGTCATTGTCAGAGATGTCATATTCACACAGCGTATATACCAAATCAATGTATGACTTATTGGGAAACTATATAATTGAACTTGTAATACGTTGTATGACTTATTGTGAGAAAAAGCACCTGTAACTTGCAGTCACTGTATGACTTATTGGGAGACTGTACAATTTAATGTGTATGACTCATTGTGATAACTGGGAGTTGACTTGTTTATACATTGTGATAATGTGATTCAGGGTAGATTCCCAATGTTTGTAGTACCCTTCCATGTAACTATGACAACATTGTGTTGCTGGTGCTCTGTGGAAGGACAAGTTAGTGCTGGTCAGGATACAGTGCAATAAAACTGGTTAGGTGAATTGGCCACCGTATATAACTTAAATATTTTTGAGAAATGGCATTAAACCAAATAAAAAATAAGATATCTTATATAACAGTGAAGTGTTATCTGACAAAACCAAACGCCCGATTTCATAAAAGTTTGGTATTCTCAATTTACTTTCAACTTTTATCTAAACTGTGTTGTAGTTGGATTTGATTGGTGTTGTTTGATAGCAGACACAAACACTGTTAGTAAATGTGTGCAGTTTTACTGGTGGCAGAGTCCATCTATTGTCACTCTACATCTGTCATAGAACAGAACACATATAGAGACTGTTCAGTCACATTATTTAGACTCTAGGCTTTTCTAATCACAGATGTACCTTTATAAAGGGAGTGCCAAGCTTTGGGCTATAACAGTATCATGGTTTTCATTACTGGTATATTGTGCTACCAAGTCATCATTTGGCAAGGCAGTCTTTAACCACTAGAGCAACGGTTTGTGTATGTTTTGTGAATAATTTCAGAGCAGTGATATCGTGTATGTTTTGTGAATAATTTCAAAGCAGTGATATTGTGTATGTTTTGTGTATAATTTCAGAGCAGTGATATTGTGTATGTTTTGTGAATAATTTCAGAGCAGTGATATTGTGTATGTTTTGTGTATAATTTCAGAGCAGTGATATTGTGTATGTTTTGTGTATAATTTCAGAGCAGTGCCATACTATATCAACCTGGTGATTCATTCTCGGTTATTTGTCCAAATCACCCATGTGAGGTTACTGCTCTATTAGAAAGGTAACACATTATGTCTGTTTCTTCTTTAGATAAACATCTTTATTATTATAACCCGTATTTCTGAAATTTAGAAAGAAACATGCAGGTTCTTTGTCAAAATGGTTGGAAATGCAATAAATGCATTTTGTTGTACTGGTAAATAAGGTAGTGTTTGGTAGGTATGTTAAAACATGTCTTTATAACCAAATGGATAAAAATAACATGTCTTTATGGAAGATAGGGTTTAGGTGGGTTGTGCTCGATTTGGAACCCACACTTGGTACTTTAAATATGCCAAATATTGTTAAAATGATTACTGTTAACCAATTTTCTTTCGCAAATACTAACTTTCGCGTTTTGCTGACCGTCTGCATATTCCTGACTACAAACTATTGCGTATTTAAGATTCCTGCAATGTCCATATTAATGTTTTTAACACTTTCGCGGCAACTTAATTTCGCGAGATTCTACCACTGGCAAACTCTGCGAAACTAAAACGCGCGAAATAATTTCTATGTTTACAGTAATCTGAAGTACATCTTTCATCAGAAAGGGTACAACCCACCTTGAAATGTTGATTTGGGCATCTTTAAGGTTAATGTTTATTATCGGGATGTTATCATGCTGTGACATTATACATACTTGTATTAACATTGTATTATCATTACAATATGTTTACTTTGATACAGACTGGGTGTCAGTGCAATGAAGGATACATGTTTACAGATCTCAATCATTGAAGGAACAAAGAAGAAGAATGCTTGTATACCAAAGTATATCTCTGAGACATGTACATTACATCATATCTTCTCCACATGTTTAGATATCAGGGAACCTCCAAAGAAAGTAGGTTATGTTTTTATACATGTCTGAGTTTATCTTATATTTTGGGTGGTCGGAGCTTAAATTGCATCTCATATCCTTTGTTACTTACACTGATAAAGACATTTACGCCAAAATGAATTTGGGAAAATATAGTTAAAATATCATAAGTATACATGCATTTTCATTGAAGAAAATGTATTTTTGCCCCCCAGTTTTGATGAGGGGATACATTGCTTTACACATGTCGGTTGGTCCATCTGCCTATCTGTCAGTAGACTAAAAGGTTTCGATTCCATAATTCCAGAACACTTGACCCTAGGATCCTCAGACTTTACATCATACTAGTAGTTGATCATCAACAGTATTTGACCCCTTTTCATTTTGAGGTCAGTTTGTCTAAGGTTGCTGTGCCTTTTAACATGAATAAATAGACCAAATGATTTCCATGAATAACTCAAGAACGGTTGGGCCCAGGATCGTCAAACTTTTAATATACTATTATAGACATGTTTGTCACCATCAGTAATAGACACAATTGATTTAAGGTTGTTTAACCAACACATCATTTTGTTGATTATTCTTAGTCATTCACAAATGTATGTGTGTGTATATATTGCAGGCATTTCTCCGAGCGCTAGTAGAGCACACCAGTATTGTTTCAGAGAAGCGTCGTCTGCAAGAATTGTGTAGTAAACAAGGGAACACTGATTACGCAGAATTTATCCGGAAACCATCACTTAGTATACTAGATATATTAAACAACTTCATGTCCTGTCAGCCTCCTGTGGAATGTCTGCTGGGTAAGTATACTAGATATATTAAACAACTTCATGTCCTGTCAGCCTCCTGTGGAATGTCTGCTGGGTAAGTATACTAGATATATTAAACAACTTCATGTCCTGTCAGCCTCCTGTGGAATGTCTGCTGGGTAAGTATACTAGATATATTAAACAACTTCATGTCCTGTCAGCCTCTTGTGGAATGTCTGCTGGGTGAGTATACTAGATATATTAAACAACTTCATGTCCTGTCAGCCTCCTGTGGAATGTCTGCTGGGTGAGTATACTAGATATGTAATCAACTTCATGTCCTGTCAGCCTCCTGTGGAATGTCTGCTGGGTGAGTTATGTAGGGTTAATGCATGCTTTTTTTCGTGCTATATCTGCAGAGTCCCAAGGGGCGGTTTTACCCTAAAAACATCAACTTACGTATTTCAAAATAATTACATTTTGCGTGAGATTTTATGGCGACGTAGTAAACTAACATTTTGTCATACTGAATTTAGAAATGAGCTCCTAAGTCCAAGACCTTCATATACCTAGAAAACATGCAAAGTGTGTGCTTGTTTTATTAGCTCACCTGTCACAAAGTGACAAGGTGAGCTTTTGTGATCGCTCTTCGTCCGTCGTCCGTCCGTCCGTTCACAATTGCTTGTGAACACACTATAGGTCACAAATTTAGCCTGATCAATATGAAACTTGATCACAATGATCATCTTCATACAATCTAGGTCAAGTTCGATATTGGGTCATTCGGGGTCAAAAACTAGGTCACTAGGCCAAATCAAAGGAAAACCTTGTGAACACATTAGAGGTCACAATTTGAGCCTAATCTTTATGAAACTTGATCACAATGATCATCTCTATAAAATCTAGGTCAAGTTCGATATTGGGTCATCTGGGGTTAAAAACTAGGTCACGAGGCCAAATCATTGAAAAAGCTTGTGAACACACTAGAGGTCGCAATTTGAGCCTAATCTTTATGAAACTTAATCATAATGATCATCTCTATAAAATCTAGATCAAGTTCGATATTGGGTCATCTGGGGTCAAAAACTAGGTCACAAGGTCAAATCATACAAAAACCTTGTGTAGTCACTTGAGGTCACAATTTTGACCTAATCTTTATGAAACTTGGTCACAATGATCATCACAACAAAATCTAGGTCAAGTTAGATATTGGATCATCCGGGGTCAAAAACTAGGTCACAAGGTCAAATCATAGAAAAACCTTGTGTAGACACTAGAGGTCACGATTTTGACTTAATCTTTATGAAACTTGTTCACAATTATCATCTCAACAAAATCTAGGTCAAGTTCGATATTGGGTCATCTGGGGTCAAAAACTAGGTCACAAGGTCAAATCATAGAAAAACCTTGTGTAGTCACTAGAGGTCACAATTTTGACCTAATATTTATGAAACTTGGTCACAATGATCATCACAACAAAATCTAGGTCAAGTTTGATATTGGGTCATCTTGGGTCAAAAACTAGGTCACAAGGTCAAATCATAGAAAAACCTTGTGTAGTCACTAGAGGTCACAATTTTGACCTAATATTTATGAAACTTGGTCACAATGATCATCTCAACAAAATCTAGGTCAAGTTCGATATTGGGTCATCATGGGTCTAAAACTAGGTCACAAGGTCAAATCATAGAAAAACCTTGTGTAGTCACTAGAGGTGACAATTTTGACTTAATCTAATCTTTATGAAACTTGGTCACAATGATCATCTCAACAAAATCTAGGTCAAGTTCGATATTGGGTCATCCGGGGTCAAAAACTAGGTCACAAGGTCAAATCATAGGAATAGTCACTAGAGGTCACAATTTTGGCCTAATCCTTATGAAACTTGGTCAGAGTGATTATCTCAACAAAATCTAGGTCAAGTGCGATATTGCGTCATATGGGGCCAAAAACTAGGTCACTAGGTCAAATCACAGGTCTTGCATGTACTGATATAACAGGTGAGCGACCTAGGGCCCTTTGGGCCCTCCTGTTCATTATTTAAATCTTACTGAAAATTAAGAAGTAGTCGCAAATGTAATGGGAACTACAGCTTATATGGAGCTGTTAATCTTATATTGTCGTCAGTGAGGCCCTGAAATGCACATGATTAATATGTAAAAATGGACATCAACAGCGCATGAATCTCTATGTTTTCAAATGTTTTTTTTGTCCTGTTAACATATGCGCAAAAAAAGGGGTATTTATGGTAATCTTACAAAACTGGCTCATTTTAAGATTTAGTAGCCTGAGATCATAGAATAATCCACATCTTCTTTGCCAAAACATTAACAATGGTGACAGTTAAGTTTTGATAGTTTATGATTTAATGAGACAAACATTCAAGTTATCATTTATTGTATTTATAATGACAGAACATTTACCAAGGTTACAGCCACGACCATATTCAGTATGTACCTCCCCGCTGACCTCACCAGGCAAGCTACAGTTTGTGTTCAATGTAGTCGAGGTAACCGCGGAGTATGGTAGGATGTACGGCAGGAAAGGTGTGTGTACTGGATGGATAGATCGGATGTTACCGCCAGCTCAGGATTGTAATGGGGAAGAAAGTTCTACTGAGGAGACCATCAACAAATTACAACAGATCAAACTATCTGATCAATTGGTAAATGATAATGTCTGTAAACTCTGTAACTGTGAAGTTAATATACAACTAAGAAAAAATGCCGAGCATAGCCTTTATTTGCCAGCTTCCTGCTGAAATATGGCAAGCATATGAGTGCATCCACCTGTATTTGAACCAGGGTGGCCAGATCAGATGGCAAGCGGCCTAACCATTGAGCTACGGAGGCACACAACAGTCAAATTGTTTCACCTGTCTTAGCTTACTGGTACAAATTAGCTAGATTTCCAGTTGGTTAATGTTGTTGGTATATAGAGGATATTTGTTTGTTTTGATTGAATATGGTTTATATCTCATCGTGTAGTGATAAAATTCAATATTTTCAAGAGCGCGTAGCGCGAGTGAAAATATTAAAATTTTATCACTACAAGATGAGATATTAACCATATTTAATCAAAACAAACAAATATTCTATTTATTTAATGTTTTTATGGTGTCAAAACTGGTACTATTTATGCCAAATTACCACTGTGGTTAGGCTACGTATGAATATGTTATTCTATTCATATTTTTCACTTCAAAATCCGCCATCTTGGATTATGGTGAATAGGTGAAAACGACTTTTTTGAGAATTTTGCATTAAATCATACACCAACTTGTAGGAAATGGTCTAACTAAGAATAAAAACCCCCACATGACATGTTTCCGGTCAGTAATAAAAAAGTTACAGACATTTTAGTGTTGAGATTTTGGTAAATTAAAGTAGTCCCTGTGAGGGGGCGGAGCTTATATCAGTCACATTGTAGGTGATAACCAGTGACTGATATAGGTTTTATTTCACTGATAGAACTCCATATCTAATCAGTTAGCATTAAATAAATATATTTATGCCTCCTCCACTTGAAAAAGAGGGGACATGTTGATTTGGATATATTGATTGGTCTTTCATTCAGTCTGTTGGTAGATCAAGCCATGTGCGATAGATAACTTTAGAACCATTGAGCATACTATCCTCTCACTGAGGTAGTTCATGACATGCAGCTCAAAGTGACATTGGACTTGGGCGGATCGTTACTTTGCATTGTGCCTTGTATGTGTTTTATGTTCCTGTGCTCGGTTGGTTCAGTTGGGCATTGTGCTTTGTGTGTTTTTAATGTTTTCTGTGCTAGGCTGGTTAAGTTGAGTGCTGCCTTCCCTTTTTGGAACAAATGAGTTTTACTGGTTAGTTATGTTTCTATTCTAATTTTAGATTCCAATATTTGGAAGGACCAGTCAAAGTTTTCATCTTCCTGATGATGTCACAATTCCCTTGATTCTGATTGGTCCAGGAACTGGTGTGGCACCATTTATTGGATATTTGGATCACAGAAGTTGTCAGAGAGAATCGCGGGCTGATGATAAGTTTGGTGATGTTTGGTTGTTTTATGGCTGCAGACATCAGGATCGGGATTATCTCTTCAGGTGATTTATTGATTATATGACTCATAATTTCTAAAACATGGTATATGTATAAAGAAATGCCCAATTTTGTTCATTTTAGCTGCACTTTTCGAAGAATAATGGGAGCTATTGCAATCATGCAAGCATTGGTGTCCGAGTAATGCTAATGTTGAATTTAAGGTACCACCTAAATATTTTCAAAGTCCATTGATGTATTGCTTTGATACTTGTTAACCACTTGTTAATCATCCTGACCCAATTATATACGCTGGAATGAATTAAAATCTTATCAAGCATTTTGTCAAAATGATCTGCCATTTTCAACTTAGAAATACATATTAAAGTTAAAGTACCTCCCAAAATATTTTCATACTCCATGGACATACTGCTTTGATACTTCGCACACTTGTTTGCCATCAGTACTGTGGCAGTCATTAAGCATTTTGTTTTGTATATAATTATTCTATCCAAGCATGACATTGAGAATAGTAGAGCATGCTGTTCATGGTCAGCTTAATCATATACTAGATGCATAATTGTAATAAGTTTGTTAAAATAAAATCTAACGTTTTTAACCTATTGCCTAAACCACTCATACTTTTATGTGGCATAAGAATTTTTCAATCCTACAGTAAAAATTGTTTTAAAGTGAAAGTGAAATAAAAAAAGTTGTTTTCTTGCAGGGATAAACTTAAGAACTACTTGTCATCTTGTACATTAACGAAGTTACTGGTGAGTTTCTCTCGTGATGATGAGGCGGGGGACCGTCCACGTTATGTTCAGGATAATGTACGCCTACACGGAGCTCATCTAGTAAAGATGATGGAAGAAGAGAACGCTGTGATATATATCTGTGGTGATGCCAACAATATGGCCAAAGATGTCAATGAAGCATTTATTGACATATTCTCCAAACATAAAGGTGATTTTTAACTCTATGGTTTATTTGAATCAGGAATATTTCTTGTAATTTAATACTTGCATGTTGTGTTTACTGCTTTTTTTATACCCCCCGCACAACAAGTTCGGGGTATACTGGATTCAGCTTGTCTGTCGTTCTGTCTGTCCGTAGACGCATTCTTGTGGATGCAACTCCTCGTACAGTTTTTGCAGCATTTCCTTCAAACTTTAATAGATGAACAACCTCAACATGTAGATGTGAATAAAGGAAAGAATTTGCGCTGCGACGATTTTTGACCGAATTATGGCCCTTTGTACTTTATGGACGATACAATATAATATAGTGAACAGTTCTTGCAATGATTTTTGCCACAAGGGGGGTATATAAGTCTGCCGAATAGCGACAGTTATATGAGCATGAAACTTCGCTTCCACCAAATCTAGGTATAATAGTGTTCAATATGACATGGAAGTGCAAAAAATGTCATTTCAGAACTTTCTATGCATTAAAGCTAGAATAAAATAGTAAATTATTGTGAAGTGTCTTGTGAGTTTCAGTATGGTCTAGTTATAAGTTAATGGCATGGGTTGGAATCCCACTATAGGTACTAATTATTTGATCCGTCCATTGATCTCATTTGAGAAATTAAGGGATATATGCTTTTCGTTATGTACAAATATATTTCAAGCGTTCTATATGTTCAAATTATTTCAGGCATAACTGCTGATGATGCTAGAAAACTTGTGATGAAACTACGACTTGCAAAGAGATATAAAGAGGATGTATGGACTTGAAACATGTCGTCTGCTTAACCAAGTTTTAGTGTTGTGTTGATAAAACTGGATGCAGTCAGGCCCTATCTCCTGTAGCATCTCAATCTGAGCAAAATCTCATCTCAAATATTGTAATATGTCTTTGTGTTAATATCGACTCAAATTTTTAACAGTATTTTTTCAAGAGCTGAAACTTCAGATTTATTACTATTTCCAACTCTGGTTTTAGCTACTTGAGTTGCTTCAGGAGATCGGGGTCTGATCTTGCAATGTTCTTTCTAATATTCAGGCTTGAATAAGTGCTGATCTCATTTAAACACTATTTTAGAACATACACAATTTGTGACTATAGCCCATTGATGTTGGGAATATTAAGTATGTTAATTTTGTATAATGATAGTATTCTGTGGCAATACGTTCTTTGATTATGATACCTATTACATGTATATAATTATACCCCCGCACGAGTTGTAAGGGGGTATACTGGATTCAGCTTGTCTGTCTGTCGGTAGACGCATTCTTGTGGACGCAACTCCTACAGTTTTGGCAGGATTTAGCTCAAACTTTCACAGATGAACAAACTCAACATATAGATGTGCATGAAGTAAGGAATTTGCGCTGCGATGAATATTGGCAGAATTATGACCCTTGGCTGGCGGGAGTATATTACTTAGTCTGCCGAATGGCGACAGCTCTAGTTTCTTTTGCTTTCATCAGTATACAGCAACATTATATCTCTACATATTTTGTATAGTACCTATTTCTTTGTATTTTTTAGCTCGTCTGTCACATAATGACAAGGTTAGCTTTTGTGATCGGTCAGTTCACAATATGTTTGTTTCTCCCGTCACAATCTTTATTTAATCTTTATGAAACATGGCCACACAGTTCAACTCTGAAATATCTACCAGTGGGCCATAATCGAAACTTTGGTCATCTGGAGAAAAAAAACTAGGTTACCAGACCATATCAAACAAACTAGAGGTCATCTGATTAATATCTAGGTAATGTTGGAAGTCAAGAACTAGGTCACCAGATGAAATATAAGAAAAACCTTGTTAGCACTCCAGTTTAAGCAATATTGTTGAAACCTGACAGCACTGTCTTACAATCACTTCATGTTGTAACATAAACCCAATCTAATGGTCCTAACTTGTGAATATGTTCCATAGTGTCATATAAGGCAGATGTATTCCGACTAGTTTGAGATACATTTGTAGATCTATTTTGATATTATTTTTCTCTCGTTATAATTGTACATATATGTAGTAGGGCTATAAACTTTGTTTTAATCCATGTACATGTTGTTATTGTTGAACATGAATGGTTTAATTTTAAAATGAACTGTTTATTTCAAACATCAGTCACGCTTTGAAGTATTTAGTTCAAAAGTAATTTATTAGGATCATTGAAAGTCAGTTGTCTACAATATGGTTGATACAAGACAATAACCATTTCCCAATGACTGTAAGTATGACAGGGCATACATTCTAGAAGAAAGCAGGTTTAACTTAGGACTTGGGTGGACCATTTTCTCGTTCAGGTGTGTGTTGGGCATTGTGCCACTTGTATGTTTTTATGTTTTCTGTGCTCAGCTGGTAAAGTTAAGTACTGCCTTCCCAGTCTGACTTACTAACTAGTCACATTATCCTGACACCGAGCAAACCAGAAGTTACCTGAAACTATCTATGTTGAGCTTCAAGCAAGAGAGATGTACCCGAGACCTTTCACACTTGAAGTGAACATTCTAGCACTATGTTATCAAGGTGTACTTTGCTTATACAACAGTTCTTACTGATGTAAGAAAGGAAGACAAGACAACATTAAAAGCAGCAATTTTATTGCCATAAATCTTTACAGGATTAGCAACACTTTTAATATAGAAAACAATAATACAGCAACAAAGATGCCATGATGAACATTATCTGGACAAGATACAAAGCATTCGTACAAGGGTACAGAATGATACAAAGCATCCATTCACATGTACGGAATGATATAAAGCACCCGTACACATGTACAGAACGATACAAAGCATTCGTACCCCTGTACAGAATGATATAAAGCATCCATACACATGTACAGAGCGATATAAAGCATCCATACACATGTACAGAACAATATAAAGCATTCGTACACATGTACAGAGAGATATAAAGCATCCATACACATGTACAGAATGATACAAAGCATTCGTACACATGTACAGAGCGATATAAAGCATCCATACACATGTACAGAATGATACAAAGCATTCGTACACATGTACAGAACAATATAAAGCATCCATACACATGTACAGAACAATATAAAGCATTCGTACACATGTACAGAGAGATATAAAGCATCCATACACATGTACAGAATGATACAAAGCATTCGTACACATGTACAGAGCGATATAAAGCATCCATACACATGTACAGAATGATACAAAGCATTCGTACACATGTACAGAGCGATATAAAGCATCCATACACATGTACAGAACAATATAAAGCATTCGTACACATGTACAGAGAGATATAAAGCATCCATACACATGTACAGAATGATATAAAGCATCCGTACACATGTACAGAATGATACAAAGCATTCGTACACATGTACAGAGCGATATAAAGCATCCGTACACATGTACAGAGCGATATAAAGCATCCATACACATGTACAGAATGATATAAAGCATCCATACACATGTATAGAATGATACAAAGCATTCGTACACATGTACAGAGCGATATAAAGCATCCGTACACATGTACAGAGCGATATAAAGCAAACCTTACACATGTACAGAGCAATATAAAGCAATCGTACACATGTACAGAACCATATAAAGCATTCGTACACCTGTACAGAGCGATATAAAGCAATTGTACACATGTACAGAACCATATAAAGCATTTGTACACATGTACAGAGCGATATAAAGCAATCGTACACATGTACAGAATGATACAAAGCATCCATACACATGTACAGAACATAGTGTTAATACATATGACCTGTGTGTAGCATGAAGTTCCAAGCATTGTGACATCTCATACATCTTTATACCGCTAATTAAAAACTACTTCATTATTCTCAAGATTTTCTCAATTAAACACACTCATAATCAAATCAAGTAACAAGAACCTACATGGTATTCAAGTATACATACTGGCAAGAAACATACAGGGCATGTCTCATGTTGAAGACGATGATATCTTATAACTGTGAATAACTTGTCTTCATTTTGAATTTACATGTACAGTAGAACCTGTACGAACGACCACCTCTATTAAGCGACTTCTCTATTAAACGTCCACTTAAGATCCCGCCCGTGAATTTTCACTATAAAAAGTGATTCTATTAAGCAACTTTTCAGTTATCCGACCTGCGACCGCCTTAAACCAGTCCCGAGAGCTAAAATTTAATTCATTCAACGACCACATACACTTAAATTCGTCGAGCATTCACACCTATAAAAACAGTTGGTCGATTAACAAACCCGTTAAATGGTCGTATGTAAAGATAATTGTTGTAGATAAGTGGTTATCAACTAAAAAGGTGAGAAAAACAAACTAATAGTGAGGGATATGAAGCAAATAAAACAAGAATCATGGTCAATTAACATTACACGGGTGTACAAGTGGTCCAGTGGGAAGAGCTACTGACTGCTGATCATAAGGTTGAAGGTTCGATCCTGCATTTCTCTACTTTTCCGTGTTTCCCACCTAACATAACTAAACTAACAGTCTTTCGGGCGAGACGTTAACCGAGATCCCGTGTATGATGCTTTACGTCAGGCACGTAAACGAACCAGACATGCTTCTGAAACTGAGACATCTTCTGTACTATACAATATCCCCCCAAAACTGAAGTGACTAACCTCTTCTTGGGGCCTCGCCCATATGGATTTCCGGTGGGGAGGATAAATAAAAGCATACAAATCGTAAAAAATAACATTACACATGTTCACCATCGTAATAAAAAAGTCCATATCAGTGCATATAACATTGCAACTGTACTGTATTATATAATAGCAGTACTGAATAAAGATATGAAAACTCGACATTTTACTTAAACTAATAATTTCGGCCTAATCTATTAAGAGACCACTTACTTAAGCGACCGTTTTATCCCGGTCCCAAGGGTGGTCGCCCAATGCAGGTTCTACTGTACAGTCAAAACTCGATATAACGACATCCGATATACTGACAAATTCATTATACTGACATCATATTTGGGGACAAAAGTATTAAAATGCTCTTTGTATCAATTCAGTATGTACTGACATATTCGTTACAACGACATTTTTCTTGGAAATGAACAGCGTCGTTGTATCGAGTTCTGACTGTATTGTATAACTGTAAGTATTAGCCACCTCTGGTCACACAGAACAAAGCCAACAGTATAGAAGGAAGTCATGGTCCTGATTGTTCTTCAATGAACGAACAACATAAACTTTAAAATCCTTAAAATCTGAGTCTTATTTGATTTAGCCAAGTAGTTCTTTAATACTATGAACCAGCGCCTGGCTTTGTGTGCAATAGAAGTGTCTGGCTGCTAGGCAACAGTTAAAGCGAGACATATGACAATGCTCGGTGTGCAAGTAACTCTTAAGGAAAGATAACTGTACCAGAAACAAATGACAGCTTCTCAGAATCAGCAAATGCATGTATTTCCTCTCAACATCGAAAGACAGTCCTGTAGTTTGTACACACTGACTACCAGTAAATAACTCATCACTTTGCCACAGAACTCAGTTTTTTAAGACCATTACTGTGATTGCAGAATGCATGTAAAATTAAAACGATTTAATCCCAATAGACCATTTCTTGGAAGTACCTAATGGTAAGTAATTTCCGAAGATTAATCACCCAAAAAATATGATTATGAAAAAATCGACTTCACATTTTTTTACTTTATAACTTCAAAAATCTTGTTGAAAAAGCTGGGTATATTGTCCGCATTACTGTACATTGATCATGTGATCAATATTTTCGCATTACTGTACATTGATCATGTGATCAATATTTCCGCATTACTGTACATTGATCATGTGATCAATATTTCCGCATTACTGTACATTGATCATAAGATCAATATTTCCGCATTACTGTACATTGATCATGTGATCAAGGGTGGGATACAATCTTCCACACTTATGGAATATTCTGTGTAACATAGAGCAGGCAAAATGAGAGATATATAGACATAACAGAGTGTGTGTAGCTAAAGCAGGGATTATTTATTTAAGACAACATGTAAGAGAAATGGCATGATTCTGACACGATCAGATGGTTCTGACACGATCAAATGACATGATCGAATGGTTCTGACATAATGGCAGAATTCTGACACAATGCCATGATTCTGACATGATCACAGCAAACATTTAACAATATACCTAAATACTTCCAACAATACTTCAGGTTTCATACAGATGGTCCCATCAGTAGTCGGCCTCAAATCCAGCTTAATCACACAAGCTGTTAATTTCAGTTAATCAATTAGTAGATACTTTCAATTAACTTAATCTATCAATAGATCACTCAATTGATGATTTTTTCAAATATTATGTCTAAAAACATTTTATTTTATTTTGAGATACTCTGATGTCAAAAACATCAAAGATCGAGAGTTATTTGTAAAACAAGTATGCCCCAATGGCAGCCAAAAGGTCATTACGGATATAAGGTTATCATGACCTGTGACCTCAAAAACAATAGGGGTCATCTTCTGATAATGACCAACCTTTCAATAAAGTATGAGGACCTTAGACCTAATAGTTCTTAAGTCATTTATCAGAAACATTTCTGCTCCATTCTGCTGTCAAAGTAACTGCGACCTTGACCTACTGACCAAAATAACAGTCATCAACTGATAATGATCAACCACCCTATAAAAGTTTGAGGATCCAAGTCCCTACTATTCGATTACAGATCAGAAACTTCTTGGTCTACGGACAGACTAACACACAAACAAACTGACATAAGCAAAGCAATACCCCACCCACCTTTGATGGAAGGTGTAAGAAGATGGGGGCATCATTAGCATGGTTACTTTAGGTATAGAATTACAAACACATTTACACTCTATTCACAAATCTTAGCACATTTAATGTGAAGAAACGATCATGATATACAATATACTTTGCACCAAACAGTAAATGACTAAAGCAATGTTGCATTCAGAAACAAACTCATGATAAACTATTGAATAAAAACAGCAGTGGTAAGTTTGCATTAAATCAGTTTTAAGACAAATAACACAGAAACAAACTGCATAAAGAATAGATCAACTGTTTCATACAGCACTGTATAGAATTATTCTTTCAAACCTGCTCTTGTATAGATATCATAGCGCCAACTGTGTTGTTTGGTAATAAAGTTGATATTGTCATGTATGTAATCGTATGTAACAATCATTATAGTAGTCAAGCTGGTGTTAACCTATATGGGAACCAATGTCATTTATAGGTATTGTGTAATATGTGATTTGTTCTTGGCATAATCATCAATTATACATTGGGCACAAACCATTAAAAAATATGCTTTTATCTTAACAAAATTTTAAAAGCAATTTTTTTGTAACAATCTACAATATAATTCAACAGATTAAATCATAAAACTCATAGAGCACAGTTTTATAGCATAATAAGATACACAGTAGTAATCCCTATACAACGTTTCTCAGTTCTGTCCGCGATTTGTTCTGTTTTGATATTGCTATGACTGAACTGAAGACCAGCACAATGCCTGGTCAGAACAGATGTTGTGTATTCAGCGTTCCATCGTAGCTTACATGCCCAATCTCCTGCATCATGCGTGAGTCTCCTGCATTTGAGACTCCACTCCTGCATGATCAGAGGCCAATTTATCAAATCTCACGCATTTCATGGACAAACTGGAATCTGTAATTTTTTGTTTACATTATGAAAATGATGACAAATATTAGTTTAAATTGCTACATGAAGCATGCATGGTATTGTCATCAAATTAAGATAAGTGAAAACAGCATATAAACTTCCATACTTTAAGTCTAAAGTTTCAGCAAAGAAAATCTCCTGCATTTTAATGAAATCTCCTGCATTTCCATCATGGCATGTATGTCGTAGTGATATGCTGGTTTTCAGTTCCGAGACTGTTTTCTAAGACTATTTATTCTAGTGATGTGCTTGAGTGCCCGCGTGTGTCAATGTGATCATTATTGTGTCTTATTACATTCATTAAGCATTTAATAAATTATATATTAGCTGATCTTACAAGCACCAGTAATTGCTTAAGGTGCATTATAACATTTTGTTGAAAGAGTCGATGTGCTTCAGATTTTAATGATACTTGGTATGATTGAAGTAAAAGATGTGTCAAAACTGCTATTGCCACCAGGTGGCGCATTCACTGCCCTTATCCATAGTATTTCAGACTAAAACCCACAAAATTGAAAATAAGTTCACTTTACATACTTCAATCATACCAAATATCAATAAACTCAGAAAGATTGACTCTCATCAAAAAGGGCATGATGCACTTTAATTAATTTTCAATTGGTAGTACAAGTCAAATATAAACAAGAAAATTTATCATAATGATTTCACATACAGACTGTTGCACCTGAAATATTCAATAAATGTCCTCTTCTCAAATTTACTTTTGGTATTAAATGAAACCCATAAAAGTTTCATATTAATTTAGTTGTGAGATTTGGACAATACAACACACATTAGGAGAAATATACAGTATATATGCATCCACTGATCAACAAAACATAAACAAAACCTAGAACCACCAGGTGCCAGATGCACGTCATATAAAAGCACTATGTACTAAAAACAAAAAGCTCAAAAGCAATAGGCATAGCATATCAACTTGACATATATCACAATTTCTTGAAAGAATCTTGTCTTAATTAGTAACGTATGTACACCACTATTTACATGCCATTCTCATATGTCCTTTTAAACTGAATTAAACCTTTGGCATAGTACATGAAATGTTACATGTACATACAATCCATTTCTAACATTGATAGTAACTTTTTGAAAGGCTGCTAGAAAACACGATCCCAACCTCTAATATTCTATGAGTAAGCAGAGTCTCTGCTGAAGAACAGTTACAGATCAGACTGGAAGATAATGTACAGAGGCTACATGTCCAGTGATGACAGCCTATACACACTAAACAGACACAGTCAAACTATTGTCTTCCATCTAGATACTGTACACTGTGGTCTGTGGAAACATGTGAAAAGATTGGGTCAAGCAGAGACAGCTGGATGTCAGTGTGGGACAGAGAAGCAGACACAATTCCATACTCTGCAAAACTTCTATAATCAGGAGGACATAGGACAG
Organism: Spisula solida; assembly: GCA_947247005.1. NCBI lineage: Eukaryota > Metazoa > Mollusca > Bivalvia > Venerida > Mactridae > Spisula > Spisula solida. The sequence continues at coordinate 34,415,099 of OX365947.1, read as the reverse complement.
AAAGTTTGACCCATAAATATGTCTTTCAAGACCAAGTTGTGGGGAGATGCCAGCAACCTATAGAAGATGGTGTAGTTCATCACTTTATCCAAACTGAAGATATAAACGGCCGTAGAAGATGGAACACAGAAGATGTAGAAGAAGACTACTCAAGAGTTTATAACCCTGTTTCACGTTATATATAAACTTCTGCAAACAAATAATGCTTTATTGGTCCTTTAGATTTGTGTTAGCAATACAAAATAAACCATTTATGAAATGAGAGCATAATTCCATTATCATTCAATCACACAATCCAATTTCTACGCAATTCTTATCCATCAATCCAAGGTGTCTCAAAACGACATTTTGACCCTCAATTCAAGGTATTTTAAAACGATACTACAAAATATGTATATTTTGAATGGAATTTTGTTATAACCAAAGTGTGAATATTGATTTACTATGACCAAACATGTACGGTAAACTAGCCAATCAATGACAGTGGTTGACAAAATCAAAGGGGAATAACTCGTATAGTAAATGATTATATTAAAGCTCCATAAATAAAAGAATGTAAGCTAAAGAGAAATTGTTGAAACATACATAATCATACAGCATTAAAACATTGATCAATTTGAAAGTAAAACAATATGTATAATAATAAGAGAGCTATAGAAGTCTTCAACAGCTCATCTGAATATGATGTAACAACAACATCAATATCACCAAGGAGTCAAAGATCACCTAGGAAACAGAGGTCAATGATGAGTTAGAGGTTTACAAAGTCACCAAGGAAACAGAGGTCACTGATGAGTTAGAGGTCTACTAGGTCACCATGGAGTCAGAGGTCACAAGTCACTAAGGTCACCAATGAGTTAGAGGTTACCAATATGTTAAAAAAACTCTCCACGGTCACGAAGAAGTCAGGTCATAAAAGTCACCAAGGATTCAGATGTCATTAATCAGTTAGAGTTACAGGTCACATACAGTGGTCTCCAAGGTCACGGTACAGGTATCCAAGGTCACATAGGAGTCAGGTCACAAAAGTCACCAAGGATTCAGATGTCATTAATGTGTTAGAGTTACAGGTCACATACAGTGGTCTCCAAGGTCACGGTACAGGTATCCAAGGTCACATAGGAGTCAGGTCACAAAAGTCACCAAGGATTCAGATGTCATTAATGTGGTAGAGTTACAGGTCACATACAGTGGTCTCCAAGGTCATGGTACAGGTATCCAAGGTCACATAGGAGTCAGGTCACAAAAGTCACCAAGGATTCAGATGTCATTAATGTGTTAGAGTTACAGGTCACATACAGTGGTCTCCAAGGTCAGGTACAGGTATCCAAGGTCCAAGGTCACATAGGAGTCAGGTCTCAAAAGTCACCAAGGATTCAGATGTCGCTAATGTGTTAGAGTTACAGGTCGCAAACAGAGGTCTCCAAGGTCATGGTACAGGTATCCAAGGTCCAAGATCACAAAGGAGTCAGCTGTCTCAAAAGTCCACAAGGATTCATAAGTAACCAAGTAGTTAGAGAAACCATATATTGCACCATATTATACAGTGGTCAGCAAGCAGTCAGAGGTCATATGATTCAAGCAAGTTATAATATACTAGAAAAGAATACACACAATACAGCATGGCTACATAAGTTACTAGGATTTCCTAGTCAGATACTAGTAACATATTATACATAGATTACTGATACCACCAGAAGTACACGTAAAGTCAAGGTTAAACAGTATAATTATGTCATGGTGTAGACAAGAGGTGATCACAAAAGCTCATCGTTTAGTACTTTGTACTCGGATAAGCTGTTAAAAAAACAAAATGTAAAATCTGCTTTAAGCATGCACATATTAATAGAACAATAACAACTATAAGTTGGCTTTTATAAAGCCTGATTTAAACAAAAATATGCAACCAACATTTTATACAATAAAAACAAGCACAAATTAATCTTATGTAAGAAATCAGCAAATACAGACTTTAAACAATAATTCTCCATTCAACAAGCCAATATTTAACATAAAACAAGATAAATCTCAAGGGCCGTAACTCTGATAAAACAGGTCAAATCCAAATTAAAACCACTAAATGCAAGCAATACAGAAGTCCCTAACGGTTTTAAGCCATTGTTTCTGTTGCCATGGCAACCACAATATTTGTCAGAATAAAAAATTATTTAGACGTGCATAATCCCCTTATTGCCCCCTATCCACATACCAAATTCATAAACCTAGCTTGGAAACTGTTTGAGTTATGTCAGGATCCAGATGTTTGACGGACAGACGGACGGCAAACCTATAGTCCCCTCCGGTAGAAAACCAGTAGGGGACTAATAAGTGAGGAATTTAAAAGTACATGTTTAAGTAGCAGCGTAAATGTTTGATTTTTATCAACTACATTACATGTATTACCAGTACATGTAGCAAGATGTAGGACATTATGCTGGAGAGCATTGTCATGTCTGGGGAGAAATGTCATATCTGGGGAGGGGTGTCATATCTGGGGAAGGGATGTCATGTCTGAAGGAGGGGCGTCATGTCTGACGGCTATGCAATCCATTATGCTCCTTTAGCCCCAATATGTACTGTGCAACTTTCCCATCTTTAGACTGGTTTAGATAGGATTGAAATAATACAAAACCAGTCTGACTTAACTAAACAACTTGAGACACAAGTAACCAATATTAGAGAATTACTGCATTGATGTCTCTCTCATATTAACACCAGACACAAGTAAGATTTTCAATGAAGGTAACACAGCTTTCACTATGATAATGATAATGATAAACGTCAACAGAAAACTTACTCATAATTACTCATAAACCAAAAAATTTAAGAGAAAAACAAACATAAATATATGTGGCAATTTCTCGGCAATCAAGAGAGCCTTCATTTTGCAGGATATAGTACTAAGTTCACAGCGGGCTACTTTGTAACCATTCCATTCATGTGCATTTATTACCCAAGTCGTGTTTTACAGCAAGATCTATACACCTAACAGAACAGATGCAATGTTAATCTAACCAGGCCTTCATCTCCCGAAGCATCTCAAGTAGAAATCTTAGCTTAAATTGAGATTTTACTTAAATCAGGGTCTGAATATGAGACCAGTCTGAAGTTCAAGCTCTTAAAATTTTACTATAATAAACTTAAAATAATGTTTCTAGTTTGTAATACCAAGTTTGAGTCTAGTATCCCATGGAAATTAACATAAAGACACATGACAGTATTTGAGATGAGATCTCGCTCAAACTGAGTTGCTTGGTGAGATTGGCGTCAGCTCTCTCCATGGACAATGGAACAGGTCATTCCAACGTAGAAAGCTGTAGGGACTTGCTAGATAAACCAGCTGACTGACCCAAGTATTTTCTGATGGCTAGCACATACATACTGCTGCTGATTTAAACATCTTTGTGAAACATTTACAAAACAGTCAGAAATGATTCAACAATTCACTTATCTTGTGCATATGATGAAAACCTAATAATGAATAATATATAAATTTTAAATGAAATTAATGCAAAAGCAACAAATAGCACATATGCCTAATTATCATAGTGTGTTACAGTGAATCAACAATCAACAATATCTCCTGCCATTTTCCAAATACACGACCGTAGTAAGCTACTGGCATCCCATAAGCCTACAATTCACATGACACAAGAAAAGGCAAAACACAAACTGTCCTTCATCTTGGGTACATTTCGCGTACAACAAATAAATTAATTGTACTATTATGCAAACTAATTCCATAAGCACATATACAGACCATTTAAGTCATCATGTACTAGTTGACGTATTGTTAGCAGTTTATATATGATATCAGGACGGGCATCAAGTTCTCCAATACATGTCTAGCATGTACAGTCTGTATATACATTCCCCGTCTCAGCCTCATTAATGGATTTAAACTGCTGAAGACTTACACTAGACTTCCATTCACCGGAAGAATCCTTAGCAGTTTTACAGTTCTGAGACATTAGTCTGTCGTCATGTAAAGAGTAACGTCCATTCTTATCTGACACCGGAGTTTTGGTACGTAGTTTAATCTTTTCTGATTCGTCTGGAATCACTTCCTGTTTCACTTTCCCGCCATTGTCGATCATTTTATAGCCATTCAAATGAAGTTTTTTCGCAGATGCCATTTTACCGTTTTTCTGTCCACCAATCACTCCTCTTATCTTTGACAGTGAATTCAAGCTTCCAGTACGTGACTTACTATAGTTATGGCCTTTCAAGGATAAAGTACTAGGTCGTGCTAGTTTCTCTTCATCCAGTTTGGCGTATCGGTTAGTCTTTTGTGGACTTAGGTCTGAGGTGCTTTTTGAGTATGGTGCCACGCGATGTCGGGATATTAAAGGGGAGTCACTCTGAGTGTCTGGTTCACTGCTATCCACACTGTCTAATTCCACACTATCACTCACACTATCTTTAGATATATTTGAAGGTGCTGTTTCAAAGTTAGTTGTATTACATGGCTTAGCCTGAAAGTTTGACGGTCTGACCACTGGACCAGAATTTGTCAAGCGTACTTCAGTGTCTAAGGTTTGTGTAGGTTCAAATATAGGATTATGACGTCCAATACTGTCATATAATCGGCCATTCTCCATTCTTATCGGCGACTCATTCTCATTCACTGTTTTCTTACTATCGTACTTCCCACTGAACGCCAGCCGACCCAGTAAAGCCAGATGACTAAGCAAACCCATTTCTCGAGCCTTTTTTGATTTAGGGATTGCACTCACTTGGGTGTTGGCCACATTGGACACAGCATTAGCAGTTGTTATATTGTCTGGTCTGTCCATTGGGTTGTTCACAACTTTAGGTGGGAGCTCAGATGTTCCCCCGATATTCTGACGTCGAATGTAAGTATTCTCTGGTGCCCGGCCTTGATTCAGTGTGTCATTCTGCATCAACGACGATTCTAAACTGTCCGTGAAACTTTCAAATATATTATCCCCCGAAGTTTCCCCTTCTGGAGGACCTTCCTTCCCATAAAACAAACTGTTCCCTGAAACACATCATCATACAATAACAATCCATTCATCATATACATGTATCAATGATATAGTGCAGTTTTTTCTACGTGTCAAAATACACAATTACACGGTAGCTGATCACAATAGATTTAATTTAGCAATCTTCAAATTTCTTGAGGTGACTTATCTATAGTGAGGTTCAATTGTGTAATAATTAGGGATGCAACTATTCGGTCAATTTGCTAACCGGTTAACCGTTCAATCTTCCGAACGGTTAACCGGTTAACCGATTAACGAATCGAAACTTGCCGACTTTCCGACTGTTCTAATTCTGACGTGTATATATTTACTGTAACACCGTAAGTTGCGATCGGGCATCCTCGTATATTACCCAAGGGAAGTGTGTCGCCGGTTCTCAATTTCTCAATTGTTTTTTGAAGTTCAATAATGTACTGTACTCAGTGCTGTTGAAGCTGTGGTGTAAATCTTGTTGAAGCTGTAGCGTAAATCATACGCAGTATAATCGTGTTGATGCAGAAATGCGTCTCCAAATATAGCATTGAGTAAAGCATTAAACTGCCTCCAATTAATATTATATTACGTGTGCTTGCCGAATGTGTGAAAAACAACGTCGGTCAACAAACTAGTCCCGGACTACCATATGAAATTAACGGCAATTAAGTGACCCTCTTGTCACAACAATACGTGTCAAACTGTTAATTGCGGATTATAGATCATGACCCCCTTTTGACGAGCGTTCGCACCTTCGATGGGTGAAACTTGTCGGCGAATTTCTCGATATTTTTTCAATATTTTTATTTTAAAATTTATTTAAATTTCTCCTTTTTCGATTTTTTTTTCGATTAACCGGTTAGCGATTTTGCTAACCGATAACCGAACGTTCGAACGGTTAACCGGTTAACCGTTTACATCCCTAGTAATAATGTTGATTTTGACATGTAAATAATCCTGTACTATAGGTAAAGAAAGCTAATGGAAATGTCTTTACAATGTGTACCGGGAAATATGTATAAAATGCTTTACATTGTCTTTTTAAATTGTATTATATGCGGTATCTCAACTCAGGTTTACGATCATATATGGCAAACAGTTCACTTAACCACAGGGGTGTCAATATTCCTGACTAATCCGGAATTCCGGATTTGTCTATCCTACAAGAGCTATAATTTCTGACCAAACAAAAGTTATTTGATGAAAATATCTCAAGAAATGACAAAATTATGGTAAATTAGTCTGCTCTGAAAGATTTTCTCAATACAAACTGAGTTTATTATGGAAACAATGTCATTAAAGGCCTCTTGTTTGGCTAAAATGGTTGGCCGCATACAATTTTCCTGATTTTTAAATTGGCCCTGTTGACACACATGTAACCAGTAAATTATTGACCCGAACTAAGTTGTGACAACTGACAACTTCTTTAACAGTGGAGAACATGACCAAAGCCAATGACACGGAGAACATGACCAAAGCCAATGACACGGAGGACATGACCAAATCCAATGACACGGAGAACATGACCAAAGCCAATGACACGGAGGACATGACCAAATCCAATGACACGGAGAACATGACCAAATCCAATGACACGGAGAACATGACCAAAGCCAATGACACGGAGGACATGACCAAATCCAATGACACGGAGAACATGACCAAAGCCAATGACACGGAGAACATGACCAAAGCCAATGACACGGAGGACATGACCAAATCCAATGACACGGAGGACATGACCAAATCCAATGACACGGAGAACATGACCAAAGCCAATGACACGGAGAACATGACCAAAGCCAATGACACGGAGGACATGACCAAAGCCAATGAGGACATGACCAAAGCCAATGACACGGAGGACATGACCAAAGCCAATGACATGGAGGACATGACCAAAGCCAATGACACGGAGGACATGACCAAATCCAATGACACGGAGGACATGACCAAAGCCAATGAGGACATGACCAAAGCCAATGACAAGGAGGACATGACCAAAGCCAATGACACGGAGGACATGACCAAATCCAATGACACGGAGGACATGACCAAAGCCAATGACACGGAGGACATGACCAAAGCCAATGACACGGAGGACATGACCAAAGCCAATGAGGACATGACCAAAGCCAATGACACGGAGGACATGACCAAAGCCAATGAGGACATGACCAAAGCCAATGAGGACATGACCAAAGCCAATGACACGGAGGACATGACCAAAGCCAATGACATGGAGGACATGACCAAAGCCAATGACAAGGAGGACATGACCAAAGCCAATGACACGGAGGACATGACCAAAGCCAATGACACGGAGGACATGACCAAAGCCAATGACTCGGAGGACATGACCAAAGCCAATGACACGGAGGACATGACCAAAGCCATTGACTCGGAGGACATGACCAAAGCCAATGACACTGAGGACATGACCAAATCCAATGACACGAAGGAGATGACCAAAGCCAATGACACGGAGGACATGACCAAAGCCAATAACACAGAAGAATCAAACCTGGCTGGAATCTGACCAGTACCTTGTAGAGGAGTGTCCTAACTGCACTAGGCTTTACTTCATTTAAGCATATCAAGCAGAACATTTAATAAGAACAGAAAATCATCAAATAAAATGCTAGTCCTGCTAGATTTATCTAATTCTTCAGTGAGCATTTAAAGCAAACTATAGCCTTACCAACAACAGCCAGTTCTTCATCACTACGTTTATGTGTATTGCGTTCTACAGTCGGGTTTCTACCTTGATGTACAGGTAGGGGCTGATTCATCATAGCGTTAATGTTCTGTGATTTAGGGTGACTCGGAGCACTGTCGCTAGGTGTAGCAGGGAGTGTGCTCTCCATGGTGGAGGTGGAAAAACTTCCACGTAATTCACCTGCCCACGCCTGTGGTAGCGTGGAGGATGACTCGCTATGATTAGACAGCATGGTTGTACTATTACGAATGTCATTTATAATCAGAGCAGAGCTGCTTCCATCTGCCATATTAGATGAAGACGATTCTGTGTTTGAATTTAAACAGCTCCATTGAGTATGGCCGCTACCATGGTAACCAGGCCGGTTGGCCATAGAAGTTTGTGCTAACAATGCTGTATTCACGGTGGGTGTAACACCTAAAACAAAATTCAATATCTTATAAAATTCAATTAAATACACAGCAATAAAGAAACTGACTGAAACATGATAATATAAAATGTCTAGAAGGCCTATATTATGATGGGGATATACAGTTTTCCTGAAATCACAATCTGAAAGCATGACGCTTTCAGTAAACCTTAACTTGCTTTCTCCATGTTATAATTATGACCACCTTGCCCTGCATTGTGTCTATGTGGTATACAGTTGAACATGACAGATTTGTGAAAAATGGAACCTTTTGCAAAAATCTAAATGGAATGTTCAAAATCTACACCACAGCTATGTAAAGGTGTGATATACATAGCCATATCAAACCTGACTTACAAATGAACAGCATGGGAATAAGGACCTTAAAATCTCATAGTCAACTTCAAAATTTCAATATTGACTGAAAACTTCACTGTGACCTTCAAAATCTAAATCATGACCTTGAAATCACAGTGACCTTCAAAATAATAATAATGACCTTGAACTCTCAGTGACTTCCAAAATCTTAACAATATCATTAAATCTTATTGTGGACTTCAAAATCTTAACATTATAAATTATGACCTTCAAATCTCAGTGATCTTAAAATCAAACTAAAGCTTATGACAATATGTTATACCTTTGTTTGCTTTATTTCTGTTGTCATGGGACCATAACATTTTCATCTCTAAAACACGTTCCTCCACACACAATGCTGTCAGCCTGGCTTCTGCATCATGATCCCAACTCTCTTCTATAGTCTCTTTTAGAGCACGAATAGCCTGCATTATACACATATATAAACTTGTTTAAAACAATCATTAGCTGATCATGATTTGTTGGTTTGTTATTTTAATGTGTTTGGGCCATATTTTAAAGATTTTCCACCAATATACAGTTGTCAGTAGACTTGCAGCAACCTAACCTACTGACCTCAAAATCAAAGCGGGTCAACTCCGGACAGTGACCAGCATCCCGATAAAATTTAAAGATCCTGGGCCCAATCGTTCTTGAACTGAAATCATTTGGTTTATTTATTCAAGTTAAAGGTCACAGCAACCTTGACCTTTAACCTACTGACCGCAAAATCGATCATGGTCATCTACTGCTGATGAACAACCTCTAGGTATAGTTTGAGGATCCTAGGATCAAGCATTCTCGAGTTATTGAATGGAAACCATTTGATCTACCAACCAACATGATTATGCAAAGCAACATGCCCCCTCATCAAAATGGGGAGTATAAACATATTTCAGATACAGGAAAATAATGTGATGATTTAGAGAACCTTGCGCTCAATTCAGGGGACAGACAGGAACGATTATCTAGGAATTTATTGATCTAGCCTTACCTGGTTATAGTCCTTCCAGACTTCAGGAAATTTTGGCCTTACTTTGTTCCTAGATACATGTACCTGCATTTCTTCAAATGTTGGATGACTGCCAAGTTCTGCACTATATGGGAGAGCAAATTCTGGCATTGGGCAACCTAGAAATACATAACATACATGTACGATCATTGTACAGAAAATATACTTTGATAAAGTGGTATATGTATCAGAATTGAATACTTCCAATTAACCATTCTCAGCAACAAATTGAATGAAGTTTTTATTGTTTATGAGAATTTGCAAATACAATGTATAAACAAAAATTAAAATTTTATGAATAAAAGTGTTTTTCAGTATGAAATGTTTTCATTGGAGATTTTGTTACATGTGAGAAGTTAAAGCTACCTTGATATAGATCCGAACATCTAGACGATATCTCCCACATTACCAGACCAAATGCATACATATCTATCTGTTTCAGAGAGGCTTCACAATCACGAAGATTTACAGCCCCATCTAGCAGTTCCGGTGCCATATAACGTAATGTCCCAACCTACAAATTTTATACACAGTAATGATATTACCATGGCAACAGTATGACATAAAGTCTTGTAGAAAATAACAATATGAAGATCAATAGGTTATAAATAAAATTCACAAAATAACTATACAGGGGCCCGTTCATTTCATAGACATATCTTAGCTAAGATCAGACTTTTCCATATATAATTGAGTGCATACTAAGTGAATCCATACATTTTGGACAAGTTAAATAGTTATTTATTATATTTCTAGTTTTATTATATTTCTAGTTAACATAAATTTGCTGGGATGCTTGGATGTACTAGCTGTTTTAGGTAGCTCAAAATAGCATATGAAAAAAGTCAAATTTTAGGTAAGTGATGTCGGGCCCTTGGTTTTTAAACCATGTATTAAGTTTAAAATTTATCAAATGTAAGTATATGTATTGGAAACTTCTCTACAAAAGGTAATGAACACATACTGAACATACAATTAGTAACTAAGAACAAGAGACATGGACATTTCAAGAAAACCAGATATACTCAGACAAGTTCCGTGGCTGTGAAAACATTCCTATAAATGTTTCGGACCATGAGTGGATAGCCTCGTATTATGTGCAAGGCAAAATTTTTCAAAACAAACCAGATTTTTGCAAGAGGTCCTTATCTGTGCCAAAACCAAGGTGCATACTTTTGCAACATCCCTGTTATTTTCAAACATCCCTGTATATCAGGGTATGTGTGATGTAAAGACAATGACCGCTACACATCCACACGCACCAAATACACTATTTTTATGATGATATACATGTATTTCATTTGAAACCTAGCTAAAAAACCTCCAGGAAAACAAGTTAAAAACAGGAGAAAAACTGTACAAAATGGTCTTACGTCTGTCAGTGACGTCTGCTCTGCATTCTCTGTATGTCCTTTATGGATTAACTTTGACCCCATTGTACTCATACAGAATCCGAGGTCGGCTATAACACAGCTCAGATCTGGTTTGACCAGTACATTACGACTATTGATATCTCGGTGCGCTACTGTAGGTTTAAAATCATCTGAAAATCAGATAAAATTCATAAACATTGGCAACAGGGTTTTAGTCACAAAAACACAAGTCTCCAACAAAGGGCCATAACTCTGGCAAAAACATCTGACCTGAAATTGCTGCCAATATGCGCAACCAGGCATGGTACCAAGTATTCATTTCTATCAGACCAGTGGATAAGGAGAACAAGCACGGACAAATTTTGTGACATCCATCGTCTCATCCAGACAGACGTCCAGCACATAATCAATATGAGTACTCCGCTATATGTGACATCCATCCTCTCATCCAGACAGACGTCCAGCACATAATCAATATGTCTACCCCGCTATATGTGACATCCATCCTCTCATCCAGACAGACGTCCAGCACATAATCAATATGTCTACCCCGCTATATGTGACATCCATCCTCTCATCCAGACAGACGTCCAGCACATAATCAATATGTCTATCTCGCTTTATGTGACATCCATCCTCTCATCCAGACAGACTTCCAGCACATAATCAATATGTCTACCTCGCTATATGTGACATCCATCCTCTCATCCAGACAGACGTCCAGCACATAATCAATATGTCTACCTCGCTATATGTGACATCCATCCTCTCATCCAGACAGACGTCCAGCACATAATCAATATGTCTACTCCGCTATATGTGACATCCATCCTCTCATCCAGACAGACGTCCAGCACATAATCAATATGTCTATCTCGCTATATGTGACATCCATCCTCTCATCCAGACAGACGTCCAGCACATAATCAATATGTCTACCTCGCTATATGTGACATCCATCCTCTCATCCAGACAGACGTCCAGCACATAATCAATACGTCTACTCTGGTATATGTGACATCCATCCTCTCATCCAGACAGACGTCCAGCACATAATCAATATGTCTACCTCGCTATATGTGACAGACATCCTCTCATCCAGACAGACGTCCAGCACCTAATCAATATGTCTACTCCGCTATATGTGACATCCATCCTCTCATCCAGACAGACGTCCAGCACATAATCAATATGTGTACTCCGCTATATGTGACATTGATCCTCTCATCCAGACAGACGTCCAGCACATAATCAATATGTCTACTCCGCTATATGTGACATCCATCCTCTCATCCAGACAGACGTCCAGCACATAATCAATATGTCTACCTCGCTATATGTGACATCGATCCTCTCATCCAGACAGACGTCCAGCACATAATCAATATGTCTATCTCGCTATATGTGACATCCATCCTCTCATCCAGACAGACGTCCAGCACATAATCAATATGTCTACCTCGCTATATGTGACATCCATCCTCTCATCCAGACAGACGTCCAGCACATAATCAATATGTCTACCCTGCTATATGTGACATCCATCCTCTCATCCAGACAAACGTCCAGCACATAATCAATATGTCTACCTCGCTATATGTGACATCCATCCTCTCATCCAGACAGACGTCCAGCACATAATCAATATGTCTACCTCGCTATATGTGACATCCATCCTCTCATCCAGACAGACGTCCAGCACATAATCAATATGTCTACCCCGCTATATGTGACATCCATCCTCTCATCCAGACAGACGTCCAGCACATAATCAATATGTCTACCCCGCTATATGTGACATCCATCCTCTCATCCAGACAGACGTCCAGCACATAATCCATATGTCTACCCCGCTATATGTGACAGACATCCTCTCATCCAGACAGACGTCCAGCACATAATCAATATGTCTACTCCGCTATATGTGACATCCATCCTCTCATCCAGAAAGACGTCCAGCACATAATCAATATGTCTACCTCGCTATATGTGACAGACATCCTCTCATCCAGACAGACGTCCAGCACATAATCAATATGTCTACCTCACTATATGTGACATCCATCCTCTCATCCAGACAGACGTCCAGCACATAATCAATATGTCTACTCCGCTATATGTGACATCCATCCTCTCATCCAGACAGACGTCCAGCACATAATCAATATGTCTACTCCGCTATATGTGACATCCATCCTCTCATCCAGACAGACGTCCAGCACATAATCAATATGTCTACCTCGCTATATGTGACATCCATCCTCTCATCCAGACAGACGTCCAGCACATAATCAATATGTCTACCCCGCTATATGTGACAGACATCCTCTCATCCAGACAGACGTCCAGCACATAATCAATATGTCTACCCCGCTATATGTGACAGACATCCTCTCAACTAGACAGACGTCCAGCACATAATCAATATGTCTACCCCGCTATATGTGACAGACATAACTGTAGCTAATTAACATTTCACAAGTACTGTCGTCACATTTGACAAATATACATCAAAGAACATGAAACAACTAACAAACAACCAGATTAGTACTCACTAACCTCAGAATAATTTAGTAAAATAGTGAAAATATACTTAACAGTGTGGGTCTTAATTTTGAGTTGGTCTTACTATCAAGGTGGTCATTATTTTATGTTAACTGTATGTAACAATCATTATACAGTACAACCTCTCCAGAGCAGCCCTCTGTAGAGCAAGCAGTTCTCTGCAACAACACCTTTAAAATTTCCCTATGCTGATATTTACTCTAAATTTAACCTCTTCAGAGCAACAACCTCTATACAATGGCCAACATTTGCAGCTCCCAAAGGGTGTCGCTCTACAATGGTTGTACTGTACAACTAAATAATCAGTTCAAGGTAGGATAAAAAAGTAGCATACCTCCAGAGCCCATATCTGCATGTAGATGAGCGAGACCTTTAGCCAGTGTTAGACACATCTTACACATTGTATACCAGTCTATCACATTGTTCTTCAGATAGTTCATTAACGTACCATCAGGTATATACTGTAACACTAACAGATGCTGTACACTTCCATCTTGTAATATACGTTCCTCACCTCCAAAAAACTTCATAATATTCTCATGTTCCATATGTGGCAATGAATATATATATTTTTCATTCAAATAATACTGTCTGTAATTAGGTGAGTATATTTTCACAGCCACGTCCTGTTCATTCAACGACCCCTTCCATACTTCGCTAAATCGTCCCTTTATTATCAGGCAACTTATTTTTAAATCATCAATGTTGAATGTTGGGAACTGAGAAGTATCGTTACTGCTGTTTATATTGGCGGGAATAGTTGGGGGTCTAATACAGAACCTGTACATGAAGTAGGATGCTAGAATGATGATTGCCAATGATAAGACGGACAGTAAAGATATAACTATTGTCCTTTGTTTGTATGTTGGGTCTCTCATGTGACGGGAATCTGAAAATATATCAATAAAACAAATTTAGTTTTACGTAACCGCAAAGTCTAACCTGGTCCCATGGTTACATTACTGAAAATTCTAACCTAGCCCAGGCTTACATTACTATAAAAGAAGATGTCGTGTGGTTCCACTTACTCCTTTATTTCTGTACTCAATATAAAAGAAGATATTAGATAATCTGGCAGGGAAGGCAGCATTGAACTAACAGCTGAGCAAAGAAAACATAAAAAACATCACATACCACAATTCGCTAGCTTAGAATACCTTATAAAACTGATGCATATTTATAATCTGCATCTCAAGGCGCTTCTTATGAGCCTTTTTTCATGAAAATCGGGAGTGGTTAAGTTGACCAAACTGAAGTTTAAAAACTTGTTTTTCCATTATTAAAGAGTAGTTGTCAGACTTTTTTTTGTTGTTTTCTCAAAATATTGATATTGAAGGTAGAAATGATATTTGAACATACTGTCAAGGATCAAGTTCATGAGTTTTATATTGACAGTCATTGGCTCCATGCAAACCAGATAATATTATACAGTGGTACGATATATAGATATACATAAATAATGAGAAAGTTGAAGACAAGTTATACGACTCATGGGTTATAAACTTCACATATTTACACTTTAATCACTCAAGCTCTTAATAATTTATACAATAGTAACTTCTGGTGTATCTGTACAAAATATGCTTACATAATCTAGCTACTTAAAGCTCTCAACGATACATACTACAAGTCTTTCACTTGGATAATACGTAAATATAGTACGGAGATATTGACCTGATCCTAACCTTTATGAATGAATAATTACATGGTTCTTGTGCTGAATATATAAATTTCCGCAAGCAAATTGTGCAATATCAGTCCTTAGAGTTGTGTTTGTATTACACCTCGAGCGTTTCTGTGATACTCTCGAGCGTTTCTGTGATACTCTCGAGCGTTTCTGTGATACTCTCGAGCGTTTCTTTGATACTCTCGAGCGTTTCTGTGATACTCTTGAGCGTTTTCTGTGATACTCTCGAGCGTTTCTGTGATACTCTCGAGCGTTTCTGTGATACTCTCGAGCGTTTCTGTGATACTCTCGAGCACAGAAGCGTTTCTGTGATACTCTCGAGCACAGAAGCGTTTCTGTGATACTCTCGAGCGTTTCTTTGATACTCTCGAGCGTTTCTGTGATACTCTCGAGCGTTTCTGTGATACTCATGGCTTATGAAAGCATACAACCAGAGTTATAAATACAGACAGTATATCAGTCATAAAAATATTCAGGGGTGTGGAGATTCCCAAATTTTTCACTTGCCCATGGGCAAGTTGGACTGAAAAATCCACTTGCCCGAAAACTAAATCTACTTGCCCAGGAAAACACAATATAGCAACAAAATTTCAGTTTCATTCAATTATTTATCATGTGAAGGATTAGAGTACTTGATTTAATTCAAAGTTTGTTAAGTAAATCATTTTTGGTCAGTAATTTAGGGATTCCTCATTGTAAGGTAAATAAGGCACTTAATATTATTTTTCTCATGGTAATTTTGCACTTGCCAAAGGGCAAGCTGGGTGGAAAAATCTACTTGCCCGCAGGTAAAAAAGCCCAAGTCGGGGAAGTCGGACATAGGAATTCCACACCCCTGAATATGCTAAAGAAGGTTGAGTATCATTTTAAAATCTCCATACAATATACACACAATAACAAACCCCATTTGTAAGACCACAATAAACTTTTTTGAATTTTTGTAGGTGCCAGAATATTACATATTATATTTCTAGTCAACTATCTACATATGATGTAAATATTTAATTCCAGGGTACAGGACAAACACAAACCAATTATCATATCTAAATTTCATAACATTTTCAGTTTTCAAACTTTCTTAAGACTATGATTGAAACTTTACTGTATCTCTGGACGATAGATAATACGTATTCTAACATGACCGGCGATTTCGCCTATATACTAGACAAAGAACAAATCATAACGTGGTATATCGGCCGATATACAATCAAAGTGACGTCATGCAGGTAAACAAGTAACGTAAACAACATAGATCTCGCAAAATAACACTGGCTTAATATATACATTTTGTAATTCCGAGTTTAAATCATGTTAGAATCGAAATAAAATATTCAAAAGTCATTGTATACCGGCTGTTATACAGTGGTTTGTTGTTCTGACACTTGTTATTAACCAGTTACCACTCAGGCCTACGGCCTTCTTGGTTCATTCCTACGCGTCAGAACTCCAAACCAACAGCCGGTATACAACGGTTTTTCATAGTTTATTTCTTAATTATAAAACTCATATATAACTTAGGTGTATAGTGAATTTCTATCACAGTAAATGAGATAAACCAATACAGTAAATAATTCTTATAACAAACTTAAATAAGCCATGGCGGGTCCCCGAGATTTGTTATAACCTACTTTTACTGGATACTAACAATGTGAATAATTTAATGACAGAAAATACGACGGCAGTTCTTCCTAACAGGGTCACTGATCAATGCATCAACACAAAACCATACTAAGAGTGCTGATATTTATTATATATATATTTCAATTAATTAATCATAAGTTTTTGAAGTGATCTCATATTAACTAGGAACTAATTAGGAACCAATTAACGAAGAAATCGTGATCAATATACACTTTGATTTAACTAACACAGGATGTGGTTATACAGCATACTTCATACTTTCTACTTCATTAGTCTATAACACACAAACAATCAGCACCAACAGCCACACACCTTAAGGCAATATGTGTATTAACATTAATGCCATAGAATAGCAATGCTGTAAGGTAAGCTATATATTGGGGTATTTTTGCTTTACGTATGTGTTGTAAAAACTTATACATTCATATGTGATATTTGATATCATTGAAATAAATGTATCCTACGATGTTCGACAAGATCTTGTAGTGACCTTACGATCAGACTATGATCAATGAGGATAAGAAGGTAAATATAATGTTCAACCCCCCCTAGGAGAGATTTGTCATTCTAATTTATTGGGGATAGTGCATGATACAGAACATGTCCCAGTTCTAGAGGCATCTCTGTTTTTGTACCTGCCTGATGCACATCACACCTGATGTACAGCACTATACACAGAACCTCGGTTTTTAATTTCTTGTCCCATGTATATGTGTGCTAAACCCCAGGCATGTTAAAGAACCAAGGAGTCTATTTGGAGAGAGCTAGAGAAACACATCCGGATTCCTTGTATCACACACAACTTCTGTCTCTTCCCTCAAAGCTGGAGGTCATCAGCCAATTAAGCAGGGAATAACAGATGACCACACACTTACAACCATCTCAGTCGAATGCAAAACTCATCAGAATAACTGTTAGTGAAGATAGTTATGTTAGCATGGTGGGACCAAACCTTGAGATCAGCAGTCAGTATCTCTCACTGATAAACCACCTGTCCACCTTAAGGTATCAGAGGATAATCTATAGTGAGATTGAGCATGTTTTTTAAAAAAGCATTTTATTCTTAAAATTGAAATGTGTTTGGTACAGTTAGCATAGTATTATGATGCACTACATGTACTCTTGAAGTTCAACCCAAAATAAATATTGATAAAGTGAATTTATTGAAGCATGACAGCATTTTAATTGCAAATCTTACTCGTTTACAAACAAAGTCAACATGGCATTAAGAGTCAGTTTGTTGTCGGGGACATAGCCAAAAGTATAAGGAACAAACTCTTACAAAGAAATAATTATGAAACAAATTCATGAACTTGTATCATGCAAAAAATCAATGATGATCAATGACCTTGCAAACCGAAAGTAGAAATATGGCAGTGTTTCTTGAATATCTTTCAAAGTATACATTTTTCCGTCTTAAACTAAGTAAGAGTTTGTTCCCTAAAGTTTTATTGTAAAAATGATATACATTTTAGCAAGTACCGTTTTCGTGTTTGCGAACGAGCAAGATTTACAATGAAAATGCTGTCATACTTCAATAAATTCACTTTATTAATATTTATTTTTTGTTTAACTTCAAGGGTATATGTAGTGCATCATAATGTTATGCTTACTATACCCATCAAATATCAATTTGAAGAATAAAATGCATTTGAAAAAAGAATGCACCCACCCACTATAGATCATACCCCATGTCCTTAAATCAGTTTTGCAGAGTATGTACCTAGGCAGCCAGCACGTACCCTACTACTTCCCCAGTCAATGCAACCTTCTCATTGTTAATCTATATTAAGAAAGGCAAATCACGGAAAATGGAGTGCCTACCACATAACTTGTCATATTTTTTTATTTATTCTTTAAAATGCTATATTACAGGTATCAGCGTGTAGCTTTCTTTCTTTAATTTCAGGATATATCAACACTTCAGTCCTTAAATACACACCCTTTACACAACATAATAAAAATTAAGCCAGAATTGCATATTTGGTTTGCTAGCGATATTTGCCGTTCAGTATATACACCGGAAACAAACGGAAATGGCCGAGCTTTCACAATTGAACAGCTATGGATGACGCAACATCCAGTCTAGCCAATCAAACGATGGCTTCAAAATCTGTTGAGGTCGAAAGGTTATAGGAATACTAAATAGAATGGGAAATTGTTGAAGTTGAATTTCGTAAACTTTTTTTAAAATTATTGATCTAGAGAAAGGTTGCGATGTTAATTTGGCATGTGAGGTAAATTATTTAGTTACACTAACTGAAAGGATGACCAGCGAGGCCCGTTTGTGAAGCATACATTCTGATTTAAGGCAAAATTCACGTTTACAAGCGTGGAAACCATGGTAGTGCTGAATGCCAATTCGTTATTCTGGCATTCATTGTGTAAATTGTGTGTATTTAAGGACTAAAATGTTGATATATCCCTGAAAGTAAAATATAGTAGCTATATGCTGATACACATACTATACCATTTGAATGAATAAAACACCTACACGGCTACAAATGTGACAGGCACTTTTATAATCGGTAATTACTTAGTCGTTCTGTCATAGATAGTAAACAGTGGTAAAATCTGATTTTGCTGGGGGAGTGTTTGGGTACATGCTGACTGCCAATGGTATGTATAGTCCAGAGAATTTGACACGACTCTCGAACTTTAATTAGCATAATTTAACAGCTGATATAGTGTCTATATTTATAATCCGGGTTGTATGTTTTCATAATCGGAAAGTATCACGAAGACGCTCAAGGTATAATTCCAACACAAATCTAAAGGAACAATATTGCACGATTTGCTTGCGAAAATCTATATATTCAACGCAAGAACCTTGTAATATATTCATGCATAAAGGTCAGGATCATGTCAAATTCTCTGAGCTTAACAAGCTGACTTATAGTGTTCATTTATATAAACCAGATATTAAACAGTAACAAAGCCGCAGATTAATGAATTAATTTTACACAACAAACACATCAAGAAGACACAATCAATTCAATCTTTCAGTTATAGTCAGTCTATGATAACACTAGCCTTTGTTTACAAATAAAAATGAAAATTAAATAAATGCATTTTCGATGTTCATTTTTGTTCAACCTTGTGCATTTTAACTTTTAATGAAATACTCGTTAAATCTACACAAAATCAGTTGACCGTGCGGTATTCATGTTTTGCATGTTTGTACATGGATAAGTCTCGAGTTATCTCCAGCAAGCTATACATTTACTTTGCAAACTCTGAACATAATAATTATAAATATGTTTAACAAACAATGGTTTGAGACAGGTTTTTTTGTGTTTGTGAAATAACATTTCCCTTGTTTGTACACATTCAACTTGTGATTTCATTCTTCAACATTATTTAAGAGATAAAAACAAAGTTGGAGAAAAGTGTTAAATGAGAGTAATACAAAAAGAAAGTATATTTCATGATAAATCATGGAGAACAATATTTAGACCTCTTTTTTGGCCTCTTAACAACATGAAAAGCAGAAAAAGTAAAAACTGATGAATAACAATAGAAATCATCTACGAGTACATATAATAGATAAGTTTGAGCCAAACATTGTTATAACAAATAATAGAACATAGATTTTCTTTGCCAGAAAATAATTGGGTGATAATGCTGAGACAATTTATCCCCTAGGAAATGAATCCACAAGACAGAAATAATACGAGACCATAGAAAAACTGGCTCATTAATAAATGTCAACCATACAAGCACAATTCCCAATATATGAATTAGAAGTTGAAATGTGACAGTAACACTTAATTAACCTTTCGTGAAGATGCCTGTTGAAATGTGACAGTAACACTTAATTGACCTTTCGTGAAGATGCCTGTTGAAATGTGACAGTAACACTTAATTGACCTTTCGTGTAGATGCCTGTTGAAATGTGACAGTAACACTTAATTGACCTTTCATGTAGATGCCTGTTGAAATGTGACAGTAACACTTAATTGACCTTTCGTGTAGATGCCTGTTGAAATGTGACAGTAACACTTAATTGACCTTTCGTGTAGATGCCTGTTGAAATGTGACAGTAACACTTAATTGACCTTTCGTGTAGATGCCTGTTGAAATGTGACAGTAACACTTAATTGACCTTTCTTGTAGATGCCTGGGTGTTAAAACACAATGTCAGGCATATAATGAAAGTTGTGGTCCAGACACACAAAATGCTCATAGGGCCTTCAGCATCCCTAAACTTCCCTTTGAAGTAGATACATGAGTGTATAGCATGGAGAATTTGACCTGATCCTGACTTTTAAGCATGAATATATACAGTATTACAAGGTTCTTGTGATGAATATATAAATTTCCCCGAGCATATTGTGTAATAACAGTCCTTTATTTAATGCTAACTGATGAGATATGGAGTTCTATCAGTGAAATAAAACTTATATCAGTCACTGGTTATCACCTACAATGTGACTAATATAAGCTCCGCCCCCTCACAGGGACTACTTTAATTTACCAAAATCTCAACACTAAAATGTCTGTAACTTTTTTATTACTGAACGGAAACATGTCATGTGGGGTTTTTTATTCTTAGTTAGACCATTTCCTACAAGTTGGTGTATGATTTAATGCAAAATTCTCAAAATAGTCGTTTTCACCTATTCACCATAATCCAAGATGGCAGATTTTGAAGTGAAAAATATGAATGGACTAACATATTCATACGTAGCCTAACCACAGTGGTAATTTGGCATAAATAGTACCAGTTTTGACTTCATAAAAACATTAAATAAATAGAATATTTGTTTGTTTTGATTGAATATGGTTAATATCTCATCTTGTAGTGATAAAATTTTAATATTTTCACTCGCGCTACGCGCTCTTGAAAATATTGAATTTTATCACTACACGATGAGATATAAACCATATTCAATCAAAACAAACAAATATCCTCTATTTAGATTTGTGTTGGTACTACACCTCAAGCATCTTCGTGATACTTCCCGCTTATGAAAACATACAACCGGGATTATAAATATAGACAATATATCAGCTGTTAATTTATGCTAATAGAAGATCGAAAGTGGGAGAGGACTTCAAAGGGTATTTGATTTTCAAAACGACATATTCCACTAGAATGCACAAACTTTCACTGAATTTATTTTTTTGAGGGTCAGAATCATATGGATTCACATTTTAAGTAGCTACGCTCTCCTGACCAGTATCTCACGTCTGACACATGAAGTTATTCTGAAGAAATACCAACCTGGTGCACTGGACATGGTTGTTGTTCTTCTAGGGATGAAAACATAATCCTTGGAGATATTGTTGTTACACATATCACCATGACAACAGCAGAAGTGAGAGTTATTCCTTATTTCAACAGAACGGTGAACACATTCAGAATAATTGCACTGATTCTTCTCATCCGAGTCTGTCCAACAACCTGAAAATAGAGAAATAGTAGTTTGATTTATTATACAGTAGAACTTCGATGCCTCGAACTACCTTCGGACCTGGGAAATAGTTCGAGCCATCTACCTGTCCGAGCCATCTATGGTATTCAAGAATATGCATGGGTATAACTTCAAACTGATGGCGGTACATGTACACGTACAAATTGTGTGTGTATATTGCATACTTTATGTGTATAACTTATATAGGTGTATCATTTTTGTAATATTATTCATAGTAACAATAATGAAACAATATAGTTTGACAAAATTGACAGGAAATCTGATTTATCTCATACAAGCTCTTCGAGTTTTCACATGGTTTCTCGTTAAATAGCATATTTATATACGAGTAAAAGCTGCGAGCCACAGAATATCCTCATGCCCTGGGTCAAGTTCGACTACATATAATTAAATGGAATTGTAACAGATTCTTTTTACAAACTTTGAAAAGGATTGTTTTATTCCGATTTATTGTTGATTCTGAATTCTATTAACAAAAAATAAATAAGTTACAATTTCCTGGACGCCCTTTATTAACTATTTAATGGATGTATAAGTGTTTAAAATCAATGCAGTCGAACACAAACAATTGTTTGGTACAGTAATTATAACAATTTGTCGCCGACTACACGCGGTCGAACAATAGATTTCACAGTCAATAAAAGGTGTGAAAACTTGTATTGTTCGACTCATCTAGGGGTAAATCATAGCAAGGGACCGTCCAATCAGTTCGAGTGTTCGACCTAGATACTGTTCGAGTCATCTACTGTTTTACCAAATGAATAAAAAAGGGATTTTACCGGACCGAAGAACTAGTTCGAGGCATCTAGGGTGTTCGAGGCAAGTACTGTTCGAGGCATCGAAGTTCTACTGTATTTTTTAAGACCCTATTTCTAGGGTCATCTAATGTACTACACTGGGACAACTGCATGTATCTATACTACACTGGGACATACTGCATGTATCTATTCTACACTGGGACATACTGCACGTATCTATACTACACTGGGACATACTTCATGTATCTATACTACACTGGGACATACTGCATGTATCTATACTACACTGGGACATACTGCATGTATCTATACTACACTGGGACATACTTCATGTATCTATACTACACTGGGACATACTGCATGTATCTATACTACACTGGGACATACTGTATGTATCTATACTACACTGGGACATACTGTATGTATCTATACTACACTGGGACATACTGCATGTATCTATACTACACTGGGACATACTGCATGGCAAGTATAGAGATAAAACCAGTGAAAGCATTAATACAATGTTACACATAAATTGATCAATATCCTGTCTACAGAATGTCTGAATACATTATATAGAAATGCCAATACTTTCCCCAAGCATACTGCACTCCACATTATGTATATGTTTCTATAGAAGAACCAGGAAACTATAATATGGTATCAATACACAAACCAATACAAGCTTCAAAATCTAACTTTTTTAGATTTGGTTTATATGCTGTACGGAATATTGTAGCAATCAATTGTTTGAAGAATTTTGAAAATTTTCGCCAGATTATAAGACAGATTTTACACACTTGTTTATACCTAGGTGGAAGATTGTTGAATCATTGTGATTTCATTTTATGATCAATGAATTTTAATCCACACCAATCATAAATGAACCTACAATATTACCAGTGATTTTTTTTAGACACAATTGGTACGTTTTTGGAATGCAGGAACTATTATAAGAGATTCATAAATTAGTTGGAACTATAAGAGAGAGGTAGTTTCTTATACAGTAGGTGTTGGTATCAGGTCAAACAGCTATCACAGAAATTTGAAACTCTCACCCTTATTAAACATGTGAATGAGAGTTGGGAGACGGGCATAAATGTGATCCTCTACACAACCCTCAGGCCCATAGCCACAATGAAGCACACCTAGGTGCTTGCCTCTGTGAAAATTTGAGAAATTACCAAAATAAGCATGTCTTTGAAGAAAACAAATGCCTCAAATTGACCCTATAAAGTATAATTATGTATCAGTGTTTTTTTGTCTCCAGATATGGCCTGCCCTTAGATATGCAAGCCCAACTATAATGCACCTCTGAATTATATGTCACATGATAAAAGGGGGTCAAACTGATATACATTCTTGAGATGGTTCTGTGTATTATCTAAGCGGCGATACCTCATTTGTAACACACTGGAACTGTCAATCCAGAAGTTGTGGGTTCAATCCCCAGCATGGACTATATCTGAAATATTTATAATATTTCCCACTTTATCTGGGTAAAGGCGCCGGAAAGCTGTATATCGGTGCTATACACCGAGCACATTAAAGAACCAGGCTCTCTATTCAAAATAATCCTGGGCACACTTCTGCAGTGCTGGACATGCCTTTATCTAATGTCTCTCTCTCCCTTCAGGGGCTTTCTCTCAGAGAATCAGTCCTTCTGGTCAGATCATGCTGTATCTGCACTTGTAGAGAATGCACCTGCACCCTTGTAGCTGCAACACTTTGATGTTAAGTGCCTTTGAACGTGTGTTCGCATGAAAAAGGCACTATATAAAGCTGGTATATTTTTTTTATATTTCTAGATCAGCATCAGAAAGCAGCGTATGTCTGTTGATTTTGATTAAGTACCGTGCTTTATGTGCATTATCTAGGAGCTCATACTATAGATTTATCACATGTTCTGCAAAATCAATATGTTAGGTAACACACACATGTCTGCTTGATTATTTCAGTACACCGGAACAACAAATAGTTGCATAACAAGTGCAAGAACATGTTTGTCTGGCTAGTCGCTTTACGAACCCTTACTATGATATTTCGAGTTTCTCTTATTGTTCGATCCACAGGTAACTGTATCATTGATAAAGAGAAAAAATTTTTTTGTAAAATTTGTGTTATCTTAGAAAGATGCATTGTGCTAAAGTGGTCAGATTTTCATGGTATCAAAAACAAGAATTGGTTTTCAATTTAAAATACACCAGTATTTATGAAATGATTATTAAAAACAAACTGCACCTCAGTGACTGTGTGATTAATTTCCCGTGGTATGAACCTTCCTAAGATATTATAAATTTTCTAAAAAAAATATATTTTTTAATTATTTTTTATTAATGATACAGTTACCTGTGGTTTGATCCCTGAGGATTTTATATACCAAATTTAGAACTTGTATACTGCTGTCTTGCTTGATGATCTGCTACAGGTATTTGGGTGACTATATGGCTGAGATACAGTTTGTGGGACCTCGGACTTACCTCCCCCCAAATAACATATCCGACAGGGAAGGCAGCCCTTAACAGAAACAGAGTACACAATCACAAAAAGAACAGCGTATAAATTGCTAGCTCTGCAAGTATGGTATACGTATGCTATACTGCTATTATGCACCTATCAATGTTTCCCCAGGGGGGGGAGGCGGGGTGACCCAGGGGAATTTGACATTTTTACTTTTTCAAAGTCTAAATTCCCACCTTAGAGCAAGGGCAATTTGTCAAAATCCCCTCACTGGGAGATGCTTTACATACCCCCCGGGATCAAAATTTCGGCCAAAGTCAAAATTTCCCGGGACTCCGCATCATTCTGTCTGTCAAATTCCCACCTATCGGGAACAGCTTTCTGTCAAATGTCCCGTGTATGCCCGCCGCTCCCCCCCTGGGGGAAAACAATGATATGTGCATTACTCACTTTAATTTCATCTCATCGAACAACAACATAGCAACTTATCTTTTCGTCTGGTTATGCTATTTTTATGAAACCGAGCTCCTGCAAATGATTCAAGGACTAGACATCCCTAGGCAAAATTCACTGCATTTCTCCAGTATTCATAAAATAATAATACATACCGCTGGTACATGTACAAAATGTATATTATATATAAAAATAGGCAAAGAAAGCTAGTTTCTACCAGACTAAAATAATATCCTTTTTTGTTAACTTTCCAATTTTGTGCAAAAAGCGAATCAATATTTCCCAGACATATCTGGTCCAACCAACACATTTCCTGAGCTCTTGATTAGCTTTATAATGACATCTCGGAAAAATAGGACAATGAAAATGTCATCCATAAAGTAAGATTTTGAACAATTAAAAGGAAAACGATACAGTAATTTAGAATTTAGAATGACACTAAATGTAAATCACTGTGAACAAAACGATATAAATTTTGTCACAAACTAAGAAATGAAGTAAATTCATTTTGATTTGTAGGGAGGCAATTTTCTATCAGTTAGTAATGACCACAAATTCAAATCCCTACACACCAGACTTTTTCTCATTTAAAAAAAATTAAATCCACTAATTTTATGACCACATAAAGGAAACCTTTTTACCATCATTCACAAAATGATAATTCACTTACATTTTTGTATATATATTCTACTTCTCTGTTTACAGTAATAATTAAGAAATACAAAATTTACAGCTCCATTATTTCTCCACCTCAGAATGTAATTTCATCTTCAGCAACAACAAGTCAATTTTCAAAATAGCATACCATGGAACGCCATAGCTGTCTTTTGTTGACGCTTGTCATGTTGACTTGTCGGTAGGACATGTGAACTTCTTAGTACAATGTGTTAATATGTCAAACCACATTGTTGACTTGTCAAACTATTATCTGAATATGTCAACTTGTCCTGTTATATTGTTAAAACAACGTCTTAAATTGTTAAAAGAATACAATAATATCTCAAGCCATCGTGTTATACTGTTAAACCACATCGATAAATTGTCAAATCACCATTTGTATATGTCTACGTTACATGTTAAATTGTTGAAAAAACGCTTGATAATGTTAGAAGAACGTGTTAACTTCTCAAAGCTTCCAATTATCATGTTAGACCTTAACTACAATGATGAATTGTTAAACTATCATTTGAATATGTTTATTTGCGTTGTTGAATTGTTAAAACAACGTCTTACAATGTTGAATGAGCATGCGAACCTCTCAACACATGGTGTTATACTGTTAAACGGCAGTGGTAAATGGTTTAAATATCATTTGAACATGTCTATACGACATGTTAAATTGTTACAACAACGTCTTAAATTGTCGGTAGGGCATGTGAACTTCTCAGTGCAACATTATTGTATGTCAAGTCACACTGTTTAACTGTCCAAATATCATGTGAACATGTCTATATGCCATGTTAAATTGTTAAAATAGCTTCTTATCATGTCCAAAAACCATTTGAACTTCTCAACAGAACGATTTATACAGTCATACAACAGTGGTAAATTGTTAAAATATCATTTGAAGATGTCTATATGACATGTTAAATTGTTAAAATAGCTTCTTATTATGTCCAATAACCATGTGAACTTCTTAATAGAACATGTTATATTGTTAGACAACAGTGGTAAATGGTTAAAATATAATTTGAAGATGTCTATATGACATGTTAAATTGTTAAAATAGCCTCTTATCATGTCCAATAACCATGTGAACTTCTTAATAGAACGTGTTATATTGTTAGACAACAGTGGTAAATTGTCAAAATATCATTTGAAGATGTCTATAAGCCATGTTAAATTGTTGAAATAGCTTCTTATCATGTCCATTCAGCATGTGAACTTCTTAATAGAACGTGTTATATTGTTAAACAACAGTGGTAAATTGTTAAACTATCCTTTAAAGATGTCTATATGACATGTTAAAGTGTTAAAAGTTAAAACGATATTTTAACTTGTCAACGAGGCATGTTAACTTCTTAATAGACAGTGTTGTTGTTGTTCAAATTTGTATGACGTCATCAATTACGTAGGTTCCTCCCGCGTGTATATTGAACAATTTCTGCCATCTTTGTTCAATATGCACGCAGGAGGAACTTACGTTATTGATGACGTCATACAAATTTGAACAACAACAACACTGTCTATTAAGAAGTTAACATGCCTCGTTGACAAGTTAAAATATCGTTTTAACACTATAGCATGGCATGTAGACATTTTCAAATGATATTTTAACAATTTACCACTGTTGTTAAACAATAAAACACGTTCTATAAAGAAGTTCACATGGTTATTGGACATGATAAGAAGCTATTTTAACAATTTAACATGCCATATGGACATCTTCAAATGATATTTTAACAATTTACCACTGTTGTTTGACAATGTAACACGTTCTGTTGAGAAGTTCACATGGTTATTGGACATGATAAGAAGCTATTTTGACAATTTAACATGGCTTATAGACATCTTCAAGTGATTATTAACAATTAATCACGGTCGTTTAAGAGTATTACACGTTCTGTTGAGAAGTTCACATGCCGAATGAACATAAAAAGAAGCTATTTTAACAATTTAACATGGCATATAGACATGTTCACAAGATACTTGGACTGTTTAACAGTGTGACTTGACATATAATAATGTTGCACTGAGAAGTTCACATGCCCTATCGACAATTTAAGACGTTGTTGTAACAATTTAACATGTCGTATAGACATGTTCAAATGATATTATAACAATTTAACATGACAAGCATCAACGAAAGACAGCTATGGCGTTCCATAGCATACAGTACAATATACATACTCATTGTTAAAATCCAATTGAGACTGCATGCCATATACATTTGAAATCATACGAAAAAAGGTAACATTTATAAGGTATTAATCGATAATAAATTGAGAAAAGGGATAACTTGATATCCTTCAGGATATGGGATATCTTCTAATGTCAAAGAATCGTAGAAGTTGACATTTTCTTCTCATCATTAAAATATATTGTAGTTGGTCACTATGGCTTCAATTGCTTTCATCCTTGTTTCTCCGGAATTTAAAATGATTGAACATACAAGTTAACCTTTGACAGACTCACACAGACTTACGAGAGAATATGAACAATTAATTACTAGTACGCCCTTCATTATCCTTTATCCATTAAAAGCTCGATCAATAGGTTTGTACTAACTTGGAACTGGAATTTGAAACAAACCTGTCTCTTTATACATGAT
The DNA here is from genome assembly GCA_947247005.1 of Spisula solida. Lineage (NCBI taxonomy): Eukaryota > Metazoa > Mollusca > Bivalvia > Venerida > Mactridae > Spisula > Spisula solida. The sequence goes on along the minus strand of OX365947.1, from coordinate 34,385,974 downwards.
GAATGCATGGATTTCATGATCAAGATATACAAGGTTGGTGACATAGCCCGTCAATATAGGACGTCTATAATCAATAAAACATTGATATAACACATTGCAGCTAGCTGCTACAACATACAACACATTCGCATCATCTTATATAATAAAACCACAGCTGAGTAGACTTATCGTAATTGATTTTTTCAAAACATACAGTCATAAAGCAGATTCATCAATACTTTATTGAACTTGAATGGAGCCTGCTAGGACCCTAGTCCGAGAGTGAAGCTTATCAATCAGACAGCATTTTGTGTTAGAGTATGCTCATTGGTGAGCAAGTTGTAGCCCAAATGTGTGAGTTATAGTGCGTCCAGGATAATGTGAAAGGCGGGAAAATTTGGTATATTCCACAAAAGTGGATTAATCAGATGTGTATGATGTATCAGTGATGTTTTGAGTACAATGCTGACCTTATCTGCTTACTTTAGTAATTTGTAAGACCAATTATGTAACAGTTGACCAATCCGATTCATGTTTGAAAATATCACATTATCTTTGGCGCACTATAGCCGTATGTTCAGTTTGTAGCCAGAATGTGTAAATTGAAGTGTGCGATACTGACATTTTCTGTGACTCTTGTGTTGCTACCATACATCCTGTTACAAGCCAAGCAGTAAGAAAGTGTTTGTATTTACATCACTTTATGGACCACATGTTTGCGCCATTTTGTTTTAAACGTCAAAATAATTAATAATCATTCTTCATTCAAAATGAGTCTCATATTTAGACATACATGTACACTGAGTGTTGCTAAACTTATTTTACAGAGAATATATTATAATCAGTAAGTTACCAAACTTCTATCAGCTGCAAACATCTGTGTTAATCTCTATTCTTCCTCAAAGAGCATTTGTCTACCACAAAGTACATAAAATTACATGTGATTAAATAAATTGAGATAAAGCACCATTGGCATAGTGTAGACAGAATCTATTATAGACACCAGGTCACTACAGAATACCTTCAGGACTTAGATGTCTATACTTTAATCAAATGCATGTACTTTTCTGCCAACTTGCACAGGATGAAAAGGCCTTATCAATCTTACCAGCCCTGAGCATTTAAGATTCTTAGAGTGATTTCATTGAATACTATAGCATGTTTTCAGCATCAGTAACAACAGAATCATGCAGTCAGTGACGCAAACTATACAATTAGTGTTTGTCCAGTGGATAGAGCTTTTCATCTGACTGGTAGTTGTTGTAAAACAGTATAAAACAGGGGGAAAATAGCTTAAAGTTAAATGATATCACCAAAACAAACGTTAAAACATGATTCAATTTATAATTATAATAGTTGTTTAATTCCTATACTGAATATTCATACTATCTTTTAATGCTCTTTTTTTAATTCATAACCCAAATCATGAAAAAATAGTCAAATTGTTTTAGCTACTTTAATAAGACACTATTCAATGCTTGAAGTTGTATGTCTGTTTTGGTCTTGCAAGTCATTGTGCTGAATTTATGTCACATGATGGAATTTATACCTAGTTTACCCCGTACATTCCTCTCTCCCATTTCAGCAAAACAACCACTTGAATGCCATAGATTTCACCACATATAAACCAAAACAGTGTACGACTTATTGGGATACTATACAATTCAACTTGTATGACTTATTGTGATTGAAACATCCGGTGATTTCCTATCACTGTACGATTTATTGCAATACTATACAATTCAACATGTACTCCTTATTGCGATAACCGGAAGTTGGGCTCGTTTATACACTGTGGATTTGACAAACCATGGATATATACCAAGCAAAAACAGAAATGTCTACATGAAACATATCATATAAGTTCAGTTTTGTCATTCAGTTGTGTGTTGGGAATGTGCCGTGTGATTTTGGTCTGTGTTATTTCTGTTTTCTGAGCCTTCCCCGTCAAATTTTTCACTATCTTTTAGCATCGACACAAAAATTCTGTTTTAGCATTGACACATTATATACTGTTTCAGCATGGATTCAAAACTTGCATTTAGTAATATCTAAAACAGTATAGGATCTGCCTGAAAGTCTTCCCACTCTGGGTAATACAATCCATCAATAATTATAATATTGTCTGTCTGGGTCATTCTACCATAAATAATAGAGGTAACACAGACAATTATTGCTACAAATATGTTCACAGTTTCTACAAATACAGGATAGTGTGCAGTCAGCCAAGATAATGTTTCAACGATCTCGAATCTAGTTCTCTGAGGAAAAGGACCGCAAGCGTGTAGTCATTATAGGACCGGTCTGTTACATTACGTAACAAGAAAGATACACTGATTAAGAACAAACATGGTCGTATTTTTTCCTATTAGCTATATCCAGCTCAACAATTTCTTCAAGGATTTCAATAAAATCTCCATAATCACCGCAAACAATTTGCACTTGAGACACATAGACTTCTAAATTGTCTCCGCCACAACAAAGTCAGAGAGTATGTAAGACCTCATATAAATAAAACCATCAGACACTTTCTCCACAATCCCTTAATGTTGGCCATTTTCAGGATATTTAGGTGAATATCTGTCCATCCAAAACAATGTAATCATCAAGTCAAGCCGCGAAATCAAACACATATACTGAGTAATTTCCTTAAGTAGCCGAGGATATGGGAGCAATAAACCATACTTTGTGTCAAACGTTGGACTGACAAGCTCAGATAGCGCTCCAGTATTTGCATGGAATATATATCAGTGAAACACTGGCACCAGAGTATGAATATTTTATACAATGTACCATCAACCATATACATCGAGGTACTGTTTTATCAAAGTACTTACGAAAATCGTAAACTTACGATCAAATATAATTTCTTTATAATACTTTGACAACTGTAAAGTGTGGTAAATGGAGCTGCAATACTTATAAGGATTCAGTTGACGAATTCCTACAAACAACATTTGTACATAATTTGCAGTTATCAAAGAATTATAAACAACTTAAATTTGAACGTACGTTTAAGATATCCGTAAGTGCTTTGATAAAACGGTACCCGAGTGTATAAACAACAATGGTACTAGTATATACAGTAAACTCATTTTTACTTGTCGACATTACAGCTGGAAGGATGGGGAAGAAATGACAAAGGAGATATATTACTATTGCAAAGAGTTTCATAGAGCTAAACAAGAGGGCCCAAAGGGCCCTAGGTCGCTCACCTGTCGAACTTGACCTAGATTTTGTAGAGATGATCATTGTGACCAAGTTTCATACAGATAAGGCCAATATTGTGACCTCTAGTGACTACACAAGGTTTTTATATGATTTGACTTAATGACCTAGTTTTTGACCCCAGATAAACCAATTTCAAACTTGACCTAGATTTTGTTGAGATGACCATTGTGACCAAGTTTCATAAAGATAAGGTCGACATTGTGACCTCTAGTAACTACACAAGGTTTTTCTATGATTTGACCTAGTGACCTAGTTTTTGACCAAAGATGACCCCATATCAAACTTGACCTTGATTTTGTGGAGATGATCATTGTGACAAAGTTTCATAAAGATTAAGTCAAAATTGTGACCTCTAGTGACTACACAAGGTTTTTCTATGATTTGACCTTGTGACCTAGTTTTTGACCCCAGATGACCCAATATCAAACTTGACCTAGATTTTATTGAGATGATCATCGTGACTAAGTTTCATAAAGATTAAGTCAAAATTGTGACCTCTAGTGACTACACAAGGTTTTTCTATGATTTGACCTAGTGACCTAGTTTTTGACCCCGGATGACCCAATATCGAACTTGACCTAGATTTTGTTGAGATGATCATTGTGACCAAGTTTCATCAAGATTAGGGTAAAATTGTGACCTCTAGTGTCTACACAAGCCAATTGTTGACGGACGGACGGACGACGGACGGACGGCGGACGGACGACGGACGACGGACGAAGAGTGATCACAAAAGCTCACTCTGTCACTTTGTGACAGGTGAGCTAAAAAGAGAAAATACCAAGTCAGCAAGTAATTCAAGCCTTTTATGTCATAAATCATTTGTCTCTTAATATAATAGAATGAACATAAGTTACCATTTTTACAGACTGTCTGTGAGTGTATTATAAATTCACTATCATCTGATTACAGGTCATCTACCTAGTGAAAATAAGAGAATTATCTAGTACAAGTGGCCATTTTACGTAGATGGCACAATTAAAATAATTTATTTTAAATAAATCAGAATGGTTTTTATATGATATACAGCCAACTGTCACCTTAAAACAGTATCTTGTTTTCTGTAAAAGTAATCATAAGGTAGAACAGCATAGCATGTTGAAGGGTGACGGCCCCTCATTTGGTTAGTGGGATCCATAAGCAATTTAGACTGTATTCGGGACGCAAGAGTGTTGTACACGATACGCAGTAAAACATCTTTTGGTATTCAGTAAGCCAGATTTCCTAAACAAAAGGCCCACAGGGCCCTAGGTCGCTCACATGTGCACATTGATCAAGTAGAACCATATTTTTTAGAAAAGTTTTTCCAATCAGTTGTCATGGCAACCAGAGTTCTGCATAAATTATAATTCTTTTAGCTATTTTTAGAAAGGATAACCCAAGGAACATTGTTACCCATTTACCATGAAATCCAACCAGTACTTTTAAAGTAGAAGAGTTTTAAAGATGTTACTATAGATATATAGGGAAAAACGGTGCCCCACCCACTGGCGGCCATGTTTTTTGAAGAATCATGACAAGAACATCAAATTTGTAAGAGGGTCACCCAACAACTATTTCTGTAAAATTATTTTGAAATCTGGCCAGCAGTTGATTTTTTATGATTTTTTAAAACATTTTCCTATCAGTTGCCATGGCAACCAGAGTTCTGCATTGAATGTAATTCTTTTAGCTTTTTTGAGAAAGGACCACCCAAGGAATAATTCAACCAATTTATGATGAAATCCAACAAGTACTTTTAGAGGAGAATATTTTTAAAGCTTTCACTATAGATATATAGGGAAAAGCGCCAAACCCACTGGCAGCCATGTTTGTTGACGAATCACAACAAAAATATCATTTTTGTAAAAGGATCACTAAACAACTATTTCTTTAAAATTATTATGAAATCTGGCCAGTGGTGGATTTTTTTTTATTTTTTAAAGATAATCCAACCGGTTGCCATGGCAACCAGAGTTATAAATAGATAACAATTCTTTTAGCTATTTTTAGAAAGGACCACACAAGGAACATTGTTACCAATTTATAATGAAATCCAACCAGTACTTTCAGAAAAGAAGATTTCTAAACATTTTACTATAGATGTATAGGGAAAAACAGCGCCCCACCCACTGGCGACCATGTTTTTTGACAAATCACGACAAAAATGTCAATTCTGTAAGAGGGCCACCCAAGAACCATTTCTGAAAAATTATTTTGATATCTGGCGAGTGGTCGATTTTTTATCCAGAGTTATTTATAGATTACAATTCTTTTAGTTATTTTTAGAAAGGACCACCCAAGGAACATTCCTGTGAAGTTTGGTTGAAATTGGCTCAGTGGTTTAGGAGGAGATGTCGTTTGAATGAATTGTTGACGGACGGACGCACGGACGACGGACGAAGAGCGATCACAAAAGCTCACCTTGTCACTATGTGACAGGTGAGCTAACAAGAGGGCCCAAAGGGCCCTAGGTCGCTCACCTGTCGTACTAGTGCATGCACACCCCTATGGTGATCCTACACATTTTCTGAATAAAATTTAAGGAAATTCAGCCTCTATTGCAAGTTTGTGTATGATTTGACCATGTGACCTAGCGTTTGACCCCAGATGACTTAATTAATATCAAACTTAACCTAGATTGTGTTGAGATGATTATTAGGACCAAATTTCATAAAGATTAAGTCGAAATTGTAACCTCTGGTGACTACACAGGGTTTTTCTATGATCTGACCTATAATTTAAACAAAATATTTCCTCCATATAACTGTACAAATACATGCTATAAAGACAGAACAATACCTAAACACTCAAAAAAATAATTATGGTTCCAGTGGGGTTTAAACCCACGACCCTCAGGAAAATGTCAATTGACATTGTGACCTTGTTTTTGACACCAGATGACCCAAAATCGAACTTGGCCTAGATTTTGTTGACAGGATCATTGTGACAAAGTTTCATAAAGATTAAGTTGAAATTGTAACCTCTGGTGACTGACTACACAAGGTTTTTCTATGATTTGACCTTTATTTTAAACAAAATATTTTGGTATTTTTCCTCCATATAACTGTACAAATACATGCTATAAAGACAAAACAATACCTAAACACTTAAAAAAATAAAAAATAAAAATTATGGTTCCAGTGGGGGTTGAACCCATGACCATCAGGAAAATGTACAAATACATGTTATAAAGACAAAACAATACCTAAACATTTAAAAAAAAAAAAAAAAATTATGGTTCCAGTGGGGGTTGAACCCATGACCATCAGGAAAATGTACAAATAAATGTTTTACAGACAAAACAATACCTAAACACTCAAAAAAAAAAAAAAAAAAATTATGGTTCCAGTGGGGGTTGAACCCACGACCATCAGGAAAATGTACAAATACCTGCTATAAAGACAAAACAATACCTAAACACTTAAAAAAATAAAAATGAAAAAATAAAAATTATGGTTCCAGTGGGGTTTGAACCCACGACCCTCAGGAAAATGTCTACGCTCCCTACAGCGCTTTGATTTCCACTTAACCAGTACAATTCACACCCTGGTTTAAATACTAGAATATTTTGATATTTGACCTTTACAAAACTGCTGTGAACCCTGATACACATTTTCATTGGTTGATGAAAGTTTATTGTACGTATAGAGAGTAGAGAGTTACTGCAGAGAGTTTAGTGACTATGAAGACTACATGTTGAAAGGTTTAAAACAAGGTTTTTTCTATAATTTGACCTAGTGAGCTAGTTTTTGACCTCAGATGACCCAATATCGAACTTGACCTAGATTTTGTGGAGATGATCATTGTGACCAAGTTTCATAAAGATTAGGCCAAAATTGTGACCTCTAGAGAGGACACAACCCAATTGTTGACAGACGGACAGACGGACGGATGGACGACGGACGAAGTGTGATCACAAAAGCTCACTCTGTCACTTTGTGACAGGTGAGCTAAAAAGGGATTTTGGACATTTATTTATGCAATTTTTAAACATTTTAAGCGCTAACAATGCCACAAAACATGCTTAATTAGAAATTATTTGGGACTCGGTGAAAAATAAGAAGTATTTGGGATTCATGGGCGAGGGTGGTGTCAACCCCATGTTGAAGGTCACATCCTTGTTGATGAGGATACAGTGTCACATCTTTGTTGCTAAGGATACAGTGTCACATCCTTGTTGTTAAGGATACAGTGTCACATCGTTGTTGCTAATGATACAGTGTCACATCGTTGTTGCTAAAGATACAGTGTCACATCCTTGTTGTTAAGGATACAGTATCACATCCTTGTTGCTAAGGATACAGTGTCATATTCTTGTTGCTAAGGATACAGTGTCATATCCTTGTTGCTAAGGATACAGTATTAAAGTGATGCTGCCTTAGACAACAAAAGAACAATCATTAAGACAAAATACAGACAATATTGGTTGCATATAATTATATAAAATTTCAGAGAATCTTTCTCCTGTTACACGTCAAGTGGAATAATGCGACAGATTACAGAGTATATACATTAACACAAGCATGAGCTACATTTTTAATCTCCATATGTAGGCTACATCCCAAGACAAGTGTAGGTCTGAACATAGTTGTAACATGTCTGAGACATTTCTTGTGGGTTATCTTGTTAATGTTCACTGAATTGTCGGTGTTCATTGTATCAAAGAATGATTTTAATGTTGTTAATTGACCAATGTGTACCTAGGAGATTATAGTTCTAGACGAACTGGGACATTCAGTCAACATCACTTAGTACATATCTATTCATGCTGTCATTATCAACGTGTATGTCTCTTCAGTACAAAACATATATCACTTCTTTGATATGTTAGCCTGAGTTATAGAACTTGGTCATAGAGTGAGTTAGTACGATGATGCCTGAGACTTCTTTGATATGTAAGCCAGAGTTATGGAACTTGGTCATAGAGTGAGTTAGTACGATGATGCCTGAGACTTCTTTGATATGTAAGCCAGAGTTATGGAACTTGGCCATAGAGTGAGTTAGTACGATGATGTCTGAGATTTCTTTGATATGTAAGCCAGAGTTATGGAACTTGGTCATAGAGTGAGTTAGTACGATGATGCCTGAGACTTCTTTGATATGTAAGCCAGAGTTATGGAACTTGGTCATAGAGTGAGTTAGTATGATGATGCCTGAGACTTCTTTGATATGTAAGCCAGAGTTATGGAACTTGGTCATAGAGTGAGTTAGTATGATGATGTCTGAGATTTCTTTGATATGTAAGCCAGAGTTATGGAACTTGGTCATAGAGTGAGTTAGTATGATGATGTCTGCGATTTCTTTGATATGTAAGCCAGAGTTATGGAACTTGGTCATAGAGTGAGTTATTATGATGATGTCTGAGATTTCTTTGATATGTAAGCCAGAGTTATGGAACTTGGTCATAGAGTGAGTTAGTACGATGATGTTTGAGACTTCTTTGATATGTAAGCCAGAGTTATGAAACTTGGTCATAGAGTGAGTTAGTATGATGATGTCTGAGATTTCTTTGATATGTAAGCCAGAGTTATGGAACTTGGTCATAGAGTGAGTTAGTATGATGATGTCTGAGATTTCTTTGATATGTAAGCCAGAGTTATGGAACTTGGTCATAGAGTGAGTTAGTACGATGATGCCTGAGACTTCTTTGATATGTTAGCCAGAGTTATGGAACTTGGTCATAGAGTGAGTTAGTACGATGATGCCTGAGACTTCTTTGATATGTAAGCCAGAGTTATGGAACTTGGTCATCGAGTGAGTTAGTATGATGGTGTTTGAGACTTCTTTGATATGTAAGCCAGAGTTATGGAACTTGGTCATAGAGTGAGTTAGTACGATGATGTTTGAGACTTCTTTGATATGTAAGCCAGAGTTATGAAACTTGGTCATAGAGTGAGTTAGTATGATGATGTCTGAGACTTCTTTGATATGTAACCCAGAGTTATGGAACTTGGTCATAGAGTGGTCATAGAGTGTGATGATATCAAGTATTTTATGCCAAAATAACCATGCGTTGCGTTAAAAGTTCTTTTTATCATATACAACATATACTGATATCAAGAAAAATCCTCAAATTATACAAATGTACATGGAATAGTTTTCATACACTGTATGATTCTATTTATCTGACTTTTGCATCAATTATGAACTATTTTTGGACAACCCTCGTATACAAGTATCTTCTCGATGGAACATATCACAGAATATTCATCTACCAATCATACAAATATTGCACTGCCTTGAAGCAATTTTCATCCATTTCTGTAATGAGTTTCTGCTACTTTGTTATATAATATCATTGGATGTGAAAATAACACACAATTATTGTGACAATATAAGAAATAATGATACTGCCAGCTAGCTGCCTCATATTTCTGAATATTGTATCAAGCTGAAACCGGGATGTAATACATTACAATAAAGCCGACATCTACTGCTCTAACTTAATGACTATCTTTTTAATATTTAATGATTCGGAGAAAACTGAAGAACAACTCAAACCTGAAGTTATTTTGTGGAAATATAACAAACCACACTGACTCACTGGGACAATATAATTAACCACACTGGCTCACTGGGACATAAATTTAAAACTCGAAGATTTAACTATACGTGACAGTTCTCCAGGATTCTTATAAAAGCTAATGATATCACAGAAATGGAGCAGACTAGAATTATCACATAATAAGATCAGGGTCTTGCATGATTATGTCTGTTAACACAATTAAATGTACTTGAAATTGGTATAAAGGAAATTTCTGAAGAAAATTAGGTCACTGTAATCTTCATCCTCCCGAAACCTGCTTGTCCTACTGGGACTGACTTGTCCTACTGGGATTGACTTGTCCAACCAGAACTGGCTTGTTCTACCGGAAGCGCCTTTTCCTACTGGGACTGACTTGTCCTACCGGGACTGACTTGTCCTACCAGAACTGGCTTGTTCTACCAGAACCGCCTTGTCCTACCAGAACTGGCTTGTACTTCTGGAACCGCCTTGACCTACTGGGAATGACTTGCCCTACTGGGACTGGCTTGTCCTACCAGAACTGGCTGGTCCTACCTAAACTGGCTTGTCCTACCGGGAATGACTTGTCCTGCCAGAACTGGCTTGTCCTTCCGGGACTGACTTGTCCTACCGAGACTGACTTGTCCTACCGGACTGACTTGTTCTATCAGGCCTACTGGGACAGATTGCCTAGCATAGTTATGTCAACTTTGAAATGTTGTAAACTTTCATTTAAAGAACATCCATGGTTGCAGAGAAATAGTTCAGAATAATACAAAGGGAAATAATCCTGTGAAAACTAGAGCATGTGAAGCTGATATGCACACATAGGCTTCGTACTTTCAAGTCTTGTGAAATTTCATTGATATCAAACCAGTGGTTGCAGAGAAATAGTAAGGCAAAAGATGAATAAAAATATTCCAAGGGCAATAACTCAGTGAAAAGTCATCCAAGGATAACAGACCACTGATAAGCACAAGTGGACTTGGTCCTCATGGGTCTTGTCACGTTTCACTGAAAATCAACCACTGATTACCCAGACAAAATGTGGACATAGGACTTTTGTCATTGGTCAAAAACAGACAGATTGAAGTCAAGCATGACGACGGTATAGCACCCAAATACTTTGCATCTGATCTGGGGGTATAATAAGAGCCATTCATGTATGTGTCACTACCAAGAGTAGTCCCATGACGTTTGTACATCATAGGCTCAAGCATTCTCAAGTATTTGAGCAGCAATCTTTTGTTTTACAAAGTTCACTGTGACTGTGACCTACAGACCTGATCCGACATCAATTATATAGCACCAGAAGTATATCAAAAAGAAATCATACATATATTCGATGGTCCAAATCTTACCTTGGAAACTAACGGTGATTTTAGAACGATTATTTGGATCAACAGTATAATATGAGAAGCAGCCATCGTCGATATCACAAACTATGGTGTTGTTATCTAGTATTCTAAGTCCAGTACTGTCATCATTGTCACCCAGTTTCTGTCCGTCCTTCTGGTTCTCCAACTTATGTGCACATAATGTAGGCTTCCCTCGTGCTTTATCTACAAATCAAACAAATATAAACGCATTTGCATTTTTGATGTGAACTCGCTCTTCAACAAATAATAGCCAACGTAACATACCCATCAGAAGAAGCTCCCTACAAGCTACCTCGTTGTTATAGAGCTTTTTCTCTTAATTTTCTTGTCAGACTGAATTGTACCAATTGTGAAAGTTGTTATCGCGTTAATAACAAAGTTATTGTGAGTATATGAAAATCATCCATATAAAATGCATCGAAATTTGTTGCGTTTTAAATGGCCTAGCTTTAAGTATACTAGTATTATCAGAATAAACAATAGACACTGTAGTATAGTTTAACAGTAAACATACCGCTGACTTAGAATGAGAAGTTTGTAAGTGCTACTTTAATACGACCTTATAAGACTAATGAATATTTGAAATCTGCATCATGAGGCGCTTCTAATGAGCCTACTTTCATGAAAATCGGAACAGTTGACCAAATTTGAGTTCAAAAATCTTGTTTTTCCGGAAGTAAAAAGTAGTTTTTAGACAATTTTTTCATGATTTCTCAAACTATTGATTTTGTACATACGACCTTCACATTCTAAGCCAGCGATAGGAAGAGAATGTGGTCAGAATTTCTATGATTTAGAGCATGTCTGTACTGTGCAACCTTTGGAAACTATAATCAAATAACAACCCTTGTTCTACCAGAATATGAAGAAAGATTGTGCTTGTTTAAGTTATCTAAGGATCATATTTACAGAGCTACAGATAAGCTGCGTATTGGGGTAATTACCCAATTAATTTTCTGAAAAACCCAATTGATTTTGAGAGGAGGGAGTAAGAAAAAGCAAAGACAATCTGAAATACCCAAATAGAAAATGGTGTTACAGTGAAAAATAGTACATAAAAGCTTATTTACCCTTTGAGTTTTATTAAATACCCAATTAAAATGTGTCAAAACCCAATCAAAATTGAAACTCAGGGGTAAAATACCCAATTGACTAAAACCTTATCTGTAGCTCTGTATTTAATTCAATTTTCTTTACAAGATGTGGTATCAAATAACGATTCTTCGAAATATAAATGCTATAAGTTGAAGGCATAGATAAATCATAGAAAACAGATGTTCATGATAGCTTACAAATAACTGAGGACAAATGAAGATCAATTTGACTTTGGCTCAGATGTCAGAACTATATACTAATGACAAACTTAATGCAATAAACAATATGAAAATTAATTCTGTAGAGAAAATATCATCTAAATTGAAATACAATGCTGAAAATTAATGATAAGATCACATGTTGCCGTCTAGTAGTTCATTTTGTTTCACTGGTATGCTTTCAGCCTTTAAGCATAATTACTAAAAAATGAAACTATATAGTTACGTGCAATTCAAAAAATCATATCTTTTTACTCTTTCAAACTATATTAAATGATGAAATGTCAATTTTGAATAAAGTTCAATATACTGGAAATGAATCCATCCATAAGATAGTTCTCTTAAGACTGGCTAGAATGTAGTACCATTAAACAAGAGGGCCCACAGGGCCCTAGGTCGCTCACCTGTGTTTCCAATCAGTTGTCATGGCAACCAGAGTTCTGCATGGGTTATAATCTTTTAACTATTTTTAGAAAGGATAACCCAAGGAATATTGTTACCCATTTAATATGAAATTCAACCAGTACTTTTAGAGAAGATTTTACTATGGATATATAGGGAAAAACAGCGCCCCACCCACTAGCGGCCATGGTTTTAGACGAATCAGGACAAATATGTCAATTTTGTAAGAGGGTCACCCAACAACTATTTCTGTATAACTATTTTGAAATCTGGCAAGCAGTTGATTTTTTTATGATTTTTTAAAATATTTTCCTATTGGTTGCCATGGCAACCAGAGTTCTGCAGGGAATGTAATTCTTTTAGCTAGTTTAAGATAGGATCACCCAAGGAACAATTTAACCAATTTATAATGAAATCCAACCAGTACTTTTAGAGGAGAAGATTTTTAACTATTTTACTATAGATATATAGGGAAAAACAGCACCCCACCCTCTGGCGGCCATGTTTTTTGACAAATTAAGACACATATGTCAATTTTGTAAGAGGGTCACCCAACAACTATTTCTGTAAAATTATTTTGAAATCAGGCAAGTGGTTGATTTTTTATGATTTTTTTAAAGATTTTCCTATTGGTTGCCATGGCAACCAGAGTTATTTATAGATTACAATTCTTTTAGCTATTTTTAGAAAGGACCACCCAAGGAACAATTTAACCAATTTATAATGAAATCCAACCAGTACTTTTAGAGGAGAAGATTTTAAAGATTTTACTATAGATATATAGGGAAAAACAGCACCACACCCACTGGCGGCCATGTTTTTTGACGAATCAAGACAAATATGTCAATTTTGTAAGAGGGTCACACAACAACTATTTCTGTAAAATTATTTTGAAATCTAGCAAGCGGTTGATTTTTTATGATTTTTTTAAAGATTTTCCTATCGGTTGCCATGGCAACCAGAGTTATTTATAGATTACAATTCTTTTAGCTATTTTTAGAAAGGACCACCCAGGGAACATTCCTGTGAAGTTTGGTTGAAATTGGTCAAGTAGTTTAGGAGGAGAAGTCGTTGAATGAAATGTTGACGCACGGACGGACGCACGCACGCACGCATGCCGGACGCCGGATGAAGAGTGATGACAATAGCTCACCTTGTCACTTCGTGACAGGTGAGCTAAAAACAAGATGTACCACTGACTGACTGTATGTAAGACAAATCAATGTAGCACAAACAACTAGAGCTATCACCATTCTGCAGACTAATATACAGCAGGCCTAGACACTATGTTGGCCACTGGTCTGACAGGGCAAAAGGGCCAAATTTGTAAATAGGACAGTTACTGGTCCTCCAGAATTTTCGCTGGTCCTTCTGGATTTTCACTGGTCTCGGACCAGCGGACCAGTGTTAGTGTCGAGTCCTGTACAATATATACCCTGCGTGACAAAAATCAAAGCAGCTAATTCCTTCCTTTGTGCACATCTGCCTCTTCATGTTGTTCATAAATGAAAGTTTGAATGAAATACTACAAACAATATGAGAGGAGTGGCATCCACAAGAATGAATATAGGAACAAAGAGCCATAATTTTGGCCAAAATCATCACAGTACTAATTCCTTTCATCATGCACACAAACATGTTGAGGTTAGTCAATCATCTGTGAAAGTATGAAGAAGTTCCTTCTGAGATTGTAGGAGTTATGTCCATAACAATTGTTTTCACTATACATTGTATATTATAGGGTATTGAGTACATAGGAGAACAAAGGGCCATAATTGTGGCAAAAATCAATCTAGCTCAAGTTCTTTCCTTCTTGCACGTCTTCTTGTATAGGCTGTTCATCAGTGAAATTTTGAAGAAAATTACGCGAAAACTGTAGGAGGAGTTGCGTCCACAAGAATGCGTTTAGGGACACACAGACAAGCTGAATCCAGTAATTAAGCATGATTAGACGTATTGCTATCTAAAACATAACAATGTTATCATATATACCTTTCTTATATGGTTTTGGAGCCATTTTACTTTCTGCAACAGCTGGAGCTTTAGTTACTACAGGTGTGACCTGATTTCTTCCATTGCTGGTACCTATCTCATCCCCAGAGTTACATTTGTTCCCGGTACAACAACAGAAATGATACAGGGCACCAGTCGGCCAACTAGAACTTGGTGGAAGTTGGCATTTCTCTGTTTGACATTCTCTCTTCTTTGTAGGAATCCAGCAACCTGAAAACATACAAACAAACAAAGGTCAATATTCATGGTCAAGCAAACAAAGGTCATCATTCATTTATGAACAAAGCGGGTGCTATAAGCGGAAGACCAAAGATTTTAAAGGCGCTATAGTGACATTCATGGAAACTAGAACTGCCACAGAGTGACTAATGATACCCCCACATACCGCTTTGTCACAGATGTATGGCAAACCACATCCATAAAAACTGTGGCACAGTGGACAACAGTTGTACAGTTATCTATTAAATTCAACAATACATGACAAAGTTATGGTCCAGACAACATAAATAAAGGTCATTTCTGACCTTTGAACTCTTAAGTGTGACCTTGACTTTTGTAATATTGAAATAATTGTTTTGAATGACACATAGTTTGATAGGGGTGACCAATTGTGTCAGGTTATTTTAAAATTCAACAATTATATAAAGACATAGCTGTGGCCAAGACAAGCTGAATTTAGACCATTTTTTACGTTTAAACTCCAGGTGTGATGTGACCTTTGAGATTTTGACGCAATTGTTTTGTATGACACACTGTCTGCTCTAATTATTTTCAAATCCCATAATAAATGACTTAGTTATGGACTGGACAAGCTCAATTATGGATATTTTTTACCTTTGAACTCTAAGTGTGACCTTGACCTTTGAGATGTTGACGTAATTATTTCAGATTTTTGCTAGTAGTGAACATTTGTGCCAAATTATTTTTTAATCCCACAATAAATGACATTCTTATGCTCCTGACAAGCTCAATTTTGCTATTTTTGACCTTTGACCTACAAGTTTGACCTTGACCTTTAAGATATTGGCGTAATTGTTTCGCATGACACACCGCCTGGTAGTGGTGAACATTTGTGCCACATTATTTTCAAATCCCACAATAAATGACTTAGTTATGCTCCGGACAAGCTCAATTTTGCTATTTTTGACCTTTGACCTACAAGTGTGACCTTGACCTTTAAGATATTGGCGTAATTGTTTCGCATGACACACCGCCTGGTAGTGGTGAACATTTGTGCCACATTATTTTCAAATCCCACAATAAATGACTTAGTTATGCTCCGGACAAGCTCAATTATGGCCATTTTTTACCTTTCAACCAAGTGTGACCTTGACCTTTGAGATATTGAAGTAATTTTTTCACATGACACACTGTCTCATCAAGGTAAACAAATGTACCAAGTTATTCAAAAATCCTTCTGACTGACTTGACGTTGTAGGGTTTTCTTTTGTTCTTTCTTTTGTTTGTAAAACCCCATAAGCAACATTATGCACCCCGTAAGCAACACCACACAACTACAAGTGGGTGCGTATGGACGGACAGACTGATAAAGTGACTCCTATATAGCCCCCCTACTATTTTGAGTGGGGGTATAAAAACTTGTCAATAATGTGAGCTTTCCAGAACTTCAGGAGCCATCTGTATTAGCCAAGGGATAGTTAATCAATATTACACTTAAGGCATGAATGAGTATGCACAAGATAGGCATCAAATTTTGTCAAGCGAAACCAGAATGTTTGCTAGTTGGGATGCTTATAAATAATGCAAGTGATGATGCCAACTTCATTGAGGTTAGGACCTGCGTCACTCAAGTGTATGTGAGTGCAAATAAACATTTGTAGAATAATAAACAGTTGGTTGACATATTTAACAGATATTAAATAAATTGTATATCAGCGCAATGTTTGTTGATTTATAGTGAAGTTTTGATTTCAGAAACGTGTCTCAAACAATTTGGACACACCTCATACATGCCACAGACTGTGAATGAACCCACAACCTCTCAAAACTGAGATGAAAGATTGTTACTTGGGAGTCAGATAAACAGCAGTGATTTAGACAGTATACATGTATAATGAATTCTTAGCATGCAAAAGCAATTCCATGAATTTAGTAGCGACTTTTGTCTCCTTCAACAAAAATCAATATCATCTTCATTTCCATAAATAAGTCACATAATATAAGCCTTTCCTGCATACAGACTGCCATATCAAATCCAATGGATTTATTTGAAGTCATTTCCATGGTTGATAATTTTGCAGGAGGGTGGAATTAAACATGTTTATATATATTGCTATTAGTACTGCACAAATTCCCTAGATAGTTCATACATACAGTCAAGTCAGTGATGACTCTAAACATGCCAAGTGGGCATTCAGCTTTATGATTGCTGAAACTAGTTCATTCAACCTTTTGACGGCTGGGACTTTGGCGGATTATTGTCTCGTTCGGTTGTGTGTTGGGCATTGTATGATTTTATGTGTTCTGTGCTCGGCTGGCTAAGTTGAGTGCTGCCTTCCCTGTCCGACTTAATATTATCTTTTTGCAGACCCCTTTGCAGGAGATTAGTGAAGGAGATTTCTATATGTTGTGCGTTTGACTGAGACAGTTGTAGTGCATGCCATGGCCATTCTGTTTGATCCCTGCCTAATTGGCCACTGATCTCCGACTTCGAGGGAGATAAAGAAAGTTTGTGTGATATATGGAATACGGTGCACAATATACGCGAGACCATCTCTGGGTTTCCAACCAGTTCCTTTCTAGTCTTGAGGGAAACACTAACAAGAGGGCCCAAAGAGCCCTAGTTCGCTCACCTGTCGTAGTAGTGCATGCACACCCCTATGGTGACCCTATACTTTTTCTGAATAACATTTAAGTAAATTCTTTTGACCCCAGATGACCCAAAATCGAACTTGGCCTAGATTTTGTTGACATGATAATTGTGACCAAGTTTCTTAAAGATTAATTAAAAATTATGACCTCTGGTGACTACACAAGGTTTTTCTATAATTTGACCTAGTGACCTAGTTTTTGACCTCAGATGACCCAATATCGAACTTGACCTAGATTTTGTTAAGATGATCATAGTGACCAAGTTTCATAAAGATTAGACCAAAATTGTGACCTCTGGAGAGGACACAACCTGATTGTTGATGGATGGACGGACGACGGACCAAGAGTGATCACAAAAGCTCACTCTGTCACTTTGTGACAGGTGAGCTAAAAAGTGTGTGAGAATCAGATTGGTTGTCGTGAGTGCTAACCAATCAGCCTACATTCCACCTGGAGATTTCTATAAAATGCAGGAGATTTATATAATCCTTGCTCAAACTTTTGACTCAAATTAAAGAAGTTTATATGCAGGTTTCACATATTTTACTTGTAAAGCTTCATGAAGCAATTTTAACTAATATTTGTGATTGTTTTCATAATGCAAGCAACATTTGTCAGGTTCCAGTATGTCTAAGTAATGAATGAGATTGTATCATTTGTGTAGAGCGTACATGAGACTAAAACGCATGGGACTCATGCTAGATACGAGCAATTTGGCATGTATGGTTGTTATTAATTACCAGCAAGCACTTAGGCCAGAGTTTTTTAATTTTTTGTTACTCGGACATTTTTGAGAAAAAAATCCACAGGAGGGAAAAAAATAAAAATAAAAACTCTCAAAATGTAGTTGATGGTGGATTGCGGTCAATGAAGGTCCATTGAAAGCAACACTATTAGTTCTAACAGCAAATTTATCTTATACAAAATACAGTGCACATGTATCTGTATCATTGATAAAGAATTTTAAAAAATCTACAGAAATTTAGTTACATGTACATTTGATTTAAAATGCCAAAAAATAAGGCAGGAGGGTCTGAGTAACGAAAAATCAAAGAACTCTGGCCTTAAACTTCCTCCTCAATATGCAACTGACAACTTCATGGCATATGAAGAATATGACCATAACTGATGTCACAGACAAATATACCATGCCTAACTCGGAACACAAGTCTGGATCATCTAAATGCATATACATGTATTATACTCGTAACCAACTGAGTTAGTCATGTGGGCTCTAACATGGTTCATGTAGTACTAACATATTACATAGTAGATGATGTGCATGCAGAGTTCACCATCGAAGATGTTCATTGTATAAGATTTTAGTACGGGGATTTGTGCAAAAAAAGTGCCCATCTTCAATTACCATCACATAATTTGTCCCTTTGAGCATATAATGATATGGAATTACAAACATTGACACAGAATCAAAAGTTGATACAATCAACGTGACATTGATGTGACATCGGTGACATAATACTGAACTGGAACAGCATACAATGCCACCTTGAAGTCTCATGTGCGAAACCAGCGACATTTGTGGTGTGTATAATTTGTGTGATTACTTCCTGGCCACTTCAAGTTCAAAGAGTAAACCACTGTTTCATCCTTAAACCACTGTTTCATCCTTAAACCACTGTTTCATCCTTAAACCACTGTTTCATCCTTAAACTACTGTTTCATCCTTAACTCACGACCTTATAACAGGCTTCGCGAAAGTGAGAAAAAAAGGCCTGACATCCGGTCCGGCATAAAATGAATTTGGCCGGACCAAATCAATTTTGGCCGGACCGAACAATATTAATAGGAAATCTTTTTTTGTTGAGATTTGTATTCACAAAATGTGTTTCGGAAAATAACATACTGAAGACAGAGTACAGTATAAGTATTTGTCAAATCAGCGTCTTTTTGCAAATTAGTTCTCTTTCCGTCCTTTAAACAACCAACCTGCGCATGCGCATCGTTAAATTACCGGAAATAATGCTTCGTACCGATAAATTTCGTACCAGATGATACGAAAATTTTGACGGACATTCGAACCGGCGATCTATAATTTTTGTCGGACCAAACTGATTTTCACCGGTCATGACCGGCGGTCCGGCGACTTTCGCGAAGCCTGTTATAAGAATTATACATATTTGAAATCTGCATCACAATGCGCTTCTTGTCAGTCTACTTCATGAAAATCGGAAATGGTCATGTTGACCAAACTGAAGTTGTAAAAGCTTGTTTTTTCCATACAGATTTTCCTTTTTTCTCAAAATATCGATTTTGTACAAACGACCTTCTAATTCTAAGCCAGCGATAAATGGTAGATTTGCAGATATCAAATATTTCATGTGATGACTGTCATACACATGAAACTCCTCCCCCCTCTTGATTGGATAATGATCCACGCAGTTATCTCATAATTACATTATTTTTATGAAATGCATCATGATAACATCATTATCTATAATTAATAATATAACCCTAGCTGACTTACTGTCTGCCGATAATAACACTAGCCTTTGTTTACAAATAAATATGAGAATTTAATGCATTTTCCATGTTCATTTTTGTTCAATCCGGTGCATATTCACTTTTAATGACACACACTGATAACTAGCAATCAGTCAACCGTGCAGTGATTATATTATGCATGTTTGTTTATTGATGAGTCTAGAGTTATCTCAGGCGAACTATACTTTTTTCTGTGGTTTCCACTGTAAGGATCCATGCAAATAATGCTGAGAACTATATTATTAAGTCGAGAACTACATTATTAAGTCGAGAACTATATTATTAAGTCGAGAACTACGTTTTTAATCTGAGAACTACATTATTAAGCCGAGAACTATATTATTAAGTCTAGAACTACATTATTAAGCTGAGAATTATATTATTAAGTCGAGAACTATATTATTAAGCTGAGAACTATATTATTAAGTCGAAGAACTATATTATCAAGCTGAGAACTATATTATTAAGTCTAGAACTACATTTTATTAAGCTGAGAACTTTTGCCTCATATTGATTTCTATTTTTTTGAAGAAGATTGTGTTAGAAATTAAGTAACTGTCAAAAAATGGTACCAGTATTCCCCTTACATGACATTTAAAAGAGGTAAACTGGCTTCCCTCATACTGGCTTCCCTCATACCCTCATAGCAATATATTTAGCACAGAGAATTTGACCTGATCCTGACCTTTATGCATGAATATATTACAAGGTTCCTGCATTAAACATATAAATTTCCACAAGCATATGCAATATTGGTCCTTAAGATTTGTGTTGGTGTTACACCTTGAGTCTCTTCGTGATACTTCCCGCTTATGAAAACATACAACCGGGGTTGTAAATGTAGACAATATATCAGCTGTTAATTATGCTAATAGAAGGTCGAGGGTCATGTCAAATTCTCTGTATTATACTCGAGTTGTTGTACTAGAGTTGTATAACTTGTTCCACAATTTCATTACAACAAGAAGCTCCTGATCCTCATTGTAAAACTTTAACATTGGGGTAAAGGCATATAAACTTCCAAGTACAAAAAAAAGAAAACATAAGGAGGCACAAAACGCAGACTGCTTTAAAGGCTGTCCACACAGAGTATATTGTCTGTCATTATGTTCAGACAGTGTTAGCCTGGAAGCAGACAATTAGATTTCCCTTGACATTTAATGTGAGAAGAAGAAAAGACTTTCCAACCTTTAACTGTCTGATTTTCTACATATAAGTCGGCGAGACATACGCTGAGACAGTGTCACTGGAAAGTAGAACTACATCTAGAGGACGGTAAGGCCATTCTTATAAAACTATTTGTTTACCATAACTCTACCCAGCAAACTTGACAGTATAGCAATACCACATGACTTTGGGCTACAGAGCCAAGACGAAATTTGCTTCTATTCGAGAACAAAAATAGCCATAAGTACATGTAATTTATTTCTATTCCGATTTCTTTGAAATATAGGCCACGCTAAGGGAAAGTTATTTGCCTTCCACAACATATTAGATCTTTATTAGCAACTGTGCCCTTTTGTCCAGCACCCTTTAAGTGTTATCATATGAAGGGATCCAGCACTATGAGTTTAAGTTACCATAAAATGTCACAAGACAGTATAAAGGGCTGAGATTACTAACTGAGGATTGACAAACATATCATTGTAATATCAACATCATAGCAAGCAAGTACAAAGAGGATTTTACCTTGCAGGGCTGGTACAGGTGTGGAGGAGACATCATCCCGGACCCAGAATGTGAAACACTGGTTGCCATGCCGATCACCCTTTAAAGGGTCACATTGTTCCAAACCATTACTCAGTACCGCGGTCTTCCTTCTATCGTTCTTCCATGCTTTCACCAATTTCTGGTCATTCCTATTAAGTGGCTGTGTTGATGTCTCGTTCAGTTTATATACATCATTCTTGTATGCACAGTAGGTGACATCTGGGCTTGTTGCAGCTAAAACATATCAAGTAGAACTTGTTTTAAGCATACTTCAAAGGAATATGTACAAGTCAAATTGGTCAAAGACCAAACACACTTCTTAATTGACTGTCCGATTTACAATCAATCACAAAACGACGCATTTCACGACATTTTTAATGAAAATTATTATATCTGTCTGATGAAAACCAATAAAGATACCTGATGAAAAATTACCGAAGAAAAGTTGCCAAATATTAGTTAAAGGCTTATAACAAACAAAGAAATTCTACCTATCTCTAAATACGTTGTAATTATTTTCTTTTTTATTTATTTGTATTTATTAGGGTTGTCAAAATCGACCGAATCAAGCATCCGGATAGATCCGAACGTTCGGATCAATCGTAACATTGCTTTTTGATAATAACGTTGATCAAGTGATCTATTCAGCTTTGGCATTTGATGATTTAATCCCATTATACATACACTATGTAAGTCGTATGCAGTGACTAGTATATTGTAAGCGTAGTAACTGTATAATGTGTAAACGTGTCATCACCTTGACGACGTAGTCTATATTGCGCCCCGTATGTTCGACACTTAGATAATATTTGATGATTATCAATTTCAGCAAAATATCATGTTTTTATACGAACGTCCGAATACGAAAATCGGATCTGAACTTCGGAACGGGACCCGAACGTTCGGATGTCCGGACTCCGGTTGACAACTCTAGTATTTATTGACATTCATTTGCCATGATGCTTTGTTCATGTGATAACATGTTAATAATCTAGTATGATAGTGACTTTTAGGTCCAATGGGCCGGGTGTACTTAATATATGAATTATATGTTTGTACATATTTACAAAGGTCACTTTAATATAAAATATATACTAAACTTACTTACTTACCACTGTAATAATCACATATATTTGTAGTTGTTAAATTTCGTGGATTTTATTAAACATGCATTTTCTTGGGGTCGAAAATTAGTGGATTACAAAACATGGAAGGGTAATCTTACAGTCTGTAATGGGCAGTTTGATTAAACATGGGGATTAGATTTCATGGTCGAGTTCAACAATGACCTCAACAATAATTCAAATCTCATGAAAAACAAGTAATTAAGAATTGCAAGCAATACAGAAGCCCCCTACCAGTTTTAAGCCATTTTCAATGTTTCTGTTGCCATAGCAACCACAATTTTTGTCAGAATCAAAATATTTTTAGACGTACATAATCCCCTTATTGCCCCCTATCCACATACCAAGTTTCATAAACCTAGCTTGGAAACTGTTTGAGTTATGTCAGGATCCAGATTCTTTGACGGACGGACGGACGGACGGACGGACGGACGGACGGACGGACGGACGGACGGACGGACGGACGGACGGACGGACGGACGGACGGACGGACGGACGGACGGACGGACGGACGGACGGACGGACGGACGGACGGACGGACGGACGGACGGACGGACGGACGGACGGACGGACGGACGGACGGACGGACGGACGGACGGACGGACGGACGGACGGACGGACGGACGGACGGACGGACGGACGGACGGACTGACGGACGGACGGACGGACTGACTGACTGACTGACTGACTGACTGACTGACTGACTGACTGACTGACTGACTGACTGACTGACTGACTGACTGACTGACTGACTGACTGACTGACTGACTGACTGACTGACTGACGGACGGACGGACGGACTGACTGACTGACTGACTGACTGACTGACTGACTGACTGACTGACTGACTGACTGACTGACTGACTGACTGACTGACGGACGGACGGATGGCAAACCTATAGTCCCCTCCGGTCAAAAACCGGTAGGGGACTAATAATTATATTACAGTATCAGGGGATGTGGGTTATAGCACGGAGAAATTGACCTGTTCCTGACCTGTATGCATGAATATAATTATATTATTACAAGGTTCTTGCAATGAATTATATAAATTTCTGCAAGCAAATCGTGCAATATTGGTCCTTAAAATTTGTGTTAATATTACATCTTGAGTATCTGCGTGATACTTCTCACCAATGAAAACATACAACCGGGGTTACAAATATAGACAATAGCTGTTAAATTATGCTAATAGAAGGTCGAGAATCATGTCAAATTCTCCATACTATACATTTCCTGCATCATTATATTCTTGGTGTAACTTCGCACCTCAGGTACGTAACAGGTACGAAACGTACCTCACATTATTTTTCCTTGAACTCAGGGCTGGTGTATGCTGAAAGTTTTGTTTGTATTTTCATTGGAACTACTAAAATAGCTGTAAGAACCTAATTCCCTAACTACCAAGTTAAATGATGATCAAGAAATATGCTCAGCAATAAGGTATTTCTATGATTATAACATTGTCGTCAGTAAAGCTAGTGAATTATGAACAGTTTGTATAACAATGATTGTTAATAAGTTACAATACAAGACATTAACTCAAACAACTTTTATACCATATAAAATGGGTGCATGAACATATCGCTTAACATCCACAAATTAATCAATGGGAATTTTTTAGAAAGGTACAAATTATAGCAGGAGAATTGTTCCTGATTCCTCCCTTGAAAATAAGGTATAATGAAATATAATGGATCCTAAACGATCATCTCAAACCAGAAATATAACGATAACAAGCCATTCTGTCTGGCCATTAAATGTACGAACAACTATAAAATCATATTGATTAAGGGAATTTTTTTTATTGTTCATATTCTAGTACAGAAGAATAGAACCCAAATTGTATGTATGTTATGCTTGGACTGATGTTACTTACAAGACAAACTATATGGAACATTTTTGTCTGGCTGGCACAATAATACTAAATCTCAAACAACATTTATTGATCTGACAATATTAGGTGAAGACATAAAACAGCAGACATCCATACATCCACAGACTACAACCAAACATCCCTACATCAACAGACTACAGCCAGGCATCCCTACATCAACAGACTACAGCCAGACATCCCTACATCAACAGACTACAGCCAGACATCCCTACATCAACAGACTACAGCTAGACATCCCTACATCAACAGACTACAACCAGACATCCCTACATCAACAGAATACAGACAGACATCCCTTCATCAACAAACTATACAGCCAGGCATCCCTACATCAACAGACTACAGCCAGACATCCCTACATCAACAGTCTACAGCCAGACATCCCTACATCAACAGTCTACAGTCAGACATCCCTACATCAACATTCTACAGCCAGACATCCCTACATCAACAGTCTACAGCCAGACATCCCTACATCAACAGTCTACAGTCAGACATCCCTACATCAACAGTCTACAGCCAGACATCCCTACATCAACAGTCTACAGCCAGACATCCCTACATCCACAGACTACAGCTAGACATCCCTACATCAACAGACTACAGTCAGACATCCCTACATCAACAGACTACAGCCAGACATCCCTACATCAACAGACTACAGCCAGGCATCCCTACATCAACAGACTATACAGTCAGGCATCCCTACATCAACAGACTACAGCCAGACACCCCTACATCAACAGACTACAGTCAGACATCCCTACATCAACAGACTACAGCCAGACATCCCTGTAACATCCACAGACTACAGCTAGACATCCCTACATCAACAGACTACAGCCAGACATCCCTACATCAACAGTCTACAGCCAGACATCCCTACATCCACAGACTACAGCTAGACATCCCTACATCAACAGACTACAGCCAGACACCCCTACATCAACAGACTACAGCCAGACATCCCTACATCAACAGACTACAGCCAGACATCCCTACATCAACAGACTACAGCCAGACATCCCTACATCAACAGACTACAGCCAGACATCCCTACATCAACAGACTACAGCCAGACATCCCTACATCAACAGACTACAGCCAGACATCCCTACATCAACAGACTACAGCCAGACATCCCTACATCAACAGACTACAGCCAGACATCCCTACATCAACAGACTACAGCCAAACATCCCTACATCAACAGACTACAGCCAGTCATCCCTACATCAACAGACTACAGCCAGACATCCCTACATCAACAGTCTACAGCCAGACATCCCTACATCAACAGTCTACAGTCAGACATCCCTACATCAACATTCTACAGCCAGACATCCCTACATCAACAGTCTACAGCCAGACATCCCTACATCAACAGTCTACAGTCAGACATCCCTACATCAACAGTCTACAGCCAGACATCCCTACATCAACAGTCTACAGCCAGACATCCCTACATCCACAGACTACAGCTAGACATCCCTACATCAACAGACTACAGCCAGACACCCCTACATCAACAGACTACAGTCAGACATCCCTACATCAACAGACTACAGCCAGACATCCCTGTAACATCCACAGACTACAGCTAGACATCCCTACATCAACAGACTACAGCCAGACATCCCTACATCAACAGTCTACAGCCAGACATCCCTACATCCACAGACTACAGCTAGACATCCCTACATCAACAGACTACAGCCAGACACCCCTACATCAACAGACTACAGCCAGACATCCCTACATCAACAGACTACAGCCAGACATCCCTACATCAACAGACTACAGCCAGACATCCCTACATCAACAGACTACAGCCAGACATCCCTACATCAACAGACTACAGCCAGACATCCCTACATCAACAGACTACAGCCAGACATCCCTACATCAACAGACTACAGCCAGACATCCCTACATCAACAGACTACAGCCAAACATCCCTACATCAACAGACTACAGCCAGTCATCCCTACATCAACAGACTACAGCCAGACATCCCTACATCAACAGACTACAGCCAGACATCCCTACATCAACAGACTACAGTCAAACTATATACTTACAGACTTACTACATGTATATAGTATCCGATAAAACTCTATATATATAGTACCAGACAAAACTCTCCTACACATATTCGCGAGACATCCCTCCCGTGCCCACCCCATCTCAGCCTCCCCTATTGGACTTCCTCTGGATACGCCCCATATTTATTAAATATGTGTAATTTTCAATCAGGGGAGTTAATAAACTAAAATACATTCCCTTAAGAAAATATCAGTTGAATTCCACTGGGATTGAAATACCAGTGGCCCTGTGGAACTCTAAGGAATACTGATTCTTGTTAATAATAATTCAGGTGAAATAATTATTCTGGTGGTACAGTCAAATCTCGCTACAACGACACTGTTTGTTCCCGATCAAAATGTCGTTATAACGAATTTGTCGTTATAACGAATTTCACTAGTGACGAGAATTTTCATTGGGAGATTGTTTCACAGAAATCACTTAATGATAATTAACTAAAATATAATTTATTATGTCATACAATTTACATAAACATCAAAATCAGTAGTATGAAAGTATCATAAATACATAAAATAATATTTAAAATAAAATAAAATGTTTTGAGAGAGCTCCAAATAAAGTGCGTCCGAATGTAAAGATGTTCGGATACTACTACAGTAAATTATAAAATATAACGCTCTAGAGAATAAATTGGTAATTCATTTTGTTACTAATTTTACACTTTTGTCTTTAAGAATTGATGAATTAATAAATCAAGTCGAGAAATCTCGATTAACATCGTTTATTTCGTGAACCGTTCGATTTCTACAATACGAATATATGCGATGACTTCGCTTATATCCCATGATTACGAATGCGCGAGCTGTAGTACACAAACTGTGATTCGACTTTGAAAGGTTCCACTATTATAATGAGAGCAATTAAGATGATTTTCACAAGTATACTTACATAATTAGGCTCCTTGCGTAGCCGGTGACTTTGTGTAAAGCCGATAAATAGTTCAGGTGTGAAATATAGTCCTTTGACATTGTCAGTATATCGAGTATTAATTACTTTGTAAACAATCGATTCGTTCCCATTTTTTTGCTGTCGGTGTCGGTAAGCGAATATGTCGTTATAACGGATACAATTAATGTTGTATAGAATTCGTCCCCACCAATTGGTGTCGTTATAACGAAATTGTCGGTATATTGGGTGTCTTTGTAACGAGTCCTGACTGTACATGTATAATCATTCCAGTGGAATTCTAGTGATGTCAACTGGACAAAAAATATCACTGGAATTAATCTGACTGGAATGAAATTATTCCACCAGAATTCCACTGGATTTCTAAATGGATTTTCTATGGGGAAAACCCTTCAAGCATTAACATGATTAACATACAGTTTTAACAAAAGCAGAAATTTCTAGTAATTCACAAATACATATAATGGTATCTTTTATAAACTAAATTCAAATTAGCTGTGTAACCCAGACTTTGAGTCTATTCTGTCTTAAGTGTTTAGTTTATGTACTCCATACCTCCACTTATTCGAAACTTTCCAAGTATGGTATTCATATCAGATCAATACAATAGATGGATCTACAGGCAACATGTAGACAGTCTAATTTCTTTTCAATTATAGGAGATGGTGAAAGGAATATTATTTCAATAGTTAGGGCCAACTTTCATTATACTGTAATATAGCTCATGTCCTTTTTTAATGAAAAACTTCGAAACCATTTTACAAGACAATTACGTGAGAAATCCTACCAGTAATAGTTTAGACATGGCAAGTCTTGAGATAAATGTAAGCTTCTTAAAAGTTCTAAATCAATGGTAGTGGGGGGGTAGTAATACAAGTCTGCTTTGTAACATCAGAATTTCCCAGAATATCATTTATGTTAACCCTTTACACCACGAACCATACACTAATCTGATAAGAAATGGGCAAGAAGGTATACACATTACATATGCAGCTTTTTGAGACAAATATCAAGAATGATCTCCCTTGATAGTGTGTCTTGTTAAGTCCATTTCTTTAATTTGATTGTCTCCCCTCCATATTCATTTCTGTGACAAACATGGGATAGGGTCATGATCTGTTGTAGCTATGGAATAGATTTAAGTATACTATAAACTAAATCAAATCCATACTGGTACTGAGGCCAATCAAGTATC
This sequence comes from Spisula solida, assembly GCA_947247005.1. Taxonomy (NCBI): domain Eukaryota; kingdom Metazoa; phylum Mollusca; class Bivalvia; order Venerida; family Mactridae; genus Spisula; species Spisula solida. The sequence goes on along the minus strand of OX365947.1, from coordinate 34,356,898 downwards.
AAAGAATTTTGACTATCAATGCAAAAACCAGTATGAAATTTCTTACTTCAGTTTAGCCCATTTACTTTTAATGTCCTTTTGGTCATATTTATATTATTTTTTACTTTTCAAATTAATGTTTGCTGGCTAAGCCCAAAACAAAGATGACATGTAAATTCTTCACATCAATGCTATTTTGTACTATCTCTACCAAGTGGCCAGTGCCCCACTACTAGTTCAAGCCATGTTTGAAGGTATTGAAGTGATACAAATTGCTGTGATGCAGATGAGATACATTTGTCTCAATGTTCTGTATAATTCTATAAAATATTCAAGAATCGAATTAGTTAACTTTGTACCCTAGCAACTACCAATCTCATTTCAGAAATTTCTAGATTTCATTAATGTGCAGTTTGTGGCTCACTGTCATTTGAACTGTAAACAGTCTGTCAAATCCATGACACAACCAGCTGGGGAAATCTGGAAGGTTCAAGTTTATGATCCTTCAAAACTTAAATACATCAAATTCATCATAATTTCATGAATATTTCCAATTCCTCAATTACTGAAAAAAGTTGTAATGATGTGTATATCAATAACATTATTATTGTTTTGCATAGAATTTAAAGATTCACAATATACACTAGTCGGTGTGAATTCGGAAAAATAGTGCTACCAGAATAAAGATTATATATGAAATAAGATTCCCTGGGACGTGTTTCATGCAGAGGAGTAGCACAGAGCCTTGAGCGTGTTCCCTGCTGAGGGGTAGCACAGAGCCTGGGGCATGTTTCAAGCTGAGGGGTAGCACAGACCCTGGGCGTGTTCCATGCTGAGGGATAGCATGCACAGGGCCTCAAGCGTGTTTCATACTGAGAGGTAGCACACTGAGGGCCTTGGGCATGTTTCATGCTGAGGGGTAGCACAAAAGCCTGGGACATGTTTCATGCTGAGGGGTAGCATGCACAGAGCCTGTATTATGGCGCATGTTTCATGGCGAGGGGTAGCAAAGAGCCTGGGACATGTTTCATGGCGAGGGGTAGCAAAGAGCCTGTGACATGTTTCATGCTGAGGGTTAGCATGCACAGAGCCTGTACTACATTTTAGAGGATATATAAGAGCATTATGATTGTCATTATGTGCAAAATCACCCCCTGGAATAATGCATGTTTTGTTGAATGTTATGTTGTGTTTACAGTCAGCCACAATGTCCATGGTTTGAAAGTATTGAGGCGAGTGTTTAGGATTGTCAGGTTGTGGGATCAAATCATGGTGATCTTGTAGGAACTTGGTAGAATTGTGATGATCGTGGCAAATATTTTGATGGTCAACAATTTGGCCATGATTGTCCTAATTTTTCATTTTAATCGTTAGGAATCGATAGAATAAGGTGGAAATCATTTAGAGTGCAACCTTGACATGGTGTATTGGACCCATTAATGCCCCATCTTCGTAAACTAGGATAGTCACAATTCCTTTTAATTCTACTATATTTTATAATTTATTTTCATTTTTTATATTTTTTAAGTGGATTAATTTAGAAAATAAGGAGAAAATGCATATTCATCTAGGAGGGGAATGGGGCCAAATTTCGGGTAAAAAATGGTGAAATTAGGGCCCAGACTGTAATCATCATTGGTGGAAGGTAGAAAACAGCAGATTAATCAGTTCAAATACAAGGGAATGTCATAGAATAAAAGGCATTTCACAATATGCATTTGATTTTATGAGACTCTAAAGACATCAAATGTAAACTGTTACGGTATGAATGTTTAATTGAAGTTTTTTCGATTTTTTATACTCCTTTGTGTTTGTAGCATGCTGCAAACATGACAATCTTAGTCAGACAATCATAGTCAATTGGAGGCCATAAAAAGCATTAGAGCTTAGCAGAACTTTATAACATGAGAGATCTAAACAGAACGCAATCAAATATTATAAAACATGATATCATAGCATATTGGTGGTATCACTACAAAATGTCAAAGTTATGATTTTGGTGTTTTGGGGATAAGTCATTATAATTGTAAAGACGGATCTCATCTTTCTGCAAAATGCTGAAGCCATCTTCCAATCAGAAAAGCCTACGAGAGCATGTTTGTGGTAGCGAAACACCAAACCTATTGTAGATTCTGCATATTGTGGTGTAGAAGTTACTAGAACGCAGGAAGTATGTCTTTTTGACATGTTATTTGACCTACTACAAATAAAAGACCGAAGCTGTAGTGCACCAAGTATATCAAGCAAAATACCGAACACTTAATTCAGTTCCTTATCTACACTGCCGCCTCCGTAGCTCGATACACATTTTTCAAGTTAAACATATTATTTAGGCAATAACATTGCCAGCGAGGTCATAAATAGTGTTGTCATTGTGTTCAAGTAAGCCCTTTTGCAAATTCTTATCTTTTGGCTAAAATAATCCCGACTATTGTACCTGGTTGCTCTATTCGCTATATGCAGCCTCCCCCTGACGTAAATCTCGCACATTGTTGCTCAACTAATTCTGTAATCCCGGAAAACGGGTTTTATCCTGTAATGTTGATATGGTGAATAGAGTGTCTGACGGCTGAGTGTCAACAGTTTTAATACATCGTGAGAATACGCAAAATGAGGGATGCGATAATGGAATACTGAACAAGAAGAAATAAGATACCATACATTTTTTATCTATAACTTTATTCAAAATTTAATCAGGTTTGGTTACCAAAACAAAGACCCAACCCAGACACTGTCTGAGACAACCAGTGGACAATCACCAATAAGATAAAATATTGTTATCTGGCAATACAAGCTGCAGTGTGCATGATATATTTTATTTTTTGGGTTACATCAAATTATGTGTTACACTTTGTGCAGCAATGATTGATAAAGAATATGATTGATTATTAATTTTGTTCTTTGTTCTCAATACAAAATGTAGTTAATATAGCAATTAAACAGAAAATGAAATTTACTTAATTGATATTTAATTGGTTGTGAAATTGTAGTTATTGTACACATGCATATATACATGTATGTAGCCTGTAGGTGTTTCATATAATGCAGTGATTAATTATGTAGTTAGGTGAATTATAAATAATGAACACTGCACATCAGACTGATGTTTTAGCACGAATATGACCCAGATTATAGCATGCAGATTTGAATACAGTACAGTATGTTCAGTAGATAGATCAGCATATCAGTAATTTCATAAAACAGCTCACTTCATTATAATTCTACTAATCAAGACTCTTTTGGATTATGTTTATCATAATAAACAGATTAATGAGTTGTGTTTTGTGAAATTTATTAGTTTAAGTTGTTTTTTGGACTGCCGTGACGTAATAAGCGTGTACCTGCACTTATGCAATAAAAATGCAGTTGCTGTTCTACTGTGTCTAAAAATAGTAACAGTTACGTCAAACAACAGTAAAAAGTGCAACACATATCGTAGTTTAACAGCATTTCTCGTGTCTGACAGTCCCTTGTAAGTCGCGAAATTAAGAGGAATATTACTAAACTTACCGATTGATAGGAAACTGACAAAATATCCTAAGAATATGCCACAGTTAATCCACATTTTCGACTCAAATCGCAGACATTTTCGTTATGCAGACTTGCACACAGTTACAACATGGCGAACTTGTAATATCAAAATCGGTCAACTGTCTAGACGAATATTCGTCTAGGTCAAAGCACGGTTTGTTTATCGCAGTATTGAATATACTATCGACTAAGTCCGGTGTGAATGGTCATTTTAACAACTTTACTATAGTCCAAGCACGACTGTGCTCTACTCGCACTATTTATAAATTCGATACACAAATTATTAGTGTATTGCATCTGAAGTGGGATCGTCCTATTTTGACACTTGAGTCGGCGACGTAAAATGGAATAATACACTTCAAATTGTGGGGGATTCAATAGTGACATGCATGTAACAGTAAAGCGAATTTAAACTCAGTGAGTTCGTTTTGCACGAAGGATAACTCACATCTAACGATCAAATAGACTCACGAACATAGAATCTGATTTTATCGGATATATTTTCTAATCAAATTTCAATATGCATGCTGCGCAATATTTGGAAGTAATCAATGCATGTTATGCGCACACATACTTGAATAATCATACACAATGCAACTGCGCAACAGTTTCGACGGCGTAGCAGACGACTAGTTCAGGGGGCGTCGTTCTAAGCTGTGTAATAGTACGTTCCTGGGAGGATGGGGGGATTAACCAGGCGATATACAATGCATTTGACAGGCGTTATTAATTAAATTTACCAACGCATTCTATAATAATTGACTTAAACACCGACAATTCTAGTACAGTTTGTTATTGATTTTGGCACCAACTGTCGCATACAAAGTAAGCAGACGACAGTATTTTACGTGTAGCTTCTGTATTGACATCACATCTTTTGGACACTTAAAGTTTTTTGCAGGACACACACCTTGCAAGAAATAAGAAATGCATAAACGTGAAGCATGTAGGTCCCAGACGTGTAGATAGTGATTTGTCCAGAGACTATATAGAGCTCTCTGATTGGTCCCAAAAATATAATGAACCTCACTGCCTAACTAAAATATACATATATTTAACAGCAAAATTAATCTATATAAATTATACGACAAAAAGCGTCATGTTACAAATTATGCAATTACTAGCTCGCACATGTTCAATTAAGATATGCATGACGACGTAATTGATTATGACGTCATTTTCAGCATGACGACAATCTGATTATTTTATGTATTTACCGGAGTCAATTATATAAAACAAGTACAGATTTTTGTTACTCTAAATTTACTCGCAATATCCAGTGTCCTCAGCTGCCGAGATTTATAGCTATAATATACTAAGAAAGGTCTTACATGAAAAAAATGCATATCAGGATTACCTCCCATTGTTTTCTATTTTATAGTGGAAGGGAGGTAATCCGAAGAGTGGGTAAAACCTAAATGGAGCTAAATAATGAGTTTTAATATTTTTTTCTTCGAGATAAGCACATACACTTTTTCACGAACTTTATCTGGAAAACAGGAGCACGACTGCATTTTAAACAAGCTCACGAACGCAGAGGGGCATGCACACGACAGAAAATATCAAGTGAACATGTACGTATTTGGTCAAAATAAATGAGTAGGCACCCTTATTGTAGGGACATGCTCCTTCGGATAAAAGAATTTTATGATTTTTGATCGATTTTTTTTTATTTTATACCGTCGCATGTACATACGGGCATGTTTTCATACCAAATATCAAGAACAAAAATGGTGGCTCGTTAAAGAAAAACGCATCTCAACATTGATTGTCCGAATAAAATGAAACAAATATTGCCTACGTTTATGTGGGGCGGGGGGGGGGGGGGGGTCTGATGTCCACTTAAATATTTTTTCTGAATAATGACACAAGTTATGCCAGCAGGGGCGTAGCTAGAGGTATTGAATGTGTACGCAAAATGGCTAGGGGGGTCTGGGGGCTGGTCTGCTCCCCCGGAAATATTTTGTTCGCTAGAACGTCTCTGGTGCGTTCTGGCGTGTTTTTTGCTTCATCTTTAACATTATTTTACTGATAAAACCAGGTTTTTTTGTTTGTATAAAGCTTTTAAAAAGTTTTTCTAAGAAATGCTGAAAATACTAAAGGCTTACCCCCTTAGGGCTTAGGCATCAGTTTTTATTGCATTTTTTGATCATTTATTTTTTTAACTTTTTAAAAAACATGTGTACGCAGCTGCGTATTTTGCGTACAGGTAGCTACGCGCCTGGCCAGTCTACACAAACAGGCACCGTTTTTACCGAACTTCATCTATATATACAGCATTCTTATTTGTTTGCAGATAAAAGAAAAAGTGCAGAAATTAATAATAATAAAATAATACACACGTATATGATGTCAATTATATAAATAATATAAAGAATAAATGGCCACTTTACTATACTAGACGTCCACTAACAACGTTAAGTATCACGAATGATAATTTACAAAGCAATATATGACTGTGAAGTATTCTATTATATTAGTCGTCTGCACAATAATAACACCGTTCTTTGTGCTATGAATTCGGCGGGCTTTTTTCAACCACAGAGTCAGTATTAAAATGCAAACGACATGTGGTTTCCATAGGTTTCTTGTCTTCATTGCATGTCTACATTGCAAAAAATAATGCAAACGTGAAATTTGAAACCGGAAGTCGTTTTCTACAATTTCCCTTTGAAAAGATATTGACTTACAAAAGGTCTGACCCCTAACTTTTGGTGTCAACTGACATTCTCATAATACTTTGTACATGTATTGTATTGTTTCGTGATTTGAACACCTTACGTACTTGATGCGTGTATGCGTAGTACGAAGATATTGACGTGATCCTAAACTTTTTAATGACCATATATTATAGCCCGGAGAATTTGACACGACTCTCGACCTTCTACGTCGTATAATCCCGGTAACATAATTATGTTTTCTTAAGGGGAAAGTATCACGAAGACGCTCGAGATGTTATACCAACACACATATTAAGGAACGATTTTGCACGATTTGCTCGCGAAAATTTGTATATTCAACGCAAGAATCATTTAATATATTCATGCGTAAAGGTCAGGATCATGTCCAATTCTCTGAGCTATACAAGGCTATTGCGTAGAATATATCAATTTCTGCTAACACATCGTGAAATATCGGTCCTTATATTCGTGTTTTTATTACACATCAAGCGTATTCATGATACTCACCCCCTAGTATTTGAAACCCTCTCGATAGCCTAGTGGTTGAGGGTCCTTCCTTGGTTCTTGCGTTTGGATCCAATGCTTGAACTAGTATAGTGCTTGGCGTTCACATGAAAAAAGTAAAGTGACCTTCTCTTCTCTCATGTCCTTTGTTGGTCGATGGATTCCAACATAAATGAGATGTTAAACTTGAGTGATAAATAAAAGTTGTTTGCTACATTTTGTAACTTGACAGTTTTCCCGGAGCTAAGGGTCAAAACTAACGACAACTGTACTCATTACACCTTACACGTTCTGATTTTGATATGTAGAAGGAAGAAAATTACCATTATGAAGCTATTCTGTATTAGACTTTTCGATTTGGTCAAAGAATATACTGCTGGAACCAAACAAAGGCACAATGGGACCACATATGATAAACGAGTGTGTGTATAAAATCCTACTTCAAAAAAGTACTGCAAGCAAGATTTGGAAATATTTTGAATTCTGCACCGGATTGGATATTAGTGTTCAGTCTTTTTTGTCACTAATAATCAAGTGAAATATTGAACGAGGGGTGTTCACATTGGAATGCAACTAAGCCCATAAAATGTATCATTGATATATTTTAATGAAACTAGCTTTTGATCACCTAGCAGTATTCATCTGCATATATATATGCGAAGTTTCAATCAGATAATCCATTTTTAAAATGCGATTTTTTATTATCATGCATATGGTCACTGTGCAATGAAAGCACTATTGTTTTTATTATTTTATTTATTTTGTTTTGTTATTTTCTGATCAGTTTTATTTACATGTTTGTTTATATGTTTTCTCTTTTACTTTGAAATTGTTTTAAACTTTGGATTGCCTTTTATGTAAATATCAAAATTGTATACCCGAGAGGGTCCAGAATTTGGAAAATAAACTATATTCTATTCTATTCTGTGCATATACTGGACAAGAGCCAAACCGAGATCTTAACGTGCCTGATATTTCTTTCTGACCATGCATTACAGAGTCTTGGAAACAAATAAAGGTCACAAGGGACAACGCTTGACAAATAAGGATGGTCGGAAAGCTCAAGAATTTTTACACTTTACAGAAAGTCGCGTAAATGGCTGCTGCATGTGTAGGCTCATTGCTCTGCAACAGTATGTCATCCTTCAAACCAGTATCTGGGCGGCAGCGATTGTCGGAGTATCTCTTCCATTTCTGAAGGAAGTTATCTTTGTTAAAGGCTTGGCATTTACCCATTGTCCATTTTATACATTGAATTGAATGGAAGAAACTTGTTTTATATAAGAAAATGTGTATATTTCTACTGGCGGGCGCCCATGATGTGTTGTGCAATGCGAACTTTTGTTCTGTCTTTGCTGACCAATATTTGTTTATGGATCAGTTGCATGGGTGACAAATGGACCCACGTCTCGTTTATGGTCATTACATTTGCAAACCGTCGACTTTTTCTATTAAGAAAATGGTTTAAATTATTTTTGACAGTTTGCAAGGGCATGTGTGCTGGCGTCTCAAAGCAGATAGGGGTATCCACACTGCACGTATCTACCTCATTTTTGTAATATGCTTGGTAATTGTATGAAATTATGAATATCTCCTAATGATGTGCCAACACATTGAGCTACTTGCTTAATTGTAAATCTTCAACAAGTTTCCAAAAAAATATTAGATTTTTGCAACCCTTTTCTAGTATGTTGGGGTATGTGGATGACGTGCTACTTTCGAGGAGCTGATGAATAAGACATTGCATTACACCATTTCACCATACAAGTTAATTTAGATAGTTATGGTATTTGCTCCCGCATTAATATAAAAAACAACGATTCTTAAATGGGGCCGAATTTGGTCAGAGAAAAGAGACATTTTCACAATCATTTAAGCATTTGTGTACACGAGTAGATATTATCAATTAACCTATTGTTACAGCTACACTGAACGGATTTTAAAATGTGAGGTATCAATTTAAAGATGATACAATGCTCTTTGATATACAGTTCACTATTTTTTAAAATTCATTAATACAACAAAGATATATTATCACTTGCATTCCAATTTGACCTACCCTCGTATGCATCGGCTGAGCACGTAGTAAGTTGTCCCTGGTAATCTACAACCTTTCTTTTCAGCACACTTGCGCGCTACGCCCTGGTATAAAGTAGTTTTAATTTATTTAATCAGACAACTCCGTAATTAGAGGCCCGGGAACGCGTTAGGGCGAATCCAGCAAATCCCTTTTTTGCCAAAGGAATCTGTTCTATCTGGGTGAAATATATCAACATTGCATTCTTTTCTAGCTTGCAAAATAACTCTGTAAAGTAAACATTTAAAGTACTTTGTGTAAGCTGTTAAGATCGCCAATGCCTATTTCTAGCTTCTTCACAGGACTAAATATTGGTGCGTCGGGTTCGAACACACACCACCTTTTCGTCAAAGTAGACTTTGATCTAAATGAAATATAATTATAAAATTTGCAGTTTCTCTAGCTCACTTTGCTTGCAATGGATCTTCGTCAGTCATATCCGTCATTATCAAGTAACTAATAGTATAGAGCAAGTATGTGGCATGCTGTTCAGAACAAGTAGCTTGCTTCGCTCGCACAATGATTTTACCAGTTGAGATTGAGTTTGTGTGGTGATTGTTCTCAGATAAACTTTTCTAGCTCGCTTAGCTCACAAAATAACAAACCAGTAAATAGCCAAGTAGAGAGTTTGTTTAGCATGTTGCTCGGATAAACTTTACATTATTTCTAGCTCGAACAACATCTGCATACTTAATATTTTGTTTGTGTGACATGCTCCTCAGATGAACATTGCATTTTTCCACAAAACTCTTGTGGGCACTGATTCCTACCAGCAATAGTGTGTTTAGCAGGAGGGGCACACGCTACCCTTTACCTCTTTAAGACGTCATTTCCCACCCCGTTTGAACAGTCCTAGTAACGACTGTATGATGAGCGAGTTGGGATGGAGGAAAATATGGGGGGGGAGGATAACCCGGTCAGAAGAGACCCCGACCATGAAGAAATGGACAACGGTTTGTATAATTAAATATTCTTAATGACAAATATATGCCTGTATATTATACCAAATATTATGTTTTAAAAGCTTGTGATTAATTTCTTCTGGTCTGGTATAATTCAATGATTCGATTAAATATCAGGAGGACGTCATGCACGTCCGATTACCGTTCAACAATATACAAGGGAAACCACTGCTATTTGTATAATTTAGCGTTTACGTACGAGTAACCTCCCAATCTTATAAAGCCAGGTTTCAGGAATTTCCGTATTATTATTGTTAGCTCATTCTTTTTCAAAATGTGAACGAAGTAAAATATAAAAATAAATTTCGAAATAATTGAACATTGTAAGCAAAAACATACCCTAAAAATGTACTGGTAATATAGGCTAAAAGCGCGCGACGTTACGGACGTGATCACGTATGGGTTGCGTGTAAAATTCGATACCTACAGTACCGATTCATAATAAATAAATATCAAAGTACTGAAGTACTGTTTCTAGGGGAAATCGCAATTCTGGGTATTAATAGGGTTTCACATTTATGGTACTGAATTTCAAAACAAATGTTAATATTGTGACAAGGTTTCTGAGACGCGGAAGCAGCTGAATCATTCAAATCACACCTCAACGGACCCATCAGAATACTTGAACTCGTGAAGGCAAGGCACCTGCTGTAGTTCTAAGTAATATGTCACAATGTGTGTTCGATTCCAACGTGTTTCATCGTGTTTTTCGTTCTTCACTGACATATAGTTTCATAAGATGCTCGTTAAAGGAATTATCAAACATCGAATGTACCTGCGGACATCAAGACGTACCAGTCCTGATATATATTTTTGCAGGTCAGACTCGCGTAATAAATAGAATAAAAAACATTTGATTAAACGTTTCCGTGCAAATTATTTTGATGGTAGTAAACCAAAAGAATGCAAGAAATGGAATAATGCATCAATGGGCGCAAGAAAATATAAGCTAGCGTCTAAAAACTTCACAAAGTCATAATTCCACAACTCTTCAGCTGCATAATTATGTAAATTATAAACCATCCGGATATGATACGATTCGCGAGAACGAATAAGATAGGGGTCGAAACACAAAAGACGATATGGTCTGGATTTTCGACGGGAAATTGTATACACAGCAGCGCACGGACAAGGGTTGGCCTAACGACAGACGCAAACTATTCAAGTTAGCTGATGATCTATGGCAATTCAATGGACCAAACGTCGATCAATACTATTAACACGGGCGCAAGAAAATAGAAAAAAACTAGAAACTAAAAACTTATTCCATAATTATACCTGGGTACGAACTGGATATGGTACGAATAGCGCGAACGAATAAGATGGGGACGAAACATAAATAACTCATATGGTCTCGACTTTCGGCGGGAAAATTTATGTAACAGCGCTAGGAAAAGGGTTGATCTAACGGTAGATCCAAAGTATTTAGCTGAAGATCTCTGGTAAGTTAAAGGACGAAACGTGGATTAATACTATCAACAAATGCAAAATATTGTAAAAGAAATATGCAGGAAATTACAGACCTGTTAGTTTAACATGTATTATTTGTAAAGTCATGGAGAGTATAGTTCGGGAGGGTATAGTGAATCACATGAAGATGAATAAGTTATTTAGTGACAGACAATATGGATTTATTTCTGGGAGATCAACAACACTTCAATTATTGACTGTAATTGATAAGTGGACTGAAATACTGGATAAAGGTGGAGTTGTTGACGTAGCGTATTGTGACTTTATGAAGGCATTTGATAAAGTGAGCCATGTGAAACTTCTACATAAACTTGAGATGTACAATTTCGGTCAACCATATATAGCATGGATTAAAAACTTTCTAAGTAATAGGAAGCAAAGAGTGATTGTAAACGGAGAGGCATCAGAATGGAGATCAGTTACTAGTGGTATCCCACAAGGATCGGTCCTAGGACCAATATGTTTTGTACTATACATAAATGATTTACCTTCTAGTATATCTAGAGATAGTGAAATATTTTTATTTGCGGATGATACTAAAATATTCAGAGAAATCATGAATGTAAATGACTGTGTGAATCTTCAGTCTGATATCTTCGATATGAAAAAATGGTCAGATAAATGGCTTCTAAAATTTCATCCTGACAAGTGTAAAGTTATGAGGATTGGTAAAAGGAATATTGATCAATTTGATTATAAACTTGATGAGAAATTTCAACCAATGTCAACGTGTACTGAGGAAAAAGATATAGGCGTTATCATTGATGATGAACTGTCATTTGAAAAGCATATCACAGAGAAAGTGAATAAAGCTAACTCCATTGTGGGAATAATAAGACGAACATTTGAGTATATAGATAAGAAAATATTTAAGACTCTCTTCACAGCTTTAGTAAGGCCTCATATTGAGTATGCCAATCAAGTTTGGAATCCTTACGTAAGGAAGCACATTGACATGATTGAAAATGTTCAGCGAAGGGCTACCAAACAAGTACCAGGTTTGAAAGATTTGTCATATGAAAATCGATTGAGAACATTGAACTTACCGACTTTAACATACAGAAGAATAAGAGGTGACTTGATTGAAACTTATAAAATTTTACGTAATAAATATGATCCAGAAGTGTCAGCGTTATTCGACATGAGTGAATTCCAGTCTACTAGGGGACATAAATATAAGTTGTACAAAAAAAGACCAAGATTGAACGTAAGAAAGAATTCGTTCTGCTTTAGAGTTGTTGATTTGTGGAACCAACTACCAAAAGATGTTGTAAATGCTGAATCGGTGCACTCATTCGAAAGACGATTAGATAAATTCCTTCAGGATCAGCCTGTGAAATATGACTATCTCCAATCCATAAATATCGGTGGAAGTTATGATATTCCCATTAACGACGAAAACATAGAGCTGGTGTTACAGGCTGACGACAGCCTTCTACCAGAAGGACATCTGTAAGTATCTGTAAGTAAATAGTAAAGAACAAGCGCACGTTAGATTAGGAGTTTATAGCTAAACTGTAATATGAATGTTAAAACCACAAAATGTGAAAAGTTCGTCTGCTCAACGGGTTACTTTTAACAGTGACATTTTTATCGCCCCTCAAAAATCATTAGTCATTTTACAGCGCGTAGGAATTTATTCGCACAAATACATTTTCTCATCCAAATAAGCTTTCAAAAAGTTCACACAATACGAACAAATAAAAATATATTAAATTGTTGAAACAAATGTTCTCATAAATGGTCGAAAATTACGATATTGGTTGAGATTTGCAGGCACTTCTTTCTTGCTCGGATGAATTGGTCGTGGAGAAATTACATCGTTAAAATCGTAGTGATTTCAGGATTGTGTGTAATACAAATACTGGGGTTCCCCCAGTAAAAATGGAAGTCATAAGCCCAGAAACCAATAATGGGGGCTGAAAAAATATCGTATTTTGGGGTCCGTATGGTCAAATTGTATGGTGTAAATTGGTACCTTTGAGGGCATTGTATGTTCTTTCGATAGTCATGGGCGCCGTAGATCGATGTTGGCTGCACACCCACAAGAAGAGAAATAGTCTCACCGAGAGACTCGAATGCAGGTTTCCTTAGGTAGCCTAAAGACCAGGGGAAGTTAAATGTCAAAGGGAGGCTGAACGACTGAAAGCGGCTCTTAAAGATGGTAATTTTTATGTCACATGAGTGTACACCATATTAAAGAGTTTATCTCGGGGATGAAAGTAAAGGTGGGTTCACTCTAGGAACTTAACCCAAACGTCGGCACTTTTATGTTTTTCGTTCACTCAAAGAACGTTTTGTATCACACACACCCACACACATCAACATTCACGAACATTGCATAGCACTTGACAGCGTGGACTAGCGCTCGGCAGCATTTTCATGCGTTGTAGTCATATTCTTTGTCCAACTTAGACGACGAGTCGGCTTTTGTGTAACGTTCACCTACGCTAACCCCTTGCGTTACAAGTACGTTGATTACGTCTGATACCCGTTGATATACGTTAGACAAGCGTTCAGCTAGGCTGAGAAGATCGCCTATGTTAGCCCTTGCGTTACCACCGCGTTCATTGCGTCGGGTATCCATTGATTTCCGTTAAAAAAAGTTGGGATAAATTTACCAAAATCACCAGCTTTTCAACAGACGTTTGTCAACGGAGTCCGACTCAATACAACTTAGTTTAGCGTTCAGGGACTGAAAACAACTTACACCAACGTTTATTTCCACGCTTCAACCACAGGCCTAAGAAATTATATCACAAAATACAGAGTTTTGAAATTCCCCATCTTCCCGTCATTATATACAGTATAGTAATGACGGGATGGTGGGGAATTTCAAAACTCTGTATTTTGTTCTAATATAATTTCTTAGGCCTGTGCTTCAACAAAGCTTTATATTCAACTTTTACACTCGGGGTTGGGTGTTTGTCCAAACGTTTGTAAACGTCGGTCCAAACGCCGTAGTGTGGACCAATCTTAAATAATGATCAGGGAACAAATTTTGGGATCATGTGTTTATTAAATTGGTCTAAAAAGTTAGCAGTAGAACTGATATTGAAAATATATGCACTAGTGTAGGGGCGTATGCGGGGTTGAACGGATGATACCCACACAAGCCAAGTGGTTGGTGAGGGATGGGGACCCTCGTGATGAAGGAAATTTGAGGAAATTGAGTACATGGAAAACATATATGGTAGACTCTGCTTAAGCGCTCCATATCTGGGAGAAAATAAATGAATTTAGCCACCTGTCGAGCTTATCTTACAATATGAAGGGCACAGCAGGGTCCTAATCTATAATGTATTGTAGCGGGGTTGGTTCGGGAGGGGTGTTCCCTCCCCCCTTAGCATGTTTACTCAAGTTTTGACTGAAAATGATGCAATTTCGATTTTGGCCTTTGTTTGCCATATTTATGAGGTAACCTCAAACTGATGTTATGTACGTATCTCACTGGTTACGCCCCTGTTCACACCGTTCATATGTCGATGGTACAGAAAATCTGTACAAATTGGTAACATTATCAATCAACATGTTTGGTTTAGATATTCTATAATAACACCGACCTAGAGCTACAACTATTGTTTTGACTGCTGAAAGTTCAGCACAATATGTTGTTTACGTTACGTTTGCATTAGGTAAACAACTGGGTTACTTATTACTTGTCACTTTTAACTTGTCATCCATGAATATCCATGCTTATCCGTTGTCAAATCAGAGTTGTTATTTTAACTCATCAAAACATTCTTATTGTACAAAAACTAAAACATACGGAGATTAATTAGCGACATGTCAAAAGTATTCGACAATAATAAAAGTGTCGTGTAAACATACTTCTATTAGCGTGTCCGAGTAAGACTGAAATATATAAATACGTATTTAAATATCGAACTGTTGAACGGATGTATAACATGCATATTGATCTATTTCCCCTGTGATGGAACTACTCTAGATATCACGATCAATGTTTTACTGCCAGTAATTTAATAATAGTTTAAGGAGATCCATACGTACGCACACTCGGCTATGTATGCTCCCGGTATATTCCCTTCAAATAACCAGACAACTCCCCCCCCCCCGAACATCTCCCACCATGGAATCACAGTTCGAAGCGACCCGGTGGTATATTGGTTAACATTAGAGCCCCTCTTCTGCATGGCATGTATGGAAAAGTTACGGGTTCGATACCTTCTGGTTACTTTTCAAAAACCATTAAAAAACAGTGATACGCATACCTCTCTCGTTTTGGATTTCATTTTAATACTGGTTCCAGGATTTGTTTATCTTGTGTCAAGATAATGAAGAAAAAAAACACGTGTTCATTTTTGTAGAAATTTTAAGAAGAAGAATACCACTAAATACTTTCGTCCATTGGTCACCGGCCTCAAAGCATGAAGCGAATGCATATTGCATACGTATAGTAGTATCATTTACAAATATTGTATAGTCCGTTAGCTACTAGGCTGGACCCCCATAGACCTTAAATATCTTTTAAAGTAATTATGCAGTTTGATGAAATTGGTATGGTAGACTGAATTACCTTTACCAACTCTGTGTTTAAATTTCCGAATTTTTTACGGACTCATTATTTTTCCCCATTGTGTCTAATGTATTAAATTTTGTATTTTAATCAACAAATGGACAGGGGGTAAAATAAGCCATTACGATCAGGTAGTTAGACTAATGCTATTGTATTTGTTATAAATGTAACGGGACATATATGGATAACCTTGACCTACATTTGACTGATCATCTATGTGTATATAGTTTAGGCCCACCTTCTGATTGTAATGCTCATTTGTATAAACAGAGTCTTGAGGTGAGCTTAAACTTAAAACACATACACTTTGATGTATGGGCCTCATTATATAATTATTTGCACTCGTCACTGGTGTGTTACTTAAGTTATATTGGACCAATTTGCTTACCTTTGCTGTTCCAGTCACTTCAATCACCCTTACGTATTTACCCTGTCTTAGACTTAAAATCTACATTGGAAGTAAATACAAAGTACACTTTTTTTTGGACCAAAAATTATGTTTTAATTTATGAGAGTTGGTAAGGTTAATTTATGAAGATGTTGTGAAGAAGATCTTACTTCGGTTTGTTGATATATGTTACTTGGGGCTGTATTACTGTGCACACAAACTGTGGTTGACTGTCTTCCAAGATCTAAAAATAATCAAGAAGTGTGTCCTTTCCTCAAATGTATTTTACACAGGTATAGTTCTTAAAACATAGAAGTCGGTATCAAAAGTGCCTTCTCCAAAGAAGGACACATTTTAAGGAAAGACCGAAAAGAATAATTAACCAATCAAAAAGCCGAATAAAATTTAAGACATTTTGTATTGACCAATGAAAAAGGAGTTTGAAAATTACTTAACACGTCTTGCTCATTCTGACATAAAAGAATGTTTGAGCCTCAAGCGACAAAAAGGTGTAATTGGCTTGTAATTGCCAATCACCGAAATCCGGCTGAAATGCAGTATTCCGGAGACAAACCGGCTACTTCGCTGATACTGTTTCAATGTTTTTTCGCACCTTTATTGTTAACTGTTTTTTGTACCATATGTTTCAATCAAACAAAAATGCACTCATTCAACATGTCAATAATTACAACATACATAACGAACACCAATCTATTGTTGTAAAAATACCCGTATTTTTTAAAAAATGCCGAGCATAGCCTTTATTTGCCAGTCAGCTTTCCGCTGAAATATGGCAGGCATATATGTGTGCCAACACCCGGTTTTGAACCCGGGTCGCCAGATTAGACGGCAAGCGCGCTAACCATTAAGCTACGGAGGCCACATTTTTCAACACACATACTTAAAATTATAGAAATCCATTCTTTTGTGTAGAAATAGATTATCTATAATATCTGTGGAAATTCCCAGCATACAATTTCAACTTCAACAATTTAGATGTTAAAATATAACCCCAACTTATAAATAACTCATATTTAATTAACATTCAGTACAAGAAAAAATCACAATGTTTAGGGCATAACAAAGATATGCCGATTTTTTATTCTAATTTGCGTTGTACTTTTTAAGATATTTAAGGTTTATGGGGGTCCAGCCTAGTCGCTAACGGACTATAATTAAAAAACTAAAGCGGGTAACTACTTCTGTTATCTCATGATGGGTGTGGTGTAATGTAATGTCACATCATTAAGTTATTGAATTTATTAACATACACCGCCTCACCCGATACAAACGGAAATTACCGAGCTTTCAAGATGAAGATTGCGCCTTACGGTTGCGGTAAAACGTCCGGGTAGAGTGTAGGAGACCGGGGTTCGTTTCCAGGCACAGCCATACCGAAGACGAAAGATCTCTTGTAATACTCACGTACCGACCACGAATGAGTTATAGAGAGTGATTCATATCATAAGTTGTGGAGCTATCGACCTAAAATAGAGTCTATGTTCGTCTCACGATCTCACTATACATACGTCGCAAACTGAGTTGTATATCATAAGCATAACTTGATACTTTCTCAATCAAAATTTTGATAGATCTATGTACAATTATTATTAAAGCAATTTACGTCGCTACATTTTACATGTGTTACGGTCCATCCGCCCAATCTCCCGCACGTGAGAAATGTATAAGTATTATGTAACGTATTCACACAACTTCTATAAAGTTATTTTCTTAAATGTAAAAATATTCAAGTCAATTAGAAATAAAACACCTCATTTTTTATCTTAACTGTTTTTATCGAGAAATAATAAGACAAATATTAAATTAAATAATAAAATATTTTATAAGTTTCAGGGCATATTAAAGACATGAACTAGTCCCGTGTAATTAAAAGACCACAATTACTGCATGGTTAAATAAAGGACATTTATCGTACCGTAAACACGGCTGATCAATGTATTCAGTGCGTATATTAGGATAACTACGGTATTGGAAGATATGTACAGAAATTCTCGTGTATTGTGTTATTACTACCGTTAGGAACAGCTCCAGAAAAACCTGTGCGATCCAATGTTCATTTATCCATCGTAGTGAGAAGTACGGCCTTTAGGATAACAGCATCTATAAATAGGACCAATAACCTTGAAGTGTGTGTAGTATCTTGTTGGATTTAATACAACGAAGTCTTGGAAAAAATGGTGTCTTCAATAATTCTTGTGTCCTGTACGACATTTGTTGTGATTTTTGCTTTAATCGGACAAGGTTAGTGGAAATGTTGTTTTATTGATTTATAGTCTATATAGATTTTTATATGCTTTGAGGAAGAGGGAGCGAACACCATTTACCCCCACTTAGCATTTCGCAATCTTCTGATCAATATTGGTTCCTATGATCTGATGATTTGTAAACTTGTATATATGCTACAATAGCATGCTATTGAATGGGGCAGATTTATGGGCGGGTTCTTAAAGTTCTCAATATCCCTCTGTTGTTCAGCCTCGGAATATTATATTCATATGCTTATAAATGTATAACGTGCGATTTTATACAAAGACAGATGCATCAACTAATTTGATATCAGGTTACTTGAATCTATGGTCGTTCATTTATAAAAATGCTCATCATTATTCATTAAGTATGACTGCTTATAGTATGATTGATCTGTTTAATTAGACTAATTTAATTTCTACTGCATACATATTTAAAATAAAACAAAACGCCCTATTTTACTATAATACGATTTCACCGTATACATGTACGTGTATACCTCTCGTTCATGAAGATTCATGAATGCTTGCGGGTTTATGTTAATTAAAATGATGTTTTATATACAAAAACATAAAAACGTCTACATGTAGACAGTAAATGTACTATCAGTACATGGTAACACAAACATCTGTCGGTCTTTATCAAAATCTCCCTAGTAAGTGTCAATTTCCGTTATACACTATACCAGAGAGACACAATGAAAGTACAAACGATATTCGTAGTTGTAGCACATCTAATCAGCGAATGTCATGGCTCTTTTTCTTCATGTATTGATTTTTAAAAACGTATTTTAAAAAAACTGACTATAACCACCATTACAACCTTCTGATATGTGTACTAGACTGTCACGAGATTGACTTGCTTGCTTGTGACTTAATTGCTTGTATAATTCATTAATTTCCCCTTCGGCATTTAATCTTTGTCCTCATTAATTAAATGTCCTCATGTTGAACTCGCGTTACTCGTAAATGTACAGTTCGACCTCTCTAGAGCGGCCCAACATAGAACAATATCCTCTCAACATAATCATTTGTGACCATTTACCCATCCAGAGCAACAACCTCTGTACTATGTACAACAACAACACTGTCAGTTTCCCACAGTTTGTTGCAACAATCACTTGACTACGGAGGCTCATCTACCAATGCCATTATTTCTGTGAAACTTTTAATACGAGACACCTGCATTCCGCTCGTGCTAAACAGTTAATAATGAAGTCATGTTCGGTCTATATTCACAAGAGTCATATGCTCCTTCGAGTACATGTACAGTAAATACGCACATGTATACCTACATGCAAGTATGAATACTCATTACGGAAAGTGATTTTTGTACCATGGGAAACATCCGGTTTTGTCAACCATGGAACAATCTGTTCATTGTTTCCTTTGTGTGTTTGTGCTCTTGTATACAAACATTGCTGTTTATTGTGACTAAATGAACACAGCTTGAATGTAATGCTAATGCAATTATAGCTTTTTCAAAACGATTTGTTAATCAATTTAAGCATGTTCTATTTAGGTAACGTACTTAGTGTTGTGTGCAATGTTTTAGTAGGTCCTAGTTATGTGTGCTGCCATTCAGTGTGGGTGCCACTTGACCTGATAGTTGGGGTGCTGTAACAAAAGGACTGATACACAATTACATTCTCGAATAAATTATTATTGTTTGATATTAAAATGACCATGGATGAGAAATGCCAAGTGACGTTATCTGTATTATCAAAAACTCCCCCAAGCCCTGTATGACCGAATATTATGGTTTCAATATAAAAGGGAATGCAATGATGTGTCCGGCGTTATCTGTATTATCTAAACTCCCTCAAGCCCCTGTCTTATCGAATAGTATGGTTTTAGTATAAAAGATTAAGATGTCTGGTTTAGTTGCCATGACATCCGTATCATATCACCTATCCATTGTCACATGATCATTTAAAAAATGTCTTTGCTTTGCTGGTATCATCCGAGGGACAATCTATTACAGTGCACGAGGCTTACCAATCAATATCCGCGATTATGTATATTCATTCAAGATTAGATTTACGTAAAGATGTAAATGCATTGCTCAATCTAGTTTACGTGATCAAAATATTAAAATTTGCATTTGAAGTTTGCAAATTCACATTTTGCAAGTCTTTACCCCATGTACAATAAACTGCACTCGATCAATCTCGTCAAGATCGCAGTTTTCGGTTGAATACGAATGACAAAACCACATAATACATGTAATACTGGTTTATTAGTGAAGTGATTAATACGATGTTGAATGCATGTACTACACCAACATGCAGACGTTATGTGGGTCGAGTTACCGCGTATTTTAATTGGTTCTTGATAACTTCAACTAACGATGTACATTGTTTACCGTACCTTACTATGGAACGCCATTGCCGCCTTCATATGACTAATGGTATTACGTGCAGTAGTTACATCATTACGTGCAGTAGTTACATCATTACGTGCATGAGTTACATCATTACGTGCAGTAGTTACATCATAACGTGCAGTAGTTACACCACTACGTGCAGTAGTTACACCACTACGTGCAGTAGTTACATCATAACGTGCAGTAGTTACATCATAACGTGCAGTAGTTACACCACTACGTGCAGTAGTTACACCACTACGTGCAGTAGTTACATCATAACGTGCAGTAGTTACATCATTACGTGCAGTAGTTACATCATAACGTGCAGTAGTTACATCATAACGTGCAGTAGTTACATCATTACGTGCAGTAGTTACATCATTACGTGCAGTAGTTACATCATTACGTGCAGTAGTTACATCATAACGTGCAGTAGTTACATCATAACGTGCAGTAGTTACATCATTACGTACATGAGTTACGTCATCACGTGCAGTATTTACATCATTACGTGCAGTAGTTACATCATTACGTGCAGTAGTTACATCATTACGTGCATGAGTTACATCATTACGTGCAGTAGTTACATCATTACGTGCAGTAGTTACATCATAACGTGCAGTAGTTACATCATAACGTGCAGTAGTTACATCATAACGTGCAGTAGTTACATCATTACGTACATGAGTTACGTCATCACGTGCAGTATTTACATCATTACGTGCAGTAGTTATATCATTACGTGCAGTAGTTACATCATAACGTGCAGTACTTGCATCATTATGTGCAGTAGTTACATCATTACGTGCAGTAGTTTCATCATTACGTGCAGTAGTTACATCATTATGTGCAGTAGTTACATCATAACGTGCAGTAGTTACATCATTGCGTGCAGTAGTTACATCATTGCGTGCAGTAGTTACATCATAACGTGCAGTAGTTACATCATAACGTGCAGTAGTTACATCATTACGTACATGACTTACGTCATCACGTGCAGTATTTACATCATTACGTGCAGTAGTTATATCATTACGTGCAGTAGTTACATCATAACGTGCAGTAGTTACATCATTATGTGCAGTAGTTACATCATTGCAGTAGTTATATCATTACGTGCAGTAGTTACATCATAACGTGCAGTAGTTACATCATTATGTGCAGTAGTTGCATCATTATGTGCAGTAGTTACATCATTACGTGCAGTAGTTTCATCATTACGTGCAGTAGTTACATCATTACGTACAGTAGTTACATCATTACGTGCAGTAGTTACATCATTACGTGCAGTAGTTACATCATTACGTGCAGTAGTTACATCATTACGTGCAGTAGTTACATCATATAATGCAGTAGTGACAGTATTACATGCAGTAGTTACATCATTATGTGTAGTAGTTACATCATTACGTGCAGTAGTTACAGCATTGCGTGCATCAGTGGTTACAACCCAACAACAGACAGTAGCACCACCACCACCACCACCACCACCACCAACAACAACCAAGACATTAATATAGAAAGCGTAGCTGGTTTAAATTCTATCTTCTTTGATACGTACATTTAGGCAAACGTCTGCGGAGATATACATGTGTATTTATCATACTATGCTACTAGTATATACTTATACCAATGCCTGGTGCGATCATGTGTAGCATCATTCACCACGTGTTCCATAGTAAAGTCTATTTTGAGCTGCTTTTGACGTTTTAGATAATTAGAAAATGCATTATAGATGAGAATGTTTTCTATTTTAACTGTACTTTCACTTGTAGCAGTCCGAGACTAATAGTGTGGTGATACATACACACGCATATCTATCCGAGTGAATATATCGTCTAGATAATCATGTAGCTCCGTTTGTAGGTCTATAATAGATCTTTAGTGCCATATATTGCCTCTGTCGTGACGATATAGTCTAGATATTCAAATAGCTCAGATCTCTATAGTGCCATATATTGCCTCTGTCGTGACGATATAGTCTAGATATTCAAATAGCTCAGATCTCTATAGTGCCATATATTGCCTCTGTCGTGACGATATAGTCTAGATATTCAAATAGCTCAGATCTCTATAGTGCCATATATTGCCTCTGTTGTGACGATATAGTCTAGATATTCAAATAGCTCAGATCTCTATAGTGTCATATATTGCCTCTGTCGTGACGATATAGTCTAGATATTCAAATAGCCCAGATCTCTATAGTGCCATATATTGCCTCTGTCGTGACGATATAGTCTAGATATTCAAATAGCCCAGATCTCTTAAGTGCCATATATTGCCTCTGTCGTGACAATATGATCTAGATATTCAAATAGCTCAGATCTCTATAGTGCCATATATTGCCTCTGTCGTGACGATATAGTCTAGATATTCAAATAGCCCAGATCTCTTTAGTGCCATATATTGCCTCTGTCGTGACAATATGATCTAGATATTCAAATAGCTCAGATCTCTAAAGTGCCATATATTGCCTCTGTCGTGACGATATAGTTTAGATATTCAAATAGCTCAGATCTCTATAGTGCCATATATTGCATCTGTCGTGACGATATAGTCTAGATATTCAAATAGCTCAGATCTCCATAGTGCCATATATTGCCTCTGTCGTGACGATATAGTCTAGATATTCAAATAGCTCAGATCTCTATAGTGCCATATATTGCCTCTGTCGTGTCGATATAGTCTAGATATTCAAATAGCTCAGATCTCTATAGTGCCATATATTGCCTCTGTCGTGACGATATAGTCTAGATATTCAAATAGCCCAGATCTCTATAGTGCCATATATTGCCTCTGTCGTGACGATATAGTCAAGATATTCAAATAGCCCAGATCTCTTTAGTGCCATATATTGCCTCTGTCGTGACAATATGATCTAGATATTCAAATAGCTCAGATCTCTATAGTGCCATATATTGCCTCTGTCGTGATTAAGATATTCAAAGACAAATGTACTAGTAGCTCTGTGGCCTCCATGTTAGCATGACAAATCGAAAAGCACTCGGCAGAAACAACAGAACACAAACGGCAAAGTAGTGTCTTTGATACCGGGTACACAGAAACCTTTCTGTTCGGGAGCCAGCCTAGAACTCTACTACATCTGTTACATGTGTATACCTGGTGTTAACTCTTCTTAGACAGTGAGAATATTAATAGTTATGAATTCTTATTCGTGTGTTAAAAGCGAAACAAAGTTATCTGTTTATTTATATAGTTGTAAATACGCTGATGCCGCTCTCAAATGGTGATACATGTATGTATTTATATAGGTCTGCTTTATACCGGCATGTATGTTTCCATGGTTCCACCATCAAGCAGATCTCGAATTATTGAATACGTTACGTGTACTGAGTATAGTTTCAGTCTAAGAAAACGACTAGTTGCATTGCTGTAGTAATAGCAGATTATTATGTTAATTATAAATTATAACCATAGAAACTTGGTATTGTGTGAGAATAGCGTAGGCTTGCTCGTGTGTGAAATACCACAGGGACATGACAAAATGTGAGAACTATGTCCCCCGTTTATACATATAACTGGTTTAAGTACTGACACAATTCGTTTGACATTTGCTTCATGTGTTATAATGCTGATTTTCTACAAATTCTAAGTTTACCCATCAAACATTTTGGGTCAGTGCGGTGGTAACCCGGACTGTACTCATGGACTGGACCCGTGGACTGGATTCATGGACTGGACCCGTGGACTGGACTCATGGACTGGGCCCGTGGACTGGACTCATGGACTGGACCTGTGGACTGGACTCATGGACTGGATCCGTGGACTGGACTCATGGACTGGACCCGTGGACTTGTACTCATGGACTGGACCTGTGGACTGGACTCAATAATTGGGCATGTGGACTCATGAATTGGACCTGCGGAATGAACTCATGGACAGGACATGGACCCTGATATTTTACGTAATGTCGTTGCCCTTTAAGAACATAATGATCGGGTCCTTCTGGATCTATTTTAGTGCGATCAAGATGGCTTCAGAGATTCCTCCGAACTATATGTATATAAACATGTGCAATATTCAGAATGAAAACAAGTCCCCACACCATATTTATGAATGTAAGCGCATGCAATTTTTTCAGACGTTATTTTTTCTGCATTGCAGGATCTTCCTTAAAATGCTACAGTTGTTCTAACCTGGACAATGAGAAATGTGGAGTATCATTTGATTTCACTGGTACCGAAGGTGACGACTATATTGTGGAGTGCCAAGGTCAGACTCAAGCTTGTAGAAAGGTGGAAACTACAGACTCACACAAAGGTTTGTTAATGCCTCTTGAAAAAGTGTTTTTGTATGTTGACAAATTAATGGTGCATCATTTACGAATTAAAACGGCGCTAAAGTTCACGTTCCCTGTGCAATTACTCCTTAAAGAGACTGCCTCACGTATTGATGTATTGCAAAAATAAAATTAAATTGTCAAATTTTCATGTAATTTTGATATAGTTGCCTGTATAGGCCATATACAACCACATTGACAACAAAAATAACTTGGGAAACATCGGCATTTTGTAGTAATTGAGCATTTTTACACCCATAATTCTATAGGGTATTAATACCCTATAGAATTAGCACTACTATCACTTAAATTGCATGAAATTTGTTTCCATTCGATGAAAATGAATTGCGAAACAAACCGAATACCTCACAGATGTTTCGGCTTAAGTTTGTTGAAGTTACAGTTTGATCATGTGTGAATTACATAATTCACAAAGCATTTTGGAAGGAAACTCTGCGATATTTTCAAAAGGAAAAATACAAAGTGCCGAGTATCAAGAGTGATTTAAATTGCTTATATGCCATAAATCTTTCATAAAGCAACCACCAGTGGCTATCTATTACATAAATACTTGGTTAGGTAGGTAAATTACGTCATACAAAAATTTTAGCCAAATCTGTGAGGCAGCACCTTTAAATCCTGCATCAGGAACTACAAAATGCAATAAAATAAGCGTTAAATAATTTAAACGCACCGTGAAGGGTATAGTTGCTATACATATACAATGTATTATAACCGTGTACATGCTTGTTTTTCAAAATCGTGTATACATGGAAACATAAAAATGGTTTCGATTTTGACCAATTGCCTTTCTAGCTTATACTAATTTGAATGTCTAATTATTATTTCGCTTGATAGTTTTTCACCAAATCTGTGGATTAATGTATTAAGTTATTGGTTATTTAAAACCAATAAAACTGACCGTTGTCTCATGAAAAACTCGGGAGAGGACATGACTGATATACTAAGAATTTACACATATTGGCCTAAAACAATGTATTATAAACGAGGGCATGACTGGTATAATAAGAATTTACACATTTTGGCCTTCAATGAAACAATGTATTGACTGATAGACATTTTGTACTAAGAATTTACACATATTGGCCTTAAAATATGTGTTCTAAACATTATATACGAATCAGTGATATCGAGTTATTGAAGTACGTATCTACGGAGGAAATGTGTAAAAAATCCGATCAACAATTTCTGCCATTGGGGGATTCATGACGTGTTATCAATAGGCCTTTTCGACTGGGCTGTGTCGTGAAGCAAGTTTTAGCCTGGTTCCCGTCCCCACAATTACAGCACTACTTCAGTAATACAACTGTAAAATTAGAACGGGAACCAGACTGTAACCTGCTCCACGAAACAGCCTAATAGTTGTTGTTGTTTCTCAGTGTCCACGATCGTTGCCATTGAATTCTGAAGGAATATCATCACCGCCTGGGGAACTATGAAATATTAGCCGATAAAATGTTATCAAAATAAATTTACATTGATTAATAATATGTAAAGCTAGTCAGGAGAATTATCGCATTTTAGTTACCATTAATAAACTTCAGGATATGGGTTAACAGAGTCTTTTATTGACCAGTACCGACTGCAAAATAAAACCAGTTTATTGGGAAATATTCAAATCACAAATCCAAGCACTGACTGCGTCGCAGCACACGTATAGACTCGTTGTCGATAATATTAGATCTATTGGCGTGTTTGAATATACGAATGTCGTGACAATTTCCATATTTGTAAACATTGTGTTTGGTTTTTGCTATACACGTAAAGTTCTACAATTAATGTTTAGTTTGCAATCCGATATAACACCACTGCATTTATTAGGGAATGAATTATAGTATGCATAATATTATATTCTATGGCTTGCTCGTATTTCGTCTGGTAGCTGTATTATTGGGTAACTCAATATGTTTATTAAAATGTGTATTATGTATACATGTATTATGGCCTTGGCCTTTCCTCTGACGATATCCTGTTGCAATGTTTTGTTCGGTCTGTGTGTTATAAAGTATACGCGTATATACCATATTTGATGCACGTATTTTTAATTATTGTATTGGCATAATTACCTAAACGTTGATTATTTGCACGAGAATAAAGTAATTCAAAATTAACTGGGCTTTTGTTGTACTAAGCCTTGATTCATTATCATAAAAATAACTCGTTCTGGAAAGTGTATGCACCATACAAGTACGTTTCGTATGTCTACATGTACATGTATTCCATGAATAACGCAATGAAGAGGGGTCGCAACTTTGTGGAAATGATACATGCGAAGTTTGAATAGATAATTAAGCAGTTCAAGAGTATAGTACATAAAGTGCGACAAATTTATAACAAACATAACCAACGCAAGTTGATGAAATGCTAAAACGTCAGGAAGTGTTAGTTTTACATCTTTTAATTAAAATACCTGCAGCCCGACAGTGCTTTGATTCCACTTAAGGACAATGACAGTGTTCATTCGGGAGAGTAACATGTTTGATAAAGCATATACACGTAATATGGTTCATTGGTGTGCGAATGCCAAAAGTAAAGGTACAATGAATAGTACAAGAAGATTGTATCAGCAACGCTGTTTTACTCGACAACTCGTACATCATTAACGCAGGAATAAGACAGTGTTTGTAAAAGTAGTGTCCCTATTTCTTAGCCAGGTTAGATAGTTCGATTGTTTCCCTTTACATCACTTGACCAGAGACTATAGATATGTTATCTATAGTCTCTGATTTGACCAACATGTGTTATACCACCTCAACACGAAGTGTTGTTGGGGATATATGTATACAACACTAATTCCTAATGTTCATATCGCTGGCTTAGAATGAGAATGTCGCAAGTGCGTCTTACAACCTTATGAGAATCATGCATATTTGAAATCTGCATCACAAGGCGCTTCTTATGAGCCTATTTTTCATGAAAATCGGATCAGGTCTTGTTGACCAAACTTAAGTTGAAAAAGCTTGTTTTTCCAAAAGTTCAGAGCAGTTTTTAGACAGTTTATTTCTTATTTTCTCAAAATATCGATTTGTATAAATGGATTAGTTAGGTCGGCCACTTGTTTACATAACATTGTGTTTATAAACATTGCAATTTCTCTTATTAAAGTCTTATTTCAAGTTAATAGATATTATGTGTTTTAGTATGTAGCTTAGTGAATAAGGTTTGGGGTTTCACTGCCTTTTTCTCCAATCAAAATGTTTAAAACAATAAAACTACAATGTTATGATATTGCAATGAGTGTATACCAGTGACAGACCTAATTAAACGGACTGTACTTCTCATTCTAAGTCAGCGATCGATATATTGACTGAAATAATAAAATTAGACTACATATCAAATATAATATTGCATATTCCTCTTTGATACAGCTGTGAAAGTGGTGATACGATCTTGCTGGAACTCAAGTGGAGTAGAAAATCTTGACGATGAATTCCTGGACTGTACGAAGATGGCGAGTATCGGTAAATCCTGTTACTGCAATAAGATGTTAGATAATGGTAAGCCGTGTAACGGACAACAACACGTGTACGCATTCCTGGCTCTAGTCATGTCAGCAGTGGTTGCAGTCTTTGCGTTCGTCGCATAG
The DNA here is from genome assembly GCA_947247005.1 of Spisula solida. Classification (NCBI taxonomy): domain Eukaryota; kingdom Metazoa; phylum Mollusca; class Bivalvia; order Venerida; family Mactridae; genus Spisula; species Spisula solida. The sequence continues at coordinate 34,328,227 of OX365947.1, read as the reverse complement.
ATCTTTATATGGAACACCAAATCTACCTTCAAAGCGTGCGTTACACAGATCGATAACATTGGAAGACCAATTAATTATCATGGAAGCTTATATAATATCAGATTATTTGCAATTCATTGTTACAGATTGCAACTCCTTGTTGCAACGATTTTAATATTTTGAGAACTTATTAAATACTGACGTTGGTATAGTGATAGTGCTTCTTATCGAGGCCAATAGAAATTGTGAGTAGTTTTAAAGTGTTTAATACTGATAATAGTGAGGTTGTAATGTGTGTATATACAATGATTTGAAGAGTCATTATGTTCCAACTAGTAAACATTCTAGACCTACATTATTTTCCATGTTTTCCCAACCCACCTTAAATATTGCATCAACTCCGAGCGTTTTACTCGTCTCCAAACGTGATGCTTTAACAATAGTGTTGTAAAACTTATATACATTCAGGATTAAATTATTGGTACCTAAAAAGTATATGATTGAGACCAGACTGGAAACTACGAGAAAGTTTGCACAAGGTGTGCACATCATACTGTATGCATAAGATTAAGGGGACTACTAGGAAACGAATCTCAGTTGTCATTTGAATACCATTTGTCAATCATTAGAAAGAAAAGTCACTGTTTTCGGGTCAAATGTGGCAAGTTGGAAATTATTGGGGTCGTATCTATATATATAGTGTCAATTCAAACGTCATACAGTCCGATTTACATGTACATGAATTATACATCATGTTCGCTTTCATTTATCATTTGTTATGAGATCTTGTTTTAGTCCATTATTGAAAACAGAGATCTACATAGGTTTCTTCATAATCGATGAGAAAGCAATGCACAAAGGAACAGCAACTTACGTTATTATCTATCCACACATGTGTGTTAGCAAATATATGTTTGCTTTATTTTTATGTACAAAATGTATTATTGTTGGTCATTTTGTGGATGTATAGTACGGTATACGTGTTGTATTAAACATGCAATTTACAATCCATCCATGTTCTTTGTAAGTGCCGTTTTTAATGACGTTGATTAGTTCTGTTATGTAAATTCGTAAATAAAATACATGTACGTAGTTCTTATACATACACTTGATTTCAATAAAAGGAAAATTTCAATACATAGGAACATCTGTAACAGTTGGTTCACTAAACTTCAGTGGGATAGAGGGGACACGGGAAATATTGTGCGCACATGTTAGCTATCACGTGCGCACGTGTTAGTGATTACGTGTGCATCTGTTAGTATAACGTGCGCACATGATAACAATATAAAACACGTGCGCACGTTATATTTCCCGTGCCCCCTCTGTGCCACTGTACTAAACCCTAACTTTACTGTGAACGGTTGCATCCATTTTGAACAGGTGTATTTGTTAAACATTTGTGATAATGAAACATTAAACAAGCATTTCTTTTCGTTTTGTTGCTTTTATATATGTACATACATGTATATGCATGTGTAACTTAATTGTTAGTGTTCAGTTTGCTGTCAGGTTTTTATACAGTAACTAATATAACACAACAAGGCAGGGGTACTCTCAGTACTTTGGTTATTCACTTCAGGGGTGCTCGTTATACATATAACATCTTCATGTTGTTTCCATACCTTTGTACTGCTAACTGTTGTATAAATAATTCGGCTCATTGTTATAGTTTGGTGCTGTACTATACCAGTATATGTCTCATACCTGTTAATATCTGACACAGCTGCTTACGTTTCAGGATCCAGCCAGGCCCTGGCCCCATCTCCTAAACCATCACAAGCAATAATCTCATCTAAAATTGAGATTTTGATCAAATGAGAGTCAGAATTTGAGATACATTTGAAGTTTGAGGGCTTTAAATTTTACTGTAATGAACTAAGAATAAGGTTTTCTGTTTTGAGATGCAAATTTTGAGTTCAGTCTCCCATGGATATTATCTAAAAGACACATGGCAATATTTGAGACAAGATTTAGCTCAAATTGAGATGTTTCGGGAGATCGGGGCCCGATCTCTGCTAAATCTCAGCTCAAATATTGCTGTATTCTATGCGAGACCAAACTCATAAATGGTATCACAAAAAAGAAACATTATTCAGAGTTAATTACAGTAAAATTTCAACACCTCCAACTTTGCATTAATCTCAAACTCTATACTCTGATTTTGAATAAAATCTCAATTTGTGATGAGATTTGTTCTTGAGATGCGTTGGAAGATCAGGGCCACTTGTTTTAAAATTTCTTAGAGATCAATCTCATATGTTAAAGCTGGTCTTATTGTCATTTGTGTGTATAACTACTTTATACCACCAGGTATTTTTATGAAGACATTATATTTACAAGTCTGTATTTTAAGCTCACCACCAGAGCACCATTTGGGCCGAATTAACAACATATATAAGTAATGTAATTGTGATTGTCGTCATCTATTTGAGAGTAGGCTACTCAAAACAAGTTCGAATCTAAGAAACGAATTCTGATCATATGAAGTTCGGGAGTTTGAATGAACTCATTAAATGTTTGATCAAGTTGTTATCTGATGTGGTGTGAGAGATTATTCGTAATAAAAGTTGCATATTGTATGTTGACAAGGGCTTACAACATAATAAAAAAATTAATAAATTATATATTGTACTGTAATATTCTATTCACCATATTTCAAGGTGCTTAAAAGATGCTGACTTGTAATTATTTTGCTTGGGTGCTTGATATCAATATGTTATACAATGTATTCTGATTTTGGACGTTAATTTTTTAAACAAGGAGGGGGAACTTTAACAACTGACTACCTGTACCTGCCTATTGTACATTTTAAGACCGGAATAAAAAAAAAAATCTAGATTATCATCCTTGCATCCCTCCAGCTCCAGTTTTCATACTTCGCAAACCCTTTATATTTTTTATATAAAAAAAATGATTAACTATTAAAAGTTACAAAACTATTAAGAGGAAGTAAATCAATCCAAATTGAATCCAGATACACGTAATAATATTGGATGATAGTCTAGTTATTATTTACAACGGGCAAATGGACGACCATGAATAACTTGTAAACTCTGTTTCAATATATTACGGTACATTTTTGTGTATTGCACTGTGAACGTTTTATGCTTCATAAGTTTTCATACCTACTATCTCATATTAAATGTTGTTGCCTTAGAACTAGATCTATATTTGTTGTAGAAGTATAGTTTTGTATGTTGTATTTGATATAGTATTTTAGATAAGTGTGTATACTTTTTCCTAGTATATCTACATTGTAGTTATGTAATAAAAGTATTTGAACATTCCATTACACTTTAAGATATTAATATTTAATCAAACCTGACTTGTACACAAAATCATATATTCTGTTTTGATAAAATTTACAGAGAATTTATACATTATATTTAATAATTTATTAGCTACTGAAGATACAATGTATCTCTTAGAAAAGCTTAAAAAATACCAACAATATCTCAGTTTTAGTGATAAATTTGTTATTAAACATGTTGTGTGCTTCATTATGCTAGTAAAATTCATACAAATATCACGCTTGGTAGAGCATGATTACTATTATGATGGTGAAAATTTGAAATAGTAGCAAGACTGTTTAGCATTAATTTTACTATGATTATTTCATATATTATGTAATTATATACTAATGTACATACAATTTATAATTATATAATTAACACATGAAAATGTCAAATAAAAGAAAAATAATCAAATAGAATTCGTCAAAATCTTCAGAATGCAGAGCTCTTCAACATAGATTGTAATGAAGGGGAAATTACTGCTTGAATAAGGACACTGAAACTCAATCTGCGAAAAGGATCCTTTCATTTGTTTCAATATCCTAGTAGTTTTGTTTGATTTTCTTTTTCCATGCTTAACAATTTACCTCAAAAATAAAAATGTGAGCTACGCTGTGCGATTTCCAACCGCTTAAAAAGTAACACCATTTCAGAAAATCACATTTAGTACAGAGTAGATATTTTTGGGGAAAAAATGCAAAACAAGTATTTTTCTAGGATCATGTCACATAATATCTGTCTTGTAACATACTAAAAACCTAGGTCCATACTTGTTAGTAAAAGTCGACTTTTTGGGGTAAAACCTGACAAAATATAAAAGCAAAGCATGAATTTTTGGAATCTATAGATCACTTTGTCATTAATAGGTTTATTTGGTTATAATATATTGTGAAAGGTAGGTTGTTACTTGTAGTTTAAGATATCAAACATCGTTTTCCATGTTTGTACGCAAAATGCGATATTTTGGGATAAAACCTTAACAAATATAAACAAAACTGGGAATTTTGGGAATCGGTTGACTTGATTTCAGTATTGTACGAGACATTCATAACATTGTGATCCAACAATTTCACTTTTTCGTAAATGTGGCTCTTACAAAGAGACTTGTGCTAATAAAATGACGTCATTATAACTATTGTGTTTACACGACGTCAATAACGTCATTTCAATCGCATTCGGTATGTCTAGTTTTCATCATGTCATAGCATGTCACTTAGTTGGACCATTTTGAAAAGGTATAACTTTTTTGAAACATTAAACTACACAATTCTATCAACATTTGAAGAGGTGATAGGTTGGAAATCCTAGAGCAGAGCTCAAATGCAGTTATCAAGTCATGTAATCCTATTATATAGCATATGAGCTGTTACATTACATGTGTGTGATTTGTAGTTCTTTGTTGTTGTTTTGTAATTTGTACAACCTATATAATACAGAATGATCAATAGTCATCATATAGCGTGTATACACATTATCATATACTGTTTCATGTATACATCAGCTAGAGCTTCTCCTAAAATGTTAGCAAATTAAAATGTAATAGAATCAGTTGCGTTTGTTTTTTTCATTCGATCAGAGCCCACATGTAGTAAATAGAGCACAAGCAGTCCCGGTTCGACACTAGGTCCAGCAGGTAACATGGATGACATTAGCAACAGTTTGAGTTCTCCAGGGAACTTGAGTTGCTTGTAAAATATGAGTGGAAAATCAATTCCAGGAATATTGGTCATATTGTTAGTTTCTATTATTTGTAATACCTAGGAGTAGGAAAAGAACAAAACTTGGCCTTTCTTTGGTTCGACTAGTTGGTCTTATAGCTTTTGACCTAGCGTTGAACTTGGCTTAGATATTTGAGAGGACCATTGCGACCAGGTTTTATATACAGATTACCGGAAGTCAAAACTGTTCGTCACTGACCCTTTAATAAACAAATTAAGAGATATATGACAGACATTCTTACAACTAAGTCATAATACGTAACATAAGACATCAATATTTATTTCTAATGATTATGACACATTTGACATAAATATGTGAAAAAAATGGTGCATAAACATTATACTTTATTGCGCTACAATGCTTGAACGAAATTATTTAACATATTACATACTGAGTAACTCAAAAGGTAATTAGTGGAATTATACTTCACAGAAATCAATGAGCACTGGCTACAAGGGAAGTTCTATAGCTGTTTATCAAGTTGTACCAGCCAGTCTTGTATCAGCTAGTATAAATTCAAGTTTACTTGGCTGAATCGTGAATAAATGACAATGAGTAATGATAAACAAATGATCTGAGACAAGTGTTGGTCAACATCACTAAATAAATGAGGTGTTTAAATGAACACATGATGTGTGATAATCACTGAATGAGTCATGTTTATGACGTATCAATTTCAATTTTGAAATGTTCACTGTTCCAGGGTGGTAGATGTTTCTATCTTTACCCCTTAGTCACAATAATAAGTTCAACATGGGTATGAGTTCCACTCAATATTCAGTAGTAAATGGAAACTATTCAACTGACAAGTCCAAGATAGTCGTCCATCAATGTACCAATTGCAAAAATATCTTTGGCATCAACTCTCGTACCCACGATCTTGATTCGTATTTCGTCATCTTGTTGAATAACAACATCTTCATCTTTTGTTTTATAACATGGAGGGTTAGAATTTGGATCAAACTCCATATCTGCTGGGATAGAATGTCTAGATATAAAACATGACAGAGGTCCTATCTCTGTAAATAGTCCAACTTTATTCACTTGTGTTACAACGGCATCCAATAATTCTCCCTTGAATGGACGGAATACAATGGCTTTATATTTCACTGGATACACAACAAATCCACGACTTGGCTGAATAATTCCAGCACCAATATTGTCAATAGTAGTCACTGCTATAACAAAGCCATACTTTCCCGTACAGGTGCCTTCAACTTCAGTGAACAACTTTTGTTTCACGATATTCAGGAGATTTGGACCGAAGTATCTCGGATGCAGCAAGATTTCATGCTCAAGTGACACGTGGTAAAACATGTTGACAGTTAAATAGTCTGTATTTCACACTGTGCACGTTTAACAACAGAAATTTCTAAAAACGCCGAAATTGGGAAACGTAGTTCAGAGTAACCTCCCTTAATTTTCATTTCCGGTCGAAAGCGTAGCGAAATGGTTTTATTTTCGCGAACTGGAGAAAATACTATAACTTTTCAAGTTTTCGATTTTTTATTTTGATCAAAGTTCATAAACCTAAGTAACAGAATATCAGAGAAGATGTAGATCTTAGAATAAACCACAGAAAGACCTAAAACAACATTTTCTGAATTCTATAAGAGGTAGACAAAAACAAGTAAGCTCATGCAGTAGAAAAAATTTAGCTCTTCAAAATGAGACATTGTTCATTGAAAAAGGATGACAAACAAAAGCAAAATAACAGAATCTGCTGCATGTCATTTTGCATTTGAAACTCTCTGTTTCTTTTTGTGTTCATGTACCAAAATGCAGTAGAAATTTGTCTTATAGACCATTTGATTTATGAGATCAACTGAATACAGAGACTCACCTCACCTCACTTAATAATTACTTATAGGCATTCGTTTCAAGACAAATCGTCTCTTAATACTTTTAATAGTAATATTACATTACCGGAAGATAATATTATTCATGCTACAATAGAATTTGTTCAACTTTCGTATATACACAGTATCATTGTGGAAACAAACTTATGCATAGCAAGAATGTTCGTATCTTCTTGTAATGGATATGTGGCAGTAGTTGAATGTTTTTCTGAACAAGATCATCGGAATATAGGACAGCTTTGACACCTTTTGGTACACCCTATGGTATACCGATCGAGTCGTGTTTATGAAGCTTAAATACGACTTGTCTTGAAAACAGCAAATATCTAGCCCGTGTATCCCATCTAACATCTATATACGTTTCATGTGGCCGTTTTCATCAGATTGCCATAAAAATGCCACACTTTCTGTTTAGTTGATGCACGGGACCTCTCTCTGCTGTGACAAGGGACCCTCCCTTCTCTTTGCATATGTTGTAACTTGTTTTGTGATAAAAATACACCTCGAAATATGATGTAGCACGCAGGCTGCACTAAACAAAAAAGGGTTTTAGTTTGTCCCTACGAGCAGTGACACAAAAAAGTTACATTATAAGCAAAAGGAAGATAACGGTGCCACTACGAGTAGAGAGGGGATTGGTGCATCAAGGAAACCGAACGTAGGGCCGTTTTGTAGAACACTTGGTGAAAACAGTCTCACTGAGTGTGCTTAAAGGTAAAATGGGATCAGCCGCTTCACATTTGAGGTGCTATGTATTTGCTATATTCAAGAAAGTCGCACTTAAGCTTCATAAACACGGCTCGGTGTTCAACTGAGCAAGTATCCCGTTCAACATTCCATCTTAGCTTGAACTTGTGGCAGCTGATAAAACAAATGGGAAAATAAAAATACAACAGTAGATCATTGGAGCAACTCATGATCTACACTCGTAATATGTGTGTAGTATAGGAACTTCTGTGACTTGAAATATGGTTCTTATAGATGCCTGCTTATCTTAATGTGAATTTAGTGTTTCTCATGATTTGGTCACTTTTTAGTCTACGCTCATTTAAATATCTTACTTAATTCTGGGTAACAAAAGCACCACATTAATTTTCTGTTTTCATTTCTATTATAGCGATTTAAAATGAAACCTCAATAAAAGAACCACCATTAAGACAGTTGGTTTAGTCTCTGTATTGAGTGAGTCACTTATTATTGAGGTGGTCTTTATTGTAGTTGTACATTGTCATCATTTAGCACAAATACAAGGACACTAAACAAAACCAAACCAAAACGACAATTTAGCGAACCTGGGTAAAGTATATAAAGTATTGCAATGGAGTGGATTTTTATGCAGATCTTAGCGGCAGGTATACTAGTAGTACGATATTGCCCCAGAGTGGCACATGGGCCCGGAATTACAACCAATACTTACACTCATATTGAAATTCACTCTTTTGAGGTTCGAAGCAGCACTTCTTTAGAGCAAGAAGTTGTAATAATGTTAAACTGGTACTGAATATTGTTTGTGGCATACTTCCCTAGTGTAATTGTGTGTATTTTAAAGCTATTAATGCAATCTATCAGTCTGAGTGCTGAGTGTGGCACTCAGATTCAATAAATACATTTACACCTCCAAATTACAAATGTAGTACACAATGGCAAAGAAAATGCATCAAATGTTATTTTCAACGCTCATTAACTATCGTATACATTTTCCTCATCTAAATTTGCAATCTATGACTTATAATAGCTCATTATATTACATTATAATATTTGAGTGTTGAGTGCTGAGTGTAAGTATTGGTTGTAATTCAGGACCCAGTACTAACCTATAATCAAAGCACTGAGATTGCTGAGGGGAGGCGACCTGGTTGCTGCTACTAAAGCTTAAACCGACTTTACACGTTTAATGGTCGTTTTCTTACCGCCGATATGGTATTGAATGTAAAAATAAGCATATGTGACTATACAGGCATGTTGGGTATCTAAATAATTGTAAAAAGGGGCATATTAATTTATATGTAATACGTGTATTGAATGCGTATATCAAAGGGCTTTAAAATAATACTACGCGCCTATTTATCAGATTCTACAGTACCGTCTTGTAACCATTTCCCTCACAACGTGAGACATCTATAGAAAGCGGCTAGTATAGCCACATCATATGATTGCATAACAGTACTTTGCAGACGATATACGATTCATTGATAAAACCATAACGTGACACAGGTCTGAAGTTTCTAAAAATAACTATACAGTCGGGACATTTGATGAACACGTCATTTTTATATTACAAAAAATTTCGATATCGCCCCGGCGGAGTGATTATCTGCAAAAATATCGATTTAACGAATAGTTTCACAATAATTGTTCATCTTAGAATAAACAAATGTAATCTAGATAAACATTTAAAAAAGTTAAAATGTTTACCATTAGTTAATATGTTTACCATTAATTAATAAGAAATCAAAATTTATACAAACATGAATAAAAAATGATAATAATGTAATGCGATTTCCTGCACTATATACATTTTCAACTTTAATATTCGGATATAAAAGTATTACATTTAATTTATCAAATAAGTTTAAATTAAATTAATGAATGTTTAAAAATACAAAAAATGTATTTCAATAATGTGATCATTACTTTCCATTCACACATTTAATACTATAGAAATCCTAATTAATCATATCAACAAGCAATAACAAATATACATTAATTTTTCTCACTGTAATGCTTATATGCATGTTACAATTCTTCAAGTCAAACTTTATTTTTAATCATCATGCTCTAATTTAATGGGATTAAATGGTGATAACCATTGATATCATAATATTATTATGTATGCTCTGTCTGTCTGACCATCTTTAATCAACCTAAGCACACTTAAATTTTTATCGGTTGCACAAATCACACCTCCACAGCAGTAGGTTCTGTTGAGTCCTTGATTAGTCATGCAAGGGGGCTAAATAATCTATACACAGGATGTCATATATACCATCCAATATACAGGGGTAGATGCCACGTGATTTAGTTAGCCCCCAGTTCATTCTTTCAAAGTGGTATATAGCCAGCCAGCTGGGGGGCCCCCTCCCCCAGCAAACATTACATATCGGTCCTATGTCGGTCCGATATCAGTTGCTATTTCGGCCCGACATCGGTTTCCAATATCGGCTAGACACCGGGGTACTGTTTTATCAAATCATTTACGCTAGCGTAACTCTTAGTTTTCCGTAAATATTGCGTACGTCGATAATATTTGCGCAAATGCGTTTTACTAAGATATTTTTTCTCATGTTTTGTCGTAAGTATTGGCGTAATTCTACGCAAGGTCGGAGTAAGCGTAAATAGCAAATATGAACGTATTGAGGAGTTTTTGCCACGCACTGTTGATTTTCGACCGTCACTTGTTGTTATAGACCGTGATTAGTAATATAAACATGTTTAATCATCAAAACTTATCGAACTTTTATGTATATTTATTCACTCTGGTTCCCGTTATATTGGTAATACTGTGGCCCGTTCTACGTTCAATATTTTTACGTAAATGTATGCAACAACTTGCGATCGATTAGTAAAACACACTTAAGGATTTGCGTAAGTGACAAATATATGCGTAAACTTACGCGACATTTACGCAATGTTAGTAAAACAGTACCCAGATGTCGGTCCGATATCGGCTGGATGACTGTCCACCGATCTGGAGCCGGCATCATGCCGACATGAATAATTTCACAAAGCTAACACTTATCAGACCATTTATTATTTGTATTTGTTTGATATGCTTTTCTCAAAAATATGTTCTGCTTCTTGATGTTCTCTCGAAATTCTCAGTAGAAATTCGAGCAGCAGAAAGCTCAAAATTGCAGGATATGTTGCTGCAAGTGAGTGCTTACAATTTGTATACGAAAAATAGGCTTATATATACCACATTTTAATTGATATTTGGGAATTTATGAAATATTTTATTATATTACTCTCCCCCCCACCATATAGTTTACACTTATAGACAACACACTGTTGAATAAAAATAATATTTAAACCAATTGAATGTTTTTATACAATAATTTTATAATATTTTATTACCTCCCTTTTATCGCAACACCCGACGTTGATACGACGTCAACCCGACGTCTAACCAACCATTTTTATTACTGTCTTTTTTTGTCAAAATCATAAGATATTTTCAACTATGACAGTGAAATGATGACAAAGTAACTAAAAAACAGATTTGTATTGAAAAACAAACCATACTTACAATTTTACATTGGTTATTCAAACGTATATCGGACCGACATAGGTCCGATGTTGGAAATCCGTCACCGATATTCCGTCATGTAGCCCACATCGGTCCGATATGGCAAAGTTTGCTTATATAATTTTGAAACTGACGTCGGCCCGATATTGTCATGTTTTCTTGGCAATTTAAGACATTCTAATTGTACAAGTAAAATTCGTTGAACTACTTATATAGTCTATATCGGACAGACATCGGTCCGATGTCGGAAAGGATTTAATCAGTCGCCGATATTCCGTCATGCATCCGACATCAGTCCGATATGGCAATGTTTGCTGGGCCCCCACCAAATACGTCCCTGAATGTTGCTGATTGAATTGAATCAGTTTAAAAATTTGGAGAAACATAGAGATTACAGTATATATCAGTATTGGGAATGTTGACAGTTTCTGGAACTACTTGAATGCGGATTCACATAGCAGCCTAAAGTTAAGAAATCGGCAATGGTAATATTGAGAGGCTTAGCAGAAAATGGTGTCAAGAAATTATTGTCAAACTTAAATCCACATAAGGCAGCAGGTCCTGATCAGATTAAGCCTAGAATTTTGAAAGAATGTGCAAATGAAATTGCTCCAATTTTTACAACCTTGTTCAATAAATCCCTTGCTAGTGGTTCTGTACCATCAGAATGGACTCAAGCCTTTGTTACACCTATTTCTAAAAAAGGGGAAAAGTTCCAACCTAGTAATTACCGACCAGTATCGCTAACCTGTATAGCTTGTAAATTGTTAGAACATATTGTAGTCAGGAATGTCTTGGACCATCTAGACAAAACAAACATCCTCGTGGACAATCAACATGGTTTTCGTGCCCGAAGGTCTTGCGAAACCCAACTTGTGGGCTTCATACATGACCTTGCGGAGTCAATACAGAGGATCCATGTAGATGTAGCCATTATGGACTTCTCCAAAGCTTTTGATGTGGTCCATCATGGTAGATTACTACTTAAACTTTCGCATTATGGGATAAGGGGTACTACGCTGTCCTGGATAAAAGCTTTCCTGGGTGATAGAATCCAGAGGGTAGTTGTGGATGGTGTATCGTCTAGCCAGGCTCCTGTAATATATGTGGCGTTCCGCAATGATCAGTTTTAGGGCCTCTTTTATTTCTGCTATTCATAAATGACCTGCCTGATGCTGTGTCTTCAAATGTCCGTCTTTTTGCAGATGATTGTGTGTTATATAGACACATCAAGTCTGAGGCAGGTTCTATTCAGCTGCAAAAGGATCTTGACAGTTTATCTGAATGGGAGCAGAAATGGAAGATGTCCTTCAATATTTCCAAATGTCATATTATGCACGTAACTAGAGCTAAGAGACCGATTAAACCAACATACACGTTACAAAATCAACCTCTGTCTGTAGTTAACCAAGCGACATACCTTGGTGTAGAAATAACCTCCAATCTTTCTTGGTCTTCACACATAAATAAAACTACTAGTAAAGCCAGCGAAAACCTAGGATTCATTAAACGCAACCTACATTCTTCCAAAAAAGTAAACGCAACCTACATCTTCCAAAAAAGCTACCAAGGCTGCAGCCTATAATTCAATTGTGCGTTCTACTTTAGAATATGCATCTAGTGTTTGGGACCCGTATCATCAAAAAGATATTGATCAATTAGAAAATGTTCAAAAAGGGCTGCGCGTTTTGTAACAAACAACTATAATAAAACACTGGAACAGTCCGAAATATAATGGGCGACTTAAAATGGAACTCACTACAAGAAAGGAGACAATACAGTAGGCTCACTTTATTTCATAAAATGGTTTATAATCATGTTGAAGTTGATCCAAGGCAGTATCTTACTCCATATACAAGACAATCACGCCACTATCATCATCTGGCCTTTTATATACCTTTAACTACTGTGGATGATTATAAATATTCATTTTCCCTCGGACTGTTGTCCAGTGGATTACTTTACCATCTCGTGTAGTCAGCACTGAATCGATCCCCGGATTCAAGTCAGCGTTGGCTACACAGATGTTCATACTATAGTTATGACGAGACTTGTTTTTATCCTGTTTTAACCCTACTAATATTCTCTATTCTGCACAAGGAGTTATACTGTATATATGTTTTTGCAGTTTAGGGATTGATTTATCTAAGGTGTATATTATGCACATATTATTATCACTCACTGCACGCACGTTAATTTAATTAACGTGCGTGCTCACTGTTAGGAGGTACCAGGTGGATTGGGTAACTTGGGAAACCTAACAGTCTATTTCTTTTTAACCCCCCACGCATGGCAATAATGTTCGAAGTTTTGAACGCTCGCCATTAATATAGGAGAAGTAGAAGAAGAGGAACTCCTCCCAAAAAGGGAGATCACTGCGTAGAAGATTACACTTCCGTTGAAACTCCCATTTCGTTTTAAAATCTCGAAACCAATAATTTTTTCGACAGATTTTAAGTACTCATTTTATTTGTACCCGAACATTTAAGTTGGTGAATGCAAAATGCTTCTGGTAATACCAAACATTTTTTTGTTTTCTTACGAGATATTTTCTCTATTTACGGAAAATGCCGATGTAGTCCAAATAGCCCGAAGTGTCACGTGATTCGATTGTTGACAAATGCGTCACCTACACCTATGACTCAAGATTTATTTGTTGCTCACAAATAAGGACTTTAAATAAATTTCTAGAACAACCTATATCGTGACCGCATACCGGCCAGATCAGACTAGAATTGGTCATAAATCTGGTCGAGGATGCAGTGAAAAACAAACACGGCTTGTCATCATTCGTGTGCGATTGATTCAACCAGTGAACAAAATTCCTTGCAGTGCGATCGATGTCAAAATTCAAATTGTCAAATTAAACTAACTCGCAGAGGGATAAAACGTAAGAGATCTCCCGAACCAAACGATAGAAACTTAGTTCAGCGAATAAAGGGGGCAGCTATGACAATAATCGGAGGTATTTTTCACGAAGAATCGCCATGGTCGTCGATGTGGGATTGGACAAATAGAAGAGTGTTCGGACAGTACAGTCGTTTGGATGATGTTGGACATCCACCGACTAACCGAGGTATGATTCTACAACTAAGAATAAATCGGGAATAAATGACAAAATATACCTGTAGTGTAATGACGAATTTATATTTAAATATTAACTCATTTTTTTTTTGGTTTCTAACGGTACTTCACCGAATAACTGTAAACCAAAGCACTGTACGACTTATTCTAGATATCGACATTACTGGATAACATTCAGGAATGTAAAATTTCATGGTCGGGGGGATTCCGGACAAAAGGCTGTATAGCGGAAGTGTTTATAATTATTCTTTTTTAAACATTTAAACATGAAAAGCGTATAAAACAATTATAATTTAATAATATATTATCAGTGAACATCTTTATTTTTAAACTTTAGCAAGAATTATGCTAAAAAATGCTTTATATTTGAAATATTGCATTTTATTCTACACTGTTGCTTCCGTAGCTCGGTACCGATGCGATGGCAAGAAAATATACGCATTTTTTAAGTTAAACATATTATTAAGGCAAAAATATTGTCAGCGAGGTCGTAAAATAATGTTGTCATTGTGTTCAAGTAAGACTTTATACAAATTCATACTTTTGGCTAAAATAATCGCGATTTTTGTACCTACAGTAGTTGCTCTATACGCTATATGCGCTTTCCCCCCTGACGTACATTCAGAATATCTTGCACATTGTCGCTCAATTATTTCCGTAATCCCGGAAAATGGGTTATAACCAGTAATGTCAATATGGTGAATTGGGATACAATGCAATTCAACTTATGTGATTGAAACATCATGTAATTTCCTATCACTGTACGACTTATTGCAGGACTATACAATTTAACCTGTACTCATTATTGCGAAAAGTCGGAAAACCGGAAGTTAACTCGTTTATACACTGAACTTGTACATCCTAATTCCTGAAAAGGAAAAATCTACATCCTTGTTTCCTACGGAATCCTGTTAGTGCCATGTTAAAGTGCCATGTTGAATGTCGTCCGTTGCTCCCAAACTTGGCGCACGACAATGCCATCCGATGCGCGACAACGAGATATGATGACCGACAAAATATCAATTACGTGCCAATTTTGGCATGATAAGTCGTAATGTTGTATCGCATTGTTGAGCCTCATATATCATGTTGTCGCAATGTCTTATTGCGTTGTCCAGCACAGTGTCCACATGGAAGATTGGGAAACCAAATGTGTAGCCTCGTTAAATAAAGTCTTTACTTACTTACTTACTTACTAGTGTCGCATCGCTTTGTTGTGTATATTGTTGTGTTTATTTTAGCTTCTTTCGACAATTTGATAATAACATATTGCGACAACATGACATGATAGACGACAATGCAACACGACATACGACAATTGGCCTTCTGCTGTCTATTGGTGTTATAACCATTCTTTAAAGTCAGATATCTTACATTCATGATTGATTGTTTTCTTTTTCAGGAATTTCAATGCCGCCTGTTGAATTCTACAGTAGTCCAAGGTACCGTCATCTTGAAGAGTCTAGTTACTGGTCAGATGGATGGTCCGATTCTGATTGTGAAATTACTGATATGAATACGAACAGTCGACGAAGACGACACGGACAGAGAGCCAAACGTTTTACAAACACCCCAAGTTCAAGAAGAAACACTAAAACTACACCCGAAACTTCGCATCCTGTTCCAGAAGTGATACATATAGACGATGATGATAACCGTGAACAGGGTGGAACTCGAAGGAAACATGTCAAGTATGACTTATCAAAGTCAAAATGTGCTTCAGATTCTGAAAATACCGACATTGGTAGAGCAACTCGTTCACATACTAGATCAGTGGATAATGGCTGTGACGATGAAATTGTGGAGCTTAAAGAGATTGATTTTTGTGAAAGTACTATAAACGACACATGTAGTTATGCAGTATATGAATATCTGAAAACTTTTTTGAAATCTACCGGTAGACAAATAGATGGTATGAGAGGTGATGGGAACTGCTTTTTCCGAGCTTTGAGTAAAATTATATACGGTAGCCAGACATTCTATGATGACGTTCGTCAAGGTGTCGTTGATGTGCTTGAAAGATATCCAACACGTTTTGAAGCTTTTACTGATGGGCCTATGCAGGCACATATTACCGAAATGCGTAAAAATAAAACTTGGGCTACTCAGACGGAAATCTATGCCGCTGCCACTCTTCTGAATCGCGACATTTACATTTTATCACCAGATCAGAGTGGTGACACCTATAGGTGGTTATTGTTTAAACCATTATTGACGTACAACACTGATACTGCTGCATGTTTGTGTTACATCACCATCTGTCATACACATGGCAATCATTATGATAGAGTGGCTGCAATTGGAGCTAAGTGTAATTGTGGACTTGGTCCACCAGAAATGTCCGGAGTTAAAGACAGTGTTGATCTCACTGGAGAGGATGAGATTGTGTAGAAGTTTATATATACCTCATTATGGATACGATGGTTAACATTACCATGAACTTTCTGTGCCAAATTACAAAGCTTTCACAAGATAGTTGTTTAATAATAATTAATATAAACAGTAATATCGTCATATCAGTGGTTCCATAATACCCTTTTCGACAAATGAAAATTAAAAGTCATACATGTAGCTGCTAGTCTTGGACTCGTATTATGATTTTAGCTGTAAAATGTTTTTTGTGTATTACAAACTTAGTTAATTTATATTCAATGTATAAATTGATGGAATAAATTTGTTAAACTTAAAGCCTCTTTTGCGGTCCATGATCGTCCATCTAATTTGTCATGTAAATAATGTTGTTACTCGTTACCATTTATCAGTTGAACTTTACTTACTGTTGTATTTATTCTAACTTACAATTGCATATTTCTCACTGCTATGTTTGTCATACAATGCCCTATTTCAATCATGTTACATGGTATGATGGACCCTCTCAGTAAAATTTCTAATTTGTCACTTTGTTTTTATTGAAGCAACCATATTACACATTTTTATTGTATAAATTTTAGGATTTCATGTTGTCTACTTAATTAATGGCCCTTTGCTTTGATGAAGTTTCGTTTAATATTTTATTATTTTAAAAATACTTAAATTGACCTAGGTTACACTGTACTGGATTTTAAAGGAACCACATTTTCAGTGATACTATAATTGATCTTGTTTGAAAACCTTGTTACATGTATCATGGATTTTACAAATTCTGTTTCTTTTATCATTGTATTCATTAGCAGTAAGTACTAAGTCAGTTATGTATATAGTATATTATACCAATTAATTTGACAGGAATTTTCAGATCTGAAAATACTGTTAATGTAAATATATCATATAGAGTATATATCAATATGTACATTGTTCATACTGGCCTTTGTAGGCTCTGTTGCTTCCGTTTTATTCCCATATAAAATTGTTGAAATAAAAATATCAAATACTTTTAAAAATATTAATGTGCTAATTTTTCCGCTACATACACATTATTACACTCCTTGAATGCAACACCTATAGTTTTCATAATTTCTTGATTATTATTCAATGGAAACAGTCAAATTTTGGAATGCAAATAATTTATATGCAAATCAGTTCATTTAAAGATAAAAATAAAACCGAATAATGAGCATCACTGTAAAACGAAGTCACAAAAATGACGCTATGTAAAAATATTGCAGAGCGGGGCTCCAACTCATAACGCATGCAACACTAGCATTTCTGCATAATCACATCATACAACAATTGATGCTATCATTAAAATCTTCAGATTTAAAGATAGAGTTTGTGGGGAAAAGCTGTGCATGCTACAATCAACCCCACAAAAACTACAGAAACGGGCCATTTTTTCGGAAAGGGGGACCATTCCCCAGGTATTGATACCAATTAACAAGGAACAGAATGTTTTTATGCCCCTGAAGGGTGGCATATTAAAATTGAACTATCTGTCATTCTGTCCTGTTCGTCTGGGCATTCAGGTTAAAGTTTTTAATAAAGCTCTATAGTTTGGTATGATCAATAAATTTAGATATAACATATCAGATAGAAACAACGCTTAAATATGTACATTGTATCTATTAATATGCCAAATTCCAACCAATTTACATGATAAATAGTTGAGAAATAATAAAATATAGGTGTTGCTATTACTAATAATTATACCCCGCACGAGTTGTAAGGGGGGGTATACTGGATTCAGCTTGTCCGTCTGTCCGTGGACGCATTCTTGTGGACGCAACTCCTACAGTTTTGGCAGAATTTCGCTCAAACTTTCACCGATGAACAACCTCAACATATAGATGTGCATAAAGAAAGGAATTTGCGCTGCGATGAATTTTGGCAGAATTGTGGCCTTTTGCCGGCAGGAGTATATTAGTCTGCCGAATGGCGACAGCTCTAGTTAGGAGTGTGATTAAGTTATGATGCCATTTGTTACCAGTATAAATACTCTAAATAAATAGCTACATGTAATACATATTAAATCAAAGCGCAGATAAGGCTGAAAGAACAGGGTCTGTATCTGAGGTCAGACAATTGTATTATCAGCCACAGAGTGAATGACAGTGTTGCGCCTTTGGTACGGTAAGTGCACTGGGTTTGTAAATTAGATAAGTGAAAGCCCTATAACTAAGTCTATTAGGAACACTAGTTCTGTTGAATAGCATTACATGGTGTTGACGATGGAAGGTGTTTGTTGGTTAACAAGTATACCAAGTTGAAAGCAATGCCCTGGTGGACTTTGAAAATAGTTTCAAGAATTCAAAAGTTGCTGGGGCATAAAAAAGTTCTATAGCATCAAAATGACCAGCTTGATGCCTGGGTATGTTTTGCTCTGAATTACCAGACGCTTACCTAGACATAGAAAATAATGCCAGACGGATACAGTCTGTGTCGTTAAGTGAGACAAGTGATTAGTTTGAAGATGCTCAACAGTCTGGGAAAACGTTGTTGGGTACACCTTGGTCAGCATTGGATCAAGCTGCCGTCGCTCAGGATGTTTTCTAGACGTGTTTCCAAGTTTATCTGCTGAACATTTGATTGTTCATTAGACTGTAAATAATGTGTTGGTGTTAATGGCAGTACTGGTATGTGGTAATTTTCATCTCAACACAATATTCTAAGGATATTTTTTATTCCGGCCCAATAAATGACAACAATAAATTATTCTCAACATTTTATTAGATGAGACTGAGACATTACATGATGGTAGACAGCACATACAAACAAATAATTCATAACTAATATACGTGTATAGACAGCATATACAAACATATGATTCATAACTCATATAATACATGTAATATACACAGAACTTATACAGTTCACATTTCACTGCATATTAGGCTTACAATATTATATACACAAAATTCAAATCAGTAACTGGAAAATAAGGCATAAAATTATGTACAATCACGAGACATTGTCTACAACAACTAGAATAGATCTACATACCCGTACATGTATACAGATCATGGGTATGTAAGGCAAGCACCACGTCACAGACATTAAATTTGATTAAGCCTAGGTCCCACTGAGCATTTTTTACCTCGGCGATATACTCCCGATTTAAATTAATGAGCATTCAGGACATCGGGAACAGGTTCCTCATGGTCTTGGGAAGCTTCGGGGAAGTCATGAGACAGTTTGTGATATAGGAAGGAATTGCGATGAAACGGGTGGTATCTGAAGAAATCGGGAGAACATCGCCAATGTGGAATTCCTCAGTGGGGCCTAGGCTTAACACATACAATTTCCTAACAACATAAATATTCCAACCTTACATGAACCATTCTTATTCCACAGCATTCGTGAATGTTCACCCATCATGTGTGACTTGGCTAACCACTGACATATGAGAATGTACACCAACATACACAAACTATATTAACTTCCCACTACAAAAACTGTACTGGAAAAAAAACCTTGCTGAATAGTAACAAAAAGTATTAGCAATAACAAAATACTGAAGTTGAACTGCTATCAGCAGGCAAGGACTGGACAGATAGCCAGTTACTGGAAACAATGTTAAAACATCAATCATTCCTATAGTAAAACAATAAGGCTAAAACAAAGTAACGTTGTGGTTCTGGTCACATGCTGTAATGAAATAGGGTTGGTATGCAATCATAACGATTATTTTTTTTTAAAACAATCTTATTGGGTTTATGCACTGGAAAATCCAAGGATCTGCAGTGATTTCCAGCAAAATGCCAATAAAATGTTAACGGTAGGGGGAAAACTAGGGCCAGTTAGGTTATTAAAACCACACCAATAATTTTTTTGGCCTAAAACAAAACAATAAAACATAGAATATCATGATAAGAGATTGTAATTTTTAGAACTACAGTCAACTCTCGTTATCTCGAACTCGCTTATATCGAATTTTCCGTTATGTCGAAGTTTTTTTCAAGTCCCGATTTTTCTCCTTCTTTGTCTATATGAAATCTCGAGACCTATCTCGAAGTTTCGGCTCGAATTCAACTATTTTTCATTATGTTGAATTATTTTTTTGGTCCCGATTAACTAATTTGCACCTAAATTCTATTGTTCATCTCGAAGTCGGGTCGAATTCTGATCGTATTTGACTAGCGTCGAATATTTTTCACACCTCGCCAGTCTGAAATCTTTGATTTACCTGTAATTTTCGCGCCTTTCATTGTTGAACAAATATTTGTTTGCAACAATTTGCGCAAACATCTCATAAAGATTCGAGTTACGTAAAAACATCAATAAACATGTCATCTCGAACAATTGTTTGTAAAAATAATAATTAAAATATAATGCATTTTTTCGAGGAGGAAAACATGTACATAAATATCACATCAAGTAATTTTCACGAATATGTCATTCTTACGACCGTAACAATATGGCGGCGTAAAATGACAGTTACTAGAAAACTTGCAACTTCGATGCCGAAAAATCTCGAATTTTCGTTATGACGAAGTAATTTCCACGGTCCCGTGAAATTCGAGATAACGAGAGTTGACTGTATTTGAACCAAATGACATTAGTCTTATTTTTTACCTATGTAAATTGATGATAGAATGAGACGGTGCACATAGTGAAACTTTAGGGAGTAAGAATCTTTCGTTAAATGTAATTAATTTCAAGTCATTGTATGCTTGATTTTCAATGTTTTGATAAATAAACTATCAAAACTTTGAAAACAAGTCACTAAGAATTGTAAGCAATACAGATGTCCCCTTCCGTTTTGAAGCCAAGACCCTTTAAATTTTCAATGTTTCTGTTGCCATGGCAATCACAATTTATATTTAAACATGAATAATCACCTCATAGCCCCCTATCTACATACCAAGTTTCATAAACATAGCTTGGAAACTGTTCGGATTATGTGAGGATCCAGATATTTGACGGACAGACGGATGGAGGGCAAACCTATAGTTTAAAACTGGTAGGGGACTAATTAAGCACACATGTACACCAAGCAAATTTACAAAAAAACTTTTATTTAGATCATCAATACATGAAAATATGAGTAACTAGTAACATGTCTATAATAATAGAGAGCCAGCAGCCTAATCAAACTCAACAAAAACAATATAGAACCTCCAATTATACAGTAAGCTTCATCTACTCTTTATGATTTTTATTCATATATATAAGCAAAACTCATAAACAAGCAAAAAGTTTGTAGAAAAAAAATTCTAACATAATCAATAAAAAAAATTCTTACACAACCAGCAGTTTCAGCTCCATACAAATAGAGAAAACCAAGGTGTGCAAGAATTG
This sequence comes from Spisula solida, assembly GCA_947247005.1. Lineage (NCBI taxonomy): Eukaryota > Metazoa > Mollusca > Bivalvia > Venerida > Mactridae > Spisula > Spisula solida. Next base: position 34,306,370 of record OX365947.1, on the reverse strand, counting down.
CTGTTAAAACATAGCTATGGTAAATAATTTTATAGCGTTGCGAGAAAGAAAATCATGCAGTGGTTACTATGTCTTGATGTGTTGTTGAATGCAGAATTTTGGCTATAACTATGTTAGAATCAAAATAATGAATATATACCTGTGCTTTATAAGCATGGTCACTTGTTCGGATCTGTACACTAAATCACTCACGCGAAGCACTTGTGATTTAACTACTATGCCCCCGAACTCGTGACCGTACTTTATTCTAGGATAAAATACAAGAACATATTCATTTTTTCTTAATTCTTGAACAACTATAATACGATGTAGCAACTAAACAGAAACATTATAAATACTGCCTAGCTTGTACACTTTGCATATGAACATGTGATCTTCCCTATGACAGTTAAATCCTAAACAAACTGTAAGACAACTTAAACTATCACGTTATTATCAGCACAATTAGTCATAGTACACACAATCTCAATGCGACTAAAAATCAGTAATTTATCCAAGAGAGGGGAAATCATCGGAGAGTAAAGTATGAACTCGACAATTTGGACAAGTGCTCTGTTCCTGAAACCACTTGCGGATACACTGAAAAAAACAAAGTAAAACTGATTAACAACATAGTATTACATTATATTGAAAACAACAACAATACAATATACATCGTTCCTACAATACAAACTATTTTTAGACACAATTCCCTGATATTTCCCTTACCACAGAGCAGTTTCCCCGACTTTCTACAGTGAATGAGCAACATAGCATCTTTTTGTTAGCAATAAAGTTAGAGAGAAGGAGGCTATGTTTGTTTTATATAGAACCAAAAGCTTAAGGTAGATGTTCTAAGGCTGTTGATTGACATAAAGTTATTACAATTTATCCTGAGCGAGCAAGGCGAGCGAGGATTTTATTAATCTTTGGCATTTTCTTCATAGGAAATGACACTTATTGACAGCTATAATGAAGAATTCCCTGACTTTAGCAGTTTCCAGATTTCCCTGACAAATTCTAAACTTCCCTGACTTGTCTGTGACCTTGAGAAAAAATGTTTTTCCCTGACCGTGGGAACCCTGATATACTGTGAAGATCATGAAAACCCCTCTTAAATGTCAGAAAACATGGAAGCTTTGGATTTGATCGCATACAACACAGTGAAATCATATATCAAAAATTGTTGAATCTATGCAGGTATGACTGTCTCAACTCTCGCTCACAGAAGTACCATGGTACTTAATGTTTGTGTAAGCATATGACTGTACTAAATGTGACCTGCGTGCCAATATTAACATTGGGCAGAATTCTGAACAATCTGGTTTGATTTTCATTTCTCTAAATAACTTGACGTGTATAGAAAATTTAAAGAAACTGGCCCCATCCTCATTTAATTTAGATGACAACTGTTATTAGACTAGGTCACTGATTAAACAAGATAAGAGAGTATATGTTTAGAGTTGTATACATAAATAAGATGAAACAAGACAAGCTGTTTTCAACGTTTCAACTTTAATGATAAGTCTTCATCAGGAATTAATTTAGAAAAATGGTAACATTATTTAGAGAGCACTGTATAGAGGGAGATTTCTACCTGATCATGGAAGATATGACCACATTCCAGTCGGACTACAGAATTATCCTCCATTTCTTCATGACATATAACACAAGGGTCCTCTTCCTCCTCCTTGAAGAGTTCAGAACTTGAACCCCTAGATTTGTCCGCTACAGCAAATGCCCAGCTACTGTTGATCCCTGGTGGGGGACCGTTGTGTAATCCACTCAAGACAGCCTGTAACATAATATTCTAATATTTAATATGAGATTATGATAGTTACGCAATTTTTTACCCTATAAATGTCCCATCAGTATCAATTATTTTAGGCGCATTACAGGGCTTTGAAAAAGACAAAAATTATCATTATGATAGTTTCACTCTAGAGTTTGATCAGAAGCTATCAACTGTAAATCTGTGATAAACTAATGGAAAGCATCAAATAAATACCGGTATGCCTTCCTTAGTAAAATCACCTGATCAAGTTACTAGTCACCCAGGGGCCGGGATTACAACGAATACTTACACTCAACACTCAAATATTAAATTCACTGTTTGAGTTTCGTTGTGGCATTTTTTTTAGAGCAAGACGTTGTAATAATGTTAAATTGGTACTAATTATTGTTTTTGGCTTACTTCCTAGTTTCATTTAATGTATTTGTAAGCTATAATTGTAATTCATCAGTCTGAGTGTTGAGTGTGGAACTCAGATTCAATAATTCGATATATACCGTATAAATAGTTCAAAATTGCAAAGAAAATGTATCAAATGTTATTTTCAACACTTATTAACTATCTTATACATTTTACTCATCTAACTTGCAATCTAGGACAAATAATAGATCCTTATATTACATTTTCAATATTTGAGTGCTGAGTGCTGGGTGTAAGTATTCGTTGTAATCCCGGCCCCTGTTCATATACTTAAGAGTATAACCTACAGTTTGAGCCAATGAAAACTCTGATGTGTACTACCGGTGGTTAAATGCTGCTAGTAGTCATTAAGAAAATGCATATAAAAGATGAGACATAATGCCTTGGCGCCATATACTCTCGGCCAATCAAAATGCAGCTGGTTAAATTCTAAGTGAGTTAGAACATATTAAGTAAATTCTTACTGGTTCATAAAGAGCTTGCTCTGCCTTTTTTAAACAACAAGAATTGACTTTATATGTTCAAACTGTTATATAAACAATACCATTATACTCACACTAGAGTCGTGTTTATTTCCCTGGTGTTCAGCATTGATTAACTCATTCATTTTCTGTATAATTTGTTCGAATCTGAGACCAGATAGAGATCCACCATTGCTTGTACGTAACTTTGTAATTAACGCTACAACTTCCTCTCTGGTAACAGAAAAACAAACATGTACTATTATATCAACTATCTCAATAAAGTTCTAGTGGCAAGGGGTGGTATTCACAAAGCATAATAATAGTAAACTTAAAATTTACTTAAAATCTTAAAATTTCCTTAAAATGTATCAGCTAAACAGGAAAATCAAGATTATCAAATTTTTAGATTGTTTATCTAAAGAATTATCTAAAGAGCTTCAATAATCACAAAGAAAACATGGGTTATTCTTAGTTTCTTGAGAAATACCAGTATGTGCAGCTCAATTTGTTAACATAAGTCAAAATATTTAAGTTTTCCCTTAAGATGCATTGTGAATACCAACCCTGGTGGTTAAGATAACTAACATGAAAGTGAAAGGTGAAAGGTTGGAATCTCAAAAGGTTGATTTTGATCTGAGATGGTCAGTTGGTGCGCTGCAAACTACTTACAGACTGCTTACAGTGTCTCCAACCTGTTCTGTGCTAAGAAAGGAAGTAAAAGTGAGTCTATCATAAGCCAAATTGACTCAACTTTAAAGACATATTCAATTTGTCATTGCATTGTCAAAACCTCATATGCCTGTTTTTCCAACTTTTCAACTATGTATATTCTGGGTCCTGACTTTACAACTAATAAAGATTTTATAAATGGCCTTGTTTGACAGATTCTAGTTTGTCTGTCTATTTATCCGTCTTTTTTTAGAAACATCTTATGACTTAATTCCATGTTGCACAAAATCACGTGGTTAAGTTCATATTTTACACTAATATTATGCAGTGACATAGTTAATACTTTACACTAATATGCAGTGACATAGTTCATACTTTACACTAATATACAGTGACATAGTTCATACTTTACACTAATATACAGTGACATAGTTTATACTTTACACTAATAAACAGTGACATAGTTCATATTTACACTAATATTCTGCAGGGACATAGTTCATATTTACACTAATATTCTGCAGGGACATAGTTCACATTTTACACAAATATTCTGCAGGGACATAGTTCATATTTACACTAATATTCTGCAGGGACATAGTTCATATTTCCACTAATATTCTGCAGGGACATAGTTCATATTTACACTAATATTCTGCAGGGACATAGAATCAATGAAACAAGAAACACAAACCTGGATTTATCTGGAAATTTGATTTTCAGCTGTAGAAGTAGTTTCTCATTACTGGACATCTGGACCCCTCCAACACCTAAAGGTCGCAATGGAGCTCTGCTAGGTACAGTGAGAGGGGCTCTAGGTCTGGGTGGAGCTGTCATAGTACCATATGCTTGCTGTGCTGGTGGCATTACTGGGTAGTTTGTCTGATTATACATAGACTGGGTAACCGCCCCAGCAGGACCAGGTGGTGCAACAGGGGACTGACGTTGAGCGCTGTCAGCTATCTTAGACAAACTCTGTGGCATGTTACTACCCATTGATGACATCACAGGAGGTGGACCTGCAATCAAATCAAATCAATCAATCAATCAATCAATCAATGTTTTATCCCAATAATGTTAACATTTATACAGGCATGGTGTACAATATGCTATAAATACAACAACTAGTCGCCACCCTACATACTGCTCTGCTGAACTATCATTTGGTTGTTTCGTTGAGCTTTATCAAGTGAATACATTGAATTATGCAACTGCAACTGGTGAATTGTTCAAGTTACAGCAAACTTTTTCAAAAACCAATGACCTCATCAGTATGGGTACCATTAAACAGTAAGCAATATGGTGGAATTAGGATGTTACTTGTTTTGGAAAGTCTGTATTATATAGTGTTTTATCACAAGTACAGTGTGACCTCTCCAGAGCAGCCGTCACTTGAATAACAACCTCTCTTTAGTAACTTTATCATTAGTAATATAAATTTACTGTCAATTTTACCTCTCTAGAGCAACAACCTTTGTACAACAACCAATATTTGTGTTATCATAAGGGTGTGGCTCTTGAGGTTTTACAGTTGATGGAAATGTTAACATCTCCATTTTTCAATATAGTAGATTAAACCAGATAAAAGAAAGCAATATAACAATACCTGAAGGATTAAAGGGCGGTCTATTTTGCATTGGCATTCTGTGCATCATAGGCTGCATAAATGGCATATTACGAAGCTGAAAATGTAAATTTATAGCATACATGTCTGTTGTTCAACAATAGTAATTTAGCCATACAGGGATTACCAAGGCACTCACATTATCCCTACACTGGGCTGATCATTCCTGACACTACCATAAAACTTACACCAAACTATTGAACTATCTGAGTACCATTTAAATATAGGTACAGGTATAGTCCCCTTTTTAAGATTAATATTTCGTGGCCTGGGATCAAACCCAAAACCTCAAGTGGCCGTATATGAATTGTCATCAATACTATTCATTATACAGAAAGAACTAGAGCTGTCGCCATTCGGCAGACTAATATACCCCCGCCAACAAAGGACCATAATTCTGCCAAAATTCATCACTGTGCAAATTCCTTTCTTCATGCACATCTATATGTTGGGGTTGTTCATCTGTGAAAGTTTGAGCGAAATCCTACCAAAACTGTAGGAGGAGTTGCGTCCACAAGAATGCTTCTTCGGACAGACAGACAGACGGACAAGCTGAATGCAGTATACCCCCCTTACAACTCGTTGTGCGGGGGTATAATAAACATTTGGTGAGTTCCTCATACACTTTTCTTAAAATAGCTTATTTATGCAATGAGTAATAAACCGGTTTGATATACATCTTAATTGGATGATAAAAGAGATAATAGAAAATCGGACAAGGAAGGCAGCACTCAACCAGCCAAGCACAGATATCATAAAACATTGCATACCACAATTACATAGCACAATACCCAACACATATTAACCAAATGAAAAAATGAACTTAACGGCTGTTAAAGACAGGTTAAAGTATAGAACTAATTACAAGTTAGATAATACATACAGTATCAGGTACAGCTGGAGGACTGGGTACCGTTATAGGTTCTAACTCTGTCAATAATGTACCGATCTTAATCTTCTCCATCTGTCTCTCATAATCTTCCTGCAAATATGTAATAATAATAAAAATAATCATCGTAACAACTTTATAATAACGACGAATAATAACAAATATATACACAACTCATCTTCTACATAGAGGATATAATTACTGGTATGTTGATTTTGGTGTAAGATTGGATTTTATTTCACAGCGTGATCAATATTTTCATGAGTGGCGAATGAAAATTTCATTTTCTGTGATCATGAGTGATATAAAATATCATCTTTCACCATCAACAAATTTCTTGTAAAATAGTACAGTAATTGGCTTAATAGGCAAAATTACAAAGAAATTAAGATTGTCACAAGGTGATAATTATTGCGTCAAAATGATGCAATGCATGATGTAAGGTTTATTTTTTCTGCATTGTAATGGAACCAACACGCTTCTAAAACAGTGGAAATAACAGATTTATTGAATGCTTAATATACGCTGGACACATGTGGTCACACATCTAAGGTAAGTTGTGCATGCTTAGAACAAATTAGAAATCAGTTTCCTGTATGTTAAACATACGTTATTTATCCAATTCACAGAGTATACATTTGAACCAGGCATCAGATTGTTGTTTAAGGTAATTTACTAGTGAATGCCAACATAAGTTAAGCATTCAGGACAAACTTTCATACATACAGCATATGTTGTTACTTCATGTTGTGTAGTGTGACTACGCCATAACTTACAATCCTGATTTAGAAATTGTTCAAATGAATTACCTTAATTTTCCTGATATTTTCCTCTGATTTATTAGAGACAGAATTCCAGAAATCAAGGGCTTGTAACACAGGCTGGGGAACTTGTTTCTTTTCATCTTCAAGTCTGTGATAAAAATAAATATAAAAAAATAAACTGGCCGACCAAAAGGTCATTATGATGTAAAATTCACTAAAATTAAATATTTTTTAACTCAAATCGTTATTTTATCTTTATTCTGATGAACTAGCTTTTGTTGATATTTTTGGAACATGTGAACAATTAATTGTTTGATACAAAGACAATAATGATATAAATTAAAGACAAAGTGTAATAATACCTTACAAATCTCCTCCACTAAATGTGGGGGACTTAAATATAAATTGGTCATCTAAAGGTTTTAAATTTCTTACTTCTGTTTGTAACCAATCATTCCTTGCTTATGAAAGTTAGCTTCCTTCTTAGAACGTTCGAGAATAGAAGTTGCATTCTTCAATCTAAATCGTAAAATTTCTGTTTCAGCATTTATTGCACGCTGTAACTGTTTATCATGTAGATTGCGTAATGTGTCAGCACTATCCATCTGTCTCTTCACTTCGGATACATCCTTCTCTCTGTACAATAAAAGTGACAACATCTAAACACTCACTTACATCTCATAGAATCATCTTTTAAATCAAGCCTATATTCTCAAAGCCTAGGTCCCACTGAGGAATTCCACATCGGCGATGTTCTCCCGATTTCTTCCGTTACCACCCGATTCATCACAATTCCTTACGATACCACAAACTGTCTCATGACTTCCCTAAAGCTTCCCCTAGACCACGAGCAACCTGTTCCCAATGTCCTAATAGCTCATTAATTTCAAATGGGAGTACATCGCCGAGGCAAAAAATGCTCAGTGGGACCTAGGCTTAAGAAAAATCATAAATGATTTGATTTAAATAGGGGTGTTAATTAAACATGTATGTTGATGTTGTACATCCATTAAAACATTAGACAGTGAAATAGTCATTTATGTTCACTGTGACCTCCAGACCTTGCAATCTGCAGGTCCATGACCTACCCTACTTGTACCAAGTTCGAGAATTGCAAACTCACAAGTTCTGAAGATGTTAACATAGGAAAGTGCAATATAGACAATTCAAAGAAAATTTGAATGTTCGGATTTTGGATATACCCTTTGTGATATGAAACATGTGTTTAGATATCGCGTCGTCAAATATCCTTATGCACAGATTACTTTTTCAAAAGTGGGCGTTTCTATTGCCGGATCGACTTGCCCGATCGGGCTAGTTTCTCCACTGATTATATACATGTATACAAACTATTTAATGTTCATGTATACAGTAATACTACCTACCTCTGGTCTAGTGCCAACTTGGACAATTCATTTAACTGTCTTTCTTGTGTCATCAATTTACCATACAATCTAGATAAATTATAATACAAACACATTACTTTCAGACTTAATCTAAAATAATAGATGCACCGCACAGTAACACAATTTAAACAAACAGGCTATATAAATAATTCTAACAACATCTAGTACAGCATTGTATAATGATGGTTATATCGATGGCAGTGACATCACATCATGCAGGTATTCCAGTTATGACATCATAGCAGTACACAGTAAACAATATACTTTCGCAAGGTAACATTGGCTGTACAAATAATTGCACGTTTAAGACATGTTTGAATCAAAATGAAATATTCAATAGCAGAGGTATATCTTTTCTTAACAATTTGTTGTTCTGGTGTGGTATTTAATATTGATCTTACTTGACTTGAGGATAAGGACAACCAATCAGATTACACCATATTAAACTCTTGGGCAGTAACAGGCCATATGATTGGCTATCCTTATTCTCCTATTAAATAAGATCAATATTGAATATCACCCCCGAGGTTATATCATTAACTTCTCAGTCCTAATGAAATACACACACATGTATTAAAATATTGAGTATGATGACATTGGACAATATTACTATACGTGATTGCAAGGTGAAGTAAACAATTAAAACAAGCTCTTTCCTTTTCACTAAGCATAACAAACAAACTGACTTCTCATAATGGATACCATCAGGAATGAGGTGTCAAGAGTGATTAATTTACACAGTAGAACTTGCTTCACAATTAACATAAAACTAATGAGTATTGTACTAACGAGTATTGTTGATTTGTGTGCGCTGGACAGAGACAGTTGGCAAATGTATGGCCATTTGTTTTTTCACTGCTATATCAGTAAGGCAATTCCAAATTGGAATTATGTTTAGCGTCAACTCCTTTTCGCTAAACGTATCTACCCTCCAGAAAAAACACACATACCCAGAAGAAAAAACAAACTGATTATGAACTACAAATGGTTTGACCTATACAATGTTCTCAATGTTTAATTTTAAAATTGCCAATTTTAGACTAGAACACACGTTAACAATAATCACACTCGAACAATCAAGTAAAATTCAAACCCTGGGGTAATATTCACAAAGCACATTAGCAGAAAAATGAGACATTTCTTAAAATCCAAAATAAATCTTAAGGTTATCAGCTAAGCAAGAAAATCAAGATGATTTTTTTAGTAATTTCACTTTTTGTCGAGCAAAAAATGTACTGAAAAAAATGTGTTTTTTTCTTTCATGGGCTCAAAACCTACCCGCCCGCGGACGCTAAACAGAATTCCAATTTAGATGGCCTAAATGACCTCTGGCCGTGAAGGAAAGATACAGTTGTTTGCATAGTACAAGGAATCCAGGTATCCTACCCTAGCTCTTTCTGAAGAGACTCTGTGGATACTAATGAGTATATAACTTACTCTTTTTCCAGTCTTTCCTTTCCAGCAAGATGGTCCTGAAGTTTCCTGATTTCCTCCTTGTAAACCTCAGTCCTAGACTCTAAATCCTTCCTTTCCATATCAAACATACCAACTTTGTTCTTTAAATCTGTTTCTAATACCTGTCAAATGGTACATTCACAATATTATTATTAAAATTAATTTATACATAATATATATAATATCCAAACTTTTTCAAGAAAATACATACAAACTCCCTCATTTTATATCATTTGTATAGCCATAGCTTAGAAGAATAAGAACTTTATACTTCAGTTTGGTCAACATGACCTTTTCTGATTTTCATACGAATTGGTTTATAAGAAGTGCCTTGTGATGCAGATTCCTAATGTTTATGGGTGTTATAAGGTCATGCGTAGCACTTAAGACCTTATACTTCTAAGCCAGCTATAATTTATATACAACTGGAGTGAAGTAACCTTACCACAGATGTTAAGTTGTTTACACATGTAAATGGAGAATTCTTATTCAGTTGACCAGTTATTAAGTAAAACAGTAAGTGAAATCAGCACTTGTCCGGGACAAGTAAGTGTTGATTTGGGCAAGTAACTTCTGCAGTTATTATGCATACAGTATAAAGGAAAATTGTTCAGGTTTGCCGATTCGGGCAAGTAGTTTAACAAGAGGGCCCAAAGGGCCATAGGTCGCTCACCTGTCCTAGTAGTTCATACAGACCCCTTGATGGTAGCTTCTATTGCATGTACAAGGTTTTCATATTGTCTTATAAAGCGACGTTGCAATTTACATCACATTGCATATTGAAGTTTAAGCCGAGTTTTGTCTATGATTTGACCTTGTGACCTAGTTTTTGACTCGGGATGACCCAATATCGAATTTGATCTAGATTTTGTTGAGATGATCATTTTGACCAAGTTTCATAAAGGTTAGGCCTCATGAAGATAAGACCAAAATTGCGACCTCTAGTGACTACACAAGGTTTTTCTATGATTTGACCTTATGACCTAGTTTTTAACCCCAGATGACCCAATATCGAACTTGACTTAGATTTTGTTAACATGATCATTTTGACCAAGTTTCATAAAGATTAAACCAAAATTGTGACCTCTAGTGACTACACAAGGTTTTCCTATGATTTGACCTTGTGACCTAGTTTTTTGACCCCAGTTGACCCAATATCGAACTTGACCTAGATTTTGTTGAGATGCTCATTGTGACCAAGTTTCAAAAGGACTAGGTCGAAATTATGACCTCTACTGACTACACAAGGTTTTTCTATGATTTGACCTAGTGACCTAGTTTTTGACCCCAGATGACCCAATATTGAACTTGACCTAGATTTTGTTGAGATAATCATTGTGACCAAGTTTCATAAAGATTAGGCCAAAACTGTGACCTACAGTGTCTACACAAATTGTGGATGGACGACGGACGGACGACGGACGAAGAGTGATCACAAAAGCTCACTCTGTCACTTTGTGACAGGTGAGCTAAAAATCTAAAATTCACAGACTGTAAAAGCATTGAAGCTTTTGGACATGATTACATAATCGGATGAATTCATTTGTTACCACCCGACACACGTTAGACAACCAATAACATGTAGTTATATCTGCTTTGTCAGATTCTCAGAATGTCAATTCCAATGGTTAAACAGGTCATGTTCTTGGCTATTGTTATTTTCTCTGTAAATGAAGACCCAGAAGAGCTGGTTAATACTTGTCAGTAATTCCAGGAAACCGATAAGGTAAACTAATTGGCATAATTATGTGACAGAAAAGGTGACAGAAAAAACAGACTGAAACCTGATATCTGACAAATGTCAGGGATTAGATGACTCGAGTAACCTGCCAAGTAAAGTTCAACAAGATGATTTAAGCCTGATTGTTATCAAGGTTTTTCTTTCATTAGGCCAGGTGACATAGTTCATAAACCCTGTTGACTCAGCATCCAACTTGGCCTATATATTATATTGTAGGCTAACATTGCATTGATTTTTTGGGCAATTTTTAGGGCCGAATATAGGCACTTTCCCCTTGCAAAATAACCTCTATTTTCCCCAAAAAGAATGCATATTTCCCCCCTTTTGTGGTATGGCTGTTTAAAAGTCAAAACAATGGATTTTCAAACTTGTAAAAGTCGTTGCTACATATGACTTGAGTATTATCAGTAGAAAATAGAACAAGAGGGCCCAAAGGGCCATAGGTCGCTCACCTGTCCTAGTCGTTCACGCACCCCTAATGGTAGCCTCTATTGCATGTACAAGGTTTTCATATTGTCTTATGCTTTAAAATTTACATCACATTTAGACCCAATGACTTATTAAAGTGATTTGACCTTGTGACCTAGTTTTTGACCCCGGATGACCCAATATCGAACTTGACCTAGATTTAGTTAAGATGATTATTGTGACCAACTTTCATGAAGATAACGCCGAAAATGTGACCTCTAGTGAATACACAAGTTTTTCTATTATTTGACCTTGTGACCGAGTTTTTGACCCCGGATGACCCAATATCAGACTTGACCTAGATTTTGTTGAGATGATCATTGTGACAAAGTTTCATAAAGATTAGGCCAAAAGTGTGACCTCTAGTGACTACACAAGGTTTTTCTATTATTTGACCTTGTGACCTAGTTTTTGACCCCGGGTGAACCAATATCGAACTTGACCTAGATTATGTTGAGATGATCATTGTGACCAAGTTTCATAAAGATTAGGCCAAAATTGTGACCTCTAGTGACTACACAAGGTTTTTCTATGATTTGACCTTGTGACCTAGTTTTTGACCCCGGATGACCCCATATCGAACTTGACCTAGATTTTGTTGACATGATCATAGTGACCAAGTTTCATAAAGATTAAGTCAAAATTGTGACCTCTAGTGACTACATAAGGTTTTTCTATGATTTGACCTTGTGACCTAGTTTTTGACCCCGGATGACCCAATATCGAACTTGACCTAGATTTTGTTGAGATGATCATTGTGACCAAGTTTCATAAAGATTAGGTCAAAATTGTGACCTCTAGTGACTACACAAGGTTTTTCTATGATTTGACCTTGTGACCTAGTTTTTGACCCAGGATGACCCGATATCAAACTTGACCTAGATTTTGTTGAGATGTTCATTGTAACCAAGTTTCATAAAGATTAGACCAAAATTGTGACCTCTATTGCCTACACAATTTTTTTCTATGATTTGACCTGGTGACCTAGTTTTTGACCCCAGATGACCCAATATCGAACTTGGCCTAGATTTTGTTGACATGATCATTGTTACCAAGTTTCATAAAGATTAGGCTAAGATTGTGACCTCTAGTGTCTACACAAGCCAATTGTTGACGGACGGACGACGGACGGACTGACGACGGACGAAGAGTGATCACAAAAGCTCACTCTGTCACTTTGTGACAGGTGAGCTAAACAAGAGGGCCCAAAGGGCCCTAGGTCGCTCACCTGTTATAGCAGTACATGCAAGACCTGTGATTTGACCTAGTGACCTAGTTCTTGGCCCCATATGACGCAATATCTCATTTGGCCTAGATTTTGTTGTGATGATCATTGTGACCAAGTTTCATAAAGATTAGGTCAAAATTGTGACCTCTAGTGACTACACAAGATTTTTCTATGATTTGACCTTGTGACCTAGTTTTTGACCCCGGATGACCCAATATCGAACTTGACCTAGATTTTGTCGTGATGATCGTTGTGACCAAGTTTCATAAAGATTAGGTCAAAATTGTGACCTCTAGTGACTACACAAGGTTTTTCTATGATTTGACCTTGTGACCTAGTTTTTGACCCCAGATGACCCAATATCGAACTTGACCTAGATTTTGTTGAGATGATCATTGTGACCAAGTTTCATAAAGATTAAGTCAAAATTGTGACCTCCAGTGTCTACACAAGGTTTTTCTATGATTTGACCTTGTGACCTAGTTTTTGACCACGGATGACCCAATATCGAACTTGACCTAGATTTTGTTGTGATCATCATTGTGACCAAGTTTCATATCGATTAAGTCAAAATTGTGACCTCTAGTGACTACACAAGGTTTTTCTATGATTTGCCCTTGTGACCTAGTTTTTGACCCCGGATGACCCAATATCGAACTTGACCTAGATTTTGTTGAGATGATCATTGTGACCAAGTTTCATAAAGATTAAGTCAAAATTGTGACCTCTAGTGACTACACAAGGTTTTTCTATGATTTGACCTTGTGACCTAGTTTTTGACCCCGAATGACCCAATATCGAACTTGACCTAGATTTTGTTGAGATGATCATTGAGACCAAGTTTCATAAAGATTAAGTCAAAATTGTGACCTCTAGTGTCTACACAAGGTTTTTTTATGATTAGACCTTGTGACCTAGTTTTTGACCCCGGATGACCCAATATCGAACTTGACCTAGATTTTGTTGTGATAATCATTGTGACTAAGTTTTATAAAGATTAGGTCAAAATTGTGACCTCTAGTGACTACACAAGGTTTTTCTATGATTTGACCTTGTGACCTAGTTTTTGACCCCGAATGACCCAATATCGAACTTGACCTAGATTTTGTTGAGATGATCATTGAGACCAAGTTTCATAAAGATTAAGTCAAAATTGTGACCTCTAATGTCTACACAAGCAAATTGTTGACGGACGGACGGACGGACTGACGACGGACGACTGACGACGGACGACGGACGACGGACGAAGAGTGATCACAAAAGCTCACTCTGTCACTTTGTGACAGGTGAGCTAAAAATATGAACAATTTTAACTAAACAATCTTTTTTAATAAATCCCAATTTCGCAAACTGCCACACTAACATTTCCCAATTTTATGGACACAGGCTGTTTCAATTTGTTCAAGAAAAATCACTGACTGATTGTGACCAGGTTTCGTAATGATAAGTTTAAAGAATAAATTGTGACCTCTGCAGTGTTAAAAAGATTTTATTGTGACGATACCTAGTGTTTGACCCCAGATGACCCAGTAACAAACTCTGCCTACATTAAATAGAGACAAACATTGTGACAAGTTTTATAAAGATTTATCCAAAGTTGCAATCTTGTATTGTATCATGTTTGAGAGATGTTCAATGATCCTAAAAGCTTATCTCAAGCACAATCTTGAGTTGTACTCAGGTGAGCAAACATGTGTTAATTATATACGGATATTGCTTTATGGCCATCTTCTATTGTCAACTTCTTCTACAAATATGCAAATTGATAAAGACGAAAAACATACCATTATTTGTTGTTCTTTTGCCTTGATGTCTTGAGTCCATTTTTCACGGAGAGTTTTTGTATCAGCAATAATCCTCATAGCTTTATCATGACTATCCTTCAACTGTAGGTACTCCTGTTTGTAGGGTTCATATGTGTCTGTCATAGTGCAAACATCACTTAACTCTATATGGGTCTGGCATTCACTCTCTCTTTTCTCAACATGAATTGTCTTTGGTGGAAATGGCACCCCGACTGGAGGTGGTATAGGCATGCGGGGAGGGGCAGGGGGTCTGAAAGGGACCTGCAGGGGTGGCACACTTTGGTAGTACGAGGACACTGTCACAGGGGGACGCACAAAGTTTTGATGTGGAAATCTAATAGGTTGAGAGGGTACACTAGAATTACTATTAAACGAATCAAATCCTAACGATGGACCTGAAAAAAGAGAATATCCAAAACTTGAATTTGTTGCTTGTCCGAGAGCTGCACCGCGTACATCTGTCTTTTCATTAGGCGGCCATGGCGATGCCGAAGAATTAAAACCACTATTATTGGAACGAGAAGTAAAACTATCATTAACTAAAGGTTTTTGAGGCAAACTATCATTCCCATTAAATGATGGAGAAGCACTAGTCTGTTCCACTTGTTTATAGTGTCGCTTCATAAAATCTGTAGCATATTGTCCCATATTACTGTTACTTTCTGAACCAGCAGGAGTATCAGCCCACAAGCTGCTCCCACCTTTCTTTCCTGCTTCAGCACTTCGTTCAAAGTCCTTCCATATATCAGCTGACACTTTGTTCAACGTAGCCTGTCTTTCATCAGCTGTAACTGTCTTTCCTTCATATAATTTATCCACAACAGATTCAGCGAGTTCACACACAAATGTTTCATCCGACTTTCTAACAAACTCTTCCCCTACTCTTTTCACTTCTTTGCTAACACTTTCAACATTCCCATCCTCGTGGTACTCTTCTTTACTTACTTGACTCCAAGAAGACTCAAAGTCAGTTTCTAATTTGTCCCACCTAGGAGAAGATTTTCTTGCCCCAACATGTCCAAACAAACTCCCACTTCCGCCACCAATGGTACCAAGAGGTTTCAGTGGTTTTGGCATAATGTCCGGCAACTCATTCTTACTACTGATGTCACTAAGATCTGACTTGGTACTACTTCTACTGCTACTATCCCTAGTACCTGTATCTACACCAATCTTCTGATCCAGTCTAGAACTAGTTTTACTGTATCCGCTATATTCCGAATTCTCTCTAATATCACTACTACTGTCACTGATCCTGTCAAAATCATCAATGTCGTCTAATAGAGTTTTCTTACTCTTATTGGTAATTTCTTCTAGCGGATAATCATCAATAGAATCTAACGTATTCAAACTCGATGCCTCAGATTGTTTCACAGAATTTCCAGCACTGAAAGAGCCGACACCTTCTGACCAATGCATTGGTAGCATCGGTGGCTTCATTTGTGATGTAGAATAATATGATGAGATATTTCCCAATGAATCTGATGGAGTTGGACAAGATATAGAAACATTTGTCACACTACAAGTTACTACAGTTGCAACACTAGATAAACTTGAAGCGGATGTAACAGAAATGGTAGATGTAATTGTTACAGAAGGAAAAGCATCACTTGTTGTCATAGTTACACTTTCACTCAAACTATCAATATTATTTACAGTTTTTCCCACAGTTTTCCAAGCATTATGAACAGAAGGTTCAGCACTAGATGTCTGACGTTCTTGTCTTAAAGTTAAAGCAATTTCACGAGCATGTTTAGCGTCTGACATCAGTGAAATAATGTCGTCTATCACTGCAAACTTCAATGATTGCTTTAAAAAGTCACCTAGACCACCAACTTGTTTGATTTTGTCAATAGCTTCAGGTGGAAACACTTCTAATTCCTGTTGTACACGAGCATCACTTATAGCCAATGGTCCATTAGCTTTTAAAATCTCAACAAAATATCTGGAAAGGAAAGAAAAATATGAATAAGGCTGACCAATCATAAATTAACGGTTAGATTATCATCCAAATTTATCTATCCTGACACTGAGATACCAGTCCTATATCTAATACACTGAGTAACAAGCAAGGGAGAAATACAACTTCGGAGGTATGTCATGGTCTGGGATAGAACCCTATTTGTCTGACCGCTGGCACTGGTTAACTTGTGATATGTCTTGGTCTGGGATTGTACCGTATTTGTCTGAGATCAGTATTCATTATTTGACACAAGAAGCTGTTATAACTCAAAGCAGTCAGAAATACATGGGGTCCTACTAAGGCATAATACCAAATCCTGAAAATAAGACGCAAGTCTGTTTCGATTGCAATTTTGCACACATTCCTACACCAAAACACTGCTTCAAACATTGTTCTATTGTTAAATTCAGCTTTAAAAACTTCAAATGACCATAACTTTGTTAATACTTTGAATTTCATCAATTTACTTTTATTTTCTGTAGAAAAGTTCATTCTTCCCAGTGCAGAAAAATCTGGATTTCCAGATTATTACGGAATCGTATGACCCCTGGAGATACTCATACATTACATTCTGAGTACTTTCTGTAAGAGTGTGTACTTTTCGTACTGAATGTATATTACATGTACCATTAAACCATAGAATACAAACTCAGTGTGTACATACGAGAACAAGTTTTCCGTGACTTCGTCCGGTTTCATTGTGGTTTGCTGTTTGGCTGATGCAGCAAACGATTTCTCAAACTTTGAAATCTCTGACTTTAATCCACTGGGAACACTGAATGGGTTATGTGTTGCTTCCGTTCTGAAACATGAATAAAGGAATTACTCATACATACACACCATAAACCAGGCTACTGTTTTATCAAAGCATTTAAGCCAGCATAAGTTTTCTGTAAATATTGTGTATGTCGATAATATCTGCGCAAATGCTTTTTACTAAGATATTTGTTCTCATTTTCAGTCGAAAGTTTGGGAATATTTCTATGCATAGTGAAAGTGACCCTAAGATAACAAAATTTAATATGAAGTGAGGAGAAATTGACACACACTGTTATTCAGTAACGTAAAATAAATTGTCTATTGGGTAAAAAATTATCAAACATTTATGTATATTTGTTTATTCTAGTTCCCAAAAATTGGTGATTTTGTGGCAGGCCCTACGTTCAATATATATTCAATATTTTTAAGTAACTATATGCAACAACCTGCAATCGATTAGTTAAATCGACAAATATAGTAAGACAAATAATTTATGTATACGCAGATTTACGTGACATTTATGTAAGGTTAGTAAAACAGTACCCAGCTGAATATAATACTGTTCATTTGTATTCTCACATTACTACTGGTGTTATTGAGTGCTCGGTAGCACTTTAGTTAGACAACAGGCTTCTGGTAATTACAAGAGAAAGCAATAATACTTACTTCCTGTTCTCCTTCTCATCGTCACTAAACACAGAATTCTCATTCAATAAAGTTTCCTCCTTTCTATCTGAGAAGTTCACTTCCAGGGTCAGTATCTGTTTGCTTTTATCCTTCGTCTTCTTCTTAGATTTCTTAGATTTTGAAGGCTGAAAATATTTTGAAATTGAAACACAAAGAGTTTCTTTCCTTATCTCCCATTCTACATGATATATCTACAGATGCGTACAGCACAACATAGTAAGGTATCATCCTGTACCCGGCTACTGTTTTATCAAAGCACTTACAGAAAACCACACTCAAATTAAAATCTTTGTAGTTCTTAAGCGCTCAAGTACTCAAGTAATTTTGGTAAAGGGATGTGCAATATCAATTGTGTTTTAAGTTAATGAACTCCTACAAATTCTATCTCCAAAGAAATTTTTAAAGAACAAGAGATGTTTGTAAAACATGTATGCCCCCCATGGCAGTTATTGAACGGAAACCATTTTATACGACCGACCGACCGACATGTGCAAAGCAATATACCCCCTCATCAAAGGGGGCATAATTATAAATAATTCAAGTGTGTGCTTCACTTTAAGATTTCTGTAAGTGCTTGATAAAATGGCCCAATCACTAGATGACCATGTAACTAATAGTAACCTTTATAACTCCAACTGTATACTATGGACAGGAGTTACATAACAATGACTCATAAGAGGTCAGAGGTAAAACTGATTAAAGTTACCTTGGTAGGTCAATTTTGTTGTTCGAGCCAATATTATTAAACTGTTGCTCCAATGTAGACTTCCTGGAACAGCCATTATGAACTGATCTGCCTCTGTAACAGTTGTACTTAAATCAATATTTAACTCATCCATCAAGCTGGTTACCATGGAAACAAAAACTTACCTTTTGTGCATCAGTAAAATCCTTCTTATTATTGAGAAGGGTTGTATCTTTGATATTGGGTAAACTGGTCTCTTCGCTCTCCATATCTGCTATAAATGCCATAGCACTAGCACCATCAGTTATCACATCATCAGCATCTACAATATAACCTCCAAACTAGAAGAGTTTTAAACCTTTAATGTATGTCTCAGCACATACTGAACATACCTTCAATACTGAAGAACTTCGGGATGAGCTTAACATACCTTCAATACTGAAGAACTTCAGCAGAATAACTGAACATGCCTTCAATACTGAAGAACTTCAGCAGAATAACTGAACATACCTTCAATACTGAAGAACTTCGAGATAAGCTTAACATACCTTCAATACTGAAGAACTTCAGCAGAATAACTGAACATACCCTCAATACTGAAGAACTTTAGGATAAGCTTAGCGTACCTTAAATATTGAAGAACTTCAGCAGGATAACTTAACATACCATCAATACTGAAGCACTTCAGGGCATAACTTTATTTGTGGGGGACCAATTTTCATGGATTTTTTAATGGCGCATGATAATTTTCTTTCTCAGGGGTGTCAACAGGGCCAAATTCAAAATCAGGAAAATCGTATGCTGCCGACATTTATGCCAAACAAGAGGCCATCAATGACATTGTTAAAATTGTTTCCATAATTAACTCAGTTTGTATCAAAGAAAATCCTTCAGAGCAGATTAAATTTACCATAACTGCGCCATTTCTTGAGATATTTTCATCAAATAACTTTTATTTTGGTCAGAAGCCATTGCTCTTTCATGAATGATCAATCCGAAATTCCAAATAAATCAGGAAAATTGACACCCCTGCTTTCTGGGTGTATTTCTTTTAAAATCCATTCATGGTCAAACAGTTTATATCAGTACCAAAATTCATCAACATTTATGCCTACTAAAATAACTGCTTTTACAGGACAGTGCTAAGTGCATGATATTATGATCACAATAATATAATGCACTCATTGAATGCGGATATTAGACAGATTTACAGACATAATTACAGTACCATTTTCCAATAGTTACAGATGCATAAATGCCTCATAATTTCATGAGTGAAGTTAATATGTGTATAATTACACTGTAGGAATGTGATATAGATGATAGATTGTATTAACTGTCGTCATTGTTTCAAGCCATACATCCAACCATCATTTCATACATTCAGCCATGTAACTATACAAGGGTTTCATTTGACTCAGGAGTAGGGGGTTTTGAGCCTTGAAATTAACAAAAAGCTACATTTTGACCCTCAAGATTTTGGTAAGAAGGGTCATTTTGTCTTAAAATAATGGGTATGTTGCCTATAAAATAGTAAAATTTAGGAGCTTGAACTTCAGTTTAATCTTAACTTCAAGATCTGATTTGAGCAAACATTTGAGCAGTGATTTGAGATGCTTCGGTAGATGGGGGCCAGGTCTCTGGAAGTCTGACATGTGTTAACATTACTGATACATTGACCGGTGTAAGAAGAACATACCATCATCAATGTATTCACTGGTTGATGTTGTTTCCTTCCTTCTCTGTTTACGTTTCTCTTTCTTTTCTTGTTTCTTAGCAATCTTGGACGCACTGAAAATATACACAAGTTCAATCATAAACAAGAGATGTTTGTAAAACTCATATGCCCCCACAGAAACCGTCATGTTATGCCCCCTCTAGACCCCTATACTATCCAGAAACCCCCTACCAACCCAAACTTTACACCCATTTATATTATGAAGGTTTTTTAACATATCACTACAAATAGTAACGTTCTGATCAAACTATTGAACACAATATTAGCAATGGTTAGGGGAGATAAAAAGGTCTATGACTAACGAACCTAAACACTGGTGAAAATACACTGGTCTTTTTAAAAAAAAAGTGATGCATACACAATTTACACCCGAGCATCACAAATCTGTTCTTGTTTGTTACACAAAATTAAATGATTATTCTTTCATATGGTATACACATAAGCACACAAATGTATCCCTATTTTTGGAAGCGAGTTGTTAAAGTGCACAAATCTGTCTTATTAATTATAGCATATTAATACACTTGTTACTATATATAGTAACAAAAATGAGCCTATTTGCAGCTGCTTATGGCCATCACGTGATTGATAATTGCCTATCCGCCTGGTCCGCTATCTCTGGTTGATCAGGCGCAAATCTATATGCACCCGAAATTTGAGGCGGGAATAAGATCATAATTATGTGTAGTAAAAGTCTCTGATTTCCCAGGCACATTAGAACAGTGCTCATGAATAATACTGAGACAATTTTAAAACAATGAAATATACAGACATGATAAACACGATAATGTATTTGTACAAACTGAAGGGTAATTAGTACACAATAAATCCCTTACATAAAGGCAATCTTAAGTTCTGTACAATATGGCCATCTGAAAACAACAGCCAGTCCTCCTCACTCCTTAAAGCTCACACCTTTTTACCACCAATACTTATTTTGAGAGAGTATAATGATGAACACACTTTTCAAGTCAATATTCTGTGTTGCTCTTTTATCAAAAAGAGTATATAAGGTCAGACAGGGAAGGCAGCACTCAACCTAACCAGCCGAGCACAGAAAACATTAAAAACACACAAAGCACAATGCCCAACTAAACAAGCGCAGATCCGCCCAAGTCCAAGCTGTCGAAAAGTATAATAAATTATAACTAGCTGAATGACCCAGTAGAAAAGATACAGCAACCAAAAGGCGGAATGCCTACGCTGAATGACCTAGTAACAACAGTAAAACTGCTGAACTACATAGTTATAGCAGCCTTAAGTCTCAAAGTTAAATAACAGTATTAAAACGTTGAAAGGCCCGTATAGTGGGATGACCTACTAACAAGCTGAATGACCCAGTTTCCACAGCAAAAGGACTATATTGCCCCGCTTTAGCTGTAAGAAATCTTAAAACGAAGAAGTAACCTTAGTTTGAAGTCCAACTCAGTAATTACCAATAAGACCAGTTTTCAAGGGTTCAAAAAGTGGCCTTATTATTGAGGTTTCCTTTACAATATTAATGTGTTTTTGGCAAACAACAATTCCAGGCTCACCTGGGTATTCCACAATAGATGATCAGATCCCTCATACTGCAACATGTCTTATGAAGACAATAATTTGTTGTTCACAATATCTAGATATAGCCTGTAGATCCTTACTACAACAATATGACACTTTATCTAGGTAAGTAGATTTTGCCTGACAACACCTTGTCACATTCACACATGCACAGTTTGCAGTAACAAAGCAATAATCATTATACAAAATAGTTTGAAAATACCTTTGAATGCCACCACAATCCCGCTAGACAATGATGCGGAAATGTCAATCCAATACTAAATAATGACTTCATGAAACTGCAGATATCATATTTTAATTTATAATTTCAACTGAGACACTGAAACATGATAATGACCACCAGTATCATATTTTCTATAATGAATAGTTTGTTATAATGAAATAAAGTCTAGCCATGCCCAATGTCAGTTTGACCAACTTTGACTGACTGTAGATATCTCAGTTCAAAAATAAAGACATTGGTATATTCTAGAAATCTATAAAAGAACCACACAGAAAACACCATCCATTCGTAACAATGGTTATTAGCGAGTAACTGATATTGGTTAACAAAGCAGCATGGGAAAATGATTGTGACAAATGTGATAATTCTGCTAAATGCCATGTATGCGACACAACACGCCATGTATGCGACACAACACAAGTATGCTAGTATTAAGTACATCGGCATGTTATATAGACATACAAATATAGAGACACAAGCATGCATAGAGACTAACTGTGATGATAGAATTGTCAGGGATATAATCACAACAACAGCCAATATTCACACCCAATATCCACAGGATATATATCTGATATTACTGTATAATTATAGAGTATTACCAGAAACCAAAACAGATTACAGATATACATGTATACACAATTAGGGATAATTATAATGATGTGCTAACACAGACAATTATAACAATATGCCACTATATAGGATAACATTTATATCAACGAGAGGACTAGCCCTATATCAATGTGTACATTGACCAATATTCGAACCTGGACCAGTGGTGGCCGAGTGGTAAGCGTTCTTGACTACCAATCCCGAGGTCCCTGGTTCGAATCTTAGCCCGGCACTGGAAATTTCAGAAACGCTTTTCAGTGTTTCCCACCCAACTAGAGATGAACTAAATTGTTACCCAAAGGTGATTTCACATGTATTGTGCTATACACCGGGTACGCGCATGTATTGTGCTATACACCGGGTACGCGCATGTATTGTGCTATACACTGGGCATGTGCATGTATTGTGCTATACACCGGGTACGCGCATGTATTGTGCTATACACCGGGCACACGCATGTATTGTGCTATACACCGGGTTCGCGCATGTATTGTGCTATATACCGGGCACACACATGTATTGTGCTATACACCGGGTACGCGCATGTATTGTGCTATACACCGGGTAGGCGCATGTATTGTGCTATACACTGGGTACGCACATGTATTGTGCTATATACCGGGTACGCGCATGTATTGTGCTATACACCGGGTACGAGCATGTATTGTGCTATACACTGGGCATGTGCATGTATTGTGCTATACACCGGGTAGGCGCATGTATTGTGCTATACACTGGGTACGCACATGTATTGTGCT
The DNA here is from genome assembly GCA_947247005.1 of Spisula solida. Lineage (NCBI taxonomy): Eukaryota > Metazoa > Mollusca > Bivalvia > Venerida > Mactridae > Spisula > Spisula solida. The sequence continues at coordinate 34,282,681 of OX365947.1, read as the reverse complement.
ATACACCGGGTACGCGCATGTATTGTGCTATACACTGGGCATGTGCATGTATTGTGCTATACACCGGGTACGCGCATGTATTGTGCTATACACCGGACACACGCATGTATTGTGCTATACACCGGGTACGCGCATGTATTGTGCTATATACCGGGCACACACATGTATTGTGCTATACACCGGGTACGCGCATATATTGTGCTATACACCGGGTAGCGCATGTATTGTGCTATACACTGGGTACGCACATGTATTGTGCTATACACTGGGCACGCACATGTATTGTGCTATACACCGGGTACGTGCATGTATTGTGCTATACACCGGGCACGCACATGTATTGTGCTATACACCGGGCACACGCATGTATTGTGCTATACACCGGGCACGCGCATGTATTGTGCTATACACCAGGCACGCGCATGTATTGTGCTATATACCGAGCCGTTAAAAAACCAAGCAGACTATTCGAAAAGAGCTTGGGCAGTGCGCCCGGATTCCTTGCATTACACAAACTTTGTCTTTTCCCTCAAAGCTGAAATCATTGGCCAATTAGGCAGGGATAATAACCGAATGGTCATGCACTACATGTTCGAGTCTTAACGAAAACAGATCTAGATTTCCTGAAATAAACATTCTGTCCCAAGACAAACAAATGTCCAATTCAATATGCAGCTCCTACTGCATACACTAGATTTTTTCTATGATTTAACCATATGGCATAGTTTTTGACCCCAGGTGAGCCATATTCATGCACACCTTGGTTTCCACTACGTGTCTATAGATGGAACTGTTGGTTGTGTTTTAATTGTCTATAGCAGCCTATTACCAGAAGAAAACATGTGGTATAGTACGGAGATTTTGACATGATTCTCGACCTTCTATTAGAATAATTTGACAGCTGAAATATTGTCTATATTTGTAATCCTGGATATATGTTTTATTAGCGGAAGTATTAAGAAGACGCTCGATGTGTAAAACCAACACAAATTTAATGGACTCTTATGGAAATCTATGTAATCATCACAAGAATCTTGTAATATATTCACACATTAAGGTCAGGATCAAGGCCAATTCTTCATGCTTTACATGGCTCTTCTTCAAACCAAAGTCTGTGCTTCCTTTTAAAAGGTGTTTCTAATAATTATTGCCAGTAAAAAGTAATGTATTTATTGAGTAACACAGGATGTAACAGGGTTTAGTACTACCGGTATATACTACAATAAAAGTGTAATGTATTTATTGAGTAACACAGGATGTAACAGGGTTTAGTACTACCGGTATATACTACAATAAAAGTGTAATGTATTTATTGAGTAACACAGGCTGTAACAGGGTTTAGTACTACCGGTATATACTACAATAAAAGTGTAATGTATTTATTGAGTAACACAGGATGTAACAGGGTTTAGTACTACCGGTATATACTACAATAAAAGTGTAATGTATTTATTGAGTAACACAGGATGTAACAGGGTTTAGTACTACCGGTATATACTACAATAAAAGTGTAATGTATTTATTGAGTAACACAGGCTGTAACAGGGTTTAGTACTACCGGTATATACTACAATAAAAGTGTAATGTATTTATTGAGTAACACAGGATGTAACAGGGTTTAGTACTACCGGTATATACTACAATAAAAGTGTAATGTATTTATTGAGTAACACAGGCTGTAACAGGGTTTAGCACTACCGGTATATACTACAATAAAAGTGTAATGTATTTATTGAGTAACACAGGATGTAACAGGGTTTAGTACTACCGGTATATACTACAATAAAAGTGTAATGTATTTATTGAGTAACACAGGCTGTAACAGGGTTTAGTACTACCGGTATATACTACAATAAAAGTGTAATGTATTTATTGAGTAACACAGGATGTAACAGGGTTTAGTACTACCGGTATATACTACAATAAAAGTGTAATGTATTTATTGAGTAACACAGGCTGTAACAGGGTTTAGTACTACCGGTATATACTACAATAAAAGTGTAATGTATTTATTGAGTAACACAGGATGTAACAGGGTTTAGTACTACCGGTATATACTACAATAAAAGTGTAATGTATTTATTGAGTAACACAGGCTGTAACAGGGTTTAGCACTACCGGTATATACTATTGACTACTGTAAACCTAGAAACTATTTTGTGCGATTAAATTGCGAATATGCCGATGATCAGCAAAACGTGAAAGTTAGTATTCGCGAAAGTAAATTGGTTTACAGTATTTCTTCAAAGGATTAATAAGGGTTAATTTTTAAAAACAAACAACAACAAACTTATATTATTAACAAAACTTATATTATTAACAACTTCATAAACAGCTTGTCCTTAAGTCTACAGCAACACTTCCCTTTTCATTACCCATCAATGAAATATAACTATGTTTCATAAATTTTAATGTAGCATAGGAACTTACGGAAACTGATAGAAGCATCCTTTGTGAGTGATGCAATTGTGTACAGTTATCTAGCATCATGTTCATCAACTTTGTAACTTCAACCTATCTGATATGTTTTGACAGATCAAAGTTATTGTGCAAGCGTAGTGAGCCAAAAAAGATGTTGTTTATATTAAAAGAACATAGCTTTCTTTCACCAACTACTTAACATTAAAAGACTACATATCAAGCTGTTGTGCCGGCGTAGTGAGCAAGAAAAAAATTAAAGGCAGTCTTAAACTGCCACAGCAACTATACATTCTAAATATCGACCTAGAATTTCATTTTTCCCTGACTTTTCAGCGACTTTTTCTAAAATTACACTTTTCACTGACCTTCATCAAAAATTCCCTGACAATTCACTGACCTTGAAAAATATTCAATTTTTCCTGACTTTTTCAGGTCGCTGGCAACTCTGTGTAAAATGAATGCTTTACTATACTATGAAGCAGGCATTTCCCTTTTGCCTGGTATACATTATTGTTGTCACTTTGTGATAAGCATATATATTCAGTCACAAATGAATTTTGAGATTTTCATGTTTCATGAATTTAAAATCATGACTAAATTATCTGAATGTGGCAGATGACCAGTTTATCGCCTGATATTGATAACAATAGGTGCTACAAGATGACACATTGATGGTTATTTAACATTTGCTTATGCCGTGTGATATATATAGGATCTGTCATGAATTGTCTTTATTGTCATTTCTTAAACAAGTCTAGAAAAAAACAGGTTATTAAGCGAGCCTCTGATGAGTTCAAGAAGTGTTGATCTCAAAGACAACAAGTCACATTACTATAGTTACACCGGGTCAAAACAACATCAGAAATAACGTCTTTAAGCCGGCGATGTTGCATTTTCATGCCGAAAAGCTTGCATCGTCACACATTTATTATCACAATTAGTAACACGTTGGAGAACATTGTTCCATCATTTGTTAGCACATGGAAGATCACAGTATAAATGTGATAACAACAATTAACAGGCCTGTGAAGCACATGTCACACTTATCAAACTGGAAGTTACGCCCCTTACACTATGGTCTTACACCTTTCAGTGACAATACAATTAATTTCCACACCTTTCTGTGACAATATATTGATTTTCATGAGCATGTTTCGGTGTTGTATGCCAGGCACATTAAAGAACCAAGACATATATTTAACAACAGCAGTCACAGTCAGGGACATAATTATGCCGCTGGAGTGCGATATTATAAGTATACACAAGTACTGTAAAAGCATTTAATTTTGCGAGGCTAAAATTTTGCGAATTTCTAATTTGGAAGTAGCTCGCGAGGGTTATTGTTTGCAAATTTCACAAAGAAATAAAATTCTACTATCTCGGCAATACCCCTGGTGCATTATTTAGTTCCCACGGCGTGATAATCACTCCGATAATTACGACTACTGTTTGTAGAAATCTATACCATAACGGTCATCTACCCAAACATATTGATTTTTAATTGGCCGATTGGCTTAACTTGTTGGTATTTACTAGTACTCTATTAAGCCAAATCAGACAGTCCTCTTGTGTAATGAGAAAACTGTGAAAGTATGTTGTATTCTGTCCATTGTTTCCGAGCTAATCGAAACAGGTGTTAAACATTGTACCTGTGGGCAGTGTTTTTATACTGGTACACATTCATTGCAATTCTAATTAGATTTTTGACAGAAATATTTTATGTTCACATTTTCTGTTGTATCGTTAACTTTTTGTAAATATTAATACAATAAAGTAAGTTTATCAGGCAAAATTCAGCATACTCCTCCGTGTTTTATCAATTCTGTGTAGATTGAAATGGGCATCGCTGTAATGGCGTTACTTAGCCGTGATCAATATTGAAGTTCAACATATTAGAAGCTATCATTAAGGTAATAATTTCATGAGCATCAATTTTTGCGAATTTATCGAACTTGCGAAAATAGCGAAATTTAAACCCTCGCTGATTATTCTGATCTTACTGTACATCTAGTGACCAAAATGTCTAAGTTAAACAAGGGCCATAACTCCTTACATCCTAGAGATATGCCACTTGTCTAGTAGGGTTGACTAATCACAAGAAATAATTGTGTCAAGTTTCAATGCAATAGCATCAATAGTAAACAAAACTTTTTAAAAAACTTTCACTAAAATGTCCAAATTAAAAAGGGCAATAACTCCTTACAAAATCAGCCTATGCCGCTTGTCTAATACTTATGAAATTAATAAGTGTGCCAAATTTCAATACAATAGCTTGATAGTCAACAAACTATTGAAATTTATAAAAAATTTTAACCTGAATGCCCGGAAAAACGGACTGATTGACGGTTCAATTTTCAAAAGCTATCGTACCCGGAATCCTTGTATCACACAACCGTCTCTTCCCTCGAAATTGAAGGTCATTGGCCATTCTGATAGGGAAAAAACAAATGACCACACACCTACAACTGTCTAAGCCAATCGCAATCAAACTAACAAACAATGATGTACTGTAAAATCATTAATATTTGGTGGGTTTTTGAGAAGTTTACTCGCATATATCAACATGTAATAAAACAATTATTATATCTGTTTGATTTTCCGTGTGTTCCGCTTACCTATTCTTTTTTTGTACCTGTTTGATTTTTGAATGAGTTTTGATAATTTGTGTGAATTTTGACCATGCCATTGAAATCCTTAATCCTTGAAATTATGTCACCACGATAATTATGGTCTTTTTCACCAAAACCATGAAATTTTGTCTCATTGAAATTAAAACATTTTACAGTATGACTTTTCATGAACAACAAAACATTAAAACCAGAACAACACATTACAAGAACAACAACATATAACTCACTTTGTGGTCCTTTGTTTTTCTACTGGTTTCTTCTCCTTTTCTTTGAGATTAAAAAATCTCTCAGATTCATACTAGAAAATAATAATAACATGAATTCAGAATAACATAGAAATGCCATTACTGCTGTCTGAGTCGATCGAAATCAAACAAATGAAGACAGACTATAACAGCTAAAACACATGCTGATCTACAGTACTGCACTTGAGGACCTTTTAATACTGGAGTTTGAAAATAAAGTGAGACTCAATTATTTTTAAAACCAAACATTAACCAACCTTATTTCTACATAAACCATTTTTTTGCTGTTGAATGACTGTCTGCATATTTACAATACTTTAACAGTATTCATATGTGCTAAATACATATAATCAACAATATACTCACTTATGAAGTTATAAGTCTGGTCTCTTACAAGAAATTAAATTCAGCAATAATGCCGAGCATAGCCTTTATTTGCCAGTCAGCTTTCCGCTGAAATATAGCAGGCATATTTATGTGTGCCTCCACCCGGTTTTGAACCCGGGTCGCCAGATTAGACGGCAAGTGCGCTAATCATTGAGCTACGGACAATAGTCAATCGGTTAGCCAAGATACATAATATTTAATTACATAGCAGTCCCACAGATTTTGGTCACAACATAATTTACACAAATAGTTACACAAAGTATAGTTAAAGCTGATAGTTATAAAACACATGTAAACTATGTAACTTACAGTTTTAGTGAGACTATCCCCTCTAACCACGATCAGTTTGACAATAGCACCTATACAGTCAGGAGTGATACACATTGTATCTAACATTTCCTGTAAATTAAATAACTTATAAACTCATTCAATTAGTCACAACAGGTGCTACATAGATATAAGGGTTTTCAACACAAAAGCGTTCGTCTCTCAAAAAGAGCCATAACTCCAGCACACTTCATCAGACTCATAATTGTAACAAGACTAGATACTAGAGAAAGACATAACTTAAATGTACCTAAATTCAATTTCCATTGTATCTTCTTTACTTTTCAGAATATTCTATCAACTACACATTTGCAGTACAACTATTGTTTGTGGTCTTCCGATAAGATTTTATGATGTTCGTATAGGCTAGCAGTCAGCAACCAGTTCTCCTTGGAATTAATTATCAACTTACTTGCTATTCCTAAGTTACGGACAACTTCTCCATATCTATATATATGGAAGACATGCTGTAGCCAGTTTCAGAGAAGAACACAACATGCCCAAACAATGAACAAGAATCTCTTGTGATAGTATAACTGTTTAGCCTGGAGTCTGTTGCCTAACCAAGCCGATTCAAAATTGCGCTATCAAGCGCTTTTCTACGCCTTGCAACATGCTACCAGTGCTCGCCAATAGCATACTGTTTCTTAACACTTTGCTAGGTGAGTGCTACCAAGTGTTTTCTTTTGCAACAGACCGCTATCCGCGAGCGCTCGCCGGTAGCATATAATTTTTCCGCATCATCTGTTACGTAACACTTTTTTGAAGCAAGCCGTTTCCTAGCATAGCGCTACCAAGTGCTTGGTAACCGTTTGGTTAGGCAACGGGCTCCTGGTTGTTTACAGTATGAGATATGTAGATGTGTATATACATGTATATCTGTACAATACCTTATCACTCTGTTTGTTGAGATCAGCTTTGTGCATTTTGAAACATGTCTGATGTAGTGTTATCACACAATCCATCTGACAAACCAACTTCACGTAACCCTGTAAACAGACATTCCATATACTGTATCAAATATAGTCAAAATTCTGCACGTTTTTTTCTATGCTCCACCCACAGTATGTTCTCTTTTTTATCTTAAAACAATAAACATCATTTAAGGACCCCCTTCATTAAACTATCACCATGAAATATGTACGGTGACGGTAACAGGCTTAGTTCTGATGGGGGCCTTCTCATTGCATAACTTCCAATATTTCCGTTAAACAGGACATACCTAGTACATGAATATGAACAGCTCTCACCTAAATTTCAGTAAATGATTTTGTGAATGAAGTTCAAAAACATGTAACAGTTTTATACCCTAACTGTAAGAAAAATACTGTTCAGCTGATTTACCTTAAAATCTGGATCAGACAGGTAGATGACTGTACGACAATCGGATGTATCCGTGTGATTCCTGCATATAGCATCAGGTGTCGGTGGGAACTTACATAACTGTAACAATTCCTTCAGATTCTCCTGTAAAACATACATATAACACTGCTTAAATATCTATTAACTCAGCTTTAGTATTGCAAACCAATTTACTTTCGCGAATACTTTCTTTCGCGTTTTGCATATGGCATATTCGCGACTCCAAATTTTCGTGTTTTTAAGTTTCCAAGTTGCAAAATAATTTCTGGGTTTACAGTATTAACTGAGCTTTATTATTTATTTTTCCGATGATCAGTACCGTATCTAGCATATTCTGTGTGTGACTGAGACAGTCGAGTGTGTTCAACTGGTCATACAGTTTTATCCCTCCGGCTGCCATGGAAGAGACAGAAAGTATGGAAGTTACAAGGAATATGGGTTAGCTTCCCTAGCTCTTTCTGAGTACTCCTTGGTTCTTTAATGTGCCAAGTGTATATCACCGATACAAACAAGATTACCCAGGGGTGTCAGCAGAGTCAAATTAAAAATCCTGAAAATCATATGCGGTCAAACATTTTTGCCAAACAAGAGTACTTGAACCATAGTGTTTCTATCATTAACTCAGTTTGTATTGAATAAAATCCTTCAGAGCAGATTAAATTGACCATAACTTTGCCATTTCTTGAGATATTTTCATCAAAGAACTTTTATTTTTGCCAAAAATCATAGCTCTTTCAGGGTGGATACATCTAGAGTTCCAGATAAATCTAGAATCTTGACATCTCTGTAACCTCTGGTTTATCGACCAGTTGGGTGGGAAACACTGAAAGTGTTTCAGACAAGACTCAGTGCCCCTATCAAGATTCGATCATGGAACTCTCGATCTAAAGTCAATAGCTTTATCGACTTGACCACTGTGCCACCTGGTATCTAACATGCAGGTATAGTTTTAACTTAACCATTGGAATATTTCAGATTACAGGAAACAGCAATTAATAGAATTGTTTCTCTGGTCGAGTGCCAGTGTGTATAACATACCTGTAGAACTTTAGGATCCGTTTCCTTGATGAGTTGGTTAATACCAGGCCATGATAACTTGGTATAGGACACACTACTAGCAATCTGATATCCATTCTGTAATGGCTCAATGGCATCAGGAAATCTACAAGTACAAACAACAGTGCAGATAAAATTATAAGTGGAAAAATAATCTAAGGGTAATTATTGGTCTCTGAAAACTGATATGTGCCGTCTTTACACACAACCAGGCCAGGGGTGGTATTCAATATTGATATCATTTAATTGAAGAACAAGGATAGCCAATCATATCGCCTGTTATTGACCAAGAGTTTATGTAATAGGGTGTGATCTGATTAGTTGTCCTTATCCTTAAGTCAAGTAAGATTAATATTGAATACCACCCCTGGTACTGATGAGTCCTGCTAAGTTTCGTTAAAATCTGGCCAATGGTTACTGAAAAATAGCACAGACAAAATTTGACACCACTTGGTTTATCAGTTGGCAGAAAAACTTCTTACAAACAGATGCAATACTCACTTTTTTAAGGGAGAGGGGGATAAACGGATATAACAGCAATAAACAAATGTACAACATTATGGTGATAGTCTATCAACATTACTATAATGAACAAATTACCTGTTTAGACTAACATATGCCTTGCCTAAGCCATAGTAGACGACAGGAAACTTGATGTAATCATGCTTCTCAATATAGTCCTTGATTTCTTCTAGTTTATCTATACCTTCCATAATATTCTGTAAATATTCACAATCAATGAGAAGTTATCATAACATTAAGAAACTAATGCGACACTGTAATTGGTACAAACATGCATAAATAAAAGGTACGGCTGCCACAGCAACAAGTATTGAAGTACTTATTAGTTTGACAGATTTTGAAATAGTGAACAATACTCAGATAAAATAAAACATTCAAAATCAAAGTCATAAACAAGACTAAGTAAATAAGTAATTTGTCCTAAATTTAATTCGCAGACTTAATGTCAGTTATACAACATGTCAATTGGCACATATTTATTTGTTTATGGCACACATATATGGCTCCTAATCAAGATTCAAACCATGCAATTAACTAAAATTCCCAATTTCTCATCTTCTCAGTTACGTAAGAATCCAGATGTCAGTTAAAAATAACATGACAATCATGACACGCAAAATATTACTAGCAGTGCCTTTCAACCCCCACCCCCATAATTATGGTATTTCATGGCATCTACTTCAGCTATAAGATAATAACAAATCGGACAGGGAAGGTAGCACTCAACGAAAACAGTAGAGCACGAAAAGGCATAAAAAGAACCATGTACAAATTGCTAGCTCTGCATGTAAGTGATCCCTGCCAAAATGATGAATAATGAGATTTGACGAATTTTGGGGAATTGAATTTTTGCTTTTTTTTAACTTTTAAAATATTTTTGTTGATGGTTTCGGAGCTTAAAATTCGATCTATACATGTACGTATAGATTAGCTCGCACTCACCTTGTAACTATTGGTACCAATAGCAGCTACACTGAATGCATATTTCAATGTGAGTATATCCACTTCATCTACATGGAATACCTACAATATATAACATGTACATGTGACAACTACTGTAAACCAATTTACTTTCGCGAATACTAACTTTAGCGTTTTGCTGGTCATCGGCTTATTTGCGACTACAAATGTTTGCGTCTTTAAGTTTCTTGCAATGTCCATATTAATGTTTTTTAGCACTTTCACGGCGACTTGATTTCTCGATATTCTATCACTTGCGAACTCCGCGACACATCACACAGGAACCAATGATTTATATACAGTTACCAGCACCTGGGTGTAAAGTTAGACTACACTTAGCCTGCTACTCAATGTCATCATTAAGCAACGATAATTTAGCTTAGAAAAACAAATATTCTCATCCCTCTAAATCTCAGAGAGTAGGTGTGTCCCTTTATAAAGCCATCAATCACAGATTGGTCCAGCAGTGCTGTAAAGCCTTGCCGAAAAGGCACTCCCTGAGTGTGCAATAAATATTTAAATTAGCCTGACGTGACAATGGCCAATCCATGCCTAGATCGGCCCATGATGTCATGATAATACCAACGTCGTCAAGACGTCGCTCTTATTGTCCCGCTAAATTTTGGTTGAAACCTATGTGGATTACATTATCATTTTGAAAGAAAATAAGCGTTCTCTAAGGTTATGTGATAAACAGAATCTTACATTCATGCTCATTATATATGAGTTTTATCAAACTTGTCTACGTAAACAATATGACACTCGGCAAAGCCTTGCGTCAAATTATTTTGTCCACTCGTTAATAAAATTTGTATACAATGACCACTTATGTAAGATCCTCTCTAGAATTTAGCAGACATATAAGTACAATAATTCCACCGAAAGCTAAAGATTCCCCAATAATAAGACCACCACAAAATTAAAATTAATAACATGAATTTTCACTGATTGGCTCTTTTCGGTATTAATACCACTGAATAAACAGCAGTTTTCATAGCTTCCAAAGGTGGTCTTATTATTGAGGTTTTACCACATGATAATGATTGAGGTTTTACCATATGATAATGATTGAGGTTTTACCATATGATAATGATTTAAAGTCTTACCTCTTCTGGTTTATCATGCATATTGATGACATCTAGAGCTAACTGAAAGTTTGACATAGACTTCTTGTATATCTGAGCAAGATATGCCTCCGAACCATTCACAGAAAATGTCTGAAAGTCTATCCTCTCTGACTGTAACTGTTGTGACTGTGTAGGCTTATTCTTCTCCTCTGTCTGCAAACAGTAACTATACACGTAAGGCGACATGTACTACTCTAAATTCCTTTGTATTTGAGTGATCTTAATTTGCGAATTTCGTTATGAGACTTGTTTCTCAGATTTATGAATTCGTAGTTGAAGGTGCAATGATAGATTTTTATGATAGGTAAATACCTTCACACAGATTTAAGAATTCACGAACAACATTGTTATCCAATATTAGCGAAAATAAGAACATCACAAATAATACTAGATGTACAGTCAGTATATCAGTATAAGATGAATAAAAGATCATATGTATTATACCTTCTGATTCTTTGATGTAGAAACACTTGTTTTACTCTTATTTTTCCTCTGCAAAATACATGTAATTCTAATGAAAACAACCTTTCAATTCAGTTAAAATTATTCAACCATAGTTCAAATAACACACAATGTCCAGACTGATAAGATACTGCGACAAAATGAGAAACATGACAACTCCATGAAAACAAGGCTTTCAAGCAAGGGGCATAACTCAGTTACTACTTAGGTCCAGCAGAAACAAACCGCAGAAACACAACTTGGCTTGACTACAGATACAATATTTTCAGAAGACACATACAACAAAACTGTTGATGCCTGCCACACCAGCTGAATTTATCAATCTAATCATGCTAGTTATTGCTGTTCTCTAAACCAAGCATTGTGTACACATATTCCACACTGCATAAACACATAACATATTCATAAAAGATATTTAACTTGAACATCACTCTACATTGAGCAAAAAACAAATGCAAAAAATGTTATACAAAAATTTGTGTAAAACTTCACATGCAGATACACATTTACATTAAGTTTAACAAAAGATATCTGTAAAACATGTATGCCCCAATGCAGCCAAAAAATCATTAACGTTAAAGGTCACAGCGACCTGGACCTACTGGCCTCAAACTCAATAGGGATAATCTACTGTTGCTAGCCAACTTCCATGCAGTTTGAAGATCCTAGGGCAAATCGTTCTTGAGTTACTGAACGGTAACAGACTGACCGACATGTGCAAAGCAATATACCTCCTCATCAAAGCAGGGCTCGACACTAACACTGGTCCGCTGGTCCGAGACCAGTGAAAATACAGAAGGACCAGTGAAAATACTGGAGGACCAGTAATTGTCCTATTTACAAATTGGGCACTTTTGCCCTGTCGGACCAGTGGCCAAAATAGTTAGTGTCTAGGCCTGCAAAGATGGGGGGGGGGGGGGGGGGGGGGCATAATGACTAGCTTCAACAGCTACATGCTACACACGAAATGATGCCTGACTGTCTGCTCACCAAACCAACAGCTAAAATTGCCAACCAATAAATCAGTACACATTGTTTGAGCTCTGAGACAAAATGTAAGTATTAGACTTACCCTACTCTTGGCTTTTTTAGGATCAGTAGAGCTTGTCTGAAATTATAGAACAACTTCATGTAAGCTACATGTAGCAATATATCGTATTACAGTTTATAAGCATGTACTGTAATTGGTCTACATTCTCCAGCACCAAACATTTTACTAATACTGTCCTATCCTATTTCAATAGATTAACTATCAAACCAAACAAGAGCTGTCCACGAACAGCGCGCTCCACTATTCGCAGCGCCATGCTGGGATAGTACAATCATTATATATTCAAAACAAAAGTTTCATAACAGCAGCATTACCCTCTGCTGTGTAGAGGTTGGGGCTTCTGAGTCATACAAGGGGGATAATTTGGACAAATTATGCAGGACCATTACCTACTCATGTGTAGGTCCTCTTGGTCATGAAGGTAAACAAATAAGCATTTCTTAGTCCAAAAGGGGGCATAATTTCAACAAAATGCTAAAAAGTTATCTTCTCCTGTGTAGGGGTTGGGGTCATGATGGTGAACAAGTATGCAAAGTATCAAAGCAACATATCAATGCACTTTGAACATATTAGAGGTTAAAAAACATGTACCTAAACTTTAACATTTGCATTTCCAAGTCCAAAAGGGGTCATAATTTCACCAAAATGCTTGATAGAGTTACCTACCCCTGTGTATGGGTTGGGGTCATGATGGTGAACAAGTATGCAAAGTAACAAAGCAATATGTCAATGCATTTTGAAGATATTAGAGCAGAGCTACAGATAAGCTGCGTATTGGGGTAATTACCCAATTAATTTTCTTAAAAACCCAAGAGAGGAGGGAGTAAGAAAAAGCAAATAGAAAATGATGTTATAGTGAGAAGTAGTACATAAAAGACCAATAACCCAATAAGTTTTATTAAATACCCAATTAGCATTTGTCAAAACACAAATAAAATTGAAACTTGGGGGTAAAATACCCAATTGCCTAAAACCTTATCTGTTGCTCTGTTAGAGGTTAAAAAACCTGTACCTAAACTTTAACATTTGCATTTCCAAGTCCAAAAGGGGGCATAATTTCAACAAAAAACTTGATAGAGTTCGTAACCCACCCCTGTGTAGGGGTTGGGGTCATGATGGAGAACAAGTATCCATAGCAATATGTGAATGCACTTTGAAAATATTAGAGGTGAAAAAACCTGTACCTAAAATTTAGCATTTGCACTAAGTTTAAAAAGGGGGCATAATTTCACCAAAATGCTTAATAGAGTTACCTACTCCTGTGTATATGTTGGGGTCATGATGGTGAACAAGTATGCAAAGTATCAAAGCAATATGTCCATGCACTTTGAACATATTAGAGGTTAAAAAACCTGTACCTAAACTTTAACATTCGCATTTCGAAGTCCAAAAGGGAGCATAATTTCAACAAAATGCTTGATAGAGTTACCTACCCCTGTGTATGGGATGGGGTCATGATGGTGAACAAGTATCCATAGCAATATGTGAATGCACTTTGAAAATATTAGAGGTGAAAAAACCTGTACCTAAACTTTAACATTTGCACTAAGTTGAAAAAAGAGGGCATAATTTCACCAAAATGCTTAACAGAGTTATCTACCCCTTTGTATGGGTTGGTGTCATGATGGTGAACAAGTATGCAAAGTATCAAAGCAATCTGTCCATGCACTTTGAAGATATTAGAGGTTAAAAAACCTGTACCTAAACTTTAACATTTGCACTATTTGCACTAAGTAGAAAAAGGGGGCATAATTTCAACAAAATGCCTGATAGAGTTACCTACTCCTGCATATGGGTTGGGGTCATGGTGGCAAACAAGTATGCAAAGTATGAAAGCAATATCTCAAAGGACTATAAGAGGTTAAAAAACCTGTACCTAAGCTTTAACAAAAGTGTAACGCAGACGCTCTGGTGACTGCAATAGCTCCCCTTATTCTACGAATAGTGGAGATAAAAAGCATGTCCACCAGTTAATTTAGCCTAGTTTGTCACATTTTGTTTCCACATGCTGTATGCTAATATACCTAATTACATCAAAAGGTGCTGTTTCATCATATATATAATTATTTTTATATGCATATTTTTAAAGGTACAAATGTATACACAGTTCCTTGTATGGTTATTGATATTTACATTACTGTGAACTTTGTCAGTAACATTAATATCCAATTAGCTGAGAAACTGTTCAACGACATGGCTACTCAACTTAGTCCAAATGATCTCAATGACACTGATATAAGCCATTTTTTACCATTTGACGCTGATACTTGATTGGGTGTGAGCCTTGTCAACAACATTATTATACTTTGTTATACTTCATTAGTTCATTTACTAACATTGATATTCAACTAACTGCAAATGTCATCAAAAACAGTGCTACCAGACTATTTTGAACTCTTGACAGTGACACTCAATGACTGATATCTGATTAAGTATGAGCATTGACAAGAATATTGATACGTAAACTGATATGAACTATGACAATTATATTGACACCTTGATAACAATATTTGTCTCTATGTTGACAATCCTGGTAAGCCGTTGTTAGTCATATTTATTGTAAGGATATCTTACAGACTGAATAACAAAGAGAGACCACTCTTATATGTTGCATTCTAAGACTGAATGTACTGGTCCGAGGTCTTAGCTCATGTTCCAGTCAATTTGCATCAAATCTTACCCAAGGACATGAAGCAGGGTATCCATTTTGAGTCTGTAGACAGGTTACTCTGTAAACACTAACATTCTACACAATAAAACTTAAAACCTTGAATTTTAACCGTCTAGTTGGAGTGTACGAAGTTGGTACATTTATCTAGTTTCTGTTTTTATTTACATATATTCTACATAATGAACAATCTCAAAAGTTAACAATCAAACATATCTTATAGAAATTGTAAGAACAGAAGATGAAACAAGTCTACTACTCACATCAGAATCTCCATCACTTGAATGGTGAATATTTCCATTTGTCCTACAAGTAGAAACACACTATATTTTTATAACAGTTTCTTTTCTAAAAGGACAGGAATCAAATGAACTATTATAATACCAACCCATACGAATCCAAATGTAAACTATTTATCACAACAGATGTCAATAATGACATAGTGTCTGTTTTCAGGATTGATGCAGTTTGACTGCGCCTGGAGTTCCATTTGACTCAGGAGTAGGGGTTTTGACCCATGACATTTCCATAAAGACACATTTTGACCCTCAAGATTTTGGTTTGAAGGGTCATTTTCTCTTAAAACCATTGGTAGTTTGCCTATAAAATTGTAAAATTAAGTCAATAGTAACTATCAAAATGACACTTCAGATTCAGAAGCTTGTGGGCCCCTGCTTCACTATCTCAGTATTGCCATCAGGGAAAAAAGTCGAACAATCTTCAAAAGGATCTATGCAAATAATTGAAGCTATAGGCCAAATGCTTTTACAGGATAAGATTTTCAAAGTGTCCAATTTTAACATATTTATCTTTCGCTAATGATCTAGTTACACAATGAACTGGAAGCATTTAAACAACTTTGACAGAGGACTACTTGATTACCTGTAAGGATCATTCATAGAATCGAGTCTTTCATTCAATTCTTTGGGTATGTCAGTTAATTTGTGACTTTTACTCCTAGTACCCCGCTCTGAAAAATAAAACATGAACAAAATAAAGTAAATACACAGAGATTATAATACCCATACTACATAATGGAATCAATAATTAGTTTTTGCAACAATGTCATCAACATTTTGAACAATGATGAATACATAATAATACAAGAATTTGATGGACTTTAAGAAGTGTCACAGCTACAAATGGTTTAATTACAGTTAATGTTTTTACTATTTTTGCACATGAACCTTCACTGAAGATGAGAACTCCTACTTAAACACCGAAATACCACTACTGTACAATATCTTATATTGTGGTTATTTCAGTTCTGCAAGTTTTGCATGTGGAATGAAATCCCGAATTTTAAATTTTATACAAACTAAAATGTTGTAAATAATTTTTATTTTCACCTCCTAAAGACTTTTTCACTTACAACACTTTGAAATATGAATTACTACATTCAAAATTAATTGTATTAATGAAGTATTTCATGGGTCACAACACATTTTTAATATGGTATGAACATTTTTACAGAAAAGAGTAGGAAAAAGAATGTAATGTAATATTTATTTTGATTTACCTTCAATGTATGTATGCCCCTGATTTTCCAGTTCTTTGACAGTTTGATAATCCTGCACATTGGATTTCTTA
Source organism: Spisula solida (assembly GCA_947247005.1). Taxonomy (NCBI): domain Eukaryota; kingdom Metazoa; phylum Mollusca; class Bivalvia; order Venerida; family Mactridae; genus Spisula; species Spisula solida. The sequence continues at coordinate 34,265,873 of OX365947.1, read as the reverse complement.
CACAATACCTGCCCATCTTTGTTCACTTTGATAGCTTTCTCCAGCTGACCCAATCCATGAAATGCTAAAGCATATCTGTAGTGACCCTACAAGCATACAGATATGTATATATAGTTACATACATTTTGTCATATGTACCTTATTACTATTGTTCCAAGGTTTCCTTTCCAATCCATGGCCAGTGCTATGGAAATAATGAATGTGGCACATTAGCATGGGCCCAAAACACAGAAAGTCTTACATGGGTGAAACATGAGAAAGCTTTTGATTTTTAGGCCTCCGTAGCTCAGTGGTTAGAGCGCTTGACGACTAATCTGGTGACCCGGGTTTAAATACAAATACAGGTGGAGGCACTCATATGCCTGCCATATTTCAGCAGAAAGCTTACTGGCAAATAAAGCTATGCTCAGCATTTTTTTATTTTTTAAGAAAATGCCACAACAAGATTTTTGCTGAATTATCATGTTTCATTTAATATATACACTATACATGGGTGGTTTGACTGATAAGAAGTATTATCAGTGCTGATGTGACAACAATGATACAATACACATAGTGTAAGATCACCAACACTTACTTTAGCAAAATCTGGTTTGATTGTAATAGCTCTTCTACCATCGGCTAATGCTTCCCTGCAAAGTATAATAAAACATTGATTAAACACGTTTTTAATTAACAAAACCCATTAAATAAAATCAAGACCAGTGTTTCTACTGAGGCATAATGTCAAATACTGAAAATAAGAAGCAACTCTGTTCTGTGCGCCATAAGCACACATTGCTTCTGCAAAACTCTTGTTGCAAACATTGCTTTGTTATAAAAATTCAGCTTGAGAAATGTCTAATGGCCACAACTTTTGAATTTTTTCATCATATAATTTTATTTTCTGTAGAAAAGATCAGCCTTTCTAAAATATTTCCAAGTTGGCAAACCACTGCAACACGAAACAGTACACACATTACTGAGTTAAGAAGGTGACTATTATCAGTACGACAGAATCGTAATTGAGTTATGGTTAATACAAAACTAGTTCATATATTTTAAAAGAAAATAGTTGTCATATAATTCTTTAATATAACAAAATTGTGTGTACTTACATGAATTTCTTAACAGATATATAAGCCTGGGCTCTGTTTCCATAATACACATGATGAAATAGACTGAAATAAACAAAGGACAGAATGTTAAAAACATTTTCAGAAAAGATAAAGACACGTCTCAATTACAAGACTTCTCATCTTATTGATTTCTTAAATTATCAACACTGAATTTCATGGTTTTTAAAGCCCTCGTTAGATGAGACATTCATGCCTCGACAAATATTTTTAAAAGCACTTGTCCTGCAATATAGACAAAGAAGAAAACCCAAAATCTCACTTGTCCTGCTATATAAATAAAGAAGGTAAAAAAATTGCAGGATGAGCAGGAGAGTAGATTTATCAAGGCCTGGTGTCAGAGTACTTGAATTATTATTTTTAGACTTGTGGCATACCAGAACTCAAACAGAATTGAGAGCAGATATTACATAGCATAATACTATCCAGGCCTCAATAAATCCACTCGTCCGCTCGTCCTGCACAAATTTTTCCTTCTTTATTTATATAGCAGGACAGGTAAGATTTTGGTGTTTTCTTCTTTGTCTATTTTGCAGGACGAGTGCTTTTAAAAATATTTGTTGAGGCCTGCTATCATAATACTGCAATATATTATACACTATCTTACTCTTCTTCAGCAGCATGTGTGTACGACTTCAGTGCTTCATTGAACTTCTCTGATTTGAAATATTCATTCCCTTGTTTTTTCCTCTCTTCAGCCAGTTTTATGTTCTGTAATAAGTTAGAAAATATTGACAGTTAAACAATATTACTACCGTATCCTATCAATTCGAACAAATAAGAAATCTGATTTGAAATATCAGACAGGCTCAAGTAATAAGCTATATTAATAAGTATTTATGTATGGCATCAGTGCATATAAAGTAGGACCAACTGTCCACAATAATGTTTAGTTGGTGCTGCCTTTCCAAATCAAAGGAAGAACAAACAAAATATATATTAGTACTAACCAGAAAGAAATATGTATTTTTACCTTTCTGACATTTTTCTTTGTGTAGTCAATAAAATCTGAGGATTTCTCAAACCAATGGATGACATGTTCTCGATCTGTAAATACGAATAAAAGAATATACAGGTGTCATATAAACATTTAAGATTTTCAATCTCTTGTGATCTTCATACATGGGATTCTTGTTCTTAATAAAATTGCAAACACAATAGATTAAATGCATCGGGCTGTATGTAATACACACATCTAAAACTATTACATATGTACTAAGATATTGAACTGGCTACTAAACAATGAAAGAGACATTAAATACTTACAAATTCTAACGACATACAGCACAGCAAACTTGGCAGCTCTATGTCGATTCTTGGACACCTCACTGTCCAACACATCCCGCCTACAAGAAGACATTCAAAACAATTAACAAATGTACAGACTATCCAAATTTTTACAAAAATATCTACTTCCGTTTTTTTAAAATAATATTAAGTCATCCAAATGTTTTACTTATTTCAGAAACTGACTAAGACTGGAGCATGACTATGTACCAAGTGCATGTCTAAGTAAAATAATGAAAATGAACAATTCTAAATTGACAATGATACTCCAAACTTGTATTAAGAAAGAAAATCTCACCAGATAGCGCTTATTTCATTGACCTTTTGACCTTCTTTTATCACCAAGTCGACATCAATGAGTACCCCTGTCTTGCAAGTATCCAGTTTACCAGCACATTCTAAGCTCCTAGCTAGTCTACGAGGATCTCTCTGTAAAATATCACAAGACAATAATACAAATGCAAATTGTAATAAATTGAAATGCAATGACGAAGGACAAACTTCATAAATCAAGTTGACAGTTTATTTCAGAAATTAAGACATCATGCCCATGATTAGGGGTTAAACCAAGTAAACATATCATATTTCAATAGATCCCTTATAAGTCATAGTTAAATCTGTACGTATAAGCCCAGGTTTAAGCACCCCAGGTTCAACCCATTTAAAGCAAAATAAACAGTAAGCATGGTAAAAATAACAAAGAACTAAGATAATCTACACTCACAACACATTGATCTTACTTAAAAGTAGCGCTACAAAACATCTGGGTTTGTGAATAAATATTACCACGCTTCTGCATATAAATGAATGGCCATCATATGGTTACCTTCTGGTGAAAACTTCTTAAACGTTCCTACACAAGCGTAATGGATAATTTTATTAAAAATACCGATGGACTTAAAAATGGACGGAATTAAAAAATTGGAAAAAATTCTTATCCCTGTAAAAAGAATGAAGACGATGAAAATACCAACCATGCAAATCTGTACTTTACTAACAACATGATCGACCAAGTCCAAACATTCCCACTCCTTCCACTCCAGGTATGTAATCTGTGTGCACCTATAATCATAAACATTAGTTCATTCAACAGTACACCACGAGGCTTCTATACAAACGTTAAATTAATTTGAAATTATTACTTTTACTGTTTTAGATACATGACTGTGTAAAAATGAGTAAAATGTGATGCAAACTTTGGCCATGTATGGTTACTTTTAATGAAAATGTCATTTTAGTGATTCTACGACAATAGTACACACAAATTTTCTCCTCATTTTTGTCAAAACAAACAGTTAAAATCCATGAAAAGTTGTGATACTTAACAGGTATGTACGTACAATGTGTTTTGGTCATTGTACCATAAAAATATTTGAGTGGTTTAAATCACAATTCTGATGATAGATACCCACAAAAGTTCATTGGTTGTATGATAATGAAGTCTATAAATTATAATACCGGTGTAGCAGTCAGTTTTTTCCCCCCTCTATTTTTTCCCCGGGGAAAAAATTGACTAGTCAGTTTCTTCCCCGGGGAAAAAATTGACTAGTCAGCTTTTTCCCCGGGGAAAAAATTGACTAGTTATTCTTTTCCCCCCTTAGTCCTTTTTTTCCCCCCTATGAAATTGTTCTTTCTAGTGAAGAATAATTGATTTATTAGAGGGGGGAAGAAATTGACTAGTCAGTTCTTTCCCCCAGACTTGTTTTTTACTGATTGGAAGGAAGAAAAATTGACTTGTCCATTCTATCCCTGTTTTGTTTATGGCTAATATGAGGTTAAATTATTGGTACTTGTCCATTCGTTCACCCCTAGTTAATGAATTATGGGAGGGGTAAAGAAATTGACTAGTCTGTTCTTTCCCCCCAACGACTTTCTTCGGCATTTTCTTCCACCTCAGATGAGTCATAAACAAGTTGAATGGGGGAAAAGAAAGGACTAGTAAGTTCCTTCCCCCCCCCCTCTGTTTGGACGTTTACTAGAAGGGTAGGGAAAGAAAGGACTAGTCAGTTCCCCCCCTCTGTTCAGCCATTTACAAGTATGATGGGGGAAAGAAAAGACTAGTCAGTTTCTTCCCCCCCTCTGTTCAGAAGTTTACAAGTATAAGGGGGGAAAGAATGGACTAGTCAGTTTCTTCCCCCCTCTGTTCAGACATTTACAAGTATGATAGGGGAAAGAACTGACTAGTCAGTTTCTTCCCCCCTCTGTTCAGTCATTTACAAGTATGATGGGGAAAGAACTGACAATTCAGTTTCTTCCCCCTCTGTTCAGAAGTTTACAAGTATGAGGGGGAAAAGAGCGGACTAGTCAGTTTCTTCCCCCTCTGTTCAGACGTTTACAATAATAATAATTAAATATTAGAGAGTAGAATCTAGGAGATATAAATCAGGGTGGGGAAAGAAAGGTCTAGTCAAGATTTCTTCCCCCCTCTGTTCAGACGTTTACTGGTATGATGGGGAACGAATGGACTAGTCAGTTTATTCCCCCCTCTGTTCAGACGTTTACAACAATAATAATTAAATACTAGAGAGTAGAATCTAGGAGATATAAATCAACAAAAAAAGTTTTAAAAAAACTTCCCCATCGCAAAATATTTCATTATAGGGGGGAAAAAATTGACTTGTTAGTTTTTTCCCCAATCACAAAAATATAATTGTAGGGGGGAAAAACCTGACTAGGGGGGGGGAAAAACTGACTAGTCAGTTTCTTCCCCCGGGGAAAAAACTGACTAGTCAATTTTTTCCCCGGGGAAAAAACTGACTGGGGGAAAAACTGGACTGTTACACCGGTATACTACTCAACACTCATAATCGGTCACCTTTACATTTGTAGCAGTGTATGCAAACAGAACTACAAGTTCTGTAATAAATCACTATAATTTTATTTCACATCTTAACAACCAGGTGATAAAAGTTTAATTGCATCTTATTAATGGCTTAACAAATTAGATATAAATAAAAATTGCCACCAGTGAGCTTCCTTTGCACTTTGAAAACTGATCGATTATAAGAGTTGAGTAGTGTATGAAACACATAAAAGTCTGACAGGGTAACCAAATAACAAACCTTTTATCATTAAGGAGAAGTTGAGCATTGACGAGAGCTTTAATCCAAGCTGATGATATTACATTGTTACAACCATACAAGAATGGTGCAAGGGAGAAAACTCTCATCCATAATTCCTGCTTCTCTAAGAAACGTTCTCCTTTCTTTAACCATTTGTCAGCATACGTAAATTCTGAATGAAAAAATATTCAACATGTTTATTATGTTAGAATATAAGGCACAATTGATCCTAATTAAGTAGTTCCGAAGGGATGGAAAAGTAAATGACAATTATTTATCATAAATACCAGCAATACAATAAATAAAGTTTTCAAAAACACCAGTTTTGTTTACCGTTGCATCCTTTATTTGCCTTCAACTGAGACAGTCTACAGCGTGGCCATTTGGTTTTATTCCTGCCTATTTGGCCAATGACCTCTGGCTTCAAGGGAGAGGTTGCATTCAAATCTAGTGACAACCATTATGCAACTTTTCTGACTAACAAATTTATGAGAGATTTAAGATGGGACAGTCTGAACATGGGGTTCTTCAGCTTTCAAATTAAGTCCTAAATCTCTGTGAATTCACAATGGTCATTTTGTTAATTTTGTACTGAATTTCACCATTATTTCTAGACGAAGTAGCAAAGTTCTTATAATTCAAAGACAAATTGTCCCTTTAGTCAGAATAGTGTTGGTAAAATATGACCTTCAGTTGGTTGGATTTCAGGGGTCAAAGAGTGAAAATGAAACCCATAGTTACTGGTCAATACATTTTTCAAACTTAACAAAATCTGAACTGTTCAACATAATTATAAGTTAAGAATTAGATATTAACAGTTTTGCCTCAAATGCCCTAGAAACCCAATCCGATCTTCCGTCCCAGCAAAATACCTTTTTTGTTTAAAAGAAGATTGATCATTTTAAGGTTGATTTTTAAAACATTTACAATTTTATTATTTCAAAGAATAATGGAAAAATTGTTATACATGTCAAATATATTGATTAATCTATTTACTATACCTGAAGGTTTGGCTTGCTCTGTGTCGCTTGATTCATCTTCAGATGAAACAAGATCTGGTAAATCATCCGAGTCAGACATTCTGTTCTCACAAAATCACTACAAATATAAATACGTCGAGCAATTTACTACAATTTACTATGTGTACAAGGAATTAATAAAAATTAATTAGTCCAAAATGTTAACAGTAGCCTTACATCTACACTATTACATACATGTACATGTATGGGTGAATGATGGGGATTACAGGAATATACTATGAATATGATCTAAAAACAGATTTTGGGAAAATCCCCATATGATCTAAAAATAGGTTTTGGAAACCCCTGTATGATCTAAAAATAACTGCTGTGCTAGATATTTTGTAATTGATGAATTATAATCATAGGATTATACCTTTTGGTTTTAGATTTATACTACAGGGTGTACCAATAAAATGGGTACCTACCTAAAACCCCCCTTACTCAATTCATTTTTAATGAATGTGACTGCAGTTTTGTGAGAGAGAAAGTGATTAATTACCACTTCTAAAATGGATACTTGCTAATAGGTGGCGCTTCAAAACAGGAAGTGACGTCATCATTTTGATGCCAGTGTTTTTAAATTTTTTGTTACTCAGACTTTTTTGTGTGAAATATCGGCAGGAGGGAAAAATAAAAACTACCAAAATATAGCTTCCACAAGTTGTTGGTGGTAGAATAATCAGAGACAGTCTTATTTAAACATACAGTATAACCTCCCGAAACGGCACCTCTGAGAAGTGGCAACCTCCGAGAAGCGGCACTTTTAATTCTCTCCGTTTGATTTCACTCTTATTGGTAAACTTTAAAGGTAAACAATTCAATTGAAAACGGCATGTGCGTAAAATAATATGGATTTGGTTCATCATGTTGAGAGTTGCGTTTAATAGCAATAAATACTAGACCCGTGAATTGTACGCATTTTTGTATGTAATCAATGATCTTAATTTAATAATCTTCAGAATTATATCGCATAACGCGCGGCTACGAGTAGATCTAATTTTATGCACTTACTGTAATAACAAACAAACAACATCAATTTAAGATTACCGTGATTATGCACACTCAATAGTCTATGAACGACATTCTAAAACAGTCAACCTCTACAGAGCGGCAGTTATTTCTGTCTCCGCCGGATGTCGCTCTGTGGAGGTTATACTGTATTTGCAATTTTTCCCCCCAGTATTTTTTTTTTGAAAAAAATTGGGCAGGAGGGTCCGAGTTACTATGACATCATTTTACGTTGTTTTTGTTGATTCATCCTGAAAATGACATCATTAGTAAGGACGTTAGTGTACGACCGTTCATTTGGAAAAAACAAGGTTTTGAAGTCAAAGGGGTGATGAAAGTCCTGTGAAAATTAAAGAACTCTTGCTGTATAAAGGTGAAAGAGAGGAGAGCGGGATGAGTTTACTAAACGAAAGGGAAGCGGACAACCTTCAAAATGATCATTAACAATCACCAAATAAGCAAAAATATTATTGTTGAGGGCAATCAAACAAAAAAAGTTAAGAATTTAGTAAGATGCAACAGGTAAAGAGGTGAAATGGTATAGCTCATAGATAGGTATCAGAGTCATATTGTGTGTCAGCATTTATAAGATAGCAGAAACCTCTTCTTACTGCAAATCAGCAGCAAAAACAGGATTATGTTACGAGGAAATACTGACATTTGACCTCATACCAAAGGCCCAATGACCGAGTTATAGCTCAAAATTGAGCCCAAAAGTGAATCAGAGTGTCATACATAATAATTGAACAAGTCTATGCAGATCCAGAATCTATGACTATGGAACACCTGAGATGATGTTTGAGGTCAGCATGGATATATATCTCTATGAACACTGAAATTCCTTGATCACTGAATACTAAAGTACAGAAACATGTGATTGAAAACATGGGAGGTAACTCTGGTATTGAACTAAGTAATTACAATGTTGATGCTACAGTAACAATGTAATATTTTGAATGGTGTTCTTCCTATAACGTTTTGTCATTTAGATAATGTGATATTGATAAAAAAGAAAAAGTTACAAATGTTAAACCTATGTCCACAATTTTGCATACTAGTCAGCTTAAAACAGCAGGAATACAGCTCATTGAGTTAAAAAAACAGGCAATAAACAGGGGTTTCACTAGACCTGAAAACACAGGAGTCCGAGGACCCTTCACTCAAAATATTGATGGGTCCTTTTCTAAAACCAGGAGTCCTTCCCGAACGTGTCAATGTTAATTGTTGGAACTATTTATGGTGATATGCAACTGTTGCATAGTAAAATTAACCAAGAAGGTGTTTATTGTTTATTTTTATTCAATGTTAATTGCCTTATTTACAACTAGTAAGATTTTCTAATAAAAGTTTAGTCAAAACCAAAATGGATAATCTTTTACGCAATATTTTGAGGCTTACACATCCTCCAGAGACCTTAAAGTTAAACATTACATAAATACACGCAGATTTTACAACTGTATTTAAACCTGTTTTGATGGATTTAAATGCTACTGGTTCTAGTATTCACTGAACGGAACGTCAATGTCGCGAAAAATGTACATTTGAAACTGACATGATGTCAGTATTTTGGTTACTTACACAAACTTATCATTTAATTACGACCACCCATTTCTAGGCGAACGTCAAAAAAACGAAATCTACGACTACATAATTAGCTTATCCTCGCTATGGGCACGGCACTTGACTAAATAAATGCGCGGGAATAGTTTAACGACAAAAATCCTTTTTTGTAGCCGATAGACTCCTCCTTCCAATAGTAATGTACATGAAGGCGAAGTTTATGAACATATTGACTAATCAAACGCAGTGCAATAGTGCAGATTGAATTTTTCCAAACCTGTAACAGGGAAACTGTTAATATGGGCGAGCGCTGCGTAGCGCTTTCCAAGGGATGTAATCCATGCTGTCTATATTTAATTGAACGGGAGGTAACTGAATAAAGGCGCTCAGTAGCGCTTTGCTTAGGCAACAGACCCAGGGTTTCCTCTTGGTCAAATTGTTTTTCGGTCGAAATATTCATAGCGCCAAAACGTTGTGGGTGTTTGTACATACATGTAGGATCTATCGTGCGCTTGGGGAGAGATGTGTGTGCGCATGCGCGACGTGTTTTACATCAGAGTGCAGAAAATTTTTAACTTTTATTGTTTGAAAGCAAAAGTGAACGGTTATTAGTAAGATTCGATCTTGTATTTATATCTATACTATATATTGCACATAAATATGTCTGGCTAACGGCCCTATTTGCTGGTTACCGCCCTCGACCACCTTCTCCTTCGTACCCCACCCACCCAGTTGAAGAGATCCAAGATGGCAGCCTCCATGATGAAACACCGGAGCCCACTACTACTGGAATTCTCTTTTGTTATCATAACATTAGCATACATCTGCAACTTGAATGGACCTACACTATCCAGTCCAATATCAGGAACAGCTATCTCGTTCTTCACCCAACACGTACCCAACTTCAGTTATGCTGTACGACGGAACCTCCCAACGAGTAAGGACATTGTTTCACTAAGAACACAACAGCGTTGCCTTTGTTTACTACTACTTCTTCTCTCAGGAGACATACAGACCAACCCAGGCCCTGGAAATGCATCCATTTGCCCATGCGGTGTGTGTGATATCCCGGTTACATGGACGCAAGCAGGAGTATGTTGTGACAACTGCGGATTATGGTTCCACAAGACGTGCGAAGAGATCTCCACAAGGCATATGTCTCAACTAAACAGCTCGAATGCAGTTTGGCACTGCTGTAGATGTAACAGCATTAATATCGACAGTTTCACCTTCAACAGCTACGAACTCCAAACATCCAATATCTACTCACCATTATTTGACACTACACTGGACTCAGTCTCGTCCTCCTGCTTCAGCCCCTTACATGCAAGCAGCCCTCACCTACCAGTAAGACGCAGCCAAAGACCATCCTCCACTGATAGTACCCGGACCAACTCCACTTCAGGGCCTACCATCGGCAACAAAGAACATATGATTCCACGCAACGAAGGCAACTTGAGACTACTCACACTCAATTGCTGCAGCATAAGAACCAACAGATCAGAATTCACTGCTGCCCTCGAATATATCAAGCCAGACCTCATCTGCGGCACAGAGTCCTGGTTGAAAGGAGTGAAACCAGGGAAAGACCCAGACAAGAATGCCATCAAATCCAGCGAGGTATTCCCACCAGAACTGATAGTCCACAGAAACGACAGAAGCTCTGGAAGTGGAGGGGGGGTGTTCACTGCTGCGAAGAACAGCTTCATCTGCGATGCGCAACCCAACCTAGTCACTGACTGTGAAATCGTATGGTCCAAGGTGAAAACCTGGAAGAGTAAAGACCTATACCTTTGCTCATTCTACATGCCACACCGTCACATGAATGCCATCCGCCAACTAGAAGAGTCCATCCGTCAACTCACTAGCTCGGCCCGAGAGAAACACATCATACTAGCTGGCGACTTCAACTGCCCAGACATTGACTGGCCCAACCTTACTGTTAACAAGGGAGCAGCTGACAGAGAAGTCCAACAAGCCCTGATTGACTTGTCAAGTGAACACTGTCTCACCCAGGTTCACAACCAACCAACAAGAGACAACAACATGCTTGACCTAGTATTCACCAACAACCCAACCATCGTGAAGACTTCAACTTCAGTTCCTGGCATCAGTGATCATGCTATGATTGTAACAGACATTACGATAGTACCACAGGTCATCAAACAGAAACCCAGAAAGATACACATCTACTCCAAAGCCAACTGGGAGAACATCAAACAGGACTTGGTGAAGTTATCTGATACAATCACCAGTGAGGCTACCAACCATCAGTCCGACGTTCAGACGCTCTGGGACTCATTCAAAGAAGGCATCGAAAAGACAATGTCCATAAACATCCCAACCAAGATGAGCAAGAAGCGCAAATCACTGCCATGGCTGAGCAAGGATCTGAAGAAGATGACAAGACGCAAGGCCAGACTATACAACCAAGCCAAGAAGACAAACCAATGGGGCGACTTTAAGGCATACCAGAAGGAGTGTAAGAAGGCATTCAAGAAAGCTGAGATAAGTCACATCAACAACACAATCCAGAAAGGACTTGACGAACAGAACTCCAAGCCATTCTGGAGGTACGTCAAATCACGGAGACAAGATAGTGTTGGTGTGGCTCCTCTTAAGAAGATGGGAAGACTACTGAATGACAGTAAGGACAAGGCACAGATCCTGGTTGACCAGTTCAGATCGGTATTCACCAAGGACAACGGAGATACCCAGCTGCCCAACACCACCAAGAGTAGTCCAGAAACTATACCTCCCCTCCGCATTACTACAAAAGGCGTTGAGAAACTCTTGTCAAACATCAACACTGCAAAGGCACAAGGACCTGACATGATCCCCAACTTAGTACTGAAGACCTGTGCACACCAGCTAGCACCTGCTCTCGCTTCCATCTTCCAGACCTCCGTAGATTCTGGAGCCCTCCCTACTGACTGGAGGAACGCCAATGTAGCGCCTGTCTTCAAGAAAGGTGATGTCCACCTAGCCGAAAACTACAGACCTGTTTCACTTACCTGCGTAACCTGTAAACTACTAGAGCACATCATCTGCAAACATATTATGACACACCTAGAAAACAACGACATCCTTACATCACTTAACCATGGATTCCGATCGGGCTACTCCTGCGAGACACAACTAGTTACAACCGTCCACGATCTACTCACCAAAACAGACAAGGGCTCCCAGATCGACATGGCCATACTTGACTTCAGTAAGGCGTTCGATACTGTCCCCCACCGGAAGCTACTTCACAAGCTAGAACAGTACGGCATCACAGGCAACATAAACCACTGGCTGAAGGACTTTCTCACCAACAGGAGCATGAAGGTCATAGTTGAGGGAGAGGAATCAGAAGCAGCCACCGTCGACTCCGGCGTACCCCAGGGCACAGTGCTCGGACCTCTTCTCTTCCTCTGCCACATCAATGATCTTCCAGAATCTGTCAAATCATCTGTGCGCCTCTTTGCGGATGACTGTCTTCTATATCGTACCATCCGGAGTGCCACAGACCACGAGATCCTGCAAAATGATCTCATGAAACTAGAAGAATGGGCTGAAACATGGGGTATGAGATTCAACGCTAAGAAATGCTACATCATGAGCATCAACCAGAAATCCAACAAGTTCTATCAGCTGGACAACCACATACTAAAACAAGTTCCAGAGAATCCATACCTAGGAGTCACCATATCAGAAGACTTGAAGTGGAGCTCTCACATCTCGAAAATCACCAAAAAGGCAAATTCCACCCTTGGCTTCTTACGAAGAAATCTCAAACACTGCCCTGAATCATGCCGAAAAACTGCTTTCCTATCCCTAGTCAGAACAACTCTGGAGTACAGCAGCATCATATGGGATCCATACTACCAGAAGGATATAGACAAGCTAGAGAAGGTACAGAAACAGGCAGCCAGATTCATTACTGGGGATTATACCACCCGATCAGCTGGATGTGTCACCCGGATGCTACGTGACCAGAAACTAACGCCGCTCGAGGACCGAAGGAAAGCGAACCGACTGGTGTTCTTCTTCAAGGTGGTCGAGGGGCTGGTGCCAGCCCTGCCGTGTAAAGACTATTTGACTCCTGTCCGCACCCATAAACGTAAAATCAAACCAAAAACATTTTCTGACCATACTACTTCGAACATTATTGAAAATCAAACAATAAACAATTCAAGGTGTTTCACACCAGTGCAGTGCAAATCAGTGCAATATAAGAACTCTTTCTTTCCAAAGACTATCCTAGACTGGAATAAGCTAGAGGACAGTGTCGCCTGCATGAACAAAGTTGACAGCTTCAAAACAGCTGTTCTCAAGTGGGACTAAACGTCTCCCACACTCCGCCGTTGTGTATATGCCGAAAGGCCCTACAACGTATTTATCCAGATCCAGATCCAGATCCAGTTGCCGTTCACCAATCTAGCCTTGTGTACTGCGATTCTCGGTGAACTGTAGTGAACCGTTACAGCTCTAAATGAGTAATGGCAAAACAAGAAGTTGGGCTGAATGTCAGTAAATATAGAAGGGATAAGTTATTTGAAATAAAAAAAATTGGGTAATAACAGAAAAGGCGCAACTTCGCAAAGTAACTAAGGGCAGGACATTATCAAGTCTAAAAATAGCGTGACCATGGATTTTACAACATCGCGAAATCTAGTGACACACTCCCCAACAACAAAAGACTTTCGTCAATAATATAGAATCCGATTGATATTCGAAGGCACACAGTTCATCTATAAAGAGATCGACATTCAAAAAATCTTACATTAAGAACAAACAACTTCCATTCTTGGCAAAAATAAACAAATCGATAAGTTTTGGGTTTCCCGATCGTAGTAGTAAATCTAGACTGGATCACGTGCGCATTATAAATCTGGCCAAAGATAAAAACTAAAGCAAAGTGACATTATCAAACTGTAACGTTATACAGTTAATGATTGAAATTGTGTTATTCAAATATAATTTAAAGCGGTTTAAACACCCTTATTGAAAATATAGGCCTAACAGATAATGAAAAAGATCATGAGGTTACATTTAAATGTTGCTTTTTATTTTTTTAACTTTGACTCAAATACCGGACCGGTCTAATCCAAAACCCGTCAATTTGGGAAGCGGAAGTGGCATTTTTTTGCAGAAAAATATTTTATTGAAATTTAGTCCAGATTGTGGGTTTGACAGGTTTGTTGATGACAAAAATATTAACTATCACCTAACATATATTCAATTTGTCTGTTTCTATTATTGTCATATGATGGCATGCATGGTTATGAGCATTGACCAAAGTCTCAGAGACCCCCACTGGCACTGCCTCAAAATTCTTAATAATCTTATAGGCCTTTCCCGAAACTAGGTTACCTCCCTTGGAAGTTGTCTTCCCTTTGCGCATGCGCCAGATTAATATCTCAACTTCCGGGGTGTCCGTATATCGATTTAATCGTTATTCAGCCATTACTCCTAGCATTAGCGATCCGTTATACTTGAAATAAGAGTACTTTGTTGACGATGGTTTTGCTTTTCTTTTGTCGTCAGTTGAACGAACATGTAGGGAAGTGATTTCATGTCCTAAAATTCTTATTGGGATAACGAAATTTCATTAAGATTCAAATATATTTCTCAGTAAAATATCTTATTCACGAGCGCTTTCAATATTTATAAGTTGAGAAGACTATTCAATAATTATTATGAATATACAGCAACATTATTAAATATTCGTTCAAATATTATTTTCGGTAACCTTATAAAATACGAATTAATCTACAATATTTTTATGCATATACTCACCAATTAAATTATTTTGACAATCATCCATAACACACGCGTATACATAAACTTGCACTTATAAGTGCTAAATAAATCCACCACTTCGCAGACATATCATGGCATGCTTATTCACAACAGTGTGCGTGGTATTAAATACAAAAAATAATATTATAAGTGTCCTAATTAAAAGGCTATAATGGGGGAAATTTATAATGGGAAAATGAACGCACTGGTGTTTGCGTTCTTAAATATTAAATGCCTAATTCACGGAAATACATTCTGTGTATATCCGTGCCTAATTCATGTATATAAAAAAGATAAAGAGAAAATTAAATGACAGTCCGGTATTCGTTTAAAGTGCCCCTATAAATACCCATATTAAAACATATTTTCAAAACTAATTAAGTGTCATAAAACCCATTATCTGAATTAGTAATCAGTGGAAAAGACCCCCTGCTATGTAATTGGTCAACTACGTGTCTGACACATTGTATAATGCAACATATGTCACCGCGGTGGCTATTTAATTGGACATATAGATGCATCCCGTCTGATGTAAGATCTGTATAATGTCAGCGGGAGATTAATATTAGGGTAATAAAACAGCTCTAATCCCGATGACTGTAATTTAAAATGAAGGAGCAAAGATCTTATAAAAATCCAAGTATTCTTTGGATGAATATACACGTCCGTGCAGACACTTTGTTTTGAAGTATTGACAGTTGATTTTTTCGTTCAGTGAAATTAAATTAACTTTTAACATGCGCAGTCGAAGCACATTATCTCAGGGGAAGGGAGGGGGTGTCATCCTAATAATTTATTCTCAAGAAAGATCGAGTCGGGCCAACATTTGCTCAGTCGGACCAAACCAGTTTTGTGATATCACTATCAGTGGGATATCCTGATCAAAGTCCAAGCCCAGTGCAACTCATGTATTTATATTTACAGGAAAAACAAATTCAAGTGGGTCTGAACAACCCTCTTGAGCCGCGCATAAATTAATACATGCATTGTGTGACTCATTCGCGGGATTGGGGGTACTATGCGAACACCCTTTCACACTATTTTTTTACAAATTCGTGGGTATCTTATACGAATAATCAATATGCCAACATCTTACAACCACATTGACAATGTATATTGTACAATTTCATAAATACCATAATATAAAACTTAACATATATCAAAGTAGAAGTACGCTCGAGAGATTGACGTTGACTAATTTAATTACATGTACTTCACTTTTAATAATTAAAAAAAACTATTGAGAACACGAAAAATAAAACAGTTTGCTTAATTTTACCAGATACTTTCAAAGATTATTATCGTGATAAGCGAACAAACAATATCCTTCTTTAATTTCAAATATTTTTTTTGTTTAGATTCTATACTTTGTTCTGTATAGATTTAATTAATTTCACAATATTCTAATGTAAAACAGCAGTATGGGATACAAAATTAATTTTTCTAACAGATAATACCAAAAACATAACGAAAAAGAACACTTTTGTAAGCTAAATACTTAAAAATAACTGCAATTTGTTCTATGTTACTATATACAGATCTTATCAGGACACCCCGGAAGTGGAATTATTGAAAACAGGGGACGTTATCGAGGATTTACCAAGGGAGGTAACCTAGTATCGGGAAAGGGCTATTCCAAGCCAATGTTCAGCCAATATTATGAATATTGTCAATCGTTCACATATACTATACTGATTGCCAATTAACTCATTGTGCAAGATGTTGGGTAAGAAAATGCATCCGGTAGTCACTTGTTAATATAGCTCGGACAAGGCCAGACATGTCCCGATCAAATAGCAATATCCCTGTGGTATTGGAAATGGCGCACTTAACAGTTTACGTCGTTATTTTGTTATAAATATAAAACGTTCATAATTAAAATGATTGAGCAATGATAGGGCAATTCAATGGGAATATGTTGACACTAAATATCAATAGTCAATTCCATCAATGCATGTTGTATGACCATTACAATGAGGACACACTCGGCTTATTATGTCAGGTCAGCGTGATATGAAATGGCGCACCTATCCTGTAGGTCCCTAATGGTAAAAAAATAAAAGGATTCATGATGTAGTTGTTTCTAATTTTATTTTATGGCTATATAGTCCATTTTTATATAATAGTTAGCTTACTTTGTATACTTCTTCTTAGATAATAAATCAATAAATAGTATCAAGACAGAATTGCACTGGTTACTAATTGCCATTATACTTTTTGAGTCACCAAGACAACTTGAAGATGTCCAAACAAGTGTTAAATCATCTATTACTGTCATGTAAGAATCATTCATGGCATCTGCATAGTCTGATCTGTCACCAACTTGACTTGGGAATGCCGAAAATATCAATGACAGTTAATATTAACAAAATTTTCGAAACATATTATTTCAAATTTTGACTAGTTTTTTCAGTTTTTCTTAATAAGAAAGTTACATCCTTCTGGACACCATTTCCTGTGTTTGACAGTGTGTAGGACATTTTAATCATGTTATATGGTGTTAACATGGATGCCAGTGCTCTTAACAAAAAAAATTTGAAGTTAAAATTTCATTTTACAAATTTGTGGGATTACGATATTTGAGGAATAAAGTGACATAAGAAAATAACAACAAATATGGGTACAGCACACCTTTCGAGTTCTAAAAGCACCAAATTTTACTTTGAACATTGTTTATTTGCATTACAGACCAAAACCATACATCCTTGATTCCTTCCCAAAATATACTGGAAATGTATGTCATTTTGGGTATTAAACTCAAGAAAAGACCACTAATCTCAGGTGCGCCATTTCTGATACCGCGCCATAACCCATACCACCACGATACCTATTCATGGTTCATGATGGTTGTCACATTTTCACCATATCAACATTGTAGGATAAAACCCATCTTCCGGGGTTACGGAATTAATTAGATGTGATATTTTAGCGTTAAAATAGCTAATTAGGCGATATAAACCAAGGTAAGACAAATTGCGATGAAATTTGGGAATAAAGATTAGGACAGCGTTGATTGGTTAATAATAAAACGGGAAGAATTTGAAGGCAAGGCTAAAATTGTTCAGAAAAACCAGTTTGATTGGTGTCACTGTCAATAAAGTTACACGTGTAGTTGTTTAGTTGACTGAGTATAGAAAGAAGCATAAAAGTTGATTGATAGAAAAACAAACAAAGAAGATAGACAGAAAATACGAGAGAAATAGCACCAGGGCCTAAACTCACTGACAAGTTGTCTCGTTAAAATCGGCCAAAGAGTAAAATACTTAAGGTTGTTTTTAACTTTGGGTTGAAATATTTTATCTTGTGGTTTAAACCAAAAATTACGTCAAAGATCATACATGTGGTATGTCCACACTGGATAAATAGATAATTTTTTGGAGGGGTTCGACATTAATGGCAGAAAGATAAAAAGATACACAATGTTTTGTTGCAATGAGTCATTCACTCCCTGCACCGAAGTCTTAAAGAGTGAATCTGACTCACTTATGTTTTATCTGTAATTAACACTTTATACATGTACAATATGACCCATGATTGGAAAATCAACTTTATCTTATGTTATCTCCGCAGGCAAAAATAACTTTTTTCCTCAAACACAAAGCATGAATGATGGTGGCACTTTGGTGCATATGTGCAGTTAATGTTTGTAACATGATAGAAATTAATGGTTGAATCACACGTAAAACAATTTATTTATGTGTCATTCCACCATTAATTTCTATCATTGAACTTGTTCAAACTGGTTTAGTTTGAGAATTGAAACCCCTCAGAAGTCAGCGAAATCACTGACCGCTTCGGCTTGTGGAGGGCTCAGAATGAGTGTTCAAACAATATAAAGTTACACTTTAGACAACCTGACGTTTTTCAGTAGGGCCAGGTAATCCATATCAAATATCGGCAAAGTAAAAGCAAAACATAATTTAATGTATCCATTTAGTTAATCAAAATGTTTCTCTTATCTATGGTAACATATTGTTCATTATCTGTAATTCCGGGTTGAAATGGCTACCCGGAATTCCGATATTTTTAAATTTGACATTGAATTTAATTTTTGCGATTGGATAATATTTAAAAAAAAATATAAGTAAATTACAAACTTTCATCATTTTCAGGACATTTATTGTCACTATGCCTGCTCTGCTGGAGAGACCAAAGATGACCAAATTGATGTATCAGACATTAAAGCGCCACATCCTGAAAGAAAGGGAACGAAAGAAACAAGGTATGCCGAGTCTCAGGCTTTCTTCTATATGCATGTACTTCTTTTTCCATGTATAAATGTTGCATTAAATCAGTCTGTGAATTTGGGTTTTGAAACTACTTGTCTAAATCACCATAAGTGAATATTTTTCTTTACAGCCTATGTAAAATTTCTGTAAAATTTACCTGTCTGAAACAAAGTCAATAATCACTTGTCCTGGACAAGTGCTAATTTTACAGACCTTCTGATAGGGCTTGACTGCTAATCTTGAGATTGTAGACCAATAGAGCTTGACAGCTAATCTTGAGATTGTAGACCAATAGAGCTTGACAGCTAATCTTGAGATTGTAGACCAATAGAGCTTGACAGCTAATCTTGAGATTGTAGACCAATAGAGCTTGCCAGCTAATCTTGAGATTATAGACCGATAAAGCTTACAGCTAATCTTGAGATTGTGGACTGATAGAGCGTGACTGCTAATCTTGAGATTGTAGACCAATAGACTATAGAGCTTGACTGCTAATCTTGAGATTGTAGACCATGTGTATCTTCCATTAACTGTGAGGCACAATTTCTTCCGTGACAATTGGACTGAAGTTTAACCTCTGAACTTTTGATTTATGTCAAGGATTAAGATATAACTGGTTGTTGACCCAGGAAAACAGGCTTATAAATCAACTGGCCACTGTATATGTATAGAACTTTAAATGAGAAACGGACTTTACTGTGTAAAACTTGAAATAGATAAATAAAATCAAGCATTGTTTCTTACTAGGTATATTGCCCGAAACTTGGCCAATGACTGTACAAAAAATGTACTTGAACTGGTAATAATTATTTACATCTAATGTTGTGTGCCAGCTGGCAGGAAGAGTATAGGTAGGTAGGTAATGTAATGTTACTGTCTGCTAAATTATGGTATGCCACTGGTATGATAACTCGGGCATGTTTTGATTATTTACTGTTTATAATTTTTTGCACAGCTGAGCAAGAACAAGATGCAATGCTTGAACAACAGAGAAAAGAACGAGAGATGAAGAAGAAGAAAGAAGAAGACAATAATCTTACTATAGAACAAACAAAAGAACAGGTTGGTGTAAATTGTGTTCCATGTTCTTCTATACTATCACAATATGTTGCACTGTACTTATATACATGTAACCATTTTAGATCAATGTAGTAATACCAAACATCCCAGCTGCCCATTCTAGCATTAATTGTAAATATGCTCACATTTGAGCATTTAACCATTGTGATGTCGCACTTGCCCGTGATGCGTTTTACGCTCTGGGGAGTAAATACATAGAAGTTAATTTTGGCACATTGGGCAATTGCCATTACACCTAACTAGAACCATAAACCTTCTTGTATAGATTTCTTGCATTCATCCTGGATGAAATTTGAACCTGTAACTGTGAGCAGCAACTTTCTACAAGTGATTAACCTATACCAAGGGTAAATAAAGAAAATAAATATACCAGATTTGTATAGCGCCTTTTTCATGTGAACACAAGTTCAAAGGCACTTTACATTATTGTGATGCAGCCACAAGGGCACAGGTGCATCCTCTGCCAGTGCAGATACAGCATGATCTGACTAGAGGGACAGACTGAGAGAAAGCCCCTGAAGGGATAGAGAGACATTAGATACAGGCATGTCCGGCGCTGCAGAAGTGCGCCTAGCTCTTATTTCGAATAGACAGCCTGGTTCTTTAATGTGCCCAGTGTATAGCACCAATACACAGCTTCCTGGCACTTTCAGATACTTTGCAGACCACATGGCCAGATATAGCGGGAAATATTATAAATATTTCAGAAATGTCAAGTTCCGATGCCAGGGATTGAACCCACAACCTCTGGATTGACAGCTCAGTGCATTACCACTGAGCTAAATCCTCTTATACCGTTATTCTTTTGGACACCTAGAGTTAATAATGTTAATTTTGTGTGAAGTCAGTCAAGGAATTCTAAAATGACTAGCACAGTGTTTTTGGATAGCACATAGTAGAAGCAATGATTTACAATTAATTTTATTTGTTTTAGATTTCACAATTAGAAAAGAAGTTGGAGCAGCTAAAAGCAGAAAAACATGAATTATTTTCACAGTTAAAGAAAGTTCTACATCAAGAGGATGAGACAAGGAAGAGAGCACAAATTAAAGAACAAAAGTGTGTATATTTGAAGTCAAAGTTTATACTAGTTTATTTGTCCCATACCAATTTTAAACTGGAGACCATAGGTTTGCTCTTTGTCCATTTATCAGTCAGAGCACTCCAATTGTACGGTGGTTGGCCGTGTAGTAGAAATCAATTGATCAACCTGTAACTCCTTTAATAAGTATCTATTTCTTAGTTGGCCATTTTTGTTCCTAATAAATGGAAGTACGACCTAAGGAACCAGTCACATGGGTGTCCACCTAAGGAACCAGTCACATGGGTGTCCATTCACGCTAACATTTAAGGCTGATGTGGCTAAAAACATGGACAAACTAGTTGGAAACTGTTGAAAGCCATACACATTGTCGTCTTATGTGACTAAAATAAGTCACACAACTTCTATTCATTCCATTATTATGGTAGCCACATTTATGTGCTTATTACCTTATAATGTCCGTTTTATGCATGTCCGTCCTTAAAGAATTTGGATCCGGACTTGACAAATTATTAAACAAATTTCCAAGCTAGGTTTATGAAACTTGCTAAGTAGGTTGAAAAAATAGAAAGATATTTATTATTTGATGTCAATCAATGATGTTTGTATGAAGATTTAATTATATTGTATTGTAATACAGTGAGTTAATGAGCGTGCAGGCACCCTACACTCATCCAGCGATGCCACCGGTATCAGCACACTCTGTACTACATCCACTAGGACGTCCACAGATGTACAGACCTACACAAAGTATGATAGCTGTAAGTGTATGTATGTGGTGTTAACAATGATCAGTTGTGAAAGTATTAGCTTGTAAGTTTTCTCTCTGTGTACAGTTTTAATGTCGCATCAGCTTTATCATCCCTTTACTCACAGCTGCGGTGATGGCCCAGTAGTTAGTGTGCTGGATTTATAACTTGGTGATCCAGGTTCGATTCCAGGTCACAGCAGACCATAATTATCCTTCTATGAAAATTTGGCTTCAATGTCCATTTTCCTATTTTGTGGAGAATTTGCTGGGTCCTGGTGGAAGGGTATATTAGTATTCGGTAAAAAACAGTTCAGGAAAATTGGTTACATGAATCGGCTGAAAAATTGTTCAAGAAACGTCCTACAATTCGAATAAAGAAACAAATAATTTTTTTATACCTTACCCTTTACTACATATTCCCCTAATGAAAAATGTGTCCCGACAGCAGCACACTGTAGTTCATGGTAAAGTTCTGTCTCATTCTATGATTAAATTCATTTTGTATACATTTTCAGTCTGTTAGTGTACCAAATGTTCCGTTGAAGCGACCACGTAGTCCGTCTCCTACGCCTACTTCTGGTTACCAACAACAACAACAACAACAACAGCAACAACATCAATATGAGAACAAAAAGACAGCAGCTATGTACACCCACCCAACACAGGAGTTCAGTGAGTAGTATACTTCAGTAGACAATATTCTTTATACTTAATGAGCTCTCAAAATTAAATACAGACTTTATCCTTTACCATCTTATTAGAGCGGGTGAATGATCAGGTTTGATTCACAGTTACCTATTTACTCCACTCATACTTTGAGACATAAGGCTGATTGTGGGTTGGACAGGTTATATTCAAATGTGGCATTGGCTACAGTCAAATTGTCTATAAAATTGCAGTCAGTTGCATGCAAATTTCACTAAATTATTGCGCAAAGAGTTTCTGAATAAAATCATCATCATGTCAAAGGAAGAGACAAGTTCAGCACCATTGATAATTCGATTAATTTCCAATTTGTTACCTATTTCAGAACCTGGCACCTACCCTGCTCAAGCACAACAAGGTCCAGTGACATTTGTCAGTCAACCTGTTCATTCATTCCCACAATCATCAGGCTCATACTCGACCAGTAAACCTACACCAGGGAAATATCAGCCTGCAGGACAGTCAGCTTTCTCTACCTATCCCAGTCATTATGCTCAACATCAGAAACCTATACCTGATCAACCGTATCCAGCTGCTTACCAAATACAGAGAATTCAACAGCCTGGTATGTATCTTTATACTCCAACAAACAAACTGAGAAGTTATATTGAAGTCACTTTGGTTGATTGGCTTGTCTGTTGGTCTCTTAACGTTTTGGCATATTTTTTATCCAAATCGATACAGCTGATCACATGATGAGTAGTACTGCATGCCATAGCTTGTTTGTCGATGAAATTCAAGATGGCGGACTGGTGACCATATTAGATTTTATTTTGTGTACAATGAACTTCTTCTTCTGTTTTCATCCAATTTATTTTCATAAACTTTAACAACATGATGATTATTATTCAGTGTGTGTTAAACTGGTCAATGATGTATAACTTGTTGGTTGTCCTTGTACTAGCTTAGTTACTTATAAGTTAGTCATTAGATTTTGTGGATTTTGGTAAAATGCTATTTCGTGGGCTTCTTATTCTTAATTCATGGGTTACAAAACATGACTGAGAAAACCCTAGTTCTGTATTCAGGAGGTCGATAAACAGTGGGGGTTAGATTTTGTGGTCAAATTAAATCAAAATCTATGAAAATTTAACCTCCACAAAAATTAATGATTTTACAGTAATCTGGTTTGTTTTTATGCATTTTCATCTGTTATGATATGCTTAGTGATTCAGTTTACCTAATATTTACACATTCAACAATATTGAATAGTTGATATTTCTATTATTACAGGTTACCTGGCATCCCCACATTCAGCTAAAGTTGATATTTCTATTATTACAGGTTACCCGACATCGCCACATTCAGCCATATTGCATAGTTGATATTTCTATTATTACAGGTTACCCGGCATCGCCACATTCAGCCATATTGCATAGTTGATATATCTATTATTACAGGTTACCTGGCATCGCCACATTCGACCAGTATACCACTACAACAACAACTACAACATGCTAACGAGAAATCTGGCTTCAATGATGGAGATAAATACAAACTTCAACAGGTACTTTCAACCTCATATCAAATCAAATCAATGTTTCTTTTCGGAACTTTAGTAACATTTCATTAATCCGGATTTAATGTACTGGAAAGAATGATGTTTTCTGTAGTTTTCTACACTGGATGTTTTGATGAACTGCTGGTTGTTTTTTAAGTGTGGATACACTTAGTATTACAGCTTAAATGAATAGGCAAACACGTGTAAGCCATGTATTTGTATCAAATAATAACTTTATGTAATAACTGTACATTTAAAGCTACAGTTTTGTGTCATAGATTAAAGTCACAAAGTCTATTCTTGTTATTTGTACAAAATTTATAAGGAACTGCCTCTTGTTTGTATGTTGTCTGACTATGTTTGATATAATTCAGCAGGCACAGATTCGAGGTGTAGCGCCCATACAAGGTCAGCAGGCACAGATTCGAGGTGTAGCCCCGATACAAGGACAGCAACCAGGAATGTTATCAATATCTCTACAACAAGATATTCCTGGTCGGGTAGGTACTTTATTATTGTAATAGATTTGTCAGGAAAACAAGTGAACATTCGCGACTTCCTGTGATGTTTGGTTTTATCATTTGTGACTAGGTTATTTAACAATGTTCTGTCATGTATGTCTGCCATTTAACCTTTTAAGTTTACCAGCAGTTTTTATTAACTAGTACATTGTATTAATTAACTAGCTCTCCCGCATGCAACTCACAACTTCTCCTCTTGTGGAGGACATGACCTTAGCTAATGTCATGACCAAAACTGGGAAATAAGCCTTGATCTGCAGGATGACTGTCAAGTACTGTGTCAATCAACCAACTGCATGTTATGTGTAAAGATGAGATGCCGAGATATTAATGTTTCTAAATGAACATTATTTATATATAAGTGGATGTTTACAGATGCTTATTTGCTATGCTTTTGTGTGAGAGTCAGTGTAATATTTTGTGTAAGTCTGTCTCCAAGATAAACTATGGCATTTTGAGTGTGTTTCAATACTAAACTGGTTATTTTGCTTCTATTAGCCCTAGGCATAAATTAGGCCCCATATTGACTGTTGTCTCATATTTACTTTGTTTATGGTTTACAGGGAAGCATAGTGACAGGATTTTCTGGTAGAAGTCCTGCACCACAAACTACATCATTTCAACCTAGTAGTACACAGGTAAGACCACACTGACATTTTATAGTCCGAATAAATTAACATGGTCCTTGACATTAATGTATAAGAATAAATTTGCCCGGAATATTTCAATTTCCATGAGAATGTCCTGCCTTGCCGGCAGGTGTTTATATTATTGACATATTTGTAATACTCTGCTTATGAAAACAAAGGCGTGAGTTATATTATAGTTCAGAAATCAACTGTTAAATTATGCTAATACAAATACAAGAACCACGTTAATTTGCTCCGACTAAACTTTCTGAACACTCTTTGAACTGTCTAGGATTATTTATTGGAATATTTAGATGTAGTATTTCTTTGATAACTTTGTCTTGTTTAAAACACTCAGTAATTTTTATGGTACAATTTTCAAGTTAAGCTTGTTTTGAAATTGCGGATTTTATTTTGGTACTTTTTCCAGGTAAGTCCGTATTTTGAAATTATAGTATTTTATTTTTGTACTATTTTCAGGTAACATACCCAGGACCACAGCCTGGTGCTCAAGGTCGTCCTGGATACAGTACTCAAGGCAGATTTTACTGATGAAGGTCAACCTTCTAGGTGGTTAGGCTGTTTATAGTGCAATGAATCATGTATCTCATTATCAGTTGTAACTGATTATTTCTTCACTGTGTGTTATAGGTTGAACATGTTATCTTGATCCTCACCTCATTAATATATTAAAATGCTCTTACACAGAATATTTCAATTCCAGTAGAATATTTTTTTTAAATTACAGATTTTCCGTCTAGATAGATTAGTGGTAGAGTGTCCCCTTTGAGTTTTAGAGATCTTGGGTTACATACCAAAGTTGTAAAATATGGAAATGGTATGTCTCCCTTGCTGGTTTCTCCGGTGTGTCAGGATAATGTAATTGGGTGGTCTATATATCACTGAAATACTGGACTTAAAACAATATTGTAAAGAAATGTTTAGATTGGTGTTTGTAGTACACTTGATGTATCTAGTTGTAATACTAAGCCATGATTAGCTCAATCTCATTAAAATCAGACCCTTATTAAGCTTCACTACTTTACGCTGATATAGGATCTGAAGACACTTCGTATGGGGTCATGTCGATGTGAACTTTACCTCATTCAATCAAATCCCTGCTTTCACAAATCTGAAAGTGCGGTGAAAGACTGTTAAGGCTTCGTGATGTCATT
Source organism: Spisula solida (assembly GCA_947247005.1). Taxonomy (NCBI): domain Eukaryota; kingdom Metazoa; phylum Mollusca; class Bivalvia; order Venerida; family Mactridae; genus Spisula; species Spisula solida. The sequence continues at coordinate 34,239,399 of OX365947.1, read as the reverse complement.
GAACGCAGGTGAGGTCATTTGAACATTACCTCTTACGGAGATTAGTCCGATCTCTGACAGCCTAAAGGAAATGAAGCTTATGTTAGGGTCTGATTTTAATGAGGTTGTAATTAGGCATAGATAAGTACCGTTAAATTATAATAAACATATTATAGAGGTTAAGAGGATCAAGTTAATGTATGCAGACTATATATTTTGATTGTAGATGTGTAGTGGACTGGTTTCAGTAATTATGTATAAGCTGGTCTAGGATTTTACCAGACTGGTTCTGTAATCTGGATGTTTGCTTTTCTGGACTGGTTCCAAAGAATTATGTAATTTCAAGAACTAAATATAGAACAGACAAGATTTGATTTATATTTTGAGAAATTTAGCATTCTTATCAAATTACCCAGCAATGGCTTTGGTTGATTTTGCACATCATATTTTGCACATATACATATTACATGTATCAGATATTACAGTAAACTCCCTCAAAACCGGACCCTGTCCGGACCGGTTCGAAAGTCCGGTTTTGTGGGAGGTCCGGTTTTAAGGGAGTTCTGTATCATGTACACTTTGATATGTTATCATAGGGAATATACTGTGTGTTTCATGATACATGTTTACGTTACATGTACAGTGCAACCTTTGAAGAGCATCACCATTAAGGGAGCTGCAAATATGTCAATTCTAACATCGATGAGTACTCAAATTGCTCATTTTTTCATTGGCCATCAAAACTATCCAATGACATAGACAGTGCAATCTTACAAATCCCGAAATGCAAGTGTGAGCTAATTGGAGACATATATTAATTAAATACGATTGAGTGCAGTGTTTGTCGTAATTACAACATTTTGATGGGCTAAACGATCCTTTGTTCCAGTAAATGTTTGTTGCAATATCTACCTCAAGAACCAAACATCAAATGGAAGGAACGTTCGTAATTAGGCAATTATTTAATTTCATCGCGGCGAATTTCACAAAATATTTTTCACGCCTGTGCAAATTACACGCGAGACCGTTTAAGAGTAAACATTAAAAACACGACTTGTTAATCGCACCTTTTGTTATGACACGTTCTTTAACTAACAATTAACAAAGTGACATTTAAGTTTAAGTTTTCCGTCAGGTGAGACAAATATACGCGTCCGGTATTCCGCAAGTAACTATCGTTGAAAATCTTGTCAGCGGACCGAAAATGCCGTCCGGAATCCGGAATTATGAGAGTCCGGTATTGCGGGAGCTTTTTAAGTTAACTTTATAAGAAGAAAATAAGGGACCTAGGAAATCGTCCGATTTTATGGGGATTCCGGTTTTGAGGGAGTCCGGTTTTGAGGGAGTTTACTGTACTCTCAATACTGGTAGAGTGCTTTTTTCATGGTAAATTAGGAATTAAATGGGTTTAGATTTTTTTTTGAGAATATGTGGTCAATCAGATGGTAGGACAGGGTACAGACTGTAATCATGGTGATAGAATGAAGTTGGTTTTTGTATGGTAATATAAATGATAAACCTTGTATACTGAAAAATATTGTTAGCTATTAATACAGTAAACTTTGATGCCTCAAACAGTTTTGCCTCGATCTACCTACAAATCTTGGACGCGTCTTTGGTATAAGGTAATGACCAATAATGATGCAATTGTAAACAGTAGATTCCTGAAACAGGTTGAAGGCTTGAACTATTTTCCTAGACCTTTAAATGTAGTTTGAGGCATCAAAGTTCTTCTGTACTTGTTGACTTGCATCTTCATATTCTTTCATTAGTATTGTAATAAACTGTATTTCTGAATGTATTCTGGATGAATTAATGGTTGTATCTGTCTTCAATTTCAAATTATTGAGATATCTATATAAGTGCTTGTTTAAGGCACAGATAACTGTGTCATTTATAAAGAGTAAACAAACAAAAAAATTTTTTTGGTTAAATTTTTATCTTAGATAAAATAAATTTTATAAAATATTTTTTTTTACTCTTTATTAATGATACAGCTACCTGTGGTTTAAGTGTGAAAATTTATTATGTGACATCTACAGTAAAGGATTTTGTCACATTAACATCTGCATTTCGCTGGCTTAGAATTAAAAGGTCATAAGTACATCAACTTTTTGAGAAAACAAAAAACTGCCCGAAAACTATTCTTCACTTATTGAAAAACAAGTTGTTTAAAACTTCAGTTTGGTCTACATAACCACTTCCGATTTTTGTGAAAATAGGCTCATAAGAAGCGCCTTGGGTTGCAGGTTTCAGATATGCATGGGTCTTTTAAGGTCATAAGTAGTACTTAAAAGACCTTCTAATTCTAAGCCAGCGATTATTTTTGTGCGTTTTAAAACATCATGTGTACGACTTATATTTTGTCAAATTGTGCTTCTATTGTAATGTCCTATAATAAATGATAGTGCTATTGTGAAAAGTCATTGCTATTTGTGTCCTCATATCACAGCATTTTGCTGAAGTTTCATTTCATTTCCTCTTGGTGGGGTTCCAAAATGAGTCGACTCACTCTGCATGTTGTTAATGGTGATGATTTGAGAGAGCAGGCTGAATGGATCTGGTTCCTAAATTAAGTGCTGAATGATGCTAGATGTTGATGTACATCGAATCACCATCAAGAAATATTCCATTTTGCAATCATAAACAGTGAACAGTTGATATGACCAGTTTTCCTGAAATCAGCAACCTGTTCTTCTGTTAGAACTGACTGCAGCAAGTTCATGTTCGGTACCACTGTACCACCTCTATAGTCTAGCGGTAGAGCATTCACTTTGAGTGCTGGCCTGAGGCTTTTTCGTGGCTGTCATTCCAAAGATGAGAGGAAACAGGTACCAGCGTTTGTTTTGCTTGACCCTCTCTACTTATATAAGGCAGAGCTCATGCAGACCTTGAAAAAATGTCAATGTTTACCATAAAAAGTGCTTAATGATACTGCAGCAGTGCTTAAAAAGTGCTTATAATTTAGTTTTTTTATCTATTGATGATGCATTGGGAAATGAATTGAACTCCAGGGACCAATTTGAAAAATTTATTCTTGAAAAGTGCAGACATGTTTTCATGAGCTCTGAAATTCAAGGAAGAAAACAATCTGCTTAACGTGGGAACCAAACATAGTTCTTCAATGCGACAGTTGAACTACCTACGGTTGATCTGCATGGGTCTGGTGTGCTCATAGTTCAGAACTGGATCATACACGGTACGAATCCTGATACACAGCTTCTCAGTTCTGTCAGAGAATTCTACTGTTTTCATCCGGCTCTGACGGAACAGAAAACCAATGTAACACTCGGACGGAACTCGGATATGTATCCTGAGCATTCATATTGTGTCATATAAACAACAATAAAATAAAGTATTTTCAGTTTTATTCAATGTCAGTTTGTTAACATAAAGCTAATATAAATTATATAATACACTTCAAGGCACAATGTGTGATGTTCTGTTGCTATGGAAACGGCACTTTAAACGTCACAATGGGAGTTTTATCTTTCAACATGAAGACATTTTCATAATTATTGAAAATAGGGAAAAGATATCGAAGCAGTATAATAAAACTATGATGATATAGCATGCAGGTCTCTCCTAGGGTTAATTGCGGAAGCCATTTAGATGGCTTGTTGGTTTACCATGGAGTCCAACTTACAGCTTAACGGGTCACCGGGGCTATTATTTAATATATATCTTGGATCTTACTCGCATCTTTATCTTGCCAAATGACAAGATTGGTTTTAAAAATAACTAATTCAAAATCAGGTTGACTTTAAAAATAACTTATATTTAAGATTGGCTTTAAAAATAACTTGTATTTAAATCAGATTGGCTTTAAAAATAACTTGTATTTAAAATCAATCTAAGTGTACATCTTTCCTTATTACAATCACAGGTAACTGTATCATTGGTTAAGAGTAAAAAAACTTAAAGCTGTACATGTATTATTAAGAGTAAAAAAATATTGTTTTTCAGAAAAACAATATTTTTTTACTCTTAATAATACATGTACAGTTACCTGTGATTACAACAGCTGAAAGTGTAATACAATTTGTTCTACATTAATTAAACTGGTTATAGATTTTTACATTGTCCCAAAAATAGATACATGTGGAAATCATAACTGTATTATTTTTGGACAATCCAAAAATACACATGTAAATATTTTGACCTCATCGGTGACTGATGAAAATGTCCAATCATAATGACCAGTTACTCATTTTGGTCAATCCATCAATGTTGACACATACTTGACCAGTAAAGATGACCTTTAAATGTTGCATCTGAATCAGTTTTACTGTATACATGTTTCAGTTACAATAATCACCCACAGTTGTCACATGTTTTATTTGGATTGATGAAGTTGTTAGGCCATCTACCTGCCGTATATCGTATATGCACAAAAATTGTAAAAAAACCACATAAATCTCGTGTATAAATTTACACACAAATCTAGTACTGATAATGGATTGGTGATCATGTGCAATGTACCATTCTGAATGATGTACGGTATATAGATATACGAATTTATAGATACACACAAAATAATTAAGTGGGTACGATCTTTACTTTCTGTCAGTCTCATCCATTTTGAATTACATACATGTATTATATGTTTGACATATAAAACATGTTTAAACTAGAAGCATACATACTTGTACACAATTATCGCATGTTAATCATATTCACATTGTATTATGCTCACTGGGACATATTTTACTCAATTTTTACATCATAGTCAAATTTAGTCAAATTACAAGTATCTCATGCATTCTAACAAACTTTACCTCATATACTCTTACAATAATTGTCAAATCCTTATTGGAATATCACACTTTTAACGAAACACATGCAATCATTCCATATTATATTCTTCATTGTCTGTCATACCAACCGGTCCATTAACACTTACATTGTCAGTACCGACTTTCGGAATGTAGCACATACCATAACTTCAGCATCTAAAGTTAAAATATCGCCTGAATCACTTTGCAATGTACATTTGTACTATAATTCAGCTGTAAACACTCGCATATACTTCGTTTGATTACGTAGTACATTGTATTTGAGCGCTTGAAGCGTCAGTCGCAATTAGAGCAACACATAACCAGATCTAAATAAGTTAATAAATGATCACCATTTGTAATAATACATTTTATATTATCTTTCCACTTTAATATCCACGTGTCCGTATTCATTTCCAGGATCTTTTTGTGAAATTAACACCGTTTTTTGTCGTCCGTAATTTGTTACGTCATACTGATTTTCATCCAAGTCGGAATTATTTTGTTTATCTTTAGAAGACACTAAAGTCACATGATTATAAGCATTTGCTGCTAACCCAGTGGGCTTTTTCTTTTTTGGATCTGGGTTTATTACGTCATATTCATTTTCACCAATTGATTGTCTTTGGCGCGCTTTTCGAATGGCGTCTTCTGGGGTTGCATATTCGGAATTGTTTGGCGTTTCGTAAATACTTTGTTCTTTCATTGCCATGGAGTCGACGGTCTCTGAATAGTTGTCTGCTAAATTAGCTGATTGTCGTTTAGTTGGTGTATTTTGTTGTCTGCAATACAATTGGAAAACATTTACAATAAGACAACATGGGTGAAAGGTTGAAATTCTGAAAAACCTGCAATCCACTAAAATTGACAATTTATATAATTATGGAAAATAAAGAAACACAGACTTTTTGGCACTTTCAAAAACCTGAAGTTCAGGGATGTGCCTGAAAACTTTCGCAAATGACAATATGATTTAATGATCAACAACTTGATACAAAATATCTCCTTAAAGTACATGCATAATATTTACTAGTATGTCTATAATACTGAAGGCAATGTTGTTCTGTTGCTTGCAGACGACCAGGTTAGTTATAGGTCTTGCCTGGAAACCAAGCAATGAACAATTCTGAAATTAAACCACTTCAAGACCCAATGAGACATGTGAAAGTGCAAAACGAGAATCACTCGCTGTAAGCGAAGACAGACATGGTGGAAACTACACGCACGGTTCAATATATAGGCTAATACATGTAAGACTATAGCAATCACTTTGGCCCACTTTGTCACGCCGAGCTGTAACCTTGTCCCTAGAGGTGATTTCTAGTGCTGAACTCATCGTGTAATGCCGTTCATTTGTGATAAGTTATTTTAAATAATCAAATGGGACATATGAAAGTGCCTATTGAATGGACATTTTTTGTCAGATTCGTTTATAAGACCATGGCCACACCACTGTGTCACCTCAGCGACAGTAGCTTGGGTCTTGAGCACTGCACATCGTCATGCCATGGAATTTATTTGTGGGTAAGTTATTTCGAAATCCACCCAGGCTTATGTTACTTGTCGACCGGACACGAGAAATGCTCTTAAGATTGGGACCTTGATCTAGACGCATGTGTACACATTGTCATGACAATGTCATAATGAACATTTGTGGCAAGTTATTTTTAAAATCCAATCAGGCATTTGAAGGTTAATATGGACACGAAAATGTAGACGGTAGACAGACAGGGTGATTGCTATACGACATGCTGTGCTTAACATGACAGATATTTGGTCTATACATCAAAATCCTCTCAATCTCAAACCTCTAACATAAACAAATGTATAATAACTGCCATTAATTTATTATAGCCATAACATCTAATAGACCGGAGTTGTAGAATTAAGTTGTGCCATCCTGGGAAAGGATGTGGTTTATAAGTGCTAGTGATGAACTGTCGGAACATGTACAATACTAAGACACTCGACATATAACGATATGACGAACGGTTAACATCCTCATAGACTGAACAATAAACTGGTCGCTAACACTTCACTTGTACATATCTTTGCGTTAGAACCAATTGTTATAAATCACGAGATGAAATGTTAAATGAACCATATATCATGGGATAGAGAAGCTGATCCATGGTTCAACCCGAGGTCCTAAGTACGTGTTACCGAAGGCAATGTCTACATGTATTTGTGTCCCTGAGGTTCTTAAATTTATATCCCAGAACATCTTATGTTCGTGTCAACGAAGATACTCATAGGGTAATCAAGTTAGTCAATGCTTAGTCAAGAAAACTACGTCACAGGCACCGAAAGTGATTTACATAATTTGTTTAAAACTGTTGTGATATTCGAACCCATACCGCACAGCGCAATCGCCTTACATTTGCAAACTACGGAAGCAACACTCGGATATAGCAGCAACCCAAATAATGGTTACCAATACACAGACAGTACCAATGTAACGATAGCACACTAGTAATGGTTTGATTTTGGATGGCAACACTTACAATGTACGGGAAGAATTATTTACATAAGATGTAAAATAGAAACAAGTCGGTTTAAAACCTAATGTTTATTATGTGTACTTACTTGCGTTTACAACAACATATACATACAGCCACAATAATTGCTATAGCGATGGCACAGCCAACACCAATAACTGTAAACTGTATCTGGGGATCCATCAAAATACCTGAAATAAATAAAAGAAGGCCAAACTAATAACAGTAAAAACTGTAACTGTAGAGGCCGAAAACCACGAAACAAACGCCGGAAGTGATATACCTAAGTGATTCACAGGGACCAGCTACTAGTATTATGTTTTTTGGACTGACACAATCATACAGAACTCCACTGACAATTGTCGCCGGGTCTACCACATAAGACTGATACTCGACCACGCCCCGTAGTGTTAGGCAACAATTATTAAATTCCATTTTCCATTTTCCAGTGTCTCCCGCCCACACTGAACCCACGGTGCTGAACCACCATAGTACGACAATGAACAGGTTATCTCGCGTTATTCAGTGCTTGTTGCAACTGGGTAACTTGAATATATGGAACATAAATAGCAACAAGAACTTTAGTATCACAAACAGAATTGCCACTCTGTACCTAACGCTGGAAACAAATAAAGCATGTACAGGGGTCTGTGGTGATGGGGGGTAAGGGGGTAAGCACACGAGCAAATCTTGAGGCCTCGGCCAAACAATTTATCTTCCGATTATGTCTAAATATTTGAACTGAATCATTAAATTAAGATCGTATGTGACTTTATATACTAGTCGATGACAAACCGTTCCGTACAGTACACTAACGATGGTGGAAAACTAGTGAATACAGACGGAGCTCACCGGAAGATTAGGAACATTACGGAATAATGACGGAGCTCACCAGGAAGATACGGAACATTACGGAATAATGACGGAGCTCACCCGGAAGATACGGAACATTACGGAATAATGACGGAGCTCACCCGGGAGATACCGAACATTACGGAATAATGACGGAGCTCACCAGGAAGATACGGAACATTACGGAAGAATGACGGAGCTCATCCGGGAGATACGGAACATTACGGAATAATGGGAGAGATTAGAGATGTACGTGGTGTACCTGACTTTGCTGATGATGAAGATGACGGTGTGCTGCTAGAGCTGGGTGATGATGGGAGCTTCTTATCGTTTGTATTCTTAGAACCATGCGAATTGGTTGATTTAGATAGAGTTGAGGATGTACCTGTAGGGATGTTAGTCTGTAACCTTGGTAACGTGATGTTGTCTACGAACTCAACAATAGGTAAATCATTTTCTGAAATATAAGAGTAGTGTGTTCATTATTTCAACGTACTCATGAATATGATCAGGGTGGTATTCAATATTGATCGGACTTGACTTAAGGATAAGGACAACCAATCAGATCACAGCATATTAAACTCTTGGTCAGCAACAGGGGATATGATTGGCTATCCTTATTCTCCAAATAAATAAACTACATATGTAAAATAATTAGTATTATTAAATAAGATCAATATTGAATACAATCTCTGAATACCATGCTATGTAGGTCTTTGATCTGAGGCAAGTGTTTTATTCCGTGGTGATTTGGTAAAAACGTAAACAATGGCGGATATGGATTTAATCCTATTGGTTTGTTAAGCCATGTGCTTGCTTTAATTAAGATGATCATTAATACACATTGTTTGTAGATTCTTCAAGTATGGTATCAAGCTTTTTAAGGATGTGATATATTCATGAAAACGGCTGAAACGTTCTATCGTCACTAACAGCAACTCTATATATTTATTGACATTTTCTATCTATTGCAATAAATCATTAACTTTTGTATTAAACTTAACCAGTAGGCTTTCAAATATGATTATTGCTACCTCATCGAAGTTTCAGGTCATAATGACGGTTTAGTTATTTGTGTCCGTATTCGTATATAGATAGATAGATAGATAGATAGATAGTTTATTTCAATTCCATTAGGCTGATAGCCTATGAGGACAATACAATGCATTTATGACAGAACAGTGGTACAGTAAGCAAAATAAATACTAACTAATAATGAAGCATGCTCACAACTATGTGGAGAAGATTTAAATGATACAGCATAATTCGACTATAAATATCTACGTATCTAATGAATCAATATAATTATTCACATCAAATCAATATATATATATATATATATATGAGTACATGCATGCACAACAATACATGATAAATAAAGCACACAATAATACTTATTGATACTGTAGTTGACATAAGTATATTACGTCATCAGTTTAAATATAACAATTCATTCCTGAGATTAAATGCATGGTATGTAAACAGGCTTAACTTTTTCAAAACAGTTTCATTTTTCATTAATTGAATAAATTTCAACATACTTGGGTGGCGTCGGTATTCTAATGGTATATATGTTTTTCTTAAATCATGGTATAACTGACATTCTAACACAAAGTGATACTCATCTTCCAAAATATTGCATGTTTGACATTTTCTCTCATTCAATGGGATGGCTATTGGTTTCTCCCACCTGCCTGATTCAATACACAATCTATGAGAAGAAGTTCTAAGTCTTGAGAGAGATTGGCGGATTTTGTCTGATAAATTAATTTCTAAATAGGGTTGCAATTTGAAATGCAAAATATTGTTATAAAATAAGGCTCTGCTTGATTCTTCTAATCGATGGTGCCAATTTTGAACAAAATTGTCTGTAAGTCTTTGTTTAACTGAAGATAGGAACAATTTAAAATCTCCAACACCTTGATTTAACTAAGTATAATAAAATCCAAGTTCAGCCAATAAATTCTTTACACAATAACACCAATTCATGCAGTTTTGATTTAACTCAAGGTCAGACTTCAGAAGACTGTATATAATAAAAACATATTTATTGTGTGGCATTTGTATAATTTTGGTCCAATATTTTATGACATTATATAAGTGAATTGTGGTAAAAGATATTCGTCCCAATTCTCCGTAAATAAAGTCGTTCTGTGTGTTCTTTTTAACCCCCAATAATGATTTGCAAAACTGTAAATGTACCCTCTCTATAGATATGTCGGTTGATGTACCCAAAACTTCGCTACCGTAACTAAGAATAGGAGAAACAAGTTTATCAAATAATTCTAACTTATGCTTATATGTAAACTTATACAAATACTTGTTAAGTTTGAAAATTGCCTTATTGGCTTGTGTGGATAACGTGTTTTGAGCCGTACTAAATGCTCCACCTGATGTGAATACGATACCAAGGTATTTAAATGTTTTTACAATTTCAATTTCTTGATCAGCGTAATAAAATTTTTAATTATTTGATAAAGATGCGCTTTTCCTAAAAACCATTACTTTTGTTTTACCAATATTGACTTTTAATTTCCAAACATTGCAACATTCGTACAAAATATCCAGACTAAGTTGTAATTGTTCTGCAGAATCCGCAAATAAAACAATGTCATCAGCATAGAGCAATAAGTATATCTTAAACGTATTCGCGTCGATGCCTTTCAGACCATGTTTTAAATATTCATTTTCTAAATCATTAATGAACATAGAGAATAAGAAGGGTGAACAACATTCGCCTTGACGGACTCCGAGTGTGCATGAATATTCCTCACTTAATTGGTTAAGATACTTAATTCGTGACTTTACTGAATCATACATAGATTTCATAATAATTAATATATTTCCTCTTAATCCCATTTGTATTAATTTATACCATAAATTATCTCTAACTATGTAATCAAACGCCTTAGTGAAATCAACGAAGGCTGTAAAAAGTTTTTTTCCTTGACCAATGACATGCTTAATTAGTCCGTGTAGTACAAAAATATTATCTATGGTACTCATTTTGGCTCTAAACCCTGCCTGGGCCTCAACATAAACATTATAAGTTTCAGCCCATTCTGTTAATCTGTTGTTGATGACTCGAGTGAACAATTTGCCTATGCAACTCAGTAGGGTTATGCCTCTATAGTTTTCAACGTTGTTTACACTACCCTTTTTATGTAATGGAATGACGTAACCTTCAGACCATTTTTCCGGAAAATATCCGTTTTTAAATATTTTGTTAAACAATTTATGTAAAACAGGCGCGAGGATTTGTTTCCCAACAATAAAAAATTCATTAATCAGTAAATCCGGGCCTCCACTTCTGTTTCCGTTTAATTGTGAAATTGCTTTATTTATTTCTGAAACTGACAAATCTGAGTTTAATTCTGCAAACATTATACTAAACTCATCTCTTTCGTATCTTTCGTTGAAATATAAAATATCTTCATCTGGTGAGAAAAATCTATCATCGGGATTATTTACTGCTTTAAAATAACTTTCAAACAATGACAATGGCATATCGCTCGATTTAATACCGGCAGATTGCTTTAGAAGTTTCCAATACAATCGAGCATTATCAAATCTTGCACTTATAAGTGTGTCAGTTTTATTTTTATCGTAAGTATATCTAGCTTTTCTTAACATATTCTTATATTCGCTTCTTGCACTAGCCATATTTTTTCTATTACAATCTGTTGGGTTAATTATTACGATAAACATCTAACATATTGAAAAAACAGACTCTCTTATCAAAACAATCATGGTTGAACCACTGATTGTTATTATTAATATTTTTTGATGTGTTGTTATTAGAAACGACCCTTTTTTTAAAAGGATCGGCTGCTGAATATATAACTTCGTTCAGATTTTGAATGCAATTGTCTATGTCATTATTTGACGTACATGAATCTAAACTTTGCACTATGTCTGAAAGTGACGTAGTATTGTATTGATTAGATAAGTTTTCAAGGTAGTGTGACCTTTTGGTATTGTCCCACTTAAATGTAGAGTCTATTTTTTCGTAATTAATTGGTTTAGTATATTCATGGCATTCATCATTCAATTTTCTAAAAGACAAAGTACATGTTATCAAACAATGATCAGTTATGATATTAGGGTCATGTATATTAAACGAACTAATACAATCAAATAAACTATCTTTACAAAGCATGTAGTCTATCACACTACTACCTCTGTTATTTACAAACGTATATCGCCCTAACTGTTTATCATCACAAAGTCTTCCATTTACTATTCTAAAACCAGTTTGCTTACAACAATCTAACAATAATCTACCGTTACTTTATCTTGGGATACACGTTTGGAGAATACATCACTCTCGTAATCATCTGGTAAAATATCCATATGATTAAAGTCATCATATTGTACAAAATCAGCTAATTCAGAGGTCCTGCTATTAAAATCCCCAAAAATACATATATTTGCATTATCATTACAAATATTTTCCACAGAAATAAATGATTGTATTAATCTGTCATAGATATTGTTTTCAACCAATGATTGTCTACTACTATCGCTCGGTAGCACATAACACAATCCAATATATAAATCTTTATCACAACATAGTTTGTCTTTGGATAGTCTTATCCAAACAATATCGTCCTCGCTAGTTAGGGTAAGTGTATCACGTGACACTAGACTACTTTTAATATAAATCACTACTCCACCAGAACTGCGTTTACATGATCGTTTCATTAATTTTCTGTTCAGGTGAAAATAATCAAAACCGTCAAAATCAAACTCAGTGAATTCATTCGCCCATGTCTCGGTAAACAGTATTACATCGTTTTCAGCAAAAATTTGTTTTAAATATGCCGATTCTAATTTGTTCGTGCGTTTTGTTTGTAGACCTTGAACGTTCAATAACGCACATTTTATTTTAATCTTCTCCACGTTTTCCTAACAGTCAGACTTTTGATGACCCTCATTTGTGGTAATTTGATGTCTATTTATAGAAACGGGGGAATTCTGGATTCTATTTCTAGACGTACTACGGGGGCATGTTCGTAGCGTCTGTTCCGCACACTGTGCGGGATGTTCTACTCCGAACAACTTACGAACAAAACGGAACTGTCCTGCACAGTGTGCCGAATGTTCTACTCCAAACACCTTACGAACAAAACGGAACAGAAAGTAAAATGTTTAAGACCACCAAAATTGTAGTTGCAGCCGTAATATTGGAGAAAAAATATGCATAAACGATATATTTGAATGTGACTGTTTGCCCGCAATGCCCCATAATTGGAAAATAAATTTATTATATTCTATTTTATGACACAAGCGACCATTGTTCTTGCTGTAATCACGTGACTGTTCTGGCTGCACCACCTCTGTGGCGGGTACAGAAAGAACATGTTCCGAACAGTGTTCCGGTTTGTTCGTAAGTGTGTTCCACTGTCCGGAATGTGCGGAACAGCGTTCCGAACAGGCCCCGGAAGTATGGGCTAGCTGAATAAGACCATTGTACGGACCTGTTCATCGCACGGGATTTGCGTGTGATTATATTGTCATCTGTAATGATGTTTGATTGTGTATTTTGTGTATTGCTATATATGTTATGGTTATCTGTGTTGACATTTGTGTCACTGTTGACATGTGATGAAGTGTTGAATGTATTCGTGTTATGGAAGTTATTTTGTGTGCTGGTTGAACTTTGTGTTATTGTGTTCTGGCTGATGTCATATTCATCTTTGGACGTTTGTGATGTTGTTGTGCACTTTGTATTTGTGTTCACGTTTATGTTTTGTGGATTTGACACTGACGCAACAGGATTTATAACTAACACAGTTTCACTAGTCGACGAATTTATATCCTTGTTCACAGAACTGTTAGGAATATGTGTTATGTCACTCTCTATCAAGGACTCTCGTACGGCTGCAAGTACTATCCGACCAACAATTTTTGACAGTTACGTCATTTTGTCAACAATCTATAAATAATCAGGGTATATCCCCAACGGATTAATGATTTTATTAACTAGAAGTATGTCCTTATCAATTCTAATAGTCCAAACAAAATCTGGTCCTGTGGATGTGTAGGCTGCTTCTCACACAGGTGGTCCAAGTTCAAAGCTTGTGGTAGACAAACTATATGAATGTATTTTTTGTACAATATACGGGAAACATATTTAATGATTTAATACAACAACGAATTTAAAAATATTATTTTGCCTTATCATTAATAAAAGCTCTTAAAAATCACATTATCTCCAAAACACGTTTAGAACAGACGTTGCTTTCTCATTATTCTTAAAAAAAGACTCACTACAATAATCTAAAACGCGGTCTTAGCCATTCAAATTAGCCATCTTAAGTGAAATAACAAAGATGTAATTCATTTTTTACACATAATTTGTATTCAATTGCAAAATAGTTACGAGCGGAAAAAAGTTACGCTGACGGGGTTCGAACTCGATACCTTTCAACTACTAATACTGCCCCGTTATCCTCTCGGCTACGATGTCATATTGAAATTATAGTCAAAGAAATATAATGATAATCCACATTTTTGAAGAACAATAAATAAAGTAAACATTGGATTGTAAACACAATGTGACGTCACTGTCAGGTATCCCTGGTCGGATAGTACCTCGCTGATGGACGATTCATCAGTTGCGGCTGTGTTGTGCACAATAACCTCGTTGTATGCACTTGTAGTATTATTGTGTGTTGTTTCTTGCGATACGTTAACGCTGACATCGTTTTGCTGTACCGGGATTTCCTGGGTGGGTGTGGATGCCGGTTGGCGACACACATTTGTTGGATTTGTTGGATAAGTGTTGTTGTTTGTAGCATTTGACGTATTCACAGGTAAGTGTCTTTGTTGTGTATATCTGTTCTCGTTGTAACCCATGTTCTGTTGCACTTCCATTTGTTCAGTATGATTATGATCGTTCATATTTGTCATTTGATGATTGTTTATATGCACATTTTGGTTGATTAGTCCGGTATTCTCATGCATCATGCAGCTGTTTGGGTTGACATTTCTCAGTATAGTGAGTCTGTTACCATTAACGTGATCATTCCACTCTGGTAGTTCGTCCCATATCAATTTGCGATCTATAATTAATTTCGCTGGGTATACTATACCAACTTTAGAGCGTGGGTTCATTTTTTTACAGTCTTTGTAACGGGGCCATAGTCGAGATCGAGCTTCTTGGATCTCCTTTGGGAAGTCATAATCTACAGAGATTCCACATTTAGTATCTTTCAGCCTGTTAACACGACTCATTATAAGTTCAACATTAGTAAAATCTCTAACATTTACTAAAATAGGCCGTTTCTGATACATTCTATCGTTACGTCGTGCACCTAGTCTATGGATCCGTGCGATGAATATCTCTGAATGGGTTATGTCTAGCCTGTTGTATAGAACAGTCATCATGGTCATGTTCTACAAACCCTCGAAATATCAAATTGTTCCGGCGCATTCTGGCTTCTTGATCAATCGATTTGTATGCAATGGATTTCAGTAACGCTGTTTGTGCGTTTGTTACATGTGTAACTTCCGTTACTTTACTGTCTAATCGGGCCACTGAATTGTGGAGTAAAAACATACCTCTGTTGCAATTAACCTGTTCATGTCTTATAACTTTAAGCTCCTCAAACATCCATAACAGTTTATTATCCATAGAACTATCCATAAATTCGCGACTTGATAAAGTGTTCCTTTGTTCATGAAAGCCATTTTCCCGCGCACTTAGCGTTTCGAATCTATTTTCTAGTGGTATTGTAAATTGAGGATTCAAAGTCATTTTTGCTTTTGTTCCTCTTCGAAAAAATACACTATGTTCACTGTAGTTTGCTAATTATTTTTCACAATGCTTTATTACTTGAATAAAACGAAAATATTGAAGAGCGGATTTTTTTTCTGACCACTGTCCGCCATGTTGTTACGTCATATATATATATAATGGGTTCGATTCCCAGAGCTGGCAGCTCATTTTTCACCTTGACTTTTTATAGCTGCGGAAACATTTACCAGGCAAGCTGTTCAGATACCAAACAATACCAATGTTAAGTTTCTATTGTAACAGTCGGACGTTTAACTGTTTTGTTTCGCCGATATTCTTTTTTTAGAATTTACTACCCAATATACCATTTTTAAAGACTAAAATTGATACACTTTACTAAGAAACTTATAGATCTATCAGATATATTTTTATGTATTTTTTTTCGTAGAAAACAAATTAATTGTATGTGTGTTTAAACCGAGATTACTAAATATTATTGTTATCGTTTTTGTTAAAGAATAATTGAACGTACCTGTTACACAAAGTGTTTTGTGCTTTGATCTACAATCGTCCGTTTTTATTACTCCATTGCTGTCATATATTAAACAACGCACGTCTAATTCACCATCTACAAATAGATATCACACGTAAATCTCACTCAAGTCTACAAAAAACGCATACAACTATGCTAGACTTCATTAGGAAGTAGACACCATGGTCTTAATGTAAGAACATTCTTTATTACATATAGATCTACGTGTACTATAATTAAATATTGATATATATATATCAGTATATAAAGTCTGTACTATTATTATTGTGACATTAAGCTGGACAGGCGTAAATACAGGTACAACATGAATGGATCGTGAATAGTTACATACCAATTACGTTACATTATCGATCATTTATTTCATTAATTTACCTTCGGGGTATGTTAATGAAGTATCATGGTGTTTCTCTATGTACATGTACTTGCATTTAACTGGTGCGTCATCTGCATGTACTTGGCTACACTCGTGTAATACGAAGGCAAGAAAGGGACAGTTTTAAAATACAACATGTTCATATATGTACGTTGTAATCTTTTTGTATTTGCAGTTTCTATGTTTTTAGGTAGATAGTTAAATAATAATAATAATAATAAAGACTTTATTTTACGAGGAAACTCATTTGACAATTAAATTAAATGGCAATCTTCCATGAGATCCTCAACAATAAACAGTTAAACAAGAACACTAGTACATAAAATGAAAAAAGGATAATGGCAATTTGGCCCATATGACGTCCACATTATCATAATTACCGATATGTATGTTTGTTTTCCTCTAATACATGAAGAGTTAAACAGATACAATATACATTTTCACATACAGACATGCAATACAAAACAACCCTACCCTTACGAAATATCCCATAAAAATGGTGTTACTTGAACATATAATGTTGCTTGTATATTAACTTTATTCTATTTTATCTCTTTTTTAATTCATTATAATTATGTAAATTATAAAACAAGTTCTACAAGTTATACCTCATTCACACTGTCATTCATCACCACAATGATTTTGATAGGAGTGTATGAATTCATCATACTGCCCGTCCCCTATCCTTAAATTATTTGGATTTTTACATACCGGGCTTCGCAACAAGGGTATGAGTGTTTCGTCACAAGGGTATGAACGTTTCCTCACAAGGGTATGAGTGTTTCGTCACAAAAATATGAGTGTTTCGTCACAAGTGTATGAGTGTTTCGTCACAAGGGTATTAGTGTTTCGTCACAAGGGTATGAACGTTTCGTCACAATGGTATGAGTGTTTCGTCACAAGGATATGAGTGTTTCGTCACAAGGATATGAGTGTTTCGTCAGAAGGGTATGAGTGTTTCGTCACAAGGGTATGAGTGTTTCGTCACAAGGGTATGAATGTTTCGTCACAAGGATATGAGTGTTTCGTCACAAGGATATGAGTGTTTCGTCAGAAGGGTATGAGTGTTTCGTCACAAGAGTATGAGTGTTTTGTCACAATGATATGAGTGTTTTGTCACAAGGGTATGAGTGTTTCGTCACAAGAATATGAGTGTTTCGTCACAAGGGTATGAGTGTTTTGTCACAAGGATATGAGTGTTTCGTCACAAGGGTATGAGTGTTTCGTCACAAGGATATGAGTGTTTCGTCACAAGGATATGAGTGTTTTGTCACAAGGGTATGAGTGTTTCGTCACAAGGGTATGAGTGTTTCGTCACAAGGATATGAGTGTTTCGTCACAAGGATATGAGTGTTTCGTCACAAGGATATGAGTGTTTCGTCACAAGGGTATGAGTGTTTCGTCACAAGGATATGATCTTGTTTCCTTTTTAATGCTGAGCGGCAAGCAAGGGAAAACTATGTACAACGTACGGGACTTCCAAACTTAACCTTGTAGGTTTTAATAGGTCATTCTACATGGGTATTCAGTTTTTGATTGCTGAAACTCGTTCGGTTGTTTGTTGGTTATTGTGCCTTGTATGTGTTCATGTTTTCTGTGCTCGACTGGTTAAGTCGAGTGCTGCCATCCCTGTCCGACTTAATATTATCTTTTTTAATGCGGCTATACCGTCAATTGGCAGCACACTCATTATATTATACGTTTTAAGTTTATACGGAACCGTATAGGACCTAATTCATGACTTACCATTCAAAAATAACTCTTCATTTATATTTGCTACCCAAAATGGTGATTCTTTTATTATAGCGAGGGCGTACTTTGTGATATTTGTTGGTGTCACTATAGGTATGCTGTAGTTTGCCTTATGACAGGTTGTCTCTGCTGCACTGTACGTCTCGTTTGCATTTATGGACATAACAGGTTCTGAAAAAGACAACGAATTATATCAACAAATAGTTTCCCATTCTGTTAATTATGCTGTATTCTACCCTAGGAACCTGATATTCTTATATATGACTATGTACACTATCCAAGATGCCGGTACTAACTCCGGTGCAGGTCACCCTGTGACATTTGGCGCCCAACGTGGGGCTGTGGCATGGCATTCAGGTTGCTTCACAGCTCCTGTGCTTGAATTTATTTCTACTCTCTGAAATTCGGGACGCATTTCCTTTCAGAGGGGGAATATGTCACGGTCTGAACCTGTTCACAGTATGGGTGAGGGAGTGTGTAGGCAGCCGGCTAGCTCAGTCGGTAGAGCATTCGCCCTGTAAGCGAAGGGTCACGGGTTCGAGCCCGGCCTGGTTGCACATTTTTCTCACCCTGTGACAATAGGGTCTTGGATAGTGTTTTGGACCATATGTGAAAATATCAGGTTCCTGTGATTCTACGATAAGACGTTATTAGAATACCGAACACGTGTTTTTAGCGTCGTTATTTTTACTTTAAAGTCTAATAGCCAGTATATGCTTTGTGTGGAGGATAGCCTGTCACATTACCATTGGACCAATTTGTCCGGAACTATACGCTACGTTGAACACCAGACATGAGAACTGGAACAGCAGGTCTACAAGTTTAGATAAATGACCACAAAAACACATGGACAGATACTGACATATTCAGCATATTGACGTTATTTCCCCAATATTGTTACATGTATTAAGTTTACTATGTTGATAAAGGGGAACAACTAAATTACCGATATTGACTTAATCAGTGTCTTGCTCCAGCATTTTGTCGAGAGTCTCTAGAAATACATCGTGACAATGAGAGTTGGGAACATTGTGCATATTGTTCATCGGTCATTTTACTGCAAGTGCCGGATACTGTATACGTACACTGTCTTTTAATTCCTGATACAGTACATTCATTTGATTTCAAAACTTCTCGGTGAAGTTAAGCTTTTTTGTTGAATGTTTTTATTTTTAAATTACTTGGTTGGCTGCGCCCAATGAAACGAGAAAAAAGTGATGCACATGTATAATGCACCAAGCCGCTATATGCTCAAACTCTTCTTTCCCAGTACTGTGATGGGAACTTTACTTATAACTTTTGTATAAAACGTCATCTCCATAGTCCTCCGTCGTCATTTTCGGCTTAAAATTACAATTCTGTGATTATTATTCTGTAATTCTTATAAAAGTTTAGAGTCGAACGTATGCCAATTCAAATACATTTTGTATGGTGATGTATGTAATGTAATAGGTATTTAATCGTTGTATAGCGAGTGAATAAAACAAATCATTCCGAATATGACTTCTTTATTATATATAATATTGACTTCCACAGCTCACTAGCTAGTGCGCATGTCGTCTTATCTGGCGACCCGGGTTAAAATACGAGTGGAGTCACTCATATTTCTGCTATATTTCAGCAGAAAGCTGACTGGCAAATAAAGGGTATGCTCGGCATTATATCTATGTTTCTAAAAACTACTTGCACCTAACTTAAGGATTGTACAGTTTGTGTTGAGACACCACAGAGCGGAGCCCGAACTTACAACCTCCAAGTTAGGTGTTATATAACATGTAATTGTTGTAATTACCAGCTCCCCAACAAATTCCCACAGCTGACAGACTCGGATTTCTTTTGTTGATTCGGAACACCTTAGCTGTCTCTCCTGCAAATATAATAAATATTGCATTCCGAACTATAATAATATTGACGTACGTACATGCCTGATAGGCCCTATTGCGAATTGCAGCACCGACCAGCCGTAGTCATATGATAAACAGCACCGTTCAGCCGTAGTCATATGATAAACAGCACCGTTCAGCCGTAGTCATATGATAAACAGCACCGTTCAGCCGTAGTCATATGATAAACAGCACCGTTCAGACGTAGTCATATGATAAAAAGCACCGTTCAGCCGTAGTCATATGATAAACAGCACCGACCAGCTGTAGTCATATGATAAACCGCACCGTTCAGCCGTAGTCATATGATAAACAGCACCGACTAACCGTGGTAATATGATAAACAGTATCGACCAGCCTTAGTCATATGACAAACAGCACCTACCAGCTGAAGTCATATGATCAACAGAATCGATTAGTCACATTCATATAATAAACAGCACCGACCAGCCACATGCATATGATAAACAACACCGACCAGCCGTAGTCATATGATAAACAGTACCGACCAGTTGTAGTCATATGATAAACAACACCGACCAGCTGTAGTCATATGATAAACAGAACCGACCAGCTGTAGTCATATGATAAACAACACCGACCAGCTGTAGTCATATGATAAACACAACCGACCAGCTGAAGTCATATGATAAACAGCATCGACCAGCTGTAGTCATATGATAAACAACACCAACCAGCTGTAGTCATATGATAAACAACACCGACCAGCCGTAATCATATGATAAACAAAATCGATTAGTCACATTCATATGATAAACAGCACCGACCAGCCACATGCATATGATAAACAACACCGACCAGTCGTAGTCATATGATAAACAGAACCGACCAGCTGTAGTCATATGATAAACAACACCGACCAGCTGTAGTCATATGATAAACACAACCGACCATCTGAAGTCATATGATAAACAGCATCGACCAGCTGTAGTCATATGATAAACAACACCGACCAGCTGTAGTCATATGATAAACAACACCGACCAGCCGTAATCATATGATGAACAGCACCGACCAGTCACATTCATATAATAAATAGCACCGACCATCCACATTCATATGACAAACAGCACTGACCAGCCACATTCATATGATATAAAATAGCACCGAACAGCTATAGTCATATGATAAACAGCATCGACCAGCTGTAGTCATATGATAAACAGCACCGACCAGCTGTAGTCATATGATAAACAGCACCGACCAGCTGTAGTCGTAGGATAAACAGCACCGACCAGTCACATTCATATGAAAAACAGCACCGACCAGCTGTAGTCATATGATACACAGCATCGCCAGCTGTAGTCATATGATAAACAGCATCGACCAGCTATAGTCATATGATAAACAGCACCGACCAGCTATAGTCGATAAACAGCACTGTCAGCCACAGTAATAGGATAAACAACACCGACCAGCCGTAGTCATATGATAAACAGCATCGACCAGCTGTGGTCATATGATAAACAGCATCGACCAGCTGTGGTCATATGATAAACAGCATCGACCAGCTATAGTCGAAAAACAGCACCGACCAGCCGTAGTCATATGATAAACAGCATCGACCAGCCGTAGTCATATGATAAACAGCATCGACCAGCCGTAGTCATATGATAAACAGCACCGACAACCGTAGTCATATGATAAACAGCACCGACCAGCCGTAGTCATATGATAAACAACACCGACAGCCGTAGTCATATGATAAACAGCACCGACAGCCGTAGTCATATGATAAACAGCACCGACAGCCGTAGTCATATGATAAACAGCACCGACCAGCCGTAGTCATATGATATACACCGACCAACCATAGTCATATGATAAGAGCACCGACAAGCTATAGTCATATGATAAACAGCACCGATCAGCTGTAGTCGTAGGATAAACAGCACCGACCAGTCACATTCATATGATAAACAGCACCGACCAGCCGTAGTCGTAGAATAAACAGCACCGACCAGTCACATTCATATGATAAACAGCATCGACCAGCCGTAGTCGTAGGATAAACAGCACCGACCAGTCACTTCATATGATAAACAGCACTGACCAGCCGTAGTCGTAGGATAAACAGCACTGACCAGTCACGTTCATATGATAAACAGCACTGACCAGCCACATTCATATAATATAAAATAGCACCGAACAGCTATAGTCATATGATATACAGCATCGACCAGCTGTAATCATATGATAAACAGCTTCGACCAGCCGTGGTCATATGATATACACCGACAAGCCATAGTCATATGATAAGAGCACCGACAGGTTATAGTCATATGATAAACAGCACCGACCAGCTATAGTCGTAGGATAAACAGCACCGACCAGCTATAGTCGATAAACAGCACCGACCAGCCGTAGTCATATGATAAACAGCATCGACCAGCCGTAGTCATATGATAAACAACATCGACCAGCCGTAGTCATATGATAAACAACACCGACAGCCGTAGTCATATGATAAACAGCACCGACAGCCGTAGTCATATGATAAACAGCACCGACCAGCCGTAGTCATATGATTTACACCGACCAGCCATAGTCATATGATAAGAGCATCGACACGCTATAGTCATATGATAAACAGCACCGACCAGCTGTAGTCGTAGGATAAACAGCACCGACCAGTCACATTCATATGATAAACAGCACCAACCAGCCGTAGTCGTAGGATAAACAGCACCGACCAGTCACATTCATATGATAAACAGCATCGACCAGCCGTAGTCGTAGGATAAACAGCACCGACCAGTCACATTCATATGATAAACAGCACCAACCAGCCGTAGTCGTAGGATAAACAGCACCGACCAGTCACATTCATATGATAAACAGCATCGATCAGCCGTAGTCGTAGGATAAACAGCACCGACCAGTCACATTCATATGATAAACAGCACTAACCAGCCACATTCATATAATATAAAATAGCACCGAACAGCTATAGTCATATGATATACAGCATCGACCAGCTGTAGTCATATGATAAACAGCATCGACCAGCCGTAGTCATATGATATACACCGACCAGCCATAGTCATATGATAAGAGCACCGACAAGCTATAGTCATATGATAAACAGCACCGACCAGCCGTAGTCGTAGGATAATCAGCATCGACACGCTATAGTCATATGATAAACAGCACCGACCAGCCGTAGTCGTAGGATAATCAGCATCGACACGCTATAGTCATATGATAAACAGCACCGACCAGCCGTAGTCGTAGGATAAACAGCACCGACCAGTCACATTCATATGATAAACAGTACCGACCAGCCGCAGTAATATGATAAACAACACAAATAGAGGAGACTTACTGATAGGTTAACGACACACAAATCCACTCTATTTTATTGCAAGCATCAGCAGTAATTGAAAGGTTAGTTGTGGTATTCACATTTATTGTATCGTATAAAATCCGATTAACACACTAATATATGTGTACATGTCAGCCGTTTTAATTAATTCCGGATACTGGTGTGTATGAAACACTTACAAATTTGTCAGTGATCTTGAGATATTGCTTTGTCTATCAATAATACAAACAAACTGCATGAAAGGGTACCTTCGTGATACCGTGGTAGAAGTTGCCGACTTAAAACTCACCCTTCACTTACGCTGGTTTGAATCCCACTCGGTATGAACAATTGTCGGTGCATAAGCTTACCACAGGCAGACCAGACGTGCGGAAGACCCGGAAGTTAGAACCACTTTAAACAGAATGTTATCAAACGGAAGGTCAATAACTTCCGCAGACAATGCGACCCGGAAAACTTACTATCTTCAATCTGCTGTGCCACGTATATTATTCAAAGGAGTGGAACTTATTCTATAAATTGACACAATTACTTCCTTGCACGAACTTTAACATTGAACATGTCGGCTGAAGATAGCTGTTCATGTTTTGTTTAATTGAGTTTTACATGTTGCTCTATTAGTCATGGTTAATAATAATAATAATAAAAACTTTTTTATGGAGAGAGCTTACTTGACATACATGTAATTGTAAATCTGCCGTAAGTCCCTCAACAGTAAAACATTGAAACAACAGAAACATGGTTGACAGTTGAAATGTGCCAGTTATGAAGTCAACGTATTTATAAAAGCATGGTGTATTGAGGGATAACATAATGACGCGAGTTCGAGCGTGGAGACAAACAGAGAATAACTACCATGACATAGGCCTACCCTTTTCATGTAGAATAACTTCCAGCCCATACGTCCAGAGTGGACCATGAGTGTTAACCAGTTCTGTTATATATGTCTTGTTTTCATGTAGTTTCTCGTCTTCATCAGATGCGTCATGTTCTAGATTACATTTACTGAGTCCTTCAAGCCACGTGTTAGCATCAGGAAGAATGTACATAGAACTTCCCAGTCTGGAATCATCCGTCACATTCACAGCTGTAATAAATCAAATACATACAATCAGCATCATATGAGTAAAATACTTTATGAAATACTTTATTTTTGGAGAGAGCCTACTTGATATAATTGTCAATCTGCCGTAGAGTTTATTTAGCTGGTGGAGGTTCTTTAACCACACACAGATTCTTAATCTTAATGCCGAGCGCAGCCTTTATTTGCCAGTCAGCTTTCTGCTGAAATATGGCAGGCATATTAGAGCATTCACCCGTATTTGCAGCCAGGTCGCCAGATTAGACGGCAAGTGTGCTAAGCATTGAGCTACAGAGACACACGTCCAAACCACTCAAACTCTTCACACATTACTTGTACTCGACCAGACAAACAATTCTATAAACAGCCATGGCCTATAATCTATATTTGTAGGAATATAGATTATAGGCCACGGTTATTTATAAATAGTTTTTTTCTGGTCGAGTTCCAGTGCCACATATCTGTGTGAGATTGACCATAAACAAAATTAAATGGTAATTTATATGGTTGTCCTACATGTAACTGTATCTTTGATAACAAATAAAACATTCTGTATTTGTTTCATCAATGCTTCTTATTCAGTTTCCTTAGGATTAGGGTCTACCCATATGGTATAGTCCTCAATGACAAGAGTAAACGTATTAAATTTCTTCAGTAATTTGATATTTATTCAAATACGGGAAAATAAATAAATTATACGATAGTGCCACCTTTGTGGTTTATTGCGTATTTTTTTTATTCACAATGGTATGCTCGGAACTGTACTTGGATATTGTTGCAACAATAGGACTACAATACGCGCACACCATGTGTCAATGAACAGATTGATACAATGACCTAGACCGTTTACATCTCTCCTAACAATGATGACCGATGCACAGTTCAACAAGCTATCCGAGACAACACTGAACATACATACACTTATTATCTTCCAGAATGTTTCAGTTTCTCACAAGCACGTGTAACTTAAACCACTAAAGTTTCTGCTGACTAATGCCTCGGACGGGAGTACATCAGAGGAAAAACAATGCTTTTACTGAGAATGTGCAAACATGTATTTAAGGAACAGTTTACACACTTAGAAACCTTATCCTGTGACCGCATTGAACAATGCAATCATGCAGTCAGAAATACTTAAGACCATCAAGCATGATATATAATTTATATAACGATAACAATCTTATTACTTTCTGTGAATATAAGACATAATATGATATCGTATGGCAAGCCGTTTTACTATTTATCAAATTATAGCAGAAAGAAATATTCATATTGACTCTAGAGATATCACTTTCCAACGGCTTGCCATAGAATTACGCCTCCCCACAAGGCGCTTGGAGTTCCAATAGAAACTATCAGCTGATGAAAAAAGGGACTCAAATGTTGATTCCTGACTTAGACATAAGGTCACAAGGTAAGGGTTCTGGGGAGATCTTAGGACAGACACATTCAGACATGCCCCTATAGTCTGTCTGTTTGGATGATTGTTGCGGTTTAACACTGTCACTGAAAACAAAACACTTGTCTAGTAATAAACCTTTTACTAATAGCGTACAGCCGGATATATTCTGAGTAGGTACTTATACACAATAAGAAATAAAAAATTTCGACACATATTGAGACAAAATAGGAAATGGCATATCTAATGCGTCAGCTTCTCACGCGGTATGGTTATTACATATCACCCAACCTATACTTTGACCACACGGTCACAATACAGCACAGACAGTACTAACATACATTCCTATTGTTGTCGCTATATATATACATGACAAAGGACATTCACCGCAAAAATGTCTCACATGGTCAGATGGTAATCAATTAATAAATCAGTAATAATTGTATGTGATTGCGAAAATTCTAAAATAGATTCATTCTTGTTCATAAGGATATTTGTTTCATGTGACATACACGCGAACGAGACAATATACCGACATAATGTGATTATACATTCGCTACAGGCCTATACATCAACATCCCTCTTCTCTTCAGTTTTTGGTTCCACATTCAATCTCGTACTGAATTCTTGGTGTCCAAGTTCCCAACCATCACTTTGTGTTTGTTTTTTAATAAAGCAAACCAAAATCGATTGACTCTATACACAAAATGACTGTATCATTGATAAAGAATAAAATATAATATTGCTCATCCAAGAGTGGGTGTAATGAAATAGCAAATGTTATTGAAGTATGTACTAAATCTGGAAATCGACCGGACCTGTTGGTTGACCGCTACCAACAGTTTTCATTGCACCAGTTTAGTCCGGGGGTGAACTAATTTAACAAACTCCAACATCAGACTACATGTAGTTAGCACTCTTCAGACACGAAGCACTACCCCGAACCACAACGAATAACAACTATACATCAAAGATACGGAAAATATCACTTTTTTGTACCAGGTATTTTATGGTGCAACCACTATAAAAATATAATTAGGTACGAGTAGTAACTGAGTAAAATGTTTTAAATTTTCATTTATTCTGGCACCAGTGATTCAAAATCTCCAGGTTTTGATTTTACGAACTAATTCAGGAAAGTTCATAATACCTGTTATCATTTTCAGTGCACATGGCGTGATAAGTGCACCATACATGCTGTAGTCAGTTTACCTGGGTTTTATTGTCGATCTTTTCGCTTTGTACGAGGGTCGTCCGTAAAGTTCTAAGACAAGCATCATTGTGAAAATATCCGTTAAATCATAATTATAAATATAAATTTTCTAAACTTATATCTATTCTGGATTTACAAAGGAAATATTGTGCAAAAATATTAACACTTAACGAATCTACATTATAAATTATACGTAATCACTGTTACGGAGCACTCCAAATACTATTATAACGTCATGACGTCAAATTCAAAGTACACAGTCTGTAGCTTATTTCATATTTCATAAATCTATCTGAATCACAAAGATGCATATCTTTTCAAAATTGTTTTGTACCTCTCGCTGAGTTTATTAGAATCCCCGTATCGTTTACCACATATATCTATTTCCAAACGATGAAAGACGGCGAATTCTATTTTAGCCAAGTTCGGACTATATGGACTCATTGGACTGTAATCGATCCATTCCAAACCAGCAAAAACACAATGACCATCCATGCCTTCAACCAGAAGCGTTATTGATACTTCTCAGAACAACTGAGCATTTGAAATGAATTCAAATGTATTTGTAGATGCATATAATAAATTGCCATTATGCTATTTTCTTTTATGTTACTTGTGTTATTGTTCAACTGTTTATTGTTGAGGATCTCATGGAAGATTGTCATTTATTATAATTGTCAAATGAGTTTCCTCGTAAAATAAAGTCTTTATTATTATCATTATGACTTCGTGTAGTACGTCATAGCAGTGAGCGTCAAAACTCTGGTGCGAAGCGTTCTTTTAAATAATTATGTCATTTTACAAGATATTGCTTTAAAATTTGGGAACAAACATCAAGAATAATATATGTCACGTCATGAGAAATCTTAGGTGAATGGTGCAATCGACAAAAGAGATACGGTGTCTGAATAATGACGAACGTAATAACATTAACTTTAACATTTGGACTGCTCCGTAGTTCGCTACAGACCTTGCCTTAGCAACGATAACTTTCTCATATGTTCTCTCCGCAATATTAATTTGTTATATTCAAATTCATAACATGTCATTCTAACTATGGTATGAATTTTAGAATTGTGGTCAATTTTTAACTAAGTTTTTAGAAGGTGTCCTAGAACATTACGGATGCCCCTCGTTGTCTCCTGGTGGTTGGTTGATATGTTTATCAAAACATTGTGAAAAGGATGAACTATGTAATACACATGACATAGAATACGAATATCACTTAATATAAATATTACCAAAGCTAAACCAGCTTAGTACAATTATGCAAAGTACTGTAGGAGTAGACTGAAGCAGGTACGAATTGTCCGAGCCTTGCACATGATGACCAAACACATGTAGGAGCTGTCCACACTCGCGTACTTACTCGTTAGCAACACAAACGACGTCAGTTGACGCAACGTTTGGTGGTTCCAGTTTTATGCGTTACGTCTACTGAATCCATAGATTAGTCATACATGCATTGACCGTTATATCGTGTTGGCCTAGGTAGTTACTCACAAATGTATGGTAGTCAAGATTGAATTTCGTTTTCTTTTAAAATATTGATGAGCGGTTGTTGGAACATTCATAATATTTGTACTTAATAACCCAGGAACTACTAAGATACTTACGAATGTTAGCGGAGAGAGAGAGAGAGAGAGAGAGAGAGAGAGAGAGAGAGAGAGAGAGAGAGAGAGAGAGAGAGAGAGAGAGAGAGAGAGAGAGAGAGAGAGAGAGAGAGAGAGAGAAGAGGAGAGAGGAGAGAGAGAAGAGAGAGAGAGAGAGAGAGAGAGGAGAGAGAGAGAGAGAGAGAGAGAGAGAGAGAGAGAGAGAGAGAGAGAGTGAAATGAATGATCATATACACTGTGTTTCACATACATTAATATTGGTGTTAAAAGGTCGTTAGGTGCACATCTGAATCTACGATGTTCTGTGTTCATTCACAGGCTATGACATACCGACATCAGTAAAATAGTACTGCTATAGGGGAGGCTGGGATAGGGGCCATTGGAATAGGGACCGCTGGTATAGTGACTATGAGTGCACTGATCGAACCAGAGACAGAATGAAGTGTCTGGGCAGCCTCCATATCACTTAAATACTGTATGTGGACGTTAAAGATACAGAACCTGTGGACATGATAAAACTCTCAAAATTTGAAAATCGTTTATAAATGTATTTAAGTGTCGGTACCATGTTAATATACTATGAATCAGATCTCGCGATATTCTAATGGAAAGGCCATGAAATGTATGTAAAATGCCTACCGGGGTAAGTCTACGAGGTAACATATTTTGACTTCTGACAGTCGCGATGAAAAAATGAGATTTCAAGAGCGTTTCAATCATAGGTCTAATTTATCATTTAAACATTTTAAAACGTTTTAAAATATCATATTTTGAGGGTTATGTGGAAGTCGGTACCTTTAAAACAGAAAATAAATGAAAAAGTCCATGTGTTCGGATATATTGGAAACATATAATATTTCATTAGCGCATACATGTAATTGGGTTAGTTTTAGAGTTTTTGTTTTGTTTTGTCAACCATACACTAATTGATAAATCAATGTTGCACATTAGCATGTAAATCATACAATCAATGTCTCCTGTATGACAAATGTATGATTACAACTGAACAATTGGCACAGGTTGATTACAGTGGTCGACGACTGTACACTAGCCCACCATGAAAGCAAGAGTATGTCTACACGTTTTAGCAAGATTATGCACGTGTGTAATATTTATATACAAACTGTTTTGAAAAAGGGAGTGCGTAAGTTGTTTTAGAAATTTAATTCCTCCAGTAATATGCTCAGGTCACAATGATTCCCACATTCCCTGCTTCCTGGAATCAGCCACATTGCTTATCAGCAACAGATTGGTATATCTATAGACTAGCTACATTGCAGATAAATTGTTTTGAGTACATTTGTACACGTTATCAGACCATGCATTCAGCGTTTCCTATCTTCACTAATTCAAACATTGTTCCGTTTCTTTCTGATGTTTACCACTTTCCTATTTCCCGACCCTGTCTCACATATATCTGAGTCGCACCCTAAACTGTGTAACCGTACATAGTGTATATTCGCATTAAAACAAAAGTCACCTTATTTGGTAACAGGGACCAGCTTTTCCCAACTCTGTCTCACATTTATCTGAGTCGCATCCTAACCTTTGTAGCTGCATATACATAGTGTATATTCGCATTGAAACAAAAGTCACGTTATTTGGTAACAGGGACCAGCTTCCGAATTCTCGAAACATGTTAGTATGAGCTTAACCTCGGCTCAAATATTGTCTCAAATTATTGAGATTTGTCGCAACTGAGTTCAGACACACACTATACCAGTGTCACAAAACTGTAACAGTGTACATCATGTTTGGTATCTGACTTTCTCTCTCTTGGTACCTTTTTATACTTTATCACTCAAACCACTTTCTTTACCCATTCACCCCAATTATCACGTGTCTATCTTAATTCTCATGATCGTGCATCTCAGTCCGAAATAGTTCCAGGATTTAAATACAAGGGTTTACTTCCTCTGTGCACCGACATCTACATTGTATAAAACATAGCTAGGGGTGTGGGTGTGGGGTGTGGCATTTGATGAGCTGGTATGATCTTCCGCCAAACTGCCAGATTAAAGAACGGCTCATTTAGGGATCGAACATGGCACAGTTTGCCGGCCAAACATCCGACCTACTCAGCTAACCAGTATACTTGTACAATCAAATTATTTATCATTTAATATTAAATACGCGATGTTCAGTATGCAACAACCACAACTATACCATGATACATGTAGACCGTTTGTTCGAGACATGGGAGTGTAGCACAGAATCTCTGTTATAAACGGAATGAAGATGTCATGGGGAATGTTCCTATATCCCATTCCCAAATTATCAGACAGAATAGATCACGTTAGTGCCATATGTATGGTTACCATTAGTTATGTCCAGCACGTAAATGAAATACATGTACAACAATTTCAGTAAAGAAAAACTTTCTATTTTCCGTCAGATGATTAGAATCTACAATGCCCATTATGCAACAACTGCGTATTAAATACTCACCTTGAAAACAATGGAGAATACTAAATCCTAGAACAGTGATATACCTCACCATCATGATTATATAAAACACACACTAGGTTAAAACAACTGCTGGCTTTCTGTGTAAAATAACTTTAAACGAGAGCCAATACATTCCATACAATCTAAGAATAACACTGGTATAATTCCGGAAAAAAACTTCTTGAAGTAGTGATGAATATACTTTTAGTTTAGCTCACTCCAAAACACATCTTGGATAAATGTATGTATATAATTTCGTGTTCTACGTAAATACATATACACCGAGTGCGTAGTATATAACTCAATATAAACACGATAACCAACACAAATACATAGAAAATGTTGCTTTAAGTGTTGGTATACCAACTAGAATAATCCTGTCATTTATACCATATTGTGGTATAATAGTTGTCTCGATTACTAGTAGTGCATTTAGTGTATGCATAATTGCCAGTGAGCATTTACTATGAGCCGAGGCAAAAGTACATTCACCACCAAGCTGTGTGATCGTGTTACTACTTCACATTCGTCCTAAGTCCGTCGCCCACATACATAAAACACAAACAACTATTTTGCATTTACTAGTACATGTTCTCACAATGTTAACATTCAATATAAACCACTGCTTACATTCATACAATCCGTTTAATATTCCTGATCAAGTCAGTTACACACAGCACAATTAACCACAGTAACATCTTATCTAGCTTAGTTCAAGTTTTCATTTCATATATACTCAACAAATTGAATCATTTCCAACAAACATAGCACGATACGCATACACTTTAAGTACCCCTGTCTATGAGAAAAAGTTATAAATTCTGTACAGTTTGTACTATTAATAACGGCACTCATCGACACAGTAAATGCTCCATGACAGGGTGGGATGAAACAACAGGTATTTGTAAAAATTCACTCAAATGATTGTAAAATTGGCACAACAGCGCGAAACAGCAGCCAATTAAATAGATGATAAAGTTTCGGCCACGTATTTGCATCTTGCACGTGCAGCACGTATATATGAGGATTTTTACTGTGAGCAGTGTACTGTGTATATAATTGATGTATAAGTGCCTGCTACATGCCGCTAGATGCCGACTGCTAGAAGATAAAGATTTACGGTGTATTTTTGATAATGCTTCAGGAACTTCCCCACATACCGACCCGATGAAATGTTCAGAAAGGAATGCCCACTGTCCAGTTTTATCTGAGTTAAGTTAGACTGGCACAAGTTGATTATAATCACTAATTCTTACAGAGCGACCTCTTCAGAGCTACCTCTCTATAGTAAAACCTTCATCACAGCAGTCAAACACGGTGTATTGCTGTAGAGGGAATACAGGAGGAGTATGTTTACCTGTTTAACCGACGGACTAGGTAGTGATTGAAACGGTGATTGAAACGATCATAACAATCAACATTCTAGCATACATCGGTCATAAACACTTGTAATATAATACATGCAATATACACATGTCTGTCAACAATAACATGTCCAGTCTTGTGTTCAGCCGTGACAATATCATCACCTGTCAGTTACCTACCTATATGCACATGTATATGATTACATTACATAGTTTGTATTAGTCATTTGTACCATGTTATCATTCTAGTGCACGCATATCTCTCACGTAAGAACATTACTGTAACCACTCTATTGTACACTTACATGAACTTCCCATCTAGGGAACACACGTGTCTCATGTAAGGACATCTAGCCATTCTAGTGCACATACACGTCTCATGTAAGAACATCTGGCCATTCTAGTGCATACACACGTCTCATGTAAGAACATCTGGCCATTCTAGTACACACACACGCGTCTCATGTAAGAACATCTAGCCATTCTAGTGCACACACAAGCCTGATGTTAGAACATCTAGCCATTCTAGTGCACACACACGTCTCATGTAAGAACATCTAGCCATTCTAGTGCACACACACGTCTCATGTAAGAACATCTAGCCATTCTAGTGCACACACACGCCTGATGTTAGAACATCTAGCCATTCTAGTGCACACACACGTCTCATGTAAGAACATCTAGCCATTCTAGTGCACACACACACCTGATGTTAGAACATCTGGCCATTCTAGTACACACACACGCGTCTCATGTTAGAACATCTAGCCATTCTAGTGCACACACACGCGTCTCATGTAAGAACATCTAGCCATTCTAGTGCACTCACACACGCGTCTCATGTAAGAACATCTAGCCATTCTAGTGCACACACACGTCTAATGTAAGAACATCTAGCCATTCTAGTGCACACACACGCCTGATGTTAGAACATCTAGCCATTCTAGTGCACACACACGTCTCATGTAAGAACATCTGGCCATTCTAGTGCACACACACGTCTCATGTAAGAACATCTAGCCATTCTAGTGCACACACACGCCTGATGTTAGAACATCTAGCCATTCTAGTGCACACACACGTCTCATGTAAGAACATCTAGCCATTCTAGTGCACACACACGCCTGATGTTAGAACATCTAGCCATTCTAGTGCACACACACGTCTCATGTAAGAACATCTGGCCATTCTAGTACACACACACACGCGTCTCATGTAAGAACATCTAGCCATTCTAGTGCACACACACGCCTGATGTTAGAACATCTAGCCATTCTAGTACACACACACACGCGTCTCATGTAAGAACATCTAGCCATTCTAGTGCACACACACGTCTCATGTAAGAACATCTAGCCATTCTAGTACACACACACACGCGTCTCATGTAAGAACATCTAGCCATTCTAGTGCACACACACGTCTCATGTAAGAACATCTAGCCATTCTAGTACACACACACACGCGTCTCATGTAAGAACATCTAGCCATTCTAGTGCACACACACGCCTGATGTTAGAACATCTAGCCATTCTAGTGCACACACACGTCTCATGTAAGAACATCTAGCCATTCTAGTGCACACACACGCCTGATGTTAGAACATCTAGCCATTCTAGTGCATACACACGTCTCATGTAAGAACATCTAGCCATTCTAGTGCATACACACGTCTCATGTAAGAACATCTAACCATTCTAGTGCACTCACACGTCTCATGTAAGAACATATATCCATTCTAGTACACGCATACTTCTGATTTAAGAACATGTGGTCATTCTTGTGCACGCAAATTGCTCACATAAGAACATCTAGCCATTCTTGTGCACGCAAATTGCTCACATAAGAACATCTAGCCATTCTTGTGCACGGAATTGCTCACATAAGAATATGTAGCCATTCTAGTGCACGCTTATTTCTCACATAAGAACATCTAGCCATTCTTGTGCACGCAAATTGCTCACACACGAACATGTAGCCATACTAGTGCATGCACATTTCTCACGTTAGAACATCTAGCCATTCTTGTGCACGCAAATTGCTCACATAAGAACATGTAGCCATTCTAGTGCACGCAAATTTCTCTCATAAGAACACCTATCCATTATAGTGCACGCAAATTGTTCACATAAGAACACCTATCCATTCTAGTGCACGCAAATTGTTTACATTAGAACATGTATCCATTATAGTGCACGCATATTTCTCACGTAAGAACATGTAGCCATTCTAGTACACGTCGTATACGTCTTATGTAAGCAAATTTAGCTATTTTTTTCACACATACTTCTTACATAGAAATATGCAGTCAGTCTAGTGCACGTATACTTCTCACATAAGAACATATGGCCATTTTAGTGCACACATACTACTCACGTCTTTCTAATGCACAAATACTTCTTACGTATGTCTAATGCACGCATACCTGTCACGTATTTCTAATGCACGCATACTTGTCACGTTTTTCTAATGCACGCATACTTCTCAGTGCACACATACTTCTCAATTAACGTATACCTCTCACGTTTTTCTACTACACGCATACTTGGCAATGCTCGCATACTTCTTACGTATTCTAATGCACGCATACTTCTCAATGCACGCATACTTCTCAATGCACGCATTCTTCTCACGTTATTCTAATGTACACATATTTCTCACGTATTTCTAATGCACGCATATTTCTTACGTATTTTTAATGCACGCATACTTCTTGCTAACGTATTTCTAATGTACGCATACTTCTCAATACACGCATATTTCTTACGTTATTCTAATGCACGCATACATCTCCCATGAAGTCATTCTAGTACACGCATTCATCTCGAGTACATGATTATATAATGCAGCCTAGTTATAGCGTCACTCACTTCAGAAGGTAGAAAAGAGGCAACGTAGCAGGGAGACAATGCAGCTTTTTTATACTGAATTTCCAGTTTTCTCATTTGGTATGCAAAATGTTGTATAGATATTTAAAATATTCAAATTAGAAAGGTGATATAATTGATAAGGATACTAGTTCACGCAACGGTGTCATTGTAATTAGCTATGTGCCTTTCTCACTGGGAAGTCTATTTTGCCATCACTGAGAACGATTTACATGACAATGACTGTGAGCGGACTTATGCCCAGCCCATTTTGATTAAACTCAGCCCACCACTATCATAACTGCCTTTAATTAATCTCCGCCCATAGCCAAACTCATTGTCGTTAACCGAACTCCGCCTATCGCTACTCGTGTAAGAAGATAGCTGCACTAAGCTTCAGTATCAGCAAAAGGCCCACCAAAAGAATGGAAAAGTTTGAGAATGCTCAAACATTTATAGACAACTATAGTAGGTCAGATGATTGTTCCTTCATTAAGAGGACTACTAGTGCCGTCTATTTATTAAGTTATGTCTAAACACAGATCTCACTAACCCGCCTATAAACATGCAGAACATCACGATTTAACATGACAGTTACATGTAAAAGTATAAAGACATAGTATTGAAGCAAAATTGTCATTCACAACAACACTACATGCGCAATAAAGTAGTTCCACCCGCCTTTAAAAGTTGCAAGGGAGATCACTGCGTAGGAGTATAAATGCCGATTGCATCATTAATTACCTCCCCTATCCCTATTGTGAGCTTGGAAAAATAGTATGATGAGTGTACATAATTTTTCTTTTTTCAACATTTAAGCATGAAACACATATAAAACAATCATTGCACATTATCCATTTAATTTAAAAAAAACTTTTTTTAACTTAAGCAAGCATTATCCTAAAAAATGCTTTATATTTAAAGTTTTGCATTTAATGCTACACTGCCGCAGTGTCGCTTCCAAGTTAAACATATAAATTAGGCGGACATATTGTAAGCGAGGTCGTAACATAATGTTGTCATTGTGTTCAAGTAAGACTTTTTACAAATTCTTTAAATTTGGCTAAAATAATCGCGATTTTTGTACCTGGTTGCTCTATACGCTTTATGCAGCCACCACCCTGACTTATATTCGGAATTTCTCGCATATTGTCGCTAAATTAATTCCGTAATCCCGGAAAACGGGGTTTTATGTAGTTGAATATGTGACTGTGCATGCATGTGGTAGTGGAGGGGGGGGGGAATAATGGGATTCTGAGATCCCTTGTTTATTATTAGTAGTACATGAACAAGATACAGAGGTAAGTTTAGCATGAACAATATATTAATCCTACAACTTTCTAAGGTCAACATAACTGGCAGTAACAGAGGACGTGTATTTTCTACAAAACATTTTTAATCCGTTTACATTTACTTCAGTTTAGTCAGTAAACTGCTTCCCGTGCGAATAAAGTTTAGCCCCAGGCCTTCAGCGCTTTGATTTGCTATGCAATCACTATGCATTGCGTACACAGCAACATTTATAACGGATTTGAGTTCCTGATATCCTTCTGGTCAATTTGATATGCTACATGTCATACTTTATGCGATCGTCGATGCCTATTATGCAAAACTTTAAAATGTCGTCAAAAAGTTTCCCCAAGAGTTTTTCTTTGGGCCTTTTTCTGTGATACTATGGATCGTGGAGAATACAAAATAGAAGAGTTTAATGACATCAGAATATTTCCCATGTCATCCCATTCTGGAGTTATTCTACTGGCCTATTATAGCAAAAATAGTTTATAAAGAACATTGTCTGGTTAAATTAATTCATTTGTATTATAATTATGTTGTGCAATGTATTAAACAAAATGAGTATTTTCTTTCATTTTTCACAAAACTGCACCAGTTAAGGTATTAATATAAACTTACTACAAGAGTGTAATTATATTTTATGGCATTACCATTGACAAACACCTTATTCGAATTGTAATACGGTGTAAAGTTGTCACACTCTAAAGCGTGCGGTCTGCTGTGTAACATTCTCGTTCACCAGAGTATTCTTAACCTGTGATATCACGGTATTCTGGGAACTTGATTAACCACTGATGTATTAGGATGATGTGTAAAGAGTGCATAGCATTTTTCACGTAGAGACTATAGCAAGATGTCACTTAGACTCGTCTTACGCTTTGACATCGCTCCGTACCAGTGAATATTTAAGCTACATGATGGTACACGTAATATTTCATTTGAATAATAAACATACACGGCTACAAATGTGACAGGCACTACTTGTCGTCTGTTCTTGTTCCACGGTGTATAACCGTATCGGTACCCTCTCAGTGCAAAATGATATATCGGTACCCTCTCAGTGCAGCTGACTGGCACCGGTACCCTCTCTGTACTTGCAATCAAATGGATCGTATTCTATAGCTTTACGAACAGAGAGGGTACCGGTGCCAGAACTGAGAGGGTACCGGTGCAGAGTCTAAACCGAAAGTAGGGTGTTTTTTAAAAAAATTGATGGAAGTTACCGAATAAAAGGCTTTTAGGGGCAAGATATGATCAACGGCTTTACGTCTAAGGTACTAGATATTTGCTATATTGAAGAAAAGTCGCATTTAAGCTTCATAAACATGGCTTGATGTTCATTCGCACAACGACCCTCGGTCAACATTCCAGCCCCGCCAGAACTTGTGAAAAATGATAGAACTATTTTAACAACAGGAACACAATGGTTAATCATCGGGGGGTTCCGTGGGCTATCGATTTTTATGCATAAACCGGTATTTTGGACCAAAAAATGATTTTCTTACCTCTCCTGTGGATCTTCGTCAATCGAATTCATTGTTTTGCACTGAGAGAGACCGGTGCCAGCACTGAGAGGGTACCGATATATCATTTTGCACTGAGAGGGTACCGATACGGTTATACACCGTGTGTTCCTGGCCTTATATAAATTGGTAAACAGTGGTAAAATCTGATTTTGCTGGGGGAGTGTGTGGTCCAAACAGGGTACGTGCTGACTGTCTATGTAATTTTATAGCTCGGATATGATTTATTTTGAAAAATGTCTCATTCTACCCCAATCTCCCCCACATATAAAATTCATCATTGAGCGGATCACGAAAAACCCGTGCGTTCGCTGGCCTTCAAATCGATATTTTAAAGGGAAAGCTAGTGGACAGCTAGAGGACATTTTAAAAAGCTTTCAAATGATCAACACAATTGTTTAAGAATTATAAAAATACATACATTTTTGTTATATAAATGGCGGTAAAAGTTGAATCACTCCTAATATTGGGTTACCACGTTACACAAGAAAATATACGAACAATGTAGGTTTAAATATAATATACTTCATTCAAGAAACAATGCATGCAGAATTGCTGTATGTCTACTGACTTCCCCTTTAAATGACCACTTGTTACGACAATGCGCGAATACGAGCGGGAAAAGCCGAAATAAGTGGGTCACTATTGACCCCATAACACGTGACCAATTTCGTAGATTTGAAATGATTGTGTTTACCATTTTTTAAACGGAATACGAATAAGAAAATAATTATTGTAAAAGCAAATACAAGCAATTATGGACGATGTGTGTTGCATACGGAAAATCTATGGGATGTGAGTATAAGTTAGTTAACGTGTATGATAATCATAACTTCTTGTTTACCTCCTTCTTCGGAGTTATTTGCAGGGCCAACGCTGGGTCATTGTCGCAAATGTTTGCAACTTTATCAGTTTAAGCCGTTTTCACCAAGTTTTCAGTTATCCGTTACTGGACTGTATCATAACCAGTATTAGCTTACATTTCCACAAGGAACCAGCAACTTCACCACACGTCAGTCAACAGGTGAAGGAAACTAGTCATTGTGGCCAAATTTTCATAGAAGTGTATGACCTGTCGCGCCAGAATCGCAAATACAGGTGAAGGGTTGGAAGAGCAGCATTCAGTTTTTTATAGCTAAAACTAGGTCATTCAGAGCTTTTTGTTAGCGGTTAAGTTGAATTTTAGTTCATTTTGTTGAAATTATGCCCCCTTTTGGACTTAGAAATGCTTATTTGTTCGACCTCATGACACAGAGGACCTACACATGAGTATGTAACTGTCCTGCATTTTGTCCAAATTATCTCCCTTTTTCGACTTAGAAGCCCCAGAGGGTAATGCTGCTGATTTGAAGCATTTTGTTTTGTTTAGATAATGATAATTCTATCTAGCATGGCACTGCGAATAGTTGAGCGCGCTGATCGTGGACAGCTCTTGTTATGTTTTCTGTGCTCGGCTGGTTAGGGTAAATTGCTCAGCTGAAATTGAAGTCATCACAGTGAAAATGTGTCAGAAAACAATTCGATTTTTCAAGCCTGCAATATAATTTTCTGCCGAAATTATAATACTACAGTAGAACCTGTACGAACGACCACCTCTATTAAGCGACTTCTCTATTAAACGACCACTTAAGACCCCGCCCGTGAATTTTCACTATATAAAGTGATTCTATTAAACGACTTTTCAGTTATCCGACCAGCGACCGCCTTAAACCAGTCCCAAGAGTTAAAATTTAATCCATTCAATGACCACATACACTTAATCTCGTCGCGCATTCACACCTATGAAAACAGTTGGTCGTTTAACAAACCCGTTAAATGGTCGTATGTAAAGATAATTGTTGTAGATTAGTGGTTATCAACTTAAAAGGTGAGAAAAAACAAACTAATAGTGAGGGATATGACGCAAATAAAATAGAATCATGGTCAATTAACATTACATGGGTGGACAAGTGGTCCAGTGGGAAGAGCTACTGACTGCTGATCCAAAGGTTGAAGGTTCGATCCTGCATTTCTCTGCTTTTCCGTGTTTCCCACCTATCATAACTAAACTTTTTAACAGTATTTCGGGCGAGACGTTAAGCGAGGTACTATGTATGATGCTTTACGTCAGGCACGTAAAAGAACCAGACATGCTTCAAACATTGGGGCATCTTCTGTACTATGCAATATCCCCCACAAACTAAAGTGACTAATCTCTTCTTGGGACCTTGCCCATATGGATTTCCGGTGGCGAGGATGAATAAAAGCATATAAATCGTAAAAAATAACATTACACATGTTCACCATCGTAATAAAAAAAGTCCATATCAGTGCATATAACATTGCAACTGTACTGTATTAGATAGTAGCAGTACTGAATAAAGATATGAAAACACGGCATTGTACTTAAACTAATAATTTCGGCCTGATCTATTAAGAGACCACTTACTTAAGCGACCGTTTTATCCCGGTCCCAAGGGTGGTCCCCCAATGCAGGTTCTACTGTATATGGTTATATGTACATTCATAAAGTTTTACATCAAAGAATGATAATTCAATTTGTAAAAAGGTGTTTTATCACACATTGAAAATAGCCAATTTTTGTGTCACTATCCTGCAAACAGTACTCACTCAAATTATTATTCTCTTCTCCTTCTTCCTTGTAAAGAGCAGGAGTCCTATCGGACTGTATTAAGCTCAGCGTTTAATTACACATGCGTCAAACTAAAACTGTCTCAGATTTCGCTCCTTAAAAACTGTTAAAACTATATACATATGTAGCCAAATATCTCAGGCTCGTAGGAGAGTCTGGAAGCTCTCCAGTTTGCTTGCTGTCGTGACCCTTGTTGGTAGCTGATTCCAGTCTCTGACAGTTCTTGGTATGAAGGAGGTTCCTAGTGTTGTATTGTGGTGACGTTCCTGGTAAAACTTCAAGCCTCCTCTTGTCCGTGAGTCTCCAGGTTTCAGGAACTGGATTGAATGGATGTCTACAATTCCGCGGTCGATCTTGTATAACATCTGCAACCTGGCTTGTCTCAGACGGCTTTCAAGAGATGCCCACTGGAGGTCCTCTAACATCTTCGTGACGCATCCAGGGGTCTTCGTCGAGAAGTCGTTGGTGACAAACCTTGCTGCACGCATTTGTACTTGTTCCAGGGCTCTGATGTTGTTCTGTGTAGTGGGGTCCCAAACTGAAGCAGCATACTCCATTGTGGGCCTGGCTAATGTCTTGTAGGCGGCCGCCTTGACTTCTGGTGTACACCGTGCAGGTTGCGACGTAGAAATCCCACAGTCTGGTTACCCTTGTTGACAATGTTTCGAACATGGGTGTCCCAGCTCCATGTGTCAGATAGTGTCACCCCTATGCACTTGCTGGCTTCGACTGTCTCCAGGGTATGACCATGTAGTTGGTAGCTGGTTTCAATGAGCTTGGTCCTCTTTGGCGTGATTCGCAGGACTACACACTTTGCTGGATGAAAACTCATCTGCCATCTACTTTCCCAGGACTCTAGGGTGGTCAGGTCTTCTTGAAGGAGTATATTCAGTAGAAATCACATTGCTATGTTCTCCAATCTATTATCTAGGTGCTCGACTATAGAATAAAAGTATATCAATTATATTTATTCCGTAAATCACTGAATATTAAACCATGTATAACTTAAAATTCTGTTTTGTATTTAACATTTGTAGAAGGCATTCGTGTAGAAACTATCTATTCATGGGATTAGTTGCAATCAAAACAAGTCATTGCCAAACCCGTTGATTTTCAACGGTCATCATTTTGAGCCCTTTGTTAGCTAAATCAACATATACACACACTTATTACACTTTAAAATAATCAGCTGTGTGTAAATCAAATCTGTCAATTCTAGTAATAAAGTGGTCAAATGCTTTGGTACAATGTGTGGATATCATTTATATAATTTAATAGGGAAAAAGTCTAGCACCTGGATAAAAGATTGGAGAACAAAACAATGTGATTTATATTTAATTTGAGTGAGTACGTTTTACAGGATTTTGACAAAAAAGATGCAATTTTCAACTGTAGATAAAACACCTTTTATAAAATAATTGTTCATTTTTGATATGAATATCCTTTACGTATATGTGCATACTTTCAATTTAGCATAATGGTTTTTATTAAAAAAGCCTGTTGCTGGCTTGAAAAATTTAATTATTTCCTGACACGGTTACAAACTAATAGGTTCAATTTCAGCAACTCAAATTACCTTAACTTGACTGCTGCCTTCCGTGTCCGATCTTCTATTATTATTGTTTTCAGGTAATTTTGGGGCTCAAATTGAAGTCATCAGCAATATATCGTTTTTTCAGCATTTTGATCTTTGTTTTTTTAAACGCTTGAAAAAGTAGTCCCTTTCAACAGGGATTTAAATATCACTGCGTCTATATATATCTATGCTTTCAGTCAAATATGTTTTCATGCATTGTATTTGCAAGGTACCAACATCTTGACAAACCACATGTAGACGATATGATACAATCAAATAATAATTACAAACGTAAAGTTATTTCTTGACCGAAAAACAGACATAATGAATTGCTATGTGCATTATCAAATACAAACTATTTTATCTATCTATCTTCCTGGCTGGCTGGGGACTTTAGACTTGGCACGCGTCAAACTTACAAAGAATGTTAATATGGATAAGAAATAAAAGGTATAACAATATTCGAGAAAGAAGAAAGGTTAAAACTTGATTAAAAAGCAGGACATATTATTTAGGGAGAGGCATGTCCAATACGGCTAACAGCCGTGCTGAAAGGTCAATGATGTCAAGGGGTAAGGAGTTCCAGTGTATTATCGTTCTAGGGAGGAAGGAGAATTTATAATAGTCTTGTTTGTGTGTGTATTTGTTGAAATGTGTGAGAGTGTGATGTGCGTGAGGACCGGGTGCTAGGGATGAGACAGTTTGGACGTTGGATAGCAACCCGGCCATTCAAGATGACGTGAAGCATAGTCAGACGTTGATTGATACGTCGTAGGTCAAGGCGTCTCCAATGTAGGGTAGTCAGCATGTCTGTGACACTAGACGTACGGCTGTAATCTCGCTTGGTCCAACGAGCAGCTCTTCGCTGTATGGTATCAAGTTGCTCAATAAGGGTAGCTGTATGTGGGGGGGGGGCAAAGTTTTATATTGCGTCATCTGGGGTCAAAACTAGGTATCTATGTCAACCCATTGAAAAACCTTGTGTTGTCACTGGAGGTCACAAAGGTCAAATATTTATAAAACTTGGTCATAATGATCATCTCAATAGAATCTATGTCATCTGGGGTAAAAAACTAGATAACATGGGCTTGCATGTACTATTACCGTAGGTGAACGACTTAGGACCCTTTGTGGCATCTTGTTAACATAGACATTTCGTTAAAAGTTATTTTTAAAAAGTTCAATATTTTGTTTACTATCAAAGCTATTGCATTGAAACTTGACACAATTTTTTATTATTATTATTTTTATTATTATTTATTGTCATTAGTTAACAGTTAACTTCACTAGACAAGTGGCATAACTCTATGATGATTTTGTTATGAGTTGTGTCCCTTTTTAAATAAGACATTTTGGTTAAAGTGATTTAACGTTAAAAAATTGTTTATTATCCATGCTATTGCATGGAAAATTGACACACTTATTTATTGTCATTCGTCCAACCTACTAGGAAAGTGGCATATCTGTAGGATTATTTTTTAAGGAGTTGTAGCCCTTTTTAACTTAGACATATTGGTTAAATTTTTTTGTGAAGTTCAATATTTTGTTTACTTTCAATGCTATTGTAATGCAACTTCGTAGTCATACTTAACATCATTAGTCAACTTTACAAGACTTGTCATGTGACTATAGGATTATTATTTTGTATCGAGTTCTGGCCCTTATGAACTTAAGACATTTCCGCCATAATTGTCATTCGATAAACAGAACTGCCTATTTGTTAGCATTTTTTTGTACCTCGTTCAATTTAAACCTCTGTATCTTCCCAGAAAATGCACATTTTCCCAAACGGAAACGACAGATATATTGA
Organism: Spisula solida; assembly: GCA_947247005.1. Lineage (NCBI taxonomy): Eukaryota > Metazoa > Mollusca > Bivalvia > Venerida > Mactridae > Spisula > Spisula solida. The sequence goes on along the minus strand of OX365947.1, from coordinate 34,194,828 downwards.
GGAAGGGTTGAAGTTTGTATTCAATGTTTAAGAATTGTTCCAAACCACGAATTAAGTCGAGAATACATTGTCAAAGGCGATAATTTCGAACTTTTGGCAAACATCGCATACCTAAAACCTGTTTACTCGATTAATATGGCATTTGTGGGCACATAAATTGTATATACTTATTGTTCATTCATCGCGTCAACGATATATGTAAGTGATCACTCTCAAAAGCAACGCAAAACACATATAAAATAACAAATACTTACCCCACTCTAGTGGCGCAAAACGCGTGTGTCTCTGCCTTCGACATACAGAGCTGCCTTACGCACAGCGGGTTGTACGGTGTGATATAGCAAGACCCATACCTCTGATCTGCATTTTGCAAGAATCATTGTCCCCTTTTAAACTCCCGCCATGAAATGGGAGGGGATGATAGGAATGGTATCCGTCCGTCTGTGTGTGCGTGTGTGGTGCGTCCGTAACTAAAATCGTCTCCGCTCCATAACTTCTTAAGGCATCGAACGAATTGAATGAACTTACAAGTTGTAACAAATGTAGAACTCAATAAAGACGACGCACAGAACCCACATTTCAACCGTGCCGGCTCAAGGTCAATGTCACAGCTTAAGACCCGCCGTCCACTAGACCCCGATGATATGCGGAGGGGTAGCCGATTACAGTTTGCTTGTTTCGGGAACCTTTCGGGATCATTTATCAATAAAAATGGGCGGATCTAAGCCATCGGCATCGTTCGGGATATATTCGGGGATCGTTATACGAAATGTTGCAGTATGAACGCCGAAACCTTTCCGAAGTAGCCGAACGCAACGCGAATGAATGCCGACAGTTCAGGATATGGTCCCGAATGTTTCCCGATCGTGCGGAAAGGTTGCGGATACATTGCAGAATATGCTGAAGTGTTTACGAATCGATGCCGATAGCATGCTGAAAGGTTGCCGATGTATATAAACGATGCCGAACTACTATCTTGTTATCAGTTGAATACGATTGATGGAAGACGCCATTAATCTCGCTAGTTCCAGCTATAAAATTAAATGACATATTTTCAGCTACACAAATGCTGAATGACCTATTAGTTTCAGGTATAAACAACACTGACATATTAAGATCATGAAAAAAACTTACTACAGTAGATATACCGGGAGTCTATTTCCGGTGTTTTCCTTTAATAACTGAAGACCATGGGACACTGGTTGTGTCATAGTTTTCTATAGGGGCTGACACAACCATATTTGGTAGCCTGTTCTTGGTTTGTAGGACCATGATGAAAACGATATATTCAAGATAAAAAACTATCGGCAAACTAACCTCATCGCTTCCGCAGTCGCTCTTGTATAGTTCGGGAAATACTGCTTCGACTCGGCATCCCTTCCGTTCACAATCGGCGCCTTCGGCAACTATTCGGCGTGTGTCTTAACATGATCGGCATATCTTCCGTGTGTATAACTCATCCCTTCGTCATATTCGGCTAGCTTTCGGCATTACTTCAGCTTCCTTCGGGAACCGCTCGGGATGGATAAAATGATTACGAAGCCTCGCAGAAGGCTTCCCGAAGGTGCCGAGTGGATGACGATGGATTCCCGAACACCCCGAACTGTTGCCGATGGGTTTCCGATTACACCGAAGCACTCCCGAAGCCTTCCCGAACAAGACCTTCTTGGATGCCGAAGATTTTTCGGTCCCGAAGTGTCCGGAAGGCTTCCCGAAGCGTACAGGAACGACACGGAAGGGTTCCCGAAGACATGCCGAACCATCCCGATTAGGCAAATTTAGCCTTCGGGAACCCTTCGGGGTCCTAGTGGACGGCAGGTCTAAAGTCGAAGGTTTTAATCTTACAGTTTGTGTCGGCTTCGTGAATTTTTAACGTCTTGTCTCCGGGGATATTCTTCTCGATCAGATACATCTAGAATAAGTTTTGATTTCCATTTAATTCATTGCTTGAGCAATCGTGAAAACTCGGACATTTCCGTTCGACTCCGGTAAATATATTACAATGCATAAAGACCGAGGTGAATAGAATGTTGCTTGAGGTGTGCAACAGTTGATTTTTTGGGGTGCAATAAAATTTAAAATGGAATAAAATAATACCACGACGCGTTCTGACGTAACCAAACTCTTGCTTTGTCTGTAAGTTCAAGCATTACGTATTGTGGACAGTCTTATGTACATGTATTGTTTATGTTTTGTACATTGTTTTCTTACATTCTCTTCTTGCCTTACAGATGATATTTGGGATCAGGAATCAAAGAGTGGACTTAACACCTTCAGGTTATGAGTTTTCGTGTGAAATGTCACAAAGAGCAACACTGCAATAAGAACGGAATAAAATAGATAAGTGACTTAATCTTATATAAAATGTAATCCTAATATTTTCTATTTAACATAACTGCCAAGAATGTCGAAAACTATACCTTGTTCTACATACTCTAGAGGTATCAGCATTGTCACTTTTCTCATACCCTCGTGGCAATAGATACCATCAGGAATGAGGTATCGAGTGTGATCAATATATGTGGGAAAAACTTGTTTCACAATCGACGTTAAATAAATGAATATAAACCATTGACTCATCCACTTAAGTACCGTTCTGGTTTCCACACGTTCATATCACAGGCTATTGTATTTATTGGACGTAGTTTCAAAGTTTATTGTCCAATCCATTACATGTACACAAACAGTTATACAAATAGCTATCATAACTTACAACAATACTTAACATGAATGGTCAATCTAAAAAGATTTGTATTAGACATATAGTACTAACCCTCATTACTATTCCATATTTACATATAAACATATTATTGTATTGAAAAATAAGGTACATTTGCTAATCATGGTATGTTATTAAATAATTATCTAATTTATACCTAAAATTTCATATAAATTGCTGTGTAAAATTTTGACAAATAATTCGGAAAGCGCACAATATATGCTAAGCCGGTAAAAATAGTCTAAAACATGTATCATCTCTAATCAGATTAGCAATGAACAGATTAGCAAAAATAACTTATCTTTGCATATAATATCATAAGTCTAAAACAATAAATGCATAATCTAAAAATAAATATAATTTTAAAATTGCTATAAGCAGATAGACATACATGTATATGAAACCAAGATTTCATATATGTGTATGTGATGAAAACAGTCATAAGAATGGCTTCCACTTTTTAGCTCACCTGTCACAAAGTGACAGAGTGAGCTTTTGTGATTACTCTTCGTCCGTCGCCCGTCCGTCTGTCAACAATTGGGTTGTGTCCTCTCTAGAGGTCACAATTTTGGCCTAATCTTTATGAAACTTTGTCACAATGACCAACTCCACAAAATCTAGGTCAAGTTCGATATTGACTTATCTGAGGTCAAAAACTAGGTCACTAGGTCAAATTATAGAAAAACCTTGTGTAGTCACTAGAGGTCACAATTTCGACCTTATTTTTATGAAACTTGGTCACAATGATCATCTCAAAAGAATCTAGGTCAAGTTCGATATTGGGTTATCCGGGGTCAAAAACTAGGTCACAAGGTCAAATCATAAAAAAACTTTGTGTAGTCACTAGAGGTCACTGTTTTGGCCTGATCTTTACGAAACTTGGTCACAATGATCATCTCAACAAAATCTAGGTCAAGTTTGACCGGTGAGGGACCTAGGGCCCTTTGGGCCTTCTTGTTATATATATTCTTTAGAAGATCTAATGTGAAATAGTTGATCGTAAAATGCAGATATTTTACTAGTTAAAACTAAACTTTTATTCCAGATTTTGTAAATGTATTCATGCACTCATGCAAAATTATATACTGGATACCATTTGGTAGCCACAATGTACTGGGAAAATGTTCAAGTATCAAGCGTTTTACCGCAAACAATTGATAGGCCTACATGTATTCATTAACTTGTCAAATATCAGAGGGTTTCCTGGTTCTTTTGAGAAAAGGACCTAGTCCTGAATTGGGAAATTTTTAACGACAAGAAGCTTAAGTCAATGACATTCTTCTTGTATCTCATGTAATGTCCTTGTCAATAAATTTATTGAAATAGTCTTGTGAGTTAGAAAAACAATCAAATGACTAATGATTGGGCTTTAAATAGGTCCATGTCAAAAAATGAAACTTGAATAATCCATACAATTGGGAATAATTAATGATACATCCATTGGGAATAGGTCCTTTTGCTTTGAAAATGGATCAATTTTCAGAACCTGCTAAAGGAGAAGGAAATCCGCCGAATATCACTACATTGGTATAACTCGCATGATTCATAGCATATTACGTGGCTTTGTTTGTTGTAAGCAGTCTTAAGTCTAAGTCTATAATATCAAATTCGTAATTATTAGAGTCATTGACCCATGCTTAATTTTGTATTCCCACGAAATAGCTCATACAGCTATGTGTAATTTCTCAAATAACATAGCACCAAAGTACATCACATTGAAATAATGAGCAAAGTCATTGACCTTTGTTTAATTTTCATAAATGTTCACCATAGCTAAAGTCTTGTGTATACAAGACTGTGACAATGTTCACCATAGATAAAGTCATGTGTATACAAGACGGAGACAATGTTCACCATTTGAGAATTTCAAATTCCTGTGTTCGTACCTAGCGTGTATACATTATAAAGTAAGCTTTTATGATAACATTCGGGGAAAATACAATCTTAAGGAATTCCCAAACTCACTGTAAGATGTCTTTATATTGAGTGTTTATATAATGCTCATATTTATTACCGTCCCTATTGGGACCAATGGAAAAACTGGACAATGCATAAATTATTGATTAATATTATAAATTTGTCATGCAATGGCAAATTCGAGGTTTGTCCAAGGACTTCTGGAAGGCACTGTACATCGCGTCACAACTACTTAGAAGTTATAAATATCTACCGGTAAATTTGAACTCCTGGTTCTGGTCAGATGTGTTGATCCATTGGTAAAATAGCAATTTGGCAATGTTATCCCTCCTATGTTCATTGTACAATTGTAGAAGCGATCAGGATGTTTCATATCACTCTGTACTGTGAGCTGCAGTGATGATACTGATTAACAGTCAAACTTCACGCTCTTCTATTAATTCGTTTTCTTCTTGGTTCCATATATATATTAGATGGCGCATTCAACGAAAGAGTTGTCTTTAGTATTCGTCTTTGCAGCTGCAGCTGTATATTTTGGGGTCCTGCACACTATTGTGCAAGTTATTGTCACTTCGAACATGAGGCCTATATCAACATGACCACAATACAACATCTAAGTGACAATTTGTATGTGTTGAGACGTGATGCTGCTGATGATTGCCCATAAGCTAAGTAAAGCTGTTGACCTCCTTAATCCCCATGTGCGAGTACACAGCTCGTCCGGTCGTGAATGTAATGATAGGTTGCATACCTTAGGTATTTTATCTTGCGCCATAAATCACCACCTAAGTCACCTTGGAACACGACCGTCGGACGTATTTACTCTATTAAATTATTTGGTTCCTTTCTAGTTTCACCTAGTCGATGGCGCTGTTTGATTAGTGACGTTGTATTGCCAGTAACACTGCACTTGGTCAGGGTCACGATAAACTGACTGTTTATGTCCATCTTTGTGTGTCATATTATATTCCGTTCTTGAAGCCAACTAACTGAACAATGCATTATTTTCCACATTTGTCTTGTTTGAAGGTTTATCTTAAGGATAAATTGACCCGTTTTAAAATGGATGGTATGATTTATGATAATTTTATGTGCGGAACAGGGTTTCAGTTTTCCCTTGTTGGGTTGACCCTTTGACGAATGATATTCCCCCCACCAAAAACCACTAAATATTTTGACTCACAGTATTCTGAATCAATGTGTACCATTCCTTGAAATGATATATACGTATTTGGATTATAACATGGTAAAACCCGTTAGATACTTATCAACACGCCCTTGAGATTTATTCCCTATCCAGCTTTTTCCAGATTTCTTCGTCCTGCACATTGCAGGAATGTGACTTGTTCTCTCCCATAGGTCGACATTACTGATGGTGCCTGGTCATCGGATTTTAAGAATCCTTCTCAGGCAGCTGTTGATGGAAGTCTGCATTCTTTTATTATAACTGACTTGGTGATCCTCCAGGTTTCAGCTCCATATAGCAATACCGGCTTTACATGGAGTTGAACAGGCGAATCTTGGTTGTCAAGGATAGCTTTCTTGGACGCCAGATATTCTTCATTTGGATGAAAGTGGTCCTTGCTTTGCCTACCACTGCCTTAATGGCTGTATCTGTTCCTCTCTGTTGATTTATGATACTGCCTAGATATGACCGTTGTTGCTAAAACCAATTTAGAATTATTGAACTTATCCCAAAGGCATACATGATGTGCGAGTATATTAACATTTAATATGCATATTTGATACGTTCATAGCTTCAAAGATCTCTTTGTGGTATAAAGATGCATTAGTTTAATCTTTAAATTTAGTTAGACTCATTACTAGAGTAATTTTGATTATTTGCTTTGTTAGGTGTCTTCATTAAGAGTATACGTGAATTGTATCAAGTGGCAACGTTACCGCAGAATTCCAAATTGCACGTTCAGTCAAGAAATGAAAGTGCACGTGAATAATGTTTATTTAGGGCTTCATTTTCTTTTCAAAATAAGTATCTTGTTACAAATTACTATCTAAAATTATCAAAATTCAACGACTGTTTTGGTAACTTTTCAATAATTTAAATGTCATTATTTTAGTTTTTTTAAAAGGTTCGTTAAAACACTTTATGATATTTTCTCCTTGCTATATTTAAGTAAATTAACTTTATTGTATCCAAATGTCTACTAAAGTTTAGATCAGGTTTTCTAACCGATCATTTAAAGAGTACAGTTTTGCATTTTCTATGTTACATGGTGAGTCACAATTGTGGGAATGAATGGTTGATATTTTATTTTGAGAAAGTGCATTATGGCAGGTCATCTACAGTAAGACATTTTCTAGGTTACGGGATGAGTCACAATTGAGAGATTTGATGGTAGTTTGGGTTATTGGGAAAGAGCATTGTGGCAGGTCATCTACAGTAAGACATTATCTATTGTACGGGATGAGTCACAATTAAGAGATTTGATGGTTGTTTTGGTTTTTGAGAAAGTGCATTATGGCAGGTCATCTACAGTAAGACATTTTCTAGGTTACGGGATGAGTCGAAATTGTGAGATTGAATGGTTGTTATGAGGAAGTGTATGTAGTCGGTTATTCACAGTAATACATTTTATAGGTTACAGGATGAGTCATATCAGCTGCATGTGTATGCACTATGTTCTTGTGTGTAGCATGTTCCCTTGGATTATGATGTGTGATACCGGATGTTGTGGCTGGTCATCTTCAGTAACACATTCTCTATGTTAAGAGGATGAGTCACTTCATTCGCACATTGCACTAGTTCTTGTGTGTATCATGTTCTCCTTGAACTATGATGTGGGGTACCGGGTGTCGTGGCTGGTCAGGTCATCTACAGTAACACATTTTCTATATTATGGGCTGATTCACATCAGCTACATATATGCACTAAGTTCTCTTGGACAGTGATGTGCAATCTTATTGTAGTATGCGTGTCTAATTGCGTGTGTGCTTGTGGGTATGTGCGTTTGGTGGGGTTGCGGGTGTGCATGCGGGATGTATGTGTTTGGTGGGCTGTGGGATGTGCTTGTGTGTGGATAGGATTAATAGTTAAACATCATATGAATTTTTATACTATATGTATGGTTTGATTCCGTATCTGGATTGTCTTGAAATTTAGTACTATATTTAAGGTTTGATTCTGTAAATTTTTTTTTTAATTTTCAACACTTGTCTGTCAAAGGTACGATTGCGTATCATAATTTAACATTTCAATAATTCAATTTAAAAAAGCCAATGTTCAATATATAATGTATGGATTTCAGCCATATTAAGGTGTTTTATCTCCATATTTATTATTGATAAAGTTACAATAAACTAAAGTAACAATTTATGATTAATTACATTTCAACTATTTCATTTGTTTAAATTTTGTAAGGTTTTGTGTCTTAAATATTTAGGTTTACTGCAAGGTTTAATTAAATGTCACTTGGTCAATATCCAGTATACAAGGTTAGGCGGAGTCGTTGTAAGTCCTCCAGCCTCATTTAAAGCTTAAAATGATGCAATAATTTATCATATTCTTAATTGAAACTTTTATTCATAAATAGGTTTTTAAGAACGGATGGGGTTTGCGTCTCTGATTAGGTGAAATGTCTTTACCCCAAATGGCTATTCTCCAAATTGCTTTTTGATCAAGTCCTACCTATATACCATTTGATAACAATGAATGCATTCCGCCTTTTCAATAAATAAACTGATGGCAGTTTTCTTCTATCCTCTCAAGATAAAACCTGGTAGTGGCCAATGTATTGCTCCTTTCATTGGCTTAAATTTTGGCATCGCTTCTTTGTCCTTTCTTTATAACATTTTATGATAAAAGCTGCATAGCTGATGTTAACATTCTACTGTCCTATTGAACGACAACATTTGACAGTTGCCAAAACATTCCTCCTGTCATTAACTTAATGCTGGCCGCGCTTTCTTGTCCTTTCTAGATAGCATTGGGTAATAATGGAAACACTCCGCCTGTCAATAACTAAACTGATTGTAGCCTTTCCTCTGTCTTCTCAAGATAATACTGATCAATCCTCACTGTGATTTACTTAAATGATGGCAGAGTTCTATTGTCTTCTCTAGATAAAATATGATAATAATAAATACATCTCACCCTTCAATTTTGCTTTCTTGTATCCTCTTAAGACAACACTTGACAGTGACCAATGCTTTCATCCTGTCATTTTTCTATAATGATGGCATTTTGTCCTTTTTCTCTTGTCTTCTCTGGATAACATTTTATGATAATGAATATATCCCAACCTTTCAAGGAATAAACTGATAGTAGCTTTTCTTCTATCCTCTGTAGAAAATATTTGACAATGGCCAATGCATTCCTCATGTCATTACTCAAATGATAACCGTGCTTTCTTGTCTTCTGTAGATAACATTTCATGATATAAAGGATACTTTCTGCCTTTCATTTAATAAACTGATGTATGCTTTTTAATGCCCCCTCAAGACAAAAGTTAACAGCGGCCAACACATTTCCCCTGTCATTTACTAAAATGATGACAGCGCTTTCTAGTCTTCTCTATATAACATTTAATGCTAATGGATAAATCCTGTTTTTTATTTAATAAACTGAGGTAGGTTTCTTCTAATGTCACATGACAAACGTTAACAGTGGCCAACACATTCCCCTGTCATTTACTAAAATCATGACAGTGCTTTCTAGTCTTTTGTATATAATATTAATGCTAATGGATACATTCTGCCTTCCATTTTAAAAACTCATGTAGCTTTCTTTTATCGTCATATGACAAAAGTTAACAATGACCATCACATTCCCCCTGTCATTTACTACAATGATGGCAGTGCTTTCTTGTCTTCTCTATATAACATTTAAGGCTAATGGATACGTTCTGCCTTCCATTTTAAAAACTCATGTAGCTTTCTTTTATCGTCATATGACAAAAGTTAACAATGACCATCACATTCCCCCTGTCATTTACTACAATGATGGCAGTGCTTTCTTGTCTTCTCTATATAACATTTAATGCTAATGGATAACTCCTGCTTTTGATTTAATAAACTGAGGTAGCTTTCTTCTATTGTCACATGACAAACGTTAACAGTGGCCAACACATTCCCCTGTCATTTACTAAAATCATGACAGTGCTTTCTAGTCGTTTGTATATAACATTTAAGGCTATGAGGTAGCTTTCTTCTATTGTCACATGACAAACGTTAACAGTGGCCAACACATTCCCCTGTCATTTACTAAAATCATGACAGTGCTTTCTAGTCGTTTGTATATAACATTTAAGGCTAATGGATACATTCTGCCTTCCATTTTAAAAACTGATGTAGCTTTCTTTTATCGTCATATGACAAACGTTAACAGTGACCAACACATTCCCCTGTCATTTACTACAATCATGACAGTGCTTTCTAGTCTTTTTTATATAACATTAATTCTAATGGATACATCCTGCCTTCCATTTTAAAACTCATGTAGCTTTCTTTTATCGTCATATGACAAAAGTTAACAATGATCATCACATTCCTCCTGTCATTTACTAAAATGATGGCAGTGATTTCTTGTCTTCTCTATATAATATTTAATACTAATGGATACATTCTGCCTTCCATTTTAAAAACTGATGTTGCTTTCTTTTATCGTCATATGACAAAAGTTAACAATGACCATCACATTCCTCCTGTCATTTACTAAAATGATGGCAGTGATTTCTTGTCTTCTCTATATAATATTTAATACTAATGGATACATTCTGCCTTCCATTTTAAAAACTGATGTTGCTTTCTTTTATCGTCATATGACAAAAATTAACAATGGCCAACACATTCCCCTGTCATTTACTAAAATGATGGCAGTGCTTTCTTGTCTTCTCTATATAACATTAATGCTAATGGATACAGTCTGCCTTCCATTTTAAAAACTCATGTAGCTTTCTTTTATCGTCATATGACAAAAGGTAACACTGGCCAACGCATTCCCCCTGTCATTTACTAAAATGATGGCAGTGCTTTATTGTCTTCTCTATATAACATTTAAGGCTAATGGATACGTTCTGCCTTCCATTTGATAAACTGATGTAGCTTTCTTTTATCGTCATATGACAAAAGGTAACAATGGCCAACACAATCCTCCTGTCCCTCCCGTAAGTGATGACCGTTTTCTATGGTCTTCTCCTGATAACATTCGACAATAATGATAGATACATTCGGTCTAGCTTTCATTTAATAAACTGATTTTGGCTTTTGTAACAATGGTTAATACATTTCTCTTGTCATGTACTAAGGTGGTGACCATTTTCTATTATCTTCTATTGATAACATTTGATAAAGATATATTAATAAATGCATTTCAATAAATAAATCAACTGGAAACAGTTGTTCTTCTTTCCCTTTGATAAGACATTTGACCACGGCAAATACACTCCTCTTGTCAATTACTAAAATGATGGCCACTTTGTACTGTCATCTTTAAACATTATATTTGATGACAATGAATGAATCAAATTCCTTCTTTTATTTAATTAACTGAAGAACGTTTTGACAAGTGCCAATATTATTTTCTGAGTGCGCTTCAAGTTCGGGGGCTTACGAGTAAGATCCCTAGCTGCGTCATACAAATGGCAAATACATTAGGTTCTTTGACATGTATTGCATGGTACCATAGGGTGTGTACGCTTGCAGGATTCCCAGAAAATAACGAGACAACGTTTTATTACAAACTAAACTGATTTACACGTAGTAATGATCAATTAATACACATGTGAAATTATATTGCAATAACATAAATACTTTGAGCGATTTTGGGCACTGAATTATGTGAGGCGTTTTTAAAGTCTTGGGTACTGTTTTATCAAAGCACTTACGAAAATCTTAAAGTTACGCTCAAATTTAAATTCTTTATAATTATTTAACAACTGCAAATTGGTGATGGATATGGTTTGTAGGAGTTTATTAACTGAATCAGTATTAGTATGGCAGCTCCATTTACCACACTTGATAATTGTAAACAAATTATAAAGAATTAAAATTTGATCGTAAGTTTACGTTTTCCGTAAGTCCTTTGATAAAACAGTACCTTGGAGTATATGGTTGTGGGTGTTTCCCATTTACCATAATGTATAATTGAACCTGACCGACTTGCACATATGTTATGTACTCATACAAACAATACAAGTGTAGTGTTGGTTTATTTTTCATATTTCAGGTTTCCTGACATTGAGAAAAATAATGATACCTCCAGTTTGATCAAATTGGTGAGTCAGCACTGTTGAAAGAAACAAAAGTGACTAAAGTCTCTAATCCGATAATTGAATTAACCCAAATTGACCGTTTCGTCTTACATGAATATGGCTTGCTACAAAGCGTTCATTCTTGCGTGGATGTTGTATCTTAACACTCTCCACACATCTATATCACCTGACCTCATTTTGACCTTAAATTTGACCTAATTTTAGACTTAGACTTATTGAAAGGCCAAAATCTTGGTAAACCGAAACTGACCGTTTCATCTAGCATTATTACGGCTTGCTATAAATTTTCACACTTGCATGGATGTTGTATTTGAACACTTTGCGCACACATATATCGTCTGACCTCATTTTGACCTTCATATTGACCTTATTTTGGACTTAGCATTATTGAAGGGCAAATTCTTGGTTAACCCAGAGTGTCCGTTTCGTCTAGCATTAGTATGGCTTGCTGCAAAGCTTCCATACTTGCATGGATGTTGTATTTGAACACGCTATCTGAATGTTGATTATTTTGTTTAAACATTTCATCAAAGGTGAGTGCCATAAAACATCCCCGTATTCAAATAATGGTATAAAGTATGCATTTTAAATTATCAGAGAAAATATTTAAATCTATTTTAAAACCATACTTATCCGCAAATGTATCAATGAAAAATTAACAACACTCGGGTTATTGCTATTTATCTATTATATCACGCGAATTTCTATATTTTAACACACTATTTTAAATGTTGGTATTTACTTTTTTGTGGTTTGTCAGCCATTGCATTGATGCTTTTGTATGTTTGTATGTATTTATGCTTGTTTTGTTAGATGGGAGATAAACCCAAGGCTTAATTGTTTTATCAACTGTAAATAAAGTTATTATTATTATTATTATTACTCTGCACACACCTATTGAACCTGACCTCATTTTGACCTTCACATTGACCTAATTTTGGAATTAGGCTTATTAACACAAATTGATCGTTTCTTCTTACATCGAGTCCATCAATGCATTGCTTTCAAACCAGGCAATTTTACTTGTTAATAGTATAATCCCCTTGCATTGTCAAAGCCATGTAACACTATCCAACATATTTTACAGAATTGTGGCCCCTGATTTACTTAGCTTTTTATGGACAAGGCTTCCATGGGGGCATAAGCGTTTATTGAACGCAGTCTTGTTTCTGTTGGGTCTTTTCTTTTATGTATAATTTAACCTGTCCGATTTGCACATAATTTATGTATTAAACACATAATTAATATATTTATACCAATTATGTAAGTTTGATACTGATTTCATCTTCGTTTTCAGGTTTCCTGACTTTGAGAAAAAATGACACCTGCAGCTTCATCAAAGTGGTAAGTCAGCACTGTTGAATGAAACATAAGTGACTAAAGTCTCTAATCCGACATTTAAACACATTGCAACCCATTATAAAATACCCTCTGGTTTAACATCAACAAGCAAACTGCTTAAGTTTATAGACCATTGGTACACTGAGCAATCACATTAAACACACTAGGTCAACAAACACATTATCTACAACCACGACATCTCAAAGTGGATTCAAAACGTCAATACTCCATACAGCGTCAGATGTGGATTCATCTGAAACGCAACAGCAGCGACAACATATGTGCATACCATATCATGTCACATTCAGCAGTATATCCCCAACAACCATAGTTAGCAGTTTCGGCTTCAATTCCACATCGTAGTTCAATTAATGGTAACTTCAGAAACAATACAGCTACATGCAGTACTTCAATGTCAACACCATAATTAATAGTACCATCAATAATCGGGCATCACCACCAACAAGTCACAATACAGTAACAGTAATAGCTCTGGTAATTAAATAAACGCAATATATCGTCACGAAGTGGGAGGGGATTATAAGAATGGTCATTGTCCGTCCGTGCGTCCGTCCGTACGTCCTTAACAAAATCAAGTCCGCGTTATATTTTTAACGCCTGCGCCGAATTTAATGAAACTTTCAGCAAATGAAATGTGTAACTAATTAAGACCACATGCAGAACCCACGTTCCAATTGTGATGGATCAAGGTCATGGTCACAGTTCAATGTCAAAGTTTGAACCTTACATTTTGTGTCTGGTTAATAACTTTTTAACGTCTTGACCGATTTCCATAAAATTTATTGCAGCATATAATAGCAAATGTGTAATGAATGCGATTGGAAATAACCCATGTTTCTACCATGTACATAGACTCGAGGTCACAATTCAAAGTCAATAGTTTGAGCGTTACAATTCCTGTCCACTCTATAATTTTTAATGTCTGGTCCCCATGGTACGAAACTGATAACGAATGTGAGACAAAGGGTCAACCTGCAGAACCAAGTTGCAACCAAGCAAGTTACATCTGATCAATGTCACAGTTTACTATTCATTAACGCAGCTGGGGATTAAAGCTGTCTTTTGGACTGCCTTCTATGTATGCATAATTCAACCGACTAGCACATGTGTTTGTATTCATACAAATATTGCATGTTTATTACTGATTCAATCTTTGTTTTTCAGACTTCTTGACATTGAGAAAAAACAATGATACAGTTTCATCAAATTGGTAAGTTAACACTGTTGAAATGAAACGTACATTACAAACATATTTAATTCGACATTCAAACTCGACATTCAAACTCAATACAAACCGATATACAGTTCAAAAGTCCATTATAGTTTCATTAACTGTGACTTTAGCAACAATGACACTACACTTAGTCCATTTTGAGTGCTATAGACCGACCGAATGTATGCTGTGTCATATTAGGGGGAATATTTATAGAAAGGAATATTGAATATGATGTACGTAACGTTTATATTACTGCGACGCACGCTGAGTAGTGACGGCGTCAATGTCGTGACATTTCTTTCATTCATACGCACATAGCAAGAAAACGGGACTGTCAGTTATTTTTAAATGTTCGTATGATATCATTCAAAGTATCTTATTTGATTAAGTGAAATAAAAACGGGGTTCTCGAGTCCGTTTTTGCGCTATTTTCAATCTACGTTATCCAGTCGGGGTAAAAGTACGCAACGTTAACGTTAAAGCGCTGACGGCGTTAAAATCGTTCTTAATTGTCCTTTATACGCACTTTGTGAATAACAAGACGACCAAAATCGTTTTCCGTTCCACTTTTCCATTCTTAATATAACTTTATTAGTGTTGCGATGGGGTCGACATTTTGCTCACGACTTTATGTATCATGGATAAGACAACAAAGTACTGGTTATATTATTATATACATGTATTATTGTGACAAACGTCGATAATCATCGGTCCCGAAACGTCGTAGTGTGAACCCTGTTTAGTAACGTGGTAAAGCAGCCACAGCGTATGTTCAGTGTATCTCTATACAGCATTATCTCTATACAGCATTTATAACGTTATGCATGTTACATTAGTCTAACTTTATCCAATCGTAAGTGTGTATTACAACGGTCGGGTAGATCTACACATTTTATCCGGTACACCGGTATCTGCAACGTCAGCGTATTTCAGCGTATTCTTGACCCCCGTTAACGATAACGATGTACACCAGCATGTTTGCCAACATTCTTTTACGTTGTCACACGTTGAAGTGTTTCTGTGAGTTAACAAGCAGCAACAACGACAATATCTGCAGAACATCATTTCATCTTAGAACTATGAATGTGGAAATATATTCATGTACTTCCATACATTAGCGTCATACCTTGCTGAAAACACAGTGCAAGCTCTTCAGAGCGTCCCTCCCATCAACAACAACCTCTCGTTAGCAAGAAACATTAATATTTTGATGCATAAGTAGTATATATGAACTTCACACAAGGCTGCCATAATAAAAAAATAATGTCTACGGTAGATAACTCTTTCTTGATATAAATGCAAAATTTCGACCTTTTTAGAGTTCGGATAGACACCTACAAATCACCGACCATGTCTAGTAAGTCAAACTACTTTGGCTAGAATTTAATGCAAAATACTCCCCTTGTTCGTCAGAAATATTACTGGTGTGACTAAACGTGTATTCTAACTGCTCTTATTTGTAATTCAGATTTCGAATGTTCCTACCCATGACTTGACAAAAAGTGTTGCAGTTGGCATATTCGACTTAGATTTACAAGAAAAAAGTGACTGCGCGTGCGTGAATCGCTGTATTTCAAAGAACAGTGCGGGTAAAATATGACTATTTTTAAATTCAAAGAGAATCTTGAGTGCATTGTATACATTTAGTCCATAAAGGACCGTGGTCCGTAAAAGTGACCCTGATATTATGTTTTACGTTGTTTTGTTGTTTTTACATGTACTTGTTTCTCCTATAGTTTGGTTCCCGTACCAAAATCATAAAGTTTGTAACGTAAGGTTTAGGGTCGGGAACCCGAATACTTTCTCCTCTTGGACGATCAACAATTAATTGCTAGATTATCTCTGATAAGTTTGACTACTTATTTGCCTCGCAGACAGACACGTCACTTAGCTTTTATGAATATTTTGGACAGAAAATGTTCATTAAATATTTAAAAATCGTGGGTTTGAATCCCACCCACCTGGTGTGAGTTCATATACGGTTGCTAGATTATCATCAGATTATTTCTTTACTATCCGAATTATTCTTGGTTCGATTTTGTTTTGATAGTTGCCGAAAGTTGCAAAACCAGGAAATGGCAAGAATAATATAGGTACAGAACTGATGGAGAATATCAAGCAATTAGTTTGTTCTAGTCGTACCATTATACTCTAATTTGATGATAGGGATCAGCAAAACAATATTCACATTACGTTAAGAAAACCCGATGAAGTTAACTTCGTCCTAACATGTCTGTAGCGAAAACATTGCTATGCATTTCCACAATGTCGTCGTTTTCCAGGTTACTGAAAGGCTAACCAGTGTAACAATTATTTCTTTTGTCTTGTTTCATATATACAACGTGTAACATTTTGTTTTCTAAACATTCATCAGTGCATTTTATCAAATTTGCAAAATACCTGCAAGGAAAACTTGTCGACCTTTGTCAAAGTTTGAGAGGCATATGTTCATGTTAATTTTTATTATGTGTATATAACTTTTTTATATTCAACAAAATATAAAATATCCATTTTCATCTAAGATTTCCATTAACGCAACTTTAGTTGACTCTATTCACTTACATGTTTCATGAAATATCAAATCATGAATGATGGATACTTTCTTTTTGTTGAGTATAATTACTCCGGGTTTATTAACTATGAAAGTTAAAGACCAGCCATGGTGCCGTTTTATCACAGCACTTACGGAAGTAATTAAATTTCTTAATATGCTATGAAACCTACATGTAAACATTGGGTACGGACATTGTTAGAGTTTGTCTGATTAAAACTCAACATTGTACAATCCTTTACCACAGCTTTGCATAGAATAGTACCCTGGCTAGCTACCTAAATTTAGGATTGTAAGAAATATCCCAACAGCAGCAGCAGAGACCACGCCAATTCCTAAGAATATCACCACCCAAAAACTATTCAACATTAGTTACAAGGTATAACTTACATTATACCACAAGTAATAACATCATTAGCAGACGTAGCACATTGCAGGTCAAACCCACATTATACCTCGTCAGCTGTAACAAAAGCTGCATGGTCAAACCCACATTATACCTCGTCAGCTGTAACAAAAGCTGCATGGTCAAACCCACATTATACCTCGTCAGCTGTAACAAACGCTGCATGGTCAAACCAACAAAAGCTGCATGGTCAAACCCACATTATACCTCGTCAGCTGTAACAAAAGCTGCATGGTCAAACCCACATTATACCTCGTCAGCTGTAACAAAAGCTGCATGGTCAAACCCACATTATACCTCGTCAGCTGTAACAAAAGCTGCATGGTCAAACCCACATTATACCTCGTCAGCTGTAACAAAAGCTGCATGGTCAAACCCACATTATACCTCGTCAGCTGTAACAAAAGCTGCATGGTCAAACCCACATTATACCTCGTCAGCTGTAACAAAAGCTGCATGGTCAAACCCACATTATACCTCGTCAGCTGTAACAAAAGCTGCATGGTCAAACCCACATTATACCTCGTCAGCTGTAACAAATGCTGCATGGTCAAACCCACATTATACCTCGTCAGCTGTAACAAAAGCTGCATGGTCAAACCCACATTATACCTCGTCAGCTGTAACAAAAGCTGCATGGTCAAACCCACATTATACCTCGTCAGCTGTAACAAAAGCTGCATGGTCAAACCCACATTATACCTCGTCAGCTGTAACAAAAGCTGCATGGTCAAACCCACATTATATCAACAGCGGTAGTAATAGCATAATTATACCTGGTCAAACACACACCATCAGTAGTAACAGCAGCTGCCTGGTCAGCCCCGCATTACATCATAAGCAGTGGCATCAGCTACCTGGTCGATCCCAAAATACATTATCAGCAGTGACATCATCTACCTGGTCAAACCCACATTACACGATAAGCAGTGGCATCAGCTACCTGGTCAAATCCGCATTACACCATCATCAGCAGTAGCAGCAACTACCTGGTCAAACCCAACTTACACCATCAGCATTGACAGCAGCTATCTGGTCAAACCCAAATTACACCATCAGCAGTGACAGCAGCTACCTGGTCAAACCCACAATACACAATCAGCAGTAACGGAAGCTATCTGGTTAAACCCTACATTACACCACCATCAGCAGTAGCAGCAGCTACCTGGTCAAACCCACATTACACCATCAGCAGTAACGGAAGCTACCTGGTCAAATCCGCATTACATCATCAGTAGTAACAGTAGCATTGTCAACCCAGCATTACAGAATAGGCAGGGGCAGCAGTTGCCTTGTCAACCCAGCATTACAGAATAGACAGGGGCAGCAGTTGCCTTGTCAACCATGTATTACACAATCAGCGGTAGTAACAGCATTAACCCCGCATTATATCATCAGCAGTAACGGAAGCTACCTGGTTAAACCCACATTACACCATCATCAGTAGTAGCAACAGCTACTGTGTTTGTATTCATACAAATATTGCATGTTTATTACTGATTCAATCTTTGTTTTTCAGACTTCTTGACATTGAGAAAAAACAATGATACAGTTTCATCAAATTGGTAAGTTAACACTGTTGAAATGAAACATACATTACAAACATATTTAATTCGACATTCAAACTCGACATTCAAACTCAATACAAACCGATATACAGTTCAAAAGTCCATTATAGTTTCATTAACTGTGACTTTAGCAACAATGACACTACACTTAGTCCATTTTGAGTGCTTTAGACCGACCGAATGTATGCTGTGTCATATTAGGGGGAATATTTATAGAAAGGAATATTGAATATGATGTACGTAACGTTTATATTACTGCGACGCACGCTGAGTAGTGACGGCGTCAATGTCGTGACATTTCTTTCATTCATACGCACATAGCAAGAAAACGGGACGGTCAGTTATTTTTAAATGTTCGTATGATATCATTCAAAGTATCTTATTTGATTAAGTGAAATAAAAACGGGGTTCTCGAGTCCGTTTTTGCGCTATTTTCAATCTACGTTATCCAGTCGGGGTAAAAGTACGCAACGTTAACGTTAAAGCGCTGACGGCGTTAAAATCGTTCTTAATTGTCCTTTATACGCACTTTGTGAATAACAAGACGACCAAAATCGTTTTCCGTTCCACTTTTCCATTCTTAATATAACTTTATTAGTGTTGCGATGGGGTCGACATTTTGCTCACGACTTTATGTATCATGGATAAGACAACAAAGTACTGGTTATATTATTATATACATGTATTATTGTGACAAACGTCGATAATCATCGGTCCCGAAACGTCGTAGTGTGAACCCTGTTTAGTAACGTGGTAAAGCAGCCACAGCGTATGTTCAGTGTATCTCTATACAGCATTATCTCTATACAGCATTTATAACGTTATGCATGTTACATTAGTCTAACTTTATCCAATCGTAAGTGTGTATTACAACGGTCGGGTAGATCTACACATTTTATCCGGTACACCGGTATCTGCAACGTCAGCGTATTTCAGCGTATTCTTGACCCCCGTTAACGATAACGATGTACACCAGCATGTTTGCCAACATTCTTTTACGTTGTCACACGTTGAAGTGTTTCTGTGAGTTAACAAGCAGCAACAACGACAATATCTGCAGAACATCATTTCATCTTAGAACTATGAATGTGGAAATATATTCATGTACTTCCATACATTAGCGTCATACCTTGCTGAAAACACAGTGCAAGCTCTTCAGAGCGTCCCTCCCATCAACAACAACCTCTCGTTAGCAAGAAACATTAATATTTTGATGCATAAGTAGTATATATGAACTTCACACAAGGCTGCCATAATAAAAAAATAATGTCTACGGTAGATAACTCTTTCTTGATATAAATGCAAAATTTCGACCTTTTTAGAGTTCGGATAGACACCTACAAATCACCGACCATGTCTAGTAAGTCAAACTACTTTGGCTAGAATTTAATGCAAAATACTCCCCTTGTTCGTCAGAAATATTACTGGTGTGACTAAACGTGTATTCTAACTGCTCTTATTTGTAATTCAGATTTCGAATGTTCCTACCCATGACTTGACAAAAAGTGTTGCAGTTGGCATATTCGACTTAGATTTACAAGAAAAAAGTGACTGCGCGTGCGTGAATCGCTGTATTTCAAAGAACAGTGCGGGTAAAATATGACTATTTTTAAATTCAAAGAGAATCTTGAGTGCATTGTATACATTTAGTCCATAAAGGACCGTGGTCCGTAAAAGTGACCCTGATATTATGTTTTACGTTGTTTTGTTGTTTTTACATGTACTTGTTTCTCCTATAGTTTGGTTCCCGTACCAAAATCATAAAGTTTGTAACGTAAGGTTTAGGGTCGGGAACCCGAATACTTTCTCCTCTTGGACGATCAACAATTAATTGCTAGATTATCTCTGATAAGTTTGACTACTTATTTGCCTCGCAGACAGACACGTCACTTGACTTTTATGAATATTTTGGACAGAAAATGTTCATTAAATATTTAAAAATCGTGGGTTTGAATCCCACCCACCTGGTGTGAGTTCATATACGGTTGCTAGATTATCATCAGATTATTTCTTTACTATCCGAATTATTCTTGGTTCGATTTTGTTTTGATAGTTGCCGAAAGTTGCAAAACCAGGAAATGGCAAGAATAATATAGGTACAGAACTGATGGAGAATATCAAGCAATTAGTTTGTTCTAGTCGTACCATTATACTCTAATTTGATGATAGGGATCAGCAAAACAATATTCACATTACGTTAAGAAAACCCGATGAAGTTAACTTCGTCCTAACATGTCTGTAGCGAAAACATTGCTATGCATTTCCACAATGTCGTCGTTTTCCAGGTTACTGAAAGGCTAACCAGTGTAACAATTATTTCTTTTGTCTTGTTTCATATATACAACGTGTAACATTTTGTTTTCTAAACATTCATCAGTGCATTTTATCAAATTTGCAAAATACCTGCAAGGAAAACTTGTCGACCTTTGTCAAAGTTTGAGAGGCATATGTTCATGTTAATTTTTATTATGTGTATATAACTTTTTTATATTCAACAAAATATAAAATATCCATTTTCATCTAAGATTTCCATTAACGCAACTTTAGTTGACTCTATTCACTTACATGTTTCATGAAATATCAAATCATGAATGATGGATACTTTCTTTTTGTTGAGTATAATTACTCCGGGTTTATTAACTATGAAAGTTAAAGACCAGCCATGGTGCCGTTTTATCACAGCACTTACGGAAGTAATTAAATTTCTTAATATGCTATGAAACCTACATGTAAACATTGGGTACGGACATTGTTAGAGTTTGTCTGATTAAAACTCAACATTGTACAATCCTTTACCACAGCTTTGCATAGAATAGTACCCTGGCTAGCTACCTAAATTTAGGATTGTAAGAAATATCCCAACAGCAGCAGCAGAGACCACGCCAATTCCTAAGAATATCACCACCCAAAAACTATTCAACATTAGTTACAAGGTATAACTTACATTATACCACAAGTAATAACATCATTAGCAGACGTAGCACATTGCAGGTCAAACCCACATTATACCTCGTCAGCTGTAACAAAAGCTGCATGGTCAAACCCACATTATACCTCGTCAGCTGTAACAAAAGCTGCATGGTCAAACCCACATTATACCTCGTCAGCTGTAACAAACGCTGCATGGTCAAACCCACATTATACCTCGTCAGCTGTAACAAAAGCTGCATGGTCAAACCCACATTATACCTCGTCAGCTGTAACAAAAGCTGCATGGTCAAACCCACATTATACCTCGTCAGCTGTAACAAAAGCTGCATGGTCAAACCCACATTATACCTCGTCAGCTGTAACAAAAGCTGCATGGTCAAACCCACATTATACCTCGTCAGCTGTAACAAAAGCTGCATGGTCAAACCCACATTATACCTCGTCAGCTGTAACAAAAGCTGCATGGTCAAACCCACATTATACCTCGTCAGCTGTAACAAAAGCTGCATGGTCAAACCCACATTATACCTCGTCAGCTGTAACAAAAGCTGCATGGTCAAACCCACATTATACCTCGTCAGCTGTAACAAATGCTGCATGGTCAAACCCACATTATACCTCGTCAGCTGTAACAAAAGCTGCATGGTCAAACCCACATTATACCTCGTCAGCTGTAACAAAAGCTGCATGGTCAAACCCACATTATACCTCGTCAGCTGTAACAAAAGCTGCATGGTCAAACCCACATTATACCTCGTCAGCTGTAACAAAAGCTGCATGGTCAAACCCACATTATACCTCGTCAGCTGTAACAAAAGCTGCATGGTCAAACCCACATTATACCTCGTCAGCTGTAACAAAAGCTGCATGGTCAAACCCACATTATACCTCGTCAGCTGTAACAAAAGCTGCATGGTCAAACCCACATTATACCTCGTCAGCTGTAACAAATGCTGCATGGTCAAACCCACATTATACCTCGTCAGCTGTAACAAAAGCTGCATGGTCAAACCCACATTATACCTCGTCAGCTGTAACAAAAGCTGCATGGTCAAACCCACATTATACCTCGTCAGCTGTAACAAAAGCTGCATGGTCAAACCCACATTATACCTCGTCAGCTGTAACAAAAGCTGCATGGTCAAACCCACATTATATCAACAGCGGTAGTAATAGCATAATTATACCTGGTCAAACACACACCATCAGTAGTAACAGCAGCTGCCTGGTCAGCCCCGCATTACATCATAAGCAGTGGCATCAGCTACCTGGTCGATCCCAAAATACATTATCAGCAGTGACATCATCTACCTGGTCAAACCCACATTACACGATAAGCAGTGGCATCAGCTACCTGGTCAAATCCGCATTACACCATCATCAGCAGTAGCAGCAACTACCTGGTCAAACCCAACTTACACCATCAGCATTGACAGCAGCTATCTGGTCAAACCCAAATTACACCATCAGCAGTGACAGCAGCTACCTGGTCAAACCCACAATACACAATCAGCAGTAACGGAAGCTATCTGGTTAAACCCTACATTACACCACCATCAGCAGTAGCAGCAGCTACCTGGTCAAACCCACATTACACCATCAGCAGTAACGGAAGCTACCTGGTCAAATCCGCATTACATCATCAGTAGTAACAGTAGCATTGTCAACCCAGCATTACAGAATAGGCAGGGGCAGCAGTTGCCTTGTCAACCCAGCATTACAGAATAGACAGGGGCAGCAGTTGCCTTGTCAACCATGTATTACACAATCAGCGGTAGTAACAGCATTAACCCCGCATTATATCATCAGCAGTAACGGAAGCTACCTGGTTAAACCCACATTACACCATCATCAGTAGTAGCAACAGCTACTGTGTTTGTATTCATACAAATATTGCATGTTTATTACTGATTCAATCTTTGTTTTTCAGACTTCTTGACATTGAGAAAAAACAATGATACAGTTTCATCAAATTGGTAAGTTAACACTGTTGAAATGAAACATACATTACAAACATATTTAATTCGACATTCAAACTCGACATTCAAACTCAATACAAACCGATATACAGTTCAAAAGTCCATTATAGTTTCATTAACTGTGACTTTAGCAACAATGACACTACACTTAGTCCATTTTGAGTGCTTTAGACCGACCGAATGTATGCTGTGTCATATTAGGGGGAATATTTATAGAAAGGAATATTGAATATGATGTACGTAACGTTTATATTACTGCGACGCACGCTGAGTAGTGACGGCGTCAATGTCGTGACATTTCTTTCATTCATACGCACATAGCAAGAAAACGGGACGGTCAGTTATTTTTAAATGTTCGTATGATATCATTCAAAGTATCTTATTTGATTAAGTGAAATAAAAACGGGGTTCTCGAGTCCGTTTTTGCGCTATTTTCAATCTACGTTATCCAGTCGGGGTAAAAGTACGCAACGTTAACGTTAAAGCGCTGACGGCGTTAAAATCGTTCTTAATTGTCCTTTATACGCACTTTGTGAATAACAAGACGACCAAAATCGTTTTCCGTTCCACTTTTCCATTCTTAATATAACTTTATTAGTGTTGCGATGGGGTCGACATTTTGCTCACGACTTTATGTATCATGGATAAGACAACAAAGTACTGGTTATATTATTATATACATGTATTATTGTGACAAACGTCGATAATCATCGGTCCCGAAACGTCGTAGTGTGAACCCTGTTTAGTAACGTGGTAAAGCAGCCACAGCGTATGTTCAGTGTATCTCTATACAGCATTATCTCTATACAGCATTTATAACGTTATGCATGTTACATTAGTCTAACTTTATCCAATCGTAAGTGTGTATTACAACGGTCGGGTAGATCTACACATTTTATCCGGTACACCGGTATCTGCAACGTCAGCGTATTTCAGCGTATTCTTGACCCCCGTTAACGATAACGATGTACACCAGCATGTTTGCCAACATTCTTTTACGTTGTCACACGTTGAAGTGTTTCTGTGAGTTAACAAGCAGCAACAACGACAATATCTGCAGAACATCATTTCATCTTAGAACTATGAATGTGGAAATATATTCATGTACTTCCATACATTAGCGTCATACCTTGCTGAAAACACAGTGCAAGCTCTTCAGAGCGTCCCTCCCATCAACAACAACCTCTCGTTAGCAAGAAACATTAATATTTTGATGCATAAGTAGTATATATGAACTTCACACAAGGCTGCCATAATAAAAAAATAATGTCTACGGTAGATAACTCTTTCTTGATATAAATGCAAAATTTCGACCTTTTTAGAGTTCGGATAGACACCTACAAATCACCGACCATGTCTAGTAAGTCAAACTACTTTGGCTAGAATTTAATGCAAAATACTCCCCTTGTTCGTCAGAAATATTACTGGTGTGACTAAACGTGTATTCTAACTGCTCTTATTTGTAATTCAGATTTCGAATGTTCCTACCCATGACTTGACAAAAAGTGTTGCAGTTGGCATATTCGACTTAGATTTACAAGAAAAAAGTGACTGCGCGTGCGTGAATCGCTGTATTTCAAAGAACAGTGCGGGTAAAATATGACTATTTTTAAATTCAAAGAGAATCTTGAGTGCATTGTATACATTTAGTCCATAAAGGACCGTGGTCCGTAAAAGTGACCCTGATATTATGTTTTACGTTGTTTTGTTGTTTTTACATGTACTTGTTTCTCCTATAGTTTGGTTCCCGTACCAAAATCATAAAGTTTGTAACGTAAGGTTTAGGGTCGGGAACCCGAATACTTTCTCCTCTTGGACGATCAACAATTAATTGCTAGATTATCTCTGATAAGTTTGACTACTTATTTGCCTCGCAGACAGACACGTCACTTGACTTTTATGAATATTTTGGACAGAAAATGTTCATTAAATATTTAAAAATCGTGGGTTTGAATCCCACCCACCTGGTGTGAGTTCATATACGGTTGCTAGATTATCATCAGATTATTTCTTTACTATCCGAATTATTCTTGGTTCGATTTTGTTTTGATAGTTGCCGAAAGTTGCAAAACCAGGAAATGGCAAGAATAATATAGGTACAGAACTGATGGAGAATATCAAGCAATTAGTTTGTTCTAGTCGTACCATTATACTCTAATTTGATGATAGGGATCAGCAAAACAATATTCACATTACGTTAAGAAAACCCGATGAAGTTAACTTCGTCCTAACATGTCTGTAGCGAAAACATTGCTATGCATTTCCACAATGTCGTCGTTTTCCAGGTTACTGAAAGGCTAACCAGTGTAACAATTATTTCTTTTGTCTTGTTTCATATATACAACGTGTAACATTTTGTTTTCTAAACATTCATCAGTGCATTTTATCAAATTTGCAAAATACCTGCAAGGAAAACTTGTCGACCTTTGTCAAAGTTTGAGAGGCATATGTTCATGTTAATTTTTATTATGTGTATATAACTTTTTTATATTCAACAAAATATAAAATATCCATTTTCATCTAAGATTTCCATTAACGCAACTTTAGTTGACTCTATTCACTTACATGTTTCATGAAATATCAAATCATGAATGATGGATACTTTCTTTTTGTTGAGTATAATTACTCCGGGTTTATTAACTATGAAAGTTAAAGACCAGCCATGGTGCCGTTTTATCACAGCACTTACGGAAGTAATTAAATTTCTTAATATGCTATGAAACCTACATGTAAACATTGGGTACGGACATTGTTAGAGTTTGTCTGATTAAAACTCAACATTGTACAATCCTTTACCACAGCTTTGCATAGAATAGTACCCTGGCTAGCTACCTAAATTTAGGATTGTAAGAAATATCCCAACAGCAGCAGCAGAGACCACGCCAATTCCTAAGAATATCACCACCCAAAAACTATTCAACATTAGTTACAAGGTATAACTTACATTATACCACAAGTAATAACATCATTAGCAGACGTAGCACATTGCAGGTCAAACCCACATTATACCTCGTCAGCTGTAACAAAAGCTGCATGGTCAAACCCACATTATACCTCGTCAGCTGTAACAAAAGCTGCATGGTCAAACCCACATTATACCTCGTCAGCTGTAACAAACGCTGCATGGTCAAACCCACATTATACCTCGTCAGCTGTAACAAAAGCTGCATGGTCAAACCCACATTATACCTCGTCAGCTGTAACAAAAGCTGCATGGTCAAACCCACATTATACCTCGTCAGCTGTAACAAATGCTGCATGGTCAAACCCACATTATACCTCGTCAGCTGTAACAAAAGCTGCATGGTCAAACCCACATTATACCTCGTCAGCTGTAACAAAAGCTGCATGGTCAAACCCACATTATACCTCGTCAGCTGTAACAAAAGCTGCATGGTCAAACCCACATTATACCTCGTCAGCTGTAACAAAAGCTGCATGGTCAAACCCACATTATACCTCGTCAGCTGTAACAAAAGCTGCATGGTCAAACCCACATTATACCTCGTCAGCTGTAACAAAAGCTGCATGGTCAAACCCACATTATACCTCGTCAGCTGTAACAAAAGCTGCATGGTCAAACCCACATTATACCTCGTCAGCTGTAACAAATGCTGCATGGTCAAACCCACATTATACCTCGTCAGCTGTAACAAAAGCTGCATGGTCAAACCCACATTATACCTCGTCAGCTGTAACAAAAGCTGCATGGTCAAACCCACATTATACCTCGTCAGCTGTAACAAAAGCTGCATGGTCAAACCCACATTATACCTCGTCAGCTGTAACAAAAGCTGCATGGTCAAACCCACATTATATCAACAGCGGTAGTAATAGCATAATTATACCTGGTCAAACACACACCATCAGTAGTAACAGCAGCTGCCTGGTCAGCCCCGCATTACATCATAAGCAGTGGCATCAGCTACCTGGTCGATCCCAAAATACATTATCAGCAGTGACATCATCTACCTGGTCAAACCCACATTACACGATAAGCAGTGGCATCAGCTACCTGGTCAAATCCGCATTACACCATCATCAGCAGTAGCAGCAACTACCTGGTCAAACCCAACTTACACCATCAGCATTGACAGCAGCTATCTGGTCAAACCCAAATTACACCATCAGCAGTGACAGCAGCTACCTGGTCAAACCCACAATACACAATCAGCAGTAACGGAAGCTATCTGGTTAAACCCTACATTACACCACCATCAGCAGTAGCAGCAGCTACCTGGTCAAACCCACATTACACCATCAGCAGTAACGGAAGCTACC
The DNA here is from genome assembly GCA_947247005.1 of Spisula solida. Lineage (NCBI taxonomy): Eukaryota > Metazoa > Mollusca > Bivalvia > Venerida > Mactridae > Spisula > Spisula solida. Next base: position 34,166,669 of record OX365947.1, on the reverse strand, counting down.
TGGTCAAATCCGCATTACATCATCAGTAGTAACAGTAGCATTGTCAACCCAGCATTACAGAATAGGCAGGGGCAGCAGTTGCCTTGTCAACCCAGCATTACAGAATAGACAGGGGCAGCAGTTGCCTTGTCAACCATGTATTACACAATCAGCGGTAGTAACAGCATTAACCCCGCATTATATCATCAGCAGTAACGGAAGCTACCTGGTTAAACCCACATTACACCATCATCAGTAGTAGCAACAGCTACTGTGTTTGTATTCATACAAATATTGCATGTTTATTACTGATTCAATCTTTGTTTTTCAGACTTCTTGACATTGAGAAAAAACAATGATACAGTTTCATCAAATTGGTAAGTTAACACTGTTGAAATGAAACATACATTACAAACATATTTAATTCGACATTCAAACTCGACATTCAAACTCAATACAAACCGATATACAGTTCAAAAGTCCATTATAGTTTCATTAACTGTGACTTTAGCAACAATGACACTACACTTAGTCCATTTTGAGTGCTTTAGACCGACCGAATGTATGCTGTGTCATATTAGGGGGAATATTTATAGAAAGGAATATTGAATATGATGTACGTAACGTTTATATTACTGCGACGCACGCTGAGTAGTGACGGCGTCAATGTCGTGACATTTCTTTCATTCATACGCACATAGCAAGAAAACGGGACGGTCAGTTATTTTTAAATGTTCGTATGATATCATTCAAAGTATCTTATTTGATTAAGTGAAATAAAAACGGGGTTCTCGAGTCCGTTTTTGCGCTATTTTCAATCTACGTTATCCAGTCGGGGTAAAAGTACGCAACGTTAACGTTAAAGCGCTGACGGCGTTAAAATCGTTCTTAATTGTCCTTTATACGCACTTTGTGAATAACAAGACGACCAAAATCGTTTTCCGTTCCACTTTTCCATTCTTAATATAACTTTATTAGTGTTGCGATGGGGTCGACATTTTGCTCACGACTTTATGTATCATGGATAAGACAACAAAGTACTGGTTATATTATTATATACATGTATTATTGTGACAAACGTCGATAATCATCGGTCCCGAAACGTCGTAGTGTGAACCCTGTTTAGTAACGTGGTAAAGCAGCCACAGCGTATGTTCAGTGTATCTCTATACAGCATTATCTCTATACAGCATTTATAACGTTATGCATGTTACATTAGTCTAACTTTATCCAATCGTAAGTGTGTATTACAACGGTCGGGTAGATCTACACATTTTATCCGGTACACCGGTATCTGCAACGTCAGCGTATTTCAGCGTATTCTTGACCCCCGTTAACGATAACGATGTACACCAGCATGTTTGCCAACATTCTTTTACGTTGTCACACGTTGAAGTGTTTCTGTGAGTTAACAAGCAGCAACAACGACAATATCTGCAGAACATCATTTCATCTTAGAACTATGAATGTGGAAATATATTCATGTACATTTGTACTTCCATACATTAGCGTCATACCTTGCTGAAAACACAGTGCAAGCTCTTCAGAGCGTCCCTCCCATCAACAACAACCTCTCGTTAGCAAGAAACATTAATATTTTGATGCATAAGTAGTATATATGAACTTCACACAAGGCTGCCATAATAAAAAAATAATGTCTACGGTAGATAACTCTTTCTTGATATAAATGCAAAATTTCGACCTTTTTAGAGTTCGGATAGACACCTACAAATCACCGACCATGTCTAGTAAGTCAAACTACTTTGGCTAGAATTTAATGCAAAATACTCCCCTTGTTCGTCAGAAATATTACTGGTGTGACTAAACGTGTATTCTAACTGCTCTTATTTGTAATTCAGATTTCGAATGTTCCTACCCATGACTTGACAAAAAGTGTTGCAGTTGGCATATTCGACTTAGATTTACAAGAAAAAAGTGACTGCGCGTGCGTGAATCGCTGTATTTCAAAGAACAGTGCGGGTAAAATATGACTATTTTTAAATTCAAAGAGAATCTTGAGTGCATTGTATACATTTAGTCCATAAAGGACCGTGGTCCGTAAAAGTGACCCTGATATTATGTTTTACGTTGTTTTGTTGTTTTTACATGTACTTGTTTCTCCTATAGTTTGGTTCCCGTACCAAAATCATAAAGTTTGTAACGTAAGGTTTAGGGTCGGGAACCCGAATACTTTCTCCTCTTGGACGATCAACAATTAATTGCTAGATTATCTCTGATAAGTTTGACTACTTATTTGCCTCGCAGACAGACACGTCACTTGACTTTTATGAATATTTTGGACAGAAAATGTTCATTAAATATTTAAAAATCGTGGCATTATATCAGCAGTTATAACAGCAGCTACCTGGTCAACCCCACATTATATCAGCAGTAGTAACAGCAGCTACCTGGTCAACCCCGCATTATATCAGCAGTTATAACAGCAGCTACCTGGTCAACCCCGCATTATATCAGCAGTTATAACAGCAGCTACCTGGTCAACCCCGCATTATATCAGCAGTAGTAACAGCAGCTACCTGGTCAACCCCGCATTATATCAGCAGTTATAACAGCAGCTACCTGGTCAACCCCGCATTATATCAGCAGTTATAACAGCAGCTACCTGGTCAATCCCGCATTATATCAGCAGTAGTAACAGCAGCTACCTGGTCAACCCCGCATTATATCAGCAGTTATAACAGCAGCTACCTGGTCAATCCCGCATTATATCATCATTAGCAGTAGTAACAGCCGCTACCTGGTCAACCCCGCATTATATCAGCAGTTATAACAGCAGCTACCTGGTCAACCCCGCATTATATCAGCAGTTATAACAGCAGCTACCTGGTCAACCCCGCATTATATCAGCAGTTATAACAGCAGCTACCTGGTCAACCCCGCATTATATCAGCAGTTATAACAGCAGCTACCTGGTCAATCCCGCATTATATCATCATTAGCAGTAGTAACAGCCGCTACCTGGTCAACCCCGCATTATATCAGCAGTTATAACAGCAGCTACCTGGTCAACCCCGCATTATATCAGCAGTTATAACAGCAGCTACCTGGTCAACCCCGCATTATATCAGCAGTAGTAACAGCAGTTACCTGGTCAACGTATTATATCAGCAGTTATAACAGCAGCTACCTGGTCAACCCCGCATTATATCAGCAGTTATAACAGCCGCTACCTGGTCAACCCCACATTATATCAGCAGTAGTAACAGCAGCTACCTGGTCAACCCCGCATTATATCAGCAGTTATAACAGCAGCTACCTGGTCAACCCCACATTATATCAGCAGTAGTAACAGCAGCTACCTGGTCAACCCCGCATTATATCAGCAGTTATAACAGCAGCTACCTGGTCAACCCCGCATTATATCAGCAGTAGTAACATCACTACCTGGTCAACCTCGCATTATATATCATCAGCAGTAGTAACATTAGCTACCTGATCAATCCCGCATTATATCATCGTCAGCAGTAGTAACATCACTACCTGGTCAATCCCGCATTATATCATCGTCAGCAGTAGTAACATCAGCTACCTGGTCAATCCCGCATTATATCATCATCAGCAGTAGTAACATCAGCTACCTGGTCAACCTCGCATTATATCATCATCAGCAGTAGTAACATCAGCTACCTGGTCAACCTCGCATTATATCATCATCAGCAGTAGTAACATCAGCTACCTGGTCAACCTCGCATTATATCATCATCAGCAGTAGTAACATCAGCTACCTGGTCAATCCCGCATTATATCATCATCAGCAGTAGTAACATCAGCTACCTGGTCAATCCCGCATTATATCATCGTCCGCAGTAGTAACATCAGCTACCTGGTCAACCCCGCATTATATCATCATCAGCAGTAGTAACATCAGCTACCTGGTCAATCCCGCATTATATCATCGTCAGCAGTAGTAACATCAGCTACCTGGTCAATCCCGCATTATATCATCATCAGCAGTAGTAACATCAGCTACCTGGTCAACCTCGCATTATATCATCATCAGCAGTAGTAACATCACTACAGGGTCAACCCCGCATTATATCATCGTCAGCAGTAGTAACAGCAGCTACCTGGTCAACCCCGCATTATATCATCATCAGCAGTAGTAACATCACTACAGGGTCAACCCCGCATTACTAGCTGTAATAACTTGTACGTGGTCAACCCCGCATTATATCATCATCAGCAGTATTAACAGCAGCTACCTGGTTAAACCCGCGTTTTACCATCAGCAACAGTAGTAACAGAAGCTACCTGGTCAATCACACATTACACTATCATCATCAGTAGCAACAACTACCTGATCAACCCCATATTACACTATCAGCAGAAACAGCAGCTACCTGGTCAAGCCCACATGACACCATCATCAGTAATAGCAGCAGCTACCTTGTCAACACCGCATCACAACATCATCAGCAGTAACAGCAGCTACATAACCCACCCCACATTACACAATCATCAGCAGAAGCAGCAGCTACCTCGTCAAACCCACAATTAACAATCAGCAGTAACAGCGGCTATCTCGAAAACCCAGCATTATATCATCATCAGCAGTAACAGAAGCTACCTACTCAACCAAACATTACACCATCATCAGCAGCAGCAACAGCTACCTGGCCAACCTCGCATTACATCAGCAGTAACAGCACCTACCTGGTCAACCCCGCATTACACCATCAACAGTGACGGAAGCTATCTGGTCAAACCCTACATTACTCCATCAGCAGTAACAGTAGCTACCCAGGTCAACACCGCATTACACCATCAGCAGAAATAGCAGCTACTTGGTCAACCCTGCATTACACCATCAGTAGCAGTAACAGCAGCTACCTGATCAACCCGGCACTATATCATCAGCCGTAACAGAAGCTACCTGGTTAAACCCACATTAAACCATCATCAGTAGTAGCAGCAGCTACCCTGTCAACCCAGCATTACACCATCATTAGCAGGAACAGCAGCTACCTGGTAAACCCAGTATTACAGAATCAGCAGGGGGACAGCAGCTGTCTTGTCAAACCCGCATTATATCATCGGCAGTAACAGAAGCTACCTGGTTAAACCAACATTACACCATCGTCAGTAGTAGCAGCAGCTACCCCGCCAACCCCGCATTACGTTATCATCAGCAGTTGCAACAGCTACCTAGTAAATCCCGCATTACACCTTCATCAGCAGTATCAGTGGCTACCTGGTCAACCCATAATTATATCATCAGCAGTAACAGCAGCTACCCGGTCAACCTCGCATAACACAATAATCAGCAGTAGCAGCAGATACCTGCTCGAACCAACATTTAACCATTAGCAGTAACAGCAGCTACCTGGAAACACAGCTTTATATCATTATCCGCACTAACAGCCGCTACCTGACATTATATCATCATCATCTGTAACAGCAGCTACCTGGTCAAACCCACATTATATCATCATCAGTAGTAACAGTAGCTACCTGGTCATCCCACATTATATCATCATCATATGTAACAACAGCTACCTGGTAAAATCCACATTATATCATCATAATCAGTAACAGCAGCTACCTGGTCAACCCCACATTATATCATCATCATCATCAGTAATAGCAGCTACCTGGTCTGCCTCACATTATATCATCATCATATGTAACAACAGCTACCTGGTAAAAAACAACAGCTACCTGGTAAAATCCACATTATATCATCATCATCAGTAATAGCAGCTACCTGGTCAACCCCACATTATATCATCATCATCAGTAATAGCAGCTACCTGGTCTGCCTCACATTATATCATCATCAGTAGTAACAACTCACATTATATCATCATCATATGTAACAGCAGCTACCTGGTCAAATCCACATTATTTTGTCATCATATGTAACAGCAGCTACCTGGTCAACCCACACTATATCATCAGCAACAGCAGCTACCTGGTAAAACCCACATTATGTTATCATCATAATTATGTAACAGCAGCTACCTGGTCAACCCACATTATGTCATCAGCAACAGCGGCTACCTGGTACATCCACATTATATCATCATCATCTGTAACAGCAGCTAGCTGATCAAATCCACATCATATCACCATCAGTAATATTATCAATCTGTTCAAACCAACATTATATAATTATCAGCAGTAACAGCAGCTACCTGGTCAAAGCCACATATGATCAGCATAAGTATCAGCAGTTACCTGGTCAAAGCCACATTATATGATCAGCACTAGTATCGCAGCTACCTGATCAAACACACATTATATCATCAGCAGTAGCAACAGCATATACCTGGTCCACACCGCATTACACCATCAGTTGTAACTGCAGCTACCTGGTTAGGCCCGCATTATATCATCATCAGCAGTAACAGCATCTGCCTGACCAACCCGGCATTATACCTTCATCATCCCCGTAACATCAGCTACCTGGTCAACCTCGCATTACATCATCATATTCAGTAACAGCAGCTGTCTGGTAAAACCCACATTATATTAGCATCAGCAGTAGTAACAGCTGCTACCTTGTCAACCCAAATCATATCATCGTCATCTGAATTAACAGCAGCTACCTGTTAATCCCACATTATATCATCATCAGCTATAGTAACTGAAGCTACCGGGTTAAACCAACATTACTATAGTATCAGCAGTAGCAGCAGCTACCAAGTCAATACCACATTCCATCATCATTCGTTACAGAAGCTACTTGGTCAACCCCGCATTACACCATCATCAGCAGTAGTAACCGCTACCTGGTCAAACCAGCATTACATCATCAGTAGTAACAGCAGCTACCTAGTCAACCCCGCATTACATCATCACCAGTAGCTGCAGCTACCTGATCAACCCCGCATTACAACATCAGTAGTAACAGAAGCTACCTGATCAACCCCGTCAACGATAGCAGTCGGGTCCGATAGCAGTTAGGGAACGGCAATATAAATCACAGTGGGCGGGGCGTAGGCGGGCCGCTCTCAGTCATTGTGATTTTAAACATGCAAAATCGACCTCAGTGATGGCAAAATAGACAGGTCTTTCACGTATAGGGCACCCGGTTGGGTTTCCCGCACTCAATTATTAACTAATAGTCTTTAAAAAGGAGTTAATCTGAGTGCCTCGTTTACATGTCACTATTCTCATGATTCTTATGTTGTGACTAGATCAAAGACACGTTAAGACAACAGAGAAGACAACTGTATTTATATGTTAGCTGTATCCAGACTTGGTGTTTAATTCAGAGACAGATACTGCCAGTGAATGGATACTTGAAGTTTAATTCAGAGACAGATACTGATAATGCCAGAAAGAGATAGGATGGTTAGTCTGATAGTTTCATCATAGAATGTAATGAAGCATCACAGATATACTATTCTCATACAGCAGTGGTATGTCGATATATCAGACAGTATGTTTTTATAGGGAGATAACTCGTAAAATGGTCAAAACTTCTCCTTGGTTGCAGGTATTGAGAATATAGTCCAGTTAGGGTATTGTGATAGTGACGTTGCAGTTTATGTGTACGCAAAAAATCACAACCATTGTCTAAACAGGTAGAGCGAAGTTTATTTTGTTAGTTAAAGGGAATATTTACCGGTGATTTAAACTTTTGTGTAATTGTTCTATTCGGCATCGTGATTGCATTCGCAACATTTTTCCCGAAATTCCCCTTACATTTACCTGTGTACAACCGATAGTTCACGTCCATTGTTATACCTGTACGGAAACTTACGGAAATATCTCCGGAAAAGTCCGATGTTAGAAACGAAGCGTGTGACGTCACAATCGTGCTATTAACAAGATGTCGGACAGCGAAGTTCTCCGACTCAGCTAATCTGGGAAGATATATACGGTCCCTGAGCTAATGAAACGATAAATTCTTCGGATACAGATTATGATGGCAATGAAAATATTTTGCCGAATCAATTCAAACCTATTATTAATAAGGAAAATCATAATAACGGCGACGAAGAAATCTGCCAAACATTCACACTGTAAATATCGCTGACCGCATTGGCTACACGGACTGGTAATTGACCTTCCTGTCGATTTTGATTGACAGGTGGCGTTAGCCAATCATATTGCAGCATTTCGGCTACGGTTTATTGGTTTTTGTAGGACACGAACTAAAATCAATGGAATTTGTGCAATATTTATTAAGCATTATTTCATTAATAATGAAGAAATTCTTAATACATTGGCACGTTTAGAAACTAGAGAATTTCAACTTAAATTGGTTGGTAGCGATGCCATGAAAGTAATTTATACACTAAATAAATTTATTAAACCCTGAGGACCTCGGAAGTAAGAGATACATAATTATGTATATTTTCTTAAATTTAGTCTGAGTTTGAAGCAATATCATTTATATTTTCCAAAAGAATTGACAATCACATGTTGAGAAAAAAAAGCTTCGTCTTTAATTTGACTCTTTTAAAATATGTCATTTAAAGCCCTAGACACGTGAAAGTATGTTATTGTTTGTTATAAAATAAGAACACACAAATCCCAATTAACGAGAACGTGTGGATTTTTTCCATAAAAGCTGGTTTTATAATGTTGAACATAATTATGTTGGTTTGATCTATGTAATAGTTAAAGCGCTCTTTAGTTGATATCATTGCTGTACTCAATTGCATTCAATCTCTAAAGCATAATTATAAAAATATAGATATAAAATTATATGTAAGGTCTAAGACAATTGAAAATCATGACGGATCGATGTATTTATTTGAAAGTATCTATAGGCACGGAAATACATTAGACATTCTGTGTATATCCGTGCTATAGGCCAGAGTACTGTCAGACATATATAACATAACATAACATAAAGTTTATTAACATATAATATTATGTATACATTACTACAAATCGTATATAGCAACACTATCTGACCTTGCGAAAACTGCAATCAAAGTAACTGGTGACACATTGTTAATTGACAGTAAACTTATCAGCAAGACACCGCGACCAGTCGTAGATCATAGAACCCCGACTGATTACCGCGGGATACCAACCTAAGCGATATCATCAAAGAATACAATGTATAACACATTGGAATTTTAACTGACTTATAATCTAGGACTTATAACTTTAGTTCTGGTATAATGGTGCATATAAAATATGTGTAGCTCAAATTATTGTACTTGACCCGACATTTATAACGTTATGTTAGAAAACGATTATGTTTTTTTATTGCTAACGCGTGATTGTACATTGGTAATTAGTTTATTTGTTAACTGCCAATGGCAAACCGTGTGCGCATATTACACATATTACGGAAGTTGCAATTAAATACAACCTTGTCACTCTGTTGCTAGCAATCAACAAAATGTTTGTCACTGCTTAGCGATAGAGCACATGGATAACACCAAAGATTCTTCCGTATTCTTTGATAAACACCAATAAAAACCCGAGGTAGAAAATCAGGAGATTGGTTTACACTACTATTATTTTAAAAAAGTTATGCACATTTGAATTTAATTATTAATTAGCACACTAACATACTGACCGGGTGCAAACGATGGAAGGCTAGTTTATGGAATATTTCTTTACACAGTGTATACCGGTATATGTAAATATATCGCTTGCTTAGCAATAGAAGATAGTAAGTACTATTTACGACCTTATAAGACTCATACATATTTAAAATCTGCACCACGAGGCGCTTCTTATGAGCCTATTTTCATGAAAATCGGAACTGGTCTCAGACACGGGTTTTTTCTTGTTTTCTCAAAATATTGATTTTGTACTTACAACCTTCAAATTCTAAGCCAGCGATATGTATTAACCCATAAAATCAATTATTTTTTACAATAAAAGATGCTTCTCTCAAGACAGGTAGTTAAATTTTCCCGATTTGCACTAAACTGTGATTGAAATCAACAGAAACATTCTGTTTGAGCACGCGGTTTGAGCGACAGATTAAACTGCGAGTACCGATTGTGACGTCACAGTCAGATTTTACGAAGATATACGAACGCGCTTCCGGAAATTTCCGATATCAGCGGTATCGGAAAATGTGCGCTACTCGTATATGATTAGTCGACAAAAACATCGTAAATACTCGTAAAATATCGGAATTTTCGTTTATGATGTTAAAAATAGACATTTATTGACCTAAATGTATAATGGAAACAAAGTCAGTCAATAGTCCCTTTAAGCATCAAAATTATAGTTGTTTGTACAGTATAAGCCTGTATAATTGGTTTAACACCGTTATAGTGGACTCGACCGCTGCGTCACTGGATTTTTATCCTGACTGGACTATAATTATACATCAGTAGTAAGTAAACATATCACAGACAATATCAGACAGTATGTGTTCAAAGGGAGATGAGTCGTAAAATAGTTTAAACTATGGACTTATAACCAGTGAGTGGGAATAAGCATCATGCATTAAGCGCTTCTCCTTGGTTGCAAGTATGGAGAATATAGTCTAATAAATTGACCCTTAATTCTCAAATTAACAAAACCGTCAACAAAATATATTATCTAATGGTTGCATGGAGTATAGCAAGGCACGTTTATTCCATTGAACTCTCAATTTCTTCAATAACAGGAGGGATACTCAGCCACCTGCCAAGTACAAGCCTTATATTTCATATAATAAGGTTTAAACCCGATGACTAAGATCACCATGGAAAAGTTCGAATGCGGCTTCCCTAAAGAAAACACTTTTTGTCCGCACAGGTGCAGATATATTGCTGGGTGCACCGTCGTGTATAAAATGCTCCGTTATCATGGGAAGCGTGGGTCTCGTCTTCCACAATATCTAGTCCACATTTACTTTCCATTAAGCCCGAGAAACAATTTATTTTGTTTTTCTCCTACTATATTTGTCATGGTATATTATTTCATTGTGTAACCGATAGCATGATTTGCTATAGTTGCTGCCGGATGCCATTACGGTCCTTGACTTGATAATAAACTTATAATCGAAGTATTTAAGCCTACTTCGCCTAAGGTTACAATAATCAATGTCATCAGAACAATGTCTAACTTGGGAAAAAGCATGTTTTGACTAAGTGTAGCTACATGTAAATGTTGGTAGTGTTTAAACATGAAAATAAGGTGAACAATTGGTCCTCTTTGATACACCTTGTACAAAACCCCACACACCAAGCACCTTGAAGAGAAGGCATGTTTAGCTAGCACCTGTTTGTGTTCATGCCAGCACCTTTAAAACATAATCGCATCGTACGCTAGCTTTTTAAAAAGCAAACCTTACTTGTTCAATTGGGTATATTGCCTGGTATGTTTTTTTATGTTTTCTGTGCTCGGCTGGTTCAGTTGGGCATTGTGCCTGATATGCTTTTTGTGTTTTCTGTGCTTGGCTGGTTAAGTTGAGTGCTGCCTTCTCTGTCTGACTTGATATTATCCTTTTGCAAATAGGGGTGACAATAGGGGTGTGTGGTTGGGGAGATATCTAAAAGTATATGTCTGACAGCAGTGTAGTGGAGGAGAGGCGAGTAAAGTATGACACATTCCGGACACAAACTGGTGAATAAATTCACCAAACCGAGCATCAATAACTGAATGAAATCAAACCAGCTGCGTATCAGTGTAGTTATTTGCAGTGACAAAATGTCAAACATACACAGAAGTCGTAAAATACTATGAGTAAGTCACTCAGGATGTATACCCTGAACACGTGGTTTGTTTATCCCAATTATAGGACAGTATAGACACTGAAAAGCGTAAAAAGAAAACATATCCTGAATTCTAGTAAACTTGGTTCAACTTTAACATTTCAGGTGTAGTTAGTAAATACAGGTGACAAGATACACACGATAAGCATGATGAAGAATAAATTAATTCAGACGAAATATTTTTTATTTGATACATTACGCCTTCTGTTTAAAGCGTAAAACTGTTATCTTACACATCAAATTCGGCATTACTCATCATTTAGATGTTTGTGGACTAGGAGAGCGCCACTTGTAGTCATTGTAACAGAAAATCTACGTTACAGTTTTGTTCACTTAAACTGTTCTATTTTATGGATGGAAGAGAGAAGACAGCTTGCTTTAATGTCTGAACAGGAGGTATCATTTATAATCCATTCAGAAATCGTAAGATATGACCTACACGTAGTTCAAAACTATGTAGCTGAACAATAACCTTTAGGTGCTAATCCAGTTCATTATCAGAGTTTTAGAACTTTAATTATCGCCATTGTATTTTGATTTCCAAGACTTGGTTATCAGACAGTACCAACTAGCTCTTCTGCTAACCAACATGCAAATGACACGGAAGAACGTGATCTGTACAACGTTCAAGCAGAGTATTAGTCTCGTTCCCGGCGTACTATGTGTTTTAGTAACATAGTGTTCTAGGGGAGGCAAGCCAGACTAGCAGAATATGTCAAAACTTGCGATGTACGAAACAATTGAACGAAATATGGGAGATGACATAATTGCATGTATAATATAAATGTATTATACATGTAATACGGGTACATGTAAATATGAAATATAGAGCAATTTACTAAGATACTACAGCGAATTAAATATATAAAATTATAAGGCAGTATGAGCTCGTACACATCCCACACAATACAGCATACATGACATAAGAACTTAAGGAGGTACGATGACAACAATCGACACACGTACTCTAGGAGAAAGGGGAAGAATATGGCTAATATTAATCGTGTGATTTCGTTTCGTTTACACTAAATACAAATATTTGATTCGAGCCAGTGCAATATTAAGGCCCTTGCTAAGGTCATTTGGGGTAGATGTTCAAGGACTGGTTTGTCCAAATGTGCGGCTGGTGTGATTTGGTATTCATAATATGACTGGCTGAATCATGACAGTGGGACTTTTAAAGTTAAAAATGCATCGTCATACCCCATTTGACGTTTAAAGTGTTACAAATTGTGAACAATGGTGAACATTTGTGAAATATTTCCGTATCTTATGATAGGAGAGGTTTGTTGAAGACGCCCGTGGATAAGTGTCAGCGTGCTCTGTTAAAGCACACTTAGTGGCATGGTACATTTATATACCACATACAGTTCTTCTGGTGCAACCCTATATAAATAAGTAAAGTACTAACTAGACCTAGAAGACGTTGTTGAAAATTCTAAACATCGCACTTGAATGTGCATACGGAAAGTTGGGAGATTCGTGGGTTAGTGGAATGGATAAAATACTACACGTTCATATCTTGCACCAGCTAAATAGGTTGTGTTAATCCTATGTTTTTTTCAAACAATTTATTATTCATGTATGACAATCCAGTTGACCTTATTCAGTCTTCATAGAATAAACCATCGACCATCTGCAAAAGGATAATATTAAGTCAGACAGGGAAGGCAGCACTCAACTTAACTAGACTAGCACAGAACACATAAAAAACATACAAGGCACAATGCCCAACTGAACCAACTGAGCACGAAAACATAAAAAAAAACATACAAGGCACAATGTCCAACTGAACCAGCCGAGCACGAAAACATAAAAAACATACAAGGCACAATACCCAACTGAACCAACTGAGCACGAAAACATAAAAAACATACAAGGCACAATGCCCAACTGAACAAGCCGAGCACAGAAAACATAAAAACATACAAGGCACAATGCCCAACTGAACCAGCCGAGCACAGAAAACATAAAAACATACAAGGCACAATGCCCAACTGAACAAGCCGAGCACGAAAACATAAAAAACATACAAGGCACAATACCCAACTGAACCAGCCGAGCACAGAAAACATATAAACATACAAGGCACAATGCCCAACTAAACCAACTGAGCACGAAAACATAAAAAACATACAAGGCACAATGCCAAACTGAACAAGCCGAGCACAGAAAACATAAAAACATACAAGGCACAAAGCCCAACTTAACCAACTGAGCACGAAAACATAAAAAACAAGCCACAATGCCCAACTGAACCAGCCGAGCACAGAAAACAATAAAAACAAACAAGGCACAATACCCAACTAAACAAGTATATGATCCGTCCAAGTCCAAACTATCAAAAAGCTGAAAGAACTAGTTTTAGCAATCAACATATCTGTGTGGAGGGACTAAAGCGAACTCTAGACTGTAGCCAATGTCACGGAGTAATACAGCGGGGACACTCGCGTTTCACTTGTATTTATCGTGATTTATGCCTGTTTAGCACATGTATTTCGTATGTACATAGAAAGGTCGGTATGGCATAGGTCAATACTCGCAAAGTCGCTCTTCAAACCTAATACCGTAACATCAGCTGCCAGACAAATATACCGGTACATTGCGGACGACCTTGCTCTCCTATTACACACACGACAACAGATGTAAGCCTAAGTCCCACTGAGCATTTTTTGCCTCGGCGATGTACTCACGATTGAAATTAATGAGCATCTAGGACACCATGAACAGGTTCCTCGTGGTCTAGGGGAATCTTCGGCGATGTGGAATTCCTCAGTAGGACCTAAGCTTAAGAAAACACGTCCACATTGGAAGCCAGGTACTGCATAGATGACCGTACTGGCTACCACCAAGGAAAAGACCAAAGTAGTCAGAATGAATGCACGGAGTACTGACAACATGGAGTTGGTGAAGTAAAGGGGACGGATTCCTTTGTATTCCCTGGAAGTGTAGGTGACGATAGATGAAAGGTAACAAGACATCGAGACAAGAATGGAAAAAAACAAAGACAGCTTTCCATTTTCTACATAAGTTGTGGCGGTCATCACATATAGCTACTGTATTAAATGTTTTCAGGTATATACGGGACCGATCCATCTAACTAGTAAACATGTATCATTATAAAGCATATCAATTTTGATATAAAAGATACATGTATCTCAAACTTATTAATGCAGACTTTGGAGTCAAACACAGGTATGTTTCAAATAACGCCCATTTGAATACAAATACAGCATACTATTATTTTTATTTGTATTTTTGCGTTTTTGCTCAGCCATTGGAATAAATTGTTGATGACTTCAACGGAAAATGTTGGCTATTGTTCCCTTTGTGCAATATCTCTACTTCTGTCAAACAACCTGACCTTTAAGAATTCTGCTGAACTTTCTCATCCACGTTTTCATCTTCGGAAGATATATAAGCATTGTTAAACCATTGTTATGATGTCACGCTATTGTTATCGCCGTCAAATATATGTTTAATATTGGACGGCTATCATTGGCCTACTGTCCAGTATGCTTACTGAACTGTCCAATATTATTACACAAACTTAGTCAAGATGCATGCAAAGCTACATGTTACATGTGGCGTGAACGGAATTTTAAGCTTCCTTGTGGACTTTTCTTGTTTTTGTCGAATATAGTTGGCACCCCATGACAAATGAAACATTTATAACATGCGGATATGGCAAGAGATTGTTAGCGGTGTATGGTCCTCGCCGTAGTAAGAAGGATATTGCGGGAGATTGTTAGCGCTCTATGTTACTCGCCGTAGTCAGGAGGTTATGGCAAGAGATTGTTAGCGCTCTATGTTACTCGCCGTAGTCAGGAGGCTATGGCAAGATATTGTTAGCGCTCTATGTTACTCGCCGTAGTCAGGAGGTTATGGCAAGAGATTGTTAGTTGTCTATGCCCCTCGCCGTAGTCAGGCGGATATTACGGGAGATTATAAGTGGTCTATGCCTCTCGCCGTCGTAAGGCGGATATAGCAAGGGATTGTTAGCGGTCTATGCCCCTCACCGTAGTAAGGCGGATATTGCAGGAGATTGTAAGCGGTCTATGCCCCTCGCCGTAGTCAGGCGGATATAGCGAGGGATTGATAGCGGTCTTTGCCCCTCGCCGTAGTCAGGCCGATCTAGCGAGGGGTTGTTAGCGGTCTATGTCCCTCGCCGTAGTCAGGAGGATATTACGGGAGGTTGTAAGCGGTCTATGCCCCTCGCCGTAGTCAGGCGGTTATTGTGGGACGTTGTAAGCGGTGTATGCCCCTCGCCGTAGTCAGGCGGATATAGCGGGAGGTTGTAAGCGGTATATGCCCCTCGTCGTAGTCAAGCGGATATAGCGAGGGATTGATAGCGGTCTATGCCCCTCGCCGTAGTCAGGCCGATATAGCGAGGGGTTGTTAGCGGTCTATGTCCCTCGCCGTAGTCAGGAGGATATTACGGGAGGTTGTAAGCGGTCTATGCCCCTCGCCGTAGTCAGGCGGATATTGCGGGAGGTTGTAAGCGGTATATGCCCCTCGCTGTAGTCAGTCGGATATAGCGGGAGGTTGTAAGCAGTTTATGCCCCTTGCCGTAGTCAGGCGGTTATTGTGGGAGGTTGTAAGCGGTCTATGCTCCTCGCCGTAGTCAGGCGGATATTGCAGGAGGTTGTAAGTGGTCTATGCCTCTCGCCGTAGTAAGGCGGATATAGCGAGGGATTGATAGCGGTCTATGTCCTTCGCCGTAGTAAGGCGGATATAGCGAGGGATTGTTAGCGGTCTATGTCCCTCGCCGTAGTAAGGCGGATATAGCGAGGGATTGTTAGCGGTCTATGCCCATCGCCGTAGTCAGGCGGATATTACGGGATATTGTAAGCGGTCTATGCCCCTCGCCGTAGTCAGGCGGATATGGCGAGAAATTGTTAGTGGTCTATGCTCCTCACCGTAGCAAACATATAAGTTAAGCTATGATTACGTACATTTTTCTTCATATAAAAACGTAATGGTGACCATGATTCAGTCTGTGTTGGTTTCGCTAGGACCACAATATATATATCTGCAAAGATACTAGTTGTCCTGTTGGTATACTTCTTGCAGCGTAACATACATAACCAAATTCTAAAACAGAGTGAATGTGTCAGGTCATCTAAAAGGTGTTAAAACTTACGGAAATATATCAGATGCCATAAAAGCAAGAACTATATACTTTCTTCCAGTTCTAATCCTTTTGATGAATAATATAAAGTGACTTGATACATGATATATTGCATTAAACAAACATGAGAGACTGGGCGAGTGTGTCAGGTTTATCTATGCCGGTCAACAAACACCCATACGGAATGGCTAGTTACAGAAACATCGCACCTTCCCCGTGCGTTTAAAGTCGACCATATAATCAAAACGTACATATCAAAGTAAATACAAGTAAAACCAGGGGCGTATTGTTCGGTGACACATTGTTTTACTCCATTTAACAATGTTAACCTTCTACAAATAAATTGCGCCAGTTAAGACTGATAAAGTGAAGACAAGTTGTAAATATGAATCTTCAAAATTAAGAAAGGTCAAGATACGCATGTCTTAGATTTCTGAAATGTGAAATACATGCACTCCCATGACACCATTCTTTAAAAACTTATTACATCAAAATAGTTATCAATATTTAGATACATATTGTGAAAAGACAGTAAAACTGGCACGGTTTATCTATACAGTTGTCTCATACAATCAAGATCCGCCCTTGTAAACTAAAACCACGGACTCTGAGATATAGAGAGAAATTTAGATACCCGAAGGTAGACATGGGATTCTGATTGTGCGAAGAAGGAATTTAATACGGATTAAAACTTGGATGCTTCCGTTTTTTTGTAAAGCACCCCTAATTGGCGTTTAATATACTCAACAAATAGACCGCATAGTGGGACTATAAATTAATTACATTATTTCGATTTTTTCTGCAATGCTATTTCCTGAATATTTAAAAATACATAGCGATGTGGAATAAACACTGTAATATCTTAGTTATCATTATAGGTAAGTGATGTTGACATTTTTACCACTAATTGATGCATGTAATGGAAGTGTCGCAACGGACATTGTCTCACGATTTTGCAGTATTTATTCCGGCGACAGAATATATATTTAACGCAATTTTGGTAATCCATGTTCGTTTATACATATACAAACATTGTCTTTTGTTGCTTCTCCACGTGGCGACAAGACGATTTGCTAATTTAGACTAATTTCTATTTAATAGTTTATTTTTTTCGCAATGTTTGAGAACACTGTCTCGTAATTGCTCTTTTGTATCAAACGCAGGAATGCTGGCGGTGCAATTAAAGTAGACTTTTATACACCGATATTATACCCAGAATGCATCATTGTGCTTGATGAGGACAACAGTGAATTTTAAACCGGATAAATGAACTTTTCATTTGTTTTGACTTTTCAAACTTATCAGACAACACATATATATCTAGCGTTTGGTAACCAAGAGCAATATGTTAAAAACCAAACTAAATTTCTTACTAAATCACTTTATTTAAAGTCGCACCTGGGTTTCAGATCACCTTTAAAGTTATGAAATTGAAACATTACTATTGCTTCCTACCTTAAATGAAAACATCATTCACGACCTAATTCCAGAAAAATAACTTCATGCACTAGTAGAAAATTGCATTTAAATTAATTAATGTATTTATAAATAATGTTGTGTCCAGCTGGTCCATATAACTATGACGTTACGCACGAAACTGGTGTCTTTTCGATAAAAAGAACGTAATGCCTGAAAATGATATGTCTAATTCATGTAAATAACGCACTACTATCAAGTCCTGTATATCGACGGAAAAAAGGCATACATGGAGCTTCGTTCGTATGTCCATATTTAAAGAATATCGTTTTGTATAAGAAATATATACTACATGTACGTTTAAAAAATTAAGTGACGTTAGAAAACGGTGTCACACGTTGCGACAAAAGCAAGACAGCGGAGTGCATAAACATGCTGTACCGATATTTTTGATCAAAAATCGCCAAAACTTCGCCAATTTATATCACGATGACCAAACGACTTGCCATCATGTCCCCAAACAACATATGCAAATAATAAACGTTTTGTGGAGATTTTAGGAAACTATCGTCGTATGTCACAAATGAGACCAATGCCAGAATAGGTATAGAAAAAAACCAGTTTAGCTATCACTAATAAATGCAATGACACTATTGTTTCAATGAATTTGTATCTAATATCCTAGTTATTAAAGGTATTATCGTCACTGAGAATTTTATTTCATTTATTCACACGTAATCTGGAATTGTCCCAACGTTATAATTACGTCACAAGTGGCGGCATAACGCAATATACTTTGGAAAAAAATATTATAAAGATCTAATTTAAACGGTATAGAAAGCGTACACATGTATTTATCCAACAAAAGTTAAAACTGGACTGCTTGGATGGGCGTCGGTACTGAAAAAACTAGCTCGAACACATGTCTTTTTATACCCTTATTTTGTTGATCAAAGATGTCTGTTGACTATATAATTTTTTGAAAAGGGTTGACCTCACCGTTTTTGTTATACTTAGATTTTAGACTAATGTCAATAGGAATGACCATTGAACACATAAAGTATCATGCATTGTTTAAAAATGGTTTCATATAATCATAACCTTAAAAAGAACATAATGGTGCCATAAATGCAGGAAATAGATAAAATGAACAAAATACAATGGTAGATCATTAGAAAGCCATGTATCTCGAAAACGAGCCAGGTGACATATCATTTTGATTACTTCAATGTTGTTCTAGAATATTGTTCTGTCATTTTAAGATGTTTCAAGGAAAATTCGATCGTTAGATCAAAGGTACGCGTACCTCCTTAAGGTAAAATATATCAAAGTTTCATAACGTTTCGATATTTTCGTGTTTATGCGACCAACACCGCGAACAACCTTAAGTTATAGTTCACATTATCTTTTCAAAGTAGCGACCGTCAGATGCGATGCCTTTCCCGTGGCCACCAAAACATCTGTTAAACACATCTCGGTACCATGATTCTTCGTTATTTTATTGGAAAAGGTGCACGGCATGTTGAACCTCCGTCAGGTCACTGAAATGATGTCCGATATTATTACCCCTCACTTTATTCGTAATGTTAATTTCTCATAGACAAACATATAGTATTCTTACTATTACGATCAAGCGGATCCATATACCACGTGATAAAACATTTTTTTACTGTCAGCAGGGTGATAGTACTTTTTTGACAGTACTTTTTTGTCAACCGTTGAAACTGACAAGATTTACTAAAAATAGCACAAAATCATTAGAAACTAATACGGACTGAGATTGTACATGTAAATTTATCATAACGGCAATCTAAGTTCTGCTTGCATTTGCTGATATTTTATTTTGCAAAATGGTTGTTATTTTGTTCGGTGTAATAAAATAAATAACACATGGCTGCTCGGGTGACAGTAAATAATACCAACCCTTGAATAGTCATATCACCCTCGGCTTCGCCTCGGGTGATATAACTATTCTCGGGTTGGTATTATTTACTATCACCCTCGCAGCCATGTGTTATTTATATACTGTTATTCTGTTAAAATATTGGCAACTTAAAAAGTATGTGCGCAAACATACGAATCAAATTAAAACAACTAATATGTCTGCATTAGAGAAGAATCAAATTTTCTGTGAAAATTGTTGACTTTATTACACATTCAGTCTTGTATTTTGTGATTGTATTGTCCTCTATCTTCTGTGTTGATTAGATGTCCGGTGTTGTATTCAATGTGTATGTAATTATCAAAGTACGACAGGACACCGGCTGATATTGTTTGGTTTATACACTGGTGAATCTGGTGACTTTAGAACTCTGACATAGTAAGATAATGTTATTACTCATGATGGTTTTTTAATGTTACTGTTACTTAAAACATAATATTACATACAGTGATATCATTTGAATTCGGCGAGATGAAAGCACGCTAAGAAAATTCTATTTTAAACGCATTTGGAACATTACTTTGTTTCCAAAGATCCGAAGAAAAGCTACTCCATGCGCTTTGGTTTCCTTCATATATTTTATTTTATATCAAAGTTATGACTAGAGTCAGTTGGGCACATAAATGCATAATCTAAGCATATCGCTATGGATAAAACTTTTCTATAAACAGCTCAACAAACGGACCGACTATTTTAGCCCCGAAATTTCTCTTCTTTAATTCAATGTAAAAGCTATTGACATAACATGAAACTTGCGAACTCGGAATACCGACGGATTATTTGTCCCCAACACTAATCATGACTTAAATACCGAATTAACCAAGCAATCAATTTGTTAAATGGCCCAAGGGAATACATGTATGTGCAAAACTGTATACGTGTATACGTGCAATTTCTGTGTAGCCATCGGTCTGTTTCAAACGTCGAATGGGAGAGATCATATTTGTATACAAAGGGATTAGTACCACCAGCTAGGTATTAGTGAATGGCAGGTTTTTACTTTCCATTCATTTAATAGATAGCTGGTGGGCATTTTGCATATGAATACGGGGATCTTTTCTATTGACATCGTCATTACGGACGTTCCAATGTATAGATAAAATATGTTAGTGGCGTGGATGAGTAAGTTTATCTCGCAAGACGGAGGAGTCGACAGGCGAAGCCGATAATTTCTGTTATTGTGCATTCAATGACGTCACAATAAACCACGACCTCGGACATTTTGATAGACGTCATGTAGACACAGGTTAGCCGTAGAAACGATCAACCGCCAGTTCATTTAGGATTGGAAAACCTCACCCTCGGGGATGGAACTTCTACCGGCAATTCTCATATAAGTAGTCCGTCAGATCACGTGGTCAGTTAACGTTTTATCACAAGCCACATGACCAGGTGACCTAATAAAGCAAAGGAACCCTGTTATCTGGTCGATTTTGCCATAAGTGACTTGATAAAATATAATAATTATGGTCGTGACCCCAAACCTTTGACGTTATATTAAATTCGCGTTTTATTCCTAACGCAAAATATGCCAAATTTTGTCCAGTGCGAACATATATGGCTTATCACTGTCTGAAAATGTAAATGTTTGATAGAATTGTATAAATTTTGTTACTGTTTAGCATAAACATTATGTGTGACTCAATTTCCATGTTTTATTTTTCAGTTTCTGTGAGCCTTTCACACAGTGTTGGTAAGTAAAGACACCGTACCAATTATATTCCTGGATTACGTTTTTTCAAAGCACTTATGGAAATCTTAAACTTACGCTTATATTTAAAACCCCTATACTGCTTTTACGACTAGTATGGTTTTGTATGAACTTGCATTACTGAATTGTTGCTATAATTGCAGATCCAGTTCCCACAATTTGTAGTTGTTAACGAATGTTATTGGACGTAAGTTTACTGTTTCCGTAAGTGCTTTGATAAAGCCTAGGACCCACTGAGGAATTCCACATCGACGATGTTCTCCCGATTTCTTCCGTCACCAACCGATTAATCACAATTCCTTCCAATATTACAAACTGTCTTATGACTTCCCCGAACCTTTCCCCTTGACCACGACGAACCTGTTCCGTATGTCATGAATGCTCAGTAATTTTAATCGGGAGTATAGTCCGTTAGCGACAAGTACGCAATTTTATTGAAATTTGGCATAGTTTGATAAGTATAGGTAACTTCGACATGCATTTGATTGATCGTCAAGGCTTATATAGCTGAGGCCCATCTTCTCATTTCAATAATCATTTGTACAAACACGTCTTGTATATCGATGTTTTTTTACAAGGAATTCAACACAGTTTATCCAGTTATTTCAGTAACCTAAGGTCAGCTTAAACATCAGTAATATTAACATTGATGTCCGGGACTCATTTTATATTCGGCTGTATTTGCAATGGTGTGTTACCTTATTTACATTTATTAGCCGACTTTTGCTGTTCTTGAAACTTGAACCACCCATGCGTATTTACTCTGTTTTAGGCTTACATGTATTTTTTACATTGGAAGTGAATGCAAAGTACACTTTTTTGTGGATCAAAAATTACGATTTATTATTTTATTTACCCATTTTTATTCTAATCGACATTGTACTTTTTAAGAGAGATTTAAGGTTTATGGGGGTCCTACCTGGTCGCTAACGGACTATACATCGCCGAGGCAAAAATAAGTGGAACCTAGACTTAAAACAGTACCCTAGTCAATATACATGGTCCCTATTCATTGCTCACCATATATTGAGAGCAAACTGTCCAGATCAACATTAAAAGGAAGAGGTTCAGCATAATGTTGAGAAGATGCTTTACATGAATCTGCTAATAACGGCCGTAAGGACTGTTATTGAATGTAATGCTGCTTTAACCTTAACTAAGCCGATTACAGTGGTTCAGCTGCAGTGAATAAGATTGAATATGTACTAACAAACATACATAAGCTCAAACTACATTTTTTTCAAATTCCTGTTGACAGTTCGAAAAATATATCGGTTTGGCCTCAATACGCCTTGTCACGCCGAGTATACATGTATGCAAATATGGCTTCTGCAGTCTACTTGCTGTAACCATATACTAATGTGTGTCCGTTCGAATACAGCAGCACCATAGCCAACCTTACACATAAAAAAATGAATGATGTATTATACTACATTTTCCCACAAATTTATATTTAGTCGAATTTTTACTTGACTCATACTGGACACTATTGTCTGGTGACGTCTGTTGCACTTCCCTGATTTTTGATACGATTTAGTTAGGCATTGTACTAATGTGTTAGCCTTCGAGAAAGACTGGATATTTACTTGGCATACGTTGGTGCGTACAATTGTTTTCTGTTTGATATGTTAATGATAGCTTAGCTTATCACAGAACCAAACCCCAGCAATATTTCTTTCATAAATAATTGAAGAGATACATACATAATTACTAAATGATTAAACGACCATTTAAATGTCCGATGGTCCTGATTGGTGTAAACGGAGGTTTACTAAAGTGTAAACGTCAAGTCTTAGCAAATCAGAATGTCTTTGGAATTATTTACATATATAATTACATACAGTTCCTTATAATATGAGACACGTTAAGGTGTAACCTTTGTTGATTTTACTGTGGTTTACAACACAGGTAACTGTATCATTAATAAAGAGGAAACAAAACATTTGTTTAAAAAAATGGTAATTTCTTAGAAACACCAGTATTAATGAAATGCTTATTCAAAACAAACTGCACCTCAGTGACTGCATGGTCAATTTCCCGTGTTATAAACCTCTCTAAGATATTAGAAATTTTACACACACAAAATTTGTTTGTTTTGTTAACTCTTTATTAATGATACAGTTACCTGTGGTTTACATACCAACTCTGAGCTCGGGTCACCAATAACTATAAAGAAGTAAAGTAGGAACATATCAAAATTAATTGGCTGGTGTAAGGTCTTTAGGATTATTCCTGTTCGAATGCTTTTTAAAAGGTAGTTTTCTGTTATAAATAACAACGTGGGTGCCAATTGTAATATACATTGTTTCTAAATGTGCCATTGTCTATATTACTAACATTTTATGATCATAATATATTTAACACGCACTCATGTATGAGAATCGGTCGGGGCAGCAATCGATGGTTTCAATGTATTCCCCCTGTAAGAATATTATTATTGTTTCAACACAAAACTATACAAGTGTATTTGGCAATATCAAGTTGTATTCAGCTCATTCAGAAAGTTAAGTTACCAATTTTCGAGGGCTGTTTTCAGCAGTTCAGCCGTTCAGCAGTTCAGCCACCCATTTTAACTTACCCTGGTCATTCCGAACCCACTGACAAAGTTATAAACACTGCAAGAGTAGAATAACATGTAATGAAACTTAGACAATTTAAATTTGAGTTACTTGTCCCATAGTTAAGACCAAAATTATGTTTATGGCTGCCAGAACAAAAACTTAACGCATTGTCAAGCGGCTGTTATTACTCGTAAACGTATGTTATAATTCTAAAATTCTATTTTGAGCATGTTACTAGTTTGTAACACTGTTTGTATTGCAGAAGTTTGTAAGAATAGTCTTATCACTGGAAGAAACGCGACATTATCTGCTTCTTCGTCACAGATTCCAACTGTTGCCCATGGTCCACAACTCGCTACACTAAACAATCAAGAAACGAAAGACGCTACCGGGCACCTGCTTGCAGGAGGCTGGGTGGCTGGACAACATGATAAGAAACAATATTTACAGGTAGAAATATATTTTATTATAATTTGCTATTTAAACTCACTGTAAATTTGTTAACTTTTTATATATACGGATACGTTTTATTATCTTTGCCTTTTCTAAACTATATTTAAATGAACTGGCAAGAAATGTATGGCAAGAAGGACCAAAGGGGCGGTAAACATACACTATACATGTGTTAGATAAAAACCCACACAACAGTATCTATATTTACATGAAGTAGAAGACCCTTGTCAATACATACTCTAATTGCACTGTAAGGTGACAACTGTATGTTCACGTTGTTTCGAGTTATATCACACACAGACACAACAATAAATTACAGATATGTGTGGCTTCACTAAACACATGTTTAGATTTGGATTCGTACGCTATCATTGTTACATTATATAGAGCATACTTCATTACCAGAAGTTAGTATAAGCTGATAACTTGCATGAGCGTATAAGTCGCGGCATGCTGATGGTATAGTTCGCCGGACATAACACTAGCCTTTGTTTACAAATAAAAATGAAAATAAAATACATTTTCGATATTCATTATTGTTCGATCTTGTACATAAAATTATATACTTTTAATGATATACTCTTTAAATCTACACTGATAACTGGCGGCCAGTCGACCGTGCAGTGTTTATAATTTGGTTCGTTTGTTTATTGATAAGGCTAGAGTTATCCCCGGCGAACTATATTTTGGGTTTGCTTATACTTAAGTTAATAACATTGACGCTGAATGAGTCATACACATGAACAGTTTGTCCTTGGAAGATATGTATATTATATTCAATGCATATAGTATCTAGACCGCATTATAGAGTTATTGTGATGTAGATAGCGTTAGTATTAAATGCCCTATCAGTCAGACAAGATACAGTTTTGGAATATTTTAAGTACAAGAGATAAATATATAACTTGATAAGTAGCAAAATAAACAATGATGGTCATTAATTTCTATAAGCAAACACGAATTTGATAACACGGCATTAATATGTCAGTACAGCACTTAATATTGCGTATTACCCTAATTTCCCTTTATTCATGTCAAGTATGTGTACTCATTTAAATATCTCGTCTTTATATGCCCCTTCAACTTTGTCAATTTAATGCAACATGTTTTTGTTTGGTAAATAATACATTGTATGATGGTATAGTACAGAACATTTGATATGGAACTAATTAATTATCGTGTGTTTTTGTTATTGTAACTTTAGAATGTTTTGATAAGTTAAAATAACAACTCTGACTGGACAACATATAAGCACGTATATTCGAGGATTCCATGTTAAATGCTCTGAGCTATAGTGCGAGCTTCCAAGTAATGTTCCTTGGATATATACACTAGGTACATAATATATAATTCGGCATGATTCTGATATCAAGGATAACTGTTATATTCCGAATATTTGTTAGGATTTTTGTTCGTATGTATGTATCATGCGAAAGGAAAGTCATATGCACATTTTCTGATTATATGCTAATAGCACAAGTCTAAAGAATGTATCCATCCATCCGTCCGACAAATCGACCGCCCACCCGCCTGTCCGTCCGTCCATCCATCAATCCAAAAAGCTCATCTGATAGTTTATCTTTCGTCGCTTGATAATGATTTGCACAACACACTAAGTCAAGTTTGGTCACTTGGAGGTTTTTTGTTTCATTTATTTCGTCTGGTCAAGCTCTATAACATTGTTTTTCTTTTGTGACATTTGTAACTAAAGTAAATCCGATTAGATAATTTACACACCGTCGCAGTTTAAGCACCAATGGTATTGCAAGATTCACATCGTGTGGCATGAATCTTGATGAATAACCTGAGCATTCGTGACGAGTATGCTTATAATTTTACTGTATGCTGATAACATAGTGTGTACCAACAAAGAACTGCTTTTCCCTTACAGATAGAGTTTGATTCTCCGAATGTTGTACGTGGTCTGATCACGTGTTTCCCTTACAGATAGAGTTGATTCTCCGAGTGTTGTACGTGGTCTGATCACTTGTTTCCCTTACAGATAGAGTTTAATTCTCCGAGTGTTGTACGTGGTCTAATCACTTGTTTCCCTTACAGATAGAGTTTGATTCTCCGAGTGTTGTACGTGGTCTAATCACTTGTTTCCCTTACAGATATAGTTGATTCTCCGAGTGTTGTACGTGGTCTGATCACTTGTTTCCCTTACAGATAGAGTTTAATTCTCCGAGTGTTGTACGTGGTCTAATCACTTGTTTCCCTTACAGATAGAGTTTGATTCTCCGAGTGTTGTACGTGGTCTAATCACTTGTTTCTCTTACAGATATAGTTAGATTCTCCGAGTGATGTACGTGGTCTGATCACTTGTTTCCCTTACAGATAGAGTTTGATTCTCCGAGTGATGTACGTGGGCTGATCACTTGTTTCTCTTACAGATAGAGTTTGATTCTCCGAGTGTTGTACGTGGGCTGATCACTCAGGGGAGAAATGGATGCTGTCAAGACTGGGTTAAAGATTATAAAATATCATACAGTAAGGATTGTAAGACCTGGACACCATTTGATAATGGAAATGTAAGTACATTTGTAGTTAACTTATACCCTTAAGTCGTTTATCACATGTGTTAGGTATCGCATGTGTTAGGTATCTCATGTGTTAGGTATCACATGTGTCAGGTATCTCATGTGTTAAGTATCACATGTGTTAGGTATCGCACGTGTTAGGTATATCATGTGTTAAATATCTCATGCTTCAGAAGGATATTTCTATCAGATGTATGATACTTCTTTTTGTTCATATAGCATCAACAACAACAACAACTGTCACACGTCTTGTTTCACAGTATCTAGTGCTCTGTTGTGTCAATTACTAGTACTTTCTGTATCTTCTGTTCTCTCGTTTTGTTTATGCAATAAACTATACACTAAACTGTTCAGAATAACTGCACATGTTTTATATAAGGAAGGTTTTAAAGAGGCTTTAAAGAAGCTTCCTATTTCATTGTGCGATGACCGGACAATGTACAGACTCTATGATATGCCTAACCTCAAGCCTTTTTGAACGGCTCGTCTGTTACATTGTCTTGTCGTACCCTTAAATGTTTTGCTCTCTTATTGCTCTGACATCTGATAGGTTATTGAGTACTTTCTGAGCTACTCGATGGACGTTATGTATATAATGTTTCATGTTTTACATTCTTATATGTCACTGTGGCCTTTTTGTTAGATGGTATTACATGGCGGGAAACTTTTATTTACACTGTAATGTGCTATAAGGTTGTATATTGGTTAAGTGTGAGGTTTGGTGCACTGTAAAACGTTTAAGCCCCCAGTGACATTTGTCGCTGTCCGTACCAAGGCGGAAGCCCAACCTTCTTCTATGTATGTATTGTCCACTTTATAGTAAAATTACAAAAATACAAAAATATTTCGCCATTTGACCTTTTTGTTGAACTTTGTTCATTTTGTATGTGCCATTCTGCAATTTCGTTGTCCGGCAAAGGGCTGATTCGTATCTTTCAAAATTGCATGTACACTATATATATGTTGTAGATTGTCCTTGTGGTGTGTGGTGTCCGGTTGTTTTTACGTCACATGGCTCTCGTTCCGTTTTAGTTTGACTGACTGAGGCGGCATACTTTCAGGACGGGATGCCGTGTTTTCAGTGCTGTGTGTGTTTTCAATGTTTTCTGTGCTCGGCTGGTTAAGTTGAGTGCTGCCTTCCCTGTCTGACTTAATATAATCTTTTTTAAAGAAAGTTTTAATATAGCAAAATCCGTCTGTCGTTATTTTCCCCTGCAATTTATGTTCTCTTGTGTTGTTCGTTGTTTACTGAACTAAGATGGCCGTCACCTGATTTATGTTATTCAGTAAATAGACAGGTACCCTTCTTCATTCATACTAAAGCGTTTGCCTGAGTACCCGACTGAAAATATTCCTAAAATCCAAATCTGTAAAATATTCTATTCTTCTATTATTCTATTCTTTGTTTGTGTCACGTGGTAAAGTCATAACATTGGTTATTTTTCTACATTTTAGACTTTCACAGGTAACACGGACCAAGATACGCAAGTGGAAAACATGTTCAAATGTCCTATAACAGCAAAATGTATCCGACTTGAACCAAATACATTTAACAATAAAATAGCAATGAGGGTCGATGTACTCGGATGTCCAATTACACCTGCACCATCAGCAACAACACCATCTACTACAACACCAACCCCCACGACGACATCGACAACTCCGACGACGACTTCGACAACCCCGACGACGACTTCGACAACCCCGACGACGACATCAACAACCCCGACGACGATATTGACCACCCCAACGACGACATCGACAACTCCGACGACGACATCAACAACCCCGACGACGACATCAACAACCCCGACGACGACATCAACAACACCGACGACGACATCAACAACCCCGACGACGACATCAACAACCCCGACGACGACATCAACCACATCAACAACCCCTACAACCCCGACGACATCAACAACCACATCTTCGACGACGACAACCCCTACAACGACAGCTACAACTGTAACATCAACTTTGCCAACAACAACAACGACAGGTTAGAAAAATATAGAATAGCATACTTTAACTTCGATGGCCTAGACTAAATAGTTAGTGAACTTAGTGGAAAGACTAGTGTTTTTACTAGTATTTTTTGTTATAATCGTCTATTTAATTCATTCATGTTTGTTTCTTTCATAAATTATTTGACTATTACTGACCAATATACTATTTCAATATTTCAGTGACCTGACTAATCAATTAACACATTTGCTAAATATAATCATATTACATGTGTCAATTACTTTATTTACGGAGTAATTTAAGAAGCATCGACGGAGTTGAATTTGATACATTACATACTAAATTAAGGAAAAAAACATTAAAATCGAAATTCGATTTGGCATTTTGTGAAGATTTGCTTCTTTTCGATTCAAAGGATGTTAAAAAAAAAAAATGCAACTGACGCTCCTACATTTTATTGACAAAATGATTTACAATAAAACCCACAGAAATCCATAAATGATGAACCCTCCTTCACACAATGCATACTAATTTACTTTTGAATTAAAGACCAAAAATACATTCTGACTCTCACATGTACTGCAAAATATGGCAGGCAACATAGGTTCATAGAAACGTACATACACTCTACCGAATGCGGTTTGTATATTAAAAATACATTTTGACCAAACAGACTACACTTACCAAGCTTGATGCACGAACATCCCAAAAATACAAAATATATGCATGAAGTTGCATTTCTTTTCGATCACCACGAATACAAAACTGTACTGCATGTGTTATGGAACATGGTAAGAGTGTGTCAGATACTCAAACAATACACTTGTCTGTAAATTTCAGCACCAAGTACAACGACAGGTTGTCAGGACAGTCATAACGTGGATTGTAAAATGATGAGTACATACTTGAGCATATGCAGCAAACCAAGTGTAGCTTCACTGTATTGTCCTCTGTATTGTGGAATTTGTGGTCCGACAACAACCACTTTACCAACAACAACCTCCACTCCGTCATCAACTTCAACAACAACAACATCGACAACGTCGACAACTACAACACCGACTACGACGCCACCCACGTCTACACCAAGTTCGACAGTAACATCAACTTCCCCTGTGTCTACTACTAGTAACTCTTGCATGGACAAACCTGGAACGGATTGTCACTTGCTGAATTCCACATTAAACTTGTGTGCTAATACTGCTATGGCTCAATCATATTGTCCAAAATATTGTGGAGTATGTGGACAAACAGCAATGACACAGCTTATACAATCTACAACCACCGTAGCGCCATCAACTTCATCCGTCTCTACATCATCGTCACCAACATCCACATCTTCTACACCAAGTAGCTCATCGTCATCATCGTCATCAGCATCATCCAGCTTAACGTCAACAACGCCATCAAGCACATCATCGATGTCGACATCCACACCACCAGTGTCTACTACCCCGAATGGATGCATTGATAAACCAGGAGTTGACTGTAATTTATTAGACGCACATCTGCATATATGCAAGGATTTACAGCTTGCTCAATCGCATTGTCCAAAATATTGTGGATTATGTAGTTCCACATCAGCCACGTCAGCAATGTCATCATCACCAGCCTCATCATCAGCATCTAGTACACTGACAAGTTCTACTGGTTCAACTTTGACAATGACACCATCCTCTTCCAGTATGCCAACTTCAGCATCATCTTCATCTAGTACGCCTACAACATCAACAGTACCATTATCGTCAACGGCTTCAGGTACGTCATAATTCCACTGAGGACGAGTAATCTAGCAAACAAAAACTTTCGGAGTTTGTGCTTATTATACGTATTTAGATGTACATTTTTGTACAGCATGAACTTTATTGATTCCCATATCGTAACAGAATTTTCATATTTACTGTGCTTTAGGATACGATCGGTTTTTTTGTGGTTTAACAATCAACAAATTGGTTTGGTCGTTGGTATACATAACACACACACATACTCAAATAGAATAGCTACAAACAACGAGGTTGAAACTGTCTTTAATTTTAAATATACCAAGTATATATATTTGCATATTTTCATATTCACATTTTTATAGGTTCCACACTTACTACAACCGGATGCATGAATGGACACGGCGTCGATTGCAACCTGCTAAATTCCACCCTTGGTATCTGTAACAGTCTTACGATGGCTATGCAATACTGTCAAAAATATTGTGGTTACTGCTTAAGTACACCGATCTTTGCATCTTCGTCTTCTACTAATGGACAGACGACAACTGTAAGTCTTCAGACAACATCGGGCATTGTGACGACAACGAAAGCTCAAACTACCACTCCAGTTCAGACGATAACACAAGGTCAAACGACAACTCCAATTCAGACTACAACGCAAGGCAAAACGACAACGCCAGTTCAGACGACAACGCTTGGCCAAACAACAACACCTGTTCAGACGACAACGCCAGTTCAGACGACAACACAAGGCCAAACGGCGACTCTAGGCCAAACGACGACTCAGGGCAAGACGACTACACAAGGTAAGATAACACAAAATAGTCAAACATTATACAAATGTAGTAAAGTGATAGATGTCCAACAGTGAAGTTGTAAGAAACAGTGTTTCGATGCTACTTTCAATTTCGTTTTAATCACATACGACGGCCAGTTAAACCTAACCATTTTAAATGGAAATAATATTTATCAGGTAAATACGGTTCTCTTCAGCACGTGACTGATCTCTCATAATGTAGTTGGCATGACAATGGCCGAAGTCAAGAATAACACAGTTTGCCTGTCTCTACAGCAACAAAAGAATAATATAAAGTCGGTCAGGTAAGGCAGCACCCCATTTAACAAGCCGAGCACAGAAAACATAAAAAATCACATACCACAATTACACGGCACAATGCACAACACATAACCGAACGAGAAAATGAACTGCCCAAGACCCAGCTGTCAAACAGCTGAATTACATGTAACTAGTTTTAATAAATACTGTAGTTAAAGAATAAGGTCAATAAGAACAACGCGGGTCTGCAAGTCTATCATTCTTACATCTGTGCTATCCGTTCCGGTTCACATGCGGTTCCATCTATAGAGATTATTTTTGAAACTGTTTTTCAGGTGTGACCTTAACGACGTCATCGTGCTCTGACAAACCAGGTATAGACTGTAAACTTCTAGATGCTTCTCTGGGAATATGCGCAAAACCGAGCACGGCGGTACTATATTGTATAAAATATTGTGGACTATGTCATTATACACCAACCACTTCATTAACAACTGCGGGTCAAGCTACCACAGCAGGGTCATCAACAACTGCGGGACAATCTACTACAGCAGGTTCGTCAACAACAGCGGGAAAATCTTCTACAGCTGGTCCGTCGACAACTGCGGGACAATCTACTACAGCAGGTTCGTCAACAACAGCGGGACAATCTACCACAGCAGGTTCGTCAACAACGACGGGACAATCTACTACAGCGAGGTCGTCAACAACAGCGGGACAATCTACTACAGCAGGTTCGTCAACAACAGTAGGACAATCTACTACAGCAGGTTCGTTAACAACGGCGGGACAATCTACTACAGCAGGTTCGTCAACAACAGCGGGACAATCTACTACAGCAGGTTCGTCGACAACTGCGGGACAATCTACCACAGCAGGTTTGTCGACAACTGCGGGACAATCTACTACAGCAGGTTCGTCGACAACTGCGGGACAATCTACTACAACAGGTTTGTCGACAACTGCGGGACAATCTACCACAGCAGGTTCGTCGACAACTGCGGGACAATCTACTACAGCAGGTTCGTCGACAACTGCGGGACAATCAACTACAGCAGGTTCGTCAACAACAACGGGACAATTTACTACAGCAGGTCTGTCGACAACTGCGGGACAATCTACTACAGCAGGTTCGTCAACAACAGCGGGACAATCTACTACAGCAGGTTTGTCGACAACAGCGGGACAATCTACTACAGCAGGTTCGTCAACAACAGCGGGACAATCTACCGCAGCAGGTTTGTCGACAACTGCGGGGCAATCTACTACAGCAGGTTCGTCAACAACAGCGGGGCAATCTACCACAGCAGGTTTGTCAACAACGGCGGGTCAATCTACCACAGCAGGTTTGTCAACGACGGCGGGACAATCTACTACAGCAGGTTCGTCGACAACTGCGGGACAATCTACTACAGCAGGTTTGTCGACTACTGCGGGACAATCTACTACAGCAGGTTTGTCGACAACTGCGGGACAATCTACTACAGCAGGTTCGTCAACAACAGCGGGGCAGTCTACTACAGCAGGTTCGTCAACAGCTGCGGGGCAATCTACTACTGCCGGACAATCTACTACAGCGGGATCGTCAACAACAGCGGGGCAATCTACTACAGCGGGATCATCGACAACAGTGGGAGCGTCGACAACGGCTGGACAATCTACTACCGCAGGTTTGTCAACAACAGCGGGGCAATCTACCACAGCAGGTTTGTCAACAACGGCGGGTCAATCTACCACAGCAGGTTTGTCAACGACGGCGGGACAATCTACTACAGCAGGTTTGTCAACGACTGCGGGACAATCTACTACAACAGGTTTGTCAACGACGGCGGGACAATCTACTACAGCAGGTTCGTCAACAACAGTAGGACAATCTACTACAGCAGGTTCGTCAACAACGGCGGGACAATCTACTACTGCAGGTTCGTCAACTACAGCGGGACAATCTACTACAGCGGGGTCGTCAACAACGGCGGGACAATCTACTACAGCGGGGTCGTCAACAACGGCGGGACAATCTACTACTGCCGGACAATCTTCTACAGCGGGACAATCTACCACAGCAGGTTCGTCAACAACAGCGGGACAATCTACTACAGCGGGGTCGTCAACAACGGCGGGACAATCTACTACTGCCGGACAATCTACCACAGCAGGTTCGTCAACAACAGCGGGACAATCTACTACTGCGGGACAATCTACCACAGCAGGTTTGTCAACAACGGCAGGACAATCCACTACAGCAGGTCCATCGACAACTGCGGGACAATCTACTACAGCAGGTTCGTCAACAACAGCGGTGCAATCTACTACAGCAGGTTCGTCGACAACAGCGGGACAATCTACTACTGCGGGACAATCTACTACTGCGGGACAATCTACTACTGCGGGACAATCTACTACAGCGGGGTCGTCAACAACGGCGGGACAATCTACTACTGCAGGACAATCTACTACAGTAGGTTTGTCAACAACTGCGGGACAGTCTACTACAGCAGGTTCGTCAACAACGGCAGGACAATCTACTACTGCGGGACAGTCTACTACAGCGGGACAATCTACTACTGCGGGACAGTCTACTACAGCGGGACAATCTACTTCAGCAGGTTCGTCAACAACATCGGGACAATCTACTACAACGGGGTCGTCAACAACAGCGGGACAATCTACTACTGCGGGACAATCTACAACAGCAGGTTCGTCGACAACAGCGGGACAATCTACTACAGCTGGTTCGTCAACAATGGCGGGACAATCTACTACTGCGGGGCAATCTACTACAGCGGGGTCGTCAACAACGGCGGGACAATCTACTAGTGCGGGACAATCTACTACAGCAGGTTCGTCAACAACAGCGGGACAATCTACTACTGTGGGTTCATCAACAACAGCGGGACAATCTACTACTGTGGGATCGTCAACAACACTGGGACAATCTTCTACAGCAGGTTCGTCAACAACGGCGGGTCAATCTGCCACAGCAAGTTCGTCAACAACAGCGGGACAATCTACCACAGCGGGTTCGTCGACAACGGCGGGACAATCTACTACAGCAGGTTCGTCAACAACAGCGGGACAATCTACTACAGCGGGGTCGTCAACAACTGCGGGACAATCGACCGCAGTGGGTTCGTCAACAACAGCGGGACAATCTACTACAACAGGTTCGTCAACAACGGCGGGACAATCTACTACAGCGGGTTCGTCAACAACAGCGGGGCCAACTACTACAGCAGGTTCGTCAACAACAGCGGGACAATCTACTACAGCAGGTTCGTCAACAACAGCGGGACAATCTACTACAGCAGGTTCGTCAACAACGGCGGGACAATCTACTACAGCAGGTTCGTCAACAACAGCGGGGCCAACTACTACAACAGGTTCGTCAACAACAGCGGGACAATCTACTACAGCAGGTTCGTCAACAACAGCGGGACAATCTACTACAGCTGGTTCGTCAACAACAGCGGGACAATCTACTACAGCAGGTTCGTCAACAACAGCGGGACAATCTACCACAGCAGGTTCGTCAACAACGGCGGGACAATCTACTACAGCAGGTTCGTCAACAACAGCGGGACAATCTACTACAGCGGGGTCGTCAACAACTGCGGGACAATCGACCGCAGTGGGTTCGTCAACAACAGCGGGACAATCTACTACAACAGGTTCGTCAACAACGGCGGGACAATCTACTACAGCGGGTTCGTCAACAACAGCGGGGCCAACTACTACAGCAGGTTCGTCAACAACAGCGGGACAATCTACTACAGCAGGTTCGTCAACAACAGCGGGACAATCTACTACAGCAGGTTCGTCAACAACGGCGGGACAATCTACTACAGCAGGTTCGTCAACAACAGCGGGGCCAACTACTACAACAGGTTCGTCAACAACAGCGGGACAATCTACTACAGCAGGTTCGTCAACAACAGCGGGACAATCTACTACAGCTGGTTCGTCAACAACAGCGGGACAATCTACTACAGCAGGTTCGTCAACAACAGCGGGACAATCTACCACAGCAGGTTCGTCAACAACAGCGGGACAATCTACTACAGCAGGTTCGTCAACAACAGCGGGACAATCTACTACAGCGGGTTCGTCAACAACAGCGGGACAATCTACTACAGCGAGGTCGTCAACAACAGTGGGACAATCTACTACAGCAGGTTCGTCAACAACA
The DNA here is from genome assembly GCA_947247005.1 of Spisula solida. Classification (NCBI taxonomy): domain Eukaryota; kingdom Metazoa; phylum Mollusca; class Bivalvia; order Venerida; family Mactridae; genus Spisula; species Spisula solida. Next base: position 34,130,350 of record OX365947.1, on the reverse strand, counting down.
GTGGGACAATCTACTACAGCAGGTTCGTCAACAACGGCGGGACAATCTACTACAGCGGGGTCGTCATCAACAGCGGGACAATCTACTACTGCGGGACAATCTACTACAGCAGGTTCGTCAACAACGGCGGGACAATCTACTACAGCGGGGTCGTCAACAACGGCGGGACAATCTACTACAGCGGGGTCGTCAACAACAGCGGGACAATCTACTACTGTGGGTTCGTCAACAACAGCTGGACAATCTTCTACTGTGGGTTCGTCAACAACAGCGGGACAATCCACTACAGCAGGTTTGTCAACAACAATGGGACAATCTACTACAGTGGGATCGACTACTGTTGGTGCATCAACAACAGTGGGGCCATCTACAACGACAAGTCAGTCCACCACTCTTGGGTCGTCAACAACAATGGGACAATCTACGACTATTGGATCATCAACAGCGGGACAGTTAACCATGTCTGGATCGTCTACCACAATAGGACAATCTGCCACTACAAATGTCACTCAATCCCCTCCTCTGCCATCTGTGTCATTAGCCAGAACTTTAATGTCTTCAAGTCAAACTCAACCTTCCTCTAGTTCCAGGAGCTCTTCGTCGATTTCCACAACTACTGTTGCATCGACTACACCCACATCTACTGTAGCATCGACTACACCTATATCTACTGTAGCATCGACTACACCCACATCTACTGTAGCATCGACTACACATAATCCATGTATCGATCAAGGAGTAGATTGTAAACTAGTGGATGGTTTCTGGGGGGTTTGTAAGAAGATGTCTACAGCTACTAATTGTCTGACATATTGTGGTTTCTGTAAAAATGGTTCGCCAGTTACCCGAGCCACAACAAGTGTAGCAACAACAGCAACAACAGCAACAACAACAATGGTGCCAACAACACCGGTATGTCAAGATACGCCGGGTGTGGACTGTGCCATGTTGGATAAATTTTGGCATATTTGTTTAGACATTAAGACTGCTAATAACTGTTTAAAAACGTGTAAATATTGTCCTTAGTTAAACTTCCATGGCCATACAGTGATGTTGTTACTTTTCTAATAAAGCCATTATGAAGTACATGTATACAGTTCTTACTTAACATTTTCATAGCTGGAATAAATTCTTTTAACAAAGACATTATTTGTCGGGAACATAATCACTCAGTGGTCTTTCTCAGCGTAACTTACTGTATATCACATAATTAGTAACATTTGTAAGTTGTTAAGTCTTGTTTTGTACATTATAGTATGATTATACACATGTAGTAGACGGGGCTGTGCCTTGTATGAAAATTAAAATGTGTATTAAAGTTACATAAGCAATGTGTGCCTTTCCATAAGCATGTCGTTTTTAAGAAATAATGCTTATATACCTGTTTTTGAATGTATGATACAACGCAGGTACCTATTTATTATTTCTTAAATTACATACATGTATAATATACATGTCAGATAATATGCAGCCTACATACCGCTAAAAACCAGATATCGTACATCTTTTGGGACACTTCATTCCAACACTATTCTAGACCACACACTGTAACACGACCATAGAACGGAAATGTAAGACGATCCTAGACCGGACATTGTAACACGATCATAGACCGGACAATGTAACACGATCCTAGCCTGGACAATGAAACAAGATCATAGACCGGACAATGTAACACGATCCTAGACCGGACAATGTAACACGATCCTAGCCGGACAATGTAACACGATCCTAGACCGGACAATGTAACACGATCCTAGACCGGACAATGTAACACGATCCTAGACCGGACAATGTAACACGATCCTAGACCGGACAATGCAACACGATCCTAGACCGGACAACGCAACACGATCCTAGACCGGACAATGCAACACGATCCTAGACCGGACAATGCAACACGATCCTAGACCGGACAACGCAACACGATCCTAGACCGGACAATGCAACACGATCCTAGACCGGACAATGCAACACGATCCTAGACCGGACAATGCAACACGATCCTAGACCGGACAATGCAACACGATCCTAGACCGGACAATAACACGATCCTAGACCGGACAATGAAACACGATCCTAGATTGGACAATGTAACACGATCTTAGACCGGACAATGCAACACGATCCTAGACCGGACAATAACACGATCCTAGACCGGACAATGAAACACGATCATAGACCGGACAATGTAACAAGATCATAGACCGGGCAATTAAACAAGATCATAGACCGGAAATGTAACACGATCCTAGACCGGACAATGTAACAAGATCATAGACCGGACAATGTTACACGATCCTAGCCTGGACAATGTAACACGATCCTAGACCGGACAATGTAACACGATCCTAGACCGGACAATGTTACACGATCCTAGACCGGACAATGTAACACGATCCAAGCCTGGACAATGTAACACGATCCTAGACCGGACAATGTAACAAGATCATAGACCGGACAATGTAACACGATCCTAGCCCTGACAATGTAACAAGATCATAGACCGGACAATGTATCACGATCCTAGACTTGACAATGTAACACGATCCTAGACTGGACAATGTATCACGATCCTAGACTTGACAATGTAACACGATCCTAGCCGCACAATGTAACATGATCCTAGACCGGACAATGTAACACGATCATAGACCGGACAATGTATCACGATCCTAGACTTGACAATGTAACACGATCCTAGACTGAACAATGTATCACGATCCTAGACCGGACAATGCAACACGATCCTAGACCGAACAATGTATCACGATCATAGACCGGACAATGTAACACGATCCTAGACTGAACAATGTATCACGATCCTAGCCGCACAATGCAACACGATCCTAGACCGAACAATGCAACACGATCATAGACCGGACAATGCATCACGATCCTAGACCGGACAATACATCACGATCCTAGACCGGACATAGCATCACGTTCCTAGACCGGACAATGCAACACGATCCTATACTAGACAATAGGCTGGTATAGGACAATAATAACAATTTACATAGTTTACAATAATTAAAACCTCATAATTTAATTAGCAACCCCGAACGAGGTTTTGTATTATTAGCAAAAAAACAACAACATGTATAAAAAACAGTACGAAATTGAATATCGACAAATATACATAAACCGAGGACTGAAGATACACAACGAAATAGTTGGCTTTTAAGGGCAATTTCTAAATAATATACAATCGTGTACATGCATTAAGTAATATGTTGTAGTGTATAGAATACAGACTACAGAACCGCGTGGTGGAGCACCGCTTCGAGTGCACCATGTCACGGGTTAGATCCCAGGCCACATCATTCCATGGAACAAATATCCATGCACAAAATTAATGTATACAGCAATTACATGTATTTAAGAGGGTCATACTTTTCAAATCACGATAACATAATCATGTATCGAATAATCGACACGTTTGATAAACACCACTTGTTATAATACTGTATACGAGGGGTGTTCCATATGTATTGTCACTGTCCTTTGCATTTTTCTATGGCAATATTTAGAAGGATTCTACGATGACTGTCTAAAAGGTGCATGTTTCTATTCTATATCTGGAAAATTACATAGCCTTTCGTCAACAATTAAGTAATTTATTGAACTTAGAAGAGGGTATGCTCGAGTACACTGGCCTTATGTTAATGTTAAGCTAAATTTGTGTCATCTTTGCAATAGTTGTTTAGAAAAGTAAATGTCAGTATTCTTTAAACTGCAACATAAGATACGATAACTGGACCCTTATACTTCCATTAGAACTTTAAATCAAAATGAAATTATTTGTTGTCTACGAGTAAGACGGTCAAAACAAGGGAGATCACTCTAATTTATACCAAATGATGCTTGTTGTTTCACGCACCGATAACTTCATATCAATTGTACTTTTATCGCAAATTCTTCCCAAAAATCAATATTGATGGTCAATGGCTTACATACCTGTATGATATGTCAAATTCCAATCAATTAAACTAATCGAAAATTTTCATTGAAAAGTAGCATGCTTTTTTGACTAATTTTGACACTTATTTTCGCGACTTTGAAATGCTCTTATTTTGTTAAAAATGGCAATCAAGTACAGCAAATCATGTTTTTATGGAAGGAATTTACAATATTTACGGTATGATAATTGTGGAATAAGAATATTTCCCGAAAGGAAGTTTTAATCGACAGTTATTCGAACAAAGTCGCAGTGTATATTACTAGTCCTTTGAAAAGACAACAGAAACAACATTCCGGTAATTAAATTTTATTGATTTTTTCACGAAATATCGCGGAAATCTTGATGGTTCTAGAAATGTATAAAGATTTAAAGATATCAACGAATTTTTTTTATTTGTGACCCAAGTGACAATACATATGGAACACCACCCCTCGTACGTATCAAAACCGTCACATATAAAGATGTATAATGCGCAGATATTAATGTGATCCTCTTACCTTCTATTAGCATACTTTATCAGCTGATTTATAGTATTTATTTCACCCCGGTTGTATGTTTTCATGCCAAAAATATACGAATACGCACGAGGTGTAGTGCAATGACCGATGGATGGTTTACTCGCGGTAATTGATACATTCAACACGAGAACCTTGTACTAGTAATATGTTCATGGATAAAGGTTAGGATCACGTCAATATCTCCGCACTATACTATCACAGAAGTAAATATCACAAATATCAACATAACAGTTCTTCGGATTGCCCCAAATATACACCAATTACACACATGTATCCTTCTATACAATATGACGTCGTCTTTCACCGTGCCCCTGTGTTACGTAGTCCTCCTCAAGTAACATAAAGTCAACAAACGAAATCGTATAGTTTTCTAATTTTAATTAATAAGTTCATCGTTTAAATCATAATCTCAAATCATCAGTGAGCATTTTAATTAATAATTGTATTTTACATTTCTAACTCTGAATAGTACTTCGCTCTTTCTCTTAACTCTGAGCTCTCTCTGTCTCTACTCTCTTCTTGACTATTTTCAATATAACAATTAGTTTTATTAGAATTAACTTTGTTATTGACAGCAGTGGGTGTTATCCTTATTACCCAATGAAGTTTCAAAACTGCAAGTCCCTTGACCAATGAAATTATATGTTAATTTTCTGATGCAATACTAATTTGGAATGTCATGTTTTAATGAGGGTTCCAAAAAGTAGCCAAAAGTTATGATTTTACGTCAATCAACTCCCCAGTAATTATTATATACTGCCTATCAATTATGAAATTGTTTATCAGTTTTATGGTGCAATGTAAACATCAAAATACCAATTAGTACAAACTGTCGCACGCTGACTTAAGTTGTTTACAGAGACTTGTTCTGCTGCCAATACATACATGTCTAACTTACTCGGTCATTATTAAAGTACAGACTGATATACAAATGTATGTCCCTTAAATTATATGCTCACTAATGATAATTTAATCAATGCAATCAAAGAAAATACACAATAAACATGGTGTGATAGGCATTATGTTATATCCCTCCCTTTCTTAGGAGTTAAATTAGTCTTTAACTAATTTAAATTAACGAATTATTTCTAAAATATTAACATAATGTACTATCACAAATAAAAACAATAAAACACAATAATAATACACTCTACGGTAGACGCAAATTGTCATTGTTTACTATTCTTTTTACTATAGTATGTTGTTTATATATACAATTCACCATGCGTCTACCGTTGACATTTAATTTTATTCAATATTATGTAAATACCCACACACTCGCGGATTCATTCATAAAGGTAAACACTGTTAAGTTTTGCATTGGTAATTTAATCTTGTAGTCATATGTTGTTGTTGATGATGATGTTCGTGTTTTAATAAAGGTGTTCTATGTAGTCGTCGTTGTAGTTGTTATTGTCGTTGATGATGATTTATGCGTATAAATTATCGAATTGGTGGTTCTTGTTGTCACGGTAAGTTTTGGGGGATTACATGAATGGTTGTAATAATCGCGCATAACTGCGACGTCATCACATACTCCCTCGTCATCACTTCTTTCATCATCAGTATTTATGTCATTGGATGACGTGTCCTCGTCTGCGATTTGTTGTAACGATAGGTTAAATTCCATGCTGCAATATTTAACATATTGATTTAATATGTCATTTCAAATGTCATTCGACCCAGAGTCACCTAGTACAGAGTAGCTGTACCAGACTGATACCCCAGATCTAATTATTTTTCGAAGTTCTTGTATAACGTACAGTAATGTTCATTCATTCATCGATTCATCACATTTTATTATATACATATTGGTCTTTGCGCATCTCGGCGTAACAATGAAGCCATAATCGCTTCTCCTCGGTCTGGTGTGGAAGTTATTTGCCTCCCAGGAGCATTTCGAACGTCCTCATCAACGTAGGATGACACCGACACATCACCTCCAGGCGCATCCGCCCCAGCAATCCCTACACCACAACAATCAACTAACCTTTGCTTTATCAATATTGGTTTATAATAGTACAAGAAACATAACATACATACTGCAATTATGATAATAATAAATGAAATGATGGCGTATGTCCAATTGAAAGTAGATTCATTGTTTACATTAAACTTATGATATCCCCGTACATGTTTAATGAATGTATTCATAGGTATGGATTGCAATCGTGTCAACTCGTCAGGCAATTCGAGTGAAGTTGAATTCGGAATATGTTCACTCAAATTTGTCCAAAGACTCAAATCGGATAGGGGTTGTACTATAACTGTATAGTTCAGTGAATTTGACCTTGACAGTTCACTTCTATATTCATAATATGGTCCGAAATTAAAGTAGTCACTTGACACCTTACAGTCGGAGTTAATACTGATAACACTCAATGGCGGCTTTATAGACACAACTGTAACATTATCTTTACAATTAATAGTTAAGTCTACGACATCATTCACAGCCACAGCCCATTTATGAAAACCTATATATTTTACATACGGTAACCTAGTATCAAGTCTAACAGTATTTTCACAATAGTGTTTAATGTTCTTACCACGTTTTAAAAACAAAGCAACAGTACACGACTTGCTCAAGTTAACTGGATAAAGTGCATTCATCAGTTGGCAATAGTTCAATTGTTTATTATTACACTGTTTGAATTCATCAATTGACAACAATGCATACTTTGTTTTTGTCTTGTCTATCATTAAAGCGTCAGCATCAAGTTTATATTGAGCTACCATATTTAATGATTGTTGACTTTTAAGGGTTACATTATGAAGTGGTAATGGTAAGTTGTATACTTTGTAAATGTCAAACGTACTCCTAACATCTAACAATGGAATGTCAAGAACAATAACAATTTGATCACTGAGATAGGTATTACAAAACAACGTGTGGTAGTAATACCAAATATTTTCCGCGGGGTTTACTGGTAATTTAAAAGTTTCAGGAATATGTTCTCTAATATCAGTCAGTAACATCTTAAGATCTTTAGGAGATATTGTACTAGGTGATAATTTGTTTAGGGTTAAATGATTAATTTCATTTCTTAAGTTTCCCAAATACAACATAGCATCCTGACTTGCCTGTTTAATTTCTTCAATTATCAGTTTAAACTGGAAATATGAGCTCACAAATTGTTCCAAGTCAGTTATCTTTAGAGATAATTGTTCTTTAATTTTTGACATTTTCATATGCAGCTTTCGAATGCAAATTACCACATCAATTATAGCTCTACGATTTTCTGATATTTGAACTCTTGATAAATTCAATAACGTCATACTTTGTTCAAGGTCGTGAATAATATTTACTTGATTTTCATGAAGTAAACGTACATTATTGTTTATTTTGTTCAGATCATCTTCAGTCAAAGTTCCGAACAATACTGATGAAATTTGTCCAATGATTGGTAGTAATGAACGTTTATTGCGTTTATCATTTGACCTCATTGACCTATAATCTTCAAAGTTATCTTTAATGCTCCACAATGTGTCATTTATCATATGTACATCCTTGTGTAAACTATCGTATGTATAGACATATCCTGTCTTATTTTGACTGTCGTAAAACTTAGAGATTGCTCTCAAGATTTCATCAACAGAATTTAAATCGTCATTGATTTTATTGATGAAATGTTCATATGGCTTTAAATCGTGTACAAACGTGACTAACCATCTGGAATGGCTAGTCGACACCTCATTCACTCTTTCAAATATAACATTTTCACTTATACTTAAAGCAAAGGTATAGCTAATACAAGTTATGAGTATGATGCTTAGTTGGTCCATAGTATAACGTCTATGTACAACTGAAAATAAACAAAATAAATGATGGCATATTGAGGTCTTCTCATTGGCCTTTCATTATCATTCTTAGGAATTTCCCATTCATCAATGTTTGCATGTCTTAACATCTCAGCGTGTACCCGGCTGGTAGATCCATCTAATTGGTTCTTAATAATATAAGATACTGGTCCGGTCTTCTCAATAACTCGGTAAAATGGCTTCCATTTGATATCTAACTTGCCCTTCCTTTGGTTATTTTTGTAGTAGACTGGATCGTTGACCTCAAAATGGATCTCTTTTGTACCCCTGTTGGCATATTTGGCTTGTCTCTTCTTTGCCTTCTTCAAGTACCTTCTTACGGACTGGAACGTCTTGTGCTGTTCTTGTAATGCTATTTGGTGGAGCTCCTCTCCTTGGTATTTCCTTCGAGGTTTCATCAGGTTATCAACGGGCAATACTACATCTCTATTAAATAATAGAAAATAGGGGGAGAATCTAGATGATTCGCTGATACTAAACCTAATGGCCGCTAGAGCTTGGTTTAAGTGAGTATCCCAGACCTGCTGATTTTCGGTAAGCTTCTTAGCTAGAATATCATGAAGCGTTCTATGGAACCTTTCTACCTTAGCATTACTCTGTGGATGGTAAACACTGGTTACAACATGGCTTATGTTTAACCTTTCCATGGTTTCTCGGACTACTTTGTTTATATTTTCCGTACCGTTGTCGGAGACTATCTGTAAAGGGGACCCAAATCGGGGGAATATCTCTTCTAATAACAGGTGTGCGACAGTATCTGCCGTCTTATCAGGTACAGCAAAAGCTTCAGGCCATCCGCTAAACCAATCTACAAAGGCAATGATATACTTATTTCCAGACAAAGAGGTTGGGTAAGGCCCAGAAAGATCAAGACTTAACTTAGCCATAGGAAAAGGGGGTATATCGGTGTCTTGTAATGGTTGGCGAATCTTTTGTAAAGACCTAGTTTGACATAGAGTACAGGAAGAAACGTAGTTGTATATTTCTTTGTAGAGATTTGGCCAGAAATATTTGCTTCTTATCGAATCAAACGTCTTCTGAACACCCATGTGTCCCAGTTCATCATGGTACTGCTTCACTACCATCGCTCTCAAATGGCTAGGTATATATAATCTAAGTTTGGTCTCGCCATTTGGGTCGCTAATGTAATATAGGATATTCTCAACAACCATGTACCTTGTTTGAACTTCTTTAGAGGGGTTCTCTTTTTGCATGGATAACTTCAAGTGCGAAATAACGTCATCTTTATTCTGCTCCAGAACCATGTCAAATCCAGGTAACCCTTCTACTGGTTTCTCCAATGAATCATCAACAGGTAAGCTACAGCTGGCGAAGTTCTTGGGGTTAAATTGGGAAGAATCAATAACATTGACCTTAAATGCATTCTCATTAACATCGAGACATACGTCGTCATCTAAGACACCTGGAACGTTTTGGGATGTAGGGCTATCGGGAACTCTTGAGAGTAAATCTGCACATGTGTTAGAAGCCCCGCTTATATATTCTATCTGACAATTATACCCTGCCATGCTTAAGGCCCAGAGCTGTATTTTCTTGTTCTGCATAGGTGACTCGAGCAAATATTTGAGAGGTTTATGATCGGTCTTAATTACAAACTCTGCATTGTGAAGATAGTAATCAAGTTTTTGAAGTGCAAAGTGAATAGCATAAGCTTCTTTCTCTACAACAGACCACTTGCATTGAGTTTTACTTAATTTGTGGGACAAGTAATATATGGGTTTTTCATTAACCACATTGGGAATTCCACACTCAGTTCCATCGATTTCTTGAGTCAAACATGCCCCAATGCAGGTGTCACTCGCATCTGTATAGAGTGTATACGGTTTGTTAGAATCAGGGTATGAGAGCAAAGGAACAACAGATAGACTGTCCTTAAGGTAATCGAATGCTTTTTGATGTTCTGTTGACCATTTAAAACGTGCATTTTTCTTTGTAAGCGCTATTATAGACTCAGCTATGCGGCTGAAGTTCGGAATAAACCGACGGTAGTACGAGCACATTCCTATAAAAGATCTAACTTCTCTTACACAAGTAGGTGCTGGCAATGTCCTAATAGATTCCACCTTTTTCGGGTCTGGTTTTACGCCATTAGTATCAATAACAAAACCTAAGTAATTTGTCTCAGTTTGTAAGAAACTACACTTTTTCAATTTCAATTTCAGACCGTGTTCACGTAATTTGCTGAAAATAAATTCTAAGTGAGTAATATGCTCTTGTAGAGTTGAACTAAATATCAGAATGTCATCTAGGTATGCGGTAGCAAATTCATAACATTCTTGCAGAACTATGGACATAAGTTCTTGAAATATGGCTGGTGCATTTGAGAGACCAAAGGGCATGACATTAAATTCGAAAAGACCTGTGTGACAGGCGAATGCCGTTTTCTCCTTGTCATTCTCGTCCATGAGTACTTGCCAATACCCACTCTTTAGATCCAGTGAACTAAAATACTTAGCTTTTCCTAGCAATGCCAGAATATCATCAATCAAGGGCAAGGGGTAAGAGTTTTTCTTAGTAATTTTGTTCAATTTCCTAAAATCAACACAAAAACGTTTAGAATTATCTTTCTTATCCACAATGACTACAGGGAAGCTCCATGGTGACCTTGACCTCTTAATAATGTTGGCATCTAACATTTCATTAACAGTCTGTTCAATTATTTTTCTGTTATGCATTGGAGTCCTATAAGGCCGTAATTTAATTGGATCATTATCACCTGTGTCTATTTTCATTTTTACTGTGTCAGTATGACCTAAATCAGAATCGTTTGAAGCAAACAAGTCTTGATTTTTAATCACAAGTTTCTCAATGTCCTTCCTAAATTCAGGTGGCACTGACAATTCTCCTAGGTTCAATTGCCTATCACCACTGACATTACTTATCACAGAATTTACATTCTTTAAATCTGTATTTGTAATTATCTCAATTTTTGCCACTACAGCATGCCTGGAAATTCTCATAGTTTTATTTGTATTATTTACCACAATAAAAGGAATGCTTCTATCTTTAGCTAATTTACTGACAGAATTAAGTATAGTCAAACCAGGTTCTTTAGACATAAAACTTCTGTCATTAAATGATACTTCATAATCAACATTATTTTTCAAATCTGGGTGACATCTCACTTTTCCATAACATATTTTAGCAGTTTGTGGTTTAAGTATTGTTGAGTTTTTAATCCTAACAATAGAAGATATATGAATGTCCTCCTCAAGGCTAACGTATTGTTTCTCACCTATTCTTAAGCATCCTAAATCAAAATAAATTCTAACACCATGTTTAGTTAACCAATCTACGCCTAATATTACATTCCTATTTAGATCTCTAACTATATAGAACATTTGTGACACTTCCGTTCCACCAATTTTAAAATCAATATTAATGCTCCCATCTAACTTAAGTGGACTACCACCAGCAGACTGCAGCTTAACGTCACTGCGCTGTAGTTTGGGTTTAATTTTCAAAGAGTCATATACCCTTCGGTGCATTAATGATACCTCGGCCCCTGTGTCCACAAGTGCTCTATATCTATTTTTGCCTATGTGAATAATACATGAGTTTGGGTTTTTATTTAATTTTACACTGAATATTTCTGACTTTTCTGATTTATTTTTATTGTTCCCCATAACGGCTTCATTATATGGAGAACATTTTAGTTTAACTTATTGAAAGTAAAACCCCTTCCATGTCCCATTGGCAGTTTGTCCCTTTTTTCTGTCTTACAGAATCTACTTATATGTCCCTTTTCCCCACAAGTCCAGCATGTAATTTCGTTTGCCACGCTATTGACGGACCTACATTTATTTGCTGAGTGACCAAACCTCTTACATTTGAAACATTTTAGAGGGCGTGCATGGTCCACCTCCATGGGCGTAGGCTTATCATGATGCTCGTATCTACCCGAAAGTCCTACTCTTTTTCAAATTCTGTTCAGTTGTGGCAATGTTTATTGCCCCTTGTAAGTTATCTGGATTACGCCTTAAGATAGTTAACTTAAGAGTGTCACTACTAAGCCCATCAACAAAGATATCCACAAGCTGCCGATCTACAGCTTGGCCACCCTGCCCATTGAAGGCTATCTCAGCCATAGCCATTAACTTCTCTGCGAAACTTTGAATATTTTCACCATGGCCTTGCTTCATTGACCTTAGAACGGACATAGCATGATGAGCATCATTAACGTCTGAGAATTTAGAGGACAATTCCCTCTTTAGTTCACCACAAGTCATTTGGTCATTGTTAGTTATGAACCTTTGAATACATCCTGAAACAACCCCCTTGCTGCTTTGGAAAGCAACAAGTTTTAATCGCGCATCAGGCAAATTTCTCAGCCTTCCGTATTTTTCTATTGATTGTATCCATTCTCTAAAATTCTTAGGTTGTCCATCGAAAGTTTGAACAACCTGTGAAATCCCTTGGTCAACAACAGATGTTGACAGATTTCTCATTTCCATTGCAACTAACCCCAATAAATCCCTAAATTCCTGTTCCGCCATCATTAAATTTATTTGTATTTATTTACTGAAATAGTTTTAATTGAATGCAACTGCCATGATCAGACATAACCATCTCAACTAAATATATCTTTTAATGTTTAATTAAATGTTATTGTCATGACCGGACATAATAAGTGTATTAATCAAATATATACATTTGTATATATATATTTTAGTTACAATAAAATGTAATTGCCATGATCGGACATAATAACCATCTCAACCAACATAAATTTAACAAATATTTTAGTAAGCAAAGGTTAGCCACATTGTATAAGTATAAGGAAAACCAAAACAGACTAACCTTTCAGTAATGTCCAATGGTTCCTTCCTCCAAGTTCGAATCCTCTTTCACGACACCAAATCTATTATGTTACGTAGTCCTCCTCAAGTAACATAAAGTCAACAAACGAAATCGTATAGTTTTCTAATTTTAATTAATAAGTTCATCGTTTAAATCATAATCTCAAATCATCAGTGAGCATTTTAATTAATAATTGTATTTTACATTTCTAACTCTGAATAGTACTTCGCTCTTTCTCTTAACTCTGAGCTCTCTCTGTCTCTACTCTCTTCTTGACTATTTTCAATATAACAATTAGTTTTATTAGAATTAACTTTGTTATTGACAGCAGTGGGTGTTATCCTTATTACCCAATGAAGTTTCAAAACTGCAAGTCCCTTGACCAATGAAATTATATGTTAATTTTCTGATGCAATACTAATTTGGAATGTCATGTTTTAATGAGGGTTCCAAAAAGTAGCCAAAAGTTATGATTTTACGTCAATCAACTCCCCAGTAATTATTATATACTGCCTATCAATTATGAAATTGTTTATCAGTTTTATGGTGCAATGTAAACATCAAAATACCAATTAGTACAAACTGTCGCACGCTGACTTAAGTTGTTTACAGAGACTTGTTCTGCTGCCAATACATACATGTCTAACTTACTCGGTCATTATTAAAGTACAGACTGATATACAAATGTATGTCCCTTAAATTATATGCTCACTAATGATAATTTAATCAATGCAATCAAAGAAAATACACAATAAACATGGTGTGATAGGCATTATGTTATACCTGGTTACTCAGGTAACCATGACGTTTCTGTCCATCATATCCTCTATATTCTCCTCCTATACAATATGACGTCGTCTTTTACCGTTACCTTGGTTACCATGACGTCTCTGTCCACCATGTTCTCCTCGTCTCTGTGTACCATTTCTACCATTCCTACCGTTGCCATTGTTCCTGTTACTCAATGATGCCGGTTTTACTTTATTCTTCTTATCGTTTCTCATAGAACATAGAATCACGATAGCGAATATCAGCAGTATCAACTAAAACAGAAACAATGCTATTGTTTTTTTCCGATCATTCAGTAAATACAAGGAATTAAGATTGCTTAAGATGTTTTTCACAAATGACCATTAATTGACGGCATAATGTCGAAATAGTATGGCAAAAGTCACATTTAAAGCCTAGGACTCACTAAGCATTCTTTTCTTCGGCGATGTACTCCCGATTGAAATTAATGAGCAATCAGGACATCCGGAACATATCCCTCGTGTTCTAGGGGAAGCTTCGGGGAAGTCATGAGACAATTTGTGATACCGGAAGGAATCGTGATGAATCGGATGGTATCGGAATATATCGGGAGAACATCGCCGATGAAGAATACCTCAGTGGGACCTATGCTTCAGTAAAGTGTATGGAAACCAAAGTACTGATTTTGCAAGAGTTGCTTCCCTTAGACTATAAATCGTGCATTTATTGTTTACGATTCGTTATTTTGTCAACAAACTAGCTGGTGGCTGTAATTCGTTTTCTTCCATCCTATGCTGTTTACGACCTTTGTGACTCAACTTAAATGCTCACACTGCATCATTCTGCAGTTACCAAGTTATTGCTTTTTGAAAATAGCCGTTTAGGGCTTAATGTGGCTTTAACTGTGTTTTGACAGTGACTGCTTTCGGATTACAACGAAATAATCCATGGAACGAACATAATATTGTAACGAATGTTGTCTGTAATTGTAGACTATTTTTCTGTCCGATAAGATTCAACAAATGTACATGTATACTTTGGTATATGAAAGTGCCGTTCAACCTCTCCAGGGGCTCTTTGAAGAGCGACAACCTCTCTTCAACAACACCTTCAAAATTTCTCTTACGTGATATTTATTCTCTAAGTTAACCCCTGTAGGGCAACAACTTCTACACAACAATCAATATTTGCAGATCCCAAAGAGTGTTGCTCTACAGAGGATGTAATGTATATGTTTATTTAACCCAAGTATCGAACCAGGAAGCACCGGGCCCCGATCTCCCGAAACATCTCAATCTGAGCTCAATCTCAACTCAAATATTGTCACTGATTGTTTGAGATAGTTTCCATGCGAAATTGTACTCTAAATTGGTACAACAAAACAGAAACATTATTCTGACTTTATAACAGTAAAATTTAGAGAGCTCGAGCTTCGTAGTTATCTCAAATTCTGACTTCGATTTGAGCAAAATCTCAATTTGAGTTGAGATTTCTACTTGAGATGCTTCGGGAGATCGGGGCCTGGTCTCAGCTATCACTCTACCAACTGTACTAACTGGGTAACTGGGTAGATAAAGGACATTATTTACTAGTACCTGAATCCCCAGCACGACGGCCAGTATTACAATGGTGTATGTACTACCAACAACCTTGTCCCAGATTTTATCAACACATCCCTAAAATTTAAATACATTTATATACTAACTGTATACACAATGTGCACATTGGCTATAAAATTCCGTGTTATAAATCATAATATTTTATAATCGAACACCAATATCTCATGTTTCGTGTTAATGTAAAATCACATAACGAACAGTATTTAGTTATCGAGAAACCAGTTTGTTAACCGTTTGATTGTACATGTATATGTCATACCAACACCTTTCATGCCATCGCTCGTTTAGTTTTGAACACCCCACATCCGCACCAACAGCATTCTGTCAATGTTTGTAGTAAACGAAATTCTACTGGGTTTGGTGGTCGTCGTAACGAAGATGCATCAAACCGTTTTTGTTGAATTTTCTTACTCTGTATGTCTGATATTGTTCTATAAAAGTACGTCGTTTACATACCGTGTTCATGTAATTCTGGGTGCTTGTGGTACTAGACCCGGCGCACGTGAAATCATCCGAGGTTGGTAGAGTTGAACAACAAGATATAGGGGTCTTCAATGTAATAGACGGGGATTTACAGGTATAATCGATCAGCCACATACTGGCCCCCGTAAAATCTGCGTAACTGTCAACTCCACAACATTCAATCTGGTACAAAATAATACAACAATTAAGTGGCCACACCATTTAAGAGAAATATAACAGTACGTATTGAATGCGATCCCTGTTCTTCAAACTTCCTCAGCACGTCGTATCATCAGATACGTCCTCCAAACCTCAGCCGACAGTATCAAACCCTTTACTTCCTAGTGCAATATATACTAGCGCATATACTCTTGTTCCATTGAGATGCATAGTATACATGTATAAATATAAATACAAATAAAGAATATGTTATAGATAAAATAATGAAAGAAATATAATTGTCATAATTATGAAATCTATTAATTTCTCTTTCTTCTCTGTTTCTGGGGTTTTTATTCAATGTAATTCCAAGTGCAATGCAGAAACTGTAATGAAGTAAACTCTCATTTCTTTTTAACTGATCGATATTATGGAGGTGATGTACACATCTGTAAAGTCTAGGTCACACTGAGCATTTTTTGCCTCGGCGATGTACTGCCGATGAAAATGAATGAGCTATCAGGACATCGGGAACATGTTCCTCGTGATCTAGCGGAAGCTTCGGGGAAGTCATGAGCCACTTTGTAATATTGGAAGGAATTGTGATGAATCGGGTGGTATCTGAAGAAATCGGGAGAACATCGCCGATCTTGAATTCCTCAGTGGGACCTAGGCTTTGGTAAACTTATAAATTAAGGGTTTACATGGAGTAACATTAGCTGTAGTACGTACGTTTTGCATGACAACATTCCACACCATGGATACACTGTTGGTACCATTTATCCCCATATAGTATGACTGGATATTCTCTCTCAGCTGAGTCTTCATTGGATCTTTCATCTACATAAACAATGCGTATCTCATATTACATCCATCAGGTTTTTTAAGTGGTATAAGAATTTATTTATTGTAGGATCACCCCTATTCAGGCCACCAACTTCACGCTGCTAGGGCGCTAGGCCGCCAACTTACCGTTTTTCTGAGGCCAAAATCGGCAGGTTTAGAAATTCTTGAAATATCTTTGTTCAAATCAGCGGGATGGTTCGTAACGTTTTTACAGGGTTTTTATTATTTTACTTGGGTATTAAAATGATTCCAATTTGATTGCTATTCGAGACACTTCAGTTCCAGGGCATGCTCCTTTAACATTACAGATGTTTGGTCACAGAGACATACGATAGAGCCATCCATAGATATAAAGGTAACTTAAACATGTTTTAAGATATAAGATAAATTCGTCGTCTTAATATATACGCTTACAGACACTAAACGATCCGATGACTTGGGGTCCCATTGACAATAATTATTGCACAAATATAATACGGATTGATTCCGCGTGCAGTATTATGTAATACTATTTGGTGACTAATGTTGTTTTGCCAGGACCCCAACATCACACCGAGAGCCAGTGCCCGGTCAACGCATAGGTTGATAAGTAAAGTACTTAAACACTTCATATATTTAGAACCTGCACTGAGCAACCAGTCAAGATATATATTAAATTTGGTCTTAAAGCAGATGGTTACATTATCCTGACATCTGTTGAATCAGCAGTAACCTACCTGCTAACTATGCCGAGCGTCTATCCAGTACATGATTAGCTCATTAGCCGAGGATTTCATAGATGGCGATGTTTACGACACGTGGTTGTTTCATTCAGGAGATCACTGACATTGGCCAAGTCGTAAATAAAATACGGAATAATGAATTTCATGTATACTCACCACATTTGGGAAGGCGAACAATAATACAATGTTGACAATTTGTCCAATCAACAGGATACCACAAACAACAACATACTGTAAACAAAATGTACACTAATTATCATGCTGCAATAATCAAATACATTCGGAAAAAAGATACAAATGTACAATGTGGTAAACTATTTTAGACATGGAGGCACTGTGGGCGAGTGGATAATACTCTCAACAACCGATCGAGAGGTCGTTGGTTCGGTCCCGCCCGAGGCACTTGGTCATTTGAAACGCTTCCAACCAAACTAGAGATTTACTGGTTCGTAACCAAGATGAAGTCTCGCATGTTTCGGTGTTATTCACCGGGCACATTAAAGAACCAATGAGTCTAATTGTGCATCGGAATTCCATGTTTGACACTACGCCTTTGCCTCTTCTCTTGACATCATTATTCATTTAGGTAAGAAAATCAGGATGACAGTTCGAAAAAAACAAAACAATTATTTTGGACACCACAATATTTGAAAGTCTGTGGTCAACTTGAATCTTTTAGTAAAAGAACAATCTGGCTACTTGAATACTTACAAGAATCAGTAAACATCTGATCTTATAGCACGAACCACAACAACCAAACAGTGAGATGCCTGCAATCAGTAAGCCCAGGAATATAAACACTAGGCTTACACCAAACAGTATGGTGTATAATTCGAAGTTAATGTTAGTCGTACTGAAGCCAGCATCAATGAGAGACTGTTCGATATCCTGCACCACGGAGTCCACTTCGTCAGTGATATAATCCTGTCCAAACCTCACAAACATACCAAGGGAAAACAACCATATTCCTGCAAGCTGAAGTAAGCAAGTATGAAAAATACACGTACAGTACAATCTCTCCAGAGAGACTCTCTGTAGGGCAACAACCTCTCTACAACAACACCTTCAAAATGTCCCTGATACTAGTATGTACTCTAAATTCAACCTTTGTATACCCCCCTCCCCCTGTATCAACGCCCCCCCCGGACAGGCATAATAATGACTGGTGCAAAAGTACCGGGAAACGGAAACAACCTCTACACAACAGTCAATATTTGCAGATCTCAAAGGGTGTTGCTCTACAGAGGTTGTAATTTGTATGTCAATTGAGTAGCTGATAGTTCAAAGAGGTGAAGTATTCTTTATTTTGCATTTTAGGCCACCGGCCCATACACACAAACAATATACATATAACATATGTACAATACCAAAAAGGTGTTGCTCTACAGAGGTTGTAATTTGTATGTAAATTGAGCAGCTGATAATTTGTGGGTACATTTATTTCTACAGACGTGTTAAGGAAACACTGCACGCGTATATACACGATGACATGTCTTCATTACAGCAGTCAAGTAAGAGTTACGACAATGTGTTTATTTAAAGCGGATGGTTGTTTATTACAGGTACTTATATATCGGATTTAATTAATTGTTCGTAGTATGTAGTATAAATATACCCAGGGTGGACATACCAAGGGCTTTGTGACGTAACTTTTGGCTAAGAACGCAAGTAAATAGCTGTCAACAATCTGTTAAAAACAACCGCAAGTATTTCATTCTTTGACCAATTTTAACGTGACATCTTCGACGTTTCAGCCGAGAATGAATACTATGAAGGCAACTTAATATTTTTGTGCAATATGTCACATGTTTTGCCCGAAACCGACGCATCTGCTATCAAGACAGCCAGTGAGTCGGTATCGGCAAAAAGCTGTGTCCAATTGTTGAAACATCTTAAGTAAAGTGAAAAATATCATACACACTCATAAAATGTGTTTCTACATACAATGACGTTTATATTATAGTTATACCAAATACTTACCAAGAAAATGATATTCACTATCACCACAAGTATTTGAACTATCATTGAAAACATCCCCATGTTTAACTTTTGCTTCAATTCCTTTGGTATCGGTAAAGTAATAGTGTACTGAACGGATTTCAAACTTCCGTAAATTCGGTAACAATGAACTAATTCTTGCGTTCAATGATTCCCATTGTGTTTAATGAATTGAAAACAAAATAATATACATTTACAACCCTTTGTTATGTTAAGTGGTATCATGTATCATGCGTAATTCTTTCTTTTGTTTTGCAGAAAGTACATAAACTGTATTTTAATTATTACTGATAATGTGTGCAGTTATACTTGCTTAATGACTTGCTAAAGTGAGCATAGTTCAAGTATATATATATACAGGGTGTTCAAAAGGTTCTATCACAATCGTTGAATTGATGTATAATTTTACGACCTCAAAGGTACACACGTCTACCTGGTCACATTGAAAGATTCACACAATGCTATTATAAATAGAACAGAAATGACGGAGCCTCAAGGTATTATACATGTATACATATGGCCCGTAGTTTTAAATTCTTCCTAAGAGTAATAAATGTTAAAACTTAACTTTGTGTATGAAATTATTAAGCACCCTGTATAATAGCCATCTTTATTTTTTTCATACACTGCATTGTACATTGATAAGGTTGTTAGTGGATGGACATATTAATTATACTATTTAAAATTTGATAAGGGTCACTAAGTTTCCATTTTGAATATTATGCAAATTGAAAAAGATGGACTGGTGGAGTTTTTATAAAGCATCATGATACGACTGTAATTTAGTTAACCACAAAAAGATTGTTTTAAAATTTGTATGTGCTGATAAGCCCAACCTCACTCGAAAGCGTGTGCTACACCCAAGTCTCTGTGATAACTAATGTGGTCCATTTGATGGCATTTTGGGTCTTACACAATATGAAAAAAAGAAAATGGACAATAAATATCATGTTATACTTGCTACTTTGTTCTCTGCCAATAGGGCTTATCAGTTACCTGAAAAAAGACGATATTGTAATATTTGTACAACGTTTACTTAATCTTTTTTTTGTTTAGTTAACGTAGGACGAACTTGTATACTGTTTTCTTGACCGCTTTCAATTTTTGATTTGTTTATTTCGTGAAATATATGTCTAAACACGTAACACATATACAGCGTATCATTTGCACGTTTCTGTATGCTAGTCAGAAGACATGATCAAATGTTATATTGTCGCACATCTTTGAGTTGATTTCCATTGGAGACCCATGATATTCAAAATCTCAGCTCATATATTGTCCGATATCTTTTAGTTGATTTCCATTGGAGACCATGAGACTAAAAATCTCAGCTCATATATTGTCCCAGATCTTTTGGTTGATTTCACTTGAAGGCAATGAGACTCAAAATCTCAGCTCATATATTGTCCCATATCGTTTAGATGAATGCTCATTGTCTTATAGCTTCAGGTTGATTTTCGTGCCAGACCAAACTTAAAATCATATCCCATATATTACCTCATATATATAAGAAGGTTTCCATCCGCGATCTGATTTAAATTCTTAGCTCATGTATTATCACACACGGTTAAATTGATTTCCATGGGAGACTTAATACTAGTACTTTTTATATCGCTTTTGACATTGAATTCTCGACTTAATTCGTCGTTTGGAACAACTAAAAATATTGGGTACAAACGTCAATCCTTCCTCAATATATCTGTTGTTTCCGTTTTGAAAAATGTACATTTTCTGTGAAGATATAGAGGTTTAAATTGAACGAGGTACAAAAAATGCTAACGAAATAGGCAGTTCTATTATAATGATAACGACAGAACGTAAAATATTAATGCTAACGCTGAGGCAGAGATAAAATACTTCAAATTACTCGACATGACCATTAAACTCCTTTGTACGCTTTGTATGTTATAAATGTTACCCAGATTTATGTAAGGCTGTAGTCCACGTGTACTTAGTGGTTATTTGTGGCAGACATTCAAACTTATTTCTATAAACCAGGAAGGACAACTCGTATCGCACAATTCATTCCAGTAACAGAGTTGAGGTTCTTCTACCTCTTCTCCTTCCTGTCTAGTACAGGTCCCACTCTGGGGCAATGTCGTACTATTAAAATCGTATGAGCGGTGCAGCAAGTATTTACAGTGTGAGAGTTTAAAACGTTTAAAAACAGCATATTCTTCTATTCGCTGACCAGGCCCCTCTTAAAGACCTCAACGCCGTCGACGATAGTGGCTTGCTCAGGGAGCTGGTTCCAGAGTCGGATGGCGGAGGGGAAGAAGGAGTACAGGAACACATGAGTGCGACAGAAGGGAAGCAAGTACCTGGTGGAGTGGCCCCTGGTGTTGATTGATGTTGGGTGGTAGAAGGCCTCAGCTGGAATGTCGACGAGTCCATGGGTGATTCTTTAGACCATCACCAGCTTGGCGTTGGAACGGCGTTCGGCAAGGGATTTCCAGCCAATGTCACCAATTATCTGACTGGTGGTAGTCCCCTTTGGACAAATCGTGCCGTGCGTCGTTGAACAGCCTCCAGTTGACTGATACTGGACCTCGTATGCGGATCCCAGACAGTGCTGGCGTACTCAACGATTGGCCTGACAAGCGTCTGATAGCATTGTGCCTTTATCTGTTGAGGACAGCCTGTCAGGTTTCTCCTCAGGAAAAATAGGCTGTTGTTCGCCTTCTTTGCAACATTTCTTTGTATACCCCCAAGTACTTGCCCCCTGTCACAACTTACAGTTCGCTGTCGTGGATGAAGTATGGCGTCTTGATAGGGATTCTCTTCCTGGTGATGCCGATGACCTCACACTTTGATGGGTTGAATGACATCAACCAGATACGCTCCCACTGCTGTAACCTGTCTTGTAAGGTTTTGGCATCTTCTGTAGTGCGAATTGTCCTAAACAAGAGACTGTCGTCAGCGAACAAGTGAGATATGGATGTAGCCCGAAGTTGGTGGTCATTGATGTACAGCAGGAAGAGGGTCCAATGACTGATCCCTGGGACACGCAGGAGGTGACTGGTGCTGTGTTGGATGACTGCCCTTCGACCAGTACTTGCTGAGTTATGTTTGCCAGGAAGCTACTTATCCAACGCAGCAGGTTTCCTCTAATACCGTAGTACTTTAGCTTGAGTGCTAGTCTCTCGTGGGAGACCTTGTCGAAGGCTTTGCTGAAGTCCAAAAGGACGGTGTCGATCTGTTCTCTGTCCTCTAGGCCACTAGCTAGTTTTTTTTATACTTTTCGAGATGGGTCATGATCTGGCTGTGAAGTATGTGCTCTTTCAGCTTACTGCACACAGAGGTGCCGATAGTTGGCGGGTCACTGTGGTCTCCCTTTTTGAAGATAGGTGTGACGTTGGCATGCCTTCAGTCTGATGGAACTACACCCTGTGATACTGAAGCGTTGAAAATGAGCGCCAATGATGGAGTAAGTTCTTCAGCGTAGTCTTTCAGAAACTTAGTTCTTGCCAAGTCGTTAAATTTATGATAACTACGTGTTTTATTAAGGATACTTGAGGTCTGAACCACGTCACTTCCCTCCCGATACGCGCCTGAATATATTTGTTTATTATTTGCTTTCAATGGATTACGGAGATTTTTCAGTGAAAATAACAGTGAAAATAACAGTGAAATTACCACTTTGTTATTTTCGCTGTTTCCAGCTGGTTCCAATATCGTTCAGAAAAAGAAACGTAACGTTATCGGCGCCGGGCTTTAAAATGTACGTTACGTCATCATGACGTCACAATTGTCACATCGTGACGTTCCAATTTCGACGTGATTTTTCCAATTAAGCCAATTACGGTACACTTTTAAGAGAAATTAAAGCATATAATAAACAGAAAATTTGTTGATTTTTGGTGAAAGATCAATTTTATTTCACTCGTGATCACATAAAATTATATTTTCCCTCGTGGCTACGCCACTCGTGAAAATATTGATTTTCTGTGATCACTCGATGAAATAAAATACGATCTTACACCAAAATCAACAAATATCCTCTATATCATTACAAATATACTATAAATCACACAAACATTTGTTAAATATTTAAATGAGTTCTATAAAAAATCTACGAAATTCCTCTTTAGCTTCAAAATCACTCGTGGACTTACATAGATGGACTTTCAGCGTTTTAGTTTCATTTTCTCGTTCAGTTGTGTGTTGGATCATTGTGCCCTGTGATTGTCGTCTGTGTTATTACTATTTTCTGTGCTCGACTGTTTCAGTTCAGTGCTGCCTTCCCTGTCCGAATTAGTATTATTTAATGCTTAGTGTTATATTGTTTTTGTCGACGAGTTTAATAAAACTCGTATGTAATGGGCACAAATGTAAGAGTCTGTTCATAATATAACATTAGAAAACGACCATTATCGTTCAAAATGAAGATGTATTCTGCATAGGTTTCAACAAAAAATTAGCAGAACAACGTGCGCGACGTCTTGACTACGTTGATATTATCCTGACTTCACGAGACGACCAAGGCATGGATTGATTAACGTCAAGTCAGTCTAATTTATAATTAATTGTGCACTCTGGCAGTGCGCTGACCTCCGAAAATCACAGTTCATGTATTTTGAATGAGATTTATCCTTTAAACATTGTAGTGTTGCTAATGACAACACAATCAGATCAATCGTAAGTGATCGATAGTCTCATACAATGTTTTACAATTGATGAATTACATGCGGTTAGACAGGTGCGTTATCATTTGGAGAGGCGTACAATTATACAAAACCACATGACGATAATCCATACAGTCGGATGTATTGATTGGCAGTTAGGATACGTGATGGCAGTTCTGTTTAGTGATGGCAGTTATGTTCAGTGATAACAGTTCGGTTATGTGAGGGCAGTTCGGTTCAGTGATGACAATTAGGTTAAGTGATGGTAGTTCTGTTTATGATGACAGTTCGGCAAGTGATGGCCGTTCGGTTCAGTAATTGCAGTTCTGTAAAGTGATGGTAATCGGTTAAGTTCAGTTCAGTGATGACAGTAGTTCGGTTCAGTAATGGCAGTTATGTTAAGTGATGGCAGTTCGGTTCATAGATGGCAGTGATGTTCAGTGAAGTCAGTTCGGTTAAATGCTGGCAGTCCTGTTCAATAATGGCATTTCTGTTAAGTGATTGCATTTCGGTTAAGTGATGGTAGTTCGGTTATGTGACGACAGTTCGGTAATGTGATGGCATTACAATATACTGCTATTCTCTTGTTGCGTTTTATGTTGATTTACAGAGTAACCACATGGTATTTCTTCCAATTTTAGCCCAAAACAAGCAACATGAACTCGCTTACTCTTTATGTCTTGGGAACTACCGGTACTGAACCATTATTAAAGAAAACGCCTTGTTAGTATACAATGTTGGAGATAAGTTAAACATTCTTCTTAACATTCAATCATCGACATAATTCACTCTGATCAAGCGTGAATGCTTGGAAACGAATTATATGTATAACGATTCAGTAATGATAGTTCTATGACCACGTTTTGCATGTTTCACGGATCTATACGTTCACTATAAAAACATAAACCAGGAATGTTAAAGCAGTTTATTCAGATTTTAGAAACTATAAACAATCATTAATAACAGATTATCACTTTAACAATATTGTAACATATAGTCCAGTTAGGATATTGTGACAGTGACGTTGCAGTTCATGTGTACGCAAACAATCATTGTCTAAACAGGTAGAGCGAAGTTTAGTATGTTAGTTTAGCATTGAAATTATAGTTGTTTGTACAGTATAAGCCTGTATAATTGGTTTTACACCGTTATAGTGGACTCGACCGCTGCGTCACTGGATTTTTATCCTGACTGGACTATACCTGATACCATGAATGAACACTTCACATGAGTAGTAATTCAAAACATTTGTCATTTTCGTTTTGCC
Source organism: Spisula solida (assembly GCA_947247005.1). Lineage (NCBI taxonomy): Eukaryota > Metazoa > Mollusca > Bivalvia > Venerida > Mactridae > Spisula > Spisula solida. The sequence continues at coordinate 34,104,780 of OX365947.1, read as the reverse complement.
GATGAATAAACTTGTATTATATTTCGCCTAATTTATCTAGAACATGGCATCCGTAGAATAAAATATTTAAGTAAGTTTGATTTGATAACTGTAACGGGCGTTCGATTTAGTGTACATTGTATTTCGAATAACAGTCCAGTTAGGGTATTGTGAGAGTGACGTTGCAGTTTATGTGTACACAAAAGATTACAACCATTGTCTGAACAGGTATACAGAGCAAATTAAAGTATGTTACTTAGCATTGCAATGATAGCTGTTTGTATAAGTCTTTATATTTGGTTTAACACCGTTATAGTGGACCCGACCGCTGCGTCACTGGATTCTTAATTACCCTGACTGGGCTATAGTAATCTAATCTTGCTTTGCGTAGAAACACTTAACATTAATATGAAAGTAATGTCTAATGTTAGTACATTTGTACCGGAAATATGTGTCAATCATTTAGGTCACGTTTTCTTGCCAACCAGCAGCAAGTATTCGTATAAGAATCAAACATTCAAAACTAACAGGGTTGTACCTGATCCCGACTTCACAAAAATATATGACGTTTATTATCCGTTAATTTGTTTTTTGCTTGCAAGTTTTCTGTTTAAAGGAGGCGTACAAAGATTTAGCCTGAGCAATAAACGTGAAATGTTGCATAAACAAGTATATACTAGTATTAGATTACTTGTTAGAGTGCATTTGTACCAAATTAGTTGCTAAGCATTTACCGAAAAGTGAACTATTTTTTGTGAAATCGGGGCCTGTTCAATGCGCGTCGACTTTAACTTAGAAAAGATGCAATATAAAGAATCTAAGCGACTTAAACAATAATATACCTTACTGTAAAATACTATCAACAACTAACAAGGTCAAAATATACAAATTGTCCGCGCTAATATTTCATTAATCACCGATTACTTCATTTCTACCAAATAAACTAGATGTTTTGTGGTGGTCCGGAAAGCATTTGAGTAGTTTTACCAAACGTTTATACGTTGATTCACCAACTTTATGAACAAGAAAACAAAACACAACTTTCTTCCTAAAACCCTTTCCCTTTTCAAGAAAAAAAATACTAATAACCAAGCATTATTAATTCATATTAGTGTTGCCCTCATGAATGCCGTCACGATATGTTTACACATGAGATAAACAATATAATTATCACAGACTAACAACAACATAGATATTATAATATAAATGAATGATAACTGTTCATTTGGTCCAATACATTAGCATATAACCAACACAGATACTCTAAATCACCATGCGACATGGGATAGACATACTCCATTATACAATCTGCCAACATGTATCCGTTTAAGATATTGCACGGAGAATTTGACATGATCCTGATCTGGCGTTGACTATATCGTTTTCCGCGAGCAAATCGTGCAATATCGGTTATTGAGATTTGTGTTGGTATTACCCCTCGAGCGTCTTCGTGATACTCCCCGCTTATGATAACATACAATCGGAGTTATAAATATAAACAATTTATTATTTGCTTTCTATGGATTACGGAGATTTTTCAGTGAAAATAACAGTGAAAATAACAGTGAAATTACCACTTTGTTATTTTCACTGTTTGAGAAGCTGGTTCCAGTATCGTTCAGAAAAAGTAACGTAACGTCAACGGCGCCGGGCTTTAAAATGTACGTTACGTCATCATGACGTCACAATTGTCACGTCGTGACGTTCCAATTTCGCCGTGATTTTTCCAATTAAGCCAATTACGGTACACTTTTAAGAGAAATTAAAGCATATAATAAACAGAAAATTTGTTGATTTTTGGTGAAAGATCGATTTTATTTCACTCGTGATCACATAAAATTATATTTTTACTCGTGGCTACGCCACTCGTGAAAATATTGATTTTCTGTGATCACTCGATGAAATAAAATACGATCTTACACCAAAATCAACAAATACCCTCTATATATTAGCTGTTAAATTATGCTAATAGAAGGTCGAGAATAGTGTCAAATTCTCCGTACTATAGACCTATTCAAATGATGAAAACTCAAATAGCGATCACATGAGAAGATAAAAAAGGAAATTGGTTTTAATAATTAAACATAATTGGAACGATTATACCCCTTTCATCTTGATTAACGCAGTACCAACCATTCACAAAATGTACAGATATAAGTGCACAGTCCTGATAATTTAAACTATTAAAAAAAATTGCCGTACAAAACGAGTTTTGAGTTAACAGTTTTCAGCTTTCATCCTACTAAATGACAAAATGAACTTGAGCATAGGATTATGGTACATTGTCATCAAAACGCAAGTGAAAGGGAAACAATGCAGTCAGAGAAAATGACTATAACAAAATTTATCCAATAAATACAAAACATGAAGTTCTTCATTATGTTTTCGAGTGACGTATACTCATCGGCTATTTATAAGTAGTAGTTATTATACATTGATGTCTAATAAGTTTAAATGCAACGAAATAATAATAACTATAACCTTAGTACAATTTTCTTGTCAATTTACTGATAGGAATTTGCGATTGGTGGGTGATTATCTAAAAAGTCCGCAAGTGCAGAATGCACCGAAATCATCCAAAAATAGGCCAAATTAATACAACATATAGTCGAGTGATATAATAAATTGAATAAAGATATTATACTGATATCAATTTTGTATAATTATATTCCTAGTTTTAAGTAACTTTAGGTCACGTGACGTCAACGTCATCGAAAAATAAAACACATGATCAACATTATTTCTTCTCATCTGGTGATGTTTTGTTTTTCCTGATTTCCAGAAGAAAAATTACTCCACCGACCAACAAACCGATCTGAAATGGTAATAGTTAAACAAGTTAGAACTAAATATGGAATCTTCAAGAACCGGACAACACTAACATCAGCGCTTAACAAATTATTGATTCTGTGTACTGCTCGAAGCATCTCGAGGAGAAAGCTCAGCTCAAATTGACATTTTGCTCAAATATAAGCCTGAGTTTAAGATAAATCTCAAGTTTGAGCACTTGAAATGTGCTTATATAATGCTCTAAACAATGTTTTCATTTTGGTGATACCAATTTTGAGTCTGATCTGGCATGGAAAGTTACTCAAAAGACAATCGACAAAATTGAGCTGAGATGTATCTCAAATTGAGATGTTTCGGGAGATCGGGGGCCTGATCTCAACATAAGTCATAAGTTCCGTCAGCACTAACACCGAGTACATTATACCTGATGTGGTGAGTTTAAGGAAAACTTGTCAAACAGCCCAACATATGAGTCACTAAAACTTTGACTAACATTTTTTTTCTATTTAATGATGGTGTAGCAGGCACTAATATTATGCTCGTATTTTATTTTTGCAAAAACAAAGATATTCACCAACCCTGCTACATTTTTCTAAAACACAAATGTTCTAAAACAAAATGTTTCAGCGGTAGGTACAAACAAAATATTGACTACTTGTGAGTGGATACTGAAACTGAAAAGCTCGGTATCGGTAATTACGGGGGTATCCGAATTGTACGGGTAAAATTATTGAACTAATGAACCTACTGTTTAGAAGGTGTTATTGTATGGAAAGGGAGTGGTTTGGAACACAGGTAACTGTATCATTGAAAAGAATACAACAATAAAAATTTGTGTTCATACATCTAATAGACTTTATTATATACCTAGCAATGTATTGTCACGAATACAGACCAAATCGCACAGTGGAATACAACGCGACAGATTGCATGTTCAGTATCATACATGTCTGGTTTTCCGAATCCGTATCATGCATGTCTGACGTGTTATATGCCGAACATATGCCAACTTCAATGACGTCACGACGTAAACAAAATTTTGTCTTTTTATGAATGGGCGTCGCGTTATATGCCGAAAATATGCCGACGTTCATGACGTCAATGTATACACATCAAACGCATTTTCGCGCGTAAAAGCGTTTTTTTTTTACTTTTAAAGGTATATAATAAAAGGAATATTACTGCAGTGGTGTTGATCCGTTAAGCCGTATTACCTCTCGTTGCTTGCACCATACCGCATCTCACTCGACCTATCGGTCTCGTGAGATACGGCATTACACAAGCAACTCGAGGTAATACGGCCCAACGGATCAACACACTGCAGTGATATTCCGTATATATTTATTATCCATTTTTGAAATTTGCTATAAAAAGATCTTTATCAATGCTACATTTACCTTTATGGTTTGGAACATAAAATAAGGGGACAAAAGAGGACCACAAGAAATTATTACAGCCCTTGCAGGGAGCGTATCTTCTGTCAGAGATGTGTATTAGTGCATACTTTAGTATTTCTGTGTTATTCCTTGTATGGAGGGAAGATGTACAGTGGAATAGAAGTGTTATAGTAGTTGGATATCAGAGAGCCGGATAAAGGATGCACAGTATACTACTCATGAGCCGGATAAAGGATGTACATTATACTACTCATGAGCCGGATAAAGGATGTACATTATACTACTCATGAGCCGGATAAAGGATGTACAATATACTACTCATGAGCCGGATAAAGGATGTACATTATACTACTCATGAGCCGGATAAAGGATGTACAATATACTACTCATGAGCCGGATAAAGGATGTACAATATACTACTCATGAGCCGGATAAAGGATGTACAATATACTACTCATGAGCCGGATAAAGGATGCACAATATACTACTCATGAGCCGGATAAAGGATGTACATTATACTACTCATGAGCCGGATAAAGGATGTACATTATACTACTCATGAGCCGGATAAAGGATGTACATTATACTACTCAAAATTTGATAAGGGTCAGCAAATTTTCCTTGTGTATATTTTGCAAATTGAGTAAGATGGACTGATGGAATTTTCCGAAACATATTGTTACAACTTCAGTATTGTAAACTAACAAAGATTTTTTCAAAATGTTATGTCTAAGTGCCGATAAGCCCAACATCGTGAAATTATTTGTGCTGGTCTCTGTGATAACAGAAAGCGTCCGAGTTTCGGTATTTTGGGACTTACACATTATGAGGATAGAAAAGGGACAACGTTATCCATGTTTTCTCGCTCCTTTGGTCTCTGAAAATAGGGCTTATCAGTTACCTGAAAAACGACGTTCTTTTGACAATGCATGTCAAATGGAACACGTGAGTATTTCACATTTTAGTAGAACTATGGATGGTATTTTAATATTTGCACAACGTTGTCTTAATCTGTTTTGTTCATTTAATGTAAGACAGACATAAATATTGATTTTTTACCCTTTTCAAACTATGAGTAGTAAATGTTATCATTATTTAATACACACACATTATGAGAGGTAGGGCGAAATCGTCTGCAGCTAAATAGATAATAATAACGTATAAAGATGTCAAAGATTTGTGGTGCTGATTTATGCCATGCCGTATTATCGCTTTTTCGCCACAACAAAGTGAAAATGCGAAAATGTAACAATGCAAAAATGTCGACTTTGTCGTATCTTCGAATTGTTACATTTTCCAATGGCTGTGGCGAAAAAGTAAAAATACAACAGACGAAGGGCGACAGCACGACACCAAACATCTGTCGTATCTTTGCTACTTCGTGGCGAAAATGTAACAATGCGAAAAACACGACAAAGTCGACTTTTTACCTCATATTTATCAAACTTGGCCACAAAGTGTGTCTCTGTAAAATCTACATCAAATATTTAAGTCATATCTTAACAAATACTGATTCTGCCTAAACTGCTAGTCATCAGGTGAGCGTTATAGGGCCAATGGCCCTCTTGTTTTATATATCTTGATGTAGCACTATTTCCAATAGGTGCTGATATCATGTCATTTAATGTCCATAGCGAAATAGTATGATGTTTTTATAACCTGAGTTTGTACTTTTACATTTAAAAATATTTGACTGCATTCTCGTTTGCCCATAATACACCTATACAAAATAACCACAATGACACTCGGTATCAATACATCATTACCCATTGAATTCAATCCACGTTTTATTTTCCATTCACATTGAACTGTTGGAAGAAAAAATCCTTTATGCGTTATATATAGAGGATATTTGTTGATTTTGGTGTAAGATCGAATTTTATTTCACCGAGTGATTACAGAAAATCAATATTTTCACGAGTGAAAATTTAATTTTCTGTGATCACGAGTTAATTAATATAAAATTAATATAAAAGTATATAACAGAATGGCGGACATACATCTAAAAATCCTTGTGACCCGTTTTGCTCTTCTTCTGGAACGCCGATATGATTATAACAATCCCCATGATAATTAGAAGTAACTGGAAACATAAACTGGTTGTTGATGTGTGCGACAGTCCCGTGCAAACAACCGTACAATTAGTTATACCACGCTAATTGTACATGCCAAACTAATACACATTACAACAGCGTTACAATAAGGTCACACGTATCATGCAATTCTTTTTATAAAGCGTGCTCTTATCTATAGTCACGCTGGAAGCGTGCTCTTTGTTATAGTCGCACTGGAACACAAAGCATGCTCTTTGTTATAGTCACGCTGGAACACAAAACGTGCTCTTTGTTATAGTCACGCTGGAACACAAAGCGTGCTCTTTGTTATAGTCTGCTGGAATACAAAGCATGCTCTTTGTTATAGTCACGCTGGAACACAAAGCGTGCTCTTTGTTATAGTCACGCTGGAACACAAAACGTGCTCTTTGTCATAGTTGCGCTGGAATACAAAGCGTGCTCTTTGTCATAGTGCGCTGGAATACAAAGCGTGCTCTTTGTCATAGTTGCGCTGAAATACAAAGCGTGCTCTTTGTTGTACATGTAGTCGCACTGGAATACAAAGCGTGTGATTCTTTCCCAATTGGTAATGTTCTGTCCCTACTGTGGTCAAGGTAACATTAATTACGTGATAATTCACATAGAGCTTGTAAGAGCATTGGTTTTTTCATACATTTCATCTACGAGTAGTCTATATCTATGTTATTGGACATTGGACATGAAGCAAGCAGAGCGCAATATATTTATTTTGTCCACAAAGCCAGTAGACCAACTTGATCTTCCACATGGTCTATCGGTAGCGTCACCGTATTGAAAGAACCAAACTGTCTAACTACCCGTTTTTTCTGCAGGCGTCAATCAGAAAGACACGCGGTAACCATTACTAACTGGCAGTTCAACAATCAGCCATATCAGAATATGCCCTTGTCTATGGTGTACCATATTAGAATATGCCCTTGTCTATGGTGTACCATATCAGAAAATGCCCTTGTCTATGGTGTACCATATCAGAATATGCCCTTGTCTATGGTGTACCATATCAGAATATGCCCTTGTCTATGGTGTACCGTATCAGAATATGCCCTTGTCTATGGTGTACCATATCAGAACATGCCCTTGTCTATGGTGTACCATATCAGAATATGCCCTTGTGTATGGCGAACCATATCAGAATATGCCCTTGTGTATGGTGTACCATATCAGAACATGCCCTTGTCTATGGCGTACCATATCAGAACATGCCCTTGTCTATGGTGTGTCATATCAGAACATGCCATTGTCTATGGCGTACCATATCAGAACATACCCTTGTCTATGGTGTGTCATATCAGAACATGCCCTTGTCTATGGTGTACCATATCAGAACATGCCCTTGTCTATGGCGTACAATTGAGTTCAAAAGTCCGTTCATGTCTACGGTATGCTATATTACGTATGTTCGCGTGCTATAATGTACTGACGTTCTGTAATTTTGTTTCTATAATTTACAAGCAATGCTTATGTTGAGATCGATGAATGTTATTTCTAGAATTGTGTCATGACTGTAAGTAACAAGCGTCTGTGGTTACAGGACTTAACACCAACACTCGGAGCAACAACAACAACAAGCTACCGTTGTAAGCTATAGTGATTTTAGCCTACATTGTATTGTTTTACTAGTAATTTTAAAAATATTCATTTAAAGCAATATAAAAGTAGGCCTAATACGTAAGAAAAGCGTATTGATTTAACTGAAACAGTCCTTCGATTATATGTATTCCAATTTATCCAAACACTATCGACAATATCGGCCGACTAACGGGGTGCTGAATTAACTTTGCTCTTCTAGGTCACCTGATTATGTGACTTCTAATAAACGGTCAACTGACAACGTAATCTGACGGACTACTTGTATGAGTTCACCGGTTGATATCCCGTACCTGAGGGTGAGGTGTTCCTATCCTAAATGAACTGGTGGTTGATAGATTATTTTCTACGACTAAAACTGTGTCTACATGACGTATATCAAGATGACCGACGTCGTTGTTTATCATGACGTCGTTGAATGAACGTGACATTAAGCACTGGTTAATGAAAGAGTAACAATAGAGTCCCGAGTTTGATACCCTTTAGCTCCACAATAGGATAAAGTGAATAAATGTTAATACTATTATACATGTACACACAACTATTCTTTGGTAGTTATCAAAGAAAGAAAGAAAGCAAAAAAGAAAGAAAGAAATGACTAAATCTATAGACACAAAATGCAGTGCCAGGGAAGCAAAACGAATCTAAGCGTGTGCAAAAGAAGCGTTACATGCTTTATCAAGCAGAACAAAATGATATAGAAGTACTAGTTATCTATAAGATATATTTTGTTTAAAACAAAACAAATACACGACTTTTTCAAGAAAACAAGGTTTTCGAACAAGGCGCATATTTTTTCGAAACTTTGTTCGAGAGAACAAAAATTGACATCTTCATTATGCTGACAAACATTTTCCTGTGGAGTTTTATTTATTTATTACCGTATCTAAAATACGTTTGGAACTATAGTACGACATTACGCATGTTAATACCAGCCCGTCCAATTCACTAATCAAATAACCAGTTCGTTTAATTTCAACACATCGTTAAAACTGGTTCAAAATCTGTGTTACAGACATATTATAAAATATCAATAATATCATGTTATAATCGAAATGTTTTAAACTTTAATATTGACATTTGACATCTAACATCATTCATTTATGTCATAACTGAGTAGATTCTACTAAAAATCTTAATCGGTTTAAATCATGACGTAAGTATAAGAGAGATTAATATACAAATATAATCGTATCATTATGCAATCGGTGATAATACACGTAATTCTTGTAATATTAGAGAGGTTGCGATTCGAACGTGTACGACTACGTGTACGTGTAGCTACCCGTACATGTATACGTACACGTTGCAAATAAAATTGGCTTGCGAAACACAACACGTGCGTGTAACATCACATAGCAGTTGTAACATGATTTCTTCGTGAATCGATAATGAGTGTTTATATAAACTCGCTGAGACTACCGGTGTTAAAATCTTGGGTTTCCCGTGCATAGGCATACCTGTGTGACATAGTACACATGGTATTTTCTTCTGTCACACGTCCGTTACTTGTAGAAACTACACATACCTGGATGACGAATTACCCAAAAATAGTATTCACGTACACGTACACGTTGCCTTTCGCAACCTCTCTATTGACTAATTTAGTCGTACGAAATGAAAATAATTCATATCAACCAAGAGCACTAACAAATCCAGTTTTTAGCTGCATAAAATGGATTTGTCAGCTCGAACAGACGGACAGACGGACGGCATTGTCGTGTTGATGCACAGGAATAAGCTATTATGATATTTACCTGGAACACACCAATACCGACCAGCGCACCAATCATAATGGTCTGGTTTCCTAGAGCTAATCCCCATATCTCATCATAGCATCCCTGCAACAATTCAAACAGTGACATAGTCTAATTAGTAATCAAATCATGTGGATATAAAGTTAAGTCAAGTTCTACGATTATAAGTTTCTTACAATGCACATGAGAAAAGTATTCTTCAATGCCTCCATTTTGTCCAGGGACTCTGTTTATAGGAGCCCCGAATTTGTTCCATCGGCTTGATTACTGCTGTTCTATCTGGGGAAATTGCAGCCATGAATTACTGAACAAGTTACCTAAATTCAAAAAAAGAACAGCTAGAATAACCCTTGACAAATGTTACGGTGAGCCAACTCTATTAATATTCAAGGAACTCAAATAGATGGAAATACGAGACTTAGAGGATAATGCAGACCGATTATCTAGACATCACCCTACACAGTCGTGCATTATCCTCTAAATAATACATTACTATAAATAGTAACATAATTAGGCTGGTTTCCTCTGATTCTTTTTTTTGTCTGACCATTATAACGTAACTGGCCCTGACGTGAGGGCCGATTACTGATAACGGCCCGTAGTACAGATTTACGTGACGTTGGAGACATACCGTGTTTCGATAGTTGTTGGTTTCTGTAGCTGTGGTAGCACAAGTTAAGTCAGCAGATGATGGTAACTCCTTGCAGCATGATAAAGGTGTCACCAATGTATAACCTGAACCAGTACTCGTGTAATCAGTCACCCAATTAGTAGCTCCTGTGAAATCAGCATAACTCTCCACACCGCAACATTTCATCTGAAACATCAAGTCGTTTGATTGAAAATATAATTGTACTGTTGCATAATACTAGTAATAAGCTAAAACACCATTTAAAGATCCGCTGAATAAAAAAGACCGCCTTAAAAATAAAAACACAACTAAAGATACAAATTGTACTTTAGGTCGTTTGAAAAACATGCTTTTACAACTTATAGATGTATGAGAGTGTATGAGAGAAGAGTTTCCTTTTAATGCTGAGTGTCGAACAATAAGACTTACTGGCACCATCTTAATTTCGTCTTTGGTATTAGGCCAATACCCCAGCACTGAAAGTGTACTACCTACCACAAGGCTATGGAAGCGGTACAATATAACATACACTGTAAAGAATTGACCGTACCTGTTGATGGACGATATTCCATCCCATAGAGACAACATCTGTTCCTAGAAGTCCAACATAGTCGGACTTTATCTGATCCCTCATCTTCTGTTTGGCCGGATCGTGGAACTGTAATGAATATATGTAACACGTGACAAATATGAATTATTAGACAACAACTTTCAATTATCTTTGCATAGAGGAGTTTACCATACATGTGTACTGTTCCGTTAGATTCACCAGGTACTGTTGATATGATGTTCGGTCATGATTAGTAAATCAGTTGACCAACCGAGAGATCACAGAAAAGTATATTTTCCCGAGTTGCTAGATTTCCAGTGATCATCGTACACAAAAATCAACAAAATGTCCTCTATTTAATTTCATGCCCACAAAATATTGTTATGTGCAAGCTCATCAGTGTTATGTTTTCAGAAACGAACAATAGTTGGTCTAATGCTTATATGTTTTGTTATACCGAGCAAAAGCTTTAAATGTCACAATATATGCTACTATGCGCACAAACGCCTTAAGCAAATTGCGTCACATGGTACGATTGTGGGTCACATGACACGACCGTGAGTCACATGGTACTTACCGTGTCCGGTGATCCGTAAAGAATTCCAATGACTATAATCTGGGCAATCAGCAAAACTCCGCATATAATTACATACTGAAAATATACCATACAATCAGCAACACTCCACATATAATTACATACTGAAAATAAACCATACAATCAGCAACACTCCACATATAATTACATACTGAAAATAAACCATACAATCAGCAACACTCCACATATAATTACATACTGAAAATAAACCATACAATCAGCAACACTCCACATATAATTACATACTGAAAATAAACCATACAATCAGCAACACTCCACATATAATTACATACTGAAAATAAACCATACAATCAGCAACATTCCACATATAATTACATACTGAAAATAAACCTTACTACATGTACTATACTAAACTTTTTAAAGATAAACATGGTACATACAAGCCATACATTTGTACATAATTACACAATGTAACAGCTTCTTGTTTAAACGATCATACGATTTTATGTGACTCGTTAATTTACATTGCTGTTGAAACAAGCTTTCAGTAAATATTAAGCATTGATCACCTGCTTCCCTGGAATTACAATGGAATTATATCTCACACAGTCATGTAATTTAGTTCCCTGGAATTACAATGTAATTATATCTCACACAGTCATGTAATTTAGTTCCCTGGAATTACAATGTAATTATATCTCACACAGTCATGTATTATAGCATAAAAACGGTGATTTTGCCCATACTTTAACATAAAGATTCACGCGCTGTTAACGTCCAGTTTTACGTATGCTCATTTCAGGGCCGCACCTGCGACTATAAAGGTTATACAGCGTCATATGAACAGTTATTCTCAATTTATTTATAAGTACTAATTAGTTTTCTATAATATCTAAATTATATATTTAAACAAACCCGCAGTATCCATGTTTTCTTGGTATTTACCGATCCCGGAAGTCGACATGCATAACAATAACTGATATGACGTTACGTTTGTTTTCGCGACGTCGTCACAAAATGTCCCGCCAAAATATCATTATTTTGATATACAAACGCATTAATTGATGTTTTGTATGCTATAATAGCGTTTACGCATGTTTTTCCCGTTATAAATTATGCAGAGTCCCTCGGGAGCGTTGATGCCCTAGCCCTGCAGGCTTGGGCATCAACTGTCCCTCGGGACTCTGCAGATGTTATAGCCCGAAAAAGCATGCGTTAACCCTACATTATAGCATAAAAACGGTGATTTTGCCCATACGTTAACGGGACGAAAACCATGCGTAAACATAAAGATTCACGCGCTGTTAACGTCCAGTTTTACGTATGCTCATTTCAGGGCCGCACCGGCGACTATAAAGGTTGTACAGCTTCATATGAACAGTTATTCCCATTTTATTTCTAAGTACTAACAAGTACTAATTAGTTTTCTATAATATTTAAATTCTGCATTTAAACAAACCCGCAGTATCCATGTTTTCTTGGTATTTGCCGATACCGGAAGTCGACGTGCATAACAATAACTGGTATGACGTTACGTTTGTTTTCGTGACGTCGTCACAAAATCTCCCGCCAAAATATCATTTTTTTGAAATACAAACGCATAAATTGATGTTTTGTATGCTATAATAGCGTTTACGCATGTTTTTTCGCTTTATAACATATGCAGAGTCCCGCCAGGGCTTGGGCACCAACCGTCCCTCGGGACTCTGCAGATGTTATAGCCCGAAAAAGCATGCGTTAACCCTACAATTTAGTTCCCTGGAATTACAATGGAATTATATCTCACACAGTCATGTAATTTAGTTCCCTGGAATTACAATGTAATTATATCTCACACAGTCATGTAATTTAGTTCCCTGGAATTACAATGGAATTATATCTCACACAGTCATGTAATTTAGTTCCCTGGAATTACAATGGAATTATATCTCACACAGTCATGTAATTTAGTTCCCTGGAATGACCAATCAGTACGAAAGCTAAAAATCCGGGGCTCATGAAATCGTCAATATTTGCTGGGGGTGTTTTGTGAATCGGCATAAACTAAACATTTCCCTACACAAGGGGCTAATTCCAAGGAAGACCAGTTTGACCTGTCCACCCCCGATCTTCTGAGTGTCGAGTTGAATACTCATTATCAATTTATGTCATAACAAATTTAATCTTATTGCTCGCAAAAACGATACCACAAAAAATTCAACCTACAGCAATCAGCATCCATTTAATCTTGCAGCATCCACCACAGCAACCCAATACGGTAATGATGATCAGAAACAGGCCGAAGAATATGAGACCGAGAGCAAGTCCAAACAATAAGTCTGTTACATCAAAATTGGACAAGTCTAGTGAACCAACGGTTGATTGTGACGCCGAAGATTCCAGCTGCGCCTTGACGTCATCAATGTAGTCATTGACGATTGCTGAGCCAAATCTGAGGAACATACCTAATCCGAAGAACACCAACCCGATCAACTGAAAGAATATAAATTAGAATGAGCAATTTTAGTAAGGTATAAGGTTGTACAATAATGGGTTCGTGATTAGCTTCCTCGGAAGGACAAGTTCTCTGAAATTGTCAACGATTTAGCTGGTACCAATGTACTAAGCAGCCCACGCATAGGGTCTCCAGCCTCCGCAATAAATTCCTAAGCATCAGTCCAAGCGGTTGTTCAATTGCCGTTATACTGCGGTTTGTCGTTTTTCATTTCTTAATTAAAGGGGTACATTCTGCATTTAGAGAGAGTATTTTGTATGGCATATACAGTCGAATAATATGTTTATTAATTGTCAATTACTAGTAAGTGCATTTATTTTCTGTGATGTGGTAGTTTCAGGCAAATGCAAATGATGTTTTGATCTGCTCAGTTTCAATGTACATGTACCGGGGTTTGTCCGAAAAATAACAATTCTACGTTTATTCGGGAACCCTGAGTGGAGATTGACTAAAGTGATTTAATTACCGATAAATTAATTGCAACGCTTTTAGATCACATCGATTGTGCTAATACATGTACACACACATGCTAAATTTACATTCTGATCACTTTGGCCTTTATGCATTGCAATAGCTTAATAAATGGTTGCTTTGGATGCATTTGTATTTCTAAATTTAAAATGTATATAACATAGACTAAGGTGCTATAAAACAATGTAAAGTCCTTACCAGGAAGAAGATGTTTACCACAACAATAAACACCCGGCATATTCCAGTTATAGCACTCATCTTATCTGTTTGTAGACCAACTGGTCTTTCTGTGTAACGCTTTTATTGTTTCTAGTCAATCCTGACACTGTGCAGTTGTATTAAACTGTTCCAATCTGTAGAGTTTGGTGTCCAGACAACAATCGTCAAAGAATTAGGGTATTCAATCACAACTTGTATTTCACTTCGTCAATTGTTCTTGTATTTCGATTATTCACCTTTCTGAAATGTATCAAAAAGTAAACAATTTGAATGATTAAACATGGTAATTTATTATTTGCTTTCAATGGATTATGGAGATTTTCGGTGAAAATAACAGTGAAATTACCACTTTGTTATTTTCACTGTTTTAGTAGCTGGTTCCAGTATCATGTAGAAAAAGAAACGTAACGTCAAAGGCGCCGGGCTTTAAAATACGCGTTACGTCATCATTACGTCATCATTCTCACGTCGTGACGTCCTTATTTCTACGTGATTTTTCTAATTAAGCCAATTACGGCACATATTTAAGACGAATTGAGGCATATAATAAACAGAAAATTTGTTGATTTTGGTGTAAGATCAATTTTATTTCACTCGTGACCACAGAAAATTAAATTTTCACTCGTGAAAATATTGATTTTCTGTGATCACTCGGTGAAATAAAATTCGATCTTACACCAAAATCAACAAATATCCTCTATATATTTCGCTAAAAGATAAATATTTAAATTAATAGAGACTTCTGTTCGAATGGTAACAAGCCATTGGTTGTACATGTAATGGTATCTTCTGACGATTAGATTTTAGGATATTTAGCATGAATTATTAGCTTTGCTGTATCGTAAACTACCTCTACTAATGAATAAAATCTGCTTTGATAAAGTAGAGTGCGGACCACAATCTCTGATTTCATCATTTGCGTGATGTTATCAGTGCTATGCTGTTAGGCTGCCATCTTCACGCTATCAGACTGCAAGGCTGCTAGGCTGCCAACTTCACGCTATCAGGCTGCAAGGCTACTATGCTGCCAACTTCACGTTGCCATGCTGCAAGGCTGTTAGACTGCCAACTACACGCTGCTAGACTGCTTGGCTGCTAGCCTGTCAACTTCACGAACATGTTTGTTTATACATAACGAATACATGACTCTTCGGGGTTCAGCTCCATTATTCAGGAATTTAGAGATATACATTCTTATTCGCAGGAAACTAAAATCTGACACCCGGATCATTTAACTATGAAGAGTTTAAACATGAAATCATTTTTTCAAGCTTGAATGAAAAGCGTTATAAATAATAGAGTTATGGCAATATATTTAACTATTCCCATCATTTAATAGTGTAAGTAAGTTAGATAATGACAACATTAAATAATGCTGTGTAAATTTACACTCGTAAAAGGATCCCGTAAACTAATAAATACACAAATTCAGTTTTTAAGCTGTAGTACTAACAACCACGTGAATGTGTTGCTTAACCTATCAGTCACAAAATCGAATAACTCTATAGCGAAATTAAATGATTTCAACTATTGAAGTGTAGAAACAAGTTTGCTTATCATGGTTATGCTAAAACCTAGTCTAAATATTGAATCGGCAGTTGGACGTTTATTGCTGTAGAAGACATTAAAGAAATATGACTTAATGCCAAGATACAAAAGAAAGTCGAAACCTTATAAAATTAACACTTAGCCTAGGTAAGGTATTAGAGTTCAGCTATTGATCATGATTATAAATTATGGTCAAAAACCATAAAATCTGCATGATTTTTTATAAATAAAATATGGCTACATTTTGTTGAGTGGTAGACTGTTTGTGGGCAATAGGTAATAAAGACGAAATGAAGTTATTTGAAAATGTCCGCGTCTCTTGAAAAGGAATGCATAATTATACTCATTTATAATTTAGATAGAAGTAGAAATAAAGAGCTAAACACATCCATTTCTATAGTAGTCCACATACTACTATTATATTGTATTCAATATTTCAGAGAGAGAATAGAATTGGCAGTGTGTTGGGCACTTCTTCGTTTTAGGATTTCTGACAGCTAAAACTAGGCATTATAGTCGTTTTGCTGTAGGAAACTGGGTCACTCAGCTAGTAATAATTTATAATACATTTCGACAGCTTGGGCTTGGGCGGATCTTTGCTTGTTCAGTTGGGCATTGTGCCTTGTATGTGTTTTATTATTCCTGTGCTCTGTTGGTTCAGTTGGGCATTGTGCTTTGTGTGTTTTCTTTGCTCGGCTGGTTAAGTTGAGTGCTGCCTACCCTGTCTGACTTAATATAACAATTTTTGTGGCGTCCATATTTCAATATTTTATTTGTGTGAAGTTGGTTAGAAATACGACGTTCAAAATTATGTAAGTGATCTGATACGACATTCGTAATCAATATCGAATAAAAGGCGCTGAAAGTTTCGTTGAGTGCACCATATTTATTTAAAATATTAAAGACATCATTCTTAATAACAAAACAAATGCGACAAAACATGTATTACCTGATGAAGAGAGGATTTACTAAACTTTTCTGAAATGTATATCCAAATCTTCCGTGTAATAATTGTTTTTTAAAAGGGAGATTGTGTTACGTACTAATACATTTAAGAGGAGATCATTATGTACATATTGAATAGTAAGGTGGTAGGAATTTCAAAGATTTGTAATCGGATAAAAATAGCCGCATAAGATCACACAATCCATCATAATTAGTGAAGAAAACGACATTGTACTGCTGTAGACCTACCTTAGACAAACGCGTTTACGAGAAGCGGAATAGATCTAACACAATATTACGCACTGCATTAAAATTTCCTTGCCAGAAAAATAAAGTGGCATAATGTATAATCGTTACCTTTTTGATATACCGTCGTAAAGTAAGTTCATGAAATACCGGAATTCAGGAAAATATCCTACGAAAGGACAACTCAGCGGCTAGATAACGTACACAACGTCATTGTAACATTGCGGAAGTGACGTAACTGCAATGAATTTTGCGCCAAAGTTGACGTTACGTTCCTGTTCTAATATTGGAAAAAACATAACGCAACGGAAAGTATACGGTTGTCTCATATAATTAAACACAAATGTTTCATTTTATTTACTGACGAAGTCACCGGTTGATTAGATATGTTTGATATAAAAACGCAACTCCACTGTTTCGTTTTAAGGGTTTCGTGTTGATAGCTATAAATGACGTGTATGCATAAGTGTCCTTTCATAAGGACATTTATTTAGACATTAGACAAACAACAAGTTTTCAAGTTTTATAGACGGCCATATTTCATAACCACTTCATCGGCCCAGATACATTTATTGTTAAAAGCTTTTTGTTAAAAATATCAAATTAAGGCCAAATTAAATACATTTGAAAGGTTAAAATGATTCTAATTTTTGTATAGTGATAATAGTAATTACAACAAAGGGTTTATGATGATAACAAAAGTTAAATATACAACACTTGGGTAATAATAAAAAGAAAGTATAATTGGCACGTGAACCAATGCTCGATATACGATAGTTTCAGGCCAGTTTTAATCGTTTTTATAAACTGTTGTACGGCTAGAAAACATACGGAATTTTCCGCGTAGTTATAGGGATCCAAAGTGTTTCGTAATTAACTAACTTTACCTCTGAGAATATCCAAAAATATTAAAAATATAACCGCTTTCCCCCGAAATAAAAATCCATGCGGTAGAAATATTCCATACACCACAAGTGTCACTCGATTTTGTACTTTAATTCAAAGATCATACCCGTATTCTTTGATTGAGTACAGTTTTACATTGAATGTATTTTGAAATTCAATATAATGAAGATAGCTTTTATGTACACATACATTAACATAAATACACTGAATTAGGAGTTAACCACATTATCAATATACATGTATATCCGAACTTCAAATATTCTTCACGCACTATCAGTCACAGAGAAAGGTGTGTGAGAGGATTGTTACAGAAATCAGTCTATTCCACATTTAAAATGTTGTGTGATTGATTTGCCACTGAGTACATCTAATAAGATCTATTAAATATTCCCAAAAAAAATATGGAGACGAATACAGCATCAGTCAAACTCTTCCATATTTTAATATTGCCAGTAATTGCGCATATACGAGGGGTGATCAACAAATACGCGGGAAAATGCTCTGAATTCCTCGTTTCTTGACCAATATTGAATAAAAATCGTATTTATTATTTTTCAGGATTGGACACGGGTACACAGCCATTCTCTGACTTCGAATAAACTTATGATGTTACTTCGTACATGCAAGAAGTTTTTTTAAATTAATGTGCGTGGTACATGTTCAATACTTATTATATATTTTAAACAGTTGTTTTAACAGACATTATAATTTATGCTTGCGTTAATAAATATACAAAACTACACACGCACTGACTTAATACACCTTACAAACAGTGATACAAGAAGATTAGGCCCCTATGGATGTTAGACCACTATCTGACCTAGCTCGTGTTTATCGAATTACAACCAGTATTTCGAAAAGATGCATCAACTTAATTTCGCAACATCCCCTTCACGGAAAACGCAAGCTGTCCAGCCTGAATCTCGCATCCGATATTGTCGTGTGATACAGTGTCCCTCTACCAACGGAGAGAACCGGGTGAGCTCTACCAAAGTATGACCGAGATTATAGACACGGCGTACGTCAGCTATGACCATACAGTTATGTTGATCATTTCAATTAGGTTTAAGTATTTCTGACCTTTATTAGTCTGTAACATAATTGGATTTCCGATGATCAAATATTATCATTGTAATACCATGTATAAACATGTTGTTGGACTTAACATGCCGTTGTGTCATGTCGTCATAGAGAATTTTAAAGTTAATTAGTGTCCCTGTTGGACTTATAATGTCGTTGTGTCATGTCGTCATAGAGAATTTTAAAGTTAATTAGTGTCCCTGTTGGACTTATAATGTCGTTGTGTCATGTCGTCATAGAGAATTTTAAAGTTAATTAGTGTCCCTGTTGGACTTATAATGTCGTTGTGTCATGTCGTCATAGAGAATTTTAAAGTTAATTAGTGTGGCACATTAGTATCCCATACATGCATACACTACACAATCTTCGTCAAACTAGGGTACTATTCTAGTATCTAGTTTGTTAAATCATTGGATTTCACGATGGTTATTCAACAATTTCCGGTCAAATGCAGAATTACATTCCTCTTCCACCAGCGATTTACAACTTCTCCACACGCGGAGACATGACCATGGCAAAATAATCACGACCTCGGATGAACCTGGATGACTCCCCTAATGTTTGATCCAATTGACTGGTCCCTTTATTTATTAATACGTTTGATCCCTTTAAACGTAAGTATCGCCCCTCACTCGTTTATTGTATTTACTAATAATAATGAATGGTTCATAAGACAACCTTAGAGATAGTTATTATAGCACACACCTTGGGCTATTTACAGCTATGTATGAATGGACAATTATTTCATGAATACCAACCATGGTACGGACAAAGGAACGAATTCAAGGAACGAACTCATTTCTTTTCACTTGTGAAAGATAAAATATGGCGTGACTGGTAGAAAATTGACACACAATTTAAAAAAAACTATTTAGTATTTTAAGTTTGTTTGACATTGATCGTGGTGGAGATATGTACCTACATGTACATACCGTTCTGATCGGCATTCCTTAATTCAAAAGTGCTGAATAATCACAATTTAGACATGGTCAAAACAATTTGAAATGGATATAAGCATACATTTGGTCGTAGGATGGCCGCTGGATAAAACCATTTAAGCCTTGGGAATAACGTCCCCATATACAAACGTTACATGCTATGATATGACTACACTGTTAATAAATGGGCTTAAATAACACAGCTGATAATGATGTACTAGGAATTAAAGTTATAACTAGTAAGCCTAGTTATATTATTTGTAGAGGTGGACATGTTTAGCACGGTTGGTAGAGTGAACAATTGACTGCCACACTGTAAACCTGAGCCCGATCCCCGGGTCCGGCAGATCGTAGGCTATTCTTCACCGACTGTGACTACGAGTCATCATTTGTTGTACATTTCGAGAAGTTGTTGGCGGAACAGCAAATTAGTCGAGGAAAGCAGGTTTCCGTCGTTAACTGGCCGACAATTATGCCTTACGAAATCATGAGCAACATATGGGTATCGTATACATGTAGACTTACAATTGTTATAGACATACACTCATGTATAAGTCTACAACAAAGTTTTGTTCTGCTTTGTTCAATAAACTGGTTTATCCTGTAAAATAAATTCTATGTTCCTGGTCCATTGTGACATGAGAGAATAAAACATGTTGAGCATATCTTTAAACAATCTGTGTTTATTTATGATCATTTGAGTATTTGTTTTGCGGAAATTACTATTGAATTTGATCGTCTGGCGTCGAGATTCATAAACGGTTATACAATTGTAGTACGTGTTTTAACGGGGACTAAAAAGGAATTCTACCTGTAGTTCATTGTAACGTAACCTCTATATTCACTGTGTAACTGATAGTGTAATTAAACCTCGGATAGATTTCAATAATTCATGGTTAACAACTTAACTGCAACCTTATTTAAACATACATTCAATTCATGGAAACACTCCGAACAATTATAATAATTGCAAATTCATTCTAGTGAAACACCTTCAAAAGAGACATTAGCGATTTCCCCCGATTTGGTAAAGTTTGACCTTTGACGTGCTCAATGTGGTTACGATTGTAATTACAGTGTTATAATGTACATTCAGTATAATACTACTCAAATTAAGGGTCAACATATTTCTGGTTTGAATATTTTGCAAATCGAACAAGAGAGACTAAAGGAAATTTCATGCCGATGAAACATAACATTACATCTGTAAAATTGTTAAAGAATAAAGATTGCTTCAAAAGCTGATTGCTGATAAGCCCGATGCCACTTTAAAGTTTGCGATGCATTTTAGCCTCTGTGATAACAGAGTGTGGTCGTTTTGTGGCATTTTGGGTCTTACATAATATGAGATTAATTAGAAAAGGGACACAAACTTCCATTATGTTATTCTTGCCATTTAAGTCCCTGAGATTAGGGCTTATCAGTTACCTGAAAATGTCAATACGTAACAAATGCATCACATGTTTATTTCCGAAATTTAGCAGCAGATTAGATGATACCTTTTTATATATTTAATAAACGTTTTCAGTTTACGTAAGACGGGAACGAATATTGATTTCTTGACCCTTAACAAAAATCGAGTATTATATTATACAATGTCTGAAGGGCTCCACCCATAATACAGTAGCATGCGTTCATCATCGCTCAAACAGTGCTACTTACACGACATGTAAATGCTAAAAACAAGATCCGACATTATGAAAAGTGGCGTATGTTATGTGTTTTTTTTAAATACTGACGTCAGACTGAGCCAACATCAATGTCTGCGTTTTTTTACTATAATTTATAAACGATGTTATTCTACACATTTAAACTGCCGCTAAATACAGTTATTATCAGCTTTCCGAACCACCCTCGTGCAATTTTACGTAGCTTATCTGTCAAATATTCAAATATGAACTAAACTTAGTTATCTATGAAATTACATTTTATTCAAGAACACTTAGAGCGCTGTACCCACCTTAAGACTATTAATTTAAGCATCACTAAATAAATAAATGTTTACTCACCTTTGTCGTGTCTATAACACGTATCGATCACCGGCCATGTATATATACCCTCAACATTAAATATTAACTCATCCATCGGAGTGCAGTCACTCTATATTTCATGTCGATATAATATAAATTACACTCAATATAATAAAGTCGATATATTTATTAATCATTTGGTACCAAATCAATGACGCAAAATTATTTTTCCAGCTTCTATTTCATCAAATTAAATGGAATCTGACCGAGTTTGTTAGTGCTACATTTGCTGGCGATTCTAAGAACAACTTTTATTGATTATTGGCTGTTTAAAGAGAGATTAATCGATACATTGTCCGTAAATAACAACCGCTTATATAGTTTTTATCACTATTTCCTAACTTAATTAGTGCGTTAAGACAGTGGGATGTAACTCACTCTTACAATCATGAACGTTTATTGAACCTACAACAACAACAACTACAACAACAACAATCATATAACATCGACAATTACGACACAAAATGGTTCCTGTGACACAGATACTATGCCAACCAGTGGACGAGTGGATAAAACACACACCTTGGTAGCGGAGGGATCAAATCACGGTTCGAGTCTCGGAAGCCTTCAAGGGGTCCGTTCGGATACAACCAGTGGATGAGCCACCCATCAGTTAAATAATAGTCAAATTAATTAGCGTATGTCAACATGTCTGAAATGAAACTTTCTATTTCATTTGCTAAGGAAACATTCGAATGTTTAATATACTGTATATCTTTTGTTACATTGATACTGAAGTTTCTGTTGTTTGAGAATCAGTATATTATAGGCGTGCGTGAAATATCCTATTTTGAGGGATACGAATGGTATCTTTATTGGTGGCTAGGCTATTTCTGTATACCCTCGGATTTACTGTTCATTGCAGTATTAAACGTTTAATTCCTTTGCGTAAAGTCTGTCAATCGTAAAAAACAATTTGAAGATAGATATACCTTTGTATTTTCACATTCTTGTTAAATCAACAAGACAATTACAATTGTCCATTTTTTGTCATGCTTGAATCATGTTGACATGTTTTCTTTGGCTGGGATGAAACCATGTCTCTGAATAGATCACTGTAAAATGTGTTCGATTTCCGTGTATATCTGTACTATATGGACCTGCCGGCATAAATTGACAACGCGTGATGCGGACCAAGATGGTGTCTAAGATGGCTGCCATAATTTACGAATGCAATTCTATGTTCTCAGAATACAACCATCTTATGCCACATTGGGTACTCACCACCACAGAGTACAACCATCTTATGCCACATTGGGTACTCACCACCACTGAGTACAACCATCTTATGCCATATTGGGTACTCACCACCACAGAGTACAACCATCTTATGCCACATTGGGTACTCACCACCACAGAGTGCAACCATCTTATGCCACATTGGGTACTCACCACCACAGAGTACAACCATCTTATGCCACATTGGGTACTCACCACCACAGAGTACAACCATCTTATGCCATATTGGGTACTCACCACCACAGAGTACAACCGTCTTATGCCACATTGGGTACTCACCACCACAGAGTACAACCATATTATGTCATATTGGGTACTCACCACCACAGAGCACAACAATCTAATGCCACATTGGGTACTCACCACCACAGAGTACAACCGTCTTATGCCACATTGGGTACTCACCACCACAGAGTACAACCGTCTTATGTCACATTGGGTACTCACCACCACAGAGTACAACCATCTTATGTCACATTGGGTACTCACCACCACAGAGTACAACCATATTATGTCATATTGGGTACCCACCACCACAGAGTACAACCATCTTATGCCACATTGGGTACTCATCACCACAGAGTACAACCATCTTATGCCATATTGGGTACTCACCACCACAGAGTACAACCATCTTATGCCATATTGGGTACTCACTACGACTTATTATAGCCATACAAAGCCATAAGGGATACTCTCAACAACTGAGTACAGTCAAACCAAACCATATGTTATGCTAACCACTACCAATTACACCCGTATCAGGCACGACTGTGTACTCATCACCATCATATACCAGGTCTGAATGGTGTGTAACTACCACCGATTACACCTATATCAGGCCCTAGAGGGGGTGGTTCTCAAACCACTTAATAGTCAACCCACGGGGTACTAATAACACTGTCCATACATACATTCCGTAACCGATGGATTACTTACAACTGCCTAGTACAACAACTCATATTAGGTTCTTAGTGGCACCCGCTATATATACGGCCTTTTGGAATACAGTATTGTCAGTTTTAAATAGGAAATAACTTCAATTTTACTGATGATAGCAAATATGTTTGTAAAGTCTGACATTTTCTAAATCACTGGTTCCACCTTAATACGTAATAATGGCTAACAATTGAAAATGTACATAAGAATTTTTATATTATTCTGTTAATTTTTTTATTATTCTGTTAACTTTTTTAGCTCGGCCAGTCTGTCTTTGTCCGATTATACATTATACACGGTAGGAATCCCGATACATCGCTTTTGAGTTCCGTCAGAGCCAATGAGAGCGTGACACGGGTTTTGAGTTCTGTCAGAGCAATTTGGGCATTGTGTGGAGTTACAAATTCCGTGAAAGAGAAAAACGAACACATTTAACACAATATAACCGAAATTTAATCGTAGAAGATTAAAGCATGTTATTTTTCTTTTGGTCATAGTTAATATAATACTAGGAGATCACAATTACGGTACAGGTAACCCTTTTATGTCATAAATTGCTATGCTATTCTTTTGAGCTGGGAAAGGATGTGTTACATACCCCGTAGAGCAATAAATGGGAGTCCCAAGCAGTGTTGGGTAGCATATGAATGGCTGTGTCTGACAATGTTCACCCCTGGTATGTGTGCAACTTACATCGAGATACAGCGACCAGGAATATCGAACATGTACAAACACTTGATCACAGGTACCAATTCACACCTTGGTCGAGTGGAGCATTGTTGGTTACTCTTGCTCTGAGAAATTAAGCAATGACGTAGAGTTGGGTTGAACCCGGGACATCTCGATCCCAAAGCGTGCGCCCTATCTCGAGGCTATTACTTTCTCAATAGGTCACATATATTACCTGAAACAGCCTAACACTGCTGTGAACAAGTATTCCTTGTTCTATGAGGACGACAAAGCACTGTCTGGTATACCAGGCCCCAATCTCCTGAAGCATCTCAATTAGAAATCTCAACTCAAATTAAGATTTTGCTCAAATTAGAGTCTGAATTTATGATAAATCTGAAGTTTGAGCTCTTGAAATTTTACTGTAATTAACTCAGAATATGGTTTTCAGTTTTGTGATACGATTTTTGTGTCCAGCATTCCATGGATATTACCTAAAAGGCACATGGCAATATTTGAGATGAGATTTAGCTCAGATTGAGATGGTTCGGGATATCAGGGCCAGAAGTCATTCCTAGCGGGATAGGATACCAACTACTGAGCCTGGTGCTGCTTTTGATTTAATACCGGTAACTGTTTCGGGTACTCGACACAAGGAAAAAGTCCATGGCTCTATTAAAATCTATCACTGCCTTGCACAGCATCATTTCCTAGTCTATATTAGATAACACTTACTAGTTCTGTTAGGCTTTTCTAGTAATAGTTCTATGGTGTAACTTACACAGCATTCACGAATACGTTTAGGTACATTCAACATAATGAAGCCACTAATTATATGTATTACATACCATGCTCTTTTTTAGGTTTAAATACCTATCAATCAAATACATGTACCTATTTTACGAATGGTGAAAATTCACAAATTCTCTAATATATCTGTATACCTAATGCTATTGAATTTCACTGATGCATTTAGATGAACTAACGTTATAATATATTCTCAAAAGATTGCGTATTTTTATAAAGTATAGAATATATAAAGTATATAAAAACACAGAGTTTGTATAGAAATTAACTGCAAAACGGACAAAACAAGCCAATACTCAGCTGGATCTCTTAATCATATATCGATATGCGAAATTTCTGGTGAATACATGCATTTTTTACAAAACGGGAATGAAACATAAACTGGCGGTTTAGAACTTTTGGGGAGTGTATAAAGAGGTTATGTTATAAATTGTATACAACATGTGTATTCATTGAATTTATTACATGCCTCCACTTTACATTGGACGCAATCATTCGAAATAAACCTCAGGTCTTGATCATTTCAATGTAAAACAAGTTGACTGTATACCGAATGCATTTTCAAGCACTTGATTTAATTCGAATCAAATGTCAAACATGTAGTAATCATTTCTATGACCCGGGATACTTGAAATTGAACTTTTAGGGTACATTTGTACGGCTGAGAACAAAGTGTTCCTACTGAGATTTTGTGTTCACCCACCGTCCACCGTGTTTTTTTAAAATGTTAATCCTCAAAATAATTATTGTAAACTTGCTTCACACGACAGTAACTGTTTTGCAATAGGTTTCTTTGCCATTTCTACTGATAAGTTAATATTTATTTATCAGAGTGAGTTACTATCAAATAAATATCTAAGGGCAATGAAGTCTACGGATTCCATAAATCACACTCATCGTTAATATTTTATAACATTTTACACTTATACATGTATATCACATTGATCTCACAACATTGCACATAGGTTTGATATCTTAAACTTTACATGTAAATAAGAATATATATATATATGTCGCATGGACTTACGATGAAATAAAACAATAAATGACTGTGTTGTCTACCAACTTCGAACAATTCGCCCTTTTCCTTTATATTTCAAAGTTATTCCCCAAATAGCACATTTGCACAATAGCCAAGCTTAGAACGTTTGATATCAAAACTGTAAGGTTATTAATACCATTCATATTGATTAATCACAAAAGAAAAGATACATGACATTGTATAGGTCTGCATTGGTACAAAATAAAAAAAATACAATTTTCCTTCATACTTTTGAATATTTTACCCCAAAAAAACACCTTTTGTACCATAGCCTAGCTTTAGGTGTTTGATATCTTAATGACAAGTCACTATACAACTGTCACAGCGATTATTGACCAAATTTAATGGCCAATGACGTTAAATTCCACCGATTCCGAAAATTCGCACTTTTCCATGTAATTTTTAAATTAAATGTTTTACCCCAAAAATACCTCCTTTTGCATTAATGCACGTCACTAAAAGTGTGCAAGCTTCAACTTCAACTTAATAACTACATATAAGTGTGATTTATTATAACATTTGATAATAAATGACATTGTAGTTCACCGATTCCAAAAATTCGCAGTTTCGTTTACGTTTTGGAACTTTTACCCCAATTTTCTCAAAATGCTCAGGGGTGACAGAATGGCACCCGTCAGAAATTCCATTAGAAAGGTCATGTCTACTGAAATCAGCAAAGAAAAAAACTTTATACTCCAATGCAAGGTATCTTGGGTTTAGGGCGGGACTATAATGTCGTCTTCCATCAATCGTATTCAACTTTCAACTGATAACAAGATAGTAGTTCGGCATCGTTTATATACATCGGCAACCTGTCAGCATTCTATCGGCATCGATTCGTAAACACTTCCGCATATTCTGCAATGTAACCGCAACCTTTCCGCACGATCGGGAAACATTCGGGACCAAATCCTGAACTGTCGGCATTCATTCGCGTTGCGTTCGGCTACTTCGGATAGGTTTCAGCGTTCATACTGCAACATTTCGTATAACGATCCCCCGAATACATCTCGAACGATACCGATGGCAAAGATCCGCCCATTTATATTGATAAATGATCCCGAAAGGTTCCCGAAACAAGCAAACTGTAATTGGCTACCCTTCCGCATATCATCGGGGTCTAGTGGACGGCAGGTCTTATATGTATGTGTGCGGATGATGATGATAAAAATATATTCAGGCATGTAGTGGAGTGGTCCAGGCCCCAAATATATGTGGTATGAATATAGAATAGAGTTTATTGCAAGGCAATATTGCCTATGAACATATAATGGAGGTATGAATATATGAGTGTAATTTTGTATTTTTGAATGTTTTCAATCCAAACTCAAATAAGGGAGGTAACTGTTACGAATATAAATATGTTGGTTGTTACAGTTGTGTCCCTCGATAATAGAGCGAACTGAATATCATGTCGTGTCATGTCTTATAATCTACGGAAGAGTTTACCACTCCCGTGGGTAATGTAATTGCAAAAAATAGATAGGACAGCAAAAACCTCATCACAGGTCACAGATTAATCCATGGTTTATCAAAGCGGAGAACATAATGTCATGTCGTCCAGATAAAATAAGTCGTGACACAGGAGCAGAAATCGACCAGGGACGGTATTATAAATAAATGAATGCGTTAGTTGGCAGTGGTTATAATATGGTGGTATTGTTATAGTTTCTAAAGATATTTTGTGACTTCAGAATTATTGAAATCGATCCGAGATAATTATAAGTCAGAAATCGAGCGTTTCTAGTCGACTAAGAAATTAGCATTTCTGAACCACTATTGATTTCCAATGTTTCTTTTTATATAATAAGCAGACGAGACCGGGTATGACTCACGTTTACACGGTGCTATATGTAACAGACACTTCAGACTTTATATACATTTTCATTAATTTTGCACGAGAAACATGCGACGATCCGTGCATCATTTAATAATTTAAAAGAAATCGTTACCAGATATCCCGCATTGAGAGAGAATCACGTGATTTACGCCAATAAATAACAACAAAATGTCTGAGGATGCTGGTGTAAGCCTTTGAAATTGATCAGCTTTTTATGCTAATGATGCTTCTTATGACGATAAAGTACAACACTATCTGAATAGAAAAGTATCATAAAAAGGTTTTTTGAAATGTTAAAACGACGCAGTACATGAAGTCGATGATAACTGCAGTGTTTTCCTGAAGGCACCAATTTAATACAACTCTATCTAATCACACTGATGACAAGTCATGTCAAGTTTAGCGCCTGTTTTATTTCAGCAAGATGCACTAGGAATCATGATAAATTGTGTATTTAACGTCATCTGGCGTGTGCCTTTACGACGTATAAAATAACTGTACATGTGACAATGGAATTACGATTCATTTTTTCAAATCATTCACAAGCATTATACTGATCTATACTTCGACCCTTGACCCCGATCTAGCCATAGAGGTGTGTGTTGAAATTATTGAACAACCACATTTACAGTCAATATGACCTTCTGGCGATTCCGCTGATCCCTCACTGGTGGGTTCGTCAGCTTAGTCCGTATTCGCAAAGCTTCTTAGATATTTTCTAAGATGAAAACTATTCCACTTAAAAATAAAATGATCTCCACTTTTATCTTAGCCAATTAAAACTGTTTTCATATTGAAATACGTAGACAAAAAATCCAGCTAAGGCAAAAACTAAGATTTTTCGCGAAAATCTAAGAAAATAACTTTAACAACTTTGAACATTAATTTTTTTTGAAACAAAAATATATACTTAACGGATTTAAAAACGCGACACTGGGGTATATTGTTTTAAAGCAGACAATTCAAGTTTATGCCGGTATTGGAATAGTGCAGATTAAAGGTACATGTAAATGTATTAGCGTTATTTTGGTACTAAGATGATAAAAATGAGATGAGTATTAACAAATATATAGTAAAAACAATACTTCGATCAGTCGCATTCTGACCAAAATTCCTTACAGACCATAAAAACATTATGAAGGGCTATAAGACAACGGTGTATGATTCCTGCAACAATGTTTCCGTGTCAAATAGACACATTTTAAATGAAAGTTGGATATGTCAAATATTATATTCAATTTAATTCAGAATTTGTATATAGAAGTAGGACTAGCCCTACGTAAAATTAATACATCTTCAACGATAAAAACCAATGCCCCGATAAACATGTTACTTTTGTTTTCTGGACCTATGTCATATTCGTGCGATAATTCAGTTAATACTCGTTGGATTTTATTAAGGTTTGTAACAAAATGACGACATTGAATAAGCCTTTACGAATATACAAATACATTTATATGGGAATTCGTTTTCCTAAAATATACCAACATACCAAAGTGTCGCGTTTTTAAATCTGTTAACCATATTTTACAAGTTTTTGTGAATACAGGCACAGAGTGCTTCACAGTTCTAGGTTAACAGGCTAACAGGACCGCTCTAGATTGAGTGAAACCAAATCTATAGCGTTTTCAGTATTAGACCAAACAGCTACACAAAACAAATTAATGATCAATATTTAATAACTTCATGGTTATTTAATATTCAGGCTATGATTATTTCATTTGTGAATCATTTTTATTCAGTAATTAAAAATCTTCCCTAATGATTCTCAATGATGAAAATTGGACTAATTATTATAATTATTCCACGCTAAAGGATTTGTGTTAACGTTATTACAATCGACGCTACAGCAGATTTATATTCCCTTAAGGACAAATCAGAATAAAAGTGAATAGAAATTTAAAAGTTCAATGATTAATATGGCAAGACAACAGTCGTGTGGGTTTAATTATGTTGACTCATCAGAAACAACAGTAACATCAGTAACAGCAGCAACAAGAAAAACAAGAGCAGTTGGTTTAACGTCAGCAGCAACATCATCTTCAGTAACACTAACTACCAGTAACAACAGCAGCAGCAGTAACATCGGAGCAAAACGGTGGTGAGCGGTGGCCTAGAGGTAGGACGCGCGCTTCGGGATTGAGAGGTCCCGGATTCAACCCTCGTCTGGACCACTGCCTAATTTCTCTGAGCAAGAAAAGCACACATGCTCCACTCGGCCAATGTGTGAATCGGTACCTGTGAGGGCTGTGTCTGAACATGTTCGATAGTCCTGGGCGCCGCAGATCGATGTTGGTTGCACACCCACCAGGAGAGAAATAGTCTCCACAGGGAGACTCGAACGCAGGTTTACATAGGTAGCCCAATGACCAGTGAAAGTTAAAATGTCAAAAGGTGGCTGATCGGCTGAACTGCTGAAAGCAGCCTTCGAAAATTGGTAACTTAACATCTTTTTTTTTAAACCAACAGAACCCCCTCAAGCAGTATTGACAGTGTAGAATTAAAATATTGGTATTGCATTCATGTCGACAGTTTTAAAATTATTTGCAGTTGTATTTTGTATCCATTATAATTATTTAAAATATTGATTGTAATACATACTCGATAACGTTAAAATCTTCTCCTTACGGTTTACGTGACGCTGTGCTGAGAAGCTTAAGACAAATCATAACAAAATTTGTACAACATATTGCCCATAAATATCTGAATCTGTTACCCCGGACACTCGGTAATGTTTATGTTTGTGATAAATGTGTTTTTCACATCCGTTAACACTGATTTTCAAGAATCATTACCATATAATGTGACTGACAAAGCCATTGACATCACAAAAGTCATGTGACTATTTGGGACGCGAGAACAACAAAGAAAAAGTAGTTCGCGAGCATCTGTCGCGGAGGCGTATTTTTCTGTCAGAAAATAGTAACGATAAAAACAGAAGCGATTGTCCATGTATAGATCGTTATCGTATCGTTTGGTCCTCTAGTGACCGACATTATTCGCTAATGAACAAATCGCAGACGACAATTGTGAATAACGAAATAAAAACATCCATAAATATTAGCATAATTAGCACAGTAATGATTGAACAACGCGCCACAACAGGCAGTATTAATTTTTCTTGTAAATGAACATGTTTCTCTTAAAAATGGTTTAAAAGGTCTTTGGCCCGTAGTATCAGTATCATATCGATTTCAATTTAAAGTTAAACACATCGCATGCGAACTTATCGTCTCTTGTTGAAATATAATTGCATTGATCGGTTTGTTTGGTGACTAAATGGGTTTTAAATTACCCGAATACTAGTTTCAAATAAATCAATTTAAGTGCTTGTAGTAGAGTGACTGCTTGATTATGTAGATATTGTGACTGAAATAAGTGATGAACTAATACAACAAAACGCAAATCAAACCTATTCTTCTTGTCTTTTATGCACAACAACAACCGCCCAAGCAAACAAAAGATCATGGCAACAGCATTTAATACCTGATTTCTAGTATGTCCGTATCGTTTTGGAGTATACCTACATTGAAACTGAGTCCCCACACACTTACACGCCCACATCAGTCATAGGTACAAGGTAGTGTAGACAATTAAAAAGTACTATTAAGACACAAGCAGCGTCTCCAACATATCACCCGACCTAAATAGGTGCAACCTACGGCACAGATCAGGCAAAGCCAAAGTCACTACACTATACACGATCTGGCATTACATTCATAGATTCAAACCCTCCTTTACATCATTCCAGCTCTATAGATATCATAACCAACACATTGACCACCTAGTTTCTTACCAACACAGTTTCTTCTTTTCTGCCGTTTTTTCATTAGAATCGCAATTCTCAACATGTCGTATACGAGCCTACCCTGATGTGGTTCAAAGCAACCTAGGAACCGCATGGGTCACAGTAAATAACGAGAGGATCTGAAGGTCCCTATGTTACTCACCTGCCATTGTGTTAGCGACCCATGGCCTTTAGGGTCTCCTGTTTGTTTTTATTCCTTCTTTCAAACAGCGAAATTTTCAAAATAATCCTTAAACCTAAACTAAAATAAAACTGTGACCGTACATACGCTAAACTGCCATACATGATGTAATATTCAAGTTGTATATATGTGTTTGAACATGTATAAAGGCAAAACACAGACATACAAGTAAATAGCCCAGTAGATCAACTGTTTACAAGTCTTTTATTGTGTCAAATGACGTGTATATACTCTAATAGATTGAGGCGATCATTGTAGATGATGATGATGATGTCCACATGATATCTTGAGGCGATCATTGTAGATGATGATGATGATGTCCACATGATATCTATATTTTATTGTAAATGCAAATCGTACACTTATCAATATATTGCATCATTGGGGAAATCGGAGAGCTTGTCTTTCTTTAAGGTCTACTTCCCAACCGAGAGACATATTTTGTCTGAATTCCACGGTAGGAGATTTGCAGTATCTACCGGAGTCTGTCCGTCTATGTCCCGGTAACTTGACACAGACGGTCAGCATGTCAAGTTCCAACCTTCCAGAACTCGTATTCTGTGTAAAGTCCAGTGTTGAACCCTTCATACTCCCTTCGGGACAAAACTGTGGAGATATATGTGGTAGCATCGCCTGTGAGAATAACTACACTCGTATTCGGTTAAAGAAATTGATTGTTTAACAGCTTTATTGAGTGTGTACGATATCTTTTGTGTGTAGGTCTGATAAGTTGTGTGGACGTGTGTTCATCACGGTCATTTTATGTTTATCCTGGTTTAACGCCGTTTTTCAACAACTTTTTCAGCTATTATATTTATATTGCGGTCGATTCGCTTAACCAGATTTCCTGGACTGTTTTTAACACGTACTAACTTACCTTTCCACAAGAAACCAGCAACTTTTCCGTATGTGGATGGAAATCGACTTGTTGTCAAATTTTCAGGTCATGCCCCTTCACGTGTATACTTATGTATACCTTCTTCATGTACATATACTTGTCTACTTTTATTAAAGCTATTTTTACAGAGCACGTGTATTATTATAACGTTATTTCTTTATGATAACGATGAATGCTGACGGACGGACGGACGAACGGACGAACATTTGGGGTTTACGGGGCTTTTCCTTTGATCTTTATGTGGGTTTTTCCACATAAACTGGTTTATGTGGATTTCCTTCTTTATTTAACTAAAAGTATGGACGGAATGAACCTCATAAACCATTGGATGTTGGCCCGGACGGACGGACAAAGACGCCATTGCTACTATTATAATGCTTACCCCAGTACATGTCAGTAAATGATGTGTCTATCACAGTAATCTTAGAGAAAACAAAATATTTGGGAATTATTTCAACACAGATAATCATGTTCTTACAAGTCAAGTTGGCTTTCCTTCAAATGTGATATTAAACTATCTGCAAACAGACATGCTATCCGGCGAATGTTACACAATAGACAATAATATTACAAAGTTTTCTGATTGTAAATATTCCTCGTCGGTAATCTATGCATGACGGACTAGACATGTTAGAAACCGAAGGTCATAATTGTAATTGCATGGGAGTCACGTCTGAACGTCTAGTCAACACTCCTGATTTCTTGCATACAAACTGCTAGATTTGCACTTTTGAATGACTAAATCACGGTTTTGCATACACGTGGTGAAAATACAAAGCTTTTGTAAAGGCCACTAAATAAATGTGTTATTTAGCTAAATGTGGTCAGTGTCAGCCCAAGATTGTATCATATTAAAGTATACGGCAAGTGGACACACATCACATAATTATATCTGGGAATAGAAGTATATTTCAGCTACAAAATAAGACCAAAAAACAGAGGGTCATGATTAATATAAGAAAGCTTTTGTTCGTTAAAAGCATACGCTTGGTTTCAAATTATCTGACTGTACCCTATATATAGAGAAGGTAGTGCAGCAACCATGTTTAGCCGCAATGGATATGAAGTAACGAAGAAAACTGGTACCCAGTTTTTCTACAGTTGTGACAGCAAACACGGATACCAGTTCCTGTGACGTCATATTCGTTGCGGCTAATCATGGCCACTGCACTACATTCTTTCTATATAGGGTACACTCAGATAATTTGAAGCCATGTGCCTATGATCCAGCTGACCATTTGGAGGGGTGATACTGGCATGAAATGGAGTTGGGGCTTTGTATAAACCTTGCAGAAAACACTTTTTGTTAGTTGCTTACTATAGTGACAATCCTTCATATTTATACACACCAACCCAGGTTTTGATACAGAAACAATGTTGAACTGGATACAAATATCATTTATAATTCCTCATTTTTAGGATTTTCACAGTTTTCACCCTGAAACTAAAATTTTACAGATTTTGAGGTAAATTTCACCATTTAAAACAAAAACTTGACAATATGCCTTGAATGTTTATGGACCATTCCTTAACGAGCATTTGTCAGCTGTACCAAACTATGGTATCAATGTTAATCAGTCTTGGTCGCGCCTGCATTGACAGGAACTTTATCACTCGGAATATGTCTGTCTTTTCCATGCACACGAGCATGGTTGTATTCATTGCTTATTTACATTACAAACACAGCACATGTGTATTCAATTGTGACTCGGTCAGTTTGTATTAAGAATCACGTTTTCTAATCTTGGGATTCTGGTCAAGATGACCAGTGGTCATTTCGTTCCTACTACTTGCTGTTACTAGCTTTATTGACCCAACATAATTAAGTCAGTCAGAGCGTGGAGGGCACTAAACACAATTATGACTCTCATATCTTATAATCACTCTCAAATCCACAGAAAAATGGACAATAATGAATGTTCAGCTTCCATTCATTCGCCACACTCATTTTCCACTACCATACTGATGAGGGAGTATTTTCCAAGTCTTTCAGCGCAAGAATCACATTGATAACTTATTTTATGTCATAAAAATATTTCATATAATTATGCTTGGTTATCATGGCTTCAGTCTGTAAAAAGACAGACAGTTGGCGCATGCGTAGTCTACCATAACACATCTTTGAGTAAACCACAGTAAACAAAGAGAGAGACAACCGACGGAATCGTGTAAGGGTAAGTCTACCTTCGAGAAAAGGTCATGCATGCATGAACATGTCATAGTTACATGGGGTTATTTTATTTAGAAGAGAGTCGTATGTTGTTAAAACATGGCATTCAGTGCAGTATGGCAGTTATCACACTCTTTTCCAGTGCATTGTTGCAGTTATCACACTCTTTTCCAGTGCAGTATGGCAGTTATCACACTCTTTTCCAGTGCATTGTTGCAGTTATCACACTCTTTTCCAGTGTGTTGTTGCAGTTATCACACTCTTTTCCAGTGCAGTATGGCAGTTATCACACTCTTTTCCAGCGCAGTATGGCAGTTATCACACTCTTTTACAGTGCAGTATGGCAGTTATCACACTCTTTTCCAGTGCAGTATTGCAGTTTTCACCCTCTTTTCCAGTGTGTTGTTGCAGTTATTTCACCCGTTTCCGTCGCAACTGTGATACGACCTTTTTCTATGGTAATCAAAAGATCAAATAGATGAATAATAACAACATTCAAGAGTGTGTTAGACTGTCAACATGTAGAGGTTCTAACACGAGTTCCGGACTGTTAGGTAGGTCTATAACACTGGTCCTGGGTGTGCCCTTCAGTTGTCAATAATCATTTCGCCGCTTGCTTGCGGGGGAGTAAGTTAATTACTGGTTGGTAATAAATCGTGATAACATAGTCCACTGATTCTTACTGATTGCCGGGTGGATCGCCGTATATTGACTGAAAAACTGTAGAAAAAACGACGCTAACCTGATGACAAACCAACTGACAGAACGATCATAAGACAGATTGTTAGCGATGGTAATTGAGATAGTTAGGCGGTTAATGTACTGCACACATGTAAGCCTGATTTATAGAGGCAATCACCGTTTTCTGTTTCTAATGGCCGGTTACACAAGCCATGCTTACATGTCCGTATTTCCTGCACACTGAATATTGCAAGTTGCACAATTTCCCGTTCTCCTATTACTCGTCGCGTTTATCATATTACATCATAATACACAAAAAGCTATGACGTATAATCAATAAATAAAAATACAGACTAGAGCCGACGGTCGAAGAATACGCGCTTATACAAGAACATTGGAACATTCCCGAGTACCTAACAATAATCAATGCTTATGATGGGTATACCATTATACAATCCACGAAGTGCTGAATTGCAGAAAATATACGATAGTGTATGTTTTATCCATTCTGTTTACATTATATGACAAAAACTTACGAATGAATCTATAATATTCTGTCCGGAGAGTTTTTGCCCAGTCAGCGGATTTTTTGTTTGGTATGCAATTCCATAAGATGCACAGTTTTAGCGATTTTTCCTACTGTCTTTATATACATCGTTTGATTTATTCAATACTCAGTCTGCATTAAAAGCCAAGCAAGGCCAGTCATTCATAGAACTGCTTCTCCGCTATGAACGACATATTCCGTATGTATATACCCAGAATGTTGGAATACTCGTATAAAATCACATTGACACATTTGGTTGTAATGAAAGGAAATCTAAAGAATTAAACTCATGCATGGATTATCAATGAATGATACGTACATACATTTCGGTTATAAATGACATCTCAATGAATCGATGCAGGCACACAGCATTCACAACTATGACGCAACTATAGAGCCATGACAAATAGACAAATTTGTCCCGTTGACCCAACGTCATCAAAGAATCCAGATACAAAACCTATGATTGTTAGCATATTACTGTAAAAGGCATATTACGACGTCGGTTCGACAGAGGAGACATTTATTTACGACAAAGTGGAGATGACGAGACAATATGACGACTTATAATGTCCCCCCTGTAGAACAACATACCGTTTTGAACGCCCTGATATATTTCTCTACGCTTCAACAAAAATAGAATGTATATAATACACGTACTATATATATACATGTAGTTAGCATAATTTAGTACGTGTTTAGTTTATACTAAATTATAATAGGTCGATTGTGAAACAATTTTTTGCAACTTATATTAATCACTCTCGACACCTCATTCCTGATGTTATCCATCGCCATGAGGATATGAGAAAAGAGAAGCCAGACTCCCTAATATGCTGAGCGTCTAGCAAGGAAAATACTGGTACCATATTTATTTCGTTTTTGGTATGACGCGGCCTGGGATCGAACCCGGGACCTTGTTTGTACCGCTCGTGCATTGATTTGTTGAATGCTGCCTTTCCTGTCAGATTCGTTATTATCTTTAACTGAAGGTCGATGATTGTATAGTCTAGTCAGGTTAATATAAGAATAGAATGACGCAGTAGCCGAGTCCACTATTACGTGTATGGTGTAAACCCAATTATAAAGGCTTATACAGACAACTATAATTTCAACGCTAAACTAACATACTACATGTATACTCGCTCTACCTGTTCAGACATGGTTGTAATATTTTGTGTACACATAAACGGCAACGTCACTCTCACAATATCCTAACTGGGCTGTAAGCCTACTGAGCACAAACGAAAACAACAGTTGGAGTTAATACAATCATACCATCAGCCATTTACTCCCGACATATTATAGATTTTTTGTCAGTTCTATTATTTCCCGAACCAAATGAACATACAAACGGATTAGAATCAATCTTGCCCAGAGCGAAACTCTTCAGTTATTATTAACCGCAACTCGAAATGTCAGTCCCAGGGAGCGAGCTATTCGGAATATATCGCCGAAAAAACGCTGACATGTTTCTAACAAGCGATAATACAAAACAATATTTCATGCGGCTATTCGTCTGGGTGATTATACGGACTAACAGCAATAATTATGGTTATTTCTGTATCCTCTATTATTCCTGTAGCCTTAACTATTATTACTCAATACAGACGATTCATTCAGTCTGGTGAACTATTGCTAGAAACTTGACAGATCTGTCATTTCATCGTGTAATGAAACGCAACCTGAAAAAAACATTCAACAAGTACATTATGCATATGTTAATATACAGTTAATAAACACCGCCTATATTCGACAACGCGTTTGTCATATGGTTACAGTCTGAGAAGTCGAAGGTTGAAATCCCAGAAATTTACGTTGTCTAGTATGCGAGACGCTAGCTGTATAGTTGTCTAGTTGGCGAGACGCTAGCTGTATAGTTGTCTAGTTGGCAAGACACTAGCTGTATAGTTGTCTTGTATGCGAGACGCTAGCTGGTAAGTTCTTACCCTGCACATGCAGAGAAATTGTAAGTATCTGGCAAAAAGACATACACATACTGGGTTAAAATTCAAGAAATAATGCATAGGTCAACTGATTGAGCATATGAGTTGAACATTGTTGAAAACCTAAAGCGATCATTGAATGACGTGTTTCTATTGTTACCATATGAACTAAAACAATGAAAAGATGTCCTTGAAAACATGTCCTTGTAAATGACGTGCTCTTTATGTTGTACAATATACATGTAAGCATTTCATATATAATTATGTAGCTTACATAACAAGCATACTAAGGAGGCCGTGCTAGATAAAATAGAACAACTGATAAGATTAAGGATGTTGGAGCGCTTAGGATCCCACCTTCAGAATTTGCTCAAATTTTGCCAGGAAGTAAAGAAATCTATACTGACAAAAATATGATGAAAAAACACTAGGTCACGGACCTCGTTTTTCCGGTAATCAGCCCTGATTGAAGTGTGTATGCATTTTTTTATAATTCCATGAAAATTGGTAAATTGGTGGTGGTGTTCAAATTTGACATTTTTATTTGATGTCTGTGATCTAAATAATAAAATATTTTTCAATATAGTTTGGGTACACATTGTTATACATGATCAAGATACCAAAAAGGGTATATTTAATGTTGGTCTAATATATATTGCTCTTTTACCCCACCCACTTCATATTTAATGCAGCAAAATAGCACTCAGGTAAAATCCTAATAACTTTTTTTCCCACCTTAAACTTTTTTTAATATTTTGTTAAATAAGTCTAGTGACATAGATCTTCAAAATTATTCAGTAAAAAATATATGTCACCGAGGTATCTTTTTCACAATTTTTGTTTTTATTTCGGTTAAATGTGGCTAAAATGCTGAGAAAATCAATGAAAACGCTTAAAATAAAATTTATTGAACATGTAAATATCGC
This sequence comes from Spisula solida, assembly GCA_947247005.1. Classification (NCBI taxonomy): domain Eukaryota; kingdom Metazoa; phylum Mollusca; class Bivalvia; order Venerida; family Mactridae; genus Spisula; species Spisula solida. Next base: position 34,064,870 of record OX365947.1, on the reverse strand, counting down.
GAAAACACATCAACACACAATAAACAAACATTACCAAACGAACCTGACTCCAAAAAAAGTCATTTGGCATAAATAGCAATATTTTTATTTTTTACCCCACCCACCTGTTTTGTAATGTAATATTTTTCTCGGAATGCAGACCGTCATTTCGATTAGTATTTTCTAATTTTATTGCATAATACTTATCAAAACTGTTCAATTTGATTTATTTTAGATTATTTTGACACATTTTTACATTTATAAGGCACATAACGTACTATGACAAATGACGCATGCGCATTAAACCGATCCAGCATCCTGATAAGACTCTTATCGTTGAAAACAAACATCAACTTCATTGAGGACAGGTAACGTAAACAAACATCAATCATATCTTCATTAACCCGACACGTATCCGTGAAATCACGTGCCAAAATCAGGAATAAAATAGTAGCCTAATTGTTTGCTCGAGAGTAGAAACAATACTCATCGCTCGTGTAATCACGCACGATTGATAAAACTTCGTGGTGTAATGATGTTTGATTGTGTGTCATACAATGTTGCAACTTTATACAAATTGCATATATCAGTTGAACGTAAACTATCCAGTTCGATAGGTTCTCAAGGGCGGTACAGGTTTGGTGTTATGAGGGGGACGTACATGTCGACCCCCTCCCCGTTCAAGCAGCAATGGTTACAGGTTTGTTCAAGTTGTGGTTACAGGTTTGTTCAAGCAATGGTTACAGTTTTGTTCACGCTGTGGTTACAGGTTTGTTCAAGCAGTGGTTACATGTTTTGTTCAAGCAGTGGTTACAGGTTTGTTCAAACAGTGGTTATATATTTGTTCAAGCAGTGGTTACATGTTTCTTCAAGTTGTGGTTACAGGTTTGTTCAAGCAATGGTTAACGTTTTGTCCAAGCTGTGGTTACAGGTTTGTTAAAGCAGTGGTTACAGGTTTGTTCAAGCAGTGGTTACAGGTTTGTTCAAACAGAGGTTACAGGTTTGTTCAAACAGTGGTTACATGTTTGTTCAGGCAGTGGTTACATGTTTGTCCAAGCAGTGGTTACAGGTTTGTTCAAGCAATGGTTACAGGTTTGTTCTTGCAATTGTTATGGGTTTGTTCAAGCTGTGGTTACAGGTTTGTTCAAGCAATGGTTACAGTTTTGTTCAAGCAGTAGTTACATGTTTGTTCGAGCAATGGTTACAGGTTTGTTCAAGCAGCAATGGTTACAGGTTTGTTCAAGCTGTGGTTACAGGTTTGTTCGAGCAGTGGTTACAGGTTTGTTCGAGCTGTGGTTACAGGTTTGTTCAGGCAATGGTTACAGGTTTGTTCAAGCAGTGGTTACATGTTTGTCCAAGCAGTAGTTAAAGGTTTGTTCAATCAGTTGTTACAGGTTTGTTCAAGCAGTGGTTACATGTTTGTTCAAGCAATGGTTACAGGTTTGTTCAAGCAGTAGTTACATGTTTGTTCGAGCAGTGGTAACATGTTTGTTCAAGCAGTAGTTACATGTTTATTGGAGCAATGGTTACATGTTTGTCCCAGCAATGGTTACAGGTTTGTTCAAGCAGTAGTTACATGTTTGTTCGAGCAATGGTTACAAGTTTGTTCAAGCAGTGGTTACAGGTTTGTTCAAGCAGTGGTTACAGGTTTGTTCAAGCAGTGGTTACAGGTTTGTTCAAGCAATGGTTACAGGTTTGTCTAAGCAGTGGTTATAGGTTTGTTCAAGCAATTGTTACAGGTTTGTTCAAGCAGTAGTTACATGTTTGTTCGAGCAATGGTTACAGGTTTGTTCAAGCAGCAATGGTTACAGGTTCATTCTCACGTGTGTCGCAATTTCTACGTAATTTCAAGCAGCAACACCTTGAAAATGCTTCACCTCAATGAGGCGCTGGAGTCGAGTAGGCGTGTGAGTCACTCACACTGTATATATCTGTAAATTTCACATTTAAAGTCGAGTGTTTCAAGCATTGGCTCATGAATAAATCATTGATAGAAACAAATATAGAGAGAAATATATGTTGTGTAGAAAATGTAACAATATTCTGGTGAGTATAGGAACAAGACACTCAATATTTACAGGGTTTTTTTCTGCTAGAATGAGACACCAAAGTTACAAAGCCCTGGTTACATCGTACATGTACATAATAATAAGTATTATTGATAAGACTAATGCTAAACATGGCCTTGTAAATACCGGCAACCCTCAATTTATAGACCGCTCCTAATAATGACGACAATATCTTTATTACATGTATTATTATATGAAAGTCCCCAATTGTATAATGAAATTATGATATTGTGGACGTCATATGGGCCAAATTGCCATTATGCTCTTTTCTTTTATGTACTTGTGTTATTATTCAACTGTTTATTGTTGAGGATCTTATGTAATATTGCCATTTAATATAATTGTCAAATGCGTTTCCTCGTAAAATAAAGTCTTTATTATTATTATTATATTACTAATGTATTGTTAGCACAATAGTACTGTAACACGCGACAACTTTCGGGTTCACTTACTGCATTGGATAGGTTATACTCGTGAAATTGGCTGGTAAGTTCTTACCCTGCACATGCAGAGAAATTGTAAGTATCTGGCAAAAAGACATTCAAATACTGGGTAAAAATTCAAGAAAAACTGGATGGGTCAACTGATTGAGCATATGAGTTGAACATTGTTGAAAACCTAAAGCGATCATTGAATGACGTGTTACCATATGGACTAAAACAATGAAAAGATGTCCTTGAAAACATGTCCTTGTAAAATGACGTGCTCTTTATGTTGTACATATACATGTAAGCATTTCATATATAATTATGTATCTTACATAACAAGCATACTAAGTAGGCCGTGCTAGATAAAATAGAACAACTGATAAGATTAAACAAGATTTACAACAGCAACCTGATAAGACTCTTATCGTTGAAAACAAACATCAACTTCATTGAGGACAGGTAACGTAAACAAACACCAATCATATCTTCATTTCCCCGACACGTATCCGTGAAATCACGTGCCAATACCAGGAATAAAATAGTAGCCTAATTGTTTGCTCGAGAGTAGAAACAATACTCATCGCTTGTGTAATCACGCACGATTGATAAAACTTCGTGGTGTAATGATGTTTGATTGTGTGTCATACAATGTTGCAACTTTATACAAAATGCATATATCAGTTGAACGTGAATTATCCAGTTCGATAGGTTCCCAAGGGCGGTACAGGTTTGGTGTTAGGAGGGGGACGTACATGTCGACCCCCCTCCCCGAGAACAAAAAGGAAAAACTAGGCAATTATCATTTTAAACCGATTTGGGGCGAGTGAAGCGAGCTAGAAAAAATCAGCAGCATGTAACATAAACTCATTCCGTACTTGCTAATTTTCACGGTGTTAAGGGGTAGATAAATTGTTTCGAAAAACAGCCTAGTTGGTAACTAGGTGGTAGGTGGTCCGGGCCCATGCTCCCTTAAATCTTTTGAAAACAATTGATCCATCAGGTGCGATGTGAGGTTCTTTTATGGTAATGAAAAGGGAGGGTGAGGCTTTATTTAAAAATCAAGCCAATCATAGTCGTCATTTATGAGTTATGGAACTTATTAATATTTCGGATGTATATCGGTACTTGTAAACCCGATTTCTTGGCACTTTTTATCTGAGTCACATGACAGACCAATTCCGGCTCTTTAGAGCGTAGATGTTTCCCAACAGCTACTTTAAACTACATATTCAGTTATTAAAGTTATTTGCGAGCATAGCAAACGCACAAAATGCATAGTTGTTTTCACCTAGAACAAAATATTAAATACCCATGTTCCGACGATTTTAGGGAGCGTACGCCCACTTCCACTCTCTTCTTAATCCGTCCTTGGTTCTCGTCTATAGTATGATATCGTTTAGGCACTGACAAGTAATATCGTTTGCTAAAGCTGCGATTATGATATTGTTGAAGGCGATGTGCAGTTTCGTTCTAAAATTCCCAAGTGGTTGCAGTTGTTCAAAAGCAGTCGTGACAGTTTTCTTTAAGCAGTGGTTTGAGATTTGGCAAAGCAGTGGTAACATGTGTGTCAAAGCAGTGGTTACAGGTTTGTTCAAACAGTGGTTACATGTTTGTTCAAGCCGCGGTTACATGTTTGTTCAAGCATCGGTTACAGGTTTGTTAAAGCAGCGGTTACGCAGTGGTTACAGGTTTGTTCAAGCAGTGGTTACAGGTTTGTTCAAGCAGTGGTTACATGTTTGTTCAAGCAATGATTACAGTTTTGTTCGAGCAGTGGTTACAGGTTCCTTCAAGCAGTGGTTACAAGTTTGTTCAAGCAATGGTTACAGGTTTGTTCAAGCTGTGGTTACATGTTTGTTCGATCAGTGGTTACCTGTTTGTTCAAGCGGCGGTTACATGTTTGTTCAAGCAGCGGTCACAGTTTTGTTCAAGCTGTGGTTACAGGTTTGTTCAAGCAATGGTTACAGTTTTGTTCAAGCTGTTGTTACAGTTTTGTTCAAGCTGTGGTTACAGGTTTGTTCAAGCAATGGTTACATGTTTGTTCGAGCAGTGGTTACAGTTTTGTTCAAGCAGCAATGATTACAGGTTTGTTCAAGTTTTGGTTACAGGTTTGTTCAAGCAATGGTTACAGGTTTGTTCAAGCTGTGGTTACAGGTTTGTTCAATCATGGTTACATGTTTTGTTCAATCAGTGGTTACAGGTTTGTTCAAGCAATAGTAACAGGTTTGTTCTAGCAATTGTTACGGTTTTGTTCAAGCTGTGGTTTCAGGTTTGTTCAAGCAGTGGTTACAGGTTTGATCAAGCAGTAGTTACAGGTTTGTTCAAGCAATGGTTACATTTTTGTTCAAGCAGTGGTTACAGGTTTGTCCAAACAGTGGTTACATGTTTGTTCAAGCAGTGGTAACATGTTTGTCCCAGCAGTGGTTAATGGTTTGTTCAAGCAATGGTTACAGGTTAGTTCAAGCAATGGTTACAGGTTTGTTCAAGCAGTGGTTACATGTTTGTTCAAACAGTGGTTACAAGTTTGTTCAAGCTGTGGTTACAGGTTTGTTCAAACAGTGGTTACATGTTTGTTCAATCAGTCGTTACAGGTTTGTTCAAACAATGGTTACAGGTTTGTTCAAGCAGTGGTTACAGGTTTGTTCAAACAGTGGTTACAGATTTGTTTAAGCAATGGTTACATGTTTGTTCAAGCAGGGGTTACATGTTTGTCCAAGCAGTGGTTACAGGTTTGTTCAAGCAGTGGTTACAGGTTTGTTCAAGCAGTGGTTACATGTTTGTTCAAACAGTGGTTACAGGTTTGTTCAAGCAGTAGTTACATGTTTGTTCGAGCAGTGGTTGCATGTTTGTTTAAGCAGTGGTTACAGGTTCGTTCAAGCAGTGGTTACAGGTTTGTTCAAGCAGTAGTTACATGTTTGTTCGAGCAATGGTTACAGATTTGTTCTAAAAATTGTTACAGGTTTGTCCAAGCAGTTGTTACAGGTTTGTTCAAGCAATGGTTACGGGTTTGTTCAAGCAGTAGTTACATGTTTGTTCAAGCAATGGTTACAGGTTTGTTCAAGCAGCAATGGTTACAGGTTTGTTCAAGCAGTGGTTACAGGTTTGTTCGAGCAGTAGTTACATATTTGTTCGAGCAGTGGTTGCATGTTTGTTCAAGCAGTGGTTACAGGTTTGTTCAAGCAGTGGTTACAGGTTTGTTCAAGCAGTAGTTACATGTTTATTGGAGCAATGGTTACTGGTTTGTTCAAGCAATGGTTACAGGTATGTTCAAGCAGTAGTTACATGTTTGTTCGAGAAATGGTTACAGGTTTGTTAAAGCAGTGGTTACAGGTTTGTTCAAGCAGTGGTTACAGGTTTGTTCAAGCAGTTGTTACAAGTTTGTTCAAGCAGTAGTTACATGTTTGTTCGAGCAATGGTTACAGGTTTGTTCTAGCAATTGTTACAGGTTTGTCAAAGCAGTGGTTACAGGTTTGTTCAAGCAATGGTTACAGGTTTGTTCAAGCAGTAGTTACATGTTTGTTCGAGCAATGGTTACAGGTTTGTTCAAGCAGTAGTTACATGTTTGTTCGAGAAATGGTTACAGGTTTGTTAAAGCAGTGGTTACAGGTTTGTTCAAGCAGTGGTTACAGGTTTGTTCAAGCAGTGGTTACAGGTTTGTTCAAGCAGTAGTTACATGTTTGTTCGAGCAATGGTTACAGGTTTGTTCTAGCAATTGTTACAGGTTTGTCAAAGCAGTGGTTACAGGTTTGTTCAAGCAATGGTTACAGGTTTGTTTAAGCAGTAGTTACATGTTTTTTCGAGCAATGGTTACAGGTTTGTTCAAGCAGCAATGGTTACAGGTTTGTTCAAGCAGTGGTTACAGGTTTGTTCGAGCAGTGGTTACAGGTTTGTTCGAGCTGTCGTTACAGGTTTGTTCAAGCAGTGGTAACAGGTTTTTTCGAGCTGTAGTTACAGGTTTGTTCAAGCAGTGGTTACAGGTTTGTTCAAGCAGTGGTTACAGGTTCGTTCAAGCAATGATTACAGTTTTGTTTAAGCTGTGGTTACAGGTTTGTTCAAGCAGTGGTTACATGTTTGTTCAAGCAATGATTACAGTTTTGTTCGAGCAGTGGTTACAGGTTTGTTCAAGCAGTGGTTACAAGTTTGTTCAAGCAATGGTTACAGGTTTGTTCAAGCTGTGGTTACATGTTTGTTCGATCAGTGGTTACATGTTTGTTCAAGCCGCGGTTACATGTTTGTTCAAGCAGCGGTCACTGTTTTGTTCAAGCTGTGGTTACAGGTTTGTTCAAGCAATGGTTACAGTTTTGTTCAAGCTGTGGTTACAGGTTTGTTCAAGCAGTGGTTACATGTTTTGTTCAAGCAGTGGTTACAGGTTTGTTCAAGCAAAAGTTACAGGTTTGTTCTAGCAATTGTTACGGTTTTGTTCAAGCTGTGCTTTCAGGTTTGTTCAAGCAGTGGTTACAGGTTTGATCAAGCAGTAGTTACAGGTTTGTTCAAGCAATGGTTACAGTTTTGTTCAAGCAGTGGTTACAGGTTTGTCCAAACAGTGGTTACATGTTTGTTCAAGCAGTGGTTACATGTTTGTCCCAGCAGTGGTTAATGGTTTGTTCAAGCAATGGTTACAGGTTTGTTCAAGCAATGGTTACAGGTTTGTTCAAGCAATGGTTACAGTTTTGTTCAAGCAGTGGTTACATGTTTGTTCAAACAGTGGTTACAAGTTTGTTCAAGCTGTGGTTACAGGTTTGTTCAAACAGTGGTTACATGTTTGTTCAAGCAGTGGTTACATGTTTGTCCAAGCAATGGTTACAGGTTTATTTAAGCAGTGGTTACAGGTTTGTTCAAGCAATGAGTACAGGTTTGTTGAATCAGAGGTTACAGGTTTGTTCAAGCAATGGTTACAGGTTTGTTCAAGCAGTGGTTACAGGTTTGTTCAAACAGTGGTTACAGATTTGTTCAAGCAATGGTTACATGTTTGTTCAAGCAGTGGTTACATGTTTGTCCAAGCAGTGGTTACAGGTTTGTTCAAGCAGTGGTTACAGGTTTGTTCAAGCAGTGGTTACATGTTTGTTCAAGCAGTGGTTACAGGTTTGTTCAAGCAGTAGTTACATGTTTGTTCGAGCAGTGGTTGCATGTTTGTTCAAGCAGTGGTTACAGGTTTGTTCAAGCAATGGTTACAGTTTTGTTCCAGCTGTGGTTACAGGTTTATTGGAGCAATGGTTACAGGTTTGTTCAAGCAATGGTTACAGGTTTGATCAAGCAGTAGTTACAGGTTTGTTCAAGCAATGGTTACATTTTTGTTCAAGCAGTGGTTACAGGTTTGTTCAAGCAGTAGTTACATGTTTGTTCGAGAAATGGTTACAGGTTTGTTCAAGCAGTGGTTACAGGTTTGTTCAAGCAGTAGTTACATGTTTGTTCGAGCAATGGTTACAGGTTTGTTCTAGCAATTGTTACAGGTTTGTCCAAGCAGTGGTTACAGGTTTGTTCAAGTAATGGTTACAGGTTTGTTCACAGGAGTTACATGTTTGTTCGAGCAATGGTTACAGGTTTGTTCAAGCAGTGGTTACAGGTTTGTTCGAGCAGTGGTTACAGGTTTGTTCGAGCTGTGGTTACATATTTGTTCAAGCAGTGGTAACCGGTTTGTTCGAGCTGTGGTTACAGGTTTGTTCAAGCAATGGTTACAGGTTTGTTCAAGCAGTGGTTACAGGTTCGTTCAAGCAATGATTACAGTTTTGTTCAAGCTGTGGTTACAGGTTTGTTCAAGCAGTGGTTACATGTTTGTTCAAGCAATGATTACAGTTTTGTTCAAGCAGTGGTTACAGGTTTGTTCAAGCAGTGGTTACAGGTTTGTTCAAGCAATGGTTACAGGATTGTTCAAGCAATGGTTACAGGTTTGTTCGTGCAGTGGTTACAGGTTTGTCCAAGTAATGGCTACTTGTTTGTTCAAGCAGTGGTTACATGTTTGTTCAAGCAGTGGTTACATGTTTGTTCAAGCAGTAGTTACATGTTTGTTTGAGCAGTGGTTACATGTTTGTTCGAGCGGTGGTTACAGGTTTGTTAGAGCAGTGGTTACAGGTTTGTTCAAGCAGTGGTTACAGGTTTGTTCAAGCAGTGGTTACAGGTTTGTTCAAGCAGTGGTTACAGGTTTGTTCGAGTAGTGGTTACAGGTTTGTCCAAGCTTAGGTTACAGGTTTGTTCAAGGGGTGGTTGCAGCTTTGTTCAAGGGGTGCTTACAGTTGTGGTAAAGCAGTGGTTGCAATTTTGTTCAATCTGTGATTTTAGTCATCGGTCACTAGATTTTATGAAATACTCGTCAAAATTCATTTGTTCCAAATATTTCATTCACATGCATTTACATAGTGTAAGTAGAGAAGGCATTCTCCCACTTTAACTGGTGTAAGATAGGTTTTCAGCTCATGTTAGAAACGTCTATCTTACATTTAAATAGCAACATCTTTCTTACATGACTAAATTCCGACCTTAGTTTCGGGATTTACGTGTTCATGGCGATATAAAGCTAATGAAGACGAACACCAATAGGCTCTTTACCATTTAAAAAGCATATTCTTGAGCGTACGCTTTACTAACGTTATTATTAATGATTGTTTTGAATGAGAACGTACGGCAAACTGCACGTTATGATGACGTTATGATGACGCCATGTTGACGCCATGAAAGCTAAATTGTGTTATAAAGTCCCATTTTGTCAAATTACGTCGGAGAAAAAGAATCCATCATGAGACAGTCGATGTAGGATAAGGATATCTTACCCTCGGGTCGGAATTTAACCAGGAACTCGGCAAGCCTCGTCCCTGGTTAAAATCCGATCCCTCGGGTGAGATATCCTTATCCTACATAGAAGCTCATGATGGATTCTTTTTTTATTCCATTGCAGTAACATGTACTTAACTTGGCAATTGAAATGTGGCGGTCGATTTTGAAGAGAGTCTGATCTGTAGGAAGTGCAATTTCTTACATTGTGTTGTACATATACCACTATAAATGGTTCTTTACAACGATGATTATTATTCAACTATGTCTGCTTCACAAGCACTTTTTATAACAAGAAATCAATCTCACTTGTCTGAGATATATTTCATACAGTTAATCTTCACAGTACGCGAAATGTGGCATTGTGCCATGTAAAAACTCCAAGAACTATTCCATTAAATTGCCATTGCGCTGTTTTTATGAATTGCATTTATAAACTTGTTTTATAAACTTTAATACTATGTTTTTCCCATCATGGTTTTTTGTTGTGTATTTTCAGCGAGCTATTTTAGAAACAAACAATTATTGTGCACTGTGAAACAGACGGGAATGGATGCACGTGATTCTCGAGTTACAGATGTGTCTCGTGCAAACAGCTTCTGTGTTACGGTCGGTAGTTACAGATATTTCATGGAACGAAGAAACAAAAGGAATTCCGAGTAATTAGGTAACCACAAACTCTGTTTATCTAATCTTAATTCTCTCCCATTGAGTATACTGTTCTATCGTATGGTAGAACTATACAAGTAAACGTTCACCGTTCACACGCAGGTGTTCGAAAATATGAAACTGTCCATACAATTTTTGGGGGGTAATTCAGTGAGATGGCTACTACTGTAGTCAGTCACGTTGTCCTCTTACATCGACAGTTTCATCAATCTTGAAACTACCCTCACGCCGAACGCTTATAACTTCTAACAAATTGCTACAAGATGCACATACTACTCGTACATATTATATCCTTAGTTGATTATATAACTTCTAACAAACTGCTGCAAGATGCACATACTACTCGTACATATTATATCATTAGGTGATTATATAACTTCTAACAAACTGCTGATAGATGCACATACTACTCGTACATATTATAACATTAGGTGATTATATAACTTCTAACAAACTGCTGCAAAATGCACATACTACTCGTTAGGTGATTATATAACTTCTAACAAACATCTACAAGATGCACATACTACTCGTTAGGTGAGTATATAACATCTAACAAACTGCTACAAGATGCACATACTACTCGTACATATAATATCACAAGGTGATTATATAACTTCTGACAAACTGCTGCAAGATGTACATACTACTCGTTAGGTGATTATATAACTTCTAACAAATTGCTACAAGATGCACACACTACTCGTACATGTCATATCACTAGGTGATTATATAACTTCTAACAAACTGATACAAGGTGAACATACTACTCGAACATGTCATATCACTAGGTGATTATATAACTTCTAACAAACTGCTACAAGATGCACATACTACTCGTACATATTATATCACTATGTGATGATATAACTTCTATCAAACTGCTACAAGATGCACATACTACTCGTATATATAATATCACTAGGTGATTATATAACTTCTAACAAACTGCTACAATATGCACATACTACTCGTACATGTTATATCACTAGGTGATTATATAAATTCTAACAAACTGCATATTTACATACAATGATACGCCAAGTGCTCAGCATTTGAGGCCTCCTGTGTGTCATTAACCAGTGAGAAATTCTGTAAATTATAAGACTTTTCCTCTTGTTATGCAAATACACATAGTCTGTCATGTACTGAACAATAGATAGACTGTCAAATACTTGGAGTAGAAAGATAATTCAGTCTTACTGTAGACAAATGACTTCTACACACACCGATAAAATAACTGGATTTGTAAAGGAAATTATTCAATCACTAATATATACACTCACCCACTACGTCTGCAGTTAGAAAATATTCCCCAGGAAATTCATAAGCGGATTCTGATAATAACGAAGTATAACGGGAAGGTTTTTAGTCCCACACGATCCATTGAGATGGTATTATGATGTGAATGGAATGTTTAGACATTTAAGACTTACACCAATGTTTAACTGTGTTAGTTTGGACTTTCTCACGTATCCACATGTATATATATATAATTACAATGTATATATATACATATACCTGACTTAGAAAGAGAAGGTCGTAAGTGTTACTAATGACCTTATAAGACTCATACATATTTGAAATCTGCACCACAAGGCGCTACTTAGGAGTCTATTTTCATGAAAATCGGAACTGGTAATGTTGACCAAACTGAAGTTGAAAAAGCTTGTTGTTCCATACGTGAAGAGTAGTTTTCAGACAGTTTTTTCTTGTTTTCTAGCTAAACATATCGATGGTGTACTTACGACCTTCTCATTCTAAGCCAGCGATATATTTAGCGACAATGTGCACATGTGGTTCATGTGGTTGATTAAGCTGTCTGGAACCAAATGGTGTATTACCAGATTATTATAATGGTCGTTTATAAATATCACCAGCCTTAGTCCTCATTTGAATAGTCGAGAATTTCTGTGTTTCATTTGAACTTAATTTTCATTGGGCTTTGTTTCAACCCATTTTTCAGTCGTGTACTTTTATACATGTACTTAATGAATTATTTAATATTTACTGTTTAGCCAAATTGAATCCTCTCCTGTGAAAAGTCAGAATAAACTTAATGTACACGTGTATTTATTTGTGGTACAATTTTACGTTTCTGTGGAGGCTGTTTTTATCGTTCTTGGTTAATTAATGAAGTGATGCATTCAATATTTATGGAGAATGCCTGTGAAGTGTGTGGTGTATTCAAAACAATAATGATACCAATTACTGTAGTAACTTTGCTGCATAATAAGACAATTCACATTTAGGTGCCAAGTTTTCTTTAACACGCAATATATAGATTTACTTTTCTAAGGAACAATTTTAATCTTACAGCATTGTTGTTTTACACACAACTGACGTCTGGTCGATATCCTTCCGCTGTGGTTTTTGAAGTTCACTCCACTCGACCTGAAAGTCAATAAAATAACAGGGCGCATGAAGACAGTGTGCATCATTGCTGGTGAAACAAACACAATTAATACCATGCTGTATCTATTGGTACAATTAGTTGACTTCATCCACTCACGTCGAGCGAGTTATCTTGCCGGTCATTCAGTAGCCATTTTGGATCAGTATAAATGCCAAGAATCACCGCGATAGGTCCGGACGTACCGACAATTTGCCACATCGTTTATAGAGACGAACAATATCAATTTTTGGATGGATGAACAGTGATCATTGTGAAGAATTACTACAATCACGAAACACATCAATATTCGGCAAGCTAGGAAACACAGGCTTGGCACATTTTTGGTTTGAAATGTTGCGAATCTCGTGATTTCAGCCAATTATTGCCGTCTGCAGCGGATCTGTAAGTTCCAGCTGGAATATCCAACGAGGTAATTAAACGAATGGTATCTGTGTTATCTTGTAAAATTTATCAATACAGATAATAAAGACGTTAGAGAACTGAGTCCATGTCCCTTTCATACTGCCAGCTTATATTGACCGCAACTGAACGACGGACTACTTTCACAGACCCCGGCTGTGCACGAGGTTTGCTTATTACCCCCATGAGTAAAGCTATCATCAATCAGAAATTCTGATTGTAATCGATATTATTTTGATAAGGCTATATAGAAAATTGCCTACCACAGACAGGTCTACATTAGCGATATACAATGTCGTTTGAACGACGGAAATTATGACGTCATCACCATCAATACATGGATTGATTTATTTGACTAATTTTGAAAATAATGCGGTGTATAGCATTGGAATACGCCTACATCTTAGCATTTCCCACATGCTCAGCTTCAAACCGACCGCACATAAGATGTTAACGTTTCTGTGTATTTAACGTACGTAAAAGTTGGAATAAGCATGGTGTTTAGGTAAATGCCGCAAATGAGTGATGTATGTTTATATCTGAAATGTCAAAATATGACTATTATACTTTCATTTTTGTCGGATGCAAGTTTACAAATGTAAAGGTTTCGACCTTTATTATCCTGATCATTTGGTCTTTGATGATGTCACCGTTGGATTCGGGGCAGGTAATGCCTCCTTGTCCGTCCGTCCGTTCTTGGTGACGTCACTTGTACATCACCTCCAATTCACATTCAACTATATCCGAAGCCTCGATCTGCCAACCCAACAACTGTGATCAACATGGTGGACGTCATTATGTTGCCTGTCAAATGGCATTAAGTACTCCTTTTTGTAGCTAGCATACAAGATTATTTCAAGAAAAAGTTTAATAATTAAGTAATCTGAATGTCATGCATTTGTTTTTGTAGTGTTTATTACCAACAAATGCGGGATCCATGTTTCTTCAGAGAAGCATTTTGTTGCTTTTATCATAAAATCTTACAACATAACATGTCCTGGATATGTTCCAGGGTTGCCATTCAAATATCTTGTTACTTAAGTTTGTCGATCGATCATCTTGAAAAATCGAATTACTTTACCTAGCGATAATAGGGCGCAATTAGTTCTGATAACAGAATTCCTAAGTGACCTTATCCATACAATCGTGGCTATTTTCGGTGCGTAGGAATACACCGATGGAGAGGTCCCAGTGGACCTATTTTACACGGCTGTTGCGTTTGGTAGCCAATTTTAAATGATAATAATCCGTCCGTAACAAGAAGATTTTCACCATTAGAGATTTTTTAGAACCAATACACGACAGATGGTGCATATTTCGTTCGGCATGAACATAGGAACTGATCGTTCAATTAGTTTGCATGTGTTTTACGACAATGCCCACGTGTTGAAGAACACTTTATGAGAGTTCCTGTTCAAGCGTTATCGATAATGATCGTACTTCAGTCAGTCGTCCTAATAACAAACTTAATTAGCTGCGAGATAATGCTAGAGCTGCTTGCATTTTGCAAAACAAACGGTTTAACGAACCAAGCATTGCTATACGTATAATTCTGGTTTCTTGACACGACAATACCTTTGAACATCAAGATCAATGCAATCATCAAATAATTGCAACTGTTCATTGACGCGTGTGTTTTAGTTCACGCTACCTGTAGTGCAGCGTTTTTGTAGTTTCTCACGTTTGTGGAAATAAAGTATTGTAGACAAAAATGGGCAACTTTGTGGGGGTCTTGGACTTAATAAAAATAAAGTGAAATACCTTCATCGGTTTTATTTACATGCACAGGGCAACCCCAAAAACATGTCACAGTAACAAAGTTTATTATCGCTTTTAATTATGCAGCTACCAACTTAATCCTAGTATAATTAAAACATAAATGTACATGTGTACCTTTTAATTTGTGTGTAGGCTTACAGTTCGGATTACCAGGATTGCGTAGGAAAAAAGGTTATTAAAAATGGAAACTGAATTTACAAAGCGTCACCTCATTTCCAGAATGTTTTTGGTCTCGTTGGAAAGCGCTTTTCAAGATGTATATAATTATGGAAAAGACTTACAACATTGTGACGTTGTGACGTTAAAGATAAACAATAAATTTAGTGTGCAATTTTGTCCTACTAGTATCTCCAGTTACTAGTATCTCCAGTTACTGAGAGAGAGAGAGAGAGAGAGAGAGAGAGAGAGAGAGGGAGGGAGGGAGGGGGGGAGGGAGGGAGGGAGGGAGAGAGGGAGAGAGAGAGAGAGAGAGAGAGGTCAAAATCTTTAAAGTCGATTTTCTCAAAATGAACTTTTGTACACTTAGAACATTCTGGAATTGAGGTAACGAAAGAGAGCAAAAACAACGAATTAAACATTGCAAGCCATGATTGTCTCATGTGATATTTAAGCCTTTTGCGTGTCTGAAACTGTCAATATTTCTATGAAATATTAAACAGTTCTCCTCGGTTGCACATTAGAATCTAGATGTTATTGCACTGCCTTTGATGCAAGAAACATTTTCCACAAAAACTGATTTCAACTTCGACACTAACATGCTACATGTAACACGTATGTGTATGGTTTATATATAAATATCTTAAATCAGCACAATTGTAGGCAAAAATCTTTAAAATACAACAGGCTTTCAGTTATTTAATGAAACCTTATATCCAGCTTAAATATCGTGAACAATACACAAATTCTCAGTCGAGAATAAGTTAATTCATTACTCACGATTTCAAAAACAAGGAACAGTATTATTATCTGTCCGTGTACTTTACATCACCAATGCCAATAAGACATGATATAGCCATCAAAACCAGAAAAAACATGTATTGATGTACGATAGCACTGTCCACAAATCATCATTGATGATATAAAGTTGTAGCAGGAACACAATGCTTCTAGTTATTGGTATCGTTCGAAATGTCGTGCATGCATACGCTCGTCTGGTGCGCTTTATTATTATGTGGTTGCAAAATGGTTGCAAAAAAAGAAATTCCAGCATACAAAAGTATCACTCGTCCGTAGGAATAACAAATGCATTTTTCTAAAAATAAATCTTAGCATGTTTAACATGTTTCTGGAACGAATGCCAAACAAACACCCTCTGATTTCATTCTTGCAGATTTTTGCACTACAAAACTGCTTTAGCAGTGAGGTTGAAATGGATAGGGGTAATTTAGATAATATTGAAAAAGGAAATCTCCCTCATGCGAACTTCTCAGACATTTGACTTACGTTGTATTTCCAAACACTATTCTTGATAATCCAATACACGAACATGGCACGTTCGTTGGTTCCCAGTAATTTAGAAGTTGGAAACCTGACAGAGGATTCGATATATGAATGGTCATGGTAACATTGGTAAGTACACAATGTAGGCGTATCTTACCGGGAACATTGTGAATGTCCCGACCACTCTCCACCACACAAAGCTACACAAAGCTGCACCACTTCAAACTCCGCTTAGTCACACAATAACGTGCTACGGCACTCAACACTATTATGTGGCATATCGGACCATGTTACCATACTCCAGACCAGGCTATGTCATACCAGACCATACTACACTACACCCGTCCATGCTACGTCAATCCAGACCATGTTAAACCACACCATCCCATGTTACGCCACACTAGACCATCTAACACTACACCAGCCCATACTACACCACATCAGACCATGCAACACCACACCACTCCATGCTACACCCCTCCAGCCCATGCTATACCACACCAGACCATACTACACAACACCAGCCCATGCTACACCACACTAGACCATCTAACACTACACCAGCCCATACTACACCACATCAGACCATGCAACACCACACCACTCCATGCTACACCCCTCCAGCCCATGCTATACCACACCAGCCCATACTACACTACACCAGCCCATGCTACACTACACGAGCCCATTCTACACCACACCAGACAATACTACACCACACCACCCCGTACAACACACACTAGCCAATACTACACCACACCAGACCATACTACACCACATCAAACCATACTACACCACACCAGACCATTCTACACCACACCGCCCCATACTACACCACACCAGCCCATACTACACCAGCCCTTACTACACTACACAAGCCAATGCTACACTACACGAGCCCATTCTACACCACACCAGGCAATACTACACCACACCACCCGTACTACACCACACCAGCCAATACTACACCACACCAAACCATACTACACAACATCAAACCATACTACACCACACCAGACCATTCTACATCACACCAGCCAATACTACACCACACCAGCCCATACTACACCAGACCATACTACACAACACTCCATGCTACACCACACCAGCCCATACTACACCACACCAGCCTATGCTACACCACACCAGTCCATGCTACACCACACCAGCCCATGCTACACCACACCACCCCCATGCTACACCACACCAGCCTACGCTGCACCACACCACCCATGCTACACCACACCACTCATGCTACACCACACCACCCATGCTACACCACACCAGTCAATGCTACACCACACCAGCCTATGCTACACCACACCAGCCCATACTACACCCCAGCCCATACTGTACCCCCTACAGCACACCAGCCTATGCTACACCACACCAGCCCATGCTACACCACACCAGCCCATGCTACACCACACAAGCCCATACTACACCACACCAGCCCATACTACACCAGACCATACTACACAACACTCCATGCTACACCACACCAGCCCATACTACACCACACCAGCCTATGCTACACCACACCAGTCCATGCTACACCACACCAGCCCATGCTACACCACACCACCCCCATGCTACACCACACCAGCCTACGCTGCACCACACCACCCATGCTACACCACACCAGTCCATGCTACACCACACCAGCCCATGCTACACCACACCACCCCCATGCTACACCACACCAGCCTACGCTGCACCACACCACCCATGCTACACCACACCACTCATGCTACACCACACCACCCATGCTACACCACACCAGTCAATGCTACACCACACCAGCCTATGCTACACCACACCAGCCCATACTACACCCCCAGCCCATACTGTACCCCCTACAGCACACCAGCCTATGCTACACCACACCAGCCCATGCTACACCACACCAGCCCATGCTACACCACACCAGCCCATGCTACACCACACCAGCCCATGCTACACCACACCAGCCCATGCTACACCACACCAGCACAAGATTCACCACACCAGCACATGCTACACCACAGCAGAACATGCTACACCACACCAGCACATGCTACACTACACCAGCCCATGCTACACCACACCAGCCCATGCCACACCACACCAGCACATGCTACACCACACCAGCCCATGCTACACCACACCAGCCCATGCTACACCACACCAGCACAAGATTCACCACACCAGCACATGCTACACCACAGCAGAACATGCTACACCACACCAGCCATGCTACACTACACCAGCCCATGCTACACCACACCAGCCCATGCCACACCACACCAGCACATGCTAAACCACACCAGCACATGCTACACCACACCAGCACATGCTATGCTACACCACACCAGCACATACTACACCACCTCAGCCCATGCTACACTACATCGGCCCATGCTACACCACCTCAGCCCATACTACACCACACCAGCCAATACTACACCACATCAAACCATACTACACCACACCAGACCATTCTACACCACACCACCCATACTATACCACACCAGCCCATACTACACCAGACCATACTACACAATATCAAACCATACTACACCACACCAGACCATTCTACACCACACCAGCCCATACTACACTACACCAGCCCATACTACACCACACCAGCCTATGCTACACCACACCAGTCCATGCTACACCACACCAGCCCATGCTACACCACACCACCCCCATGCTACACCACACCAACATACGCTGCACCACACCACCCATGCTACACCACACCACTCATGCTACACCGCACCACCCATGCTACACCACACCAGTCAATGCTACACCACACCAGCCTATGCTACACCACACCAGCCCATACTACACCCCCAGCCCATACTGCACCCCCTACACCACACCAGCCTATGCTACACCACACCAGCCCATGCTACACCACACCAGCCCATGCTACACCACACCAGCCCATGCTACACCACACCAGCACATGCTACACCACACCAGCCCATGCTACACCACACCAGCCCATGCTATACCACACCAGCCCATGATATACCACACCAGCCCATGCTATACCACACCAGCACATGCTACACCACACCAGCCCATGCTACACCACACCAGCCCATGCTATACCACACCAGCCCATGCTACACCACACCAGCCCATGCTATACCACACCAGCCCATGCTACACCACACCAGCCCATGCTACACCACACCAGCAATTGATTCACCACACCAGCCCATGCTACACCACACCAGCCCATGCTACACCACACCAGCCCATGACACACCACACCAGCCCATGCTACACCACACCAGCACATGCTACACCACACCAGCACATGCTATGCTACACCACACCAGCACATACTACACCACCTCAGCCCATGCTACACTACATCGGCCCATGCTACACCACCTCAGCCCATACTACACCACACCAGCCAATACTACACCACATCAAACCATACTACACCACACCAGACCACTCTACACCACACCGCCCCCATACTACACCACACCAGCCCATACTACACCAGCCCTTACTACACTACACCAGTCCATGCTACACTACACGAGCCCATTCTACACCAGACCATACTACACAACATCAAACCATACTACACCACACCAGACCATTCTACACCACACCACCCATACTACACCACACCAGCCCATACTACACCAGACCATACTACACAACACTCCATGCTACACTACACCAGCCAATGCTACACCACCTCAGCCCATGCTACACCACCTCAGCCCATGCTACACCACACCAGTCCATACTACACCACATCAGTCCATACTACACCACACCAGTCAATGCTACACCACACCAGTCCATGCGACACCACACCACCCCCATGCTACACCAAACCAGTCCATACTACACCAAACCAGTCCATACTACACCACACCAGTCCATGCGACACCACACCAGTCCATGCTACACCACACCACCCCATGCTACACCAAACCAGTCCATACTACACCTAACCAGTCCATGCTACACCACCGTGACCAGCCCATGCTTCACCAATCCAGACCAGGCTATGTCAGGGTCCTCTATCTAATTTGGGGGGACCTGGAACGAGGCCTTTGGGAGGGGGAATTTCGAGTCGTTTAAAGGGCTAGGGAATTGTAATAATAGTGATACTGTTTAGTTTTCATTTACATGCTGTTTTCAGTTGGTATTAATGTACACATACAAAAGGATGTTGATGGTTTTGGATAAAAAGCTAGATGATGTAATTGATTTTTAAATAGTTGTTTCTTTTCAGAAAGGGGGATAGGGGAATGGTGCTGAATTTCAGCCCTGTAATAGCAAATACATGGTATACATGTACTAGTATTTGTCCGCCATTTTGTAATTGTAGAGCAGACCAAATGTTAACAGCTAAACTTCAAATTAAAACAAAGTACATGTAGTTTAAAACCATTTCGAAACCACCAAACTGAAACCAAAACCGGGTTGTAGCCGATAAATTATCCCTAGTTCTCGATAGGTTCCTTGGTCAAAGTTGTTCGTGATTGACGGAAATTAAAACACTTTCAACCAGGCTCATCTGCACACATGTACTTGTATCTCGCTTTCGTTAAAATGTGGGAATATTGCAATTCATCCGACATAATAATAATTATACTTTTGATATACCTAATATGGTCACCAATTGAACATCATAACGTATCGACACAATAATGGGTGTAACTCAAACACTTATGAAACAATACTGTCATACGAGTAATTATGTTTGATTAAAAAAACTGAATAAAAAAATATCCTATGCATGACCAGTCTACTTGATAACCCTGGGCTGTAGTGAATTTGTACAAGTGTGCAGTAAACATGCACTTGTAAATTGCATAACATGATCAATTCTAATGAAAGTTAGAAATTAAACCACTATTCTCGGGGAAAAACTGAAAACCGCAGATACTCGTTAAAACAGTGCGGGCTTTAGCTCTTGTAAACGACAATGTCAATATGAGATACTAAGCTTCATCACACTGTGCACTTGTATGAAATTCTCTGATGTGTATAAACTTTGGTGCGGATGATAATTATTTTTGCGATTGTAAAAATGACCGAAGGCAAATGTAAACAAACCGTCGAAAATCATGATAGAAACATTACATTATGTATATTAGATCATTGTCTTTGTTATTCAGTCGCAAACACTTGTCCGGTCAACATTGGCATACATGTACCTAACTTGTACCTGGGTCAAAATAAAGTACGCCGCGGATGCCGGGCGATGTCAAACGCGTATCCGATGTCTAGGGATTGTGTGGCCGCCGGACGATGTCCGCGTATCCAACGTGTATCCGATGTCTAGGGATTGTGTGGACGCCGGACGATGCCCGTGTATCAAACGCGTATCCGATGTCTATGGATTGTGTGGACGCGGGACGATGTCCGTGTATCCGACGTGTATCCGATGTCTAGGGATTGTGTGGACGCCGGGCGATGTCCGTGTATGCGACGTGTATCCGATGTCTAGGGATTGTGTGGACGCCGGGCGATGTACGTGTATCCGACGTGTATCCGATGTCTAGGGATTGTGTGGACGCCGGGCGATGTCCGTGTATCCGACGTGTATCCGATGTCTAGGGATTGTGTGGACGCCGGACGATGTCCATGTATCCGACGTGTATCCAATGTCTAGGGATTGTGTGGACGCCGGGCGATGTCCATGTATCCGACGTGTATCCAATGTCTAGGGATTGTGTGGACGCCGGGCGATGTCCATGTATCCGACGTGTATCCAATGTCTAGGGATTGTTTGGACGCCGGGCGATGTCCATGTATCCGACGTGTATCCAATGTCTAGGGATTGTGTGGACGCCGGGCGATGTCCATGTATCCGACGTGTATCCAATGTCTAGGGATTGTGTGGACGCCGGGCCATGTCCGTGTATCCGACGTGTATCCAATGTCTAGGGATTGTGTGGACGCCGGGCGATGTCCGTGTATCCGACGTGTATCCAATGAATAGGGATTGTGTGGACGCCGGGCGATGTCCGTGTATCCGACGTGTATCCAATGTCTAGGGATTGTGTGGACGCCGGACGATGTCCGCGTATCCGACGTGTATCCAATGTATAGGGATTGTGTGGACGCCGGGCGATGTCCGTGTATCCGACGTGTATCCAATGTCTAGGGATTGTGTGGACGCCGGGCGATGTCCGTGTATCCGACGTGTATCCAATGTCTAGGGATTGTGTGGACGCCGGGCGATGTCCGTGTATCCGACGTGTATCCAATGAATAGGGATTGTGTGGACGCCGGGCGATGTCCGTGTATCCGACGTGTATCCAATGTCTAGGGATTGTGTGGACGCCGGGCGATGAGTAGCAATTTGCATATTTCAAAAGAGACATAAACTTACTCAGGCCGCCACCCGATCCCCGGCTGGTGTCAGCGTCAGACCTCGGGTCAGATTAGACCAAAGTACGACGTCTGATGATTGGACGGCGATCGAATTGGATTTATGACCTGGGCGACACATGCAGTGATTGACATTTTATAGCGGGAACTTGTTAGTCAGTTGGCCGGGAAATTATTTTGACACATTGTAAAAGTACAAGCTGTATATTGTTTGAATATTAGCACCATACTTGCTACCAGTCATTCGCCGCGTTAATAAACACGTTATAAACACATTATAAACACATTGAAAGCAAAGGGGCATCAGTAACTCTGTGTTGATGGTAATGAGTAACTAAAGGTGAACAATAAGGTCAGGACCTTGTTAAACACGGTATTACTGACACAGCTGTTTTATACCATATGTTGAGTTTGATAACAACAACACGACTATAATCACATGATGGTAATATATCCAACTTTTATATCACATAGTTCAATTAGTCAAGCAGATAAAAGTATTCGTACAATCTTTTTCCCATGGGGTGAATTTCAATTTACGTGTTTACTACCGGTAAGTACAAGTTAAATTCCTACAGAATGTTTTGGGTGTTGCATGTGTTTTGTGGAGTTAGAGACATGAAATCGTACCTGCCCTGCGTTCAAGGAAAAATAACGTGACGCACGTTTCATACCTGGTACGTACCAGGTACGAAACGTTTCGTACCGTTTGCGTACCAGGTACGAAACGTTTTGTACCTGGTACAAAACGTGCGTCACGTGATTTTTCCTTGAACGCTGGACTGCTCGCTAAACGTAAGGCACAATTTCGAATACAGTCGGCCACTCTGTAACCTATATACCTTTAACCTTACAGGCGACGAATTTCATAACTACAATGTACTTTCAAAAATGAAAGGAAACACTGATAGTTACCTCACTCACTCAAACTAGGAAAGCATGTGTGAAAGAAATAAGACCAAACTATTGAAAGTATGTACCTTCTTGAAAGACACAGGCCTGTCATTTCTCAGGCATATAACCTGTAAGTACAGGTAATTTGGTTCCAGTACAGGCTTACATGCAATTCAGTTCAATTTACAGGCAATTTCACGAAACGGAACTTTTTTTATACTATACATGTATGTATACACAATAAATACTGCAAATTACTGTTAAAACAAGAGATATTTGTAAAACACGTATGTCCCCATGGCTGCCCATTTGTCAGAAATGGTGAAGGTCGCAGTGACCTTGACCTTTCACCTACTGACCTCAAAATCAATAGAGGTCATCTACTGTTGCTGGCCACACTCCATGTAAACTTTGAAGATCCAAGGGCAAAGCGTTCTTGAGTTATTGGACGGAAACACTTTGAATAGTCAGAAATCGTAAAGGTCACAGTGACCTTGACCTTTAACCTACTGACCTCAAAATCAATAGGGGTCATCTACTGTTGATGACTAACCTCCATGTACAGTTTGAAGATCCTAGGGTAAAGGGTTCTTGAGTTATTGAACGGAAACCATTTGACACGACCGACAGACCGACATGACTGTGCAAAGCAATATACCCCCTCATCAAAGATGGGGGGCGTAGTAATCAATTTCTTCTTAAAGATCTTGGACCAAACCGTTCTTGTGTTATCAACCACAGACCGACTGGTAGAACGATATTGGCACAACAGTGTATCCCATTTTCTTCAAAGGCGGCATAACAAATTTGAGTCTCAAGAAAAGCCACAAAGTCAATTTTAAATATAATTCAAATGTTGTCTTTATATTATATGTAGCACTGACAGCTTTTCTGTATGAGGAACTTTACAGGGTGTGTAAACACAAGGGTCGTTCTGTAAATTTTCCTTGAAAACTTTTAAATGTATATCTACATTTACTTATCGACAACATCAAAATGTCGTCACGTGACAAAATTTCCTGTCATAGGAATTTACTTATTTATTTTACTGATACGGTTTTTACTGGACGTTAAATTGTTAGAGTCATTTTGTTAATTTCCCTGGATCACCATCCAACTTACTGCAAGTAAGTACGGAATAAACACTGACAACATCAACATGCTAAACAAAATGTCCTGTACATGAACATAACAGGAAGAAAGCAAGACTGCATTCAATAAACGCTTATGCCACAGTGTACGCCTTGTCCATTATTACTAGCTAATAGGTCAATAAGGGGCCATAATCTGTTGAACCCAGCCCAATGGTGATTATAGTCAGAAATGGCAAATGTCACATTGACCTTGGCCTACTGACTTCAAAATCAATAGGGGTCCTTTACTGTTGATGACCAACCTCCGTGTAGTTTAAAGATCCTTTGACAAAGCGTGTTTGGGTTATTGAACGGAAACCATTTGGTCTACAGACCGACCGTGGGATGGTGGCGTGGTCCAGACCCTAAGTGTCTTTGCACTAATTAAGCGACTTGAATTAGGCGGTTCGCCTGTTTGAGCGCAAAATATTGAATGTCTCAAAATCGCACACAATCTTTGCTAGAATCTCAGGCAATTGCGTGATTCTATTATTGCAGGCCTGAAGACATTATACATGAAAGGCACCTAACCAACTTTTTTTCTTGTTTAATTCGTAGTTATCTACAAATGTTATTTATTCGTAAACGACCAAACTTGAATAATCTACCGTTTCATGATTTTCTGTTTCATTATCATGTAGGTAAGTCTGATTCGTTAATTTATTTTCATGTATCTTGTTTTCCTCATTCCACATTGTATATGCGTAACCAAATAAACTTCTGCATGATTGACCATACCAGTTTTGTGCATATCAAGTACATTGTGTACTCATAAATATTCAAGATTGATGTTGCGCGCGCGCGTACGTTTGTATGATGACGTTCCTTTGCCTTTGCTGTGAATATCGATGGTATTACAGTCGATCTTTAACAAGTCGTTTTTAAGGGGCATCATTCTTACAAATCCCTAAACAGAAGAAATAGGAGAACGTCTTTGTACTACCAGACAGAAATCATGATTATAAATGCGCACGAAAATCCAATAATAGCCGACGAGTTGGTCAAATTTGAATGTATAATGAATGATTACAATACAAAGCATCTTGACACAAGGGACCACGACAACGTATCAAATAAAGGAAGTCCGAAATAAAGGAAATAATGTAAAATCTATAATGGTCAATAGCGACCATACTAACCCGATTAAGTGAAGGTATATCAGCTTCCAGAAGCGGTTTCAAAAATAAGTCAGTCAATCATGAATATTGACAAAAATCTTGAAACGGATAAAAGGCAAAAATATAAAAAAATATACAGAAAAGTTCCGGCGTACAGATTCGTTTACTTTGCTAAGCTGAAAATATGTCAGTGCAAATCAGACATGTTCGTCGGATAATTATGTTTCGGGAAGTATGTATGTCAATATTCGTGCATTATGAGCCCTCGTAAGTATCTGAGAGGAAGGATGGGGTCCGTCTCAGGTCACCAACGTCTCTGTCAAGCATCTGATTGAGGCCACTTCACATCATGCTTCTGGTCGTGCCGTTTGCATCTTTTGGGGGATGTGTTCAGCTGTCTGCTCTTCTACGCTACACGGACAGTTTGGTGACTGGCCAGTCTGTATTTCTTGTGCATGTGTGCATTCAGTCGGTTGTGCCCGGATCGGAGTATGACAATTATCACTTGCTCTGTCCTTATCAAATGAGGAGGGAATATAATTACGTGGTATAGAGTAGCACATCAGAAACTACATGAAATGATGCAGACGTGAATGAAACGAAATAGGCATTCCCTGAGGTGCGCTATAGCAATTTTGACCAGTATGAATTATTCAGCATTCATACATTAATAGGCACGGCGGCAAGATTTTGCGGTGCGCCTATTTTCTGGACGATTATCACAGTCCCAGACAGAGCAAGGTTACTCATTTATTGGCACAATTAAATATCACTCATAGTTTTATATTAACCCTATAGAAACAAGGATACGAGTTTAAGGCAAATCGCTGAATTATACAAATTCGTAGTCTTAGAGACGCGTGCAATTCCCATAGTCATGACAGTGAGCTTTTTAAACGACTTGATCACGCATTGTATCCGCGTAGACTTTACAGAAATCAATAGAAATACATGTAATGCATCATTAAAGCGGAACTCATTTATTTAAAAAAAAAACTCGGTAGAAATACTACATACATCTCATTCATTAGATGTGCATTCTTTTTGTACCATTACAGTAATACTTTTCGTGTATGGTCTAATTCCGTGTTTATTTGAAATAAAAACGGGAACTACTTTTACATCGTACTAAGTTCTCATACCTCCACGATTGCCTAGTGGTAGAGCGTCTGCTTTGAGTGCAGGGGGTCTCGGGTTCGATCCCAGACCGCCTCATACCAAAGACAAAATAAAAATGGTGCCAGTAATCCGTTGTTAGACGCTCAGCATAAAAGGTAAACTGGCTTTTCACGAATGATGTGTCGAGAGTGATTAAGTTGGTAAACTAAAAGTATAAACTAAGTTGTCATAAAAATACAACAGAAGATTAGAATCTAACTCTCCGAATATAATAACATTCAATTGTAAAAAGAAATGAACACGTTTTGCATCGGATGCGTCAGTTGAACAGGCTAAACACACAGTAGTTTGTACATGTAGTATTGAGTATAGATTTGTTTTAATTTACATTTTATGACGAGTGTGGCCTGATGGGTTGAGACGGCACGAGATTCACAAGGTGGCCAATTAATTTAACGAAATACATACATTGAACATTATTTAATAAGTTTAGTTACTTTTTTCGAGTTTTTTTCAGCAGTTCAGCCGTTCCATCCTTTGACATTGTAACTTCCCCTGGTCATTGGGCTAAGGAAACCTTCGTACGAGTCTCATTGAGGAGACTAGTTCTATAAATCAGAGACTATAGGTAACATCTAATATATATAGTTTATGAATAAATACACATGTACACATCAAATTAAACTTTGTGTTATTCCCGGAAAAAGCAATTTCAGCTAGATATATCCTGATTACACATGATTTCAGCACTCATTGAAAACTCATATATGCGTGTAAATTGATAAATCCTACGTATACTAAGTAATTCAATTTAGCTTGTAATAAAATAATATCTTATTTCATTCATGTTATTGGCAAAATCGGCAAAGTCGAAACCACCTTTAAAATAGTCGACGTAAAAATGACCCAATATTAAATTTTACATTAATAATTAATACTCATAGATTATGAATTTGATCAAATTGTTTGCCCACACAATGATGTAACGCATAGGGGCGCATCCATGGCATCGGAAACCTTGAAGCGATGCTCCCTGGTCATTGGCGTGTCCGGTTCTTGACTGTTCATTTAATTAATATAGCATTGGCTATCAATTTGTATATATACATGAACATTCATGGGAAAGCCTAGGTCTTTGGGAAAGCATAACACACACATGCGTCGTTCTATAAATATGATTTAATAATGAATAAACAGAAGGGCAAATGTTTGGTTCTATTAATAAAGACCAGTAATTAGGTAGAAATGCGTTTCTGAACGAAATGTAATTGATTAAAGTTGAATGAACGCGGGAACAACAACAACAACAATAACAATACGGCCAATTTGCAATTTTAAGTATAAAACTATCAATCCAAAGTAAGACCTTGTAATCTTAAACAAAGCGAATACGAAAGCGAAAGTTATTGTTACGCATTGCCGCGTATGATTCATCGATTTTTGTTTCATTGATGCACGGAACTATTTTGTACACTGCGTAAGAATAACGGGCACCGACTCTGTGTTGTTAGGTCCAATTGTCATACTGAGTATCATCAGATGGATTGACTTGAAACATTTTAAAATTGTGTGTTTGTTTGTGATATTAAAGCCATGGAGGGGATTTATTTATTATATATCATTCCATTTGTGTTTATTCAAACTATTTATGGACAAGGTAATGTTACCAGTTATTTGGAATTTAAATTTTAGCTGCCGTGATTTTGACAAGACCCCGTGTTGGAATATTGAATTTGGATTTATAATTAATTTAACTGGTTCTGAGAGTTTTCACTATGTAAACGTTGCATGATTGCGATCGAATTTAGTTTTATATAATGGCCTAAATCGTTTACTTATCATGTCACTTTACCACGATACTGTCAAATCTACTATACACTACGATATCAGTGGACGATCTGTAAAATTTCATACCCCACCCACTTTGTCATATTTCCTAAATGTGTCATCGTTTGTCAATAATGTCAATGTATCGTTGTAAATATATGTTTATATTATAGTGGCGATCATGTGGTATATGTATTGTGCAGTTATCGTGCGTGTCAATTTTATGTTAATTTATTGATTATAACTCAAACATTAATTAATTATCAATTAGGCCAGAACTGCTTGATTATGATACCCCCACATTCACTCTCTTTTGGGGTATATATATATATAAATTTATTCACCTACCTTGACCTTTTGTAGTACGAAATCAATGGTTTTTTAATAGCTCCCCAAAAGAATGAACTTTTTCCAGTTTTAAAACATAAATTGATGAATTCATCTTTTTGTTGGAAAACTTGGAGCAAATTATTTAAAAGATGGCAAGAATTCAAGATTGAAAATTTCATCAGATCTGCCAGTTTTTGTATAAAAAAAAATCAGAAATAAAAGTACCCCCCCCCCTTTTTAAGAATAACTGTATGATTATAGGTAATCAATCTAGTAATGAATTTATAATGGTTTTGAGGTAGATCAGTAAAATTGGACCTGAAAAATTTGGTCTGTATTTTGAGGTGGTCTTTAGTTGAGGTTTTACGGTTTATTTTATTATATAAAATATACTGTGTTTGTTGTTTGCATGCTGAATCAGAATAAACAGTTTAATATACAACTGTATATTATATATAGACCTATATATAGGTTGCCAAATTAGTTTTCATCACTGAAAGATAAAGGTGTACTGGTACTAGTAATTAATATATACCTGAATGCTGGTAAAATGTAGAGAATCAACTTCTGGGAGAAACTGTCTAACTACCTGTATGTTAAAGTATGTAGTGCGAAACTTCACATCTGTTTCAGACGCTTGCCAGATCAGAAATTTATTGATAAAAACTTGCACATATATTTTATAGACCAAACAATTTTTAAAATTTCATATTACGACTAACAGCTATTAATTTTTAGGCCCGAAAAATCAGGTTGTTTCTTTTTGGTCCCCCTACATGTATATTTTACAGTAACACTTCTTTTTGCCTCTGACACAAAACTTGAACATGGTGGTATGACTTTGAACAGTGAATTGACATTCAGTACGAAAATCTGGTTGTGTTTGTGGTAAAATCTAGCAAACTTTTAAATGCACCATATTGTTTCAGTTTCAGATTGTGTTTCATTTAGTGCACAACATGTTCCTTTACAAAACTATGTTCTGGTAACTCTCATACATGTAGCCCTTTGAAAAGTGCAGGGGACCGGATATATGGCATAATGCTAATTGGTAGATCCATGCTCTAAAAATTGTCTTTTGGAAGGGTAAACGTTCATGATTCCTGTCTGATCATCAGGCCCAATGAAGAACTGGATAAGTCATACACAGAAACTACAGCAGAGCCAAGAGCAAGCAGTTGTTGAGAAACTCAGAGAATTAATAAATGTTCTTATTATTTTAAACAGAATGCAAAACAGTTGAATTGTCGTTTAATTTTGGTTACCCGATAGGGATACAGCCTGATGACTTGATTTTCAAATGCTTTTCTGTGGTGTTCTGGTTATAGCATAACTCCTTTAGCTGTTTCTGTAGATGTGGAATTTATTTTATTATTTCAATAGAAATGACTGTTTTCAGAATTTCTATATTCCAAGTCTATCCACTATCCAGGCCTCTTCACATAAACAATGTTCAGTAATTCATCAAGGAAAAAACTGGAACTGTTACTCTGGATGAGCTGTCAGACCTGACAATGTTTGTGGCTACATGAATGTAGTCATGAGTTCTAGTCTGTGCTCTTCCTCAATCAATTAATTCTTCCTATCTAACATTCACTGGCTCTGAGCTAAAAATATGTTTCTGAAGTATGGGTGTATGTACATGTATGACTTCAAAACCACTGACGTAACTTTAATCCATCAATTTGCTGGTTTCTAATTTGTTGGTTAGAAAATCAATATACACAATGACAATGTTATGCATTAATCAGTTCTCTAACTGTTTTATTCTGGTCTGAGATGGGCTGGAATATCAGGTTGAAATAATTAAAGAAATTGGGGGGGGGGTAAATTCTGTAGATCTATAATACAATGTAATTGTCAGCTGACCCTTTGAACATACC
Source organism: Spisula solida (assembly GCA_947247005.1). Lineage (NCBI taxonomy): Eukaryota > Metazoa > Mollusca > Bivalvia > Venerida > Mactridae > Spisula > Spisula solida. The sequence continues at coordinate 34,034,256 of OX365947.1, read as the reverse complement.
TGACATGTCTGTATTGTTAAAGAGGAACACACATGTTGACTCCCTAATGAATTATTTAATGGTTGGAAGCCAGTTGCTGAATGGGTATTTCATGGCAGATTGCTCTTTCGATTATATAATTTACAAGACACAGGCTGGCTGTAATGGATATTCATTTCCGTCCATGCATTCACTGCCTCGACAGTGGTTCAATTAGTCAGCTTCATGTAGGAATTGATTGGAGTTTGATTTTTTTTCTGTAAAATAATTGACTGCATTATGCTTTGCTTTCGATCCTGTTTGATGGGAATATGATGTGGTTATCTTTTAATCAAAGAAAGTTAACCCAAGTACAATTATAGAAATTTCTACAACGGGCCAAAGATTGTTTTGTATCAGTAATACTGTGTTATACATGTGTAAAAAGCTATATTCCCCTGCATTGATTAGGCTTGGTTGACTCATGAAATATTGAACAACCTGAAAACAGAATACTGGTATAGGATTTACACTAAAATCAATAGAGCTTGGAGCCGAGAGAGAGAGAGAGATGAGAGTGGAGAAAAATTACTGTACAATACTACATATAGGCTGAAGCTTGCTAGAGATTGTGGGTGACTGGAAGTGGTATCTGTTTTTTACCAGTTTGTACATGTAGGATGTGAACTTCTTGTGTTCTTTTGACTGAGCATCTGTCATGATTCACCATTGTAGAAATAATGAGTCTTCACTCTGAATATACACATAGTACATTTGTAATCTCTCTCTCTCTCTGTCTCTCTGATATACCTGTATGTACATTTGTTACCCTGTTATGTTGGTCATTGTTTGCTTTGAAAGAAAAAAAGGTTATGAAAAATTTATGATAGACTGTTCTGGTAATCATAAATGTCTAAACTAGTTCTTCAATGTATTTAAGTATTACCTGTATAATAGCAGATGATTTAAATCATTTGTTTGCTAAGTTAGCCTAACTATTTGTCTATATCAATGCATGTTGACAATTGTAGTAATTTACTAAATTGTTTTATATCTCTGAATTTATTATTCAATGGCAAAATAAAAAAGTACCGCTACCGGTATATTTGTGTCATATTGGGTCTTAAATCTTCTATATTTGATCATTTTGTTGTATTTGTAAAGACTTATTTGAGTACCGGGTGTTCAATCGTGTCAGGTATTATACCTTTTCCTGTGGTGATACTTGAAACTGCTGGTACTATAATTTTTATAGTCATAAAGCATACTTTCAAGTGTTGGCAGATTTGTTGCAAATGTTGAACTCGATAATGTATAGATAAATTGTTGTTTTATGGTTGTTAATAAAATCAAGAATATTCAACCTCGTTTTTTCATGTTTCATTTTATGCACCAACTTTAGTACTGACTTTATTGTTCTTTAGTGGTTATATATATACATCATTTTATACCATTAGTCAGCAATTTCTGGTGTGTTTCTAACTTTCTAGTTTTTGTAATTACTCAGAAATTTGTATGTTAAAAATTGATACTTAAGTTACATGTACCTGCTGTAGTTTTTAGCAGGGTATCATTTGACTCGGGATTCCGGGTCTGGGCCCGGGTGAGTTTCAAAAGACACAGAAAGGACCTGGCATAAATTATAATCATGATCTTTAAGTTAAGTGTTGGTCATCATCCAACCAAAACCAGAGATTAATTCTAACTGTTAAACATAATTTTTATGGTGAAGGCTGTTACATTTAATGAGTTTAGCTTTTAGGAATGGTAATGGTACATCTCTCCAGCTCGCGATTTTTAAAATTCTATACAAAATCAGTAGGGCATTAGGGCCATGTAATTGTTAGGGATTTGTCAGGGGTTCCACTAGCTTCTGAATGCCTCTGTACGTGTAGCTCAATGGTTAATGCGCTTTCCATCTAATCTACATTGTAGCGACCCTGGTGTAAATAGGTGTAGGTATGTTGCATATATGGGTATATTTATTTTGCATCAGATGTATATGTACATGCATGCAGCGCTCATTTTCTTGCCAAATTTTGACCATCGTTAATGACTGACTGGACAAAAGTTCAATGGACACTGTGATGCATCATATGTCAAAATGACCATTGGGCAAAAATGAATTATCATCTCAACAAAACTGTCTGCACATGTCTGATGTTACTACCCTCATGTCACTAATATATATCTGTATATATTGTGTCTGGAAGAAAATTGGTCATCGTAAGAATGGTCAGCACAAATTGTTTTCTCTGATCAATTACTTCATGGACTGTAGAGCAACATGTGTCAGAGACAGAATGCTGGGTAATCATGGAGAGTGTTGTTTTCTCTCCGACCTTTCTCTTGTTGTTCTATCTCAAACCTCTCCTTTTATCCTCAATCAATACCAATCTATTAATTCTCTATTCTTCTGTTTTCTTGGGAACATTGGAGTGGTCAGTATGTAGAAATTTAGAGAAATGGTATACTGGCTTGGTAGCTAATTGTCTGATGTCATTACATCTACAGAATTTACTGTTTTATGATCTCTGTTAGTGTTATCCTCAGTCTGTTGAAGATAAATGTTGATGTCGCATGCTTGCCTTGTGATGGCTCACCACTGTTGTCATACCATATACCGTAAGATACTGGTAAATACTGATTACAACTTGCACACATACCATGGTGACGTTGTACATGTAACAAGGCTTTAAAACCGTTACCGTTTTAATTGTCAGCGTTGGTTCGTTCCACTTACATATTTATTGTTCTAATTCAGTTTTGGTTAATCACCTACATATACATGTATTGTAAGAAGTGTTTAAGATAATGTTTTACTGCCTTAATGAAGTACTCCTCAAGGTGGTGCAGGGAACCATTAGCTGTAACTCTTTGTTTTTGCTGCTGGTCTTTGGCATGCTTCAATTGCCTAATTATTTTTGCAGACGATTTAGGTTGATAACAAATTAATTGAGCTTTTTGTAATCCCCTAATATTCTCCAGGTCATCAGAAACAAGAACTTGCTTTTGGCCTTAAACTCAGTTAAACTGCATCAAATGACTATTACATGTATATATATTATAGACACAGGGCTGTATTATAGACACAGGGCTGTCTCCTTGAGCTTCATGAGATTTACTTAGCATTTGTATGTGGTCCTATAGATTGAGGTATTATATGAGGCTGCAGCTTAATATCATAAAATGCATGACCATGCACAAACATATAAATTATTTCTGTATAGTATAGATAGTTAAAATAATGCCATATATGATAACTGTATCACGAATAACATTACTCTCATCCCTTTGATTTTTTTGCAATCCCCATATGGTCCTGTATTACATGGCTAAATCCATCTTGTTTTTCATGTGAGTTTGTAATTCAATTATTACAATAACAGGTTGATGGTATCACTATGGTAATGTACATGTATCAAGGGAATTTGGTGCACTATAATCTAATAAATTGTTATATTCCGGGAATGGTTTTTAGGTATGGTAGAATGGTTATTGGATTGGTGGCAGGCAGTTGTTTGGGTGTCAACAGTTTTTTCTGATGCATACTGTACATTCAATGTACCTCAAAGTGTTGTAAGGTATGCAGGAATGTTCGTCAGCACCTGAAGTTCAGTGCACCTGACTTCTGTTTTTGCAGCATTACCCAGTTTGCAGCATCCCTTGCAGTTTCTGCAGAGGCGGGTCTGATGTTTTTGTGGAGATTCCTAGATTATGGTACATTGTATATGGAGATCCCACATGTCTCGACTCCTGTTAAGTTACAGCAGTTTCATCAAGCCTTTTGTTATTTGGAATGCTAAACTGATGTTATTTCCTGGTCTGACCATGTAGGCATATGGCGAACATCACAAATAACGCGGCTTCATGACTTTTCATTGGTCATATATTACCCTGTTACTATGATATTGTTACATATAGTGTAATTTGTGAGGCGTAAATGAGTGAGTTATGTGTTTGACGGGTAGGAAACTAGGTATATCTCTGTATGAGACATGCTGTGTATCTCGTTATCATCTCTCTGCTTCTGACTAGCTTCCTTCCAGCAACATGTATATTAATATTTAATCACACTGTTTGAAGTCCTTATTACTGAGTAGTAAATGCCATGCATGCTTCAATCTGATTTAGCAGAATCTTTGTGTGGAAGCTCTGCATTCCTTGCAAGATTTTTCTGTGTTCCCAGTAAATTTCATTTATTGTAATTGAGTTGGGTTCGTTACCGAGGTCCTTTGTGGTAATAAATGCTCCTTGTTGTTATTTTTAATTCTTATCAACATGAAATCTGTGGAGTAACCAGTCTTGACTATGAGTAATCACAACTGTAGAAGGGCGATGTCTTGAAAACGCCTTGAATAAGATTAACATGAAAACTAGCATCACTGTTCCTTTGTGTTACCTTGGATACAAGATAGGGGTTACATTGTATAAGAACAGGGATAACATGTATAGGAACATACAAACATGACATCATAATAGAACCCACTCACTGCTTTTACATGTACAAAAATGCACATACATGTGTAATAACGGAATGAAATATTGAAACTCATACTGTACTATCAACCATCTCTTGTATAATGCTCAATATTTTCCCCGGGGTGTATGTGCAGGATTTAAAGTCAGCATGATTATTGTCGATTCTTAAGCATGTAAAATAATTTAAAAAGATAAAAATCCTTCATGTACAACAATGTACCCTGTTTTTGCCCCCAAGCCATGAATTATTTTATTGCATTAATTTTGCCCATTTTTCAGTATATAAAAAAATGTTTTTTTCCTATACCTACCTACATGTACATTTTGTACCCACAATTGTACTTTATTTTTTTAGCATTTTACAGTTAGTGACCGTTTGACCGAACAATAATTATGTTTTGGCCTAAGAGAGATTGTCCTTGAACTCGGGAAGTTCAGAACTGCAGCATACTGCTTTCATACACAAGGCAGAACCACTTTTCACCAACAGTTTCAAATTACATTTCATACTTGGAGAGAAAATAAATGAAGCAATATGTTACCAATCAATAATTGTTCACCTAATAACCAAGGGAAATTATAAGGGATGAATATTTTATTGCTGTATTACAGCTAGGCACTTCCAGAGAACTAATGAATTCCCTTCTCTTTAATGAGTTCCACAGATTATTCAGGGGCTAAAAGATTTCAAGCATTTGTACTTTATACCTATAAATAATATATTTAATCTAGTGGATTGGAGTTTTGCTATATATTGTTGCTATTAAATGGACACATATTGTAACTGCAGTCAAGTATACATGTACAGTAACATGTTGTTGCTACAATCCTTTGCACACATGATGTTGCTACCATCCTTTGCACTCATGATGTTGCTACAATCCTTTGCACACATGATGTTGCTACAATCCTTTGCACACATGATGTTGCTACAATTCTTTGCACACATGATGGTGCTACAATCCTTTGCACACATGTTGTTGCTACAATCCTTTGCACACATGATGTTGCTACAATCCTTTGCACATATGATGTTGCTACAATCCTTTGCACTCATGATGTTGCTACAATCCTTTGCACACATGTTGTTGCTACAATCCTTTGCACACATGATGTTGCTACAATCCTTTGCACACATGTTGTTGCTACAATCTTTGCACACATGATTTTGCACACATGATGTTGCTACAATCCTTTGCACACATGTTGTTGCTACAATCCTTTACACACATGTTGTTGCTACAATCTTTGCACACATGATGTTGCTACAATCCTATGCACGCATGATGTTGCTACAATCCTTTGCACACATGGTGTTGCTACAGTCCGGTGCATACATGTTGTTGCTACAGTCCAGTGCACACATGTTGTTGCTACAATCCTTTGCACACATGATGTTGCTACAATCCTTTGCACACATGGTGTTGCTACAGTCCGGTGCATACATGTTGTTGCTGCAGTCCAGTGCACACATGGTGTTGCTACAGTCCAGTGCACACATGGTGTTGCTACATCCCGGTGCATACATGTTGTTGCTACAGTCCGGTGCACACATGGTGTTGCTACAGTCCGGTGCACACATGGTGTTGCTACAGTCCAGTGCACACATGTTGTTGCTACAGTCCGGTGCACACATTGCATTGCTACAGTCTGGTGCATACATGTTGTTGCTACATTCCAGTGCACACATGTTGTTGCTACAGCCTGGTGCATACATGTTGTTGCTACAGTCCGGTGCACACATGGTGTTGCTACAGTCCAGTGCACACATGGTGTTGCTACAGTCCGGTGCATACATGTTGTTGCTACATTCCAGTGCACACATGGCGTTGCTACAGTCCGGTGCATACATGTTGTTGCTACAGTTGCTACAGTCCGGTGCATACATGTTGTTGCTACATTCCAGTGCACACATGTTGTTGCTACAGCCTGGTGCATACATGTTGTTGCTACAGTCCTGTGCATACATGTTGTTGCTACATCCCAGTGCACACATGTTGTTGCTTCATTCCAGTGCTCGCATGTTGGTGCTGTAACAGCCCACACATATTTTTTTTAGTGTACACATTTTTCGTTAACACAGTTTTTTTATTATCATGTTGCTGTTAAAATGGATTGTATGATTAACAAGTAGGAAGTTGACGTCATGCTTGTTCATTATTTTATTACCTACATACAATTATATCATTACTTCCAACAATTAAGACAATTATTAAGGCACCTATGGTTATTTACTGTAATGCTTATAATTATAATGTTTTTCATTACATTTTGTATAATCATGGGATAATTAGTTGTTTTGTATCTAATTACTGGGTATACTGGTAGGTAAAGTGTCAGGTGCAATATGGTATTGCAAATATATGATATTTTAAACTGAAAATCAAATACATTATGAACATGTTTAATAAGTAAATATTTAAATGACTTAATTATGATAACACACTGATAATTCAATGTTGAATTTTAACCTTTTTATCAGTGTTTTAATGGTGGGCCAAAGTTTTAGAAGTAGTAACTGTACATCCCCTGAGTCAATGTGCTTAAACTGGACTTTATGCACCTATCAATGTTTTCCCCCAGGGGGGGAGCGGCGGGCATACACAGGACTTTTGACAGAAGGCTGTTCCAGATAGGTGGGAATTTGACTGACAGAATGGTGCCGAGTCCCGGGAAATTTTGACTTTGGCCGAAATTTTGATCCCGAGGGGTATGTAAAGCATCTCCCAGTGAGGGGATTTTGACAAATTGCCCTTGCTCTAGGGTGGGAATTTATATTTTGAAAAGGTAAAAATGTCAAATTCCCCTGGGTCAGTCGTCGCTCCCCCCCTGGGGGAAAACATTGAATCAATTGATAGGTGCATTAGATAAAAATAGAATTGAATGAAATGTACACATTGTAACTGTTTAGTCTGACATGTAGTTAAGAAGTGTTTATGATGTTATATGTATCCAAGAACTTTAAGGTTGTCTCCTGATCTCCTGAATGCTGGGTACTGTAACTCAGGTACATGTACCAAGGTCCTATAAACATTCATGTTTTATTCCAAAATAGTCCTCCAATATTTTTATGTTAATGAGTTGCCTGGTAAATTCGCCTTGTAAATTCCACATTGACTTCTTGTTTGTTCAGTAATTCAATAGTACTGTTCAATCTATGGTCGGTCAGTGACCATTCTTGTCTGACAGCTAAGCCTGTGTTAGCTACCATGCATACATGTATAAGGTTTCCCTTGAACCGGCTGACATTTCATTGTTTCCAATGTTATAACAGACTTCAATAACAATTTCTGTCATGTTGATTAAACACAGCTTCAATGTTTTTGTATGGATTCCCTCAGTCAATGTCCTGATGGCTTCGCTGCAAATTCAACCTTTTACAAATAATGTGGGACATTTCATGAACTTCTGTAAAATAATTTTGTATAATGAATTTATGATTGCAGTTTTTGTAACTGTAAATGGCTAAATTATGTGTGGATACACGCCATTGTTTAGGTTAATTTCAGAACTGACTTATATAGTCACCTTCTTCAAATGCGACTTCTTGTTACTTTATGTTATAAATTATGTTCCAAATTTAGTACTAGTATTAAAAGCATATGAACTATTGTCTCTTGGATCCAGTCTGTCAGTCACCTGAGGGCAGCTTATTGTAGTCTAGTCATAATTCACTTAGATATTCCCAATTACCCAAAAGCAAATTCTTATCTCTATTGTTTTCACAAATGAAATGTTATAGGATAAAATCAGTTTCCAAAGGTCTGAAATAGTATCTTTATCAAATATGTCTAGAACAATCCAATAATATTGCCATGGAAAGCTTATCATATTGTCTAGTAACTTAAGGTTTGCAAACAAAATCGAAAACAGCCAAAACGGAAATTTTTATGGATTTTATCATAATGTATGTTTAATATCTCTCATCAGCTGTTACAGTTCATAGCTGCATGTGTTTGTGAGAGTTTATATATATTTAACACAGTCATAAGCATGATAATTAAGTTGCAATATTCCATACTTTTAGACCATAATTTAAACACACAATTAATTCATTTATTGGCCTTTAATTGGGACTGCAAATTCCTTGAAATTTCTGAATCACAAGGTCTCCAAAGACAAATTATCAAATCAACTCAATTGAAATATATAACGGAAAAAACTAAAATTTGAAACTTTTGAAAATTATGGCCTTGAGTATTTATAATATCAAGCGTAAATGGTTATAGAGCTAGTCTCTAATTGTGCTGGTACATGTTAAACATAAATCTGTGATATTTCCAAATCTCATCTGAATCTTCAAGTTCAAGTATCAGCTTTTAGAATGCAGATTTTTTATAAAGATCTACGTAAGTTTTTGTCTCCATCCATCATCTTGTCACATTAAGGATTAATTAATTGAGAAAGTCAAGGAACACCGAATTACATGTAATCATCCAATGAGGATGTGTATTAAAAGATCTATGTTGCTCAGGTTATGTATTAGGACAGCAGTTTCAAAGGTTTCAGCAATGTATTACATGTACATCACTACATATTGTAAAGTGCATTAAGTGTTTTATCTCTAAATTTATCAAAAATCTACAGTGCTTACATTTTGTATATAATGACTGCATTAACATTTGCACACCCTATTAAATACAAGTAATTGCTAGAATATTTGCTGGTGATGGTATTCATACACTGTGAGAGATCTCCCACTATTTCCATGATTTACTGCACCAACAAACTATTCAGTCCTATAAAAGCTTGGCCTTTATCCTTCAATAAGGCTGAACTTAAAATATTCTTGGTTTCCCCATCCCGACCCTAGCAGATTTAGAACGGGTAGGTAGGTAGGGTAAATATTTTTTTTTGGAATTGTTTCAGTATGATAGTTAATGGTCTAGACATACAAATAATGAAATTTAGAATTAACTCTAAGGTAAAACCCTCTAAAATTTAATGGTAAGAAAAAAATAAAATTTTCACTTCCAATTTTAATAAAAAAAATATCATTTCAATTTGGGCTATAAAATATTTTGGGTAGGGCCCTTTTTAATCGGGTAGGTAGGGGATGGGGAAACAAACAATATTTTATTTTAGGCCTAATATTTTCTTGTTGAGAGTTTTATATAATTTGTATATTTACGTACAGCCATCAAAAATCCTGTGAAAAATTCCTGTAATTTGTTTTGACACCATGAATCATATTTTTTGACATTTACGATTTACTGGACAATTTTATGATAAAATAAGGAATTTAAATATCAGATCTGATCAGTCTCTGATTGGCTTTTTTTGAACTTATTAGCCTTACAATTGACCAATGGCAGTGCTGCAATTTAAGCTGATGCATACTAAGTAGGTGATCTTTCTTACTGACAATTTTTCATATGTGCAGCCAGGTTGACACTAAGTTTTAATAGGGCTACATGTACCAGGTTTTGAACCTCAGAGTTTTGCATGTAGATGACCAGACAGAATATCTTCAATGAGTTTAGTGAGTCTGTGATGTTTACAACTTGTGTGTTTGGTGTTAGATTTGAGCCATGCTGACCTGAACTCTGCATCATTTGGAATGCACCATTTGACAGCTTACATTGCATACATGTATATGGGTTCATATTGCATCCCTGAGAGCTCGTCGGGCCATGGTCCAATGTTTTATACTAATAAGGCCCTGCCATGGTTTAATTTGGAACCCAGCAAACTGACAGGTTCAATGTACAGTGAGTAAAAATACGGCAGGTCAATTATACCCTCACATTAAATTGTTCAACAATAGCCACGGTCATGATATTAATTTCATATAATAATTTTAAAGATCTATGTATTCAGAATCAGAACTGAATATTCTGCTAAAACGTACAAGTATTGGTACATTTGTATACATATAGCTGTGGCTATGTCGTAAATTATGCATACTTAGTATTTAGAGTCATTCTTGGATGTATGACATTTTAGATGTTACCAATTCGTTAATGATACCAATTATTGATAAATGTATAGAGTAATTCGTCATGCCAGCGGCCTTTTCCCTGCTGGTGTATTATAATTAGGTTAGGGTTGATAAATTTATTCATAACTTGCTATGGTATTACTCCTGCAGCCTCCAGCGGTTATGTTTATATTGATTTTGTTATCCCTACAGTTCCATATTGTACGCTTCTTGCGGGACTGAGCGACATGCATTTCAAATCTGAATTGATTTTTTATAATTGATTTATATACTGAATAGAATGTTCTGCAACTTTGCTCTTGATTCTATGGATTGCTTGGCAATGAGTATTATAGGAGGTATAATTATATGGTGCATAATTAATTAGCTTCATGATCATGTTCACATAATGCTTCTTATACCTTACAGTAGTCCATGTTTATGACTGTCTTATAATATACATTGTATTGTTGACAACTGTTGTATCTTTAGAGCAGCTTAAAACAAACTGAGGTGGTCAACATTTGCCATTACGTAGAGATTTAGCTATAGTTTACAATGGACACATCTGAGGTTTAAATTGAACCTTGGACCTCCTATAAATCCCAGGTACATTTGTACATGTAGATGCTGTATCCACTGACTTAATTAACTTAAGGAATATTCGGCTTGGATGGGCAAGTATTTGAAATTAGGCATTAAATAATCTATCTCTAGTCTAGCGACTTGATTATAACAAGAAGGGTATCCAGACTAATAAATTAAGAATCTGAATTCCTAGTATTTATTTTTTTCTGTCAGAGGATTAATAAACAACAAGCAGACTAGAATTATACCTAGCATGCCACATCCATTTTGTGTTACCTTACCACACTCAAAAGTTGCCAACAAAAGTTCACATTACTCGGTAGGTGTTTTCTATTTTTTTAAAAAGATTTCTCCACAAACAATTTCCTCTGGCACAAAGTTTCTGACAGTAGCACTATACTGTAAACCGAGAAATTATTTTGTGTGATTTAATTTCGCAGAGTTCGCGAGAGGTAGAATTCTTGAAATTAAGTCGCCGCAAAAGTGCTAAAATCATAATTATGGACATTGCGAGAAACTTAAAAATGCAAAACTTTGTAGTCGCGAATATATGACAACTATCGGCAAAATGCGAAACTTAGTATTCGCGATAAGAAATTTGTTTACAGTACTTTCTAACACAATGACGGCATGCTGGAAATAGGCCACCACTCTGATGTTATCTGATATCTGAAATGTGATTACATGAAGCTCTTTCAGTGCTTGAAACAATTTCTTTGTCTTGTACATGTACCTTAGACCAATATATTACATGTATGTACAGTATTAGTGAGTATTGAAAACAATACGTTTTTTTTTGTGATTTATAATGTATTTCATGATAGAGGTAATCACTGAAGAAAGATACCATGCATCATGAACAGCAGCATCTCAGAATGCCATTGATAACTGTTTCTGGGTGCCTGGAAGGTCTGGATCTTGATGCCTCTGATGACTGTTTCTTGGGGCCTCCTATGTCTGTATCCACATGTTTCCAAGGAATGTATCCACATGCCTCCAATGACTGTTTCTAGGTGCCTCCATTGACTGTTTCTGGGTGCCTCTATTGACTGTTTCTGGGTGCATCCCTTGACTGTTTCTGGGTGCCTCTATTGACTGTTTCTGGGTGCCTCTATTGACTGTTTCTGGGTGCCTCTATTGACTGTTTCTGGGTGCCTCTATTGACTGTTTCTGGGTGCCTCTATTGACTGTTTCTGGGTGCATCCAATGTCTGTTTCTGGATGCCTCCAATGACTGTTTCTGGGTGCATCCAATGTCTGTTTCTGGGTGCCTCCAATGACTGTTTCTGGGTGCATCCAATGTCTGTTTCTGGGTGCCTCCAATGTCCGTATGTGGGTGCCTCCAATGACTGATTCTGTATGGGTGCCTCCATTGACTGTTTCTGGCTGCATCAAATGTCTGTTTCTGGGTGCCTCCAGTGCTGTTTCTTGGTGCCTCCAATGACTGTTTCTGGGTGCCTCCATTGACTGTTTCTGGGTGCCTCAAACGATTGTTTCTGGGTGCCTCAATCGATTGTTTCTGGGTGCCTTTATCGATTGTTTCTGGGTGCCTCCAATGACTGTTTCTTGGTGCCTCCATTGATTGTTTTGAGTGCCTCCATTGACTGTTTCCAGGTGCCTAAAATGATTGTTTCTGGGTGCCTCCAATGACTGTTTCTAGGTGTCTCCATTGGCTGTTTTAGCTGCCTCCATTGACTGTTTCTGGGTGCCTCAAATGGTTGTTTCTGGGTGTCTCAATTGACTGTTTCTATGTGCCTCAAGTGATTGTTTCTTGGTGCCTCTAATGACTGTTTTTGGGTGCCTCCATGGACTGTTTCTAGGTGCCTCCATTGACTGTTCTGGGTGTCTCAAATGGTTGTTTCTGGGTGTCTCCATAGACTGTTTCTGGGTGCCTCACATGATTGTTTCTGGATGCCTCCAATGAGTGTTTCTAGGCGCCTCCTTGGACTGTTTCTGGGTGCCTCAAATGATTGTTTCTTGGTGCCTCCTTGGACTGTTTCTGGGTGCCTCCAATGATTGTTTCTGGATGCCTTCAATGACTGTTTCTGGGTGTCTCCATTGACTGTTTCTGGGTGCCTCCATCAATTGTTTCTGTGTGCCTCCAGTGACTGTTTCTGTGTGCCTCCATTGACTGTTTCTGTGTGCCTCCATTTGACTATATATATTTGGGTGCCTCCATTTGACTGAATTTGGGTGCCTTCAATCACTGTTTCTGCCGTTCTCCTTTTTGACTGTTCCTGGGTGCATGGTTGTTCCGAAAGCCTTAAAAATTACCGATAGTTAACGGTCCCCCTTTCCATATAAAGAACTTACATGCCGCTGTATACCATGCAGTATATCTGTCATTTTTCTATATAATGTTTGTTTGTAAGACTACTACGGGTTTTTTCTCAGTAGTAACTTGAATGGCTCGTAGTAGTCTAGTGTGGTATATTACAAATTGTATTAAAGTTTAAAGAGCCACTGATGCATGCAATAAGTTGTAGTATCTATATGATTCAGGTAAATGGTTGTAAATTATATTTATAACTTAACGTTATTTATATACTGTGGTTTTAATTTACTTTTTTAGAATGTTTTAGTAAAATGCAGTTTAAACTAGGTTTAAAAATCATTATACCCGAGGTATATGTTTGTGCACTTGTATTATAGTACCGTAATGCAAATTTAGGACTGATTGAAGATGTTTCCCAGTTTTCTCACATTATTTTTATAGCTGAAAAATGAAGTATGTTCCAGGTACATGCTGACATCATGATGCTAGGTGAATAACTCCATATACTTATAGTGCAGAAAGATGTTTTATCTCCTGTTTTTGCGGATGGATTAAGTGATATGCTCACTTTCTCAGAATCAATTACCTGGGCCTGGGTTTGTTTGTTCTTTGATACCAAGTTATGTATTCCATTCTGGTACTACTTAACTCTGGCTTACTGTGTCTGGTAATCTGGGGCAGGTCTTTAGAATGCCAGGAATTTTTGTTGTAGGGCGGAGTTATATTTTCAAATTTCATGCTACATGATAAAGATGTGATGATGATCACAATTATCAGGCGTAAGAATCTTGTGGAACCGCAGAATTATCCAGAGATTTTGGAAGCCATTGGGGCTGTTTTGATAGATGTAAATCCAGGACATCTGTTTTAAGGGCAAGGGAGGTAAAAATGGTCAGACTTGCTAGTATTGTCTTACTGTACAGAAACCATTTTGTATTCTGTCTGTATTTTGGTCATTTACTCATTATATCTGTGGTTTTGCCTACAGCAATTCTCAATTTCTTATGTCTAATATTGCCTATATCTAACAAGCTGACTGTAGAATGTCCAATACAACTTAATTGTGTGTGCTTTCCTGTCTGTCACGACTGTCTGTGTATAAAGCTCACTGGAATGATTGCATCTGAGCTTAATTAGATTTGTGAGTGGTATATTGACTTATTTAGCTTGATAGTTTCTTTTCCCTCATTGTGACTTTACAGGGCTCTTGTTGTTTACAGTTACAGTGTCCCTCATGGTAGTAACCATATATACAGGGCTCTTGTTGTTTACAGTTACAGTGTCCCTCATGGTAGTAACCATATATACAGGGCTCTTGTTGTTTACAGTTACAGTGTCCCTCATGGTAGTAACCATATATACAGGGCTCTTGTTTGCAATGGTGTACATTGTCCCTCAAATTATGTTGCAATATATTGTTCAAATCAGTCTTTAGATAGCTGCATACATGTGCATTTGAGCTTTGCATTGTCTCCTTGTGGGCTTCATGTCAGCTGTCACTGACACTCCCGTGTTAGTCTTTCTGTTCCATGCAGTCAGTACACTGTTACAGAATTCAATGGTTATTCGAATGATCAATCTGTAAACTGTGTATTGATTTGTCAGTTTAGTACATTGGTGTTGTGTTCTGTTGGCATTTCTGGAAAAGTTGTGAATATTGATACTATAGTGGCTCCAAACAATAACTTCAGTCTAACGGTGTTACCGATTGCCCTGCCGTCAAGGTTTTGTTTATCAAAACAGTATCATTAACATAATTGTCTCTCTGTATGTTTGAAAGATTTTTAGATGTATTGACACTTCATCTTGTGAGTGATTGTTTGCATTTACATTCTGCTGTAGACGACAATGTTCCTGGCTGTTATCTGCTGATCGATGGTACGCTTGTCCTCAATGTCAGCTAAATCTTTAGGGAATTTCTGGGACGTTTAGAGAAAATGTCAGAATAATCAATTTGATGGTGTATGAAGTAGTATTACTGAAGAATGAGAACTATTACTGATGTTTTTTATGTCGACATAGGAAAACTGTAATTAATTAGCAGACATTAAGTTGTGTGCAATATATTTAATACTGTTCATTCAATCATTGCCTATCCGTTTGTTTGTTGTTAAATTGTCTGAAACTTCAAACTGTTACATGCAAGGCACTTTGAATTTTTTACAGCATGATATATATTAAGAACCTCTCTCACTCTGACAGGTGTGTGGCTTGTACAGAATATTATATGTGTGACATAATAGATGACATACTTGACAGGGTTACTGTTAACTCCTCCATGGGGGTAAAATAACATTACAGTTTTACACTGTACAAAAATGGAAGCATTATTAAATTTTTGTGGACAATATCAGATTATTCTGCATGCTGTTGTTAAGTTGTTAAAATCGCTATGACTACCCAAGTCGATAGTGTGCGTGTCAACACATCATTATTGACTTGCCACTATGACGCAATGGGACGTAGAATATTAGCAACTTTGTACAAGTTCTGTTTTGAATGTATCAAGTCTCATTTAAGCTAATTATGCCCCCCTATCGATAGATGGGGAGGCATATAGTGATTCACCTGTCCGTTCGTCTGTCCGTCCATCCATCCGTCCTGGTTAACCCAAATTGACAGTTTCTTCTAGCATTATCATGGCTTGCTGCAAAGCTTCCATACTTGCATGGATGTTGTATATGAACACTCTCCACACACCTGTATCATTTGACGCCATTTCGACCTTCACCTTGACCTAATTTGGACTAAGACTTATTGAAGGGCCAAATTCTTGGTTAACCCAAATTGACCGTTTCTTCTAGCGTTAATGTGGCTTGCTACAAAGCTTCCATTCTTGCATGGATGTTGTATATGAACACTCTCCACACACCTGTATAATTTGACACCATTTCGACCGTCACCTTGACCTAATTTGGACTTATTGAAGGGCCAAATTCTTGGTTAACCCAAATTGACCGTTTCTTCTAGCATTAATGTGGCTTGCTACAAAGCTACCATTCTTGCATGGATGTTGTATGTATGAACACTCTCCACACGCCTGTATAACCTGATCCCATTTCAACCTTCACCTTGACCCAATTTTGGACTTAAACTTATTGAAGGGCCAAATTCTTGGTTAACCCAAATTGACCATTTCTTCTAGCATTAATATAGCTTGCTACAAAGCTTTCATACTTGCATGGTTGTTGTATTTGAACATTCTCCACACACCTATATCACCTTACCTCATTTTGACTTTCACATTGACCTAATTGTGGACTTAAGACTTATTAAGCGTCTAATTCTTGGTTAACCCAAATTGACCATTTCGTTTTACATCATGTCCATCATGGCGTTGCCTTAAAACTTGGCATACTTGTTTACCATCATAAGCCCCTTACATTATCAAAGCCATGTAACACTATCCAACATTATTACAGAATTATGGCCCCTGATTGACTTAGCTTTTTATGGACAAGGCTTCCATAGGGGCTTAAGCGTTTATTGAACACAGTCTTGTTTTTTTTACAGTTTTAAGACGAGAAGATTAGACAACTATAAGCTTACTTTAAATCTTCTAAAAAAATAGTATACATGTACTCATTAAAATTAGTTTAAATAACTAGATCTAGTGGTATACACTTTTGTAAAGATAATGCCGAAGAACTTTGTGCTAGATAATTAACCATGACATCAAACTTCAGTGTGTGCACTTGCAGGTCAACATTATTATGTAAAACATGTCAAAATTGGCCTGGCATAATAAAATGATTCCTTATATGAACTTCGGAAGTTTGGATGTGGTACAGGTATTACCGTATGCTTCACAATATGCATATATTTATTTCGAAGACCAATACTGGGGAAGAGTCTGGTCAGGGTACATACATAATACATGCTAGGCATGGGTTAAAATGCTTATTGTGATTTAATTTTAGAATTTTCACTTAGTAATAATCACAAAGTTTACCTGTCTGTATGTAACATCATGGTGCTGGGGTCTATGGAATGGTTTGTACATGCTTGTTTCTTTTCACACTTACCGTCTCATAACATCAAACATACAGCAGAGAAAGCCTGTGTATATATAGTATAGTGTAGAACTGCGGGTACTAATTAATGCATAACATTCTGTGACATGTTGCTTATTGCATAATCTATCTAAATGCATTAACAGATTATGTATAAACATCTGTCTATCTAAATATGTCAAAGCAATCATGAATACTAGACTAAAAGTCCTACCTTGCTCTACCTTAGATGATCTACCTTAGATGATCTACCTTAGATGATCTACTTTTAGACAATCTACCATAGACAATCTACTAGAGTCATGCATTATGAGTTCATGTTGACAGTATATGTAACTGAATCGCAGATTAATGCAAAGAGGAGCCTGGTCCAGAGGTGTCAATTTTCCCGATTTATCTGGATTCCGGATTTATTATTCCTGATAGAGCAATGGCTTCTGACCAAAATAAAAGTTATTTGATGAAAATATCTCAAGACATGGAAAATTAAGTTATTGCAAGTTTAATCTGCTCTGAAAGATTTTCTTCAATTACTACAAACTCATTTGATTATGGAAACAATGTCATTGAAGGCCTCTTGTTTTGCAAAAATGGTCGGCCGCATAGGATTTTCCTGAATTTTGGCCCACACAAGTGATGCTCAGATCATAAAGAATAAATAATAACAAATAATGAGTCATTATCCTGGCTTTGTAATGGATGATTTACTGCTAGTGTGTTTTCAACTTTTGTAGGAAACATTCTTCAATCTTGGAGCATCAGTGACTCGTCACGAGACATTTTGGACTTCCCAACTTCCTGACTGTATCCAGTACTCTGTTTGAGCTTTCTCACTGTATCCAGTACTCTGCCACCTCACTGTATCCAGTACTCTGTTTGAGCTTTCTCACTGTATCCAGTACTCTGCCACCTCACTGTATCCAGTACTCTGTTTGAACTTCGTCACTGTATCCAGTACTCTGTTTGAACTTCGTCACTGTATCCAGTACTCTGCCACCTCACTGTATCCAGTACTCTGCCACCTCACTGTATCCAGTACTCTGTTTGAACTTCCTCACTGTATCCAGTACTCTGTTTGAACTTCCTCACTGTATCCAGTACTCTGCCACCTCACTGTATCCAGTACTCTGTTTGAACTTCGTCACTGTATCCAGTACTCTGTTTGAACTTTGTCACTGTATCCAGTACTCTGCAACCTCACTGTATCCAGTACTCTGTTTGAACTTCCTCACTGTATCCAGTACTCTGTTTGAACTTCGTCACTGTATCCAGTACTCTGCCACCTCACTGTATCCAGTACTCTGTTTGAACTTCGTCACTGTATCCAGTACTCTGTTTGAACTTCGTCACTGTATCCAGTACTCTGCCACCTCACTGTATCCAGTACTCTGTTTGAACTTCGTCACTGTATCCAGTACTCTGCCACCTCACTGTATCCAGTACTCTGTTTGAACTTCCTCACTGTATCCAGTACTCTGCCACCTCACTGTATCCAGTACTCTGTTTGAACTTCGTCACTGTATCCAGTACTCTGTTTGAACTTCGTCACTGTATCCAGTACTCTGCCACCTCACTGTATCCAGAGATAATGTGTATAGTAGATAATTATAGTGGGTTCATTCTTAAATAGATTTAGGGAAACGCTTCTAGTGGAATGCTTTGCCTTGTAATACATAAACTGATTATAATGACCCTGTGAAATGTTTGCAATTGGTTGACCATGTTTGACCATGCTCAAACATGGATCTTCTTGGTCATATGTAGGTTTGACCATGGTTGGAAACACTGTACATATATCCAATTCAAAATAAAGCTTGTATTGTATTGACCAATACTCCATTGTTTAACTGGCACAGTCGTAATGATCGATATAAATACACTTGACCTAACTCAAAGTAATTTAATGGTGCTACTTGTTGTTTTCAACAATCCATGCTGTTAATTATGCCCCCATCTTTGATGTTTGCTTACATGTCTGTCGGCCTGTTGGTCTGTCAGTAGACCAAATGGTTTCTGTTCAATAACTCCAGAACGATTTGCCCTCAGAGGATCTTCAAACTTTACATAGAGGTTTGTCATCAACAGTAGATGACCCCTATTGATTTAATTCACCATTTGTGACTAAATATTGGGATGCCATGGGGTATATTTGTTTATATTTAAACATCTCTTGTTAATGTTGGTGCCACAAAGAGTTGTGAGCAATGAGAATATAGGCATGCTAAAGTGCCATCTTAACACATTGTTCTTTACAATATTTTTATGCCCCCGTATCGATAGATCGGGAGGCATATAGTGATTCACATGTCCGTTCGTCCGTCCGTCCTGGTTAACCCAAATTGACCGTTTCTTCTAGCATCATTATGGCTTGCTACAAAGCTTCCAAACTTGCATTGATGTTGTATATGAACACTCTCCACACACCTGTATCACCTGACCCCATTTTGACCTTCACCTTGACCTAATTTTGGACTTAGACTTATTTATGGACAAGGCTTCCACAGGGGGCATAAGCGTTTATTGAACGCAGTCTTGTTCATGAGGTTTTTAATCATTTGCAAGTTGTATAACACTTGCCGTGTGTTTAGATTTCGATACTACTTGTTATTTAAAGCCGGGAAACTGTGGAATAGATTAAGTGGAAGAGTTGCATGTAGTAATGCTGTATGTTTTACCTGGAAGTCTGCCTCAATGTTAGACATTGTTTCAGCATTTTATTGCAGATTATGTCTGTTTACTGTAGATTGCATATTTCCCTTAGGAAATATTAAAGCTGAAGATAGATATTATCTAATTATGCCGATTGATGGTAAACATATTTGATTGAAATTTGTAGTAAAGTTTGTTTATATGACCTTGGAATGTACTTGATGTGTGTCTTAGTAATAATTTGTCTTCTATTTCCTGACACACTTAAGATTACATATGTGTATAAAGTAATGGCATCTTAGACAGGAATTCTGGTGATGAAAGGGGAAGTAACTCTCAGGGTATCAGTCATGATTAAGCACTTACCTGAGTCTAATTTATCAATAATAACCAAATTATGGTTGTGTGAAAGGCTTGTTTTGTTCTATTACTATGATTTCATATACTTTAGCTAAGGTAGTTATTATACAGGAAATGCTTCTATAATCTCTATTTCTCTTTATACGTTTGTGTGGGTCATTGACCCCTGTACTAATTTTTTCTTACTGCTCAGTTGGTGTGCCAGTAATGATGCGGATGATTGATTGGTATAAGGAATTACCTGAGCTATTCAGAGTATCATTCTATTAGCATCTACACTCATCTATCACAGGAAACAATTTCATCACTTGCTTTACCTATATACTCACTGAACTCACCCTTATGTATTTAAATAAGTTTAATTTCTGCTGGTTTCTTAAGTCCTGGCTTATTGAGGCCACTTCAGATCCATGAATATTGTCAATGCATTTGGTAGAATATTTTGAAATGACTTCTTGGAATTTCAATATACACTGAAGTTAATCATTTGACATCTTATATCAAATAATCCCACGTGATTAGAAGTTTACCTGTAAGTGTAATTACATGTTGATCGTATAGTTATTATTAGTATTACAAAATGTACATTCTATATCAAGTGTTCGCCATCATCTTTCTGGTGTTTGTGTTTGTTATGTTTGTTGATTTTAAGTTTTGCTGTTGTTTTTGCTGCTTTGAAGCTACTCCAGGGATATGTGTAGCATATGTTGCACGAGATTTAGAGTCTGCATTATCTAATCTTATAGCCAAGTCTGATATCATCATTCTGCTTGTTGATTTAACAGAGAGAAAAAATCCTTATGTTGGTTGATTTGACTTCCATTGTGTAAATAGTAATCTTAGATTGTCTAAGGTTTTAATGATGCTGAAATATTTATAGATTAAACGCTTTGTGCTGATTCTCAAATTGGCAGATATCATCCACTGCTTCGCGATGCTTCAAATAGTACAGCTTTTCATTGCAAAATACATTACTACATGTAGGAGATTGGCATGCAATCGACATTGTTATAGATGCTAGGGTACAGATTATATTTATTCTCTGGAGAAAGTCTGCAAATTGATTGGATCTTGTCGATTCTTCCCATACACTTTCTTTATTGTACCGGTTACATTGATTGTAGACATCTTATAAAGTACATTGTAGACCCAACTACCATGTCTTAATGTACTGTGGCAGAGAAATTGTGTACTTTTAAGTGAATTTCAGATGTTTCTTCATCTAGATTTTTGCTATTTTTACCATTGCTGTAATTCTCCTGTAAGCCTTTCCTCACTCCCCTAATTGAGGTAGCTCTCTGAAAGTTTGATTCTAAAATCGAATATTTTTCACTTGATCAGACCAATCCTTACAATAGAGTTTGTTTCAAATATGTTAAATGATAAAATTTATCTGCAACAACTTAATACTTCATTTAGTATTTTTAATTATTTATCACATACTGTACATGTTTCGGTAAAAATTACCTTCTTCAGTGTGATGTTAAATATACTGAATTGTATTTGACACTTTTAGCAGATAATTGGGTAGGTTGATGCGAGTTTTATTAGTATACATGCATCGTTTTATTATTTTTACCTTATTAACAGGGGTGTCAATTTTCCTGATTTATCCGGAATTCTGGATTTATCATTCCTGAAAGAGCAATGGCTTCTGACCAAAATAAAAGTATTTTGAGGAAAATATCTCAAGAAATGGCAAAGTTATTCACAGTCAATTTAATCTGCTCTGAAAGAATTTCTTTAGTACAAACTGAGTAAATTATGGAAACAATGTCATTGATGGCCTCTTGTTTGGAAAAAATGATTGACCGCATACAATTTTCCTGATTTTTAATTACACCTGTATTACACTCAGTGTTGACTGTTAATACTCAACTAAAAAGGATCCACTCAAATCCTACATGTTTATTTTGATAGATGGGCATTTTCATAGGCATACATGTATTATAACTAGGTTATTTAGTCCTCATGCAGGTTCTAATAAATAAGAATTAAGAGCCCTTGTATGGCGGAAATAGTGCGATCATACCCCCTACATGTTGTTTATTAGCTCACCTGTCACAAAGTGACAGAGTGAGCTTTTGTGATCACTCTTCGTCCGTCGTCCGTCCGTCGTCCGTCCACAATTACTTGTGTAGACACTAGAGGTCACAGTTTTAGCTTAATCATTATGAAACTTGGTCACAATGATCATCTCAACAAAATCTAGGTCAAGTTCAATATTGGGTCATCCGGGTCAAAAACTAGGTCACAAGGTCAAATCATAGAAAAACCTTGTGTAACCACTAGAGGTCACAATTTTAACTTAATCTTTATGAAACTTGGTCACAATGATCATATCAATAAAATCTAGGTCGAGTTCGATATTGGGTCATCCAGGGTCAAAAACTAGGTCACAAGGTCAGATAATAGAAAAACCTTGTGTAGTCGCTAGAGGTTAGAATTTTGGCCTAATCTTTATAAAACTTGGTCACAATGATCATCTCAACAAACTCTAGGTCAAGTTCCTTATTGGGTCATCCGGGGTAAAAAACTAGGTCACAAGGTCAAATCATAAAAAAAAACCTTGTGTAGTCACTAGAGGTCACAATTTTGACCTAATCTTTATGAAACTTGTACACAATGATCATCTCAACAAAATCTAGGTCAAGTTAGATATTGGGTCATACGGGGTCAAAAGCAAGGTTACAAGGTCAAATAATAGAAAAACCTTGTGTAGTCACTAGAGGTCACAATTTTTGCCTAATCTTTATGAAACTTACTCACAATAATCATCTTAACAAAATCTACGTCAAGTTCGATATTGGGTCATCCGGGGTAAAAAACTAGGTCACAAGGTCAAATCACTTCAATATGTCATTTGGTCTAAATGTGATGTAAATTATAAAGCATAAGACAATATGAAAACCTTGTACATGCAATAGAGGCTACCATTAGGGGTGCATGAACTACTAGGATAGGTGAGCGACCTATGGCCCTTTGGGCCCTCTTGTAATTGATTTCTAAACTGATGGCGGGTCTGCAGTTTTTCTGCAGCTCTTTGTGTAATTGGCATTTGATGGTGATAACCGAATTACTATACTGTAAACCAAGAAATTATTTCGCGCAATTTAATTTCACGGAGTTCACAAGTGGTAGAATTTCGCAAAAATTAAGTCACTGCGAAATTGCTAAAGACATTAATACGGACATTGCGGGAAACTTAAAAAACTTTGTAGTCGCGAATATGCCGACAATCGGCAAGACCCGAAAGTAAGTATTCGCAAAAGTTAATTGGTTTGCAGTATACTTGTTTGTTGCCTGTCTCCCCTACACCGGACAATGATTCTCTGATTTCCTCCCAGAATTTGACAGTTTGTTTTAAGATATAGTGATAATTGTTTGTGATAATAAATTGATTCTGGGGTACATATGTTTAATATTGTTCTGTAAACAAATCACTGATAGGGAAACATTGGTTTTCATCACGTTCCTGGAGTACTTAATTGTGTTTGTGTTATAACTGATCCACTTGTCTTAAACACTCTTATAGCCAATCATTGGCACTTAACCTGATTGATGGAATAAATAAAGTATAACCCAATTCTGATGCTACCAGCCTAGGCTGCTGCTGTCCAGATTAGGCCTAACTTAAAATATGCTTTGTTTCCCCTTCCCAACTCAAGCAGATTTAGAATGAGTAGTTAGGTAGGTTAAAAACTTCTTTTTGAATTGGATAAGACATACAAATAATGAAATTTAGTAATATTTAACTCAAAGTAAATTTAAAATAGGTACCAAATTTACTAGAATGAAACAAACACAAATTCATGAAATAACATTTTCATCCCCAATTTTTCATAAAAAAATATTATTTTCATTTAGCCGATAAAATATTTTTATGTAACATTGTTACAAAACAGATAGAGAAACATGTACAAATGCAGTTCTTTAGTATCTATTACTTAATCTTCACTGTACTTGTTACGACAATGGGCAGAATCATTACCATATGTTGCTTGGACAATGAGGGTTGAAACAATCTTAAAGTGATAAAATTAAATAAATTTGTTATTTATTTGGTTGTAATTTTGCTATTTTAGAAGATGCTGGGATTGTGTTTCCATTCAATACATCACCTGAAGAATACAAGACTGGAAATATGGTAAGCGTGCCATGTACACTATCTGCCCAAACACCGAGTAGAGCGGATGCAGTTTACAAATGGTTCGGAACAGGCGGCACAGAAATTACCAATGGAAATTCAAAGTAAGTTACGTGCATTATGAAGTCCCCCATTTCTGAAGAGGGTCTACATGTATATTGCTAAAAATTCACTTGTCTGTCAGTTTGTTCCATCTGTTTGTATGTCTGTCGGTCAATCTATAGACCAAATTGTTTCTGTTTAATTGTTCAAGAACGCTTGACACTTAAAGATCCTCGACCTTTACATGAAGGTTGGTCATGAACAGTAGATGACTTATACATGTATCTATTGATTTTGAGGTCGTAGGTCATTGGCACTGTGACCTTTAACATGAGTAAATAGAAAAAAATGTTTCCGATCAATAACTGAAAAACGTTTAGGCCCAGGCTCTTGAAACTGTACAAAAGGCTGGTTGTTAACAGTATATGACCTCATTTGATTTTAAGGTCAAATTTCAAGGTCACTGTGACTTATACCGTGATTTAATTTACCTAATGGTTTCTGATCTAGGTTTTGCCTAGGATCTTCAAACTTTACTTGGAGGCTGATCATCAACATAGGAAAGGCCCCTATTGATTTTACTAAACACCATGGTCCATTAGCAACCATGAATTAACATGGTAGACCATGGTGATAGTGATCATGGTCAACCGTGTTATTTCATGGCAGACCATGGTGTAACAAGCAACCATGGTTACAAAATGTAGGTGGCCATGAAAAGCTGTGGTGCCATTTAACAGAACATGGTCTATCATGGTTACATGACCATGAAATACCATGGTCTACCGTAGTAGTTCATCGTCAAATGACCATACATTTCGCCTGGGGTGCATAAGACTTAGTGTTTTATAAACATCTCCTAAGCATAGTCCATGTTTTTCAAATATTATGTGACCTTTGTTTTAAGATAATTACAAACTTTTGTTTCAGTTTAAATATACCTTACTTACGTCAGGCAGACTCGTGCGCTGGATTTGATGGATGTTTGATATTACATATTAGTTCGGTAAGCGATGATCACACTGGAAAATACAAGTGCACAGCCGATGTTAATGGTGTTAGTTATGAAGGAGTGTACGAGTTAAAAGTCGCAGGTGAGTAATCAGGGTTCATATCCGTTAGGGAAAAGATTTTCAAAGTCATGGAATGATTAGGAAGTTATGAAAATTGTCAAGGATTTTTCTAAGTGGTCTGCAGATTTTGTATTTTTAGCTCAAGTGTCACATAGTGAGTGACAAAGTGAGCTTTAGTGATCGTTCTTCCTTTGTCATCCGTCCATTTCGTGAATAATGCATTAAAATGACTTCTATTCTAAAACCACTCGGCCAATTTTAACCAACTTCACAGGAATGTTCCATGGGTGTTTCTTCTTAAAATAGCTTAAAGAATTGAACTCTATAGATAACTCTGGTTGCAATGTTAACCAATTGGAAACACTTTAAATCAACCACTGACCAGATTTCAAAATAATTTTACAGAAATAGTTGATAGCTGACCCTCTTACAAAACTGATATATTTGTCATGATTTGTCAAAAACATGGTTCTCATTGGGTGGGGCCTGTTTTTTCTCTATATATACTAAAATCGTTAAAAATCTTCTCTAAAAGTACTGGTTGGATTTCATTATAAATTGGTATCAATGATCCTTGGGTGATCATATGTACAAATAAATAAAATAATTGAAATCTATAAATAACGGTTGCCTTAAAAAGAATTAATTTATTATGGCCTTAGATACTTTTGTTGTATTTCTTCATGGCTCTCAAACCATATGGCTTACTACTTACATAATTATATTCTCTGAGAATTTTCATATAACCTAATAACTACTTTTATTATCTCTCGATTTTAATTGTATACTTTACTCAGGTGAGTGGGGCCCTCTTCTTTCTTGGTTCCAACAAAAACAAATTATGAATTATTTTTTAGTAAAAACTTATTATCAAGTAGATGATAAAAATTTAAGAGCATTTTGCTCTAGTGTAAACAATGAGTTTAAATGTATTACCGTTCAGATAAAGTTTGCTCAAGTTGCTACATGTATAACAATTCTACTACAGTATAACCTCCCGAAACGGCACCTCTGAGAAGCGGCAACCTCCGAGAAGCGGCACTTTTATTTCCCCCCGTTCGTTTTTACTCTTATTTTAACCTCCGTAGATCGACACCTCCACAGAGCGGCAAACGGCCGTTAAAATTGTTTACCTTTTGTATGGTTTACCTCTGAGAAGCGATAGGTGTGTTTTTACAACGGCATATTCACAAGTGTTTTACATTACTCCATACGATGTTGCTTTCTATTTTTCGCACCTTCGTGGATTATAATAATTATCGCTCATCAGGTAACGATAGCCACGGGCGCTAGTAAATTAGCGACTATCTTTGGGATCATTTCGACAATATGACACAGTAACACCGTACATACCATGCACTTGCTGAGATGCATTAAACTCGATTTTTTTAATCAAAGTCGTTGATGAATTATCAATACGCGCTTATCAATCAGAATATAAAGAAAGGAAATTCACGTACACGTCGTGTTAATGGTTAATCACGTCGTCTTAAACGGTCAATTTCAGCATATGCACTGACCAAGTTACACGCGACACGGCGAGAGGTAAACAAATTACCGATCACGTGTGCAAATTGTGTACTGAGCGATATGACGTAATAGAGATTTTAACACTTTGAAGGTAAACAATTCAATTGAATACGGCATGTGCGTAAAATAATATGAATTCGGTTTATGATGTTGAGAGTTGCGTTTATTAGCACTAAATAATTATATCGCAAAACGCGCGGCTACGAGAAGATCTAATTGTATGCATTTAATCACAAACGACATCAATTTAAAATTACCGTGATTATGTACACTCAATAGTCTACGAACGACATTCTGAAACAATCAACCTCTACAGAGCGACATCTCCGCAGAGCGACAGTTTTTCCTGTCTCCGCCAATATTGATATCGCTTCTACAGGGGTCCTATAATTCCGGAATAATCTAGAAATACTGCAATTTGCTGTAGGGATGTGTATACGTAATGGCACCCGAAACAGACTTGCTACTTGTTTACAGGATTGAACATTACGCCTCAGTAGGAACCCTCCTTCTATCAATGACAGCTCTAGCCCACTGTATTGGATATATATCTCTGTCCGGCCACCAATATTTCTCAGTAAAAAGATAATGGGACTGGGAAGGCTCAACAGAATGAGCAAAATACGAATGGAACAAAAATGACAAGCCACAATGCCCACATAAAATTGAAACTTAACTTGTATGTATGTAATTATGTTGGCCTTTCGGTCAAGGATAACCCATGCAAGTGCAAGCAATTATTTCCAATGGGGTCCTGTCCCACACCAAAATGGCAAGCTTAATTAAGCTTGCCTGAAGATTGCGTGAAGGTTGCGGTGACAAGCTTATTAAGCTTGCACAATTGAAATATCAAGCGTGCGCATGCTTGCATTTGGAACCCAGGCAAGCATGCAGGCAGGCGTGCAGCACGCTTGCAAGCCTGCAACACGCAAGCTTGCGAAAATATTTAGGATTTGCACGCTTGCAAGCTTATATGCACGCTTGCATGCTTACTAGCGTGCAGCATGCTTGCATTTGGAACCGAGGCACGCTAGTTGCATGCTTGCAAGCTTGCTGCACGCTTGTTGAATTGCAAGCATGCAAGCGTGCGTTTAAGCGTGCAAGCGTGCATTTAAGCTTGCAAGCGTGCAGCTGGCATGCAAGCGCGCAGTTAGCATGCATACTTTCAGACCTCATTCATTGAAAGGCTGCTGTCTGAAACGTAACCTGTATTAAACGATTTCAGAGATTCATTTTGAGTTAATTAAAACTTTCAATAATCTGCATATCAGAATGTTTTATTGTCATTGAACTGCTTACATAGTAAAACAATGAAGGTCTCAGATAAAAAATGTATTAGCAATTCATTTCTTACCACTTAAAACAAAAGAACAAAACATGTCCCTTCCCCATGGATGACTTTTATCCACACAAACTCCACTTTTGATGTACTGACACTAAAAGCAGGGGGAACAACAGGAAGTCACACAATGTGTTTTATGCATTCTTTGTGTCAACATTTTTAAACAGTTTATTTCCTTAGGCTCCTCTCCCTTTTGCACACTGCATAATGGTTACTTCACTGAAGGTAGGGTCAGATGTAGCAGACAAACCACCCTCACCCTTTTCTTTAAACACATTCCTTAATGACTAAGTGGACAGCTTATGGTAGAGGTATTGGAGAGTTTTTGTCTGAAGCATTGTGGGCTTGCTTCTTCCTCTTAGCACAGGGCACAGCCTACACTTCATTTGGATTTGTTTTCTGTCACTCCTATTGTTTACCGTCTTGTGTTTTCACCAATTGAATTCGAACTGTAGCTTAGACCTGCAATTTGGCCAGGAATATCTGATGCCCAGGAGTGAATTGAACTTTCTTTAATCCTGTATTCTGAAACATAGAACATTATATTGATGGTTACCATTCATTTTATAGCCGTTTAATTGCAAAGCATACAATGTTATTAGTAATCAAAATATTGAACTTTACACACACAAAAACCCTCTGACTTTGCCGTCAGCAGACCTTATTAAATTGACTATTTAATTATATCCAAATACAAGAATATTATTTGTCTCCGCCGGATGTCGCTCTACGGAGGTTTTACTGTATTTCAAAGGAAAACCACCTTAAAATCTGCAGAAATTAGACTAAGAATTTTGCATGCTAAGAAATTTGGATATTTTACACCAGCATAAATTTGATATTTAGTCATAATTAGCATGTTTTATGACCCCTTCTTTGATGAGGGGGTATATATATTGCTTTGCTCATGTCTGTAGGTAGGTCAGTCGGTTGGTTGGTCGGTTTGTTAGTTCCTTTAAATGACTCAAAGAATGCTTGAGATCATAAACCACTAAAAAAATCTTTTCTTTAACTCAATGTAAAGTAACAATTGTCAGCCCCTGATTGTATCATGTTAAAGGCTATGGCAAGTTGGCACTCATACATCATTGAAAGAAGTATGTTTTAGCTACGAAATAAGATGGTAGACAAGTTTTTACAGACACACACACTGATTCAGTGTTGGTTTTACTCTACTCTACTTTCGCTTTGGCAAATATTTAAAAAATCTCAAAATTTTCACTACTTCACCTACATGTATACAATGCCTTTAATCTCAATAAGGTCATTCTAGTTCCATTTTGTCCAAGCTTATCACCATTTCCAGTCAAACAGAAGTTTTTGTTAGGACTATTTGAGTTTATCCGATTTTTGTCCGCATATGGATATAGTGGTTTATGACCTTGACCTTAGGTTCCTCAAACTTTACATATAGGTTGGTACGATGACTCCTAATAGGCTATTGATGTTTGGATCAGTAGGTTAACGTTAAAGTTGTTAGATCAATTGGTTACTGATCAATAACTCAAGAACAATTGGGTCCAGGATCTTCAAATTTTACAGCTATGTTTTATAGATATGTTGGTCACCATCAGTTGTTGACCCCTATTGATTTTCAGGTCAGTAGGTTTCTTACTATAAATAATAATACAAACCTTCTTATTTTCTGTGGATAACATAATTCGCAAACCAATTATCATTATGGTCCACTATTGGGCTGCCTTGGGGGCATACATGTATTACAAACTTCTTGTTTTATTTTCAGCTGCATTGGAATTCACAGTGTGTGACGTGCAACAATATGGAGTACTAGGATTTAAATCTGAGATAAAATGTTCAGCCACAGGTGGAACCACTCCAATGATTACCTGGGAGAAAGATGGTGTACAAATAAAGAGTGAAGGACGTAAGTACTCATATGATTAACTTGAAGTCAACATAACCGCAACACAGTGATAATCATGTCATGTAGACAAGGGAAGTTAAATCTAGCAAGGATCTGATGGATAATAATATGAGCCGTTCTCCAAGAAAACCGGGCTTAGTGACCAAATTTTTAAAATCATGATATGACAGTGTTAGAAAGGCAATATTCAGTTCCTGAAAAAAATAGCAAAATATGATATCCATTTTTAGCTCACCTGTCACAAAGTGACAGAGTGAGCTTTTGCGATCACTCTGCGTCCGTCAGTCCGGCCGTCCGTCCAGCAACAATTGGCTTATGTAGACACTAGAGGTCACAATTTTAGCCTAATCTTTATGAAACTTGGTCACAATGATCATCTAAAAAAAATCTAGGCCAAGTTCGATATTGGGTCATCTGGGGTCAAAAACTAGGTCACTAGGTCAAATCATAGAAAAACCTTGTGTAGTCACTAGAGGTCACAATTTTGACTTAATCTTTCTGAAACTCGGTCACAATGAACATCTCATTAAAATCTAGGTCAAGTTCGATATTGGGTCATCTGGGGTCAAAAACTAGGTCACTAGGTCAAATCATAGAAAAACCTTGTGTAGTCACTAGAGGTCACACTTTTGGTCTAATCTTTATGAAACTTGGTCAAAATGATCATCTCAAAAATATCTAGGTCAAGTTCGATAATGGGTCATCTGGGGTCAAAAATTAGGTCACAAGGTCAAATTATAGAAAAACCTTGTGTAGTCTCTAGAGGTCACAGTTTTAGCATAATCTTTACGAAACTTAGTTACAATGATTATAACAACAAAATCTAGGTCAAGTTCGATAATGGTCATCTGGGATCAAAAACTAGGTCACAAGGTCAAATCATAGAAAAACCTTGCGTAGTCACTGGAGGTCATAATTTTGGTCTTATCTTTATGAAACTCGGTCACAATGATCATCTCAACAAAATCTAGATCAAGTTCGATATTGGGTCATCTGGGGTCAAAAACTAGGTCATTAGGTCAAATCATATAAAAACCTTTTGTAGTCACTAGAGGTCACAATATTTGCCTAATCTGTATAAAACTTGGTCACAATGATCATCTCAACAAAATCTAGGTAAAGTTCGACAGGAAAGGGCCCTCTTGTTTTAAGTTACAGACTTTTATAATCAACCACTCCCGTATTCATTTTGACTGAGGTCACAAAGTCAATCAAACTTTAATTGATGTAACATTAACAAGCACTTCACAATCCAGTATTTGATAAATTCTTTACATAAACTTTTCAAATTTGTATCAAATTTTAGAAGTATATTCATACTTAAATAAAACATAACCAGATCATGAATGTTTGGTTTTAATGAAAATAAGCTACTATTTTTAACCACTAACCCATCAGTGGTCTCGATAGGGGGTACATAATTCATGAGAAAAATTAAACCTTATAGATATTACTATATACTGTCAAGTTACTTAAAATTAAAGCAAAGAACACGATTTTTTGCTCATTTCAGAGTCTTTTCTAAACCTTATCACAAAATTACTATAATAATGTCACTAAGCCCGGTTTTCCTGGAGAACGGCTTGTATATATATATGCTGTTTTTATCAACTTAATTTTTTTTATGGATGCGACTTGCCATATGGTATGTGGGTGTATTATTCGCTATTCTCTGACAGTTCTAGTTGACATCTGGGCTGGTATTCACAAAGCATCTTAAGGGTAAACTTAAATATTTTAACTTAAGTTAACAAATTGAGCTGCAAGATAATGTCCCAAGAAACTAAGAATTATAACCCATGTTTCTTTGTGATTATTGTAGCTCTCTACTGTATATAATGCTTCTAAACAATGTAAAAAATGATAATCTAGATTTTCCTGTTTAGCTGATACACTTAAGTAAATCTTAAGAAAATTCTAAGTTACCAGCCCAGGGCTGGTATTCACAAAGCTTCTTAGTAGAAAACTTAGACTTTTCTTAAAAACATAAAAATTCCTTAAGTATGCCAGCTAAACATGACATTCCAGATTATTGATTTTTTGCATAGGTTTAAAGCACTGTGTAAAGAGCTACAATAATTACTAAGAAAACATGGGTTAATCTTCAATTTGAGGGAAATATGTGCAACACAAATTTTTAACTTAAGTCAAAATATGTAAGTTTTTCACTAAGATGCTTTGTGAATACCAGCCCAGATCACAATGTTTTCTCTCTTATGTCTAGGCCTAGTTCAAAACTGGGTTATCTGGGTCAAAA
Organism: Spisula solida; assembly: GCA_947247005.1. Lineage (NCBI taxonomy): Eukaryota > Metazoa > Mollusca > Bivalvia > Venerida > Mactridae > Spisula > Spisula solida. The sequence goes on along the minus strand of OX365947.1, from coordinate 34,001,736 downwards.
TTTAGGTTATCAAGCAATATCAAATAAAAACATTTGTTTACACTACAGATGAAAATTTGTTAGTGTGAAAAGTTAGGAACGCTGATTTATTAGTGTGATAAATGTGTAACACCAATTTGTTTGTTTGTTTCAGGACATCAAATTGAATCAACTAGTTTGACAATTGTTAATACTACTGCAGAGGATGAGGGATCGTACCAAGTCGTTGCACGTACCCTTGTTCCTGGAAAGTCAGAAAGCATAAATCGAGATGTCACATTTGGTGTTTATAGTAAGTGATAAAATCTCAAATTTGATGTGGTAAATGGTGTTAATGAAAAAACCTAATATTGATAACAATTGATAAAGGGGGCCCACGGTAGAGTTGTCATTGATTCGACCCGAGGCATATTGACAATTCCGATATATGGAAAGAAAAGTATTGATGATACATCAATAACGATTTACACATAATTATGGACACAGAAACCGGTCCATCAGTCATGATTCCCTTTTTTAGGCATTCTGCACTGTATATGTGGGGTTTAGATTCAGCTTTTGAAAATGGCACCTTAGGTTTGAGTGTAATCTTGACCCATTTTAACAACTTGTCAACTTCTATTTTTAAAGAAGAAAATGTTTTGTGCAGGATAATGAGGATTTTTGGTGGTTCCATTCATTTACCCATGTATAAATATTTCAAAATGTGAATTAATAATCTATCGGAATAAAATATTGTCAATATTGATATCGCTTCTACAGGGGTCCTATAATTCCGGAATAATCTAGAAACACCCTTTCCTTTAAACACATTCCTTAATGATTAAGTGGACAGCTTATGGTAGAGGTATTGAAGAGTTTTTGTCTGAAGCATTGTGGGCTTGCTTCTTCCTCTTAGCCTAGGGCACAGCCTACACTTCATTTGGATTTTTTTTTCTGTCACTCCTATTGTTTACCGTCTTTTGTTTTCACCAATTGAATTCGAACTGTAGCTTAAACCTGCAATTTGGCCAGGAATATCTGATGCCCACGAGTGAATTGAACTTTCTTTAATCCTGTATTCTGAAACATAGAACATTATATTGATGGTTACCATTCATTTTATAGACGTTTAATTGCAAAGCATACAATGTTATTAGTAATCAAAATATTGAACTTTACGCACACAAAAACCCTCTGACTCTGCTGTCAGCAGACCTTATTAAATTGGCTATTTAATTATATCCAAATACAAGAATATTATATGATTAATAATACAATATATCATACCTTTGATGTACTTTTGAGGTTCTATCGTCTGCACTTGAAAGTTAAAAACATTGGATGGCCTTGCTACATGTATGATAATTCCCAGTTTAAATTTCTCATTCTGAACTATATATAATTGATAATCTTTGTTGTATGATTCACTTTTCCCTCACATAGTCCTTGTCATGGTCTGTGATTGATTCCACTCATTGACAAACAGAACATCTAATTGTTGTTAACCTGAAATATGCAGAACATATGGTACTTATATTATTACATTAAGGCTATTAAAATGATAATTCACTGTACATATGTATATTGACACATTGCCATTGTTTTTTAAAACAATATATATCTAGTTGACAAAAATTACCCATTTTAAACATATTATATATAAACTAATAGATAAAGTGATTTTATCTATCTTCATATTGCTCATCTTTAATGTGCATTTACTAAAGCATATTGGTGATCAACAATAACAAAATCTTATATTTTTGGGATCTTGGAATTATGGTTGCCCCACATGCTGATTAAGCGTGTAGCCTGCAAGCTTAAATTTTTGTACAAGTGTGCGGGCTGCAATGAGTTGTGATACAAGAAATCGTCGTGCATTTCCCTAGCTCGTTCTGAATAGACTCCTTGGTTCTATAACGTGCCCGAATAGACTCGTTGGTTCTATAACGTGCCCGAATAGACTCGTTGGTTCTATAATGTGCCCGAATAGACTCCTTGGTTCTATAACGTGCCCGAATAGACTCCTGGGTTCTATAACGTGCCCGAATAGACTCGTTGGTTCTATAACGTGCCCGAATAGACTCCTTGGTTCTATAACGTGCCCGAATAGACGCCTTGGTTCTATAACGTGCCCGAATAGACTCGTTGGTTCTATAACGTGCCCGAATAGACTCCTTGGTTCTATAACGTGCCCGAATAGACGCCTTGGTTCTATAACGTGCCCGAATAGACTCCTTGGTTCTATAACGTGCCCGAATAGACTCCTTGGTTCTATAACGTGCCCGAATAGACTCCTTGGTTCTATAACGTGCCCGAATAGACTCCTGGGTTCTATAACGTGCCCGGTGTATAGCACTGATGCAACCAGTTTGTCTCTAGTTGGGTGGAAAACACTGATAAGCGTTTCAGAAATGACCAAGTGTGCCAGGCAAGATTTGTACCAGGGACCTCTTGATCAGTAGTCAAGTGCATTATCCACTCGACCACCGTGCCACCCACATTACAGAACAACCTACTCAAACCATTAGTTGGATTTTAATGAACCATCCCAAGACAGTATGTGCATAATGGTACATTTCTCTGATCAGTCAGTTAAGGGTCCCACAAAATTTTTCATAACCATTTCCAATATTTGTGTATGAATCAATTGACAAATATGCCAAAATTTATGATTTTAAAGTTGCTAGAACATGTACTATATTTGTCATCCTAAATTGAGAGATTGTTCTCAAGTTGTCATTTTGTTCGTTGAAACACATTTTGTATGTCTGTAATGCAATTACAAACATTAGGCATGCACCATTATTGATATTACTGTGCAAGTAATGGTTTTATGTCATGGTTACTAATGTATGGATATATCACTATGTAATCCTTGTATAAAACCAGACGTGTTTGTTTATATCACTCCTGGGAATAGTTTCATATGCTGTCTTTGTTGATGCGGGGTATATACAATATATACACATAAATCTTGGTGAATATATACAAACATTATAACTTACATGTATGAGGCAAAGTAAATATATTTCTATGCTCAGATATCTGTGTTTGGATAACCCTGCTCGGATCTCCATGCTCGGATCTTCATGCTCTGATCTTTATGCTCCGATCTTCATGCTCAGATTTTCATGCTTTGATTTCCATGCTCAGATCTTCATGCTCAGATCTTCATGCTCGGATCTTCATGCTCGGATCTTCATGCTCTGATCTTTATGCTCCGATCTTCATGCTCAGATTTTCATGCTTTGATTTCCATGCTCAGATCTTCATGCTCAGATCTTCATGCTCAGATCTTCATGCTCAGATCTTCATGCTCAGATTTTCATGCTTGGATTTCCATGCTCAGATCTCCATGCTCGGATCTTCATGCTCTGATCTTTATGCTCCGATCTTCATGCTGAGATTTCCATGCTTAGATTTCCATGCTCAGATCTTCAAGCTCAGATCTTCATGCTTGGATATTCATGCTCAGATTTCCATGCTTAGATTTCCATGCTCAGATCTTCAAGCTCAGATCTTCATGCTTGGATTTCCATGCTTGGATCTTCATGCTCTAATTTTCATGCTTGGATTTCCATGCTTGGATCTTCAAGCTCAGATCTTCATGCTTGGATTTCCATGCTTGGATCTTCATGCTCTGAGCTTCCTGCTTGGATTTCCATGCTTGGATCTTCATGCTCTGAGCTTCCTGCTTGGATTTCCATGCCAAGATTGAAAAAAAAGATTAATATCATCAGGATTGTTAGGTTAAGTAAATCTGATTCATGTTAAATGTCTAATAGAAAAAAGTAGGCGTTCATGAATGCAGAATTGTTGATACCTATTTTAGATTAAAATGACAGTATAATTATTATTAAATATTCTGTGATTTTTTTTTTCAGCTTTGCCTACAATTATTGCACCAATATTACAGAACACAGCTATCGTTGGAAGAAGTGTCCAGTTGTTCTGTAAAGCCAAAGGAAACCCCATGCCCGTAATTGAATGGAGAAAATCTGGTGTAATTATATTTTTTATTTTTAAACATAATGTTTTTGTTGATGAAATATTCAAGATGGTCGCCATCTTGGGTGCAAACTACTTTTACACTCTTAGTCCAATTTTCATGAAACTTCTTTCATTTGAGTAACTTGATGGTGACTGTCTGCCTTCTTGGTTTTATTAAGTCTTGTATAATAGCAGTCATTTGCATGAAATTTGTTGTTTATACTTCTAATTTCGTGATTTTTGGGTGGATGAGGTACTGCTGTTGGGGTATTCATCACTTTAGTGATAGCTCTAGTTTATCATGTATGCATGCTAATTGACTGTATATATAGTGATTAGCATACATGCCTTGTTATTACCATCATGGATTTGGCAACCATATCAGCAATTATACAAATGTTAGTTTTTGTTGCATCATAATTATAGTTAATACACACAAACATCTTGACAGTGTTTGTTTATAGATGCATAATTTTGCTGTGGAAATGCCAGACATTTTAATCTTGGTGTAAATGCTTCCAAACATTTATATTTACACCCTGTACATCTCCATGAACTGAAACACCCTGTAAATCTCCACAAACTGAAACACCCTGTTCATCTCCACAAACATAAACACCCTGTACATCTCCACAAACTGAAACACCCTGTACATCTCCACAAACTGAAACACCCTGCTCCTAAAATGGGAATTTGTCCCCACTCTCTGTTTGAATTGAAGAACTGTAATTAGTCAGTGTTTATGGAAAGCCTATTTTTCACAAGAAACCAAAGGTTAATTAATTATTCATTATGTGACATGATTAATATCCAGTATGATTTAAATAGTTTAGAATACACATTTATACATGTTGTTAGTCACCGGTAAACTGCAAGGTGTAAGATGGATAATTTATGTTAGTCACTGGTAGACTGCAAGGTGTAAGATGGATATGTTAGTCACTGGTAGACTGCAAGGTGTAAGATGGATATGTTAGTCACTGGTAGACTGCAAGGTGTAAGATGGATATGCTAGTCACTGGTAGACTGCAAGGTGTAAGATGGATATGTTAGTCACTGGTAGACTGCAAGGTGTAAGATGGATATGTTAGTCACTGGTAAACTGCAAGGTGTAAGATGGATATGTTAGTCACTGGTAGACTGCAAGGTGTAAGATGGATATGTTAGTCACTGGTAGACTGCAAGGTGTAAGATGGATATGTTAGTCACTGGTAGACTGCAAGGTGTAAGATGGATATGTTAGTCACTGGTAGACTGCAAGGTGTAAGATGGATATGTTAGTCACTGGTAGACTGCAAGGTGTAAGATGGATATGTTAGTCACTGGTAGACTGCAAGGTGTAAGATGGATATGTTAGTCACTGGTAGACTATTGATCTGGGTTACTTACTGTCTGATACTTCACTTATTGAATCATTATTGATTACCTAACCATGATTACTCAGTGCGGGCTGAATCATTTATTGCTGTTTTAATTTTGTTCATTTATGTCACAGTAGTTTACTGGTTAAAGCATTAGAAAGTGCATGTTTGATAATAAGCCATGACATGTCTGTTAAAATGATTACGAATGGTACTACAGTATTGTTCCCTGCTTGAAGGGTTTTTGGCCTGCAATGTTAGAATGATTAATATCAGGTAGCATTTTTAGCTACAATATTATCCGCCGATTATCTCTTCATTCTTCTAAAACCGATGGAAAGTTCTTTGTTTTATGGCTGCTCATCTATGTCCAGTGTGTTAAATGATGACCAATCGTCTTCCCTCAACTGCTGTACAGTGTGTTAAATGATGACCAATCGTCTTCCCTCAACTGCTGTACAGTGTGTTAAATGATGACCAATCGTCTTCCCTCGACTGCTGTCCAGTGTGTTAAATGATGACCAATCGTCTTCCCTCGACTGCTGTCCAGTGTGTTAAATGATGACCAATCGTCTTCCCTTGACTGCTGTACAGTGTGTTAAATGATGACCAATCGTCTTCCCTAGACTGCTGTCCAGTGTGTTAAATGATGACCAATCGTCTTCCCTCGACTGCTGTCCAGTGTGTTAAATGATGACCAATCGTCTTCCCTTGACTGCTGTACAGTGTGTTAAATGATGACCAATCGTCTTCCCTCAACTGCTGTACAGTGTGATAAATGATGACCAATCGTCTTCCCTCGACTGCTGTACAGTGTGTTAAATGATGACCAATCGTCTTCCCTCAACTGCTGTACAGTGTGTTAAATGATGACCAATCGTCTTCCCTCGACTGCTGTACAGTGTGTTAAATGATGACCAATCGTCTTCCCTCAACTGCTGTACAGTGTGTTAAATGATGACCAATCGTCTTCCCTTGACTACTGTACAGTGTGTTAAATGATGACCAATCGTCTTCCCTCAATTGCTGTACAGTGTGTTAAATGATGACCAATCGTCTTCCCTTGACTACTGTACAGTGTGTTAAATGATGACCAATCGTCTTCCCTAGGGTTAAATGATGAACAACCCTCTTCTCTCAGCTGCTGTACAGTGTTGTCAGGCATATATAATGACTTGTCTTAGCATCTTGTCTTCGCTTTATTCTGTACTAAAGGTTGTTTGGTCTATAATTTGCTTCATTGATTTTTGTATTTGGATTCCCCTCTGTGCTGTGTGTTCACCAGAGATAGTTGATCCTATATACAAGTACACATATATAATACAACATGAGAAACAAACTCCTTGGTTAGGTTTGATGTTGCCTTTGTTGGTATCAAATTTATATCAATCCTCATATAGTATTTCCTGACTCGGAAAGAGAAAACAATTGTAGATGAATTGTTCTTGATTTGTTAGAAATGATAAATAATTGCTCTCCAAATATAGTATCAACATGAAGGTCATCTTTTAGCTAAACACGCTTTAATACAATATTGATCTACTCGAAACCATACAGAGATGCTCCGTGCCATATTACTACAGAATGAATAACAAATGAGCTATGTATGGTATTATTGCTCTGGTAACACAGGCTGGTGCAATATCTTCTACATTTGATCTGCTTAAAATTGATCTTGTTGGAGATTTAGGAGGGATCTGAATTTGTTTCTTGTAAAGAATCTTGTATCTGCTTTGAGAAAATTTTGACCTTTTCTAGCAATTATGGCTGGTCTTTTGATGTGGTTAAACTATTTTATTTGTGCCAATCAGAATCTCCTAGTCATTGTGTGTTAGGGATGGGTTATATAGCGGCACTTTCGATGCCTTGATATGCCTCCTAAGTGTGTGTGTGTGTGGGGGGGCTATAATTAGAGCCTAGGTCTAGATCTATCAGTTTGATACCTGTACTGGTTTACTAGTACAGCATCATTTTGCTGGCACCAAAGAACCTGTTGGTTTCTAAGGGTGTTTGAGGCAAAACTGTTTGAAGCATCAAAGTTCTTCGGTATGTAATATAGTTGGATAAGCTACACTAATGGTACAATATTAGATTAGTGTTATAATTTAGAGGGTTGGAAAAATTGAATTTGCATTGACTATATAGGCCAATGAGGTGTTTATTACATTATTGTCATTTTCTGTGATGATGTATATAAAATTTCACCAGTATGTCTAACTTAGTCGGTTAATTGGTGACTGTTTCCATATTTGGTTACAATTATATTGTCCCTGCCTGAATGGTGTGTAAATTAGTTTGTATTTAATATAACAATATTCTCTATATTATTCTCTGACTGGATAATGATTTCTATTTTCCCGATTTCCCGAGCTATTGAACTTTGGTATTAATCTTGATAACTAGATGCTGCAGTTAATTGCTACATAGGGGTTTGTAGGGGTTCCTGAGTAGATGATCATATATTTATAATAATTTATTGTTGTTCTGTGTATGACATTTATGTGGGCACATAACGTTAAAGAACAGAGATGCTTCTTAAACTGCATGAGACATTAATTGCCTTTATCCGGTGCACTACCCCCCTTCTTGAAAAACTTAAATGACCAACCATCTCATGGGGGATCTTGCCTTTATGGGATGGGCTCAGTAGTGACCCCCATGAAAAAAGCTTAAATAACCAACCATCACATGGGGGATCTTGGTTTTATGGGATGCCCTCATGATCATGAGGATAAATAAAAGCAGTAAAATATGGTATGCTTATTGCCCCAGAGTAGGACCGATACCAAACTTGAGGAAAGAAAGAAGAAAATACAAGGTTGTTAATTGTCCCATAGTCTGATGATTTGAGTGTTATAATTCTAATCTATATTACCTACTTTCAGACTACCAATGTGTTGGAAACCACTAAACGTATGATCGTGAAAACTTCAGGAGAAGGAACTGATACTGTGCAAGGAATGTTAGAATTTCTAGAAGTTGAGAAAGGAGACGAAGCAGACTACTCCTGTACAGCAACAAATGGTGCCAATAAACTAGCCTCTGCTAAGCCAGCTTATACTTCCAATAAACTTGTTGTTCAAAGTAGGTTATTAAAATACTTTTGTAGTGTATTTATTTTAATTGTTCAGTTAAATATATGCAGTATTCTTTACTTGTGTTTGTCTTACGTGAACAATCTTAACATTATTTCATTGTGTAGCTTAAGAGGCTATATAAGTAATGTATTAGTGTTGTACATCTTGTTTTAGCTGTAAAATCAAACATTTCAAGGATACTAATACCGTATAGCTGGTTATTTCTGCGGGGTGGAAATTTCTGCCATTCTGTGGTCCAAGCTCAATTCGCAGAATTAAATCCATGCAGAATAATATCATCCGTAAAAAATAATCAAGCAGAATAAAATCGCCGATGTCAACAAAATCTTCGTCCGCCGTAAATTGCCGAAAAGTCCGAAGCATTTCGAATATCGATTCTCGGTAAGGTATAATTATGGGCAATTATCGCTGTTATCATCTCATCTTTGTGGTACACATAATTAATTTAAATGACTGTTAATCTGAGCGTCTTTCAATAGAATATTGTTTATGAATTAATTGTTAAAACGTCTCAGTTTTATATATATGATTGTTATTTGTATAACTGTTTGTGTACATGTAATGGATCGGACAATAAACAATGAAACTACTATTACTCTAATGAGTGAAGCTACGGAGATATTAATCACGAGCATAATATGTATATGTATATATATTTTTCTGTGTGAATTTATAAAATATATTTTGTACTGATGGAGTTCTGTAATTCGCAGAAATTCATTCTGACCACGAAGAAAACAGAAGAAATTTTACCTTGCCATTTTGGCAATCAGCAGAAATTAAAAACAGCAGAAAATATACACTCAATTTTTGGACAAAAACGCAAAATATTACACCTGCAGAAATAACCAGCTATACGGAAATCATTTCTCCCATGTATAGTGTGGGAGACATATCAATTGTGTGCTGGACGCCTGCATGTCCGGTTGTCTAGATGTTGGCACCAGGCCTTGATGTCCATATTGTCAGGAATTTATGTCAGAGTTATAATGGCCCCTTTAGGGAGACATGTGTTTTTGTGTCGAAAACTCTTCAAGTTAAATTTTCAATTGAAGTAATTCAAATTGTAATCCTTATTATCGAGGCTAAACTGTTAATAGTGTCTGCCTTCAGTTTTGTCTTAAAATTTACCCAATATACTGGTACAGCACAAATAGTATGCATTGAAAGTTTAGTTTCATCAATATGATATTTACACAATATAATGATTATTATACCCTAACCTATCTCAATGATTACAGTAACGTTCATACAAGTGATGTAATAATTGTTTAAATCATTGATGAAAAATTGTAAAGCACATGGTTGTCTTACTTTGTGACTGTGTGAGGATAATCATAATGATGCAGAGTTAACGACACTGACAGGATGTGGGATTGTGTGTAATACCGCTCTCATGAAATTACCCTAAAAAGGTTAATATGGATAACGCTGTAGTTACTACATATTTTTACAAAATGCTCAAATTGTCTGGATGCTTACTGTTCACATTTAGTAATGAATGTATTTTGTGACACAGCAGTGTTTGTTAAACGCTTGGTTTAAATCCCAGTCTGTAACACATCTGATCAATTATTAATGGTAGTCAGGTATAGCATTTTAATACAGAATGATAACAGTCAATATACCTGTAGGCTGTCTATGACCTATAGCAGGTATCCTGCAGATGCTACTTAACCCAAATTAAATAATTATTTTTAGTCCCCTACCGGTTTTTGACTGGAGGGGACTATAGGTTTGCCCTCTGTCCGTCCGTTAGTCAGTCCGTCCGTCATTCTGTCAAAAAATCTGGATCCTGACTTAACTCATCAGTTTCCAAGCTAGGTTTATGAAACTTGGTATGTGGATAGGGGGCAATAAGGGGATAATGCACGTTCAAAAATATTTTGATTCCGATTGTGGTTGCTATGGTAACAGAAACATTGAAAATGGCTTAAAACCGGTAGGGGACTTCTGTATTGCTTGCAATTCTTAATTACTTGTTAAAATTGAACCCTAAAGTATACTGATAATATGATAACCATGATATTATAAATAATATAATACATTCTGCACGTTATAGATTTATTTCAACATTAAATGAACATTACTTGTACATTGAGTACAACAAAGAAATGCACATATTACATTTTCTTCAATGAATGTTTATTTTTATACATCAGAATTACATGCTTTCAGGTCACATTCTTGATAAACTGCCCACAAATCATGGGATGTTGCATTTTTATTAAAAAAAATTGTTTGCACAAAATTTCCCAGGAATTAATATTTAGCTGGACTTTTCGAAGAAAAAGTTGAGCTAATGTCATGACGGGATCGTCTGCATTTGTGTCTTCGTTAGTTAAGTTAATATTTCAGTCATTTCTCAAAGTCTATCAAAGCTTTCAATTTAAAAGTCAATACACTTGTGGAATGTGATGACCTACATCTACTGACAAGAGGGAGTAAATCTATCCAGTATTTTACAAGAGTTATTCCCAACTTCTGACTTCAAATTTTTACACCCAAATTTCCATTTCTCAAAGACTATCAAAGGTATCCACTAATTGAAACTCAGCATAGTTATTCATCATCACAAGTGTCTGTTGCAATTACAGTAGTTCAACCTTAAACGCTATTTTGCCTGGACTACAAGGGGAGTCCATTCTGACAAGGCTCAGGTAACCCTGTGACCTATATTTAAGAGCTATCTGCCCACTCACAGATGAGTAAGTGTAGTATCAAGTCAAAGAAAGTCGAGCATCCGGCACTTGTAGGCGGAGCTGTTGTTATATCAGCTAGTTCACATACAAATGGTATACAAGTTAATTTCAGCAGATTTTCACATATCTTGGGAGCATGTGGATTTGATCCTGTGCTGTCTAATGTGAATGGATTTAACTAAAGCTGTTAAATGAATATGTTCAATTACTCAATCTTACAACTTTATTTATCAAGATTTTTACTATTTATTAATTACATGTAGTATTATGAAAATATATTTTGCATGGTTTTCATCAAAATTATTTTACCATATATAGCTGTGCATTTTGGAGGTATAGAAGCTTTTATTCTGAGATTTATATGCTTCAAAATGCTCTGCTTTGATCAAATGTTTCCTTTGATGTTTTTGAACCCCCTCCAAACATTGTTTTGAGTTATATAGGATTGAGCTTGTTTGTTGGTCAGTCTGTTAGTTTTCAAATGCTGACTTTAATTTGGAAAGAGAATGATGTTTGTGATAAACTTATGGTATAGGTAGCTTGCGTGTGTAAATATGCCGCTTTGGATTGAAAGTGGGGATTGTGGGGTCAAGGTCACTGGTACTGAAATTGCAAGTTTCCAGATAATAAATATTAACGTGAATGAGATTTTTTGTTGAAATTTGCAATAAAGACAGTTTGTGTAAAGATTAAACAGCATGTATCAGGTTGTACCAGATTGTTTGACTTTCATGAAACTTTCTATGGCAAGGCTGTACATGCTATTGGGGTATTCTTCTTCACTGTGTGGCAATTCTAGTTTGTTGCGGGCCTATTGGATATGATTATAATTCCATTTCTGTATGGGTCATTAGTTGTCAATCAACTTGTTATTGTCCATCGTTGTCTGTGTAAATATTTCACGCTGAATTGTGTACTTTCACCTAATATTTTATATGGTCTGTGCCTCCAGTTAAATGCTGATAATTTCTATTTCGCTGTCTTTGCTTTTCAGACAATGTTGTTTGTATGCATAGATTTATTTAGTAATACCCCCTTTGAAAAAATTTGTTTGCACATGAATAAGAAAAGAATCCAGAACCATAATTTATAAAAGCTGATGAGTTTTTTAAAAGTCAAAATGCTGTGGGTTGGATTTAAATGATGTTTTAAAAACTTGACCTTTTCGAGATGGTTAATTTTATTACCTATTAAAGTTGGTTAGTATTGGTTTTATCAGAAAAAAATACATTTATTTGTCTAGTTTAATCAAGGTAGTAAACTGTTAAAAGATTTTCATTAGTTTCTCCATTTACGATTGTATCACATTAGAATCCTATATGTGAACTGTACCTTAATTCTAGCATTTTGAATTTCTAGCCCCGCCCCAGATCGAGAACACAGAGGATGCCAGTGGTACTGAAGGTGGAGCCGCCAATCTGGTGTGTGAAGCTCGTGGAGATCCTCCGCCGGAGATTGTCTGGAAAAAAGTCAACACTCAAAAGATGTATTCTGTTGGGTACAGTGAAGATGTAGGTTGGCTTGGTGATCTATTATGTTGCCATATAAACATGTTTATGTCTCTATCATTGAAAGAATGCTGAACACATCTATAGGCCTTCTTCCTATGAACACATGGCTGTGCTTTCGTCCTATGAACACATGGCTGTGTTTTCGTCCTATGATCACATGGCTGTGCTTTCGTCCTAGGAACACATGGCTGTGCTTTCGTCCTAGGAACATGTGGCTGTTGTTTCTTCCTGAATGTATGACTGTGCTTTCTCCCACTTTAACTGGTGTAAGATAGGTTTTCAGCTCATGTAAGAAACTCCTATCTTACATTAGCAACATCTATCTTACATGAGCGACCACCTCGCGTGATTTCATTCCGACCTTTGTTTCGGGATTAAGGTGTTAATGGCAATATAAAGCTAATGAAGACAAACGCCAATAGGCTCTATACCATTTAAATAAGCATATGCTTGAGCATACCATAATAGCGTATGCTTTATTTACGTTATAATTAATGATTGTTATGAATAAGAATGTACGGCAAACGTCACGTTATGATGACGTCATGTTGACGCCATGAACGCTAAATATTGTTATAAATTCTAATTTTTCTCAAAATTGTTGGAGAAAAAAATAATCCATCATGAGACAGTCGATGTAGGATAAGGATATCTCACCCTAGGGGTTGGAATTTTACCAGGAACTCGGCAAGCCGCGTTCCTGGTTAAAACCCGAACCCTCTGGTGAGATATCCTTATCCTAAATAGAAGCTTATGATGGATTCTTATATTCTTCCTATGAACACATGGCTGTATTTTCATCCTATGAACACATGGCTGTAATTTTCGTCCTATGAACACATGGCTGTATTTTCATCCTATGAACACATGGCTGTAATTTTCGTCCTATGAACACATGGCTGTATTTTCGTCCTATGAACACATGGCTGTAATTTTCGTCCTATGAACACATGGCTGTAATTTTCGTCCGTCCTATGAACACATGGCTGTATTTTCGTCCTATGAACACATGGCTGTAATTTTCGTCCTATGAACACATGGCTGTATTTTCGTCCTATGAACATATGGCTGTATTTTCGTCCTATTAACACATGGCTGTATTTTCGTCCTATGAACACATGGCTGTATTTTCGTCCTATGAACACATGGCTGTGCCTTTGTCATATTAACACTGAGCTGTGTCTTCTTCTAATGTTGCCTACAATTTTCCCCATTCAATGATCTATATTTTTTATGCCCCCGTATCGATAGATCGGGAGGCATATAGTGATGCACCTGTCCGTCCGTCCTTTCGTTCGTTCGTTCGTTAGTCCGTCCTGGTTAACCCAAATTGACCGTTTCTTCTAGCATTAATATGGCTTGCTACAAAGCTTTTATACTTGCATGGATGTTGTATATGAACACTCTCCACACACCTGTATCACCTAACCCCATTTTGACCTTCATCTTGACCTAATTTTGGACTTATTTATAGACAAGGCTTCCACAGGGGGCATAAGCGTTTATTGAACGCAGTCTTGTTCTCCATCTGCATTAATTCTGAACTTTATAGGAATCAAAAGATATATAAAAAGATGCATGTTACCTTATCGAACTATCATTCAATATTTCAAAAAGAGATTCGATGCCAGTACCAGCCTAATTTCTTAAATTGCAGGGCATATCTGTGACCAGTAACCAAATAGGAGATGAAGCCAACCCTGGATCACGACTTGTTCTGGCTTTCACCAAAGTTAAACACGAGGATGCCGGAGAGTACGAGTGTGAAGCTAAGAACCTAGCCGCTGTTGCTACCAAAGTTGTTAATCTTGAAGTCAGATGTAAGTTTTGTGTGAATTAGTTTGAACATTTTCCGTCATCATCAGCTTTTTTCCCATGGGTCGAATGTGTTTTTGTGGCATAAATAATGCATTAAATTATCGCCTTATGATGAAGTGCTGTTCTAAATACAATTGAACCTTCTTGGTGAATGCATTATGTTGTATTATTTTTTGCTACCTGACACAAGGTCACTGATCTCTGTGAAAGTTAGCCAGAATGTTTGTTTAGATGTAATCTAAGTTGAGTTGGAACAACAGCCATCTGAGTTTAATATCTAAGTTACTAGGTAAAATCATGGACAATATCTCAGTTACTAGGTAAAATCATAGACAATATCTAAGTTACTAGGGAAAATCATAGACAATAACTAAGTTACTAGGGAAAATCATAGACAATATCTAAGTTACTAGGTAAAATCATAGACAATAACTAAGTTACTAGGGAAAATCATAGACAATATTTAAGTTACTTGGTAAAATCATAGACAATATCTAAGTGACTAGGGAAAATCATAGACAATATCTAAGTTACTTGGGAAAATCATAGACAATATCGAAGTTACTAGGGAAAATCATAGACAATATCTAAGTTACTAGGGAAAATCACAGAAAAGCCTTGTTTATGCTATATAGGATGCACTTTGCACTGAATCCTGGTGAAAGTTGGCAAGAATGTTTATCAATATTAAATCTACGTTGAGTTTGAATATAGGTCATCTGGGGTCAAATGCGGGGTCATTTGTTATATAACTTACATACTAAGGAATAAGGAAATTTTGGGCATGGAATACAGGTTGCATTTTCATTTTACACTCCTGAATCTCTTCTGATGTTCCTCAACCCTGGTCAACTTGGTTTTTAATGAGTCATGTTTTCCAACAAACAGATAGCCCGAACTTCATGGAACAAAAGGAGACACAATTTTACAACTGGCTGGAGAACGAGAGATCTGTGATTACCTGCACCGCTACAGCTAACCCAGAACCAGTGTTTGAATGGTACAAGAATCTTGCCGATGGTGCCAATAAGCAGATTAAAGCTGGTGACAATTTCTTCTCATTCGGACAACCTCTGGTTAATACAGAAAAGCCACATGAGAGCACAAGCACACTTTATGTAAGTCTACCTGTTTTATTAACACAGTTCAATTCCCCTCACATCTAATTAAGTCTTAACATAATACATTCAATACATTTTATGATATCAAAATTGTTGTTTATGACTGAAATACACCCAAACATCTGATTAAGGTGTTAATATGCATACTTGTACTTGTGTAATTTCAATTATATATTGTTGTAAATATTGTCATTGTATATACTTGTACATATATATTGTTATTGCATTCTCGTTCACCAGAGTATTCTTCGTCCGAAACATACCCTGGTCCAATACGGCCAAATCCTAGCGCGGTGAACGAAAATCAACCAATCAAATCCATTTTGTTCATTTCTATTTATAGCGATTACGACGGGTGTTTCCCTGTCATCGTCCAATCAAAATCGAGCTTTAACAAACAAATATTCAAATTTATCGTTCGGAAAATCCATCGAAGAAAAAAAAAATTTTGCCATGTTTTTGTATCGATTATAAGATATTATTCCGAATAAAAACTAATTGAACAAGAAACTGATTATTTATTACCTTAACATCCAAATCAGCTGGGCACAGTACATTTTCACTAACGACGAGGTCGAATGAGTTCCGAGGGCACCTGTCCGTTCATCGTTGTTTACAAATTGTTTTTACTTCCGTTTTAGAAGTTCATAGACGCAGTCTCAGTTTTACTTTTATTATTCAACTTGATTAGATCTAATGTCTGCGACTTATTGTAATCGTCGTTTGCATGTCTGTACAGCTATATAGATCTATTTCGACTCACGCCCATGGACACTCATCGTCTAAAACCTTGGACTCTGATTTCATATCACGATATATCTAACCGCTCGTACGGTTCTCTCTGTAATTATATTAACGGCTGCTTTATAAACTATATTGAATTCAAGATGTACTTTATCCGATTAAGTTCGTTAATATTTAAATCCCATATCTCGATCCATGTTTCCACGGATATACACAGAACGGTCTAATGTATTTCCGTGATGTTTCCATTTTCTCACGAGTTTGTTTATAAAATTCCCCGCGTAGAGTAACGAGCGTTCTGATTGGACGATAGATGGAATCACCAGATATCTACGAAATGAGCTATTTTTAGGTTTGCGCTCGGAATGACGGGTATTGAATCAGGGGGTAGTCTGGGAACTTGACTAACCACTGATGTATGAGGATGTGTTATTGTGGACCATAATGAAAATTGGTTTGCCAATTATGTTATTCACAGAAAATAAAGACGTGATTATTATTGTTAACATCTAGGCAACTGAAGCCTAATCAAAGAGCAGTCCTGGGTTCAAGGAAAAATCATGTGACGTACGTACCAGGTACGAAACGTGCGTCATGTTATTTTTCCTTGAACGCAGGGCAGTATAGGCATTCTAGAGATCACAGTTTTTACTTAATCATCATGAAACTTTGTCAACGCTGTAAATTCTAGGGCATAAAGTGTACACCCTGTCCGTGCGTGCATGGGTGTGTGTGTTCGAAAATTGTGAAATCTTGTCCACTCTGTAACTTTGTCATTTCAAATTGGATATTTATATTACATGGTACAAATGTTTACCACATCAAGATGATGTGTCATGCGCAAGACCCAGGTACCTAGCTCAAAGGTCAAGGTCATGCTTAGTGGTCAAATGTGAAGAGTTAAAACAGTTTCAAATCGTGTCTACTCTGTACTATGTAATTTCTTATTGGATATTTTAATAATTTTGTACAAATGTTCACGGGTCATGCGAAAACCCAGGTCCCTAGCTCTTAGGTCAAGGTCATACTTAGAGATTAAAAGTTAAGTATACAAATCTTGTCTGCTTTGTAACTTAATAACTATGTATTGGATTTTAAAATTACTTAACTCAAAGGTGAAGGTCACTCTTACAGACCCAGATCTTGCTGTCTTATCAATGTCACATTAAAGCAGTTACAAAGTTTATTTCATTTGCATAACTTTATTCTTGGGTGTCTGATGACAGATTTTAGCAGGGGCATCGGTATCCAATGGTAACATTTCTTGTTTATTGAGTTATCTCTGTATTATTTGTACAGGTGAGTTACAATGGTGCGAATGACGAAGCTGTATTTGGAGGGTACACATGTTTAGCCAAGAATCAAGTTGGTTCCAGTAATATTACCTTGGAGATGGAGAAAGCAGGTGAGTTGATGCAATCTCAGTTTTATCAAGTTTGACTGGTACAGGAAAGTGGGTTGTCTTGTGCACCATAGCCATGGCCGTGGTCCAATGGTTATTGTGCTGAATTTAAAACCTGACGATCGGCGTGCAATTCATAGTCGCAGCCAATCATAATAGCCTTCCATGAAAATTCCACAACATTGTTGATCTTCCTCCTTGTATGGAGAGATTGATAGGTTCTGAGTGGAAGGGTAAGTTAGTACTGGTTAGGATACAGTCCAGGAAAACTGGTTGGGGTTAGGTAAAATAGCGGCCGTTTATAACTGAAAAATTGTTTTTACGGGGAATTATTTAAGCTTATGTTAGTTCTTTGCTGTTAAAAGATTAAGCTATTGTTTTTATGCCCCCGTATCGATAGATCGGGAGGCATATAGTGATGCACCTGTCCGTCCGTCCGTCCGTCCGTCCGTTCGTCCGTTCGTCCGTCCGTCCTGGTTAACCCAAATTGACCGTTTCTTCTAGCATCATTATGGCTTGCTGCAAAGCTTCCAAACTTGCATGGATGTTGTATATGAACACTCTCTACACACCTGTATCACCTGACCCCTTTTTGACCTTCACCTTGACCTAATTTTGGACTTAGACTTATTTATGGACAAGGCTTCCACAGGGGGCATAAGCGTTTATTGAACGCAGTCTTGTTTTGGTGTAACCTTGACACAATATGCTCACAATGAGTGCGCTATCTTTGAAGGTCCTTCATTCATCATCCCTTGTGTGTCTGACACACGATTCACAGTTACAATCTAACATTATTTCAGAGAGACCACCTGCACCACTAGTAACGATAGAGAAGGAAGACGCTCGACATATAGAATTCAAATTAAAACCTGGTTCATCGAAAGGTCTGAAAGTCACCCATTTTAAAGTTGAATACAAAATAAAAGGAACAGATAATATAATGCAGCAGATGGTGAAAATAGGTTTGTATACAATATCTCCTATATATGGTACAATAGGTTTGTTTGTAAACCAGTCATTGGTTCAATAGGTTTGTTTACAAATGATTACTGTATGTTCTATGACAGATGAGCGACAGATGAGCGACCTAGGGCCCATTTGGCCCTCTTGTTTAACTTAAATTTTCTCCCAAGGTCTAATAGGGGAATCGCCTTTAAAGATTACATGCAAAAATACACAATTATAGCTGTTGTTGTAGCTTTGCATTGGAAGTGAAGTTTTGGTGATTAGGTAGTTGTTGACTTCCGGTAGCCAAAATTTGATACTGAAAAATTGATAACCATTTGTGATTCTATTTTATTTTTAAAATATGGAATATAAATTTCAACCATCGTAAACGACGATAAATCAAAGTCTTCCATGGTTGCTAAAACTTGTTTAATAATGATTAGTTGATAACTCAGGGTACTATCAACTATGTGTTTAAGTCCAATGTGCAGCACCTTAAAGCGATACTCTTCGATTTCATTATGTTCTAACATATATGTCTTTGTCTTCATCTGGTATACTCAATATCACTGGTTTCACATCATCATTGAAATCGCGTTAATTTTAAAAACTCCATCCTCTGAGTGTTTAATACAGTTAACTTTCTGTTGTTGTTGTTGAAATAGGTCAAATGCCACTAAAACTGATATTTAAGGTGCACACATTCAGTGAATTTGAAGAATCAAACTGAATCGGGAATGCTAATGAGGGACAGTCCAATTTTTGCTAGCACTTCCATGAAGGGTATATTTTGGCAGCTTGAAGTATTTTAACTGCTGCCAATATTTTCCGTATCTTAAGATTTAACTTTAAATTTCGTAATCGACCACAGGTTGATGAAAATACAGCGTGGTTAACACTTAGTGGTGTTTAACCTTTAGTGGTCATTTTACTGTTTGGAATTTAGCCCCTACCGCGAAACCAATGATGACGTCATTGACTAAACATGGCCGACACCTACCATAAACAACGTTGCAATACTCCTTGATTTTGCTACTTTATTGACGAATTTGCAATGTATTCATCGTAAAAAGAATGGAAGAAAATGATGATATCCTGAGTTTTAACAGATGTAGTTGATTATTGCATTTGAATAGTATTTTTAACTGTTAGTACCGCGAAACAACAGATGGCCCGTATATATATAATACAGATCAACTGTTACTTTAAAGTACAAAAAATGTGACGTTAGTATGAAAAACTCAGTGCTTAGAAATACGGGTAGATTTATTGGGTAATGGGTGTGATATAATCCTGCTGTATTAACAACAGTTTATACTGTTTTGTGTTCATTGTGAAACAAATTCGTATAGTCCAGAGATTTTGACATGACTCTCTACCTTCTAATTAAACAGCTGATATAGGCCTAGTGTCTATATTTATAATCCCGGTTGTATGTTTTCATGAGCGGGAAGTATCACAAAGACGTTCAAGGTGTATAATACCAACACAAATCTAAAGGACCGATATTGCACGATTTGCTTATGGAAATTTATATATTCATCGCAAAAACCTTGTAATAAATTCATGCATAAAGGTCAGGAAGGTTCAAGTGAAATTCTCAGTGCTATACAACAATGTAGACATCTATTTTATAATATAAGTGTTACTTATTTTTGCAGAGGAGCGTGATCATATTGATATTGACCGACAATATACATACCTCCCAGTCAATGATTTGACAGCAGACACAGAATATGTTTTCACATTCACCTCCAAAAATGCCGTTGGCCCGAGTCCAGGAAATGAGATTACCCGACGGACACCGAAAATCAGTATGTCGTCTATTTTATTTTTTGTGCTTTCCATCTAACTTTTATTTGACCTTGTTTTTGTATAATATACTGTAAAATCATCAATATTGTTAGAGAATGTAGTTATTTTATCCTCAGATTTATCGTATACATGGGATATATGGTGTCACACTTGGCCCTCATATTGGTCTATGGACAAACTCTGTCTGCACCATTATGTACTCATTTGATTTATTAATAAAAAGATAGTTTTATTGTCATCACTTGATCCATGTTGGGATTCATCACTTAATCAGTGTTGCCAGGTTAGATGATATATTAAGGTCAGCATTTATCTTAAACTAACAAATTAGCTGTTGCTTTGGAACTTGTAATAGTTTTTCACCATCAATACCTGACTCTGTAAGAAAAATGACTTATTTTGGACTTAGAAAATGAGATTTTGTGTTTGACTAATTAGGGTTATTTCAATATTTCTTGAAATTTTTGTGGGCAAAAAATCAGATGATAATCTGTATATGCTAGGCAGTGCTCTTGTTAAATACTGGTGTTTAAAACAGGCCAGTTTCAAGGGGCTATATAATGTGAACACCCCTTGGAGGCTAGCAGGTAGGTTTGCGTGTGGGCAGGTGTCCATTGATTTGTCTGGACTCTAATTCAAATAGTCTGTTCCTCTCAAACTTGATGACAATGTTTTGGGGCTTTTATTTCATTTCACAATTTATGTTTGTCATTGTCATTTACCACAACTCCGACATGCATATTTTGTGACAGATTGGCACTCTGTAACTATTGATGGGATTTCAATGAAATTTCAATGTAGACTTGTGAGCACCAAACGTAGTTTCGAACATTGGTAGCACATACTATTACCCTTTGATTGTTTTACTCATACTTTCTGTTGTCAGCGCTATATTTCTCTGTAACCTTTTGTGGGATTTCAATGAAACGTGATAAATACTGAAGGTTATGCTAGTATCTAGAGGTATTTGTGACCTTTAGGGATAGTGAGGGATCTTCAGGGATATTGTCTATCCTTCAGGGATAGTTATATACCTTCAGGGATAGTGGGTGACCATCAGGGATAGTGGGTGACCTTCAGGGATAGTGGGTGACCTTCAGGAATAGTGAGAGACCTTAAGGAATAGTCATTAGTGTGTGACCTTCAGAGATAGTGGGTGACGTTCAGGGATAGTGGGTGACCTTCAGGGGTAGTGTGTGACCTTTAGGGATAGTGAGTTACTTTCAGGGATAGTGGGTGACCTTCAGGGGTAGTGTGTGACCTTTAGGGATAGTGTGTAACCTTCGGAGATAGTGGGTGACCTTCAGGGGTAGTGTGTGACCTTTAGGGATAGTGTGTAACCTTCGGAGATAGTGGGTGACCTTCAGGGATAGTGGGTGACCTTCAGGGATAGTGGATGATTTTTAGGGATAGTGGGTGACATTCAGGGATAGTGAGAGACCTTCAGGGATAGTGGGTGACCTTCAGGGATAGTGGGTGACCTTCAGGGATAGTAGGTGACATTCAGGGATATTGGGTGACCTTCAGGGATAGGGGTGACATTTAGGGATAGTGGGTGACATTCAGAGATAGTAGGTGACCTCCACGAATAGTGGGTGACCTTCAGGGATAGGTGTATTAGTTACAGAATTGCTTAAAAAGGAGGATATCGGTATTAGCTGCAACTTGACCCAATCATCGGTCTTAATAGGGGGTGTTGCTCTTCTGAAATACTGACAATGTCATCATGTTTCTTGTTGATGGGTTGTAAGTCAAATAATTTGTTTGCTATCAATGCTATTGCCAAGAAATTTTGCACATTTACATCATTTAAGTCTACATGACTAGCTAGATTTCTAGACAAGTGGCATAACTTGAGGAGGAATTACATTGTCCCTTTCAGTGAAAGCTCTTGTTATCTATGTCCATGTATCATTGACATTAAGCTTTTGTTATTCATCTACATCTCTTTAAGTTCAAACATTATTATCATAGCATTTTGTTAAACGTTTTTAAAATTTCTACTTTGGAATAATCTTAAATCTGTGGACATGAATTATAAATCTGATGTATTGTTTCTTTCTTCATTTCTATTTAACAACATTCAGGTAGTAATGGATATTTGTCATACAACATTTGCTTGCTTGCTTGCATTACAGCTTCCTCATATAGCCATTCAAATATGCTTTATTTCATGAAAATCACTGAATCATTTTATTTACAGATTTCAATGTGTGTTTGCTTGGGCCAGACATACAACAGGCTCTGCAGTCTCGTATTGATTGTAACATTACACATGCTCACATGATCGTAACTTTCAGAAAGTTTCTTAACTTATGTCCGTTATGAAAGAGAATTGTTTTATTGTTTGTTTATAATTGTCTTAATTGTTCTGACTTTTTTCTAAGTCTGCGTAGAATAGAATTATCTGGAGTTGTTTAACTACTTTATTTACATATCTTTTTCTTGCTGTTTGGTTTTGAAGATCTTTTAAATAATTCTCATATGTGATACTTTAAACTCTAGAATAATGAAGATAGTATTTAAATTGAAACAAGTTGAATGTATGAGTATTAGTTGATTATTATTACACTGAAATGTTAGCATTTAATGTGTGTTCCTTTCATTTATGTTTCACTGATGATGAGGTTTTTACAGCTTTTACAATTTTTTCCAGTAATTTCTGGCAATATGAGCCAGATAACTGGCGCCCAATAAACTTTGCTTACTTTAATACTTGGTCACTTTTGTGACCTTGATATCATGTTCTTTTGTGACCTTGATATCATGTTTTTTTGTGACCTTGATATCATGTTTTTTTGTGACCTTGATATCATGTTATTTGAACCTCTGATCTGGAAACAACCATTATACTAACTACTTGTAACTTAATCCAGGAACGTTGATTTATTGTTATTTGTAGAATGCCATGTCTATCCTCGCATATTATGTTGAAGGCAGTTTAATTATTTGCTCCAGTAATTCTGTATTTCACATACCATAGTATTCTTCAGTTGTTTGCATTCCATCTTATGTTTCTTTTTGTGTGTATGCGAAAGTTTCTTTGTTGTTTAGTTGTTGTCATTAAAACGTGTTATGACATTTTCATATATTTAGTTCGTGGAAACATTTGCTATAAAACGTACAGGCTATGAGATAAAGTTGCCTTGAATTTTCCATAAGATTTTTTGTCATGTAAACCACCATTGATTTATTTGATGTGTTATTTGTTAATACGGACCATCTGTTAGCTTGTGGCATTGACATACGCTTATTAGCATGGTTCTGGCCACTTCTTACCAATATAACACTCTACAGACTCAACAAGAATGCACTGTATTTAATTCATTATAATTGATTGCAATTAATTTTTTATCAAAATCTGCCTTTGCATGTTTGCAAAAAAAGCAAACTCCTTAGAATTTTTTGCATGAAAAAATGTGTACAAAATGTTGCACCATTCTGAGCTTAAATACATTTGTTGTTTATTATTTTACTATCACAATTCAGGATTCACGCCTTGTTTGTTTACTGACCGCGCGTGTAGTGCAGACTTTGAGATATACATGTTGATCATGTGATCTGTTATGCTGTAAGCTTGTAACAAGCAACATGATATCTGATACTTTTTGAAATTCATTTATTTAACAGATGTTGTGAGGGGTGCCTTCCCAAACTCGTATAGTTATACTGTGTTTGTTTGCTTTTGTCTCTCCCACATTTGTATCTGGCTGTTACTGATGTAATTCCTCTGTCTACATACATGTCGTGTTTGTCTGTCTGTTTGTCTGCCTGTTTTTAAGCTCACCTGTCAAGTATTGAAACAATGAGGTTTTGTGATTGCTCATTATTGTCTACGTCTGTCCCTCAATCAACAATGGCTTGTGCACACCACACTAAATAGAGATCACAGTTCAAATCATGTCTGTTAAATGTTAAAACAAGGTCACCAAAATAAACCAAACTAAAAGCTTGAGATTACTCAAGATGCCACCAGTCCTGTTTGCTCCAATCTTCTTGAAACTTGAATAAGAATGATTGTCTCAAAAAAGTCTTGATGATATGATGAGTTCGAGACTGGCCAGCTGGGTCATGTGGGGACAAAACTAGGTCACCAGGTCAAATAAAAGTAAAAACTTGTTTACACTTGGCAATGTAAAGGTCACAGTTTTAATTTGATCTTTATTTAACCTGTCTATAATACCTAGGCCAAGTTTGAAACATGAGTAGTCAGGGGTAAAAAACAAGGTTACCTATTTAACTGGAAGAAAACCTTGTTTTTACTTTAGTGGTCACAATTTTGATTATTGTTTTATGAAACCTAATGATACTCTGTATAATAAAGTTCACTATACTCAGGTTCTTCTCAGGTAAAATACTAGGATCTTCAGACAGGGTATTCTCGGGTAAAATACTAGGGTCTCCAGGCAGGGTCTTCTCGGGTAAAATACTAGGGTCTTCAGACAGGGTCTTCTCGGGTAAAATACTAGGGTCTTCAGACAGGGTCTTCTCGGGTAAAATACTAGGGTCTCCAGGTCTTCTCAGGTAAAATACTAGGGTCTCCAGGTCTTCTCGGGTATACTAGGGTCTCCAGAAAGGGTCTTCTCAGGTAAAATACTAGGGTCTCCAGGTCTTCTCAGGTATACTAGGGTCTCAAGGCAGGGTCTTCTCGGGTAAAATACTAGGGTCTCCACTGGTCTTCTCGGGTAAAATACTAGGGTCTCCAGGTTTTCTCGGGTATACTAGGGTCTCCAGACAGGGTCTTCTCGGATAGAATACTAGGGTCCTCATGCAGGGTCTTCTCGGGTAAAATACTAGGGTCTTCAGACAGGGTCTTCTCAAGTTAAATACTAGGGCCTTTATGCAGGGTCTTT
The DNA here is from genome assembly GCA_947247005.1 of Spisula solida. NCBI lineage: Eukaryota > Metazoa > Mollusca > Bivalvia > Venerida > Mactridae > Spisula > Spisula solida. The sequence continues at coordinate 33,976,406 of OX365947.1, read as the reverse complement.
TTGAGTAAAGTACTAAGGTCACCAGGCAGGATCTTCTGGGATAAAATATTAGGGTCTCCAGGCCAAATAAAGGAAAATTCTCCAGCTCAAACAAGCTTATAGAAAAATCATAACATTGCCTCATACTTTTACAATCACTTGGTATTTGTCATAAAGGAAATCATTTTACAATCTTATACTGTAAAATCATTATTTTTCGAGGGATTTGAATGTTCGTTGATTTTGTTGTTGCACTCCACCACGAAATCTAATCCCCATGATTAATTGACCTCTCAAATATCGAACATGGGTTTATCCTTTCATGTTTTGTAAACCACAAATTTACGACCCCGCGAAAATGCATTTTTATCAACGTCCATGAAATTTAATAACCACGAAAATGTGACTGTGATCTTATAGTAGTCTACTTTGTGAAGATTCATCAGGTGAGCCACCTGGTGGCCATTTTGGTCCTCATGTTATTATCCGGTAATACTTCTCAATAAATTAGAATCTGTTTGTCACTCTTCTACGTATAATGGTTTGCTTGTATTTATATTACCAATAAAACATTTCTCTTTCATACATTGGACATGAAAATCTTGTTACTAAGGTTACTGTATGGTTTGCAGAATTATCTCTTTGAGTCCATAGCATGTGTAAAATTCTCAAAATTCAGTAAAAAATAAAACCAGTAAAATATACTAGCATTTGATTCAATGAAAAATTAACACATTTTTATGCCTCCCATCTTTGATGAGGGGGCACATTGCTTTGCACATGTCTGTTGGGCTTTTGGCTGGTAGACCTGACTCAACGACTCATAAAACAGTTTGGCCCAGAATCTTCAAACTTTGCATGGAGGTTAGGCATTAACAGTAGATGAACCATATTGATTTTGAGGTCAGAAGGTCAAATGTCATAGTCACCATGACCTTCACCTTACTGACTATGAGGCTGCCATAGGGGCCGTACTTGTTTTAAATCTGTTTATATGTTACTAGATTTTTGATAGTGTTCAATATGTATACCTTGTATACTCATAGTGGAAATGTCTGATGAATATATACATAATTATACACAACAAGTTAAGACAATGACTAGATTATTTGCCTTAAGTTGCTAACTATGTGACATTTTGTTCTAATTTCAGGAGAACCTGGCATACCATTGATTACGTCAAGGGCTAATTCACAGAAGGCAACTGTACTTACAGTACAATGGGATAAACCTAGCGATGGTGGCAGTGTTATATTAGGTTATGTCATTCAATATAGAAAGGTAATTTATATTATTATGCCCTGGGCCTCCATACGAAGAATGGGCAGGCATTTACTTTAACCCCTGTAAATGTGTCCGTCTGGGTTTCCCTCTGTTTTGATATCTTTTACGCTCAAAAGGTCTGCCATTTCTGGATGTATTATGAAGTTACCTGGTCGAAAAGTTCACCATCTTGAGATTATGGTACGTGGCGTGTGCAAGATGCACAAATTCTCACCACAACAAGAAAAAGACCTAGGGTCCTAGCTCAAAGTTCAAAGTCAAATTAACTTAGAAGTTATGAAATTGAGAAAATCATGTCCACTTTATTAATTCATTCTTTCTTACGGAATTTTGAAATAATTTGGTACAAATGTTCAGCATATCAAAATGATGTGTCTTGCACATGACCAATATCACTACCTCAAAGGTCAAGACCACACTTAAAGGATAAAGGTGGCTGCAGTATATACAAGGAATTATGCACAACAGAATTAATTTAACCTCATATTTCATCATTTTAAACTTTCTCTGACAAACACCCATTGGGGGTGCATAACATGTGTCTGACGGCTTCTAGGTGTTCTTCCCTTCACACATTGTTCCATATTTGCTGCATTAGGAAGAATTATCATTTCTGCACGTAAGAAAAGTTATTTGATGAAAAAGAAAAAAATCAAAGAATTGACAAAGTAATATGGTCATTTGTAGTTCCCTTATCTAAATTTTAATAATAAAATAATTTTGAAACCTAGTTAAGGTGAAGGGATTGTGTGCTTATTGCACCTGAAACAGACTTGCGACTCGTTTTCAGGATTGGGCATTAATGCCTCTTCTAGATTTGCACTACAAGCTTCACATTTGATTTTACAGGTTAATGTAAGGGTGAACAATACCAGCCCAAATAAAGACTATGAATTGAATCGAGCAGAAACTGACTGGATTAAAGTAGAAACAAAGAATCGGCAAATAGACTTGAGGGGACTTATTCCTGGAATGTTTTACCAAGTGGAAGTACGTGCTAAAAATGGAAAGGGTTTAAGTACTGCTGGTATGAGGATCTTTAAAATGCTAACTGGTAAGTACAGATTGCCATTTAATTGTTGTAACTTTCCTACGTCTCGTATCAATTTTACCTTTTTTACATGCCAATGTGTATAAGGTGTTATTTTTTGTAACCTATGTGGTAAAGTGTTTCCGATTTGTGTTTACGGGAGTTTTCAGTCAGTAGCCAAGGTTACCAAGTTAGTGTAATTAAAGAGACTGGATTTTAAATGCACATACATGCTTGCCCTAATATGATCTACTTGGAAACAATTCAGGCATTAAAATTTTAACTGACATTTAAGTTAAACAGCTCAGAATTTCATTGTTATGCAAATTTAATTTACAAGTTTGACATATATTGACTTTTGCGACTGTTTCATCGTTTAGATGCTTAAAGACATTTTTGTCTAGATGCTTGCCAATTTTCAAATTAGCTTGTTAGGATTAGGTCTGACATGCATAGGAATGTTTTAATTTAAACCAATTGCAATCGTTCGAGTATATAAGATGCATTGTGGCATTGTTTGTTCATTAAGTCTTAGCTTGTTTTCCTTAATAATTGGTCAAAGTTCAATGAATAGTTGGTACCAAGCCTAGTTGTGCATATTGTCAGGAACTTTATATCAGATTATTATTGTCAGAGTTATGGCCCTTTGTGGGAGACATACATTGTGTTAAAAACCTTCTATTTGATCTATAGCTACTGTTGACTCAGGTAATTGTACAAAACATGATAATTAAATAACGCTCATATTGCTGAATTCTAATTAACATCATTTTGTTAAGAAGGAAACAATCTGTGCATGATTGTGCATTTTAGTAGCAGATAAATATGAAAACAAAAATGGAATAATATGTTCACAATTTTGAATTCTATGTAATCAAGCATCAATCTGTATTTTTGAGTTTGGTACAAAAAGTGATGCTTGGTATAGGCTCGTATACACAGGATGCAGCAATCTTCTTAATTGAAATCTTCTAAGGGAGTAATTAAGTGTGTCTTGTACTCGAACGATTATGTTAGTTTAAAAGTCAGAAAAAGGGAAAGTTTCTTGGAGTTCACAGTGCACATGTTTATACAGAGGATGACATTGTCAGTAAATTGGATTAGTTTCTGATTTTTTCCACGCTGTCAGATTAAAATTGCTGAATTTTTCCATTAAGTTTCTAACATAATATCCGGAAATCAGATTTCACATTATATGTCTTTCGTCTTTATGACTTTGGTTATGTAACCATGTCTAAATTCAGACTACACAACATTTCATCAGTCGTTTTTGTCAGAAATCTCAGAAAAAACACAATAATATGATCTGGTCTAAGATTAGCCTTTTCGTAGGAAATCAATTTCCATTTGTAATAGTAAGAAAAAGAAGAAAAAGATAAATTAACGTAATTCATTAACTTGCCTATATTTCTAAGTTTTAAGCCAAATAATGAAAAGAACAAGCTTGTCCGACTGAGACTATTAAGATGTTTCCTACATGAATTTGTGCATGTATGTTGTATGCAGAAATTCAGTGATAAGTAATTACTGGGCCATAACGAGTATTATAAGTTTAATAAGACTGTTTACTGTGTGCACTTATTACTGTATCGTAGATGTTAGGGAACTATAGAGGAAGTGGGACTTCATTCCTACATATTCATCCTGATACACCACTGAATTCTGCATATTAAAGGCAAACAACTGTCACCCATTCCAGAAATTTACTTTGATTGGCATAAGAGCCATGATTTGATTGGTTTATTCATACATCAGCAAAACCAACTTGAGACCCACATAAATTACATGAGGGATCCACAACATGTTCTGTCGTCCTCAGTTTCGAAAAATGAGGAGATTCCGATTAATTAATATTCTATCAACTCACATTTCTTTAACATGTTGGGGGGGGGGGGGGGGGGCAAAAAAGTTCTGTTGGCCCTACTTCTATAATTATAATACGAGTGACAAAACTTCCAGAAGAATTAGGAAACATGAATGATTCAGCTGTTGCCCTTATTCTAGAATATTAGGGGGTATAAATTTTTCTAGTAGTCACAACTATCGATATATGTAAAACATTATCACTGTTTCTATATCTGGCCAAGTCATAGACAATATAATTTGACTCAAGAGTTTCATTTGGCAACAATTTTCAACAGTAGGGTCTATGTAGCCTAATCTAGGAGTGTTTTAGTGGTACTATGTTTAGTTTTTGTCTTATTGTCAACTGTGTGATGGCTGCATTTTCAGCGGAAGCCGTGCCTGGCGCCAGTACTGGTAAGGGTTACACCATCTTCCAAAACTTTTGCATTTTGACTATTGTATGTTGTCATTTTCTTGTATATGTGTTATGAGACAAAATGTGAATCTGGGGATGTGTTTATATGTGTCATTTATTTATCAACATTCTTATAAATGCTTGTTTTACTAGGTGTTTTGAAATGATATGTGATTCTTGTATGAATTTGGATAATTCCTGGTATGATGAGATGTACACAGATTTATTGTACAGACAACACAAGGATAAGTTTGTAATAGACATGCTTCTGGAATGATATCATGATTGTTGTAAGCAAGATTTTAGGTGGTCAGCCAATGAAAACATGTTTTGCACACCATTGGTCATTTTCAGCATATGAAAACTTGTTTTACACACCATTGGCCAATATCAGCCAACGAAAACATGTTTTACACAACATTGGCCAATATCAGCCAATGAAAATGTGTTTTACACACCATTGGCCTATATCAGCCAATGAAAACCTGTTTTACACACCATTGGCCAATATCAGCCAATGAAAACCTGTTTTACATGCCATTGGCCAATATCAGCCAATGAAAACCTGTTTTACACACCATTGGCCAATATCAGCCAATGAAAACCTGTTTTACACACCATTGGCCAATATCAGCCAATGAAAACCTGTTTTACACGCCATTGGCCAATATCAGCCAATGAAAACCTGTTTTACATGCCATTGGCCAATATCAGCCAATGAAAACCTGTTTTACATGCCTTTGGCCAATATCAGCCAATAAAAACCTGTTTTACATGCCATTGGCTACGTGATAGTGAGTACACTGTGCGTTGAACACACCAAACAACTTTGAATCATTATCAATAGGACATTGATATTTGTATATCTAGGTTAGAAAGTATTACACATAAATACAATGTTTTTCATCCTGTGAAGAACTAGAAGTGTGTAAATGTATCAAGAAGCTGTATAAGAGACTTAAAGCATTCAGACAGTTTGTAGATTATGATATGTTAGATGATTGAAAATTCATATACAAATATATGACTTCGTACAAACAATAGATGGATCTTAAATGATTAATGCTGATAATCAAATTATTCAGTCAGTTATGTTACTTACTGTAAAATCACATATTTTCGTGGGTATTTAATTTCGTGAATTTTGATAAAAGTCTATTTATTTTCGTGGGTCGTAAATTCGTGGATGACAAAACATGGAAGGATAAATCCATGTTCGATATTTGAGAGGTTGATTAGTCGTGGGGATTAGATTTCATTGTCGACTTTAACAACGAAATCAATGAAAATTCATCTCCCTTGAAAAATAATGATTTTACAGTATAACTGTATGGAATTTGTGGAAATATCAGCAATAATGCTTGAAATATAAATTCTGAATAGTACATTTTAGCCCCATGTTTCTAAACTGAGTTTATATACCAAACTGAGGATGCAGCCTTGTCTGTGAATATTATTTCTGTAAGTTATTTAAAACAAACCAGGCTTTATAGGTTTAGTGAATCAAACTATTGGAGACTTAAGCTTAGGTGAACAACATTATAGGATACGATTAGAGAAACAACCAATAGGATACTTTAGACTAGAGAACTGACAAATCAGAGACTTTAGATTATAGTACCAACCAATCTGAGACTTTGGATTTGAGAACTGACAATAAAAATATTTAGATGAGAGGACCGACCAATCAGAGGCTTTAGATTCCAGAACTGACCAATCAGATACTTCAGATTCAAGAACTGACCAATCAGAGTCTTTAGATTCAAGAACTGACCAATCAGAGGCTTTATATTCAACAACTGACCAACCAGAGACTTTAAATTCAAGAACGGACCAATCAGAGGCTTTAGATAAGAGAACTGACCAATCATAGGCTTAGATTAGAAAGTACCAACAAATGAGAGGCTTTAGATCATAGAATCAACCAGAGGCTTTAGATCATAGAATCCACCAGAGGCTTTAGATTAGAGAATCAACCATAATTGGAGGATTTAGTTTCAAGAAACAACTTAAAGATTGGTACACAGACCAGAATGTGTGTACAATTAATGAGTGCAAAAGTCAATTGGTAATCGGCAGAAAATACTAATTAGAATTACAATTTTCCCTAATTTTTATTAAATAAATCATCCCTGCATTCAACGAAGAATTACGTGATGCACATTTCGTACCTGGTATGTAACAGGTACGAAACAGTGCGTCACGTAATTCTTCATTGAATGCAGGGCATATTTTAAATTTTAACTTGATCTTAATTGCATTTTTGTACCATAGACTGCTTTATATTGATAGAATGTGAGATGAATTCCTAACTCCCTTGTTTGTGAATAATTATGGTGAATATTCAGATATTCTGCTAAATTCTAGTTTTTTGTGTGCAATGGTTGATGCAAAGGAATAAGTGAATTCAGATATCTGTCAGAGCTGTTACGGAAGAAATTAACATATTTCCAATATTTCTTCATGTCTCTTCTATGGCAGTCATTAATGTCACCAGAATTCCAAATATCTGTACACACACCGACTGTTTATATGCTGCTGGCTTAGAATTAGAAAGTCATAAGTACACAAATCAATATTTTGAGAAAACAAGAAAAAACAACTGTCTGAAAATTACTGACTCAAATTACCTACGGAAAAAAAAGTTTTTTTAACTTCAGTTTGGTCAATGGTTTTCATGAAAATAGGCTCATACGAAGTGCCTTGAGATGCAGAATTCCAAAGCCAGCGATGTGTTGTATGACATCCCATTATTTTCATTTTATTGATTTTTCCAATCTGTGATGATTACCTGGCTTTTAGATCTGACTAGTTTAATTTGAGTTACTGTGTTTTATGACCCTATAGATACACACTGAAAGTGATCTCCTGCTGATATCATGCTGTTTCTTCTATGAAGTTCTGGGTACTGTTTTATCAAAGTAGTTATGGAAGTCATAAATTTACGATCAAATTTAAAATTGAGATCTGCAGCAGGAATTTTATTCATCATCAATGAAACCATATATAGCAGGGTTTGTAGCAAATTGTTGGTGAGATGATCAAGTCTTAATGAATTGGAAAGATTGGACATTGAAGTGAGCTTTATGAAGACCTTGACCTGTGCTGTGCATATGCAGCAAACAAATAGTTGCAATGAAATCATCATGTTGTTCTCGTGCAATGAAATCATCATGTTGTTCTCGTGCAATGAAATCATCATGTTGTTCTCGTGCAATGAAATCATCATGTTGTTCTCGTGCAATGAAATCATCATGTTGTTCTCGTGCAATGAAATCATCATGTTGTTCTCGTGCAATGAAATCATCATGTTGTTCTCGTTCAATGAAATCATCATGTTGTTCTCGTGCAATGAAATCATCATGTTGTTCTCGTGCAATGAAATCATCATGTTGTTCTCGTGCAATGAAATCATCATGTTGTTCTCGCGCAATGAAATCATCATGTTGTTCTCGTGCAAAGATTAGTGAAGGGTGCATGATGACATAATTATATTATTGCCAGGCAATGGATTTAATAATAATAATAATAAAGACTTTATTGGTACTTATTCTCTATTTCTGAAGTTTTCTGTACTGTTGATTATCTGACTGGTTTGATGTAGGATGTTGTAGATCGAATTAAGGATTTATCTATTTGATGTTTAGGAGCCAAATTCTTCCAAGTGTAGTTATTGATGTGAACATATGATAACCTGGAAATATATTGTGTATATTGTTTTAACATTTTCCGATGTATAAAACACCACAATGCCTCATAGCAATAACCTCATAATTCTTTTTTCTCACTTTGATAATGTTACATTTCGTATATAGAATTTCTTGTAAGTACATTTATTCTTTCACGTTCAAAAATTCCAAAAGATGTCATTCGTGATCAGTAATATCAATGTCTGATAGTCATAATAAGCTTCTTGTCCATTTGGTTTGAAAAAATGAATCTATTATTTTTATGGTTCTTAAAATGTAACAACCAGATGCATAGTTATGGATATATGGTTGAAAAAAACCCAACTTATACAGACATTGATCTTGGTACTTATTACAGAACTCTATTTTTGAAATTTTCTGTCCTGTAGATTATCCAACTAGTTAAATGTTGGGGATTGAAGCAGGATTTATCTATTTGAAAACGCTTACCTCGCTATCTAGCGAAATTATTGTGAAACCTTATCAATATTCATGATGCTCAGCTTATCTTTTACGAGCGCTGTTGTAATCGATCCATTTCCAAAATGTCGGCAAGTGTTTGTGACCTTTTCATCGGTCACACTTAGGTTTTGTTGATTGTATACAACTTGATTTAGAAAATGAAGCACATTTGGCAAGTTATGATAAAGTTTGGACAATATTACAACATTACAGAAAAAAATACAGTAAAACATACCGTATGACCTCTCCAAAAATAGGACAAGCCAGTAATAACGGGCAAGTTTTGAGAGAATTAAAAGTAAATACCAATTTTAATATCAATGAATTAAAAGTCTTCTTTTAGACTCGCATCTGTTTAGTAAACTGTACACTCATGATTTCCCCAGTCAGTGAGTCACAATTTCTGCTGTAACACTTGGCACTGATGGCAGCCACAGCTTTTGACCCTCGGAGGTACCCATTCATACACCTGGGAAACGGAGCATTTTGGTTGATTCTTGTTAATTCTCAAAGCATTCCCCACATCTAGATCACCCGGCTTCCCAGAAGATTAGAAGATTTTCTCTGTTGTTTATTGACTTAAATCTTCATAAAGTATGACCACCCTGCTGTAATAAGTATGGACAGCCATTTATTGCCAGTATGACCACTTAGCTATAGTATGGACAGCCATTTATTATTAGGCCAACCTGCTATAGTATGGACAGCCATTTACTATCAGGCCAACCTGAGTGATGATTCTATTATTTTTTCCATTAAAGTTTCATTGTACATGAAATACTAGTTGTAAACAGTCAGCAATGTGCTGTTTTACTTATTTTTCGAAAGATTTTATAGACATTTGATCATAACATCAGTAAAAAATTTGATTGATTTCTTTTCATATATATTTTGCACCCAGTTATATCATTATATATATTGGTATGTTTTAGTTGATTTGTTTAACAATTAAGAAGTCAGAAATGCTAGGTGCTGAAACATTTCTATTGCATGTGGTCTGTAGTTCTTGCTTTATCTTATTTTTATACATTATAATTTTGCATGCATGGTATGTGCATTACGATTCTGTTTATATAGACAGGTCTTGTGCATGAGTTTTAAGTTTCATTTCCCTGTTTTGAGATTTATTTATTTGATTTATATTAAGTTAAGTTTTATATTACAAACCTGATTATTGGGTGTCGAGGTTCAACTGGGTAAACAAAGTTATCCTATACTGGTTGAATCTGAGTCATGACCCACCTGCAGGGCCACCTTCTTGATTTTATGTTATATATTTTTCTATTCCTGTTTGGTTTATTACTGTTACAGTCACCCACCTAAACCTTGTTTGCTATAACCTGCAAAAAGATTATATTAAGTCAGACAGGGAAGGCAGCACCCAACTTAACCAGCCAAGCACAGAAAACATTAAAAACACACAAAACACAGTGCCCAACTGAACCAACCAAGCACAGGAAACATAAAACACACAAAGACACAATGCCCAACTAAACAAGCGCAGATCCGCCCAAGTCCAAGCTGTCGAAAAGTATAATAAATTATAACTAGCCGAATGACCCAGTTTCCACAGCAAAAGGACTATAATGCCTAGTTTTAGCTGTCAGAAAACTTAAAACGAAGAAGTTCAATATTGGTCAGGAGTAATACATAGCATAATGATGACAATTTTCTATCTTGATTGCCTTTGGTTATTGTCCATGTACTGTCAGGTCTTGATTCAACAACGCTGGTAACGTTCCCAAACAAAATGTTGTTATAAAGAACTTGTCAGTGTTCTGAATTTCACTGGTGCCTAGAATTTTGATTTGGAAGATATCAATTAATTACGCATACATAATCTATTACGTAATTAAATTGACATATTCAGCAAAATCAGCAGTATAAAATTATTATGCTTACATAAAAATAATATTTAAAATAATAAGTGATGCCTCAAGAAAGCTCCAAATAAAGTTCGTCCGAATTTAAAAGTGTCCGGACACTACTACAATAACCTATAAAAATATTACGCCCTAGAGAATAAAACGGTAATTCATTTTGTCGTAAATGTTACCATATTATTGTCTTTAAGAATTGGTGAATTCATATATTAAGTAATAAATTAAACATTGTTTATTTTGCAAAGATTACGATTTCGAAATACAAATATCTGCGGTGACTTTGCTTATTTCCCTTCGTACAAATATCTGCGGTGACTTTGCTTATCTCCCATGATTACGAATGTGCGAGCTGTAGTACACAAAACTGAATGTAACTCTACTGTGCTGTTCAGGGTGTCAGGTTCCAGGATTATAATGAGAGCAGTTAGGATGTTTTTCACACATATCATTACATGGTTAGGCTACATGCTTAGGCGGTGACCGTATATAAAGCCGATATTTTAGGTGGGAAAATTAGTCCTTGGTCAATGTCAGAATATTGAGTATTTCATCATTTGGTGTCAGAGTCGATAGGTGAATATTCCGTTATAACGGATACAAATAACGTTGTTCAGAATTCGTCCTCATCAATTGGTGTCATTAAAACATATCGGGTGTCATTGTAATGAGACCTGACTGTATATATTCATGTTACATTCAAAGGCCAATCAGAATTGTATATATTCATGTTACATTCAAAGGCCAATCAGAATTGTATATATTCATGTTACATTCAAAGGCCAATCAGAATTGTATATATTCATATGTTACATTCAAAGGCCAATCAGAATTGTATATATTCATGTTGCATTCAAAGGCCAATCAGAATTGTATATATTCATGTTACATTCAAAGGCCAATCAGAATTGTATATATTCATGTTACATTCAAAGGCCAATCAGAATTGTATATATTCATGTTGCATTCAAAGGCCAATAAGAATTGTATATATTCATGTTACATTCAAAGGCCAATCAGAATTGTATATATTCATGTTGCATTCAAAGGTCAATCAGAATTGTATATATTCATGTTCCATTCAAAGGCCAATCAGAATCATTTAATGCTTTATTTGAAATTGCAATTTGAATGATTAATATAAACTAGTCTCAGAATCGTGTTAATTGAGCATATTCATGAGTGTCCATGAGATAATAATAATAATGATAATAATAATAATGATAGATACGATCAATTGTCTTCCCACTACCACCATATATAGACATTTGACATTTACAGTTTTTCATTCATGAACGGAGTGAAAATCATTATACAGTAATATTGTAACAAATGACATTGAAATAATATTCTGCATAATGATCTTAGAGAGTTAAGTCCCTATTATATTATCGGGGTATCTCGGAACAAACATAATCCTTGTTGACATGGGGTTATACCTAAAATTATGTAGTCAATTTCGCCGAAACGCCATACAGATATGGTCACGATCAGTGCTATATAATAACAGGAATGAAAGAAAGTTATTTTAAGGCCAATCTGTGTTATATTGTGCAGAATTTTCATTTGTTACTATTTATAGGCTAATTAAGGTACCTTACGGAAATGTAAAGATTGTACACTCCTCAAAGATTTATCTGGAAACAATAATCTCCGTTAAGAATGAGAAACTGCGATGAAACTAGCTGTACTGTGAGACAATGCCACTTGGATCTAGTGGGGCTGGTTGAACTTCTAAGCCTGCAGTGTTACTAAAATTTGAAAATCTGTTTCTGCTCAATAACATTAGTTAGGAAGGAGAAATTGTGATGTAACTGTTTGTGTAGGAGGTACGGTAGGTTGTCTGAGCTGAAAGATGGTGTCAAAGTCACTGATGCTAAAAAGGAAATCTGTTTCCCTCAATAACTTTAGGTAGGAAGGAGAAATTGTGATGTAACTTTTTGTGTAGGAGGTACGGAAGGTTGTCTGAGCTGAAAGATGGTGTCAAAGTCACTGATGCTAAAAAGGAAATCTGTTTCCCTCAATAACTTTAGGTAGAAATGTGACAAAGCGAGCATGGCGTCCATCTTGCGGTGCTCTTGTTTTAATGAAATGTTGCTAAAATGTTTCAATTATATATTATGGAAGCATGGCATGTTGGTTTGTTCCTGAGTAAAACATACATGTGGTATATGGTAATGACAATTTGTGAAAGATTTACTTGTATTTGTTCACTCAGATAACAAAAGAAGGCAATTATTACACCTCTCATACAGACTTCAATGTATTTCACATCCAAAACTGAGTAAATTGTGTTTAAAGGTGAACCTTTCTAGAAAAGGAAAGTTAGAAAAATAAAGTCTTGCAATCTATCAAAAAAAAACTAGGGAATTTAATGGGAGGAATGAAAAATATGATGTCATAATGACGTTGCTTATGAAAGATGGTTTGATATTTGGTTGTTTAGGAAAGATGGTTTGATATTTGCAAGCTGCGACCATGCTCCAGGGGTTTAAAGTGAGCTAGATTTGTACTACAGTGATCCTGGTTAGATTAGCTTTTGTGGTCAAGGTTAAAAATGAAATCGATGAAAATTCAACCCTCTCGATAAATAGTGATTTTAATGTTTAATTATGATATTATGACTTACACCCTTTAGATCACACAAATGTGTTTCCTTTTCATTGCTTTAAGTGGGGTTTGTTGTTATTTTATATTGCTTTAGTCCAAAGTTTGTTACTTATATTATTTATTTATTGCTTGATTTAGTTTGCTTTGTTAATTGATTCACTGACTTGTATATGTGTAATATGTGCTTTCAATCTTGTACTATATGTGCCTGTTTCATTGTACTGCATTTGATGGATGGACTTAACAAACATGTAACCCTTACCAGTGCGACAAAAGGCAACAATTGTGTATACCAATATAAATGCATTATATGTTACAATGTATTATATTCATATGTGTATTTTATATAGATAGCAAACAGTTCATGTATCAACAACATGCAATGAAAATACATGGCACCAGTCTATGTAGAGGATATGAAACAGTCTAAAGATATTGATGTTCCCATCTGTTTATGATAGTGGGAAAACATTGTCCCAGTCTGTTAATGATAGTTGGAAAACATTGTCCCAGTCTGCTTATGATGGTTGGAAAACATTGGCCCAGTCTGTTTATGATAGTTGGAAAACATTGTCCCAGTCTGTTTATGATGGTTGGAAAACATTGTCCCAGTCTGTTAATGTGGTGGGAAAACATTGTCCCAGTCTGTTAATGTGGTGGGAAAACATTGTCCCAGTCTGTTTATGATGGTTGGAAAACATTGTCCCAGTCTGTTTATGATAGTTGGAAAACATTGTCCCAGTCTGTTTATGATGGTTGGAAAACATTGTCCCTGTCTGTTTATGATGGTTGGAAAACATTGTCCCAGTCTGTTTATGATGGTTGGAAAACATTGTCCCAGTCTGTTTATGATGGTTGGAAAACATTGTCCCAGTCTGTTTATGATGGTTGGAAAACATTGTCCCAGTCTGTTTATGATGGTTGGAAAACATTGTCCCAGTCTGTTTATGATGGTTGGAAAACATTGTCCCAGTCTGTTTATGATGGTTGGAAAACATTGTCCCAGTCTGTTTATGATGGTTGGAAAACATTGTCCTAGTCTGTTAATGTGGTGGGAAACATTGTCCCAGTCAGTTAATGTGGTGGGAAACATTGTCCTAAGTCTGTTTATGATGGGCGGGAAACATTGTCCCTGTCTCTTTATGATAGGTGAGAAACATTTTCCCAGTCCGTTTATGATGGTTGGAAAACATTGTCCCAGTCTGTTAATGTGGTGGGAAACATTGTCCCTGTCTCTTTGTGATGGGTGGGAAACATTGTCCCAGTCTGTTTATGATGGTTGGAAAACATTGTCCCAGTCTGTTAATGTGGTGGGAAACATTGTCCCTGTCTCTTTGTGATGGGTGGGAAAACATTGTCCCAGTCTCTTTATGATGGGTGAGAAACATTGTCCAAGTCCGTTTATGGTGGTTGGAAAACATTGTCCCAGTCTGTTAATGTGGTGGGAAACATTGTCCCAGTCTGTTAATGTGGTGGGAAACATTGTCCCAGTCTGTTTATGATGGTTGGAAAACATTTCCCTAGTCTGTTTATATTTGGTGAAAGCATTTTCCTAGTCTGTTTATTTGGTGAACACATTTCCCCAGTATGTTTATAGGTGTGTTTAAATTAGGTGAAACATTGTCCCACTCTATTAATGATGGGGGTAAACATTTTCTCTGTCTAAATATGTGTTTATGCTGGGGTGAAATATAGTTCCAAAAAACATGGTCCCAGTCTGTTTATATTTGGTGAACACATTTCCACTGTCTGTTTATAAGTTGGTGAAAACATTGTCCTAGTCAGTTTTTGTGGTGGAAACATTGTTCCAGTCAGTTTTTGTGGTGGGAAAACATTGTCCCAGTCTGTTTGTGATGGTTGGAAAACATTGTCCCAGTCTGTTTATGATTGTTTGGAAACATTGTCCCTGTCTGTTTATATTTTGTGAAAACATTGTCCCAGTCTGTTAATGATGGTTTAAAAACATATTTGGTGAAAAAATTGTCCCAGTGTGTTTTAAGTTGGTGAATACATTGCCCCAGTATGTTTATATTTGTTGAAAACATTGTCCCAGTGTGTTTATATTTGGTGAACACATTGCCCCAGTATGTTTATATTTAGTGAAAACATTGTCCCTTGTCTGTTTATATTTTGTTAAAACATTGTCCCAGTTGGTTTATATTTGGTGAAAACATTGTCCCAGTGTGGTTATATTTGTTTAAAGCAATGGAAAAATTGTTTGAGTCAAATACTGGGGCCACATTTTCTTAGCACTCAGCATAAATAGAATATTACAATGGTGTATGGTTTCTGTCTGATTATGGTTTTAGAAAACATGGTCCCTGTGTCTGGTTATGTTTGTTGGTCTTGTTGATGGTGGTTGAAAACATTGTCCTAGTCTGTTAATAAGATGAACCTTTAATGTAGGGATCCAGATTTAGTTGTCTTTAGTAATTGTCAGTGTTCGGGTAACATTGTAAGATAATTGTCAATGTTTGATCCCGGTAGGTAATTGTTAGAATAATAAAGATGTCTTATTTCTACAATAATCATTTCTTACTTCTTCACTCTGTTAAATCAATTCTGTTGGCATGGAGACTTAACCTGTGATTTGGTGACTTTGTAAGAATATGCTGACGTAATTGTTCACAAGATATAGATTCAGGTTCGAGGAATATCTAGTGTGTGTGTGTGCATGCTTTGCCCTCCTCTTTATATTGGTATTCATATAAGTAAGTTCTGATGGCCATCAAAAGATATAAAAATAGTAATACATTTTATACATGTTAACAAGAATTGCAGGGAAACAGAAAATTGTACACATTTTATTTCTCCATAATTATTCCATATTCAAAAAGTTAAGGTAACCATTATACCGACCATCATAATTAACATATTTGCTCCTAAAATCTTGAAACTTCCACTAGAATTAATAATTATATGATAACTTACTTCTTTGTGCTTAAGAAATGCATTGCATCTCTGGTAAGCATATTAAATTTACATACAATACCATGCTAACTGAGATTCCGTCTATCGGGCGTATAATCAACTCTAGAATGTCTTGTGCATAAAGAACGAATTACAAGCGACATGCTCAGTTCTATGATCGCCAGATTCTAGGAACTGTTTCTTAAACCTTTCCCTGGAACATCAAGTCTTTGCAATTTATGATGATTGATTGTCTGTTCTCAATACAATGCTACTCGGACATCAATAGTACTTCTCTATATGAATGGGAAATTGTCCTGAAATGAATTCATATTGCTGTTTTATATAAATAGTTAGTCCAGTATATTGTACAATCCAATATATCAAGTTTGTTATACTAGCGGGTTGCTTTTTCTCCTCTATGATTGATATCTTAATGATTAGTTTTCAGAATCTTACAATATTCGTGAATAATTACACATAAGCTGCTGACACTGTGCCAATCCAATGTCAGAAAAAGGGATTATTCTCTGCCCTCTTTATGACTTTCATTTATCTTTCAAAATGAATGGCAATGTTATACTTTTTGGTACCAGCAAAGTGAGTTTCTTAAAGAGTCCAGTAAAGTAAAGAGGGTGTTGTTAATTGGGTGTCACAGAGTCCAGTAAAGTGAGTTGGGTGTAAGAGTTCTGTAATATGAAGTTGGTGTTGTTAATTGGGTGTCTGGGTCCAGTAAAAATAATTGGGTGTCGTTAATTGGGTGTTGGAGTCCTGGAGTCCTGGAGTTCTGTATAGAGTCCAATAAAAGTTAGTTACTACCAGTCAGGTATCAGAGCTTGATTGTATATGCCTGGACATTAACTTGTCTAGAATGCAGTTGTGTGACACTAATTAAAGGTTATGTTTTTTGCAACAATTTTGGAAATGGGTAAATTATATATCATATAATAATGATAATGTGTCTCGACCAGCTACCCAGATAGTTCTACTTGGATTCACTGCAAAGTTGATACTATAATTGAGAGATGTTGTTGGTACATGAATGGTGCTATGAATCTACTGTATGAAATGTGTATGCCTGCACTGACCCCTTTCATTCCCATTTTTCAGATCCCCGTTACAATCCAGCTACTGGTGGGGCCCCAAGAGTCGTAGCGGTGACCACTCCAGTGACAATACTCTCCTGTATTGCGGCTTTAACAGCATGCTTGATGTTCTCTGTGTAGTAAATCTTGTTGTTACGTGTCAACTTTCATTTACTTATAGCATCTAGTCATTTCTGCATTAACATTATATGTGGCAACTAAAATATATACAAAGTCGAGCTGTTATTCCACTCTGTTATTAAGTTGCTATCATATATAATGATAAATGTGTCTGAAAGTTTTACAGTATATTAAATATAGACAGATGCAAGTTCTGATGCTGCAGCATCTGAGGATGATATTACATGAAGACATATTGCACTTTGGAACATATTTACTATTGTCAAGATTTTGTACTTTTGTTTTTTATTCATTCTCTGTTCATTTATTCATTATTATTATCTTGGCTGTATGCAATACTGATTGGTTTGTTCACCATATTATTTTGTATATTTGATTTTTCACTTAACTTTAATGCACCAGTGTAACCATGGTTTCTTATGCTGTAACCATGATAAATGATGCTGTAACCATGGTTTCTTATGCTGCAACCATGGTATTTTTTGCTGTAAGTCTGTAACCATGGTTTCTTACACTGCAACCATGGTTGCTAAATGCTGTAACCATGGTTGTGTTACATAGCTGGTGACTAAGGTTACTTAATACTGTAACCATGTTCCATGGTCACTGAGAATGTAACCATGGTTTCAATGAACATGTTTATGGATATAATTATAGTGTTGTGACTTTTATTTTGACCTTATGTTTGGAATATTGTACCATGTGTTATGCCACATGTTAACATACAGCCTCTGATACCGGTCAATCAGGATCTATATAGATTAAACATTGTGTAACGTAACTTATATATATTTCAAGTTTGTAGTTTGAAAATAGGCTACTGCTCATGACTAGTATTACATCAAATGTTAGAGGAAAATAACTTATATTCTAATATTTTACCATATTAAGCAAATACTCCATGTGATAGACATTGAATTTGTTCTAAAGGTACCTGTTGATGACTGTAAACTGACCAATGCTGACAAACAAATGAGAATTCAAATTATCGAATGTATTAAATAACAATTTGATGTATTGGTCACTGGTGACTTTGAACTCTGAATTATTGATGATAATGATGTTGTATAATCTTAGTGACTAATACACTCGGGCCTAATATTAAGGATGTACTGTGTTAGATCAAGTCTTATTTAGTTGATTATATTATAGAGATTATAGTATGTAGAGACAATATGGTATACTCGTGTATTTATTCATATTTCTTGTATTTGACACAAAAATTCTGTTACTGATTCAAGCTTTATAACTGAGTTAAGTAATGTTAAAGTTTTGTGTGAAATATTTGAAATGTGTCGTGACCCACGGTACTGTTATTGGTATGTACACCTATTAGAATGATCATTATTCTGCATATTGTGTGAATGTGACATTTTGTACATATTTTACTCAAAAATTGTGTACATGTTACGTACATAGTAGCAAATATTATGAATTTGTCATCAAAGATTGTGATGTCATTTTCGACACAAATATGACTCAACTAATACTTATAGTTAACTATGTGGATAATAATTCCTGTTAATTATGACTGTTTCACCACACTTATGATAACAATGGTATGTAATTGTGTGTCACCCACATTATATCAATGCTATGTGATTTTCTAGCTTTAATTCTTGTATTCCTATTAATGCCATACATTATTACCTCCCTTCCCTACAGTGTAATTCTTTCCACCCCCTCGAAATGTCAGATATTCTTGTCAACTACCGTATTAACTTTATCGGAGAAATCAATAATACCTTCACATTTGGCAAACACTCATAGTCGTCTGCTTAAGGAAAGATTTTAGAAGTTTCATGGAACAAAATAAAGTCTGGTGGTTTTTTTTGCCTAAGTAAGCAAAATATGACTATTTGTGATTTAGAGAGTTTAGTTTAAACAAATCTGTTTAAGAGTATGAAATTTGATGATGATCCTTTCTTATAACTTTAACTATAAGGCAGAAATTATTTTCATTTTTTATACAATTTATAAAATTTGATGGTTATTGCAAAACTACTTAAAATGCTTTAGCACCAAAAATGAGGTAATATCTTTTTGTGCCAAACAATGGTCAGTAATAATGTAGATACATTGGTGTAGGTTTATTATACATACTCAGACAGTCTTTGTGGACATAACGTCACTTATATTAGCGTTTTATGTTGAACCTCATATTTCTTTGTCAGCAGAGTAGATCAATTTCTGTGAGGATAATTGTATACTGAGTTAAATAGAGCTTGCTGGTTGACATCACTATTGATCTCTAGAAACGTATGAATGTCTCATGTAAGCTACATAGTCATAGGTTGTGACTTGTAACACACACCATATTATATAGCTAGCTCTCATATAATATGCATAAAGCTTGTTGAGTCAGTGTATTGCACAATCTATGAGTCTTAGAGCATAGAAACAAGGTCTGACTTGATACATGACAAGAGTATTCCACAATCCATTGAGTCTTGAAGCATGGGATCAAGTTTTGTCTTGATATATGAGTATTGCACAATCCGTAGCTATTGATTAATTGTTATATATGGCATTCTATTGTGGTGACAGTTTATTTATAAAAATAATGCCTGTTATTTCTGTAAGTAGAATTTCTAGATAGATGTTCATATTTAGTTAAATCTAAAATTTTAAGGAAAAATGGTTTGATGCTAAGTGTCAGCTTGGGAAGGTTTTGACAAATTTGAGAAGGGAATGAGGCAGTGAATATTTTGTTAGTAATACATTGTTAGTCGTCTTCATTTTTCATCTTTCACTTATTTTGTATTTGACATCTCAGTCATAATGAACAAAAAGAAGAAATCCATTTTGTGTATCTTTTGTGACAAATTGTATATTACGGTACATGTTCTTAATAGCTTGTCTGTATGGTGGTTTGTAGTTATGGATTGCATAATAGGCAAAATTGGAGTTATACTGCTAAGGGAGAAAACTAATATGAGGGAACTCCAGTTGATCCAGGGGTTCAAGGGAGGGAACTCCAGTTAACTGTTGATTCAGGGGAGGGAACTCCAGTTGATTGTTGATTCAGGGGAGGGAACTCCAGTTGATTCAGGGGAGGTAACAACAGTTGATTCCCAGAAAATAATACCAGTTGATTCAGGGGAAGAAACTCTTTTTGAATCACTTGGAAGAAATTTCCTACTGATTCAGGGGAAGAAACTCTCATTGATTTGTTTAAAAGGACTCCTATATCAAGTAAAACATCTGCTAAAGCTTATTCAAAACAAAACAGAACGGAAACAGTATTTTTCATACAAACAAAATTAATACTCCTGAATGTATAAAGGGAAGGTAGATGATGAAAATTGATGAGATTTCAAGTTTGAAATCAAATTCTATGTAACATTATTGCTTCATATATAGATACTGATGTCTATGTTTATTGTATATATATATTACTAGATAAGTGTTAATATGTAATTATGTATAATACTTTTTTGTTTTTTTGATAATTGATTTATATCATTAATCTTATTGTATATGCTTTATTTGAGATAAGTCGTTAAGTCGTTCAGAATTTCGATGTTTTGCAAAATTTAGGTAAGTTATTATTCATAATTATGAAATTTGCTACAATTAATTAATTGTCTTGAAGTTATGCTTTTGAGAATAATAGTTCTTGTATTGAAAATAACCAAAAATATGGAAATCTTTAAAGTCTGTATACTGACTTTCTGTCGTGGTTATACATATGTTCTTTGTATAATATTTACCCCGTCTGTTTTCTCCTCGTTATCCATTAATTAACATCCTATAGTTTAATTACATCCATATTAAGTTAGAATACATTCCACTCCTTTGGAGAATTAGTGTGATGCATATTTGTGCTGGGTTGTTCTTGATCTGACAGTAAACAAAATTCAATCTGTTTAGATTGTTGATCAAAAGTTTCAATTTTATGTTAATTTTTTGTTCGATACTTAAATTTATAGATTATTTGTACATTACTAGGTGGAGCAAATGTTGTTCCTGTTAATACCTACAAGATAATTTAGTTTGGCACCAACTCAAGATTTCATGTCAATGTTGTATTCAGCTGACATTTGTTCGATTATATTGTTATTAAAGCTAGCCCCAGCTGGATGGATATACTTCGGCAATAACATTTATTTTCGAAAACATTTCTAACCGTATGATTGTAAGTCTTGTTCCATGCATAGGTGCACATTGGAAGAACAGTTCATAAACATACCAAGGGGATTACCGGTACATCTTACGTCTCATTTAGCCAGATATTGTGCTCATTATACCATCAGCTCTGGCAACATCGCCCTCCCATCTTGTGCTAACAAATAAACTATTTTTCCCATGGAATTGTACTTGAAATATCCTGATTTAGTATAATTTCATTTATTAAATACATAGAGGATATTCTATTGATAATTGTAAGAAGATTTGAAATTGTTATTTAAGTGCACGCCTGAGCTTGAGGCTATAAATTGAGTGTGCTCAGAACCTTAAAACTCAAGTCGCTTATTAGTACCTGGTAGTTTGTTTGAGGGCTGTCGTATATTTAACCAATAGATTCTCAGGTTTCTATACTCAGTTTTATAATACTGGGCCCAGATTGCCTCTAGAACTATTCTATGCAGTATACAGTATATCTGCTTTAAAGTTTGATTTGTTTTCTGTAAAATAAGAAGGTAGTGATTGGCTTTGAGAAAATGACCTGATTGTGTTTATAATGACATGACTGTGTTTAATATACATGAACCTTGGTGGATCTATAATAGAAATAAATGTATAATAGCAGACTTGCAGAAATTCATTTGGTTACTAAAATATTTAATGGATTTTTGTTAACTTTCTGCAAGAAGTGTTTTTGCAAAATTCAATACTCTTACTACATTAATAATTCAGTGTTCATAATGAGTAAATGTTGTATAAATTATTAATGCTAAATGTATGAGGGCGATGTTTTTATTCATTAACAGTTTTTGCTTTTGTGTAAGTTGAATTAAGTATAAATCATAATGTGGAGACCAGTCTGAGAACTTAAGCATCTGATTGGTTGATTTTGAACTCATAATTTAAATTAACCAATGGGAATGCTGTATTTTTAGACTGGTATCCAAATTCAGTTTTATATCCTGTAACCCTGATGTTTGTAGATTTGTTGTTGTGTGATAGCTTTATTGGCTGGTGTAAGTTGTTAGATTTACATTTCGTGTATACATTTCTGTGTGTTGTGAAATATTAAACCCCAAATTAATATTTTATATTGTTTTTCACTTTTCAAAATTTGTTATGATATTAATTCTCCACATTTAATTATCAACAAAGTTGTAAATAGTATTAAAATTCGGAGTTGTGGAAAAACTTCCAACTTATATTTTTGGAAATGACACAAATCAAAGAATATTCCTTTTAAGTACTTATAGTGAATGTACTATATTCATGTCGGTATATTTTCGAAGAAAAACTCCTGTTCCATGCAGCTTTGATGATATTACTTTTAAGTCCTCATAATTTCTATCATACCACTAACAAGTAAAGTACATGTACATGTTATGTAAAAAGGCATACTGTTTGTTTTCAGTTAAATTTTATAGAACTTGACATATAATAAATTAACCCTTAAAAGATATGTTTAATTGACTTCATCTATGGAGTTGACTATATGTTATTGGTAAGTTTAATATCCATTGACCATTGAATGCAAGGGAGAGCCAAGAATGTCAGTGTCAGTATGAAATCTATACTTCACAAACATTGCTACTTACAGAAATTTGTTCTACCGGATGGATGATAGAGTGCATTGCGTGCAATAAATATTATGTACCAAATAATCAAAGCTCAGTTGTCATAACATCATTCTTTGTTTACTGGATAGACAATTTAATAAAGGCCTATACAGAGAGTTGAGTCTGTCATCCCACCATTTTATTTTTTCATTTATTTGTACATTTGAACATAATGTTATTTTTATTATTTTATGCCTTCATTAAAACAATAGCAATTAGATTGTACCCTTGTTTGTATCATTGTTTATGCTTTAAAAAACTTGTATAATTATCATCTTATCAATCAAGATAATATTTGATAATCAGAGAAATAATTTTGTTCAGGGACCAGGTATCCTGACCGGTCCGGCATATTCTAAACCAGTCTAGGGACCAGGTATCCTGACCGGTCTGGCATATTCTAAACCAGTTTAGGGACCAGGTATCCTGACCGGTCTGGCATATTCTAAACCAGTCTAGGGACCAGGTATCCTGACCAGTCCGGCATATTCTAAACCAGTCTAGGGACCAGGTACCCTGAACCAGTCCGGCATATTCTAAACCAGTCTAGGGACCAGGTATCCTGAACCAGTCCTGCATATTCTAAACCAGTCTAGGGACCCGGTACCCTGAACCAGTCCTGGTATTCTGAACCAGTACAGGGTCCTGGTATCCTGAACCAGTCCAGGAACCTGGTATCCGGAACCAGTCAATGGACCTGGTATCCTGAACCAGTACAGGGTCCTGGTATCCTGAACCAGTCCAGGAACCTGGTATCCTGAACCAGTCAATGGACCTGGTATCCTGAACCAGTCCAGGAACCTGGTATCCTGAACCAGTCCAGGGACCTGGTATCCGGAACCAGTCCAGGAACCTGGTATCCTGAACCAGTCAATGGACCTGGTATCCTGAACCAGTCAATGGACCTGGTATCCTGAACCAGTCCAGGAACCTGGTATCCTGAACCAGTCCAGGGACCTGGTATCCGGAACCAGTTATTGTTCTGTATGCACATTCATTTCTTAATGAATTACTGTAAGTCATACAAACAAGTGAGATAATTTATAAATACTACATCTAGTTACAGATTTTAGCCCTAGTTATTCTCCTGGAAACAAACTATAGGCATAAAATATTTGTGCTTCAAAATTGCTCAGTTTTAAACTTTATCTGGAAAACAAAAATTATAATAGCCCCAACACTTTTCTCTTTTTTATTTGTGAAAATATTTTCCAGATTTTTCAGTCAACATTTATTATATTACTAACCTTGTTGCATGTGAATCATCGTCTATTATACAATATTACTCAGAGCTGATCCATATTTGGACAAAATATTGATTGTGTGCAAAAGAGGAAATAACTAAAATAGCCATGTTTTACTGAACTGATAAAATCCAATTATTGTAAGCAAAAACGCTCCAGGCATCAGAACCGTTGATTCAGTTTCATGAAGCAAAGGAAATCTCATACTTAATGAACATTTAGTGATTCTGCGATACTTTATTCGTAATTTTTATTCATAGGTTAATATGAGATTTTTTATTGATGGTTGTAAGTTAAACTGCTCAGTATTTGTTAGTAATCAATGACAGATAATGGTGTGCTAGTGGTTATCTGGTTTAGTTACCACCTGTCCTAAACAGTGAGTGAACCCAAAGTGGTTAAAGTGTCTATATTAAATACACCTGTATTAAACAGTCAATTGTTTTAGATGTATCCATGTACTGGCTGCTTTAGACAGGTTTGACTGTATATAACATGTGTTATACCTAGGTTACATTACATGTGTTATACCTAGGTTACATTACATGTGTTATACCTAGGATACATTACATGTGTTATACCCGGGTTACATTACATGTGTTATACCTGGTTTACATTACATATGTTATACCCGGGTTACATTACATGTGTTATACCCGGGTTACATTACATGTGTTATACCCGGGTTACATTACATGTGTTATACCCGGGTTACATTACATGTGTTATACCTAGGTTACATTACATGTGTTATACCTGGGTTACATTACATGTGTTATACCAGGATTACATTACATGTGTTATACCTGGGTTACATTACATGTGTTATACCTGGGTTACATCATGTCTTCCAGACTTTCTATGTTGGTTGGTCTATGTGTGTAGTGTAATTGGAATGAACACATGATCAAAAAATCTGACATAAACAGGGCTCACACTGGCCATTTTAAAATAATAGCCATTTATTTTTGCCCAACAAAAATTATAGCCAAAATTGACGCGAACTTATAATCTATGCATGGTGACTCAAACTTTATGCATGGTACATAAGGCTTTTTATGAATCATAGTCAGGGCCATAGCGGATCAAAATGAATATGTGTGGCATCTTATGCTAGGAAGTTTGGCACATACTCCACTGGCAAAATTTTTAATTTGATAGGGCTTCAGGTGCCTTCTGGGCAGTTTTCAATCGAGAAATCCTGACTAATTATGACTCAGTCTAGTGACAGGTCAAAGACAAATTGATCATCATTTAACTTAATTAAGAATTGCCTTCATACAAATAGGCACCATTGTACTAGGGTGGGTCCAGAGGTATGCTCCCTCAAGTTCAATGATTTTAAATTCTACACTGAACATTGCATGTGACTGCGAGTTAAGGGCAGCATTGAAACAATCATTGTGTAGCTTAAAGACCAATTATAATGTTCTAAACATTTTTCAAGCTTGCAACAATATTTTTTAGAAACCCTAGAATCTTTATTCTTAAGTGGCTGAAACCATAGGAAAAGAGGATAAATATGTCATGATAAAACCTTTCTTTTGACCAAGACTTATAGCTCAAGCAACAAGCTGCAGCATCATGAACCTTTTAAAATGGATAATTGTATTTAAAGTTTTTTAAAAAATAAGCACTTATATTTTACAAATTACGAATATCCGAATTTTGCATGTCCGAATACTAGTCAACTTACGTTTTTCAAACAGCTCGTAAAAATAAGTTTTATTTAATAGTATGTTCATTTTTTAGTCAAAGCAGTCATTAGTCGATAGATTATAAATCAAATCACCTATTATTAACTATAATTAACCCTAAATTGCAATTAATCTTGTCTGCATCCCATGTCCCGGATTCGTCAGTATTTTAGACATGTTCGTCAGTATTTTAGACCTGTCCCACGAACGTTGTTGACAGTTGATTACACCAATTAAATGGGGATTAAAAGATGTTATCACAACAATTTATCAGTAATTAGACCTCCTGGGGCTAATGGTAATTAACAATGAAGATTATATGGGTCCAGTTTGAAGTGTGAACTTGAAAATTTGTGACACTCGATACGTAGCTGATAGATAAAATAAGAAGTTATGGAGATATTTTTTTTGCATTTTGATAAAATTATCGCCATTTTTCATCGCCAAATTGAAATAATAATCGCCACTTTGATAAAATTATCGCAAATGGCGATAATGTCGATTGACAGCGTGAGCCCTGCATAAATATTATTACAGTCTTGGGATAATTATTATGAGTCTTGGTTAAATACTTACTCCATCTTACACCTTCAAGCTAAGTTATTGTACACTTGCTGAATGAAGGCATGTTGTTGTTACACTCTTTTGTACATTAGTGAATTCATAGTTTTTTTTTATTGATATAAACATGGTTGTGTGTTTGTTATAGACTTTCATTGTCAATCAATTCCAATGCATCTTTGAATGAGGTCAATTGATATCAAGGTCATTAATGAATTTATGACCTTGAACTGCAAGGTCATACATAAATGCATCTGTTAGCTCAATGTTCAAGGTCATGAAGTTGAGCACCTTTGACCTTGAACTCCAAGGACATACTGGTTCTCCACATAAGATGCGTATCAAGCTTCCTGTGACCTCTCTTGTTGTAAGTAGTTCTCAATAAATACAAGAAATCCGTAGATTTTTTTGTACGTTTGTAAATCTGTAATGGATAAAGAATATTTTGTATGGTATCTGACAAGTTAATATGCTAATTTTTCATACTAGCAGAATTATGTTTTTTAGTATTAATTCATCTAACTCATGTTGTAGCCGATTGCTAACATTGCTTATATATATATGTACATGTTTGTGTGAAAAAATGCTATTATCCTGCATAGTGCTTGAATAGAAGTTGTTTCCATAGCAACACAAATTTATGATTTTCAGAAGATGTAATTTTGGAAAATTACTAAAATATGTTGCTATGGTAATGTATGTGTGTAATATTTGTATACACTTGCACAGATGTTGTAAAAACGATCAATGTTTTCGTAAATATAAATTTCTTTTGAAAGAAAATCTGTCTTTGTTTTATTTTATGCGTTCACATAGATACATTGTGTGTTATTTGATTACAATGTATAGTGCGTACATATTTATTGATCTGTGATACTTGATCACTTGACTTGATCACATGGTTTGATTACATGACTTGATCAAATGACTTGGTCCATGGTCATGTCACATGACAATGTGAATCTTAAAGAACTACAGTTTTAAAATTTCACAGTTCTTCAATATCCATCAAATTGTTGTTAATGTAAAGATGACATTGAAGATATTACCATTGTGTCTCTAACAGACACTTGATCTTGATATCTCAAATCAATATTTTAACAAGAAACAAAGAAAGTAGTTCAGTAAAATCTCAATAATAAGACCACCAAGTATTGAGACTCGTGAATCTGATCTTGTAATGTACTAGTCTCACTATTTAGGTTGAAAAAGGAGTGAGCAAAAATGTGAAAAAAAAGAACTTGAATTACATTCTTAATAATAAATATTAATATGGTCTTGTTGTTGAGGTTGATGTTTTAAATGAGGTTTAAATCATCTGATTCTACCGTCATTTCTGTTTAGTCACAGTCGTAATCGTTTAAGCAGAGTAAACTTGTCAGTGACCACACTTAGAGCTGGTTCTCACATTCGTTCATCAAATACGATATGATACAATACAATACAATACAACTACATCACGGGAAACATACAAGGAGAGTTGACTATCATGTATAGCACGAAGAATTTCACTTCATCCTGACCTTTATACACGAATATATGACAAGGTTTATGCATTGATTATATATAAATTCCCCTAGCAAATCGTGCAATATTGGTTCTTTAGATTTGTGTTGGTATTAGGCCTCGAGCATCTTTATGATACTTTTCACTTTTGAAACATACAACTGGGGTGGGATAATAAATATAGACAATATATCTGCTGTTAAATTATGCTAATAGAAGGTCAAGAGTCGTGTCAAATTCTCCGTACTATGATATATCTAAGAAACTGACATGGTCATTCATTAAACAGCAAAAGTTGACTGTATATCCTCAAAAATGCAAGTCATTATAGTGAGAGTTGACTGTACTATGACTTCTTTTGTGATTTGCTGGATCTTTACATAAAAAATCAAATTGAATCACAATGCTGGTGTATAATAATAATCAATTCTGGATTGAACATGTTGATCTGTTGTTGATTATGTTGAATGATGAAACAAAACACTGAAATCTTGTGTAATCTCAGATCAAAGGAAACGTTTCCTGCTAAGTCATTGGCTTTGAAGCATAAATGACTTGAATTTAAATGCTCTGTTGTGATAGAATACAAATTCTAGTCGTATCTGAAGGAAGACTGCTTAGGGAGGATTTGATGATACAAAAACTTGCTTGATTCAAGTTCTATGCTGTGAGCCACAGTAATATGTCAAATATGCCTTTAGATATCATTGTTATATACATGTAGTGCATGATCAAACAGCGTATTTATAGATCATAAGGTAGTGAAAAATGTTCATTTATCACATAAATACTGTGATCTTTCATGAGAACAAATGACGGAACAATGTTCTCCGACACGTGTGATAACAAATTCTTGACGTCACCAGATTTTCGGCTCGAAAACATAACATCTTTGGCTTAAATTATTTATATTTTATCATGTTTTGACTCGATCGGTAACTATGGTTATGTGAAGAATCCACCACTGGTCTTTGGGATTAACATTTTTTTAACTTGTCACGAAAACAAATGATCAAGCTCTCAAGAGGCTTGCTTAATGACCAGTGTTTGTTGATCTCCTAAGACAACTCATGACAGATCCTATATATACCAGTATCAAGGATTTATTTCAGAAAAATACAAATGATCATTATGCATTACATATACAGACAGTTGACACCCTTTGTATATATCGCTTGTAGTATATAAGGGAGATAATGAGCAGGACACAATGAATACAGTCAAACACAATGTACAATAGTTTCACCTTGAAGAAATCCTTAGTAATCAAAGTACTGGGAATTAATCAAAGTACTGGGTATAAGTAATCAAAGTACAGGGAATTAATCAGAGTACTGGGAATTAATCCAAGTACTGGGTATACTAGTGGAAACTATTGTTTATACATGGGAGAAAGCTCTGATAATTGGGTGGCATGAATTACAATATCACAATCAAATCACGACAATAGTTGCTGTTGTCAAAACATTATTATAAACAAATTACAATAAAAGCGGCAACAATGAAAATCTTGTATTATCTGACCACACTAACCTGAGACTCTGTGCTTCTTCTTTTCTTCCAGATTAGTACAGGTCCCACTCTGGGGGCAATACCAGATCATAACTGATTCAAGTATGGATCAGACTCAGTTTAATGTGGTTTACTAATACTTGTTTATTCCTGTGCTTGTGCCCCACGTGCTGGGCAATGCCAATGTTGGCATTTATTTTAAATACACATGTTTTATAAGCTTGCTATGCTTGGTGAACTATGTAAGTAATGTGTATTATGACATATGGATATTTCCCCCCAGATTCACAAGTTGCATGATGAATGATATAGATGTTGTTTCAGTCTGTGTTTGAATATATTATGTTGATGAATGCTTGCTGCCCTATGTTTGCTGTTGTGTCTGTAAGTATGTATATTTATTTCTGTCCTACTTGTTTACCTTCAACCCTGTATGCATATTGTGTTTTGATTGATTTCAGTATAACAATAGCATTGAGCTGGAACTCTATAAAGCTCGGCAGTTTTTATGCCCTGGCATCTACTGATGCGAAGGCATATAGTGATTGTCCTGTCTGTTTGTCTGTTCATCCGAAAATGTTAACCAAAACTTTCAAGTTATTGAAACTGAAATATTTTTGAAATCCATCAAGGCATTGCTTTCAAACTTCAAACATACATGTTAGCCATCATAAACACCTTACATTGTTAAAGCCACGTAACACTATCCAACATTTTAAAAGAATTATGGCCCCTGATTGACTTTGCTAGTTTTTATGGACAAGGCTTCCACTGGGGCATAAGCGTTGATTTAAGCAATCTTGTTTAACACACCCTAAACAAGTGCTTAAAATGAGTTATTGTGATCACCCTTATAATGTCTGCCATGTGTTAATTGTTTGCTACCAGTTTTCTACAGCTTACCAGTAACTGTTAATACACTATCAGGTGGCATTTTTACCTGATCGATCGTTACCTGAAACCTGGCCACAAATGGTATCTGTACAATCTTGGTCAAGTACTATTTAACATTTTTACTGAGTCGTCTGGGGTTGCAAGAAAGCCAGGGTCACCCCTCACAAGGTTATATCAAGGAAACAAGTTTATACTCCAGAGGTCATAGTTTTAAGAAACTTGTCACATTTTGTATCTGTGAAAAACATGCACAAATTTATTAAAAAGTCTTTAGGTGAGGGCTTTAGGACCATGCAATGGCTGTTTTGTTGAGTGTGTAACTTAATTTAACACACTGAAAGTGACTTATCAGGTATGTATGGAACATTGAGTGCCATGACCCAGGATTGTGAAACAACTTAATGTTCAATTTTAATCTCTAACCCAATCATTAAACTCTGAGGGACTGGGAAGGCTGGGGAGGGGGAGGCTGAGAGGGGAGGAAGGCCGAGGGAGGGGGGTGGTCGGTGCCAGTAGGGGGGAGGTCTAGGTTACCAGATGTGTTCTCAAGTACTATGTTAAGATTAATTCAGATCTGTTGATGGGGTAATAGCAAAGTCTATATATAAAAGTTGTATTTGCACTGTTTATTTTCAGCATCATGGTATAATGTATATAACTATATATAGGCTAAAATGATCCTTGCCATTATCTAATGGGCTTCTGTTGATGCATATACATAATTTATTTTATCATGTTTCTGTTCAAATGTTAGACAATTCGTGCCATTTGTATTGTACATAATAATTGCTTCATTTGCATTTAGCTGAACTATATTGTATTTTTAAATTGCATAAACCCTATTCATAAACATTTGATTCAGACAGTTGATTAGAAGCACTTGTAACATAAAGGTCAATGTCATGTTATCTATACGGAACTGTATGTAAGAAACTCAGAATTTGTGTCATTGAGCTTTTCTTATTGATAGGAATATGCCATAGCAATAACTTTCGAAGTTGCAGCTGTTACAAAGATAGCTAAATACTTTCCATAAGTGATTGTGTTTTGCTCACAAGTTACCCACAGTACTCTGTATGGTACAGTGTCATGACTTACCCACAATGCTCACCCTCACAAGTTACCCACAGTACTCTGTATGGTACAGTGTCATGACTTACCAACAGTACTCACCCTCACAAGTTACCCACAGTACTCACACTCACAAGTTACCCACATTACTCACACTCACAAGTTACCCACAGTACTATGTATGGTACAATATCATGACTTACCCACAGTACTCACCCTCACAAGTTACCCACTGTGAGTGAGTACTCTGTATAGTACAGTGTCATGACTTATCAACAGTACTCACCCTCACAAGTTACCCACAGTACTCTGTATGGTACAGTGTCATGACTTATCAACAGTACTCACCCTCACAAGTTACCCACAGTACTCTGTATGGTACAGTGTCATGACTTATCAACAGTACTCACCCTCACAAGTTACCCACAGTACTCTGTATGGTACAGTGTCATGACTTACCCACAGTACTCACCCTCACAAGTTACCCACAGTACTCTGTATGGTACAGTGTCATGACTTATCAACAGTACTCACCCTCACAAGTTACCCACTGTGAGTAAGTACTCTGTATAGTACAGTGTCATGACTTATCAACAGTACTCACCCTAACAAGTTACCCACTGTGAGTGAGTACTCTGTATAGTACAGTGTCATGACTTATCAACAGTACTCACCCTCACAAGTTACCCACAGTACTCTGTATGGTACAGTGTCATGACTTATCAACAGTACTCACCCTCACAAGTTACCCACTGTGAGTGAGTACTCTGTATAGTACAGTGTCATGACTTATCAACAGTACTCACCCTCACAAGTTACCCACAGTACTCTGTATGGTACAGTGTCATGACTTATCAACAGTACTCACCCTCACAAGTTACCCACTGTGAGTGAGTACTCTGTATGGTACAGTGTCATGACTTATCAACAGTACTCACCCTCACAAGTTACCCACAGTACTCTGTATGGTACAGTGTCATGACTTACCCACAGTACTCACCCTCACAAGTTACCCACAGTACTCTGTATAGTACAGTGTCATGACTTACCCACAGTACTCACCCTCACAAGTTACCCACAGTACTCTGTATGGTACAGTGTCATGACTTATCAACAGTACTCACCCTCACAAGTTACCCACAGTACTCTGTATGGTACAGTGTCATGACTTATCAACAGTACTCACCCTCACAAGTTACCCACAGTACTCTGTATGGTACAGTGTCATGACTTATCAACAGTACTCACCCTCACAAGTTACCCACAGTACTCTGTATAGTACAGTGTCATGACTTACCCACAGTACTCACCCTCACAAGTTACCCACAGTACTCTGTATGGTACAGTGTCATGACTTATCAACAGTACTCACCCTCACAAGTTACCCACAGTACTCTGTATGGTACAGTGTCATGACTTACCCACAGTACTCACCCTCACAAGTTACCCACAGTACTCTGTATGGTACAGTGTCATGACTTACCAACAGTACTCACATGTTACTCATGGTAATCTCTCCTGGCTACAATCTCACAAGTTGTATACACTCAGTACAGTCTACTCCATGCTGGTCTTGGTCTCTCACATCAAGTTACCAATGATACTCTGTATGGTACATGTACTTAGTCCTTGCCTCACCCGCATATGTTATCACTAGTTATTCAAATAGTACTCTGTCCTGGAATAACCAACATTAGTTCAACTGCAATATTCTTCTACATGTATTGAACTTGGGGTCATTCAAGTATTTCCAATTAAGGTATTTATTACACTGCATTAGATTCCCATCAATATTAATGAGATATAAATGAGTTAAGTTATTAGATGTACAATCTAAGCACACTCTCAGATATTCAGAGTGATAGCATTTAGTGATTTTCTTACCATTTTGGGAAAATGTTATCTATCATTGGGAAAATTAACAATGTCTATAAATTTAGGGAACACTTTTTCTGAACAAATCTTTTCCATGAGTTAACATGACTCATCTTGCTGTTTTACTCGCTATGACACAAACTATCTATAATCAATGCTGTATTTCCATATTAGTTTTAAGCTCTTGCCAATTTCAATACAATATGTTGAATGTGGCTACATGAGGTATGTTATGCCAGAATCTTGTTTAATTAAATCTATTGTTAGAAAATAGTAAATTGACACCTTTTAACTGTAATTGAGATTTGTGAGCACATTATTGGCAGCTCATAGACTTCCATTAAACAGGATTGGATA
The DNA here is from genome assembly GCA_947247005.1 of Spisula solida. Classification (NCBI taxonomy): domain Eukaryota; kingdom Metazoa; phylum Mollusca; class Bivalvia; order Venerida; family Mactridae; genus Spisula; species Spisula solida. Next base: position 33,942,615 of record OX365947.1, on the reverse strand, counting down.
AGAATCGATGTACATGTGTATGTCAAGATAAACTTGTCAATAATGTGTCATCCATTTTACTATTAATTAAGTAGAGGCTCATGACTGTACAATAGATTGGGTTGGATTCATTGGTAAGGCAGTACTGGTGTTTCTGATTGGTTAGTTCAGAGCATCAGCTGTGAGTAAGTCTTAAAACTGGCCAATGAGAAAGCTCATTTGGTGGGTCTTTTAAAACCGCCCAATGAGAAGGCTGCATTTGGTCAGTCTTAAAACTGACCAATGAGAAGGCTGCATTTGGTCTGTCTTAAAACTGACCAGTGAGAAGGCTGCATTTGGTCAGTCTTAAAACTGACCAATGAGAAGGTTTCATTCTGTCTGAACCAATTCAATCTTGGCTAAGGAAACATTGAACTGTCTGTTTTCAACAGTGCAATGTTACTTTTTCTTAACTTATGCAGAATATACTCGAAGCTTATAGTTTAAAAAAGATATGTGTTTTTATTTGATCAGTTTCCAGCATGATTTGTGTAGCATGTTGTTGTTGTTGTAGTTTCCTGATTACTTTAGTTTACTTGTAATGGCATTGTGATGACATTGAACGCTGGAAAGGCAAGTATATATTTGCTTTCATTTCTGTTGTATTTGTCAAATATACCTTTACAAGGCTTACTTCATACTTTCTACTGTCTAGATTTAAGTCTGCTAATTGTGTCAACTAATTTTATGTCAAATCTGCTATGCTTTGTAACATCAAGTCTGCTAATCAGTTTTAAGTATGCTATTTGTTGTAAGTCTGCTCTACAGTGTCAACTACTAAGGCTATCTGTTGTGAGTCTGATATTTGTCCTTAGCACCATTATCTGGGACCAAGTCTACTGTATCTGCAAGTTTGCTATTTGCAAGTGTACACAAAAGTGTCGTATCTTATATTTGGTGTCAAGTCTGCTTCTAAGTGTCAAGTAATTGGTCTGAAAGTCTGCTATTTGGAGTCAATTCCATTATTTAAAAGCAAGTGTGCTATTTGTAAGTCTGTTGTACGCAAGTCCACTGTATGGTGACTAGTCTGATATTTGGTGTCAAGTCTGCTTTAAGTAACATATACCTGGTGTCAAGTTTGCTGCCTGGTGTCAAGTCCACTTGTCCAGTGTCAAGTCCACTGCCCGGTGTCAAGTCCACTTGCCTGGTGTCAAGTTCACTGCCCAGTGTCAAGTTTGCTGTCCGGTGCCAAGTCTGCTGTAAAGTGTTAAGTTTGCTATCTGTTATGTCTGGTATCTGTATGGTGTCTCATGATGAGCAGCTGATGTAAAGTTCACAGAGATCAAACCCTACACCTGTAAATCTTATCATTATTTTATTTATGGATATAAACAATTAACACAATTAATATATACAATTTTTAACTTTATTATGTTAAATGCCTTAAGACATGAGTAGGAGTTATAGTGAAGTTTAAGTTCCGTACACTGTAAATGAACCTATGAATTTGAAATCTGTTTAAAGCTGAAAAAGTACAAAAGTACACAAATTATGATGTTATTCTGTGTAAGTTACATATTGAACTGAACTTCTAAATTTAAGCATTTGTAAAGATTGTTCTGATAGGCTCTACACTTGTAGTGATGTGAATGTTTGAACTGAGATCTTAATGACTTGGCTGTATCCCATGTGTGAGTATTACCATTATAGGAGATGGTGATGGTCTGTCAACGGGAGTTATCATTGGTATCGTGATCGGCGTCTTCTTCATACTCTTCATCATCGTCGACCTCACCTGCTACTTCAAGAATAAATGTGGAATTCTGATGAGTATTAAAGAAAAGGTTGGTGGAGGTAGGGAAGAGGGATACGCTGTCGCAAAAACAGAGGAAGCAGAGAACCTGTAAGTAGAGTTACATTTACAGGGGTGTCAATATTCCTGATTAATCCGGAATTCCGGATTTATCTATCCTGAAAGAGCTATGATTTCTGACCAAAATGAAAGTTATTTGATGAAAATATCTCAAGAAATATCAAAGTTATGGTCAATTTAATCTGCCCTGAAGGATTTTATTCAATAAAAACTGAGTTACAAATGGAAACAATGTGGTTCAAGGCCTCTTGTTTGGCAAAAAAGGTTGGTCACATATGATTTTCAGGATTTTTAACTTGGCTCTGTTGACACCCCTGCATTTATAGTATTTGATAAAATCTATTTCCATTTGTCACCAGTACCATATAACATGATTTTCCTCAAGTCACTGACTTAGTACTTCTCCTTTTGTGATGGACATATCACCTGCATAAACTCTGAATCGAACTCGGATCTGCGTAGTAACTTAGTTACTGAAAACTGATGTTATTGGCATTGGCATTCCAAAACAGAAACATTATTTTGAGCTCGTTTCACTAACAATCCAAAAGCTCAAACTTCAAATTTATCTCTAACTCAGAATCTGATTTGAGTAAAATCTCAATTTGAGGTGAGATTTATACTTGAGATACTTCAGGAGATCGGGTCCTGAGCTCTGTCCGAGCGTTACATTGGTTTTCAGTTCCTGTCTAGCCATATGAAAACAGTACTATTCTCCAACAGAACTGAGAAGCAGTGTATTCAGATTACTACCATGTATGAGCTCTTTACAAATGTACTGCTGCATGTGATACTGTATTCCTAGAAATAGTTTTGCGCATTTTAAGTTAGCGTTTTTTGCGGGGGTATCCTTTCGCGAAGTATAATATCCAATTTAATAGTGAAAATTTTTAGTCAAGCATATGCCGACGGTAGGAAAAACGTGAAATATTGTATCCTTGAAAGTATCTAGGAATACAGCAGCCTATGCATGGATCTAATGTAAGATCTCATCCTAGGCCTATGGGATTAAAGTGCCATGTTTGCTATAACAGAGCTTTAAGAAACCAAATCCTGTGTATGCAAGTTGGCACCAAAAGCTTGCTTTGCTATCAAACATGACAACTAATGTACTATACATTACTTGAACTCATTTATTGGATGGAACTAAATACGCATTAGCAGTTGATTTCCCTTAAGAGGAAAGTCTTGTCTTGTTACGTCTAATTTATCTTGTTATGGCTATTTATCTAGTTTTTGCTAATGCATTTCTGTAGCATTGTTAAATGTATTGTGTTCATTTGTAATTCAATCTGTACATATAGAGCCAAGAAGGATGAATTAACAGAGGAAGTGAAAGCAGCAGAGGAAGGTGAACTGGCAGAAACTATTGATGAGTAAGTACATGTATATCACAATGTCGAAAATAGAGAAGTTGTGAAATTGAACGTGTTTTGCGTCTACTTGAATACTACTTTTGGGTGTTTCGTCATCCAGGTATGTGTTTCTACAATTAAGTAACAGACGTGTGACAGACGAAAATAAAATGTGCTCTTCATCACACATGTATGTGTATGCGTGTGAAGTACTAGGCTGCATTGACCATGGACTCAATGAGTTTATATAAACACTCACTATCGTTTCATGAAGAAATCATGCTACAACTGTCACAGGATTTTACAAGCACTCGTTTTGTTTCGCAAGCAAATTTAAATTGCAACTTGTACATAAACATGTATAATAAGCTTCACATACAGGTACTTGTACATAAACATGTACAATAAGCTTCACATACAGGTACAGTACAGCTCGCGCGACTTTTGCCTAAATCACTTTGTCACTGCGACCAAATTTGACTTGGAGTGGAAAATCACCGCGATTTTCCGAGTGATTCCACTCGTCAGTCAATCACCCGTCACCGCGACCGCCGCGATGCGTGATGCCGATAAAACGCGGTGAATGTCGGTGATTCGCGGTGAATCCACTCGATACAGGTAAGTTCTACTGTAATGTTTGAATTGATGTACATGTGCAGTAGAAAATATTTAGAAATCGTTAGTAAACATTTTTTTCTCGACGGTAATTACACAATAACACCGTACTTACATACATGTACTTGGTGAGATGCATTTAACTCCAAATTTTATATCCAAGTCGTTATTAACAATTGGGAATGTCAGATCAAAACACGTTATCCATCCGTTAAGGAAAACAAATCCATGCACACACGTCTTAATGCTTATCACATCGTTTTAAATTACCAACTGACCAGACGTCGGCATATGCCAATTACCGATTACTCACAATGTCGCACGTGTACTCGTTGTGTACTAAGCGAGCAATATGACGCAATAGAGTTTAATACATTTTTATTTGGAATTATATATTTTAATACTTTTTTCTAACATATTTTACACGTAGGCCTACTCATAATAGTATTTCCAAGACACCAAGTAACACAATTACACTCGATATGTCGCTGTGTTTTCATTTGTAAAGTTCAGTTGGGAGAATATTAAAAGTTCGATTCAACCGTTGGGAGAATATTAAAATGTGTAACCATGTATAGCAATTATAAACATCTAAAGCCACTTCTTCTATATCTTCTGGTTTACAAAACCGACGACCCTCAAACTGGGGAAAATATTGAGGTCAAGTGAACTAGGTGGACTCATTTTCGAAAAACTAGACTCTATTTTCTGTAAATAGACGGATGACGTAAACAGCGACCAAATTGTACATGTAATTTAATTTAGTTAACTGCGTGCGCAAGTGTCCGTATATTTTGATTAATTTATAATTTAGTGTGACCAAATACTATTTTCCAGGATGCTATATTGTTCGTACATCGCATTATTGTGACAACTAGTCAAAAAGGCGAGACTACGGAATTATACTTGAAAATACGCGGTCGAACCGACTTTGAATTGAGACAAGGAGAGTTGAATTACCTTCAAATATTAGATCTAATCCATTATTGTTACACATGTGTTTTATCAATGCTATATATAATAATCATGAATTATTACACTAACACTGATTAACAGATTATAAATGAGCGATGAGCGATGATTTCAATATGTTTCTATAAATTGAGTCAAAGTGTGCAAATATTCGCAGATCAGTCAAAATTCGAATGTGCATCGGCTACGATATCTTTGATGTCAGTTCACAACAGTTTCTTTTGCCCGATAAAGGTCGGCAGCGTCTGAGTATTATTCATCTACCGATTGTCGGTGACTTCTGAAGTTACAATGTCGGTACGACTGTCTTTGATCGGTATAGTAAGGGCATGGTGATTTATAGTTGCGTTTTTGTCAACATCCACATCCTGCTATTTGTTGACTACATACGTTCAATTAATGTTTTCATAATTTATTTCATAACCTGCACCCGTTTTATTAATACTTCACCATTTTCTCGCTCGTACATCTACGCACGGCTGCCGTATACGTTGCTATGGGCGAACGTATATGTAACGCCGTTGCTATGGATCGTACAAACGAGTACCTGCTTCTGTCGCAAATTTTAGTAAGGATTTGGGTGGGTTCACGGTGGCATATTTTGCGTTGCCACCCAGAGTCGTCGCCACCGTGACGGGTGGACTTTGGAAAACCCACCTTGCGTGTACTTGTGTTTGCCGATTTGCAATAAAGTTTATTTGTTATTTTTTTTTTTTTTTTTTTTTCTTGCGCCCATTCACCCGCCGGATAGGCTTGTCTCCTAGTGACCGCTTTTTAATTTCTGACTGTCCACTGTGTACTGGTGAGTGCTGCTTTCCCTGTTCGAGTGTTTTTATCATCTTGTTAATTACGGCATGTGCGTAAAAATATTGTGGACTCGATTTATAAATTAATGTTGAGGGTTCGCAATAAATACTAACAAAGATCTAAACATACAACTCGTAAACTTAACGTATTTTTGTTTAGCGATCTTAATTCAATAATCGCCACGTTTCAATCGACAGCAATTTATAGAATTGTGGTTATGTACAGTCAACTGTCTTTAAACGACAGACTTTACAGTTGTTATGTGTGTGCGAGTACCTTATATCTCATATACACAATTGCACACACAAACATAATTGCGTCAATGCCATGTGGTCTTAAACAAACCGACCTCCACAGAGCGGCATTTTTTCTTTCTTTAATATCCTCCCTAGCACGTCTTCAATTGCACCGCACAGACAATCACGTGAATAAAGTTCACAAACGACGTCTTGCATTAGTAGACTAGTCGTTTGAAGTTGCCGCCGATGACGTTTTATGTTTGCCGATAAAAGACCACAAGCCGACGTCAAAGAGACTCGCCACGCCCAAAGATCGAAATGGGTTAACAGGTGCAATGGAAATTTACCCAGATTTATACGCCTATAATCGGACATGCGTACGTGTCAAACAACTAAATGTTGACATGGTTATTTTTAGTGTTATTTACGAGAAAACTACTGCACTAGGATTTTTTTTAAGGAATTAATTAATGGACTTATGTAATTATTATGTAAGTACAATTTCACCACATTCTAATTTGCACTTCAATACGTGTCGGAAATAATTAATATAAACAAACAAGAAGCAGTGCCGCTGTTCACGAGTAATGCAATAAGCACTCAATTTTGTTACCGAAAATGCGTGAAACACAAATGTACATGTAATTAGCACATGAAAAACCATCTGACTATTTTCACTGTCCGGAATGGACGCGAAATCGAGAATAATTCAATGCCAATTCAGAAGATTCTCTTCATATAGAATGTACTTACCTGTATCAAAACGAAATCACCGCGATTCGCAGTGATCACGGTGAATCGCGGTGATTTCCCCGTCGCTCATTTCCGCGATCAAGCCCGATAACGCGAGGGCAATTTCACTCCGACCGACATCGTGATTTCACTCATGTTCACGCATCGCGGTGATCTTGGGTGATGCAAGTGGAAAATCACTCCTACCCCATTCGCGGTGATGCGCCATGTTAGGCAAAAGTCGCGCGAGCTGTACTGTACTTGTACATAAACATGTACAATAAGCTTCACATACAGGTACTTGTACATAAACATGTACAATAAGCTTCACATACAGGTACTTGTACATGTTCCCTTCACAATTTCTCTATTACCAACATTTCTGATGCCATGTAATGGTATTCTCTACCCTCAGCAATGCTATTCTTGTACCATATCATCCAAGCAATATAGGCCACATATAGACTCAGTCCTAAGTTCCTAATCACAGGGGTGCAATAGTTCCAGTATAATCCGGAAATCCGTCCTTTGAAATTGCTTATGCACAATATTAGCAATAGAACAATGTTTGAACTGCAGTTTGATGTAGATATGTGTATAATGGTACCCGAAACAGATTTGCACCTTGTTTACAGGATTGGACATTACGCCTCAGAAGGACCCCTTAGCATAACCGTAACTGCATGTATATGTCTTAGTCACAAAATTCACTACAGCCACATGATACCGTCCAACAAAAGCAAAATGTTGCATACCTTGGGATATATTCTCTAGGACAAACAGGCTTTCAGTTGATAAAGTTTTTACAGATAAATCATCAGGGGTGTCAATGTTCCTGATTTATCCGGAATTCCGGATTTATCAAGCTTAAAAGAGCTATGATGTCTGATCAAAATACAAGTTATTTGATGAAATATCTTTAGAAATGGCAAAGTTATGGTCAATTTAATGTGCTCTGGGTGATTTTATTTAAAGGGAATATTTACCGGTGATTTAAACTTTTGTGTAATAGTTCTATTCGGCATCGTGATTGCATTCGCAACATTTTCCCCAAAATTCCCCTTACATTTACCTGTGTACAACCGATAGTTCACGTCCATTGTTATACCTGTACGGAAACTTACGGAAATATCTCCGGAAAAGTCCGATGTTAGAAACGAAGCGTGTGACGTCACAATCGTGTTATTAACAAGATGTCGGACAGCGAAGTTCTCCGACTCAGCTAATCTGGGAAGATATATACGGTCCCTGAGCTAATGAAACGATAAATTCTTCGGATACAGATTATGATGGCAATGAAAATATTTTGCCGAATCAATTCAAACCTATTATTAATAAGGGAAATCATAATAATGGCGACGAAGAAATCAGCCAGACATTCACACTGTAAATATCGCTGACCGCATTGGCTACACGGACTGGTAATTGACCTTCCTGTCGATTTTGATTGACAGGTGGCGTTAGCCAATCATATTGCAGCATTTCGGCTACGGTTTATTGGTTTTTGTAGGACACGAACTAAAATCAATGGAAATTGTGCAATATTTAATTAAGCATTATTTCATTAATAATGAAGAAATTCTTAATACATCGGCACGTTTAGAAACTAGAGAATTTCAACTTAAATTGGTTGGTAGCGATGCCATGAAAGTAATTTATACACTAAATAAATTTATTAAACCCTGAGGACCTCGGAAGTAAGAGATACATAATTATGTATATTTTCTTAAATTTAGTCTGAGTTTGAAGCAATATCATTTATATTTTCCAAAAGAATTGACAATCACATGTTGAGAAAAAAAAGCTTCGTCTTTAATTTGACTCTTTTAAAATATGTCATTTAAAGCCCTAGACACGTGAAAGTATGTTATTGTTTGTTATAGAATAAGAACACACAAATCCCAATTAACGAGAACGTGTGGATTTTTTCCATAAAAGCTGGTTTTATAATGTTGAACATAATTATGTTGGTTTGGTCTATGTAATAGTTAAAGCGCTCTTTAGTTGATATCATTGCTGTACTCAATTGCATTCAATCTCTAAAGCATAATTATAAAAATATAGATTTAAAATTATATGTAAGGTCTAAGACAATTGAAAATCATGACGGATCGATGTAAATTTATTTGAAAGTATCTATAGGCACGGAAATACATTAGACATTCTGTGTATATCCGTGCTATAGGCCAGAGTACTGTCAGACATATATAATATTATGTATACATTACTACAAATCGTATATAGCAACACTATCTGACCTTGCGAAAACTGCAATCAAAGTAACTGGTGACACATTGTTAATTGACAGTAAACTAATCAGCAAGACACCGCGACCAGTCGTAGATCATAGAACCCCGACTGATTACCGCGGGATACCAACCTAAGCGATATCATCAAAGAATATAACACATTGGAATTTTAACTGACTTATAATCTAGGACTTATATCTTTAGTTCTGGTATAATGGTGCATATAAAATATGTGTAGCTCAAATTATTGTACTTGACCCGACATTTATAACGTTATGTTAGAAAACGAATATGTTTTTTATTGCTAACGCGTGATTGTACATTGGTAATTAGTTTATTTGTTAACTGCCAATGGCAAACCGTGTGCGCATATTACACATATTACGGAAGTTGCAATTAAATACAACCTTGTCACTCTGTTGCTAGCAATCAACAAAATGTATGTCACTGCTAAGCGATAGAGCACATGGATAACACCAAAGATTCTTCCGTATTCTTTGATAAACACCAATAAAAACCCGAGGTAGAAAATCAGGAGATTGGTTTACACTACTATTATTTTAAAAAAGTTATGCACATTTGAATTTGATTATTAATTAGCACACTAACATACTGACCGGTTGCAAACGATGAAAGGCTAGTTTATGGAATATTTCTTTACACAGTGTATATATGTAAATATATCGCTTGCTTAGCAATAGAAGATAGTAAGTACTATTTACGACCTTATAAGACTCATACATATTTAAAATCTGCACCACGAGGCGCTTCTTATGAGCCTATTTTCATGAAAATCGGAACTGGTCTCAGACACGGGTTTTTTCTTGTTTTCTCAAAATATTGATTTTGTACTTACAACCTTCAAATTCTAAGCCAGCGATATGTATTAACCCATAAAATCAATTATTTTTTACAATAAAAGATGCTTCTCTCAAGACAGGTAGTTAAATTTTCCCGATTTGCACTAAACTGTGATTGAAATCAACAGAAACATTCTGTTTGAGCACGCGGTTTGAGCGACAGATTAAACTGCGAGTACCGATTGTGACGTCACAGTCAGATTTTACGAAGATATACGAACGCGCTTCCGGAAATTTCCGATATCAGCGGTATCGGAAAATGTGCACTACGCGTATATGATTAGTCGACAAAAACATCGTAAATACTCGTAAAATATCGGAATTTTCGTTTATGATGTTAAAAATAGACATTTATTGACCTAAATGTATAATGGAAACAAAGTCAGTCAATAGTCCCTTTAATACAAACTGAGTTAAATATGGAAACATTGTAATTGAGGGCCTCTTGTTTGGCAAAAATGATCGGCCGCAAATGATTTTCAGGCTTTTAAAGTAGCTCTGTTGACACATGTGCAATCATGGAGCATAAAATTGTGAGCATTGAAGAAGTTATGTCTGTTTTATCTTGTGCATATGTTACTGTCAGATGAGCCTGAATTATTTAGTTCTATGGGGCTATTTGTAGTATTATATTCCAGATAATGCCACATTTTTCTGTAGATAGAATTATCTATAGTTCTGGTCAAAAGACAGACTCTGTCCTAAGGGGGACCTTTTATTGCTTTTTTATGTGCTTTGTGTAACTGAGACTGTACAGCCATAAAATCAATAGATAGTTTACAAGCATTTGCTCATGTTGGGATGTTGTAGGAGGGGGAGCATTTGCTCATGTTGGGATGTTGTAGGAGGGGGTGAGATTCAGATACATCTGGGAAGCCTTATATCATAAACACATTACATGGGAAGGAATGGTAGTCTCCCTGCTGATTTCTTCCTTTTTCGATAAAATATCTAGTTAATGAGCATGTTCCGAAATTTGTCCCTTATTTAACTACGTCCATGACATTTGTTAAAGCATCCTACCAGTCTGTCAGATGTTTTCCCTGTTTGTTCTGTGTGCTATAATGACCACATTAACACTCTGTGTTTAGAGAGGTTTACAGATATCTCTTAGAGAATGTTGCCATGGAAACCTATCCTGTTACTTTTTTGCGAATAATTAGATTGAACTATCCAGAAGAAAAATATAAGGAGTGTTTCCTTGTACGTTAATGTTGCTGAATTATGAAAGATGAAAGAACGTTTTCATTAATAATTATATTGTTATTTATGTATCTGGAATAAGTGAAATACTTTAAACATTTTGTATCTTCTCAGCGTCATTTGTTTGATGTATGTTTGGAGGTGTGCCAATTGCAAGACAACAAATTAGGAATTATTCTAGAATAATAGTACTTAGAGTCATCCATAATAAAACCTTAAGGCAGAAAACTACTTGATTTACTCACTGACTTGGGAAAAGGGATATATGAATGTTATGAAGTAGTTTGAAGTCTAATCTCAGAATGCAGCCTTATCATTGGTCAATAATGAGGCTTTGAAGGACACCCAGCCAATCAGATGTAATCCAAATATGTCCAAAATAACCTTGCTGGCAAATTCTTAGTGCTATGTTTCAATACCCTTGCTGTTGGTTTAACATGTAAATAGTTAAGTACATTTAGTGAAATTGTGGTCATTTGCATAGAGATGCTACAGTAGAGCACTGTTTCACATGCTACCATGTCGTTGAATGAACGAATAAAAGATGCCATAGAATCAATTAAAAACATATAAATGATGCCTTATTTTCATAGTGTGAAACAGTAAGGTAATACTCTTAAATATGTATAATTAATTGGTTCTAACCCTTTAATCCATAGATATGTCAACTTACATCCCTATCCCACCATGGCCATCTACATTTATTTTCAAAAATGAGTATGAAAGGGAGATAATCAAATCACAGAAATGAACTTATCAAGGGAGATCATTCTTGATATTTGTACCCAAATACTGCACCTGTGATGTGTACACATTCTAGTGCATAACTGATATGAATGGTGTAGGATGGAGTAAAGGGTTAATGTATTGTTGTACTTACAGTGACAAGAAAGCACCATTATTGTCGGAGGAACAGAAAGTCGATACAATAGATGAAGGGTAGGTGCATCTTTCTACCATAATCTCTGTGTTAATCTCCTGTGTCACGTCAGCATCTCAATCTGAGCTTAATCTCAAATATGTGTCTGACATGTGTCTTTGCGTTAATTTCCACAGTAAGCTGGAATCAAAATTGGTATCACAGTACATTAATTTGTCAAGAGCTCGAAATTAAGATTTATCAATTTTAGTTAAGGTTTCTACTTGAGATTCTTTGGATTTGGAGATCGGGACAAGTACCTTTAACTACATGACCAACATTCATCTGTAACTGCTTTACTGAGGTGCATGTTAAATCCATTTCAAGTTTGCTAGGTGGAATAATAATTCAGAATAATTTTTATGTTTTCATCCTCTATAAATTATAACTGGACTATGATAATCTGATTGTTGATTTCAGGGAAAACAAACCAGAGAAAGAACTGGAACCAGAAGATAAGGAAGTGAAGGAACCACTACCGGTAACCGAGGAAACAAAACCTGAAACACCAACAAAACAAGAAGAGGTATAGTCAAGCATATTATCCTGTTTGGGGTGTAGCCAGGCTTGAATTGATGGTACACACATAAGCCTTGAAGTTGGTGGTTATGGTTGGGGGTCCTTATGATAGTGAAAATTTTGGACTTTATTGACATTTTGGCCATATTTATATTTTTACTGTTCAAATTAATGTTACGCATGTGCTTACTTCCGTATTGCTGGCTATGTCCCTGCATGTCATGATTTATTTTGATTATTTTGATAAATACGATAAAGATAAACTTAATATGGTCAAAACATCAAAATAAGGTAAAAACCATTAATTGTGTAGTGCAACCCGCAGAAAATCGTTCGGTGAAAAACCTCACACTTGAGACTCCACTTACAAATCATGTAAACCCCTCTTGAGAGTCGAAAATAATATATTGGTAATACTGTACTATACATGAAAAATTGTTTAGTATTCTTGTATAAAAAATAAATATGGAACACATGTTGTTGTTGAGTTGTTTCCATCTTAGTATTCTGGTGCAATACCACCAGCCCAAAACCAGGAACTACTCCAATAATTCACCTGTATATCAATGTTTCACTGGTATAATTATAAACCTGATGCCTTTATAAATCCTTCATCCAAAACCTTTTAGTGGATGACTTTTTCCTCTCTTTATTTACGTACACACATTTCTTTCAGCCTCCTACTGAACCAGCTAAGCCTGAAACCCCAGCAACTGAAGAGAAACCAACTACTGATACACCACAGGAGTGAACTTGTTGACCAACCCTCACACTGATCCACCGCGGAAGTAAATTAATTGATCAACCCTTTCACATACAGAACAAAGTGGATATCTTCTAATTAATAATTGTGATTTTGTATTTTACACTGCAGTGACTGACCATATGTATCTCACTAGATTCTTTTTCATAATGTTGATTGGCTCAATATCGTAGTTGAGATGTAACAAAATGTACTAGCAAGTAATGGTCATATACAGATAATGATCTCTGAAGGACTTTTAAGTTTCTTAATGTAAAACATTATAGCACTTTGAAATGATTGGTTTTGTAGTACTGCTTGTACTTACGTATAAAGATTGGTTCCCTGTTATTGATGGTAGAACTTGTAAGAAGCGGTAACCAGCTTTCTAACTTCTTTATATAAATGTATTTTTGAAAACATGCCTTTATTATATAGACAGTAATCTTTATGTGTTTAACTGGTTCTTGTAGTAAAATATGCGTGTGAAAAACATCGTTATCATTATTTTTGACATTCATTTCTATGTATATGATTATCTTATTCAATATTTTTGCAAATAAGTGTGTCTTGTTGTGTCATATTTAAATGTTTTCTGTGTGTCGCAACATTTGGCTATTTAGACAAATATGTACAAGTTTATAGTAATACTTTTTGCTAAATGTATGTGTGTTATTTTACTCTTCAGCACATATTGAGTAAATGTAACCCTTGTTAGAATGGTTTCTCATTCAGCTGAGAACTAATGGATCTTAATTGGACTGCCATCAAACCAGCCAATCAGTCGTTTGAGTTTGATTTCCATCTGTTTTTATACACCCAGATACAAAGTATATGGGGCTATATTGGAGTCACTTTTAAGGTCTGTCTGTCCATGTGTTTGTTTGTCTGTAGACAAAATTTTGCACTGTTTCTCTGTAACCCTTTGTTGGATTTTCAGCAAACTTCACAAGACTCATTAGTACATATCAAGCCTAGTTGTGTATATGGGTGGCATGAACTATTCAGATAAATTTTCAGTGATTTATTGTCTGTGGACATTTTATTGCTGTGTGAGGATGTTATCTAAGGGTATTATCTGAGGGTGTTATCTGAGGGTATTATCTGAGGGTGTTATGTGAGGGTGTTATCTGAGGGTGTTGTCTGAGGGTATTATCTGAGGGTGTTATCTGAGGATGTTATCTGAGGGTGTTGTCTGGTGGTATTATCTGAGGGTATTATCTGAGGTTATTATCTGAGGATGTTATCTGAGAGTGTTGTCTGAGGGTATTATCTGAGGGTGATGTCTTAGGGTATTGTCTGAGGGTGTTGTCTGATGGTGTTTTCTGAGGGTGTTATCTGAGGGTAGTACCTGAGGGTATTATCTGAGGGTATTATCTGAGGGTATTATCTGAGGTTATTATCTGAGGTTATTATCTGAGGATGTTATCTGAGGGTATTGTCTGAGGGTATTATCTGAGGGTATTGTCTAAGGGTATTGTCTGAGGGTGTTGTCTGATGGTGTTATCTGAGGGTGTTATCTGAGGGTATTATCTGAGGGTAGTACCTGAGGGTGTTATCTGAGGGTAGTACCTGAGGGTTTTATCTGAGGGTATTATCTGAGGGTGGTACCCGAGGGTTTTATCTGAGGGTATTCATCACATTCAGTGATAGTTGTTATTTATGTAACTGGACCACCATTTATCAATGACCAATGTTAGATATGTGTATTAAGATCGTACCACAATGTATGCAGTGGAATAAAATATGGTCAATATTACAATATTTATAAATGTGCTGTAAAACTTAAAGTGGTTTTTGGGAATGGGGCTCAAGACTTGGCGATCGATAAGTGTCCTGAAAAGGGGTTTCAATGAAGGTCTTGGGACATATATGTTACCAGTTAACTGAAAAGGGGTAATGTAAAAGTCTTGGACATAGCTGTTGCCAATTCACTGGAAAGGGGTTTAAGGGGAGACTATGGGCAACGTCCTTTTTAGAAGCTGAAAAAATAAAGAACTTGAAAGTTGGCACTTTAGCAGTTTCATGAAATACTTATTAAGTATAAACAATTAGGGAGTTTTGATAGCTCCCATGATTGCATTCAGCTCCTTCAATCGTTTTATATAACTGCTACATCACAGAAATACTTCACAGTTGTGTATATTCTATCAGATTAAATGCAATGTTTTCTTCCTAGTATATAAGTACTGTATGAGATATTCACCTTGTTTAGAGAATGTTTGCCTTTTATTTAAGAAGTTGTATTTTGAATACAAATTAAGGGACCAAGTCCGGAAACCTGTAGCTGTTAGTAACGTAATACTGTTGTGTTAGCATAGCATGTCGGTAATCATGATTTTATATACTTTGTTTGACAAGTCAAGTCATCTTTCTTGAATGATTATACAATCATGAGATGTTGCCATTTTGTTTCTTCTATGATACGGAACATATTGTAAAAGCTCTAGTCATGCATGGACGCTCTAGTCATACATGGACGCTCTGTCTCTAACTATAAACTTTATTTTACAAGAAGCAATACTATTTTGTATGTTTTCAAATTATTCCATCATTCGATGGTAATGTTTCATATATAAACATGTATTCATCCATCATAGACTTCTGCCACTCTAGTATATGACTGATACATCCCGAATTCTCTCAGTTTGTGTCATATCACCAACAATCGGGCTGTCTCAGAACCACAATTGGTTTATTTTATTGTCCACAATTGATCTGTCACATGACAACAATCGGTCTGTCACATGACTTACAATCGGTCTGTCACATGACTTACAATCGGTCTGTCACATGACTTACAATCGGTCTGTCACATGACCACAATTGATCTGTCACATGACCACAATCGATCTGTCACATGACTTACAATCGGTTTGTCACATGACTTACAATCGGTTTGTCACATGACCAAGTCTAATCAGTTAAGGTTTATAACAAAGCTTCAGAGTACAGTCAGCAAAATTGTCCAACATAAGTTATTGGCAGAGAAATGAAAATATCAAACACTCAAGTTGTACCAAGCCACTTTGTCTGTGCCGTGATCAGGATTAAGTCTGTTTATCTTGATAGATTTCTAATTTTATCAACGTAAAATTTTTAGACAGTGAGGCAAAGGTTAATAGTGATAAGGTTGCCCTATCAAAGTGTTTTCATGTCATGTTAATTATGTTGTTGATAAAACACATGTTTAACATATTTTGGCTAATTAGACATTTATTTGTTGATGTTTGCACAAGTCATACTGACTTGGTTAGTTAGTACTTTGTTAATGAATCTTTCTATTTCATTGAATACCTCATAAAACATGAAAACACGGTATAAGTTATTTTTACATTTTTTTAAAAATCTTGTTTTTTTTAAAGATTATTTGCTCTTAATGCACAATATACATCATGCCTCAAAATTTTACTTATCGATAAAATTTTACAAAATTAATTCTGTTTTAACCACATTTTGGTAAAACTATTTTAGATTTTTATCCCAGTACATATACATATATAACATACAATTGAATCTTTAAAATAAGTTTTAAATCTTCCAACATTTTAAAGTCTATTCTGATTGCCGGAAGACGTACTTACTCTTGTAATACCGAAATGTATTGACTTAAACATGTTCATACTAATTAATGCAAAAGTCACTGTAAAAATAAAATAAATTTTGAAATTATTTTAATAAATTTTGAAGGCAAATTAATGACAAAAACTATAGCAAAATAATTTTTCTATATTTGACATTATATTAGATTATCCCCCTTAGTCAGTTATTACCGGTAGATTAATGTTTTGTATAGAGAGTAATAATTTATTTATTATCAATCGCCTACCTCTCATTTATGCCTGATGTAACCTTAGCAACTATACTGCTCTTATTATTTCATAGCTTTCCCACCGACATAGTATTTTCAACATTTAATTATCATATCATATACAAATTTATAGTATTATAATTATTATATATTTTGCTTTTAATATTAACTAACATCTTGTTCTGTCTTGCTTCATTGACGTGTTTGGTAATAACTACAACAACAGTATGCTTTGAATATTTGTATGTTGCGCAATATTTGATACTACAAAAATGTACATGTATGTTGTATTAAGGTTGAATGGTATGGTTTAAAAAATACATCAAATGTTTAAAATCCCACAATCATACCAGTCATGTTAGTATCCGAAGTCTGAATTATTCTTGGAATTATCTCCCTTTGATTGAAATGGATCTTGGTTGAATTATTTCCCTTTCATGAAAAGTATTTTGTTTTGATTACCTCCCTTTGGACAGATCTTCGATTTTTGCCTATAGTTAATATTATGGTTTTGGTTTAAATATTTGGTTGATGTATTTTTACCATATATCAGTTTGTGTTTTCATGGTTGTGATTAGCAAGTTCTTGGTTTTTTTTGTAAAATTTCATTTTTAATACAATTTTTTTGTAAATATTTTTTCGTTCACATATTTTTTAAACCATAATTTCTGTTTTTGTTCTTGAAATTTTTTTTATTCAAGTTTTATGTTATGAACCTTTAGTTTCATCCTCTCATCATCAATGTTAAACTTAAAATGATATTTTATTTCATCAAATAATGCAAGTTCTGTAAAAAAAGGCATGGTACAGTCATGAATCTTTAAAAAAAATTAACTGTCAGTAGTTACGAAAAGTCAAGTTTGCAGTTACTGTTAAATTGAAGTATTTATATACCCGGGTACAGATTAGATGTATGTTAGGATGATATCTTTTGGCTAAATATGGAGTAAGATGAGTACGCTTTGCAGTTGTTTTCCCTCTTTTTGGTTGTTTCCCAGCTTTATGTTTGTTAAATCTCCCTTGAGTTAGTGTAGCTGTTCACATTCCATATTTACAAAACAATTCATTGTCAATAAGTTTTTTTTTGAAGATCAAAATTTAGACAAAAGTATCACTACATTTTCCTATAAGAAATAGAAAAAAATCCAGTTGACTGTCAGCCCAAGTCAATCAAAAATGTTTATTTTAACTCAAATAATAATCTTTATTACATATTTGCTCATCTTAGTGTAAGAGAAAATAAATAGTCGTGCTGGATTCAAAATTATACTTTAACCATTGAGTGTTCTTTAATTAAATCTCAAGAATTTCTGATCTTATTTGAAACTTAAAAAAGCATAAAATATTAATTAATAAATTACAATATTTTATCCTATGTATGTTCACCTAATTTGTAAAAGCAATATTCCATTGGAACTGTGCCTTTACCATTGTCTCATGAGGCGCCACATTGGACTTGCAGTATAACACATGATTGACCGCCATTTTGAGATGTGTGGCCCCACAGATTTAGCGTATACACTTTTTTTGTTGATTTGTATGATATTGTATGAAGATATAAATACTCTGCAGTGCACACTTATACACCTTCATTATATTCTTGTTTAACTTTATAAAACCAAAGACCTAAATATACAAAGATTGGAAAAATCTACCAAATCTCACAATATCTCGCTGCAGTCTTCTGAAATCTCGTGAAATCTCGTTTGTTTTTAATACCTTATATCTTCTGTTTTAATATACATAGGAAAAAACTTATACTTTTATGCACTAGATTTATTATTCTGCTTTAAAATGATACCTGGTTTATTAAAATCAGTCAAGGAATAAAACAATAGGCCTCAAAGAGCCAGACCTACTATCATTTTAATGGAAATTCCAATTTTATCAGAAAATAGTTCAACATACCCAATTTGCCTCATTCAAACAAAAATATTCTGAATTCTACAAGAGATAGAAAAAAATAAGTTACATCATGCAGTAGAAGAAACTTAGCTCTTCAAAATAAGATATTGGTCATTAAAAAAGGATGACAAACAAAAGCGTGCATGTAAAGTCTGCTGCATGCTATTTTGCATTTTCTCTCCGTTTTCAATTAAGTGTCCAATCTGTGTATATTTAGGTCTTTGATAAAACTCAGCTGATTTTTTTCAGTGTCGGTCAGTAATAAAAATAAACCATAGATTCTGTGTTGATATTTATATAATTATTCTGTATTTGATGTCGCAAATTCAATGTTCAGAAAAATATTTACAAAATACCGGTAATCATTTTATGTTTCAAGAACTGTAAATTAAAAAAAAATATATATATATAATATTTTAAAAACAAATCATAGATATCAAATATTCATTACCAATTCATTATCTCTTAGCAGTAATTAATGAAACGTGGGCTTCAATCACAGTTTGTGTTGTATATATCATTTTTGCCCTTCATACATTTGGCCCCTTTGAATATATTTGATCATTAATCACCTAACTGTATTGTTTTGTTTGTGTTCAGACAACATACATGAACTATACTGTTATAGATCCATGTATTGAATTCATTGTGTTGGCTTACCTTTGTCTGGGTAACTTCCCCTGCCATACTGATATAGATGCGCAGTCTGTTGTAACCATGCATACTAGTGATCATCTATATGCTGGTTCCAGTCATTCAAGCTGTCTACAATATATGAGAAATATCATATCATTAGTCTGTAGCAAACAAGGAACCAGGCATTGCATTACTCTAGAGAATATACTGGGAGTCATACAAACATACAGACCACATTATGCTGAAAACCAAAACCAGTGAATTGCATGCCAAGCAGAGTACCAGGTTTTGGTTTGTGGTATGCCAGGCCGAGTACCAGATATTGGTTTATTGTATGCCAGACCGAGTACCAGATATTGGTTTATTGTATGCCAGACCAAGTACCAGATATTGGTTTATTGTATGCCAGGCCGAGTACCAGATATTAGTTTATTGTATGCCAGGCCGAGTACCAGATAGTGGTTTATTGTTTGTCAAACCGAGTACCAGATATTGGTTTATTGTATGCCAGACCGAGTTCCCGGTATTCTTGTTATCTGAGTGGGGAACCAGACATTGGTTATATCAATAAAACTTACTTATATTTTATTTAGTAGAACAAAAGGCTGCTTACCTGTATAGTTAAACAATGCAATGTGTCATGTTGTTACCATATTGATGTGTGTATATATTTACATGTATGATTTATGTTCTATATTGTCTATGTGTGGTTATGTTTCTTGATAAAAAAGTAAAAAAAGATACAAAGTTTTCATACATAATTTCAGAATCTTCTCCATGATGAATGGTACTCAGATAACAAATGTGTTAGCCCCCCCTCTCTTCTTGATATTAATACAAGTACAATCAGAGGGTGAATTTATGTAGTTTGTTGGTAATAACTGTGAAGTAATCTTATGGTATGGATTTGACCAGGGATCTTTTTACCCTAGCATGTTTGGCCATCAACTGTCCCATGGGACTCTGCAGATGTTATACCACGAACAAATATGCCCTAACCCTACATTACTAAGTGATCTAAATATGGTAAACCTTGATTTTACAAGATATTTACAACATTTACAACCCTTTTTTACATACTTAAATTATATTGTAAATGTACATGTATTTGGATTGGAAATGATACAGCATACTGATGGATATCACGATCATATGTTCCTGCTTACTGCAACCAGGATCAGGAGTACATACATGGCATGTATGCGGGAGGTTGTTTAGAAACTAAGTGAAACAGTACCCGATCATTTTCCAACAAACTTGTATAGAGATAGTGTAGGCAACGTGACCTGTCTTATATCAAAGTACTGTAGGTGGATTGACTACATGCCAATGGAGGAAAATGTTACAGAAACCCTAAGGTAACCCTGTCAAAGTTCTGGCAGTGTTTTTTAGTTTGGTAGATATATATATATAATGCTCACGTTGTTGGTTCAGTCTGTCTGTGCTATGGTCTGATTTTAACAGACTTGTTATATTGTGTGAACAATTGTGTAGTTTGTTTAAATCGTATCAAGTTTTTGACACACATTGATCTATTTACTTGAATGCTAATATTTTGTGTTATATTTTTGCTTTTACAATTTGTGCAAATAAAGTCATATTTTGTCTGATGTATTAAATGCTACCAATTACATGTACACTGTTAATTTACTTGAATCATAAGAGTAATATTATAGGTCTTTGATAGCTTATCAGGTTTCTCTGATACTTTTAGGTCTTGATTTATCAATAATTTACATCTAAAGTTGGTCTTTGATTCGATTAAGATCCAGAACAAGAACTTGGTGAAGGAAACAAGAACATATTCTGTAATCTGTTTTGATTGAAAAAACTTCAAAATGAATGATGGTGCAGTTTGTCAGATGAAGTTAGGACTCAGTTTATTGTATATCGTGCATTTGTGTTGTGCTTATTGTTTGCTATATATTTCAAAGAGTATTTGTATCTTTCTAATTACATATGCTTAATAAAAGTCATAAAATTATCTGTGTGTTGTTTTTATGTTAACTAAGACTGAAAGTAGAGATGAAAGCTAATCTGGATATCATTTCAACACAGCACAGATCAATGTTCTAATCAAAAGTACATCTTATGACACATACTGTACTTCTTCTAATGGACCTTATAGTCACAAAACTTCACTTGTAGTTTTATTGTGCCTCCCATATTTAGTGGGAGGATATTGATTTTGTACTGTCCGTTTGTCTGGATGGATGTCACAGTCACAAAGTAACATTTGTCCACACTTGTTCTCCTTTAGCCATAGCTTGGATTTTAATCAAACTTCACATGAATGGTTGGTACCAAGCCTAGTTATGAATAGTCCCAGAATTTTTTAATTTCAGACTTTTATTTCCAGAGTTATGGCCATTTAATGGTAAAAATTACCTTGTCTGTGCTTGTTCTCCTTAACCACTGGTCCAATTGCAATGAAACTTCATATGCATAGTTGGTGCCAAACCCTGTGCAATTGTCAGGAATTTTAGATCAGAGGTAATTTTGCCAGAGTTATAACCAACATTTTTAATGCCCACACCAACTATTTGGAGGCTTATTCGTCTGTAACTTGAGCTACAGTTTTCAAACTTAATAGGAATATTAGTCAGCATGAGTTGTGGTGCACCTATATATTTTTATTCGGACCCGACCAGTATTACTTCATATAATAATTAGCAGAGTTATTGTCCTTGAAATTATAAAGTTTGGCTTGTGTCGTCTGTAACTTGATAAGTAATTGTGACACAGTCTTTAACCTTAAAATATAAGTCCGCATGATTTGTTGTGCACCTATGTATTTTTATTCCGATCGGATCCAACCAGATCCAACCAGAATTAGCAGAGCTATTGCCCTTGGAATAATGTAATTTGATGAAATTTGGCTTATTTTTCCATAATTTGTCATATCAACCTACCATACTGTAGTTGTTGCTGTAGTTTTGACGTTAACAAACTCGTCCCGGCACAGCAGCGTATATGGTTTCGTTTGGTGTCATCACTTGAGAGAACTACTGGAGAAACTCTGTTCATTAAGTTCATTGAGGGCCAGGCAGGCTACAATATAAAAAACGAGGATCATAGTAACATCAAATACCTCACAAACCAGTTTGTATGTAATTTATGAAATAATGAATATGTACCTGTGTTTTATCGTAGAATAAAGCACGGCCACGAGTTTGTATGCGTATTATTTGAATCGTAGTTTAAGCGTAGATAAAACACAGTTGCATATTCATTATTTCGATTCTAACATATATGTAGCCAATAGTCCCCATATGACAACACATCAAGACATAGAAACCGCTGCACTATTTTTCTTTATCGGAACGTTATTTGCCGTAGCTGTGTTTTAATGGTTACTCATGCACACCTCGGTTCCCTCTGTATTTATGTAGATGGACTGCTGATTGTTTTAGAATCGGTCATAACAATAGTCCAAGAAATGTTTGAATCAATAGACTGTTCTTCAGGCATTCGTTTAATCACGTAATTAAGTGTTTGAGATATAAGTCCATGGTTTAATATCTGTTATTAGACTGATACAACCCAAACTATTAAAACATCCATGGACTGTCAGATAAGTTTTCTTGGTGCACAGGTCAGAATCATCACCATTGATACACAAACGAAACAATACAAGAAAAGACAAGCCAGCAGAAAACGAAAATTGGATTTCATCCGATGTAAGGGAGACAAATCTACAACCTATATATCGGTATCTTGCTTGGCACTCGGCATTAAATTTTATTTAAATCCCCTACTGCGTTTTGGCCATGAATACCCTCAAGAATGCATAATAAATAAGTGGTAGAATTTTCTTACCTACGATAATCTAGTATAAATACTACATGCATGTATAAATAAAAACAGTTACGCAAAAATAAGACCGTCTAGATTCGAGGCTCGTGTTAGGTTAGACGGCATGAAAAGCCAGAATTTGGAGTAAAAGCAAAGTTGACGAATATGTCACAATTTCAACTGCATGATCCATCGTCACACTCGCCGCATAATTACAGAACAGAACAGAACAGAACAGACCAGCACAGACCAGCACAGCACAGCACAGCACAGAACAGAACAGAACATAATGATTATGTACATACGCAAACTATACTGCTCAAAATTTGATAAGGGTCGACAAAACCTTAACCATGCATGTTCGTTAATATATTCGAAGAAGAAAACGTTGTGAAATTATTAAACTATCATTTAGTTCGCTAAATTTAGAAACATTTATGCGATTCGCTTCACATGCATTGTCACTGTGTTGTCGGTTTTCAAGTAACTGATAAGCCAACTAGAAGAGGCTGAAATGGCAAGAATAAAATGAAAAATACCTTTGTTCCGTTGTAAGCTTGTAAGCACAGACAATGGAGTGAGCATGGGCTTATCAGCACTAAGACGAAGATTTTGAAGCAATCTCTATTATTTTACAATATTACAAGATGCAATATTATGTTTCTGAAAATTTTCATTAACCCATCTTGTTAAATGGAATTGAAATATGTTTACCCTTACCAAATTGTGAGTAGTATAGTCTATGTGACAGACAGTTATGTTGTAAAAACTAGATAATAATCAAACATTATCAACTACTGTATCCGTGTGATATTCTACGTTGCTATCATCACATGACGTGTAATATCACAAAGTCAACATACTACAGTTACAATATGACCATCCTCTATCAATTTTAACGATCGACTTAAAATTAAAGTGACACAACAAGTTGCAAAACTTCCGTGCATGGTGTAAATTTATGTGTTCGGAGACAAATAAAACATTATAACTATGATTTCTATGGGATCGTATATAACGCTCGTGCTTGTGTCTGTTTTCTTGTTGATAACTTTCACGTTGGGAGAAACACAAACGAACTTACAAGTTAAAGGTATGTTTTACGTCGCTACTCAGCTATTGAAACAGCGCTTTCTATTCGTCTTTTCATATTAAGTTGTTTTTACACCAACTGTGATCAACGAATGTAAAACAGTTTAGGAAAACATTAACCAATAGGGAAGAACTATTCTCTGAAACTAAATGTGGTCTACAGTAAGAAACACTGCATAGATGTTTTGAGTTTGTACTTTACAAGAGTCACAATTCTCATTTGAGAAATATTTTACATTATTTTTAACAGACACGTGAACAATCCGTCAGTATTATCATGGTCTGGTCGTGTGATTAGGTCTAGGCATATGTCATACAGGTTAACAGGTACGGTTAGTAACCCCGATACACCACCTCACCTTGTACGGTTTTCATAATATGGCTCTGGTGGAACCGAAAACTGATGTAACCGGTAACTAAGATGGTATCCTGAGTTCCTTTAGAGCGTTTAATTGGTTTTCGGTTCCGTCAGAGCCATTTGAAAGCATCTTTCTAACATTGTACTTAAATTCTCTGACGGAACCTTAGATCGAGATTACTACCATTGCGACTTGGAAGGGGTTTTGACAGTTTTATGGTCTATGTACAGTAAAACCTCATGATCCAGAGGACCCATCAGGACATGCCAAATGCTCGAGATAGGCCAGTTGCTCGACATATACGAAGTCTATGATGAATTGTTGTTATGACTAAGTGTAAATATGTTTACGATGCAAATGTGTTGATACATGTACATGTATTTGGTTTATATCGTCATTGTTTAGCAAGTCTTTACGCAATTTAAATCGTGAGGACAATTGCCAAACTCAAAAAAATTCGTATTAGAGTCGTAACGAATAATTTTAAATGAAATATCAAACTCCATTTACCGTTGTATTAAATGTTCGCATCGGCAAATATATATCATTGTCAGTCAACTTTTTCATTTAGCTTCAAAATATTATTAAAACAATGCTTAAAAGACAAATTACTTTACATTCTAATATTGTTTCTTAACCATAGGGTATACAAAAACGGTACAGGTTGAACAAGGACACGATTTGTCTGTATCATGTCATGACTCGGAATCATCATGGACGGGTCCTAATGGATACCGTGCTAGCAGTGAATGGTTGAACATTTCACGTGTTGCTCGATCAGATGCTGGCAAGTATGACTGTGACAATAAAGCGGTTGGAAACCTTCTGTCAGTTGATCTGGATGTTACATGTAAGTATACTATTCATCGCAATACTTGTTGTTTGTTTATACCCGGGCCTGCTCTAGTGTTTAGTGCCCTAGATTTGTAACCTGGCGATCTGGGTCCGATACCTGGTCGTGTCAGGCCATAAACATGTGTCACCAATGTCGCTTTTCCTCTTGCTGGATCATGGTAACTTAAACAAGTAATTAAGAATTGCAAGCAATACAGAAGTTCCCTACCGGGTTGAGGCCATTTTCAATGTTTCTGTGGCAATAGCAACCACAATTTTTGTCAGAATCAAAATATGTTTAGACGTGCATAATCCCCTTATCGCCCCCTATCCACATACCAAGTTTCATAAGCCTAGCTTGGAAATTGTTTGAGTTATGTCAGTATCCAGATTGTTTGACGGACGGACGGACGGACGGGACGGACGGACGGACGGACGGACGGACGGACGGACGGACGGACGGACGGACGGACGGACTGACGGACGGACGTACGGACGGACGGACGGACGGACGGACGGACGGACGGACGGACGGAGGGCAAACCTATAGTCCCCTCCGGTCAAAAACCGGTAGGGGACTAATTACTGGTTTTGATACGTTCTAGAAAGACTGGTTAAGCGTAACTATACGTTTACAAATGTTGATAAACGGCGCAAACCCCGAATAAACAAACGTCTTTCCTAAAAAGCAAAGGGGATTGCCACCATTTGTTCGCCTCTACCTTTTATCCTATAAAATGATAGCCTGTAACATGGGGAGATAATCCATAAATGAGGAAGAGAAATTCCTGTGTGTGAGATGACATAGAATGTTGATCCTGTTGACTGTTGCTCTTAGTTTGTACGTATCGTCTACTTTTGTTGATAAACATTATAACTTTTTACAGTAGACATTTGAAATGTTGTGATTAAACATTTGTGGCTCCTCCTACGTTGCATTACTAGTATTACATCAACGTGTTAACCAAAACAAACTATTTTCTAGTGCTGATATTTCTAATTCTTACTATGTATGAAGATAATTGTTCCACTCATTTATTTATACCGTTTGCTCCTGTTACATCTTCCGATACGTTGTAAATGGCAGTAAATCAATTATCTCTATTTCTTTGTTATTTCAACTTATGACTAGTGTCGGCAACATTGTACCGACTTTGGACTGAAAGTATATTATAGCAAAATGTGTCAAAATTGACTTAATACTTTCCGAACAACCCTCGTATATAAGGGGTTGGGCAAAAGTTATACAACTTAGTAAATAACCTGTCCTTCTACATATGTCACATATTGGAAATAAAGCTTCAAAAAGAAATATAAAGTTCTATAATTTTGTCATGTTTTAAACTCAGATCCTGCCAACATCGTGTCGATAACTGTTCCCAAGCATGAATTGAGTATGCGTGAAGACTTTACCATGCAAATCCAGGTTGAAGGGAACCCACCACCGGAAACCCGCTTGACGTTCGTCCCTGAAGATAAAGTTGTTTTCGAAAAGACCGGCCAGGGAAAATATAACATTGTCGTCAAAAACCTGAACTGTACTGATGGAGGGATTTATGAACTTACATGTAACAACTCTCTGGCCACGAAACATGTTGAGGAAACCGTTACTGTCATGAGTAAGTCTTTATATCATATGAAATATCGACTTATAGTTTATTTGATTGCTACACCGATAAATAAGTGTTTTAATTTGTAGCACATAGCTTGCAGTCGAAGCACATTAGCTATGTTGTTATTTCATATGTTCATTACATGCATCAATACATGTGCATCGCTTAAGCTACCAAATTTCAAGATTTAAAATCAAATACTTGTAGCATAAAATCCAACAAAAACAACAGAAAATACCAAAAGGAACTTACATGTCTCAGCAGAAACGTTGCATTACAGAAATTAGTAATGGATAATTGAAAAGGAATTAGACGTTTTGTAGTGTGTAATAACGTTTGCGTTCTACCGATCCATGTTCATGCCATCAATATAGCATTCATTATCCCATGTTCCCATATTGTACGATGTGCCTGGGTTCAAATAAAGTTCTGTTTTGTTAAATTTACGTGTAATACTATATAGTACTTGAAAAATGAATGCTCGATTCTATAAATTGTGTTTTTTTCTGCAGAGAGTATCTGCGTATAGTGTTTGTGTTGAGACATTTTTAAGTTTAATGTTAGCGAGAGTTGCACTCATATCAGTTTCCATGCAAACCAAGATGGCGTTCAAGATGGCCACCGTTTAATGGGCACATGCCAAAGTTAAACAAAGTTCAAAGTTTATTGGCATAATCAACAAAGAACATTGCTTTGGGCATTTACAAATAACATATACTTTTAAGTATGGCGCAAACATATTTACACAGAAATATGTACAAAACTATATAACGATTATTAATATTGACTTATTAGGAGACAAAACTTCTGTCAGAGGCCATATGTGACGACAACAATATGATTACGCAGTATATAGCTAAACCCTTTGACATGATCCTTAAACTTGAATACAAATATAGTACACGGATTCTGAACGGCATGATTGTATGGTGATATTGTTATCAGTGAAGTAAGTTGATACTATCTTGATTGGTTAATATGAAGTGGTTGATAACATCTGATTAGATATATATGTTAAATGTAATATTACACCGTCTTTAAACCAACTAAATTATCTTATTTTCTTAACTGACATGCTTAATAGAAAATGGATAACCTTATTCAAAAACCTCTATTGATACTAGTCGGGTTTATTACTGAATATAAAATGTTCTACCGAGCAGTACAAACATGTTCATATTCAAACGGTATATGTCAACAACTGAACGCTCTTTGTCTTCACTGGACGTTTGTTGTTTTGTGTTTCAATACCTTCTTTGCTCTACTAACCTCTTCCAAATAACGTGCGGAAGAAATGGTAGAGCTGCTAATCGGAATGCATCTCCTGATTATGATATCTCTTCTGTTTGCCCAAACCAACCGGTAAATAATTATGAACATGCCAGTGTATTTACAGTCAGTCTAAATGATTAAATTATGTCCATGAGAAGAGGTGTATGCCCGAGGGATTTAGTGTTGTGTGTTCCAGATTTAGGCGAGGTGAATCATGTTTTGAAGACATTACATGTCCGTATGTTTTCAGACAAACCAGGGCTAGACCCGATGTTTCTACCCGACCAACGAATACTGCCACGTCTCGGTGACAGCACAAACTTTACCGCACACATTATAAGCTGTCCACCTGTGCTGTTCTTTGATTGGACACATAATTCAACACCAGATAAACACCACGACGATACAAACTCTTCCAGTGTGTTGTTTCTGGATGACGTAGATATAGCGTCCTACGGTGGTTATGAACTCAAACTGCAAAACAAGCTTGGAAACGTTTCAATACCATTCTTCGCTGAAGCTTTTGGTGAGTAACGATCTCAAATTATAACATGGTTCTTATCTCACAAAGTCGCGACAATAGACATATCAGCTTACAGTTGAGTTTGTTTACCTTCCCTTTTAATTTGAGTCCGGTGCATGAAATATCCTTAATGGATTTGCTAGTGTTGAAGGGAGTATTATGGCATGATGACAATGCACTCATAGAACATAGTTCACATTTAGCAATGAACGTTGGACTGGGAGAATACTCACGATTAGTACCTGACATGTCTATGGTACATTGTTCTACGTTCACACTAGATTACTATAAATTTGATTTCTTCCATACAGTATAAACAACAGAAAATTTGCAAATGAAACTATTCCAAGATTTAACTTGTACATGGCATTCATAGGATATATACATTTCTTGCGCTCATAGTCAAACTATGATTACTCTCCTAATTAAACTGTTCGATTAAGTAGTAGTTTCGTATGTACCACAAAACATATACATGAATACACCTAAAACTGTTTTAGTGATCACTTAATGAAGATAAGTTATCCATTGATGTCACAATAACAATAGTGTAGTACATTGCTTTTAGACTTCCGATCGGTAAATCATTATCAAAGCTTATTAAGCTATGTATGTTTGTTGTAGGTCCCCCAGCTGCGATCTCAGATTTAGACGTATCCGATGTCACCAATAAAGATGCCAACATATCATTTACATCTGGATTTGATTATAACGACACACAAACATTTATGGTTATGAGAGAAGTAGACGGTGAGCTGGAAAGTAAGTATGAACTAGGGACAGCAGAATACATACATATAAGTTTAAGATAAATAATTCCTAGATTAACATCCGTTCCACCCACTATATTGCATACCTCCTGTACCTTAATATCTTTAATGAGAAAGGGGTTTAGTCAATTCGCTCGGATACCAAGGTGGTATATATAAAGAAAAGCACATTCCCTTCCGCACTCAAGAAAAATGGTATGATAACCTGACTGTTAATTTATAATTACTTCAACGGAAACAACAATAAATTCCTACCAAGATGAGCATGGGGAATATAAACTGGGAAGAGGACATCACATTTGTGATTGAAATGACTGAAACTGCATAATATATTTTACAAAATTGTTTGGAATTAGTTAATTATATTATTTGCTAATTTAAGAGTGAGACGTGGTCGGGACACAAGAACGCTCCTTGCACATACGACACTAGTTTATGTTATTATCCACAAGTTATTTATACTGGCAATTATTACATGACGTTAATTGTCGTTTTTCTTGTTCCTTTAGTTTTAAGGAATGTAAAAGATGTGCCACATGACAACGGTAAGCCAAGAAGTTTTGTTATCACCGACTTGCAAGAGACAACATCCTACAACATCACAGTCGTCGCCCACAACACGCGCGGCAACTCTGAACCAGCCTCAACCTTTGTGGCTTTCACAACATTTGGTAGGTCTCAGTTAATAGTTTTATACCACAGGTGCAGTCATCGATCAGCTAGGTTTATTAGTGTATTAATACGATATCGTACATTTGATCGTGATAAAGTTACCCGCTTAATCATTGACGAACTAAAACTGTTTCTTTCCAATGGCTTTCAAAAGTATATTGCTTGTTTTGATTTCCGATGTTGCTGTAACCTCTTTCGTAACATCTCCTTAATTGTAAAATGGCAATCGTAAAACTCTAACGCGATAAATTGCTGTAAAAAAACAAACACAAAATTTTCTATATTTTTGTTATGGATTAAAATCAAAGACCGTACGATTTGCCTATGAAAGCATTCAAACATTTGGCACAGCATATAGTGTTTGAATGCTCCTAAATATTCAGAAACGATAAATATAGCGGATTTTGTGTTTGTTTTTGTATTGCAATTTATCGCGTTGAAGTTATACTTCGCACACCAATAAGGTGATGGTACTCACTGTCAGTGTGTTATTGGTTGTAATGACATTGTTTGTAATGACATTTCCAGGATCACCAAAACCTGACCCCAAGTTTCCAATAAATCATACAACTACACCACGTCTTGGAGATGCTGTAAACTTTACTATTCATTGTTTGGCTGATCCTGAACCAATGTTTCGATGGTTTCATAACGGCAAACATGTCGAGAGTTTGGATAGTAACAACACTTGTGGTAGCACTATAATGTTAGATGATATTGCTGTGGACGACTTTGGTTCATATATGCTGCAGATGGAAAATGATTACGGACAATACAACGTCAGCTTTGAAATGAAAGCTACAGGTAGGAATAAAATTCATGTACACAATTAGTCTAGTCGGCAGGGACAACTTCTGGAATTTGGAAAAGGGTTATAATTTGTTATCGTTGTTCATCAGGGGTCCCGATGCGATGCCAACAGAATGTAATACTGACCGGTATGTTTTCTAGATTCTTTATCATATCGACTTACCCCTTAAATGCCCTATACTAGTATAATATATTATGAGTGTTTGCAGGAAGCGTCCCCCTAGATCTGCCAGAATAGGACTATAATATTCATTTCGGAAAGACTTCGTGTTTTTAGCTAATTTAATATGAGTAAAAAGTGATCAAGGTTGTGAGTTTTTAGGATGGTTGGATCGTTAATCAAAAGTTTCTTTAAATGCCCCTGAAACGATAAATGCACTAAAATAACCGAATTGCCCGTTGAATTACCCTGACGTGGTCCTCCGGGCTTCCACCTTTGTACGGACTGTAACAAATGAACGTAAGGATAATATCTTATTTCAACATTCAAAATGACATTTATGTATCTAGAGATATTACCAAACGCTACAATGATATCAGATCGCTTTTCGGAAGACAATCCTAGCATAAACTACCTTTCATAACTGTACACTGAAAAAATATAAAAAATGGAAATGCGACAAATAAATTGAGCTATACGACAAATTGGGCGTTTCAAAATATATTTAAATACAACATGACGTGTTTTAAGTGGTAACACCTTTTTAAGACAAGTGTATCATAAGGTATTCCCCGTTGAGGTTACTGGGTACATGCATATAGTGATTAATAAATATCAAATATTATCAAATTATACGTTTTTGTTATAGGTCCCCCAGCGTCGATCTCAGATTTAGATGTATATGATATTACTGACAAGAGTGCCAACATATCATTTACATCTGGTTATGATTATAACGCCACACAAACATTCATGGTTCTCAGAGAAGTAGATGATCAACTGGAAAGTAAGTATGGACTGAAAACAAAATAAATATGTACGTACAAAGGTCAAGATAAATAATTCATAGACGGTCATCCTTTTTCGCCCACTTCATTTCATGCCTCCTGTATTTTTGTATTGTTTAGTAACTATTCAGAGAAAACACATTTATAAATGCCTTCTTATATCTTAAGGTTTTTGTAAAACAATGAAACTAAAAATATAGCCTCTCCCCTTTTTAAGAAAAATGGGATGATACTAATTATGGTATTATGATATTCTTATAATGGCACCAAAGGAAACAATAACATTTCTTACCATTTATATTGCTTTTAAAAGAAGAATCGTGCTTTTATTGTACTACAATTGCAACCCGATCTTTGTTAGATATACTTGTATTGGCCATCATAAACGAATTCAAATAGTTAAATTCGTGATTAAAATGACAGACGAAATGTAAAAAAATGGTTAATAAGGCGTGGCCACGCTATACAATAATAACTGTTATATTCTCTCTGTAGATTTGAAGAATTTATCGGATGTACCCCATGACAAGGGTAGACCAAGAAGTTTTGAAATCACCGACCTGGATGACACTACGTCATACAACATTACTATTATCGCCCACAACACCCGTGGCAACTCTGAGTCAGCCTCTACCTTTGTGGCATTCACAACATGTGGTAGGTTTCAATTGATAATTTGATACTATACATTGTATCAGTCAGCTCGGTTCAATAGTGATATTTAATAGTATAATAATTATAATAATATATTTGTTTGAGGTACTATGATAACAGATAGAGTTACTAGCTTCTGGTGATGAATTTTACTAGGTGTTCCTAATAATTATGTAAAAAACGACAATCTTATTGGGTGTTCCTAATATGTAAAAAACGACAATTCTACTGGGTGTTCCAGATATGTAAAAAGAGACACTCTAACTGGGTGTTCCTAATATGTAAAAAGCGACAATCTTACTGGGTATTTTAAAATTTGTGAAATGCGACGATCTTACTGGGTGTTCCAAATATGTAAAAAGTAAAAATCTTACTGAGGGTTTCAAATATGTAAAAAGCAACAATCTTACTGGGTGTTTCAAAATTTGTGAAATGCGACGATCTTACTGGGCGTTCCATGTTATGTAAAAAGCGACGATCGCACTCCAATAACTTGGTAGTTTATGCTGTAAAGGTGTTATCTTTTCGATGTATTACATTATTTCAGGGTCTCCAAAACCTGATCCCAAATTTCCAATACATCCTACAAGCACACCACGCCTCGGAGATTCTGTTAACTTCACTATTCATTGTTTGGCCAATCCTGAACCTATGTTTCGATGGTTACATAACGGCAAACACGTGAAGAGTTTGGACAGCAACACAACGTGTGGTAGCACGGTAATGGTGAATAAAATTGTTGTGGATGACTTTGGTTCATACATGCTGCAGATGGAAAATGATTACGGAGATTACAACGTGAGCTTTGAAATGAAAGCTGCAGGTATGACAAAACACGTACATATTCTTGTGGATATGGGTAATCTTTTATTACAAGGACCTCCTTGTTCACCGGATCCTGAAGTGACGCCATCAATATTAGTTTAACTTATCCTAAAATTCCCTATTTATGCACTTATCAATGTTTTCCCCAAGAGGGGGCAAACACAGATAATTAGACAACTTTCCCGATGTATGTAAATCGGGAATTTGATAAACTCTGTCGTCACATGCAGCAGGAAATAGACATGTCCCGTATTATATTTTATGGACCGGGGACCCCCAAGGAATTGGACAGGACTATCTGGACATGTGAGGGAAATTTGACAACCTATTTCCAAAAATGTCTAATTCCCCTATACTACCCCCTCTGTGGTAAAACATTGACAAGGGCATTATGGGTTTGCGTAGAAAGCGTCTCCCTAGAACCGCTAGATCGCAATAATCTCCTCTAAGGATTTCTTATTTTCTGCTTAAGTTTAGAATTGATTTGAAAGGCACGCTCAATATAGCAAATGGATTATTCCCTGTAGAAAAGGGCAGAATTGAACACTAGAATGTTAAATATATAAATTAACGGCAGAAAATTAGCATCGGTAACACCAAAATTCCAAATTGATATTGAACATTGCATCTTAGCAATTTGCAACGAAAAAATGAAGTATTTACTTTTAACATTATAAATCGTCATAAATTTAGTCCAATTAATTCCGATTTCTGTATATATCTACGACAAACAACATTTCAACGACTGCAACTTTATGGAATATTCAATATTTGATGATCTGTCGGTAATAACGAACACCTGAGAACATTTCTTGTTTTACTTTAGGTCCACCTGCCCCTGTGTCAGATTTAAAGATCACGAATGTCAGTACGTCAGCTGCAACCATCACCTTCATCACCGGGTACAATTATAACAGCACACAGACGTTTGTGGTGAAACAACAAAGCGGCGGTAAGGTACAAGGTAAGTGATAGACATAACAATGTAGTGTTGATAAAAGAATAGAACCTGAATCACAGGTAACTACTCGTATATCATTGATAAAGAGTTAAACAATAATTAAGATAACATAGATTTTATATAAAAACAGTGTTTTTTACTCTTTATCAATGATGCAGTTACCTGTGATCAGACAGAACATAATAGAAACTAAAATGATCATGATGAGAACATGTCATTTATCGGTCACTTTACCATGGAATTTTATTCATTTGCTTCAATATGTAATTGAAGCGTGAATCCAATATAAAGAATAGAACAATACGGAATCCGTTTACTAGATACTACCATAGGTAAATTTCCAACTTGGGTAGCTAAACGGGGAAATTAACTGTACAAACTCAATGGTAAAAGTACATAAACATGCATAACCTAGAAATACACATATAACGCAAACTGTTTTTAGTAAACGTAAACAGAATTGTTAAAATACCACGATGCATACTGTAATGTTAGCATTCATTGCCATTTTGAATTTGGTGTAGATTTTATCTACCACATTAGTTTACTTATAGTCGTTAATTTTACATCAATGATATACATCAACTATAGTTGGGCATCTATTGTTGTATTGTTATAAGAACCCAAGTATCAGCAGAATTACAAGTCTTGGTAGAAAAACTATGTTCCATTTCGTAGGGAGGGGTAATCATTCTATGTATTCTAATTTACAGCTAAATCAAACATACAGGGTGTTAAAAAAGTTCGTTCTCAATGTTCAAGTTTCAATAGTTTATTTTCCTGACTGTCAGAAGAACGTACAATTTTCAGGTTAATATCCAGAGGGTTCTACAATTGTTCTAATCTTTCGAGCATTAAATGAAGCTATTTGCGTAAGAAATTGAATTTGTACATTGCTCAGATAAAATTTAGTAAGGATTTAAATTTGAGAACAAACTTTTTAAACACCCTGTATATTGACGATGTTGGTTCATATATTACAGATGTGACTGCATGTAATGATACCACTGATGGGAAGGGTGGAGCAGAGCTGAGTTGTGAAATAGAACATCTTAAATATTTCACAGAATACCATGTAACTGTTGCCTCTAAAAACGATGCTGGATCGTCTATACCGTCAACCGGTTTTATAGCATTCACCACATACGGTACTCGTTTATATCATGATTTGTTAGAAGCAATCAACACATACGTCGCCTCACTTATGAGTTTACATCTCGCCCGATACATTGATACAACCGTGTCGGTGAATCTATCCATTTGTCAATCATGTTGTAACTTGGGGTTTCATTTTTTTGTCAGTTGTGTGTTGGGCATTGTGTTGTTTATTGTAGTCTGCGTTATTTCTGTTTTTTGTGCTCGACTGTTTCAGTTGAGTGTTTTTCCTGCCTACCTGTCCGATTTTTATATTCATTTTAAGATGAAAGCTTAAATTCGCACTGTATGACTAAGAACACTATACAATCTTTCAGTTAGGAACGTTTTACTTTATCATAAAACATACAATTTAACTTATAAGATTTAGATATGTATGTTGGTGCTTTGCAGGTGCACCCAAACCTGACCCAAAATACCCAATAACGAAGAAACACAAACCACGAACTAGTGATGTCGTTGATCTAACACTACACGCGATTGGTGAACCTGCGCCGACGTATGAATGGATCCATAATGGAAAAGTATACAACAGTTCGGACAAAGGATACATAAGTACCTTACAACTTGACGGAGTGAAAGTAGAGGAGTTTGGGAATTATACAGTAAATGTGTCAAACGTGGTAGGAAGCTACGAGACTGAGTTCTTCTTGATCCCAGATGGTAAGCATACTACTCAAGTTTACACATGTAGTGGGATTTTAACCTACACCGTTCAATGTGAAGTACGAATTCATTAGACCACAGTATAAATGTGCTTATATCACACCACCCTAGTAACCGCTTGTTTGAAAATGAGTCTGTTAACTGTTCAATAATATATTGAATAATGTAAGGGACAGACAATCCAAAGCCATCTAGAAAAAATGCAAATGGTCACCACCTTGAAGTGGTACGTGTCAATAGTTTAGTATGGCTGGTTTAAACTGCTTTGGTATTGTTGCAAAATATAGAAAACTACTGATAGCAGAAAGTGCAAATGAACATTATGAATCGGGGACATGTTAGGACGTGTTACTAGTTGTACGTCATCTGAGTAACGAGGATGATATTACATGTACTCACGGTCTAATGTTTCTTCCTTTATAATTGTAGGTCCACCAGATTCCGTGACAGACTTACAAATAGCTGACGTCAATACAGCCAGTGCCAATCTTAAGTTTAAGACAGGATACAACTATGAGAAGAAACAAGTATTTATTGTTTTGCACAATGAAGATGGACATCCTGAAGGTATGAAAACTCTTGCACTCTTATTAGAAATATCCCAGTCAAAGTTTCGTTTCTGTAATGCTGTTTAGCAGGATATCGCTATTTTATCTTTTATCTTGGACCTCAAGTGTTGCCATGTTTCACCAATGATGGTTCCAAAGCTGTTATTGGCGTTTAATTGCAACAGGACTTTGACAATATTAAAACTTTATATTTTCCACTACTTAGTATGTGTGCTTCAGAGAAGCGTGTATTGAATTGCATACAAAAAATCATAATTGTTGCTCGAAGATGAACCATAGAATTAACGCGAGTTTGTTCATAAGTCCTTCTAGCATTCATTTCCGGGCTATCTCTCGGTAAACACCGATGGAATCGGGGAATATATGTATTCCTACAAACAGAAGTTAACTAATGATCGAATGAACGATGATAAAATAGAATACCAAAAGATGGGGGAAATTGGGGTGTTGTATAATTACGACTACCACATAGTTCACAATGCTAATGATTTATTCGTAATTGATGGTTATATATTTTCAGTGATGACGGAATGTAATGATACAACGACCGGTAAAGGTGGTGCTCCATTCAGTTGTAAACTGGACAAATTGAAGCAAGATACTCTGTACAATGTAACAGTTATGTCTGAAAACAGCGAGGGAGAATCAAATTCTTCAAAAGATTTCATACAATTTTCAACTTATGGTAACCCTTTTTATTTCAATAATCATATGCATGACAAAATGGTATATTCTGTTACATGCATATGTTTTGTCACTTCTAATGGTCATGAATGCAAACTTCTGAATCTGAATTACCAACTTGCATATAATCCAGTATTTTCATTGTTCTTTGACATACACTTGTAAAGACAAAAGCATAAAGCAGTGCTACAGAATACGTTGGTATTAATTGAAACAATTTCTGAACATTTTTACAGATCACATTTTGACTAAACCAAATAGATTCTATATTATTATTTACAGTCGTTGTTTAATTTGGTATCAATTTGATTGCGACGTTTCACAGATGCTTAATTACATACTTCTTCTTCTTCCTTGTACAGAGCAAGAGTCCTATCGGACTGTATTGTGTACGGCATTGGTCGGTGCTCACCTTCATTAAGGCCACCACCTGTAGTGAGCAACCACTATCCCACTCGACAACATGTCAGCATTTCGTATTGAGTACAACTGTACCTAACAAATAGTAACATCACCGTTCAATGTAACCGATCTGTTTGTACTCCTATAATTGGAAATGTTATATGAATACTGAATATAAAATACAATGTTTGTTTTAAACCAGGTGCTCCGAAGCCAGATCCCAAGTTTCCAGTCAAAGATAAATTCAAACCACGTCTTGGACAATCCGTCACATTGACGGCACATGCCGTTGGTTATCCTGTACCTAGGTTCGAGTGGATGCATAATGGTAAACCTGTAAAGAGTGATGATACACAGTACACTAGTATGGTACAACTTGCTGTAACCGCAGCAGATGAGTTCGGCAACTACTCGGTCAACATAACAAATACTGCAGGAAGCTACGTAACGGATTATGACGTCATTGCTGATGGTAATTTAATTACACATGTAGATTTAAAGTGCCTGATCGTGTATACTGTGCCAGTTTCAATGTGTTACAATCTCATCATCAATTCTTCTAAATCGCGCGTTCCAATAAAAGTTTTGAATCATCCAACATATATGATTATACAAAATGTATTATTATTTGCTGGTAAGTAACGAAAGGTGTATTCTTGAAGAGTAATAAGTATGAGATACATGCATACCATAAATAACATGAAAATTAAACAAAGCTTCGACATTTTCTTACAGGTCCTCCGTCACAAGTCACTAATCTAGTTGCTGGTAATCTGTCAGAGACAAGTGTTACCTTACAGTGGACTGCCGGATTTAACTATGGTAACAAACAGGACTTCCGGATCATGCAGGAAATGCAAAATGGCGTCGATACGGGTAAGCAATGCTAGGAAGGTCGCTTCGCTGTGTCTGTTTATTTCCTTGATTTCAACACTATTCGCAGTCGTTTCAGTAATATACACATGGACCCAATTCCACGGAAAAACTTATTGCTCAGCTGAAACTGCTATTTTAAAAGGATAACACGTCCGATTTTTACAGCAAAGGGTGCTTTAAAGTTATAAACATCTAAAGTAAAAACTTAAGTCTGTTTTAACAAGCTCAAGAACGAAGATCTTTGTTGTTCATAACTGTTGGATTTCCATGAGCATTTCACACAAAAATCACCTAATAAATAATATTATATCATTATTTAGCAATAAATACACAGTTTCTGGTAACAATATACAACACAAGACAATAATTGTAGCCATATAATAAATTTAAAATAGCAGTAACTTAAGTTTTTTCGTGGAATTGGGGCCAGACAGTTGACCTATTCAGTTTTCCTCAAGTCATTGACCAGAGTGCTATATTGGTCAAATCATCATTGTTAAAGGTCTGATGGAAGATAAGAAAAGATAATGAGAAATCAGACAATCATGTTGTGTACGCAACAGAAACAGCTGGGCACGAAAGGCACAGAATGAAACTCACAACAAACATACATACACCATACATACTTCAGTTTATATTGTCAAATAAGTTTCCTTGTCTCAAAGTCTTTATTATTGTTGGTATTATAATAGACAATTATGATATTGTGGACGTCATGTGGGCCGAATTGCCATTATGCTCTTCTTTTATGTACTAGTGTTCTTGTTCAACAGTTTATTGTTGAGGATCTCATGGAAGATTGTCATTTAATATAATTGTCAAATGCGTTTCCTCGTAACATAAAGTCTTTATTATTATGATTTAATTCTACAAGTGTTGATGATATGACTACAGCCATTGCCAAGGGAAAATATTGTCTGCATAAAGCTGAGAAACTAGTTAGATGCATGTACATTGTAGTTGTGAAACGTTTAAGAGATGATACACGTCAGTGATACATGCATTCGATATTCTATATAAATGTAACCGATATATCTGATCTATCCACAAAGTTCGCTTGGTCATTGGAAATACAAGTATAACACTCGTTTGTAGTTCTAGACAATTGTTGATGACGTATTAGTATTTGAAAAGAAATGAATGAATTTAAGAAGACTACGAAATACATTTTTCTAAAAGAAATTACTTTCTTTTACAAAATATACATTATATACAAGTACATTTGAAATTTTATTGTAGAATTACGTGATGTTGATGATGTTACAGACGGTAAAGGCGATCAGGTGGAAGCCACGTCACTGAGCGGTCTTGTTGGTGGTACAACGTATAGCGTATACCTGATCGCTGAAAATACGAGAGGAAACGCTACCAAGTCTGATAAAGTGACATTTACAACCAATGGTATGTTCTATCATGGAGATTGTGTACTGATCATGGAGTAGAGTGTTATAATCCTTACCCGCCGGTGGTTATCTGATGCATGATGCATTGTTTGTGTAATATTTAAAATGAGCTAGCAATAATTTCATGTTTACAAAGAGTCTATAGTTGCTGTATACATTCACAAATCTAAATCTAACTCCGACGTTTGAAATATTCTCTGAATGCTAAGTTCTAAAACTTTTTGTACTCGACAATGGAGGAAAATAAAAGTTAATGATGAACAAAATACTTGATTAAGAATGAATCCCTCGATATAATATTTGGTAGTACTACTATTAAGAACATACATGTTTTAAGTATAACTTCATTAAAGATGTTAGCAGCAAGAACCAGGTTTAGTTGTGGTTCTCGCCTGTATAGGCCTAGTCAGATGGCGACACATCCGATAGTTTGTTTATATACATACCTATATGTACAGTATGTTTATTGCGGGGTATCCATGAGTAGTTATCAAAATACGTTTCTTGCTGCTGTTGCTGCTGCTGCTGCTGCTGCTAAAACGATTTTGTCACCTCCTCATCAATACCTTTCATGTTATATATGACATGCCTACCTTACAAAAATAATGTGTTTGCACTTAACGACCCGCCCGACCCCTAGATTGGGTTCTAACTACGATTTTGACAACTACTCGTCAATACCTTTCATGTCATATATGACATGCCTACCTTACAAAAATAATCTTTTGCACTTAATGACCCGCCGGGTTCTAACTACGATTTTGACAACTACTCGTCGATACCTTTCGTGTTATATATGACATACTCGCGTCCTCATTTCCCGCGCCTCTCGAACAGAGAGGCGCTATATGAAATACTATGGGCGCCAGAACCCTGGTTTTTGCACTACTTTAATAAATGAACACTTACTTTTACAGCACCAAAGGGAAGTTCGGGTCCCAGTGCGGCAGCCATAGCTGGGATTGTAATTGGAGTATTGGCTGTTGTGGTTCTTGTTGCTATAGTTGTTATCGTCATAAGACGTAGGCGGGCACAATGTAAGTTATGGTCCAAGGATCAACACATTATTTCAAACTGTCTCAAATATCAAACTCATGCTTGAAGTTATTGGTTCTTAAGTGCAATTACTTCAAACTTATCTCTATTAAACTTTGGACTCGACCTCCCGGGTATCCGGGCATCCCAGGTAGAGATCTCAACTCAAATTGAGATTTTGTTAAAAATCAGAGTCAGACTTTTAGAAAGATTTGATTTTTGAGCTCATGAAACTTTACTGTACATAATAATCTCAGAATGATGTTTCTGTGGTGTGCCTTCCCTGTCTGACTTAATATTATCGTTTTGTGATGCCAATTATGCCCAGCCTCTCATGGAAATTACGTCAAAGACACATGACAATATTTGAGATAAGATTTAACTCATGTTGAGATGCTTCGGGAGATTGGGAACTGGCCCCGGAATTACAACCAATACTAACACTCGGCACTCAACACTCAAATAATTACAAATGTAATACAATAAGCTATTGTGTTGAGTGTTGAGTGCTGAGTGTAAGTATTGGTTATAATCCCGGCCCCAGGTAACACACATTGTCCTTTACTATTTGACCTTATTATGCAATTTAATGTTAATAAAATATATGATATGTCATATTATAATGTTATGTCACTAACTGACCTCATTAGTTTTCACACACATAGTAATTTACTTTTGTTTTCAGATGAACAATTTGGTGAAGAAAGACAACCCCGCCATTATTCGTATGACGACAGACCATAAAAATATAACATGATCATACGTGTCAATCTTCAATTTTCAACCGTCTCTGTGATATGTGAACAAGTGTACATATTTATCACTGTGGCTTTTTTATAACCTCTGTGCTGATAATCATTTACTGTTGATATAAAAATCGACCTGGTAATAACAACAGTTATCACCTACATCATTTTAAGAGACTAGCAAAGGGAAATAACTTGTGACTCTCATCTGTTGTTTAATAATGCACGCATTCGTTGCTTTATTTTATTTAAAGCGGTTATAGCTGAGAACATTTGACCTGTCGCTAATTAATCCTCGTGTGTTTTCGTTATTGTACCACAAGAATGTTTTCATTAGTGAATAATAACAACTCTGACTGGACCACGGATAAGCACGGATATTCAAGGATGTCATGTTAAATGTTCTTAGCTGTAACAGTATCATGTTGTGAAATTATTCATTATGTTTTGTACAAAATGAACATTCGTTGATATAAGATGTGTGATTTGTATTGATGTGCTTTGTTCGAATATTGATGTTAATACAAAATAAATAAATATGCCAGATTTATATAGCGCCCTTTCATGCGAACGTACGTTCAAAGGCACTTTACATTATTGTGTTGCAGCCACAAGGGCGCAGGTGCATCCTCTACCAGTGCAGATACAGCATGATCTGACCAGAGGGACAGACAAGGAGAAAGCCCCTGAAGGGAGAGACATTAGATACAGACATGTCCGGCGCTGCAAAAGTGCGCCTAGCTCTTATTTCGAATAGACAGCCCGGTTCTTTAATGTGCGCGGTATATAGCACCGATACACAGCTTCCTGGCACTTCC
Organism: Spisula solida; assembly: GCA_947247005.1. Taxonomy (NCBI): domain Eukaryota; kingdom Metazoa; phylum Mollusca; class Bivalvia; order Venerida; family Mactridae; genus Spisula; species Spisula solida. The sequence continues at coordinate 33,899,738 of OX365947.1, read as the reverse complement.
AGATACATTGCAAACCACATGGCCAGATATAGCGGGAAATATTATAAATATTTCAGAAAGGTCAAGTTCCGATGCCAGGGATTGAACCCACGACCTCTGGATTGACAGCCCAGTGCGTTACCACTGAGCAAAATCCGTGTTGTTCGTTTCAGTGTGTTTGTTCTAAACAAATGTTCATGGCAACCATGTCGATCATCGTCTCAAAATGAAGTAAAAATACATGTTGTTGAGAACATTAATCAAAACAAGAAATATTTGATAGTTATATCTGCTGTCCTGTCTGAAACATTACATTTAACATAATATACGAAAGCGTCTGTACACGGGCTACAAGTAAAATATTTTGTGTAGTTTTTTTTTCAAGATTAAAATTAGATATCCTGCATATTGGTGTGAGTACAATAATGGTAACTGCCTAATTTTAGTGTCATTGAGCACCACACAAATTGAGAAGACGTTAAAAGTGTACTTATAGTTTTACAAATACAGAGATTCATAGACAACACCATAAATCAATACTTTCTATGAGCATAATGTGTCAAAACAACAGCACTATAATACCTTCAAATGAGGACAACAATGAGTGAAATCATGGCTTTTAGTAAACCTCAAAAGTGTTAATTATAAATGATGTTGTGACATTAAGCCAGGGATGGTATTCACAAAGTATCTTCAGGGAAAACTATTTCTTAGAATTAAATTTACTTTTCTTAAAATCTTAAAATTTCCTTCAGTGTATCAGCTAAATTTTTTTTAAATGCCGACTATAGCCTTTATTTGCCAGTCAGCTTTCTGCTGAAAAATGACAGACATAATTTATGAGCTTCTCCATCCGTATTTGAAACCGGGACTGCAAGCGCGCTAACCATTTAGCCATAGGGTATTGATGCATATTATTTTTATGTGTGTGCCACCGCCTTATATCGTCAATACCCAGTGTATTAAGCTACAGAGCACACCGATAAAAATCAAAATTATCATATTTTACATTGTTTAGAAGCATTATGTAAAGAGCTATACTAATCACATTAAACAGAGTTATTGTTAATTTCTTGGGAAATATGTGCAGCTCAAGTTTTTAACTAAAGTCAAAATAATAAATTTTTCCCTTAAGATGCTTTGTGAATACCAGTCCACGCATATATCCAGGATGAGATTCACAGAAAGCGTCCACGAGCTGTCGGTTTGTCTCCTGACTTCAAATCTTGGTGAATAGTTTAAGGTACTTTTACCACTTTTTCTTCACCAATTTCATCAAAAAGGATTTATTTATATTTTTTCATTATTAGTCAAAGTCAGTAAATGTCACAAATACAAATGTTTCATAATAGTCCTTGGTTATTGTCGGGAGTTCGTCTAGATAACTCCTCCCTTAATTCCCCGATCTTTGTAGCCCAAGATGGCAAACACTATTAACACAATCTGGAAGAAAAAGGAAAAACATCATCATCATTTCGTATATATGTACAATCTGTTACAACGAACATCTTGGTTTCTTGGAGTGTTTCGTTATAAATTATGACGTCCTTATACTGAATTTAATAATTACATCTACAGTTAGCTCCCTGTCAATCTATACAGATTATAAATGGGAGGCAATAACTTCAAATAAGCAGATTTTATTTTATATCGGTATATCCTTTCCGCGTATTAATGCAGACTGACCAGGATAGCCATTTTGGTCTTCCGTAGTTTAAGACCTAAATGCCCAAATTCGGGAATTTTGCTTCATGTTTACACATGCATCCCATACTACAGGTGTAACGGTTGTTGGGTGCATAAAGGAAGGTAATTGGATAATTATGCACAAAGTCAACAAATCACCCTTGGTGGTGAGCTAGCTTTTCACTGACGGGATTTGTTGGTGTATGTCCGTCCGGCACGTTACAAATGGTGGCAGCGGTGGGATGAAGTCAACTGCCAGACCGGAGTTGCCTTACCCACGTGTTTCCCAGGCCAAATCTCGGGACGAGATTTCTCGGAGGGGGAAGTAATGTAACGGTTGTTGGGTGCATAAAGGGAGGTAATTGGATAATTATGCACAAAGTAAACTCTGTAGGTTGTCATTAGAGTAGAATGGCATATATAAGGCCAACAAATCACCCTTAGTGGACAAGTGGTCTAGTGGTAAGGGCTACTGACTGCTGATCTGAAGGTTGTGGGTTCGATCCCTACACCAGACGGTCAAAATAGAAATGCTTTTCAGTGTTTCCCACCTAACATAACTAAACTTACTAACAGTCTTTCGGACGAGACGTTAAGCGAGGTCCCGTGTATGATGCTTCATCGGCACGTAAAAGAACCAGGGATGCTTCTGGAACTGGAGCATCTTCTGTATCATGCACTATCCCCCAAACACTAAAGTGACTAACCTCTTCTGGGGGCCTCGCCCATATGGATTATCCGGGGGCGAGGATAAATAAAAGCAAATAAACGTAGTGGTGAGCTAGCTTTTCACTGACGGGATTTGTTGGTGTCCGTCTGTCCAGTGCACGTTACACAGGTTTGTAATTCCGGGCCCTAGTAACACACACTGTCATTTACTAACTGACCTTATTATGCAAGGTTTTTTTGGTCCGCTGGTCCCCTTTAAACAGGGTTTTGAACGTAGGTTTTCCAGAACTGAAATTGCTGGTTATACCAGCCATTGCGGTACGAATCCCTGTGGAATTGCATTAAGATTTAGCTCCAAAAAGTTTTATTTTTCTATAAAACGAATATAAGGCTAGACAAAGGGGTCGGGATTAATGTCCTAAATGGGCCCAAAATTAGGCCTTCCTAGCTAAAAAGAGAAGTTATTCACGCAAGGGTCACTGTCACATCGTCTTTTCCGGTGACCTTTAGTCGAAATGTTGAGTGACAACTTTGCATACTTTCACTTTCGGTTAGGTGTGTATCGAGTTTTTATCAGTGCTGCAAGTCAATAATATCCCAGGGACGGAGTATAGGGTCCATATCAATTTATCCTAGGCCTAAAAATCTTGGTAGCGGATAGGATATAGAAACAACTGTTGCTTGCATTATGGAACCGAAAAGTTGGTCAGAAAATGTTCTTATTTTATCGATCAACATACAGGTGAGTTAATGAGATATCATTGCAAACATGTATACCTGAGCTATCGCACAAATACCAAACACCGACACATGCATTGCATTCCGGTTATCAACAAGATCTGTCCAAACTTCGTCCACACATCCCTGAAATAGTCGTCACCATTCAATTCACAACTTTACCGAAATTATTTTTTCAATTCGCTTTTCTGGTCGCGCTTACAAATTAAAAACATGTACCAGATTCCAACTTGGTCAGAAGAATTTCTGAACTGCACTCTAAAATGGTTAGTGACAAAATACATCAATGTATACTCGGCAGAAAAATTCTATAGTTTAGGTAAGATTTCTAGTGCGTTATTGTGTAAGACTGTTGAGATTGGTAAAGTAACATGGCGAACCTACGCGGCTGAAATAATGTACACTCAACAGCTTTAAAAACGCACCAGTATAAACAATAACTGAGTTTTGTCAAAATTTATTTTAGGCTGAAATTAATAGTTGACAGTTTCTATCCAGTTCATAATCTTGTATTATTACCCCTAACTTTTTTGTAATGTGAATTTCCCATAGACAAACAGGTAGTATTCTTACTATTACGATCAAGCGGATCAATATACCACGTGATTGAAAATATTTTACTGTCAGCAGGGTGATAGTACTTTTTTGACGGTACTTTTTTGTCACGTGACATTTTCTTTCTAAAACCAATATGGCGCATGTTCCGCCCGCATAACCATGTTTTTTGTTCGAGTTCTCTATACCAACCCAAGTATTAGGTGTCGAAAATAATAATAAAATTAATTTCTTGGTTTACAGTAGATAATCGCTGAAAAAAGTGAGGGGTAATAAAATAATAGTCTTTTTCTGTTGCGATTAGCTCGAAATATTTGTTCGGATGATTTTCGGTTTGCTACAAGCTAAAATGAGACATGGTGTGGTAGCATGGCGGTTCAGCTGTCGAGTGTGTGCTTAGAACATCGATTCATGGCAAATGGCAAAGTCAAAGACCGACCACGATCAGACCAGACGAAGGTTTTGACCCGAGTTAGAAGGCAACATTTACATAGGCTGCGTTACTCGAAATGATTCCGCATGACTGCAGACAGTGTCAGACGAATGTTGGGTGTCAGTGGATTAGTCTAAAGTACACAAAGGTACATTATTGCATTATTCCATTCATAATTATGAATAAAAAGGAAAATCTTTGATGTACAATGGAACGATTTTCGTCCGTTTCGAGATTTAGTCGCGAATGTTTTGTTTTCAACCGTCTTCGGGCATTGGTTTGGGTGTCGTAGACGCAACGCGGAAAATATCCTAACAGATGAACGACAATTACCAAAACTGTTAAGCTAAATTAGACTTGAATTGAAACCATCTCAGGTTCACACACTGAGCACATCTAGAATCTGAACCCGGTCATACGGGTTGAGCCAGGCAGCCGCAGCCACATATCATTATAATTTAAGTTGAGTGCTGCTTGAAGTGTGGGAAAACATCACACAAGACATAATTTCTATCCTATTATGTAATGTATATTATCCTTGGAGGAGGGGTCACGTGCAAGCATCAATGCAGCAGGTTCATATACTCACTAGTGAAAATGCGACTTTCATTTTCATGGGTTTCTCTGGTAACCATATCATAATTTATTTCAAACTCGTGATAATTACAAAATTTGACATAGTTGCGTATATACTGAAGTTTATTCACCCAAAGTTAAATCACCATACATTTAAGTTTTCAACCATAAAAATTAAATTTCATAAGTTGTGCGTTTTTAAATCGTTAGATCGAGCATGATGAATGGTAAACAGAAACTGTTGTAATGAAACCTCACCTTGTCTTTATTGCTTCTAGCAGCTATAGCAGCTTCATCTTTCACACCATCCTTTCCCGCGCAATTCTCAGTCTCTGTAGTATCCGTAGGTAGATCTGTACAGCATACAATCGGGGTCACCACGTCAGTACCATCGGCTTTACTGCCAGACCCCTTCCATGATCCCTTATTTTGAAAATCCTTGAAATTGCCCACACCACAACATTTATACTGAAAGGTCAGAAACATTGGACATAATTAATTAAGTCATAAAAGACGTTCTTGTGTAGTTATATTGACCGGGTGGTATGAACTAGTTCGTCAAACTCCATGAAAACCAGACCCTGGGCAGGAAGCAGACTTGATGAAAAGTCCAGTTTTTAGGGACCTTAACATTTTTTAACGGACATTTGTTATCTATCAACGATAAGTATAATGTGGAATAAAAGTGAACATACATAACCGAATATACTTCGGAGTGTACTGGGCCGAACTCCATCAATTGCGAGTTGTATCCTCGACTACAATTCTATTATACAGAGTCTTACACAAGTCACGGTACAGTCGCAATGATACATAAACGCCTGTTTAACCACATGTATCTGTACCATTGAATAGAATAAAAAAATATAAAAAATGAAAAAAATATACTTCTAATAAACTAAGTATCAATTTCTTTACATGGGCCCCATTTTGAAACATACAATAAAATGGAAGAAAACGAAATATAGTGCGTTCAAAGTCAAATGAGAATCGTTATACACATCAACTCGTCCGACAGGTAAACTTTAAATGGGTTCGATATCAAATAGTGTTCAAAGCTCTATCCTTTTATCAAAGGCCCTGTAGTGTAGTGGATACGCACACTTCCTACAAGTTGTAATTTTATTCTGAGTTGTAGGTTCGAACCCCACTGTTTATTTTTTTTATTACGTGCATCCATGTAATAAAGTATATTATAGTTCTGCTGTATGAATATATTATATACAATTGTATGATTATTGTACTGTAAATAAACATAAAATAATTGATAAGTTACAACTGGAAAGATAAAGAATGAAAACAGTACACACAAACCTTACTTCATGTATTTTTATATTAGTTACAAATAAAACATAAAGTACTTGTAAAAGATAAAAACTTAAAACTTTATGTAACTTGGATGTGTGTCGAACCAGTGGCGAGATAGAACCAATTCTCAACAAAATTACTGGTATATAATAGCGACATGCTTATCCACTCGACTAAAGAGTCGATGTAAAAATTGCTTTTCAAGTATTATACTGTTGATTGAAGAGATCTCTCTTATTATATAAAACATAAGCCCCCCTATATTTTTGAATGGGACAGTTCCCTCATTAGTATTACTTATTGAACCGACAGTACAACCTCTAGTTGGTTTATTTACAAAATAATAAATTGTAAACAAAAATGAACGATTTTTAATCTAAGGCGAGCAACTCTTTCAAAATTATTATTTGTCATCCCTACATTTACTAAAGTGTACTTTTTGGCATACTATTTCGACAGATGCATTTAACATTATGTCGTTAATTCATTGGCCATTTGTGAAAATATCCTAATTCCTTGTAATAAGTATTTACTGGATGATTGGAAAAAAGGTCTTGGGAGAGATAATGTGGCATTAAATCAACAATAAATGTTTATGTTGTATATTTATAAATCACTTCCTGACGACGTTAGTAGTATCCTACCTTCACTGATGCATAGTTCCATCCTAAAGATGTCGCCGAAGTTCCTCGTAGTCCTTCATAATCGTCAATAGTCTCTAGTGCTTTTGTCTTTATTATTGCTTTAAACTATAATATAATATAATACTATGACAATTCTATTAGTATTTATTTTCTGAATCAGTCTAATTTTAAATGTTTAAAAACCAGAGAAATAGCAAATTACCGGGTAAAAAGATGGTCGCCATTTCAGCTAAAATCTATTATATTTGTGGCTTTGCTCAAGCAGCCATTTAAATTGATTAAAATGCGTGCTTTACATCTATATCATTTTTCGGCCCGGGCCTACAAGTGATATACATATTTGCCCGCTTATTGAAAATGCCACATAATTTTTGAGACAGACATTAAACAAGCAACAAGGCTGGTGAAAAATAGTTATTTACTAAAACATCATAATAACCACAAGCATTAAATATAATCTTAATTGAAGCGTCAGAGTTTATGGCCAAATTCTATTGTCATATTGACCTCAACCTTATCTCAAGTGCATTTGAGATCATAATCAACCTCCCTACCAATTATAAGGACTGTATTCTCGAGTGTTTAGTGTTCATCACTCGAGCATGATTTCGATTATTTCTTAGATGATCATGTTGGGCATGGTAATTATTTATTATGCGTATACAAGTTTTTTGTATTTAATAATATGGAATTCAATTCTATAACGGTGATAAACTAGGGGCCAAAATATAAAATATTATGATATATTCTTTATGCATAGTTATTTTTCTAGTTATTTGTTCATCGTTGTGGATCTTATGGGAGATTAATGTACACATGTATTGTCAAATGAATTTCCTCGTAAAATGAAGTCTGTATCATTTTTATTATTATTATTAATATAAATGTATGACGCGTACCGTGTCAGGAACAGCGAGAACCAAAACAACGACCGTCATCTGTGCTAGAAGAATCACTATCAATATGATAGCATACTGAAAATAGAATAATGAAGATAACTGTTTACATGATTTATAGTATGTTTTATGATGTCATGTAGATAAATAAATGTGTGTTTGGTATTCAAATTAAGTATTTGATGTTTACTAACACCTTATTTCGTACGACATGGATATTTAGCTATGAGAAATATGAAAGACAACTTACCACTAACATCAATGTCGTGAAGTTATAGCAGGCAGAACAACATCCAATGAAGGATATAGCTAACAGTGCAACTCCTAACACGATCATTACTGTTGCCACAACACTGAGTGTCGCCCCAAGATCAAACTCGGTAGTATCAACTTCCTCTGCGATAAAATAACATAGTTGAAGGTCATTCGGGACAAGGAATAGGGCGTGTGATATGCCAACAACAGTAACAAGTGGGTACCAAACACAATATATTATCGCCAATACATTACTAGTAATTCTCAACTAAGGCTTACGTATGCTGTAGGTTGTTATACAGAATGTCTTTAGATTTCTTGTCGTAACGTACGCGTTATAAAATTAAAGTACAATCATGTTGAATTTGGCTTCAATGAGGCGTAGAGCAAACAATGAAACACGCTTAATTTGTATGGCGATACGTTATCTGCCAATGATCGGCTAGCAATCAGGAAGTTTAGAGTGAAAGTAGCGGAGAGTATCGATGTATTACTCAGACAGTGGCTGGTTAATTATATGGAATTATGTATTTCAACTGACTGATATAATTTATATATTATTTGTCATATGTGTGATATAATACATCAAAACGATTAAACAGTCCTTACCTGAAAACAATTTACTTGAGGCTGAGTTTATGGTATCCAGAATAGACTGTATGTCCAGGAGATCTGTTGCAAACCGTATAATAAATCCAACTACGATCAACGCCACTGATACAAGCTGGTTAAAGTGAAATAAAATAGTACAAAAACAACACAAACGATAAAGTTACATGCATGTACATGTATAATAAGCACATAACATCGTCATATGCCACTGGGAATTCACTGTGTAGTGCTCGAATGGATAACCTTCTTTAATACGGATCGAGAGGTCTCTGGTTCTATATTCTGCCGGGGCGCATTTCATTTCTGAACGCTTTTCAGTAGAGATAAACTGAACCGTACGTCGGTGCTGTACATCGGACAGTTTAAAGGGACTGCCTCACATATTGGTGTATTGCGAAAATAAAATTGTCTAATATTCGCGTAATTTTGGTATATCCTATAAACAACCACACTGACATCTAAAATAACTTGAGAAACTTCGGCATTTTGTAGTTATTTAGTATTTTTACATCAAAATTCTATAGGGTATTAATACACTATAGAAGTCACACTACTATTACTTAAATTGCCTGAAATTTGTTAGCATTTGACGAAAACGAATTGAAAAACGAACTAATTACCTCACTGATGTTTACGCCGTAGTTTGTTGATGCTACAGTTCAACCATGTGTGAATTACATAATTTACAAAGCATGTTGGAAGGAAATTAGCGATTTTTTTTCAAGAAAAAAAGACTCAGTGGGCGATATCGAGAGTGGTTAAAATTGCATATTTGCACCAAATCTTTCATAAGGCAACCGTCAATGGCTTTCTATTACATCAATACTTGGTTAGGTTGGAAAATCACGATATACAAAAATTTTAGCCCAATCTGTGAGGCAGCTCCTTTAAAGTCTCAAGTGGAAAGAGATAGGGTAGGACACACGGGTTCATTGTATCGGTCGAAACCAAACAAATAACATACATCGAGCACATGACATCATCTTATACCAATATACATACATCGAGCACATGACATCATCATATACCAATGTACATACATCGAGCACATGACATCATCATATACCAATGTACATACATCGAGCACATGACATCATCTTATACCAATGTACATACATCGAGCACATGACATCATCATATACCAATGTACATACATCGAGCACATGACATCATCATATACCAATGTACATACATCGAGCACATGACATCATCATATACCAATGTACATACATCGAGCACATGACATCATCATATACCAATGTACATACATCGAGCACATGACATCATCATAATCCAATGATTATACAACAAGTACATGACAGCATCATATACCAATGTACATACAACAAGCACATGACATCATCATAATCCAATGATTATACAACAAGTACATGACAGCATCATATACCAATGTACATACATCGAGCACATGACATCATCATATACCAATGTACATACATCGAGCACATGCCATCATCATATACCAATGTACATACAACGAGCACATGCCATCATCATATACCAATGTACATACAACAAGCACATGCCATCATCATATACCAATGTACATACATCGAGCACATGCCATCATCATATACCAATGTACATACAACAAGCACATGACAGCATAACATACCAATGTACATACAACAAACACATGACATCATCACATACCAATGTACATACAACAAGCACATGACAGCTTCATATACCAATGTACATACAACAAGCACATGACAGCATCATATATAAATGGACATACAACAAACACATGACATTTATCATATACCAATGGACATACAACAAAAACATGCTAGCATCACACTCTAATGGACATACAACAAGCACATGACATTATCATTTTACAATACGCATACTATCCTGGTATCAGTATTGTCTTAAAAATTTCATGTATTTTCTGTATTGAACTGTTTTTTGGGAGGCGTTTAAGCCTCTCATTACTACCATTGCCCATTTCTTAATACAAAATTAACCGCCTTTAGGCTGCTACGTGAATCCGCATTCAAGTAGTTCCAGAAACTGTCAACATTCCCAATACTGCTACATATGTTTCTCCAAATGTTTTAACTGATTTAAGCCAATCAGCAACATTTGTTTGTTCTAAGATCAAAAATTATTGTGAAACGGTTCGTTAAATCGATATTTTTGCAAAAAAATCACTACACCGGCCGATACCGAACTTGTTTCATAATACGAAAATGACGTGTTCATCAAATGTCCCGGCTGTAAAGCTATTTTAGAAACTTCAGACTACGGTCAAGTGATGGTTTTACCAATGAATCGTATACGGTCTGCAAAGTACGAGGGCCACTTAAAAAGTATTAATCAGTGGGCGATAAATCAACATCCTTGCCTCTGACTATATAAAAAGTGTATATTTTCTTAAAGAACAATCTCTCAGCTAGACGTTCGTTGTATTTTCATCATTTTATATTAAAGCATTTCTATTTTATTGATATTTAAACAGGACATGATTTAAAGCACTGGACAAAAATACCTCATAAATACGTGATAAAATTGTGTTTTTGTCAAATGTCATTCAGGCTTACTGAAATTAAATTGATATCATTTGCAATATATACCATTGCACTATTACATGGCAATCCAAAATTTTGAAAACATTTAATTATTATCAAACTATAACAATATAAACAAGTCACACCCGAGACTCAAAATACCACACTAACACCCTAATTAATATTAGATATATACTAGATAAATAAACACTAATTTATTCTTAATATGTCAATTTTTCTAGATTATTATATGTAGTTTCATTCGTCGGACGATTTTAATTATTTTTACCTAAATTTATTTTTTTACAACAAAAGTTTATGTTGGATCCCAACTTTTAAAAAGTGGGTGGGGTAATGTTATACCCCCTATTTACGATAAAAAAGAAAATTTACTCCTGTTGTCCATTCCATGTAATTCTTCTTATATGAAATAACTATCATGTGTTTTTATTTTTGTGTTCCGTATTTTTGTATTAGGGATATGACGTCATAAATCTAAAATACGTATTTTTTGGTCACGTGATCATGTTCTTTGAACTGTTGTAAAGAACAAATTATGAATAATTCAGGACATATTTATCATGTGAAAGATAGTAACATCAATAAATGTGTAAAAAAGCTACATGTTTGACTTTCCCACTTAAGACGTACAGTAGGACAATACAGCAACAACGTATAGGGTATAGTCCCAGCAAAATGCAGTTTTTGGAGTATTTCGAACATGACAGATTCCTTGTACAAGTAAATCCATTTTGACAGTCCAAACAGTAATGTTGATTCACTACTAATTAAACAAGTATACGGTGCATGAATTCTGCAAATTTCAAATCAGTCTGATAACTATTATAGAAATTATGACCATTAATATCAACCCTTACGTCTACTAAAATACCTTATTTTCTCGCAATTCCAGTGTTTCATATCCCTATTGGTTCAATGTCAAATGGATGGATGAATATTTTACCGATTGCAGTATTGTTTTATTGGTTAGCTAGGCAAAGGTTGTATCTTTCAGAAAATGTCCACTTTTATACACATTGATTGAATATTAAACGTATTATTGGCCACTGATTAATACTTTTTAAGTAGCCCTCGTACTGTTATGCAATCATATGGTGTCGCTGTACTGCCGCTTTCTATAGACTGTCTCACGCTGTGAGGGAAGTGATTACAAGACGGTACTGTAGAATCTGATAAATAGGCGCGTAGTATTATTTTAAAGCCACTTTTGATATACGCATTCAATACACGTATTACATATAAATTAATATGCACCTTTTAACAATTATTTAGATACCCAACATGCCTATATAGTCACATATGCCTATTTTGACATTCAAGACAAGATCGGCAGTAAGAAAACGAACATTAAACGTGTTAAGTCGGTTTAAGCTTTAGCAGCAGCAACCAGATCGCCTCCCACGAGTACTCTCAGTGCTTTGATTGTAATAGAATACGATGCACATTTTCACATGTCACTAATGTCATCAAATATTAACACTACTTACAACAAATAGTATATTGACAACGACCAGAACGATCCTACCAGCAAACGTTAACAACCCCATCTTGTTTGTGACGAAACTAAAATATAAACAGTGACGTCATTAAAGTGGTCAATTTATACGCATAATATAACAATAGTAACAATAAGAGGAAGATGAGGTGAAGAAGAAATACATGTAGATGAAGAAACAACTAAATAGAGGTGATTTAATAGTTGCTTTTACAGTTGATTATTATTAATAAATTTATGTGTATTGTTTCTTGCAACCCAATTAGAAAGAATTGTATACATATGTATTTTCATTTCTCGTATAATTAAAAGATTGCGAACTATCAAATAATTATTACGTACATACACATTCTATTTATTTCGAAATCAAATAAAAAATTGTTGTGACTCAAAGGCGTTCACTGCACTTGTTTGTATTGGGAAGTAATCTGCCTTTGAGCATTAGTTTCAAGGGCAGATAACTAATATAAAGTACGGTGACCTATGATTATTTTGTATTTTTCTCATTCTAACATGCTAACAGGTTTATATACCAAGTTTGAATCACACATTATTAAGATTTTTGCCCCATCTGTCATACAAGAGACTGTAACGACAGCCTTTAACTGAATCAAAAAATATAAACTTTCAATTACAAGCTGCCGCGATAACAGGTGTTCTCAGATGACACATTATACTTTTATTTTAAAAAATGCAAAACGTACCTTGAAAACACTAAAATCCGGTTCTAATACTGACACTATAAAGTTAATCACTGTACACAGTTCGATACACTAGTTCATGTTCGCATTTGTATAAAACTTTAAAATATTGATTTATTTTTTGTCATTAACATTCAGAGTTTGATAAGATAAGTTACAATCAGCTATTTATTTGTTTAAAACTTCCGTAGTTGGATAAAGATTGTCTTTCTGCCAAAACTAAACTAGTTTACCATAATCTTGAATAAACAATGTTGATATGTGATGACATAAAATCGGTAAACAATTCATTTTTCTCTCTCTTAGAAACGGCATGATTGCAAATATTCTGGACTTCCACCTCTGGTCAAGAATTCAGCTATACCCAGTACTAATAGCATCTAGTCGGCTCCAACTGGTTCAAGTGGTGGTCTAGTTGCTAGTAGGAACGGCACTTTGCGGGGTTTACGCCGACTGGTTCAAGTGGTGGTCTAGTTGCTAGTACGAACGGCAGTTTGCGGGGTTTACTCCGACTGGTTCAATTGGTGGTCTAGTTGCTAGTAGGAACGGCAGTTTGCGGGGTTTACTCCGACTGGTTCAAGTGGTGGTCTAGTTGCATCCACCATACATAATCATCGACAACAAACAACATCTAATAAAACACTCCATACCGTTAATATATACCACACAAGTTCTTAATGTGGAAGTTATAGAAGAGGTATGTTTCGGTTGTTGAGAAGATAGATTTGTTCCAGAGAGGGTCAGTATGTAAATACCACGTAACCTACCGGTGACCATTGAGTCAGTCAGGTAACTTTCTTATTTTGTTGGAAATAGTAGCAATTAAACCACAAATGGTTACATGTCCACATTTGAGGCCACTAACATTATTTAATTTTTGGATATACACTCCGCAAAAAAATTTAAGGACCACTATTTCAAACCTATGTTTTTGCAATTATTCAGATATTGATATTTTATCTATTCAGAATTAAGTATGTTTAAAGTATTGGGAAAATGTAAAACACTATATATTGCGTAATTACACGGATAAACTGCGGATTTTGCTTTTGAGCGGGTATCGCTGCAAAACGCTGTGTTCCTGTCTGTTCATTGTAACTGTCAGTTTTTTAACGTTACTCGTTCAATTCATTTTCGGGTTAAGTTCGGGTAATTTTGTGCTTTTATAGTGAGTATACGGCATAAACGCACATGAGGAGACATTTACCAGTTGGTGACGTGGAACAAATTAATGAAATACTATTGGTGGGACACATTTAACGTCACGTTGGACGTCAGTGTAACGTCAGTCATACCGTGGTCGGTCCTGCCGGGTATAGGTACCTGGATACTTGGTATGTTGTTGAGCGCATAGGAAGAGCCCGTAAGAGCAAAACGACGGATTGTAATGACCTTTATATTGTCAACATTGCCAAACGTGGGCGGTTCGAATCCGCGAAAACGTCGACTTCTTACTTCCGGCATGCACCTGAGGTTCGCAACTGTGAATGAGCTCTTAGAAACAGACTTCATGCTGCCAATAAGCATGCTCGCATTCCTGCTTTCCGTCCACCATTGATCCCAAAAAACATGATGTTTTCCTTGACATTTTCTCTGGAACCCCGAAACATTCCGTTAACCAGACTCCGGTCTGTTCCGCTCTTAGAGGAATCAATGTTATGTGTAGGCTTTAATGGTGGCAAAACAAGTGTGAAGCGACAGAAAAACGAAATATGTATGTACTTTTGTATCCAGGAACACGACAGGTTTGATGGTTCGCAGGTGCTAGTTTGTGGCAGGGTCTATGGTGAATCTACAGACCCTTGCGTCATCCAAACGGTGAAGATCAGTGGATGTTACCTACCACGATGATGTTGAAAATTAATGTGCACGACCTACGGTGATGCTAGAGGTCAATACTTTGTGCTAGTGGACTTTAACACCCGGTCGGACAGGGCCCGTGTGGTCCCAGAGTACTTCAAACGCGAGCGTATAGTGCATTTGGACTAGCCTGCTCGGTCTCCTGACATGAATCCGATAGAGCATGTATGCGACAAACTCCGGTGACGGTTAAGTGCACGACTTGTCAAACCACAGACCCAGTGGGAACTGACACGTGCACTCATAGAGGAGTGCCCCCAAAACCCTCGTCATGCAATCAGAACGTTGATTAGCAACTAAAAACTGAGGTGTAGGGTTCTTATGGAAGCTCGAACGGGTCATCTGTGGTATTGGCGTTAGTTATGGCATTGCATTTTATGTGTTTCGACACTGATTGAAAAACATAATACCCCACCCACCACTATGCGAACGTTGACATTTTGGTAGCGACATCACTTCTTGACCTAGCACGTGTTTACTACTGTCATTTGCCATTATCCTCGTTTACATTTGTCAATATGACATATTGAACATTTGATATCAATTATTGTTTAGTTGTTAGTTATTTCAGTGATTGAATATTAACCCTTGCATTTTGTGGTCCTTAATTTTTTTTAGGAGTATATTTCAAACTCGTAGAGTATTTGATTACCGTCGTGTACTGTTGTAATAGAAACTACACGTACAGGTTAAAATGCCTCTGTGATAAAGTACGTTAGACAATACCACGGGCTTCAAGTCGTGACTACAAGTTTTAAAACATTTAAATACTAATTGTTACATTTTGAAATGAATTGTTTCAATCTGGCATTGAAACCTAATTTATACAATGGACACGTTAATCATAAAACATGAGTATATTGTATAAGATTTATAGAAACTAGCACGACACTAACCTAATTAAAGTCACTTAATCTGCTCTGGGTTTAATTCCCGGTATGGGAACTGGACAATTATAAATTATATTCATAGTATTTCCCGCTATATCTGACCGTGTGGACTGTACAATATCTGGTTAAAGCTGCATATCGGTGCTGTATACCTGGTACATTAAAAAACCAGACTGTCTATTCGAAATAAGAGCGAGGCGCACTTCTGCAGCGCCTGACATGCCTGTATCTAATGTCTCTCTCACACTTCAGGTGCTTTCTTTCAGTCCGTCCCTCTGGTCAAATCATGCTGTATTTGCACTGGTAGAAGATGCAACTATGTAAAGCGCATTTTAACATGTGTCGATTGAAAAGAGCGCTTCATAAATCTAGTATTCATTCATAAACTCTGGACTCCATTGTTAATACTTTTTCATTAACTGAACTTAAGCTTAAGAATACCACGTGATTCAGTGACGTCATATATATAATAAGAATTATAAGATACGTAAGAGGTATATTGATAATGTCGTAGTAGACGCAGATAAGTCGAACCAATCATCAGCCAATTACGTTCATTTAGGATAGGAAAATCTTTCCCTCGGTCATGGAACTACCGAGGTTTCTCGAATGAGAAGTAGTCCAGCTGATTACGTGGTCCATCAGAAGTCACATGAGCAAAGCTAAGTCGGCACCTTGAACATGATCGAGTCGATGGGGTCGCAAGTGACTGCATAGACTGGAATCAGTCCATGTATCAGTTATAATACTCCTGATATATAATATGTTCATTTACGTGTTGTGATAAAACCTGGTCCTATAATACTTGATTAATGGGTTGGTGTATATAAACCCTGGTCGTATATATTAGATTAATGGGTTTGTGTGTATAAAACCTGGTCGTATTTATCAGATTAATGGGTTGGTGTATATAAAACCTGGTCGTATAAATTAGATTAAGGGGTTTGTGTGTATAAAACCTGGTCCTATAATATTAGATTAATGGGTTGATGTATATAAACCCTGGTCGTATATATTAGATTAATGGGTTGGTGTGTATGAAACCTCGTCGTATTTATTAGATTAATGGGTTGGTGTGTATGAAACCTCGTCGTATTTATTAGATTAATGGGTAGGTGTGTATAAAACCTGGTCGTATATTAGATTAATGGGTTGGTGTATATAAAACCTGGTCGTATAAATTAGATTAATGGGTTGGTCTGTATAAAACCTGGTCCTATAATATTAGATTAATGAGTTGGTCTGTATAAAACCTGGTCCTATAATATTAGATTAATGGGTTGGTCTGTATAAAACTAAACAACCATAACCATTGGCATATATTTTGTTCTACATTAGTGTACGTAGCCTGTAAGTGAACTGTTGACCTGCCAGTTGTTGACTCCCTTGAACAACTTGTATCTAACTGTTTGATTTTGGGTCGTATTCTTTTTCCTAAATGCGCCCTAAAATTCGCAGATTGGTTTCTACGACATATTATACAATGTACACCATCTGAATACATTTGTAATTGTTTTCTTACATCAAGACAAGTTGTGAGTCGAATTTGTAACGTTAGTGTTATCTTAAATAAAGTTCAGAATTTGACAAAGGTATAAGGCTAGCATGCCAAACTATAATTAAGAATAACTTGAATGCGTAACTTACGCCATGGTCCTTTTTGGTGGTACCTAATTATAACATTTAAAAATGCATGCTTATATAATGTTTCGATACGCTTTTTAAATATTTCAAGTATTATATATTTCATTAGTAGGGGAATTCCCCAAGGTCGCGAAGCGACCGGGGAATCCCAAGTAACGATTACATGCGAAAACGCACAATTGTTGTTGTTGTTGTAGTTTTGCATTCGCTAACGCCGTTATTTTTTTGACAGACCGGATCTCTATGGTCACTAGGTAGACGGACTCTTGCTTCCGACTTCCGGTAGCAGGAATTGGATAACCGTTCTTGATTCTATTTTTATTTTTTAAATGTGGAACATAAATAACAATCATAGTAAAAGACCAGAATAAAACTATAATTAAATATTTAGAGATAGAATAAATTTATTATGCCAAAAAAACTTTAAATAAAAAAAATCAGTCTTCCATGGTTGCTGTGCAACCCGTCTCCTAGATGGAAGACACTCTTTTCCATAGTTTAAAAAAAACCAAAAGTGGCAGCCATTTTTTGCCTGCTTCGGAAGGCAATTTTGACATTTTCAGTGCATAAACGATGCTTCAAACTGTTTTGAGACACATAATTACTCTGAGATTACGAAGTAAGTCGAGCGGGAATCGTTCAAATGTGCGAAATATCAACCAATCTTAAGGTGATTCATAACTCTTAAATTTTTCTGTACAAGAGGTATCAAACACCTGCTTTTTATGAAGAACAGACTCATGACAGTGATTGTGCTCGGCTAGTTTTGGAGATATTTTTAGAATTTGGGGAAACCCCCAAAAAACGGATATTTGTATTTTACCGAAAAAGTTTGACATTTTATTTCATGAAACTTGGCATGCATGAAATTTCGTATATACGGAATCACACGATAATGTTTGTTTAAGAATATGCATGTTATATGTATTTTAAATGATATTTTAAAATATAAGATTTTTCATTTTTAAGTTATACGAAACAAATAGTTGAACAACATGCTGTTTTCGTACATGCAACCAGTAGAGTAACTATTGTAGAAGTTTTATTCCAAATTTCATGGCAGTTGCTCGGCTAGATTTTTTTATTGACAGTTTAGTGATTTCGGAAATGTCGAAAACCAGGAGAGTTTACAAAATACATCAACGTTTTGAATACGTTGTATCCAGTTTTCGCGATAATATGTTTTTGAAAAAAATGTGTATATTTGAAGATGAGCCCAGTTATAGCTATATGCTCATTAGCTAGTCTATATCCTTACGAAATAAATGCAAAGAACCTTCCTCTAATGTAGTCGGGATCACACCGTACAACCCACTGTGTGTAAGGCAGTTCTGTATGTTGAAGACAGAGACACACGCATTTTACGCCACTAGAGTGGGGTAAGTATTTGTTATTTTATATGTGTGTTGCGTTGCTTTTGAAAGTAATCACTTACATATATCGTTCACGCGATGAATGAACAATAAGTATATACAATGTATGTGCCCACAAATGCCATATTATTCGAGTAAACAGGGTTTAGGTATGCGATGTTTGCCAAAAGTTCGAAACTTTCGCCTTTGACATTGAATTCTCAACTTAATTCGTAGTTTGGAACAATTCTAAAACATTGAATACAAACTTCAATCATTCCTCAATATATCTGTCGTTTCCGTTTTGGAAAATGTGCATTTTCTGTGAAGATACAGAGGTTTGAATTGAACGATGTACCAAAAACATGCTAACGAAATAGGCAGTTCTGTTTTTCGAATGATAACGACCAAGGCAGAGCGTTAAATATTAATGCTAACGCAGAGGCAGAGATAAGAGACTTATGCTAACGACAAAGGCAGAAATTTTAATGACTTGACAGGGCCATAAAACCCTTTGTACGATTTGTATGTTATAAATATAACCCAGATTAATGTTAGGCTGTATTCCAAAGTCCATTTCACCAAGAATCACGAGTGTTTAGTGGTTATTTTCATCAAGTTGATAAACGGAATAAATTACATACCTGGTGATCGCTGACGCCCTTTATGTCTGTAAATGACGAACTGGTGTGTTTGGGGGGGGGGGGGCGTAAGTTCGAAATGCAGCAATTCAAATTACTTGACAGGGAACGTAATGCACTGTTTGTTTGTACAAAAATGTATGTTATTTGTATGTTACAAATTTTATTTGATTATTTTTCGTGAACAACTCACACGAAGAACATAAGACATAATGTCGTAAAACATCGTAATGCCCCGATACATTGCTATTCATGTGCAGTGGAACATATGATCTTGGTATATAATCTTCTAAGCAGTCAATGTTAATTAAAATTACCTGATTTTTATAAATAAAACAGTCAAGTTATTTAAACAATCACATAGTATACGGTCTTAAATCTATTTATGGGCTGACTGCTTAAAACAGTTGGGCAACACGTGCTCGTGTAGCACCACGTATATTATGTAACATATTATTCCATGCTAATTAAGTTGTTTGGTCTTAATGACATCATCTAACGTCATCCGGGCCGCAGATAATTATGCAACGAGGCGTAGCATAATACCAATAAGACGAGACGCAAGTACGCGTAAGTTTCTTTATGTATAATTAGATTTACGATGTACAAATGTAGTTGTTATCAATAACATTTCATATAAAATCAAAGCGCTGAAAGCCAGAAGTTGTTCGAATGAATACCTTTCTGATCACCTCGACCTGTATGCATTGAAATATTTATATTTACCGGAGACAAAAAGACGAAAAAGGTACGGAAGGCAGTTAACAGAAGTGGTAATTGCTTTGTAAATACTGGCAAGGTTTAAATTATTTATTGGGATACCCAACTGTCCTATAGATTTAGAAATATGAAGTAGCTTTGTAGTATATATATGCTGCAATTGATGGAACTATTTTGCATGACGGTTTACATCAGTGTCGGTAGTTATGCAATACCTACTGACCGGTTTACTATTGCAAAGATGGCGCTGCCTAGCGGCGGTGTAGGAATAAAAGTAGTTTCATCAACTATAGTATAGTTGATTGTAGAAACGTGTGTATATAACTATAGTATTTATTTAATGCTAACTGATGAGATATGGAGTAGATATCAGTGAAATAAAACCTATATAAGCTCCGCAGCCTCCCAGGAACTACTTTAATTTTACCAAAAACTTAACACTAAACTGTCTTGTAACTTTTTTATTACTGAACGGAAACATGTCATGCGGGGGTTTTTATTTAAGAAATAAAAATCTGTTCGCGTATTTTATCGGTGAATAAAACATGGGCAGGAGTTCGCATGCGGAAAAATTAAATCACGAGTGCGTAGCACGAGTGATTTTATTTTCTGCATCCGAACAACTATGGTCCGGCTTGCAATTTGTTTACGTAGATTAATCCGCAGATCGTGTTAGAATCTTAGTTAGAACATTTCCTTCAAGTTGGTGTATGATTTGATGCAAAATTCTCAAAAAAGTTGTTTTCACTATTCACCATAATCAAAGATGGCGGATTTTGAATTGAAAAATATGAATGGAATAACATATTCATACACAGCCTAACCACAGTGGTAGATTCTAATTTGGCATAAATAGTACCAGTTTTGACACCAGATAAGCATTAAATAAATAGAATATTTGTTTGTTTTGATTGAATATGGTTAATATCTCATCTTGTAGTTATAAAAATTTAATATTTTCACTCGCGCTACGCGCTCTTGAAAATATTGAATTTTATCATTACACGATGAGATATAAACCATATTTAATCAAAACAAACAAATATCCTCTATCTATATTACATAAAGCAGTTTAATAGAGTGTCACGTAAAAATTCCAGTGTCGATGACTTACAGTTCTGACAAACAAGTGCTGTATTTATACCTTACTGTCATAGATCTACATTTATTAAATATGTAAACGTGCATGGACATGTACTTAGTTAGAGAATTAAAGCTCCAGCACGAATAAGATGTAAAGTACAACCTCCTCGACAGAGCAACAACCTTTGATTTCCGGCCATTGTATGACTTCAATGATTAGGAGACTATATAATTCAACTTGTATGACTTATCGCCCCTCCCAAAAACTGCAAATGTCACCGTCATTTTGTTATCATTTTACTTATATTATCGATGGAATACTACGAGAACCATTCGTTTCTAAACTCTAAGACAGTGCCTGAAGAGCTTACGCCCCCAAAAAGCCATGCACTCATCATAAACAGTATAAAAGGCCAATCACAACCGACAATTGCCAGCGTCAGCGATCACAACGTATGTAATATATTCCGTTTATCAACTGGACGAAAATAACCACTAAACACTCGTGATTCTTGGTGAAATGGACTTTGGAATACAGCCTAACACGCATCTGGGTTATATTTATAATATACAAATCGTACAAAGGGTTTTATGGCCCTGTCAAGTCATTAGAATTTCTGCCTTTGTCGCTAGCATAGGTCTCTTATCACTGCCTCTGCGTTAGCATTAACATTTAACGCTCTGCCTTGGTCGTTATCATTCGAAAAACAGAACTGCCTATTTCGTTAGCATATTTTTGGTACCTCGTTCAATTTAAACCTCTGTATCTTCACAGAAAATGCACATTTTCCAAAACAAAAACGACAGATAAATTGAGGAATGATTGAAATTTATATTCAATGTTTTAGAATTGTTCCAAACCACGAATTAAGTTGAGAATTCAATGTCAAAGGCGAAAGTTTCGAACTTTTGGCAAACATCGCATACCTAAACCCTGTTTACTCAAATAATATGGCATTTGTGGGCACATACATTGTATATACTTATTGTTCATTCATCGCGTGAACGATATATGTAAGTGATTACTTTTAAAAGCAACGCAAAACACATATAAAATAACAAATACTTACCCCACTCTAGTGGCGTAAAACGCGTGTGTCTCTGCCTTCAACATACAGAACTGCCTTACACACAGCGGGTTGTACGGTGTGGGGATGCTTGCTAAACAAATATTAAAACTTGGATACAATTTTCTGTGGGTGCATTATAAAACGTTTCACATACGTTGTAGCTAGTATTCGCGAGTGTTGATGTTTTAAAGTTTGGAATAAATGGTACATAAAATTGCAGCTATAGCTTTAGTCTGCAAGCTTATTATAGTATAATATAGTAACAACTATACAGTAAATTCGCTATTTTAAGACATGGGAACATGCTGACGAATCAATTTTTAATTTTTCGTACTATTTCATCATGGTAGTCAGGCGCTTTTAATACGTCTTATTTACACCGATTACTAAACTTCCGCTCAAATGAAGAGTTGGGAATCAACTTAAGAAAATCTAATAAAAACGACACATGTTCAGGTTACTTCTTTTTGCAAAGCGGTTACTTCCTTTTGCAATACAATTAATATAAAGTCCGTTTCGGGTCTTTACGTATTCGGATCGGACGGTGATAATTCTCATCGTAGTTGTAGGTTATTGTTAAGAAAGTAACACGAATGCATTTCGTAATTCCTCGCCGAGATGTAATAAGAAATCCCTCCAAAATCGTCAAAAAATGTAAAAATATTCGCGGGATAAAGGTTGCGAAAACTAATTAAATGTTGTTGTTGTTGTGATTGGATACAATAAAACCCGGAATTTTCCGTCTGAATATCTTTTATGTTTTGATGATTTGCAACAGAGTTTAGTTAACACGAAAAGGTGATTAAGATTAAAGATGTTTGATAATTAATCGTAATGTGATTAATTGAAATGAAAATAGCCTTTTCTCTGGAAGAAAAGTACTGTCTGATATGCTCATGCAACCCATTATAAAAAGGTAAAATATCAAATTAGGCCTATTTGAAATCAGTTGTTATATATGTGTTTATATCTAATTATATGTAAACTAGTAACCCCTGAATTAAGTAGACCTAGAATTAAACAAATTGAAAAACGTGCGTTATCCACAAACAGATATATTTTCATTTTGATCGGGCTGACAAATGTTCATTCGGACAACATTTTTATTTCTGCCGGTCCGAATGACTGAAAGCCTTTTAAAGTTTTCGCATCTGAACTTTAAAGCAAGAATGATGAATGACTAAGCATTTTTTCGCTATGCATTCTACGTGGTTCTGTCTGGGAGCCAAAGACTATAGTGTCAAAGACCTGATGGAAAATTCCCTACTTGATGCCGTGCATTTGTTCATATTATAAATAGGTTGGTACATTTTATTTAATTCATTGTTTAGTTTAGCAAAGAAGCACACATTTCAGACACAATTTTGGAAGGATACAAGGAATTCACATTGTCTATTGATACATTTAGATATATATAAATGACAAATCAGTTCATAAACCAATAATGCCAGTATTCATGTAATTTAATCATTTAAATCGTCGTTTCCTGCGTTCTTGATTCGCAAAATCATAGCTATTCTATTCTATTCTATTCTAACATAGACGTGCCGTAATAAGAAAGATTTATTGTTTGATTATTAAGAATAATGAATACAGAAAAAATCTAAAACAAAGGTAAAATCCATAACATACTCGATAGCTGGTCCATGCTTGAAAATGATCCGAGGATTGACCGATATATTTCAGATCCAGCCTACGTCCACGTATACCTAAAGGTAGACCCATTGTGGGTTTACCATTGTTTTTATTGTTTTGATATATAAAAGAAGAGATATGCGATTAAAACCATCGTGATACCGCGGTGTATGTGGTTATCCATCCATTCATTCAAACAATCAAAATATTGGCAATCACCATCGTCTTTTGTTCAAGTTTTTAATCTTCCGCCTAACATATTCATAGTCATTAGCAAGGTGTGTAACTGCTAGGTTAATTGGAAAATATAAATAAATAAGGTTTGTTTTATATAATTATTTTGCCTTTTTCTTAAACAGCAATACATGTAATGATAATCATATACGGTGGTCAACTTATTTAACCAACTTTCCAGAAATTAATGATGAAACATGACTGATTTACTGTATGCTCCATAAGTCTAAAACGTTATTTGATCGAATTTCAGTTCGGGGATCGAATACAGTTCTACTGGGTGGTCGAATAGTGCTCAATTGACAAAGTTGTCCGGGCAGGTTTGTTGGTATTTTAACTTGAATAGTTACAATCTGTATTATATATCGTAATTGGAAAAGAGATGAAAAATGAGTTATATATATCAATGTATGTATAATTGCATACGTACCGTATACGTAAAAAATAATGTAGGAATTTTCATCTGGGTGAATATCTAACATTGAAGTATATGGCATCATTATTTGTGTGGCTATTGTTTTAAAAATGAATTTAATCACTTTTGATGTTATATCGGTATAAAACACGGATACGGATATACCGGGTAACCCAAATCCGGCCTATTATGACAAGGTTCGTTAAAGGATCATACCAAGCAGTTCTTAACAAATCAAACATATTATATCTATGCTTCCTGACACTCTTAACATCATTACTGTCTCTAAATTATAAATATGTTTTCTTATTATTTATGTCATTCTTTTTGTTCGTGTCATATGTATACATTTTTTTGTAAATCTGACTTTGTCATATTTACATGTATATGTTATTTCCAAATGACCAAAGTCATTGTTCTTTGCTGATTATGCCAATAAGCTTTGAACTTTGAACCTAATGACCCGAACCGCAAGAGAAACCCTAAAATCAGTAAAAATACATTAAATTTATATCCTTGTAGAAACAAACATGGGAGCCAAGATACAATTTATTGCACGACTGGTCCTAGTGGTGATCAACTTGATACTTGTGGTAAGTGCATATGTATAGTCCAGTTAGGATATTGTGACAGTGACGTTGCAGTTTATGTGTACGCAAAAAAATCACAACCATTGTCTAAACAGGTAGAGCCAAGTTTAGTATGTTAGTTTAGCATTGGCATTATAGTTGTTTGTACAGTATAAGCCTTTATAATTGGTTTTACACCGTCATAGTGGAATCGACCGCTGCGTCACTGGATTTTTATCCTGACTGGACTATATGTTAGTGATTGAACGATTACGATATGGAGACCATTATAAGTCTTTTTAACAAAAATAACAAAAACTTCATCTTGCCGTAATTTGAAAATGCATAATAATTATTATATGTTTTGTACGGTTGTTATATGTTGTGAATATGCTTAAACTGCTTATTTCTATTTTGTGTTATACGTGTTTAACCAGATGCCCAAACTACAGACGTACTGTTTTAAAAGTACAATTTACGTCATGAGCATTATAAAGTCATTATATACCTACTTAGAACTCAAAGTCTACACTATGCCACCAATTTTGTCAGTAAGCAGCGATCAGTCAACTTAACCAGTTTACACGTAGCCCTGTATCAACCAGTATTTGTACTAACACTCCCAGACATGTACATGTGGCGCACATGACTGTAGTCGACGTCACGGAGAAAACAAACCCAGTTTAACCAAGGTTTCGAACCAAGATGTTCAGCGTAATGTTCTATTGTTTTATGTACAACCCCTACAAACTTTGATCAGGTATTAGTGTGTGTAGAGGCAGAACCGTTCATTAAAGGTATCTAAAAGTTATCTTGATAGACTCCAGTTCCAATAATGTTTACATAATAATATAAAAACATACACCATACATTTACAGGTCGTCTCACTGGCTTTCGCTATTCTAGGATTTCTGCTGAAGTATAGTTCCGGCACATTTTCTTCTTACACTCAACCTGTGCTGGATGAAATCAAGAATACGGCACAAACTGCTCTGGGTGACAATGGTACGTCATTTTAATGAAATCCATCCTTTATGTACAAGTAACTACCAATATCTTACAAGTGGCCCCAGACAGAGCTCTACAACATCCCATATTCCAGCTACTCCAAACCTCCAACCTAAATCGATGTTAGGTTCGAAGTCCCCTAAGGCGTAGTCACTCTGCCAACACCACTTATACGTGTGGTGTTCCAGAAATAATAGGACTTTTTCATAGCAGCGCGGTATATCAGAAATTTAGAAAACCAGAAAGCTGTAAATAAAATTTATCTATCACTGACAAATATGCTAAATGTCAAAGCAATCGGTTGAACAATAAAAAATCTATAAAACATTAGAATATAACCTACATTATGAGCCAATGAAAACGCCGCATTTTCGCGGTTAAACGAAAATTTAATCATTAAGTTTTTCTCTTAACAGAGTTGACGTTATGCGTTGGCGCTAAATTCTATCGGCCAATCAGAATGCAGAATGTTATATTCTAAGTTAGTTAGAACATATTAAGTAAATTTTAATGACTAAAAAGGCCTCGCTTCGCTTCGCTCGCTCCGGCCTTTTTAATCATTAAAATTTACTTAATATGTTCTAACTATAACTTAAATTTACCATGTACCGTGGAGTCGGGTCGCACCGCGACGTTATAAAGACGTCGCCTATCAAACGCAGTATTTTAACCCAACGACACCCTTAATAGTGGTATATACAGTCACTCTGACTTTCAAAACAGATCTGATGTTACTGTCCCCATTGTTAAATGTGTCTATGTACCTCTATTCCCAAATATGGGTTACAGTGATATAACTTTGAATCGTCTATCTGTGTACGGACGGTGTCTATGAACGTCAAACTACTTTTTCTGTGACTTGACCTGTGTTCACTTGTTATTTCATTCCTCCGCCATATGTGAACATTTCGTGCCAACAGAACACGAATGGATGCCGGGTGCCATTACATTCTGCTTATTCAATTATTTCAATGGTTTGCATTGTTGGTTTTTCCAATTTATAACATAATTTAACATTTGTGCGGTTTCTAGTTTATGACGCTGACGTCGTTTCGTCCATGGTGTGCATGGAGATATACACTTGCTTACTCAGTTGTGATCATAAACAAACAACGACTCCTTCGTAAGTTTACTTGCACACGTCAGTGACATCAAGGAAATGCCATATAATTTGCAAATATTATTAAGCCAGTGGTTACTGAGATATTCACGTGTTTAGTATGGTTAGTAATGGAAATTTACAGTGTGACCCGCCTGTGCGTTACAAGGTTTACTATGGCAACGCTTTGTACAAGCATCACCAACGACAACGAAACTATGTTGCTGCCAGTATTTAGAGCAAACAATGCTACACATATGAGATAAATTTCATTAAAATGTAATTGTTGAGTACGAAGTTATGAGAAAAGTCCTATTATTTCTGGAACACCCCTCGTACATACTATGCATTAAATAGAGGATAAATTACATGAGTGTCTTTCCATATTGAATTTATTAAACGAGTTGAATAAAATAATAAAATGCCGAGCATTTTATCGATTTTATTCAACGAGTTTAATAAATCCAATGTGGAAAGTCACGAATGTAATGTTCTTTTTATCATATGTTAGCCATTTCTGGCCGTAACATAAAATAACTACTTATTTTCACTATAATAAACGCGCAACTTTGACGACGTCGCATATACATTGAGTGACGTCACGTCAAAGCTTTATTACACTAGTGTATTATCAAAACTAAATAATGGCTTTATTACGCTGCCGCGACGTCAAACATATAAGAACGGGAATATGACGAACCTTCAAATATTAATAACATTTATCAAATACTGTAAAATTCAACCATGTACAACATGCCTTGTAAAATGTTAACGATTCCTTTGCTTTATAAATAATTATGTATATTGTATTCAAGAAAGGCATTTCCTACTAGCAGCAAAGGTGACACAGTTTGGCATTACAGAATGTTTAGTGAAGTTCAAAACGATTCATACTTGAATCAGAACGGTTTACTTATTTCACGTCGGTGGTATTATTGATATTACTTAAGGATAAGGACAACCAATCAGATCACACCATATTAAATTATTGGTCAGTAACAGGCGATATGATTGGCTATCCTTATTCTCCAATTTAATAAGATCAATATTGAATACCATCCCTGGAGTCTGCTTGATAACATTCTTAGGTAAAGATTAAGTGGTCTTTGTATTTTGTAAGCGATTCTCTTATTATTGAGATTTGCATGTATGTAGATCTATACTTGTTTTTTTCTATCCATACATACCAGTTAACACCGATGACTTCGATCTTGATGCACTATTCGGACCATTCGCCGTCATCCTGATCATCATGGGCTTTATGTTGTTGACAATATCATCGTTTGGGTGCTTCGGAGCGTGTTGTGGAATTAAAACCATGCTCATGATGGTTTGATCATTTGATACTTTTGTTCGTAAAGCTTCTTAAATTACACATAACAAATCATTTTATAGGCTACTTTTAATTGTGCACACAGTGCGTTTCTAACTAAGTGTAACGTATTCTTATTGCACATTTTGTGTGTTACTTTCTAACACTTGTTTTAATATATATGAAACGATTGACGATCTAACCGAGAACAACGCACCAACAAAGATAGGGGCCGGATATACTCGTAAATTGCATATTTGATTCCCAGACTAATTGAGAATAATATTAGTGTGACGTTATATCATTTTGTTACAAATATGAAAACTGCACGCTTGTATATATATTTCAGTATGCACTCATTCTTTCTGGGCTGGTATTGGGTCAGATCGTGTTTGTTGTGGTGTTCTTCCAGTTTAACGACACCGTAAGTAATTATTATACCGCAAGTACAACCTCTCTAGAGTACCACTCATTGGAAAACACAAGGTTTGTTGTTGGTCAAAGGTTGATGCTCTGTAGAGGTGTACACAATGTTTAGTAAATAACATCTAGAACAAAATAAGTATTTTGTTTATGATAGGTTGTTGCTCTATGGAGGGCCATTCTGGAGAGGTTGTTACTCTATGGAGGGCCATTCTGGAGAGGTTGCACTGTATTTGATGCTAGTTGTCATTCAGTGTACATCTATCATACAATTAAACAGGTGGAAAGTTTGACATAACCCGTCTGTAGTCAATGCGTACTTGTTCTTTCAGTGTCTTCTACAGCTGAGCTACTATTTTGTATGGTCAAGTCTCACCAAAAGTTTTTTTTCTGTCAAAAAGAAACTACCTTTACATACGAGTGTACTAACCTGAGCGCAAAGCCAAGAAACTAAACATATTTGGTATGTTGCTACCTCGATCGAACCCACAACCTTCCAACTGTGAACTGGAAGCTCTTTTCATTAGACTAATAAATTTACTGGACGAACCATTATATTTTGGCTGCTTATTTATTTAGATATGTTTACTCTATGTTTTCTACATTAGATAAAAACGACCTTGAAATCTCCATTGAAGACAATGTTGTCGAGTTATCACGGACTGAATGGTACAGCAATAGATTCTCTGGCCTGGAATTTTCTCATGATCAAGGTAACCTAACGAGTATGAACCAGATCACAGTCCATATATTTAGTATTGTAAATCTTTCAGTAGGTTTCGATAAAAAATGTAGATATTTACGGGAGGTTTCGGCTATAGTGTAGATCTTTCGGGATGTTTCGGCAATATTGTTCATTTTTCAGGAGTCGGTTAAAGTGTAGAACTTTCAGGAGATTTCAATAAAATGTAGATGCATGTAGTGGAATGATGGAAAATAATACCATTGTACCTTTTTAAAAAGCGCTGGTACCATACGTCTATGACTGATTACCTGTTTGGGAGTTAGTAGACTGGGCAGGGAATTTTAAATGTTGAAATGCCTTAATACATGTTTTATGGTTTTTGATGTTCGCGACATTTAATAATTTTGATTTACACCGATGAAACATATTTACAAGTTAAGATTAAATGCACAATAACTAGATAATGGCTAATACACGTTCTGTATAATACCATTGCTTGATATATTTCTAGTTCGAATGTTGCGGCATTGACAATTCGGAAGACTTCAAAGACACCGCTTGGTTTGGGCTTGATCAGGGCTGGATCGTTCCATTGGCATGTTGTAAGGGAGACCCGGCCGATAATAACTTTGCATGTGCTAAACAACTGGATAATACACTTAACACACACGATTCGGTAAACTGCAGTTTTACATTGAAAGTTCATCTTATACAATTGAACACCACTTTACATAATAGAACAAATTGAACTAAGTTTTGTAAAACAAAATTAAAAGTACCCTTCCTATCCGACTTAAATCAATATTATTCCAATTCTCCCTATAGACAGTATATCCCAGTGAGCGATATAAGTGCTTAACCCCTCTATTGCGACAAAATCCAGAATGGAATTCGACTATACATATACTTAACCTCGCTTCAGCAAAATTCTCGCAGCAGTCATCAGGATTGCTTGTTTAGAAAAACTTAGGAGAGGATGAACTGTGGAAAACCAGTCAAATCACGTTTGGTTCCCTCTCGTTCACCAGCGTCCTTCTGACATCAGGATCATATTTGACTAACCGCTGATGTGTGAGGATTGTTTGGATCTAAATGCTTTTAAAATATCATATTTGTATAACTATCTTTCGTTATTATATTATACTAGTACATAGTTAATTCTCAATAATGAAACTATTCATAGGACCATTGAACATTAGTTTGATTATCGAGTCGGTCTGTTTATTGATTCGCATGAAGATCATACTTAGTAGAAAGTAAAAATGCTGACAAGTATGATGTGGTCTTTATTTAGGGGTAACTATAATAGTAATAATAATAAAAATGAAGACTTTATTCATAGAGGGAACATACTTGACATAATTGTCAATCTGCCGTAAGGCCCTCAACAGTAAAACATTATAACAACAGAAACATGACATCAATAAATCTTACAACAAATGCACAAAATATCAAGCCTATGGATATTTGATGAAATTATAATTATGTCATATAGTTTGTTTAAGATGGTAGACTTACTTATATAACATACTCGTTATACAGTGGAACTCGGTTATAACGAAAACCTAGGGACCGGGAAATTTCTTTCGCTATATCCATTTTTCGTTATATCTGTACAACGAAGTTTTGTTATGTACTATTGAGATATGAACTATTGTCTAATTGATGAATTCAATTCGCTATATCCAATTTTCGTTATATCTTTACAACGAAGTTTCGTTATATACTATTGAGCTATGAACTATTGTTTAATTGCAGGGGTGCCTGGATGCTATGTGGGAAGTTATAGTGTCACAAGAAGAGTTGTACATGTACCTGGGTGTCACTGCTGTTCTCCTGTTCCAGGTCGGTTCTATTTCTTTCATACTATGTAACAATACAGTCATATGAACGGCCAATTGTGTGAATATTGTAACAGTGCCATTGGTACCATACCCGTGACGTGTAATGTCGTCTGTTCCATAATCTTTCTACCCGACTAGATAATATTTTGTCAATCAATTATTATAGCTTTTTTCAATTTTAGCTAGTTCTTATTTTGGGCTTGATAATTTATGTTTGACTGTGCAAAGGGAAAAGTTTCAAGAAAAAAGAGTAGACTGATGAGTTGTCTCTTTTAATTAAACATCGGGTCTGTATAGACAAACTAGATCTGACACCACTCCCTGTCCACTATCGTCTCCATACAATGTGATTCACACCGTGCTCTATCAGATTAGGTCCACTTTGTATAAATTCTATCATTAACAAATTAGCTTATAAAATCGGTGGATTATAAGAATCCATCATGAGCGTCTATGTAGGATAAGAATTTATCATGCAACTGCCATGGTAACTGCCTGATAACACATGACCTGAGAACATTATGTGTTCTCATGTCAATAGGCTGCTAGTAGCCTGAGAACACTTTTTGGCTCCGCCCACAAATCACGGACTATTTTCCCATTTCTCATTTCGTCTAAAATTAACCTACATATTATTGAAAACTACAAAAATATACATTTGATTGCTAATATTTATTCAAAGTTTAGATTTACAACCAACATCAGCAATATTTCTTCGCCAGGTAGGGCTACGCTAATGTAAATGTTCTTGAATTCATACGGATCATCCACGGATCAATCGTTTGGGAAAGGCCCTGAAAAAAACAATAAACACACATAAATCCACTGGCATAGGATCATCAAAGATAAATAAACATAGTAAACAAAAAGTATGCATAGGCTTTAGCCAACGGTTCCACATCAAATACACTGGACAAAATGCAATCTTGAACTCATTTGAAGACTCGATACGATGTGCATACAAAATCATTGAAAATGAAAAAATCCGAAATTTTTGTCGAATCTTAAGACCAAGTGGGTCAGTTAAATCATTGTTAGATTCAGTGTACATACGGTTTATACGTAGGTAAAACATAAAACAATATAATAGGCTCTTCAACAAGATCAATGTGTTACCATATTCTATTTCCATCGATTTTCCAAGCATTGAGGTCTCCCTACTGCCATTCTCCACCCACTAACTTGACTAAGACGAGTAAGCTTGTATAAACTGTTCATTCCTGAAGTTATTACCCCCGTCCGGAATTCAATTTTGCACTGACAGTTACCGCAAACAACCCAGTGTTTCACATGGTCCATGTTTATATTTATTCCAAGGCATTGTTAAGAATAACAGAAGAATTTATGACGTAGTAAACGACCTTGTTCACACACGTACGTCATTGATGATTCATCTATAAAAGTTCAAAATTTATGAGCGATATTCCGGACGATATCACCTCGCCTGATAACATTGTTCTTACCGGACAGTGACCCGAGTTTCTCTATATCTCACCCGATGGGTCGGATATTAACCAGGGACGAGGCTTGCCGAGTTCCTGGTTAAAATTCCGACCCCGAGGGTGAGATATCCTTATCCTACATCGACCGTCTCATGATGGATTATTTTTCTCCGACGTAATTTGAGAAAATGGGACTTTATAAAATTATTGGCTTTTATGGCGTCAACATGACGTCATCATAACGTGCTGTTTGCCGTACGTTCTCATTCAAAACAATCATTAATAATAACGTAAATAAAGCGTACGCTGTTATGTTATGCTAAAGAATATGCTTTTAAATGGTATAGACCCTTTTGGTGTTTGTCTTCATTAGCTTTATATTGCCATTAACACGTAAATGCCGAAACAAAGATAGATGTTGCTAATGTAAGATAGAGTTTCTTACATGAGCTGAAACCCTATCTTACACCAGTTAAAGTGGGAGGAATAACCATGAATAGACAACAGATGAGAGAATATTTCAGTAAAAGCTGTACAAATGTAATGAAAATCAGACGTATTCGAACGTTTCCCTCGACAGTTAGTTTCAGGGTAACGTCTAACTTTTGCAAAAAAGAATAAGTTTTCACTTTTGTACATATTTCAGGTGATCTTGATTGTGTTTGCCCTGGTGTTATACTGTAAGGATGACGAGAATAAGACGAGCCCCGGCGGGAGAAGTAATCGGCCCCAGTGGTGATCTGACCCCTCTGTTCTCCGAAATTGCACCGTTTCTAAAATCGGGAGTGACTTTATAACATTGTGTCCACTTATTGAGCGTCCCATTGCAAATGTTTTCGGTATTGTTTATTATTCATTCAAGACACAGACATTGTAAGGTGTTTATTTATTGTTTCCATGGAAATAACTTTATTAGTTCTGTTAGATGTTGCAAGTCATAATAAAAAAATGTATAGGATGAAGCAATTGTCTGTTTATTACGATTATCGACCTGTTACTGACGTTAACAACCGTATCACGAAATCAGAAATAAAACGCATTATAAATGTTGTTGTTTTGTTTTAATAAAATCCGGTTATGTTATTAATATGATTATAAAAGTACATGATAAAACATGTTTTGTTTTAATACAATCCGGTTATGTTATCAGAATGATAATTTATAAAAGTACATGATAATACATGTTTTGTTTTAATAAAATCCGGTTATGTTACCGGTATTAGTATGATTATATAGAGGATATTTGTTGATTTTGGTCTAAGATCGAATTTTATTTCACCGAGTGATCACAGAAAATCAATATTTTCACGAGTGGCTTAGCCACGAGTGAAAATTAAATTTTCTGTGATCACGAGTGAAATAAAATTGATCTTAAACCAAAAATCAACAAATTTTCTGTTTATTATATGCCTCAATTCCTCTGAAATATGTGCCGTAATTTGCTTAATTGGAAAAATCACGTCGAAATTAGAACGTCACGACGTGAGAATTATGACGTCATGATGACGTAACGCATATTTTAAAGCCCGGCGCCGTTGACGTTACGTTTCTTTTTCTGCATGATAATGGAACCAGCTTCTAAAACAGTGAAAATAACAAAGTGGTAATTTCACTGTTATTTTCACTGTTATTTTCACTGTTATTTTCACTGAAAAATCGCCATAATACATTGAAAGCAAATAATAAAAATGTGTATGACAACACATGTATAAATGATAATATGATAATGATCATTTTGTGCACAACATGAAATGGCTAAAGTAAATTATTTCTTGCACATGTATATGACATGTTCATGAAACAAACCAAATGGATATTTCTGATTCGAACCCATCATTTAAAAATCCTTTCTGATGTAGAACTTAAGACAAAGGATTCTTGCTTATTCCGACCCCTGAAA
This sequence comes from Spisula solida, assembly GCA_947247005.1. Classification (NCBI taxonomy): domain Eukaryota; kingdom Metazoa; phylum Mollusca; class Bivalvia; order Venerida; family Mactridae; genus Spisula; species Spisula solida. Next base: position 33,864,807 of record OX365947.1, on the reverse strand, counting down.
TCAAGTAAACAAATCACAGATACAAACCCTTTGAATAAAAAACCTCCTTTGTCAAAACAATTGACCAGGAATATTGCCTTATCTGAACCCCAGGAGTGGACCTCACTAATCTGATATTGAACACCCGGGAATCTAGTTACCCCCCCCCCCCCTAAAAGCATCGAACATGGTCACATCTCTTAAAACCACACAGCTTTTGTGCTATAAATAAGTACATGTAAATGAATGTGTGAATTTAGCATAAACATCGCAGATCGTTGATTAACCACATTTGGTTAAAAACGCCATCTTTGTGCTAATTTACCAATACAAAGATGCTACTGTGACATGTAACTTTCATATTTCATTAATATTTATTTCATTTATTTTTGTTTACCATAAATAGTCTAAATATAGGATATTTGTTTGTTTTGATTGAATATGGTTTATACGTGGGGTGATCAAAAAGAAATGAGACAAACGCTGTAAAATTACATTGCATACGGATATAAATAAGAAAAGTTGTAGGCCTATTACACAATATATCCTCTCTCTGTCTGCTGAGTTTCATATTTATTCATTTATTACTTGAAGAGATATCAGCGGTTTAGCAACTTTGGGTACAGCGACTCGCCGCACAAAATTGACGTCAATGACGTCATATACGTAAATGGTAACTATTCGCACGTCACATTGCTCAAATAAAAAGCTCATATCTTTAAACGTATTGCATACAACTGTAATTTATTCAGTATTTAGCAAGAAAGGGAGTTTGTTTATATAAAAACAGTTCAGTTGTAATAAAATATCACGACTGTCGGATATGTTAAATAATTATTCCGTCATTATCATTCTAAAGTCGGCTTCCGCCTATGACGTCCGTCTTGGCTCTTTTGAGACGGCATTGTTACTTTTCAAGTCATATATTTAAAACAGACACACTTACATCAAAACCGTTTTAATCCTCTGTTATTCAATGTTTTGACATCATGTCCAGTTATTTGACAAATGTTGGTTGAATATTTAATAAAATATTAGTCATATGCCTTTCCATATCATACGGCGAAAAGTGACGACGTTTTGATATGCGGCGACATAGCAAAACACCTTATATTTAACGTTCTATTAATAAATCACTACTTATAGTAGAAAATTATATTTCACACGTACAAATCGGCATTAAATGCACCTAAACGAATATGATATTTTTATGGTTACAACACGTAAACTTTAAAAATTACAGCATTTGTCTCATTTCTTTTTGATCACCCCACGTATAAATATCTCATCGTGTAGTGATAAAATTCAATATATTCAAGAGCGCGTAGCGCGAGTGAAAATATTAAAATTTTATCACTAAAATATGAGATATTGATCATTACAAGTTGGTGTATGATTTAATAAAAATTCTCAAAAAAATCGTTTTCACCTATTCACCATAAACCAAGATGGCGGATTTTGAAGTGAAAAATATGAATGGAATAACATATTCATACGTAGCCTAACCACAATGGTAATTTGGCATAAATAGTACCAGTTTTGACACCATAAAAGCATTAAATAAATAGAATATTTGTTTGTTTGCAACTTCCGCTCGACTGAAGAGTGTGCAATCACCTTAAACGTTTTACAGTGCACCAAACCTCACACTTACCCAATAGACAACCTTATAGCACATTACAGTGTAAATAAAGGTTTCCCGCCATGTAATGCCCTCTTACAAAAAGGCCACAGTGATAGGTAATAAAAGAATGTAAAACATGAAACATTATATGAATAGCGTCCATCGAGTAGCACAGAAAGTACTCAATGACCTATCAGAAGTCAGAGCAACAAGAGAGCAAAACATTTAAGGGTACAAACAAGACAATGTAACAGACAGGCATCAACGTCAGCCGTCCAAAAAGGCTTGAGATTAGGCATATCATAGAGTCTGTATATTGTCTGGTCATCGCACAATGAAATAGGAAGCATAATGGCGAGCTGTAAATGGACCCACCACTAAGCATGCAGTCCTTTGCAAAACTAAAAAGTCATATCCTCTAAAACGCCTTTAAACGTTGAGTACACAGTGTTACTTTATAAGCAAAATATTTTGTGTGAAATTATAATACACATGGGGCCTGTATGTACAGGACTTTCCACATAGGCCTAATTATATGAAAATAAACTGAAATTAAACCTGAAAACATATCGACCAGATTTAAAGACATTTTCGAAAAATGAATATGCAATAAAATGTAACTTGCGATATGTCAAGAATGCAGTGAGTCATCATGATAGATCCTACTGATACGCATTGTTATGGTACAATATTTATATAGTTGTCAATGGTGAATCTCGTGAGGATAAAGACGTATTGAATTGATTACAAAATTTGATCAAGATACTAAAATATATGATTGTCATTCATTATTTGCATCACAATAAAATATCGGATAAATAAACCAAAGACAATACGTATTTATACAAACAGTGGTTTAAATGCTCACAAAATCTGGCAACTATTTGGGTTTATCCAAGATATCATATTACATCTACATGACGTCACAACTAGTCCGTATGGTTAAAACGACTGCAGATAACCTTCGTTGTCATTCTAGATTTGTGTTATGTTTGCTGTCAGATTACGTTAATGTCTTATAAAACAGTTTAATCAATGTAATGACAGTACAGCATTATACGTATCTTGTGTATTTTCATAATGAACGGACTGTGACAATGTACGTATATTGCAATACAGAAACATGTCGATTGAATTTTGACAATTAGATCTACATACCATCACATCGAATGCCTCATCTAAGAAGAAATCTCAATTTGTGCTAAATTTCAGCAAAACCTTCGTCGCTTACACTTTGCGTTCGTAATTGTGTGGACATCGGGTATAGTCCCTGCCTAACGATGACATCCGCTTATGATGGAAGATACATAAACTGTCTGTGTAATGCAAGAAATCCGGGTGCGATACCCTAGCACTTTCCGAATTGACTCCTTGGTTTTTTAACGTGTCCGGTGTATAGCACCGATACACACGGCCGAGATTCGAACCGGGGACCCCTCGATCCATGGTCAAGAGCATACCCACCCCACCACCGTGTCACCACTTGTCGCTTATAGTTCGGGTTATTTCGATTACTAGTATATTCGATAAAATCCCTATCACAAAACAAGTGCAGAGAGAGAGAGAGGGGGGAGGGAGGGAGGGAGGGAGGGAGGGAGGGAGGGAGGAGAGAGAGAGAGAGAGAGAGAGAGAGAGAGAGAGAGAGAGAGAGAGAGAGAGAGAGAGAGAGAGAGAGAGAGAGAGAGAGAGAGAGAGAGGCCAATGAGCAGGTTTGTCGTTACCCTCCCCCCCCCCCCCCTAATTAAATAATGCTAATTTCCTTTTTAGATCAATTTTCTCGCAGGGGACAGTATGAAAAGAAATATTCAGTGTACAGAGCAGGTTTGTCGTTACCCCCCCCCCCTCCCTAATTAAATAATGCTAATTTCATGATTTCAAGATTCCACCATTTTAGATCAATTTTCTCGCAGGGGACAGTATGAAAAGAAATATTCAGTGTGCAAAAGAATCAACTTCCGGTTATCGCAAGAAGTCGTACACATTGAATTGTACAGTCTCTAAATAAGTCACACAATGATCGAAAGTTCCATGTGCATTTGCTCACAATAAGCCACACTTGATTTATATAGCGTCGCAAGAAATCATACAGTGGTAAGGTGTATACGCTGTGAAATCAGAACCGGTTCAAGATACAGGCAAGGGTGACAGCGAATACAGCAGACACTTGTCAATGTTATAAGCCATCATTGACAATCTGCTGTGTATGACTTGATTAAACTTGTTTTGTTATTTTCTGTAGTTCGGAGAATTTGACACGACCATCGACCTTCTATTAGCATAATTTAACAGCTGATATATCATCTTTACATATAGCCCCGGTGGTATGTTTTCATTATCAAGAAGACACTCGAGGTGTAATACAAACACACATCTAAAGGACTGATATTGCATGATTTGCTCGCGGAAATTTATGTATTCAACACAAGAACCCTGTAATACATCCGCTGATAAAGGTCAGGTTTATGTCAAATTCTCTGAGCTATACCAACAGACAACTTGTACCATGTTGATGTAATGGCAATCTAATACACAGTGCCATATCTTCTATGAAAGACACAACTTGTCTGGCTGAGACGGCTGAATGTTGGAGTAAGGGGCCGTGCTTTTTTCTTTAAAAATGCCAAGCATAGCCTTTATTGGCAAGTCAGCTTTCCGCTGAAATATGACAGGCATATATATGTGTGCCTTCACCCGGGGCAGTGCTTTTGTACATGTAGTTGGCCAATTGCTTTTTTTGTCTCGATTATATTTTTGTCTTTGTAATTATGGCTGTAGTTGTTTAATAGAAAAAAAACAGTCTCGATTTTAATATACGTTGACATTTTAGTCCACCCGCCTAATGCTAGTAACATAAATATTAGACGTGTGTGTGCCTAGTTAATCAATGAAACAGATATCGTCTGGCCCCGGATTTTGTTTTACTGACTGATAAAGGATTATTGTTGAACGAAGACAGAAGACAAATTATCCTTCCCCTAAATCAATATAATTGATGTTTCTAAATAATTACTGATAAACAGACACATGATATTAAATTTGTTCCGTTTTTTTTAAAATCATTCAAGTTTGTCAGTGGGAAGAGAGTTTGGAATGGAGCATGAAGTTATAAAGGGATATATATTAAAATAGTTCAATACTTCATTTTATATTAATAATATTAATAAAACTACATGATTGCTTTTAATGAAATGGAGTAGTTTTATCTATCATACTTTTTACATCAATAACTGAAGCGAAATGCAGCTTGTCATACAGTATTACTTACTACTTGTGTAATAATTATCTGATTAAGATCTCGACCAAAACGAGACACACATCCAAACTGACTTTTTTTATTTTTGTGAAAATTTATCGTTCATCAAATTTCGGCGAATTCAAGACGTGTACACACAAAAAAGGTTATACACAAAATGGGACTGATCTCCAAGCACGGCACAACATTTGTTGTACTCATCAACACTCTTTTCGGGGTAGGTATCGTTTGTTCATGTGATGTTTTAATTTATTAAAACTAAATACTTTAAAACTAAATTACATTTAAGCCAGTCATCCAGGAAAACCTTACATATTGATTTTGAAATTTATAAGTCCTCGTTTTTGCAATCGTAGTGTTTTTCCAAAATTGGTTACGATAATTTCGAGGTAAGTTATTACAACATAATTTATGAGAAAATTTGAAGTTGAGATCTAGCACAATATTGGTAAATTAATTAAAACTAAATCAATAGACATGTAAATGTGTCATTTTGTCTTATTTTAAAGTTTGTTTTATTACTTATAGCACTAAAAACGTCAAAATAGCAGGTTTCCCTGGGGACTGACCTATTTGGAGGTTTATGACATCATACAGTAATTATGAAGTTTCACCAGCTGATGGTGGAATGTTGACACAGTCAGTTTCCTTTCTGTAATTAAATAATTAGCTAATGTACTGACGTCAATGTTATTCCGAATGGCATGGAGTTCATGGTAATTGAACCCGGAACGAGCGGGCAACATCATTTGAAGAGGGTGTAGCCAAGGAGATTTACCACTATGCATGTACAATTGTGTAGCATCAGGTTTCATGTAGGTAATTACTGTTTTACTTCGTGTTTTGAAACACAATAAAGTGTTGATTCAGGCTACAAGGGTCTATAGGTCCGAGATAATAAACAATTCGTGTAGGGCTCAAAACTTACTTTTGAATGTACCTGTAGACGTTACGCACAATGTTGCGACTACTGTGGAAATTACGTGAATTGCACAGGTATAAAATCTAGTGTAGTGGTTACAATTTACGCACCATCAACAGGAATGTGCGGGTTCAATACATGTCTGTGGTACTTAAAACATGAAAAACCAGAAGCACCACCACCACCACCACCTGCACCACAACAACCAACAACAATATTTTATGTCAATATATGTATACTACTTAAGGTCTATTGTAAAATCCTGTTTTTGCTTAGCGTCCAGCAAGGGCTTTACTAGCTGGTACCAGAACATAACATAATTGTTTTACTTAAATCGTAAAATCGACACACGAGTATACAGAATACAATACAACATAATAAACATAACCCTGTCATGGTACCATTTTTATTTCGCCCTTGGCATGACGCGGCATTGGATCTAGGCTGGGACAATTTATACTCGAGGCGGACGCTACACCACTACGCTATCGAGGCATGTATGTCATATTGACCAGTGTCCTATAACTTTCAGATAATCGGTCTGTTTTTCCTGCTTGCTGGAGGTTTAGTGAAGTTTGCTCCAGAGTACATTGACAAGTATGGCGAAAAATTGTTGGGTGCTGTAAAAGGTCAGATGCCTGAAGAAATCACAGACAATCTTGGGGTGAAGTTTATAATTTATACTGAACACGATTTACACATGTTCCATACCAAACCGGAGATGATGGGGGTTGACTATCACCGATCTCACGTAGTATCTCAAATAAAATCACAGCTCATTATTCTTACATTACTGTGAGTTAATGTTCATGTATTGCAGACCAGACTATAGGAAATTGTATCATCATTTTTTTTATTGCAGTTACATTCCAAGAGCTCTCACTATAAAATTATCTAAAACATTTAAGCAAAATCTCAGTTTAAATCAACATTTGTACTTTGAGACTCTTCATGAGGTCTGGACCAGGTTGTTCATTGTTTAGCTCGTTTAGTAAATTAAAATAATAATTCGAGGGTTGCCTGCAAAACTGTCGTTACTGCTTATTATTAAAGAAGGATATACTGCAGTCTTGCAGGCAACACTCGAGTTGGACCCATATTTCTTTATATTTAGTAGCAGATAGATAAGTTTATACATTTTTGCAGAGTTTACCATGGTTTAGTGTTAAATACTAGTATAGTACCTTTTTGTATTGCAGGAATCTGCCATATTTGTATACCCTAGTAGCTTCTTAGTTATCATATTTTTTCAGGATTTCAAGATTTCAGAGTTCGTGGGCGAAGCTGCGACTGGGTTTTTGCTCATTGGTGGTATACTGTTAGTGATTGTAGTATGGGCGTACTGTGGCACGTGTCTCAAGTCAAAATGGATGCTGATTGTGGTAATTGCACAAGCTTATTTATTACGCATTCGTTGGTAATTATGTGACATGTGCGCATTGTCGTCACATAGAGCGTGTAATAAAAGTATTTTTGATCGCCCCTCGTACACGGGATACAAATATCTGATTATACGTCATTATTTTGAATTACAAAATTTATCTTCTTTGTTTACAAGAAACTGCATTTCTAGATAGAGCAAACATCACGTTAAGTAAAATTTGTATTACAGTATGCAGCATTGTTGACGACGGTAATCCTAGGTGAAGTAGCTATAGCCGTGTTATTTGCAACAAACAGGCAACTAGTAAGTACCATGTTGATCTTATTACAATTTCATTACGGAATTTAGTGCAAATGATAATACAAAATCTTACAGGGAAGACAGCACCTATCGAAAACAACAGAGCAAGAAATGCATGTGTACTAAGGAACTCGCAACGTATACGTAATTATCATGTTGAAACAATGTAACATCTCCTAAGCGGGAGTGCTCATGGGAAACACCATGTCTGGTTAAGGCGGCTGGCTGTCGGAGTAAGGTGCAAGTTTTGTAGATGTCCAGTTGCATTTTTGTCTTGTTCATGTTTAAGTTCGATTTGTGGCTTTTATCTGTGGTTTGTGTTTTCTTGTATGTGTCTTTCTATTCCTGCTCTATTGTTTCTTTTTGATGCTGCCTTTCGTGTCCGATGTGTTTTATCGTTTTTGTAGTTGCTGTTTAGAGGTTGTCTATTAAAGCTTCGCTGATCATGAAATTGTTGTAATAGACAGTATTAAACTTAAGAGATGGCAAAGCTGAAAGACGGTACTATGGTGGATAATGATCCAGGAAAGACATTAGCGTAATTTACCGCGAATAACAATCGCTAAAGGTTTTAACAATCCGACACTTTAGATACAATTTACACTTTTAACTTCATAAATGTATTATTAGTTTTATGTATGTAGACGAGTTTGATATCAAATTAAACCCTGTCCCAAGCAATATTGACCATACTCGCATGAATATCCGTGTAACATTGGAATACCCGTGTAAGTAGGACTCATATTGGAATGTTTAACCACAAGCCGAGATCGGTGGCTTTGCTTGATAAGTATAGCAATGATTAATAAGTGACGATTCCAATGTAACATAATAATATCAAACATTTCCTGCTCATTTCCCTTCATATGTACACACTGATTTAGACATTTTAATATTTTGTCGTTTAATAAATGTATTTTCAACGTTATCATACCATGTACTAAATACACATTTGTCTCGGTAGTAATCCTGATAAATCCTTTCTCAGTTCCGTCAGAACACTGTACTGTTTTCATAAGGCTCTAATGAAACTAACTGAACTCAGATCATTGGTATTTTCCCTGAGTTCCGTCCGAGCCTTACATCGGTTTTCAGTTCCGTCAGAGCCATAATTGTATGAAAACTTCTAACGCTTCTCTAACGTAACGGAGAAGCGGCGTATCGGGATTAGCACCGTGTCTGACGGAGAAGCGGCGTATCGGGATTAGCCCCGTGTCTGACGGAGAAGCGGCGTATCGGGATTAGCCCCGTGTCTGACGGAGAAGCGGCGTATCGGGATTAGCCCCGTGTCTGACGGAGAAGCGGCGTATCGGGATTAGCCCTGTGTCTGACGGAGAAGCGGCGTATCGGGATTAGCCCGGTGTCTGACGGAGAAGCGGCGTATCGGGATTAGCCCCGTGTCTGACGGAGAAGCGGCGTATCGGGATTAGCCCCGTGTCTGACGGAGAAGCGGCGTATCGGGATTAGCCCCGTGTCTGACGGAGAAGCGGCGTATCGGGATTAGCACCGTGTCTGACGGAGAAGCGGCGTATCGGGATTAGCCCCGTGTCTGACGGAGAAGCGGCGTATCGGGATTAGCCCCGTGTCTGACGGAGAAGCGGCGTATCGGGATTAGCCCCGTGTCTGACGGAGAAGCGGCGTATCGGGATTAGCCCCGTGTCTGACGGAGAAGCGGCGTATCGGGATTAGCACCGTGTCTGACGGAGAAGCGGCGTATCGGGATTAGCACCGTGTCTGACGGAGAAGCGGCGTATCGGGATTAGCACCGTGTCTGACGGAGAAGCGGCGTATCTGGATTAGCCCTGTGTCTGTCGGAGAAGCGGCGTATCGGGATTAGCCCCGTGTCTGACGGAGAAGCGGCGTATCGGGATTAGCACCGTGTCTGACGGAGAAGCAGCGTATCTGGATTAGCCCTGTGTCTGTCGGAGAAGCGGCGTATCGGGATTAGCACCATGTCTGACAGAGAAGCGGCGTATCGGGATTAGCACCGTGTCTGACGGAGAAGCGGCGTATCTGGATTAGCCCTGTGTCTGACGGAGAAGCGGCGTATCGGGATTAGCCCTGTGTCTGACGGAGAAGCGGCGTATCGGGATTAGCCCCGTGTCTGACGGAGAAGCGGCGTATCGGGATTAGCCCCATGTCTGACGGAGAAGCGGCGTATCGGGATTAGCACCGTGTCTGTTTTCAAATTGTTGCATGTCCCTGTGTTTATTGACATATCAAGTTAGAGCATCCGCCTCGGGTCTACATGCAGTATGTTTTTAAATATTAGGAGCGTAGCTCCCTTGCTTAGGGCTCAGTGGATGATGCATAGTCCTGGGACTGACTGGTCATTGTGGTATTGCCTATGGTTTCATGCTCAAGTTGAGTTGAGAATGAAACATGATTTGCTCCTATTCAATATTCAAGTATATTGTGTATGTTTACCACATTGCACGTAAACCATCAAATCCGCTTGACAAAGATATATTCTTTATTTACATCTTATTAGAAGACCATGTCTAACTCAGTGACCCGGATGTCTTGACATCACGATTTGGCATTATAACAAAGATACAGAATTGATAACATTTCAAAAACGGATTTAAACTAGGACCTAAAATACCGATGTATCAGTAATTGTTTGCATTAAGGATTTCATGATGTTAAAATCAATAGAAAGATAATTCGCAAACATTATTTTAGGTTTACATATTGCCTTGAATAGGCAACTAGGAGCTTTTAAATTGGAAAATGTCCGCATAATATTACTGATAGCATAAAAGATATTTGGGCTCACGTAGTTTTGTTATTTAATCCACCGGTCATGATATAGGGGATATGATATAGCAGGGGTCATGAGGTAGGGGTTATAATATACAAGGATCTGTCAGGATTATATACTAGGGTCACGTGGTTGGTGTTGACTTATATACATGTATACTCATAATGTAAGTGCTATGCTATAGTAGAGTGGGTGGGGGCTATGCCATATAAAGGGAGTTAGTTTAAGGGTTCTATTGTTATAAGGATCAAGCCGCGATAGTCATCCAAAGGATGATGGTGTAGGTATTCTGATATAGTAGGGTCACGAGGTGGAGGGGTTATACAAAGGGTCACGGGCTAAGTGTTATGAGGCGAGGGTGGGTAGAAGTTATGAAAGAATCAGTTGTTAGACGATAAATTGTCTAACTTTTACCATCTATAGATATATTGGACACCAGCGCCAGGATGTTTATAATTATATTCCAGTTGCATTTTATGTGATATAATCAGATATAATCGTTCAATTCTTACACTCTAGATAGACGATAAACTGAAGAAGCCACTACAGGAATCATTGACTAATTATTATGAAGGAAGTACATCTAACAGCGCTATATCACTAGGATGGAACGCACTCATGGGATTGGTGAGATATTTTTGTACGCCTAATAGCGACTATTGATGGCGATTGGCACACTCTTTACAGTGTATAAACGTGTCAACTTCCGGTTACCGCAATAAGTCATACACGCTAAATTCCCCCAATAAATCGTTCATACAGTGACCAGAAATCACAGATTCTTTTACTCGCAATAAGTCATTCAAAACTAATTATATAGTATCCAAATAAGTCATACAGTGATGTTATATGCCAGATAGTTGTGATTTATTATTCTATAGTAATATAGATGTGGAGGATCAGACATTGTCTGTGCCAGTACAAATGAAACATTTTATCATGTTTTCTTTTATATAAAGACATTTCTGAATAGTACGTATGCTCTTTCAGCTACATTGTTGTGGTGTTGATGGACCAGATGATTTCAGTAATACAAGAGCTTGGAATATGTCCAATGAGTTTTCTGGCACCACTGTGACGCCGGTAGTATTAGATGTACCAGTTATATGTTTTACAGACAAGGATAATGGTATAAAAACATTGCTTCAAAGCGGAAGTATCTCAAATAACAAGATAATACAGGTAATACATAAAACCATGCCACAAATTTGCTACAGGGCATCAGCGACGTCAGTGCCACTCCTGTCCACATACTTTCTACATGACGTCATTGACATAGTTATTTCTTTCCACACACTTGTTACATGACGTAATTGACATAATTATCTCTTTCCGCACACTTGCTACATGACGTAATTTACATATTTATCTCTTTCCACATATTTGCTACATGACGTCATTTACATAATTATCTTTTTCCACATACTTGCTACATGACGTCATTGACATAATTATCTCTTTCCACACACTTGCTACATGACGTCATTGACATAATTATCTTTTCCCACATACTTGCTACATGACGTCATTGACATAATTATCTTTTTCCACATACTTGCTACATGACGTCATTGACATAATTATCTTTTTCCACATACTTGCTACACATATCCTATCAACACCTTATCGAACACTTGCTACATAATGACAGTTGCACCCCTGTCCACACATATGCTACATGACGTCAGTAGCACCCCTGTCCACACATATGCTACATGACGTCAGTAGCACCCCTGTCCACACATATGCTACATGACGACAGTAACACTCCTGTCCACACATATGCTACATGACGACAGTAGCACCCCTGTCCACACATATGCTACATGACGTCAGTAGCACTCCTGTCCACACATATGCTACATGACGTCAGTAACACTCCTGTCCACACATATGCTACATGACGTCGGTAGCACTCATGTCCACACATATGCTACATGACGTTGGTAGCACTCCTGTCCACAAATATGCTACATGACGACAGTAACACTCCTGTTTACACATATGCTACATGACGTCAGTAGCACTCCTGTCCACACATACGCTACATGACGTCAGTAGCACCCCTGTCCACACATATGCTACATGGCGTCAGTAGCACTCCTGTCCACACATATGCTACATGACGACAGTAGCACTCCTGTCCACACATATGCTACTTGACGTCAGTAGCACCCATGTCCACACATATGCTACATGACGTCAGTAGCACTCCTGGCCTCACATATGCTACATGATATCAGCGGCATATCGCCTATCCACACACTTGATAGACAAAGGACCGTCCATGTTCACATACGTGTTAAAACAAATGTAACGTCAGTGGTATATTTCCTTCCAAAGACATCCTACGTGAGATCAGCGGAACAGCCCCTGTCTTAACACTTGATACATACGAAACCTTCATCATGTGAATTTGTGATGGAAGAAATGTTAAGAAAAGATATGTGCACATCTTAGATATAACCGGTATCATAACAACCCACGAATATATAGGTAAAATAAAACATAGATTTAATTATTCTAAAGTAAATGATATTATGTGATTATATTTACAGACTGGTTGCTATGATGCTATATGGAATGTAGTAGCCGAGAACCAGGCTATAACAATAGGTGTAGTGGTTGGTGTAGGGGCATTCCAGGTTAACATGTACTTATGATAATTATTATTATTACAATGCATCATTATTGATTGTGACAATGAAACCTACTTATAATGACATTGTCTTGAGCAACAATCTCCCTTCAGAGTTAGTTGTTTTTCAGTTGTACGAATTTTGTATAAATTGCAAAAATGGTCAAATGTATGTACCAATAGCGTTGTTGGTGATGTTGACTCGTATATCGACGTTTTAATACTTCACGAACGTAATGAAAACAGAGTTAAGATATGAACTACTCGGATTTATTGTCAATGTTACATCAATGGTGACTCGCAATATCAATAAGCTATCAAAGTAGTGAAGAGAATACGTGTTGCATGTGCTATCATTTTGCCTGGCGTCATCATAGGCACATCGTTTCAAAATTATCTGAATCAAAATTATCTGAGTTTACCCTATATATAGAGAGAGAAGGTTGTGTAGTGACCATGCGACGGATATGATTATTCATGGTACCCAGTTTTTCTACAGTTGTCACAGCAAATACGGATACCAGTTCATGTAACGTCATATCCGTTTCGGCTAAACATGGCCGCTGCACAACCTTCTCTATATATAAGGTACATTCGGATAATGTTAACCCACATAATTTGAAACCATGTGACTATGAGGCGACGTGTATGAATAGGTCGCCCCAGATCCAAATCATGTAACACATTACAACGATTTATACTTGTTTACTTTCAGATAATTATCTGGATTCTTACAGTTTGTATTATACAAGAAATGGGAGGCGGTGATAAAAACAAAGTCAGTCCGTCATAAATCGTTCACAATTTGATGTTTTCTGGATATAGTATAACCTTAAACGCATTGACAATATAAGGAACATTGATAAAAACATTGCAAGAAAATACTGGTGCACAAATTGTGCTGGCACCATGATGAATCCGTCCATATTAAGCATAAGTAGAACATACGGACTAGATGGTCAACATTCGTACCAAGAATAGCTAGTTTCCGACATGAGTATTTTTAATATAAACCATTCCTGCAATCTACTAGGTTTTTTTCTAATTGGTCAAGCCATATATCACCAAAAACTCATAGCTGTTCAAATGAGCGCAAAAACATTTGTTATATTACACATTGACATATTCAATCTTTAAAATGCAACCTTACTTCAACGTCAAAGGGAGACTATTATTAGGAATGATGTTTCATGGTGAAAATGTGAAATGCCTTAAGGTAACACCTTAGCTTTAATGACCGAATGTAAAATTTGTATTGTATAGCGAGATAAACAAAGTCTACAGACATTACGTTAACTGAAGCAGAGCATCATTCAAGCTTCAGTAGAAACATCACATATTTTTTAAATACAGTAAAACCTCGTTATCTCGAGGACCCATCGGGATAATCCAAATGCTCGAGATAAGCCAGGTGCTCGACATATCAGAAGTCTATTAATATACAACATACAGCAAATTTGCCGGGACTTTGGTCGAAATAGGCCGGATGCTCGTAAAAACGATGCTCGACTTATCAATGTTTTACTGTAGTATATGTGTATGGGATGTAACGGGATGTTTCTGTTCCTAATGATTATGTTGCCATGATTTTTTCAGACGTTGTTAAGTAGTTATAAATGTTTATTGTTGCCTAGTGTTATAACAATGTACACATGTTAACTAAGTTTTAATAATTAAATAACTGTTGCGTTTTAAAGTCTCTCAGTGTATGTATAGCAATACATTTCAATGTCAATGAATGGGTCATTAGTCGTCTAAAGACTATTTGCCTATAGAATATGTCAAAGATTATACATTATCAAGTGGGCTAACTGAAAAACTATGTCGCCAAAAAAAATTCATACAACTTCACACAACAAATTAAACATAGGTTATAAACCACTAAATGCATACGCTGACTAAAATAGTCCTTACAAAAACTTCTGTTTGCCTGGAAATGGTGATATGCCTTGACAAAATCAAACTAGAATCATCTTATTGAGTTTAAAGGTATTGTATGCATGTAGTTGAATGAGTGAATTGCGTTTCTTTTTGAATAATATGAGAGTTTGGCATATTTGACAAAGCGAAAGTAGAGTAGGTAAAACCCACATTAGTAAAAAATTGCTACCGCATTTGACGAACAAAATCTTTCTTATATTAAAAATGACCGCCTGTTTTTTAGTCTTATTTTGTAGCAGAAACATACTGCTTTTCAATGATGTAGGCCTGACAACTGACCATAGACTTTAACATGTTATAATCTGGGGCTGACAATTGTCTCTTTACATTGAGCTAAACAACAATTTTATTTAGTGGTTTGTGACCTACACATGTACGTCACCTTGATAAACTTTCTCAGTATGCATATGTTCCGGGTCGTTTCAGACCGATCAGAAACTTCGTTCATGCTAAAATTATGATTCTAGGAATTCTTATCACATCTCTTGTGCACAGGAAATGAACATCCAACGATAAAAACTTAACACTGCTGGCCAAAAATTTGTTTACAAACATCTTTATGACACATTTATAATAAAACATAAAATTATACATATACAGAGATATTTATCCAACCAAGCCAGGGTGTTCCACGCATAACCAATGAAATGGTTCACAACTACCGTCTTTACACTGTTCCCAACCATCGCTACATACTTCCTTCCCATCTATAATATAGCAACAAACATAACATTAAAACAAATTGTTAGCATAAAATGCTGACATGTATGATTGCAGCATTAAAAATACATACTATAGGCCTATCGTTTGTGTGTGAAATAATCATATAACATAGTAGTCACAAAGGACAAATGTGATGAGTGAATCAGTTTGCAATTATTTCTTGTGAAAAAGTAATATAAATATAGTTTGATAATAAAACCAACTGATCGCCTCATATAAATGATATATATGTCAACAGACGGAGAACCTGATGTAAAGCAAACAATCAAACTTACTGCTGTCAGTGATCACCGCCATGGTAGTAGTTGTGGTAGGTACAGTCTGTGTTGTGGTCGAAGTCAATGTTTCTGTAAATAGTAAATACATAAGGCAGGGATATAATTATATAGATTCAAGTATTTAATACTGTCAAATTAGCCTGATAAAAACAGAGTGATACAGTGGCCGAGTCCACTATTACGGTGTAAAAAATATTTTAGGCTTATCCACATATCTATAATTCCAATGTTGTACTCTATTCGCTCTACCTGTTGAGACAATGGTTGTAATATTTTGTGTACTCATAAACGACAACGTCACTCTCACAATATCCTAGCTGGACTGTATGTGCTGTAATAATATCCAGTTTTACATATATATTTTCTAGTAGAAGTTTAAACACTTATACGCTTAATATACCAGGAATAGTTGCTGCGCCCGTGGCTTGACTTGTTGGCATGGATCCAGTGTTACTACTTGGGACACTTGTAGTCGTACTCAGCGACGGGTCTACCGTAGGAAACGTTATTGTTGCTAATCCTGGAATAATAAAACACAAACAAATAACCAGATTCATGCATACTTAGGTTTGGATAAGCCAATACCGGTAGTATTTAGTGAAAAAATGAAACACCACCGTCATATATAAACACACGATACTCCACACACAGTGCTATATAAGTACAGGTTCATGCATACTTAGGTTTGGATAAGCCAATACCGGTAGGAGTTAGTGAAGAAATGAAACACCACCCGTCATATATAAACACACGATACTCCACACACAGTGCTATAGTCCAGTCAGGATAAAAATCCAGTGACGCAGCGGTCGAGTCCACTATAATGGTGTAAAACCAATTATAAAGGCTTATACTGTACAAACAACTATAATTTTAATGCTAAACTAACATACTCTACCTGTTTAGACAATGGTTGTGGTTTTTAGCGTACACATAAACTGCGACGTCACTGTCACAATATCCTAACTGGTCTATATATATAAGTACATTAAATCATTACATTAAGATCAATATTAGATCGACTTATTTGATAAGACTAAGTCGTACATTGCCGACAATTTAAGTAACAAAATATTTAGTATTTTTGGTAACGGCTGCATTCTTTGTGAGCCTCTGGTAGCTAATATAAAACAGATAAAATACTAGATATGAAATTGAAATAAGATATGGTTGGTCACAATACCTCGTACAATGGAAAACAAAGCAGACCATGAGATGGGCATACCTGTTTCAGCACAATTTGATTCGAAAGGTTCACACGTTCCATCAGCGCATACAATAAATCCACTTGGACATTGCCCAGTACCTGACGTCACCGGAGGGGTGGTAACTGAAATATGGAAACACGATGCTCGATTGTCGTACACGAGTAGAACCAGTGATTAAATGACACATTGATACAATTCATTTGCAGTGACTATTTTGCCATTTTGGGAAAGGCACCGGGTCCGGTCAAACTGGGAAAAATTCACGTCGCTTTTGTCTGAATTTGGAATATAATTTTGAGTGAAATCCCTACATACTGAGTATAACATAGATAATCTATATTTGAATGAAAAACACAGTTAAACAATCAACACTATATGAGAGTTTATTCGTCAGAAATATATAGCATTAGTTTGGATTGTAATGAAATCAACATTATTTTCATTTGGAAACGGGTCCTTTTACGGGTACCAATCAAAGGAGGAAAGAATCTCTAATTTATGACAAGTGGGGGTTCTTTGTACGTATACAAGCTTTTGTATCACGACATGTACGAGCTTCAAGGTACCCCCAATCCAAGCTATTTTTGAATGTACGTATCACTCGTTGTTTGAAAAATTCATGCAATTAAAGAACATTATGGTTAACTCACCGGTACCAGCAACCATGACCGTGTTGATACCACCAGAAACCTGAGTCATCATGACCGTGTTAGTAGCAGCTGAAGGTCCAGTCACCATGCCGGCCGTGTTAGTAGCAGCTGAAGGTCCAGTCACCATGCCGGCCGTGTTAGTAGCAGCTGAAGGTCCAGTCACCATGACCGTGTTACTAGCGCCGGATGATAGTGGCTGGGTCATAGATGAGCTCACCGTTCCTGTAGATACATATAAGCAAGCGCATACACACATTCATGATATGAATGTTGTTCTAAGCTTGCTGTTAGAATCAACTCTACTATAAGTCGTACCAATTATTTTTGGTCGATTGTGATTGTGTCCATCGACACGAGCGTATACATGAGAGAGTTTTGCTGAGCGTCTAGCTAGGAATTACTGGTATCAGTGTTATTACATCTTTGGTATGACGCGGTCTGAATTTAGGTGACACATCATACATCCCCATTTATTGAAACATATGAAAATGAACAAACGTATTAATACATGTTATCATAACGGATATAGCTGTGGAGTCCGTACCTTGATTAGTTGCCATGGATACATTATTACTACTAAGACTAATTGTTGTTGTACTCGTCATTGTGTCCACTGTTGGAAATGTTACTGTCACTAATCCTTTCATAAAGAAACCAAGTTTTATAGTTAGTGTTGATTAAATGTAGCTAGTGAAATTATAGTTAGTTTGCATACAAAAGCTTTGGAAAGGCTCCCTTGCACTTAATGTGTTAATAATTCTTATGTAAGATCTATAACATATACTTATAACGCAGAAATAAAATACAGGTGCCACAGCAAGAGTCACACAAGGAATGAGTTAAATAAAAATATGGACGTGCCCCATACTGGCCTTGATTGCACTAAACTATGAAATAAAAACATAAAATAAGAAGTAAGGGTAACAAAGATAGACGGTGTAACAATTATCGTAAAATATAAACTAAAAACAAGAGAAACGAAAACTACATATGGCAGACCTGCAATAATAATATGCTGACAAATGTACAATACAGTGAATATAAAGGATTAATTAGAAACTACCCGCATACCTGTCTCATCACAATTTGTTTCAAAAGGTTCACACGTGCCATCTTTACATTCAATAAACCCACTTGGACATTGACCATTGTTAGATGTGATGGGAGCAGTCGCCGCTGCAATAAATACCGGAGAGAAAGCAATGGAAGATTACACGACATGGACAATGTGCCGCGTTCTTCAGCATTTATATTCGTCGTTGTATTTTTTTTAATAGGCGACCAGTATTCAGCGGTTAATAACTTGAACTTATTTGTCACATATTTTCACTTCTTTCTCTGCTTAATGCTACTGCCTTTTTCCAGTTGACTGATTTTAATTCTGAGTAGTTAATTACCATGCATGGATATAATACGAGGGGTGATCCAGAATTACGTGGACTTTTGCTCTTAAAAGTTAATTTTAGGTGAGATCGGTATGAAAGTTGTATACTTGTTGTAGTGGTAGGACCAGAGGTAGACATGGTGTCAGGTAGTTTTGTCACGTTCACCATAGGAGAGGTACTATCAGTTGGTTTTGTTGCATGCGGCGTTCTTGCTGAAATTAAGCAACCTCAGAGAGAAAAGTCTTTATTTTTATGTTCTACATTTATAACAGCATTTATAACAACATGGCGGACAAAGGTCATTGCTAAGTTTTTTTTATATTTATTTACATTTTGCACATCGAGTGAAGTTAGTCGGTAGATTGAATCCATTTAAATAAATAAAGTATTTGCTATGAACAAAGACAATAACAACTTAAAAACAAGGAAGGTAGCCCTCCACAGAAACACCAGAGCACGAATGTCACAAAACAGAACATGAAAAAGACAAATCTCAGAATACAAGAGGTGTTCAACTTATTTTTGAACATGAATTAACACCCAATGTTTAATGACTTACACAATAAACTCGACAAAAAACTCGAAGCATTTGTGTGTACAACGTTTCAATATCCTCAATATTTTAGCATCGGGAAACTTCAGCATCCACTGTTTGTGTGTAATATACTTCGAAGCCCTGTTCTTAATGTATTGAATGGGATGTTCCGTGGGGGGGGGGTCACTTGAAGCTGAGTCTGGACGAAAAACCATGTTCTTAGCATTGTCATCAGGACATGGTTTAAAACCTTAATAACACATAGGAATTGTCTCCTTGTAATTAATTTAGAGTTCCATTTATGCCCATAATAAATGAGCTATTTTTGCCATGAAAACGACCGGACACACATTAAGTTGAACTAACTTCAACGTATGCGCATCGTCTAAAATAGCCGACCCTTGGTCTATAATGACTTCCTCTAAGATAAAGACATGGCCTAATCAGAGGCGACACCGTTTTCCGTGGTCTTCAAGACATTTTCATACGCTGTATATGTTCCAATAGTATCTGGCTAATCAACACAGAACCGTTCAGGAATTATGTACTATTAACATATTCGAAACAATTCAATTGACAGTTTCTGCCAACTTCCTTGACATCCGACTTTGCCTTGACTGACTTACCGTAGCCATCACGTCACGGAAACAATGGACATGGTAGCCATTGCAGGTTGTGACAATTTTTGGCGTTTTTTGTGTCATTTTCATTTCACCATTGTAAACAGCAAAACAAACAGCCCCATCGTACGACAATATTACTATTTGAATACACAGACATTGTCAATTCATACTTTAGAAAAAAAACTTTCTTGATCTTCTATAATGTTGTGGTTTTCAATAAGCCAAACACATCGGTCTTTACAAAACGGTTGCATTTGGTCCTAAACATTATGCACATATGTATCTAAAATATCTATATACATGCAATACACACCGATTGTATTGTGCATGTATTACTCACAAGCACTACCACAACAATGTACATGGAGAATGAAACTGAACAGCTACACAAAACAGGACAACCTACTCCGACAGCCTGTCATCATAGGAGGTCAAACGTAGTCGAAGCGAGGGCCAGTAGACAAGAACCAATCCAAGACCGACCACACACCATAACAGCTACCAAAACAGGACAACCTACTCCGACAGCCTGTCACCACAGGAGGTCAAACGTAGTCGAAGCGAGGGCCAGTAGACAAGAACCAATCCAAGACCGACCACACACCATAACAGCTACCAAAACAGGACAACCTACTCCGACAGCCTGTCACCACAGGAGGTCAAACGTAGTCGAAGCGAGGGCCAGTAGACAAGAACCAATCCAAGACCGACCACACACCATAACAGCTACCAAAACAGGACAACCTACTCCGACAGCCTGTCACCACAGGAGGTCAAACGTAGTCGAAGCGAGGGCCAGTAGACAAGAACGAATCGAAGAACGACCAGACATCATAACAGCTACCAAAAGAGGACAACCTACTCCGACAGCCTGTCACCACAGGAGGTCAAACGTAGTCGAAGCGAGGGCCAGTAGACAAGAACGAATCCAAGAACGACCAGACATCATAACACACAAAGCTACACACAGCCGAAACAGTATACGTTTGATATTTTACAATAACCCTTGTCTGTCAGCAGATATCATTGATCAGAACCTAGTTGTGTATATATTACTTACTGGTGAAATGTGGGGAACCGTCGTGTTCGGTACATAGCCAATGAAATGGTTCACATGTTCCATCTTGACATTTCTCCCAACCATCAGTACACGTACCTTCAGTAACTACAACAACAACAACACTGACAACAATAACCTTAGTGATCAATTATTGATCAATGACATAGAGCATCACATACGTAGATGTATAATGTAGGACAAGATGACGTCACTTTTATACTGTTCGGGAATTCAAAGATCTTGGTTGGATTCCCGGCCGCACCGACCAATGTGTTGGTATATTTGTTTCCTTTGATATTTTTATGTATCACTATTTATGACTAGTATACCATTGATACGGCCAAATGATCTTTTAAGGAACAAATGGAATACGATTCCTGAACATGTTGCAATGAGGGTAATCAGAAATGACTTCAAGAAACAAATATGTAAATTGTATATATATTCTTATTGTCGAATATTAACGTAACCTAATTCATTGAAACTTTATACTTTACCTTGATTAGTTGCCATGGATACAGTATTACTACTAGGACTACTCTCCATAGTACTTGACATTGTGTCCACTGTTGGAACCGCTGTTGTTGATAAGCCTTTAGTAAATAAATCACAGTAATCGGCTGATTAATCCACTCAATAATTCCTAGTTGGTCAGTTAATATTGTACATGTATCCCCATTTTTAAGTATTTTGTTAATATTTTTGTTAATGCATAAATGCACATGAAATTTCACATACTGTTATTTGAAAAGGTACTGCAGCAAACATTGATTTATTTTATTTTGGGGCAAATTCTGTGTCAAAGTCGTCTAAACGCACTTGTAAGGGATGTTGTCCAGTATAGCGTAATGTTTACGTGAAGGGTATGTTTACCCACAAGCACGTGTTCGTGTACACGTTGGTCATTGCTTTTATCTCATGATTTCCGGCTCGAAAACATTTTGACTTTACCTTGATTAGTTGCCATGGGTATGGTGTTAATGCTGGGACTATTTGGTGTTGTGCTCGACATCGTGTCCACGGTTGGGATAGTTTCTGTCGATAACCCTTTAGTAAACGAAACAATTGTTTAGAACCAATTAGCTTTTATCACATATCGCGCAGACATGGATACAACATCCAAACAATGAGCGGTGTTGCACGATGAATGCCATGTCACATTGTCAAAGCACTCATCCGGCTATCTCAGTAAACTGTTGATATGGAGCCAAACTGACATCTAGTTGGATCACGTTGGATATCCGAGTTTGGAAAGTTATATTGGGTCCAAATATTGGCTGCCATTATGCCCATCCTATTCGGAGAAGTTGCCTTTCTGCGAACTAGTGTTACTAGCATGTACATTGACCGCCACGTAGAAGTGGCATTACCTAAATTCTCGCAAAATGGCGATGGAAATTGTGAAGTGATTGTTGCATAATTTGTTTATAAGACTTACAGCTTCTCGTGTATAGTTACCTGCATAGCAACGGAAATACCAAAACACTATTTCACTACACGCCCATAGCAAAGTCAGGCTGAGCAAAATGACTGAGCAAAAAGAATGGACCCGTGTTGACGTGGTTCTTTATTTCAACAGTCAATATCATACCCTTTCTCCGTCTTTAGATTCCACGGTATGAATCCCGATACACCGCTTCTCAGTTCCGTGAGAGAATTGTTTCATTTTCATATGACTCTGACGGAACTGAAAACCAATGTAACGCTCGGACGGAACTCAAATTCCACGTATCCTGAATGTTGCATTGGTTTTCAGCTCCGTCAGAGCCATGTGAAAATAAAACAATTCTCTCGCGGAACTGAGAAGCGGTGTATCGGGATTCATACCGTGGATTCGTTTTTGGAAACACTGCTGGCATGTCTTAATCAGATCTCGAAAGACCGATATTAACTCGCTAAACATGATACGAACAATACGCCATTGCTTCAGAATTGCAGCATGTTCATATTTATACTATTATTATCATTCTATTTTAATGACTGTTTAGATGGGTGTGTCTGTCTGTTATATAATATAATAAATACTATTGCATGTATGAATGTTTGTTTGTATGTATGGATGGTTGAATATTTGAATTAGTTTATACGTTATATTTTATTTACATTGTAAAAAGATATAATCATTTTGTATAATGTGTATAATCTTCATGAGTCATCTTCTTTAAATAAAGCTAAAATTATTATATCTATTATTATTATCATTATTATTATTATTATTATGTACGGATATTCAGCATGGTATAAGTTATCAAACAATATTAAACCGTTTGACGGCTTGTAGTTTCTACAAAGATTCCCATACGACCACATTTTGGTTATTTTACCAGTTATAATCGCACGTTGGGTCTGTGTTGAGAAATAACAATCAGAACTAAGTGTTCTAATGTTTAATGTGTCCAAATCTTCGACGTATTTATATGATAGTGTAAGTATTATACACAATTATTCGGGATCTCATGAACTCGACACTATGGCCCTGTTACACTACAACGTTAACTATACGTACAAGGCTATCAGAATATTGGCAAACATGTCGCAGGTGTACGTCGAATGAGCCATGTTTATACTAATTTATTTAAGGTCGATTGTGAAACAAGTTTTTCCAACTTATATTAATCACTCTCGACACCTCATTCCTGATGTTATCCATCGCCACGAGGGTATTAGAGAAGAGAAGCCAGTTTCCCTTTTATGCTGAGCGTCTAGCAAGGGAGTTTCTGGTACCATTTTTATTTCGTCTTTGGTATGACGCGGCCAGGGATCGAACCCGAGACCTCCCGCAATCGAAGCGAACGCTCAACCACTAGGCTATCGAGGAGGCGGTAAATGAGCCATGGACAGGATTTACAGTACAGTTGTTTTATTGTTATTTCTCATAATCTTGAGAGATCACGGTTTTAAAAAGTGAAAAATCCCATTTATGTATTTGTGTCGTATGTGGGGAAAATAAAAATAAAATCTCAAAACATGACAAATCAAGTAATATGTATTTGTTTTAAATGTTTCAGTTTATGCTGCATTACCATCTACCATATTTGCAAATCATTGATTCAAATACAAACGTACGGTGTCATAATATCGTTAAACAAATATACATTTAATAATTGACATGACATTTTAATAGTTTATTTTCAAGATTTAGGCCATTGGCCCATGAATCACATATATATATACAAACAAGTTATAAAGCATTCCAAAGTATATGTACGTCGTACATAATACAAATGGTATTGTATTGCGCGAGATTATTTACTGGAGACCCACAAAAGTTACATGTTTTCCGTTGTATCTTGTTGTTTTAACAGTTTAAAATATCCTTACAATTTAATGACGGAAAAGCACGACCGTACTAACGGAAATTAGTGGGTATCCGGTAAACAATCCCGCACCATACTACAAGGTATAATAATAAACATGATTGATACGTTCCGGTCAGCATAATAATCAATAAGATAATAATAACATCATATAACAAGGATAGAGACATAGAATAAATTTGTATTTTGCAATTGGCAGTATTTGTTTGGAGAAAGGTTAATTAAAAATAGTTCAATCTATCTAGTCTTTCAAAGCTTTTAAATATATAGATAGCTAATTTCTTTACAATGAGTTGATTTGTGGACGAGATTAATTCAATAAATTTTGGGATGTTCGGTCTTTGCCAAAAATAACGTTTAGATAGGTTTTTTCTTAGATCATGAAATAAAGGACATTCTGGAATAAAATGAAATTCGTCCTCTAAAATGTTGCATACTTGGCATTTACGTTCATGCCTTGGAATTTTTTGGGGTTTATGCTATCTACCTGTCTCAATTTCTAACCTGTGAGAAGATACACGTAATCGTGATAAAGCTGTTCTAAACTTACGGATAGTTACGAAATCTAAGTATTGCTTAAAACCAAATTCTGAAAATAATATATATGAACTAGCTCATGTAGAATTATGAAGTTGTCCATTCCATTCTTGAATAAATACGTCATTAAGTCTTTGTTTAAAAATTGGCATGTATACAATAGCAATACATGTACAGGGTGTTAAAGAGTTCATTCTCAATATTAAAATGTCCATAGTTTATATTTCTGACGTCAGGAGAATGTCAAATTTTCAGACTAAATTTCAGAGAGTTCTAACATTGTTCTAGTATTTCGAGCATTCAATGAAATAATTAGTGTGAGAAATTAAAAATGCACACTGCGTACAAAGCTCAGGTGAAATTTAGTATGAATTAAATTTTGAGAACAAACTTTTTTAACACCCTGTATATATGTACGTGTAGTTGATAATTTTTGTAAAAAATCATTAAAGCCCTGTTATACACATGTAAGTTTCATAATAGGCAAATGATCACTTATATTTTCAATATTGACTCGAATTCCAATACATTATATTCTATAAAAACATTTTCCTTTAGAAGCATGCATTGAAAACATATGACACTCAGTAAAAAACAAAAAGTCATGTACAATGTGCGTTAGATATCAGCATCATAAAACGAACTAACTAATCAAAAAAGCTCAGCCGAGTTTGTTTATCATAAAATCAGTCGCAGCCAGACCAAACTCGCTCTTTAACCAATGACGTTTTCTTCGACCTCAGCTAAGAGGGCACCTGTGAACGTGGTAAACCTGTATGTATCAGCACCTTCTAGTGACTGACCGTTAGTGTTGTATATCTCCACCCATACTTGTTGCCCTTTATTCAATCTCAGAATACCGACATTACCGCCCTGTAGAATATAACATACATTAACTATTATTTGACAGTCGACTGTTGATATATCGAAATTGGTGGAGTCGAATATTTCGGTAAAAAAGTTCGTCGAAAATCCTGATATTTTCTTTATTTGACTATACCAATTACAACCGACACGACATTCCTACGTGTATGTAGACTTTTCTTTTTAAATACAAACCATTCCCCATGGCCTCGTACGATTGACTTTACGCCATTTGTCAATGGATTACCATTAAATGCATTTGAACGGTATATTATAAGCACATGGCCCAATGAATTCGTTTGAAAGCTTTCGCTAACCAACTTCAACAACCAATAAGACAGAGCGATCTCTGTGCTGGTGTATTGTGAATTTGAGAGCTCCGGGTCGACAGTATATTCATGTATTAGAAAAAAATCCATTACAGAATGGCACAAGCGCCAAGAATCATTCGCATACGACAGCAGGTTAATTGCCCCCACTCCACTATTTCTCGTGTAATTATCGACAAATTACGACGGTACGAAGTGGTATAGTTCCAAATGTGGTATCTCATGGACAAACGTCGTTTTGGAGTAATTGAAATCAAAGTTGCGGCGATGCCTGTTAGTATGCCTTATGTATTATGCAAATAGTTCGATAACTGGTAAGTATGTTTTGTAAATAGTGTTGCATTACTTCACTTGAACATAATTCCATAGCACCGGTGACAATACCTTTGGCTATACCCACGTATAAGTATAACTGTTTGTTATTTTGTGTTAAGGTTGTCATATACCATTGTGTTAAGATAGTCATATCATTACCTGTACGTTCTGTTCAGTGTGTCTAGGTTCTGCTACAGCATCTAACTGATTGGCTCCATCAACAACAAGACGAACAGCTGTGTCAACCTGTAAATTTATAGCAAGGAACATATCATGTATCATTTTAGTACTAACACTGATGCAAATAGAAATGATGAGAAGTAACCAATGTTTAATCGACTTTATAACTTGGAGTAGTTCGATCATTGTATACCAATTTACCATCAAACGTAATTTTAACTACTCGGGTTTTTCCATTCTGAATCCGGAAGTCGGTAATTATGTAACTGCAGCATGCTAAAGAATTTCGTCGGTAATGGTATTCATCAATACGATGATCAAAGAGAAAAGCTGCGAAATGCTGGTTGTTATGCAATAGAAATATGAATGTCATGTTTGTAGTATTTACTATATATTTACTATGATAGCCCCGGACCACTAGCGCTCTCACCCTATGGAGTCTATGGTGTTGATGTGGTTTTAATAGTACAATTGTCAAAACATCAAATATTCCAAACTCAGACCCACATTGGAATCAGAGTGTTCGGTTTTAAATGGTAAATGTACGGTATGTCGTTGATGAGAGGTGGTCTCTCGTGTTAAAATGTTATTGAAAATGGTCTGATGGTAGATAAATTGGCGGTCTATGCAGACATGTTTTGTAATAATGGCCTTTGTTCACAGGTTGTCTTTAACACAAGTTTGACTGTATGTGTGAACTACAAACACGACTCAAACTTGTTATATACGTACATTATGTTTGGTTTCAATAATGAAAGAGAAGATATATAAGCCTGCGTATGGGGCCGTGAACTTCCCTGAAGTTACATCATAATATCCGCCATCATTGGTCAATGTTTTATCAAACACGACTATGTCTTGTTGACCCAGCTGGCTATAGTAATGTGAGAGATAGGCTGTGAAGGCGGGTAGTGTGACAGGCTGTGCTTGACGGCGACCTGTTGAGAATAATTCATAGAATATCAATATCAACACTAGCCTTTGTTTACAAATAAAAATTAAATGCATTTTCGATGTTCATTTGTGTTCAATATTGTGTATATTCACTTTTAACGATATACTCTTTAAATCTACACTGATAACAAGCGGTCAATCGACCACGCAGTGTGTATATTATGTATGTTTATTTATTGATAAGTCTAGAGTTATCTCCCGCGGACTATACACCGTGACACATTGAAACTAGATCTAGAATGTAACGTATTTATGAAGAGGATCATCGTTGCGTGTTCGAATCCTATCGGGGCTATAAAATGTGTACGTGGGGAAGATGCACAGCAGGCATGCAGTCTATCGATGGTGTCTGCCTTAGCATTGATATTGGTGGAAGGTTTACCTTGCATCCTCTTGTACTACAATAATTGGAAGGGCCACCACATAACCATGTCTTTTAAATAATGTGACTTAAATCGTTATTTTTATTACTCTAAAATTTAGTAGGTATGAATGTTTTAACTTCTTAGTAAAAGTGTTCATTTTTCTTTTCTTGAAATCGAGTAGCACAATTCATGCCATGTCTAATACATGTTGCTAAGAATATAAGTAGATACCACGGTATGAATCCCGATACACCGCTTCTCAGTTCCGACGGAACTCAGATGTCATGTATCCCGGTTTCTGTCAGAGAGTTACATCGGTTTTCAGTTCCATCAGAGCCATATGAAAACAGTACAATCCTCTGACAGAATTGAGAAGCGGTGTATCGGGATTCATATCGTGTAACTGCAGTGTCTAGAAATGTATACTCACTGCGTTCATGTTGAAGAATGCTTTTTTCCAAACCGTTCGACCTCGCTCTCTCATGTTCGAGATCAAGTTCCAATCTCGACACGCGGTCAGTTATTGAAGTCATCTGTTCATCACACGCGCAACTTGGTGACATGTTCCCATAGTCCGGGGGTGGTAGGTATCCACCCATCGCTAATTTCACCACCATCAAAACTACTAGATATTTCATTTTGCTTGTCAATGTTAGCTGTCGTAGCTTAAACTGATCTTTAACTTTTTGTAAAACAGGATATGCACTTAGTATAAATAGTATTAAATATTGCTTTTCTCGATAACACAATTGTTGCGTGTTTAGGCACTCTGGCACGTGGAGAATGCGAATGATTAGTTACTATATTATTTACATTAACGGGCATAATATTAATTACAAGTAAGAAGTTGGACCTCCGCGCATGTGGAATTTGATGTATCATACATTGTGTCTAACGGTGGACTTATTTCATGTATTTATACCTTGAGTCTAATTATAACCAGATTTACGTTACAGTAAACATGATTTAGATAAAATAATTGTAAGAAAACATAAGAATTAGCAGTGACTTTGATGTAAAAATGTTATCAATATTATAAAGAAAAAGTCACAAAAAATAACACATAACAAGTTGATGTATATCGAAACACGTCATCATATTGGCCACGAAGCGTTTACATATATCATCAGAGACAATTCTAAGCTTTGTTTTTGCTACCATGGGTCATAGGTGTCTGTATGTTTGTTCGAACTCATAAACTTCTTGTACCCATTTTAATTGATGAAGCAAACTACAGGTACTAAAATTTGGGTTTCTTTATTATTATGTTATACTTTACATGTGCTGTAATAGAAGAAAAGAAACCATTTTATAAATTTAAATATACATAGTTTGTGAGGTCCAAAGAGTGACCACCAAAACCACAAGTATCTTTCTTGATGATTCTGAAGGAAATGCACTAAATGTTAATCTGTATTACCCATATGACTTTGATGGGGTGTGACGATACCAGTCGAGTACCCCATAATCTGCATATATACTCGTACATTTGTAGACTATGTTCATTATACAGGAACTAAAGTACCTTGATTAGGTGCCTTGGATACAGTGTTACTACCAGGACTACTTGTTGAAGCGCTCGACATTGTGTCCACTGTTGGCAATGTTGCCGTCACCAATCCTTTAAAATAAAGTGACCCCATAATAAATCACTAGTATAATTATTAGGGATTACTAGAATAGGATTTGCATCCAGTGTCTCGAGCCATAGTATATATCCGTATCGAAATAGGAATGCCAGTCTTTCTTAAATAACAGATTCAGTTTTTGTGAGTCGTATTGACCTTATGGTGTTGTTGCGAGAGTGTTGTTCACGAAAAATAGAATATAGCAAAGAACTTACCAGAGGAGAAATGGATTATGAATTGAAGTTGGTCGTTGTTGAGGGTGCATGTGTCGGTCCCGATGGTGTAAAGCATTAAGAGTGCCTGTTCTTGAAACGGGACGTTGTGTGGTTCGAACTAAGGTCGCGAAATGCTAGTTACCTAATACTGGTATATTTAATACATTTTTTTACTTTTAAATCCTGTACTTGACATTCAGAGTTTGGTTAGGATATAAGGACGGACTTGCTCTATATCAGAATCGTGACGGGGCACTGAAAGCTACTATACCTGGTGACGGGGCACTGAAAGCTACTATAACTGATGACGGGGCACTGAAAGCTACTATACCTGGTGATGGGGCACTGAAAGCTACTATACCTGGTGACGGGGCACTGAAAGCTACTATACCTGGTGACGGGGCACTGAAAGCTACTATACCTGGTGACGGGGCACTGAAAGTTACTATACCTGGTGACGGGGCACTGAAAGCTACTATACCTGGTGACGGGGCACTGAAAGCTACTATAACTGATGACGGGGCACTGAAAGCTACTATACCTGGTGACGGGGCACTGAAAGCTACTATAACTGATGACGGGGCACTGAAAGCTACTATACCTGGTGACGGGGCACTGAAAGCTACTATAACTGATGACGGGGCACTGAAAGCTACTATACCTGGTGACGGGGCACTGAAAGCTACTATAACTGATGACGGGGCACTGAAAGTTACTATACCTGGTGACGGGGCACTGAAAGCTACTATACCTGGTGACGGGGCACTGAAAGCTACTATACCTGGTGACGGGGCACTGAAAGCTACTATACCTGGTGACGGGGCACTGAAAGCTACTATAACTGGTGACGGGGCACTGAAAGCTACTATACCTGGTGACGGGGCACTGAAAGCTACTATAACTGATGACGGGGCACTGAAAGCTACTATACCTGGTGACGGGGCACTGAAAGCTACTATAACTGATGACGGGGCACTGAAAGCTACTATACCTGGTGACGGGGCACTGAAAGCTACTATAACTGATGACGGGGCACTGAAAGTTACTATACCTGGTGACGGGGCACTGAAAGCTACTATACCTGGTGACGGGGCACTGAAAGCTACTATACCTGGTGACGGGGCACTGAAAGCTACTATACCTGGTGACGGGGCACTGAAAGCTACTATAACTGGTGACGGGGCACTGAAAGCTACTATACCTGGTGACGGGGCACTGAAAGCTACTATAACTGATGACGGGGCACTGAAAGCTACTATACCTGGTGACGGGGCACTGAAAGTTAATATACCGGGTGACGGGGCACTGAAAGCTACTATACCTGGTGACGGGGCACTGAAAGCTACTATACCTGGTGACGGGGCACTGAAAGCTACTATAACTGATGACGGGGCACTGAAAGCTACTATAACTGGTGACGGGGCACTGAAAGCTACTATACCTGGTGACGGGGCACTGAAAGCTACTATACCTGGTGACGGGGCACTGAAAGCTACTATAACTGGTGACGGGGCACTGAAAGCTACTATACCTGGTGACGGGGCACTGAAAGCTACTATACCTGGTGACGGGGCACTGAAAGCTACTATACCTGGTGACGGGGCACTGAAAGCTACTATACCTGGTGACGGGGCACTGAAAGCTACTATACCTGGTGACGGGGCACTGAAAGCTACTATAACTGGTGACGGGGCACTGAAAGCTACTATACCTGGTGACGGGGCACTGAAAGCTACTATAACTGATGACGGGGCACTGAAAGCTACTATAACTGGTGACGGGGCACTGAAAGTTAATATACCGGGTGACGGGGCACTGAAAGCTACTATACCTGGTGACGGGGCACTGAAAGCTACTATACCTGGTGACGGGGCACTGAAAGCTACTATAACTGATGACGGGGCACTGAAAGCTACTATAACTGGTGACGGGGCACTGAAAGCTACTATACCTGGTGACGGGGCACTGAAAGCTACTATAACTGATGACGGGGCACTGAAAGCTACTATACCTGGTGACGGAGCACTGAAAGCTACTATACCTGGTGACGGGGCACTGAAAGCTACTATAACTGATGACGGGGCACTGAAAGCTACTATAACTGGTGACGGGGCACTGAAAGTTAATATACCGGGTGACGGGGCACTGAAAGCTACTATACCTGGTGACGGGGCACTGAAAGCTACTATACCTGGTGACGGGGCACTGAAAGCTACTATACCTGGTGACGGGGCACTGAAAGCTACTATACCTGGTGACGGGGCACTGAAAGCTACTATACCTGGTGATGGGGCACAGGTCACCATACACAGTGCGGTACATACAACAAACACGCAATCTGTAAGGAATAACATGAGCAATTTTAATATTTGTAAAAATACAGCATCATCCACTTTATACTCTTTCGAAGCTAGAGTCAGTGTACCCGATTTCGCACACTTATTTCACATTTAACGTCGTAAATTATTTGCAGTGTAAAAAATTTCAAAGCTCGTAGAACAAAAGAAAGAAGATAACTGAATGTTTAAAATTTTGTATTTACGCTGGTGAATGTCAAGGACATCATGCTCATGGCACGCTCGATTTGTTATTAACAATATGGAACATGTTCTGCACAATTTTGTACCCGGTTTCGCACACATAATTTTGAAAAGAAAATTTACAATTAATTATATTTTTTTAATAAAAAATGTTAATTGATCAACAAACTCACCATTCATCACAAATTTGCCGATTTTTAATGTATTGGCACTTACAAAAATTTATTTTAAACACACAGCATGCGGCATAACAGTTTCAACTGACTTTTTTGGCATTGCTTACCTGAATGCAAAAAAAAAGTTTTTGCTAGAACACATGACTTTGGGATATTCTGAACTAGAGCAAAATATATTCGATTAACTTTTGGAACAAGGTCCATTCAACCCATCTACTCGATTAACTTTTGGAACAAGTTTTTTTTTACTAAGAAAGAATCAAGTTGTTCTACTTTTAGTTAGGAGAATAATTTAAAATAGTCATTATCATGTAAAATACACTCAATATGGGAGAGTTTAATTACTTTTCTGGTTTTGTATATATTTTTCTTCGATTCTGTTCCAAATTTTTGCAAAATTGTAGTGAAAGTGAGGAAAACAAAGAAGTTTTACAACTGCCCTACCGACCTACATAGGATTGTTTACTTTTACGTCTGCTGTTGTGACAGCGAGATCTCGCGAGAGATACATCCACATGCGGTCAACTTCCGAGAAAACAAGTCACGTTCAACTGTTCAAATAAGATGACAGAGCATATGCATATTTACATTGTAAATATAGAAAAATCGCGATTAAAAATAAATGTGCGAAACCGTGAACAGTGCGAAACCGAGTACACTGACTCTAGTGCATTAAATATGATATTTGAATTTTAGTGTGCGCAGTTGTTGGCGTTTATGATAAGGTCACGTTTGCCTTTCGAGCTCCTTGCGATCTGCGTACGATTTGATTTTGGCAAACTCCCACGGCGGCCTACGGAGCCCGTACGGACACCGACTCGTATGAGCATCGTTCGGATTTTCTTAACTCGTACGAGCATCGTTCGGATTTTCTTAACTCGTACGAGCATCGTTCGGATTTTCTTAACTCGTACGAGCATCGTACAGATATCGTACGAGTGCATCTCTGTAGAATGTGCGTGGTCCGTACGAGCTGTGACCAGACGCTACGAACATACAAAAACCGTTAGGATTTCAAAAATTGTGAACCCGTACGAGTTGATAAATTCGTACGGATATCGAACGAGTTTTTTACCGTAGCGTTTACAGTGATCCACTAATTGTTCAGTCAATAGTTACCGCGTAGTGTCCGACATTTAGATAAATGACTCCCTATTTATTGGTGTACACATTAGTTAACATATTAATAGATCAGAAATGCATCCCCACTGGTGCAATAGTTTCCCAAAGAATAGTTCTTGAGCGTCGTTCAATTATCATTCGAAAAATTCGCTGATGTCGAAATATCTACAATTAAGTACAGTCGACACTCGTTATGTCGACATTTTTGGGACCGTCAAAATTATGTCGACATATCCGAATGTCGACACAACAGGAGCCAACAACTCTAACAAATTTCCTTACCCATCGAAATTTATAATAACAAAGTCCTTGAGCATTTCTGTCGGTGCCGTCGTTACATCAGTTTGAACATGAACTAAAATATATACGCGATTAAAATGGTGAAAGATCAAGTTCATCACACTTACAGTTATCACTAAAAAAGTACTTACGTTGCAGCGACATCTTTCTGCTAGTCACGGGTTGCTTCCAACACAATATAGGAAATACGAATATTTAGTTAAAAATAGTACACAATATTCAAACGTGTGGCAACTTTATACAAGTAAAAGTTGAAAAACTGTGACAGTAGATAAGCATTGGTGCCAAATTGGTGGCTATACGAGAATACATTTCTAGTCTGAGACAACAACAACAACAACAACACCAACAACAACTAGATAAACTCGCATCCAGATAAACTTTATTAATACAAATCACTTACAATGACAACTGAGTATACAGAATGCATAAATGAAACCGTGCGAGAAGATGAAAAGGGTGAGTCGAGTCCAGTAAGGAATATCCAAGAAAAGAAAAGCAGTAGAACACAAATACGAATTATGATAATATCAATGACTCAGTGTATTGACGCCTATCATTTACCAGTCTATGTCCGTCCCGATGGCAAAGACAAACATAACAATAATACTCGCCACATCCCTATTGATTTTTGTATTATTTTGAAACGGACTAATGTTATAAATAGTTCTTTTTAGAGATTGGATCCTTGTTTAATGTTTATGTATGTTAAAATATGGGATTAATGTACTGTACATGTATGCGTACATTATAGCATAAAAACGATGATTTTGCCCATACGTTAACGGGACGAAACCCATGCGTAAACATAAAAATTCACGCGAGAACGCGCTGTCCAGTTTTACGTATGCACATTCCAGGGCCTCACCGACGAAAATAAACGATTTTACAGCGTCTTATGAACTGCAATTTCCATTTTATTTGTAACCACTAACAAATTCCAATAAGATTTAAATAATAAATTTAAACAAACCGGCATTATCTATGTTTTCTTGGTATTTGCCGATCCCGGAAGTCGACGCTCATAACAAAAACTGTTATGACGTAACGTTTGTTTTCGCTACGTTACGATTGTTTACACGACGTCGCCACAAAATTTCCCGCCAAAAATGTAGTTATTTCGAAATACAAACGCATAAATTGATGTTTTCTATGCTATAATAGCGTTTACGCATGCTTTTTCGTGCTATAACATCTGCAGAGTCCCTAACGGGCTTGGGCACCAACCGTCCCTCGGGACTCTGCAGATGTTATAGCACGAAAACGCATGCGTTAACCCTACAGTATATTTATAATTTCCACTGCTACCGGACTGTTTTGGACCGAAAAAAATACATGTACGTGGTTTGAACCCCCCTCCCCAATCCAGACCATATCGCTGGCTTAGAATTCGAAGGTAGTAAGTACAAAATCAATATTGTCAGGAAAACAATGTCTGAAACTACTCTTTACTTATGGCAAAAAAGTGTTTTCAACTTCAGTTTGGTCAACATGACCACTTCTGATTTTCATGAAGCGCCTTGTGATTCAGTTTTTAAATATGAATGAGTCTTTTGAGGTCGTAAGTAGTACTTATGGCCTTCTAACTCTAAGCCAGCGATATATCATTTTCGGTCTGATTTCAGGTAGCAGTGAAAAAGTAAATATACATACATGTATGCATTTTCAATACGCTCTCTCTTCTCGATAAGAGACAGTCAACCTTAATTTTGACGACCACCTAGTGCCTTAGGTTCAGAACATAAAACAGGGCGTAGGTTCAGAAGTTTTATCTTGGCTTCAGTGACCTGGTACAGAATAACTTGCAACAGGATCAGTCCTGTACAATTTGGTAAATTTCCTTCCTGTCAATGCGGTTAGATGTCATTACATAAATTGTTGATGCAGGAGAAGCAACGACGAATAGTCAGTTACCGTTAGCAGATCACCATGAGAACGAGCTTAAAAGTGCAAACAAGACAAGAGTAGTATACGAACAGCGCACTCTGGAGACATTATTATCAATGCCATGTGTGGATAGTATTATCAAGTCAATATAATTATATTCAAATCAAGATAATTGGCAGCTACAGGATTACCTTCTTCTGTGTAGATGTTGGGGTCACTGGCACCAGAACACCAAACTGTGGTTCAAATTATATGTCAAAATAAGTTTTAAGCCAACACAATCCAAACACATGTAAACTCAAAAACCCAAATTTATTGACAAAGCCCCGTTCATTCCATCCTCATACATCAGTGGTTAGTCAAGTTTCCAGACTATGTTTCGGACGAAGAATACTCTGGTGAACGAGAATGCGTTCATTCATGTCTATATATTACACATGGTAATGAAGCCGATCTGCGGTAAATACGACAAGTTGTACCGGATTTTCGATTGCATCTTGAAGATAAATCATTTATCTGTCGAACTGTATAAAAACTTTGACGATTTATCGGCGCGTATGGAAATACGAGTTCGAAATCGAGTGATACCGCGAATCGGCTTCATTACACTTAACCGCAACAGTGGGTTTTTGATCAATTTAAGTCAGTTAAGGTGCTTCAATTCTCTTGAAATTTTACATGTATTGATATCAATACATGATGTCATAGATGTGCAAATTTCATTGTAATCGAGGTTTAGATGGTCACAACACCAAACCACGAAATGTATTGATCGACAATGTCAAGTTCGCAAAATTAATAATGTATTTATAAGCTGCAACCTGATATTAAAATCAGGCGTCTTTGCCTCATTGGCGGGAAAATAAAGTGTTGTAGGATGTTGTTCCACACATATATGAGGAAAACACGTACCAATCCAAACGTTCAGAAGTTTTTGCTTGATGATGCACTTCTGACGGCCATTTGTGTCTGCCTTCAAATTTCGTTTCACGAGTAAAAATGCAATGACCTCCACAGCCTCAACATGAGCTGTCAGCAAGTGTTTGCCCATCTAGCATAGGCTGCATTGTGTCTAATGGTTAAGAAAGTACATTTCTTATGTCTATGGCATCTCAAACCTGTAACCGGAAGTGGGTAATAGAATATGTCAAGATAAATAAGTGGACAGACAAAATGAAGCAATTTTCAACATGGGTCATAATAAACACTAATCAAAATGATACAGAATGTATATTTTAGCAAAATAACTTAATCGTACGCATCATTGCCTCTAAATTGTAGGTATAACAGAAAATATGTTTGACCGGAAGTGGCGTCTTTAAAAAAAACATTCGTTTGGTGCCATCATGTTTACGCGCTTGTATCGTCGGCATACCTGACGCAGAAAATCGTAGGTGTAAACTGCCTCTTGAAAACACTATGCAAGTCTAAATATCGTCGACAGACGACAGTTAATCTTCTTTGTCATGATAAAACGTCACATAACTACTTAAAGCAAGTCGATGGCGCAAGGATGTTATGTATCCTAAAAGCGTGACACCGTACACAACGCACTTCAAAATTTAATTTTATGTTTTTTGTTAGGGTATTGTTTCTCTATAAATTGTCGGTCAAATCGTCACGCCCAGTCGTTTTGCTCACGCGTCACGTGTAAATAATGAAAATAACGCCACTATGACGTAATGAGCTAAATTGAAAAAGTTTTTCGTAGAAAATCGTACCAGGCATAAGACTAGCGTCCCATTCATTGGTTTATACTCCAATAAAATTTAAATAATAATTAATACAAAAAATACCGACCCCCAAAATAGTTGAGTTTCTAAATCGGTTAAGTCAGGGACAGTATTTATTCTTCCCAGGTTAAGTGTACCATGTGTAATACAATGTATATAGACAAACAACGAACGGGCCATGTCAATAAATCAGCGTTTTTTGAGTTTGTGTATGGCTTTTTTGGTTTAAAACTTATTTTGACATACGGTGTAATTTAAACCACAAGTTGGTGTTCTGGTGCCTGTGGTTGGTGTCATTATAATGAACAAATGTGCTTGTTAACATATAATTTGCATTACGCCGATACAGACGCTCGTGTGAATGCAACAACCCCCTTTTTCTTCGAATAGTGGAGCTAAATCAACGACAATATAGCAAATACTATTACATAATTTATCAATTCATACCAGTGCGAATATACAATGAGTAAAAATATTTACAAGTAATATAAAAAAATTCTATGGCCACCATATCATTGAGTTAACATGTTTATAAATAAATAAATACAAAATACATGTACAATACTAGCAGAGCAAATACTTCCACAACCAGTACAACAGCATCAAAGTTCATGTTTTTCGGACACATTTTATAGAACAAATGAATTCATAAAATATCAAAACAGTAAGAGAGTAACGGTCCATCCAAACGTTCGGTATGAAATATGTATCTATGGATGGTGAGACTTCCAGTGTAGTTTGAGCAGAACGTTCTGTTTGAAAGCTTTCCCACACAATTCACATTTATACGGCGTATCTCCCGTGTGCTGTCTCAGGTGTGTCTTTAAATTCCAATTGTTGGTAAAGGACTTTTCACAGTAGGTACACACATAGGGTTTATCATTGGTATGAGTCTTTTTGTGTCTATTTAAGCCTGTTAAAGTTGTGAAGTTAACACCACAATCTGAACACGAGTATGGACGCTCACCGGTGTGAGACCGGATATGCCGAGTGAGGTAGGATGATCTCTTCACTGAAAATAAGGAAATAACTTCACTTATAACACATGCCATGTACCAGGTTTGTAAACATACTATCAGGATTCCAGACACACATTGTGACCATATATTGCAAAGGTTCAATAAAACCAAATTTACATTTTTGGCTAAGAAGTGACCAAATAACCTTAGCTATTTACTTAAATGTAATGCTACAATTGTTGCCACTAGGGTGTTGATAACTTATTTCCAGGATTAGGCTTAAATTAATACCTAGTTTTTTACCCCGGATGACCCAGTACTAAACGAATTTCAGCTAAGCATTGTGACAATTGCACCAATAATGCAATCAGCACGTCAAAATTGTGGAATCTAGCATGTTATCAAGGTTGTTCTGGTATTTGAAGTGGTGACCCGGTGTTTGGCCCAGATGACTAAGTCCTACATTTAACAGAGAAACAGATTGTGACCAAGTCCTATATTTAATAAAGAGACAGATTGTAAGCAAGTTTCTTAAAGATGAAACAAAAATATTAAGTTACCTCTATACTGTTAAAAACGAATATAGTATAACGGACAGTCGGGCAGATAACAAACATTCAGCAATCCTAAAAGCTCACAATGAGCTCAGCATCTTTGTGCTCGGGTAAGTAAAATGCATCCAGAATTCAAAAAAGTCAAACTTATATCTGCATAAACGGACAACATACCTGCATATCCACATATATGACATACGTAGGGTTTATCGTTAGAATGTACAGTCATGTGATGATTCAATGCGTTCGTTGTCTTAAACTTCAGCTCACATTGGTCACAGTTAATAGTTGGATCTTTGTTACAATAACCTAAATGTCTGGTTAGGTGATACTGGTAGAAGAATGCTTTTCCACAATGCTCACATTGTATGTTTTTACGTTGATTATGGCGACGTAAATGATGTTGAAGACTCAATTCATTGACAAAGGATTTCTGACAAAATTGGCATTTATAATCCTGAGCATTTTTGTGCAATGCCAAATGGTCTAACACTTTAGACTTGGTAGGAAAACTTCGATCACAAATGAAGCAAATTAGATTCTCGTTTTTGTCACACTGTCTTGTATGGGCAAGGTATGACCTGGTACCTTGTATTGTCTTTCTACACCATCTGCATTGTCTTAAAGTTGTATCACTAATCTTAGAATGGACTTTCACAATGTGACATCGCAACCTTGACATAGAAGGATATTTTGTTTGGCATTGATCACACTTATACCCTAACGATTCATCCTCATCAGCATTTACTACTGTGTCTTTTCCATGTTTATCATTTGGGACTGAGTTTAACAAATGTCTAAAGGACATCGATTTCTTCTTTGCAGTTGATTTCTTACGTTTATATCTAACACTAGTTTTTGAATCAACTTTGCCTTTTGAAGTGGCAACGTCATCTGGTATATCTGAACAAAACACCGAAGTGTGGCAACTAGAATTATCCAACTTTTCATCTTCATGATTGCTTAATACATCAGTAGCCTCCAAAACAGTTTGCACAACATCATTTTTATCACTAGTATCATTAAATTGTGCTCCCGAATTATTAACTAACTGTCGACTAGTAGAGTTCGTTCTTGTTCTTTTCCACTTCTTTTGTTTCGATTTATTCCTTTCAATTGTAATATGTGAGTCAGATGGATAAGTTGGATCTTTCACAGCAGCATCACTTTCATCAGAATAACATTCATTCAACTTGTCATTATCTATATCATCAAAATTACTTTCAATTTTTATATCATCATCGAAACAATCAGACTCTACGTTTAACTGTTCTTTGTCAAGTTCTATCAA
This sequence comes from Spisula solida, assembly GCA_947247005.1. NCBI lineage: Eukaryota > Metazoa > Mollusca > Bivalvia > Venerida > Mactridae > Spisula > Spisula solida. Next base: position 33,824,274 of record OX365947.1, on the reverse strand, counting down.
ATCTTTTAAATCTGTTTGTGTCTGTCTACATACTTTGTCCATTTCTGGAAAGGCAGTGCCAACACTGAAGTCAAATATATACCTTTCAGGTGAGTGTTTACTATTCAAATGACCATGAAGTTCGCAAACAGAACGAAAGTAAAGTTTACATGCTCCACACATGAATGTTTCATCATTCAGGTCATTATTTTCAAATGTATTACAACAAATATGAACTTTTGCAGAAGATTCAGTCACATATGACACATTGCTAGGAATCTTTATACCTAATTGTCCACAAGATGTTGACTTAGTATGACGATCATTATCTTTTATAGCTGTTAAAGTCTGGTCTGCCTTGTGCTGTCTGTATAACTGACACGGTTTGTCTGCAGGGTTCGAATAAGAATGCTGGAGAACTTCAACATCTGTCAAATCAACTTGGCCACCAGAAAGTGTTGAATACTTTTCATTGGAATTCCTGCTTTTTAGTCTCACATGATTATCGTCTTTTGGTGAGGAGATATCTTCAAAATCCATTTTGGATACAGTTAATGTCTGTCTGCAGATAAAAAAGAAAACGTTACATGTATAGCATATAACTTGAATTTCATATATCCATATACAGATCTATGTACATGTATAAAGAAATTGAAAATAATTGCAAAATTAATGTAAAATAATAACAGTTACTAACAAGACGGTGATAACATTGTGGAAACTATTCCCTATAGGCTGGTATTTAAAATTGGAACACACTACTGTAAGTCTTATTCATATGGTCCAAATTTAAAGCGTCTGACCAATGTTACTTTACAGTATAATCATTCTTATTCTATATGGTCAGCAATTTCAACACTTTTAACTGACCACGCATATATTGAGAAACTGCTTACCAGTTAAAATAAGGACAAATACAAGTATTGAATAACATATTCATACGCAGCCTAGCCACAGTGGTAATTTGGCTTGACTCCAGATTTATAAGAATTAAATAAATAGAACATTTCTTTATGATTGAATATGGTTAATATCTCATCTTGTGGTGATAAAATTTGAATATTTTTACTTGCGCAATGCGCTCTTGAAAATATTGAATTTTATCACTACACAATGAGATATAAACCAATGCAATCAAAACAAACAAATTTCCTCTATATATATGACTCACGCAAACATTAAACAAAAGATCTAAAAACATTTTTAGATCTGTTATGAAACTATCATTTTTATGCAATATTTTACATGATATACAGCATAATACATTATTTATACAAATCATATAAATATAATCTACATTTTTTAATCGTCATATATAACGGAACAAAATAATTAAACTATCATACCTTTAATAAATACAAAATATTACATGACATACAATACTTATAAACGATTATCAAGTTATCTTCTTGTAACCCGTCTTTATACATATGGGCATTGTTTTACTAACATTGCGTAAATGTCGCGTAAGTTTACGCATATATTTGTCACTTACGCAAATCCTAAAGTGTGTTTACTAATCGATCGCAAGTTGTTGCATACATTTACGTATAGCATATTTGCTATTTACGCTTACTCCAACCTTGCGTAGAATTACGCCAATACTTACGACAAAACACATCGCGAAAATACTCAAATTGAGGGATGCGATTTATGAAGATGATGATGAAACATGAGAAAAAATATCTTAGTAAAACGTAGAGTTACGCTAGAGTAAATGCTTTGATAAAACAGTACCATGGTCAGCAGTTTCCAAAAAACCTTCTTTATACATATCGTAAGTAGTTTCCTCAATACTACATATCGTCAGCTTATTCGTCAGCAGATTAGTGCGACCCCTTTTTGGTAGCGGTTTGATAAGACAAATTCAACTGTCTCCATTCGAAAGTCACCGACAGCTTGGTAATTTCCCAACCCAATGTAAACTGTACGGGACCAATGCAATGCTTACAATAATATAAACCACTTACCACTCTATTTTCCAAATACAAATGTATACGTAATTGCTGCTCCCATTGTTAACCAAAACGTACAGTAGGCCTAACAGCAACAGTACAGAAACAAATGGCGTTATTTATCAAAGGGACACAACTCTTGAATTCCCCACTCAGAAGTACAGCAATACAGTACTAACTTTTAATATCTTTAGTGCGTTTAAGTTAGGGTTTAAAAACTTCTTATGTACTGTATGCCTAATCTGAATTGATTTTAACTTATACAAGAATATTCCTTCAAGGTCATTATCTATGGCAGATAATGACACATGGCCCTTCTGTTCGGTGTTCTATCATACCTGAGTCGGGACGCTCTGTTCCTGTTTGGGCGTTAGCTCATACTCTCATTTTTGACACAGTACTGTCCCTTTAATAAATAACGCCATTTGTTTCGTACTTCAAGTAATTAAACGGACTTCATGTTGTAAGTATAACTGTAGTAAAATAAATAAAAAAACACATTTAAATTAATAAATCTCCTTATTTAGACATTTTTTAGTTTTAACAATGCTCGCCAATAGCATACTGGCATACGAATAAAGGGAAATAACGCTACCTTGATAGTGGTCTTTGATTACAACGTTGAACACACACATTTACAAAGATATGGAGAGATCTTGCTTGTTATATTCGATAGAAATATGATTTATCTGCATGCAACACAAATCCAAATGATCCTCGTGTCTAAAATAAGTCGGAAATCTACAAAAATGTCACAAAATCACGTCAATTTTTGCCAATGTCAGTTCGGTATTTACCGTTCATGTAGTCAAACCATTTCGACGCGTTCTATACAGGGATGTAGTGGATGTAGTGGCTGGACCGTCCGAATTTAAAGCAGCCACTTGCAGACAGCTTCTCTGTCTACCGTTCATGTACGGGTTTGCCTCATGTTCACGAATATAAATCCGATAGCACACTGATAATAAAATTTTTTTTCTAAAGCTTAATCATGCTTATAGATCATTTATTTTTGGTATGTATATGTATTTTCATGTTTATAACCAATTCCCCATCATAAAAAAATAACATTTTGCTTATTTATAATAATTATCGTTCATATTCGGTATTTACCGTTCATGTACGGATTTCGCCTCATGTTCACGAATATGAATCCGATAGCGCACTGAAAAATATTTCTTTAAAGGCTTAATCATGCTACTAGAACATTTATTTTTGGTATGTATATGTATTTTTATGTTTATAACCAATTCCCCATCATAAAATAGCGGTCGCACACGCATAAAATAATATGCGTCAATACCCTGTGGTATTACCGGACAAACGGTCGTAGACGCTTATTTTCTTGAAATATATATTGAAATTTGTACCTAATCACTCAAAGGCTTGTTTGGACTAAATCTAGAAGAAAAAAATATGTATACTCAAGTTTAACGAAACATTGTCTATTAATCGAAAATGTTGTCCGCCGCTGTGTGTTTACATTAGCGGCGCTAGCCCGGGGAAATCTCAAAGGTATGCGCATGCATGCGCAAAATAACACAAGCTGAGCGTGTGCGTCATTGATTTTCTACAGAGGTACAGAGTGAATAGCCGAGAGGGGAATGTCTTTCATCGTGAATCAAGAGGACCAGCTATCGGATTGATTCTCGCGGAATCAACATTTTTATCTTTTTTTTTTAAATTTTAATTCATCCATTTATACCAGCTCTAATTTCAGCAGGGTATTGTTAATTACGAAATTTGTGTACGGATATCAGTTGAGTAACCCTTTTTAATATCTCATCCAAAAGTCTGAAATACATGTACTTTGGGTTGATTTTTAATCGTTTTATTCAACATTTGATCAGTAAATTATGTACGGTATATTACGGCATTTGACCTATCATAAAAAGCCACCTGGCAGGAAAACATGGCGCGCCGAAGTTGAAAATACAGAATTCGCGGCATATTTTTGCATAAATAGGAAGTGCGAACCCTGTTCTAATCATTTACCATAATTATTTTAAGTTAAAATGGTTGAAAACGACTGTCCGGTTGTACCTGCTGTACGTCGTTGAAAAAAGTGTGAAATTGCCCCTGTTTTGGCCCCTAAATTTGGATGTTCTGGTGATGTCATTTTTCGGGATTTCTATTATTCTGTTATCCGCGAGTGCGTTCGCCAGAAGCGTATAAATTTTTCGCTACATACTAAGCGCTTTTTAAAGCAAGCTATTTCCTAGCATAGCAATATCAAGTGCTCAGAAACGGTCTCCTGGTCATTCTCAATATTATAGAATAAAACCAGTTATAGTGAAACCCCATGCATGCAGCCGGTGTATCCATGATACCGGTGTATGTCGTTATCTCACAAAATTATTGATTGTTCCTTGTGACGTTGCCTGCAGATTGTTTACAATAACTGACAAGTAACTTAAAGTTAGAATTATGAAATGGTCAGATTTCTGACGAAATTTATAACAAAAACTTGCACAATATCTTCACTACGAGTAAATCCCTATTTTATTGCATGTATTCAATGGTCGCTTGTTTATTTACCAAATACAAATTTGACTGAAATGACGTCATTCATTGATAAAAAATAGTCGTGTGAGAGTTTTGTTTACACACTTGACATACTTTACTTGGAAATTGTTATCGCTCCACGGGCTGCATGGAGTTACTTCCCTTTTCTGTAAATTTTACATGGGTCTATGTTTACATTTGATTTATTTTGTTTTCACTTGTCATTTGTAATATTATTTACAATGTTTGTCTCTATGATCTCTAGGCCAAGTTGTAAACTAGGTCACATCAAAAAAAATATTGTTAGCACGCCAGAGGTCACGCTTTTTGCCTAATCTTTATGAAACTTGGTCACAAAGTTGTTCTCTAGGAAATCTAGGTCAAGTTAGTAATTGGGTCATCTGGGTTCAAAAACTAGGTCACCAGATAGCATCAAAGAAAAACCTTGTTTATACTCTTAGGGGTATACGTCACATTATTTACCTCATCTTTATAAAACACGGCCACAAAGTGTGTATTCATAAAATCTACATCAAATATTGTGGTCATATCATAACAAATACTGATTCTGCCTAAACTGCTAGTCATGAGGGGAGCGTGTATGGGCCAATGGCCCTCTTGTTTACTATGGGGCATACATGTTTTACAATCATCTCTTGGTTATTCAATGAATGTAATGTTTTCTTCTGTATTTATTCACAGATTTACTGACTGACATTAACTATCAAGTATGGATTTCAAAGATATCTCGATAACAAAAGATGAATCTAGGTCACTACCAAATGCTAGGAATTATACTGAAAGGTATTCTATATTACCTGGTGGACAAGTTGACTTGAAAAAGATTGAACTAATCCAACAAAACACGGTTTATCATCCTTATTCAAAGCATGCAGACAAACCATGTCATTTATACAGACTTTACAAGGCATGCAAGACTTCGTCAGTTTTACAAGATAATCATAGTCATACTATGTCGATACCTCGTAGCCAATCGAATGTTAACCTTCCTAGCAATGTGTTATCTATGACTGAACCTTTCGACACCTCTCCAATTTGTTGTAATACATTGAAAAGAAATGATATGAGTGAAGAAAAAAAATTCATATGTGGATCCTGCAAACTGTACTTTAGTACTGTTTGCCAACTTCATACTCATTTGAAAAGCAAACACTCACCTGAAAGGTATATATTTGACTTCAGTGTTGGCACTGCCTTTATAGAAATAGACAAAGTTTGTAGGCACACACAAACAGATTTAAATGATTTGATAGAGCTTGACAAAGAACAGTTTAATGTAGAGACAGATTGTTTTGATGATAATATAAAAGTTGAAAGTAATTTTGATGATATAGATGTAGACAATGACAAGTTGAATAAATGCTATTCTGATGGAAGTGATGGTGCTGCGATAGATCAAGAAGAGTTTATTGATGTAAGGACAGATTGCTACAATGATAAAATAAAACTGGAAAGCAATGTTGTTGGTGTAGATAGTGACACCATCAATCAAAGCTATTCTGATGTTAGTCGAAGTGTGGCGACATATTGTTACGATGTTGATATAAAAGTTGAAAATAAAGTTGAAGATAGTGACATAGGGAATGAAGGCTATTTGGACAATCTGAAGACAGATCCAGATTATTATCCATCGGATTCAGATGGTGAATGGCCAAGTGACAGGTGTAAATCGACACAGATGAACTGTAAAAGAGCAAGAAAGTACTTCACTAGGCAGCATTTTGTGAAAAATTCAGTGCAACAAATCAATGAACCTAGAGATAATTGCATGAATGTCAATACTTACGAAATTGTTTCTGATGCTAATCATGTATTGGACTATGACAAAGATGAAGAGTTTGATAGTTCTAGTTCCCATACTTTGATGGATTGTTCGGATATGTCGGATGACCTAGCACTTCCTTCCCCAGAAGATGAAGTTGACATGAAAACCGGTACTAGTAATACTAGAAGGAAAGCAACTGTCAAAAAGAAAACAACGTCTGGGGTAAAATGTCGCAATTTGAAAGTACATTCCAAGATTAGTGATACCACTTTAAGAAAATGCAGATGGTGTAGAAAGACGATGCTAAAAGGAGAGTCTTATAGTGCTCATATGAGAAAGTGTGAGAGAAATGTGGATTTAATTTGCTTTATATGTGATCAAAACTTTCCTACTAAATCCGAGGTGGTTGAACATTTGGTGGTGCACAAAAATGCTCAGAAGTATGAATGCAAGTATTGTCAAAAATCTTTTGCCAATGAACAGAGCTTCCAACATCATCTTCGTAACCATTACCAACATAAAAAAATACATGAACAGTGTGAGCGCTGTGGTAAAGAATTCCACTCCCGGTCATTGAAGAGACATTTACGTATTTGTAACAAAGACCCACAGATTAAGTGTGACCAGTGTGAGATGATGTTTAAAACATCCAACGCGTTGGACGAGCACAAGACTGTACACTCTGATGATAGACCCTATGTTTGTCATGTGTGTGGATATGCAGGTATCTGTTATCAATTATTTCATATCAATTAAACACTTCAGGTTTTCGGATGCATTTAGATTTATATGAGCTTTTATAATCGTTGATTTTCTATGTCCATAAGGCCGAACTTAAAATGTTCTTGGTTTTCCCATCCCGACCCTAGCAGAATTAGAATGGGTAGGTAGGTAGGGTAAATATTTTTTTTTGGAATTGTTTCAGTATGATAGTTATTGGTTAAGAAATACAAATAATGAAATTTAGAATTAACTTTAAGGTGAAAACCAACAATAATGAAATTTAGAATTAACTCTAAGGTAAAAACCAACAGTCTTAAAGTTAATGGTGAGAAAGAAGCCAGTAAACAAAAAAATAAAATTTTCAATTCCAATTTTTAATAAAAAAAATATTATTTCAATTTGGGCAATAAAATATTTTGGGTAGGGCCCTTTTTAGTCGGGTAGGTAGGGGATGGGGAAACAAACAATATTTTATTTTAGGCCTAATAATATTAATTAGTCACGTAATACTGCGACATACTGAAATATACATGTATTATGTATGTACATGTAGAACTTTGTATTTTAATTCCAGTACAGTGGTTATATTATGGATGTTTTAACAAATGCGGCCACAAAAATAGTATTATATTTAAATCGGCACGTCGCAGGATACATAACATGTTTATGTCATTTAAATTCTTGACACGAAATAAAATATATGGTTATACATATCAAATCAATTACCAGACCTCTAGCCTGTCCTACAAGCATTGTCTAGAGGTCCGGTTACCGGACCTCTAGCCACTTCCAAACTTTAATTACGAAGAACACTTGAAATTTGTGTTTTCTCAATGTATTTCTTATTTCCAAATGATATTTTGATAATTGTATTCTTTATTTTGCAATTTTCGAGCCAAAATTATTAAAAGAAAGATTGTTCCTTCATTAACAATGGGCTATTTAGCTCACTCTAGCTCGAAGTGCTCAGGTAAGCTATGGTGATCACCCTATGTCCATCGTTGGTCGTCCACCGTCCGTCGTCAACTATATTGACTTTTAACACTCTCGAGGTCACAGTTTTTACTTAATCTTAATGAAACTTGGTCACAATGTGTATCCCTATAAAATCTAGGTTAAATTCGTAACTGGGTCACAATGTGTATCCCTATAAAAGCTAGGTTAAATTCGTAACTGGGTCATCTGGGGTTAAAACTAGGTCACCAGGGGACATTGAAGAAAAACCTTGTTAACACTCTAGAGGTCACATTTTTTACCTAACCTTTATGAAACTTGGTCACAAAGTTTGTCTTTATAAAATCTTGGTCAAGTTTGTTACTTGGTCGTCTGGGGTCAAAAACTAGGTCACCAGATCACATCAAGAAAAACCTTGTTTATACTCTATAGGTCACATTTTTACCTCATCTTTATAAAACCTGGCCTTAAAGTGTGTATTTGTGAAAACTACATCAAATATTTAGGTAATATCATAACAAATATTGAGTCTGCCTTAACTGCTTGTCATCAGGTGAGCAATTTATATTAGAGTCAGTGGCGCTTTTTAGCTCACCTGTCACAAAGTGACAGAGTGAGCTTTTGTGATCACACTTCGTCCGTCGTCCGTCCGTCCGTCAACAATTGGGTTGTGTCCTCTCTAGAGGTCACAATTTTGGCCTAATCTTTATGAAACTTGGTCACAATGATCATCTCAACAAAATCTAGGTCAAGTTCGATATTGGGTCATCTGAGGTCAAAAACTAGCTCACTAGGTCAAATTATAGAAAAAACCTTGTTTTAAACCTTTCAACATGTAGTCTTCATGGTCACTAAACTCTCTGCTGTAACTCTCTACTCTCTATACATACAATAAACTTTCATCAACCAATGAAAATGTGTATCAGGGTTCACAGCAGTTTTGTAAAGGTCAAATATCAAAATATTCTAGTATTTTAACCAGGGTGTGAATTGTACTGGTTAAGTGGAAATCAAAGCGCTGTAGGGAGAATAGACATTTTCCTGAGGGTCGTGGGTTCAAACCCCACTGGAACCATAATTTTTATTTTTTTATTTTTATTTTTTTAAGTGTTTAGGTATTGTTTTGTCTTTATAGCATGTATTTGTACATTTTCCTGATGGTCGTGGGTTCAACCCCCACTGGAACCATAATTTTTATTTTTTTATTTTTATTTTTTTTGAGTGTTTAGGTATTGTTTTGTCTGTAAAGCATTTATTTGTACATTTTCCTGATGGTCGTGGGTTCAACCCCACTGGAACCATAATTTTTTTTTTTTTTTTTTTTAAATGTTTAGGTATTGTTTTGTCTTTATAACATGTATTTGTACATTTTCCTGATGGTCGTGGGTTCAACCCCCACTGGAACCATAATTTTTTTTTTTTTATTTTTTTTTTTTTTGAGTGTTTAGGTATTGTTTTGTCTGTAAAGCATTTATTTGTACATTTTCCTGATGGTCGTGGGTTCAACCCCCACTGGAACCATAATTTTTTTTTTTTTTTTTTTAAATGTTTAGGTATTGTTTTGTCTTTATAACATGTATTTGTACATTTTCTTGATGGTCGTGGGTTCAACCCCCACTGGAACCATAATTTTTTTTTTTTATTATTTTTTAGTGTTTAGGTATTGTTTTGTCTTTATAGCATGTATTTATACATTTTCCTGATGGTCGTGGGTTCAACTCCAACTGGAACCATGATTTTTATTTTTTAAGTGTTTAGGTATTGTTTTGTCTTTATAGCATGTATTTGTACATTTTCCTGATGGTCGTGGGTTCAACCCCCACTGGAACCATAATTTTTATTTTTTAATTTTTATTTTTTTGAGTGTTTAGGTATTGTTTTGTCTTTATAGCATGTATTTGTACAGTTATATGGAGGACAAATATTCCAAAATATTTTGTTTAAAATAAAGGTCAAATCATAGAAAAACCTTGTGTAGTCAGTCACCAGAGGTTACAATTTCAACTTAATCTTTATGAAACAATGATCCTGTCAACAAAATCTAGGCCAAGTTCGATTTTGGGTCATCTGGCGTCAAAAACAAGGTCACAATGTCAATTGACATTTTCCTGAGGGTCGTGGGTTCAAACCCCACTGGAACCATAATTATTTTTTTAAGTGTTTAGGTATTGTTCTGTCTTTATAGCATGTATTTGTACAGTTATATGGAGGAAATAGTTTGTTTAAATTATAGGTCAGATCATAGAAAAACCCTGTGTAGTCACCAGAGGTTACAATTTCGACTTAATCTTTATGAAATTTGGTCCTAATAATCATCTCAACACAATCTAGGTTAAGTTTGATATTAATTAAGTCATCTGGGGTCAAACGCTAGGTCACATGGTCAAATCATACACAAACTTGCAATAGAGGCTGAATTTCCTTAAATTTTATTCAGAAAATGTGTAGGATCACCATAGGGGTGTGCATGCACTAGTACGACAGGTGAGCGACCTAGGGCCCTTTGGGCCCTCTTGTTGTAATTATCAGGGATCAAAGGGTAAGTTCTCTAGGGTTAACTCAAACCCATATTTTTAAGTATGTATATATACATTTATACATTGTTGCTAAATGACGTGTTATTTACTACTATTTCAGCCAAGAGATCATCCTACCTTGATCGACATATGCAGATTCATAGTGAGTGTACATTTTCGTGTTCAGAGTGTGGTATCAAATTGTCAACTAAAGCAGGCTTATATATACACAGGAGGATTCATACCAAAAATAAACCAAAAATATGTATGTACTGTGAAAAGTCCTTTTCCACCAATTGGAATTTAAAGATACATCTGCGACAACACACAGGGGATACTCCATATAAATGTGAATTGTGTGGGAAAGCTTTCAAACAGAACGTTCTGCTCAAACTACACTTGAAGTCTCACCATCCTTAGATACATATTTCATAACGAACAAGCATTATTTCAATTTTATTTGTAATAATCTATAAGAAACTTTATGTGTTGTGTAGTCAAACGCTGTGGTACTTTTATGTATGGACTTGGTCTATTTATACTATGGTATTTTGTGTGTTGACATACTCTATATACGAGGGATGATCCATATATAACGAGAAAATGCTTATAATTTTGTTATGATCCGTTAGATTTTACTCAAACTTTAGCTGGTAGTAATAACATACATTAGCAATGTTTCCCTGAATGTCCATGATAACAGCGTCGCCATGTTAAAATCTATGGTTGCTAAGGTAATCCTCGATACGCCGAGGCCGGGCATTTTTCGGAGTTTTGACCATTGTCACGCAAATTTAAACCCTCACAGTTTTCATGTAAGCAACAGCAATGTGATGACAATTGATACTCGGGGTCACATAAGACTCGCCTGACTTATGATGACGTCATACACGGGTTGCGTTGTCATTCGTTACGTCGCGCACGTGTTATCGTTCCGTGATAGCAAAAAATACTGACGACAAAAGGGTTTCAATAAAATATTTAGTTTTGAAGAAAGCAAGTAATAATAAAATTGTGCAAGATATTCAGTAAACATTTCGTGATCATGTCATGTCAAAAGCTGCGAATTGTGAACATAATAACATATTAAAAATGGACTAGAAAAAGGCTAGAGATCTAACGCAAAGTAGACGTGACGTGACGTCAACGTCAGAACTACGCAAGAAAATGTTGGATGTTTTGAATGAAATTCCGAAAGATGACTATCGTGAGACTTTTTCAACTTTGTATGGCATTGGCGAAGACGTATAAATATTGAAGGATGATAATCAGAAAAGATTTTAAAATTAATACAGTAAGGCCTTAGGAATGTGATCGTCAAATTGATCGAAGTTCAATTCTGAATAACGTTAAAAGGTGCAAATATGACGTTGCCCCGCCTACCGGTTTCATAGGTCGGCAAAAATGTTCCAAATAATTTATTATTCGATATATTTGAAAAATATTCCGTACGTCTTCTCCTAATATATGTATTAACCACCACATAAAATATTTTCAGAAAATACTAAGTATAATAACAAAATTAAAAGCATTTTCTCGTTATATATGGATCATCCCTCGTATATGGTACAAATGTACAAAAATGTGTACAGTGGAATCACCAGTTTTCGTTAGGTTAAGGATATAACGGGCGATAAATGATCAATTCCAAATCAATTTGAGATTATAAAGTTATCAAAATGAAGGCAAAATATTAAGAAAACAGTTACAAGTAGTTTCAACCCATTATCGGGAATGCCGCCCATTTAATGACGTCACTAGAATTTGCATAAAATAACACTCGTATACCTGAAATCGTGACCTTTGAACTTAGTGTCGTAAAATCACGTATGATCGGGTTTTCACCTTGAACGTAGCATAATTCGAAACTTAAAAGATTCAGTATGTCATTAAATGTGCAATTTGCTACAAATTTCAAATTTAAACGAATAATTAAGAAACTAAATAAGACCGCACTAGAAATGTGTATCACTACGCGCTTTCACATCATAGATCCGTAGTAGGCTAGGTAAATCAGGAATCTACAAACAATTTAGCAAAATAATATTAATTTTAAGTGCCGAATGACGTTCGAAAATATCTGATCTACAACTGAAATCAGCAACAACATTGTGAATTACCAAATATTTCTATGATACAAAGATTTTCCAAGGAAAAGTAATCGTGAAAACGAACTGTTCTTGGTCCGCATGGCATAAGATTACGTCATCATTTGTCTCCCTTGATTTAATTTGCATATTGAGGAACCAGTCCAGTTCGACCATGACCTTTAGTGGACAAGCGTAAACAAACAGACGATGGCTAAAAAATTGATGTAAAATCGATCATTCGGCATGATTTGAATGTAAATCGATTGGAACTATTTGGCATTACAAATTTTGACACATTTTTTAGTCGGATCGGTAATTATCTTATTTCTTACGTTAATGAAATGCCATTTGATTCATTTATGGATTAGAAGGTCAACTTTGACATTCCTTCATTCAGTTTTCCCGCTAATGACGTCATAACTAAACTATCAATAAATATATTGAAAGTAGTTCTACTATAACGATTACTAGGGTATCACGATTTGAGGTTACTCGACGGTATATATATAATATTTGTGTATGCACAAGGTCTATTTATGATATTGTACATTCATTCTATTTATAACACTGTACTTTGTGTGTGGACATATAGTCTATTTAATAATATTGTTATTTACGTATTGATGTGGTCTATTTAAAATATTGCGCTTTGTGGGTTGACATATTCCATTTAATAATTTTGTTCTCTGTGTGTTGAACCTGCTTATGGTGAGCGAGACATATAGTTGCCACGTAGGCTTTAAAGGGCAAAGTTACACGTCAGTTCAAATGTCAAAACGGCCGTAACTTCGCTTTTCTGGACCATACTTAGTAACTTCATATACAAAAATGTACTCTTCTATCGTGGAATTTTGAAATAACTTGGCACATTGAACTTCGTGCTTATTGTCAACATGCGAAGGATAAAACTTTGTACATGCAATAGAGGCTAAATTTACTGGAATCTTAGTCAGAAATTGTAAATGATTAGATCACCATAGGGTGCTGCATGAATTTCAACGACAATTTAGCGACCTAAGCTTATTTGTTACCTCTTGTTTCATTGATATCCCTTCGTTACTACTTACTGATATGTCCGTCTAGTAGATTGCCTTCATGTAACTTCAATCTCTCTCTTCTTCTCCATTGTAATCATTCTTATGAGTATTTATTTATGATGCTCAACGAAGGTTGTTTATTCTGTTTACTCAGTTGTCATAGTAAATGATGTCAGTTATTAAAGTTTATGTTATTGTTGTTGTTGATGATAAATCCCGTTGTTTATTCTGTTTACTCAGTTGTCATAGTAAATGATGTCAGTTATTAAAGTTTATGTTACTGTTGTTGTTGATGATGAATCCCGTTGTTTATTCTGTTTACTCAGTTGTCATAGTAAATGATGTCAGTTATTAAAGTTTATGTTACTGTTGTTGTTGATGATGAATCCCGTTGTTTATTCTGTTTACTCAGTTGTTATAGTAAATGATGTCAGTTATTAAAGTTTATGTTATTGTCAGGGGCGTACCATGCCTACACTTTTTCACAGAAAGTCGAAAAAATAAAAATGCCAAAAAAGCAATAAAATTCAATGGGGGTATAGGGTATAGGAGTGTCAAACTCACCTGGACTGTTGTTGATATTTAGTCTAAAAACAGCCTGGAGAACACATACGACAAAATTTTACTCCATGGGGCCCCAATACAGACAAGTTTTTCACAGAGGCACGGATTTCACCGTTACCAGTTAACAGGATTCAGAGCATCGGCCTAGACATACAAAAACTATGATTTAACGCATTTTCATAATCATTTTGTCATTGTTCTTGTTTTAAGCTCACCTGAGCACGAAGTGCTCAAGGTGAGCTATTGTGATCACCCTTTTGTCCGTCGTCCGCCGTGAACCGTGCGTCGTCAACAATTGGACTGTTAACACTCTAGAAGTCACAGTATTCACTTAATCTTTATGAAACTTGGTCACAATGTTTGTCTCTATGAAATCTAGGTCAAGTTCGTAACTGGATCATCTGAGGTAAAAAACTAGGTCACTAGGTCACATCAAAGAAAAACCTTGTTAACACTCTCGAGGTCACATTTTTTATATAATCTTAATGAAACTTGATCACAATGTGTATCTCTATGAAATCTAGGTCAAGTTCGCAACTGGGTCACCTTGGGTCAAAAATTAGGTCACAAGGTCACATTGAAGAAAAACCTTGTTAACACTCTAGAGGTCACATTTTTCACATAATCTTTATGAAACCTGGTCACAATGTTTGTCTCTATGAAATCCATGTCGAGTTCGTAACTGGGTCACCTGGGATCAAAAACTAGGTCACCAGGTCACATTGAAGAAAAACCTTGTTAACACTCTAGAGGTCACATTTTCACATAATCTAAATGAAACTTGGTCACAATGTGTATCTCTATGAAATCTAGGTCAAGTTCACAACTGGGTCACCTGGGGTCAAAAACTAGGTCACCAGGTCACATTGAAGGAACACCTTGTTAACACTCTAGAGGTAACAGTTTTAACCTTATTTTTATGAAACTTGGTCACAATGTCTGTCTTTATGAAATCATGTTTGTAACTGTTTCTTCTGGGGTCAAAAACTAGGTCACAAGGTCACATCAAAGAAAAACCTTGTTAACACTCCAGTGGTCACGCTTTTTGCCTTATCTTTATGATACTTGGTCACAATGTTTGTCGCTATGAAATCTAGGTCAAGTTCTTAATTGGGTCATCTGGGTTCAAAAACAAGGTCACCAGATCAAATCAAAGAAAAACATTATTTATACTTTAGAGGTAGCATTTTTTACCTCATCTTTATAAAACCTGGCCACTAAGTGTGTATTTGTAAAATCTACATCAAATATTAAGGTCATATCATAACAAATACTGATTCTACCTAAACTGCTAGACATCAGGTGAGCGCTTAAGGGCCAATGGCCCTCTTGTTATTAGTAAAGTTAACATTTTTCCTACGAAATTGGTGCAAATAATTTTTAACTTGTTTGCGCGAGTGCGCATGCACCGTTGAAACTGTTAAGACGCACGGATATACGAGACAACATGATACTACTCCAAGTTTACTTGATTTAAAGACAAATTTAAAATTGTACCACATATTGTCCCAATAAAGACACATTTTTAGGGAGGCACGGATTTCATGGTTAACGTCGACAAGATTCAGAGACCCGACATAGACATATAAAAGCTATAATTTTACGTATTTTCATAAACATTTGTCTTAGTTTTTTGCTTTTATTAGTTACGCTTACACTTTTTCTTTCAAAAATGGTGTATACATTTTTTGAACTTGGTTGCGCCAGTGCACATGTGCCGATGAAACTGTTAAGAAGCACGGATATACGAGACAGCAGGATCAGTTCAGCGACAATCAAAAATGATTTCAAAAATATTTTTTAAACCTACGGATCGTGTTCCTGACTGACTGAAGAGGCGAAGGTTCTGTGTGTGTAGTGAAGTTGGGCATTGTTTGTGCCTTTTTGTTATAAAGAAATGTGACGTTTTTATGTTTTCTGAGATCAGCTGTCTAAGTTGAGTACCACTCTCCCCGTCCGATTATCTATTATCTTCTTAAGTATGTCATTTTTAAAATATCTACTGTATAGGTAATAATTTTAAGTCTGTTGACGTTATGTTTATTTTTCTGTATGGTAACGTAACCAACTTCTAAGACAGTGATTTTACTGTTATTTTCGCTGATAAATTCTCTAAAATTCATTGTTAATAGTAAAATAGTCCAAGGGAAATAACTACATATTCATCACTATTTGCTAAAGGTTAAGGGGAAACAACTCCATTTACCAACTAGTTTCCTAATGGTCAAAGGGAAACAACTCTATATTCATGACTATCAGACGATGATAATAATTTTATATTTTTATTCGTACATTGCTTAACATGGCCCGTCGAGGTGTCTGTATCTTTCCAGCATTCGGCCGTCCTATTTTAGTATCGACAAGCACCGTAGCGCATGTATTTGAGCATGTATTTGATGTATTTTCTTTCTTCTGTAAAGTTCTACCTTTATATTGCAGATTTACACACACTGAGTCGTATTGTTAAAATTCAAAGTTTTGAGTGCTAGCATATTCGGATTACTAAATTTCGGATAGTAGATAACTAAAGCTCCATTCTGTTTACGTTTGGTGAATTCGAATTAAGAACCATTTCTGAACGATTTAGTTCGACGGCCAATATGACCACATATTTCATTGTTGATTTCTGAAGGTGAGAAAACCTTCAAATTTCTATTGATCAAGGGGAAACAATCCAGTCAACGAGTTTTGACAATCGGGATACTTCGGACAATTTATTACGAATCATATAAATTCCGTACGGACCGTTCCGATTGGATTTTTATAGAGTTGTTTCCCTTTGACTATTAGAAATAATTACAAATTTAGAGTTACCTCCCTTTGACCATTGGGGATGACTGATTGACGATAGAGTTACTTCCCTTTGACCATTTGGAACGGCTCCATTTATAAATCTCATATGTTTTCACGGTTGTTTTACTTGCCCAGCGAAAGTGAAGTTGATATTAAATGAAATTATTGTATTGCTGACCACATGGGACTGCATTGTGACATCTGCAGTGTTTCTTGCACCCAGCCGTGTACGTTCTACGTAATTGTTACTAGGGACGGATGTTTTAGGGTGTTACTTGGGGCGTCCCAGAATCGAAATGTGTGTTACTTGGCATGTATTTCGTACTTGCTGTTTGTGTTCGGCTTATGTCTTTCATACCGGAGGTATTGCAATGCACCAATATTGGATTCAGGATTTAGACCATTAAACCTTGCTTACAGCTCAATCTTGTCTTAACCACAAGAATACTCGTAGCCCATTTCAACACTCATTGCCTCCAGGTACGGCTTCTAGAGCTTTTCTATAAAATTAAACTTTCCAACACAATCGAACTATGACAATTTTTTCATAAACCATCCACAAAGCAGAAATAACAGAAGTATTCGAGCCGGTGTTTTATTATGTACATTGAATTAGACTAGATCTAGATACACGGAGTATCTAGTAGTGAGACTTGTTGAATGACGTATTGATGAGCTTCATTATACAATAATATTACTATATTTATTTTACAAATTGTCCTGGTATAGCTGTACTTGCTTAGATACATGGGATGGTTGTCCTGGTATAGCTGTACTTGCTTAGATACATGGGATGGTTGTCCTGGTATAGCTGTACTTGCTTAGATACATGGGATGGTTGTCCTGGTATAGCTGTACTTGCTTAGATACATGGGATGGTTGTCCTGGTATAGCTGTACTTGCTTAGATACATGGGATGGTTGTCCTGGTATAGCTGTACTTGCTTAGATACATGGGATGGTTGTCCTGGGAGATGGATAGTACCCCTTAGGTCCTGGTATGAATGTGCGTTTTGAAAGTGACAACCACAAAGAGCCAGTGATATTAGTACATAAAATGAGAACCATACAGTGGCTGTGATTCCTGTACTTGATATTGGTGAGTACCCTCTTGGGCCTGGTATGGCTGTACCTAGTGGAAGTGATTACTCCATTTAGCCTGGGAAGTCTGGTCGTGGTGAATATAGGGACTGTGCAGGTATAGTGAGTATGTGTTGTCCTTAGAACCCAGCTATGTATTTCTATTATTAATAGTCTCAGTTATAAATCAATCAAGATTGATCGCATTATTACGTTCATATATGACTGAATGTGAAAACCTTAAAATAATTTAAATGATTTGAATTGTAAAGCTCTACCTGTGTTGATGAGTAATTCCTACGACCTGGAATGGCTTTTATTTTGTGCAAGCCAGTACTCCATTGAGCCTGGGATGTTTTATACATGTTCATGGTTGTGAGTACCTACTACCTAATATGGAGATGTGATGATTGTAATTGATGTTAGTGAGTACTCCTTAGGACAGAGTGAGGCGGTAACAGTACTTAGCGACTATAGTTACTATATAGAATCATAGATGTCTGCATTTGATGGGCGTTACATACGGATGTACTACTAGTAAGTATTAGTTACCATCCAATAGAAGATTGGATGGCTGTGGTGTCTGGTGGTGTTGAGTACCCTGTAGTGGCCGGAATGGTTTATTTGGAGTTGGAGCTGATGAGCACCCCTTAGTGCCTGGGTGACTTTGAATAAAGGTAGTGAGTACCCACATAGGTCAAAGGATGTCTTTACCCACATTGGTCAAAGGGTGTCTTAAGGCCGTGCATGGCTGTACTAAGTGGTAGTGACTATTAGCCTATATCCCATAGAGGCTAGGATGACTGCACTATGTGATGGTTACTTCATATTCATGTAGTATGTGATGGCGGTCTTGGCGATGAAGAGCATCCCTTATGACTCAGTAATACTGTACTTCGGGTGATTAGTATTAAAAAGAGCATAGTATGGTTTGATGTTGTCAAAATGAGTACACCATTTAGCCTATGATGTCTGTACTCATGTAAACCCTATTTTTTGTTCTGGTGCGCACCTCAAATGACTGGAAATAGTCGCATCAATAAATTGGTGTTGCTGTACATACTACATAGGGTCAAGTGATCGCGAGTACAGGGTGTTTCATAATATCTGATCCCATTACTACGGAATGCCATGAGAACATGCTTAATCTCATCTGATGTTTTCAAACACTAATGGAAAGCTAACATTTGGGAGTTTATTTAATATATAACATGACCATGTTACTATCGATGCAAGACAGAAATTTAGATTCTTGAAAAACGTCAATTTTCGATAAAGGTCAAATCGACGTCCAAATTGAATTTGTTACAGAGTCCAATTATTTAGCTTGTTAAGTATTGCACAATGTAACCAGGCCCCAATCTCCCGAAGCATCTCATATAGAAATATCAACTGTAATTTTACTGTAATAAACTCAGAATGATGTTTCTGTGTTGTGAAGTCAATTTTGAGCCCAGTCTCTCATGGAAATTACATCAATAACACATGGCTATTTTTGAGATGAGATTTCGCTCACGTTGAGATGCTTCGGGAGATCGGGCCAAAACAACTGTAATACTCATAAGTTGCAAGGTTATCACAAATCGACGCATCTTTCAAATCAATATATAATTGTGCTTATAAACACTTTAAACTACTTATATCATGCCATACTCTTCAAGCTATTTTGTTTAACTTGGGAAACAAAGTCAATGTGGACGTCAATTTGACATTTATCGAAAAATGACGTTTTTCAAGAATCTAAATTCTCCGGTTGCATCGATAGTAACATGGTCATTTGCTCAAATTGCTAAAAATATTTACTATGCTTCCCTTAATAGAAATTGATAATGTCACTTTTTACCCATACTGACACATACATACTGTTAATGAATCCAATGTTATTATTAATATGCATTCTTTTCATTACATGTATTATTATATTTGTTCTGGCTATATATGTATATGATATGTATCATGCCGAATAAAGTTATGTATGAATAAAACTCCCAAATGTTAGCTTTCCATTGGTGTATGAAAACATCAGACGAGATCACGAGATCATTTTCTCATGGCATTTGGGTGTAATGGGGCCAGATATTATGAAACACCCTGTACCTGACTAGGCCTGGGATTGTTGTAGCTGTACTAGGAGGATGTGAGTACCCAACGAAGTGCTGAAGTATCATTTTCCATAAATGCAGGCCGCTATAATTTTGCAGTCTAAAACAGCAAATCTACCTATTAGTGTGATTGATTATAAAACCGGACAATAATTGTCATTGAAGGTATTAAAATTATGCCAAAAAGGTATTCAGCAAACACTGTAATAATAATTGGGTCTTCTATACTCATTAGCCATATGAATTTTTGTTCAGGAGACAGTCTTTGAAAGTTGTTATTAGTTTTTGGTAGTTACTTCAAAAAGATGTTTTCCACTCCCAGGATTTAGTGTTAGGGGGTGGCGTGAAATGAAAAATGAGCTGGGGTCCAGGGGGCCGCAAGGGCCCCTGGTGGGTGCAGGGCAAATCCCTGCTAGGGGGTCCAGGGGGGCGAATCACCCCGGTAGCTCCTCGATTTTAGTGATTTTTAATGCTTAGACAAGCACTCCTCGAGCATGTCGCGCCTTATGCGCTTGCATCAAAGTACCTTCTTATAATGCCCAAAAGTGCATATTTTATAAGTAATACGGATTGATATAGCCGGAAGAAATCCTATAAAGAAGAACACACCGAACGTAATCGGGCCAGTGGCGAAGAATATGTGATTTAGTGTGATACAACAAATGAATTGACTTTACTCTGGCGATTTTAGGGGGGGGGGGGGGGCGTACGCCGGGTCCGACCCCCCCCCCCCCCCCCTTGGATCCGCCTATGCTAGAGGCATAACTTGAACCACAGGCCTAAGAAATTATATCACAATATACAGAGTTTTTAAATTCCCCCATCATCCCGTCATTACTATATAATTATATTATATATAGAAATAACGGGATGATGGGGAATTTCAAAATTGATATATTTCGTATTTTGTGATTTAATGTCTTAGGCCTGTGCTTGAATAGCTCATAGCAAAATGGATTTCATCTTCAATACAATTTGACTGGCATAGCGAACATATTGACAGGGAGTTTTTAATAACTGTCTGTTTCAATTTGGAAAGTTTCTGACGTTTCTGAGATGAGATCTTTTAAACTTGCTCAGGTTGAAATCACAATGTTCTCTTTAACCAGCTGTATCAGACAAACAATTACGATTGAGGCGTAAAATATGCCGTAGTACACTCTTCCACGCGTTATAACGTTACTACGAACTACATGTACATTTTTGTGATTGATTTGCCATGGCAAATACGATACGGGCAGATACTGACGTTTAGTAGTGTCCTATTTTTTGACCGAGTAGTGTCCCTTTAATAAACAACGCCATTTGTTTTTTACTTGGCCTACTCTTGATGTTGTTTCAGTTCTTTAGTAACCCGAACGCCAAACTTCTGAAAGAGCCTCATATTGTAAGTATTTGGCAATTAAAAGGTGAAACGTTGGTCGAATGGCTAGAATCAAAAGGTCACTAGCTGTGACTAGGCCTAGGCAGGGAGTTTAGATACGTAGATAGTACAGGTCCTGGCATAGGTCAATTCAAAGAAAAGCCTTGTTAACATGCTAGAGCTCACATATTTTTACATACTTTTAATGAAACTTTGTCACTATGTGAACCTTTATAAAATCTAGGTCATATTCGCAACTGGGTCACCTGGGGTCAAGGTCACATTGAAGAAAAACATTGTTAACACTAGAGGTCACATTTGTTTCCTAATCTTTATCACAATGTTTGTCTCTATAAAATCTATATTAAGTTTGTAACTGGGTCATCTGGGTTAAAAAACTAGGTCAATTGAAAAAAACCTTGTTAACACGCTAGAGGTCACATTTTTGACATATTATTAATGAAACTTAGTCAAAATGTGAACCTTTATCAAATCTAGGTCAAGTTCATAACTGGGTCATCTGGTGTCAAAAACTAGGTCACCAGGTTACATCAAAAAAAACCTTGTTAATACTCTAGAGGTCACATTTTTTACCTCATCTTTATAAAACCTGGCCATAAAGTGTGTATTCGTAAAATCTACATCAAATATTAAGGTCATATCCAGAGGAACAGATAAGGTTTTAGCCAAATGGGTATTTTACTCCCAAGTTTTAATTTATTTGGGTTTGACAAATTGGGTATTTAATAAAACTGATTGGGTAATTGGTATTTTATGTACTATTTTTCATTATAACATCATTTTCTATTTGCTTTTTCTTACCCCCTCCTCTCAAAATCTATTGGGTTTTTAGAAAATTAATTGGGTAATTACCCCAATACGCAGCTTATCTGTAGCTCTGGGTCATATCATAAGAAATACGGATTCTGTCTTGACTGCTAGACATCAGGTGAGCGCTTTAGGGCCAAATGGCCCTCTTGTTCACACTTAGTTCTTGCCTGGGCCATAACTCAAACAGTATTAGAGATATAGATTTGAAACTTCATAGATGAATAGATCTCATTGAGAGGATGTGCAATGCCCAAAGAACCATAACTTTTTATTGCATATTTTTGGAGTTATTCCCCTTTGTACTTTTTTATACTTAATTCAAGTCCATGCCATAACTCATACAGTATTAGATATATCAATTTCAAACTTCATAGTTAAATAAATCTCATTAAGTTACAGTGCCGTCACTGCCGTGCCAAAGAACCATAACTATCTTTTGCATGTTTTTGGGGGGTTTATTCTGTGACAAACACCATAGGGAGCATCGCCCGTCTCTGACGGCTCTTACTGGTTACGGCATTCATGTTATGATGTAGCTTGTTGTGCAATTTTGACAAATCTTCTGTCATTATGATTATTATGTTATGGTATTGTGTTTTGATAATTTATTCAATGAATGTGATTTTTTCTTTTATATTTATTAACAGGTTAACAAACTCTTTGGCAGCAGACAAAGATGTCTCCTTATAGAAATCACATTATGTGGTGGCCAAGTTGGCTTGCAATAGATTGCGCAAATCCAACAAAACACTGTTTGTCATAACTATCGCATCTTTACGCACATTCAGTTTTGCAGACGTTACAAGGCAGACAAGATGTCAACGGCAATACTAGTAGTAGATGACGATTGTCATACCATGTTTCTACCTGGTGACCAGTGGGATGTAAATCTTCCTACATGTAGCAATGTGTCGCATGTGACTGAATCTTCTAACACCTCTCCAATTTGTTGTAATACATTTGAAAGAAATGACCTGAATGATGAAAAATACATGTGTGGAGCATGTAAACTTTACTTTCGTTCTGTTTGCCAGCTTCATAGTCATTTGAATAGTAAACACTCCCCAGAAAGGTATATATTTGACTTCAGTATAAGAACTGCCTTTCCAGAAATGGACAAAGTATGTAGACAGACACAAACAGATCTCAAAGATTTGATAGAACTTGACAAAGAACAGAATGTTGTAGAAACAGATTGTTTTGATGATAATATAAAAGTTGAATGTAATTACAATGCTGTTGATAGTGACATATTAAATGCAGGCTATTCTACTGAAAATATAAAACTGGAAGGTAACTTTGGTGCTATAGAAAGTACATGTAGTGCAGATAGTGACACATTGAATCCAGGCTATTCTGATGTTAGTTATGTTGCTACAACAGATCCAATTAATTTTACAACTAACTCTCAGAATAAAAGGTCAAAGGACAGGTCTAAATTGGATCAGATGAAACGCAAAAGAGCAAAAATAAACTGTACTAGTCCGCAGAATAATTCAGAAGAACAAATCAAGGAAACTGGAAATGATTGCGTTATTGATGCTAATGATATATTGGATAATGATGAAGATGAAATTATTGAAAGTTCTAACCATCAGGCTTCTAAGGCTTTAAAGCTATATTCAGGTGCACCAAATGAACATGAACTACCTTTAGATAAGCTTACCATCCCAGATGACAAAGTTGATCAAAATGTTGACAAAGTTGATCCAAATGTTGACAAATGTTTGCGAGCAACCAAGAGAAAGAAACTGAAGTCAAAGAAGAATTCACTAAGCTCAGTCAAAACCAATCAACAAGGAATAGTAACAGGGACTTCAGCTGATGATAAGGAATCTTCATATGTGTATCAGTGTCAACAGTGTGACACAAAGTGTCCATCTATGTCAAGCTTACAATATCACTTTGTGATAACACATTCCGCTATTAGTGATAACACTTTAAGAAACTGTAGATGGTGTAAAAAGACACTTCAAGGTGTCAGATCTTATCTTGCTCACACAAGCCAGTGTGTAAGAAATGAGAATCTAATTTGCTTCATTTGTGATCAGAGTTTTCCTGCTATGACTGATGTGTTGAAGCATTTGGTTTCGCACAAAAATGCTTCGGATAATAAATGCAAATTTTGTCAGAAATCTTTCACCAATGAATTCAGTTTACATCATCACTTAAGTCGCCATTATAAAGAAAAAAGCATACTATGTGAGAATTGTGGAAAAGCATTCTACAGCCAGCATGATTTGAGCAGTCATTTACGCTATGATACTTGTAACAAAGATCTACAGATCAAGTGTGACCAATGTGATATGACATTTAAAACAGACATGGCGTTGAAAAACCACCAGATATTACACTCGGACGATACTCCCTATGTTTGTCATGTATGTGGATATACTGGTAGGTATCTTTACAAATCTGTTCATTTATTAAAGGATGTTGGAGCTGTTTGGATCCCACATTCAGATTTTGTTCAAATTTTGCCTGGAAGTAATTTATTCTGACACAAAAATTGATGAAAAAACACTAGGTAACCAAACTCAATTTTAGAGTTATCAGCATGTGTATGAATTGTTTCTATAATTACATTGAAATTAGTAAATTAGTGGTTGTGTTCAAAAATGATATTTTTAGCTGAACTTTTCAAAGAAAAAAAGTAGAGCTATTGTCGTGACGGGATTGTCTGCGTCAGCATCTGCGTTGGTTAAGTTTATTGTCAGAGCCATTTTCTCAAAGACTATTAATGGTATCTACTTGAAACTCAACATAGTTATTTACCATCACTGGGGGAGTCCATAGAGATAAGACTGGTAATCATGTGACCTATATTTATGGAGTTATCTGTCCTTGTTTTGACTTAGTACATAGAAATAGTGGCACATTTTACACATAAATTGAATTTTCTTAAACACTATCAAAGCTTTCCACTTGAAAGTCAATGCTATTGTGGAATGTGATGGCCTAGTTATTCCCTTTTTCTGACAAAAATTTCCATTTCTCAAAGACTATTAAAAGGTATCGACTTGAAACTCATCATCACAAGGGGAATCCATACTGAAAAGGCTAGTAACCCTGTGACCTATATTTATGAGTTATTTGCCCTTGTTAGTTACTCTTAGAACTTTTCACTCTCAGATGAGCAAGGGTACTATCAAGTATGAGAAAGTCGATCGTCAAGCACTCGTATGCGGTGCTCTTGTTATATATGATGTCTATGCTCTAGATAATAAAATAAATTCCAATATAGGTTTGAACACATGATCTAAATGATAAACATATTCCAGTATAGTTTGGTACATATTGTTAGTCCCCTACTCACTGGTTTTTAACCTGAGGGGACTGTAGGTTTGCTGTCCATCAGTCAGTCTGTCCTTCAAGAAATCTGGATCCTTACATAACAAATTCAGTTTTACACCTATGTTTATGAAACTTGGCATGTAAAGTTAACCGTTTACTATTTCAGCAAAAAGAGTAGCCTACCTTACTCGACATCTTCGGACTCATACTAGTGAGCGTCCTTACTCATGCTCACATTGCGGTGTTAAATTCGCATCTCAGACAGACCTAATTAGACACGAAAAGATTCATACCAATGATAAACCCTTTGCGTGTACGTATTGTGAAAAGTCCTTCATCACAAATTGGAATTTAAAGACACATCTACGACAGCACACCGGAGACACGCCTTATAAATGTGAATTATGTGGAAAAGCTTTCAAGCAGAATGTTTTACTTAAATTGCACAGGAAGTCCCACCACACTTTAATAGAGTAATAAAATGTTACCATCTCGTAATCAGGTACTTTGTGTCTGTTTGAATGTTATGTAATTGTTATTTTAGAATGAGGAATGTCTGAAAACTGTACATTCGTATATTGTTTGTTAGGATATATGGTTTTTGTGTCGCCTGAAAAGGCATATAGGTGTTAGGCTGCGGCTGCGGTGGCTGCGGCGTCACAAATTGCTTGTCCGGAGCATAACTTTGTCACCTTAAGTTCAAATGACTCAAGATTTGGTATGCATGTTTCTTACAATAAGCCGAAGTGCAGTGCGCAAGAACCATAACTCTACCTGTCATAGTTTTTGAATTATTTCCCTTTGATTGATTTTATTAGAGCATTTCTTGTCTGGAGCATAACTTTGTCATCTAAGTTCAAATGACTCAAGATTTGGTATGCATGTTTCTTGCAATAAGCCGAAGTGCAGTGCGCAAGAACCATAACTCTGCCTTGCATCGTTTTTGAATTATTCCCTTAGATTGATTTAATTTGAGCATTTCTTGTCCGGCGGATAACTTTGTCACAAGAGGTTGAATGACTTGAAATTTGTAATGCATGTTTCTTACCAAAAGTCCAAGTGCAGTACACAAGAATCGTAACTCTACCTTGTGCCATTTTTTATTTTTGTCCCTTTGATTGATTTTATAAGCATTTCTTGTCCGTGGCATAACTTTGTCACCATAAGTATTAATGACTCCAAGATAGGTATGCATGTTTCTTGCTGTGACATTTTTTTGTCCAGAGCATCACTTTGTCGTTTTTAGTTCAGATGACGAGAGAACTCTTGTGAGTCGATATGTAGCCCAATAGTGGAAAGTTTTCCTTGACAAATGTGCATGTCGTCAGGCGACACATGCGACTCGTTATAGTATGGTACTTTGTGTGAAGACAAGTTTTATTATGCCCCCCATCTTTGATGAGGGGGTATATTGCTTTGCACATGTCTGTCGGTCTGTCTGTCGTATAAAAGGGTTTCCGTTCAATAAATCAAGAACACTTTGACCTAGGATCTTCAAACTTTACATGGAGGTAGTTCAGCAACAGTAGATGACCCCTATTGATTTTGAGGTCAGTAGGTCAAGGTCACTGTGACCTTTACTATTTCGGACTATTTAAATGGTTTCCGTTCGATAACTCTAGAACGCTTTGACTAAGGATCTTCAAACTTTACATGGAGGTTGGTCAGCAACAGTAGATGACCCCTATTGATTTTGAGGTCAGTAGGTCAAAGGTCAAGGTCACTGTGACCTTTACTATTTCTGACTATTTAAATGGTTTCCGTTCAATAACTCTAGAACGCTTTTACCAAGGATCTTTAAACTTTACATGGAGGTTGGTCAGCAACAGTAGATGACCCCTATTGATTTTGAGGTCAGTAGGTCAAGGTCACTGTGACCTTCACCTTTTTTGGCTATTGGGCTGCCATGGGGGCATATGTGTTTTACAAACATTTCTTGTTTATTATATAGTATGTCTTCATGTATAACTTGCTTAATCAGGTCAGTCATTTGTTTACATAACATTGTGTGTATAAAAATTGTAATTTAACTTCTTATTTTTTAATTTAACAAATAGATAGTATAACAATAAAAAAAATGTTATGATATGATATTTTTTGTATACAAGTGATTGACCTGAATAAACAGACTGTAACAGTAAATCAGTCAACATGTTGACAAGTACCTACATGTGCGTTCTTTAGAACTTGTATTACATTGCTAAGATTTGTCTTAAAGGTGAATATATGTTACCAATTAATAGTCATCTGTAGTAAATGTTGAATACTGTCCCCTGTATACCTTTTGTATTAAGACAATGCTAAAGAAATTCACTTTCATTGATTAAAATTGCTTAAGCTAAGTAAAGAAGAGTTTTTTCTATGACTTTAGCTGTAGATCTCGTTTTACCCCAGATGACCCTATTTAAACTTTTGCCTTGATATGACAGAGCTGAACATTTAGACCAGGTTGCATAAAGATTAGGTTAAAATTGTGACTTCATAGAGCACAAAAATAGCATTGTGAACCGGCCAAGAATCATCACAGAAGCTCACTTTATCACTACATGAATTTTATTGGAATACTCCTTTTTTAAAGTTGGTAACTTTTTACTGACAGGCGTGTGTCCCAAATCTTTTTTTCAACATTTTCTTTGAATGCAGGGGTGTCAACAGGGCCAAACTAAAAATCAGGAAAATCAAATACAGCCAACCATATTTTCCAAACGAGAGGCCTTCAACCAGTGTTTTCATATTTGCTCAGTTTGTATTAAAGAAAATTCTTCAGAGCAGATTAAATTTATCATAACTTTGCCATTTCTTGAGATATTTTCACCAAATGACTTTTATTTTGGTCAGAAGACAATTGTTCTATCGGGAATGATAAATCCGGAATTCCAGATTAATCAGGAAAATTGACACCCCTGTGAATGACATCTCCTAAACCACTGAATGGGTATTAACAGAACTGTACAAGAATGACCCCTAGGTCCTCTTCAAACAATAGTAAAAGCCGTTCCAGTTTACTGTATATGTAGGTTACAAGTACAAAACTAGAATGCGCCTAGGATAATGTGATGTTTACAAACATGAATCTGTTTGGTAAACTGTTGCAAAATTGGTTTTACAAATTACTAAAGTAAACACATACGGTCAGTTTTGTACTGAAAAAATCACTGATAAATTGTGCACATCTGATTAATCCACCTTTTTGGAATATACCAAATTCTCCAACCTTTCTTATTATCGTTGGCACACTGTACCAGTATTTTGTATTTATAAATCCAACATAGTACATGTACTTTATGTATTTTATCGGTTATGTATATTTACTCATATTAGAAAATATTGATATAATTTGAATGTGCATGATTAGTATAGTATATTAATGATATGTAAATGCACTCTTGTAATTATGCATGTTATATGTGTGCTCCGTAATGATGTTGCAAGTACTGTATTATAATTGTTGCAACTTGGGTCTTTGACCTTCTGATATTTTGCAAATAAAAATGGTAAAGGTACAGATTGTATAGAAGTTATTCTTTGTTTGTAGCATTATACCACACCAGTCAATTTATTAAAATAACAGCCACAAAGTATGAAAGACGGTTATATTTTTATGAATATTTAATAATCACAATAATTACAAAAATCAAGAACATAATTATGCAACAGCCAATAAATTCAACAAATTAAGTGAACAATTCCTAATCAAGAACAACTAGACATGATCAGTAAGTAACACAAATAATAGAAACAGTATAATGTCCTCAGCTACTTTAACCTAAGAACATGTTAATTGATTATTAAAATTACATAATTAGTGAATAGTGAATATTCTAATTGGCAAGGTATGCAAGTGAATAGTGAATAAATTTACGACAAAAAATGTCATGGAATGATTAAAAGTGTATGAATGTCTAAATCCTATGTGTTCAACATTACAACATTGGTTTTTACATACTGGTATATCAATAAAGCCAGACAACAATCAGACTAGAAAAACATGGCTAAATCAAGTCACTGTAACCTACTTGCAGCAAGAACTAGAGCTGTCGCCATTCGGCAGACTAATATACCCCCACCGGCAAAGGGCCATAATTCAGACGAAATTAATCGCAGCGCAAATTCCTTTGTTCATGCACATCTATATGTTGAGGTTGTTCATCAGTGAAAGTTTGAGTGAAATCCTGCCAAAACTGTAGGAGAAGTTATGTCCACAATAATGCGTTTACGGACAGACAGACAGACGGACAAGCTGAATCCAGTATACCCCCCTTACAACTTGTTGTGCGGGGGTATAACTATGATCACTATAGCCTGCTTGCAGCAATAGCAACAATCACTAACCTGCTTGCAGCAGAAACTATGAACACTGTAACCTGCTTGCAGCAAGACCTTTGAACACTGTAACCTGCTTGCAGCAAGAACTATGAACACTGTAACCTGCTTGCAGCAAGACCTTTGAACACTGTAACCTGCTTGCAGCAAGAACTATGAACACTGTAACCTGCTTGCAGCAAGACCTTTGAACACTGTAACCTGCTTGCAGCAAGAACTATGAGCACTGAAACCTGCTTGCAGCAAGAACTATGATTACTGTAACCTGCTTGCAGCAAGAACTACAATTGGACAGAAACAAAGGAGATTCAAGGAAATTAAAGTAAAATAACACAAAATATGACAATTTCTTACACTGTAACAGTTTAGCTGAAACACTCATAATTATTATGTAACAAACGTAAAAGTAACATCATGCTATTTCATCAAATTGCAAATAATACTGAAATATACAGGGGCTTTCACTGAAGTCGATTAATACCCTGCTTTAAAACAATATTGCGGAGGAAAAATATCTGTTTCAATCATGACTTGGTAACAAACAGATATTGTTTACATTTGACCAATCAAAACAAGAGCTACATGCATCACTGAACATGGTGAATACACTAAACGGGATAAATACCATACATGCCAGGTTTCGCAGAACCATTTGCAGGAGATTGGTGATGAAAATGCAGGAGATTTCAATGAAATGCAGGAGATTTTCCTTGCTCGAACTACCGAATAAAATTAATGAAGTTAATAAGCAGTTTTGACCTATTTTACTTGACGTGTGACAACTGACAAAACCATGTTTGCATGCATTCTTCGTGAAGCAATTTAAACTAAATTTTGTGATTATTTTCATTAATGCAATCAACTAATATCTGGGTTCCAGTATGTACAAATCTGACCCACAGTTCAAAATATTTGTAAGTTACCAAAACAATGCTGACAGTGGAAACAATTTTTTTCTGAAGCATTTTCAGATTAATTCATAAAAAATAATTTTAAAAATAAATGATAATATTATGTTGATAACTTATTTACTCAAACACAAGAATGCATTTATAATACAGAAATAAAAGCAATTAAGTTCATTTAACAGGTTCCAAAAAAGTCAGGTATCCAAAATTAATGTTGTCTGAATACCATGTGCAAGTTTGAAAGAGAGACCCTTCTCTTCTGCAAGGGGAAGTAACTGCTGCAGAGTTTAGTTCTGTAGTGTGGTACGGTCTAGTGTGGACTTTAGACACGACCAAAATCAAAACATTGTCGACTGCCCAATTACGATGTTTTATTACACCTTATCAGGGGTAATTATCGATTGTTTATTGAAGTAACCACTCTCATCAGATGTCATACAGGTTTGACATGTTGATTAATTGTTTATTCATCACCGGAAATTACGAGTGAAGTGAAAATGGCTCTATAAATTTGATGCTTACTCGATTTTTAACCAATGCGTGAGATTTTATCAATTTGCGTGAGTCCGGGAGTAGACTGTCAAATGCGTGAGACTCACGCATGATCCGGGAGGTCTGGCATGTATGAAATACCCCCAGATTTTCAGAATTCTATTCAAATGCCACCAATGGTAGCAGAGAAATAGTGCAGACACAACAATGAATAAAAATTCAAAACACAATAACTCAGTGAAAATTGAACCAAGCATTATGTGCTGCTGATGCACAAATAGGCTTGGTACATATAAGTCTTCTGAAGTTTCATTGAAATTCCACCAATGATCGCAAAGAAATAGTGCAGATAAAATATTATGAATATAAATTCAAAGGACAATAACACCAAATCAATCAGAAAAATATTATGTGCCACCAATAAGCACAACTATATATAGGCTTGGTACTGAACAGTCTAGTGAAGTTTTATTGAAATCCAACTAATGGTTATTGAGAAATAGTGGAACAAATTGTGGACAAACTGACGAACCTCAGGCGTGATTCCATTCCAATATAGCCTCCACATACTTTGTATCAGAGAGTATAATAAAACGAAAAACATGCAAGTTATTTTTTATAATTTCACAATTCAATACAAGAATGCAAAACACAAAAGCTGATATGATCCAGATTGCACCAAGGTGCAGATATGCACATAAAGTGTGGGAATTGTACAGTTTGTATCTCATCGAGTTCAAACAAAAAATAAAAATTAAGGCTGTATTACATACTTTTCATTCTAACATGACCGACGCTTTTGCCTATATAGACAAAGAACAAAAATAGTGTTGTATAACGTCTGATATACCAATGAAAGTGACGCCACGTCATGCAGGTATTCCATTTGTGACGTCATGGTAAACAAGTAAACTAAACAACATACTCTCGCGAAGTAAAACTGGCTTAAAGGGACTGCCTCACGTATTGGTGTATTGCAAAAATAAAATTAAATTGTCAAATTTTCATGTAATTTTGGT
Source organism: Spisula solida (assembly GCA_947247005.1). Lineage (NCBI taxonomy): Eukaryota > Metazoa > Mollusca > Bivalvia > Venerida > Mactridae > Spisula > Spisula solida. Next base: position 33,791,961 of record OX365947.1, on the reverse strand, counting down.
ATAGTTTCCTGTATATGCCATAAACAACCACATTGACATAAAAAAATAACCTCGGAAACATCGGCATTTTGTAGTAATTTAGCATTTTTACACCCAAAATTCTATAGGGTATTAATACCCTATAGAATTAGCACTACTATCATTTAAATTGCCTGAAATTTGTTTCCATTCGATTGAAACGAATTGCGAAACGAACCGAATACCTCACAGATGTTTCGGCTTTAGTTTTTTGTAGTTACAGTTTGATCAATTCACAAAACATTTTGGAAGGAAACTCTGCGATATTTTCAACAGAAAAATACTGATTGCCAAATATCAAGAGTGATTTAAATTGCTTATATTCCATAAATCTTTCATAAAGCAACCACCAGTGGCTTTCTATTATATAAATACTTAGTTAGGTAGGAAAATGACCTCATACAAAAATTTTAGCCATATCTGTGAGGCAGCACCTTTAAGCTATGATTCTGAGTTTAAATCATGTTAGAATCGAAATTAAATATTCCAAATTTGCAGTATACCTTTTGTTTAACAATTGTTTGTCGTTCTGATGCTTTGTATTAACCACTTGGACCTACAGCCTGTGTGGTTATTTCATACGCATCTAAACTCCAAACCATTGTATAACAGCCGGTATAATACGATTTTTCATATTTTGTTTCTTAATTATAAATATAATACTTCTCTTCACTATTAAGGACATTAAATGATATTCAATTTATATACACTATATTTCACTACTATAAATAGATGTTTTCATAAAATACATGTTTAAAATGGGATACATTTATGCTTCACACAAATACATGTATGGATGGATTTCAGAAACTATAATACCCGGTATATAATGTGTATTATATAAAATGTGTTATTTAATACTAAATAAATTTCATTAGAACAAAAAATGAAATAAATAACATTACATGTTTAAGTTCATTTTTACAGAATGATGTACACATGACAGCCAGGTTCTTTCAATGTGGCGCTTATAATACCACCTTTTCATTATCTTCTTATTAAAAATCTGACATCTGAAGACCGTTAATATGAAGAGCGCTACGTAGCGCTTTCCACTGGAGGCTATCAATGCCTTCTGTATTTAATTGAACGGGAGATAACTGAGTAAAGGCGCTTGGTAGCGCTTTGCTTAGGCAACGGACCCCTGATCAATGAAAGTAAAATTTTAAAATAGTATCATGGCAGTATTGCATGAGTTTCATAATAGTTGACATCATTCCCAGATTAAGTGATACTGCGTCAATATTAAACACCACTGTTTTAATAATAGAAATTACAAGGTTAAAACATGTAAGATGGTGGTAATAAATCAGACAGGGAAAGCAGTACCTTGCAGAAACAACGGAGCAAAGCTATTGCACTGAACATCTAATATACTGTCCCTGAAAGATGGAAAATAACAATTTTGCGTAAAGTTGTGGGCATTTTGCGGCTGCCACATAGCACAGAAAAAAGCTTTTATTTACAATTGCCATTAACCTTGTAAGTTTGAATTGCAGCCAACATGACTTATACAATGTAATGTATCATTCGATACTTATAATGTGTAATGTTTTTAAACATCCAGGTAAAAATATTTCGTGATAACAATGACAATATCAAGATGAATTTAAACCCACAATACAAACCACATTACAATATACAGTATTATATGAAAGTGCTTAAAATACATACAAGATTGAATAAATGAGATTAACACTCATATATATGTAGTCTTAACAAAATAACCTGGTCCTCAATTTTAATGCATGGATACATAATATTCTTGCACAGAGTGATCTATTTCTGAGATAGCCTAGTGGTTGAGCGTTCGCTTTGAGTGCGGGAGGTCTCGGGTTTGATCCCTGGCCGCGTTATACCAAAGACGAAATAAAAATGGTACCAGAAATTCCCTTGCTAGACGCTCAGCATAAAAGGGAAACTGGCTTCTCTTCTCTCATACCCTCGTGGCGATGGATAACATCAGGAATGAGGTGTCGAGAGTGATTAATATAAGTTTGAAAAACTTGTTTCACAATCGACCTTAAAATAAATTAGTATAAACTATTTCTGAGAGAGTCATACCTTACTTGTCACTCAGTGTTTAATGTACACCTCTTATGTTTTCGTTACCTGCCCGCTCATAAAAATATTGGCGGAAATTAAATGTAAACATGAAATTTTAAATCATGCATAGTAGGGTAAGAGGACCAGATTAATTCGTTCAAGCTATACATATATAGAGGATCTATCACAAGTCGTCAATCGATATAAACTTATATAAAACAAGTTCTGGAAACTTGATTAAATTTCCTGAATGAGTTTAATGAGTTTGTATCAATTGACAAAGAATGTTAAACACCAATAACACGAAAATACACATCTTTCAGTTGAAAAACGGACTTCGTTATAGATGAGAAAGTAATGTTATTTGAATGCTATACTACATAGTGTAGTGCATTTGTATAAGACTATACATACTTGTTACACTAACTCGTTTACAAGGAAAGTCATGTGATAAACATTTATACATAATATATAACCCAATATAACCCAAAAGCAGGGCTCGACACTAACACTGGTCCGCTGGTCGGAGACCAGTGAAAATCCAGAAGGACCAGTGAAAATTCTGGAGGACCAGTAACTGTCCTATTTACAAATTTGACGGTTTTGTCCTGTCTGACCAGTGGCCAAAATAGTTAGTGTCTAGGCCTGAAAAGGATTTTAAACTGTATAACATTATTGTCTTTGGTCATTAAACAATTAACATTTAACTAAATTGGTGGCGTAGTTTGAAAATAACAACACTGGTTAGGGTGGATGCAGTGAAGGATATAATTCAAGTGAATATATCATATCAAGACATACAACACTGGCTATAAACAACCACAAGAATTCATTATCAGTTTGAGTACAAACTCAAAATCTCAAGCAAATCTCTAATCTCGAGCTGAACCAACAATGGAGAGAATAAACATGAAGAGGTTAATGATATCCAGGTAAAGGTTGAGAGCAGCGAAGATATACTCCTCCGGTGAAATAGAGTACTTGTGTTTCCCTCCAAGCATTAGCTGTGTATCAAATACCAGGTACTGAAAACATAAATACAGTTAGTGTTACATATAGTCTGTTTCATTGAATAGAAAAACCTTAAACCATTAATAAAACAGGTATGCCCCATGGCAGCCCAATAGTCAGAAACGGTAAAGGTTACAAAGATGGAGGGCATAATAAGTAGCTTCATGATGGAATGCAGATCTAGAAGGGTTTCTGATACCAAAGTGTATGTCTCACTCTCACCCATACGGCAATTTATATAACTCTGGCAATGATCATTGATTTTGATCTAGAAATCCTGACAATATATATAACTAGACTTGGTACCAATTGTTCATGTTCATGAGACATTTAATTGAAATCTGACCAGTGGCTAAAGAGAACAATCCCAAACAAACTGTGATATCCTGACAGACAGACATCCAACACAAAATCAGCTGTGGGTGGGAAACATGATAAATAACTAGATTATCATCCCGGCTAAGCCCCTGCTTGTCATGCTATTTTCTTCCAACAAATAGCCTGCCTCAATATCCTAGTGGCAGAACGTCCACACTGAGTGCAAGAGGATCTGGTTTTGATCCTAGTGGTAGAATATCAGCACTAAATGCAAGAGGTCCTGGGTTTGATCCAAGTCTGTGACATATGAAAGTTGTTAAAAATGGTACTGGTATATGTCACTTGCTAGAAGCTCAGCATAATAAGTTCCAGGTAACAGTGTCAGGATAATGTGACATGGTGTTCTACATATGACTGAAATGCTGCTGTCCAGCAGAACTATAATTATTTAGGCAAGAAATCTGATGTTGGCGACTACAATCAACGGAATGGCAAATTTAACCCTACAGACAATGACAAACTTCTCAGCTTGACTTAAAGTCATCATCATTATTTTTAATAATACAATATGTCATCTACTTACTGCCGAGAAGAGAAGGGCCCCAAGCGATGCATATGCCAAGCTTGCATACTGAAATAACAACAAATAAAATAAGAAAACAAGACTGCGTTCAATAAACGCTTATGCCCCCATGGAAGCCTTGCCCATAAAAAGCGAAGTCAATCAGGGGCCATAATTCTGTAATAATGTTGGATAGTGTTACATGGCTTTGATAATGTAAGGGGCTTATGATAGTAAACAAGTATGCCAAGCTTTAAGTCAACACCACGATGGACATGATGTAAAACTAACCTGTCAATTTGGGTTAACCAAGAATTAGACGCTTAATAAGTCTAAGTCCAAAATTAGGTCAATGTGAAGGTCAAAATGAGGTTAGGTGATATAGGTGTGTGGAGAATGTTCAAATACAACAACCATGCAAGTATAAAAGCTTTGTAGCCAGCCATATTAATGCTGGAAGAAACCGTCAATTTGGGTTAACCAAGAATTTGGCCCTCCAATAAGTCTAAGTCCAAGTAAGGTCAAGGTGAAGGTCAAGTGGTGTCAAATGATACAGGTGTGTGGAGAGTGTTCATTTACAACATCCATGCAAGTATGGAAGCTTTGTAGCAAGCCATAATAATGCTAGAAGAAACGGTCAATTTGGGTTAACCAGGAATTTGACCCTTCAATAAGCCTAAGTCCAAAATTAAGTCAAGGTGAAGGTCAAAATGGGGTCAGGTGATACAGGCGTGTAGAGAGTGTTCATATACAACATCCATGCAAGTATGGAAGCTTTGTAGCAAGCTATATTAATGCTAGAAGAAACGGTCAATTTGGGTTAACCAAGAATTTGGCCCTCCAATAAGTCTAAGTCCAAATTAGGTCAAGGTGAAGGTCGAAATGGCGTCAAATGATGCAGGTGTGTGGAGAGTGTTCATATACAACATCCATGCAAGTATGGAAGCTTTGTAGCAAGCCATAATAATGGTAGAAGAAACGGTCAATTTGGGTTAACCAGGAATTTGACCCTTCAATAAGTCCAAGTCCAAAATTAAGTCAAGGTGAAGGTCAAAATGGGGTCAGGTGATACAGGCGTGTAGAGAGTGTTCATATACAACATCCATGCAAGTATAAAAGCTTTGTAGCAAGCAATAATGATGCTAGAAGAAACGGTCAATTTGGGTTAACCAAGAATTTAGCCCTTCAATAAGTCTAAGTCCAAAATTAGGTCAAGGTGAAGGTCAAAATGAGGTTAGGTGATACAGGCGTGTGGAGAGTGTTCATATACAACATCCATGCAAGTATGGAAGCTTTGTAGCAAGCCATAATAATGCTAGAAGAAACTGTCAATTTGGGTTAACCAGGACGGACGGACGGACGGACGGACGGACGGACGGACGGACAGGTGAATCACTATATGCCTCCCCATCTATCGATAGGGGGGCATAAAAAAGATATATATACCAGTAATAAAAGAAAATAAGACAAGTCTTTTAGAGTGCATTCACCAAATATAATGTATAGAAAATATTTTGTAAGGCCTGAAATAAAATATTCTTTGTTTCCCTTCCACTACATATCCGAAAAAAATCTTATTGCCCAAATTGAAATAAATATATATCTTTTTAATGAAATATTATAGATGACAAGTAATTAAGAATTGCAAGCAATACAGAAGTCCCCTACCGGTTTTAAGCCATTTTCAATGTTTCTGTTGCCATAGCAACCACAATTTTGGTCGGAATCAAAATATGTTTGGACGTGCATTATCAACTTATTGTCCCCTATCCAGATACCAAGTTTCATAAACCAGATTTTTTGACGGAATGACGGACGGACGGACGGACTGACAGACGGAGGACAAACTTATAGTCCCCTCCGGTCAAAAACCGGTTGGGGACTAAAAAGGTTATTTTATTGTTTCGGGCTTGTTTCCTACTAGTAAGTTTTGTAGGTATTTTAAATTTAAGATTGTTGGTTTTCACCTTATAGTTGTTTTTGGACTAGGCTCATAATACAGCCTCGTCATTGGTCAGTAAAATAATTAATCAGAGGCCTAAATTTATCCAATGCTTACAAGACTCTGGATGATGGCATAATTATATCAAATACTTACACGACTCTGGATGATTGCACAGAGGATCCCGAAACAGAAGAGAACGATCAGGAATACAAACAGAATACCTCCCATCATGGTGAAATCCCACTGCAATCATAGAAATAAAATTGGTCGTGATCACATCATCACATCATCATGCTGTGTATAGATGCCTTATTCCGATCATTATAAGACTGAACCTTAGTCATAAACTCAAAATTTGTAAAATTGTTGGGACAACTTTGCACAAAAAACACCATACATTTACATGATATGTATACTAGGCCTAGTTTAAACAGATTCTCACAAACTTTGTTTGTTTGCTTATTTTGGGTTTAACGCCGTATCTCAAATTTCTTTCAGTTATAAAAGGCAGCCATTTTCCCATAAGTTTTCCTGGACTGTTACTAACTTACCTTTCAATAAGGAACTATCAACTTCGCAACATGTAGAGGAAAATTGACATTTTTTTCATGGAAGGGTCCAGTGTCACACGTTGGAATCAAACCTAGATTGTCTCGTTACAAATCCAGCACACTGGATGGAAATGGCAAGTAACCGAATATATTATCCGTAAATGTAAAAATGTGTAAGTGAAATTTCACCTTACCTTAGTTTGGAATGCAAAGATGGTCAATCCAAGCGACACAACCTATAAGTAGGAATCAGAATAAATACATAGATAAACTGAGGCATCTGCTTTATTATTCACTATCCTCCAAAAATCTAACATGACCGAAGTTAACATTCATCAGGGGGCATTACCCGTATGGTGGCAATAAAGAATAACAATAAACCTACAAGGATCCACTCTCTGACATAGTAAGTGAGTAAATCTTATTATCTTCTAATTTTTGCCAAACTAGGATGTTACGGAGCACTAAACTATCATACAGAGTATTGAAATATCAAAACAATAAGACTGCAAGAATTTTTAAAACAAACAGCCAAATTTGTGCATAGTAACAGAAGAGGCAATACCCGAACCTCCAAAGAACGACATATCTGTCGAGAAACACAATTTTCTATTTATGCATAGGTTGTACTGTAATACTGAAATTAAAATGTAACACGTACCGCTGTAATTCCAGCAGCCATGAGAACAGCATCAGTATCATAATGACTGAAATACACATATAAACATCAGATACAGCAAGTCAACATCAGATACAGTAAGTCAACATCAGATACGGCAAGTCAACATCAGATACAGCAAGTCAACATCAGATACAGTAAGTCGACATCAGATACAGTAAGTCGACATCAGTAAGTCAACATCAGATACAGTAAGTCGACATCGGATACAGTAAGTCGACATCAGATACAGTAAGTCGACATCGGATACAGTAAGTCAACATCAGATACAGTAAGTCAACATCAGATACAGCAAGTCAACTTTAGATACAGTAAGTCAACATCAGATGCAGTAAGTCAACATCGGATACAGTAAGTCGACATCGGATACAGTAAGTCGACATCGGATACAGTAAGTCAACATCGGATACAGCAAGTCAACATCGGATACAGCAAGTCAACATCGGATATAGCAAGTCAACATCGGATATAGCAAGTCAACATCAGATGCAGTAAGTCAATATCGGATACAGTAAGTCAATAAGAAACATATAACATTTATTCATTATTATGATCTTCCTTGTGAAGGGCAGGGGCACCCTGAAACATGATTATACCGTAGTATGTGCCTATGAATCACTACATGAATTTATATTTTACGTTTCGGTTAAATGTTTTGTTCCCTTTCTCGTGCAGTTTCTGCACTTTAGATAAAATTAGTGCACTTGGGTTCGATTTCAGGGATTGGCAAATTATATTCTTACGTAACAATTGATATGGTCTTTTCCTCCACATGTGGAGTAGTTGTCAGCTGCTAGCAGGAGTATAGGTTAGTACTGCTTGATAATCTAAATCCTGAGAAACTGGTTAGATCCACTGTCCATCATAATTATACACTGCCCACCAAAAATAAGTATACATATGTTATTTCCCCATTTACTTATCTGTAATAACACTATTCGCAAAACAGTGAAACAACAATATTTTTGAAGAAAATTAATATTTTTGTTATTAAATGTAAAGACCATACATTGATTGGTACCCTAAGTGCAAAATATAAAGTTTCTTTGTCCCACTTGAACGGTTACTTTTTCACAAAAAGATGGAAAGTTTAGCCTTTTGGATCTTATGGTTATTCTTATCAGAACTTCTTCATCTTTACTTCACAAAAAGATGGAAAGTTTAGCCTTTTGGATCTTATAGTTATTCTTATCAGAACTTCTTCATCTTTATTTCTGTCTATTTTTATACTCATATAGTAACTGTAATTTCTGAAACTAGTATAATTGTAACAGTATGATCAACAGATATTGAATAATTTAACCAAGTATAATTTTGCGATAATTATTTACTGTATACTTATTTTTGGTGGGCACTGTACGTATGCATGTGACGCATCATGGACAGCTTCTGGTACAGCTAATCATAAACATCAAGGTATTTGTCCACAACTACACAGTCACTATGGTGCATACATATACCAAGATACAATAGAGTCCAAACCATGGAAGGTATTTGTCCACAACTACACAGTCACCATGGTGCATACATATACCAAGATACAATAGAGTCCAAACCATGGAAGGTATTTGTCCACAACTACACAGTCACCATGGTGCATACATATACCAAGATACAATAGAGTCCAAACCATGGAAGGTATTTGTCCACAACTACACAGTCACCATGGTGCATACATATACCAAGATACAATAGAGTCCAAACCATGGAAGGTATTTGTCCACAACTACACAGTCACCATGGTGCATACATATGCCAAGATATAATAGAGTCCAAACCATGGAAGGTATTTGTCCACAACTACACAGTCACCATGGTGCATACATATACCAAGATACAATAGAGTCCAAACCATGGAAGGTATTTGTCCACAACTACACAGTCACCATGGTGCATACATATGCCAAGATACAATAGAGTCCAAACCATGGAAGGTATTTGTCCACAACTACGCAGTCACCATGGTGCATACATATGCCAAGATACAATAGAGTCAAAACCATGGAAGGTATTTGTCCATAACTCCAGTCACCATGGTGCATACATATACCAAGATACAATAGAGTCCAAACCATGGAAGGTATTTGTCCACAACTACACAGTCACCATGGTGCATACATATACCAAGATATGATATAATAGAGTCCAAACCATGGAAGGTATTTTTTCACAACTCCAGTCACCATGGTGCATACATATACCAAGATACAATAGAGTCCAAACCATGGAAGGTATTTGTCCACAACTACACAGTCACCATGGTGCATACATATACCAAGATACAATAGAGTCCAAACCATGGAAGGTATTTGTCCACAACTACACAGTCACCATGGTGCATACATATACCAAGATATAATAGAGTCCAAACCATGGAAGGTATTTGTCCACAACTACGCAGTCACCATGGTGCATACATATACCAAGATATAATAGAGTCCAAACCATGGAAGGTATTTGTCCACAACTACACAGTCACCATGGTGCATACATATGCCAAGATACAATAGAGTCCAAACCATGGAAGGTATTTGTCCACAAGATATATGATGTTATGGTGTTGCTAGTGGAGTATAATAATAAAAGGACCAAAGAATCTGAAACAAATGTTGAATTCTTATCCTACCTTGATACTACACCAAGCATGAATGCCTCCAATATTGTCTGAAATGTAAAGACAAGACGGGATTAATTCATAATTCTTCTACATGATCTTGCATTATGAACGACCAATGACAAAATATTGCCATGATTGCATTATAAATTATGCATCATATACAGTATACTCAAAGTCTAAACTTATTATTAGCAACAACACTAAACCATGTTTTCAATACTTGATCCGAACGAGATGTTCAGTGTGACATTAATGCCTAATAAGACCTTGAATCTCCAGTGGCCCCATTTTCAATCCAATGCTTCCTCTTCATGAAAGCTACATTATATGTATAGCAAGTGTCCTCACGATATGTCATTCCTAACTGAAGTTATTGACAGAGTAGAAATGTTTTTTCTATTTACACCAGTAGTAACAACAACCTCCCAACAATCATATATAATTAAATTCAATACATAAGTAAACTTACAAACAATCCAAGAAGGATGAAATTGGTTGGGAAACTTCTGCGTACATTAGGACAGCAAGCCAGAGCAATCAGGAGAACAAAAGTCAATACCCTGCAATATACACGATACAACACAATGGTATTTTATCACATAACCGACAGTCCAGCAGTGCCGTAATTATCGTTAGGCACTCCCAGAGCGTGCAATAAATATTTAAATTAGTCTGATGCGACATGAGCCAATCCATACCTTGATCGACTCATGACATCAGGATAATACCAACGTCGTCATGACGTCGCGCTCATTGTACCGCTTAATTTTGTCTAAAACCTATGCGGCGTACATCATCATTTTGAATGATAATGAGCGTTCTCTGATAAATAGAATCCTACATTTGTTCTTAATACATACGAGTTTTATTAAACTCGTCGACAAAAACAATATGACACTCGATTAATAAAACTCGTATGTAATGAGTACTCATGCAAGATCCTCAATATACACATCATTCAACTTAGGTTACCAACTCACCCTCAAACTTAAATTCTTCTGAATGATAATGATGAACCCATCGTTCTTAGAGGCAAGTCATCTGCGGTCTAATTGTTTGAGCATCTGCATTATTATCAAGTCAATTATAATTTCAGCGATAGATACAGTTTTCATTGCAATTTGACTTTAACATGACAAAAATGACATCAAAATGTTCATGGTGAATATAGATGATATGTGTAAATAATGGAGCACTTCGGGCAACGTTTCCATGGCTACATTTAATGGGTCCGTGACGACACAATATTTTACCCAATCATTTTACATGAACTTCAATTTCAAATGAAAGTAGAAAATGATAAAGCTTTCAGCAGTGTCAAGTTGCACAGGCTGTCCTTGAATGACTGGGGTACCTTGAAACTTCTTTAAAGTGACATGATGAAACTAATGTATGCTATTTTCATTACAAATGTCAAAATACAGAATTACATCATTCCTATGATTTGATATTCTGAACAGTGAGAGAAAGATTTTTATTTCTTTGAAATTAAAATATATTGAAGAGAAATTATATGTTTTAGTCAGTTGACCTTGACTAAGGTTTGAATAAGATAAATTCAACCTATACGTACATGGCGACTATCATTAACCATGGATTAGCCATTGAAAACTCCTTGGCTGCTGGCCTGAAAAAAATAAACAATTTCAAAAGCTCAATGATACATACCAAGGTTCATATGCATACATATTCATAACATGCCATTTTATTAGCTGCAAACACATTATCAGCATCATTTGAGCAACATTTTTGGAGTTGTTTCAGTGACGCAGTTGATATGGTTGCGGTCACTTCAGTGCTATGTGCTGTAGCCTTTGGGGTCGTAGGTTAAAATCCCACCCACATACAATTTTTACATATATATTAGTTTTTATCGAGTCCACAAGAGTTTTCCTTACATTTGTTTAATAGTGAATAAAGCAGCAATTCTGCTTTTGAACAGGACAGGTGTTACAATACATTTACAACATCTCATTTCTTTCCACTCAAAGCAGATGTAAAGGGTAAAAGCAACATTTTCTACAAGAGGGCCCAAAGGGCTCTTGGTCGCTCACCTGTCATAGTAGTTCATGCCAGTTCATGAAGGCCCCTTAGTGGTAATCAAGTAATGCAGCCTCTATAGCATGTACAAGGCCCCTTAATGGTAATCAAGTAAATGCAGACTCTATTGCATGTACAAGTTTTTCATATTTGTCTTAACAAGTGACCTTGTAATTTACATAACATCGACCTATATAGAAGTTTAAGCCAAGTTTTGTCTATGATTTGACCTAATGACCTAGTTTTTGACCCCAGAAAACCCAATATCAAACTTGGCCTAGATTTTGTTGAGATGATCATTGTGACCTGTTTCATAAAGATTAGGTCAAAATTGTGACCTCTGGTGACTACGTAAGGTTTTTCTATTATTTGACCTTGTGACCTATTTTTTACCCCGGAAGACCCAATATCAAACTTGACCAAGATTTTGTTGAGATGATCATTTTCACTGAGTTTCATAACAATTAGGTCAAAATTGTTATCTCTAGAGTCTATTCAAGGTTTTTCTATTTGACCTTGTCACCTAGTTTTTTACCCTGGATAACCCAATATAATACTTGACCTAGACTTTGTTGAGATGATCATCGTGACCAAGTTTCATAATGATAAGGCTGAAACTGTGACCTCTAGTATCTATGCAAACAAATTGTGGACAGACAACGGACGGACGAAGAGTGATCACAAAAGCTCACACTGTCACTTTGTGACAGGTGAGCTAAAAACAAAATTACATGAAGGATGTTTATAAAACAAGACTGCGTTCAATAAACGCTTATGCCCCCTGTGGAAGCCTGGTCTATAAATAAGTCCAAAATTAGGTCAAGGTGAAGGTCAAAATGGGGTTAGGTGATACAGGTGTGTGGAGAGTGTTCATATACAACATCCATGCAAGTATAAAAGCTTTGTAGCAAGCCATATTAATGCTAGAAGAAACGGTCAATTTGGGTTAACCAGGACAGACGGACGAACGGACGGACGAATGGACGGACGGACAGGTGAATCACTATATGCCTCCCGTTCTATCGATACGGGGGCATAAAAATTACAAATCATAAAAATGGAACATGCAGACACTATGTACAACTTCCTCAGGTAGCTTCACTTTACATTAATTATTCACAATATAAATTCTGGTCATCAATGGCCAGCTTAATAATTTGTTTTCCAGACAGGCTCAGGAAATGTTGACACCAAAGACACCAAGCGGTAGAAACTTTTTATCACATTACCATAGTAATAAATATAAGCCGACGATGTTAGATTTTAATACCAAAATCGCTGGTGACGTCTTCACTTGTTATCACACATTTTTGGAGAACAATGCTCAGCAACATGTTACTAGTGTCATATAAATGATAAGGGTATTTATTTGATCATACATACAGTACAACCTCTGTAGAGCAACATCATTTAGGTACTGCAAATATTAGCTGTTGTTTGGAGATTACATAAAAGAAATTTTGAAGGTGTTGTTATTTAGAGGTTTTTGCTCTACAGATGGCCTGGAGGGGTTGTACTGTAATTTAAAATACTTACACATAGATAAAAATGGCCATGATTGCCATGGTAACAGCAATCTGAGACATCAAGATCGCATACACTTTCTTAATGAATCCTGTAAATATTACAATTCATACTGATAATATATAAACAGTAACACACAAATATTTACAATGCACCAGAACTATTAAAGCATATTAGATCAGTATGAGAGAAAGGTACAATGATAATCAGGGCTTTCACCCGCCTTCAAAAGTTTCATTGTCAAGGGTCATCAAAATATTGCAAGAAGATTTATATCATAAGTATAGTGACTCTTCATCTTTTTCAAGAGTCAAAACTGGAATTTAGCCAAATTGAGTCCAAATTCAGTTTCAAAAGTCAAAATGAAATCCCTGTATGATGATAATTTTCATCAACCCAAGATGTACCAAATGCATGATATCTAATGTAAGTATGGATTAAGGCATCTCTAAGGTAAAAATCTATAATATGTAGGTCATACAAAAGAAACAAGTGGCCAAGATGGACCATGGTACCTATAGGGATGACTCCTGTACAGTTTGCGGTAAACATCCAATTGTTTCTTAGGAGGAGATGCCATTTAAAGAGTTTACACTCAGGACTTATTATTGTACCCAGACCAAAGTATGCAGCAGAATACTTTTGATTTTTTCATGGTATTTGATGGCTGACCACGATAAAACATAGTTGACTATCAAAAACCACGGTGACCACGGAGGACCATGGTCATCCTTTCGCCTGGGATTGGTCGGATTTCAACGAAACTTTGCATGACTTGCCAGAACCAAGTGTTGTTGTAAATGTCCTCCACAAAGTTTGATCAGATAAATTTTAAGGAGTTATGGCCATTTGTTTTTTTAGTTTTTAAACATATAAATTTTGTGCGCTTTTGCACACTTGCAGACTTCCGAATATTAGCCCTTGCATTTTTCAAGCTTGTTGAAGCATACATTTTGGTTTGGGATTCTTTCCTTTTCTCTTTTGAAATACAATTTTTCTAAGTTATTTTCATGTAAAAAATAATCTAAGAAAATGGACTCTAAAATAGTATTTTCCATGTTTGTCCAGCATCTAAAATTTCTAAGTTCCAATGTCCATGCTGTCTGATAAAATTCCAGGGTTTTCCAGACTTTTACCAGAGTTGTCCACCCTTTTACCCTACTTGTCCAGCCTTTTCCAGCAAGACAAAAAGTACCGCATTTCAAGATTGAAAACATGGAAGGTTGGTCATTTACCAGGAATTACCATGGATTTCCTTGCTATACCAGGGATTACCAGCCTATTTTCCAGCGTCACCCTGGTAAATGTACAGCCGGGTAAGGAGATGTCATTTTACGAAATGTTCACGTACAATGCACAACGAATGGGGCATAACAGACACTGAAAGCCCAACCATCAGAAAAGCTTTAAAAACCTCCTAAGCACAACTAAAAAGCCATCACATATAAAACAAGCTGACTTTTACGATAATATTGTTGGAAAGTAAAATGAAACTAATATCCATCATTAATAAGTGTGTTACATACCATGTCTAATCTCTTTATCAGAGAATCCAGAAAATTCAGAGGCAAAGTTTGATTCCTCGTCATACATTTTGTCTGAAAGAGAAACAGGATTATTACGATCTTATGAACAGGAATAAATCTATATATTCAGAGGAACAAATAAGGTTTTAGGCAATTGGGTATTTTACCCCCAAGTTTCAATTTTATTTGGGTTTTGACAAATTTTAATTGGGTATTTTATAAAACTAATTGGGTAATTGGTCTTTTATGTACTATTTTTCACCATAACACCATTTTCTATTTGCTTTTTCTTACCCCCTCCTCTCAAAATCTATTGGGTTTTTAAGAAAATTAATTGGGTAATTACCCCAATACGCAGCTTATCTGTAGCTCTGTATATTAATTACCATCCTGATTGTCTATAGTGCTCATAGCAATATGTGGAGTGATCACAAAGCTTTAAAACAAATGCTATGAAATGAAGATATATAGTGAAATGAATTAGAAAATTTGTATGCATGTTACCAAACATATTCTCTCTCTACGAGGGCCATTCAAAAATATGTAGATAACATTGTTTGTTTGATTATCTATCATCTGATTTTCATCAAATTTGGTAGACATAATTTCCTATCATTAATAAACTAGAGCCATATGGTAAAAAAGAAAAATATACGTAATATTCTAAAATATTGTAGTTATAGCAACGCAAGATTGAGCACATGGGGCAACCTGTCGATTTGTCCTGTCGAAAATTTGTGTTGATAGCTTTGCATCATCACTTTTCGTTCACAGTGGTAAAACCTGTCAACAATTTCGGTGTGTATCCTGTCAACAATTTCTGTGTGTATCCTTTGATACTATGCAGTCATATATTTCAAATTATGACGTTGCATTCAAAACCATCATGGAGGTCTTGGTTATTAAACCAAGCCACTCTTTTACTGGCAGTACGAAAACAAGATGTAATTGAAACCACGGGGCAACGCGATTAAGGGTAAAATTGTGTTTGGCACTTTGATAAACGCAAATATTAACTTGATTAATCTTAGAAAATGGGTTATTTCACCAAGACAATGTATTGGAACATCGTGTTAAAAAAACAGCTCTGGTGTTGGATAATTTTTTACTTTACCAACTCAAACATAGTCTCTACATTCCAAATTTGGCCTTTATAACGTCACGGTGTTTCCTATGGTATAGCCTCTGTATGTGGTGTTAAGATTTGCAACAAAAGATTAAATTATGTATCTTAATACATCCTATTTCGTTCAGTATAGTCCCGCATGGTACATGCATGATTATAAAGTATGGGGTTATTGATCGAGTTGTATTTAGTGTATTATGCGGAGTATTTAGAAAAGTGTTGAAGCTACCAAATCTGATGACGTCAACAACAACGACATCGGGACTTGCCCTGTGGTCGCTATGGGTACAATCTAAAGAGCAAGTTCCTCGCTTAACTGTCAAGCCAATTTCTATGAAACGTTGGAATTTAGACAAATAAAGATGCAGCTACAGCATACTCATGATTTGTTTATTTATCTTGCAAAATAAACTAGCAAATTGATATGTCTACGTATTTTTTTAATGACCCTCATAATTTGCCATACTTCATAAAAATACAACCATTATTTGCTATTGAGTTTATATTAGCTTTTTTCAACCTTGGTGACTCCTGCAAATTTTTTTTATACATATAGTCCCTTTTCACCTTTCAATACGGGAAACATCCACTGTGATTATATATTGTGAAATATGCCAACTTCCATCAAATTCACCCAACATGATGTTAAAGCATTGGACAGTCGTTGATTAAAACATATTGTATTTGATGTTCATTTAGAGAAAAGCAATTTCTATCCCAATTAAGTTTGGGACTAGATGTGGTGACACTGGTGAATATGTAAACAGTAAAATAAGAACTTAGGTCACGCTTTTGTTTGAATTTATATTTTAGCCTATCTTAGACACAAACACACGATTATAAATGAGCAATATTTCGTGTTATCGTGTCTTTGTTCTTTGACTTTATAGGACACCAATACGAAGATTTCATACCCGCAGACACAAAACACTACAAGAGAAGACTTTGTGTGTTCGCCTAGCAAAATATCGTTATATTGCCTTCAATATTACGTGTGTTTGTGTATTCGCCCTCTCAAGTCGAAGGCAAAGACAAAATAAATTTATTGTGTATTTGTGTTGTCGTGCTTCGACATTTGGGGGCAAACACACAAAGATAGGAAATGGCAGAAATCAGCCACTATACATTGCATGATATCATTAGCCACAGTCACTATAGTCAATGTTACCTACCGTTGCATGAAGTTTCGGCAACATGATAATGTAGAGAATCTGTCGAGAAACAGGCGCGCCATTGATGCGATTTCCGGAAAAAAACATAAAATGGCATCGAGGGCCTGTGGTCGAGAAAGGGCCCTCCAGTGAAAATTGCAAGCTTAGATAATATATATAATTCAATCATCAATGCAGGTTTTCACAGATGCAATTGGCGCAAATGTATCACAGTAATGACATTTTGACATAAACTTACGGCACGGAGATGTACTTACACAGCAATGAAGAAATTAGGGCAATATCCGGTCATATTCCCCTATCCTGGCCGCCATTATGTTCATTCCGTGAACGTTGCTTTTATTTATGTCATTTTTTCGAGGCATTTACATTAACATGCTTATAAACCATATATTTAGCCGATATTTAGTGTTTGTTAAGTAAATTGTGGCAAAACCAAGAGTTTAGTGCACGGAATGAACACAATGGCGGCCATGACAGGGGAAGAGATAGGATATTGCCGAAATTAGTACTACGTACATGTATATCATCATCATATCTATATATACATTGCGGCATTATGACTATGAGTAGTAGTCTATCCGAAAATTTTAATGTCCGAACTTACCACTGTTTTCTATGAAGTCATTCTGGGGCAATGAGTCTATGTCATTGAAATATTATGCACTTATATTTATCATTAAACAATATTTTAAATTTAAGTATTAAAACACTTACGTGTTTGCGGTTAATTAGCGCTTTAAAAAGAAATATATGCTCCACTTTGTTGTTGTTGTTGTTTCGCAATCAATCAATTTTCGGAACGCTTTGGTCCATTAAAACGGAATTGTTTGGCCTTTAGCGACGATGAAATTGCAAAGGGAAATAACTGAAAGGAAGTTGATTGTCTCCCTTATAAGTTTCTGTTGAGGTGGCCGTATTTACTAATAAGTATGAATTTTGCCTTATTTTGATGCCCATTCAATGAAATTACTATGTCCTATGTATAAGTAAGTTCGTTGCCGTTTCCTACACGTCATACTGACCTACAAAATCTGTTCAGACTATTCACACTTAGTTTGTTATTCAGACTTTCAGTCACTCAGTCAGTGACACTGGCTAGGATCAGGGTGGGTGGGGCCAGTTCTTGTCATAAATGTCAAATATTGATCATATGCCATCATTTTTTTACTTCTATATAAGCTTAGGATTCGTTCGACTAGGTGACCCGCTACCAGTATTATATATGTGGATTCTTATTCTATGCGAGCTTCCATTCTCGATATCGAAATTATAAAGCCCGTTTTCCGGAAGGAAGTGACTATTCTTACGGGCCCGTAAGAATAGCCTCTCAGGCTATTCATACGGCTCTCCCATAAGAATAGCGATACCGCCCGCGAATGACTATTCTTACGGCTGTTTTATTTAAATATACCGATCTCCTTTAAGTAATGTTCGATCTGTACCTTAACAATTGAATGTTAATTAACATTTGGTGTTAAATTATCGCTCCTACGATGTATAATAAAAACAGTGACTTACTTTGAATGTATATGACCGGAACTCGATCTCTGCCTCCATGAATACAACTGTAACACGTTCAAAGTCTTCCGAAGACGAGGATTTTTCTCCAATCACGAAATTGAGGAGGAAGTCGTAGTGGTTATTATAGTGATAAAGTGTATATTTTCCGTTTAGATTATATGCACCAACTACACAGTTGCTCAAAATCTAGGAATTTTAAAATTTACTCTTCCACGCGTCATACGACGAATTTACTGTTTGCTATTTATCTATCTTCGTGGAACAGACTTCTGACTAGGAATTTAACACCTAAAGTTAATTAACATTCTTTTGTTAAGGTACAGGTCGAAAATTACCTGTAACTTCTTTACTCAAAGTTACAGTACAATGATAATGACAATATTACGAAGAAGATTAATTATCCCATATTATTTCAAAGACATCAATCATTTCTGTCCTGTTCCCCGGTTGACTTTATACAAGTTATACAAAGGAATTCCAAATACGAAAGGACTCATCGAACTTGAATTTTTTGATACGTGTGTTCATTCATTTTTAAAAAAATGTCAATAAATACGTTTAGAATATAAAAGGTAATTATATATTCATTAAATAAATGCGTATGAAACTGCCGTAAGAATAGCCACTCGAGGCTGTTTCACTATTCTTACGGGCCTGTAAGAATAGCCACTGCCTTTCCGGAATCCGAAATTTAACAGTCTGGGGGATAGCAGGCAATAGGCCGAATAGCGGGAGTGGATATAATTATTTTTGTTTCAACATTTAAACGTGACAAACGTATAAAACAATTATTGTATATTATCATTTAACATCTTTGTTTTTAAACTTTAGCAAGAATTATCCTAAAATATGCTTTATATTTCAAATATTGTATTTTGATATTTTTGCACTGCCGCTTCCGTAGCTCGATACCGAAGGTGAGAAAATATACACATTTTTCAAGTTAAACATATTATTTAGGCAAAAAATATTTTCAGCGAGGTTGTAAAATAGTGTTGTCATTGTGTTCTATAGTAAGACTTTTAACAAATTCTTATCAGGGCCCCCACTACCGCTCGCCAATTTAGCCATTTGCTAGAGATTGGCGAATTTGGCTACAACTTTTGCTAATTGGCGAAAATGTTGGCGAACGCATAAGTTATCATTTGGCTAAAATAAATCGCGATTATTGTACCTGGTTGCTCTATACATAAATGCATTGCCCCCCCTCCCCCTGACGTATATTCAGAATATCTCGCACATTGTTGCTCAATTAATTTTGTAATCCTGGAAAACGGGTTTTAACCTGTAATGTCGATATGGTGAACTATTTCAGTGTAATCAATATCTAGCGAGATTTCAACCTGACATCTGCAATGCGTTCAAGGACGACAAGGAGCATTATGTGACAAAATGTTTGGTACCTGTGATTCGTTAATGCTACTGGCTAGCAAGCAGTTTTTATATTTGTCACTTTTTGGTACTTTTAACGTTACACAGTGTGCGGTGATGGAGCCACAAAGGGGCCACTATTTAAGGCTGTTAATTGGATGAAGAGTAGCAGTAGCCCACATTTTGCATTTAATTACTAATAATCTTTTATTTCTCCTTACTGAGTCTCTCAACGAAGAGAAATAAACTCCTTTTCAGGCCTAGACACTTACTATTTTGGCCACTGGTCCGACAGGGTAAACGCGCCAAATTCGTAAATAGTACAGTTACTGGTCCTCCAGAACTTTCACTGGTCCTTCTGGATTTTCACTGGACTCGGACCAGCGGACCAGTGTTAGTGTCGAGCCTTGCTTTTGGCTAGAAAGGGAAGCAACTCTTCACCTGTCAGTTGCATCGCCAATGGACTGCATCGCCTTCTGTTATGCTTGATAGTGCTTTGCTGCAGATGGTAGACTCTCATCTAGTGTTTGCATTGAAATTCATGATTAACGTCAGATCTGTGTTGAAATCCGAAAAATGCTTCATAGTGCTCCTGCAAGAAGATGAGGACGGCGTGATGGTTTTTACTTACTATTAGATCGAGTTTAATTTTTGCACTATATATTTCAGATACAGAGGTTAGGAATCGATCATGCCATGGATAGAGGGAATTGGGGATGAAGTTACTATTACAGTGTCCATATTTCTTGGCATCTGTGTACTATTGGCTGCATGGATTTCCACTGGTAAAACCTTTTTAGTTTTCTTTGTTCGTATATTATATTCAGCTTAAAACACCATTTCGTAACATTTTTTCAGATAGGTACTTTCAAACTAAAATAACCAATCAATTATCCAATCTTATTATTGGACTAGGACCATTTTCATGCAGAGCTAGGATTTTGTACAAGTGCAATTCTTTGTGTGCCTTACATGCTCTGCTGCAGTCTGTGAATTTAGGATGTTAAACTACTTGCCCACTACTTGCCTGAATCGGTAAAACTGAACAGTTTTCGTATATACTCTGTGCATAATTACTGCAGAAGTTACTTGCCCGAATCCACAATCACTTGTCGCGAACGACCGAACACTTAAGTGCTAATTTATGCAGACTGCTGCTATTTCTGTTGAGTGCTACCTTCCATGTCCCATTTTTATTAGCTCACCTGTGATATAGTGACAGGGTGAGCTTTTATGATCACTCTTCGTCTGTCGTCAGTCCTTGTGTGCGTTCGTCAACAATTCATTCAAACGACTTCTCCTCCTTAACCACATGGCCAATTTTAACCAAACTTCGCAGGCATGTTCCTTGGGTGGTCCTTTCTAAAAATATCTAAAAGAATTATAATCCATGAATTGATTATACTGGGACGCATTCATTGCAATTGAACTGCTAATTATAATTTTGACAGAAATGTTTTATGTTCACATTTTCTGTTGTATTGTTATTTTTTTTGTAAAAACAATGTATCAATCAAATAAAGTTAGTTTATCAGGCAAAAGTTAATGTTTTATCAATTCCGAGTAGATTGTAATATAAAGGTGTCGCTTCGCCGTAATCAATATTGAAGGTCAACATATTTGAAGCTATTATGAAGGTAATAATTTCACGAGCATCAAACTTGCGAATATAACGAAAATTAAACCCTCGCAAATTATTCTGCTTTTACAGTAAATAATTGTAATCCATGCAGAACTCTGGTTTCCATGGCAACCGAAATCAAGGCTCAGTTTAAATATATATGATTTTACTTGATCAATGTGCACAGATGAGCTCTTGTTATCTTCTTAAAAATCAGATCCTAACTAAGATGATCTTAACGAAGGCTAACTTGTTCGCCCAAATGAGGTAAAACATTTGAAACCATGTGTAAATGTTGTGTGCCAGATACAGAATGCTGGTAGTGTTAACATAATAATCCTTTACACATGTAGTTTCACCAATGTTTAGGCTCAATTTATCGACAATTATAAAGTACAATAAAAATGCAAAAATTATACTTCGTAATGCCCTTTTTTATTCAGGAATTCGAGACATACCATTGTTTAGTGTGATAATTGTACAGCTGACAAGAAGACGAGCACGAGAAGGAAACGCTGCAACAGGAGAAACTCCAGCAACCACTTCAGACAATGATAACAGTGAAGATAGGGATGAAGGTTCAATTGATCCTTTAATAACTTTTACTGATACAGTTGATCCTATAATACCCGAGCTGTCAGAAGATTCAGATGAACTAGATGAAGTCAATAATGATTCTGAATTATCTATTGAAAATTTAGGAGCCGGTTCTGTGCAAGGAGACTCTAATGTTAGTGATGTTACAAGATCTCCAAATGAAGTACAGGTTGGTGATTCTGAACAAACTTCTAATGAACCGCCTGTACCTGTTGTGGAAGATCTAAAACCTTCAGAATTGAGGCATAGAAGACTTCAGTTCTTTTCAGGAAGCTCTAAGACATGTTCAGATGAAAGTGAAAATATTCAACCTCCTGAAAATGTCTGTAATCGTGATAATGGACCTGAAGAAAGTGAGAATACATACACTGATACTGGGATAGAATCTGACTCTACAACAAGTCCTTCCCTTGAGAATGTTCCTACCAGTGCTGGTGCTGGACAGGATAATGGTACTGAACGTTTAACTGACAATGTTGGTGAATCTGTACCGGAGACAAGAGATTCTGCAGGGGAAATTAGAGTCAGAATAAAGTTTCTTAATGATACACAACGATTGGTGACTGCACCTCCCAATGAGACAATAGGAAACTTTAGACGGTAAGTTTGTTTCTAATATTTGATCAAATGCACCAGTATAGAACAGAACAAAATGTATTGTCAGAGACGTGTACAAAGTACATCTATAGTCATATACAATTATTGTGAGTCATCATCATTTTATGTGGGGAGCGGTGGTCTAGAGGTAGGGCGCACACTTTGGGATCGAGAGGTCCCAGGTTTGATCCCCATCTGGGCCTTTGCTTAATTTCTCTGAGCAAGAATAACCCACATGCTCCACTCGATCAAGGTGTGAATTGGTACCTGTGAGGGCGGTGTCTGTACATGTTCTATATTGCTTGATTCCTGCCGCAGATCGATTTTGGCTGCACACCCACTAGGAGAGAAATAGTTTCTCCAGGGAGACTCAAACGCAGATTTCCTTAGGTAGCCCAATGACCAGGGGAAGTTAAAATATCAAAGGATGGCAGAACGGCTAAAATGCTGCTCTCGAAAATTGGTAACTTAAGTTTTGTTTAACCTTATTTTATGCTCCTAGACCACTGTAAGGCTGAGACCTTTGATACAGCTAGAACAATTAACCTTGTCGTCTTACCTTCTATTAGCACAATTCACTATTAGCACAATTTATTGCTAATATATTTCTGGTCTTCCTTTTTAGCTCACCTAAGCACAAAGTGCTCAAGGTGAGTTATTGTGATCGCCTATGTCCTTCGTCCATCGTCCGCCGTCAACTATTGGGCTGTTAACACTCTAGAGGTCACAGTTAAACACACTTAATCTTTATAAAACTAAGTCACAATGTTTGTCTCTATGAAATCTAGGTCAAGTTTGTAACTGGGTCATCTTGGGTCAAACACTAGGTCAAATCAAAGAAAAACCTTGTTAACACTCTAGAGGTCACATTTTGACATAATCTTAATGAAACTTGGTCACAATGTGAACCTTTATGAAATCTAGGTCAAGTTCGCAACTGGGTCATCTTGGGTCAAAAACTAGGTCACAGGGTCACATTGAAGAAAAACGTTGTTAACACTCTAGAGGTCACATTTTTACCTTTATGAAATTTGGTCACAATGTTTGCCTCTATGAAATCTAGGCCAAGTTCGTAACTGGGTCATCTGGGGTTAAATCAAAGAAAAATCTTGTTAACACTCTAGAGATCACATTTTTTATACAATTTTAATGAAACTTGGTCACAATGTGTATCTCTATGAACTCTAGGCCAAGTTCGCATTGGGTCATCTGGGGTCAAAAACTAGGTCACAGGTCACATTAAAGAAAACCCATGTTAACACTCTAGAGGCAACATTTTTTACCTAATCTTTATGAAACTTGGTCACAATGTTTGTCTAGAGATGAAATATATGTCAAGTTTGTAACTGGGTCATCTGTGGTCAAAAACTAGGTCACAAGATCACATAAAAGAAAAATATTGTTAATACTCAAATGGTCAAGCTTTTTGCCCAATCTTAATGAAACTTGGTCACAATGTGTATCACTATAAAATTTAGGTCATGTTCACAACGGGGTAACCTTGGTAACCTTAAACTGCTAGTGGGCCAAAGGCCCTCTTGTTATTAGTGTGATTTCTCACAGAAATTGATATTATACTTGTTATATATCTGTCCAGTCCCCCTCTGGATCCGCACTTGGATG
Source organism: Spisula solida (assembly GCA_947247005.1). Taxonomy (NCBI): domain Eukaryota; kingdom Metazoa; phylum Mollusca; class Bivalvia; order Venerida; family Mactridae; genus Spisula; species Spisula solida. The sequence continues at coordinate 33,767,493 of OX365947.1, read as the reverse complement.
TTGAGGTCACTGAGTTCAAGGTCACAGGGACTTTGACATGAAAATTGGTTTCCAATCAATAACTGTAGAACGCTTTGCAGGATCTTCAAACTTAATGTGTGGACTGGTCTTGAGATCCTTATTGATTTTGGTTCCTGTCAAATAATTTTTCGAATAGTTACGCCGTGTGCAGCAGGGGCATTCATGTCGACCTGGCACATCTAGCTGTATATTAAGCTTTTATATGTTGCAATTATTTAACAATCGTTTTTATTTTCAGGAGACATTTTGAAGCAGAACTTTCCGAATCCAAGCTTGTTCGATTTATTTTCAACGGACAGGATCTACGTAATGATGCATCAACTTTACAAAGTTACAATATATGTGATAATAGTGTATTACATTGCCTAGTTTCACAACAACCTGAGCAGACGGATACTCACAATATTGATGAAAACAGTTTCGATATCGGTTTCTTCATGTTTCCATTGTTTGGCCTTTTGCTGGGTATTGTGTGGTATATGAGAATCATGTATCGACAATTCTTTAATGTCACATCAACATTGACTCTTGGAGGAATTACCTTCCTGTTCCTTGCCGCTCTGATGTCATCTGTAAGAGGTCAGAGAGCACATGAACATGTTGAGTGACAGTAATTCATCTGAACTATGAAATTATAAACATCTAGTTGGTGTATTGATACAGATGCTACAGGGGTTCCATTTGACCCAGGAGTAGGATTCTTGACCCTCGAAAATTCCAAAAAGCCACATTTTGATCCTCAAGATTTTGGTTTGAAGGGTCGTTTTCTCTTAAAATCATGGGAGTTTTGCCTGTAAAATGGTAAAACTAAGTCAAAAGTATCAAAATGACCCTTCAGATTCAGAAGCTAGTGGAACCCCTGATCTAATTGGTGTATTGATACAGATACTAGCTCCAGTTAACAGTGACTTCATGTGTTCTATTATACAGATCTATACTATAGAAGGAATGTTGAATTCATATAATCATTGTATTCATTTACAAATTTACAGTTATTACACTTCTATTAGGTTCGAACTCCTTATTATACCCTTATGATACAAAGATTACAGGGGCTATATTGGAGTCATGCTTGAGGTGTTGGTTGGTCAGTTTGTTGATTCATATGGACACCAAATTTTGTTCACATTATTTCTTGGTTACTTTGTTGGATTTCAACAAAACTTTGCAAGACTCGACATCATCCGGCCTATCATTGGCACAACCGTCTGATCAAATTGCAGAAAGTTATTGCCCTTTTGATTTTTTTCCACTTATGATTTCTTTTGACACTTGAATTAGTTACCATTGGCTGGATTTCCATGAAACCTTGGAAGACCGATCAGTACCAATCTAGTTGTGTATATCATCAACACTTTTATGAGAGTTATTGCCCTTTGATTTTTCTCTGTGAACTTTCATCAAATTTGAACTGATCTTCCAGACTTATTGTGCATATCAGTAGCGTGGTATGTAAACATACATATTTATTGCCCTTTGAACTTATATTCAGATTTTGTCTTGTCCATGCTATGTTGCTGTTACTATTAGTGGCATTTCATTGAAGTTTCACAATGTTCAGTAGCTAACATTACTGTGAGAGGCAATATATCTCGGGGGTATTTATCATCCGCGGTAAAAGCTCTAGTTTGTTTTGAAAATAAAACTCATCATACATGTATAACTGGATTGTTTAAAGTTCTGGTTAAATTTACTTCTCTTTAAAAGTTGTTGCAAATGTGTTTAATTGTCGAGTAAATTTACAGACTTTTATTGTGCAAAACACAGTGAGAGGATGTTTTAACCTACTAGTACAAAGTTTTCTGTTAAGTGTAGAATCCATTAACTGTGACTTCCCAATTTAGGGTTATCTTTTCTTAGATGAAATTGGAAAGTTCGCTAAAGCATTTCTGTTCTTAATTAGAAAGTTTTATTTCCCTCTATTCTTTCCCTCTATATAATTATTGGGATTGTTGCTTTCTTAAAGAAATAATAACAGATCTGTTTCGACTTTTTTAGGACATGTTTAGATGAGCCTTGACTAACAAATGCAAATAATTTCTTGGAACTTGTATTATGAACTTATTAATTTTAAGTTATTTATTAAAAACTTGCATAAATAAATTAGTACTCAGGCCCTTCCCCAGACTTTTTTTAAGGCGCTGGGGCAATGCTTGGATTTGTGCTACAGGAAATCGACAAGAATGTCTCCAATGCTTTAGAAGAGAAAAACTGCATTGTTATCCATACTTAAAAGGCTGGATTAAGCACTTTTTACATCATAAAGGCCATAAATCTCTCAAATAACACCATACTGATCCAAAATTATCACACTCATAGTGATTTCAAGACACCATACTAGGATTTAAGGCGCTGGGGGGAAGCCAATTCTGGCTTTAAGGCGCTGGGGTACCACGGCGCCTCCTACCCCTGGGGAAAGGCCTGCTACTTAAAGTTTGCTTGTTTTGTTCAAATGATCTTTTTCACTATGTCTATTTATAACCTTTAATTAAATACTTTTTAAGATAAGTTATTACAATATTACAGTAATAAGCTTCCTAAACAAATTTCATCTACGCAAGAAAGCTTGTAGGTCTGTAATAAAAACAAAGCATATGAGTGGTTTGTTTTGAAACACAATTTTAAGATAGATAGATTGTTCATTAGTTTATACCGGTAATAGGCTGCCTAATTTTTTTCAAATATCAGATTCACCTGAACATTTGAGCATCATTTAATTCAACTACAACTTTGCCATGTATTAAAGTCACTACATTGTATTTTAATATTTCGCCTACAAAGCCTTTTTAAAATTAAAAATTCACAAGAACTATATCATAAAATTAAAATGAAGATATTTTACCAAGAGTCCTATATATTGTATTTAGGTTTACTAATATGTTTACTCTTAAGCAAAGATTCACAGATTTTGTAAGGCTATTTATTCACTGTTGTTGGTGCCCAGTAATGAATGAGTTAATCAAAGGTATAGTACGGAGAATTTGACATGATTCTCAACCTATTAGCATAATTTAACAGCTGATATATTGTCTATATTTATAATCCCGGTTGTAAGTTTCCATAAGCAGGAAGTATCTAGGAAGACACTCGAGGTGTAATACCAACACAAATGACCGATGTATGATTTTCCGTGAGAAATTTGTAATATATTCATGTATAAAGGTCAGGATCAAGTCAAATTCTCTGTGCTACATATGTGTTGCATGTAATTTCTGTGTTGTACTGTGATGTAAGATTTTTTTGTTAAGTTTTGTCTTCATGTCAGTGGCATGGGAACCTATGTTCATTTTGTGGGTGAAAAATTAAAAGTGGCTTGATCCATCCTCAATACTGTGTTTATTGTTAATATAACACCAGGGATGATCAATATATAATGAGAAAATGCTGTAAACTTTGTGATCACTCTTTGTCTGTCGTCTGTCCATCAACAATTTGCTTGTGTAGACACTAGAGGTCACAATTTTGGCCTAACCATTGTGAAACTTGGTCACAATGATCATCTCAACAACATCTAGGTAAAGTTTGATATTGGGTCATTTTGGTTTAAATGACCCTATGTTGTGGCATTGATACATTGTAGTTGAAATTACTACACTTGTGATCATGTCATATACATCTCTATCTCATATTTTCACGACTTCTCCTGAAATCTGTGCTTGATTTAATTAAGCTCTAATATGTGTGCTACTTAGTTATTTTAAATAAGTGCCTTCATACAAACTACCTATACAGCAAGTTTTAATCCAATATCTCGTTACACAAGCTACTGATTCGAAACACATCTTGTAGATATAAAATAATGTCAACAGAGTAGAAAACAAAACTTTAATACATGAATACATAGTTAGTACAATAGCAACATGACACAACAACACATAGTCAAAATATATCATCAGAGTTTGGACAACACACAGAGTATTTACAATGTACATGTATTAGGTGTTACATTTTACTTGTCGAAATGCAGAAAGGAAATGAAATAATGTAGTTAATCGATCAACTACATACACATATAGTGTTGCAGTATAGTTAAAACCAGGCTCCCGACACGATCAACTACATACACATGTAGTATTACCGTAAGCAACAACAAGGATCTAGTTTTCCTTGGATTGAACCAGACACAAGAACATGCACGAAATTTTATTAAAACATGTATGCCCCTCTACTGATAGTCATATACTATAGTCATTTATACCACTATGACCTTGACCTACTAAGTTCACCTCCATACCAAGTTTGCTGCATTTATCAACAACAAAATAACACAAACTTTATAAGCTCACATCATTTACAATGACTTATAGTGTGGCAAAATTGAACAGAAACAAAATTAATATTGCCAGACTTTATACAGAATACATATACTACTCAAAATTTGATAAGGGCCAAGAAATTTTCGATTTAAATATTTTGCAAATTGAATAAGATTGACCAGTAGAATTTTCAAAAACATGATGCTACAACTGCAACATTGTAAACCAATAAAGATTACTTCAAAATTTAATGTCTAAGTGCTGATAAGCCAAACCCCATTAAAATGTTAGTGTTGCATTCAAGCCTCTGTAGTAACGGAATGCGGTCATTTTCTTGACATTTTGGGTCTTACACGATATGGTAATAAAATTTTAATGTTAATCTAGCCAATTTTGTCCCCGCCAATAGGGCTTATCAGTTACCTGGAAAACGACGTCATTTTGGCAATGCGTATCATATGCAAGACATCAAGCTTCGAACTTTAAAAGCAGATAAGATGGTATTTTATTAATAGAACAACGTTTTCTTCATCAGTTAGGTACATTTAACATGAGACGGACATCAAAATCAATTTATTGGCCCTTAGCAAAGTTTGAGTAGTATATATGCACTTTAGTAACAATGGTGGCAATAGTAAGAAGGTAATCCAACATGTGCCAACCTATATACCCATAATTCTTCAAAGGGGGGGAGGGAGTAACGAATCAAATAAATAGTGACTAGGTAATACAAAAGTAAAGACACAATATATGAGTTTTGTATTTTACTGTAATACATTTGATAAGAAAGAGAACTATATGACTATGGGTTGGTCCTTATAATTCAAAACAAATAGCAAGTTGAACTTGCATTACTGAAAAAAAAATTTCACTAGGCCTACTGTAGAGCCAGTATCAATAAAATATATATTTTAATAGATCTATTTTTAATTATTCAAGTTCCTGTGGTAAAACTTACTAGTATTGAAAAAAATTTCATTCGAAGTTTTTGGCTGCTACAACTTTCTCGCATTGTTCAGGAATTGTATTTTTTGTTATTACTTAATGCCTGAGAGTAATGAAGTATACCATTTAACAATCATCAACAATGTGACTTGCATGTATCTTTCATTTGATTTCATAGCTTTTAGCACCATTTTCAGGATTATATATGGCAGTCTGTTGACCTTACCAGTTTTCCTGTTCACATTCTTCCACCAGCAACTGACAACTAGGGAGCACATGACCTTACCCAATGTCACACCCGGAACGCTCGGGTGACAAGCATGTTATGTATCTAGTCAAGTGGGCCTTGCAGGCGTCTAGAAATAGGCCAACAAATGTCCAGATGAAAATAAAAGCATTTCGAAAATATCCTACGTACAGTTGTTTGAATAAAATATAATATACAACAGTAATGTAATGGCATGAAGTAGGCTACAACACAATATTCTCTATAAATAACAGAAGATCACAAATAATGAATAAAATACAACTAGAGCTGTCGCCATTCGGCAGACTAATATATCCCCGCCGGCAAAGGGCCATAATTCTGCCAAAATTCATCGCAGCGCAAATTCCTTTCTTCATGCACATCTATATGTTAAGTTTGTTCATCTGTAAAAGTTGGAGCGAAATCCTGCCCAAACTGTAGGAGAAGTTGCGTCCACAAGAATGTGTCTACGGACAGACAGACAAACTGAATCCAGTATACCCCCCTTACAACTCGTTGTGCGGGGGTATAATAAAATATGTTTGATACACATAACAAATCACAGACACAATATTATTGGTGATGATTAATGAAGAACAACTCTAGTATTATACAGTATTATATATGTACATGTCATGCTGTTGTCTGCCATCAGAAAAGGGATGTGCGTGGAAAGAGTCTCAGAAGCAATCTTACATCCAATTATCTTTTCATAACAGCCTTTATTTGTGTGCTTTTATACCAGTAATAGGATAACTGTATTTTTGGACAAACTGAAATTTAAGGACACCCAATGATCACACAATCTAGCTTAGCATGGCCACAGGAAATTATACAAATAAGTATAGGATAAACAATGAGTATCACTGGTTATGAGATTAAGACGTGAGCTTCAGCGAGCTTCTAATCTCATAACCAGTGATACGAGATGTCTATCCGACTTAGACCACGTGACTGACTAATTTGTACATGTACTGTTATTCATGCACATTAAAGAGTATGTACATTGTATTTCTGACCAGATTATGCAATTTGCTTCAAGCAATAGGATTAAATTCTGCACTTATTACTTAAAACAACAAAGAATCAAAATCACAGGTTATTAAGCTCATAAGTGTTGGATACGGGATTTAGACGATGGCAATACTGCGCTGTGATTGGCTATTTGCGGCTTATAGTGGTCTAATAAAAGGGGGCATATGTAGCTGGAAATTAGACATTTTGTACATACAAGGATATTAAAAAATTCTAATAAACTAGACTCTTTACCCAGTTTTCTAGACTCTATACAGATTTTGTTCTTGTACATGTTTAAAATGATGAGAAATACCAAACTTTGATTCAAAATACACACAGCAACCAATACAACTAAAACAATTGATACATTGTATAGAAGTCCCAACTCCCAAATAGTACAACGGCAATATACAATGCAACAATAAACATCATATATACAATAAATGTAATCTGGTGTAGGCAATAATTTGTGTTACCAATGATGCAATCATAATTTAATAATATATCTTTAGAGTTTAGTCAGAAATTAAATGCTGCACTCGTTCTCATTAAGATAGAGAGCAAGGTTATGAGTAAAAGGTCAACCCTGTGTTATTTTACAAATCCCTTCCATGACTCAATTGTATACTACTGCCCCTTCTTCCAAGACACAACCCCTGTCACCAATCAGGCCGTCCTTATAATTTTTTAGCATTTTCCTGAGCAGTTTCTTTTGTGTCTGAACAGATTTTTAAATCGGGACAACATATTCACCCAAAACTTCCATCAGTGCCACCATAAATCTTTGACCAAGGTCATCAGCTATTACAAGCAAAAAATAAAACCCAAAATCTTCACTGTTAATCATAGTTCATAACAACTACAAACTGGTCCTCAATACACGTAACAAGTAATCATTTATTCAATACAAACTGTAACATTAATAATTCATAACATGTAGTCTAGTGCTACAGAATGCGGCAGCAAAACTGTGTAACACTATGTATATTTTCATTTTTTTATAAGTTTATATTAAAAGCATGTTTTAAATTGAAACTTCTTATTGTTTTCATGTCAATAAATATTCACAAATGAAAAGACAAGGAAATAGAACCTAATTCATGGAAATTAGTTGGAATGTATGAATGTTTTACAATAATTTTAACAGATGTGATCATCTTACATACAAAGACGACCCAGTAGAAAACTAAGAACCTCATACTGATCTTAATCATGACAGCCTTTGAGTTAGATGGTGACATTGTCAAGGACCTTGAAACTACTGAAAACCAATTTACTTTCGCGAATACTAACTTTCACATTTTGCTGATCGTCGGCATATTCATGACTACAAATTTTTGCATTTTTAAGTTTCCCGCAATGTCCTTATTAATTTTTTAGCTCTTTCGCTGCAACTTAATTTTGTGAAACTCTACCACTCGCGAACTCCGCAAAATTAAAGTGCGCAAAATAATTTCTTGGTTTACAGTACATACTTGCTTGAGAAACCTTTCCATAATGCTAAGCTTTACTATTTCGTACCAATCAAGGTTAAAGTCTATTTTAAGACAATTACATCTAAACCAAATCATTGAATGGCAAGTCAACTGTTAACAATGCATCTGTTTACAAGTTAAAGAACAATATCAAGTGTGTCATTTAAACAACCAAAGATTTAATAAACATACAGACTGAGTGTGTGTTACATATTTTTGCCACAAAGGGAAAGTAACAGCCTATAAAAGTGGAATAGAAGAATACAACATCATATAAAATACAGAAATATATAACACTTTGTTCATGATTAATAATATCAATACAAAAGCAAATAGTATGATTAACAGTAACATCAAAATATTGTATGCTGAACCAAGTATTCTCTTTCAGTAACATCAAAATATTGTATGCTGAACCAAGTATTCTCTTAAAGTAACATCAAAATACTGCATGCTGAACCAAGTATTCTCTTAAAGTAACATCAAAATATTGCATGCTGAACCAAGTATTCTCTTAAAGTAACATCAAAATATTGTATGCTGAACCAAGTATTCTCTTAAAGTAACATCAAAATATTGCATGCTGAACCAAGTATTCTCTTTCAGTAACATCAAAATATTGTATGCTGAACCAAGTATTCTCTTAAAGTAACATCAAAATATTGCATGCTGAACCAAGTATTCTCTTTCAGTAACATCAAAATATTGTATGCTGAACCAAGTATTCTCTTAAAGTAACATCAAAATATTGTATGCTGAACCAAGTATTCTCTTAAAGTAACATCAAAATATTGTATGCTGAACCAAGTATTCTCTTAAAGTAACATCAAAATATTGTATGCTGAACCAAGTATTCTCTTAAAGTAACATCAAAATATTGTATGCTGAACCAAGTATTCTCTTAAAGTAACATCAAAATATTGTATGCTGAACCAATATTGTAACAATTCAAACATATATTGAAACAAATACACAGTGCAACAAACCTGTCCACAGAAATCTTGTAACAACAAACAACCTCTCTATAACAACAGTTTGCTGTTTGCAGTGATAGCCTTTCTACAACAACCAAACTATGCATTTCCACGCAGGGTTTTCATTATTGATGTTATAAACGGAAGGAAAAAACAACCAATTTGGCCAGGACCTTTTTTAAAGTATTGTTAATAAAACATCTTATTTTCAAACAAAATCCAAACGCTCGAAGCAAAGTTTCAAACGATATTTTTTATTGGTACATAATGAAACTCCTGCCATGGGAATTTCTACAAAGAGATGCACTGCACATAATCTATTCATATTAGTATCAACATAAACTTTATACCGAAAGCAACGGTAAAACTGTTTTAAATCAAGTATTACAAGATGTGTGCAGTGTGCTTAAAATGTGTAATTTTACCTGCTATAAAAATAGTATATTATTCATTGATGTACATGAGGCAATGAAAGTTAAGGCAGTAATTTTGCTTTAGTTGTAACGTCATACCTAGGATAAAATATATGAATTTTTGTAATAATACTGAAAGTAAATTATAGAACAACAGTCAACAATGGTTTTATCTAAGGTTACACACTGTAAATGCGCGCTATTTTTCGTAAGTAAAAAAATAGCAATATTCAAATCAAATGCCATTCTCATTGTAACCAGTCCAAATGTTGTATTCAAATCAAATGCCATTCTCATTGTAACCAGTCCAAATGTTGTATTCAAGTCAAATGCCATTCTCATTGTAACCAGTCCAAATGTTGTATTCAAGTCAAATGCCATTCTCATTGTAACCAGTCCAAATGTTGTATTCAAATCAAATGCCATTCTCATTGTAACCAGTCCAAGTGTTGTATTCAAATCAAATGCCATTCTCATTGTAACCAGTCCAAATGTTGTATTCAAATCAAATGCCATTCTCATTGTAACCAGTCCAAATGTTGTATTCAAATCAAATGCCATTCTCATTGTAACCAGTCCAAATGTTGTATTCAAGTCAAATGCCATTCTCATTGTAACCAGTCCAAATGTTGTATTCAAATCAAATGCCATTCTCATTGTAACCAGTCTAAATGTTGTAACAGAAACTTCAAACATTTTGGAAAAATATCAAAATCTAACTAATAATACAATTTGAAATACAATCAAACGCACATAAACGTTTTTAATGGTTAAAAACGTAAAAATTTTATTTTAAAAAGTGTTCTGAATCTTTATTAAATCATCATATTAGGAATGAATAATTTCATTTAGAAATCCACATATGGAAGGCTTGCAATAGAAATATATTTATAATGTATATATTTGTAAAATGAATAAAAACATCTGGCAATGACTGTCTTATTGTATGAAATTATTTACCGGCACTCATTAAAGCTTGTGTTTCCATTATTGTACTTTAAGGATGTTTCAACTTCTTAAAATAATAATAACATACCTGATAATTATAGTATGATGGATAATCAGTAAAAATTCATGAGTCGCATTAAATAATTTCACACAATAACATTGAAAACCCTTGTTCAATACATAATAAACAACAACATTTCAAAGAAAAAGGTTAAATCCATACATGATCATCTAGATTCCTATTCTAAGATTAAAATAACATTGTTCAATGCAATACATGATTTATCAATAATTCATAAAAGAATGTTAACAAATGTACAAAATGTACAATCACTCACTGTCACTATAGAGATGGGGTGTAGAAAATCAAAACAGATTTTCTCAGAATTACCAAAATTCAAACATAGGCACATGGTTTAAATTTTTCTGAGTGTACCCTATGTATAGAGAAGGATGTGCAGCGGCCATGTTTAGCCGCAACAGATATGACATCACAGGAAATGGTATCCGTGTTCGCTTTGACAACGGTAGAAAAACTGGGAACCAGCTTTCGTAACGTCATATCCGTTGCAGCTAAACATGGCCACTGCACAACTTTCTCTATAAATAGGATACACTCAGATAATTTGAAACCATGTGCCTATGAGTATCAGTTCAAACACTTACAGTTGGAAAAATAAGTTATCATCAAAATTGAATAATATTCTATTTTGTTGTTATATGCAATAATTGATATATTTAAGCTAGGAATCATCTATTTAAAACTTTTAATTGTTTTTCATTGGTTTTCTTCAAGATGTTTGGAAAATGAAGATAACTTTAAGCTTTTGTTACTACACTCTTCCCACTAGAAATTAACCGTGTTATATCTTATAACAAGCTACATCTACGATAATTCACATCATATTAGGTGCAGCGACAGTATAGTTCTTACTGCATATAATAATGAGTGTAAACCTTTTATTAAAATACCAAAAATTAAAACTCATTTTAAGTCAAAATTAAACATCCACTAAAACCGTACTTCTTTTTAAAAGAGTTTTTCTTCCTTGATAGCTGCTATCTGTTTGTCTGTATGCATAGCGACTGATGAGACATCATTTAGTTGGACTTGCCGAATAGCGAGAGTACAATGAGAAAGAGATAGACGACATCAATGTACAGTTGAAGAGCACCATATACATACTCCTCCGGGCTCAACTCATGCTTCCTGCCACCAACAATCATCTGGGTGTCATAGACCAAGAACTAGAAGTAAAGAAATATCGTAAAATCATTCGGACAAAAGAAAACTTAGTGGGGTTTCAAAATGTTTTGATTTCTTATTTCAAATAGCTGTTAGAACACAAAATGCGGACAGTATCTGTTTAGATGTTCAAGGTCCTTGCGACCTTGGCCTAAAAACCAGAAGGGGTCATCTGACGCTCATGGCCAACTTCCATACAAAATTTAATGTTCTTAGATTGAAGTGTGTAAGTTATTGCCCCAAACCGTTTTACAGATAAAGATCCCTAGGACCTTGACCGAAATCTTAACTCAACTAAAACCAATAGGGATCATTTGTTAGTGATGACAACTTCCATTTCAAATTCAATGTTCCTGGGCTACCGACAACCAACCAACAAAAACAAATTAACAAACCCACCCCATGAAAAAGGGCATACAAATTGTTAAAAGAATCATGAAAATACCAGCCAGCATGAACATCTTTCGTAATATTTAAACACACTAGTGACTAGACCATTCAATGTACTAAGCCTCATTATCAGAGATTTACATACAATGTTAGCACTTACCAGAGAGAATACAAGAGCAGCCAATCCTCCGTACACACAGTCCAGAATCTACAAGGCAACAAATACAACAAATAGATTTACATAAATTCACGTGTCCCTATTTTATAATGTTGGGGAGATGATGTCCATGTATCTGATGTCTATATGATGTCTTGGCATCATGCCAACACGTCAGCTGATGAGTAGTAATTCCCGTTTCAAAAGGGACTGAAAAGTACTTCAGTCACGCCCTATACAAGCCAATGTCCATCCGGCCTCCAGTTTGATTAGATTGGATTGTGACTCAGGTATTATTAAGCATGGTAATTGTGCATGTTCTATAAAACTGATTAATGTTAGATAATGTGTCACTAAAGGTTGGGAGTTTAACAGCATGAAAAGTTACAGAAAACTTTTGCAGTCTAATACAAAGACCTATAACATTTCACTTGTTTGTTGTTCATGTAATAAGGAAATGATTGACTCACAATTTCCAATCAGTAACGTGAGATCAAATTTGTATTACGTTACACAGCCTTACCATACATGTATAAGGTACTCATCCCTTAATTAACAATCTCCTTCATCCAAACAAGGTACAAGCGTAACAAAGCATCAACACATTCTATCACTTATTACCCTATTGCTAAAGTGTTCATAATCCTATTTCTAAGCAATAAAGTGTTCATTGACACTTTGTACCAGAAGAAGTTTCATCCTTAAGTTACAATGATGACACTAATTTTATTATAACTATGATTACAACCAGGTGAGCGGTCCATCATGAAAACTACGGGCCTCAGACTGGAGTTAGTGTCAAGCCAATCTGTGTAGCGCTCCGGTATTGCATCAAACAAGTGGTAATACTTACGTAGTTGTATCCAATAGTGGCATACACAATGATACATGAGAACCCGAAGAGTAAGAGGACCATCACTAGAGCAAACAGGAGACCAGAACACATAGTGAAATCAATCTGAAATATAATTGAAGAATTTAGATACAAAAAGTTCCAAGTACTTTCACCATGTTGACAAGAGTAAACCACGAAAAGGAAGTTGGTCAGTATTTTTCGAGACTCAAACTGTGGGTTGAGAAAATAAAATTCCTAGCTATTTTTTACTTTTCCTTTATATTGAACAATTTATTTTATTAACTTACCTGACCATTGGAACACTAAATAGTTCTGCCAACTGTTGACAATGAAACTTTAAATTTGATGACTGGTAGCCAAGGTTTTTTTAAAACTTGTTAATAACATTTAATGCTTCAATCATGCAGAATACCTATATTAGGACCGGGACGATTACTCGGTTAATCGGATATGATTCGATTACAGTGTAAAATCGGTTTCATTTCTGCAAAACTGCATACAAATCTGTTTTGGTATGGTATACCTCGAAGGATAAACTAAACACACATAAATTCTGCCGCTGAAAGTACCTTGATATGGTCGTCATGAAAGAAAATATTATTTTCCATATGGCAGCCCATTAACCGGTTTGATTTGATTTCATACCAATGATTAACCGGTTTCAAAATATTGAAATCATCCCAGTCCTAACCTACATATTAGTTCAATCCTTACATGTATATGATAACCAGTACTTTTTTATTATTTCACTGCAAATAGTACAGTAATTCACAGTTATTTCATTGCAGCCACAATAAAGATGAACAAAACAGGGCGGAAAGTCTTAAGAAAATAATGAATTGGACAGGGAATACAGTGCTCAACAAAGATAGAAAAATTGTAACTATCATACCTTGGTCTGAATGGCAAATAGGGAGATAGCAAGGCACACAGCACATGTGATCCCTGCAGCCACCATTACACTGTTGGTCGTGTAGTAACTGAAATGTTCATAAAATACTGGTACATGAACATGAATATTCAATAATCATAACTAAGGTGAAAAGGAAAATATTAAGCTTAAGTTTTCATAAGGCAATATTTGGAATTTTGACAAGAAACAAATAATCTTTCATGACTGAGCAAAAACTGATTTAAGACAAATTTCCATGTGTAAGTCAGATTTGAATACACAATTTTGCATAGACCGGAGCAGTGTAATACATTTCTAAGACAAGAGGATCATAGATCCTGGGGCGCTCACCTGCTAAACATGGCCTAACTTTAAACTTGACCTTAAGGTCATCAAGATAAACATGTTGACTTAACTTGATGAAGGTTAAAGCAAAACTGAGGCCTCCAGAGTGTTAAAAAGGTTTTGCTATTATTTGACATATTGACCTAGTTTTTTACCCACATGACCCAACTTCAACTGTGACCTTAAGGTCATCAAGATAGACATTTTGACCAAAGTTGATCAAGATTAAAGCAAAAATATGGCCTCAAGAGTGTTAATAAGGTTTTTCTATTATTTGACCTTTTGACCTAGTTTTTTACCCCTACATGACCCAACTTCTAACTTGACCTAGATTTCATTGAGATACAACTACTGACCAAGTTTGGTGAAGATCAAAGCAAAAATGTTACCTCTAGAGTGTTAACAATGTTTTCCTATTATTTGACCTTTTGACCTAGTTTTTGACCCCATATGACCAAACTTCAAACTTGGCCTAGATTTCATTAAAATACAACTACTGACCAAGTTTGGTGAAGATCAAAGCAAAAATGTGGCCGCCAGAGTGTTAACAAGGTTTTCCTATTATTTGACCCTTTGACCTAGTTTTTGACCCCACATGACCCAACTTCGAACTTGACCTTGAGGTCACCAAGATAAACATTTTGACTAAACTTCATGAAGATTAAAGCAAAAATGTGACCTACAGAGTGTTAACAAGGTTTTCCTATTATTTGACCCTTTGACCTAGTTTTTAACCCCACATGACCTAACTTCGAACTTGACCTTGAGGTCACCAAGATAAACATTTTGACTAAACTTCATGAAGATCAAAGCAAAAATGTGGCCGCCAGAGTGTTAACAAGGTTTTCCTATTATTTGACCTTTTGACCTAGTTTTTAACCCCACTTGACCCAACTTCGAACTTGACCTTGAGGTCACCAAGATAAACATTTTGACTAAACTTCATGAAGATTAAAGCAAAAATGTGACCTACAGAGTGTTAACAAGATTTTCCTATTATTTGACCTTTTGACCTAGTTTTTGACCCCACAAACTTGACCTATATTTCATTGAGATACAACTACTGACTAAGTTTGATGAAGATCAAAGCAAAATTGAGAGTGCTAGAGTGTTAACGGTGAAAAAGCTAACGGACGGACAGACTGACAGACGGACGACGGACAAAAAACAATCACAAAAGCGCACCTTGCCACTTTGTGGCAGGTGAGATTAAACCAATAGAACATAATTTCAGTGTAAACTTTTACCTGCTGATCGTTGCCACCATGTATGTGAAAGCCAAAGTCTGAAAGAAAAGATGATGTTATCTACACTGTAACGAGACATAGTTTCCATAGTATTCAGTTCCCTATTAGTCTAAACAGTAGTTGAATATACAAGGGTGTTTGGTAAGTAAATACAATAGCAGCAGGTTACCCTTACCTTAATCATCAGCCAGGAAATGACTAGGTTAGACCTTCAAGGCCTTCACACAATCTGCACAACACACACTTTTCTAGGCAAACTAGCCACTCCATAAAATGCACTTTTGGTGTGTTGTTTGGAGTACTCTCTATTTGTGAAATACTATAATGCTCTGCCTACTGTACTGTATGTATAAAACAGGCTACTCACAAGCACAATTTAATATATCGAGGGGTTAGAGCCAAATCCTGCTATGTGCTATTTCCTTATGTTTTCAGCAGAGCAGTTTTTAATAACCATTTGTTAAGATGTGGTTATTGTTAAAGTTAAACTATTAAATTATGTAGACAGTTGAATACTTTAAACCCTAATATGAAATATTTGTGAACATTGTAAGGAATAATGTGATTTAAATGCCAAAATATTTTTGGGTTTTCAAACCCTCACTCAATGATACAATTTGACATTTGCCAGATCCAAATGTAATACGATATATATATGTGGCAAGCAGCTGATGATAAAATAATGGGAAACCTGTCCACACTATACCACGCTTATTTACACTAGACCGGTAGGCAAATCCACTTTCCTCCTGATACCAAAACATTTAAAATGTCAAACCATATTATTGTCATATATATGTATATGGAGTTTACGATAAACGTCCATGTGATGAAAATTTTAGAAACTTTTTATCATATTCAGTGATGAAATCCTCTGGTATCATATAAATTGATGTTTGTGGACTAACAAAAACCATCAAGAAAATATTATATGGTTCATGGTCTGATTAAGCTTAAATGTCAGTGTAAATCAGAATATCATTCAATGCTCAAATTGCTTCCGTAACAGATGTAGCATTTTGGCATATAAAATGTAAAGGAAATGTGACTTGAAAACATAAAAATTATGCAATTGCGATTGTAAATACACGTATATAGGATAATGACCAATGCGGTTATGTACTATAATTACAGTTCACCATGGCCACAAGCTACGAAACCTTTAAAATTAATTACGAAAGTCACTGTTCACTGTGATATCCATCACTGTATTCATATTCAATTAGAATTACATGCCGTAATTAATAGTTTTTAATGAATTTATAAATGTCATGTCGTAATTAATACAGTTTTTCATAAATTTATAAATTCATTAAAAACTTTAATATTTACGGCTTGTACATTAAAATTTAAAATGTGTTGGTATGTTTGAATTACAAGCAGGTATGAACATTTAAAATATTAACTGGGTAATAAAATACAGAATATGTTTAAAATGAAAATATGTTTTAGGATTGACACAGCAACTTAGATATGTACTACAGAAATAGAAAACTTCAATATCTTTGAAATGTATGATTTATCTTTTTTGCTTTCGACAGACAGTTGTAGTGCTGTTATATCTCTGCCTAATTGGCAAATGACCTCAAGGAGAAGAGATAGGTTGATGCTTGCGTGATACAAGGAATTCAGACGGGATGTCCTAGTCCAGTCATTCTGACTAGACTTCCTGTGTCCAGACAGAGATTCAAACCTTGAAATTCCAGATTAGTTGTTGAGCGAGCTAAGCACTCGACCACCGTTCCACTATGATATATAATATATATCACTTGCAACAACTGGACCACGTGTCATTCCATGTGGTATTTTTTATTGAGATAATACATAAAGCTATAACAATCTTTTGCATATACAGTAGTGTTGGAAGATATTGTCATAAGAGATGTATATTTTCCTGATACACGTATTTGTCTAAGAGTATAAATGAATCAACTTCCAGTTATCGCAATAAGTCATACACGTTGAATTGTATAGTCTACCAATGAATCATACAGTGACGGGAAATTACAAGTGCTTTTACTCACAATAAGGCACATACATTGCATTGTATAATATCCCAATAAGTCATACAGTGATTAGGTTTGAACGCTGTGATTGTGGTCATTTCTGTTCTACCTTAGAAAAGTTAATTAATAACGCTTGACCACTACTTGATGCCAAGTTAATGCATACTAGCACCTTCCTTAAGTTTGCTTACGTAGTGGCTAAACAGTATTTTAACTGAATGTCTTAATACAAATTCAAGTGTTTAAAAGTTTTTTTTTCTGTTTTTCATGTATTACAATTCTTACTTTATACACCTTTATAATCAAACATTACACAGCTATGTTAATATCCATCTCGACGAATGAAAATCATTAATTGATTCGTAATAAATAGTTTATTCGTTTAAATAATACATGCACCGTTCCAAAAAATAATTCATATTAGCTGTTACAAAATTAACAAATTCAAGCACATACACGTTTACTAAGTAAGTTATACTTACTGTTATAATTAAGAATTAGCTAGTTTTATGTTCTTTATTTAAGATTATTAGAAGAGCTTCTCATTTACAAAAAGATTAAATAAATGAAAGCAATTTAATGTGTTTCTAAACGCACAACATTTAAATTCATAAGGAATACTAGTAGTCAAAATAATTTTCGCCAAAACTACATTTTTCTCTCTGTATAAGGTATTCCTGTTTCAATCACACATAGCTAAATGTATACAATCCATTTTAGTCACACTTTGACATCTTATTCGAGTGAAGCTGCTATTATTATACAGCAATATAAACAACAACTGTGGTTTGACATTTAACTTACAGCGATGAAATTGTATGTACTACAGACCAGCACCCGGTGCCTTGTTGTTGACTTATATAAATTGACAAATCAAGGCTGATGTCATTTAACCAAAATGTCATTGTTTTATATGGAACAGTTGAGCGGGACAAATATTATATTAAGACACACAAATGTTATTGGTAGAGATTGATATACAGATTTGATTCATTCTAACAGATGTTAATGTTACATCTACGAAAATATTAAGAGGCCATTGATTTAAAACTGGTTTTGCCTCCAGTCAGTTCTGTAGATACACGATAGCTCAAAATGACTATTATCAATATTTAATTAATTAAGTTCGATATTTTGAAATAATTTTGAGAATAAATAACAATGATGATACGGAACTCATTTAACTAAAAAAGTCAATTTGGCCAAGTTTATCAGATAGAAGGTTTTGGCTGTAACCCCTCGATATGGGTTCAAACCAAATTACAAGAAGCTAGATCTGGGCTATATTGAAGATGTGGAATTACCCACACCGTACAACCCGCTGTGTGTAAGGCAGTAATGTATGTTGAAGGCAGAGACACACGCGTTTTACGCCACTAGATAGGGGTAAGTATTTGTTATTTTATATGTGTTTTGCGTTACTTTTGAAAGTGATCACTTACATATATCGTTGACGCGATGAATGAACAATAATTATATACAATTTATGTGCCCTCAAATGCCATATTATTCGAGTAAACAGGGTTTATGTATGCGATGTTTGCCAAAAGTTCGAAACTTTCGACTTTGACATTGAATTCTCAATTTAATTCGTGGTTTGGAACAATTCTAAAACATTGAATACAAACTTCAATCCTTCCTCAATATATCTGTCGTTTCCGTTTTGAAAAATGTGCATTTTCTGTGAAGATACAGAGGTTTAAATTGAACGAGGTACGAAAAAAATGCTAACGAAATAGGCAGTTCTGTTTTTCGGATGATAACGACAACGGCAGAGCGTTAAATATTAATGCTAACGCAGAGGCAGAGATAAGAGACATATGCTAACAACAAAGGCAGAAATTCTAATGACTTGACGGGGCCATACAACCCCTTTGTACGATTTGTATGTTATAAATATAACCCAGATTCATGTTAGGCTGTATTCCAAAGTCCATTTCACCAAGAATCACGAGTGTTTAGTGGTTATTTTCATCAAGTTGATAAACGGAATATATTACATACCTGTTGATCGCTGACGCTGGCAATTATCGGTTGTGAGTTGCCCTTTATGTCTGAAAATGACGAACTGGTTTGGGGGGCATTAAGCGCTCCATTTGTTATCATGAAGTTAAGAAACTTATACTTTTTAGCACTCTATAGAATACGTATGTTCGAAATGCAGCAATTCAAATTACTTGACAGGGAACTTAATGCACTGTTTTGTTTGTACAAAAATATAGGTTATTTGTGTGTTACAAATTTTATTTGACTATATTTCGTGAATAACTCGCAC
Source organism: Spisula solida (assembly GCA_947247005.1). NCBI lineage: Eukaryota > Metazoa > Mollusca > Bivalvia > Venerida > Mactridae > Spisula > Spisula solida. The sequence continues at coordinate 33,747,783 of OX365947.1, read as the reverse complement.
GAAGAACATAAGACATAATGTCGTAATGCCCCGATACATTGCTACACATGTGCAGTCGAACATATGATCTTGGTATTGATCTTCTAAGCAGCCAATGTTGATTAAAATGACCTCAATATAATTAGAAATACTTGGTCAGTACCGCAGTATATGATTACGTAAATATGCCGACGAAAAAGGTACGGAAGGCAGTTAACGGAAGTGGTAATTGCTTTGTAAATACAAAGAAATACTGGACATAGGTTTAAATTAGTTATTGGGATATCCAACTGTACTATAGATTTAGAAATATGAAGTAGCTTTGTAGTATGGTATGCTGCAATTAATGGAACTATTTTGCATTACGGTTTACATCCGTGTCGGTAGTTATGCAATACCGGCTGACCGGTTTACTATTGCAAAGGTGGCGCTGCCTAGCCGTGGTGTAGGAATAAAAGTAGTTTCATCAACTAAAGTATAGTCGATTGTAGAAACGTGTGTATATAACTATAGTTGGTCGATTCTGGAACAAATAAAAAGTATCTATATTACATAAAGCAGTTTAATAGAGTGTCACGTAAAAATTCCAGTGTCGATGACTTACAGTTCATGTAAACTGCTGACAAACAAGTGCTGTATTTATACCTAACTGTCATAGATCTACATTTATTAAATATGCAGACGTGCATGGACATGTACTTAATTAGAGAATTAAAGCTCCAGCACGAATAAGATGTAAAGTACAACCTCATCGACAGAGCAACAACCTTTGATTTCCGGTCATTGTATGACTTCAATGATTAGGAGACTATAAAATTCAACTTGTATGACTTATTGCGCCTCCCAAAAACTGCAAATTTCACCGTCATTTTGTTAACATGTGCCTGAAGAGCTTATGCCCCAAAAAAGCCATGCACTCATCATTAACAGGCATAAAAGGCCACTCACAATCGACAATTGCCAGCGTCAGCGATCACCAGGTTTGTAATATATTCCGTTTATCAACTTGATGAAAATAACCACTAAACACTTGTGATTCTTGGTGAAATGGACTTTGGAATACAGCCTAACATGAATCTTGGTTATATTTATAACATACAAATCGTACAAAGGGGTTGTATGGCCCCGTCAAGTCATTAGAATTTCTGCCTTTGTTGTTAGCATATGTCTCTTATCTCTGCCTCTGCGTTAGCATTAATATTTAACGCTCTGCCGTTGTCGTTATCATCCGAAAAACAGAACTGCCTATTTCGTTAGCATTTTTTTCGTACCTCGTTCAATTTAAACCTCTGTATCTTCACAGAAAATGCACATTTTTCCAAACGGAAACGACAGATATATTGAGGAAGGATTGAAGTTTGTATTCAATGTTTTAGAATTGTTCCAAACCACGAATTAAGTTGAGAATTCAATGTCAAAGGCGAAAGTTTCGAACTTTTGGCAAACATCGCATACATAAACCCTGTATACTCGAATAATATGGCATTTGAGGGCACATAAATTGTATATAATTATTGTTCATTCATCGCGTCATCGATATATGTAAGTGATCACTTTCAAAAGCAACGCAAAACACATATAAAATAACAAATACTTACCCCACTCTAGTGGCGTAAAACGCGTGTGTCTCTGCCTTCAACATACATAACTGCCTTACACACAGCGGGTTGTACGGTGTGTTACCTGAATACTGAGCTTTTTCAGATAGTATTGTAATATGGTCAAAAGGTGGGCTGGAGTATTATTATGAATGAGTTAGATCCTGTGGGAACTCAATAAAATGTGACATCCATATAGGCAGTGTACAATAAGAAAGTGCACTTTCATCAGATTAAATTTGTAAGGGACTCAGACTGAACAATGCCCATATTTCACAATTAATATTTTGCTCCTCTGAAAAAACTTGTTTCTATCTAACTTATTGACAGTTCATGTGATCTGCATGAAATTTTATGCAAGTTGAATGGAAAATTCAAAACCCTTTCTATTGGGACACTACCCTAGTGGCCCAGTAGGTACACATAGAAAATACTGAATTGTTGTTACAACTCATTTAATGTCTTTCTTACAATGTAGAATGCCATAACAAAGTTAATATTGATGACATCTCTTTATCACACCAAGTGTACAAGGCCGAACTTAAAATATTCTTTGTTTCCCCATCCCGACCCTAGCAGATTTAGAATGAGTAGGTAGGTAGGGTAAATATTTTTTTTAATTGTTTCAGTATGATAGTTATTGGTTAAAGCATAAAAATAATGAAATTTAGAATTAACTCAAAGGTGAAAATCAACAATCCTAAATTTGACGTAAGAAAGAAGCCAGTAAACAAAAAAATAAAATTTTCACTTCCAATTTTTAATAAAAAAAAATTATTTTAATTTGGGCAATAAAATATTTTGGGTAGGGCCCTTTTTTATCGGGTAGGTAGGGGATGGGGAAACAAACAATATTTTATTTTAGGCCCAATCATAAACCATTAATATGTACACAGTAATAGTATAAACTTTATACTTGACAGATACTTAACTTTATCACAAAACAGGAAGTAAGGACTTGGCAAAATTTAAACACAGAATGGCACACAACAAACTAATCAATTTTAAAATTTCAAAATACTCACTAAATGACATAGTATTTAATAAATTAACAAAAGTGATTCAAAAATATGATTGTAATACACGTATGCTTACAAAGACACCAAGACATATAAAGTTTCCTGGATGCTTCCTCCTGAAAATATAATAATACCATATTAGTAAATATTAATCGCCCACTTGCTTGAAGAGGCAATATTCATCAGACAATTGAATATTTTATTTCTATCAATTTTAGCACCATTTTTCAACATTTTTTGTGATATACAAGTCAGTCAGTTGTTGAAATCTTATCTTTTTTAAATTAATTATCAACCAATACTAACTTGCTCTTCTCCAAGCAAATAACCACAATGTGGTTAGCCTATGTCATGGATGAACGTAACCTGCCATGACCAAGTATTCCAGCCTGACCCAGTATTCCAGCCTGGATAGCTTGGATGATGAGTGAATCAACAATGATTAAATCACCTGAGACATGATTATTAAACTCTTGTATAGAGGTAATATACTGAAACAAGAGGGCACAAAGGGTCATAGGTTGCTCACCTGTCCTAGTAGTTCATGCCTCCCTAATGGTAGCCTCTATTGCATGTACAAGGTTTTCATATTGTCTTATGCTTTATAATTTACATCACACTTAGACCCAATGACATATTAAAGTGTTTTGACCTTGTGACCTAGTTTTTGACCCCGGATGACCCAATAACGCACTTGACCTATATTTTGTTGAGATGATTATTGAGGCCAAGTTTCATAAAGATTAGGCCAAAATTGTGACCTCTAGTGACTACACAAGGTTTTTCTATGATTTGACCTTGTGACCTAGTTTTTGACCCCGGATGACCCAATGTCGAACTTGACCTAGATTTTGTTGAGATGATCATTGTAACCAAGTTTCATAGTGATTAAGTTAAAACTGTGACTTCTAGTGTCTACACGAGTAATTGTGGACGGACGGATGACGAGTGATCACAAAAGCTCTCTCTGTCACTTTTGTGACAGGTGAGCTAAACAAGAGGGCCCAAAGGGCCCTAGGTCGCTCACCTGTCGTACTAGTGCATGCACACCCCTATGGTGATCCTACACATTTTCTGAATAAAATTTAAGGAAATTCAGCCTCTATTGCAAGTTTTTGTATGATTTGACCATGTGACCTAGCGTTTGACCCCAGATGACTTAATTAATATCAAACTTAACCTAGATTGTGTTGAGATGATTATTAGGACCAAATTTCATAAAGATTAAGTCGAAATTGTAACCTCTGGCGACTACACAGGGTTTTTCTATGATCTGACCTATAATTTAAACAAAATATTTCCTCAATATAACTGTACAAAAACATGCTATAAAGACAAATCAATACCTAAACACTCAAAAAAAAAAAAAAAAAAAAAAATTATGGTTCCAGTGGGGGATGAACCCACGACCATCAGGAAAATGTACAAATAAATGCCTTACAGACAAAACAATACCTAAACACTCAAAAAAAATAAAAATAAAAAAATAAAAATTATGGTTCCAGTGGGGGTTGAACCCACGACCATCAGGAAAATGTACAAATACATGCTATAAAGACAAATCGATACCTAAACACTCAAAAAAAAAAAAAAATTAAAAAAAAAATTATGGTTCCAGTGGGGATTGAACCCACGCCCATCAGGAAAATGTACAAATAAATGCCTTACAGACAAAACAATACCTAAACACTCAAAAAAAAAAAAAAAAATAAATAAAAATTATGGTTCCAGTGGGGGTTGAACCCACGACCATCAGGAAAATGTACAAATACATGCTATAAAGACAAATCAATACCTAAACACTCAAAAAAAAAAAAAAAAAAAAAAAAAAAATTATGGTTCCAGTGGGGGTTGAACCCACGACCATCAGGAAAATGTACAAATAAATGCTTTACAGACAAAACAATACCTAAACACTCAAAAAAAATAAAAATAAAAAAATAAAAATTATGGTTCCAGTGGGGTTTGAACCCACGACCCTCAGGAAAATGTCTATGCTCCCTACAGCGCTTTGATTTCCACTTAACCATTACAATTCACACCCTCTAGAATATTTTGATATTTGACCTTTACAAAACTGCTGTGAACCCTGATACACATTTTCATTGGTTGATGAAAGTTTACTTGTATGTATAGAGTGTAGAGAGTTACAGCAGAGAGTTAAGTGACCATGAATACTACATGTTGAAAGGTTTAAAGCAAGGTTTTTCTATAATTTGACCTAGTGAGCTAGTTTTTGACCTCAGATGACCCAATATCGAACTTGACCTAGATTTTGTTGAGATGATCATTGTGACCAAGTTTCATAAAGATTAGGCCAAAATTGTGACCTCTAGAGAGGACACAACCCAATTGTTGACGGACGGACGGACGGACGGACGACGGACGAAGTGTGATCACAAAAGCTCACTCTGTCACTTTGTGACAGGTGAGCTAAAAAGCACATATATTTCACTATTGATGATGAGAGATGTTGACATACCTGACGGATGGTACACAGACCAGTATGATGTAGGTCACCAAGAATGTACCACTGAAATATAGTAATACATAACAATACAGTGTTTGTGTAAACAAAACTACAATTTATCATCAACAATTCAACTTCACTACTGGTACAAGATATGGCACTTTTTAAAGTATTAACAAATCCTCTAAAGGGGGAGCACTAACAACTTATATTCAACCTTAGATATCAAACTCAACTTTCGTGCAAAAGGATACTGGTCCAATCTGCGCAAAATAGTGATATTACATAATTGTTTAGAACAAGTCTGCTTAATTTCGATCAACTTAGGGCGCATAACTAATGAGACACTAATCTGTCTAGGACAAAAGTTGCATGTTTAGCATTACTTCATAATAATACTTATTTTCAGTTTCATGAACTTTGTTTCTTGGAAATCACTGTGGCCATGGATGAACAATGCCATTATATCCCTCCGCTCGGCAGACAGGGGATAATTTAGTTTAAGTTTATGATTATATTATCAGGCCTAGACACTATTTTGGCCACTGGTCTGACAGGGCAAAAGCGCCAAATTTATAAATAGGACAGTTACTGGTCCTCCAGAATTTTCACTGGTCCTTCTGGATTTTCTCGGACCAGTGGACCAGTGTTAGTGTCGAGCCCTGATTATTGGTATTGAATCATCAGAAGACTTTGGTAAAACACCCGGACTTCTTCACCCTGTGTATGTATATATGAACTGATATAGGGGAATACTTACTATGACACGTAGTAAAATATCATACCACCCGGATACGACTGACAGAAATCTTTGATTGTCTGGCTGCAAAAACAACAACAATAAGTAAAATATTATCAGAACAAAGAGAAAGTTTTCAATGGCATGTGAATGTAATACAATATTTTATCACACTTTTGACGTCGTGGTAGCTTAATAAAGCCATTATTCATTTTTGATAATACACTAGTGTAATAAAGCTTTGACGTGACGTCACTCAAAGTATAGGCGACATTCATATAGTGAAAATAAGTAGCTACAGTCAACTCTCGTTATCTCGAACTCGCTTATATCGAATTTTCCGTTATGTCGAAGTTTTTTTCAAGTCCCGATTTTTCTCCTTCTTTGTCTATATGAAATCTCGAGACCCATCTCGAATTCGGCTCGAATCTTTCGTTATGTCGAATTATTTTTTGGTCCCGATTAACCAAATGCACTTTAAATCTATTGTTCATCTCGAAGTCGGGTCGCAGTCTGATCGTATTCGACTAGCGTCGAATGTTTTTCACACTTCGCCAGTCTGAAATCTTCGATTTACCTGTAATTTTCGCGCCTTCCATTGTTGAACAAATAATTGTTTGCAACAATTTGCGCAAACATGTCATAAAACTTCGTGTTACATACTAACATCAATAAACATGTCATCTCGAACAATTGTTTGTAAAAATAATAATTAAAATAAAATGCATTTTCTCGAGGAGGAATACATGTACATAAATATCACAACAAGCAGTTCTCACGAATATGTCGTTCTTACGACCGTAACAATATGGCGACGTAAAATGACAGAAACTGGAAAACTTGCAACTTCGATGCCGAAAATTCTATCTCGAATTTTCGTTATGACGAAGTAATATCCACGGTCCCGTGAAATTCCAGATAACGAGAGTTGACTGTATTTTATGTTTGGGCCGGAAAAGGCTAACATGTGATAAAAAGAACATTACATTTGTGACTGTCCACATTAAATTTAATATGAACTAAGGCACAGCCTATTTTAGCGAATAATATCTTAAATTTTAAAGAATAGCTTAAATGTACAGTCATTAGAAAATTTGTGACATTTTTGGGTACGAAGTAACGAAGGACGAAGTCGATACGAACCTGTTTTCGTTTTAGAGGTCACTGTATAACTACGCTGATTATGTGTATAATAATACGACTTTCCTTGTTTAAAACAAGTACTTTCATGGCGTAATCAGTTGATCAATAACTGATTATATGCAGGCTGTCACGATATGTGTTTCCTCTTTGTTTTCCCAGCGTTCCAAGATGGCGGTCGATCAAAGTGCTATACGAAGCAACATAGTATTTATCTCCCTTATTTATAACGTGTTCTAGATAGGCCTACTAGAGTTTTTGAAATATTTTTAAACATCATTTAAATATAAAAGAAAATTTATGAGCTACAGAATAACGCATTTAGGTAACTTTTGTTATTCTATTGGCGGCCATTTTTCAGTATCATTCTGGACTCTGAGACTGTAACACAAATTTTTTAGATACATTAGTGAATTCAAACTCTGACCAAACCACGTGACACATTGACTTATTCGCTATTAAACTCGTTGAACAAAATCGATAAAATGCTTGGCAGAGCCTCGCATTTTATTATTTTATTCAACTTGTTTAATAAATTGAATATGAAAAGACACTCATGTAATATCCTATATATAATAAAATTGGACATCAGGGCGAGTCGAAACACTTTATCAAAGTTGTGCAGGTTTTTTTCAGAGGAAATGTATGGAGACAACCCCATTTCCCCAGAGTATATATTACCCCTCTAATTTTCCCTGGAGCATTCCTTCTTGTTTTCCTACACCAATAAAAGAAAATTGTGAGAACAAGTAAATGCAGATTGAAGTAAAATAACATCTTTTCACCACATAAATGTTAAAATACCAGCAATAAATATTCTTTACATTTTAAGTAAAAATTCCCCTTTCAGCTTGTCTGTATGCTAATTCCCCCCTCTTATCAACCCAGATCCCTCCTTTCCCCTCAAAAGTAAAGTGCTTTTCACCGCTCCATATTTTCAAAGAAGAAGCGTTAAAGATCTGATATAAAAGAAGGTATATACTTACGTCAGAGAGAACAACATGGTACAGCCAAATGTCACCCCAAGCTGTGTGAACAGTATCAGATACACCTGTATGTGCAAAAATATATGATCATAAAAATAAGAAACATAGAGATTGTACACAGAACATCAGTAGTCTCATTAAACTTTGACCTTTAAATTTACTATCTTTTAACCCTTTGAATTCTGACTGAAATGGTAACTAGTATTTTAATTACCATAAACATATTTCAGGGGTTCTACTGAGGCATAATGCCCAATCCTGAAAATAAGACGCAAGTCTGTTTTGCATGCCATTAGCACATATGCCTACACCAATACTCAATACTTCAAATGACCATAAAGTCAATACTTAGCATTTTTTTATCAAATAACTTTTATTTTCTTCAGAAAAGTTCATTCTTTCTAGTGCAGCAAATCCGGATTTCCGGATTAATCCGGAATTTTAGGACCCCTGATATTTTGGCTATAAAATGGAAGGTGGTACAGTACAGAACAAAAGCATCAAAATGAGTTGATCGTTATTATTTAGCCACTAGTAGTGAAACTCCTGTCTGTCTACTTTCAACAAAATTATAAACATGATGGCAAGCCATTAAGATTTCAGCCTTTAATAGAATCTCAGTCTGGTCATGTTGACAGTTCAAACAATGTCCAAACCCTACCAATACATGGTTCCAGTGCAAACAGACCCCAAAGTACTACTTGCTGATAAACATTTCAGTGACGTAGCATCACTACAATATTTCAACACTGAGTAATAAAGCGTAAACTTTCACTATCCTTGGGCCTTTTTTTACTCAGGAATAGGGGTTTTAGCCCTTGAAATTTACAAAAAACAATATTTTGATCCTCAAGATTTTGGTTTGAAGGGTCATTTTCTCTTAAAATCATGGGTTTTTGTCAATAAATGTTTTTTTCTTTATCAAAATGACCCTTAAGATTCAGATGATAGTGGAACCCCTGCATCCTGAACTTGGCATATAAGTTAGTAAACCAAAAGAGATGCGCATACAGATTTCTCTATACAAATGACCAATTACCTTCCTAATAAAGCCACGTCGAATAGCCTTGTTTGAGAATGATGTATCATCAAACACATCACTGTCTGGTGAAACCCTGTCATCCTTCGGTACACCCTGTGGTTCACCATAGGCAAACCCTACACCTGCAGTCTGGTTTGAGAATCCCCCATATTCAGTCTGAGCTGGCTGTGGAGGCGGTGCATACCCTAGAACATACACAACAAGTAATTAAGAATTGCAAGCAATACAGAAGTCCCCTACCGGTTTTAAGCCATTTTCAATGTTTCTGCTGCCATAGCAACCACAATTTTTGTCAGAATTAAAATATTTTTAGACATGCATAATCCCCTTATTGCCCCCTATCCACATACCAAGTTTCATAAACCTAGCTTGGAAACTGTTTGAGTTATGTCAGGATCCAGATTTTTTGACGGACAGACTGACTGACGGACTGACTGACTGATGGACAGACGAAGGGCAAACCTATAGTCCCCTCCAGTCAAAAACCGGTAGGGACTAATAATATTTATAGACTAAAACAGGACTGACATAATGACATACCCTAGAACATACAGTGATGTTTTTTGGCTATTTTTATTTTTTCCCAAAAAGAATGCATAATTTCCCCCTTTTGTTTTTGCTAGTTTTAAAAGCAACTAACTATATGGCTGTTTTTAAGTCAAAACAATAGATTTTTACACTAGCAAAAGTCATTGCTACAAAGAATACATATAACTATAAGTATACAATGTAATCAGTGAAAAAGCAAAATATGAACAATTAATATCCTTTTTAATAATTCCCAATTATGCGAATTGTCACGCTAAAATTTCCCAATTTTATGGACACAGGCTGCTTCGTTTTGTTCAAAAAGAATCACTGACAAACACAATACATGTAATATGTATAGACTAAAACAGGACTGACCCTAGAACATTACATTATTTACTTAAACGATTTACTCACATTCTTTTCCAGAACCAATTATGTTTGTGAATAAATAGGACATTTGTTGATTTTGGGGTAAGATTGAATTTTTTGACCGGGGCCAAAAGGAGCTAGGAGTTAACTATTTATTCTGATTTGCCGGTTGTCCTCTTACTATTTCGTCCCTGCGATTCGCATCCTACCGGGTTCGTTCATGAGTCTATGTACAGCTGTGGAGTTATGGATGTAGTGTTCTGTCCCCTGAGGTCATTTAATGTAGTTTTAAGTCCCCTACCGGTTTTTGACCGGAGGGGACTATTGGTTTGCCATCTGTCCGTCAGTTTTGGTTCTGACGGAAATTGTGGTTGATATGGCAACAGACATATCGACAATAGCTTTAAACCGGTAGGGGACTTCTGTATTGCTTACGTCATTTTACTTAATGAAACTGGGTCACTCGTTTTAAGGTTTTCAGATTTTTTGTTGCTGAAATCGGGCCTTTCAACGTTTTAATACTGTTACTTAACTTTTAGACTGTAGGCTGCTAAAACTATGTAGTTCAGCAGTTTTACTGTTGTTACTAAGTCATTCAGCGTGGGCTTTCTGCCTTTTGTTTGCTGAATCTTTTCTATTCAGTTTTTAAACAATGAGACTAGGGGCGTTTAATTTTCTTGGTCGGTAGTGTGTTGGGCACTTCTTCGTTTTAAGATTTCTTACAGCTAAAGCGGGGCAATATAGTCCTTTTGCTGTGGAAACTGGGTCATTCAGCTAGTTAGTAGGTCAACTGACTATACGGGCCTTTCAACGTTTTAATACTGTTATTTAACTTTTGAGACTAAAGGCTGCTATAATTATGTAGTTCAGCAGTTTTACTGTTGTTACTAGGTCATTCAGCGTAGGCATTCCGCCTTTTGGTTGCTGTATCTTTTCTACTGGGTCATTCAGCTAGTTATAATTTATTATACTTTTCGACAGCTTGGACTACGGCGGATCTGCGCTTGTTTAGTTGGGCATTGTGCTTTGTGTGTTTTTAATGTTTTCTGTGCTCGGCTGGTTAAGTTGAGTGCTGCCTTCCCTGTCTGACTTAATATACTCTTTTTATTTCACCGAGTGATCCCAGAAATCAATATTTTCACGAATGGCGTAGCCATCACGAGTGAAATTAATTTTGTCTTTCACCAAAAATCAACAAAATTTTTGTTTATATGCCTACAGTACAGTATGTGGTACAAGGTACAGTAAGTGTCGAGGATGACTCATTGAAATCAGTCAAAGAATCAAATACTTACAGTTGTTTTAAACTTTGTGTTTACAAATTTTAATTGCAGTGTTAGACTGTTAACCAAAATTTATGTCGCATACCACGTGGTATGATATTATGTCCAACCTGTATGTAATATCCAGATGTAAAAATGAAACAGACAATATAAATATCTTACCTGGGTTTTGTGCTTGAGGATATTGATCATAGCCACTGTATGCTGGTGGTGGTGGCATATTTTTATTGTCACTGGGTGGATATTGAGACATAATGGAAATGCTTTAATTGTAACAAAGCTTTCAAAGTAGAATGTCCTGAAAGAAAAAATAAACAATTTTCTAATATCATGATACTGTACATTACAACAACCATAATAAAATTGAATGTTACATTGTATAATTTCCGACAATAAATTAGGTTGGTATTGTACATGTATTGTATGTATATTCATAATTGATATCAGATGTTCTCCTGTAGTGACTGTGGAGACTGGCTGGAGAGCTACGACTAATTTGACTGGGGATTGAGGGTTTGAGTCATGGATGATGGAGTCCTATCTCCTTCTTCCTGTAAAGTACAGATCCCACTCTATTATCTCGGCTTTATCATACTTGGTGTATTAACAAGGTCATGTTATTGGTGCACAAGTTACAATTAAGGGTGAGAGTTAAAAGCATATAAAAACACGGTCAGCATGTTTGGCCGAGACCAAACCCCTCTTGAAGACATTGACACTGTCCACCTTGGTTGCTTGCTCAGGACAGTGGTTCCAGAATTAGATGACGAAGGGAAAGAAGGAGTATAAGAATTAAAAGACATCAGTGCAGCAATAAACTCGTGTAGGCAGCCAGCTAGCTCAGTACTCTGATTCGGTAGAGCATAAAAATTTGCCCTACAAGCGAAGGGTACCAGTTTGAGTCCCGGTCCAGCTGCAAATTTTTCTCACCCTGTAACAACTTACATGTAGCTCTGCCAACTGAACTGGACTTGTTGTCTCCAAGTGGCTGCTGTTTAATTTCTGACGGTCCAGCCCCAATTTGATACTGTACACGTCAAGTTGGTTTGACTAATCTAGACGGGCACTAGTCAAACCAACTTGACAGGTACACTGTTTCCATGGCTGGACCGTCAGAATGAAAAAAGCAGCCACTTGGAGACGGCTTATCTGTCTAATTTAGTAGACGGGTGCCTGTTTAAGTTTCCAGTCATTACAATAGTCTTACTTACAGGTAATGGGATTTACATATGTAATTCAAAGACAGTTTTATAAAAATATTTAATAAAATGGAATGAACTAGCAGTACTGATCAATTAGGTAAAAAATGTTTGGCTCATCATTTACAACAGGGGTTTGCTATCAGGAAGATAGAAATTAGGAAGTGGCCTGGAGGTCCGGTAACCAGACCTCTAGACAATGCTTGTAGGACAGGCTTGAGGCCCGGTAATTGATTTCATATGTATAAACAATATATGTTTTATCCTGTCGAGACTTCCAATGCATTTACCTTGCGGCTATATAGGTAAGTATTTGACAGAAATCTTGTAAAAAATAGTTAATTGATTATCAATCAAGTTGATTAGAAGTGTGCCGCACTTAATTAAGTTATTATGCTGCCTTTAATTGCCGAATTTATTTTTGTTTGTTCGATGGTATTTGCTCTAATATTTGTTTGTTCACACATCAGTTTTGACACTGCAAACTAACAAATCCTTTTTAATCAGATCTTCATATGTTTCAATTAAATGTTGGGATATTGGGATCACAAAGTTTTATCAAAACATGTGTGTTGGGATGTAGACCTACTTTTTTATGGAGAATATCTAAGATGGGGTAAACTGTTTATTATTTATTTACTTAAGCAATCATATTTTATTAAACACAAAATGTGCGTGTGCTGTTGTATTCCAATTTGTTTGTACAAACTCATTTTAAGATAATGTCTTTGTTCAATTTGCATATAGGCCTAACGAAACACTCGAGATCACTGTCATTGAGTCAAAGTTTTACATTTGGCAGTGGCTATTCTTACGGCTCCATAAGAATAGTAATACAGCCTCGGAGTGGCTATTCTTACGACAGTTTTATACGCAGTTATTTAATGAATATATATACATGTATATGACACATTTAAAGCAAAAACCTTTTATATTCTAAATATATTTTTTTCAAAATGAATGAACCCATGTTTTAAAAAATTACAGTTCGATGAGTCCTTTTGTAATTGGAATTCCTTTGTAATTATCATCAAAGTTATAACTTACTGTAAAATCATTAATATTCGTGGGGGATTAAATTTCGTGGATTTCGTGGATGACCTGAACCACGAAATCAAATCCCAACGAAAAAAATTTCCAACTAATATGTAAATTGATAATGTGCAAATTTACCGCGGCCGCCATTTTTTACAGAGTTCGTTTTTCCCGTACATATGCGTCTAGGATTTTTAAAGTTTACTTACAGCATAAACCATAATTATTTTTTATCAGACTGTCCATTCATTACCTGATCAAAGTATAGTATGTTTCCAATAAGGGATACTATTTTTTCTGAATTGTGACACAACTACAGTATTCGTGGTTTAAACTGCGTATGTCCTAATATCTTGGTTTAACCAGCTTCCACTAGTTGTACATACAGGTAAACTTACACAGTACCACTATGTCTATTTTTAGACGTGTCAAGTACGGTAGTCAATTTCAGCTGGACCAAAAGAGTTTAACACAAATTATAAATTACATGCGCAAACATGTAAACAATAGAGTAGAAAAGATAACACTTGTGGATTATAAAATGGATTGTTAGGTAATCGTTATAAACAGTTTGACATACAGTATTAGTATAATTATCACTACTGTATAATTGGAGGGTTTATGCATTAATCCATGTTTGCTTGTTGTAATGTAATGATCAAGGAATAGCTAATTATATAATATTAATGTCAGTGAACCATCATTATTGACTTTGAATAAATATAGGTTACACTATAACTGACAGTTATAAGTGAATATAGACTAACACCAGACAGGTTGTCAGTATCATAAGGAAGTGTGAATTTAATATATGTCTGGTTGGTCAATACCATGTTAGTGGGGAGTTCAGTCAGTCAGTCAGTCAGTCGAAGTTCAGTTAGAGAGTTGAGAAGTAGAGTCGAGAGAGACCAGATGGTGTGGGCCGTCAACAAGCGAGTAGCTTGGGTCATAAGCCTGGACAGTAAGATTATGAGTATGAAAAGTTGACTTATACTGTGAACCTGAGAAGTACTATACTATGTTTATGAACTGTGTAACATATGAATAAAAGCTACTATACGAACACGAGCGTTACTGTCTTTACCAAATCATAAGGACTACGTAACAATTAATGGAGTCGTGACCAGAGATTTGAGTATTAAGTTCAACGGGAAAATTGCAGAAAAGGCAGCAGGAAACGTACTGGACAGCACTTGGTAGCCGTATATCCTGACGAAAGATTGGAACCTCGGAGTACATGTGAGTGACTTGGTTATTTTCTGTACGCTTAAAAATGGCAGATCAAAACATATGTAGAAATATTAAAAATTTATCAGATCAATTGGGAAATTATTGTGCATCGCTAAGTAATAAATTGAACAAAATAGTACCAGAATTTGATGGGGAAAATAATAGAGAATTTAAATTTTGGATAAATTCATTAGAAAAATATGCTTTTATTAACAATTTAAATGATGATGGCAAGAAAAAGATTTGTTTCCATACTTCTAGAGGGATTGTATCAAATTTTATTCAGGGGTATTTAAATGATGACCCGCAGTGTACATGGGCAGAATTATTAGGTGAATTAAAAGTTAGATTTTCGGAAATAACAGATTCTCATCATGCATTGCGCTTGTTAAGCGAACTAAAACAAAAGCCAAATGAAAGTGTACACATTTATTATCAAAAATTAATTGATTTAGCAAAAACTGCATATGATGGTCAAGATTTAAGTCAATATCCTACATTAGTAATTAGACAGCTAATTGATTTTTTCACCGACGGATTGTTAAATGAGTCTATTAAAATTCAATTACTTAGGCAAAATCCTGAAACATTAGATCAAGCAGTAAATATTGCAATACAAGAACAAAATATAAGGGCTAGACTTAGGTTAAGAAATTTTAAACCTGTCAATCATGAATTTCAAAATAGAGATAAATACATAAACGCGGTAGTTCAAAATCCACATAAACCAATGTATTATCAAAATAGGGAATATTCAAATTACGGTAAGATGTATAATCTTCGTAGTAGACAAAATTTCAATAGATTTTCACACAAGAAAATATTTAATCACGTTAGTAATCAGAAATCGTTTAATTCAAGAACATTCAATATAGCAATTGCGGGAAACCCAGATTCATGTATACTTAATATGCAAAATAATAAATACAGAGCATTAGTAGATTCAGGCGCTGAAGTTTCATTGATAAGTAGAAGGATATTTAGAACCTTCAGGCAAAAGGCAGAAATTAAAGATGATAGGATTTATCTTCAATCAGTAAATGGTGGTTCATTAAATGTGGATGGTTGTGTAAACCAAGCATTTAAAATTGGGAATACTGAAATGAGTCACCAATTTTATGTTGTTGAAAATATAAATAAGAATATTATATTAGGACGCGATTGGTTAAAACACCATGATGTAAGGATTTATTTTGATTTAGGTTGTTTAAAAGTAGGAAAATCATTTGTTAATCTAGTAGAAGACAGACAGATAGCTTCTCTAGTAAGACTTCAAAAGAATACCATCCTTAAACCTCAAACTGTCAATTATTGTAATGGCAAATTAAAACAGAACCCGGGTATACAAATTTTTAAAACTTATGAGCTTAAAAATGTGGAAAATGGGTACATAGGATCAGAGCCAGGAATTATAGTTTCAAATTCAGTATTTACATTACAAAAACATAGGAGACTTCCTGTGGTTATCACAAATAATTCAAATAAGACCATAAGATTAAGGAAGGGGTGTGTTATAGCTAAGGTAGAATTGATTGATGAAAAATGCATAGCTTCTGTGAGTAACAGAAATCAATCAAAATCACAGCCAGAGACATTCACTCCCATTGATGAGTCTGACATTATTACCCCCTCAGAACATTTCCCTTATGTGAAAGACCTGTTGCACACTCATCGCGACGTGTTGGCAAATAATGACTCTGAGCTCACTGAAACCAGTACAGTGACTATGAAAATTCCAACTGTTGAACATCAGCCTGTCAGACTTAGACCATATAGAGTACCATTAAATGACAGGGATAAAATGAATGAAGCTATTGATGGAATGTTGAAAAATAAAGTTATAAGGCCATCACACAGCCCGTACGCCAGCCCTGTGGTTCTTGTTGACAAAAGGAACGATAATAGTAAAAGATTCTGCGTAGATTTCCGTAAGTTAAACAAAGTCATAATTCCTACATCATATCCATTACCCCATATTGATGATATACTAGCAAATTTGGGACATTCAAAATATTTCACAAGTTTAGATATGAGACAAGGCTATTGGCAAATACCTATAGATGAGAATGACCGGGAGAAAACGGCATTCACAACATTTAGGGGTTTATTTGAGTTCAATCGCATGCCATTTGGTTTAGTTAATGCCCCAGGGGTATTCCAAGATTTAATGGCTAGAGTTCTAGATGGTTTAGGATCATTCACGGTAGCATATTTAGACGATATCCTAGTGTTCTCAAGAACATTAGAAGATCACAAACGACATTTAGAGATTGTATTTCAACGTATGCGAGATCATAATCTCAAACTCAAGTTAAGAAAATGTCAATTTTTACAGCATCAAACAAGTTATTTAGGTTTTGTTATAGACAAAGATGGGATTAGACCAAACCCAGACAAAGTTAAAGCTATGAGGTCACTGACGGAGCCAAAATGTGTGCGTGATGTAAGATCTTTTATAGGAGCCACTTCATTTTACAGGCGATTTGTGCCTTCATTTTCAAAAATTGCAGAACCATTAATAAATTTAACACGTAAAAATGTTCCATTTAAATGGACCGACAGCTGTCAGAATAGTTTTGAAACTTTAAAAATAAAGTTAGCTCAGATTCCAATGTTAGCATATCCAGATACAAGTAAACCATATGTGTTGTATACAGATGCTAGTAATTCGCATATAGGTGCATGTTTAGTTCAAAATGTTACTAATCCAGACAGAATGTCGAAACACAGAGAAATTGAACGACCTATATATTTTCTGTCTCACAAACTCAGTGACACACAAACACGTTATAGCACAATTGAAAAAGAAGCATATGGTATATATTATGCATTACAAAAGCTAGATCATTACTTGCACAATGCTGAATTCATAATCAAGACTGATCACAAACCACTGATAAATTTATTGAACAGTCCAATACAAAACAAGAAAATTCAATTGTGGGCATTGTCTTTGACCGGTTATAATTGTCGTATTGAACACATAGGTGGGAAGTCCAACATAATGGCCGACTTCTTCTCGAGGCCCCCTGAATCTGAAAATAGACAAACAGAAAATGAATCAGAACATGAGCCAGACATACATGACAATACATACAAGATCCAGTCTCAAATCAACATAAATTCAAATGAAGTTTTGTCTGTAAATGCAATCAATTCAAACACAATTGACCCAAAACAATATGTGAATGCACCATATGAGAAAACCCTTGACTCCATAGAACCAATTAAAGAATTTGCAGACTTAGACATGGTCGCAGAACAAGATAAAGATCCAGAGATCTTGCAGATTAAAATGAAGTTGAGGCATGGTCAGCCTTCAGATAAAGATAAGTTTTTAGAAATGGATCAGATAATATATTACATTTCAAGTCCAGATGAGGAACCGACACCTCGCCTTTATGTACCAAAGCACCTGAAAAGCTTGGTTATAAAACAATATCATACTGAAAATTGCCATCCAGGCACGCAAAGAATGTTTGCTACAGTAAAGACCAAATATTATTGGCCATCTTTGTTTAAAGATTTATATGCATATGTGTCTACATGCGTACCCTGTCAGACTAGGAACTTAAAGAAAATTAGAGCGCCAATGAAAGAGACAAACATTGCCCCCTATCCGTTTGCAATATTATCAATAGATATTTGTGGCCCTTATGAGACCACCGATAATGGAAATAGGTACATTATTTGTTTTGTGGATATGTATTCTGGATACCCGGAAGCGTTTGGAAGTCCAGATAAAACAACAAACAGTGTTATAAGTCTATTATTAAATGAGATTTACCCTCGACATGCTAATCCAATTCAAATAATCCATGATGGGGGTTCTGAATTTACTTCACAGGCATTCAGGGAGGTACTGAAAGAATTAAACATACACAATGTAACATGTACAGCTTACCATCCATCTTCAAACGGGAAACAAGAAAGAATGCACAGAGATTTAAACAACATACTTGCAAAATTAGTTGAGGGTGATACAAAAGCTTGGGATGTTCATTTAAACATGGCTCTAGGAGGTATTAGGCATAATGTTTCATCCAGTTCAAAGTTTTCACCATTTTATTTATTATATAACAGAGATCCAATACTGCCTATTGATAATTTGTTGAAACCAAGAGCTAAATACCATGGTGAGGAATTTTCAAAGATTGCATTACAAGAAACTCACAGAACATTTATGCTAGCATACAGACATTTGAAACATGCAAAACGAAGAAACAAAAAGTTAGTTGATAAAAATGCACAAGACATCAGTTTTGAGGTTAATGACGCAATATATTATAAGAATTTCCGTCCGAAAGGTAAATTGTCACCTAAGTGGAAATCACATTTCAGAATAATTGAAAAATTGTCACCATTGACTTATTTGATTAAAAATCAGTTGGATAATAAAATCATGAAAGTGCATGCAGATCAAATAAGAAAAGCAAATTTGGATAAATGGCCAAAAGTAAAGTCCTCAAATAAACGTATGACAACCTATGTTGTACGTCCAAGTGATAGTAGTTCAAGTGACAGTGAACGTGAAAGCAGTTCAAGTGATGAAAATGATATTGAAAGGCCAAGGTTAAATGATGTCACGTCCAATAGCTCTGAGAATAATATGAATGCTTCGGCGTACGAAGGGGACACTGAGATTTATGACCCCGCATCAGATATTGACAATAAAATTATGAGCCATTCAAGTAATTCAGATTTCAATGGTATTACAGAAAATGATAGTTCAGACAATTGTATGGAAATAGGCGCGGTGAAAAATAAACAAATCCAAGATAAAAAGGAGTCTAAAGAATCAGATATTCAGACTGCTATGTCAACTAAAGATTGTGGTAGTTTTAAAGAAACTATGGCCATGTATAATAGTATGTTTTTGAGTATATTAGATAAATGTCAAAAGTAAATTGTAAAAGTTTCAACTTACCTGAACTTTAGAGTCAAATTATGTGGTAAATATAGGTTGACATCTCTCATTTGTACATGGAATCATTTCACGATGATGGTCGCAAATGAATTAAATCAACTTCAGGTTGTTATCAAGGTGTAAACATGTTGTATTCTTAGGAAAACTGTAAGATTTTTGTGTAGAAAATCTCATTTCCGGCAAATTTGAAATTCTCCTTTGTAGAGAGTATCTATTCAAAGGGAAGTAATTATAGAGCGAATGCTTGATATATCGTTATCGTCTATATAAAAATAATATTATGTTATTATGTAGGCCTACTAGTTATGTCCAATTTGAGGGTTAATATCATTTATTTTATCGTTGATTAATCATGAATATACTAAGTTAATGTAATATGTAATAATTAATGAGGCTGGTACTAAGTTGTTCTTGCTATTATTTCGTGATCAATGTAGGGAAAGAATTTTATTTATAAGGGTTTCACAAATACATACTGCATTAGATCTGCCAATAATAAGTGTTTCAGTCAATATACCGGGGATCGAACGAGTCACTCCGAACCATGGCGGACTATCAGCAAATAGAAGATGTTACTCCGAACTGTAGAGACTATCAGCAAACTAACACGTTACTACGAACCATGGCAGACTTTCGAGAACACCAAATCCAGTATTCCAAAATAATACTTCAACCGATGATGATGAATCAACTATTGTATGGGAATTTCTCCAACGTTCAATTTGGAGATAATCATTCGCAGATCTCTATCATTCGAATAGAGATAAACATTCGTATACATATACGATGGACTACCAACAGATGCCTACCACAATAAACAATTTACATTGGAAATTTCTCCAACGTTCAATTTGGAGATAACCATTCGTAGATCTCTATCATTGGATTAGAGATAAACATTCGTATACATATACGATGGACTACCAACAGATGCCTACCACAACAAACAATTTACATTGGAAATTTATCAACCGTTCAATTTGGAGATAATCATTCGTAGATCTCCAACCGGAGATAATCATTCGTAGATCCATATGATCATCATTTCAACCCGTTATTGACTATGTACGGAGATTCATCAGATGCGATGACTTCAGATGCCATTAACAAATAAATATACAAACAATTCGTTGTGACAGTCACGTACAATTCATCGTGACAAACATTTTGACAATCAAGTGATATAGTTATTTCATTTATAGCTAGATTCTATATGGACATGAATTAAACCAGCTGAGTATGCTGAAAATGAAGCTACATTTGTAGTGATGACATTTTATTGTGTGTATAAATGTGTTTATGTTGCAGATATTATTGTTTCTTTATGTGTTATTATTTTACAGGTTTTATGTTCATTATTTGACTATGATTATCATTGTGTGATTCAATGTTATGGTAACATACCATTTAAAAAAAAAAAGGGTTGGGTTAAATATGTTAAAATTTTACTTAAGATAAAATTTTGTTTTCAAACAGAGGGAGGGAATTGTAATGTAATGATCAAGGAATAGCTAATTATATAATATTAATGTCAGTGAACCATCATTATTGACTTTGAATAAATATAGGTTACACTATAACTGACAGTTATAAGTGAATATAGACTAACACCAGACAGGTTGTCAGTATCATAAGGAAGTGTGAATTTAATATATGTCTGGTTGGTCAATACCATGTTAGTGGGGAGTTCAGTCAGTCAGTCAGTCAGTCAGTCGAAGTTCAGTTAGAGAGTTGAGAAGTAGAGTCGAGAGAGACCAGATGGTGTGGGCCGTCAACAAGCGAGTAGCTTGGGTCATAAGCCTGGACAGTAAGATTATGAGTATGAAAAGTTGACTTATACTGTGAACCTGAGAAGTACTATACTATGTTTATGAACTGTGTAACATATGAATAAAAGCTACTATACGAACACGAGCGTTACTGTCTTTACCAAATCATAAGGACTACGTAACACTTGTCAGCTCATAAAGAGACTTATATTAACAATATTACTTATTAGCATTGATTGATGTTTCAAATTAATGGAATTCTGATAATTAGTGCAGATTTTCACCCGATTATTTTTTTTACTGAAATACGAAATCCACGAATTTACGTCCCCACGAAATGGTCTTTTTCACCAAAACCACGAAATTTCATCCCATCGAAATTAAATGATTTTACAGTATATAAAGTCAACCGGCGAACAGGACAGAAATGACTGATGTCTTTGAAATATAATGTGATAATTAATCTTCTTCTTAATATAGTCATTATCATTGTAACTTTGAGTCTGAGAAAGAAAGTAATTTTCGACCTGTACCTTAACAAAAGAATGTCAATTAACGTTAGGTGTTAAATTCCTAGTCTGTTCCACGGAGCTGAATAGCAAACAGTTAATTGGTAGTTAAAAGACACTTTACACTCTTTTTTATACTTAGAAAGTCTTACACTTTACAGTTGTATTCATGGAGGCAGAGATCGAGTTCCAGTCATAGATATTCAAAGTAAGTCACTGTTATTATTATAACGTTACATCATATGAGCATGCACATTAATTAAATGTATATGACACTCTATATTAAGGTATGTAAAAGGTGTAAATATGCTGCCGCTTACACATATCGATCGGCCGATTTACAATGTTACCGCGGTAAGCGTAAAACGCACTATTCAAATTCTACCCTACTTTATATAAGACCTCATAATTTTACTATCTATTATCCGATTTTAAATATTTAAAGCTTGTAATGAAGCAGTGATATATGTCTGTCTAATTATATAACATTCATAACGATACCCTAATTATTAAATCCACGGCAACAAGTAAGAATCCGTCCCGCGTAAAAGTAAGTTTAAAATGTCCCGTTTTTTACCAAATAAAAATGCAATCAACGGTCGAAAATCATCAAATATTAATTTTATTTTCGATCGATTTTTTTCATTAAAGCTTGTTTTAAAAGCTTATACTGTAAGGTTTTATAAATTGTAAAACCTATTTTTAAAGCATTTGCGAGTTGTCGACCGCCAACGAAATAAAACAGAATGGACGTATTCATAATAATGTGTGATGCAAACTACGCCGACCATTGGTCATCTTTTGTGGCGATTTTTTCAAAAGCTAGCATCATGGTTCGTTAATTAATGCAACCAACACCTCACAATATGCATTTAATAGCAGGTTATATTGTAAATAATCGCCATTTTTAATGATTTTATAATTAACATTCGGCAATAAGTTTGCAAGTTTAATACAGCTACCGAAAAAAATAGTCCCGCATCATGACAAAAATCACTATTTTTTACTTCATTTTGTAAATACAAAACCAATTGAAACCAGAAAAAAGTACAACCAATACCTCAAAAAGTATTTAATCTCACAATTTAAACAATTTTCAATCAAAAATATGTTTTCAATTAGCGCATGGAAGGTATGCAGGTGCCCGTTTCACACGCTTTTCGACGTGATTCCGCCATTTTGAAAATTTATTTGCAATAATTAGTACACAAATGTAGAAGTTTAATCAAATCGTTGGCGGTCGACAACTCGCAAATGCTTTAGAAATAAGTTTTACATTTTATAAAAGCTTAAAGTATTAGCTTTTAAAACAAGCTTTAATGAAAAAAATCGATCGAAAATTAAATTAATATTTGATGATTTTCGACCGTTGATTGAATTTTTATTTGGTAAAAAAAGGGATATTTTAAACTTACTTTTACGCGGAACGGATTCTTACTCGTCAGCGTGGATTTAATAATTAGGGTATCGTGATGAATGTTGTATTAAAAGACAGACATATATCTCTGCTTCATTACAAGCTTTAAATATTTAAAATCGGATGATAGATAGTAAAATTATGAGGTCTTATATAAAGTAGGGTAGAATTTGACTAGTGCGTTTTACACTTACCGCGGTAACATTGTTAATCGGCCGATCGATATGTGTAAGCTACACCATATTTACGTTAATATAGAGTGTCATATACATTTAATTAACGTGCGTGATATGAGTGATAATTTAACACCAAATGTTAATTAACATTCAATTGTTCAGGTACAGATCGAACATTACTTACATGTATAGGAGATCGGTACATTTAGATAAAACAGCCGTAAGAATAGTCATTAGCGGGCGGTATCGCTATTCTTACGGAACTCGATCTCTGCCTCCATAAATACAACTGTAAGACTTTGTAAGTCTTTGGAAGACGAGGATTTTTGCTCCAATCTGTAATTTTTTGGTATGTGCATGGGTACATTCATTTTGAAAAAAAATGTCAATAAATACATTTAGAATATAATTTTTTAAGATAGCCCAATCGCTTTAAATGTTTCATATATATACAGTATATATTCATTAAAAAACTGTGTATGTAACTGCCGTAAGAATAGCCATTCCGGGGCTGTTCCACGGCTGTTGGAGCATTGAGACCATGGATTATTATTGAGACCAGAAAATTTCTGGAGTATTGAGACCAGATTTCTGGAGTATTGAGACCAGATTTCTGGAGCATTGAGACCAGACTATGGAGTATTGAGACCGCATAATTAATATAGTTATTTGACTATTGAGGCCAATATACTGATATATTTATGTTGATTTAAGACATATTAATGGTTAAAAAATATCAACAGTTTAATAAAATATTACGACAAACCATTTTAACTCTGTTTTTTTCCCTTAAGGCTTAATATCTGGGAAGAATATACTGTCCCTGTTAATATGTAACAATAATATATACAACAGTTTATCAATTAGACTTATTTGTATATATGTAAATGAGATAGCAATAAAGAATAAATAATATAATCCAATTATGGCTGACACAATATCATTATAGACAACATTTTAATGAACAGAAAAAGTCCTCTGGCATGATATTAATCCTTATCATTTTAATCCCATCATCATACTTTAAACTTGGACCATTTTAAGTTTAGAAATGTAAATCCAATTTGTACTTCAACAGTGATAATATTCATGTCTTATTTAAATCAATTATATAATATTAGAATTATTAAAACTCATTGTTATTTGGAAGTAAGATAATATTATAGTAGTTTATTGATTACGTAATAATATTTGCTATTTAAATTAAAACTAATTCTAATAGACTAGTTATACTTTGTAACATACATTTATTTAATAAATCTACATAATCATAGTCTTCGACAATTTACAACATCAACGTTAGTCGCAAAGGTACATGTATAAGCAACATATTTCGGTACATAAGTACGTTTGTCGCTAAAATTGACTATATTCCCTAGAACTATCGACAGTATAAAGATAGTTTTGTTAGTGTATAATCAATTTGATTTGTGAGTTGTAACACAAAGTTTTTTTAATCAAATAATAATTCAACTAAATTATTCAAATTGATGAAGTGTAAATTCATCAAAGAACATTTTGAGCAAGTTAGTTTTTGCGCTGAATGCTGATTATATTCGGATTGATAATTGGAATTATTAGTCAATATAATATCAATGCTTTCATGATCTGATACGTCATTCTATTAATCTATTAATCACCTCTCTATAGCAACAGCTTGTATTAGTACAGTACAACATCTTTAGACATTACTATAATTTAACCTCTTTTGAACACATCCTCTAAATAACGACCAATATTTGCAGCTCACAAAGGGTGTTGCTCAAAAAAGGTTCTTTTGTGTAATCAATATAATTATTTAACAATCTGTTCACAAATGTATAATTTTCAGCAGACAATTAATTATAAAATCAAAGTATCCTGTATAATGTACATCAGATAATCCAATCAAATTGTATAACGGCTGGGTTGTTAAAGGGTTATCGATAATCCCATTAAGTTGTATAATTGATAGGTAAATGCTGATCACTGGTATTATACTAGGTGTTGATAGGAATGTGATAATTGAAATAATCAATTAGAACTGTGAAATATCGTGTTTACCATGGTTAGTGTAAAAATTAGGTTGTATTTAAACCAATATTTTTATTTGTATTGACATAATTCGACCTGAAAGTATATATATTTAGATAGTTTCACCTTAAATTGATACAAATAATTTGAAATCTGTCTGTTAATGAGAATTAGGGCTGGGTAATACTCATTATCAGAATTTAAACTGAAATATATTTATTAGTGGCTGCATGGTCTCAAACTCTGTTATATTTCAATCTCTTCCACAGTACTTGATATCACTTGCAGATTTATTTATGACAAATGCAATAAATAGAAAATATGTGTGTCTTGTCTCAATAGTCCAGCAATCACACGACTATATGATAGTCACACGACTATACATTTTATTTTTAACAACATGTACATACATATGGTATTATAACAACTCTGTTATCATAAAAATGTACATTGCCAAATTTGTAAATTGAATCAATATTAAACCACTTTAAATAATTTAATATCAAGCGCATTGCTCTTTATAGCAAATCACGCACGTTAACGTGCGTGAGCAAATTCACATTATATAGATATCACAATTGATTAGTTTTTCTGATCTCTTATTATTATACAACAAATGAATGAACTAAAACCAATAATATGCACTTTAAACTATAGATTATCACATATTTAATATCACTAAACGTTTTATTAATGACTAATGCAACAAATTTGAAAAATATTTGTCAGGTCTCAATACTCCAGAAATCTGGTCTCAATACTCCAGGTGTCTGGTCTCAATACTCCAGAAATGTGGTCTCAATGATCTTGTCTCAATGATCCATGGTCTCAATCATCCGGTATTCTGTTCCACTATTCTTAGTAATCTTACAGCTGTGGCCCGCAAGAATAGCCACTGCCTTTACATTTCTGTCAGATACTTACCTTTTGTACTATTGTTTATGCCATTTAAATTATTGACACAAAATTAAAATATATAATTATGGTTTATAGGCTACATATGAAATCAATTACCGGACCTCTAGCCTGTCCTAGAGGTCCGGTTACATTCCCTATATGCAATTTTGTATCCTGTATCCCAAGGTTACAAACACAGACTATATGGAAACATTTGTGTAATCAGGATATATCTACCGGTTACCGCACCTCCACACCTGGAACCGGACCACTAGCCACTTCCTAGAAATTTAAAATGAGAAATTCAGAGATGACATAATTTCGTGTTCACAGTGGTGACAGGGGCACATTTAAACTCGTTTTAAAACAAACATTTAGACAAACAGCATTTTACAACTACTGTCACAAAATATATGAATAAAATCAACATTTTACCTTCAACAAGGAAGAAATACACTTCGATTCGCACTGGGTGTTTGTTTTTAATTTTGCGAAATACCCGGAAGTCATGTAAAAAAACAGACGACTAAATGCTCTGTGTGAATATCGTTGTCGTCTGACCTCGGACAGATCAACTATGTATTCTTCTCTTCTTCTTAAATGAACTACACTCCTTCAAAGCACTGAAGTTTATGTGTAGGCGCTAGTTTTAAAAATAAAATTGGAATGCAATTTGTATAATTCACAGAAATAATGGTTTATATAATCACAGACCTAAGAAATTATATCACAAAATACAGAGTTTTGAAATTCCCCATCATCCAGTCATTACTATACAAAGAGGACTCTTCGTATTGTAAAGACCAGATGATGGGGAATTTTAAAACTCTTAATTTGTGATATAATTTCTTCGGCCTGTGATATATTATACATGTGCAAATTGAAAGATTGATTTTGTAATCAAACATAAACATTTAGATTAAAACTTTGTACAACCACGCACGTTAATTAAACTTTGTGGTACAATGGTTGCAGTTTAGTATACAAATGTGGAAACCAAGACAGGCACACTGACAATGGTCTTGAAAACATCAACTGTGTCTGCTTGCTGTGCGATTAAGGTCAACATATTCCACTGGCTTATTGTTCTGGGATAGAATGGGATAAAAAGCAAAATTTCAACATATCAAGGGCAATAACTCTGCAAATAAACACTATATTTTACTGGCGCAATAAACACGGTTTCATCATTCCAAGGGTCACAACTCTTGAGTAAAAACTGCACATACAACACATTTTAGCAAAAATTTATCATTTCAAGGACAGACAACTCTGCTAATACATAAGTAACATTAAACTTGTCAGACTGTGTCAAAACTTGGATACATACCCTAAAGGCACCAACTTGATCGTCTTTCACTGACAGTTGAAACTAATTTAGTGCTTGTATTGACATTAAAAACATCAATTGGACAATGGCCTCAAAGAATGATACAAACTTGCATAACCGATCGGACATTGATGATCATAACGATTACAAAGGAATGTGCAAAATTCAGGACAGGAAGGCGAGCCACAATATAACAATTATATTCTACCAAAACAAAGACCATGATGCATTCATTGAACTTCTAAAGAACCAACATGATTTTGTTGATACAAAGAACAACACAGGAATTACAACAACTTTATTTGTACATGACCAAAAGGTTGTTGTAACAGTTTTCTATACAAAAACAATTTTAATTCAGGGCACAGGCTGTAGAAACTGGCTTGTCACAGAATTCTATTCCTTAGTTGATCATCTAACAACAGGACCGGCGGAGATGAGTCTTTTACATGAAAGTCCCAAACCCAGTGTGAGCCACAGCAGAAATCACCAGAGCAGCGAATCATCAAATACCAATACTGAGGGCATAAAATCCTGTAGTAATGACACCAATCTCCGTGGTACTCCTAAATTTGGAAAATATTGCATCATACCAAAACCAAAAACCAAATCAAAAAAGCTCTTCAGCTTCAGATCCTTAATGGGGAAGAAATTTAATTCAACACCTACGACCATCACATCACTGAGAAATAGAGACTCATACTTTACTCACACACCTGATAAAGTATCTGTGATTACATCTGATGAAACTATATCTGATATCCAATCTAATGGCAGTGAAACAGAGCTGAAGTGTATGGACACAAGTGAGTGGAACCCAAATCAGCTTAATACTCAACAAAGCACTTCGGTGTCTGATCTCACTGAACCATTGACTGCTACCAACCTCTGCAGCCCCGACGAAACAAGCCTGAAAAAAACAACTATTGGAGATATTTCTGGCGATGAATCCAACAAATCCATACTGATATGTGAACAAGGAAACCAATCAACTTCTAATGAACAACAATTAATTGACCTGCAGAACCAAAATTATGAACTTACCAAAGAGAACAATCAACTCAGGGAGGAAAATACAACACTTCAAAAACTAAATGCAGAACAAAATAAATCTCTAACAAAACTTACAGATGCTGCTGGAAAAATGCAGATAACACTAACAAATACCCAGACAAAAGTTCGCGAGCAAGCTAAACAGATTACTTCACTTACAACTAAAATAAAGTCATCAGATCAAAAGAGTACTGATAAAGTGGAGGATGCACTTTATGATGAAATAAGGACTCTAAAAACTGGATTTGATACCTTAAGACAGAAAGTGACAAATTCTGCTTCAACCACAGAGCTACAAGAGCTGAGAAATGAGGTGGACTCTAACAAGGAGGAGATTAACAGATTAAAAGAAAATAAAGCACAGCAAATGCCGGGTACTTTAAATCCTGATAACCAACCTCAAATGGCTTCATCACCTTCAAATTCCAATACAAGACAAAGGTTAGACACTCCCATACCAGCAGCAAGCCAACATATCACAGAGCACAAAGTCTATGTATTTGGAGATTCAGTCACTAGAGTCTTAGAGCCCCAACGACTATCTGGTCAACAGTTTAATGTCAAAATAAAATCTCAATCTGGCGCTACAGTTAACGATATAACAATGTACCTGAAATCACTCAAGGATAAAAGATTTGTATCTGATTTTGACATGTTTGTGATACATGCAGGAGTCAATAACATTTCCAATGCCAACAAATCTACTGAAATTGTTGAGGACTTTAAAACCCTCACAACAGAACTACAGAATCTCAACGAAAATGCTACAATATTTATTTCATCAATACTACCGAAGAAGTATGACAAACTATCATTTGATGTGATAAAGGAAACAAATATACTGTTATCAAAACTATGTGCTGAAAACCACCATGTATTCATTGATAATACCAGCAACTTCATGAACAATGGCCATGTGGACAAATCACTATACAGAGATGAGGTACACCTTAGCAATAAAGGCAGTTCATTGTTTGCCAAAAACATCAAATCATCCATCATTAAGTGTTTACCTCTCTCTAATGCCGCCAGACAGGAAAATGGAAATTTTACCCAGGCCAGCCTCCACAACAGCTACAAACATCCCCTGGTACATCCCCAGGAGCGGAATCACCAAATACGGTACCATCCCAACAGGCAACCCAACTACATGGCTCAACGTCGACCCTGGATCCGACAACTACCAATGCCGTACAATCCAATGTGGACCCCAGACATGTGGTAGACAATAAACAAGACATCAATAGTGCAAATACAATATCAAGTTGTGACACAAATATTAAACAAAATGACATCTTGGACAAAAACAATTTTCTCTTTAAAAAAGGAATTAAGTTTTTTCATTTGAATATACACTATTTATACCCCAAATTTGATGAATTGAAAATCTTACTCCATAATCACCCTTATTTAGATGTCATTGCACTATGTGAAACATTTCTGAACAAAAACTTCTCTGACAGTGAATTCCAAATAACTGGATACCAAATGTTCCGTAAAGATCGTGAAACAAATGGTGGTGGGATCATAGTGTATGTGAATCAAAACCTTTCTTGTGTCCGTCGGTTTGATTTAGAAAATGATAAAACTGAAATTATCTGGCTTGAGATTCAAAACAACAAGCAAAAACCAATAATATTGGGTTACACGTATCGACCCCCGTGTTCCAATGCGGACTGGAACTTCAATTTAGAACACACCTTTGAGAAAATATTTATTGAAAGCAAAGAAATCATATTGACTGGAGATTTAAATTACAACTATGATCCCATTACTCAATCAACTAACAACAATGCATGGAATAATATTACTAACAGTTTCAATCTCAGACAACTTGTTGAAAACCCCACCAGAGTAACATGCACTTCAAAAACAATAATTGATCATCTATACACGAATTTTTCTGAAAATATATCTGAAATTAATATACCAGTACTATCAATTAGTGACCATTTTCCTGTGTGTTTCACACATAAAGTTTCCAATGAGGCACCTCGAGACCCCTTACATCATATCATTCAATACCGTAACATGAAACAATTTGTTGAAAAAGATTTTCTAGAATCTCTTAATGAACAACCATGGTCTTTGTTAGATATATATGAAGACCCAAATGACGCTTTAGATTGTTTTCAATCATTATTCAACAATGTGTTAAATAAACATGCTCCATTGAAAACAAAGCGGGTCAAACATACACATTTACCTGACTGGTACAACCCAGAGATACTTAAAATGACACGAGAAAGAGATAAGGCAAAAAAGTTGAATCATAGGGAACAATTTACATACTGGCGAAATAAAGTTAAAACCACAATTTCAAATGCAAAGAAAACATATTATGCACAGACTATAAATAACAATAAAAATAATGCCAAGGATTTATGGAAGAACCTTAAGCAATTATCAGGTAAAGCCACAAATCATCAAACAAATTTTATCCATGATGATGAGGGGACTCAGATTTCAGACCCTCAGGAAACTGCAGAAACGTTTAATAATTATTTCATAGACATTTTTAAATCTTCTCCCCAAAACTGTTCTTCCTTCTCAGAAAGAGATAAAATCAAACTTCAGGAATACATTGAAATGCAATCTGGACAGGACACTTCATTTGTAATACCTAAAATTACAAACAAATTTATAGAACAAGAACTAAACAACCTTGATGTCAGTAAATCTACTGGATTAGATGGTATAGGGCCAAAGTTTATTAAATTAAGTGCTAAAATCATTTCAAGACATTTGGAGAAGATATTTAACCTCAGTTTAACAAGTGGAGTTTTTCCATCAATTTTCAAAAGAGCCAAGGTTACACCTATCCACAAAAAGGGGCCTAAAACAGAAAAAAGTAATTACAGACCAATTTCAATCTTACCTGTACTATCCAAAGTACTTGAAAAACATGTCAGTAACACCTTGAAATTATTTTTAGAAAATAATTCACTCCTTCACCCAAATCAGTCTGGGTTTCGAACTCATTTCTCATGCGAGACTGCTCTGACAGCTATTATTGACAGCTGGATAAAGGCTATAAATGAGGGAAATCATGTTGGAACTATTTTTCTCGATCTGACAAAGGCGTTTGACCTTATCAACCACAAGTTACTAGTTGAAAAGCTACAGCTATATAACATTGATGCTAATGCCATTACCTGGTTTCAGTCATATCTAACTGATCGATCACAACAGGTTTGTGTGTCGGGAAAATATTCTAGTGTCCAAAAGATACCAGCTGGTGTGCCTCAAGGCTCAGTATTAGGTCCTCTACTATTCATCATTTACATCAATGATATGCCCTTACATTTGTCAAATTGTAAATCAGATATGTTTGCTGATGATACAACTATTTCATCATTTGGAAATACTATCGACTCAATCTGCACCAATCTTCAATCAGACCTTGGTTCCATACAAAACTGGTTAGATAGAAACTCTATGATTGCAAATGCTGACAAGACTAAAGCAATGATCATCTCGCCATCAAACCAAATTATTAATACTGTAAGAAATTCACACAACTCAAATATTTCATTCAATGGAAAAACTATTGAATTTTCAACCTCAGAAAAACTCCTTGGTGTTCATATTGATCATACACTAAATTGGAAAACGCAGGTACAAATTACACTGAAAAAATGCAACTCCTTATTATACTTGTTGATGAGAATAAAACAATTTTTGAATATTCATACTAGAAAAATGTTCTTCAACGCATACATTCTTCCACACTTAGACTATTGTTGCTCTATTTGGGGAAATTGCACTAATGACCTCTCAAATGATATGTATAAGTTTCAAAAACGTGCTGCTCGTATTATTTTGGATAAAGATTTTGATACACCAACAGATGAATTATTTTTGCAACTAAACTGGATGAAATTTTCAGATAGAGTTAACTACAAAAAAGCTATTCTTGTTTACAAGTCACTCAATAACCTTTTTCCAAATTATATGGAGCAGCTATTCACATATAGCGACAACAGGTCATTGAGATCATTTGAACAAAGACTTCTTTCTGTACCAAAACCGAGACTTGAGTTTTTCAGAAAATCATTGGCATACTCGGGTGCTAAATTGTGGAACTCACTTCCATATGATATCAAAGTATCTGAAAGTGTTAACACATTCAAAAGCAAATATCTAAAGTGGTGGTTCTCTGGTGGTCAACAAACCATTTCTTTCATTTGAAAGATCATTTAGGTCCTGGTCTTAGCTCCAACCAGTTGTGTCAATGACTTACTGTATCTATTCCTTATATATGCATAACAGTACATTTTAAACTAAATTTGTTTTCAGCCAAGTCATAATTTTTTGTTATTGTTGTTATTGTTGATTGTTATCTTCTGTTATTACTGTACATATTATGTAAATGTGTTAATGAGGCTCACAGGGAAGACTGGGTATACCCAACTGTGTTGCCTCTATAAATAAAGTCTTTATTATTATTATTATACTGATTGAGTCTGAATCAAAATCTTTTGGTGTATATTGAATTACTCCTATAATCAAATTCGTGGCACAATTTAATACTTTTCAAGTTATGGGTATACCAGTCACTGGAACCGTTGTGCCAAGCGTTTGAATGCTTTCATAGGCATTTAATGCTAATAATTACAAGGTCCTTGATTATAATCCATAACAAAAATATAGGCAATATTGTTTGTTTTGCAATTTATCGTGCTTGAGTTATAGCTGGTTAGACATGGCAAAAGTCACTGGAAAATTGCATGCTATACAAAAGCCCCCTACCGGTTTGAAGCAAACATCCTTTAAATTATTTTCAATGTTTCTGTTACCATAGCAACCACAAATTTAGTCAACTTGAAGCATTACTATTTGCCATCTCCATAGCAACGACAATATTTGTCAGAATCAAAAAATGTTTAGACATGCATAATCTCCTTATTTGCCCATATACCAAGTTCATAAACCTAGCTTGCAGACTTTTTGAGATCACTGATTTTGAAGTACTTTCAATATTTCCACCACCATAGCAACCAAAAGGATGAATAAAATATCTAGACATGCATAGTGTCCTTATTGGCACCTACCACAATACCAAGTTTCATAAACCCAGCTTGGTAAATCTTTGAATTACGGCAGGATCCTTGGTTTTGAAGTATTCTCACTATTCCGACCTCCATAGTAACCATAATTTTTGTCAGAATCTTTTTAGTCCCCTACCGGTTTTTGACCGGAGGGGACTATTATAAGGTTTGCCCTCCGTCCGTCTGTCAGTCCGTCCGTCAAACAATCTGGATCCTGACATAACTCATACAGTTTCCAAGCTAGGTTTATGAAACTTGGTATATGGATAGGGGCAATAAGGGGATTATGCACGACTAAAAATATTTTGATTCTGACAAAAATTGTGGTTGCTATGGCAACAGAAAGAGTGAAAATATGCCCAAATCTGGATCCTGCCATAACTCAATCAGTTTCCAAGCTAGGTTTATGAAACTTGATATGTGGATAGGGGGCAATAAGGTTTTAAAAATTGTGGTTGCTATGGCAACAGAAACATTGAAAATGGCCTCAAACCGGTAGGGGACTTCTGGTTTGCTTGCAATTCTTAATTACTTGTTTAAAATGTAAATTATATGTGAATTTTTTGTGTAATGGTAGGATTCAGTTATTTAACGGACAGACGGATGGCAAACTTCTGAAAGTCCCCTCGGGTCAAAAACCCAGGGAGCCGACTAACTAGAAATGTGTCCATTATACAACATGGTTGTCCTCACTAAATGCCATTTTATCATGTCAAGAGCCATTACACAACTACACATTCTGACTTATATTCCTTAGTTTAGTTTGATAACTGCTTGAGTTATGAGTGACAAAAACAAAATTTCATAATTTTAAGGGTGACAACTCATCCTAGATCAGATATGCAGGTGGACAACTACACAAAGTCATACTGATAAATATACGACACTTGATGACTGTAGCTAAAAATACATACTTCAAGAGTTATGAGCGGCACATGCAAAATTTTATCATTTCAAGCAGAATCTGAATTAAAACATCAAGGTGCAAAAAAATGGTGACTAAAATTCCTAAGAAGTTTGATAACTGTAGCACAATTACAATGTACTTCTCCAGTGTCAGATGCCACCCACAATATTTCAGCATTTCAAGGGCCACAACTGAGCTTATACTTATTGGATCTGAATAAATATGATATATGTATAGTTGCACAACAACTCATGCTAACATTCCTATGAAGTTTGATAGCAACGTAGCACAAAATACTTTTCAAGCTACAGACATAAGCAGAGTTTCACTAAATTACATTTCAAGGATCACAACTCTGCTATTTATTATACTGATGGATCTGAATAAAATTATACTGGTACTCAAGAACTCATGCTGACTAACATTGCTGAGAAGTTTGATGACTGCATGTACACGATAACTTTTCAACTTACAGGCGCCAAAATTTTCAAGGGACAGACAGACAAGGGCAAAATTATATGCCCCCAAAATTATTTGGTCGGGGGCATATAAAGAATTATAACAACACCAAAGTAAAGTATATATTTTATTTCTAACAATATCTGAACATGATTGACTAACTTAATAGGTGTAACAAACTCTAAATTCATTATTGTGTAACAAAAAAAATAGAACTTAAATTCATTATACAGTGTAACAAAAATAGAACTAAATCGATACATAAAATTAACATTACATTCTGCAATATTAAACAACAAACAATACTAATAAAAACAATATATCAAATTATAGTCATGTTTAATGCATATCAGTGCTTATCTATATGTGTACAATCATGTTAATTAACAACTTGCTAAAACTTGTATGTTCCTTTGTTATTTTACATAAACTTGGAAATATATTTATACAAGATACATGTATAAGTTTGTATTATACAGGTACTGAAATCCACCAATTATATATACATATATTGTATACATATATTATCTGGCATACATTCTATAATAAAACAAATTAACGAAATATTTACATTGTAGACATATATATATGGTAATATATAACTCTTGCTAATATGAATGCATCTGAAAGAGATCAAATAATTTCTTATATTAATATTTTAATATATTAAACGTTAAAATAACAAATAGAATAGAGCCGGGTTTCCATGGAGCGTATTATCTCGGCGCTGATTTTTTCGGCACGTAATAACGTAATTTCTAGTTACTTATATTTTGACAGCTATAACAAAGTGTAGGCTGAGTAGGCATAGATACTGAGTAATACAGAACTCTGTGCCAAGAAAACTATCAAAGCAATCAATACACTAATATCAAAGCCTAATAAATTAATGAAGAAAAGCTGGTTTCCCTTTTGTAACTGCCACACCCTTTAATTTTAATGCTGATAGGCCATTTTGCAATCATTGAATGTTTTATTGTACTGAAACTCCCAGTAATGAGAAATACAGGTAACATAATACACATTAAAGCACAACAATAACTAGAATTATAACATCAAGTGCATAAAACAGTAAACTGTCACAATGGCAGAATATAACTGAAAGATATAATTTTGCGTTTCTTCTGTTTCTTAAAGTATCATTAGAATTTTTTATGACAAATTCCCATCGTCAACCTAGAAAACCTTACTTGTGACAAAGTTTCATTGAGGGATGTTTTTCATCAAATAATGTGATATAAATTGATTGTTGATCAGTTTTATGACATAACTCAGTAAAATACATGACTACATGAAGTACAAGCAAACAGTAGGATATCTTGAAGGATAAATAGAAATGTGTCCATAGGACACGGATGCAGACTTATTATTTTACCATCCATGCCCAACTTACTTATATTCCTATTATTTGACAACTCAAAACATTATACAGCTATGTAGTATGAGTAACACAAACAAAATTTCATGATTTCAAGTGCCACAACTCGGCTGACTAATATTGCAATGGAGTTTGATGACCATGAGTGTAGCACAATTACTTTTTAGTTGTTTGATTAGAACAACTATATTGAATACTCACGTTTCTACAATTGACTATACTTAAGTTAATGAAACTACTTTTCTTCCTACGCCGCCGCTAGACGGCGCCACCTTTGCATTAGTAAACCGGTCAGCAGTATTGCATAACTATTGACGCTGATGTTAACCGTCATGCAAAATAGTTCCACCAATTGCAGCAAATATACTACAAAGCTACTTCCTATTTCTAAATCTATAGGACAGTTGGATATCCCAATAAATAATTTAAACCTATTTCAAGTATTTTTTGTATTTACAAAACAAATTCTTTTCTGTATGGAAATGGAACCAGCAGTGAAAATAACAGAATTATAATGTCACTGTTATTTTCACTGATCAATCTCTCAATTCATTGAGAGCAAATAATAAAAGCATATTACCATAAAAATTTCATTACTATCAATAAAAAGGATCATTTAAAATTATGAAAACTTAACATTAAGACTCACATTATAACAAAGTATGTACAAAATGTATAACAGATAAATGCTAAAACAGCTAAAATAGTACATTAAGTGTATGTGTATTATACAAATCCAATAACATTCTTAAAATTTAACAAAGTGTTGTGGAATCTCAATTTCCAAATTGAACAAAGTGTTATGGATCTCAAATTGAACAAAGTGTTGTGGAATCTCAATTTTCAAATTAAACAAAGTGTTGTGGAATCTCAATTTCCAAATTGAACACAGTGTTGTGGAATCTCAATTTCGAAATCGAACAAAATGTTGTGGAATCTCAATTTCCAATTTGAACAAAGTGTTGTGGAATCTCAATTTCCAAATTGAACAAAGTGTTGTGGAATCTCAACTTTCAAATTGAACTATTTTTTTGTGTTTTGGAATCTGAATTTGAACAAAGTGTTGTGGAATCTCAATTTTCAAATTTAACAAAGTGTTGTGGAAGGTTTAATTTATTGAGAACTGCTGTGATTGGTGATACAACACAGGTATCATAACTGGTACAACCTACAGCTAAACCAAGACATCGTAACTCACAGTCATCAGCACGCATGAAAACCAAACAGCCTGAATCTCCATGGTCAAAGAATTTCAGGTCATCATCAATTGAAGCTATCTCTAACTGATTGTGAAACTCGTGCGGCGGACTTTCAGGTTCTTTCGACAAATATGGAGTGTTTCGTACATATAAACCATCTGTGTAGAGCCGTCCTCGTGTCAGGCCGGTAGTGGCCCCAATCTTTATAACATCTTCTGCCAGTTGTTCATTTCTTATGTCACTCAGACTTATGATTCCACCGTTCAAAAAATTTGGAAAACAATCAAATCCTGAAATTGTTAGATGAACAAGTCAATGAAGAATCGTGAGCCATACATTTTTTATTCAGGGCCCTACCAGTTTAATATGAAGCCATAACCTTTTAAGATGTTTGACATATTTTCTCTATTTCCTTCTTCATAGCAACCACAATTTTTGTCGGAAATGAAAATATTCAAGCAAGCATTATCTGCTTATTGGCCCCCCACATATGACTAATTTTAATAAATGCAGCTTTAACGTATTGCTCAAATGTAAGCTACTTGTAGTAATGTGTCCATTATTTTGAAGTATTCTTGTGCGAGTCATTAGCTAGTTAGGTCTTAAAAACATTATGAATTCACTTGAAAATCAGCAAAAATAATCTCAATTTTAAGTATGTGTATACCTGCTTGTTGTAGCTGTTCTTTGTCTATATTGACAAATCCTGGTACAAGTGTATAGTTAGTTACTTTAATGACAGCTGCATCAACTCCTGTGCCATCATTGAATGCTGCTTCCCCTTCTGATATATCACTGGATCCAGTTTCCAGTACCGACTTAACAACTTCACCACATACTATACTGTAATATACAACATTGATACATTCAGAGGTTCTACTGAAGCCTAATGCCCAATCCTGAAAATAAGATGCCATTAGCACACATCCCAACACTAAACCTTCATTTCAAACATTGTTCTATTGTCAAAATTTAGCATATAGAATTTCAAATGACCATAACTCAGTCAATACTTGGTGTTTTTATCAAATAACTTACATTTTTTGAAGAAATGTTCATTCTTTCTAAAGCAGCAAACCGGAATTCAGGATTAATCCAGAAGTGTAGAACCCCTGTACATTATGGTTCTTATCAAGCTGGAGCATGTCATTAAAAACCGGCTAAATTGCGCATTAAATGAGAAGCTATATGCCAATTAGTCCCCTACCATTTTTATTTACCTTCAACCTAGACCAGGCCCTGATCTCCCGAAGCATCTCAACTTGAAATAAATCTCATCTCAAATATTGTCTTTCGTCTTTGAGGTAATTTCCACGAGAGGCTGGGCTCAAAATTGGCATCACAACACAGACACATCAATCATTCTGAGTTTATTACAGTAAAATTTCAAGTGCTTGAACTTCAGATCTATCTAAAATTCAGACTATTATTGGAGCAAAATCTCAATTTGAGTTGAGATTTCTACTTGAGATACTTCTGGAGATCAGGGCCTGAGTAGTGGGCCATCTCTGTATGGTGAACATTTGTGCCAGGATGTTATAAAAAATTTGATTGCAAGAGGAAATAACAGCCCAGACATATAAAATGCAATTGATCTTAACCTATTGATATATACTAAAAGACATGGCAAAGTGCAGTGTCTGCAAGCAGTCTCATTATGGTGACTGTGTTATTTTAATCTCTTTTTGTCTTCATTTAAACATTTGACCAGGCGTATGACATGTGACCGACCATTTCACCATCATGATGGTGAATGTTTGTACCTAGTTGTTTTTAAACAATGCATGAAAAAATTACAGCCTGACGAAGTGTAGGTTTGCTTTTGATCTCAGTGTGGAAGATGATGGGAGCAAAGGGAATCAAGGGTAGAACCAGCAAGTCAGCATTTCAAGCACTTGAAAGTTGCCGATCATCCAGTGGGCTCTAACTTAAGAAATGAAACCACATGGAAGCCAGCATAGGCGAAGCTGGGCTGATCACCACTGCTGCCCGGGCACCATTATGGGGGTGTTCAGAGGTATTGGTTGAAACACCAGTCCTGATGATGGATACTAGTATTCAGCTGATGTCATCTGTTCAGCGGATTTTTCTGTATTCAAATTGTTTGAAACATTGTCCTCAACCTAGGCTATGACACAGGTATATCAGATGAAACACACAGCATCATCGTGGTGAATTTATACATTTGAGAAGATATAAAATAATAAATGACAAAAGTCATCATTACATTTACGCAATCAAATTCAATGTGATTTTAAAGCGTGTGTAAAGCTTGGTTGCTACTACCTGTTGTGAGATGACTGACTGTCTACATTCCTACCAGATGATTGGCTGTTACTGTTACATATCTTAAACTTGATTGCTGTATGATCCTTACTGCTTCCAGTAACATGAGCGCATGTTAGAAATCCTATATCACCGTCTGACAGTCGTACAAATCCACCAACAGTTCCATGTCCTTGGATTGATGAAAGAGCGACTCCCTCTACTGACAGAGTAGTAATACCAGAACCAATTAACAAACTCTCTTTCTTTGAATGCTGTACATTGTCCTGTACCTACAAATTATGTACCACGGTATTGTACTTGCTACTTGCACAGAATAAATTTATCTTATATGTGTATTTTTAGGTTATACATGTTTATGTACTTTAACCATAGAGTTTGTACAGTAAATCCCCCCATTTAGCTACCAGAGTTGAAAATTTACCTATAGATGAACATCCCAAGCTGTATCATAGTATGTATACCAAGTTTTATTGATATAAGTCACTTAAATAATTTGAACATGCAGATTATAAGGGAGTGGTTGGGTGCCTGTAGGTTACACATTTTTAAAGGACATGAAATGGTGTTGCATGAATTCAGGAGTCTTAAGAAACCAGGGATGAAGTATTCAGGAGTATATGTAACGGAAGTAGCGTTATACATCACAGCATGCTATGATGTCAGACTTGCAGCGATGTCCTTTTGTAAGCATTATCTATATGCAAATATGTCAGTAACCACTTGGTGCATTGTGTAGTATAAGGTTCAAATGACTTCATCAAGCATTGTGTTTTTCAATAGAAAGGTGTACATGTATATAGTTTTGCGTTATTAGTGTCATATGCCAAGAAAGAATCTAACACTTGTTGTCAATTGATATATTTATATACTAGTATATATTAAACTCTTTCAGGAACTATTATTAAGCTCGCCAGAGGCTCACTTAATAACATTTACTCAAAAAATGATAGATCGATCTGACAACTCATAATTAAGATCCTTTACATATTGACTATTAAATTAAATTCTGAATGATGTTAAACAGTTCAAAAATGACGTTGCCCCGCCTACCGGTTTCATAGGTCGCAAAAATGTTCCAAACAATTAATTTTTTGATATATTCAAAAAATATTTCGTATGTTTTTTTCTAATATATACCGTAAGTATTGACCACCACATAAAATACATTTAGAAAATAACAAGTAATAGCAAAGTTATAAGCATTTTCTTGATATATATGGATCATCCCTTGTACACACAATATTTATACAACTTCTCAAATCCTCCTTATTATTCGTGTCTTTTTGCTATCAAACTGAAAAACCAACTAAAACACCCAATGGTTCAACGGACAAGCACAAACTATATACATGGAGTGGCAGTTAAATTGTGTATACATGTCAATACATTATAAAGCTTCGTATACAGAAAACTTAAAGGATTGTAGCGTTTTAATTAAAAAACAAGACTGCATTCAATAAACGCTTATGCCCCCTGTGGAAGCCTTGTGCATAAATAAGTCTAAGTCCAAAATTAGGTCAAGGTGAAGGTCAAAATAGGGTCAGGTGATACAGGCGTGTGGAGAGTGTTCATATACAACATCCATTCAAGTATGAAAGCTTTGTATCCAGCCATATTAATGCTAGAAGAAACGGTCAATTTGGGTTAACCAGGACGGACGGACGAACGAACGAACGGACAGGTGAATCACTATATGCCTCCCGATCTATCGATACAGGGGCATAAAAATAGATTCATGTTATGTGAACACTACTGTCTCCAGAATGGTGAGGTTATCTGAAGTGTGCAACTAACATGTATGAGGGTCATCCCTAAAGTTCGTGGACAGCCCCCATTGACTACAGTCGTAAAATTCATACCATAATTATGTAGAACATCATCTCATGAATTGGAGTATAGCAACGTTATGTTGCAGAGTTAACACATGCATAGGTTATCGTTGCTAAGGCAATGCACATGTAGCACGATAAGAATCAGTCCCAATTTCAAACAAATTATTATTACGTTTGCAAGTACTCAGCCACCGTATCTCTTTTGTAAATGACATCATTAACAAAAATTTCTTATGACTTGAAATGAATTATCCGTGATGTTTGTCCCCAAATTTCAACGCAATACCTGATAAAATTTAAAAAGTATCTAAAAGAATATGTAGCACCAGAGTTTTGACGCTCACTGTCAGAGACGTCAACGTCAAACCGTACAGAGTACCTGACGGCTATGATGTACTGCATCAAGGCGTAATATCCATATTACAAAGACATTAAACTAATTTCAGAAGCTCACTTATTCTGAAAAGTATCACTATCACTTATGGTTAAGGCATATGGATGGTCATTGTGTTTTTGTTGGGTTGGAATGGATTGATTACGGTCCATATAGTGCAGACTTG
Organism: Spisula solida; assembly: GCA_947247005.1. Classification (NCBI taxonomy): domain Eukaryota; kingdom Metazoa; phylum Mollusca; class Bivalvia; order Venerida; family Mactridae; genus Spisula; species Spisula solida. The sequence continues at coordinate 33,705,397 of OX365947.1, read as the reverse complement.
GCTCTAATGGATTTACCTGTATTTCCCCATATGGAAGGGGAAACATGTGATAAATGATCATGGGATGCTCATACCACTCAAGAGAGAGATACAAGAAAGTTTGAAAAGATATAAATGTTTGTTATACTGATACACTCATGATAGTTAGGCTACATTGTTAATGTGGTTGAGGGTATTTTGAAATCACTGATATGCTTGTTTGACATTGACGTCATGACGAGATAAAATTATTTGGAGCGCTCTGTAACAGTGATTTTGTATGATTTCAAAATAATGTAGAATTGCTATTTGTAAATATTTCTGCACGAAATTTTGTTGGTAAATCACAAATAGGTACGGTACAGTAGAACTTCGATGCCTCGAACAGTACTTGCCTCGAACACCCTAGATGCCTCGAACTGGTTCTTCGGTCACGGCAAATCTCTTCTTTATTCATATAGTGAAACAATAGATCACTCTAACAATATCTAGAACGAACACTCGAACTGATGGGACGGTCCCTCGCTATGATTTACCTGTAGATGGGTTGACCAATGCAAGTTTTCGCACCTTTCATTAAGTGTTGGACTCCATTGTTTGACCGCGGGTAGTCGGCGACAGGTGTATTAACAAGTTGTGATAATTACTGTATAGATTTATACCTAATTGTTTGCATTGTATAACGAGTTTTTGAGAAAATTACACACATATTGATCCATTTAATAGCTAACGAACCATGAAATTATAATTCAATTAATTTTTGTTAATAAAATTCAGAAGCAACATATAATATCACAATAAAATAATCATTTTTTAAAGTTCTCATACGTCAAAAGTGTTTGTTTCAGTATCATTTATTTATTGGTAGTCGAACTTGACATTGAACATGATAATAATTCGTGACTCGCTGCTTTATATAAATGCGCTGTATAACAAGTTACCGGAGTAAGACTTGTAAACATTTGAAGAGCTTGCCGAAGATAAATCAGATTTCAGGTCAATTTTGTCTAAATATATTATGCAGACCTAGACACTAATTATTTTGGCCACTGGACCGACAGGGCAAAAACGCCAAAATTGTAAATAGGACAGTTACGGGTCCTCAAGAATTTTCACTGGTCCTTCTGGATTTTCGCTGGTCTCGGACCAGCGGACCAGTGTTAGTGTCGAGCCCTGTTATGTTTTATCATTATAATGAATAATGTTAAACAATGATACACATGCATTATGCAAAGTAAGTAATTATGCAATACACACACGGATTTCCATGCCGACATCAGTTCGAACTTATATGTGAATACCATAGATGCCTCGAACACCCTAGATGCCTCAAACTATTTTCCCGGTCCGAAGGTAGTTCGAGGCATCGAAGTTCTACAGTATAAGTATTTTAAGGAAATCTTATGTTTATGATTATATATTAACTAATATTTTCACGATGACACTTGTCCACAAACTTTACGATTGACCCTCGTATAGTACGTTTATTCAGGTCTGTCACTTGTATACAAACATTGCAATATCATAAAATTGTATTTTAATTGTTTTAAACATTTCAATTGGAGAAAAAGGCAGCGAAAACCATTATACCTTATCCACTAAGCTGCATACTAATACACATAATTTTTAACCAGACATAATTAAGAGAAATTGGAATGTTTATGTACACAATGTTATGTTAACAAGTGACTGACCTGATTAATCGATTTATAAATATGTTAATTTTGACAGATAAAATATCATTTTTAACACAGTACATAACAATCTGTGAGACACATGCAGCTATAGTGTTTTAACAATAATAACAGAACAAGAAAATATAAACTCAGTTTTAATAATCAACAAACATAACTGGTAACAAAGGGAGTAGAACATAGAAATAAAACAGAATTTGTCTTCTTTCTGTGACCTACACATATTATATACATCATGTGAAGTAATCATTCATTTAATATAGTACGGAGAATTTGACACGACTCTCGACCATCTGTTAGCATAATTAAGCAGCTGATATTGTCTATATTTATAACTCCGGTTACATGTTTTTATAAGCGGGGAGTTAATAATCATGAAGACATTCAAGGTGTAATACCAACACAAATCTAAAGGACCAATACTGCACGATTGGCTCGCGGAAATTGATATATTCAATGCAAGAACCTTGTAATATATTCATGCTTAAAGGTCAGGATCATGACAAATTCTCCATGCAATACCAGCCATGAATAAAAGGGGCAAAACTATGCAAGTTGTAAAGTCAGTAACATCAAGAGTTACCTCCAAAATTTGTATCAGAAAAAAGCAATGTAACTATAATTTTTTTTTAATATAGCCCTCATTTAGTGACTTGATTTACAAACTGTGTTCAACACACTTGGCTCGTCATGTTCAATAATTTGCTCAAAGTTATTTGCATCGAAAATGCTGCAAGTTAGTCAATTAATAACAGACTGACACCCAAGTGCTCTAAATAGCAATGATCAGGATGTTTACATGTATAATAAATTGAACAATAAAGAATCTGAACATACTATATATGTATACAGTGTGCTGGCTATCAAAATACATTTTATCACATAACCTGCGGTCCAGGAGTGCCGTGAAGCCGTGCCGTAAATATCGTTCGGCACTCCCAGACTGTGCAATAAATATGTAAATGAGCTTGACGTGACGTTAGCCAATCCATGCATTGATCCGTCAATGACGTCAGGATAATATCAACGTCGCCATGACGTCGCGCTAATTGTACTGAATTTTGGCTGAAACTTATGCAGCGTACATCATCCTTTGAACAATAATGAGCGTTTTCTAAGGTTAAGTGATAAATAGAATCTTACATTCGTGCTCATTACACACGAGTTTTATTAAACTCGTCGACAAAAACAATATGACACTCGGCAAAGCCTCGTGTCATATCATTTTGTCCACTTGTTTAATAAAACTCGTATGTAATGAGCACTCATGCAAGATCCTCTATGTATCAGTGTAGCAATACCACGTGACTTTTGACTACAGTTACAAGAAGAAATTTGTAAACATTGGAAAATAAACTAGCCAGAACTATTTTATTTCTTCGTCGATTTCTTTGAAATATACGCCACGCTAAGGGGGGAATAATTTGCTTTCTTTGAGATGTAAACTATTTTTCATCGGCTGTGCCGTTTTGTCCATTACCCTGTGAAACCGTGGAACGTGTAGGTTTCACAGGGTAATGGAAAAATCGGTAAAGCTGCTGAAAAAAATCTTATATTTCATGTAAGGCAAATAATTTCCCCCTTAGCGTGGCGTATATTTCATAGAAATCGATGAAGAAATAAAATACTTATGGCTATATTAGTGTTCGAATGTTTACAAATTTCTACTTGGCACTGTAGTCAAAAACCACGTGGTATTGCTACACTGTGTATGGAACAAGGCAATATACTTTTTGTGACCAACTTCTCCATTTTATGGTACAAGGGAGAAAACTCAAGTTAAATTCTTTACAGTGGTCATATCTATGAATGCTGGAGTTATGCATCTTTTAAAGAGGTAAGTGGAATTTTTAGCAGGATATCATCAGTGACCAGACTTATAATAATACCTAAAATGTATCTGTTTCTGGCAAAATGAACGTTTTGTTACAGTGGGAAATAAGAACTATTTCCCGTCAACTATAAAAACATTGTAGCTCAATCTGCACAAATCGTTAGCTTGAATTAATCATACAGTACAACCTCTGTAGAGCAACACCAATTGGGAGCTGCAAGTATTGGCCCTTGTTTAGAGGTTGTTGCTCCACTATCGTAAATATTGGTTGAGGTAAGTTTTGAAGGTGTTGTTATAGAGGTTGTTGCCGAATCTACATTGGGCTACTCTGAAGAGGTAGTACCGTAATTTTAGGATGCAGTTCAAACCTCGTTACACTTGGTGTTAAATGTAACAAACAGAACTTTGGTTAAATTGAGTGCTGCCTTCCCTGTCTGACTTAATATAATCTTTTTGTGTTGTATCTGAATGCAAGATTCAACTTTTTTATCAAAATTTCTAAAACTGCTCAATTTAACCTTATAGAACCTTTTGATATGTACAGCTATAAGAAAATATATTTGGAATCTTTTCTCTTGAATAAGGCAAATAAAGTTCATTGCCTATAATTATACTTCTTGACAATTACACAGCAATTTACCCCCTCAACATTATATACTTGCACAAACGTTTATTGTAGCAAAATACTTCACAACCAATTATACATTAATTGAGTCAGTTCATCTTAAAATGCAACTGATAACAAGTGTAAGACATAACACTATAATAAATGGATCATATAATTCAAACTCTAAAATAAAATTGTCTAAAACAGTAACATAAATGGGTATCAAACAGGATTAAGTAAGTGTATACATACATTTACAAATTACATTGTTTAAAGTTCTAATTGTTTTCTCTGATAACTGATAACTTTTGTAAAATGTCGTAACACTTTAATATTAAATGGCCATCATACAATCCAAAGTCAGAGTATAAAATTATCTAAACAGCAACATTTGTATATCAAGAGCTACAAATAATTAAGCTGCGTATTGGGGTAATTACCCGATTTATTTTCTTAAAACCCCAATAGAATATGAGAGGAAGGAGTAAGGAAAAGCAAAGACAATCTGAAATACTAAAAAGAAAATGATGTTATGGAGAAAAACAGTACATAAAAGATCATTAATTTTACCCAATGAGTTTGATTAAATACCCAATTAAAATTTGGCAGAACCCAAACAAAGCATTTCAATAATTGTATACTTTTACATATCGAATTGTTTGAAATTTAAAACTAGACACATTTATCAATTCAGAGAAACATGATATTTTCAAAGATGATGAGACTATCAGGTGAAATACACAAATACTTCTTTCAACACTCCCAGTTAATCAGGCGATAGTTTGCATTTTTATATATTATATATTGAAATTAAACACCTGTTACCGTCTCTTTTGAGAGCCCCTCCTAACATGTAGTCAATAACACATAGGTGTGGTATTTCAGGAAGTACAATTCTAACTCTTTTGAGAAATTCAATTTATTTACTAGCACTTGGCCTCCTCCAGGAAAGGTGACATTAAGTTTTATAAAAAATGTATGAAGATTCATAAACACATGGAACCATATTAACATCTATAGGATTTCAATGACTTTATTATAAATGCTCACCTGGGTCTAGTTTAAAGGTGCTGCCTCACAGATCAGGCTAAATTTTTGTATGACATAATTTTCCTACCTTACAGAGTATTTATGTAATAGAAAGCCACGTTATGAAAGATATATTGCAAATAAGCAATTTAAAACACTCTTGAAATTGTGCACTCTGTATTTTTCCTTTTAAAAATAGCGCAGTTTCCTTCCAACATGTTTTTTAAATTCTGCAATTCACATGTGATCAAACTGTAAACATCAACAAACTGCAACGCAAACATCAGTGAGGAATTTGGTTCTTTTTGCAATTCTTTTCATCAAATGCAAAAAAATTTCAGGTAATTTAAGTGATTGTTAGTGTTAATTCTATAGGGTACTAATAGCCTATAGAATTTGGATGTAAAAATACTAAATAACTACAAAATGCCATGTTCCTCAAGTCATTTTAAATGTCAGTGTGGTTGTTTATGGCATATTAATATACCGTTACAGGCAACTATACCAAAATTACGAGAATATTTGACAATTTTATTTTATTTTTGCAATACACCAATATGTGCGGCAGCACCTTTAACATTAAATTATGAAGCAAATGTGAAACATTTTAGTGATTTGAAAGTGTATCATGTATAAAAAAATATAATTCTTGCTACAAGTAAATCTAAAAGATTTTCAAACTCTTCAGACAACAACTCAAGCATTTGACTAGGGCTATATCAAGAGCTGTTGACTCTCGCTGAAATAATCAAGAGGATTAGACCTTGGCTAATCAAGAACATTTTAACTATAGCAACATCGAGAGTATTGGACTCTAAAAAGCATTTGAATTTAGTTAAATCAAAACCAATTTTGAAACATAACATCTTTCAAGTACAGTATGCACATTTATTTAATAAGTGCCATGATTGATTCAAAACAAAATCTTCACTTAAAGAAATACCGTTGCTATGATCTAAATAACAATTACAACAACAGGCACTGACATTCAACGATTACGGTAGCCAACAAGTACAGGTGAACTAAAATGAGAAGTTATATAAAATGTCCTAAATAACCTACATAATAATGTACATGCGTAGACAAACGACCAGATTAAACTAGGATTTGGATCAGTCTGAAGGTTACCGAAATACAAGATATTAAAAGTGGTCTCAATACATTTCTGCCAGACAAAAAATGTCACTTCTAAGTGATTTATGTTGCTAATACTGGTTTATTTATTTCTTTTCGTTGTTTTAATTTTAGAACTTATTTTTTTGTAAAATATTTAAAACTGTGAGTGGGTGATCAAGTATTGAGACACATGCTATCATGCTATCAAATAAAAACAAATGGGGAAATAAATAAGACAAAATAAAAAATAAGTAACTTGGTATAGTGCGCCCATAATAATGTGATGCTTACAAACATGAATCGGTTTGGTCAACTGTTGTAGAATTGGTTTTACAAATTACTAAAGCAAGCATATATGGTCTGTTTTATGCTAAAACATCACTGATAAATTGTGCACATCTGATAAATCCACCTTTGTGGATTACACCAAATTTCCTCGCCTTTCCTTATTATCATGGGTGCACTATAAGAATAATCAACAAAACCAATCAAGTGTTCAGGAACTGTAAACAAATGCTAACAACAATTAGAATAAAGACAACTACCTTATCAATAACGTCCTCAGAGGGTGGATTACCTCCCTTTGTATCAGATAACTCTTCATTAATTTCATTCAGATTTACCTCCCTTGTGTTACAGTCTTCATACACCTTAGGTTTGTAAGTCACGCCTGATTGAACAGAGTGATCATTCTTTAACGAACCTAAACTCGGTGACCTTGACATACAATCACTCTCACTTCCTGATTGACATTTTGAATCAACAGAATCATTAGCTGCATGCCTCTCAGTCTCAGTGTCACTGTCAGTCAGCACAGCCTTTAACATTTCACGTTTCCGTGGTGCCACAGTTGGAGTAGCAACACCACTAAGAAAATATCCTTCTCGGACATCAACTGGAATTCCTTGAATCTCTCGTGGAAAAGGTTCCTCATTAAATGGGATAAAACCCTTAATCACACAATGCACAACAATACATAAACCTCTCTCCAACAGTTCTCCGTCTTTCTTAGACCTACAAGGGCAACCATTGACAACAGTGAGTTTACAATGGTGTTTGCTAAGTTCAGCTCCTCGAATAGCTCGTCTGACAGTTTTAAATTCATCCATTGTTAAAGGATTCGCTTTTACGTAGTCACTGTTAACAACCGTTTTTGCCTCATTGCTGACAAGGTCATAACGACGTCGATAGACTTGTAAGCCCATAAATAAGTCCCATTCCCCCTGGTAGTTTTGCCTTGTAAGAATTACAATCACAGGTTGCCAACGATCTTGTTCGAGATAAGCTGGAAATACATCCACACACAATTCATCTTCCGCTCCTCTGATTAATTTACAGATATCTTCCAATAGTAACACTGCCACACTCCTAGCATGCTGATCTAACGCCCATTGTAGCGCTTCCTTAATTTCTAATTCTGAAATAGTTCTATCAGAGTTCAAATAGTTCCGCAAATCTTGAACACTTCCATTGAGAATAACATACATTAAACCAGGTCCAACCTGAAAGCTTTCTTCCATCTGATACGACAAACTCCTCTGTATGGATGAATGGCCCGGTGACAGTACTCCACGTAATTCTTCAGATTGTCCAATAAAACTATAATAAACAGATTCATTCACAGGACTTTGTGAGCCTCCTGCTGTTCTGGTTTCTCGTTCGTACATTTCAGCATGCTCTTGTTCCATTAACATTTCAAGTTCATGTTCTACTTCAGCATTACTGACATCATCATGTTCATTATTCATCCAACTTAATACATTGTCCCAGTCTTCTTGATTTTCATCCGCTGTTTTCAAATATTCCTCAAACATTTCTCGTTCCTGATCTCTGTAATACTTCATCTCACAAGTCTCTGAATCCATATCTGTCTGAGTGACATCACTTCTCCCTTGTCTAGAATCCACTTCCGAAGTATTTCTGCTTGTACCGTTGATGTGAAAGTTGTTATCCACAATAACACCGCTCAGGTTACTTTCGCTGCCACTTTGAACCATGTCTGAGCTCTCTTCATCGATATGATTACACTCTGGCTCATATTTTCTCCTGCTGCCATTCATAATTTTCAAACTCGGAGAACTTATTTTGATCATTCCCTTATCATGCAGGAAATGGTACCTAGCACTGTCATTTATGATAGATTTAGTTTCGCCATCCACACTGTTTGTACAACTCATAGACTTCTGTCGACCGACCCCACTCGCCAACAATGACTGATTCTGTAAATTTGTTAACGATCGACTTCTCCTCCGTTGATTGGACTCATCTCCGAGTCTCCTTTCTATTTCTTCAAACTCAGTTGTTGAGTCAATATGTTTAGGACTTCGGCCAGCATTAAGTTTAAGGTTTGTATATGAACCTCTGTCATTTTGATTTTTTGCATCAGAACTTCTACGAAATCTCTGACTTTTACATGGACTGCTACTTCTACTTCTATCACTGTAACTGTTAGTTGGACTTGGCTCTCTACTGGAACTGTACCTCAAATCTAACCCCTTCCTTGGGCTTGGGCTACGAGCTTTTGTCTTCAGATCTCCATGACGCAAATTGTACGGTGTTTGTCTATGATTAGGACTCGGGCTGTCATGAGTAGGTTCAGTTTCTTTCAGACTCTGATAATCAGGAGGCATCTGAAGCTTTGAAACAGTCTCAGGAACAAATTCTACTTCCGCAATATGCTCATTAACTTTAAGACTGTCTAAATATTGGTCAGTTGAGTTAAAGTCAGATTGAGATCGTATATAATCAGAACTACGTCTCGTTTCCGATGTTTCTCCACTTCTCCTAGCCTTGAACATGTCTAGTCTTTTCTCAGCTTCTCTCAGGTAATCAATCTCAGAATGAGAGGAGTATTGTTTCTTTGGAATCGGAGGTTTTCTACTATCTCCACGTTCGTCAATTTTATCACGTGATAATGAAATCTTTGGCCTTATAGGATTACCTTTCTCGTCTCTATCAAACATAATAACATCTTTGTTTACCCAACGACTCTTACTTGTCCCATGTCCACTATCAGCAAAACTATTAGCCAGATCTCCCGTGAAGGCGGTGACGTTGGTAAGAGATAAAGCATCGTCAGTAGTGGTGGTGACAGGTGTAGACATATTATCATGAGTAGCGAAGGTAACATGAGCGGTTGCTCTGCTAGGTACACCATCAGTTTCATAAACAAACCTATCACTGCCTGTATAGTTAATTTCTCCTAGCGGTTCCTGCATTTCTTCAACATATTCATCTGTTCCTATGTTTGGTGTATAGTTTCTTATATAACCAGGTAAATCTTCTTCAGCATTAGTTTGAATCATCTGGCTGTCATTGCGAAATGTATACGACAAATTAGACACAGAAGATGCGTTTTTATCTAAAGTACCAAATCTGAGTTTATCCTCGTCATCAGAATATTCTTTCATATCTTCGTAACCATCTTTATGTTCAAAAGATTCTGGCGACATGTTGAGGTTGACGTTATAAATACCATTCTCTCGAAATGTTGAAGAAGCCACAGGCGGTGATGAATAAAAACTTGCCTGATTTACCCCGATCTTAGGACTTCCTTCACAATCTTTACCCATTCGTTCTAGAGAGCTACTGGAGCGCGAGTTATAGGGACTTCTATTTGCAGTTCTTGTTGGAGACATAAAATCAGACGGAGAATGGCGACCTTCATGACTTCGTTTGGAATCATTTGACAGTCCACCAATTGAGGATCTTTTTCTTTTATCTAGGAAACTCTTCACAGCCACCTGTTCCGGAGACAGAACTTTTTCCGACGGCTCCATTTCAATGCTTGTTCGTTGCTGTAGTTTGATTTCTGATGTACTATTATGGCTTGGCTCGGAATAGGTATGATCCATGTTGAGATGTGTGATATTTGTATGCAGTACTGTATGCTTGGTGTCATACTGTTTGGTGTCATACTGTTTGGAGTCATACTGTTTGGTGTCATACTGCTTGGTGTCATACTGCTTGGATGCTGATCGGAATGAAAACTCTCTATTGGTAACTGGGGTGCTTGTCTGATGTTCATTATATGCACCTTGCGAGTTTTCATGCACATCTGAAGGGAAAAAATAATTGTTATAGCATTGTTTACTCATTACATGATATTCTTATGGACTGCAACATTTGTAAATTTCTATTAAAAATCCCTGCAACAATTTGCAACATAAGTGTTCCTCACCAAAACACCAGAAATTGGAATCTACCAGTATAAGTAGCAGTTTATATAACGTAAACCTCAATCACCTGGAGGGATCTGTCAATTGTAGACAGACTATGTTACATACAATTTCAATGTGAGAGCTCAAGTTTCACTATCATTGAAGCACAAAGTAGCCCTTAGTGTATTCACAAGCTTCTTCTTAATTTTAAACCTTGTTTTTAACCCCACAAGATCCAAATTCATAAGTTTATGGGATATCTTAGAGGGAATCAATATGACCAAGTTTCACAAAGATTGAAGCAATCAAGGAACTCTTTAGAGCGTTCTTTGTTCAAGTGTTACTTTGATTTGACCGTATTGGTTACCCCACATCACCACTTTTGTACTCGACCTAAACTTTATAAAAAGACAAATATTCTGCCCAAGTTTCATGAATATTGGATAACAATCTGGTCTCTATTACATTCAAAATAAATTGTGGATGTATGATGAACACCCAAAAGCTCACCTTGTCGTCCTGTGACAGTTGAGCTTAAATCATTTGGTTTTTTTTGTTTCTACACCCAATATTAAATGTCAATTTCCAAAGACAGTCAGTGGTTTTTTTTGGCTAAAATATATGGAGATATTAGGCCCCTTTCTCCTCTCCACAGAGTATATATTTTTCCCCAAATATTTCTAAATTTTCACCTTGGAGTCTCGCTCAATTTTTTCCCACATAAATAAAGTAAATAGTGTTGATAAATGAATGCAGAATGGATTGAAATAGTATGTTTTGACCTCCCATGCTAAAAATACCATCAATAAACAATCATACTAGACTTTTAAGGAGAATTTAACAATAAGTGAAAATTCCCCTTTCAGCTTTTCTGCATGTTAATTTTCCCCCTCCTATGGGCCCGGACGCCTTTCCCCCAAAAGTAAAAAGAAACACTGACAGTAGTCAGTGTGTGTATGAAACTTGAAATGTTTCTAAAACATACTTAATCTGAACTTGTTAGGGATTCCAGACGGTAATGAGTCATCATGCAAACTGGTAACAGGACTATACATCACATTGTCCTTCCTACATGATAAACGTCCTGCACTTGATAACTTGTCAACAGTACGACCAGGAATCACGCCACCACCATCAATATCATCATGAAAACTGGAGCTAGGATGATCAGGCACCAGGTATACTTCATCAGATGTTGTCCCGGAGCTAGTCGACTGAGTCATTGGAAGGCCTCTCATTGCCTCAATGTGTTTAGGATGAGTTTCTGTATAAACATAGAAACAGCTGTAGGTTATACAATATTATTCTCAATGACAGGTCAATGAATAACTGCTGATAATTGATAAACATTAATGTATCAACCTCTCTTTTGATTCCACAATAGAGTCATATTGCTTATTAATTATCATCTCTGTATGTGGACTGAAAAAACTGAAGGAAATTAATGTAATGATCTATAATGTAATGATCTTTAAAGGTGCTGCCTCACAGATTGGGCTAAAATTTTTGTATGACGTAATTTTCCTACCTAACCAAGAATTTATATAATAGAAAGTCACTGGTGGTTGCTTTATAAAAGATTTATGGCATATAAGCAATTTAAATCACTCTTGATATTTGGCACTCAGTATTTTTCTGTTTGAAAATATCGCAGTTTCCTTCCAAAATGTTCTATAAATTATGTAATTCAGACATGATCAAACTGTAACTTCAACAAACTAAAGCCTAAACATCTGTGAGGTATTCGATTTGTTTGCAATTCGTTTTCATCGAATGCAAACACATTTCAAGCAATTTAAGTGATAGGAGTGCTAATTCTATAGGGTATTAATACCCTATAGAACTTTCGGTGTAAAAATGCTAAATTACTACAAAATGCCGTTGCTTCCCAAGTTATTTTTTATGTCAATGTGGTTGTTTATGGCATATACAGGAAACTAAACCAAAATTACGTGAATATTTGACAATTTAATTTTATTTTTGCAATACACCAATACGTGAGGCAGTCCCTTTAATGTCAACTAAGTTCATTTATATAACAAACACTATCAGTACTACAATAAATAAATCAATCAATCAAAATATAGCATTGGGTGAAAAGATCAGCAAGAGATGGCTCCAATAGGGCTGCTACCTTTGACTGGAATTGGTTATTTTGGATCAGTATTTCACAGTTGGATTCCATAAATACTATAATATTCTAGGAAAGATGACCTTTTATTTTCTATTGGTAAACAGTCAGTCAGTATGTCAGTTTTGTCTATCAATTAAGATATTTTCTAGACATCAAGGTACTGTTTTATCAAAGCACTTACTGAAATCATAATATTACACTAAAATATAAGTTCTTTATAATTATTTAACAACTACAAATTGGGAATCCTTATGGCTTGTAGAAGTATACTAATTCAAGCATTGTTAATATTGCAGACCCTTTTACCACAAATTGTAGTTATTAAAGAATAATAAAGAATTAAAATTTGGACATATGATTATGATTTCCTTAAGTGCTTTGATAAAACAGTACCCAGGAATTGTACCGGTAGTATAATCAGGGCTTTTTTTCCCTATATACGAGGGGCCTATATAAAGCCCCTTCACAATTTCCTATAAGCCCCTTTCACAAACCCGAAAGGCCCCTTCACAATTAGAATTGGCATCATAGTTTTTGTAAAATCAACTTTCATCACAAAGCACCAAACAAACAAATCACAGAAAACAATCATATATTCCTGTACAGGGCTTGACATGAAGTATTATATCATAGATACATGCATGTTTGGGAAAAGTTGACAAAAAATGAACAAACATCTGAAAAATGTTGCATTATAATTTGATGATTTTTCACGTATACAATGGTGTGGAGTACATTAATCTGTTCTTACCATCCACTGAATCTCTGCCTGGGTTGTCTGTCAACTTTCTGCTGGTTCCAACATAATCAACATGGCTATAAAATTGCTGAAATAGATCAGGAACATGCCCAATATGAAAATGCCCATTATACATGATAATAAAAGAAACTTCTGATATGCAATTGAAATTGAAGGTGAAATGTTGGTGTTCAATTAAAAGTGTAGAGGAACCTTTATATAGCCATAACCTCCTTTTAACAATACTACATCTGTTCCCCTCTTGTAAATAACACACATAAGGAACCACTCTAATTCTAACATTTGAAAGTGGCCCTTTCATGAGCCATAAACTTTCTTTTAAACAACACTATTCAACTGTTCTGCTCTATTTAACGACATTCTCTTTCAAGAACCATGCTATTTTCCACTTAGAAGATCACTTAATATAGCAATGTCAGCAAAATAGTTGCCCTCTTGCTGCCCTTTAAAGAGGCAACATTTTGTCTTGCTTATGTTGAGTATGAAGAGTTCTTTAAGTGCATTAGGCAATGTTGAGGTTTTGGCTTCTGCCAATTCCAAGAACGGAGCTGGACAGAGAAATCTTGTTGCAATCTTAGGATCTATGAGGATAAGTTCTTAATATTGAGCAGAGAAGGTTTGGTACTGGCTACACAATGTCTCGGCGCAGCGCTTAGTCGTTAAACTAGTTTCGTGCAGGATTGCACTCTTCAGTAACATAGACTAACCTTGCTTGGTCTGTCTGGTATTTATACCCTTCACAGGCAAACTTTTGTGTTTGCCTGTGTTGGTCCCAATGGGACTTATATAGCATTCTGGGATCCATTTGCCGTCAAGTTTTTTAGTGTTTAGCTTGTTACCATGACGTTGTTGTGAAAGTTCACAGACAAACTATGTCAACTTCCGGTTTCAGACGATTCCGAGAATTTTTATTTTCAGAGTGCAGATTCAGCGACTATGTATGAGTCGTGTCTGCAGACATGTTTACATGTCTGTATGTTCTGTATTTTCGATGAAATATACTGGAAATGTTGATATTCTTAATATTGAGGTTTATCAGTGCTATTTTTTTCCACCATATTCCAAAGTGAAGGTGACATTCATGTATTAGCAACCTATTTCTCCAGCTAGCTAGTCAACCCACACAGTATTAAAATTCCTGTATTAGCAACCTATTTCTCCAGCTAGTTAGTCAACCTACACAGTATTAAATCAAACTGTTTACACAAATTAACATCTGAGTCTGATAATTCAAGGAACTTTGTGGTCAAATATTCATACAAATTAAAGTTCAGTCCCTTCGTTAAAAGCCAAAATGTTCTTTAATTAATTTTAACAAAATTAGCCTGTTTGGATGTGGTTATATTTCATTTTGGTTTTTATATTTTAGGACACGCTAATGTTTGTAAGTCACGAAAAATATCACTAGACTATTTTCACCAAGAAAAATATCACCTGACATTTTCACCAAGAATATCACCTGACATTTTCACCAAGAATATCACCCGATATTTTTCACAAAAAATATCACAAGGCATTTTTAACCAAGAATATCACCCGACATTTTTCACCAAAAATATCACCAGACATTTTTCACCAAGACATTTTTTAAATAACAAGTACAATGCGAATCAGAGATCAACCAATCCCAGTTAATTTTTGTGGAGATAATGTCTCTCAAAGTGTAGATATATGAAACAAAATGATGTACTTGTATACCACTTTTCTTCAGTAGCAGGATTTCTAAGCCAAAATCAATTATATTGCCCCTGCATCCCAAAAGTAGTTCAAAATATACTTGAATTGTAAATATGTTTATGATGGTCAACATGTATGCCGAGTTTGAAACAATGCCAAGATGGAATTTAAAAATAGACTTTCAAAAACTAGAAAATTTTGGTTAACTTTTTCAATGGGACAAACTAACAGACAAATGTACGGACAGGCCATTCTGACAATGACTATATGTTCCCGCATCAGGTTTTAAAGTATTTCTCCAGATTAAAGGTTTGACAGGGTGAGCTTTTGTGATCACTCTTCGTCTGTCGTCCGTCATACGTAGTATGTCCCTCGTCCGTCCGTCACTTGCTTGTGAACACACTAGAGGTCACAATAATGACCCAATCTTCATGAAACTTGGTCAGAATGTTTGTCTTTATGAAATCTAGGTCAAGTTTGAAACTGGGTCACTTGGGATCAAAAACTAGGTCACTAGGTCAACTTAGAAAAGGCTTGCAAACACATTAGAGGAAACAATTATGGCCCAATATTCATGAAACTTGGTCAGAATGTTTGTCTCCATTAAATCTAGGTCAAGTTTGAACTGGGTCATGTGGGGTCAAAAACTTAGTCATTAGGTCAAATCTTAGAAAGAGCTTGTGAACATACTAGAGGCAACAGTTATGGCCCAATCTTCATGAAACTTGGTCAGAATGTTTGTCTCGATGAAATTTAGGTCAAGTGTGATATTGGGTCAACTTGGGTCAAAAATAAGTCACTAGGTCAAATAAAAGAAAAACTTTGTATAGGCACTAGAGGTCACAATTTAGGTCTTGTCTATCAATATGGGTTACATGATGTAAATAACAAGGTTGCTGGTTAGGTCGAGATCTATATAATAACCTTGTACATGCAACTGAGGCTGCATTAACTTGATTCTTTGAAGTTGTAAATGATTTCTTACGTTGGTCATGTGGGCCTTCATGAACTATAACGACAAGTGAACTACCTAGTACCCCTTGGGCCCTCTTGTTACATTTACAGGCAACAAAATAATTGGATACCAATTGATATACAAATGAGTGTCGTAAGTCAGCAGGGACTGTAAAGTGCATTGCAGAATTAAACCATACAAATCAGATGTTAGGTATAGTCTTACAAGCACTATCTCACACTTGAGACACACCTGGACATTAGGATGTGTAAAAGTTTCGACTTTCACCAATAGTTTGACCTTATTTGGTCGATAGACATCTCAAGTTAGACAAGATGTTGGTAACCCAACATAGAAACAATGAACATATATATCACTATAGACCTTGCCTTCTGGTTGACACTGTTCATGTTACTTTCACTGCAGCGTGATATTAATATAGAAGCTATGATTATACCCTGACCTATACCTCTCTTATACCTGGCATTTGAAAAACACAACAGAATTGGAAACTAGCTACCTCATGACTTGTCAGGGACACTACAATAAACACCTATAAAGATATATATATATACATATACGAGGGTTGTCCCAGTAAATCGTAGACTTTGCTTATTAACAAAAGAGTATTTTACGCTTTAGCCTTAAATTTTTACAGACATTTAATAAATATGTTATGAATGTGTATACATGTACATAATTTCATAAAAATACATTTAACAACAAGACTGCGTTCAATAAACGCTTATGCCCCCTGTGGAAGCCTTGTCCATAAATAAGTCTAAGTCCAAAATTAGGTCAAGGTGAAGGTCAAAATGGGGTTAGGTGATACTGGCCTGTGGAGAGTGTTCATACACAACATCCATGCAAGTAAGAAAGCTTTGTAGCAAGCCATATTAATGCTAGAAGAAACGGTCAATTTGGGTTAACCAGGACGGACGAACGGACAAACGGACGGACAGGTGAATCACTATATGCCTCCCCATCTATCGATAGGGGGGCATAATAAAAAAATTCTTAACATTATAACAACATATGGTACGTATGTGCGGCGCACACCGACATCACTTCAGTAACGTAATAACGTCATTACACTGATCAGTTCATACTACTCCCCATTGTGAGTGATACACGAATGATGTCTTTCAACCCAATTAATTTGCGTTTACATGTACGCCTTACAACTGTTATTCCCAGTCAATGTTTTACATTTCTGTCAAAAACTAACCTGTACAACAAGGTAAACACTTGTTGATGTCATTGAAAGTCTCGACACAAAATAAAATATATGGTTTACACATATGAAATCAATTACCGTACCTCTAGCCTGTCCTACAAGCGTTGTCTAGAGGTCCAGTTATCGGACCTCCAGACTCCAGGTCTAGAGGTCGGCTAACCGGACTTCTAGCCTTCCATCTATAAAACCAGCGAGCACAAAACAGGGAAAATATGCATATTTTTGGGGAAAAAATTATGATTTTTAGGGAAAAATGGAAGTTATTTTGCTAGGGGAAGGTGCCTATATTCGGCCCCAAAAAAATCACTGATGCATGATATTTATAAAAATATAATTTATAAAGGTAATTGTCAAATACTGTATAAGTGGTTAAGTTCGCGTCGTGGAAATCTTCGCGTTTTTCGCGAATGGCACATTTTCGCGAAGTTTTCCGCCCGCGTAAATATCTGCCATCATTAAACGGTGTTTATGTACAATCAACTATGATTTCACCACTTACGATGCTTGTTCGTATTATACAAACCAATATAGGAAATGTTAATGGAGTGTGATATGAAAATAAAGAAAACATAGCTGTAAAATGACGAATACTTTAGAAAATTACAGTGAAATAAATATTGTATTGACATTTCAACCGTCACGACTAGTTTACATACGCACACGGGTGAGTCACCGGTGTAAACATACTTTATTATGATTGATTAATTCAGTCCTATTTATCTCCCTTTGTTAACACTGCACGAATGCATTTCGGATTATATCGAGTTTCTGGTGTGTTTTCATTAAAAGTTTCAAAGTTTTAGCGATCTGCCTTGAAAACATCAACTATGCCAAACGCTGGTTGATCACACATGCACAAACGACGGGTGAAAGACGTGTGTCTACATTGATCTATGGCAGTTTATCATAAACTGTGAAAGGGGGCCTATTGTTCTAGGTGTGAACAATTATTATATACAATGATACAAGAAAACACCAACACAAAACAAAGACGTGACAAGTTTTTTACGATTTATTCAGTTATATTCAGTTGAGTCAATATCAATGAGTAACAGTAATATTAATTTCATACATAAAGATTATTTCTTGTGAGCGTATCTGATCACATATCATGTTAAATACACACAATATGCATAAAATACGAGGTCAAACCAAAACTAATCCCCTCGTTAATGAAGGTAATTTATTATTAAAGGACAATCTGTCCGGTACGGTAATACCAGGAAATAGCATTTCTTAGCAATTTTCACGACGTGTAGTTATTACGCTATTTGAAAAATCGTATTTTCGCGAAGATTTATGTACGCGAAATGCCTGGAATGATGGATTCGCGAACTTTTCGACACGCGAAAATAACCACTTATACAGTATAATGGTTATGTGACGTCAAATAAAAATATTATCAACAAAGTCTACGATTTACTGGGACAACCTTCGTATATATGGAATGTCTAGCATTACCTTTTTTAGCCTGTGCCATTCTTGGATTTCTTGAGGAATAGCAGTCTCAAGTTCCAAAACACGTTTCTCAATAACCTCCATACGATCTTTGATGAAGATAAGGTCCGGATGCAGATTTATATCCAAACTTTCAAATGTGCCCTGACTCTATAATGATAAAATGAAATTAATATGAAAATGTAAATACAATGTATGTATAATTTTTATTGAACTTCCCAATGTCTGAGAGACATAAAGTATATATAATGGCGTTGGAGGGGGGAGAAAAGTGTAGTAGTATAATGGTGTTGCATAGTTATCAGTGCTCTAGATTGCTAAGAATTCTGCTTCCCCAGAGTATACTGTATATATAGGTATTGTTGTTCTAAAAATTAATGATAATATTTGTGACCTATAATAACATGAAATATATGAGGGAAACCTTATACTTCATAAGTCAAGTCTACTCATTCAGAAATGTTTCTGAGCTACATATTATTTACCTAGATCATATTTCCTGATTTCTCCAGTAATGAACAGGACTTTTTAGCTAAGCTTAATTGTTCAATATGGGGAAACACATCTGTAACAATACCTCTGCATTGTCTAAAAAGTGGTGCAATGTATTCATGCTCAAATAAAATGACAAGATAAAGGTCAAGGTCACCTGAAGGTTTTGTCTCAAGAAACATTGACTATTCATCAGTGTCAAACACTTCCTTGTACCGCTTTTGCATAGAGATTGTCATACTTTAATGTGAATGGTCTATTGTCAAGGTCACCAGAAAGGTCAAGGTCATGTATGTCATGGGAAGGGTCTTGTCATTGTGTGTGTGTATGAATATATTCTGTACATAAACAGGAGTATGACCTTGATCTTAAAGTGAGCTATCCCTTAAACATACGCTCTGCATTTTGTATAGAAATTCTGTAAATTAGTAAAGTTATAGTCAATATTAAATCATGAAACCTTTAACCACTAATTATGACCTTCACATTGAAGGGACATGAAATTGCTAACAGACAAACTGATAGGCGTAAAAAATATGTTTATCACCATTATGAAAAAATTCCATAAAAATCAGCCATTCAAATAAGACCCCTACTCCATCCCAACAAATATCCACTTATAAATAAGTGTGGGGCACAATCATAACACCAAATGTGTACAATTATAGTGTATGTACAGTCTGGTCTCTATAATGACACACGATACACGGACAAATTCATTATACTGACATGGTTTGGAGACAAAAGTATCAAAATGCTCTTTGTATCAATTCCATATACTGACGTATTTATTGTAACATTTTTCTTGGGAACAAAAAGCATTGTTGCATCGAGATTTGACTGTAAATTTGTTAAGGTTAACTTTCATGACTGCAATATACTGTGTAGGTGAAATACTTTTTAATGCACTTTTCTATGTTAGAAACCTGAATGAAATATATACCTGTGGTGGATCATCTGATTGTGATTTCTTAACCATTCTTTGTCGGGCAGAATTATTGCGTCTAACTCGACTATTAGCTTTCACAGATTCTCTTCTGAATTCCAGCTGTTTCTCTCGAAGTCGGGTCCGTACCGGGCTTCGAACCCATGCTTTCTTTTGCTCAGAGACCTGGTCCTCTGTATTCTGGGCGGAGCTTGATGTAGTGCTGGTAGAACTAGGCAGAGTCTACATGTAGATATAAAATATTTCATAGAAACTAATATAATGTAATTAGATTACCTTTTATGAATGTAATCACAATTAATATAGTAGT
Source organism: Spisula solida (assembly GCA_947247005.1). NCBI lineage: Eukaryota > Metazoa > Mollusca > Bivalvia > Venerida > Mactridae > Spisula > Spisula solida. Next base: position 33,685,009 of record OX365947.1, on the reverse strand, counting down.
AAAGGCACTTCATTTTCAGTATTTCATCAAAGGAATTTCCATTTTCAATGAAATTCATATTAACCATTTGATAGTTAGAACACTGATGAGTAATTTACCAACAAAGACATCAAATAGTTGGTCTATTATAAAAGGGACGAATAATCTTCTTCTTATAATATTTACAATACCTAATAAAATACATAATATAATTTTTACAATACATAATAAAACATTAAATCATGTATAATATAAATATATGGCACACACCATTAAGTTTGTCTTGTGTTTCATTTCCGCAAGATAAAGATAATAGAAGTCCTAATTATTTAAAAAAATAATTATAATAATGACTTTAATAGTTCATTGTCTGTTATGCATGATCTTGAAGCACACGAGGGCTTGTCAACTTTTCATGAGGTAATATACAAGTCATAGTATAACCTTTCAGCACAATATTGCTGATTATCCCTTCCTTAAATTCTAGATTACATAATAATATCCATTTCTGAAATAAAATAATAGTGAGATTTAATTTAAATTTGTATACATGGTTTATAACCTGATTTATAAGTGTAAATATATGTTTTTGTTGCTTTTTGTTGTTTTTATTTTCTCTGTTCGTTTACTGTTTAGCTTAAAATCATTCATGAGTGATTTGATTTGTTTTCATGATGTATGCAGTACCACCAATATAATATACACCTTCTCTGCAAGAAACTGTCCTGTCCTCTTTTCCTATGTTGACTCTTTTGTTGCTATTTTTCTTGTTTATAATTGCATTCATCATTTTTTAAACCTACTGCTTAACTACATTTTGCCATTTGTTAATGTCATATGAAAATTGTATTGTGTTATTTCTATGTTCACATGGGCCTATGGCTTACTGAAATTTGAAATAAACTATATATCTATCTATAATTCTCCGCCTATTTTCTGTGGGTCTGAACCCATGTAACAATGGCCACACAACAGTTCAAGTCATGTATCCATCAGACGGGATGGTTTTGGCTTCATGTTTTATATTTCTTCTAGTTGTAAATAATATCATCTGAAATCAAAATCATTGTGCTGCTGGCCACGATAATTATGAGCAGAAGAGTGTTGGTTGCCTTATAATTCAGACAGGAGACTGATCCGGGAAGCTAAACATCAATGAAGCTTTTGATTAGAAAAAAGAAGGAAGTATCAACTTTCAATGATTGCCAATTAGATATATCACTTCATTAAAATGTGTGCGCTATATATTTTGTTGGCATTTGAAATTATATTACTCAACTAGTCAAGAGGCCCCAGGGTAATATATAGTACTTTGCAAACCTAATTACAGAAGGGTCGTTTTCATTTTCTTACTCGAACCCATTAATAAACAATTACGAATTTTGAGATTTAAGATCAAGCAGTGTATGCTAAGACAACAGGTCATCCTTAAATTTGTTTGTTTGATATAAGCCTACCAAATCAAGACAATAGTCAGTACTGAAACCAAGAAGCCATGAAATATCGGTAATAAGTAAATACCTAGGTTATGCATGTTTTTGTGCTTTAAACGATGGACAAATCCAATTAGAGGTATTCTAAACTAGAGCGGTCGCCATTCGGCAGACTAATATACCCCTGCCGGCAAAGGGCCATAATTCTGCCAAAATTCATTGCAGCGCAAATTCCTTTCTTCATGCACATCCATATGTTGAGGTTGTTTATCTGTGAAAGTTTGAGGGAAATCCTGCTAAAACTGTAGGAGTTGCGTCCACAAAAATGCGTCCATGGACAGACAGACAGACAAGCTGAATCCAGTATGTAACCCCCCTTACAACTCGTTGTGCGGGGGTAAAATAAACACATTGGTTTTTCCAGTTGTGATAAATACCCAACGTTTAAGCATCCCTTCCCTTTTCAGAAGACAGAGTCCATTATTTGGATTACCCAAGTTAAATATATAGTTATAGCAGTGTGGTAAATGTCAACATTGTATTACCATACATAATTTTATATATGAACTTTAAATACCAATCTACCGACCTATTAATTATAAAAGACAGAATAAAGGCAATCAGAAAGAACTTTTATTATGGTAGAATAATGTGTAGGATATGGGCAGTGTGGGCAGCATCAATTACCTGATCATCTGATGATTTATGACTCTCCCCTACATGCACTTTGTCTTTTAATGTTTTCACTTTATTCTTTATAGAACGACATCTCTTCACAAATCCCTGTTTCATATTGTGAAGTTTTTGTTTCGTCTGTGACTGTGAACTGGCTGTACTGTGAAGCTCTGACAGTTTGGATAAATCAATGTCCTATAATAATGTAATATGATAAATTAGATATATTTCTATATATGACACTGATGACCATACTATCACACAATGTATAAACATTGTCAGTCAACTTCCGGTTATCGCAATAAGGAGTACATGTTGAATTGTAATAAGTCATACAGTGAAAGGAAATCACCAGATGTTTCAATCACAACAAGTAATTAAGAATTGCAAGCACTACAGAAGTCCCCTTATGTAACCGGTTTGAGGCCATTTTCAATGTTTCTGTTGCCATAGCAAAATATTTTTAGACGTGCATTATCCCCTCATTGCCCCCATCTACATACCAAATTTCATAAACCTAGCTTGGAAACTGTTTGAGTTATGTCAGGATCCAGATTGTTTGATGGACGGACGGAGGGCAAACCTATAGTCCCCTTCGGTCAAAAACTCGTAGGGGACTAATAAGTCATACAAGTTGAATTGTATAGTATCCCAATAAATCATACAGTGATTTGGTTTATATGCAATGTATCAGCTTTAAAGCTGTATCCCCATATTTGAATTACACAGATATAGAAAAGTGGATAATTACGACATTGAAGAGTTGTAATTCTTAAATTCATACTATTTAGTTATAAAATCAGAGATTTTCTAGTTCAATTCTCAGTTGGGGCACATGGTAATTCCTAAAGGATTTTCAATGTGTCCCACCCAATTAGATGAACTGGTTGGTAACCCGGATGTTTAAATTCTTGCATGTATGGGTGCAGTCCACTAAGCACATTGAAGAACTAGAAGCCATCTATTCATAAAAGGCTACAGTATTGCACCTGGAATCCTTGTAATACATTAAATTTGATCATTTCAAGGGCCACAACTCTGCTAATACTAGTCTGATCCAAAAACAATATAGGCACATAACAACACATGCTGACTTACATTTCTATCAGTTGATGACTGTAGCACAATCACTTCAAGTTATGAACAATACTAGTCAATTATCAGCTAATTTAATCAATTCAAGTGCCACAATTCTGCTAAAACTGGTCCGGTCCGAATGAAAATTTATAAAGTTACGAATGACAAAAGCGAAATTTCCCAAAAGTTTACTCTTCCAAGGGCAATAACTCTGCCAATACAGGTCGGACCCAAATGAAGATATATGGGTGCACAACAACTGACGCTGATTAATATTCCTATGAAGTTTGACGACTGTAGCACAATTACTTATCTAGTTATAGATTGACAGATGAACAAGGGCCAATCTATTTGGTGGGGCATCAAAATGGGGAGAATAAAGAACAAAGGCCAATCTATTTGGTTGGGCATCAAAATGTGGAGAATAAAATGGTAGAACTAGTGAGTTATAAGAAGAGTTGACTGTGACTCCTACCTGGTGTGAGGGATGATGTTGATGTACTTGTATTGCTTCCTCCTGTATTTCCATTTCTTCAATAGAATTATTAGTATTACTCATTTCTTGCACCTTTTGTCTTGTCCTACGACCACGACTTGACGTCTGAAATTGATATTTTAATACCACATGATTCTGACTTTTAATCAGTTTTACATTAAAATTATCTAGTAAGCTTCCAGTTTCAGTAACATGATACACAAGGTGGCTTCAATATTGGGTTTCATGATTTTTCTACGTGATTAAACATTCTAATAATGCTTTTTCTCATTGGAAAACCTGTTTAACCCATAAACTAGCTTTAGAAAAGGCTATTTTTATCATTGAATCTGACATGATAGGCCACCATATATGCAAAGCAATATATACCCCCACTTTGTAAAAGGGCATAAAGATTTACCATAAAAGATTAAATAAATTCTGTAACTTTACCAATAACTGGAATAGCATTCAATTGCTAACACAATTTAATAGGTTTCATAATAAATTTGACATAACATTTATAATCAATATTTTGATTGAGGTTCTTGATAGACAAATATTATATATATTACTAGTTGTTATTCCCAACCTTTCGAGTATATCGACATGTCTGAATATCATCTGATTTCACAAAGTTATGAAAATCCATGGCACTTTTAGTAGATGAAATCTTCAAGTCTGTATTTGATTTAGATTGTTCTTCCTCTTTAATTGCACATTTCAGATGGCACAATCGCTTACATTCTGAAACATGAAATTATGAAGTGCATGACAACAAAAGAAGTCATTTACATGGTTTTTTCATATCATCCATTTTCTATATGTTTTTAGAAGAATCATAAAGGCTATGTGACAGTCTATGCATGACAAAAGACTAAGTTATTATCTGGACAAAACCAGAGGCATGCATGCACTGATGTACACACATACATTAAAAGCGATGACTATATCAAGCTCATCGAAGGGGGCTCCTCAAAAAAAGCATGCAGTATATTAAGCTTGGATGCTTCCTATTAATATAAGAGGCCTCTAAAGAAAAATCAAATTGCGGAAAGTCCTATCTCTATCACTAGCACCCCCCCCCTCTCTACATCCCCATCACCTTACTCTCTCCATTGCCTTATTTTCCATGACACTCCAATCTCTCTTAATTTCTGTAACAATTGATGAGTCTAAAGACTATCAAAATGGTAAGAAACCTATCAAAAGACATAAAAACTAGACAACTTGTAGGATATTAAACCTGGCACTTAATTTATAAAGGCCTTATTAAACTACAGTTAGACTACATCATCGTAAGATAACATAACGTACAGTTTTAAAACCATGTACACAGATTTCAGAACAAATGGAACCCAAAGTTATTTTTCATAACTAATGGAACCCAAGTTATATTAATAAAATATTTGACAAGTAGTGCTACATACCGGTGCATTTATAGGCTGCTCGCTTTGTTAGAATCCGTTTTGAACACTGTAAACAGTATCAACAATATGTCACAGTAAATAAATGCAAACTGTCCTTTGAAAAATATTGCCTTCATCAAAAGAGTTAAAAGTTAAGTAATTCTGCAAAAGCCAACAGAACAAATATCCATGCACAAAATGAAAACTGACAAAAAATGCACACATTTATCTTACTATCAGAATATTTAATAACTCATGTATTAAAGTTCAATCAATTATGTTTTTCAATATATGGCAAACAGTTTAGTCTTAAAAAGTGGACTCTAGAGAAAATGTTATACAAGACTGGCAATTTTAGTCATATTACAAAGTTCTGCAAACATGTCTGGACTACATAATCACAACATGAATTCCGTATTGAGCATGTTTCAGCTTATACCTACCTAAAACAAAAGACATAGACATAATCTACATGAGACAATAGTAAACAAATATAAACATATTATTTACTTTCTCCAAAACAAGCAAAATATCTATCACAATATCAAATTACATCTAGAGTTGTCTGTTAACTCCACTATCAGATTTATCTTTAAAATAAATCTTCAACTCCATTAAGAAAGCACTTTCACGGTCCTGAATTTTTAACAGGTATAGACATAAAATCTCTTTTGTTAAAACAGGCTGATAGACAATAACTACTAGCCATGCTTAATTAAACTCAAAGCTAATAGTTTTAAATGCTCTATTGTTAGTATGTTTTGAATGATAATAGTTGTAAACAGCATTGATCAAAGTTCAACAAGGAAGGCAGTGACAGTGCATGTTCATAATATCTTCAATGTAATTTATTGTAAACTGCTCGATATAAATAAGGAAAAGAAGCAGCTTTGGTGTGGGCTTGGTGGTCAGTCTTAAAAAGGATGCTCAGTGGAATATATTGAAAATTAATATTACTGTCAAATATGTAATCCACAATAAATAAAGTTTTATCATTTTTACTGGGGGGAACGATATTCTATTCCTATTAACGTAATTCGTGAACTGTAGAGTTATCTCCCTTGATTTTCAGGGCAAGTCACTCTTACAAACTTAAAATAGGTCAGACACAGTTGTCTCCCCGGAATTCAAGGGAAGTTACTCTTTCCCTGTGCAGAGTTCTCTCCCCTGAATTTTCAGGGGAAGTCACTCTTACTGACTTAGGTCGGACAGAGTTGACTCCCCTGAATTCAAGGGAAGTAACTCGTACCCTGTGCAGAGTTCTCTCCCCTGATTGTCAGAGGAAGTAACTCTTACTGACTTAAAATAGGTAGGACAGGGTTGCCTCCACTGAATTTCAGGGGAAGACACTCTTACCGACTTTAAATAGGTCAGACAGAGTTGCCTTCCCTGAATTCAAGGGAAGTAACTCTTACTCTGTGCAAGAATTAACTCTTGCCCTGTGCCGAGTTCTTTCCCCTGATTTTCAAAGTCACCCTTACCGACTTAAAATAGGTCGGACATAGTTGCCTCCCCTGAATTCAAGGGAAGTAACTCTTACACTGTGCAGAGTTCTCTCCCCTGAATTTCAGGGGAAGACACTCTTACCAACTTTAAATAGATCAGACAGAGTTGCCTCCCCTGAATTCAAGGGAAATAACTCTTACCCTGTGCAGGAAGTAACTATTGCCCTGCGCAGTGTTCTCTCCCCTGAATTCAGGGGAAGTCACTATTACCGTCTTTAAATAGGTGGGACAGATTTGACTCCCCTGAATTCAAGGGAAGTAACTCTTGCCATGTGCTTAGTTCTCCCCCTTTATTTTTTAGGGGCAGCCACTTTTACCGACTTAAATAAGTTACACAGAGTTCCCTCCCTGATTTCATATAATAATACATTCACTTAATCTTATAGCGTGCTTACAAAGAGGGAAATACGTAGTGTCTGGCGAGTTTGTGCTTTTTACTGGAGGCAACCCCTCAGTATTCTAATAAAATACCATTTCTGAAGTCACTACAATATTAACCATGTAATTTCTTCACAACCAATTCATCTGAGCAAGAAACGAGTGCCAGCGAATCTCAACAAATGTCTTAATTTTCAGCTATATTTAAAACAACTGTCTATAACAATTGAATTATCTTTATTTGTTAGTATTGTGTGAACTTTTTGAAAGTTTTTTTATGAGTAAATGTATTTGTGCGCTATAAAATGAATAATGACTTTAGGGGGTGATAAAAATGTCACTGTTAAAAGTAAACTTTACACAATTCATTGTTTCTTAACATTCATATTACAGTTTAGCTAGAAACTCCTTATCTAACGTGTGCTTATTTTTCACTATTTATAATATTTTGCTTTTGTTGATAGTATTGATCCACGTTTCATCCATTAACTTACCACAGATCTGCAGCTTAATATTTTGGGTCACCCGAGCAGCCATGTGTTATTTATTTTATTATACCGAAAAAAAAATACAACCATTTTGCAAAATAAAATATCAACAAATGTAATCAGAGCTTAAATTGCCATGATGATAATTTTACATGCACAATTTCAGATTTACTTAAAATAGCATGTGAAATATACACAAATATATAAATAGCATACTGATACTCTCTAGCAGGGTGTTTTCCTGACTCAAATAGTACACATTTCTATCAATAGCCCAGCCTCGTTTTTACTAGTGATCACGAAATATCACATAGTAATCGAACAAAATATCACACAAAAGGTCTATGGGGAAAATACATTGAGAGGTCACGTGAGGCATAATAATACAAAATATACATTCATAATATTATATTACAATTATTATTTTTATACCATATTTATATAGCACTTTTATCATGTAATTACACATTCAAAAGTGCTATTACAAGATTACAGCACCTGGCCCAATGGGCCTACAAGTCACTGAACATAAGATAATTACAGATTTATACATATAATGGTAACATAAACGTAAATTACAACTGTGGATAACTTACATGTTAACAAATGGTAGTACCATAATTAACCCACAGATATTTAGGAAGGTTTAATATCAACATTACCTTTGCACATTGTTGAACAGATATTAGATTAGTATAGAGAAACCAGCAATGTTTTTCACACCAATCATCTTTTCCAGTATCCTCCTCAGAAAGTTGTTCTGCTGATAAACCACCTGGAAAGTTCAGATAAACATATCCCTGGATTAGAATTAGAAGGTTGTAAGTACTACTTACGATCTTAACTAGAGACTCGTGCATATTTGAAATTGGCACCTCATGGCGCTTCTTATGAGCCGATTTTCATGAAAATTGGAAGTGGTCATGTTGACCAAACGGAAGTTTAAAAAGCTTGTTTCTCCATAAGTAAAGAGTAGTTTTCAGACAGTTTTTTGTTTTCTCAAAATATTGATTTTGTACTTATGACCTTCTAATTCTAAGCCAGCGATATATACCAGCAGTGCCTTTTTCCCTTTAAATATTACTGTTAAAAGGATTCCTCTTGGCAGTGATTTTTTTTGGCTATTTTTAGGGCCGAAAACAGGCACCTTCCCCTAGCAAAATAACCTCCATTTTTCCCAAAAATTCATAATTTTTTCCCAAAAAGTATGCATATTTTCCCCCCTTTAATGCTCACTGGTTTCAAGGCAACTACAGTATAGCTGTTTTAAAGTCAAAACAACAGATTTTCAAACTTGCAAAAGTCGTTGCCACATGTGACAAGAGTATTATCAGTAGAAAATAGCAAAATATGAACACTTTAAACCAAAACAATCTTATTCAATAATTCCCAATTCGCGAATTGGCGCGCTAAAATTTCCCAATTTAAAAGGCACAGGCTGTTCAATTTTGTTCAAGAAAAATCACTGCTTGGGGAAAACATTATCTAAAATTATTTATTTCCCCATAAATGTTAAGACTAATTCTGAAGAACTTATTACTTGAATGTTCTCCATGTTACAAAAAATCCAAAATAACAGTATTTACTCTAAATTATAGGGCCAAGGAAAGCCCTGATCAATCTAATTCTATAATAATGTTATAATAAATTAATTAATCAAACTTTGAAATTTCACAAACACAATCGTTTTCTAACAAGGGCCACAACTCAGTACCAGCAAAAACAAAACCATGTACATAACTTCACATGCTGAAATACAAACTCCATATATAGCATGTAATATGATCAGTAAAAAATGTTGCCTAGTGTATCTACATACAAAGACTTCTACTTAATGGACTCATATTATAATACATTCTGACAAATACAGAATAGGTTACATAATTTATAAGTTTATTTATAGTCTTAAAAGAAGCACATACATGCAAACAAACTGAAGCATGGGACTCTTGTAATACAGTTATTACTAGTCTTATTGAACAAATCTTAAGATCAAACATTGTTAAGGAAGTTTTCAGTTAATTGCTTACTTTTATTATCATTCATTCCTTCAAATACCCACACCTTCTCCATGACAACTGACCCCTTAACATCAAGGCTTGTCCCACTGAGGGATCTTCTTGCCTTCCGAGGTCTCGACATGATTGTTGTGCATACTGCAGGCGAATTAGCTCGTACCATGTTGGGTGTCACACGAACGTTGATCTAAAAACAATTCTTCTAGGATTAAAACTTTGAGCTTGAATAACACAAATAAGTCATTTTTGGATTTTTGGTCGAGTTTCAACCAAGCCGATATAAAAAGAAAAAATGAAGTATTTGACATAATTTTATAGTTGCGCTAAATCTATTTGCAACATGTTATGTTGACTACTTTTTTGACAAAAAACTTGTATTCAATTGACGCATAACGTAGGATAGTCTATTTATTCAGTCGGATAATTGGTCATGTCCAAAAAGTCTACACTGTCCACCAGTTTATGTTTACGTCCTCTTCAACAAACTACGCGATGAATATGGCTGTCCATTATTTTGCATAGAACTAACGTTAAGTACCTAACTCCTATCTTACCCAACTACGACATTATTAAAGGTACAGCGTAGCAATAAAGCAATCCTTGCACATTGCGTCAAAATGCTCAACTTTTGTTGGCGGGAGTTCTTCAAAATATAGACTGGTACTGCCAATATAATGGTACCGTCAATAACTTTTAAAAGCAGAGCGGGTACCAGTCTATGTTACTGTACTTGATTCTTCATAACAGCGTTGCAAGTGCAGCATTTAATCGAATTCGCCGCAACGTAACTTTAGTCCGGACATCAGAGTGAACCGTTTTTTACAGTTAAAATGGTTCGTTTTGCAGAGTTTTGCGTTGTTGACTGCATGCGCTGAGCGATAAATTTTATGATACTACATTTTTGAACGTGATAGATTTACTTTTAATACGTGATAGATCTAACTTGAAATTCCGTAAAAGTTTATTGAATATCTTTCTTTTTACAACATACCAAACATCAGAACCCTCTAATTACGACGGGTGAATGGAATAGTTTCGAATGTATGTTCATTGTAAGAAAATCCTACTATAATTCAATGTGACAGTCCTCAACCTGAAAGCAAACTGTTCTATCATTCACTATTATTGATATGAATTTAAAACAGTCATGCTTTCATCCATCTAATTGGTATTGTATTTTTGGTACAAACCGGAAGTCGCACATAAAAGTATGACTGAAGTAAGACCATACATACTTAAACTGTTTGTAATAGCCTTCAACAGAACAAAATGCGTAGAAACATACATTGAATACCTGATATCATTTTGACAAATCGCACACTTAGTTTTCAAATATATAAGCCGTCTTCAAAAACCGACCAAATGATGAATAATGTGTTTTTAAATACGCATGGGAATTTCCGAGAAACTACGATGTATTTACAAAGATTTCTCAATGAACATTTTACTCGGTGAACCCGTTTTGTGTACGCAAACATTTCGTCAGGAAATCACTTCATTACCAAACCAGCGGTGATCCCGTTTTCGTAATAAGCTATCAAGACAACCATTATACTTATGCTGTGATGACTGACAGACTCATGTAGGTAAAAACTTTTTTTTAAATAAATCAGAACAGCAGAAGAATGAAAATAGTCTGTTTAATTAACTAGCGCGTTCTCATGGTTCTTGTCGACATGTTTTCATCTGTACGGTTGTGCCACGAATACTATTCCTAGTAAGGTGGATCAGAAAAGTAAGGCAATTAAAGGTAACAGTTCACATAAAGTTCACATGAGAAATGAAACACTACATAATACATATTTAAATAAGTGGTAGACCGGTCGCTTTGAGTGCGTAGTGGGAATCTGGGCTCGATCCTTGAAATGGTACAAGCATTAATTCCTCTTGTTTGACGGTCAGTGATGTGTTCTCTCTCCATACTCTCGGGACAATGGAGTTCATCTGGAATGAGGTGTCGAGAGTGCTTAACATATACGTAAGTTGTTGAAGGCTCTTTCACAATCGACATAAATAAGTATAAATCAAAACATATTGTCCAATCTATGTGACCAATAGAATATATTAGACTCATCTATAGCACTGTGTAGGTGGATGTTGTGAAATCATACAGTGGAAACATTCGAGGTTACTCGTAAGGTAGAATCATGCGTATACAAATGAGAAATCTGTGTTGAATCTGTAATATAAGTTTAGTAAATTACTATCAGAGTATATACGTGTTACAGCAACATGCTGTTCATTAGCAGCACAGTATTTTGTTCTAACTTACATACACTTATACCATCACTGCTACCTACAGGGTGTCAGATTTAATTTCTGATTAACCAGTCAGACTAACCACGTGTTTATTAGTCATTGGTCTTACTACGTTCTTGTAATGTTTCTGTTTGAGTAAACTCACTAAGTCCTCAATCCTGTATGAGTTCACTGTACTCTTTGAACCGTGCATAGTTTGCAAACAGAATAAATGAATTAGCGTCAAGCTGGCAGAGTGACGTGTCGTCCTTCCCATCGCGGTGTGGTAGGACTTAATGACGCTCTTCGACCGCTATCGTGAACACATACGTCTGATATAATTGAAAAATATGATAGTGCGCATGCCATGGCAAGAACACTAGTGTTTCTGTTGTTAACTCGTAAATACAGAATCACCTATGCATATGTCAAGTTATATACGTGTTTACTGTTTCCTTCAACCCTATGTCCTGAACTAAGCATCGCTTTGCCGAACCCACATGAAAAAAGCTTAGGTTCGGAGCCAACATTGTCAATAGAAATTCTTACATTGAGTGTCATTGTTGCTTGTGACTTTCACTCTTTTAAAATAATGCATACAGATTTTAAAATTTTAAAACGGGTTTCCAATGTCTCACCGAGACTTTTCTTAATTCATATGTTCCAGATATGATATGTGCCCGCCCTTTTTAGCAAATATAATTGATAAAAAATGTAATTTTGACAAAATGTCAATATATGAAAACCATGGTTATCTAAAATGCATGTCAGATATTATACAGTTGCACATGTATGTGGCTTTTAACATTTATGTGACCATCAACAATGCACTTTTCTGGTACACAACTCAAAATAGTGTTAGTGCCATAGTAAAGATTGCAGGAGAGATGGTAAAATAACGCATTTTTGCAATAAAATGAATGAATGAAAATGGTAAATTTTGCCAAAAATACAAAAACCCGGTTTCCATGGCAACGGCACCTGATATTATTGATATGAACCTTGATTTGTTGTAAGTGGGTGGTATGTTTAAAAGGGTGAAAGTTTAAGCAAAATCGATGACTATGCCTGCCGGACCCCTACTTTAATTGTATGGTTCTTACAGAGAATTGCTGCACATATTAACCAAAACCTTATTTAAATTTATACTTTATTCACGATGGCCATATTATGTATATTATGATTGCATGTGGTATGCCAATGTACACATGTCATGAATAGAAAACTTCTTAAAAATATATAAATAAAAGTGCAATTAATTAGTCTCAGGTGAAAATTGTTTTGCCTAGTAAGCATAATAAACTGTTGGTGTATGTTCTCAGGCATTTCATAGACATTATTTGCTTAAAAATACCATGTACCACAAGAGAAATGTTTAAAGCTTAAAATTTACAATTAATCAACCGAGATTTCTAATGTGGTAAGTAAGAAACATGTGAACCAATGAATTCGAAAACGTCATGAGATGTACGGATGGTTTTGTGACAGAAAACAAGTAAACAGTGGTATCTGTGGGTGAAGCATAATTATAAAACATACATTGCACACATGATCAACTATTTGTTTCACGGCGATATTCCCATTTTCTGTTATAGTTAGAACATATTAAGTAAATTTTAGTGATTAAAAAGGGCGGAGTGAGCGAAGCGAGTCCTTTTTAGTTATCAAACTTTACTTAATATGTGCTAACTAGCTTAGAATATAACAGTCTGCATTCTGATTGGCCGATAGAAACTAGCGCCAACGTATGACGTCAAGTCTGTAAAGAGAAAAAATAATGATTAAATTTTCATTTAGCCGCCAAAATTCGGCATTTTCATTGGCTCATAATGTAGGTTATATTCTAATCATTTTTAAATATTTCGAAAGTAAAATAAATTTATAAATTTACTTTCTAATGTGGGGTGTACGTTTTTGATATTATATGAGATTATATTTGCTATTTAGGAAAAAGATCGCAGTTTTGCGTGATATACCGGTGAATAGATCACGGTTTAGAGTTCATATGCGTAGGAATTAATCACGAAGGTCGTAGGCCTGGGTGATTAATAACTATGCATATGGACGACTAGATTCTGCCATTTTCCGCATAAAAGACATACTATACTCCATGTATAGTGCACACAATTAACACAACGTTGAATAAGGTGACTGCATTTGATTATCTGTTTAAGAAAAAAATAAAATTATCACGAGTTCAGCTTATAATAAAACATAAGAAAATAACATTTGCAAAGAGTGAATGAATAGCATATCCAAGTACGGAAAATATAAGTAAAACGGAAAGCTCGATATAAGAAGTAGACGAGAAATGTATGTGCGGACATAAATACACATCTCTTGTGTCGACATAAATACACATCTCTTGTCGACAATACACATCTCTTGTGTCGACATAAATACACATCTTCTGTCGACATAAATACACATCTCTTGTCGACAATACACATCTCTTGTGTCGACATAAATACACATCTCTTGTGTCGACATAAATACACACTCGTCTCGACATAAATACACATATCTTGCGTCGACATAAATACACATCTCGTCTCGACATAAATACACATCTCTTGCGTCGACATAAATACACATCTCGTCTCGACATAAATACACATCTCTTGCGTCAACATAAATACACATCTCTTGCGTCGACATAAATACACATCTCTTGCGTCGACATAAATACACATCTCTTGCGTCGACATAAATACACATCTCTTGTGTCGACATAAATACACATCTCTTGCGTCGACATAAATACACATCTCTTGTGTCGACATAAATACACATCTCTTGTCGACAATACACATCTCTTGTGTCGACATAAATACACATCTCTTGTGTCGTCATAAATACACATCTCTTGCGTCGACATAAATACACACTCGTCTCGACATAAATACACATCTCTTGCGTCAACATAAATACACATCTCTTGCGTCGACATAAATACACATCTCTTGTGTCGACATAAATACACATCTCTTGCGTCGACATAAATACACACTCGTCTCGACATAAATACACATCTCTTGCGTCGACATAAATACACATCTCTTGCGTCGACATAAATACACATCTCGTCTCGACATAAATACACATCTCTTGCGTCGACATAAATACACATCTCTTGTCGACAATACACATCTCTTGTGTCGACATAAATACACATCTCTTGTGTCGTCATAAATACACATCTTTTATGCCGACATAAATACACATCTCTTGCGTCGACATAAATACACATCTCTTGCGTCGACATAAATACACATCTCTTGCGTCGACATAAATACACACTCGTCTCGACATAAATACACATCTCTTGCGTCGACATAAATACACATCTCTTGCGTCGACATAAATACACATCTCGTCTCGACATAAATACACATCTCTTGCGTCGACATAAATACACATCTCTTGTCGACAATACACATCTCTTGTGTCGACATAAATACACATCTCTTGTGTCGTCATAAATACACATCTTTTATGCCGACATAAATACACATCTCTTGCGTCGACATAAATACACATCTCTTGCGTCGACATAAATACACATCTCTTGTGTCGACATAAATACACATCTCTTGCGTCGACATAAATACACATCTCTTGCGTCGACATAAATACACACTCGTCTCGACATAAATACACATATCTTGCGTCGACATAAATACACATCTCGTCTCGACATAAATACACATCTCTTGCGTCGACATAAATACACATCTCTTGCGTCGACATAAATAAACACTCGTCTCGACATAAATACACATCTCTTGCGTCGACATAAATACACATCTCTTGCGTCGACATAAATACACATCTCTTGCGCCGACATAAATACACATCTAGTCTCGACATAAATACACACCTCTTGCGTCGACATAAATACACATCTCGTCACACATCTCTTGCGTCGACATAAATACACATCTCGTCTCGACATAAATACACATCTCTTGCGTCGTCATAAATACACATCTCTTGCGTCGACATGAATACACATCTCTTGTGTCGACATAAATACACATCTCTTGTGTCGATATAAATACACATCTCGTCTCGACATTTATACACATATCGTGCGTCGACATTAATACACATCTCGTGCGTCGACATAAATACACATCTCGTCTCGACATAAATACACATCTCTTGCGTCGACATAAATACACATCTCTTGGGTCGACATAAATACACATCTCTTGTGTCGACATAAATACACATCTCTTGCGTCGACATAAATACACATCTCTTGCGTCGACATAAATACACATATCTTGCGTCGACATAAATACACATCTCTTGTGTGACATAAATACACATCTCTTGTGTCACATAGATACACATCTCTTGTGTCTTTAGTTGTTGATGGTTTTTAGTACCCAGATAAGACAAAACTTATGATTGGCCCGGCTACTAGAGTATCAGATTTTGAGATACTCTGCATCTGTTACTTTCTAACCTATAAATGTGTTGTTTACTAGTATACTAGTACTATACAAACAATGGGTTATTACAAATTTTACATTGTGTTATTATGTTTATGGCTTTAATAAATGCCCTTTAACAACATTGACTGGTAATTTAATTATTTTGTCTCACAAGCTTCACAAACTCTCAATTCTAATAACAAGACCACTTGATGGCCATCATCAATAATAATGGTGAACAAAACGACGAAGGTTGAAGATTGAAACCTTCCTTGGTACTGTTCAAAGGCTGAACCCCTAATGATCAAAGGCATTATTAATGCTGAATATACCAATAGAATGGTAAAACACACTGTAAAAATGACCGAACACTATGTTAATGTACTGTATTCTCTATGTCCTGTATTTTCATCGGGTCATCAGTATTTACCCGTTCCGAAACAATTTTAGGTAAACTTGCCACGGTCCTTTCTGCAATACACAGAAACCCTTTGGTAATAAGTGCTTGAAGTTGTATAGGCTATCCTTGACCGAAAGGTCTAAATATCTACGTAAGTGTTCTTCATTACGACCAAGTTACCGCACTTAGCCGCACCAAGCCGCACCAAGCCGCACCAAGCTACACCTTCATTACGACCAAGTTACCGCACTTAGCCGCACCAAGCCGCACCAAGCTACACCTAGCTACAACGAAGGCTAAATGATAACTAATTGCGCATGACGGTGAAGCTTATTATAGTACTGACACGTTAACGACATTGTATTTGCAGATGATGCAAATGTGGTCCTTTCTATTCATTATAAATGTAAGTAATCAACCGACGATCAGAAAATGTCTCCGAGACATCGTAGATAATGACGTACGGACGCATATAATAAGGTGTGTGAAGTTGGCTCTGAGATCGTTAATCGAAGATCGACATTCAATACAGACCTAGGTGCTAATACAGATCCAGCTCTGAAATCGACATTGGCAATTTAAGGTGAGCTAATACAGACCTAGTGGCCAATACAGATCCAGCTCTGAGATCGACATTCGCAAAAAAAGGCCTGTGAATACAGATCTGAGTTTGAATACAGAGCCAGGTCTGATATCGTCATTCGATGTACACCGACGGCGAATACAGACCTAGGACCGAATACCGACCCAGCTCTGAGATCGACATTCGCAAAATAATGCCTATGAATACAGATCTGAGTTTGAATATAGAGCCAGGTCTGACATCGTCATTCGATGTACACCGACGGCGAATACA
Source organism: Spisula solida (assembly GCA_947247005.1). NCBI lineage: Eukaryota > Metazoa > Mollusca > Bivalvia > Venerida > Mactridae > Spisula > Spisula solida. The sequence continues at coordinate 33,667,636 of OX365947.1, read as the reverse complement.
GACCTAGGACCGAATACCGACCCAGCTCTGAGATCGACATTCGCAAAATAATGCCTATGAATACAGATCTGAGTTTGAATACAGAGCCAGGTCTGACATCGTCATTCGATGTACACCGACGGCGAATACAGACCTAGGACCGAATACCGACCCAGCTCTGAGATCGACATTGGCAAAATAATGCCTGTGAATACAGATCTGAGTTTGAATACAGAGCCAGGTCTGACATCGTCATTCAATGTACACCTACGGCGAATACAGACCTAGGACCGAATACCGACCCAGCTCTGAGATCGATATTCGCAAAATAAGGCCTGTGAATACAGATCCGAGTTTGAATACAGAGCCAGGTCTGACATCGACATTTGATGTACAACTATGGCGAATACAGACATAGGATCGAATACCGACCCAGCTCTGACATCGACATTCGATGTAAAGCGACGGCGAATACAGACCTAGGATCCAATACCGACCCAGCTCTGACATCGACATTCGATGTATAGCGACGGCGAATACAGACCTAGCATGGAATACCGACCCAGCTCTGACATCAACATTCGCAAAATAAGGCCTGTGAATACAGACCTAAGTTTGAATACAGACCCAGGTCTGACATCGTCATTCGATGTACACCTACGGCGAATACAGACCTAGGACCGAATACCGACCCAGCTCTGAGATCGACATTCGCAAAATAAGGCCTGTGAATACAGACCTAAGTTTGAATACAGACCCAGGTCTGACATCGTCATTCGATGTACACCTACGGCGAATACAGACCTAGGACCGAATACCGACCCAGCTCTGAGATCGACATTCGCAAAATAAGGCCTGTGAATACAGATCTGAGTTTGAATACAGAGCCAGGTCTGACATCGACATTCGATGTACAACTATGGCGAATACAGACATAGGATCGAATACCGACCCAGCTCTGACATCGACATTCGATGTATAGCGACGGCGAATACAGACCTAGGATCGAATACCGACCCAGCTCTGAGATCGACATTCGATGTACAGGGACGGCGAATACAGACCTAGGATCGAATACCGACCCAGCTCTGAGATCGACATTCGCAAAATAATGCCTATGAATACAGATCTGAGTTTGAATACAGAGCCAGGTCTGACATCGTCATTCAATGCACACCGACGGCGAATACAGACCTAGGACCGAATACCGACCCAGCTCTGAGATCGACATTGGCAAAATAATGCCTGTGAATACAGATCTGAGTTTGAATACAGAGCCAGGTCTGACATCGTCATTCAATGTACACCGACGGCGAATACAGACCTAGGACCGAATACCGACCCAGCTCTGAGATCGATATTCGCAAAATAAGGCCTGTGAATACAGATCCGAGTTTGAATACAGAGCCAGGTCTGACATCGACATTCGATGTACAACTATGGCGAATACAGACATAGGATCGAATACCGACCCAGCTCTGACATCGACAATCAATGTGTTCCGACGGCGAAAACAGACCTAGGATCGAATACCGACCTAGCTCTGACATCGACATTCGATGTATACCGACGGCGAATACAGACCTAGGATCGAATACCGACCCAGCTCTGAGATCGACATTCACAACATAATGTGGGCGAATACAGATATGAGTTTGAATACAGAGCCAGGTCTGACATCGTTATTCGATGTTAACCGACGGCGAATACAGACCTCGGATTCAATACCGACCCAACTATGACTTCGACAATCATTATTTACCGACGGCGAATACAGACCCAAGTGTGAATACAGATCCATCTCTGAGTTCGTCATTCGCAAAATACGTTGAGGGGAATACCGAGCTGGGATGCAATATTATTGACAGCCAGAAACCAAGAAAACAATATATTTTACATGCTTTATATTTGTTGTTAAATGCATGAAATCTGTAAAAGCAACATCAATACATACCGTTTTATTTATTTCTTAATTATAAACTAATAGTGAATGACCAATATAAATTAGTTCTAATTAAATACATTGCAAATTTACCATAGTTTTCATTGATTATTTAAAATTTATTTTAAAGGGAAGTAATAAAGCAAGTAATAAAGCCTTAACAATAAACGTCACTGCTACGTATCCACAGTTTAATGCATATACCGATGACGAATACAGACCTAGGATCGAATACCGACCCAGCTCTGAGATCGACATTCACAAAATGTGGTTGGTGAATACAGATCTGAGTTTGAATACAGAGCCAGCTCTGACATCGACATTCGATATGAAACGACAGCGTATACAGACCTAGAATCGAATACCGACCCAGCTCTGAGATCGACATTCGCAAAATAAGGCCTGTGAATACAGACCTGAGTTTGAATACAGACCCAGGTCTGACATCGACATTCAATGTATACCCACAGCGAATACAGACCTACGATCCAATACCGACCCAGCTCTGAGATCGACATTGGCAAAATAATGCCTGTGAATACAGATCTGAGTTTGAATACAGAGCCAGGTCTGACATCGTCATTCAATGTACACCTACGGCGAATACAGACCTAGGACCGAATACCGACCCAGCTCTGAGATCGACATTCGCAAGATAAGGCCTGTGAATACAGACCTGAGTTTGAATACAGACCCAGGTCTGACATCGTCATTCGATGTACACCCACAGCGAATACAGACCTACGATCCAATACCGACCCAGCTCTGAGATCGACATTCGCAACATAAGTTGCGTGAATACAGATCTGAGTTTGAATACAGAGCCAGGTCTGACATCGACATTCGATGTTAACCGAGGGCGAATACAGACCTAGGATCCAATACCGACCCAGTTCAGAGATCGACATTCGCAATATAAGGTGGATGAATATATATTTAAGTTTGAATACAGAGCCAGGTCAGACATCGGCATTCAATGTATACCCACGGCGAATACAGACCTAGGATCCAATACCGACCCAGCTCTGAGATCGACATTCGCAATATAAGTTGCGTGAATACATATCTGAGTTTGAATACAGAGCCAGGTCTGACATCGGCATTCGATGTACTAGTATACCCACGGCGAATACAGACCTAGGATCAAATACCGACCCAGCTCTGAGATGGACATTCGCAATATAAGGTGCGTGAATACATATATGAGTTTGAATACAGAGCCAGGTCTTACATCGACATTCGAGGTATACCCACGGTGAATACAGACCTAGGATCCAATACCGACCCAGCTCTGAGATCGAGATTCGCGAAATGTGGTTGGTGAATACAGATTTGAGTTTGAATACAGAGCCAGCTCTGATATCGGCATTCGATATGAAACGACAGCGTATACAGACCTAGAATCGAATACCGATCAAGCTCTGACATCGACATTCGCGAAATGTGGTTGGTGAATACATATCTGAGTTTGAATACAGAGCCAGCTCTGACATCGACATTCGATGTATACCCACGGCGAATACAGACCTAGGATCCAATACCGACCCAGCTCTGAGATCGATATTCGCGAAATGTGGTTGGTGAATACAGATCTGAGTTTGAATACAGAGCCAGCTCTGACATCGTCATTCGATATGAACCGACAACGTATACAGACCTAGAATCGAATACCGACCCAGCTCTGACATCAACATTCGCAAAATAAGGCGGGTGAATACAGGTCTGAGTTTGAATACAGAGCCAGCTCTGACATAGACATTCGACGTTTACCGAAGGCGAATACAGACCTAGGGTCGAATACCGATCCAGCTCTGAGATCGACACTCGATGTATACCTACGGCGAATACAGACCTAGGATCGAATACCGACCCAGCTCTGACATCGACAATCGATGTATACCGACGGCGAATACAGACCTATGATCGAATACCGACTCAACTGACAGCGACATTCAATGTATACCCACGGCGAATACAGACCTAGGTTCCAATACAGTGTTAGGTCTGACATAGACATTCAATGTATACGCACGGCGAATACAGGCCTAGGTTCCAATACCGACCAAGCTCTGAGATCGACATTCGCAAATTAAGGCCTGTGACTACCGAGCTTGAATACAGATCAAGGTCTGACATCGAATTTCGATGTGAGCCGACAGCCAATACAGACCTTTGATCGAATACCAACTCAACTGTGAGATCGATATTCGCGGAATTAGCTGGGTCAATGCATATCTAAGCTTGAATATAGAGCCAGCTTGACATTCTACGAATACCGACGGCGAATACAGACATAGGGTCGATTACCGATCTAGCTCTGAGATCGTCATTCGTGAAATGAGCTTAGTGAATACAGATCTGAGTTTGAATACAGATCCAAGTCTGACATCGACATTCGATGTAACCCGACAGCGAATACAGACCTAGAATCGAATACCGATTCAGCTCTGAGATCGATGCTCGCAATATACGACTTCAAATACCGACCCAACTCTGACATCGACATTCGCAAATAAGGTGTGCGAATACTGATCTGAGTTTAAATACAAAGCCAGCTCTGACATCAACATTAGATTTAGGATTTCATGGCATCAGTCTGCGACTATATCTGGCACCCTCGCAGACGTTCAGGAATTTTGGTGCCATTTGATTGTTTTATATGTGTGACCTTTAAGCTCTGTTAGGAGTCAATTGCATCGGTCTGCGACTGTTTTTTTACACTATCGCAGACTTTCATGAATTTTGGTGCCAATTCAGAAAATGATATTTTTGACATGTTCGCAGACTTCAGGTATGTTGGTGCCAATTGAACAAATCACAGTTTTGGCATCTAGGGACCCTTACGAGTCCATTACATCGGTCTGCGACTGTTTCTGACACACTCATCGACTTTCAGGAATGTTCGTGCCTTTTTAGAAAATGGTATTTTTGACATTAAGGGACCTTCATGAGTCCATTCAATCGGTCTGCGACTGTTTCGGACACCCATCGCAGTCTCTCCTGAATGTTGGTGCAAATTGACAAAAATGACACTTTTGTTCTCCATAGGAGTCCTTTGCATCGGTCTGCGACTGTTTCTGACACTCTCGCATACTTTCAGGAACTTTGTTGCCAATTGATAAAATGACATTTTTGGCCTCTAGGAACACTTAGGAGCTCACTGCATCTGTCTGCGACTGTTAATGACACACTTGAGGACTTTCAGGAATTTCGGTGCCAATGGAGAAAATGATAGTTTTGGCCTCTAGGAACTCTTAGGAGTCCATTGCATATGTCTGCGTCTGTTTATGGCACACTCGCAGACTTTCAGGTATATTATTATTATCACAATTACTCTAACATAGCCAACTTCTGCTTGTTATGTGGATGGATGTGCGTGATTCAAGCCTTGCTTTGAAACATTTAAATAGAGTATCACGGTGTTCAAATTATCATATAATATAACTAAGATGAGTTTTGTATTAATCAAGACTATATCTGTAGTCTTTTTATTAACATAATACCTTGTCGTTATTCAGGGTGGTTCTTTTGGGATTGGCTGGAATACTCCGTCCGGATACACAGTTCTCTTTCTTGACAAGATAACAAAAGTTCTCTTAATTTCTTTTTGTATACCTCGTAAAATAACAAATATACAAAGTACTATTTCCTAGGACTAACAAAGTAGTTTTTGATCAGTAGACATAGGGCAGTCAGAAAATAATTGTCAGCAAAATTCCCTAATACGGGGGAAAATTAAGACCCCCTTTGGTCTCATAGCCTAAGTTTGCTGTGGGTGGATTGTGGATTGTTACTAAAGGTTCCTTTAGTGTACTATATATGCAGCGACGCAGACGTGAAAACATTATATGTATAACACCTTAACTCATGTGACGTTTGAAACAATTTAAAATTGTAACTTTGTGCATATAGACAAAGGTGATTTTTGTAATTGTTTAAACACATGTACTTTTTCAATGATTACTTTATTGACATAATTTTAATGACCCATGTGTGAGATGATATTCATTACGAGGGTTTACAACTCTCAGCTAGACATTTGTCAATATCAATGAGATGGAAACGGTTTCGTAAAAAATGAATGCGTTTTCAGTTCATTGATATTCAAACAGGACATGTTTTATTGCACTGGACAATACTTGTCTCATAATTACGCAATACAATTATGTTATATGGGCTCATACGGTTTCTGAGCGTTGTTTTCAAATGTCATTCAGGCGGATTGGATTTAAATTCATATTATTCGAATATGTACCATTGTACTCATAAATGACAATCTGTAATTTTGAAACCGCTAAATTATTTTTAAACTATAGCTATACAAATGAATCAAACGCGAAACCCAAAATACCACACATACATCCTAATGAATACTGGATGCATACTAGCTAATTATTCACTTATTTATTCTGAATATGTCAACATTTCTAGAATATGAAATGATGGTTCTTTCGTCGGAGGATTTTAATCCTTTTTGCCTCATGTATATTTTTACAAGAATTTTTATGTTCGACACTAACTTTTAAAAAGTGGATGGGGTAATGTTATACCCTCATTATAAACAAAAAAAGAAAACTCACACATGTTGTCCTTTTCATGTAATTGTGCTTACATGAAATTACCACCTTTGTTTTATTTTTGTTGTTCGTATTATAGTATCAGGGATATGACGTCATACATCTAAAATACATAGTTTTAAACGACAAATGATGAATTATTCTGAATTTATTTGTTCTGTGAAAAAACAACATATTTAGATATTTAAAATAGCTACATATTTGAGTTTCCCACTTAACACGTCCAACAGCAAAATTCAGTAACACTGTATAGGGCATAGTACCAGTAAAATGCCGTCTTCAAGAGTATTTGGAACATGGCAGATTTCCTGTACAGCTAAAGCCATTCAGACTTTTCAAACATCAATGTTGATATATCACTAGTTAAACAAGTATAAAATGCATAAAATGTGCAAATTTGAAATCAAACGGATTACTTTTGTATATTTTATGAACATGTATATCAATCCTTTCGATTACTAATCTGCCTTATTTTGTTCCAAGTCCAGTCATAGCGCTGGTACCGCCGGTGATCCGCTTCCAAACCTCGATCGGTTAAGGTCATACCTTACCATAACAATTGCTAGCCAAAATTGGTATTTTTATTTCACCTAGAACAAAATGCAGTAGCTTTTACGAATTTTATAATATGTATCATACTCTACATTTGCTAGCATGTATTGTGCAAAGGTTATTTGCAATTTGGTGAATGACCATCTAGTTGTTATGTACGTACATATTGTGTATATATTATATACAATATGGGCCAGATACTATATAGTTTGTCTTCATTAAGACAGGTTTGCCGCGAAATGAATGCACCAAGTAAACCACAGTTATAGTCCAACCAAATGAACTTAGTTCTCACATTTTATGCATCGATATATTGCACGACAAGTATCAATTTCCTCGAGATAATCGTGTCTTGTTGGATATTTAGATTTGTGTTTATAGTATACCGTGTACATAATCGCAATACTTTCTGCTGATGGAAACAAATATCGTTTTAAGTTATTGACAATTAGTTAACGTTTAAATGATGCTTTATCGAATGTTCGATTACAAGGTTAATGTGTTTGCCTTGAATTTCGACACCAACGCCTAGTAGAGCGCAAACAATATGCATGTACAAAGAGGACTGTTCAATTATGTGTATGGTTCTTATTATCTTAACCATAGATTTCCTTGATTAGCTTCTGATTGCGCTGTGACGTTTTGGCAGATAATCGGGTTATTACGACATGTTATGAGTTAGAAAATTAGCTTATACCTTGCTCACACTGGCTGACTGGTGTCCGTATACCATAACTATTTAACCTGTGTATAGGCATAGTGTATACACTGAGCGTCGGCCGCTGGTTAACATTTGCTCCTTGGTAAAGGATGGCGGACGGGAACGGTTGAGGGACATAAAAAACACATTGGATCATCACGGAAATATCACTTTGACCCTACGTCACGTTCTGATTTAATCCGACAATTCCACGAAGACCAGCCGATGTCCGTCCGGCCTCCGGTCCACTTAGGTAGTGGGTATGCCGATCGATCATCGGATGGCGATTAGACGTGTGCCCCATTTATAAGCGATGTACTAACCGAACATTTTGCAAATGTCATGATACTTGTATACTAGGCCTACAAGACTAAAATAAGAAGTAGTCAATACACTATGGAAACCTGGTCGTTTAGATATGAGATATGTTATGAGGAATAATAGTGTACTAGCACAAAAATTGTCCTCATGGAATGGAACATGAGTTGTTGTTATTTTATCTAAATATTCTTGACATTAAAGTTGATCCTCATCCATCCGAAAATGTACCAGTGCATGGTGTTGTGATCGGCAAGGTTCGAGTAATCACTCCCGGTGGTGTGTGTAAAATGGACGACAACCACAAAGTACAAAATGGGTTTGAAATTATTTAAAGCAATTATGACGCCTTGTAGTTTTTTATGATCACTGTAATATTGTATATTGAACATCCCTCGTAGAAGTTTTGGCACCCTATCAAGAAAGACATCATACGACCAAAATAGGTGTCAAGTGCGTCTAGTTCAAATCGATCAGAGAAGAAAAACGTAAACTGTTGTTTTAAGCTCTGTGTTGTTCAAACGGAACACAAAGATTCAAAGTAAGTTCTGCATACTGCTTAAGTAGGAGCTATATTCAACCTAGGGCCTGTTTGTGCAGAAGGTATATATCGAATGTCAATGTAAGAGCTAGGTCTGCATTCGGATCTGGTTTTGCATTCGATATAGGTATATATCGAATTATTGTTTCCGAGGTTTAGTGGTTAAAGCACTTTTCTTCTAATCTGGCGACCCGGGTGAAGGCACTCATTTGTACTCCATATTTCAACAGAACGCAGACTGGCAAATTGAGGCTATGCCCGATGTCAAAAAATGTCGCTCTCAGAGCTGATTTGCATTCGGTCTGCACTAGGTCTGAACTCTGTCTGCATTTGGACGTTGGTGTGCATTAGACATCGGAATAATATTGAATGTCGATCTCAGAGCAGGATCATTATTCATTCATTGGTCTGCATTAGCCTTCGAGATAAATGGAATGTCGATGTCAGGCCTAGTTCTGTATTCAAACTCAGCTCGGTATTCAACGGCCATATATTGCGAATGTCGATGTCAGAGCCTGGTCTGTATTCAAACTTAGCTGGGTATTCAACGGTCTTATATTGCGAATGTCGATCTCAGAACTGGGTCGGTATTCGATAGTAGGTCTGTACTCGCCGTCGGTATACAACGAATGTCGATCTCAGACTCTGTATTCAACCCGAGACCTGCAATCACCGGTCCTATATTGGGAATGTCGATCTCGGAGCTTGATCGACTTTCGACCCTTGGTCTTGATTAGCCGGCTGTATACACCGAATGTCGATGTCATAGCTGGATCTGTATTCCAACTTAGATCTGTATTCACCATCCTTATTTAGCAAAGTTGATCTCATATCTGGACGACCGGTATTCGACCGCAGGTCTGTATTCGACGTCAGTATACATCGAATTTCGATGTCAGAGCTGGCTCTTTATACAAACGCAGCTCAGTATTCACCAACCTTATTTAGCGAATGTCGATCTCAGAGCCGGATCGGTATTCGATCCTAGGTCTGTATTCGATGTCGGTTTACATCGAATGTCGATGTCAGACTTGGATCTGTATTCAAACTCAAATCTGTATTCACCAACCACAATTTGCGAATGTCGATCTCAGAGCTGGGTCGGTATTGGATCCTAGGTCTGTATTTACCGTGGGTATACCTTGAATGTCGATGTCAGACCTGGCTCTGTATTAAAACTCAAATATGTATTCACGCACCTTATATTGCGAATGTCGATCTCAAAGCTGGATCGGTAATCGATCCAAGGTCTGTATTCGCTGTCGGTTCATATCGAATGCCGATGTCAGAGCTGGCTCTGTATTCAAACTCAGATCTGTATTCACCAACCACATTTCGCGAATGTCGATATCAGAGCTGAGTCGGTATTGGATCCTAGGTCAGTATTCGCTGTGGGTATACATCGAATGTCAATGTCAGACCTGGCCCTATATTCAAACTCAGATATGTATGCACGCACCTTATATTGCGAATGTCGATGTCAGAGCTTGATCGGTATTCGATTCTAGGTCTGTATACGCTGTCGGTTCATATCGAATGACGATATCAGAGCTGGCTCTGTATTCAAACTCAGATCTGTATTCACCAACCACATTTCGCGAATGTCGATCTCAGAGCTGGGTCGGTATTGGATCCTAGGTCTGTATTCGCCGTGGGTATACATCGAATGCCGATGTCAGACCTGGCTCTGTATTCAAACTCAGATCTGTATTCACAGGCATTATTTTGCCAATGTCGATCTCAGAGCTGGGTCGGTATTCGGTCCTAGGTCTGTATTCGCCGTAGGTGTACATCGAATGACGATGTCAGACCTGGGTCTGTATTCAAACTTAGGTCTGTATTCACAGGCCTTATCTTGCGAATGTCGATCTCAGAGCTGGGTCGGTATTCGGTCCTAGGTCTGTATTCGCCGTAGGTGTACATTGAATGACGATGTCAGACCTGGCTCTGTATTCAAACTCAGATCTGTATTCACAGGCATTATTTTGCCAATGTCGATCTCAGAGCTGGGTCGGTATTGGATCGTAGGTCTGTATTCGCTGTGGGTATACATTGAATGTCGATGTCAGACCTGGGTCTGTATTCAAACTCAGGTCTGTATTCACAGGCCTTATTTTGCGAATGTCGATCTCAGAGCTGGGTCGGTATTCGATTCTAGGTCTGTATACGCTGTCGTTTCATATCGAATGTCGATGTCAGAGCTGGCTCTGTATTCAAACTCAGATCTGTATTCACCAACCACATTTTGTGAATGTCGATCTCAGAGCTGGGTCGGTATTCGATCCTAGGTCTGTATTCGTCATCGGTATATGCATTAAACTGTGGATACGTAGCAGTGACGTTTATTGTTAAGGCTTTATTACTTGCTTTATTACTTCCCTTTAAAATAAATTTTAAATAATCAATGAAAACTATGGTAAATTTGCAATGTATTTAATTAGAACTAATTTATATTGGTCATTCACTATTAGTTTATAATTAAGAAATAAATAAAACGGTATGTATTGATGTTGCTTTTACAGATTTCATGCATTTAACAACAAATATAAAGCATGTAAAATATATTGTTTTCTTGGTTTCTGGCTGTCAATAATATTGCATCCCAGCTCGGTATTCCCCTCAACGTATTTTGCGAATGACGAACTCAGAGATGGATCTGTATTCACACTTGGGTCTGTATTCGCCGTCGGTAAATAATGATTGTCGAAGTCATAGTTGGGTCGGTATTGAATCCGAGGTCTGTATTCGCCGTCGGTTAACATCGAATAACGATGTCAGACCTGGCTCTGTATTCAAACACATATCTGTATTCGCCCACATTATGTTGTGAATGTCGATCTCAGAGCTGGGTCGGTATTCGATCCTAGGTCTGTATTCGCCGTCGGTATACATCGAATGTCGATGTCAGAGCTAGGTCGGTATTCGATCCTAGGTCTGTATTCGCCGTCGGAACACATTGATTGTCGATGTCAGAGCTGGGTCGGTATTCGATCCTATGTCTGTATTCGCCATAGTTGTACATCGAATGTCGATGTCAGACCTGGCTCTGTATTCAAACTCGGATCTGTATTCACAGGCCTTATTTTGCGAATATCGATCTCAGAGCTGGGTCGGTATTCGGTCCTAGGTCTGTATTCGCCGTAGGTGTACATTGAATGACGATGTCAGACCTGGCTCTGTATTCAAACTCAGATCTGTATTCACAGGCATTATTTTGCCAATGTCGATCTCAGAGCTGGGTCGGTATTCGGTCCTAGGTCTGTATTCGCCGTCGGTGTACGTCGAATGACGATGTCAGACCTGGGTCTGTATTCAAACTCAGATCTGTATTCATAGGCATTATTTTGCGAATGTCGATCTCAGAGCTGGGTCGGTATTCGGTCCTAGGTCTGTATTCGCCGTCGGTGTACATCGAATGACGATGTCAGACCTGGCTCTGTATTCAAACTCAGATCTGTATTCATAGGCATTATTTTGCGAATGTCGATCTCAGAGCTGGGTCGGTATTCGGTCCTAGGTCTGTATTCGCCGTCGGTGTACATCGAATGACGATGTCAGACCTGGCTCTGTATTCAAACTCAGATCTGTATTCACAGGCCTTTTTTTGCGGATGTCGATCTCAGAGCTGGATCTGTATTGGCCACTACGTCTGTATTAGCTCACCTTAAATTGCCAATGTCGATTTCAGAGCTGGATCTGTATTAGCACCTAGGTCTGTATTGAATGTCGATCTTCGATTAACGATCTCAGAGCCAACTTCACACACCTCATATAATATGCAAATTGATCACTATTGTGATATAAGCAGTAAAGATGCCCCCAAAGGGTTCATTTGTACACATCATTACGAGCCCATGGGTCCGTTTATCAGAAATAGATTGAATGACGGTTTAAGAGATTCTTCAAGGACAAAACGATTTTGGGATGAGAGATGGTCAACTAATAACTGAACAGTGTTGAACATCCGATATGTTCATGCTAACACTATATGATTAGAAGATCAGTTTTGGACCACGTACATGTGTCACGTAACATATACAACCACTGTTGGGCCCAAAATGTAACTAATTGAAGCCTGTTTGTAACACAGGGGTATGGTGTTTGTTTTTTCAAGACCAAACACTTCCATAGAAGCACCGAAAAGGTGTTGTTAGAGCATGGATTTACCATTTTTGTTCTGCAGAAAGGTAAATACCAACAACCAAAAGTGAGACTCCACAGTTGACCAATTCATTTTGCAAATGTTGCATACCAGAGTCCGTAAAATATCCGTTTACCAGCGCAATACCCCATAATACAAACTGGTAGACACAATCCTGTAAAGCTACATAATGCTACTTGGAATAACTGTATTACCTAAAACGAGACAATATATTCTCATTCAGAATTGTACGATTAAAGAATAGTCTCTTTGACAAAACATTTAATTAGCATGTACCACCCTACACACGTCAGTACGATACATTGCGATATATTGCGACAATGAGAAGTACAATAGCGACACTACGTCCATTATGGCATGTCGCTATATAGCGGAAATGCTATGCAACATTGCAACAATGTAATTATGTCGTGTTGCACTGTCAATTTATTATTATTTGACGTTATGTCGAATTCCCGATATCGCTTTTGCAACGTGCCAATAGAGACAATCGACAATGCAACATTTTGACAATGCGGAATAGCTTAGCGGCCATTCTAAACGATGGCGCAATGCAATACCCCATACCGCGATATCTTGACAATGCGAAGTATCAAAGCGATTCTGTAATTATTTCGGCAATCCGAATAAATAGAGCGAAAATTGCGATACGTCTTTACGACAATGCGGTACAACATTGCGTCAATGCAAATTGTGACAATGTCATACGAAATTTCGACAATGTGAATCGATATAGCGACAATACAATATGAATTTACGACAATGCAACACGGTATTACCCTGTTATAGATAGAGCACCTTACCTTATCTTGTCTAGGACTGACGACCAATGACAAACATAACTTCATTTATTCAGCTTTTTATAGATGAAACTATGTCATTCAGCTTTACTATTCGTGTAATTGTGGTATGGGACGTTTTTATGTTTTATGTGCTCGGCTGTTTAGGGTGGTTGAGTGCTGTCTTCCATGTCCGATTTTCTATTATCTTTTTTTCGTACGACTGATAGGTATAGGTTATCGATCATATATTAGAATAATAAACGAATTAAGTACAAGTGAGCGAAGCCCATTAAGGACATGGGGTATGATCTATAGTGGGTGGGTGCATGCTTTTTTCAAATGCATTTTATTCTTAAAATTGATATTTGATGTGTACAGTAAGCATAGCATTATAATGCACTACATATACCCTTGAAGTTAAACAAAAATAAATATTAATAAAGTGAATTTATTGAAGTATGGCAGCATTTTCATTGTAAATCTTGCTCGTTCGCAAACACAAAAACTGCCCAACGGTACTTGATAAAATGTATATCATTCTAAAAATATAACTCTAGGAACAAACTCTTACTTAGTTTAAGACTGAAAAATGTATACTTTGAAAGATATTCAAGAAACATTGCCATATTTCTACTTTCGGTTTGCAAGGTCATTGATGATCATTGATTTTTTGCATGATACAAGTTCATGAATTTGTTTCATAATTATTTCTTTGCAAGAGTTTGTTCCTGATACTATTGGCTATGTCCCCGACAACAAACTCTGACTCTTAATGCCATGTTGACTTTGTTTGTAAACGAGTAAGATTTTCAATAAAAATGCTGTTATGCTTCAATAAATTCACTTTATCAATATTTATTTTGGGTTGAACTTCTAGAGTACATGTAGTGCATCATAATACTTTGTTTACTGTACCCAACACATTTCAATTTTAAGAATAAAATGCTTTTTAAAAAAACATGCTCAATCGCACTATAAATTATCCTCCGATACCTTAATTGAGTAATGATGGTAAAATAAGGCAAGATTGTATGTACGAGGGATGATCAACAAATTCGCGGGAATATGCTTTGAAATCTTTATAACGTGACCAACACTTAAAATAATTGGTCATATGAAAGATTGAGGTGTTACAAATACACAATGTACATAGCTATAAAACATTAAACTCGATGTAAAATTTGGTCAAAACAACATAGAAACTGTAACTTTAAAAAGTAGCTGTACAACCAGATACACTTCATAGACCTGTAAACCGAAACTCATTTTTTCCTTTACAACTTACATGTAAATTATAAGAATTAGCTATTGAAGATCATTAGTATTGATGGCGTAATTTGTCGTCGTATAGCCTATTTGCATGTCGGCATTGATTTCACACGGCTACATATGACAGTATAAATATATCAAACATACACCTGTTTGGTTTGCTATTACATACACCGGTTGTTGTTGCTTTGTGCAATATTGCCATTAGTATGTTATGACGCTTCAATCGCAACCACACTTCATCGCCGATTTCTGTATCGCACTCATTTTCTGACGACTTCGAAGCAAATAGTTCTAAAACGGAATTGTGACATTAAAACTTGCTTTTGAAATCATGAATGTAGTATTCATAACCCAGCCTTTAAAAAATTACAAACGCACGAATGATACGGCATCGTTTGCTACGTCCAACGTTGGAAAATATGAACATTTGGGCCGCATAATGTCAAAGAATACGGGATAATGTATGATCTTTGATAATGTCGAGTGATGTTGCCATAGGAAACCGCATTCGTTCCGACTTTGGTTAACATTGATGATCAGCGGTGAATCACCTTGAAATACATTTATCTTCATGTATAGAGAATTTCCTTCACTTACAATGACAAATAAAGAAATTAGTGCTTTTTTCATTGTATTTGTTGATCACCCCTCGTATATAAGCTGGTAATTGCTGATATAGGAATAACTGTACAATTTAGAGGGAAGGCGGATCTAGTTTTCCATATATGGACACAGCAAAATTGTCCTAATAAATGGATCTACTTCATGAACCACTTACTAGATATTGTGTCCATTGCACAAATAAATGGATTAGAGGTTCAAAAATTTGAAAATCCCTGGCTTTTGATTGGACAAAGAAGTAGGGTAAACTATAAGTATAGGTTATCGATCATATATTAGAAAAATAAACGAATTAAGTACAAGTGAGCGAAGCGAACGCCGTACTTAATTTGTTTATTATTCTAATATGTGATCTATAACCGGCTTATAGTTTACCCGCCCACTTTTTGGTGTCATTTCCAATGCTTTTGTTTGCAAACAATAGCATACCCATTGATGGAGTAATGAGGGTAAAATAAGGCAAGATTGTATGTACGAGGGATGATCAACAAATACGCGGGAAAATACTTTGAAATCTTTATAGCATTGACCAATACTTAAAATAATTGGTCATATAAAAGATTGACGTATTACGAATACACAATGTACATAACTATAATACATTAAACTCAAGGTAATATTTTTTGGAAACAAGACTGCGTTCAATAAACGCTTATGCCCCCTGTGGAAGCCTTGTCCATAAATAAGTCTAAGTCCAAAATTAGGTCAAGGTGAAGGTCAAAATGGGGTCAGGTGATACAGGCATGTGGAGAGTGTTCATATACAACATCCATGCAAGTATGAAAGCTTTGTAGCAAGCCATAATGATGCTAGAAGAAACGGTCAATTTGGGTTAACCGGGACGGACGGACGGAGGAACGAACGAACGGACAGGTGAATCACTATATGCCTCCCCATCTATCGATAGGGGGGCTTAAAAAACATTGAAACTGTAACTTAACTATGGTTACACTGGCCCAACGTCATCGCGGAGTTGGTACATATAACAGTATACATACTCATTTGTGGCACAATTCATAATGTATAATGCAGTAAAACATTCTCAAAAATAGCTGTACAACTAGATACTAGATACGACTTTGATGCAAATAGTTCTTAAACGGAATTTGACATTAAAACTTGTTTTTGAAATCATGAATGTAATATTATATCATTACATAATACATATATTCATAACCCATCCTTTAGAAAATTACAAAAAAATTGAATGCACCAATGATACGACATCGTTTGCTACGTTCAACGTTGCAAAATATCAACATTTGGGCTGCATAACGTCGAGTGCTGTTGCCATAGGAAATCGCATCCGTTCTGACTTTAGTTAATATTGATGATCAGCGGTGAATCAACTTGAAATACATTTATCTTCATGTATTGAAAATTTCATCCAATTACAATGACAAATAAGGAAATTAGGGTTTTTTGCCTTGTATTTGTTGATCACCCCTCGTATATAAGCTGGTAATATGCTGATATAGGAATAACAGTACAATTTAGAGAGAAGGCGGGTCTAGTTTTCCATATATGGAAACAGCCAAATTGTCCTAATAAATGGATTTACTTCATGAACCACTTACTAGATATTGTGCCCATTGCACTAATAAATGGATAAGAGGTCCAAAAATTTGAAAATCCCTGGCTTTTGATTGGACAAAGAAGTAGGGTAAACTATAAAGTAAAAGTAAATGCGATTACAACTTCAAATGTTATATATGTCTTAGTTCATTGAACTCGAGCTATTTACGACAAACATTGGCCACTCGATATTTACCGGAAAGACAGATTACGATGACCCGATCATTATATCGACGATTGCTTCGTTTCATTGACAATGCTCGATGATGCCGAACAACAACAAAATAATTAAATAAAACGTGTTGTTTACTTGAGTGTGTTCGTCATAACGAGACTGATGCTATCAATGAACATAATAGTATAATTGAGCTGAGAATATATCACTATAAATAGGCGTGATTTACATATACATCGCCGATATGGAATGAACTCTTATCTATTTTAAAATGGTTAGTGGGAAGATATCGACTCTTCCATTGACCATTTTTAGTATCTTTGCGTGATTGATAACATGTAACTTGCGTTTGTCATTTAAACGGTATTCCGTTTGTCGGACAAGGGCGAATGATTAATTTCGAAAGATCGATAATGCAAAAAAGTACGACATTACTGACGGGAAGTTGCCCAACTGAACGTCCACGAGTATGTGTACGTGCAAGCAGTCAATGTATGCAATAAATAAGGAACGATTTATGTGTCGTCATGGACCCTAAAATGTAGCCATAAAAACGTTACTCGCGGAGCACTCGAATATTTTACACTTAGCATCAATATTCAAAATTATTATTTTGACGATTACTTTAGCGGTATAAACATAGAAAAATCGCACCCGTTTCAAAATATGTCTTAACATGATTTCCTGTAATGTTGATCGCGATTCGTCATTTTGCAGAATGTATCAAACGTCGAGATAATAAAAGACGTCAATTGTTAAAACATGGACTTTCGTCCGGCGTCATCTTCTTGGTGAATCTAAGACTCAGAAACACAGACACATTTAGAACTAAACAAATATTAGTCAAATAATTGATGCCGGACATTGGCGCTAAAAGTAAGGGTCACTATGGGTGTCATTATGGACTTGAATGTCTTGAACATGACTGAACACTAACAGGAATCAATAGTTCAATGACGTCATACTTTTCCAGGCGTAAACAATAAATTGAAAGACTTTCGTTTCCAATCGTTTCTTGTACAACAGGTATGGCATACAGGCAATAAGACAAGTTTAAATAGGTGTGCAATGTACACGGCATATTTACACCATCGTTGTTTCCTCTTTCAAATACCTAAGTGTCTCCACTGAGCATAATAACAAAAATCCTTGTTTGTCCAAAAGTATATAGAACTGTTAAATGTTATAGAAGTAGGAGCAGGTAGTGTGTTCGAGCCTCGAATAGTCGGAGGAATGAGTGAGCACAATATAAACTTTATGTTCAAATTACTACAAGTCCAAACTGATTTTCCAGGTTTATTTTCTACACTACACAATTCTAACTAATATCCAAATACAGCATGTTGCTAACTTTCTCTCATATTATGACTGTAGTTTTTGTTGTTTTATATGTTCCATTTAAGTTCCAAAGTTAATTGAAACTAACTTCTAAATTCCAACACACTACATCCAAACTCCAATGTAATCTGACCCGACTGACCATCCTTATTTAAGTATAATTCCAGCCCTACTCCCCATCCTGTTTCTAGTGTAATACGGCCCGACTAACAATCCTAGCAACAGTGTAATCTGGCCAGACTGACCATCCTTATTCAAGTAAAATACGGCCCGACTGACCACGAACAAAGGTTTGCCCCAACTTATATACCTCCCTTCCAAACATGAGGTATAGCACCATTATTCTTTCACCACCTTCCATATAAAGGGTGTAGCATCATGAATCTCTGAGTGTAGCATCCATATAAGGAGTATAGCACCATAAATCTTATTGGTAGCATTACTCAGATACACTGTAGCCTACACGTCGATTTACCACCTAACATGCTATCTCTTTGGTTCCAAGAGACAAGAGTTCTTGCAGAGGTCACTAAGGCGAACCATGTGCAGTCACTGGAACAATTAAACATTGGCCATCAAACAGTGAGGACTACAATTGTGCTCAATATTCCTATGAAGCTGATATAAATATATAATGCTCCATTACACATATAAACTGTACCAAAACACAACAGAACACTAAATCATCCTAGCCTCTTACTCTGTCGTATAAGCATGCAACCATCATGTTCTAATACATGTCACCCCGCAAACAGGACATACACATGCTATCAAGCAAGAAATGGAAACATGCAAGTTCTTTTTGAAAACTTGTTTTATTGTTCTAATGGAAATTCGACAGATCATGAAGTATACGTGCCACAGGGCGAATGCTCTACGACTGAGCTAGCCTGCTGCCTGCACAAGTCTCTTGCCTAGTAACAGGTTCAGACCAGGACATACTCCCCGTCATAATTAAATTCGTCCTCGAGTTTCTGACAGGTCTAGAGATCAAGGTAACATGATCGAGGAGTTGATACACACAGTGTCTCCCGTTGGCCTCCAGATGTGAAAGGGTGAGAAAAGGATCAGACCGTGACATACGAATACCATGACATGTTTTTGTACATAATTTGTATAGAGGATTATACGAGCTGCTTTTTACAGCATGAAATCCCACTCCTACAAAATAAGCAGAACTATTGACACAACGTCTTAGAAAATTAGAACTTCGCCAATGCAATCGATAGAGAGTAATTAATACATAGAGAGTGCATTTTCATATTGAATTAATTAAACGGGTTAAATTAAATAATAAAATGCAACTCTGTCAATTTTATTTCAGACGCACACTATCTAACGACCAATTGCAATTACGAGTGTTTTCATACTCCCTATAATGACAACATTATAGTGTTCTTGGCGTGTTGAAGCAACCACAAGTACATTGGCTTGTTTGTGGTCTTTGGTGCGTGAACAGAAATCAACTAGAATACTCTTGAACCTTATTCGTTCTTCAAAACAAACATGTAGGCATGAGTTCGGACTAGATTATCATATAGCTGAAAGAAGCACCCACTGCTACAAGAGCATTAGGTACGTCACCAATTAACTAGCTGCTGTTTTGTCAATGCATTTTTATCCTGTTAACCGACGCTTTCATCAACACTCTAAACACCCACTTATTAATTTTTCCTTATGAAATTGCGTCATTGGTTCAACAGATCATTATCATGAAACTGCGCGTTTTCTTTACTTTCCTTAGAGCACGCATTGAACCCATTGTTAAGTAAAACCATTCCCATAATATTTCCTAGAATCCGTAGCGCGGGAATTCTGACTGGTGCAGACGACATTTTGAACTCGGTCAGACATGCTGAGATCTGACGGTAACATCAGTGAGGGAAGAATCAGATAAATATCAACATAAAGCTACAGACGATCAAAACAACACTGAAGCGTGATCTGTTAACGTCGGACAATAACTTACAACAGGTAGTGTATACATTTTTGTTCCATTATTTGTATTTGCCTGGAATATATTGAAAAACAAGTAAATGAAATTATTTCTTTAACTGATATAACAATATTCATTGAATTTATACATATAAATATAATATTAAAATATAATATACATGGTATTAATTTATATCATTTATTTATAACTTGATTGGTTTTCCGTAGGGAAATATATAATTCTACAGTAAGGTTTCACTATCTTTAATAGTGAAACTGAACTGTTAATGTATTATGTTATACATTTGTAATTATAATTTGAATTGAGTAACACTATATACATAGTTATATATCAATAGTTTTCTTATTGATGTGACCAATTATTTGACCATTGCATGATTATCAGTTCCTGTATTTATATCTACATGTACTTTTGTCTTTTGCTTTATCAAAACGATTGATTATTTATTCAACTACTTATTTTTATATTATATATTATCATGCTGATAATTTTTACCTAGTTTAAACACATTTATTTGTTACGTTTCAATTAGAAAAATTTTATCCCCTTTTCTTAAAATCGCACATTTCTTGGTATAATGAATTGTTATGTATTAAATCATATTTGTCACAAAAACGGATTCATCAAACGAGGAATGAATACGTGCGAATTCTTCACAAACGTGACACATTCGTTTGTATTCCATCTAATACGAGTATTTGCGTCCCTAAAGTATTCGTCTATTCGTTTTTGTGACAACTTGCGTTCAATATAGCCCGAATGAACAAGAAATGATACTAGTTCGCATACTGTATTAAATCAAACGCCATAGCCTAAAGCATCCCATGATGCCTAAAATCGCAAGTTGAATCGTAGACATATTTAATTCTTAATACAGAAATTATAAAGATCAACATAGCCAAGGTCATTTTAGCAACCAAATTTTAGTACCATTATACCAAAACGATTTATATCGCTTACCATACTCACGTCTTTTGCTATTATATAAACAACTGTACACATTGCCGAAAACTAGCTAAAACAAAACGTATGGACTAAATAAAATGTCGAAGAGGACAATACAAGCGATTAAAATATATAATCTGTTCAATGTATTCTGAACGGAAGCGCGTTCGTACGGACGTACACGCACG
This sequence comes from Spisula solida, assembly GCA_947247005.1. NCBI lineage: Eukaryota > Metazoa > Mollusca > Bivalvia > Venerida > Mactridae > Spisula > Spisula solida. The sequence goes on along the minus strand of OX365947.1, from coordinate 33,646,012 downwards.
AACAACTGATAGGGCTAACACTGAACGCTCTTTCATCGTGTTTCGAATGACGACGACATGTAATAACATAATTATCCATTGACGCCACATGAAATAATAGAACTGACCCTGGTATTTGTAGCACTCGGTTATCATCGTGTCTTATATTTGTGTGTAATATTCGTCTTGACAATATTTCATTATATCTATTCAGTAAGCATTTGTATCATGTATAATCACGGTGCAATCGTAGTGTCTGTTCACAGCCCGCACTGACCGGTACGATCTTCAGAGGATGAAATCGTACGATATCCACCCTGACATAACAAACATACGGCGTGAAGCTCCAAACGAACTTGTATGGTGTTCGTAGACCAATATGGTTCTCGCGGTATTTGTGCAAACACCGTATCAGTTATCAGAACTCCGCGTAGTTAAATCACAGCGTATAACCAAATCACTGTATGCCTTATTTAGATACTGTTTACTTCAACTTGCATGACTTATTGTGAGTGAAAGCGTCTGTTATTTCCGAACACTGTATGACTTATAAGAAGACTCTATAATTCAACATGTATGACTTGTTTATAACTCCATTGCTTGACCCAGGACTCTGCGATTAGGTAGTCTCCATTGAAAGAATGTAAACTGTAAACGAAACTTTAATTTTTTTATAATAATATGTTTCCCTGTCATAGATTAGTTATGCAATGCACTTTTATTCAATTTGTTGCATACCCGATACATTCTCGATGTTAAATCCGACATCTGGCACAAACGCATGGTTTAATTCATCGACTCAACTTAATTGTGTACCCAATCGTCAAAGGTTCCAAACAGTATAGTTTTGGTATCTAGGTTGATAGTAGATATGAAAATATTGTTCTGTGTCTTCGTCTTTTTCAATATATTTGAAACCTTTGCTACAATAACTAATGTATCTCTCTAGGCGCTATGATTTATCACTACTAGTATTCGTTTTGTATTAATTATCTTGGAAATCAAGAAACAATTTTCATAATCAACTTTTTAACAGGCCAATTGTAAGTCAAAATGATACCTTTGTATATTATTACATAACAGCTATAGCATTATACATGTATAATGTTTGATATGTATCAATACCACGTTGTACATGAATAGACTTGTTCTATTTCCAAAACCATAAGACGTACAAAATGCATCATCAAGTTCTGATAACTTCAAGCGATTGTTTTATAACTTTACATTGGTGAATCAGATTCTACAATAATACCTTTTTGGCCAAAACACAAAATAATGCCAATACAGCTAGTCAATTAGAAAATATATAATACATCTTACATCATTGTGATTCAAATACATATAATATGTATAAATATAACCTAAGCTTTATAAGAAGCAGTCTGGTAAAAGCACTAAGGTTCCCTGTCTCAGAGTTATAGCATTCCGAGTGAATGTTGCTGTATTTATAAGTATTGTGAATGTGGTTTCTTACTACAAAGCTACAAAACAAATTTATGGACATTCGAAAGGATATATTGATACAATGTTCACTGAACAATGGGCAACATAATAGAGACTGATATTCAGTTTCAACCACTTTTGAATTATCCTTCAGAACATGTGCACTTTTATATACATTTCGCGCATATTAAACAAGTCATAGACAAAATCGCTGCTATTTAAGAGTACTATACTACTGTCTGATAGCCTACTTACAATGTCCTATAAGGTCATAAGTATCTATATGGTCATGACATTTGCATAAAGTACAATGTATAATGTTTTAGTAAATGCCATCTTCTCGGAAACAAACAAAAGGAAACCGATTTTGACAAGGCTTCACAGAAAATTACAAGTTGAATGTTTGTACGGCGGAAAAGTGCATCCGACAGTTGAATACTAGGATGAAGCATACTAGAATGTGCAAAGTTTCGTAGATATCTATAATGTAATTTTGACCTGAAGAAGTATGTCATGTGCAGGACCAGGGTCCTCATTTCAGGGCTTTGTCTGTTCATTTTGGGAAGGGGTCTGTAAATTTTGGGGACAAATATCGGTGTATTTCAAGTAAGTATTGGATTTTTGGGAGAACTGCATTATTTTAAAGAAAATTTCCATTGGGAAGGGGCCTTTTATAGGCCTCTGTTGTAAAAAAACCCTGCATTTCACCGAGTTTGATACAATCAAATTAGAAAGGCGGAGCGTAGCCGAAGTCGGAAATTTGTTTTTACACGCATTGGACCTCCTGTGACGCTTGATTACTGCTAATTGACACGGATCAACTGACTCGTGCATATAGTTTATGCCAATGTCCGGGAGGCAAATATACGCTTAGGGTAATAAATTTCGATAAACATAGTCAAATCTCGGATGTATATGTTGTTTATATGAACTTTTTAATCAGATGTCCGATATTGCTTTCAAATGAAATAAAGAGTTGACGGGACTAAATTCTTGCGCATAATCAGTTGTCCGAAATCGATTTAGAGTTGTCCCGGACGCTGTACTATTGTAGAGCCCTGTATATTAATTATTTACTTCAGCAAATTCCTTAATCATTTAAATCACCTAAATGGTTAACGAATGTTAAAACAGCTATGAATGTAATTTAACATACCTATATATAGACCCGCAAATAGGTCCGCAGAGGTCCGCAGTTTAAACATGATCGTTTTGGGGTATAGTTATTTAATTTCTGTTTTTTGTTTGGAATTTAGTTATACATATCATTTTGCGGGATATTTCGGGCAGCACCGTGATTGATCAGCGCAAGAAGTTGCGATTGGTGCATGGTCACTTAGAGAAAGGCTTACCATTACTACGGCGCGTGCGTTACAATTAGTATCGGGCTTTTCGAAGTTTTCGTCACAAGGTCACAAAAATAACAAAACATACTACATTGTTTTTTTATTTGACATGGAGCATGACGTTCAGATGTCCTTTACCAAGAGTTTTAAATTACATTCGTGTGGTCAAAACTATGCTAACATAAGTATGGTACGCAGAGGATAGACTTAAGACTATCTTGGACCTGTTGTATTTATTTTTAATATAAATTTGCAGATACCTTACCACCATCAGTTGAACGTGCAGATAAATTCCACTCTCCGCAACAAAATGTCATAGAACATGAAGCGCAAAACGTCCGCTTGTGAATACAGAATAGGAATCTGGAACTATTCGGAAATTATCTCATATTTATCATATATGACAAGAGAAAAGGTGGAATTAATTGCGATATCCTGATTTCTCTGATTTCTCTACTACAAAATATTCTATTAATTATTTTCATACATACGGTTTCTATTACTTGCTTTTTTCGTAACATTATATAAATATCATATGACCCGGGTGTGTGACATTGATATTGTCAAGCCGAGGGCAGAATGTCACCCGAGAAGAAGCCGAGTGCTATTTCCGTGAATTGTCAGCATCGATCAATTCTACGTACTTGATCCCTTCTATCATTCTATAAACGTTGAATTTACAAAATGATATTATTACCCCTGGGAAGTGAACTGAGTCCGATTTTATACAAATGTACATGTATTTACAATATCCCGCTATTCTGAAACCCCCTCCGGACTGAAATTGAGCAATGCATGCGCACGTCTTGCAATGCACGCAAAATTATAGTATGCTGCATAAACAGAACTTGGGAAATGCACCTTAATGAATTCTATAGCATATTCTTGCACGCATAGGCACATGGTTTCAAATGGTACCCTGTGTATATTAAATTATCCGATTGTAAGGTTGTGCAGCGGCCATATTTAGCCGCAACGGATATGGCAGTTCGAAAGCTGGTACCCAGCTTTTCTACAGCTGTCAAAGTAAACACAGATATCATGTTCTGTGTCGTCATATCCGTTGCCGCTAAACATGGCCGCTGCACAACCTTCTCTGTACGAAGGGTATACTCAGATAAAAAAAACTGTAATTTGATATATAGGGAACACTCAGATAATTTGAAACCATGTTCCTAAGCTTACAAGGACACGTATTGTATGAAGTCATAGGAGCAATTTCATCACCCGTTCCATTATTTCTGGTTCATGGGAGGCTAGACAAAGCCTAACTTCTACATTGTAGTATCAGAAATGATTGTCATTGGTTTCGAAGGTTATTTCAATAAATTATGGCCTTATTATTTTGTCATTGCTTGCAGTTATGAGTCTGATGAACTATCAAGGGGGTCATCTAAAATTGAATTGTCTTACCCACAATAAACTTAACGTGATTTCAAGTTATCAGGGGGAAGCTTAAACGACCATGTTGTCGACGCGGCGTGTGATTTGGCGTGCGGCAGAGCGATGATTTATCTACGTTATCACTTTCCTTACGAAGGACTGTAGAGCTATATTGAAGTTCCCTATTAGAATGACTTAATAATAATTTATCTGTCAACTGCCCATTAAGCTAATTAGATATATTAACCGATTCCTCCAGGTGCCATTATCACGTATCGGTATTATATCGTTAACATATCGTATTGGAAACACTTACAGAGCGATCACATGAGGCTGTACAAGTGTACTAACGCAAAAACTAAACAAAATTCATAAATATATCGAAAAAAACTAGCACAATTATTGATACTTACTATAGTAGAGATAATTTGACACGATCCTCGACCTTCTTTTAGCATAATTTAACACCTGCTATCTTGTCTATATTTATAACCCCGGTTGCTTGTTTTCATAAGCGGGATGTATCGCGAAGACGCTCGAGGTGTAAAACAAACACAAATCTAAAGGACCATTATTGCACGATTTGCTTTCGAATTGTATATATTCAACGAAAGAACCCTGTAATATATTCACGCATAAAGGTCAGGATCAAGTGAAATTCTCCGAGCTATATATTCTGTATAGTATTCAAATTTATTGACATTTTCCAGTAATAATACATACACCCTTAGATCAGTTAGTAACAATGACTTAGTGACACCTAAACACAACATAAACTACATGAAAATGTCCTTCTCATATTTGTTTGCATTTATGTGGAATGTAATCCCAACAAACATTCGTCTGCTTACATCACTTAATTCGTTCAAAAAATCAGTAAAACATTTCTTATTACACAAACAAAAATAATAATACCATATATGTATGACTTCAATTATTTATGTTGGAAATAACGAAATTGAATATTTAAATTGTTTACTAATAGTATGTGTGTACTTTGAGTGATTGTCAAAATAACATGTTTTGTTGTTGTTTGTTTTATAGAAGGCCTTGTTTTAATTAAGATGTATGTGAATTTGTCTATTGCATATGTCTGTACATGTTACCTTCTCTAAATAAAGATATTATTATTATTATTATTATATACACTCATGATATACTTTTTAGCGTTGGACTGAGACATTCGTAGTTCGTGGTCAGTCTATTGTATCCCCGCCTAATAGGCCAATGAGCTCCGGTTTCGAGGGAAACTCATGATATAATATACATTATCCAATATTAAATTTTTTTGCAATCATTATTGTTTCGCTTTATAAAATAACTTATTTCCATAATTATGACACTGGTACAGCCATCTACGACACTTGATGTTACTAGCTGGGTTTTTTTGTTCAAAGACTTTTTTGCATACGTTGTATATCTATATACTAATTATGAGTAATATTCGCGCACTTCGCATTGTGGGGCTGCCTGTGCTAACGTTAACACAACCACTGCACCCCCACTATATATAAGATAAAAACGTTTACAGTGTATTACATTACAAGGCACGCTTTATCTAAGATTGACGTTGCAAAGCTTCGATTAGAGCGTAATTTTAGATAGAACGTAAGCACTTGCTTGGTTGGTGCTTAATATCGCTTTCCGAAAACGCAATTGTATATAACCTTTCTACGCAGTATATGTTTTCAACCAACTTTTTTATGAATTGAATCAAAATATTTTTCTGAATGAACCTTGAAAAATGTTTCAAACGATCACATTGGCGGAACCCCAACTGCGCGTGAAAAACTGGCCGGGTTCATTGACAACATATTTACATTTCTGCATCATTCCTGAGTTCGAGTAAATATTTACATATATCGTCTATGATATATTTACTTGCCCTGGTGGAGACTAACCAGACACTGGTATCCTCATAAATGTGATTTATCTACTCAATCTGAAACCATATCGCTGATTGCAATCACCAATCATATTAATACATTATTTGACCGTTCGTTTCTATATTTAAACGCCGGAACTATGTTTGGAATTTTATCGTTTGTTGTATCTTTTGATCCGAGTATTGTAAAGAAGAGTATGACAGATGAATCATTGTATATTAGATCTTATTCCAGCGATGTGTTGAAGTCTGAAATTAATGAAATTCTACGTGTGATTGGTAATCAACTTGTAGGTAGCGTTACGAAATATTCCACTGAAAATTGATAACTGTCATCGGCTAATTTAGATAAAATTCTGGAAACGGAAATGGCGTCTGGCCACTTGCTGTGAGACCATGAACTCTGGCTCTAATACACTTTCAAGAGTGAATATTTGAACATTCAAACTGACAGGTACAATGTTTCGTATCATATTCTATCAAACTGAAAAATAGTTTAGCATGTACACGACCTGAATTTGTAAACATGGTGCGTATAAGATGGTCAGTGCCTTTGACCTCTTTATAGGACAACAGTATTATGTTGATGTTTACAGGTATTGCCCACGTGTTCGTTCAATGTTATTAGTTTACTATCTTTCCGCCAATGTTGAAACACGTGTCAGAACATTTGAACCTATGCCAAACTTAATAGTAGCCATTCGAATTAATCATTGTTGCTTGTCGGGAAGTTGCTGGATATTTTATATCGCGCAATTTATGTTTCCATCGTTCGGTTTAGCCTAATCCGGGACCCTTTTTAGATATTGTCATATTGCAGATAGAAAATTTATCTGATTTTTATTGATTAATTAAACTCTTATAGTACAGCCTAATTCAAATTGCCTGACCGTATTGTGTACATTGATATTTGCATATTACCATAAATGAAGCAATTTGAATTTCATACTTCTACTATATAATATATATAGTTTTGTTTGATATAAATGTAATACACTATATATATCACTATTAGACAACATACATGCATAATGTTTTATATTGGAAATATATATTACGAAACACTATGCAATATAGATAGTTTCCAAGTGTTGCTATACAATTCTGCGGAGCACCAGACATAACGACTTAATCACTATTTTTTTCTTCAAACTGAACAAAATATTGTCATTTGCCACAAGCTTGTCACTTGTTTCAGACAGAATTATTGTTGCTATCCCAATGCTAATAACCGATGGTTTACCAGCAAGAGCTATAATATACGGACACAGTAGTGTAGTGGGTTAACCGTTATCGGTCCGTTTCAGCAAACATGCTACCATCATCCGAAAGTGAACGGCTCAAAACATAAAAGAATATTCCTTAATTATCCGATCGCGAAATTTGTTGCGGGAACATGATTCGTAGTTAAGCGAATAAACTATGTAGTTTTACCGGATGTCGTGGAAGTTGCTGAAAAAAGACTGCGACTGCGCGTGCATTTGTAATAACATTGACTTTGTTACATACTTTCGTGGAATTTACTTTTACATGATTTACCATTTGTTATTTGATAATAATTCGTATTCCCAGTAAGCAGTTGAAAGGTTTTGATTTGCCTTACTATTGAATACTCAAACAGATAAACTCGATTCGCTTTTTTGTCTGACGTACTTACAAATATTTATTTCTCTGAAACAGTGTCGCATCAATGTAGGAGAAATATTTTACCGGTACATTAAATCGCAGCTTGTTTAAACATAATGTATATATTTGCATTTAGAGCAAACTCATTCACACGTTTAGATAAATCATATTTACTGCATCTGCTGTAAGTTACCAATAAACTATATGCGTAATTATTTAGAAAAAATAATAATTAACTTTTCCGAACTACCGCAAACTGCGTCAAACACCATATGCGAAACTAATTGTTTTATTATACAAATGTAGATCTATATTATGTGCTTACATTTTAGGCAATCTTAGTTCATTGTACCGATTGGCATCCGAGTTTGAAACACGTACGCATGAATGTATCTGCAGATAACATTCTTCGATCTGTGACGTCAACGTGTAAATCACCCGGATGATGAGGCATTCCAGAATGATGGGCGATTAATCATTCTATTAGAAGTAATTGGAATTCTTTCCGGGATACCAATCTGTATTTTAGAAAATTTACGCCGAATGATTAGCGACAGGAAGGAATAAATGCCACAAGACCGACGGCACTATTTTGTGCAGCGTAGTAACGTCATAAACCGGAAGTCGTAAACTTCCATGAAAATGGCGGGAATGTCTGATACATCATGTGATAAGATAAATACCACATGCATTATCGTATTCATTACTGCTATATTTATTATGTGAGTGGGTGGTATCTCATGAATCTATCAATCAGGAAAATATTTCATTCATAACTTTAAAACTGTCGTTGTTGGAACGCGTAAATGTTATTTTCTTGTTAGAAAGAATGTTGAACTGAGGATAAGTATCTGTCACTTCAATGTTTTGAACTTATGATGACTGATTGCCTTGGAATTTCAGCTAGCTTCAACAACTTCATTTTTCTACGATAACAACGTAAACACCAAGCATTGCAAAAAAACTATAAGTATAACATACGCGTTTCGAGGAAACTGTGTGAGGGGACGCACTAATGTGGGCACACTATTTTTACGCTCGGTTGTTGTATTTATTACACAGGTAACTACATATATGTAAAACCAGACTTGACATAAAATAATTGTAAACAAGATTGTGCAGCTTTGGATAATTATGCCCCATCTTTGATGAGGGGGTATATTGCTTTGCATATGTCTGTCGGTCGGTCTGTATGTCAGTTGGTCGTATCAAATGGTTTCTGTTCAATAACTTAAGAACGCTTTGCCCTAGGTTCTTCAAACTTTACATGGAGAGTAGATGACCCCTATTGATTTTGTGGTCAGTAGGTCAAAAGTCAAGGTCACTGTGACCTTTACCATTTCTGAATATTCAAATGGTTTCCGTTCAATAACTTAAGAACGCTTTGCCCTATGATCTTCAAACTTTATTGATTTAGGGTCAGTAGGACAAAGGTCAAGGTCACTGTGACCTTTGTCATTTCCGACTATTGGGCTGTCATGGGGCGTACATGTTTTATAAACATCTCTTGTTCTAATTTGCATTAAATGATGCGCGTTCTAAAAGTTTGACTACAGTCGATCGTGTGCTAGTCATACCCGAATAGCATTGTATCGATAATCCGCGCGTCGATAAAATTTATAAGAAAAGTAGAGGGGAAAATTTAGTTTAACGCTTATAATTCTTCAACGGATTAAAATATCAAATTTGTACATAGCACAAACGTTTATTTAATCTTTACACGATATTGTGGTTATTTTTAATTAATTTTAAATCTAAAGCATTATGGGCGCTTTTAACTTTGAAAATTATCATTCTTGAATTACTCTATATTCTATGCAAAATTAGCGAATTTGACAGTTATTGTCCGCTAAACCTGGTAGTGTTTAATACTCAATATCAAATATATCTCATATAATATCAAAATTGTTCACCCCACATTAGAAAATAAATTTAGAAGAGTCACCTGTATTAAAAAAACCAAGTTTACAGAAGTCCACAATCAGCCATTTTGTATTATATATACGTCCATGATAAACCAGCACATTTGTTAAATGTATATTCCTCGACTGGCCACTTGATACAGATTCGATCGTATGCGATTGAGTGTATTTTAAAACTCAGAAGACACATATTGAAAGGCAGCGAAAACAAAAACTGTTTTAATATTGTAAATTTTTACACGTTTAAACACATCTCATGTAAAATACGCTCTGGTAGTACGAAACATTGTTTCCTGTCGCACGACCAACATTTTGTTTTAAACTTTATATTAGGCCACTGTGAACCGTTAAATATGGTAACAATTTGGCAAGATACAATTCTATATTTATCTGCGCGTCATTTTGAAGGATATTGCTTATTTGATTCCGATAAAAAACATTTTAAAACAATAAATATTCAAGTTGATCTGTTTTAATACATGCTAATATTTGGGATAAATGTTTCTCATGTTGCGGCCCGATAATGTACTTACTACTACACGATGTATTGGACGGTACTATAATTATGAGTACTTCTATTTTCAGAGTATTATAATGGACATCATAAGAGACATGGCAACTGTACTGGTTGTGTTTTCAATGGCAATTTTCTTACAGTGTTCTCCGTCCACTGGCTCTCCTATACACAGACGTTCCGCCGTACAGATGAACGTAAGTTAGATTTGTAGTCTTACATCCACATGAAGATGTACAAACTCTTCCTAACGGTTACTTCCCCTTGCAAGGGACGGGGTAACTATCGCGAGGAGTTTGGTACATGCATTCACATTGCATTCCAAGAAGGAAGCCGCTTATCGCGGCTTCCTAATGATTCTACCAATCAAAATCAGAACCCCAGGCTGATCAGACTAAAAGTTATTACAGAAGAATAATTAATTTTCGCAGTTGATTGATTTTCGTATATACATGTATTTTGATAATACAAAATGTACAATGTTGTAGGGGCTGGTTCCAGTACAATGCAGTCTTGACAACACTTTGTTGATGTTTGGCAAGATATCAAATATTGTTTCAATCGGATTAAAGGCATCAACATAATCTGACAGCTTTGTTCATTTACAACGACGAATAAAGAAATGTCGACATTATTACGGGTATTTATGCATCAACCCTCGTCTATGTATTTGTTGACCTGGTAAAAACGAACTTACTCCAGCCTAGAGTTAATTGATAAACATGCGGTTTCCCTTAATAATATAGAACACGTTTAAGCATTGTAAAACAACTACTTTGAAAAATTATTTCAGCCAAATGAAGGGTTTCTGGTATCCGATGGTTTAGTTGTGGATATGATGTTTTTAACGTCTGATGGTAGTGAAGGTTTCCCGGCAGACGGTTTACTGTCCGCTCCAGAGATAGCATATTTCTATAAAGCAATTGTCCAATATCGAGAGGACACAGCAGACTTGATTGGTGAGTCGTTTGTTGAACATGGAGATATGAACGGAGACCAGCAACTGGATGAACAAGGTAATAATAATAATAAATACGTTATTTAAAGAGTAACATTTTGTTGAACAAGAAATGTTGTAACTGAATTTGAGAACCAGTCACTGGATCTCCCGAAGCGAGTTCCGGCTGTCCAAAAGCTAAAAGACATAGTTTCATCTCTAAAAAAGGTTGAATGTTCTAGTTTCAGCTATATCATCGAAAATCTAGAAGCTTGAGGTTATGAGCATTAATGAACATTGAATGTAATAAACAAATGTGTGTTTGTATTGTGATACTGGTATATAGTTCGTGCTAGATAATGTGGCAGTCGAGTCTATTTCACGACAGGTAATACATGATATTGATTACAGATAACTTTAAAAGAATCTAATTGTTTGTTGTTTGTCCGTTTCATTAAATACTATGTAAGTGGTAACTGTTGAAATACAGACTTAATATGGACTAGTGTTTGTTTACCTTTCAGACTAGTATGACTGCCTTGTGCAGATAATCCTTTACCATCCATTCAACGACGTAATTTAACATTTAACATAGACAGTTATCCAGGCAGTTAAATTGCTTGGCCTTATCGTCATGCTTGACTAATTACAATGTAATATAAGCACTAAATAATTGCATTAGTTATGTATGCTGTAATAGCTCAGGTGGTAACGCACAGTAATTGTAACTGAGCCATTCAAGTTCAACCCATCAAAGAAGTCTTTAGTATTTTTTTGAATTCATCACAATATTTTTAATGTTATTTTCATATTCTTTTCGAGAGAACTTATAATTTGTTAATTATATATTTTTCTTGTTTTATTATGGTCATGATAAAATTATTTTTAATTCAATTCAACTTTTATGACAAGAACACACAATCATTACAGTACAAAATAATTTTACATCACTTCGTCTGCTGTATCATGGTATGAGTTACAGTCACACTCAGATAATGTATCTGTGGCTTCGTGTTGGTAGTTACAATACCTAAGTACTAGCAATAAAAACTATTGTGCTTTAATTATAATACATGTACAATACGTTGATTGTGTACATGTATATTTAGGCTATACACTCTTTAATAATAGACTTAATAACTTTAATTACAGGTTTGTATCACTATTGGATAGAACTGATTATTTAAGCCATTTTTCTGTAAAACTCTTAGCTTTTAAATTTATGAAGATGAGAAAAAGAAACAAAAAAATACATACAACTTGACAAGGTTTCGAACTCGCGGCCAAAAATATCGATATCGTTAGGAAGTATCTACGCACTAAACCACTCGGCTATGAAGTATGTTTGAAAGGATGGATGGTTAGAATGATTTATAATCACAAACCTTAACCATGGTTTACCTAATTCAATCAATTGACAGTGTCCACATTGTGTCACGTGACTGCCACATTATCCTGCACGGACTGTAGTTTGTGTCTGGCCTCAGTTGTGAGAACAAACTCCCACTATTTGAGCTCGTGTTGAGATGTTTCAGGAGATTGGGATTAGGTTTTGAACGAAGCTTTTTCATCGGTAATTAGAAGTGCTCAAGGTGAGCTATTGTGATCGCCCTATGTCAACAATTGGCCTCTTAACACTCTAGAGGTCACAGTTTTCACTTAATCTTTATGAAACTTAGTCACAGTGATTGTCTCTATAAAATCTAGGTCATGTTTGCAACTGGGTTACCTGGGGTCAAAAACAAGGTCACAAGGTCACATTAAAGATAAACATTCTTAACACTCTAGAGGTCACATTTTTGACATAATCTTAATGAAACTTGGTCACAATGTGAACCTCTATGAAATCTAGATCAAGTTTGCAACTGGGTCACCTAGGGTCAAATCTATGTCACATTGAAGAAAACCCTTGTTAACACTCTAGAGGTCACATTTTTCCTGATATTTATGAAACTTGGTTACAATGTTTGTCTGTATGAAATCTAGGTCGAGTTCGTAAATGCGTCATCTGGGGTCAAAAACTAGGCCACTAGATCAAATCAAAGAAAACCATTGTTAACACTCTAGAGGGCTCATTTTTGACATTATCTTAATGAAACTTGGTCAAAATGTGTACCTCTATAATATCTAGGTCAAGTTCGCAACTGGGTCGCTTGGGGTCAAAACGAGGTCACAAGGTCACATTGAAGAAAACATTTGTTAAACTCTAGAGGTCACATTTTTTACCTAATATTTAGGAAACTTGGTCACAATGTTTGTCTCTATAAAATATAGGCCAAGTTCGTAACTGGGTCATCTTGGGTCAAAAACTAGGTCACCAGATCACATAAAAGAAAACCTTGTTTTAGAGGTCACATTTTTACCTCATCTTTATAAAACCTGGTCATAAAGTGTGTATTTGTAAAATCTACATCAAATATTAAGGTCATATCATAACAAATACGTGTAATTGTTTCTGATTCACCCTAAGTCTGTAAATTGTTTTATTGAAGTTAGGCAGTCAGATTAAATCATGCAACAAACGATAAATTGTTTTGATTATCATACAAGGGGTTTGTTAAAAACGCTGATGAATATAATAGATCATTGAACCAACACTCTATCTGGAAAGCCAGAAGGAATATAGCGTAATTAATTGGATTATCCAATTTAATGTGTTCCTGTTCTTTGCTGGATTAAATCATTACAAGTGATTTTATCATCGTTTGCATATGGACCTTTGTATTTATGCCAATTGTCAAACTAGACGCCAGATTGGTATGTATATCTACCGGTTCAGTGGAGTTGTGTAATGATAAAGCAAGGCCACAGGTACATGGTTTCAGATGATCTGAGTGTACTCTCAATGGTAGTTTCAAATGATCTGAGTGTACTCTATAGTATATATATAGAAGGTTGTGCAGCGGCCATGTTTAGCCGTAACGGATATGACGTTACAAAAGCTGGTACCAAGTTCTTTTTACAATTGCCACAGCAAACACTGATACCAGTTCCTGTAACGCTAAACATGGCCGATGCACAACGTTCCCTCTGTATAGGGTTCACTCCTATAATTTGAAACTTTAGGGTACACTCAGATAATTTGAAAACATACGCCTATGAGTAAGGTCAGGCTCTTAGTCTTATCCCAAGGTAACCGAGTGTGTTAAAGTTTGAGTGTCGGCCCGGGTGTATTCGTTATTGTCGGCGCAAATTGTAACCACCAAATTGTTAGACTGGATATCAAACCCGATATTAACTGACTATGTTCCGTTGCGCTCGGATATGGGATAGTTTTAGAACATACATAAGTAATCAAGTGCACTGTAGCAGTATATCCGCATTCTACAAACTATCCGCTCATCTTTTAAGGTGTTTTTTTTTGTTTTTTTTCAGAATTACTGGTCTGGTTACAAATTGTCGGGACCAGATGGACAAGGCGGCGGTGAAGACGCTTCCGAGTATTTAAGAACATTTGGCGAATAAAGTGATATCAAGTAGTTTAAAATCAAACCATATTTGGACATGCTATATTGTGTAGAAGTCCATCTGCTCTTCATTGAATTAATTATTCTATCCAATAAGAGAGACAAAATGGTGACCCGTAGCCAGTTCTACATGCAGTGGATGTTCTATGATTAGGGTTCAGATATTTTTCTTTCATTTATTTTTGTCACGAGAACTTATCAAAATAAGGACGTGTGAAGACGACTAGAATTCTTTTTAAAGAAATTGTACTAAAGAGTTACCTTAAACTGACATCGAGTTTTGGTTTAGGATCAGTTGCATCAATCGCTGGCTTAGAATGAGAAGGCCGTGTGTATAAAATCGATATTTTGAGAAAACAAGAAAAAACACCACTCTTTACGTTTGGAAAAACAAGCTTTTTGAACTTCAGTTTGGTCAAGTAGGCTCATAAGAATCGGATTGTGATGCATATTTCAGATATGGTTGAGTCTTATCAAACTACTCGTGCTACTGACGACCTTCTCATTCTAAGCCAGCGCAATGTATTCAAAGGTGATACAATTTATGTAGACACTCGTATTACATTTATTAAGATGTATGTTACTCACTGGCACAACCTTCATGTTATTTCGTAACTTAACTTATACACACATAGCTCTAAGTTCGATTATTTTGTTCAAAGAAACTACATTTCATTAATTATTATTGATAAAGCAGTCAAGTTTGCGAATTGTCTTATTTTGCTATAAGCTTTTTTTCAAATTTCTGAAGAATAGTATCATTTAAAAGCAGAATACGAGTATATGTAAGGTCTGGGTCTCAAATCTAATCCAATGATCGGCCGGAGTCGTGTTAGGTTATTTTAGCCGGAGTCCAGACGGAGCATTGTCTGTGACAATCCGATGGCCGGTCGATATCCGCCCGACCACTGCCGGACATCGTACGTCGTCAGGCATTCTTTGTCCAGGATTCAATGCCGATCAATGACATCGGACACACGGACATCGCCCGCGCCTTGGAAATTTGTGACCTAGACAAGGACAAATTATAACATTCATTTTGTTGACGAGAATTCAATGAGTTGAATTCGAAAGTTCTAGAACAAATTTAGAACAAATCTGGTGTAATTATTTGTTTTAGCACGAATACATTCCTTTTTGTTCGTTACATATTTATGTTTCTATAATATTTATTCCTTTTGTAAATGTTAAATGTTAACTAGAACTTCGTCCAAGTTCGCGTTCATTTATTGTTAGTAGATTACCGCATACTAATGTATTCGAATTATTTATTGTCTTTGACAGTGCGTTATGTCATGATAGCACACTTAAGCATAGTTTACATTACACCAGCCTTGTGACAGCCGTACATATGTCGACGATCATAATTATTCTGAAGCACATTTTTGGGTGAAGTGCTAGAGTGTTTCTTGCGACTGTCCTGTGACTTCCTGTGACGATGCTACCTAACGCCACAAGATGCACGCAACACAAGCAAAAACGCAAACATCCAGGCAGATCGCATACATCGCAAGACCTGTGTACAATGCTCTTATACATGTTTGTCGGGAATTTAGTTTGTAACGTTGCGTTCACCTATCTTGCGGCGCAAATACTTCGTACGGCGTTCAACTGATGGTCTTACATCAGTCGTACGAAACACCAGCGATTTACACCAAAGTGTCCCAAAATGTTATCGTAGATATATGTACCACTGCCACATGGCTGATGTGAAATAGTCTCTATTACATCAAATTGACTCACGCTGCCTCACTTTATTATATTGTTATATTCAACACGTGTATATAAAGCTATGCTGGATTTGTTGGTATTTTCTGTAAATATTTTGAACATGTTTTCCAAAACACCAACGACCAGGGGCCGGGATTACAACGAATACTTACACTCAACACTCAAATACGGAAATTCACTCATTTGACGTTCATTGTGGCATTTATTAGAGCAAGACGTTGTTACAATGTTAAATTGGTGCTAAATATTGTTTTGGGCTTACTTACTAGTTGAATTTAGTGTATTTGTAAGCTATAAATGCAATTCATCCGTCTGAGTGCTGAGTGTGGCACTCAGATTCAATAATTACATTTACACCTCATAAATGGTACAAAATGGCAAAGAAAATTTATCACATGTTATTTTCAACACCCATTTACTATCTTATACATTTTCCACATCTAAATTTGCAATCTAGGACAAATAATAGCTCATTAAAATACATTTTTAATATTTGAGTTCTGAGTGCTGAGTGCTGAGTGTAAGTATTCGTTGTAATCCCGGCCCCAGGTGACCATATCGTTTCTTCACAATCTGAGTAGTAAGTACTTGGTATACCTAATACTGAAACTGTAAAACATGATACGGGCGCCAATGACGACGCCTACATAGACATGTAAGTGTATCTATTTCCCTTTCATCAATTTTCACATCAATTGAACTCAATAATTAGTATAATTCCTAAGGTATAACGTTACAGTATAACATTAAAGAACTTTATTGGATCATTCCATTCAGTCTATTGACACATCAAAAATTTATTCCATTTCTGTTAGAAACCATGTGTTGTGTTACTACATGTACACATATGCCATATCACGTTTAAAGAACTCCGCGTGTCACGTATTGTTCAGGCACATATGTGTCATATAGTTCTCTTTCTTCCAGTGATGATGTGGGCTTCAAATTACATTTGTATTTACCTTTGATTTTCTTCGACCAGAAGGTGTTATGAAGTTTTATGTCATATTGTCTACATCTAACGAAATTATATTAGGGAGATTGCGAACGGAACTTGTATACGTACGTGGGTTGCAATTTAAATGTGCTTGCGAAACAAAGCGTTTGTGTATTAAGTCACGTGACAGTTTTAGCACGATTCCTTCATGAATCGACAAAGAGAATTGATATAATCTCAGTATGAGTTTACAGACGATACAATCTTGTCTTTCCCGTGCATACGAATTCCTGTGTGATATATAATACACATTTTATTTTCGTCTGTTACTTGCAGAAACTACACAAATCTGGATGACGAAATACCCAAAATGTAGTATTCACGTAGACGAACACGTTCATTTTTGCAACCTCCCTATTATGTCTATTAGGACTAGAAACTGCTGCGTGCATGCTTGATATGTATATACTGGATTCGATACAGCTTTTCTAACTCCCTGTCATTTCGATGGGAAGATTTTTACATTTGTATTTGTTGATGACATGTTTACATCCTGTTTGGTAATGGAATGAATGATGTTTGGACGAAAGTCATTAGAACGAAGGCATACAAACGTATGAACGAAAGTAGAGAGATCAAATGCTTATTCACGCCATACATGTAGATCTAGTGTACTAAGGACGAACGATGTGATTACGAAGGCGATCATACGCCATGTGCAGTGAACGTAAGTACTATGGACGAACTCTGTAATGACGAAGAGCAATCATACGCTATGTTTAGGTAACGAACGTACTATAGACAAGTGCTGTCTTGACGAAGACAATCATACGCCATATTTAGGTAACGAACGAACTATGGACAAATGCTGTCCTGACCAAGGCATTCGTACTTACGCCTTGTTTGTGAACAAACGTACTCTGGACAAATGCTGTCCTGACGAAGGCAATCATGCGCCATGTTTAGGTAACGAACGAACTATGGACAAATGCTGTCCTGACGAAGGCAATCGTACATACGCCTTGTTTAGGTAACGAACGAACTATGGACAAATGCTGTCCTGACGAAGGCAATCGTACATACGCCTTGTTTAGTGAACTAACGTACTATGGACAAATGCTGTCCTGACGAAGGCAATCATACATAAGCCTTGTTTAGTGAACGGAATGAAGTATGGACGGTAGTTATGACTCATCAGGACGAAGGACGTGTTCACGCAATAGTTAGTGGATAAAGGACAAAGGTACAAAGACGAAGTTGTTTTTTCTCTTCATGTTTCGTAATGATTGACAAGACTGAAGGACGAAGCTGCTAATCGACTTGTTTCACATCTTAGTAAATTGTTTAGATCTAGGTATAATTCATCTTATGACAACACAATGACATTACGTCATGTGAAACATTTATCGAATACAGTCATTTTAATGTGGCATTGTGAAACCTTTAAATGACCATGAAAGACAAAACATTTAAAACATTTAAATGTTGCCACAAACATGTTAGATAAAATATAAAATAACAGGAGTATTTACTATTTTTAAGTGATACGTTAGACCAAATCTCAATGAATAGTACATGTATTACTAAATGCAATGTTCATGTATACTTGGTAGTATAGCATGTAAAGGTGTACAATACAAAATAGTTGCTTTGCATTTGGCATAATGCACTTTAATACGAAATCGTCATTTGGCGTATTCGCTTGGGCAGTGTCCGTTGAGTAGGTACTGGATAGTGGTTCACCGACTTGCAAATACTTAACGATTTTCCAGTGGAATGAAGTCCGTTACTTAATGAAATAACACTATAAAGCATTTTTTCAAAGATTTTTTGTCAATTTAGAATACGATTCGTAATGTTCATGGAACAATGGAACTCAAACTCAATTCACAGATTTAAATTTGCCTGTTTGAATCTAAGCTTGTGAAAGAATATCTCATTGAAAGAATAGCCAACGTTTCCCATTCGAATACGCCTACCTCTTGTAGTTAATATTCAACTATCGTTGAAGACTATATTGTTCTCTGTACTGTCCAGTTAGGGCATTGTGAGAGTGCTGTTGCCGTACATATGTACACAAAAGATTACAACCGTTGTCTGAACAGATAGAGCAAATACATAGTATGTTAGTTTAGAATTGAAATTATATGTGTCTGTTTAAGCTGGCAACATCCGGTCTTCTCCCCCTATCATGACTACAGTATCTTCATTCCGTGAACGCATGCTATTATTTATGTCATGTTATCGAGGCATTTACATTAAATTTATACCCTTATGTAGTCTATTAGCCGGTGTGACTAAATTATGACAAACTTTCACGGAATGAACACACTACTTTGTCATTTTAAATTGAAGCTAAATATAGCGAGTTCGATATACTCAGGCAGGGTTTTTTAAAATATTCTATTTTAAAATGGACTAACTAAGCAATTGTACTTGATTTGACGATTATGCATCGCCAGTAACAGTTACCGACTAAACATGCGACGCATTCATAAACAAAGGTTACATTATTAGTAATTTAAATGGTACGCGGAATTTTGCTAGTGTTAATTTATGGAACATTGTAACAGTATTACGTATTAGTAATAAAAAGTACATGAAAGTGCAATCATAGTGATCGTTTTGAATAATTTGAGCACTTGAATTGATTGTACTTTGAAAAACAAACATTTATTATTTTGTCGTATCCATTTTATGTTATAAAATGTATTTAATAATATATGTATTAAATCATAATTTAAACTCGCACAATGTTCTGCTTTATCTCTTGTTACTGACCACGCATGCTCACACAACAGCTATATGTATACACCAACCGCCTCTTCGATAACCTAGTGGTTGAGCGTCCGCTTTGAGTGCGAGAGGACCCGGGTTCGATCCAAGGCCGCGTCATACCAAAAACGAAACAAAAATGCTACCAAAACTCCCTTGCGACACGCTCAGTGGCTTCTCTTCTGTCATACCCTCGTGGAGAAGGATTACATCAGGAATGAGGTGTCGAGAGAGATTAATATAAGTTGGTAAACTTTTTTAAAATCGACCTAAAATAGATTAGTATAAACAAACAACTGTTACCCATATTGCAGATGTTGCAAGAAGACTTTTGCAAAAAAAAATTAATATTGTTTAAAGTCCCACTGGTCAACAGTAGTTCAGTCATTATGGACACGACCCCGAGATATATATCACCTGTGCAATTAAAGTTTAAGGACATTGGTATCGCTGGAGTTTGGATCGAACCCGACAGCCCTCTGCCATCAGAGTTTGGTTTGGTCAAACGGTGGGCTGCTTTTGTGAAGTTTACTTTAATTACCCTGTATATTGGTGTTCAGTTATCTACGTACGCTGGTTGATGATATTAATTCCAGGCAATCTAGCTTCGGTAAATTGTCCGCCGGATAAGGTTGATTGTTAACAACGAAACAACGAAACAACAGATGAACAATCAAACTGTTCAACGATTATTGATACATGCACGAGGGGTGTTTAAGTAATATACAGACAGAACAGAACATCTGGTTGTGTTACATTTACACAATACAATCGACCCTTTTCTATTCAACCATCCGTGGAAATACATTAAGTTGTTCATAGTATGCAATATGGCTAGAACCAAAATTGACCAGTTTTAAGACAATCACATGGAGTTTTTGGTCTTACAGTGCCAAAGAACAGCCCTCTACATAAGTGATTTTGTTCTATGCATATCGTATATATCGCGGGTACAATTACAGTAAATGCACGTATATATTACTTGATGCAAATGCTATACATGATGGAATTAACAATTTCATTGCAAAAATCACAGACATATTTGACGTACATATTTTTTCATATATAAGTTGAGCACCTCTCATAGTTGGTTATGTGTATGCAATGCAACGCCAGCAACTGATTTGGAATGTCAAGCGAGGATTTATCAATTATTTCCCAAGTATAATCGGAAACATCTTCAGGCCCTATTAACAGGTTGGTCGAGGAACAGCTAAAAATCTTCGTACATGTACTACAACAAACATTGTTGTTGTATGATTACCAAGTTTGAACTAAACGGTCGAACTTTATCTTTGACAATTTCGTACAAACTAAAGGTAGCCCGGTTATTGTGTTCGAACTGTGACACCCTTTTATATTATTATTGAAAAACTCAAGACTTAAATTCAATTTCAGAAACATTGAGATATTATAGCAAGATACTATTACAATGAGCATTCGCAATATTCTGGTGAATGATATTGCAACTATGTTTAGGATTATATCAATCCATTCCATAATGCATATGTCGGAATAAAGCTTAAACTGATTCCCATTAAAACTATCCGTATTTTGCGACGTCTGTCAAAATCAAGCCGAGGTACCAGTCTAAGTAAAGCTCACGTTCGTTTTTCTTTGGATTTTTTGCTTGGAATTGATTTACCACTGTGGCGTTACCACGTGATCAAATGCTATGTTCGGGAGACAATTTTTTATTAAAATGTTGCTTTTTAAGAAATAAAGACGATGACCGTCTCATTAAAGAGATACACATCATGGAATGTGATCACAGAGTCCGTACTTTCAACAGACAACCGCGCACTTCGAATAATGAAAACACAAATCTACGTTGGGAAACAAAAGACAAAACATGCAAAATGCACGTTTGCCATTTTGTCCTATTTCTAGTGATAATGTGGACACACTATTTGACACAGTGTTTATTGCACGTCTAAGTTGACTATAGAAATATGACAATGGGCACGTAGTTATGTGCTGTATCTTGATCTAGAATATATCAAGATACGCAGTCACGTTTATACACAACATGCAACTGCATCGCGTGTCTTTGTAACAAGGATAATGTAAGTAAGGATGGCATGTCGCTGATGCATCATTTCTTATTGATGATATATACGTGGCTACATGTACGAGGGTTGTTCAAATTGGAATGCAACTAAGCCAATAAAACTTTATCCTTGATAGATTCTAATGAAATAAGCGTTTGTACCATTGCAGTATTCATCTCCGATATATCTGCGAAGTTTCATTCAGTTATTCCTTTTTTTAAAGTGCAATTTTGTTATTATTCCTAGGTACACTGTGCATATACTGGACATGAGACAAACCGAGATCTTAACGTACCTGATATTTTTTCCGACAATGCAATTTAAGAGTCGTTTGAAACAAATAAAGATCACAAGGGACAACGCTTGACAAATAAGGATGGTCGGAAAGCTCAAAACCTTTCCCGCTTCCCAGAAAGTCGCGTTAATGGCTGCTGCAGGTGGAGCCCCATCGCTCTGCAATAGCATGCCATCCTTCAAATATTTGGCTTGGCAGCGATTGTCTGAGTATTTCTTGAAGGAATTCACCCTTGTTAAGCTTGGCATTTACCAATTGTCCCATTTTATACATCATTTTTTATGGTAGAAACTTGGTTTATAAATATAGAAAAATGTGTACATTTCTACTGGCGTCCGTGGTACGTTTTGCAATGCATACTCTTGTTCTGTCTTTGCTGGCCCATATTTGTTTATGGATCTGTCGCATGGGTGACAAAATGAACTCGTGTCTCGTTTATGGTCATTACTTTTGCAAACAGTCTTCTTTTTTTATCTAGAAACCATTTTTAACTATTTTTTGGACAGTTTGCAAGGACATACGTGCTGGCGTTTCAAAGCAGATAGGTGTACCCAAACTATACTTATCGTCCTAATTGTTGTAATATGTTTGATAATTGTATGAATAGCTCCTAATGATGTGCCAACACATTGAGATACTTGCCAAATTGTAAATAATCCACCAGTTTACAACAAATATTTGATTTTCTCAACCCTTTTGTAGTATGTTGCGGTATTTGGATGGCGTGCATTGGGTTCATTTCCAAATAAAATTACACCACTTTTAAATTTCTTAAACTATCAAATAGTTGATGAATAAGACATTAAATGACACCATTTCACCATACAAGTTATTTTAAATATTGTATTTGATTCCGCGTTAAAAAAAACAACGATTCTTAAATGGGACCAAATTTTGTCAGAAAAAAGATGCATTTTCCAAATCATTTAAGCGTTAGTGTACAAGAACGTATACAAGGTTAATTGACGTATTGTTACAGCTACACTGAACGGATTTTAAAATGTGAGGTATCAATTAAAAGGTAATACAATGATCACTGTTTTTATAAATTCATTGATACAAGAAAGATATAGCACCACTTGTATTCCAATTTGAACAACCCTCGTATATCCAAAAGTAGTTTCACTGTTCCCATGGTGTGTTTGTTTATGGGCGTAGGCTCATTAAAACGATATCAAAATGTGCAGTAATTTAATTCTGATTAACACGAAACGTGCTACACTATTTGATTATCATAATTGAATTATATAAACATGCAAAATATGGTATACCAATGACGTCATGTCGTCATATAAACCTAGATACATCGTTACATTAACATAAGATACCATTACACGGGTTTCTCTTTGTTTATGTATTTCTCGTTGACATGTACAAAATGTTAACTTAAAAAAACACCGTCCGAGATACCTAGATCTCTATTGGTCTTAACGGTGCCATTTATCATAATATGTACATGGCAAAAAGGCAAGCGCAACAAAATGATCATGCTTTTGGTGCTTTATTATTACATCATACGGTGAATCGGTGCGAGCACAATTGTATTGTATAGGTGTTTTTCTGAATAGATTGGCAATGGTATCGATACATATTAAATTCTCAATATTAATAAAACAAATTAAATACTAACAGACGAACTTATCGCCTTGTAGAACTACCAACCTTCTTTGCTGGAATTCGAACCGGTTGTGGCAAGGGGCAAGTGGTTTGAAGTCAACAACCATGTCAACCCTTTCGTCCAGCAGATTTGTATTTACAAAACATGCAAGTAATACAGTTTCAGTTTCGGATATACTGTTTACTGAGTAGAGTTTCGGAGAATATCTCTGTAAATGTTATTAGCATTCCTGAATAAATGCATTTCTGACAAAACGGCTTTCGCTGCACTTTGTCAATAATTGAATTCAGATATTTATTCACATGGCAATTATCTGGATGCACCATCATGTAAATGAAGTGAATTCTATATTATTATTCCAACATCACCCTGTACCATAGTCTAGCCGGTCATTTAAATATCGTTAACAGCTCATTTAGAGTAATCATCGGTCAGTATACGTCTTCTACTATCACGTGATCATATTGTCATACTTTCTTGCCCAAAGGTCGTCAGACCTAGTTTTGGTTGCGCCACTGCATAATTTCTAACTTTGGTATTTATTTATTTCTCTCAACAAGAATAATCCACAATGGTCCAATTAAAATATGGGTCACAAATCCAATCCGATTACTGTCCGATCATCGCACTTTGGTCTAATCGGGCCGGCGACCAGACAGGCATCGCCCTATCATCGCGCGGCGCCCGGTGTAATTTTCAGACTATATGTTGAAGTATGCGTTGCTACTCATTGACCGGCGTCCGCACGATGCCAAGACACTGGGTACACATCGGAAACACGAACATCGACAAGTTGTTTCTTTTCATGTTTACGCCATGATTGTCACGTTTGCAGTTACGTGATGCGGATAGTTGGTCTGGCTATGTTCCCTGTAATAAGATATTATTTACCTCCCAGTACAGAATTGTGTTTCTGACAACTTCTCCGCATGGGGAAGATATGGCTGTATGGTAGCGATTACCACGGAAATGTCAGGGGACTTATGGTTGACTGAAAGGTTTGTACTTTATGTTCTTATCTAACCTGGTCGCCAGATTAAACACTCAATTACTGACAAGTACATTCATAATATAAAAACATCAGGAATAACACGCAGTGCGCAGTTGGTATAATATGACACACATGAAAGTACAACATAAATAAAGGCCACTGACTCTATTGAGATAAAAGGTTGCAGTGACATATTTAGTGCAAACAAGAGTACGTCCGAAAAAAAACAAACAATCAGGGTCACGAACCATCCAGTATAATTAAACCGAGCAAACCCAGCCAGTTATGTTAACAGATTAATGGATCCTAACGTCTCCTCGTTTGCTATGAAGAGACGAAATGTCGTACATGGGGTTTTTAATACATGCAGTTGCTGGACAAACCATGTCGTCGAACTTACAGAGTGATTTTGTGAGAATGTTGCCGGAACTTCACTTCGACTGGGGTACACGCTTGCACTTCACGACATACATTAGGTATATATTGTAGAACATAAAGGGTGTTTTAAAAACAGTTCGTTCTCATAATTTGTAAATGCTTATATAGTTTTATTTGAGCTACATACGCCACAGACAATGTAAATGTCTTACTCTAATAGCTTCATTTCATTCCAGAGAGATAAGAACAATGGTAGAACCTACTGGATTTCAACCTGAATATTATTATGTCTTCTGACATCAGAACAATAAATTATTAAAACTTTAACATCGAGAACGGACTTTTATTCATATATGATATACAAATCCGAGTCATGGAATAGAAATGCAAAACTTTCAATAACGTGCGGAGCTTTTTTGTGAAATGTTTACGACACTGCGAGCAACAAATGCCATGTGACTCTAACATCAGTAAAGGCATCAAATCCAAAACGAACTTTGTCAACATTTGCCCCGATTCGAAAAAAAACAGCCGTAAATACCTAATTTCTTTTTCGATTTATATGAAACATACGGGAGAAATCGGTATCAAAATAAAATACTACACTGAAGGTGGCTGATTTGCCTGTTAAAAGTGCAACATTTATAGAAAGATAATATTAAGTCAGACAGGGAAGGCATCACTCAACTTAAAACACAGAAACTTAGAGCACAGAAAACACAAAAAAACCCAGCTAAGGCACAATGCCCAACTGAACCAGCCGAGCACTGGAAACATAAAAATATACAAGGCACAATGCAAGTAAATAATCCGCCCAAGTCAAAGTTGTCGGAAAGCCGAACGAACTAGCCCTAGCAATCAAAAAGCTGAATGCCCAGGACTAATAACCCAGTACCAACAACAAAGCGGCTGAAATACCTAGTTTTAATAACTGTCAGAAGTCCTTAAGAGCAGAATAATTCCACAGTCAGGAAATAGACATATAGCGTGCTTCACGTACTATTCAAGGAAGTATTCTTACAATCTAGAATGAAAATGGTTGATTTATTTTCACGTTGCGCTCGTAAATTATTTGAGATATACTAGATTCTAATATTAGCATGATAGATAATACTTGGGATTTTGTTCGGTATAATAAAACATACATAACACATAATGGTGATGATAATTAGATCTATTACTTATTAATATCAACCATATAATAGGTTACCGCTCGTTCATGTGGTTTTATATAACATTTTGTGCTATTCACTTAACAGTGTTTATTTGATATATTGTATCATAGCTATGGTGGAAAAGAGTGTTATAACTGTAATATTGCACTGTTTAAGTGTGTGATAACTAATACTGCACTGGATGTGACTTGTTTATCGCCACATCCATCACGTCCTCAGTTGAAATATGATACAAAACACATACAGAAAACAAACACTCAAATATTGTATTTAATTTCTGACCACGCCCTCGACTATTACGATAACCTCGAGTTTCAGTGTTGTATCTATAATTCTAACACGATCTGCGGATTAATCCATTAAACAAAGAGAAGACCTGACCATGTTTTATTACCCCCATAAAACATGGTAACAAATTGGCGGTTACAATTTACGCCCCGTATCACAGGACCTATTTATGAATGAATGAACGTAAACTTTATAGTAAATATTTAACGGACCGCAAGTTTCACGAGAATCCAGTTTTACAGCTATGACGCATCTATTTTTAGAAACTCCAATATACTCTCGAAATTAAGATTCATAAAATTTTTTGATAATCTATTCATTTATATTCCATTCATATTTTCACTTCAAAATCCGCCATCTTGGATTATGGTGAATAGGTGAAAACGACTTTTTTGAGAATTTTGCATTAAATCATACACCAACTTGTAGGAAATGGTCTAACTAAGAATAAAAAACCCCACATGACATGTTTCCGTTCAGTAATAAAAAAGTTACAGACATTTTAGTGTTGAGGTTTTGGTAAATTAAAGTAGTCCCTGTGAGGGGGCGGAGCTTATATCAGTCACATTGTAGGTGATAACCAGTGACTGATATAGGTTTTATTTCACTGATAGAACTCCATATCTCACCAGTTAGCATTAAATAAATAGAGGATATTTGTTTGTTTTGATTGAATATGGTTTATATCTCATCGTGTAGTGATAAAATTCAATATTTTCAAGAGCGCGTAGCGCGAGTGAAAATATTAAAATTTTATCACTACAAGATGAGATTTTAACCATATTCAATCAAAACAAACAAATATTCTATTTATTTAATGCTTATATGGTGTCAAAACTGGTACTATTTATGCCAAATTACCACTGTGGTTAGGCTACGTATGAATATATTATTCCATTCATATTTTTCACTTCAAAATCCGCCATCTTGGATTATGGTGAATAGGTGAAAACGACTTTTTTGAGAATTTTGCATTAAATCGTACACCAACTTGTAGGAAATGGTCCAACTAAGAATAAAAACCCCCACATGACCTGTTTCCGTTCAGTAATAAAAAAGTTACAGACATTTTAGTGTTGAGATTTTGGTAAATTAAAGTAGTCCCTGTGAGGGGGCGGAGCTTATATCAGTCACATTGTAGGTGATAACCAGTGACTGATATAGGTTTTATTTCACTGATAGAACTCCATATCTCATCAGTTAGCATTAAATAAACGGTGTTCCGTATGGAAAATTGTGATTTATTGATTTTTATTGTTCACCATTTCATCACCGTTGGGTAATCATTGTGTCATTGTGTTGTCATCATCGTGTCGTCGTTTTTGGGTGTCCGAATGGAAGACCCTGATGCACAATGCTGTTGGCAAGGAATTAAGAATTATATATTGAAATGTATAAAAGTCACGACCTTTCTCTTGATGTTACTTTCTGTTTTTTTTCTTAATGGCCAGACTTAGTGGTCGGACTAATTTGTAAGTCGTTAAAGACAACACATACATGTATAAGTATATATTTATTAAAAAAGTATAATTATATTTATTTAATAAATTCAAAATCATTAAAGGGCGTAACAAATCGTTCCATCGTACAATGTTCCATGGCGAATTTGACATTATCTTGTCCTTTATGCATAAATATTATCATTTAAGGTTTTTGCGTTGAATATATAAATTTCTGCGAGCAACTCGTGCAATATCAGTTCTTTAGATTTAAGCCTATGATCTCTAAGTGATACTTCCCGCTAGTTAAAGCATACAACCGGCATGATAAATTTATACAGAATAAATGTTTGAGAGTTGCATCAAATTCTCCATACTGTACCAATTACATAAGACGTTACGCTCATTGTTGGCGTACATTGGCAATTTATAACATTTTTACACTTCAATATTGTATAAAAATCGTTTTAGAAATACGGTTGTTTATATTTTGATATCATAAGCAAGATAAAAGAATCGCCATGCTAGTAATGTGATCCGCATGCACGTTTAATTATTAGTATATATAAAATTAAACAAAATGACGGAGAACGTCCCAAAAACGTCATGTAAGATGTAACATAATTGACCAATGCGCAGTGTTTAGCAGCTCGGCAAAATTCATATAGGTATCTTTATCCGCCCAAAAAGTAGATGCGGTGACGTGATGGCAACTCCATTTCGCGTTGTTTCATTTATGTGTCGTTCAAAACATCCAGTAACAAACCGTGAGCGAAAAACATATTCAACTGAAAACGTAAGATTTAATTTCTTTCCGCGACAAGATTTGTTAAAACTTCAGTATTTTCTATAACTTAAGTCGACTTTCTATAATCTTTATTTTGACAAAAAGTACATGCATCCTACTTTTGAATTGGGTATAATTTGTACGATTATGACTTTGAATTAGGCTTTTAATATAGGTATGCTTTTTTCTAGCCACGATGTCACAGGCATCAAAAAGTGCACAAATTAAAATTGTGATGTTGCTATGCCTCAAAATATTTAAAGAAGTATGCATTTATTAAAACGACAGCGACTACAACCAAAAAGTACATATAATTTTCTGTATTTTGATGTGAATAAGTCTTACATTCAACATAGCTTTAATTTTATTGATGAATTTTGGCAAATCTAGCCATAATGTCACACCCTTGAAATTAACGTAACGTCAACGTCTACGTGATCGGTAGAATCGTACCCGTTTTAATAAAAGAGTCGATGTACTGCAGATTTAAATGAAATTTTGTATGAATGAAGTATGAGCTGTGGGGTTTATGTAATTATGGTGTTTTAGTCTGAAATAGTAAGTTTATCGGTATTAAAAGCGCCACTTGTCGGGACGTGGTTTTCGTAGTATTTTCTAACTTACTTTCTCATTTTTGTACATGTATTTTAATTTCTCGGCAAAATGTAAATCATCTACTTGTATGGAACGATGCGCAGCGTATTATTGGTATATTCTATTGTATGTGTTATTAAAATGTACGACTGTAACGCCTTAATTACCCCTCCGCCTCGCCATATGGCCGATCGAAAAACTGTCATACATATTGCGTTAAAATGCACTTATCAATCAAGCGGGTTGCTCAAAACCATTTTAATTTTACAACAATTTTTAAACCAATCGCGAAATATGTGACGAATAAAAATATGGGGTTTACGGCATAATTTAAGAAAAATTGTATTCGAAACACCCAAATAAGTCTTGTAACGTCAATAATCGTTAAAACGTCAACAACGTCGGAATTGGTTACGCTAATGTACGCCAACATCGAGCGTAACGTCATAACCGTTACGTCGAGGGCAGCTTCGTTGTTTTGCTGAATTAGTCATGGAACAATCCTTGTATAGGCACCAACAAAGTAAGCCACATTATACCAGTGTCGTGATTTATAGTATGCAATCGAACCCGATCATACCAGGCGCGTAGCTAGCCCTATGGTCATGTGGATTCACTATTGTGCTGTGTGGGTCGGGGGCATGCCCCCGGAAATATTTGAAAACAATGGTGTAATCTGCTGCATTTGTAGCATTATAAAGGTGCTACGCACCTGAATGCGTCAGGTTGGACGGGGACGAGACGATTACTTACCGTAATGCACGAGCTTTACTTTGAATACTGTCCATAGTTTGAAGTACATTTGAAGAAGTTCAACAATATGTGTCACTTTCCCCATAAAACTATGTTGTTCGCAGGGAAACGTAGGTTAGAACGGACCGTCTGAATGGGTTCCGATGAATCCTCCGAAAACAGCCGAACATTTCCGTGTGTCCCTGCTATTTTATGGGTAAAATCAAGAACATCATAAACAATTTAATAGTCTAAATATAGTAACAACCGGATTTCCCATGCGTTGATAACACAGTAAACTTGATATGCATTATAAATGAAAATTTTGTTATCAAAATTCAGTAACCTTCAACAAGGCTAACGTGTAGTTTTATACGCACATACACTGCTTTATGTGGTTCTAAAATATTGATGATAACGGAACAAGTTAATGAAATAAAATTGTGCAACACACGCCGGGATTAAACAACTGACCGTCACCAGTTGGTATCAGAATGATGGACGTCAGTGTAAAACAAGAGGTGGAGGATAAGGTGGGCGAGAAATGGGAATGTTGTTATTTTAACAGAAATGAAGAAAACGTGAACAATGTCACTAAACGTGTGGATACTAAGAGTGATGTGACATTAATGGACGGGCATACTTCGAATGACAACAACACGATAGTAAAAATAGAAAGTGAGCGTCCGGTTGTGGAACTGAAGTTAGAAGATGTTGTTTCTGTGCCAACATGTAAGACATCGTCACTTGATGTTAGTCAAACAAGTAAATCTTTGTTTTCAAACGAAGGAAGAAATTTAATTGAAGTTGATGACTGTATTTCTATAAAGATAATTGAAAATGAAATTGACAAGAACATGGCGGCTTTTGTTAATCTGGAAGATAAGCACGTGCCTGATGATCCAGATGAACACGAGGTGGGAGGTAAAAAGTACAAATGCAAAGTATGTAACAAGGTTAGTATCTTTATCGGATAACCTGAATGAGAACACAATCGGATTACCCAGTGTATCAAAATGTACGAATATTGCCGAAACAATCAATGCGACTGGAACTACTTTGTTGATATGACATTTTGACAATATACAGTTCTTTGCCAAATATATTGAACCAGTTCGGTTAACACTGTTGCAGAGTGGTTAGCGCTCACGGCTTCCAAGCCGGAGGTATCTGATTCGAATCTCGGTCGGGGCTCTCCAAATTTCAGAAACGCTTTTCAATGTTTTCCAACCAACTAAAGATGAAATGATCGGTAACACAGAGGTAGTCTCGCGTTTATCGGTGCTATACACCGATCATGTAAAAGAACCAACCAGTCCTTTCTGAAAGAGCTATCCGGATAGCTCACCCGGATTCCTTGTATTACACAAACTGTTAGTCTTTTCCCTTGAAGCCAGAGGTCACTGTAAAAACCCAATGGCAACGCACTACGACAGTCTCATTCGAACGCCAAACATAACCTATGGTACAGTGAAATCAATGTTCGATGTACTTTGAACAGTATACACTTATTTCATGTCTGTTTGGTTAACAGTCAAAACTATTGTCCCGAGGTATCGGGGAAGACTTTTGAACTGTTCAACAGTTCAAAATGTCTTCCCCGATACCGAGGGACAGTAGTTTTTACTGTTAACCCAAAATTGTTTTATTACCTAATACTCTATATAACTACAGTAAAGTTCTACTTATACAACAAACAAAAATGATATTTCTAAGACATTTTGTCATACTAATAGCGGATATTTTTTGTTATAAATTCAAGACTGTCATTATCCCAATGATTTTATTATCAAACAAATAAAATCGGCATGTAATAAAGCAAAAAGGGACAAAACATTGTTCAAGAGTTATATTAAAAATACGATATAGATCTAGCAGGGTGTTTTTTCAGGAATTTATATTGCGCATCGTAGTGCGCAGGTAACAGTTCATCCAGGGGTGTAACAGTCAAAACTGTTGCCCTCCTGGCAATGAACTGTTTCATACCTGAATCTAAAAATTAACATTTAGACATGAAACAGTAAAAAATAACGAATTACTCGTTATATAGAGTGCTAGGTAATAATACGGTTTGTTTTAAGCCTCCAATTACAATTACAGTCACGTGGGTTGTATAATAATTAATATCTAGTAGTAATGGCGTTCTTCTAATAACGGTATACAAAGTGAACTATTTGACTGATTGTTTAGTGTGATGTGGTAAAGAATGCTCTACATGTGCTTATCATAAACAATCGCGCTAATATAAATGGTTTGATTACAGTTGTTTGTCAAGAAAAGTAATCTAAGAAGTCATGGACTCACTCACACGGGGGAGACGCCGTACAAATGTCAGATTTGTGACAAAGGTTTCAACGTACGCAGTAACCTGAACGTTCATCTAAGGATTCACACAGGTAGATCATTTCCTCAATGCTAGAACTAGACTATCCTAAAATATAGGATTGGTAATCTTTTTGCTATAGGCCGTAAGAAGATCATTGTCCTTTAGTCAGATTGCCTAGTATGTTGTTTGGATTTGTTGGTCAGTTGCAGCAGCATAAAATACTATGTAAATCGTTTAGCCAAATCAATATGCAGCATATGCCATACATTTGCCTTGTTTCTTCTCGATTAATTTTCTATTCTCGGAATTGTCAATGTAATTTATTCTGCCATCCAGATCTTTCTTTTACCTTCAGAAATATTTGTGGTTCTGGCTTTTTCTCATCTATAACAGGGTTGGCATTATCTAACGTTTAACTTTCAGTTGGTATAGCATTGTTTTAATAGTTACAATAATAAGGATGCATTTTATGGGTAACCTACACAACTCCATCATGTACAAGTAGTTGTAGCATAATTTATGGGTTATTGATCAGGATTTAAATTTAAAGATATTATAAATGAAATATAGAACTATTATCAAGAGTAAAATTGTGTTTTTTCATCGTTGCACTATTAATATGTTATGTACCAGACATCTTTCTATTCCACAGCATGGACGTATTCCATTTAAGCAATAGTGCATCATTCAATGGATACTGTTGTGTTTGTATGTACAGTTAATATAAAGCAAAGCATATGGTTGAGTATGTTAATTGTTGCTCAATGACAAGAGAGTTGCGTTGGTTGTGTTGCAAACAAATTAGCTATGCTTTAAGATTATTATTATATGCTCTCCCGTCATGAACTAAATACTATTAATTACTTTGCTTTGCTGGTATTGCTATTACAGGAATACATTATATTATTATAGGACAAAGACCCCATGAATGTGACATTTGCAAGAAGTCTTTCCGACAAGCTGGTCAATTGAAAACACACGAACGAATACACAAGGGGGAGAAACCGTACCAATGTAATATATGTTCTCGTTCCTTCAGAAGTAGCAGTTCCTTAATAACCCATGTACGCACACACACAGGTAAGTCTGATACACAAAAATGGTTTATTCCTCTTCACTCCAGTCGGAGCATAGGGCCTTTACCACAGCTCTCCATCTTGTTCGGTCTATGGCCCAGGCTTTGGTCTCTCCCCACATCATCCTCGTCTTTTTGAGCTCAATATCCTTAGTTCTTCGCCAGAACAAAAACTGATACTTATATAAACGTATATCCAATAATGGTCTACCGAAAACTAAAATTATATACTTTTACATTAGAATGCATCTATACGTCAACATTTAGTGTGATTATAATGCTAAAGTTTGGTTGTGTGTCTGATGTCTAATTCATTCGTTAGACGTAAGTACATACGCGTGCACTGTTTAGAGTTGCTACTCTTGGGTTGCACAAACGGTTGTTCCATACCAGCACGTTTGTTCTATAGTCAGACTTCAATGGCTTACATGACCAATTGTAATATCGCTGAATACATCGATCAGCCTCCAAAACTCGAGCATCTGATCTCATGATTATAAAGACATTTTATGCCTAAATTAACTGTGGGGAGCGGTGGCCTAGAGGTAGGGCGCGCGCTTCGGGACCGAGAGGTCCCGGGTTCAACTCCCGTCTGGACCACTGCTTAATTTCTCTGAGCACGAATAACCCACATGCTCCACTCGACCAAGGTGTGAATTGGTACCTGTGAGGGCTGTGTCTGAACATGTTCGATAGTCCTGGGCGCCGAAGATCGATGTTGGCTGCACACCCACGTAGGTTTCCATAGGTAGCCCAATGAACAGGGGGAGTTTAAATGTCAAAGGGTGGCTGAACGGCTGAACTGCTGAAAGCAGCCCTAGAAAATTGGTAACTTAACTTTTTTTTTTAACTTGACTTGAGCATAAAATTTGATTTGCTCCTGAAACTATAAATTGATATCAGGAAATATTGGTCTCCTTTCATCCAGGTTGTCCATCTAAAATAAAAGTTTCAATACAGCATGATACTATTTACTGTTAGAAACAGTAAGAGTTAGTTTGAGCGTGAAACTGGTTGGGCATGAAAAATATTTATATTTATGGGCCGTTTCTGAGTACATTGTCAAACCGATTGAAGGATTGCATCCTGAGCCTCGCTTTGGTTTAGATAATCTAGACAATTTTTCTCATACTATCACAGTACAAGTATAACATGTTATTGAAACAATCATTTGCTCTGATATTTGCAGGGGAGAAGCCTTTCCCATGTGACCTTTGTTCAAGGTCATTCAGCACGTCGACAAGCCTGAAAACTCACCGAGTTACTCATTCCGGCACAATGCTGTACGACTGTCCAGTTTGCGGGAGGCAATTCAATCGTAGAAACAACCTTAATGTTCATATTAAGAGACATAATAAAAATCGTAAATTTTCTTGCCCCATGTGCAGCAATGGTTTTGTGATGCGTGCACATTTTCTGAGTCACTTAAAACGTTGGCATAATGTAAGTGTTAATAGTGATACATTAAAGCTGGACACTTTAAGAGGCGTATCTGAATTACCAGTCAAAACATCTGAAGAAGAAACATCTGACGGCTTGTGTGAAAACGTTGATCCTCATACCATTACTGACCTTCATACAAAGGTCAAAATAGAGAATGAGTGCTCGGAGGTCAAGTCTGAAAGTCCTGAACATTTACCTCTCCATTAACATACGAATAAATATATACTAGTACCGGTGAGTGATGACCATGACATAATAAGGTCAATGTCAATAATTATAAACATAGTGTACAAGCATCGCATTCGCTGCCACTGTGATGTCACAAGATAATACATGAGATTGTCCAATTTATGTACTGAATTACTAACGGGGATTGAGGGAAACAATAGTGCATTCCAAATATTCGGGTACATGTTTGTTACAACTACGGATGTTTTGGATTGGAATACGTCTTATACCGGGAATACACTCAGAATACAGCCAGATATTATTCGAAAGTAACTCGATTATGTCCGTATATACCTAGAGAATTTTCATTATGACGACATTACGGCTCATTCCGGTTTAGTGTTATACAATACAAATGTACTCAGATGTTTAGAGCATGTGAACACAATCGGAGTGACCAGCATACATGTATGTGGAATGCCCAGTCTCGGAATACAAACGGACAGCACTTCTAACGACCAAGAATATACTACGAATCGTTATTCTATCGACATTCCGGCTCTCCTGTGAGTGGTGTATATTAATGTATAATTAACCATTTAACATTTATGTCAAGCAAATCGGCATGAATAAAAATACACAGTTGGCCATTTACATAGATCAGACAAATATGACATTGGTTAACATAGACACATTCATATAGCAATGCCTGTATTAAGAGCTTACAGAGCAGCGATGATTGGCAGTTTTTCCCGTCTCAGTTTCATAGAACGAAAAATAAAATCAGCTGTATTGACAAGTGCCTTCTTTTTTTGCAAACGTATTTATTGAGACAAATGATATGTTTTTGAAGTATCGAGATCGCAATATATATATATATAAAGTCAATATAAAGAGCAATATACTCAAAAAACAATACCATCAAAAGTGTATTCTGAATTGACAACAAAGGCTTAATACGAATTTAGCAATTATAACATTGGTACTGTAATGAGGAAAGGTTTGCTGATATATAATACTACCAATAATCATGATACATTTTGTACATAAATTGTAGATGGAGTATTGCTAGTTTTATGCTCGCGTGTACCTTCAATCTTCGCCTATTTATCAGGTGATTACGTATAGTTGTGTTACAGCATCTATTAATCTGTGTGATTCTAAATTAAGATTATTTACCAGGTCATCTGAACCTCAGGTAGGCAGATTACGACAACTTCGCTTCAAGGACATTTTGTTTGTACATGTATAAACAAGTCAAATCAGTACAGAGAAGGACCTTGACATCTTTTAAATGTATTCATTTCATTAACATGCATTTGAGCCGTTCTCTAGTAAAATTGAACTTAATGACATTATGCGATTACTAAGGAATAAAGTTTTGAAAATAATACGAAATGTTAGAAATTAACGTGCGTACGTTAATTTCTAACATTGCGTGCGTGTGTGCGTGCGTGTGTGCGAGCGAGCGAGCGAGCGAGCGAGCGAGCGTGCGTTACACATTCCGATTAACAATAAGACTCCATTATTCTGTTACACATTCATTAACAATAAGTCTCCATTATTCTGTTACTCATTCATTAACAATAAGTCTCCATTATTCTGTTACACATTCATTAATAACAAGTCCCCATTATTCTGTTACACATTCATTAACAATAAGTCTCCATTATTCTGTTACACATTCATTAACAATAAGTCTCCATTATTATGTTACACATTCATTAACAATAAGTCTCCATTATTCTGTTACACATTCATTAACAATAAGTCTCCATTATTATGTTACACTTTCATTAACAATAAGTCTACATTATTTTGTTACACTTTCATTAACAATAAGTCTCCATTATTCTGTTACACTTTCATTAACAATACGTCTCCATTATTCTGTTACATTTTCATTAACAAAAAGTCTCCATTATTTTGTTACACTTTCATTAACAATAAGTCTCCATTATTCTGTTACACTTTCATTAACAATAAGTCTTCATTATTATGTTACGCATTCATTAATAACAAGTCTCCATTATTCTGTTACACTTTCATTAACAATAAGTCTACATTATTTTGTTACACTTTCATTAACAATAAGTCTCCATTATTCTGTTACACTTTCATTAACAATAAGTCTTCATTATTATGTTACGCATTCATTAATAACAAGTCTCCATTATTCTGTTACACTTTCATTAACAATAAGTCTACATTATTTTGTTACACTTTCATTAACAATAAGTCTCCATTATTCTGTTACACTTTCATTAACAATACGTCTCCATTATTCTGTTACATTTTCATTAACAAAAAGTCTCCATTATTTTGTTACACTTTCATTAACAATAAGTCTCCATTATTCTGTTACACTTTCATTAACAATAAGTCTTCATTATTATGTTACACATTCATTAATAACAAGTCTCCATTATTTTGTTACACTTTCATTAACAATAAGTCTCCATTATTCTGTTACACTTCCATTAACAATAAGTCTAGATTATTCTGCTACACATTCATTAACAACAAGTCTCCATTATTCTGTTACACTTTCATTAACAATAAGTCTCCATTATTTTGTTACACTTTCATTAACAATAAGTCTCCATGATTCTGTTACACATTCATTAACAACAAGTCTCCATTATTCTGTTACACATTCATTAACAACAAGTCTCCATTATTCTGTTACACATTCATTAACAACAAGTCTCCATTATTCTGTTACACTTTCATTAACAACGTAACTACTTTTGTTCGGAAAACGGCACGGATCATTTCGATTTGGTGGCTTTCTTTTACCAGGGCCTGCATCATGACGGCTTCACCCAGTCCAGTCCGTAACAATTTACTGCTGACTGACTTGTGTGGGGGTGTGGGTGCGTATGGGTGCCAGTTGGTAACGTGCTACGTACGTGACAGACGGACATGATGGTGAATTTGATATTAACAATTGTAACAACACTTGATATTAATAACATAGAACTTCTACAATAGTATTAGACTAAAGATTATTCAAATTAAGGATCATTGCTTACATGACAATCACAATTTAATGACACCAACATATTCATTTTAAGATTACATGTATTATTATATTAAACCACATTTAAACATTGCGTGTTTTGTTTATTCAATGGTAATTCCTATTGACATTATATTAGCAAAAATTCCGGCTGCCTGTTGAACAAATTCAGTATTAATTTTGTACATGATAACGCTTGCAAAAAAAATAAGATCTTCAAATGTATTTTGTGTATTTAATGGTCATTCCTATTGACATTAGCAAAATTCCGGCTGCCTGGTGAACAAATAAAAAATAATTCAATTGTCATAAACACTTGTTCTTAATAATGGTTGAAATTACGATATTTGTTGAGATTAGCTGGCACTCGTTTCTTGCTCGGATGAATTGGTTGCGGAGATATTTAATGGTTAAAAACGTAGTGACTTCAGAATTGGTATGTAATCCCCCCAGTAAAAAGCACAAACATGCCAGACACGGCGTATGTCCCTCTTTATTAGCACGCTATATTAGATTAAGTGTATGTATCATTACCTGTCGTGTAATAATTTTATAGCGTTGTATGTATTATTTCCTTTTCCTTCCACAGAACAACGTTAAAACGCGTTTTCCATGGTAACTTCGTGACGTCATAGTACTTAACGTCATGGGAATACACACGGATATATAAGAATTGGAATTAAGGGGAGGCGACTCTGTCCGACATGTTTTAAGTCGGAAAGAGTGACTTCCCCAGATAAACAGGGGCGATAACTCTGCACAGAGCAATGGTGACTTCACTTGAATTAAGGGGAGGCAACTCTGTCCGACCTATTATAAGTCGGTAAGAGTGACTTCCCATGAAAATCAGGGGAGAAAACTCTGCACAGGGCAAGAGTTACTTCCCTTGAATTCAGGGGAGGCAACTATGTCGACCTATTTTAAGTCGTAACTTTTAAGAGTTACTTCCCCTGAAAATAAGGGGAGAGAACTCCGCACAGGACAAGAGTTACTTCCCTTGAATTCAGGGGAGGCAACTCTATCCGACCTATTTTAAGTCGGTAAGAGTGACTTCCCCTGAAAATCAGGGGAGAGAACTCTGCACAGGGCAAGAGTTACTTCCCGTGAATTCAGGGGAGACAACTCTGTCCAACCTATTTTAAGTTGGTTAGAGTGACTTCCCCTGAAACTCTTGGGAGAGAACTCTGCACATGGCAAGAGTTACTTTCCTTGAAATCAGGGAAGGCAACTCTGTCCGACTTTTTTTGTCGGTAAGAGTGACTTCCCCTGAAAATCAGGGGAGAGAGCTCTGTACATGGTAAGAGTTACTTTCCTTGAATTCAGGGGAGGCAACTCTGTCCGACCTATTTACTTCCCTTGATACCTTAGAAGCTAACTCTGATTGACTTTTATTAAGTCGGTTAGAGCATTTTACCCTGAAAACAGGATTAATATCTCTGGAAAATTAGGGTTTGAACTCCCAATAGGAAGAGTAGCTTCCCTTTGATTCTTGAAAGTAATGATAAGCTATTGTACACCACTGCTTAGTAACTAGAAACATACTTTATTTCATGCATATTACGATATGTGACGATATCTGAACGTTTTTCTTGTTGAATAAATCTAATGCATGTAATGCAACTATGATTCCCTGGAAAGCTGGAGTATGTAGTATGTATCCTCTTTTTAGCTCACCTCAGCACGAAGGGCTCAATGTGAGCTATTGTGATCACTCACCGTCTGTCGTCCGTCCGCCCGTCAGTCCACACTTTCAAATGACATCTCCTCTGAAACCGTTTGACCAATATTGATGAAATTTTGCCTGGATGTTCCTGACATAGGGGGATTTAAAAATTGCTCAAATAAAGTTGATCCATCTAGAACTCTGGTTGCCATGGCAACCAGGTAACAAAACCTTTAAAAATCTTCTTCTAATTAAGAAACCACAAGGCATAGAGCTTAGATATTTAGCATGACGTATTGCGTGGTGGACCTTTACCAAGATTGCACAAATCATGACACCCGGGTCAATATTGGCCCCGCCCGGGGGTCCCTTAATTTTGTATAAGAGATATATAGAAAAAAACTTAAAAAATCTTCTTCTCTGAAACCACAAGGCATAGAGCTTAGATATTTTGCTAGTAGCATTGTCTGGTGGACCTTTACCGAGATTGGTCAAATCATGACCCCTGGGTCAATATTGGCCCCACCCCGTGCCTCCCTTAATTTTACATAAGAGATATATAGATTTTTTTTAAAAGACTTCTTCTCTTGAACCGCTTGACGGATCTTCATAAAATTTGGTCTGTAGCATCCTAATAAGGTCCTTTCTCAAATTTAGGGCACTTGTCTTCTTTAAGAGTCTACAGTTTCATATATAAAAATATCATGAGCACGGTGATTCAGGTGAGCGATTCAGGGCCATTATGGCCCTCTTGTTTAATGTTTCTTGTATAATGGCCAAAACATGAGATAGATATTAGTGATTTTTTTATTTAGGTGCAGAATTTTACAATTTCTTAATCGAGTTTCTTGCCCCCGGGCAAACGACGCAAACTATATACCTAGTATTACACCTATACATAAATATCACCTTTCATTCATGATTTGTGAATGAACAGCTAATATAGTATTGATCCCCTTTAAGGGATATTTTACAACTAGAGCTAACGATGGTATTTATAATGCATCTTAGGAAAACATAAATATTTTGACTTGGGATATGCATATTCACTGCAAATTGAAGAATAACCTATGTGTCTTCACAGTGATTGTAGTAGCTCTCTTGACAATACATCAACACTACATTGATTATATTATTTTGCTGATACACTTAAGGAGGTACGCGCGCCTTTAATCTAACGATCGAATTTTCCTTGAAACGTCTTAAAATGACAGAACAGTCTTCTAGAACAACATTGAAATCATAAAAATGATATGTCACCAGGCTCGTTTTCGATATACATGGCTTTCTAATGACCTACCAGTGTATTTTGGTCATTTTATCTATTTCCTGCATTTATGGCACCATTATGTTCTTTTTAAGATTATTACTAAATGAAACCACTTTTAAGCAATGCATGATATTTTGTGTGTTCAGTGGTCATTCCTATTGACATTAGTCACAAGTCCAGCTGCCTGGTGAACAAATTCAGTATTTGAACATGATAAATAGTTACCCCACCCACTTGCAAAAAAGTGTGATTTTCAAACGATTTCAAACGAACGTCAAAAAATACCTAACGATCGAAAATGATTTAGAATTGGCCCTAAGTTTAGTATCACATAGAACACCAGTTTGGTCAAATAAAAATAGGGGTCACCAGCCTTTTTTGGGAGCTGTGCATAAAAAAGTACTAATTGTGAATAAATTTGCATAAAATTAACCTAATTTGCATATTGTAATGAAATAAATTTTTATTAAAAATATTTCAAAATGTGGCTACCTCTTATAACTAAACCATGCACTACATATTATATATAAGCACGTGCATTTGAACAATTGTAGGGACTTATTGTGAACCAATATTATTCACAATTTTGCCGTTCCCCACCCACTGTTTCATACATGCAAAAAATAAAAAGTTAAAAATATCTAATTTGTGCGATAATATTATGTTTATTTTCATTAATTACCATGCATATGCGATCATTGAAACTAAAATTCATGTTTGTTCTTATCTAATACGATTTTGAAATTTCGCGCATGCGCACAAGGCAGCTCGTACCTCCTTAAAGGGACTGCCTCACATATTGGTGTATTGCAAAACTAAATGAAAAATGTCAAATATTCGCGTAATTTTGGTATAGTTGCCTGTATATCCCATAAACAACCATACTGACATCTAAAATAACTTGAGAAACTTCGACATTTTGTAGTTATCTAGTATATGTACATCAAAAATTCTATAGGGTATTCATACCCTATAGAATTAACACTACTATTACTTAAATTGCCAGAAATGTGTTCGCATTTGATGAAAA
Source organism: Spisula solida (assembly GCA_947247005.1). NCBI lineage: Eukaryota > Metazoa > Mollusca > Bivalvia > Venerida > Mactridae > Spisula > Spisula solida. Next base: position 33,603,719 of record OX365947.1, on the reverse strand, counting down.
CGAATCGAAAAAAATACCTCACTGATGTTTACGGTGTAGTTTGTTAATGTTACAAATGGATCACGAGTGAATTACATAATTCACAAAGCATGTTGGAAGGAAACTTAGCGCTTTTTTAAAAAAAAAATACTCAGTGGGCAACATCGAGAGTGGTTAAAATTGTTTTTTTGCACTAAATATTTCATAAAGCAACTGTCAGTGGCTTTCTATTACATCAATACTTTGTTAAGTTGGAAAATCACGATATACCAAATATTTAGCCCAATCTGTGTGGCAGCATCTTTAAGGAAATTTGACGACTTGAAGAAAATTCTAAAGTTTTCTATAAGGCGTTTAATAAATAAAGGCTCTGTATTCTACTAAGACTCGACTCGATTAGGCACGCATTAGGAGCGGAAGATCGGATGTGGGAATCCCGGTGGGAGTCGGGTCTGAAATGACCGTTGTTGGAGACTTACTCAACACACATAACAGATGAGTCGCAAACTTATTCACGTATAACCATGTTAACTATCATTTTGATTTATTAAAATTTCAAAATAGTAAAGTAATAACATGAGTTATGAGTTAAGAGACTGTCTCTTAATTTGTATGGATTACCGGTTTTGGATAACTAAAATCGATTTCAGTCATAAATTGAATCGGATCCGATTAACCGGTTTATCTTGACTGCCCTACTCGAAATTTCTGATATATTCAAATTTATGTTAGCGTCAGGGAGGATTGCGACATTTATAACGTCAAGTGCGACATTTAGCGTTGATGCGACATTTAACGTTGCTTCACCCATCTTAACATTGCTCGGATGACAAATTATTTTCATCATTGATTTCGCTGATATTTTTTCATTGTATCAAAATACAAAGGAAATATATATATTTTAAAAATGTATATTAGACATAAATGCACATGTTCTATTTAACCAAATTTAAAAAAATCAAAATGGGTGGGATTCGAACCCAAGCAAAAATATTGATTAAATATGTAAGCAGTAACTTAGCCAACTGCACTGAGTAGCCAACTGCGTTAAGGAGGACGATATAAGTTACAATTTCGAATATGTGTTTCTATTCTGAATAGTGAAAATACACCCCTTTAATGTGGATTATATCATTATTAAAAGTACAGTTACGCCTGAATTATTGTGGTTCATCAATAATGATTGATAGACCGAACATATGTATTCATGTACAAAATCATACATGAGTAACGACATGTCACCCAAATAACCGATGTGCATGTGACCCTCGTGCACGACATTGGAAGTTTACACATTTGGTAGGAATCTATTGTGCGAGGTTTGCCTTTTATGAAACAAGACTCAAGCCGTCATAATAAATATTCCGTGCTGTGACCCCATTAAACTATGACTCTCTATTAAAGTCACGATCGTTAAGTTCTAACTTCTAGTGCAAAATTCTGAGTGAAACATAAGGCATATCAATCTTTGTGAATATCGGTGGCGTTTTGGTTATTTGATTTTCTCTAAAAACTATTTTCCTAAACCATAGTCATAGCTGGCCGACAGTAGGTAGTGTATTTAGAAAATTTACAGATAATGGATTTTTGAAGTGTTTGTAACGATCAAGTAAAATACGTAACGTTTGAACATGACGTTTGTAACATCACACAAGAAACAAACATAATAAAAAAAATAATAAGAAGATGTCAATAATGTCATGTTTAACTGATATAAGATCTTAGTTACATTAAAATCATACCGACTACATGATATGTTTAAGTTAAAGTCCACTGATAAGACTATCTAGCCAACAAGCACATACTCTTAGTGATACAAATATCTTTCTCTTCTTTGAGGATGTTTGGGATAAAAACAATATTTTGTAAGTATTATTTCATTGAATAGTTTTGCTGTCATGTATCACATGAAATATTTTTCAGTAAATAGACGAAAACTGGTTGTTACGATCGATGAAACCGTGTGCCAGTGTTTGGTATAACATTTGTATAAAACTTAAGACGTGTATAATTTGCTGGCTTATAATTAGAAGGTCGTAAGAAATTCTTACGACCTTTTAAGACCCATGCATATTTGAAATCTGCACCACAAGGTACTTATAATGAACATATGTAAATGAACTTCGGAAGTGGTCATGAATGTACACCAAACTGAAGTTGAAAAAGCTTAATTGTTTTTGCATAAGTAAAGAGTAGTTTTCAGACAGTTTTTTCCTGTTTTCTCAAAATATTGATGTTGTACTTTCGACCTTCTAATTCTAAGCCAGTGAATTATACATTGTTGCCATTGTATAACCAGTGACTAAAACAAAGGCAAATTATTTTTTGTTTAACGGCATTGTCTCCATCCAATGTAGTAGACAGTTGATCATACCAGTTTATTCGGCTTTATTACCACCAGGCACTCGGCTTTATTACCACCATGCACTCGTCCTTATTACCAACATGCACTCGGCTTTATTACCACCTTGCACTCGGCTTTATTACCACCATGTACTCTGTTTTATTACCACCATGCACTCGGCTTTATTACCACCATGTACTCTGCTTTATTACCACCGTGCACTCGACTTTATTACCAACATGCACTAGGCTTTATTACCACCATGCACTCGGCTTTAATACCACCATGCACTCGGCTTTAATTCCACCATGCACTCGGCTTTATTACCACCGTGCACTCGACTTTATTACCAACATGCACTAGGCTTTATTACCACCATGCACTCGGCTTTATTACCACCATGCACTCGGCTTTAATTCCACCATGCACTCGGCTTTATTACCACCATGCACTCAGCTTTATTACCAACATTTACTCGGCTTTAGTACCAGCATGCACTCGACTTTATTTCCACCATGCACTCAGCTTTATTACCACCATGCACTCGGCTTTATTACCACCATGCACTCGGCTTTATTACCACCATGCACTCGGCTTTATTACCACCATGCACTCGGCTTTATTACCACCATGCACTCGACTTTATTTCCACCATGCACTCGGCCTTATTACCACCATACACTCGGCTTTATTACCACCATGCACTCGGCTTTATTACCACCATGCACTCGACTTTATAACCATCATGCACTCGGCTTTATTACGACCATGTACTCGGCTTTATTTCCACCATGCACTCGGCTTTATTGCCACCATGCACTCCGCTTTATTACCAACATGCACTCGGCTTAATTACCACCATGCACTCGACTTTATTACCACCATGCACTCGGCTTTATTACCACCATGCACTCGGCTTTATTACCAACATGCACTCGGCTTTATTACCACCATGTACTCGTCTTTATTTCCACCATGCACTCGACTTTATTACCACCATACAGTCGACTTTATTACCACCATACACTTGGCTTTATTACCATCATGTACTTCTAGTAACTATCTCTTCACAATGAATGTAGCAACCTAACGAGAGGAGACAGGGGAGTGGAATCTAGAGCTTCTGTGTGGCTTATATGCACCTCAATCTATTAATGAAGAATTATTTACAAGTTCGTTTATTCTCGTATTCTCGTGTTTACTGTAAAATCATAATACTACAGTTTTGTTAATTTTAGTGTGTGTACCATTAATACTATGGAACAGTCAGCACGTTCTTGCAGGTAAGTTCAATACTTTTTCAGTCTCTACATTGGTCAATTTAAATATTCCGTTCAGAACCAACCAATAAACCACTTGATATTGTTTTATAAACCAGTTCTACAAGACCAATGAAATAACAAGTAACTACGAACGTTAGTATAATGACATGATATTAAGTCAGACAGGGAAGGCAGCACTCAACTTAACCAGGCGAGCTCAGAAAACATTAAAAACATACAAGGCACAATGGCCAACTGAACCAACCGAGCATGAAGATTGTATCTGTTTTATACAATATAGAAGTTGAATATTGGTTTGGATCAATAAGTTATTTGTGATTTCCTTGTCAATACCCTTCAATATCAGAGTTGACAAATGAGAAGAATACAGTTATAGACAGACAAAACAAACATTGTAATATTTTTGTTCTTATTTTAGATTGTGTGTAATGTACTATAACTGCTAGGTTATCTTGATAAATTGCTTTGTAGTATAGACACGATGTAATTTAATAATGAATGAAAGGGTGTCTCTAGGTTCAGTATCGCCTAATAGCAATCCTTTAGCCCCACTCTCATATACATTCTAGACTCCTGATCAACACGGAACACACCAGTTCGATCCGCCGTGTGAACTGTGCTCATTGGCGACCATTGTTGTTGGTCCAGGAACGTCCTGGAATGTCTTTGGTGCCACATTGGAGATATTCAAAACTGCCGTGCCGGGTATTCGTCCGTGATTGTCCGGGTAGATGACAACATCCAGGCAAGCACGTGTAGCTGCTGTGTAGGGTGTACCTCGATTGTCAAAGGACATCCGTATTTATGCCTTGCTTGGGCGGGTGCATCATTGACACATTCAATTAAAATTGGGTGAACAAATTGCAGATCCCGGACCAATCCAAGGATCATGACGGCAGAGGTTCTGTTGTCACCACGCAATCACGACGGTTACACGAAACCAGTCTGATACATTTCTGTTGAGACTCCGTGTTGTTCCGTGTTTATCCGAGACTGTCCGTGCGTCCGTCTTGTCGGTCCGTGTCAGTCCGTTGTCCAGGCTGGCCTTGGTCCTCCGTGTCGGCAACTTGTTGATTGTGTGATGCTACCATGTTTGTACTGGTTCGTCCGTGTGCCTGTCGTGTAACCAGCGGCATGGTGATCGTTAAGATGACCGTCGACGTTCTAAAAAGCACAAACAGAACAGATCCTAGTCATTCCAGGACTGTCGTATCAATCCGCGTTTGTATGGGACTGGGGAGTCGTAATCCAACATTGGGTTAGTGAACGTGTGATGGAAATTATCATTGTGTTCAAATTAAATGACATCATCGTTGGTTGTTTCAGCTGTTAACGACTGGAGTGATTGGTCAGACTGGAGTAAATGTTCTGCTACGTGTAATGTAGGACTTACACGACGTTACCGAGAATGTCAAGATACTAACAATCTGTGTTTTGGTGATACAAGCGAGTACGATGTATGTAAGCTGAAACCTTGCTCAGGTAAATCGGAGCACTGTTGTTCTGTTCATTTTGTAAGTTCACAAATGACATGAAATGTGTGCGTAATATCCCCTCCAAAGCATCCCCTTCTTAAACAACAACCTTTCAACCGTAGCCTGACTCTGTGACTCCCGAATGTTGTTGAATCTGGAGGATTACAACCGTTACGTTAAATGACTTCGTTTGCATTAAATCACTGTCTCGTTTTATCTTTATCAAGATGTTAATAGAGCAAAATTGCAATGTGCTTTAAATAAACAAAGCACTGGAGACTCCAAACAACGTTTCGTCACCACGATCATTTTTCATACACATGTATTTAAATATTTGTTGTTGTTGAAAATTTGTTGAAATTAGAATATACATCTTATGTTTTCAGACAATCAAGTAGCGTTCTCGGCTACTGGTGTTGTTGCAGTGTCGGGGAATTCTGGACCAGTATCTTTCCCGAACGTTCTACAGAACTTAGGAAACGCCTACGACCCTTCTTCAGGGAACTTTACATGCAGTGTACCAGGAATATATCATTTCTCATTCTCTGTAGCCAAGCTGTACGGTGATGTTGTGTTTGCCATACATTGTCATCTCCTGATCAATGGTATCAGTAAAGTGGGGACATATCGATATGCCGCTGATTTAAGTGATTATGGTGATGGTTTTGGACTGGGCACGTCTTTAACGCATCACCTTAGTGTAAATGATACCGTGGGTGTAGGAGAATGTGATAATATCAGCAAGTTAGACAATAGCTCGTATTCCACGTTTAATGGATTCTTGGTCTCGCCCGATCAATGAGTATATCACCGACACACTGTGATGTCTCTTCATCCTGATATAGTGTATGTGTCACGTGATGAGTGATTGTAGAACATTTCAAACGAATTACATTAGATATGAAGGCAACTTCACACAGTAATAAGTGTTGTTTATAATTAATATTCCGTATAGTCTATATGGCCTTTTGCGGTTAAAATAATTACCAATAGGCCCCACTAGGCCTACATATAGGTACGTGTATTTATTTAATGCTAACTGATGAGATATGTAGTTCTATCAGTGAAATAAAACCTATATCAGTCACTGGTTATCACCTACAATGTGACTGATATAAGCTCCGCCCCCTCACAGGGACTACTTTAATTTACCAAAATCTCAACTCTAAAATGTCTGTAACTTTTTTATTACTGAACGGAAACATGTCATGTGGGTGGTTTTATTCTTAGTTAGACCATTTCCTACAAGTTGGTGTATGATTTAATGCAAAATTCTCAAAAAAGTCGTTTTCACATATTCACCATAATCCAAGATGGCGGATTTTGAAGGGAAAAATATGAATGGAATAACATATTCATACGTAGCCTAACCACAGTGGTAATTTGGCATAAATAGTACCAGTTTTGACACCATAAAAGCATTAAATAAATAGAATATTTGTTTGTTTTGATTGAATATGGTTAATATCTCATCTTGTAGTGATAAAATTTTAATATTTTCACTCGCGCTACACGCTCTTGAAAATATTGAATTTTATCACTACACGATGAGATATAAACCATATTTAATCAAAACAAACAAATATCCTCTATGCATCAAACTGCGTATCGATGTATTGCAATAAAGATTTGTCAAAGAGTCCGAACGACAATCACGAAATTTCCATACACACTGAACAAACTTTTCTTACATGTTTTTGCACACAACAACTGATGAAAGTAAAGTACGTCTCTAAATAACCAGTATTAGGGATAGTGGATACAACCCAACCATCACGTCAATCTCGAATCCCTAAAACATTTCCCCCCGTGTACGTAATGTAGTTTTAATTTCCAAATTAGATCTACGTATTTAAGTGTTGTCTCCGCAAATATGTATGTTGGAATTATTCTGTCCCATTGGTAACAGACGTCTAGTATTTGATATGGCGCCAGAATGCAAGAACGTATTCTCTATACCACGGTATTGGTGAATTTCAATCAAGCAATGCTGAAAAGTATCGAAAGGCGCGAAAGAATAAATTCTAATATTATTCTGCATCAAAATAATGGTAGCTCAAGATTCTATTTCTTCCTAGTTTCTATCGATAGACTCGATCTACATTTTCATCCATAAAGATCGCACGCACGCGTGTTAAAGAGAAATAGATGATAATGAGATCTAAAATCTATACTGGGATGTTGCTGTAGTGCACCAGTCAATATTTTGCCAACCTGGGGGCTACGGGCGACCCAGGGGGAATTAGACATTTTCAATTCTTTGATGTCTAAATCCCCACTCAGGAGACAATGCTTACTGTCTAAATCCCCTCCGTGTGGCATAGTTTTTCATCCGGGTAGATCTACTATAATAAAAACACCAATAAAAGTATCACTGTCAGGGGCGTAGCCAGCGGTACGCACTTACGCACGTGCGTAATATTAATTTGAAAAGTATAGGATATAAATATGACCAAAATAGCATTAAAGTCCAAATACTAGTACTCCACAATCATGAGGACCCCAACCATAACCACCAACTTCAAGGCTTGCGTGCATAACATCAATTCCAGTCTGGCTACGCCACTGACTGTCATCTTTCGTGGTGTCGAAATTTCCGGACGAAAGTCTATTCCCCGAGACTCGGAGTCGATAAGGTCGTCTAATTCCCACCTGTCGGGAGGATTCGTCTGTCTAATTCCCCCTGTATCCTCGCCCCCCCCTCCCCCGGGCGGGCATGTTTTTACATGTTTTTACGCGAGATGTGGGGTTCGGTGTCGGGGTGCCCCTCTCAAGCTTTTTGGTGTTATTATTTTGAATATGATGAGTTTAAGATTAAAGATTTAAACTGAATCGAATCTAGTGAATTTACTAATCTAGAATCTCTTATAGGGAATAGACCTACTGTAGATCTCTATATAGATCTATTACAGTTGTCTTGAGCACTTTTTAAGGTGTCACTTGCTGTAGATTCCATGCACCATACTAGTACTGTATATTCCAGCAAATTTTTCCCATAAAAGGTACCTTCCTAATCTGAAAAATGGTCCATTTTCCGAATTCCAGAGGCACAAAATTCCCAATCTGGTGCAGTGTTGCATCAAGGCCTCGCAATCCATGCTAATACAATATGATGGAATGCATGACATATTGTGCACACTGCAAATGTCATTTATATTTATTTCTGCAATAAATAAGATAAATGTCTGTGTTTAAGAATTTACAATTTATATTAAGATAAATCCCAATTTGGGTCAAAACACACAGTTGCCATATTTTCCGGTAGACCTACTGGTGCTTTTATCAATCAAGCAAACAAAAAAAAAATGCTGAATTCATCCATGATCTAGTCTAGTTCTAGATCTATATTAAGTTATTAAAACTGAGATTTTCTCCATTGTGTTAATCTATAAGTCAGAAGGTGGGGTATCATGGCCAGTGATCGTACATCATGGAATGTCCAATACAGGATGTGCTGCTGTACTCAAACAGAAACAACTGAAAGTCAGATGTAAGTGATGTTATGGCATAGACTATAAATTTTACTAGATCTATGTTGTGTTAGATCTAACTAAATCGAGACATAGATAATGGTCGAGTTTTATTAAATTTGATAGAAACTCTTGAAACAATAGTACAACCAAGTCCGAGTAATAAAGGAGTGATCAATAGTGTACCATGAAGTAGGCCAATGGAAACTTAAATAGATCTACGCTGAAAAAAAACCATCATTTGAAATGAAAGTAGATCAATAAAGTTATGATGATATTAACAAAAGGTGCTTTAAACATCACATTTGAATTTGGTATGTTGAGCTTGGTTAATTTTTATTATATCCAGTACACAAATGTGTTTGTCTTTTCAAGCTCAATGTAATAACCTTTGTATGTAGTACATATGTACCATTATGAATCAGTTTCAGAAACGATCGTACCAGGCAGCGTCATATTTCCATTATCTGGAGTAGCTTTTATAGTCGTACCATTATCACAGGCAGTGGTGAAACATGAAACAACCAAGGCGATTCAGCTTACAAAGGAGCTTACAGATAGGTGTTCATTCAAATATTACAGTTTGACATATTTGTTATACATGTTCCGTGATCTATTACATTTATATTGTTTTATTATATCATTTTCGCAAGCTGAAATCGTACATATATGTACCTATATTTGTATTTTGTCAGTTACTAGTATTGGTATCTTGCATTGATATATCAGATTTATAACAAGTTATATCCTATGTACAAACCAATGGAATTAAGCATTTACTCCAATTTATAGAATGACGTTGGCTTAGATTTAGAAGTGGTTATAAGATTCATGCATATTTGTAATCTGCACCTCAGGGCGCTACTTATGAGCCTATTTTCATGAAAATCGAAGTTTAAACAGGTTGTTTTTCCATAAGTAAAGAGTTTTTTTCAGACAGTTTTTACGTGTTTTCTCAAAATATTGATTTTCTACTTATGACCTTCTAATTCTAAGCCAGCGACATGTGTACAAAAATATAACTGTTTCACAGCAAATTGTTTATACATATATACGTATATCATATTTTCCTTTTTTAGAATGGACAAATTTCTACAAGTTCATAGGAAATGCTACGTATTGTGTCAAGCAGCGCTGCATGGTCCAATGGAACAGACTATTTTCTCAATGATACAAAGAAAGTAGGTTTTCAAAGATTTTCCAAACTTAAACATTCAAGTCATGTAGGGAGACAGAATACTTGATTAAACTAAAGTAATCACTGTTTGTGATAAAGTTTAGCGTTCGTAAGACTAAATGACAATCCCTACTGTTGGAGAATGTGTTGATTATTTGCCGAGGACTGGAAGCAAGATTTAACAGACATAACTGAAATTAAAATATTATTTCTCTCAATAAAACAAAGAATTTGAATCTCTTTCTGTTGCTAGCTGACTAATATGATATACATCTTTGTACGAAGCTTTTTGTAAGAACATGGTATTACATCTCACACTGTGATATATTTAATTCCGTGGTAAGAATCAGCCTCTGAGGAGGACAGGTAGTTACATCACTGGTGTCCCAACTACAACTGCACATAGTCATATTTAACAACTGACTGTTTTCGAATAATTTAATTTTATGCATGTATGCACATGTGCAAGACACAAAATCTAGGTGATTGCCTATATAGACAAAAATGATTTAGTGTTTTACACCTGTACCTGTACGTATTTTATAGTAGCAGCATGTACTCAATTTTAGATATCTGAATACCAGACTAAACATGATGCCAGTACATAATGTTGGAGAGTGTGTCAAGACCATGCTTACTATTGCTGAGGTAACCATATCCACTTAAGCTTCATAGCCATCGCAACACCACTCCCATACACACCTCAAATTGTCAAATATTACTGTTGGTTTTGTGGTTATCAGTGCATATTGAGTATAAACATTTCAGCCAACAGGGTGTATCCCAAATCAAAATGTCATAACTTAACCTGTTAGTAGAAGCAGTTAGCCAGACAGGAATTTTGAACCCAAAGTGGCCCCAGTGCTAAGTCTCAATGAGACCCAGCATGTAGTTACCTTTGCCTAGTATAAACCAGTACTTTTTTGTATGTTAGGTGGGAAAGTGAACAGCATTTGTTTTTACTACGGCTGAAATTCCAATTAGCAGCATTATTAATTGACCACCGTGCCACCAAGGTAGGAGCTTCACAACAATAAGACATTGTTCAACCAATGCTTCAGGCAGTGTCATACAAACTAACGTCCATCTTGAAAGTTTTTATGTCAGTATGTTAACATTATTCACCAATGTTATCATCAGTATTGTAGCATTAAGTATCGATATGTCTCCCACATATACGTATATTGGGAGAAACATACTGATTTTGTGCTGGATGTCAGTATGTCTGTTAAGTAACAAAGTTTGTCTGCACTTGTTCTCCTTAACCATTTTCAAGGAACCTTCATGTGAATGCTTAGTACTAAGTCTAGTAGAGCATTTTATCAGGAATTTTAGGTCAGATTAGTTTTGCAGGAGGTAAGGCTCTTTGTCAGAGACATAATTATGTGTACGTGTTGTAATTTACTTTCAGAGTTTATGTAAGCCTATGGTAAGTATAAATCATGCCAGACTGGAATCTACTTTAAGAGACCATATAGAAGAGGATTATATGTCTGAAGCATTGAAACAGCTTGGTCTCTCAGACCATCATATCCTTTCTATATAATTTATACGGATAATCTATATAATTTATACGGATTATATATTTTATACTGCTCAGTTGTGCTGAAGTTACTGTTACTTTTGCTTCAAGGCCTATTATAGTTTCAAATATGTGAGTAATAATGATGAGAAATTATTTATACCACTGTACTCTAAAACAACACAATGTACTAATGACTGTTTTAAGCATTTCTGAGCTGCATCTAACTTGATATGCAGGTTAAGCTAGAAAATGCAGTACTATACCTGTCTCTTAATAGAGGTATGTGAACACTCTTATTGGGTTCAAGTCATTTGGCAAATTGTTCATGAACACCATTCAGTCAGCATTAATTGTGTATACTTGTGTATACATGTACAGGCATGTAACTGTGGTTTTTTGGAACATTTTAGGAGACAATGCAAAGTTTTATCTATTTGGTATAAAGAGCAGGTTTAACCAATTATCTCAAATTTATGATGAAGCTTAAGCCTACGACTATGTACCTGTAACTGTTGAACATAATTTTCATTGACTGGCATAGTCGCTTATTATTTATATGACCTTAACCTAGTTGACAGTGTCAGGTGATTGCTGATGGTCTAGGTAGTCTGAGCAGGTTAGTTACAGCCAGTACGGGGGAACTCATTGATTGTAGCCTCGACTCCAACACCATCAATACAATACACATGTTCTTCCATGGTATGGAACAGTAAATGTATAGTTAGAGGACATCTATGGAACCAAGAAAACTATATTAAAATATCATAAATACATAGTTCAATGATCACATTGAATGAGACTGACAATCAAGCAATCATTTGTTGATGTGTGATAAGTAACAAAGAAGTGTTGTGTGTGTTTTATTTCTTTAATAAATATGTATCAATAAATAGTATTTATTAAATACTGAACATGTATCAACTAACTTAATATCAAAGAACAACCAAAACTAACTTCAACATTTCAAAATTCATTAACACTGTGTTGACCAAAGAATAGCACTCCATATTCTTCAAATAGTTTGTCTAGCATACCCCACTCAGCAATACATGTAATTGAATACCATATGTTGTGGTCCTACTTGTGTTAACATATAAATGCCAGTAAAATATTCTCTAAAATGTATTTTGGACCATTTTCATAAGCAAGTATGATAATTAATGGCAAATAAATAATCATCTTTTTAGGTTTAGCCTTAGTATAAGTAAAATATTTGTAGTTGATACAATACAATATATACATTATATAGATGTAGATTGGATGACACCACAAGTAAACTCATAATTTGTCATTTAGGAATATCTTGTGATACTCAAGTACCAAGTTTGAAATTCTACAAATATACTTCTTTTCATGAGAGTACTGAAGTTCCACCACATTAAATAATGGGAGAGTCGTAAATTAAGTTTTAGAACTTGTGGCTTGGCCTTTTTACCCATGTATATCCAATGTTTATGAGTATGATATAAATTGCATACATTAAAATTTAAGTTAAAAAACCACTTTGTCAATACTCTGGTACAAACATCAACAATACTGTACATACACATACTATTATTCAATTTGGTACCAACTCATAGAAAATTGAGACGTAATGCAACAAAAGGGTCCTTCAAAATGTGTATACTCAATTTTGGTATTTTTTGGATACTTTGAGCAGACACAAGTCATTAGATTCCTAAAACTTTCTTATCTATAGATTATTTTATTTTAAATTATAATATTGTATTTCATGAAAACAAATGTGTTTTCACACTTTTCTATCATGTTGTCATCTGAGACCAATTTGTCTCATGTTATTGCTCAAATAATAGCTGCACACTTCAAACATGTTATACTCAATATAACAAATTGCAATATCAAAATACATTCACAAAAAAATATATTCAACACTTTTTTGAGATTCTTAATCCATATACAATGTACATACATAATAAATGACATAAAATAACAATATTTGAGATTCCTTCATCACAAGCATATCATAGACTTATATTTCAAAACAGTTGCATTGTAACTTATCTGGAACTGAAACACAAGAGTTTAATACAAGTATTTTCTATTCAATAGCTAGTTAACTGAATACATAGGTTAAGGTGGAAAACACCAGATTTGTGGTTTTGGAAAATAGTACATATTGTTCAAATAAATCATATTTATGGCACTTTAAAAATAGCTTATTCAGCTAAAATCAAGACTTCCAACAATTAAAAATCAAACATGTGTAGTATATAATAATATAACACAAATACAATGTGCAACCTCTTACAAGCGACCTTCAGGAGAAACAACACAGAAACCAGAAGATATTAGACACAAGCAGTCAACTGCACCATAATATGCTAAACAGAGTTTGAAGATCAGGTTATACAGTCAACTACACAAACGTGGATTTAAAACACGTACAATGTAGTCGTGTTTCCCTTGACAATGAGAATAGAATATTGAAGGAAATTAGGTAGATAATTCTGGGAATGTGTAACCTCTCACAAGCACCCTCTTGACTTCCAGAATGACGTTTTGCAGTTAAAAAATATGCGGTCAAAGTTCACGCTTTGAGGCAGCAGGTTTGGTGATCAGTAAAGTAGTGTATACCAGTACAAGAAGTTGGCTGTTCCTGGGTGGACATTATAAGTCAACAGACTGGAAAAAAGTTGCAAAATTGAAGTGTAGCATCCTTAGAATTGACCATTGCAAAGTTTCTGTTGAAAACCTTCAGTAACCATATTATGAGCAAGTAAGCTAGGACCATATTGCTTTCTACAGTACAGTGATATTTTGAGTGAAAATATGCTTGGCTCCTGTTATGACTAGTGCTGGGTTATATTATAAAGTTAAATATTATTTAAAATATTTCATTTAAAATACATGATAGACATAAGTATAAACTGGTAAATTACAATCAGTCATTAACATAACATGTGACCTTCGTTAATTTTTCTCTCAGTATAAATAATAATCTAATTATTAAAAAATATAGCACACAAAAAAGTTTTTTTTAGAAAATTAATGTTGAATAGAAATCAAAAACAGTTGATCCAAACAAATGTCTCCCAAGGCATACATTACAACATTTGAACTCTCACGTATACAGACCACTTCCACAATAAGAACCTTCAAATTTATACATCACTTCAGATCCATTTCCACCATTGTGTCTTATCTAACATCAAAATTAAGACAAATTCAATAATGAGACCAGTTGTCAATGGTCCCTAGGATGGTTGTATTATTGAGGTTTTACATGACAAAAATGGATGTCTATTTACTAGCCAAATATGCCAATTAAGTCACCTCCTGTTTTCCATAGGAAACCTGTCTGGTTAAAAGCAAGTCACAAACTTCTAGAACAAATTTTGAATTCTATAATCAGCCTGCGAAGCATCTATATTAGTTACAGGGGTTGGTAGATGGACATTCTGTGATGTTGAAGTGGTTATAAGACTATCTGAGTTTGTATCGACAGTAACTGGTATAACAGGATTATCCTGAAGTCGACGTAAACTTTCTATGGCCCCATGTTCATCTTGATGCAGTCCTGCTGTGAGGTTAGATAATGGAGTCAATGAGTTAGATCTCTGTCCAATGTATGATGTAAGATTGCTGATACTAGTCAATGTGTTACTGGCAACAAATCCAAGCACTGTTTCGTTCAAACCATGTGCAACGTTATTGTCTGCTAGAACACGACAATGTGCGACGTTATTGTCTGATAGCACATGGCAGTTGTTACTGGGATTGCTAGATTCATTAGACTGTTTTAAATGCTGTCCATAAGCATGATTAGGGAATCCGGCAACATTCATCTGGGCATTTCCTACATCTTTAGGTCCGAGTACATAATGTCTGTTAGCGTTCACATGATCAAGGGACGTTACTCCATTCTTGTCGTACATGATCATAGGATTAATGGGTGGGGTGATGATATTATTCACTTTTTCTGCAGCACTAACATCTTGTGAATGAAGACTTAAATTTTCTGTGGCAACTCTTGTTAATAAACTCATAGTATCTTTAGTGTCATCTATTGCTGGTTCGAAAATACTAGAAGGTTTAGAGGCATTCTGCACCATACCGTTATTCGCCTTGGTCTGTTTTTCCAACTCACTAACACACTGTTTGTTATTCTGTTTAAGTTGCTCATCAATTATCATAAGCTGTGCTTCCTGTTTAGCGATATTGTGAGCTGCAAATAAATGGTTAAAGTATTTGCTTGAACTGTAAAACATTTCCCCACAAGAAGTACACTTGCATCCCTTGGCAACTAAATGTGTAAACTCATGTTCTTGAAGAGCTCGACCGTCTTTTAGCACCTTTTTACAAACTTGACATTGAAATTTACTCGAACCATGAGTTACTTTATGTCTGTCGAGATTTTCTTTCCTAGCAAACTTCAATCCACATTCATCACATGTGAATGACCCCTCTTCAGTATGACTCTTTTCATGTCTTCTCATACCTTTATAGTATTTAAATGTCTTCCCACAGTACCTATGAACATAAATAATACAGGTCAGCAAAATGATGTTAACCAGTCTAATTATTCATGCAATTCCATTTTAGGGGTAGTCCATTTTTGAAACAGAAAAGTACTAAAAACTCAGTCACTCTGTACACATTATTTCTAAGGCAAAGAATTTTTATTCAAAATTCTTTGATTTTATTATAATTTAATGGCCAAATTTCCTTGTATTTATTTAATGTACATTCTTTATTATTTATCATGTTTAAATGGACAATAAAAAACAGAGAGCATACTGGGTAATGTCCAGCAGGTAAAATAGTAGTGTCATTGAATAATCCAACATTTATAGTAAGTTTTGACATACCTGGTACATTTGCATTGAACAATGAGCTTTCAAGTGTGAGTCAATCAGAATTTATCTTAAACAGTCTTCAAACCATTTTAGTAAGATTTACACAGGTTTTAAAGGTATAAAGATGCCCACCAAAGCAAAGACCTAAATATACAAAGATTGGAAAAATCTACCAAATCTCGCGGCAGTCTTCTGAAATCTCGCGAAATCTCGTTTGTTTTTAATTCCTTATATCCCTGTTTTCGTGTACGTAGGAAAAAACTAATAAGTTTATGCAATAGATTTATTACTCTGCTTTAGAATGAAACTTAATTTATTGAAATCAGTAAAAAAATAAAACATTAGATCTCAAAGAGCCAGACCTACTCTCATTTTAATAGAAATTCCAATTTTATCAGAAAATGACTAATTTGCCTCATTTAAACAATAATTTTCTGAATTATATAAGAGATAGAAAAAAATAAGTTATATCATGCAGTAGAAGAAACCTAGCAATTCAAAATGAGATATTGGCCATTAAAAATAGGATGACAAACAATTTAAGCGTTCATGCAAAATATAAGCATCTGCTGTTTCATTTTGCATTTTCTCCCCGTTTTCAATTAAGTGTCCAATCTGTGTATATTTAGGTCTTTGACCAAAGTATCAACAGTCATTTGTTGAAATTTCCCAAGAGCCACATTTTGACACTCAAGATTTCGGTTTGACGCCAGACGGGTCATTTATTTCTTAAAATCATGGGTATTTTGCCTTTAAAATGATAAATTATGGTCAGAAGTATCAAAATGACCCTTCAAAAGCTAGTGGATCCCCTGAACAGTAAATATTTCCTTTCTCAACTTGACGGGGCAAACAACTTAACATAAACCCTGACAGAGTTATTGCTAGAGATACATACCGACATGTGAACTTTCGTTCAGCTGAATGACTGAATACATGATCATCTAACTGTGATCTCTTGGAGTATTTCCCACCACATATGTTACATTGATATGGCTTTACTTGTAGATGAACACATCGGGTGTGAGTGGCAAGGTTTGCACTGTGATTGAATTCAGCTCCACAAATAGAACAAAGATATGGCTTGGTACCTAAAACAATACAAATACAATAATGTACTACATAATGTTTATCAAATAAAGCACGCTCCACGAAAACTGTCAGTCCTCCAGTCCGGAATTACAAATTTTGATTCGGTCTGACAGAAAATCCTGTAATTTTCTAATAGACAAAGAGGAACATGCATTCACTAATTGTACCAATTCGGACTGACAATTTAAAAAACTTTTCGTTGAGCCTGATGGGCTAATCAAACTTAACTGATATAGTAAAATCATAAATATTCCTGGTGAATTAAGTTTAGTTGATTTCATGGATGAAGGATTATATTGTCAGGTAATTTTGACATCATGTCCCACCTTACAGGTATGTTACATGTAGTATCACATGTATACAGGGATACTCATTTTGTAGAAGTCGATTTTCTCACAATGAATGTTTGTCCACTTAGAACATTCAGGCCTGCTCAAAACTGGAGATTTTGCTCAAAACTGGAGATTTTGCTCAAATTGGAGATTTTGCTAAAATCTGTCATTTACTGCATGCATGGCGACATTATCTAAAGCTGGAGCTCTTGAAATTTATTTTTCATATTGTGATCATACCAATTTTGAGTCTGATTTTGCAAGAAAATGATGTATGAGATAATTTGTTTTAGCTTTAACTTCAATTGATTTTTTAAAGAATTTAGGCCTGATTAAAAACAATGAGTCTATTAAATTTTAGAGTTGTCATTGATAGAAGCCATATCAATGTATTGACGATATTTTTTAGCCGATCGCTTATTGATTCAAATTTTGAAATATTGATACATAGGTAAATGAATGGAATAACCCCCTCATTTTTCCTGCACAAAACACTATTTTTGGTTATATGGAAGTTTACAAATGGCAAAATGGGTCAAGTCAAAACTTAAACCAAAGCTGCTTCTTTCAAAAGCTGAATATATACCCAATAGATACAGTGTAGAAATAAGTGAATCATGACTGATGGGCAAGTTACCAGCTGGTTCATCTATATGTGCAAATTGACATATTGATGTATGGTTGGTACTTGTCATCCCATATATCGGAATCGTCGATATGCCTCTAAGACAGCTCTGAGTCTATTCAAGTGACTGATTATGCATTGGTTTAATTTAATTACAGATGTTTGGTATTATTTTATTACCTGTGTGTATATGCATATGCATTCGTAACTTGTATTTCATATGAAAACCTACACCGCATACATCACATGTATGTTTCTTTTTCTCTGCGTGGATCATCATATGCCGACTAAGTTTATTTTGACTAATGAGTCCCTTCCCACAAATGGAGCAGACAAAAGGGCGTTCACCTGAAATTTATAAATACATATACTGAATAATATATAATCATATATAACCATAAAATAAAGAAGTATAAATATAACCACCATAACTTTAATACCACCAAAACATTTTGTGCGGGTATAATAATAATATTTGATAGATCTGAGAATATGCATATTTTGAGACTGCAAATGAATACTTCAAATGAAATGACTACATTATAAAAGTAATAACAAATAAATTAATTACTAAATAAACCCTTTCGTCTCATATATCCCCGATTTGTTTAAATACAGTAAGAGTTAAAATTTGCTTGATACATGTATGCCGAACAATGAAAAATAAATAGTTCACACTCTCAGTTTAAAGATATTTATCAAACCCGGCACAGAAAAAAAAGCTGTGCAAGCTGCCTAGATTACAAGATAATTACTAACATACTACATTTTTATTGCAAGTATAATACCAACCTGTATGTAAGCGTCTATGAACATCCATTTTATATTTAGGCATGGTCTGACCACATATCTCACAGGTGTGGGGTGTCTTCATCATTTCCACTTCAGCGTTAGTTCGACGTCGGCGACTCATTTTCTTCAAAGTAGATTCACCAGTTTCTTTCTCATCAATGATTAAAGTAAAATCAGACTCCAAAGCACAGTTTGACTTCACATCACTTTGACTAGGTATAATGTAGTCCTTTTGTATTGTCTTAACTTTGTTAGCTTTAGTATGGACTCGAGTTACATGCTTCTCCAAATTAAAATTTCTCATAAATTTTTTATCACAATGGTCACATTGGTATTTCATTTCATTTGAATGTTTCTGTTGCTCATGTCTCAGTAATGCATGCTTCACGGAGAATGTAACACCACATAGATAACATTTACATTCATTATAGCACTCCATAGTTTGATTCTCATCTATCTCAACTTTAAACTCGGTAAGTACACCTACATCTGATTTTAACTCCGGACTTTTATCCAATTTACCTGCCTCCTCATTGTGAGTATCACATAGCACTTTTTTGTTTTTTACAATTGAATCCTTTACAGTTATATTCCTGCAAACAACAGTCGGCTTTCTCCTGGATTTACGACCAGAATTTGCTTTCCTATCCTGAGATTTCTTTAGTCCCGATGAATTATTCTTGCAATGTTTTTTGACAGACTTGCTAGTCTTACCCGACTCTGATTTTATTTGTCTACTTGAAGATGTCACTTTACCTGTTTCATTACGATTAGGTTCTTTCTGTACAAAATACAGGTCAGTCCGATCAGATTGGTAGCCGTCATTTTCTATATTGTCAGTGACTTCTTTACATTTGTCAGATTCTGACACATCATCTACTGAACAATCCACGTCCATATAGACCTCACCTAGATCATCAGTACATTCGATGTCATACTCCCCCTCCCTGCTGAAACCACTAGCTTCAGTCTGTGTGAATTGACACAAGCTTTCAAACTTTGGAAAAGCTGTATGTATTGCATAGTTATAACTATAAGATCCACTCAACCAATGGGTGGTCATCATATGCTCATGTAGAAGGCAAATTGAAGGAAAGGAATGGGAACATTCACCACAAAGATGACTACTTTTTTCATGTTCAGCGCTTGATGTTTGTTTTGCATCGTTACAAATGTGGGTCTGCCTCTCTGATACAGTATCGTCAGACAACTGGCGGTGAAACAGGTTGTCATTTTTGTGATCCATAGTGTTTTTGACTTTCAATAGTTCATTTACTATTACTGCCATGGCTGCTAATTGAAACACTGACTTTTTCTTTCCATTTTTTATCCACGGGTAGATGATCCTTTACATACACTTAATATCTCACGATTTTTTTACCTTTTGTGAAAATATTTGACCATTAATTAATCCAAGGCTGCGTGACCGTCGTTTGATTCCTCCTCATATCCATGATCTTGGCTAATAAGTGAATACAGTTTGGCACACTAGTGGAAGGATGAGCCACAATCCGCTTGTTTTCATGTACAGGTACAACCAAAGATGTCGACTTGTGATGTGAACGAATCTCAGGATCAATCATTCTGTATCAGTTTCGTAGATGTAATATAAATGAGGCCTGGTCTCAATTTAAAATAAAGTATAACTTTATAAGTCTATACGAGTGTAATGTGCATGAACTTCAATCTTTAGGCTTTATGCTTGAATTATACATGTACATGTTATTCTGCGAAAGTAGCCAACAGAGTCATCTCTACAGGTTCCATAATGTGCAATCATCTGAAAAATAGAGACAAGTAAATGTACGTACAAAACTACAAAAGTCAAACTTATGTTAGTGACCAGCTAAAGCAAGCATGAAGCCTTACCATCTGTCCTCAACTACAATATTATCTTATTCCATACGAACATTTTAATCTTAAAATAAACTTGTAGTTTTAAGTGACCCTAGACTGGCTGCTATAGTTTACATTGTAGTTGATTCTCGTGATATAATCATTAAGGGAAGAGACATAAAGCCATGATAAAGGATCTTAGTATCATTGATTGTCTACGGAGATCAACATTTCTTAAAAAAGTCTAGAAAACACAGGTCATGCAGGTTATTAAGCGACTGCCCTGCGTAAAATTTGTTTTCGCGATGAGTGTAAGAAAAATTGCTCACAAAGTCAAGTATGACAGATTCATTTTTTCAGATTGCTATATAAAGTTTAAACCAAGTTGAAATGACATCACAAATTATTACATTTTCATGTACATGTATAAAAACAGGTGACATCATGCATTTGATACCACATGTTGGATTTGTTCTCACATGGAAGATATGGATTTATGGAATAAAGAAAGTCAAATTTGTGATTATACAGATACAAGAAATCGGGGTGCACTGGTTGGTTGGCTGTGCCCCAGCTCTTTCAGAATAGACTCCTTGGTTAAACGCATGCAAGGCAACCTCTAGGTTTCCAACCAGTTCATCTTTAGTTGGGCGGGAAACACAGAAAGCGTTTCTGAAATGTTCAGTATCTGGGTAGAGATTTGAACCAGGGACATGCACTTATGCAGATGGGTACGAGAATCGGAGAAACCAACAGACCAACCAGGCAACCTAGGCAAGAGACTAGACAGATAAGCTGTCTGCAAGTGGCTGCTTTAAATTCTGACGGTCCAGCCCCTATACATCAGGCATCCCTGTATAGATTGCGTCGAAATGGTTTGACTAGGCAAGAGACATTCTGTAGATCTATCATCAAGTGGAAAGGGATATTGAGTTTGTCAAATGAAGTGTTTCGGTTTGAAAATCGTAAAAACACCAAAGCATTTGCCATGTTTGTGAGACTAGAATATGATATTATCTACTAAATCTACCAACCTCTGTAGCAAAATAATAAACGAAATATCGCATTTCCGGTTGTTTTGCAAATGGCGTAATTTAAAAAGGGGAGGTAACTCATAAATTGTTAAAAGACAGTAAATCGAACCAACTAAAGGTCTTTGATTTTGCAGACGACACGAAATCACAGTAAGAAATACATTTTTGTAGTGAACAATGTCCGATTTTTCATAATCATTTTGGAAGTATATCTATCGCTATCAATCTGTTGATAACCTTTAGGAAAACGTTATCGAAAAAACCATCGCTGGTCTGAGATAAACAACTCGCATTTTTAAAGTCTAAATGTCAACACAGATATACACAGAACTAATGTATTTCCGTGATGTCAAAGGGTGCGTGGTAAAATTCCTATTTTCAACGGAAAACAACATGTATTATACACATAACGTTCTACATCTACGTAATGTTATAAAACGTTTGATGTCGACTCATTTCTGTACTTTTAATGTGCGCGAAGCGCTGTTTAGTGACAACGGGCATGTGTTCCGTGTCATTTCTGTACTTTTAATGTGCGCGAATCGTCATCAAATAATATGATCACAGTTGAAGGCATTTCGGGAGTTTGAAAAGTGACCAATTAGAAAAGTGGTTGAGTGTCATGATGACAAGAATCACCTCGCGATGATCCAATGCAGGGTGATAATAACTGCTATAGTAATTACGGAACCATGCGAAATTATGGTGGATACAGCATTTAACATCACTACCGAACTTATTAAAATGGTAATTTTTTATGTTTGTTCTCGAGTGACTTTATTGCTCCAAAACGATGATCAAATAGAGAAAAAGTGTCCCGTTTTAGGAGCGAAAATGGCGTAACGTTACGATATTTTTACGTCGACTTGGACCGACTCGCGTTACATGTACTTATTAAAACACTAATATTGTGTAAACCCTTCGTCGCAACAAGTTGAAATTTTGTATGTAAATTAAGGAATGGTGTGAATGTATTCTTGTAAGTTTTCATCAATATCAGTCCGTTAGTTTTCCTGCAATATCTATCGTCCGGGTATTAAATGAATGACCCTCGTGTTTTGTAAAACGGAACATACAGTACGGAGGGGCGTAGCCAGCCATACGCACTTACGCACGTGAGTAACATCAATTTGAATAGTAAAAGCATCAATACAGCCAAAAATCACATTGCACGAAGTAGTTTCCATTCAAACTGTACGGTGAAACTCTTTTCAGACTCTAGTCCTGTCAAACTTGTAATTTGTTAAGTTATAAGAAAACACAATTCTGCCAAACACTCAGGATGATGTCCTGATCCCCTGTCACAATCTCCGAACCTGCGCTTGAAACAAGAACATCCATATGCACAGGGTGTCCCATATAGACCTAATGTGTTTCCCATTACAACCGACTTTCACAAGAAAAATATTGATCCCAATCATCCCATATGGCAACTTCATAATATGAATATAATATGACATAATATATTATATCAATAGAAAGCTCACATTAAAAAGTTTTATGCAATATTTAGCCTACTGTCAATGCAACAAATGCCTTAATCCAGATGTTTGCGAAAATTCAATTCATAACATATAGGCACTAAGTCTAGGTTTCAAATCATCTGAGTCAAAATTATCTGAGTGTTCCTTATATAGATTGTTACATGTATATGGGTTAAACTTTCAAATCAATATTATATTTACATGTATATGGATTAAACTTTCAAATCAATATACTATTTTTTCTACGAGCACTATTTAACTGGTTAAATACCTTTTTAGCTTTATTCTGTGACAAAAATTTCGCATTTTCGTCCTAGCTTTATTGAACTTGAGAAAACTTCGATAAGAACGTCATTTTCAATTTTAGAGATTTTACCTAATAATGATTTTTGAAAGAATTTTGATTCCAGTGTTGATTTAATAGTAACATACTCATCATGTTACACGTATATTGAATTTTGGTCAACGAAGGAATGGGGCAGTTGATTCCAAAGGATAATTGAGACCAACACAACACGTGCAGTGTTCAAGAGTCTCCATATTGTGGTCTTATTATTCTCCCGAATTTACAAATTACTTCATTTGTTCAGTTCACTTTGAAGATTTATGTATGTATTGTACACTTTATAGTAAAAATACAAAATATTTTCGCCATTGTGCCTTTTTGTTGAACTTTGTTCATTTTGTATGTGCCATTCT
This sequence comes from Spisula solida, assembly GCA_947247005.1. NCBI lineage: Eukaryota > Metazoa > Mollusca > Bivalvia > Venerida > Mactridae > Spisula > Spisula solida. Next base: position 33,579,755 of record OX365947.1, on the reverse strand, counting down.
GCAATTCGTTGTCCAGCACGAGGCTGCTTCGTATCTTTCAAAATTGCATGTACACTATATATATGTTGTAGATTGTCCTTGTGGTATGTGGTGTCCGGTTGTTGTTTTCTCGTCGCATGGCTCTTGTTCCGTTTTAGTTTGACTGACTGAGGCGGCGGACTTTCGGGACGGGATGTCGTGTTTTCAGTGCTTTGTGTGTTTTTAATGTTTTCCGTGCTCGGCTGGCTAAGTTGAGTGCTGCCTTCCCTGTCTGATTTAATATAATCTTTTTGTGAGACTGAAATTCCAAGTGTTGACGCAGTATCATTGCGCAATAGGCTACAACAGCATGATGCTGTTTCTGCCAAATTAAACCCATTTTTTATTGATAAATGTAAATATAATATAATTCGAATGCAAATGACAAAGATATTTTATCTGAACTAATCACGTGATTACATATTAAGGTGAATTCGAGGCGAGTGGTGAAACAGGTGTGCTTGTTTCATTCATGGTACGTTCTAGAAGAAACAAATCTTTGTGACCACACCATCTCTGGATATTTGTTGGCAAATGATCGTCATCATGGTAGATCCTTGTCTCGGGTAAAACACCTAACCAATCCCGCATCATCGTCAACTATAAATATAATTACAAAGCTGTATAATGTACATACTGTTAATTCATGTACATACTGTACTTCATAACTAAGCCTGTTCTCCATTATAGTCCTAACTCACATACACAAGATATCTCTATGTATTAGTTACCGTATTTAGTCTAATAACCGACATGGTGTTAATTAAAAAAACAATCAGGTCAGAAGTGGTACATGCCATTAGAGGCACCTGATATCAGAGGAAACGTTATGCATGTCTAGTACAATATTATATGTTAGTTCTTTAATGATTAATCTGACATGCGCCTGTTATATCTCGAGATTATGAGCTGAATGCAAGCGTTGTTTCGCTTGTCAAATGCTTGTCTGATTATGATTAAATTTCTAGTATATGTGGAATTGAAGAAAAATGTACATATGTATAGGCTAAATTGGTTTATTTAATATAAAGTTCTTTGATATATTGATAATACAGTGAAACCTCGGTAATACGAGCAGCGATTATTCGAGCAACCGACCTATTTCGAGCAAATTTCCCTGCGAATTTGTTCTATATTGTACATTAACCCGGTCTTATTCGAGCGCAGGTGTCGGTCCATTCAACAATTTTCAACGATAATTAGTTACCGTTTATCTCGAGTCAATCATCCGAGCGAAATTTCACACCTCCGAAAAAATGTCAGATTCAATTTTGTTGCGGTCCGTATTTTTTATTCTGGTGCAAAGGAACAGTGTTTGTAAACTATATGACAATGCAAAGCCTTGGCCCATCATACTATATACCTCGAGGTCTTCTATTCCTGCATTTGTGTACACGTGGTCACGTTCATCGCGTGTTAATGGAGCCATGAAGCAGGATCCTTTTGTGGCTACTATGAAATAATGCTGAAAGTGAAAGTGTGGTTAACTTATTATGTTGCAGTAAAATGGCACCTCCATCATGCAGCTGTTGCAATACAGCACGAAAATATAGATACACGATAAGCGTGCATTTACTATGAAAGTGATTCAAATAATAATAAAATATGATGTTAATTGGTGTTACAAAAATGACAGAATTGCACATGTTTTATCAAATAACGTGTACATGTATGTCTATGTCTACGTCTTCCTAAATATGCAGAGGCTTAAATTCTACTCAAATATAACAACATGTAGTATAACTGGTAAAAGTAAAACGATTCCTTATTGTGACTTCCAATATGAACAGCTTACTAAACCAATAAATATTAAATAACTAACATGCAAAGAAACATTCTACGAGTCAAGACTGACCGAGAAAGTGTGTAATTTCTTTTATCGGTGTAGCTTTCTAAAAATCCACATTGGCATACTTCATTTTGACTTTTATTGGACCAATGTAATTTGTGGGGTATAGTGAGTAGTTCTGATTCTTTAACCGTTTTGCTCCACACACCTTGTGCATTCTAATTAATGCACTGGACCCATACCATATTACAGTTTGTGGGGCAAAAAAGTTTAGTAATTATTTTTGGTACATATACTTGAATTAAAATGTGGGCAAAAAAGACTTTTCTTAAATAAGTATAATGTATATACATGTATACAGTTTGAGACAACGATCTATCATAGACGTTATATAGAATTCGGTTTTCTTACCATGCTATCATCATAGTAGAAATGTACGCTATCCATTTCATTCGATTCATGCGAAGCGGCAGCAGAAAATGCCACTTCATAGGAGATGGCTAAGCCCTGAAACGACAGCAAACACCGTATATACACACTTTCTAATTGACCACCCTATGAAATTTTATATGATGTGATATATTCAATGAATACGCATGAAGTTGTGTTATGTTAACGAAATAAAAATATGTTCTTGTATTTTGTCGGTGAATAAAACATGGGTAGGAGTTCGGATGCGGAAAAATTAAATCACGAGTGCAGTGAATAAAACATGGACAGGAGTTCGGATGCGGAAAAAATAAATCACGAGTCACGCGGCGTCACAATTTAACGCTTTCTTATTCAAATACGACGGGTGTTCGGAATGGCTGTGAAATTTTTAAGCCAAGACTTTAAATACGAATTTCTATCAATTAAGCATTTTGTGGACGAACTGTTTCATGAATAGCATAATACAGATATACAATGTCATGGCGATCCGTAAATACATATTCAACGAAAAATAGACTAACCAAAATACAAATGACGAGCCTAGCGTCCATTTTGTGTGATATTTCAACTAACGGCACTAACTGTTGTTAAAATTTGTTTTGTTTAAGAAATTATTTCAAAATCCGGGACTTTGTAATACAGAGATAAGAGATTCCGTTATCAGGTACGAATTACGTATATAACCTCGTAATTATTGTCGTATGGCAAAATACAGTCATGTAGATTAACGTCATAATTATGTTATCTATACTAAAATAGAGTTTCATGAGTTGGCTTACTTTTACTAAAACCCTAATAATAAGACCACATTGGGACCCTTAATTAAAGTGGTCTCATTATTGAGTTGGTCTTAAAATGGTGAGGTTGAACAATTAGCAAACGGATGAAAATGGACCTGACAATTGTGGTCTTAATTGAGGTGGTCTTATTATTGAGATGGTCTTAAGGTGAGGTTTTACTGTAAGGATTTTGAAATAGGACTCAATTACATGATGTTATCATATATTAAATTCTACAAATAACGACGACTCTTCGTTCCTATTTAAAGTCCTATTTAAAGTCTAGACAAAATTATGTATCAAAATTTAATTTGATTCTCGTATTCATAAACTCATTCTAGCCAGCACAGAACAGGTAATCCAAGTCTTAAACCAAGGTCCTAGTCATGGTTACAGGCCACGGCATGAAATAATGTGCTTGTGTGCTTGTCTAGGAACCCCAAAGTCCCTGTTTCTCTAGAGTCCATGGTTTGTCCCGATATTAGACTATATATTGGCAATGGCTTTCAACAAGTACCTCGCTACAGTAACATCGGACCTACCCTTGATGATGGAAGTCGCCAGTGTAATTGCTTCAGCACGATATTTCATGAGAAGGAGGTAGATGTATTAACATGAGAAGCTGAATCATCACTTCTATTTCTTATTTTGCTGTGATTGCGTATATTATAAACGATCGTGTCAATTCTAACATCTATCACAGTATACAACCCATTACCTTATTTCACTACGCACCGTAAGATAACTGTCAATATGTCAGACTGGTCAACGTACAGTGTATTTTTTACACACTTGTAGAACTAAAAAAGACTTTGTAGATCGATGTATAGCTCTAGGTGTAAACACGGGTATCTAGATTCTTAATATATTCTAACCTGATGATTCAACTTAATTGGTTCATTAAATTCACGGCTCATACAGTGGCGTAGCCAGACTGGAATTGATGATTACGCCCCTGTCATATATCGATTATCATATTAGAAAGGATCATCTGTATATACATTTGTTTTCAAAATTTATATTATTGGTGAAAATATAAAAATCGTTGACTGTGTCAGGAATGATATTTAAGTTCTGATGATTGCGTTAGTATTTGTCTGGAACACGTCTGATAAAATATCGCCTACAAAGTTACATACATGTAATACTAATGTATTAGTTAAAATATAATGTTATGGTTGGGAAAAATATGATTGATTGAGAATTCATATATTTTTCCACCGTAAGTGCTCTGTAAATTTTTTAAATGGCTGGTCAACATCATCATCAATCGGGATACTTGTCAAGATCCACTATGTAGACATTTACGACAAGGAAAACTGTACAACCGGTGTATCTAGAGCGAAGTGTGTTGTTGATTTTTTATTTACTATTCAATATGTCCTTTGGTGTTTTATATAGGATTTTCACCCTACTCCATTAGAAAGGGTCATGATGACCAACATGTATTTACACTATACAATTTCAAGTTAGTATTTTGTGAATTGTACAAGCTGGATGTTCGACTTAAACTCCTCCAGACTTGCAGATATTACACAGGGTTCCGGTATGTCACAAATAATAAAATAGTAAAATGGAGGACAGGTCAACTTTGTCAATTGTATTAAATAATTAACACTGTAACACATGCATGTACTATTAACACATATTGATGTAAACCAGGAGCTGTTCGATAAACTTCTGTTATCTATGCCCTGTGTAAATACAATGTGCATAATCTGAAGAAAAGTACACTACTGGTTGGCGAGCAGTATCCGACAATTTTTGCATGTTTTCTCACTTTTTCTGGGATACGATGTGGTTTTGAAGAAAATAATTTACCTTTTAATAATCCTGGGCTCAAGTCCGATATATTTGTCACTTTTTTGGTACTTTTAACGTAACCCAGTGTACTGTAATTGGGGCCACAAAGGGGTCACTATTTTAGGCCATTAATTGGATGAAGAGTAGCAGTAGCCGACATTTCGCATTTATTTACTAATTATACTTTATTTTTCTCGTAGTGAGCCTCTAAAATAAGGGGAATTAACTCCTATTGACTGTACATATTGTTTAAGAGTTGTCTATCGTAGTTTACAGTGCACGCAGACGGCGATTGAAGTCGTATAGTCATATCGTTTTCCAATTAGTAAAAAACTCTGACGTCAATTAGTTAGACGTCAATAACGACGTATTTTGCCAATATTATTCTTTTGCCGACTTCCGTTTTGGGTCGTCGATTTCGTTGCTGCCTGTTGTAAGCTAAAATAAGCTTTATCAACAACTCTGGCAATCTCATGGCTATAAATAGACGAACTTGTTTGCTTCATTGCGCATGCGCATTTTTCGTAAACAGTTGATCCCCCAGCAAAAGAGGTGAAAATTATCGTTGTATTACGTGTATTTCTTGATTTTGTTTTTTTTATTTACGTGAATTGTATTATTTTGCCACACACTTGTTGCTATGATGTAGTTCTTTAATTATATTCTTCACTTTAATTGAAAAGCTACGCTGAAATACGAAAAAATATCAAATGTCGGATACTGCTCGCTGTCGGAAACTACTCGCCAACCAGTATTTTTGAAGTATTTGGGCTGTTCGAAAGCTAATTGAAATTTTGTATTTGTTTATTTTTAATGAAAACACAAGTGCTAATGTCATTTTATGTTTGTTATTAGTGTCAAAACATAATTTAAATTCTAAATAGAACTATACTAAACATGCTAAAGTAGCGTGAATTTTTCTAGTGGCAGACGACAACGATATTCAATAGTTATTCGCATGTTTTTTATTGGCCGCAGAAAATCCTGTAAACGCTTGGAACCAGTCTTGCATTTCCTTAGAAACGAGGTTGATTATGACAACGTTGTGCAAGTAGAAAGAATCCCATTGTTGTTGGATATTGGTTTAAATAGACAGTTCATCGTGCAATTTAATCCTCCCAGTTTTTCAAAATGTCTCTTCATTTCAGTGCAAACCAGGTTTGTAGCGTGGTTTTATTACTATTTCGAGGTTTGCGAGTTTGATAATGTCATCGATCCATCATCACTAAATTTAATCTAAATAATCAGGTCATGTCAGTCTCAGATGATGACAGATGTGTCAGTTAAGTCCAAGAAAAGTGTTGATGTCAACAAGTCCATTGCTGATTATGGATTGATAAAAGGCACCAGGCTAGTTCAGTTAGTTTGTCTGACCTGTCATGCCTGGAGGGGGGGGGGGCACCATGACACTGAAAAAGATACTTTAGGCTCAATCAAAGCTCATGAGCTAGTGGGCATTTGAACACTGCTGCCTCCATTTACGGTAAAGTAAACAAAGTGCATCCAACATATGGGACTAGATCCCTAGTATTACTAACTACATGTATCGTGGTGGTATGGGTTGTGGCGCGGTATCAGAAATGGCGCACCTGAGATTAGTGGTCTTTTCTTGAGTTTAAGACCCAAAATGACATACATTTCCAGTATAATTTTGGAAGGATGTATGGTTTTGGTCTGTAATGCAAATAAACAATGTTCAAAGTAAAATTTGGTGCTTTTAGAACTCGAAAGGTATGCTGTACCCATATTTGTTGTTATTTTCTTATGTCACTTTATTCCTCAAATATCGTAATCCCACAAATTTGTAAAATGAAATTTTAACTTCAAATTTTTTTTGTAAAGAGCCCTGGCATCCATGTTAACACCATGTAACATGATTAAAATATCCTACACACTGTCAAACACAGGCAATGGTGTTCAGAAGGATGTAACTTTCTTATTAAGAAAAACTGAAAAAACTAGTCAAAATCTGAAAAAAATATGTTTCGAAAATTTTGTTAATATTAACTGTCATTGATATTTTCGGCATTCCAAAGTCAAGTTGGTGACAGATCAGATTATGCAGATGCCATGAATGATTCTTACATGACAGTAATAGATGATTTAACACTTGTTTGGACATCTTTAAGTTGTCTTGGTGACTCAAAAAGTATAATGGCAATTAGTAACCAGTGCAATTCTGTCTCGATACTAATTATTGATTTATTATCTAAGAAGAAGTATACAAAGTAAGCTAACTATTATATAAAAATGGACTATATAGCCATAAAATAAAATTGGAAACAACAACATCATGAATCCTTTTATTTTTTTACAACTAGGGACCTACAGGATATGTGCGCCATTTCATATCACGCGGACTTGACATAATAAGCTGAGCGTGTCTTTCATTGTAATGGTCATACAGCATGCATTGATGGAATTGACTATTGATATTTAGTGTCAACATGTTCCCATTGAATTGCCCTATCATTGGTCAATCACTTTAATTATGAACGTTTTATATTTATAACAAAATAACGACGTAAACTGTTATATGCGCCATTTCCAATACCACGGGGATACATAGCCAACTGAGCTAGCCAGGCGCCTGCCGTGAGTCAATCTCTATGTTACTACATTCCTTCCCCCTTTTTTTTCATAGGTGGGACCCTATTCCAATAGCTATCCACGCCCTCACCAAGCTTAGAGGCATCTTGGACCGTTTACCACTGCCACCATGGCATGAAAGTAAACAAGTTACAAGAAGGAAAAAGCTAGTGTATTAATTTGTCAATGTTGGAATTGAACTCACAACGCCCTGTATAAGTAGTCTGTAGTCTGCCAGTTGAGCTAGCCGGACCTCTGCCATGACTCAATCTCCATAGTCACTACAACGGCATTGGTATTAATAAAACAAACCAAAGTGCACCTGATGTGAGATTCAAACCCACTACCCCTTAACACTAGAACAGCACTGATTGTACTGACTGAGTTAATCAGACAGTTGAATAACCCCCACATCACTACACTGACATTTGGGCTCAGCCACAGCGGGCCGTCAATCAACCTTGCCACCATTATAGTAAACTATATATATAAAGTGTGTTCTATGTTCAGTTTGAACCCCCAGTAAGTCATCCCCTAAAAATTAGCAACTGAACCAACCAGATGGCTGACTAACATATCGACATAAGTATGTCACATACAGACTAGTTGGCAGATCTCCTCCAGCCTTATTGAACACTATAACAACTTATGAATTTAATCTAGATAATAAAATATGAAATAAAACCTAGTCTAATTCTAAACCATCCCGTTGTTAGATGTGTTGTTTTCCCATTCCCTATATTCTCTGGAATCTGTAAATAAGTCATGTTCTGTTTGCATTATCTTGAATCATTATTAAGCTGCATTTATAAATTTATTTATGATTTTATATAATAATTTATGCATGTATATATTTTCAGTATGACAAAAATTTCCAGCCATGTCTTCTTCAAAACTGGGAGGTTCCTAGGGGATACCGAGAGGTGTGTAAATATTTTATTGATGATTATCTTTACATTGGAATGTTTGCATTTGAACTATTGAATAAGTCAATTGGATAAATTTGCATAAATTTATAAATTTTATTCACTACATGATGTACATGAAGACAGTGTGCAATAAAAATTTAAACATTTGCTATTTAGTTGAGTTAAATCAGGAATTTAATGGTTCAGGCTGTTCGTTAATTCTTCTTCACAACTCTGGTTTTAGCCACAGAGACCCATGGCTTTAATTTATAGTTTAAACAGCAAACGTACAGATGTATAACTTAAAACTACTAAATAATAAAAATGTACGTAGCTCCCTTTTTGTAGAAGAATGATCTGAAGAATAATGAATTGCTATTGTGTAAATATGATTAAATAGAGGATATTTGTTGAGTTTGGTGTAAGATCGTATTTTATTTCACCGAGTGATCACAGAAAATATAATTTTATGTGATCACGAGTGAAATAAAATTGATCTTTCACCAAAAATCAACAAATTTTCTGTTTATTATATGCTTCAATTTCTCTTAAAAGCGTACCGTAATTGGCCTAATTGGAAAAATCACGTTGAAATTGGAACGTCACGACGTGACAATTGTGACGTCAGGATGACGTAACGTACATTTTAATGCCAGGCGTCGTTGACGTTACGTTTCTTTTTCTGAACGATACTGGAACCAGCTTCTAAAACAGTGAAAATAACGAAGTGGTAATTTCACTGTTATTTTCACTGAAAAATCGCCGTAATCCATTGAAAGCAAATAATAAAGCATTTTATTATACTTTGTTGTTAAATAATAATGAAGTTTTGAAGTACAATGTATGTATAAAAGTTCAATCAATATTGAACATTAAATCATGAGTTTTTGACAGCATTTTGTTAAAATTTACTGGCTTCTTGGTAATTCTTTGAATAAAATGTTTGCAGTACTCCAAAATTAATCCTACTTAAAGCACATGATTTTCATTGTATTAATTATTCTGAAAACTTTTTCTCAGAAATCACATTTTGACCACTTTAATTTAAAATGTGAAAGGTACTCATGCAAACAAACAATTTTAAGGCTGGCCTTAGTAAAGCTGGTATATATTATGAATAGAAAATGGTCCGCATGGATTCAAAAAGCATATCATAAGTATATACTTATGTTCTGTTGTAAACTGTATGTATTTTCTTGTCGGATATAATTTATTTATTGACTCACCTTATACAGAATTTGTTTATAATTTAGTGGATGGTCAATAAAGGCATGAGGGATTGTGTAAGTCGGTTTGGATTTCTTTGTGAAGGCTTTTATTTGTCACAATTATCATACCTTGTGTTCTTCTCAACCATTTAACTTGTCAGATGGTGTGAGTTTACATCTAACAAATTTGAAATAATTCCATGATTAACATAATTTATTACATGGTTTTGGTGTATGATGTATTTCTGGAACTGGTTTTGTTTGTATAATGATATTCCTATTTCAGTTCCAAATTATAACTTTTGTAAGAAGAGAACATTTTCTTGAAATACAAATGTAACTTTTTGATTTGATAATTTGATTGAACAGTTATTTAGTAGCCCTGGAGTGGTATTCAATACTTGTCTTATTTAATTGGAGAATAAGGAGAGCCAATCATATCGCCTGTTACTGACCAAGAGTTTAATATGGTGTGATCTGATTGGTTGTCCTTATCCTTATCAGGCCAATCTGTTAAACTGCTACGACTATAGTTGTGAACAAAACCAGTTATACTTTAATCTTTTAATATTTCTACTCAATTTTAAAATAGCTCAAACCCTTATTTAAATTAATTCCTACATATTTCCCACAACATTATAAATTGTTTATAAATATTCACTAATAATTCATTATCTAGTTTTATAACCAACTCATAGTATGGAATATGTGACTATTATGCCTTTGTTTGGCTCTTTCTGCACTGCATGGTGTGTTGCTTGATTTACTAATCGATCTTTAATATTTTCAGCAAATATCACCAAACTCTGCTTATTCTGTATTTTTTATCTTATTTGTTTCTTGACTTAAACTAGGGGTTGGCAAGCATGTATCATCCGCTATACCAGGCTGGGGTACAAAATAGTGTATACACATGTATTATTTAGTGACACTCTTCAGTTCAGCATTTGAATATTATTCTTAATTTTCCTTTTGGTCAGAAAATTGAGTTTAAATAGCTTATTTAATTATGATATTTAGTGTGTTGCCAATATTCAACTTGACCCTTTTCAATTTATTAATAAAAAAACATTATGGACCATTATCCGTGTTTTAAAAATAAACATCCTAAATTAAGCTGTTTAAGGAAATTTAGCCTTTCCCACTTAAAGTAATCAAGAATTTAAGTGCCTAATAAAACTTCAAATGCCATCAAGTATTAAGTGTTGCATTGTTTTTATGATTTTGATTATTTATTTCAACAATTCAATTAATTTCAGGTATTTCAATTTATGAGTATTTATCTAAAACATGGCATTTTGTCTAGCCAAATTTTCTCAGTTTTATACAAAACTTATTTCCATATTGAGAGGAGATTGTTTTAAAAAAAAATGCTGTGTTGCCTGATCGCTCTAAAAAGTCAGGGAAAACTGCTCTATGATCAGGGAAAAGTCAGGGAATTTTGCCTTAGAAAATTTGTGAGAACCCTGAATTAGGGTGCATTTAATTCATTTTGTGTAATAATGCATTACCGTATACAGAGTCAAGTTTGATATTTTGGATATATGATGCACCCATTTTGGCCTAAGCATGATTGCTCACGACTAGGTTAGTTTTCATAATGTTAAACTTCTTCATATATATACATCAGTCATACAAGTTGCAGTTTTTAGAAGTTTATGATATCGTAGTATTAAATGGTTTGCAAAATATCATGAGTTACAAAAATTCATTTTTGATATGTCAAAATTAAAAATGACTAGTAAATAGCAATGACATCTATATTTTTACTGTTTGTTATTTTATTTCAGAGACCAAGAACATTTTCAGGATTTACACAGATTGTTGCAAATGATAAAGGCCATCTTTTGTCAGGTGTTAAACGATCCAGGGAATCGCCATGGGGTACCTTTATTGGAACATGGGATATGCCTTTGAAAATTCCTGGTAATTAGTATTTTGATTATAAAAGGCTCCATTGCTACAGTGCAATTTTATTGACTGGTCAAGTGCATGGTATCTGCACACTCACTATAGTCTAAAGATAAGTCAGTGATGATTACTGTAAAGTCTAAAATGTGCAGCTTCTATGTAAGTATGTAAATTTTGACACTACAAAATATTGGACTATATTTTATTATTAAATACTGTGACTAAAAGATAGAAAACTAAGTATAAGTAAGACATCTAAATGATTGTTAGTCCCCTACCGGTTTTTGACTATAGGTTTGCCCTCCGTCCGTCAGTCAGTCTGTCCGTCAAAAAATCTGGATCCTGACATAACTCAAACAGTTTCCAGGCTAGGTTTATGAAACTTGGTATGTGGATAGGGGGCAATAAGGGGATAATGCACGTCCAAATATATTTAGATTCCGACTAAAATTGTGGTTGCTATGGCAACAGAAAGAGTGAAAATATGCCCAAATCTTGATCCTGCCATAACTCAAACAGTTTCCAAGCTAGGTTTATGAAACTTAATATGTAGATAGGGGTCAATAAGGGGATTATGCACGTCCAAAAATATTTGGTTTCTGACAAAATTTGCTATGGCAACAGAAACATTGAAAATGGCTTCAAACCGGTAGGGGACTTCTGTATTGCTTGCAATTCTTAATTACTTGTTTTATCTGTTTTGTATCACAGAAAGGATGTGTTCAAAAAGGCTTGTCCTTAAATAGCATCATGTAACTGCCTTAGAAAGTAAACACTCTGCATGCAGCACATGTCTTTATATGATGTAGCAGTCATCATCTGTCTGCAGGCATGCAATGATTGGAAGTTTGAATATAGAGACGCAAAAATGTTAACAAATTAAATTTAAAGTTAGTATTGGCGACAGTAAATTGGTTTTTAAGATACAGTATCACTGTGTTCAAGTACAACCATGTGCACCGCTTGATGGCAGTGTGTGTATTTTACTCATTAGATTTGGTTCACATGATTATCGTGAGTTACTTCCCTTGTTATATATTCCCTCTATAAATAATATAGAAAGGGAGGTAACAAATTCGGTCTCGCATGATTATTGTGAGTTACTTTTCTTACTCTATTATAATTCTCTCTATAGAATAATATAGAAAGGGACGTAACAAACTTGGTCTCGCGTGATTATCGTAAGTTACTTTCACTACTCTAGATTCCCTCTACAGAAAGGGAGGCAACAAATTTGGTCTTACATGATTATTGTGAGTTACTTCCCTTGCTCTATATTCCCTCTATAGAATAATATAGAAAGGGACGTAACAAACTTGGTCTCGCGTGATTATCGTAAGTTACTTTCCCTACTCTAGATTCCCTCTATAGAATAATACAGAAAGGGAGGCAACAAATTTGGTCTTACATGATTATTTTATGAGTTACTTCCCTTGCTCTATATTCCCTCTATAGAATAATATAGAAAGGGAGAACCTCATGTTGGTGTAATATAAGGACTGTCATGACTGTGGTCTATTATATTATTTTCACAAATTCTATATTGTAGGTAACAGTATGACAAATTGCACTGCTAGAACTGAGAATGCTGTGTTGAGATTAGAAAGATTGAAAACTGATGGAGATATTGTCCTTGGAGGAAAATTAAAACAATGCAAGGTACATGTATAGTCAAAGCACCTATGGAAATAGTAAACAGATTCACAAATCCAAATTGTGGTAAATGGATCTGCAATATTAACAATGATTCAGTTAATGAACTCCTACAGGGTATCCCTTCCATTACAATCAAACATGGGTATGTGTAGATGATCATTAACATGAATTTTTGGGAGAATTCAATGTTGCATTTATAATATAAGCCTCCAGGAAAATGTTTCACGCTGTCCAAATTACATTACTGAATGTTCCTCTTACTTTAATAGGAGTCTAGGATTTTGTGTCAGTCCGACTCAATATTTGTCAGTCAAGACTGATGGTTTTTGGGGGCTGAGACTGTATCAGCATCAGGTGGGACAGGTCCTGGTAATTAAGGCAACATGTTTATCTGTAAGGTACTCAGGACAGTCTCAATTTGCTAAATTCTCCGGGGATCTGTACATGCACTAGTTTTTACAGCTTGCATTGATGACTATGGCTTTTAACTTTCTGTAAGTACTGTTATAAGAATGGAATTGGATGTACAGATTGTAGATTGGTTTGATGAGTTTGTTTATTATTTTAGATGCCATCACCACTTCTAGTGAAAGCTGACAGAGATGCAGATAAAACTTTGTCACCAAAGAATGCTGTTGGCGCTATCAAGCTCTCTAGTGGAAATGGTGGACGTTCAGGTGCCATGAACCCAGAGCCTATGTCCTCAGTGCAAGTGCCTGCCTCACCTGGTATAAGACCCACTGAAAAACCATGCACACCCAATATTGACTGGCCTAGGCCTGCTTCACAAAGAAGTCGTGCAAATTCTGCCAGTCCAAAAATGGTGGCACAAAAATCTCCGCTACCTGCAATTCAACCTGGCACACCTGCCAAGCCAGAATTTAAATGGCCGTCACCAAGGGCGGAAGAACAAGTTGCAGCTTAGACTTGTGTATTATATTTATTGTTTTTGGTTGAAAATTGTTTTAATATTTGGGAAGGGTTCATTAATGTGGTTCTTGTGGAAATGAGCGAGATGTTGGATGTAATTGTTTGTTAAAAAATAAAATGAGCAAGAAATGTGTTAAAACATTCATGCAATTTGAAGAGAAAAAGATAACTTAATAAAAACATTTATGAAATATTTATCTTTTTTCATTGTTCAATATAGACTTGTAGCATTTAGCTTTAATAATGGGTCTAGGACAGTACAAGTTACTTTTTGTAACATATATTATTATTCTATATATACATGTATTGTAACATAGTTGTTGGATTTTAATCCACACTATCTTCTATTTTGTAATATATATTTATCTCACAACCTTTTCTGTACGATAAATACAAAACACTTTTGATATTTTTATGAACAAGATTTTATAACAAGTTTCTACTGATATTCGTATGTGTTTTGCTTTTAAATTTGACACCTTGAATGGCATGCTATTTTGCCTTGTTTTTTTAGGTTTTATGAAAAATGGCATTTGGCAGGCAAGTAGATCCAGGCATTTATGTTACAAAGGCAGATAACCTTATCTCTTCTATATTGGTCTAGGTGTTTCTCTCTTGGCATTGTTTTTTTTTGGCTAGGCTGTTTAAAACTATAGACTGTTTTTTTCCTATTTTCAATTGCACGATATTAGCCGAGTGTTGTTTGTTGATGTTGTCACGGTAACTGACCTTTTGCTACAACTGAGGAAGTTCCTGTAGCGTGTGATTGCACAGTACCCATTAAATGCATAATACTAGTATCCCATTAACATTCTTATAAGTCACTCATGGCAATAACGACAGTTTATTCTGATGTTTAGTTTTAATAAAATGGCACACATTTATTAACCTACTTGCTCACAGTATTTGATATTAAACTGCCAAAATGTTTCTTAATAATGTTTGAATGTTGGTTCTTTATTGCAAATGTTTCAATAGGTTAATGCATTTTGATTACACATTATATATGCATTCTACTTGAATTCAAGTACATTACATGGTAATTAGTTTTTCTTATGTCACTTCCTACTGAAGTACTGGCTACATATTCATTATTTACTTTTTTTAATAAAATATCTTTTCCAACTTAATAATTCAATGTAATTATATGGACGTTACTTATTTTTAGAATATAACCTACATTATGAGCCAATGAAAACGCCGCATTTTTGCGGTTAAATGAAAATTTAATCATTAAATTTTGTCTCTAAACAGACTTGACGTCATGCGTCGGAGCTAATTTCTATCGGCCAATCAGAATGCAGAATGTTATATTCTAAGTTAGTTAGAACATATTAAGTAAATTTTAAAGACTAACAAGGACTCGCTTCGCTTAGCTCGCTCCGCCCTTTTTAATCATTAAAATTTACTTAATATGTTCTAACTATAACTTAATTGATGAATACATATCATTTTAATGATACGCTGACAACTTTTGTTTAGTCTCAGGATTTAAAAAATCAAAATCAGCTGTTTTATTCCCATAGTCTGAAGGTTGCACAAACTTGTAATGTTCCATGCATAGAAGTATGTTGACATTTTATGCACTTGGTTACTGTTTCTGTAACATGCTTTTAGCCTGCATTGTGTTAATCTGTGATATTGTTCTTTTTTATTATAATTGTATAATATTTAAACTATAACTTTGATAACATGTTTTAGACAACAAGGTCGTGTAAAATCTGTATACCAGTTATAATCAGAGATAGATGTTATTTTAAGTTTGTATTAAATGAATGCACTCCACCTAAATTTTGTAAATTTAAAGCTTGTTAATGACTTGTAACTGATTATGCATCGATCTGTAGCAATTGATATTTACATATATATTCTCTGGTCACCTTACTTTTTGATCATAAGTTTTACATGGAAAGGTAGCATGCTTGCTTTCCTATCATGAAAATGCATCTCTGTTTGATGTTCTAAACCTGTGTATTCAAGTTGACAAAATTGACTGAAACTCAAGTGTTATGGAACAGTTGATGATCTGAATAAAATGCAGTCTCCTGATTGCCCAATTTATACAGACTGTGCTGACTAATTACAGCTGGTCTCACTCAGTCTACAAGCTTGGATTCTCAAGATGAACTTACAAGTCAAGTATGAAAGTAGATGACAACAGCATGGTTTTTCTAGTTATATATTTCCCGGGCTTTATCGTCTTGGTGGAATATTTATTTTCTTTTAGACTAGGAATACTGTATAGCTGTAGCATGTATATCAGAAAATATAAGAAACTCTTCTCTGAATTTGTGGACTTTTCAAATTTTACTTCTCATCATTTGGAAGAAACTAATTAGGCAGACTATAAGGAGTACCTCATGGTGCATTCCATGCTGTGAGGTTTTTGGATTAGCGTTGAGTTAATCTGGTCGAAAGTTTGTTGTCATTTTGTTGCTTTAGTGTTCTATGTTGTTGTACATGTGTTGTTGTTATGTTTATCAATATCACTAATGAGAAATGACGATGAAAAAATGCACTCTATTTTTACACATATTTTATGTATACTTTCTAGTGATTGTTTAATAATCATATGACAGAATAAATTCCTAAATTGATTTTAAAGTCTGTCATGAATTAAAGAAACATTACTCAATGGTCTAGTGTCCAGTGTAGCAAAAGCATGTGACTTTTGGTGTGATTTTGTCCTGCACCCAGTGAAACCGTTAAAAATTTAAGTTTCACAGGGTGCTGGAACAACGGTCAAGCTGCTGAATTTTTTTTGTATTTCATGGAAAGCAAATAAGTTTCCCCTAAGCGTGGCGAATTTTTCATAGAAATCAATGAAGAAGGAAAATACTTATGGCTACTGTAAACCAATTTACTTTCGCGACTCAAAAACTTAATGTTTTAAGCCATTTCGCAGTGACTTAATTTTGCTAAATTCTACCGCTCGCGAACTCCGTGAAAGTAAATCACGCGAAATAATTTCTAGGTTAACAGTATTTTTCGTTTTCCTATGTTTACAAATTTCGCCCTGGAACTGTAGCCAAAAGTCACGAGACAAGATATTGCTACACTGGTGTCCGCTCAGAAATGGTAGTTGCTGGTTCCATCCCAGGCTTCCACTTTCATTTGTGCTCATTACATGCAAGTTTTATTAAATTCTTCGACAAAAACAATGACACTCCGTGAAACCTCATATCATATTATATTGTCCTCTGGTTAAATAAAACTTGTGTGTAATGAGCACTCGTGCAAGATTCTCTATATCCCATCCACAAACTTATCATGTTCATTAGGGCATTCATGTGGTTTGCCCAAAAACATGTATTTTTTTATTTTTGTGACGATACACAGGGCCAAATTAAGCCATATGAAGTTTAATGCCTGTAGCACAATTGCTTTTCAAGTTATGGACGACTCAAGCCAAATTTAATTATTCCAAGGGCAATAACTCTGGTCGGATCCAAATGAAAATACATAGGTGCACAACCACATTTCTAGACTAATATTCCCATTAAGTTTGAAGACTGCAGCACAATTGCTTTTCAGGTTGCGGACGACACAAATCGAATTTCTTCATTCCAAAGGGCAATAAACTCTGCTTATACAGGTCGGATCCGAATAAAACACAGCCTTCAGGCACAGAAAGACGGACAATAAACATGCTCCCAAATATTTGATTGGGGCATAAAAAAAAATGATACAGGATCAATCAAGCATTTTGTCACACTTTATTTCAATACCAACAATCTGACAGAAACAGTTTTCTGAAACAGCTGTATTTACAACAGACTGAAAGTTACATGAATTATGTTCTCACATAAATAGCACACAAGATGATGATGTTCCATGTGTTCATCAATCACAAGTGTTCTCTTAATCTGAAGTCTATAATCTTAGGCCGGAGTTTTTTAAATTTTTGTTATTCAGACTTTGGTGAGTGAAATGTCCGCAGGAGGAAAAAAAATAAAACTCCCAAAATAAAGCTACCATGCTGTTGATGATGGACTAGTCAATGATGGCCTGACATGAAAATGACAAAAAAATTGGGCAGGAGGGTCTGAGTAACGAAAAATCAAAGAACTCTGGCCTTACTGTAGACTGACAACTGATTACAGTATAGCACAAACATATTAACTTGGTCCTCGAATGTATTGATTTGTTGTCTGTAATTTCGGCCTTTGTTTTTCGAGCAGAGAGGATTAATAATATGCACAGTTGTACTATTAACACTAATCTCAGGCAAGGCTCAACTTTCTTGCAGATATTGATATATCCCTCACAAGAGATTTTTAATATATTCATGCATACAACTCTAGGACCAGGTTAATTTATTCGGACTGTATGAAGGTGACAAACAAATGAACAAATCTTACCAACATTTTATCAACCCATATTCTTAATTTACAAATAAGGTTATTTAACACCTTTATAGCATATATTCCTATATAAGTCATTCAACCCATTACACCATAGATCCCTGGCCCCAATTCCATGAAAAAACTTAAGTTATTGCTCAGCTATTGATCCATTTCCCTACAGTATTCTCAGGTTAGCTCTTAACTCTGGGTATTTGAAAATAATTCGGCAATCTGGACTGATCTTCCCGAAAGATCTCAATTTGAGCTAATTAAATCTCATCTCTCATATAACTATCATCATTTATCTTTGAAGTAATTTCCATCCATGGGAGGCTGGTCTCATAATTGGCATTAAAACGGACACATTATTCAGAGTGTATTACAGTATAATGCCAAGATCACAAACTTCTGACGTATATAAAATACAGACTCTTGATTTCAGCAATATCTCAATTTGAGCCTAGATTTTTACTCGAGATCTTTTGGGAGATCGGGGCCTGGTCAATGCATGGAAACACATCTCTATGAAGATGGGGAAGAGATACCAAAACATGTATCATTATCCATGTAGTGAAGGGTTGAACTTGTAAGACATTAGAGAGGTTGGGAAAGGCAACGTGTAAACTGCACATCTATGTGAGTACTATTTTTGGGCATTCCGCCATCCAGGTATGTGTAGTTCTTAAAAGTTACAGACGATAATATAATGTGTACTGTGTCACACAGGTTTATGTATGCACGGGAAACCCAAGATTTCATCGCCTATGGTCTCATTGAGTCTATATAAACACTCATTAACAATTCACGAAGAAATCATTTAACAACTGCCATGTAGTCGTACACATTCGCCATAGCAACCTCTCTATTATCTCAGTAAAGGACATGTTACACTCTTGTAACAATACAATAATTGCTTATTCCTTATTAAAGGTAATGTTACACTGATATAAACTTGAGTTTTACTCCAATTGTCTGTACATATATTACAAAAATAGCTGTAGCATCTTAACAACAACAAATTGTGTCATACAACAAAATCAGACATAGAAGGCTGCTTCGCCATAATGATTATTCATTTGTCATTTTTGGAACAGAAACAACCAATACAAGAGATGTTTGTAAAACACGTAACCGGCATGCCCCCATGGCAGCCAAATAATCGAAAATAACAAAGATCACAGTGACCTTTACCTTTGACCTCAAAATCAATAGGGGTCATCTACTATTGATGACCAACCTTTATATAAGGTTTGAAGATCCTAGGGTAAAGCTTTCTTGAGTTATTGAATGGAAACCATTTGGTCTACCGACTGACCAACTGACAAGTGCAAAGTAATATACTCCCTCGTCAAAGATGGGGGGCATACAAACTCTTGAAGTTTGTGGCAGGTTGACAATTACTGTTTGGTAAATAACTACACAATCAGATACTGTTGCAAAGCCTATAATCATAATTTCGTCATCTGAAGTATATTTGACCATCGTGATTTAAGAATAAATGCGAAAATACAAGAAAACAGTATAACAAAAGCGTGGCTTTGTGAAGATGTCTGATTTCACAGTTCATAATGATGCCCAAAAAAATATTTTAAGCAGTTTCAAAACATTAAACTACAGACTTTCAGTCGTATACATTCGTGGATAGATAAACAAGACAAAATGTCTGTTAATTTGAATGCATACTGCGTTATTATACAAACTTTAATTTTCAAATAGTTAATTTCAAATCATCAATTAAAACAAGGAGTTATGTATGTTTTATAGCATACTTGCATACATTTATGAGATCAATGCATTCATATCACCAGTTCATTCACAATATTTAAATGGTTAAATAAGAAAAATGGTTATAGATATATTTTGTGTATATATTTGTTTGTAAATATGTTATAACAATGTACATGTTGTACAAGTTATTAAAGAATCAGTTTTGTTCTGTTTAACATGCAGATAAAAGCAGAGAAGAATAATGGAAGAATGCATAATTCTATGATATACAGCAATTTTCATTTCAGTGATTTTTATTTGGGAAACAAAATATAATTCAATAACATAACCACAATAATAAAGAAGCATGAAGGGTGGTATTGAAACAAGTCCGTCTTGTTACCAGTTACCAATATCCTTTCATTTTCGTGCAATTATATTTTCAAGAAAAGTTAATCAAAGTTCTTGAATTTCAAACAAATAACATAATTTGTTAGTCTTTTTCATTGTTAGCTCACCCATGCATTATTTTGTCATCATGTAAGAGAATAGTTAGTTCCACTGTAAATCAAGAAATATTTGCGATTTAAGTTGTAAAGTGGTAACAAGAGGGCCCAAAGGGCCCTAGGTCGCTCACCTGTTGTACTTGTTCATGTACACCCCTATGGTGATCCTACACATTTTCTGAATAAAATTTAAGGAAATGCAGCCTCTATTGCAAGTTTTTTTTGTATGATTTGACCATGTGACCTAGCGTTTGACCCCAGATGACTTAATTAATATCAAACTTAACCTAGATTGTGTTGAGATGATTATTAGGACCAAATTTCATAAAGATTAAGTGGAAATTGTAACCTCTGGTGACTACACGGGGTTTTTCTTTGATCTGACCCATAATTTAAACAAAATATTTCCTCCATATAACTGTACAAATACATGCTATAAAGACAGAACAATACCTGAACACTTAAAAAAATAATTATGGTTCCAGTGGGGTTTGAACCCACGACCCTCAGGAAAATGTCAATTGACATTGTGACCTTGTTTTTGACGCCAGATGACCCAAAATCGAACTTGGCCTAGATTTTGTTGACAGGATCATTGTGACAAAGTTTCATAAAGATTAGGTTGAAATTGTAACCTCTGGTGACTGACTACACAAGGTTTTTCTATGATTTGACCTATATTTTAAACAAAATATTTTGGAATATATTTCCTCCATATAACTGTACAAATACATGCTATAAAGACAAAACAATACCTAAACACTTAAAAAAAAAAAAAAAAAAAAAATTATGGTTCCAGTGGGGGTTGAACCCTCGACCATCAGGAAAATGTACAAATAAATGCTTTACAGACAAAACAATACCTAAACACTCAAAAAAAAAAAAAAAAAAAATTATGGTTCCAGTGGGGGTTGAACCCACGACCATCAGGAAAATGTGAAAATAAATGCTTTACAGACAAAACAATACCTAAACACTCAAAAAAAAAAAAAATAAAAAAATAAAAATTATGGTTCCAGTGGGGTTTGAACCCATGACCCTCAGGATAATATCTACGCTCCCTAAAGCGCTTTGATTTCCACTTAACCATTACAATTCACACCCTGCTTTAAATACTAGAATATTTTGATATTTGACCTTTACAAAACTGCTGTGAACCCTGATACACATTTTCATTGGTTGATGAAAGTTTACTTGTATGTATAGAGCATAGAGAGTTACAGCAGAGTTTAGTGACCATGAAGACTACATGTTGAAAGGTTTAAAACAAGGTTTTTCTATAATTTGACCTAGTGAGCTAGTTTTTGACCTCAGATGACCCAATATCGAACTTGACCTAGATTTTGTTGAGATGATCATTGTGACCAAGTTTCATAAAGATTAGGCCAAAATTGTGACCTCTAGAGAGGACACAACCCAATTGTTGACGGACGGACGGACAGACGGACGGACGGACGGACGACGGACGAAGTGTGATCACAAAAGCTCACTCTGTCACTTTGTGACAGGTGAGCTAAAAACATTGATAATGGACATTGTTGGAAACTTAAAAACGTGAACATTTGTAGTCGCGAATATGCCGATATGGCGATCAGCAAAACGCGAAAATTATTATTCGTGAAGGTAAATTGGTTTACAGTATTGAAAAGCATTTGCTCTATAGTCTTAACTCTGTGAAAGGCAGATAGCTTGGAAACAATGTCATGGTGGACAAACACAGAAAACTGCAACAGTGAATCAAGCGTCAGACAAGAGTAATTTAATGCATCGAAGAATTCAATGTTAAGCGGAGGCAAAGAAATGACTAGTAACAAATGGATACGAGGCAGATAGTATTACATTAATTTACAACACACCGGAAAGGAAGAATGATCTAGGGTCGCAGAAAATATCTTTTACTTAAGCATATCAGATGTCATGCAAATATAATACCAACAAACATGAAGTACTGATGATATTAAATCATTCAAACAGAACAGAAACTGCAAATATTGAACCAATATACAACAGCATAAGGTCATATACATTTATTGTACATAAAATTGTTAACAGTGCAAGTTTTCCCACATTTTGAGGAAGAAGAAAATAGCGCGTCTCTGACATATCATATCAGGCAACAACAATACTTATACACAGTAGACCCCAACAACTAGGATCAGGGTCAAGGTTTTGGGGTCAATAGGGCAATTTTAATTAAATCACATTTAGTTTTCATTTACAAGGTTCTGCAAAATTTAATCAAATAACAGATCATGATCCAAATCGTACATGACTTCACACACATGAGAACGGGGTGACTATGGGGACACAGGGTGACTATGGGGACACAGGGTGACTATAGTGATATGGTTTTGGTATCCTTGTGTTCCCAGACAATACATGTCTGATGATGCTTTGTGTGTGGACGTGAATGGGTTTTGGAGGCAGTAATGACAGATAATCTTCTAACAATCTATGTATGAAAGATGATTTGCTATGATGATCATGGTATCCAGTATGAGATTATAGCACTGGAAGCGCAACACAGATATAACAAGCTGAACATGCAAGAAATGCATTTGTGCAATCTACTACAAGATTCAAATGGGGCTTCAGTTTCAAGAAAATATACATATATGGACAAGTAACAGGTAGATATAGCTATTGTAATAAAACTGAAATTTGAAACAAGAAAACAACAATATATTGTAGAAATATGGCATATTTATGAAGGAGCACATGAGATAGCGTCTCTTGGAGTGCCATCATTGTCCGAGTCTTCATCAGTCATCAAATCTTCTTCACTGAGAGTATCCGAACTATCCACATCAGGTACATGTTCACCTCGTGCAGCACGAGCTTCACGGGCTCTCTGTCTCCGTCCACGACGTAGATGATGCATTATAAACCATAGCATTGATCCATCGATCATTCCACCGTCACCTGAACGTTCCTCCTCCCTCTCGCGTGCATTACGCTTCATCAACTGAATTATATAAATATGTTTGTGTTGTTAATGGTTGAATAGCATTATGACATATATTATTTTAAAATAAGTTGTAGTTATTTAATAAAACAATTTATGAACAAGTTAATATGAAGCAATGTACATTAAACTAGCCATTGACTGCTTTCCGCAGTATTTATTTTGCATATTAAAATAAAAAACTTCAAATTCGGTAGAGTAATGCTATCATAATAGAAATTAAATGTTATTTGGCAGTCACTGTAATTAAACACTAAAAAGCTTACAGAATATTGATGTAATGCAGCATCTGTACTGTATTCAGACACTTAGCCACCCCAGTGCTAAACAGATTACTGGAAGTAGGATTATAAAGATAATGTACAGGGGTTACGTCAGGAGTAGAGGTTTTGACCTGTAAAATTTCCAAAAAGCCTCATTTTGACCCTCAAGAGTTTGGTTTGAATGGTCATTTTCTCTTAAAATCATGGGTATTTATAAACTTAATCAAAAGTATCAAAATGACCCTTCAGATTCAGAAGCTAGAGGAAACCCCCTGATGTATAAAGAATCACCTTCTTAAGTCCTTTCAGTGTTGTTGGATTTTCAGCAGTTGGAGACCAAATCTTGACATCATGATCTAAACCACTGGTTGCAAGAATGGGAGCCGATGGGTGTGGCTCTAAGACATTGATCTGTAAATGCATCAATGGAAAAAATATATAAAGCAACATATAACATAGGTGACAGTATCAAGTTTCACAGTTTGAGTAATATGTTTTATACATGTATAAAACATATAGCAACATATAACATAG
This sequence comes from Spisula solida, assembly GCA_947247005.1. Lineage (NCBI taxonomy): Eukaryota > Metazoa > Mollusca > Bivalvia > Venerida > Mactridae > Spisula > Spisula solida. The sequence goes on along the minus strand of OX365947.1, from coordinate 33,555,411 downwards.
GTGACAGTATCAAGTTTCACAGTTTGAGTAATATGTTTTATACATGTATAAAACATATAGCAACATATAACATAGGTGACAGTATCAAGTTTCACAGTTTGAGTAATATGTTTTATACATGTATAAAACATATAGCAACATATAACATAGGTGACAGTATCAAGTTTCACAGTTTGAGTAATATGTTTTATACATGTATAAAACATATAGCAACATATAACATAGGTGACAGTATCAAGTTTCACAGTTTGAGTAATATGTTTTATACATGTATATAACATATAGCAACATATAACATAGGTGACAGTATCAAGTTTCACAGTTTGAGTAATATGTTTTATACATGTATATAACATATAGCAACATATAACATAGGTGACAGTATCAAGTTTCACAGTTTGAGTAATATGTTTTATACATGTATATAACATATAGCAACATATAACATAGGTGACAGTATCAAGTTTCACAGTTTGAGTAATATGTTTTATACATGTATATAACATATAGCAACATATAACATAGGTGACAGTATCAAGTTTCACAGTTTGAGTAATATGTTTTATACATGTAGATCTCTGTATTATACTTAAAGTTTAACGATTACGGTCACCTGTGACATACACATAGAATAAATAAACAAGACTGCGTTCACTAAACGCTTATGCCCCCTGTGGAAGCCTTGTCCATCAATAAGTCTAAGTCCAAAATTAGGTCAAGGTGAAGGTCAAAATGGGGTTAGGTGGTACAGGCGTGTGGAGAGTGTTCATACACAACATCCATGCAAGTATGAAAGCTTTGTAGCAAGCCATATTAATGCTAGAAGAAACGGTCAATTTGGGTTAACCAGGACGGACGGACGAACGGACGAACGGACGGACGGACGGACAGGTGAATCACTATATGCCTCCCCATCTATCGATAGGGGGGCATAAAAATATCCTTTTGAGGTTCAATTGAACTTGAGTTTGAATTCTATGAGCAAGAAAAATGGTGCAGGGATCAACTAATTCAGAGATTTTCACTTATTCCTGGACCTCTTGGAATCCAGTGACTGACCCAGGTCTTAATTTCCTGGACTATCAACATGACTTTGTAATACCTTCACTAATACAAATTAATACTGTTGGGTTCCAAATTTAAAAATGTAATAATAAATGATGGTAAAATCTTCACGGTAATTGTTCCTTTGTAATCAAAAACGTTGATTTTTCACAGAGGAAAGTTTACTTTTACAAGAACAGTTCATGACACCAACAAGATTGGTTTCCGATGTGGCATGCCACAAATATTCAATTGCTGTAACAATTTGATCCTTGACTATTTGAAGTAATGTACTGATAAAATATTGATCTTCTCTTAAGTCAGAGATCATTAGCCAGTCTAGCAGGGAAAAACCAAACAAATGACCATGTACCTATGACTGTTTCAGTCAAAGTCAAATGCAATCAAACAACAACAACAACAACAACAGTAACTCACCACTCCGCCCTCATCACCTTCCATGAATTGTACAATGTTTTCAGTCGGCTTATCCCACAGGAAAATATGGCCACAATCACTGCCACTGACAATAAATTCACTCTCCGGACCGTAGAAATTGACACCTTTAACTGTCTGATTGTTTCTATGTCCCCGATATCTATGTATGTAGTCAGCACTGTCAGAGTGTAAGTTACTGAACAGATATATATCCTCATCATTGTAAGTACCAAGTATTTCTGTAGATAGAAACTCCCCATTACAATAAATACAGATATGCAGAAGGCCTCTTCCAAGGATTTTTAAAATGGGAATTTTCAAGGCAATATTTTGAATGCAAATTAAGAACTTTTCCAAGGATTTTTATAGGAATCATTAAAAGGGTACTTTCAAGGCAATATTTTGAATGCAAATTAAGAACTTTTCCAAGGAATTTTAAAGGAACCATTAAAAAGGGTACTTTCAATGCAATATTTTGAATGCAAATCAAGGACTTTTCCAAGGATTTTTAAAGGAACCATTATAAAGGGTACTTTCAAGGCAATATTTTGAATGCAAATCAAGGACTTTTCCAAGGATTTTTAAAGGAACCATTAAAAAGGGTACTTTCAAGGCAATATTTTGAATGCAAATCAAGGACTTTTCCAGGGATTTTTAAAGGAACCATTAAAAAGGGTACTTTCAAGGCAATATTTTGATACTTTGTGTAAGTAGAATACTGAGGTTTACATAATATGCAAAATGTATACATGTTTACTGGGAGACATAAGTTACATATATGATAAGCTTACCCGTTCCATTATAATTGTAACAAGCACATGTTACATTAGCTTTAATATTCTCCTTGTCTGTGTCAACCTGCAAATCAACAAATCAACCATCAATACAGGGACAATTTAACTCTAAACTTTTAACATGCTGTAAAATCAGACTTTTTGTGAGTATTACATCCAGGGGATTTTGGTACATAATTTAAATATTAACTTTGGAAGTATTTTATTTGCTAATAATACAATTTCATGTGATCGTGAAATTTAGAACTGTCAAGGAAAAATTGTTACTATAATGTTTTCCTGAGGTCATTTAATAATGCTGATTTGATATAATAGTCAAGCTTATGATGTAAATCAACAAAATGTTCTTGTAACACTAATATTAACAAGAGCTTTTGTCATTCGGCAGACTTAATATAACCGATGCCCCGGTAAATGCAAATCTGCATCTTATAGCACCTCACCAGAAATTGGTGGCTTAGTATGAAGCAATGCTTATAGTCGAGACAAATCTATACTTGGTTTTCTCTGATATGTTTGTGAGATGATGGACAGATAGTGCTGTACTTACTATATGATGAGGAGCGTATTTCTTCAGTAGACCATCATTTACTTCCTGTAAAGAAAATATATACAAATCTACATTCATGTAACATAATAATACTCCATTACTGAGAATGGTGTTACAGTCATGTCTCAATACAGCGATGCCGTTTGTTCCCATGCAAAATGTTGTTGTAACTAATATGTCAGTATACTGAATTAATACAACAAAAATGTTTTAAAACATTTGTCCCTATAAAATGATGTCAGTATATGAACTTGTCAGTATATCGGGTGTTGCTATATTGAGACCTGTCTGTATTTATGATGGATGTACATGGACTGAACTACTGTTTAAGGTACTCAAATAAACTAAAATACAATATATTAAATTTACCAAATTTCAGCAAGGTTTCCATAAATCAAGCACATTCAAATTGCTAGGTTTTTTCTTCTTCAAATAATGGGCAAGGAGATGTAGTGAGCACAATATAAATATTCTATTTTCATATTAATACAGTACCTATATAGATCAGTGGACAATGGAGTTAATACCCACATTCGCACAAAAAACTGAAAATGGTAAGGACAATCAAACTACAGAGCATGTGCTTCAACACTGTAAATGACACAATCAGGAGAGACCAGAAACGTGGACAACTGAGACAGCATTTTTTCAGAAACTACATGGTGGTGTGGAGGACCTCAGGCCGACAACGTAGTTCATCCTTTAAATTGACTGTGTAAAAGCAAACGAGAAGAAGAAAGAAGAATATGGAAAAGGGTTAATATCTAATGTAACAGTTAAATTCTTTTCAAAAGAGATGATTGTAAGACCTTGACCTTTGACCTACTGACCTCAAAATCAATAGGGGTCATCTACCGTTGTTGACCAACCTCCAAGTAAAGCTTGAAGATCCTGGGGCAAGAATTTTTGAGTAATCCAATGGAATCCATTTGAATAGTCAGAAATGGTAAACATGTGCAATTTTTTTAGCAATATACCCCTCATCAAAGATGGGGGGGGGGGGCATAAAAATATATTTAATGTTACCTCATTGATTTTTCTCTTGTCGTAAACACGGATGAAATGATCTCGTCCACCCAAGCAGAACTCATTGGAATTGACTGGGTTGGAATGAATGGAATAAATGGAGACTTTCTTATCCTTCTCTTTGGTGGTCACAAGCCTGTATTAGTATAACCATTGCTGATGTAGATAATATACATCAGAGAATATACACAGTATGTATCCCTATATACCGCTTCTCAGTTCGTAAAATAATTGTTCTGTTTTCGTATGGCTCTGACAAAACAGAAAACCAATGTAACGATGTCGTGTATCCTGAACTTGGTCAGAGCGTTAAATAAGTTTTTAGTTCCGTCAGAGCCATATGAAAACAGTATGCTTCGCTGACGGAACTGAAAAGCGGTATATCAAGATATATACTGTGATATATTAACCCAGTAAATAATATTGACCGTGCATGGACTCCAAGATTTCAATTCCTTAATCAATCATGTAACTGTTGACATCAAACAAAGAGATCATAAAATTATCAATGTAACTCCCCATTTGTATTAGACATACAATTAGTGAAAACAAAGGGCAATAACTCCATAAATATTCATCTGCTCAGAACATGCTGCTGACATACACAACTAGGCTTGGTATAATTATTAAGTCTTGTGAAGTTTCATTGAAATCCAACCAGTGGTTACAGACAAATAGGGGCAGACAAGTTTTGTCACCGTATATTGCCCCATACACTTTGTATCTGATAGTGAAACATTACAACATGCACTAACCTGTTAGCCTTATCTTGTCGTACGTCTATCTCAAACGTGACAGCATCTTCACCAGCACTTAACAACAGATGGGGAGAATCCATCTCCAAGGCAAGCTGAAGTACAATGTATGTATATTGTATGCATAATTCATACAGAACTTCCTTTAAATATCCAAGTACTTTTCAATGACTTATCAACACATTTCATACATTTTTAAGGACTAAAATTAACTTTGTTGTGGCAAAAATGCAATAAGTGTCTTAAAATAAAATAATGATAGAGAAGCTTGAAGAATCAGATCCTCAATGTCACCATGATGATTTTCACCTGTAGCTGTTCCGAAAAATACAACTCTAGTCAACATTCAATCAATTTTCATTAACTTTTTTTTTATTTCCCATTAGCATCAAACTACATGTTTGTAATTTTAAGCCAATTTACCAATTATTGACTTATTTTTTAAATTTACACACTCTTCATTAACTTGTGGCAGTTTCAAATTCAAGTACTTTTCTAGACCTGTGCAAACCTTGGTACAATCACTCCATAAAAAATATCAGTAAATTCAAGTAAGTATCATTGAACATGAACACTGACAATAAGAATATCTCCTTGCAACAACGAAGCATTTCATTAGATATCATTGAATCACATGATTCCCATAGGGCCTGTCTTCCTAGTCAATTTCACCCACAAAAAATCATCTCTAACTTATAAAATGTTTTAAACAGTTTTAACATACCTTATGAGCAGCGCCTTTGTGCTGGGCTATTTTCTTGGTAGCTTTGCATATCCCTGTGGATGATAGATCGGCCAACCGTACCTGACCATCTCTGGCACAACTAACAACATGACAGTCACCACTAAATGGCATAAACTTGGCCTGAAAAATCAAATATAGTTATCAGTTGACCTAAACATTCAGTTTACCTGGAATTAATAATCAACCAATACTAACTGGTTCTTTCGCAAACGACTTCTCCACATACGGAGAACATGACTGACATGATGATTACATGTATATGTGCAATGTCATGGAAGAAAAGAGGTCCAACCTTGAACTCTATAGTAACAAGTTAGAGCTCTATGATCTATCAACTGTGTACCATATATTGAAAAGTGATATAACTGTCAAATATGTAATCCACAATAAATAAAGTCGTAATTATCAACTATGCTTTACAAACGGCCTGTAAGTTTATACCATGAAATGGAAGGGGATTTTGAAAGAAAGAAACTTCGACCCCTTAACTTTTCTGAAAAGTCACATATTCACCAGCAGAATTCTGTCTGGATAGTTATGTTTTCTTGAATCAAAGGTAACATATATATACAATATTCAGAACAAAAATACCAAAAACAAATTTCGAGCCCTTGATTTCAGCACCTAAAATGGCCTATATTTGAAAACCTTTAGTACAGATCCTACGTTTCAAACTTCCTACTATTACATGCATGCTAGGATTTACCCCCAGAACAAGATTCAGTGTTATACATGTACCTGAAACACGTTACTTCTATGTCCACTGTCGAAGATAAGAGCAGGACGGTTTTGTATCCAATTCCATATCACAATATTCAAATCATCTGAACCACTGGCAAGCAATGTTCCTAAAATGTAAATAGATCATAAATTACTAAAAAATAACTAGATAGAGTAGTTGTCTAGCTCGGCCATGGTCATTCAAAAATGTTGTATACTGCGGATTACTGGCCAGATCATAATGTGACAAATACTGTCCAGAGCAAAAGGTGATCAATATTGGAACAAGAAGTGTTCCTTTAATTCTATGAGTTCACTTCTTAAAATATTAACACAATTGGTGGTTGAGTGCTGCCTTCCCTGTCCGACTTAATATTATCTATTTTTTAAAAAGGTTTAATATTCTATCGTAATCTGGAAAGGTCACCAGTATTGGGGTTTCATTAAGTGTGTACAATTTAAATTACACATTTCACACTTTTTTGTATTACGTATCATTCTACACACTAGCATATAGGACTATGTCCAGGTAAGCCACTGAAGCTATTGAAGACCACCATGCAGCCTAAATATTTTTATAATTAAACCTATATTGTTTGGTCATATTACGACATGATTTGTAACTTAGTCTATTAGAAGAGCATGTACATGTAATCATTCATACGTACCTGTCCTATTAAAGTGAAGTGCATTTACACATCCTTCATGGTGATTCATTTTGAACTGTAGTTGAAACCTCTGTACCATCTGTAAACTACCTTGAATTCTTTTCCTAAAATATCCGGAATCCTTTTTAGCAGAAAAACCAAATTCTCGACGTCGAAGATCAGTGACAGCTCTCCACTTGTGTTTGGGAGGACCAAACTGACTCACAATAGGTGGAACGTCATCTGGTTCCGAATCAGAAGACTCACGTTTGGCATTAGTTGAGAAGTGACTGTCATCACTAGAGTCAGAACTTAAATCCGAAACCTCAACATTATTGTGAATATTATTTTCATTTATACCAGAATGTCTTAATAATATTGGTGAACCACTGTTCAACTCGCTAGAAACGTCTTCAGTATCTTTGTTCTCATAATCCGTATCATCACTCTCATCGTCACTATCACTTTCAGGTTTACGTTTCCTATAACGTCTACGTCCTCTTGCTGAGACACCTGATTCCTTGTCACTACTAGTACTGTCGTCAGATTCAGAATCATAATCAACTAACTTTTTAACATGACTTCTAGACTTCACTGTTTTTCGTACAAATTTACCAAAGTCGTCATCATTGTCATCATTATTTTCAATATCACAATGTGAAGAATTGCAGCTATTATCACTTTTACCTGCCACAGATTGAATACTACTTGCGATGTTTTCACTGGAGTCCATTTTCTCAGTATTAACTTCATCACTATCTCCTTTAGTGTCTTTAATATCATTATCCTTCAATACACCGTTGTCTTCATATTTATTGTTTTTAAAAAATTCAACATTGCTGCCTTTTTTATGCGTATCTTCGACACCATTTACGTTATCAGTGTCAATGCTAAGCTCGAACTTAACGTCACCAACAGCACATGTTCCTCCATCCAAACTTTCACAAATACTTTCACTGAAATCATCATCACTATTCTCCTTGGTTAAACACAAGCTTGGAGACTTCTCAGAATAAATCCCACTATCATCTTTTTTCAGCCCCCCACCGAGGGATGTAGTGGTATCTGACTGGGAGGAATCTGAAGTTTTTAAAGAAGTGCGTACAGTTGGTGTCATCTGAAGTTCCGACTCGATACCTTCTATAGAACTATCCACTTTTCCTGGAGGGGAGTTATCATCCATGCTAAAACATGAAATATCATCAACATATCCAGACTCATCTTTGTCAGGTGCGCTCACTAAATGTTGCTTTTGATTATTCTGACTTGACTTCAATTCACTTTCTTCCATGATTGATCTTGTGTCTTATTGTTACCCAGTGAGAATAATTCGTCTAACCTACCAAATACAAACAAAACACTGTCACAGTGCAATATGTGAATGTACACAAGAAAGAAATAATTACTGTTAAGTACATGAGAAAGGTCAATTTAACTTGCACATCTAAGATTAAAAGGGGAATAACTGCAATTCAAATTATAATCATTATTGGTTGAGTTATTACACTTGACCAGCACTGTTGACTAATGATGGAAACTAAAGTTATCAAGTTTTTCAAGTTTCAACCATGCATGATCATTGATACTAGTATTTGAGAAATGGTCTGAATGTTACTTGCACCCAAAACTTTAACAAGAAAAGTCTAAGTTAAAAAGGGGCATAACTCCAACTAAATAAAAATCAAAATGGAGTAATTGCATAAGTGTGTTTGTTTAAATGGTCAAAATAATTACATGAGAAGCACGCATAATCATGTACATGCAGTAGTGTGTATGGGATTTAATTACTTATTGATAGGGGAGACACTTGTGTAGGCAACAGTTACTGGCTAGCTCAGTGGGTAGAGCATTCACCATGTTAGCAAAGGGTCCCGGGTTTGAGTCCCTTGTGCTGGTAACACATTTTTTTACCCTGTAGCATTTGGCGCTTAACTTAAATGAACCACTACACCCCCAGAATGTTCAAAAGAGGTTCTGTTAACTCCAGGAATTTGAGGATGAATTCTTCTAAGAAGGGGTGTATGTAGTATATGTATAGGATTTAATAACTAATAGGGGAGAAACTCATGAAGACAGCTGCTTAGCTCAGTCAGTAGAGCATTTGCTTTGTTAGCAAAGAGTCCTGGGTTCAAACCCCAGTCAATTTGCACATTTTTCTCTCTCGTATACAATAATTGTTTTCCTCAATGTATGAAATTTTAAACATGGAAATATCATTTGAGACTCCCCCCCCCCTTCCTCTACCAGCCATGTACTGTTTGCTAGGGCTACTTCATTTGCCATCAACAGTGATCAAGTATGGCATGTACGTGTCATATGTAAATTGCCAATGAAATGAATTGGCTATAACATCTAAATATAACATATTGGTAAGCAGTTTGTGGCTCTCTATCAAGCGACTAGCCATGTGTGGACCAGCCTGTCAACGCGGTTTAAACCAGGACAAACAACCATTTCACGGGTTCAACTCAGCGTGGACCAGGGAAGCCAAGGAAGTAGACCCTAAAATAATTAGAAGAGGAAAAAGTGCAAATAACATCGGACTTGAACCCATTAACCCAGTATACTAGTCTGTAGCTCTTCTAACTGAGCTAGATTGCACAACCATAACAGCCGCTTTTGTACCCCCCCCCCCCCCCCCCAGTGCAAGGGATTCCCAGGCCAAGTTTCTTACAAATTTGTTTTGCAACAGTTGCAACACAGCTTACACATTTGTCAAGAACCCAAATACTGTTTAAACAATAGCAGTTAAGTTTAGTGTTCCCTCACACTCAGTGAAAGCATGTGACACGCTGTAGCAGACATGTATTCTCTAAATGCGTGTTTGTCTACGAACCCGGACGGGCAGACTGGAGGGTCAGAGTGCTGCAGTGGTAAACTCAAACTGTGCAGTTCCGATGAACATGTGTCTGTTTTTTAAGTTCAAAACAGTGAAACCAAACGAAAACGGACACATGCAGATGAGTAGAAAGAGTTGACAAACTTGTAACACGGGTGCTATTTCTTTGTTATTATTTTCTCAGATTCTGACATATTTTCATCCTCGTCCGACCATAGACCATTCTGATTGGATAAAAAAATGTCAAATAAAACAACGTTTAATAAATAGTCCGTCGTATTTTTATTGCAATGATTATAATCGATGTTAAATATTGATGATATATTAAATGAATATTCTTAAAATATTATAAAAATAAATATTTTGCAAGAAGTCTCGCAACCAAAAAGTTTTATTTATAACCCAACACGGTACCGTTTCACAATAACCGGAGTGGTTACTTCCCCTTATAATACTGTTCACTGTCCCCTACTTACGTACTGGCCCCCTTCACATCGGAAATCGATTACAACATCAACCATTTCTAGGTAGAATAACCGGGGATTGGTAAAGTGTGACAAAAAGAAAACGAAATCGCCTATTGTTTGTATAATTGATCGTCGAACTGTGAAGTGTATTATACGTCCCTGCTTGCATAAATAAAGTATAATATAAGTATAACTGTGTTTATCCTTTGCTGCCTAAAATGTATACTGTTCGATGTGTGTTTTGTCTTCAAATAATGTGTTCCACTTTTTCAGAACAAGTAATCTATTTATATATCTTCTAATTCATATTTTACTATGTTTAAAAACTCCCAACTTCTTCTTCTTCCGTATACTGAGCTGGGCACTTGATAGGCGTAATTAGCTCAACTTGATATGCATGGTGATGGTGTACAGAGTCAAAAATTTAAAATAGCCCAAAACTGATTAAAACTATATACATGTACACAGCACTGATGTCTACTCATGTAGTCGGGTCTTGAAGGCGTCTAAACTTGGCGCCGAGACCGTCGAAGCTGGGAGGAGGTTCCATTCAGGCACAGTCCCCACAAAAAATGTGCTGGCGAGGGTCTGGTCATGGACCCTTTCCTGGTAAAGGCGGTGTTGGCCACGTGTCCTGGCATCACTCTTGTGAAAGTATGCGTCTGCTGTGATGTCTACAAGCCCATTCTGTATTTTGTACATCATGCACAGCCTGCTTTGTCTACGGCGACTCTCAAGGGACTCCCATTTCAGGTCTTTTAGCATATTCGAGACGCATCCTGGGGTCGTTGTTGAGTAGTCGTTGTGGACAAATCGGGCTGCCCGGCGTTGTACTTGTTCAAGCCTCTTGATGTGGTTGGCTTGGGTAGGATCCCATACCGTGGCCGCATTCTCAATGATGGGACGAACCATGGCTTTGTAGGAGGCTTCCTTGACTGGTGGCGTGCACTCCTTGATGTTTCGTCTCAGGAAACCTAGAGTCCTGTGTGCCTTTGAGGATATGCTGTTGATGTGGGAGTCCCAGGAAAGGTTGTTTGTCAGGGTCACACCAAGATACTTGCTGGCATCAACAATTTCAAGGGTGTGGCCGTGTAGTTTTATTTTATTTCTCATATCTTAATATTAAGGACAATTCTATCCACTGTGATAATGTGATCGAATTCTTTTTATGTGATGTGTTATATACTTTGTAGAATATTATAAATAAATGTGATAAATTTGATCTCATAGCTGAATAATATATGTGCTTTTGTTGTGAACTGTATGTCTAATTTATTATAATTCTTAATATTCGTTTTAAATTTTTTATTTTGTCAAGATTATTATGTACTCGTGATATCCGTTTCGTTACACGATTGTCTGATCCTTAATGAATAAATTGCAACAATATAGGAACAAACTTAACTAGTAGATGAAATACCATGTGGCTGATGCGAGGCACATTTCGAAAGACATTAAAAGATCTGGGAAGAAGAATATACACATGTACACATGTATTATACGTCACTGTAAAAGATTAACCTTATTGTTCGTGACTAATTCACTCTTTATAATTATAGGAACAGGACAAACTCTTATTTAGTTAATGTATTCATGACTATTGACTACGGTCTCAGACTCTGACTATACCATACACGCATGAATATACGAGGGCCATCCGTAAAATTAGCGGACAGCCCACACTACAGTATTAACAATAACACGACATCAAAGAAACCGTATGGAGCACGGTGACCAGTACCGTACGTGTTAAAGCATTCTAAGCAAAGCGCAAGTAGAGTTGCTAAAAGCACAGCCTCTGCAGTCAGTAGGACGGGCAGCTACACCCCTCCTTATCCAAGCATCCCGTCATCTTCAAGACCCGATTTCGCACCCCTCTTGAAAATCCTAGTTATCCTGGTTACGGCCATGATAAAAACAACTTGTTAATTCCTCAAACAAATTAGTCCGTATAAATTGCTTCACAACTTTACAAGGGAGGTCACTGCAAAAATATTGTAAAATCATGTTTAATTGCAGTTGTCTCTCTTACACTACTGTACAGTATTGATTAAAATTAGACGTTGCTTCCAGGTAGGAGGGATTTTAATCCTACATTATTTCTTCTTTGTACGATTATGGAATTATACAACGACGCTTTTCTGTAAGCATTTTAGTAAGGGAATAAATAGCCTGGCTACACTAGTTTGTACATGAAAGTTGACGTGTTTTGTGATCATTTCGACCTCAAAACATTTCGACCCAAAACATTATGAACCCAACTTTTATTTTATGACCCATCTTTGATTAGGGGGTAGGATTTTTTGCTTTCCTTATGTCATGTCTTTAACATGGAGGTCAGGTTGTTCATTAACAGTAAATGGCCCATATTGAGTTTGAGGTCAAAGGTCAAGGTCACTGTAAACTTGAACATAAAACTGGTTACCTTGGTACCATTAAAAAAAGAACCATAAAGTCCATATGCAGGGTCCTCAAACTTAACATGAAGGTTGGTAATCAACAGTAGATGACCCCTTTTGATTTTGGGAACAGTAGGTGAAAGGTCAAGGTCATTGTGTCCTTGAACATAAAAATGGTTTCCATTCAAAAACTATAAAGAACCATTAGTATACATGTTAATCCCTATGATCCTTAAACTCAAAGACCTTAATATACCTATATATTTAGGTCTTTGTTAAACTTAACATAGAGGTTTGTCATCAACAGCTAGTATATTGAACAGTCCTATTGATTTTGAGGTCAATAGGTCAAAGCTAAAAGGTCAAGGTCACTGTACCTTTAACTTAAAATTTGTTTCAGTTCAAAAATTAATAAAGAACCATTAAGTCCCTATGATCCTCAAACTAAACATAGAGATTGGTCATCAACAGTAGATGACCCCTATTGATTTGGGAACAGTAGGTGAAAGGTCAATGTCACTGTGTCCTTGAACATAAAACTGGTTTTCATTCAAAAACTAAAGAACCATTCTACAAGTCAATTGACAGTAATCAATAGTTGGATTATGAGGTTAGAAGGTCAAAGTCAACTGTCAAGGTCGCTGTGACCTTTAAAATGAATAAACAGACCAAAAACTTGAGAATGGTTGGGCCCAACCATCCAGGCCCAACTGCCCAGGGTATGTGGAGGTTGGTCATCACAGTAACTGACACCTATTGAATTTTAGGTCAGTAGGTCAAAGGTCAAGGTCACTATGACTTTAAACAGGATTAAATTGACCAAATGGCAAAATTGAAATGGTATTTGCATGATCAATTACTCAAGAATTGTAGTTCCCAGGATCTTCAAACTTTATATGGAGGTTATATGGAGGTTGGTCATCAACAGAAGAAGGTCCCTTGAAAGACCCCAATGCTGGTTACTATTATCTTGACGGCATGGGCCGATCTAAGCCTGGAAGGGCTAATCTCATTGCTAATTTAGCTATTTATTGTTCACGTATTGCATTGATATGAATGATATTTCAGGGCAGGTTTACTGCAGCTGTTGGACCGCAGCTTGATTATATATATATGTGATAAATTGTAGAAGTTTCTTTTTTCTGTTTTCAATCTATTGATCCCACAGGCGCGCGCGCCCTCAATGCGATTTAAGTAAATAAGAGTAATATGTTTTTCCAGACCATAAAATCGCACTGAGGGCCTGTGATTGATCCAATTTTGAAAATTATACACTCAAAAGTCAGTCAGAGACATTATGAGAATAATAAAGATGAGGAAACTTAAATTAACAAGATTATGGCCCTTTATTTTCTATCTGTATTTCTTATTTTATAGTTTCAGAAAGTTGACAGCTAGATCTTGATCTACTCTGAAGGTCAACTACAGGTTGATGTCACTTCAGTCACTTAATTGTGTTGAGTCATGGATACGATTCACCATCGAGGGATTGGTTTTGTCAAGTACTTGCAAGAGGAATTCACAGTAAACTTAGAGACTATTTAGAACTATACCAGTATTTTTTGACACAGTGCCAATATACCATGTGATTGTAGATTTTGTTCTTTATCATTGACAGGGAAAAGACAAGTATTTGTAGGTCACATGTGTGTGAACTTCACATTGCTCTATAGAAATATTATAAAATTATGTTTGTTTGTTCTAAACATAAACATTATGTCTTGTTACATTAAATAGCCTAATTAAGTGTAGAATGTTTGCTGATGATAAGATCAGAATAGAAAAAAGCCTATAAATGAAAATAGTATAACAATACCAATTATTATTTGTCAAGCTTGATTATGAACGCAATCAGCACGGTATTTGTACGGTAGATTATGGCATTTGAATTACAAAAAAAGTGAAATTATAAAAAATGTGATATTAGCCTTGTCTGTACTCTATAAATTCACTCAGTTTTTATCTGATTGTCTTCAAACTTATTGACAATGTTTGTAGGCATAATATCTTGGTCAATGTTGATTATGAGCTCAATTGGTTCATTGAATGTAAATGTCTGTTCTTCAAAAAATATAAAACTTCTTTTCTCTTTGGAGTATAGGATTATGATGAATTGATGTTGGCATCCTCCCATCTTGGTGACCCACGAAATGCATTTCTATTGATTTTCCCCATCGTATACTGCTTGCACAAAACTACAGGCATACGTATATTATGGATGGCGTGTGTTTCAGAATGGATTAATGCTATACTGAAATGGTAAGACTGCACTTATTTGTGACATTTATCACATTGCAATTATTATGTCTACCACATATTGCTGGCTTAGAATTAGAAGGTCGTATAAGTAGACCTTATGAGACTCATGCATATTTCAGAGCTACAGATAAGGTTTTACTCCATTGGGTATTTTACCCCCGAGTTTCAATTTTGTTTTGGTTGTGAGTGAACTTGTGACAAATTTTAATTGGGTATTTAATCAAACTTATAGGGTAAATGATCTTTTATGTACTGTTTTTCAATATAACATCATATTCTTTTTGGGTATTTCAGATTGTGTTTGCTTTTTCTTACTACCTCCTCTTAAAATCTATTGGGTATTTAAGAAAATTAATTGGGTAATTACCCCAATACGCAGTTTATCTGTAGCTCTGATATTTGAAATCTGCATCTCAATACGCTTCTTATGAGCCTAGCTATTTTCATGAAAATCCGAAGTGGTCATGCATGTTGACTGAACTGAAGTTGAAAAAGCTTGTTCTAAGCCAGCGATATACTGGAGGAGATGTTATGATTATATGCTGGATAGATGTCTGTCAGTCGCAAGCATTGTCCGCCCTTGTACTCCCTTAACTACTGGTCAAGAGATTTCAATAAAACTTCACATGAATGCTTTGTACCAAGTCTAGTTATGAATATCATCAGGAATCTTTGGTCCGATGATATTTGCCGGAGTTATGGCCCCTTTTATGTCAAAAACCCTTCTGGTTTAATCTTTGATAATGTTGATTTTTTGTGTCGCCTGAAAAGGCGACATATAGGTGTTACTTTGGCGGCGGCGGCGGCGGTGGCGGCGGCGGCGGCACAAATTGCTTGTCCGGAGCATAACTTTGTCACCTTAAGTTCAAATGACTCAAGAATTGGTATGCATGTTTCTTGCAATAAGCCGGAGTGCAGTGCGCAAGAACCATAACTCTACCTGTCATAGTTTTTGAATTATTTCCCTTTGTTTGATTTTATTACAGCATTTCTTGTCCGGAGCATAACTTTGTCACCTTAAGTTCAAATGACTCTAGATTTGGTATGCATGTTTCTTGCAATAAGCTGAAGTGCAGTGCGCAAGAACCATAACTCTACCTGTCATAGTTTTTGAATTATTTCCCTTTGATTGATTTCATTAGAGCATTTCTTGTCCGGAGCATAACTTTGTCACCTTAAGTTCAAATGACTCTAGATTTGGTATGCATGTTTCTTGCAATAAGCCGAAGTGCAGTGCGCAAGAACCATAACTCTACCTGTCATAGTTTTTGAATTATTTCCCTTTGATTGATTTTATTAGAGCATTTCTTGTCCGGAGCATAACTTTGTCACCTTACGTTCAAATGACTCAAGAATTGATAGGCATGTTTCTTGCAATAAGCGGGAGTGCAGTGCGCAAGAACCATAACTTTACCTGTCATAGTTTTTGAATTATTTCCCTTTGATTGATTTTATTACAGCATTTCTTGTCCGGAGCATAACTTTGTCACCTTAAGTTCAAATGACTCAAGATTTTGTATGTATGTTTCTTGCAATAAGCCGAAATGCAGTGCGCAAGAACCATAACTCTGCCTTGCATCGTTTTTAATTATTTCCCTTAGATTGATTTAATTTGAGCATTTCTTGTCCGGAGGATAACTTTGTCACCATGAGGTTGAATGACTTGAAACTTGGTATGCATGTTTCTTACCAAAAGTCCAAGTGCAGTACACAAGAACCGTAACTCTACCTGGTGCCATTATTCAATTTTTTTTCCCTTTGATTGATTGTATAAGCATTTCTTGTCTGTGGCATAACTTTGTCACCATAACTATTAATGACTCAAAAATAGGAATGCATGTTTCTTTGCTGTGACATGAAGTGCAGTGCGCAAGAATCATAACTCTAGCTTGTGTAGTGTTTGAATGATTCCCTTCAGATTGATTTTATCAGGACATTTTTTTGTCCAGAGCATCGCTTTGTCGTTTTTAGTTCAGATGACTAGAGAACTCTTGTGAGTCTGATATGTAGCCCTATACTGGATAGTTTTCCATGACAAATGTGCATTTCGTCAGGCGACACATGCGACTCGCGGAGCTTTTATTTTAATAATAATAGTCTGTCTTCAGGTTGTTAGTCTGACATTTTGTTTATACTAGAGCCTGCTGTTGGTGAGCTAGACTGTGAGTCTCCGTATCCATGTATTTGACAGTCCAATTATATCAGGATATGTACATGTTCTGTATGTAAGGAAACTTTTCTCTTTGAAACTGAGAGGTGTAAAATTTGTCACTATGTTAAAGTAAATTTACATGTACATTTTGTATAAATTATTATGACTTAATTTAACATTTTGAGCAGTGTTTATTAGTATCAACTTCATGTACATTGTACTAGTAATTTATGGTACACATTTTGTCTTCTGTTTAAAATAGCAGTGTCAGGTGATTAGCAACTAAAGTGAAGGTAGTCACTAGTTTACGTTAATGAAATGAATGCTATATTTGGTACTTTACAGGTTGTTGCATGGTGAGAGACCGTTTTGGTGGGTACTTGATCCTAGAACTGGAGACACAAATATCACATTACAACAATATAGATTGACATGTGAAACAGGTCCAGGTGATTATAATGATGTACAAACTATTCCTTCATCGTTTAGGTGGACAAGTGGTCCAGTGGTAAGAGCTACTGACTGCTGATTTAAACGTTGTGGGTTCAATCCCGCCTTCAGCCAGATTAAAATAGAAATGCTTTTCAGTATTTCCCACCTAACATAACTAAATTTTTCTAACAGTCTTTCTGACAAGAGGTTAGCGAGGTCCTGTGTATGATGCTTTACATCAGGCACGTAAAAGAACCAGGGATGCTTTTGGGACTGGGGTATCTTTTGTATCATGCACTATCCCCCAAAAAGTGACTAACCTCCTACAGGCCCATATCGATTTCCAGGGGCGAAGATAAATGAAAGCATGTAAATTGAAATACTTCATTGTATTTCTGTATGGATATTCAAATTACATGACCAAAATGTAACTTAAACCTATTGTCAGAATTGGAAATTGTGTGCCCCTAAAATCTATCTACAGTACAACCTCTCTGTAGAGGAACCTCCTCTATAACAACCTCTTCAAACTTTCCCTTATTAAGCCATTATTTATTGTAAATGTAACCTCTGAAGAGCAACCACATCTAAACAATGGCCAATATTTACAGCTTCCAAAGGATGTTAACTGCTCTACAGAGGTTGTATAATATACTCATTGTTGTCACAGAATAGTCTTATCTAATTGCATACACGACTTTTACTGTCCAAGATATGTCTAATATATTATTTTTATATAAAAATTATGGCAAATTTTCTTCACATGTAAATTATTGACTGAAAATGTTTGGTTGTTGCCATTAAACTCAATTGTCTCTATAAAAAAATTTGGCAAATTTTGCTATTAAATGCACGGTAATTCCTACGAGTTTCGATTGAATTAGTGGTACTGTGGATACCATTTATGTTTGTGTGGCATGTCGCTGGCTTCGAATGAGAAGGTCGTAAGTATTACCTGACCTTATACGACTCATACATATTTGAAATCTGCATCACAAGGCGCTTCATATAAGCCTATTTTCATGAAAATTGGAACTGGTCATATTGACCAAATTGAAGTTGACAAGCTTGTTTATCCGTATGTAAAGAGTAGTTTTCAGACAGTTTTTTTTCCTCAAAATATGGATTTTGTACTTACGACCTTCTCATTGTAGGCCAGTGATGTATAGATTCTATATTATTGGCTTATTTCCCAACAGGTAGTCCATCAGGACATGCTATGGTGACAGCATCCGTTGTATTCTGTCTGGTCACTTCATTGATAACTAACATAAAGCCAAGGTAACTACCGGTACAAGGCTCCTTCATAAATTTGAGGCACAGCCAATAAAATTAAGAAATAAAAAACTGTGTGTTTTATCAGTGAATAAAACACAGGCAGGAGTTTGGATGCGGAAAAATTCATGAGGAAATAAAAACATCATGTACGTTTATGGCTAATTTTAATAAAATATTGTGCAACCTTTCTTTCTGTACATGTTTACTTTCAGTTAGTATATCAATGTAGTGCACATTACCTAAAATTGGCTGAATCTTTAAACATTTGTAGCTGTTTATGTGGTCCAGTGGTTAGTGCACTTTCTTATAACCAGACCATCAGGGTTTCGATTTCTGGTCACGGCAGGTCATAACCTACCACGAAAATGTTACTTTTCCTCCACATGAGGAGATTTAGTTGCCAGCTCCTTGTGGAAGGATAAGTTTGTATTGGTTAGAATACATTCCAGGAAAACTGGTCAGATGAATGGCCGCTGTATGTAACTTGAGAAACGGCATTATATCAGCATGAACACAGAAACAATTACAATGTATATAGGCATGACACTATATTTGAACATTTTACTTTCCTTTTGCAGGCAATACATCAGATGGATGTTATGGTTGCTGTTTACATTGTTTATGTTAGCAGTTTGCATCTCTCGATTATTTATAGCCACTCATTTCCCTCATCAAGTTGTCATGGGAACAATTATCGGTGAGATACCATTAGCATGTATATTTATTTGTCATCTATAATGTCTGTTGCTAGTTAGAGGTGGTTCTTCCTGTAACAGTCACCAATATGAATACTTATAAGGCCTAAAAGACAATAGTGTTTGTTTCCTCTCCACTACCTACCCTCCAAAATCACCCTGACCTGAAAAAAAATTATTGAGAAATTTGAAAAAGAATTCTTGACATAATTGGCGAAAGTTGCTCAGTCTTTTACTTCTGTAAAAAAATGTTCCTACACCACCCTAAATGACACGGGTTGTGCGAGGGAAAACAAACAATAATTTAGTTTAGGTCATAGTACATTAAAATTTTCTGTACCGGTAGTCGAAATGATTCGACATATCTATGGCATAAAGGTTTAAACAATAGTACATTTTTCAAATACAAGAAAAGGGCCTGTGGATATTTAGTGAAATCTGGATCATATACTGTAAAATCATTTAATTTCAATGTGACAAATTTCATGGTTTTGGTGAAAAAGACCATTTCATGGGGACGTAATTTCAAGGATTTCCTAAAAAATGGCAAGGTCAAAATTCACACACATTATCAGAAATCATTTTTATTAATTTTTTATTAATAATCGTTTTATTACATGTTGATATTATATGCAAGAAAACTTCCAGAAAACAAAGTATATACCTGACTGAACTTGAGAGCAAGTATGGCAGCCTCTGTAAACTTGACATAATTATTGGAAATTTTTTAATTTCATGGTTGAGGTCATCCACAAAATTAAATCCCCCACAAAATTAAATCTTAAATATTTATGATTTAACAGTACATGTACAGATCTCAAAATTTCAAATCAAACTATCACAATTTGATTAAAACTTGCCTTCGTCCAGTTCTCACAGATTTTGACATAACATCTCTTGTTGGGGCTTGATCACTTGATTGATATTGTGTTAAAACATGTGTATAGAAGAGATCACCGTATTCATATGCAAAATGCCCACCGGCAATCTATTGGATGAATGAACAATAAAAATGTGCCATTCACCAATAGCTAGCTGGTGGTACTAATCCCTTTGTAAACAAATATGATCTCTCCTTATACAATGAATAAGTGAGGTGCAATGTTTAAACTTGCCTAAGGTCATGATAATGCTTTTCCATAACTAACATGTAGGCCTATATTGATTTTTTTGTTAAAGTGACATACAGTATATTAGTTCATGGCAATTGACATTTCTGTTAAAAAATAGAATTTTCTCACCTTTATAACTATACTTCATTGAAAAATAATTGATGCGAGACATGGGAACCTGAGATAAATTGTCACGTATCTATGGAGTAAAGGAATAAGAAACATTTAAAGGACCAAGTGAAAATTTCATCTCAGACATTATGTCTGTTCAACCTGCTGTACATTTATCCAACCATTGAGTTGCAAGTCAACTGTTACACTCGGCACTAATGGCAGCTACAGCACACTGGCTTTTGATCCTCTCAGGTACCTGTAGTGGAGCAAATGGGTTATTTTTGCTTAAAGAAATTAAACAGTGGCACAGATAAAGATTAAATTGGGACTTCCCGATCCATTGTTAAATCACACACCTTATGTCTAGCCACTGCTCCCCATAGATGATAAGCTAGGAATTACTTGTTTAATGGCCCATCACAGCATATGGAGGTTCTTTATACAATGGTATCATCTTTTTTGCAGGTATTGGTTTGTCTACAGGAATAAATAGGATAGATTTACAGCATCTACGTTTATCACATTGCCTGGTTATCTCCCTTGCTATGCCAACTAGTTGTATGATTACATTCTATGCATTGAAATGGGTGAATCTAGATCCACAGTGGTCAATCTCCTTAGCAACCAAATATTGTGCCAATAGTGAGTGGATTCATTTAGATACAACGTTGTTTAATGCTGCCTACAGAGATGCTGGTAGTGTACTAGGTATGTATAGGTGTCTTATAGATTAAGCCTAGGTCACACTGAGGATTTTTTGCCTCGGCGATGTACTCCAGATGGGAAATTAATGAGCTATCAGGACATCGGAAAAGGTTCCTTGTGGTTTAGGGGAAACTTCAGGGAAGTCATGAGACAGTTTGTGATATCTAAAGGAATTGAGATGAATCGGGCGGTATCGGAAGGAGTTGAGTTAACATCGCCGATGTGAAATTCCTCATTGGGACCTAGGCTTTAATCATTTGGCAGCCAGGACATTGAGGAACCAGTTATCATGTTTAGCCAATATCACAGATACAAATTTTACAGCTAC
This sequence comes from Spisula solida, assembly GCA_947247005.1. NCBI lineage: Eukaryota > Metazoa > Mollusca > Bivalvia > Venerida > Mactridae > Spisula > Spisula solida. Next base: position 33,533,912 of record OX365947.1, on the reverse strand, counting down.
TCAATTGACTAGACGCCAGATGTTTACATAATTATTTAAATCAAGATTTGAGTAGATCAATGAAAAGGTTTATTTTTGGTTCTAAAAACATCAGAAAAATTGCGCATGTTTGTATAATTAAATTGATTCGCTTGATAACCTTCGACAAACCGGCTTCCAACAAACAAATAGGATGAGTGTTCTCTACACAGGCTTTCTACTGGGCCCTAATATTCCTACTTTTCTTTTCCCTACTATTTTGATCTGTTAGCCCTACTTTGCCCTATACCTTTTCCAAAACAGCCCTATTTTCCCTACTTTTTTATCTCAAAATGAAAATAAAAATTAAATTTAGTGCAAAATGATACTCACTCCGTCTTGTAATTGTAATTTCAGTGGAAATATAAAGCATACATTTTTTCGGGCTCGCTACCCTCGCAAAGTTATCTCTTATAATTATTGTGTCGCTATTTTTTCTGTCATCCCCCTGGAATTTATGCATGGCATGCCCCTCTAGTACCCAATCCTGTACCTGCCTCCTGGTAATATTGAACTTAAAAGGTAAAAATTCCTTCTTTATCCCTACTTTTTAATACCAGAAATTCCTACTTTGCCAAACTTTTTAAATAAAATATGCCCTTTTTTGCCCTACTATTTTTTGGAGAGGCATGCAGTAGAAAGCCTGGTCAATTTAGAACTGGTATGGAGAGGGTCAATCTGATTCAATTAGCTCCTAAAACTGCTCTGCTATACCGTACGAAAATCTTAAGGGTGCCTGCCTGCCCCGCCCCGCCCCCGCCCCTGTCTGAATGATTTTTGCCACGCAGTGGTATATTAGTCTGCCAAATGGCGACAGTTCTAGTTTAATCAGAATTATTAGAACTGTATGTGTATTGGTTTGGGCACTGTCAGGTAAAAGGTACTAAATGATATCCAGCCAGTCAATAGCATTCTTGAAGTGTGCCAAACTCACGGTGTATGATCAAACCTACATTGTTGGTACAAAACTGGCGTTGCCTTCACTTTTTGGTATAAGCAACGAACTTTTACGTACAAAAAAACGAAAAAAGGCGGAGAAGGTCACGGAAAATTCAAACAGTTCTACTTCAGAGACGTACGATGAATATACTAATGTTACCACGGAACATTAGAACCATTCCAGCTTCCATCTGAATGAAAACAAAATGAAAAGCTTCAGCAGTTTCCGAAAAATAAGGGTTACAGTTTCAGTACTGCTTTACCAAATCGGGAAATGGAAATCGTTTTTTGCTACTATTTTTATAACTTGTGATGTTTTGTGCAAAGTTTTTGCCTATATATTCAGTTTTTTATCTTATGGAAATGAAAAAAGAAAAGAAACCACCATTTAAAATCAATATCGTCTCTAAAAACACGATTTTATCAAACTATAAAGCACCTATATTTTAGGAACAGCACTAAACTAGGGCACCTCCGTTATTTCGGAAACACTTAGTCATTTACAATGTATTCAGCAACTACTCGTACATGCTTTTTCTACATATACACTAGCTATTTGTTTCAGTATAAGATGGTTAGTTGTATTCTTACCGGATGGCAGAGGGGGGATAAGCTCACATATAGTCACAATTGGCTTTTAAGGCCGGGGATTAGAAGGTCAACAGTAATCACTTTAAAATTTGACACTGTTTGATTCTAATAATGTAAAATATTCATTGAGATGACATGCATAAGTCCCATTTTCATTCCGGTTGTTTCCGTTGTCGAAGCATAATTTAGAAGCTGAAGATCTTCGAGCAGTCCCGAAGTGTTGATGGTATGCATATGCAAAAATACGAAATCAATTGACTTAAAGCTGACACTTTGATGATGACAATAAGCAGGTTCTAACAGCCCGGCGAAAATCTGACCATTTGAATTGCGCTTATAATCATCGTCAGGATATCAATCCCCCGTTGTCATTCAGTGAGAAGTGAAGCAGTCCGTAAAAGATCTGCGGATAACAATCGGAATGGTGATTTTAGTATCGGGGCTTAATCCTTGTTGAAAATGTAAGGTCTGGTCATGGAAATTGGAGCTTTCTGTAATCGATTTGTGGCCAACCAACTTTGACATGGTGTTTTAGTCTCGGGGCTTAAACCCTATTGAAAATGTAAAGTCTGGACTTGGCATTTGGCTGAGAAACCAAAGGACTTAGGTAGTGATAATGAAATTTAGAGCGCACTCGAATAGAAGTGCTCAGTTATACCAAGGGTAGTCATTAGACAGTAATTTTGTCCATGACAACAAAGTGTCTGACAGTTTTATCTGCAGAAGACTTTTTGAGTCCAGGGTCAAGATATTTACAATACTTACAAGCAATGAAATCCAGTTATGTAGTTGTAGTTATCAATACTTTACGCCATCATCGGTAATACGCTGTTCGTTCAATACCACATCAATATGCCAAATCGTACAGAAATTGCAATCGTGGATATTTGGAAAAGTTGCTTAATGTATTTTGTTTTTCAGAGCCAATGTACTGAAGCCGTGCTGTCTAATCGAGTATGACTATTTTACTATACTGCTTTTCAAGTAGCTGGATCCAAACGCTAGAGCACTCCTCTGTTGAAAGGGAGCTGTATTCAAAGCATGACATGCATTGGTTACATGTCCACGTCGTGTTTTGCAGTATAGACCACAAAGTCGCGTAAGGGACGCCGTGTACATACTTCGGACTCAGGTGTGACGGGTCAATGCATTTTTTATTTATTTAAGAAAAAAAGCTCAATGCATCCTCCAAACGTCTGACACGATGACGATGTCTTAAATTCCAACAGAAAACGATCATTCAGACCGACATTTGCAAAAGAATTAGCACGTGCTTTGTTTAAATGCATCTCGCTGTAGCAAGGAGTCGTACAAGGAGCGGTTTTTGAATGGAGGGGAGCTGTATGCTAGGTCATCATACATTGTACATGTAGATGCTGTAACTTCAAACGAAGCTACAAAATCGATGCGTGAAATGTAATGCATCAGTCAATTGAAACCAGGGAATCCAACCCCGGGAAAATACGGGGATTTTTACTGTTTTTTCCAAATTCCTGGTAAAATTCCTGCCCCATGGCCATACTGTTGGTCAACCCACCGCATATTGTCACTCCCCTTGATTTTAGTCCGTGAAATCCTACATTAAATATAGGTATGTGTAATTCTACTTGATATTTGGATGTATGCAAACATCGCAGATGAATTACTGTTGGTCAAACTATGAAGATCGCCCGTCTGTACGCCTGCAATAAACTCAGTAAAAGCACAGGTATAGTCACGGCTATATTTTCCCGCTATTTCTCCCATCCTTCCTCCTCGGGTTTCGTTTGACTGGTGCATAGCATTAAAGCACGTGCGAAACCATGGCGTAACCAAGTTCCGGCCTATACCTTATATCGGATTCTGACAAATGAAAGATCTAGACCATTTGGACGAATTATATTCAGAAAGACAAATTTTGACATAATATAGGTGCCCTTATACAAACAATATAGGTGACTTATCATAAGTTAATTATTGCAAGATATTTTCATGTTAGAAGGTTATTTCCGCTTTTGATGATTATCCCAATATCAAAGTATCATTGTAGTATAAATTGAACATCAGAACAATACCAAAAATAATAGGATTCGTTGTTCAAATACTTTTTCAATACACATGTCAATTTTTTTTACTGTGACACGAAACAGAAGATTCGTTCATTTTCATACTTCGGATACAAACTTCGACTTAATTTTGAGCGGATTACATTTTTACATCTTCGAGTGGTTCCGTAAAACCATTCCAGTTATGAACTAAAGCCAAATCTATGAGTAAATGGATATGAAAAAACTTCACAACACCGTCCATTTATGCTATTTATCCACGATCAATATGAAAAGTTAGGTGCTTGTACGAACAAGTGAGTTGAAAACGCGACTTTTGTACCAACAATGTAGGTTTGATCATACACCGTGAAACTATTACAAGTCAAATAATTCCTGCGAGCAAATGATGTACCGACTTAATTTGACAGAGAATTGACAGGATCCTCGACCTTCTATCTGCATTATTCAACAGCTGATGTGTATAAAATTAAGCATGGAAATCTCAAAATTGTGAGAAAAAAATAAGCTCGATAGGCCGGTAGCTTTCAAATTGTGAAAACTATATGCACGATAATTTGACATACGAAATTTATCAACAAATTGTTAAATAATTTCATGTATAACAAACCAATTTTCAAGACACTTAATTGCATATTATGACTCCCTTGTTCCATATAATATTTACATGCTTATAAATAAAACCTCGTATCAGTTCATTAAAAGGTATTATCATAAGACATGTTTTCAGTGTTCAACAATATCAAAGATCATAAACCATTTCCGATAATTCCATGAAAATAGACAAGAGACATGGGAAGCGCTGTGCTTATGCAGCTGCTGTTTAGATCCATGGTCTCAATATTGCCTAGCGCTCACTGAAATTTCGGAAAATAAACTATTGCAATGCGACAAAGACCGATGTTATCCACATGGAATAATGGAATTAGTCTGGTTCACGACAATCTTACAAAATGCTTCTTTTTTTGGATTTTTTTTTTGAAATCGTAAACCATCGAGAACAGGTCACGTGCCCCTCCATGGACTTTTTACTTTATGCTATGCAATATACCTGCTCGCTCAAGGCTCGCAGGTAATAACCACATACTCAATCTTGCTCAATATGATCAATCCAAAGATTTTTAAACAGAATTTTTTGAAGCTCTTTATACAATGTATTTATTTTCTTTTTTTTCAGGTTTTGGAATTTTTCTGCATCTCAGTTTAAGATTCATGCCAGAGTCCAAATCATCAAAAGAAATAATAACTATGAATCCTGAAAAAAATAGGATTTCAATAAGAAGTGTTCTATCCAAATTACCAAATCTAATCATATCTTTAGTCATTTGCCAAATTGGGGAAAATTTCAAACCTTTTCATTCTTACGCAACAATTTACTATTTTGTTACTTATTCCAAATTTTGTGTTCTTGTTGTGTTAGTGATGTTTGTGGAAGCTATAGGAGGGACAAGGAATCAAACATTCCAACAAAAGAAAAATCTGTAATTCTGTATAATTGTTTCATGCAGTTGAGCAACATTCCATGAATAAACACATAAACTTGCGTTTAAGTTCATTTTGTTATTAGACAGATTTATGGTTAATGGTGCACCTATATAGGTAACATGACAGTCTAGTTGCATAGACGATTAATCAGGTCAGACCCTTGTTTACATAACATTGTGTACATTAACATTGCAATTTCTCTTACTAACATCTTATTTTAATAGACATTATGTGTATTAGTATGTGGATTATTGGATAATATATTGGCTTTCGCTGTCTTTTTCTACAATAAAAATACAATGTTATGATATTGCAATGTTTGTGTACTCAGTAACAGACCTGATTAAACAGACTATAAAACCAACACATATTCTGTATATGATGGTAATGTAGAAGTTTGTAGTAGTTGTGGCTTATTAATGGATAGAGGGTTGATTCTAACATTTTTGTCACAGGTTAGAGACAAGTCAAACAAGACTGCGTTCAATAAACGCTTATGCCCCCTGTGGAAGCCTTGTCTATAAATAAGTCCAAAATTAGGTCAAGGTGAAGGTCAAAATGGGGTTAGGTGATACAGGTGTGTGGAGAGTGTTCATATACAACATCCATGCAAGTATGAAAGCTTTGTAGCAAGCCATATTAATGCTAGAAGAAACGGTCAATTTGGGTTAACCAGGACGGACGAACGGACGGACGGACAGGTGAATCACTATATGCCTCCCGATCTATCGATACGGGGGCATAAAAACCTACCTAGGGAGCACAGGGGCTACTTAAAACGTTATCCAATAACTAGGGCTATTTGCCCTTAACTTGGATTTGAGTCATTTGCCAATCACACATTGACTAAAACTGTCCTTTGCCATTGTAGCATCTAGCACTATCGATTCACCCAGGCCAGTGATCTCCCCACTATTCCATAGTTGTCCTTCAAGGCTATCAAATCCCATCTATTCATCATCCTTGTAGTTCAGCTTGGGTCTAAAGGGGTGCCCAGTATCTGCAGGTACTGCATAGGACTTGCTGTGGAGAGGCTATTGTCCGATACCAACTCTGAGGTACTACATAGGACTTGCTGTGGAGAGGCTATTGTCCGATACCAACTCTGAGGTACTACACAGGACTTGCTGTGGAGAGGCTATCGTCAAATACAAACTCTGAGGTACTACATAGGACTTGCTGTGGAGAGGCTAGGTATTGGTTAGGAGTGACTGATGCATTTTGCATTCCCTGCTACAAGCATGAGTTGACAAACACTACACAACCCGTTAGACGCATTACATAACTATTTATCAGACTGGACATCAATAATAATTGGATAGAAGATACAACTTACATGAGTCTGTATTTCAATATAGTTTATTGACATTGTAAATAATCACCACAGATAATTTATAATTTTCCACTCAATAAAATCATTTTTAATTGCTGTTGAAAGTAAGTTAGTATGTAAGTAAAGTAGATTTTGCAATGAGTACTAAAATCGGTACACAGGTGCTCGGTCATTCTTTCGATTGAGTACTCGGGGGGGGGGGGGGGAACTGTAAATGTGCATGATATTTGGGAGACAGAAATGTTGTTCTGCAAACGCTCATGTTCAACTTCAAATAGAAAATCGTGTGTGCCTGTCCGTTCTGTTCAGTTGATGGTCAAATCTAGTTATGTAGAAGAATGTTGAAACAATAACAAAAGGGCCCTAGGTCGCTCACCTGTCGTAGTAGTGCATGCAAGCCCTGTGATTTGACCTAGTGACCTCACACTTGACCTAGATTTTGTTGAGATGATCAATGTGACCAATTTTCATAAAGATTAGGCTAAAATGGTGACCTCTAGTGACTACACAAGGATTTCCTATTATTTGATCTAGTGACCTAGTTTTTGACCCAGGATGACCCATATCAAACTTGACCTATATTGCATTAAAATAATCATTGTGACAAAGTTTCAAAAAGATTAGACCAAAATTGTGACCTCTAGTGACTGTAAAAGGTTTCTCTCTGATTTGACCTTGTGACCTGGTTTTTTACCCTGGATGACCCAATATAAATCTTAACCTAGATCTTGCTGAGATGATCAATGTGACCAAATTTTATAAAGGTTAGGTCAAAATTGTGACCACTAGTGACTACACAAGGTTTTTCTATGATTTGACCTTGTGACCTAGTTTTTGACCCCAAATTACCAAATATCTAACTTGACCTAGATTTTGTTCGGATGATCATTGTGAATAATTTTCATGAATATTATGTCAAAATTGTCATCTAGTGACTACACAAGGTTTTTCTATGATTTGACCTTGTGACCTAGTTTTTGACCCAAGATGACCCAATATCGAACTTCTCCTAGATTTTGTAGAGATGATCATTCTGACCAAGTTTGATAAAGATTAGGCCAAAATTGTGACCTCTAGTGTCTACACAAGGTTTTTCTATGATTTGACCTTGTGACCTAGTTTTTGACCCAAGATGACCCAATTTCAAACTTGACCTAGATTTTGTTAAGATGATCATTGTTACCAAGTTTCATAAAGATAATATTAAAATTATGCCCTCTAGTGACTACACAAGGTTTTTCTATGATTTGACCTTGTGACCTAGTTTTTGACCCCTGTTAACCCAATATCGAACTTGGCCAAGATTTTTTTGAGATAATCATTCTGTCCAAGTTTAATAAAGATTAGGCAAAAATTGTGACCTCTAGGGTCTACACAAGGTTTTTCTATGATTTTACCTTGTGACGGTCACTGTAGGGTGTTTCATTTTTTGAACTTTTTCTTTGATCACCTAGATAATTAAACCAACTGTTCTCTAGTATAAACAATATTCCCAGACCAAATTTCAGCTCAATCCATCAATATCATGATCTCCCCCTACCGAGTTGAAATTTTGACCCAAAGACGGTATGTATTCATTTTTCACTCCAACAAGGTTTCTTTTATAGCTAATTCCATCAACATTATTTTGTTGTATTTGTGTAAGAATGGTTTGAGGTTGTTTTAACTCCTTTTTGTCCATATTTTTTAATATAATGGTCCAAATTATATACTGGATCAGTTCATTTTACAGCCAAAAATGGTGATTTTCTGAAAATTTGAAATTTTCGGAGTTTTTCCTTTTGCAAACATCCCAGGTCCAAATCACCTTGCTTTTATAAAAACTCATCTTATTGTGGTCAGAACTGTCATGCTTTCGAATACTTTATGGTGAACTAATTTTATTTTACAGGTATACTCATTGATTTATACAAAATTAACCATTTATTAGTATGTTTCTTAAGACTTGGACGGCAATGATACACTCTTGCTTTCTAAAGGATAATAAAATATGAACAGGAAAACGATAAATTGAGTGATGAGTTGAGTGACAGGCACATAAATGTGATTTTCTATTCATAAAGTATCATGACATTGGACATACCTACATATAATAGACAGGGTGCGACAAAAGAGATAGCACCAAAGTCAGTGCTTACAGAATAATTGACGCAAGCGATCAAGCTAGTGCATTCAACGAATTATAACATGTTTTTCATACAATCTTCACGGACCCGAATCTTTACATTCCCTTAGTTTTCCAAGAAAAATTTATGATAAACTCCACACATTTCAATATTTAGTTCATTGTTGGTTCCATGCTCTGTAGCCACAAAGCATGCATTCGGGCTGAGTGTTTCATTTGGGAAACTCCGTATTTTCCATTTCAAGTCAGTCAATTTAGACATTCTGAACATATTGGTCCACAATTTGTATATTTGATATGTGTAAAACTGTCAATGAGACATCTAAAGTAACTGTCCCATTCACAAATTGAATATATATATATATAAGGTGTGATTTGACAAAAGTCATTGGATATTATTGATGCTTAACATGCCCAACAGAGTCTGAGCAATTTAAAAGATGTTCTCTCATGTACATGTTCACTCAAAGTAAATAAGATCGTAGAATAGGCCTGAATGTTTCTCCCGCTCTAATCTTTCTGGAAGCAAGAGCCTAGATACAAGTGACACTTTTTTTAGCGCACTATCTACCTGAAACTGACTTTGAAAGCACCAACCACAGATAACTATGTGAACTCATTAACAAGTACCTGGGTGACCACTCGCCTATGACACGGTCTGTGGCACTTTGGGATGCATTCGTAATAAAAGCTCCTAGTGTTATGGAAGCTTGATATGCTGTCCAATGTAGCAATCATGAACTGTCTCACACCAAACTAGAAAGAAAGCAATAAAGTTCTCTTTTCCATGAACATGGTTCCTTCAAGCCAGCATTTATGCAATTCCACCATGATTAGGCTTCAAGTTATGGAACCTGATGGCTACACACCCGTTGATGCTCCACTCGCATGCGTAGTTCCTTCTACGACAATATTGATCGTACTCAACTTGTTTGGCATCGACGTTATGGCTCTTAGCTTTATAGTCACATAGGCCACAAAGTTCCAAAATCTGACTTTTCAACTGGTATCATAACAGCGAATCTTCCAATGGATCTGCTTATTGGACCCGAGTCATGCGTGGTTTCTCTGTCACTATCTGGTAATAAATGGTGCCCAGTTCACAATGCCCTTGATCAGTGGAGACTATTCGTAAGCACAATAATGCGAGGCGTTGTGACAAACCTTAAAGTTGGGAATGATGTTGCTGAACAGGGAGTGATTGATCGCCTTGAAGTTCCACATTAAGACAAAACAATCTGTTGCATGCTATTACATGTATATGGTTAATTTTTCCTAAATTATACAGTCATGTAAAATCACAATAGTACATAATAAAGTGTTTAAAACACACCAGTTCTCAATTTGGGCCCTGAAAGTTTGAAAATGGAGAATATCAGATAATTTCAAATTTTCTCTATTTTTCAGAAAAAACACCCCTTTTTGCTATGAAAAGAACTGGTCCAGTATATAATTTGGATCATTATATTATAAAATATGGACATAAATGGGTTAAAACAACCTCAAATCATTCATCTTACACAAATACAACAAAATAATGTTGGTGGAATTAGTTAAAAAAGAAATATTGTTGTAGTAAAAAATGCCTAAATGATGTCTTTGGGTCAAAATATCAACTTGGTAGGGGGAGATCAAGACATTGATAGATTGAGCTGAAATTTGGTCTGGTAATATTGTTTATACTAGAGAACAGTTGGTTTAATTATCTAGGTGATCAAAGAAAAAGTTCAAAAAATGAAACACCAAATTGTGACCTAGATTTTTACCCCGGATGACCCAATATCGAACTTGACCTAGATTTTGTTGAGATGATTATTGTGACCAAGTTTCATAAAGATTAGATCAATATTTTTCCCTCTAGTGACTACACAAGGTTTTTCTATGATTAGACCTTGTGACCTAGTTTTTGACCCCGGATGACATAATATCAAACTTGACCCAGATTTTGTTGAGATGATCATTGTGACCAAATTTCATAAAGATAAGACCAATATTGTGAACTGTAGTGTCTACACAAGCAAATTGTTGACGGACGGACGACGGACGAAGAGTGATCACAATAGCCCACTCTGTCACTTTGTGACAGGTGAGCTAAAAAGAACATCAATACAGTGTAAATGCAATATAACTTTAATCAATAACGCTAGAAAATCAAATAATAACAAGAGGGAATACTCTTATCAACCAGTGACATGGTAAGATTTACACAGCCTGACACAGTCGTTCATTCATATACGCGCGAGAACGATTAAAATTCTAATTCTAATATATTATTAATTTCTTAATCGATTGTCACACCCAAATAAACAATAACTACCAATTAAATATCGATGACAATAGGCCTTTCTCAAATTATATGCAGGTTTAACATTCCATTCTCAGAACGAGGTTGAGAGTGTATGGAAGTAAACATTGACCACTGATAGCAATGACCACTACAGGTGAAGTAGTATTTCCAAGCGAAATTGTGCGAGAAAATAAAGTTTCAGGTTATCATTGTTGTGTATACAACTGTAATTCAAATGGAAGATATGATGCAGGAATAAGTTTCCATAAATTCCCAATTAATGAGGACATAAGAAAGCAATGGGTGGTGAAAATAAGAAGAGATGTGGGCAAACATTTCCAGGTATTTACAATATTATACTTTGTTATAAATATAATGCTGTTTCTAATATTTCTGTTCTTTAAAACAATTATTGTGTAATTTTAACCATCCAAAATATCAAATGTGTTACAAGTAATATTTTTCCTAGTACTAGTATCTCTAATTTTGAATACCCGTAACTCAAACTGAACACAATTCGTTACACTAATAATACGACCCAGGTCAGTACCATATATACTAAAAAATAATGCTTTTTAGATCTCAAAGACAACAGTAGTGTGTTCTAAACACTTCAAAAAGGAAGATTATACAGGATATAATCCCATCAAAAGGAGGCTGAAGACAGGGACAGTTCCTAGTGTGTTTGACTGGTCTGAAGAAAAAACACCAAGGAGACAATTAAACAGAACTGCAACATCTAAATCCAAAAGAAAACGGTACACTCATTTTCTTTTACCTAGTAAAAATGTAGCCAGTAACTGTTGTTTTTATACATCAATATTTAATTTGATTTATCCTCAGATATAAAATGCTTAATAAGTTGCGTCACAGATTTCATTTCATGAGCGATATTGCGCAAACAATATAATTTATATAGTATGCACAATACTTTTAGTGAAAATGGTGCTACTTAATTTGAATCCTTCACATTCTTCATAACAATTAATATGTTGAATCCTGATAATTATTTGTTTAGTTTAATTATCAGTATGACTGGTTTTTAAATTTCAGATTGAAAAAAGATGATGATACTCCCTATACATCAGATATCGAACCCAGTACTAGCGGCGAGGAAATATTGACAGCAGTCCCTCTATACGTTGTAAAACAGCAGGAGATCGATTTGCTTAAAGACCAGTTACAACAGAAAACCGAGGAATGTTCCGGTTTAGCCAAACAATTAATAATGGAACGCTTTTTAGTGAGCCGTTTCGGCAAAGATGACAAACTTATTCTATTTTACACTGGATTCACTTCATATGTCATGTTCCAGGTATTTTTTCAATGTATAGAATTGTCCGCCACAAACATGTGTAGCAAGTACTATGAAGCTGCATATACATTGAACTTAACTGGACGCAAACGCAGCATGCTATTGATAGACGAGCTGTTCATGTTTTTGTGCCGCTTGCGAGTTGGACTTTTAGAACAGGACTTAAGTGTACGGTTTAATTGCTCAGTTCCTACAATAAGCCGCAAAATATGGGCAAACTTTTTATATCTAACCCTTGGGAGAATTCCAATTTGGGCTTCCAGGGAGGTAATTAATAACACAATGCCAAAGTGTTTTAAGGACATTTATCCAAAAACAAGAGTTATAATTGATTGCACTGAAATCAAAACACAACAACCATCATCCTTAGTTTTGAATTCACAATATAATGTATTCTCATTATAAAAGCTCATGTACATTTAAATGTCTGCTGGGTATTGCACCAAATGGTATTGTGACCTTTATTTCTTCACTGTTCACTGGTTGCATGTCGGATGTAGAAATAACTCGTCTCTCTGGCATTTTGGACCTTCTCTAGCCTAAATATGACGTCATGGCCGACAAAGGATTTACGCTTAAAAAAATACTAAATGAGAAAAATGTCACACTTAATATTCCACCTTTTTTGAAATCCAAAGGAAAATTTACAAGATCAGAAATCAAAGAAACTGAGCAAATTGCAAAATTACGTATCCATATTGAACGAGTGAACAGACGAATTAAAGAATATCATTTGTTTGATGTACCAGTGCCACTGACTTTGGTTGGTTCAGCTAACCAGCTATGGACAATAGCATGTATTCTTTCAAATTTTAAAGGACCAATTGTGCAATCATGGCCCGATGAAGTATAGTTATTAAATGAAGCAGTTAAAAAAGAACAAGTCAACTTTGTCTTTGACATTTTCCCACACATCTCCATTAAAGTAGATAGTTTCTACATGAAAATCATTTTCGCACCAAACAAAAAAATCACACCATTCTAGCCCTGTGCATGCCTTTTGCGTCAACACTTGATAATAGTAGTCATGGTTTCGTTTAAGTTCAAGTGATGCTGCCGTATTTTTCTTCAAGCATGATGCTTCCAAAACACTTGTGACTTGTGGACATTTAATCTCCAGAAGACCAAAGGGTGGAATTTTATTTGGGTCATAGACTTTTCTATCAGGGCTTGCTGCTAACCATGGAGCTCTAAGACTAACAACCAAACGACATGGATATATATTTATGCTGTCATTTTTACATTGGCATATTTGTGTGCTGCTATAGGCTCGGATGCTATTCCTCTCTTCATGGCTGCTGTTTGGACTCGTCGTGTTGATTTCAATTGTTTTACAAGGTTGTCGGCACCCTTTCGCCTTTTATAAATGCGACCAATCTGGGATGCAGTTACGCGATGCTGTCGAAGCTTGTACCACAAAGGGTTTTGACTTTGTAATCGTGTTTTTTCTTCAAACTTATTAATTTCTGTGACACTTAAACACAGCCCTTTTAACTTTACCTCATCAACTAGGCTGGGAACAACATTATAATTGTTAGTCATAACATTCTGAACTGGAAATTGTGGAAAACCCACACCATCTACAATGTTCATAATACAGTCATCATGTAATTTTTGCTGATAACTAGGTACCGATCCAGAAGGGACTGGGCCATATTTGGTATGTATTCTTGTAGTGACTGGCTGCTTTAAAACTGGCAAAACAAGTAACTTTGGGTCCGCTTTGGCTAATGCTTCATATTGATCAGCCCAATTTGTTGGTTCACCTCTGATAGCATTGTGGAGGGTGGATTTCAGAGTCTTGGGTTCAGTGTCAGTTGATTCAAGTTCTTTAACTTTGGAGTAGCCCCTTACATCAAGATCTTGTACTGCTTTGCCTGATATTCTAGGACCGCGTGGAACATGGAAAGTTTGCGGTAATGATGTCTTAGCGATATCTTCAGGCAATGCCTTTATACCAAGAGTTTTGAAATTAGCCAGCTGATATAACAACCCAGTGACATGTCCACAACAAGCATTTAGAGCTATTGCACATCCACACTGAACATTCTTTACACAGGGTCCATTTTCATCCTCATACAATTCAACCTGGAAAATAGAACACACAAACATTATCCAACCGTTCGTAGAAAAATGGTATCTACTAAATTGTACTTATATTTATCACCTCATTGATCCCTCCATAATTAAGTATTCAGGATTGATTTGTATTTTATATTTGTTGAAAGGGAAATAAATGGGACCCTATGGTCTTCAAAATGATAAGGCTCAATAGTTATTTTATATATGAATTTAAAGTATATATGTTACAATGCACCTGTAAATGATACGGATCTTCAGTCTTTCGTTGCGATTTGTGGCATCTTCCAATCACCTTACATCCAGACTGTGTTGGTTGAACTGAAAAACAATTAAATATAATAAATACGGTAGTATGTGTGGGAAACAAAGTCGAATAACAGTTATTCATTGAAATGCTAAAAGGCTCTAATCATAGAATGATTGCATCTCATTTGATAGTTGTTGCTTAATTGTGTTATCTTATATTGTGATAAAATCAACCTTATGTCTCTTTTGCATTCACTCTACTATATGGTAAACTTGTGATTAGGATCTGTAGTGGATGGCCACTAATTAGTATTGGTGTTTATCTAGATATAAGAGGTATGTATGTACCTACACCTGTATCAATAGATTGGAAATAAAATGAAATCAAAAGTACAATTGTAAAACGGTCTTACCTTTAAGACTATGGATATATCCTTCACTGTAAAATTTGTAGCCTGAGTGAATTGATTTATTCCCAGAAGAAAATTTATTTGCTTTTATGTAACTTTCAACAAACGAAAATGTTATATCTGGAATAAAACTTGTATCTCGATCACTATATGAAGTAGCCATTATACACTGTATACTGGCTTATCAGCAGCGCAGTGTTTACATCTGTACACTCTCAACCTCGTTCTGGGAATCTCATGTTTTATGCATGAAGTTATATTAAGAAAGGCCTATTACTCGGATTGATGTCAACCAAAGAACCCCAAGCTACGTGTCGTAAACAAATGAACAGACGATGATTGACAGGTTTGTGTTTTTATTACGCTTGCAATTAGCAACCTTGTGGCGGCGATTAAGGACTGATGACACGTTGTTAATTGTAATTTTAGTAGACCAGATAACACTTTGACATGTTCTGTATAAGACAGGATTAACAATTATTTTTTTCCGAGTACTCGAATACAGATTTTGCTATTCGATAATAGAACCTTTGAACGAGTACTCGGGTACTCATTGCCATCCCTACACTAAAGTCTTTATTTTATGATGCTAACATATTTACTATAATGGCATCTTCCATAAGGGCCTCTTCAATATAGCATGTAGTAATTATCATTCAGATAACAATAAAGATAACAGATGAAGTTTGCAGGTTTAATTATAGGCACATGGTTTCAAATTATCTGAGCGTACCCTATACATAGAGAAGGTAGTGCAGCAGCCATGTTTAGCCGCATTGGATATGACGTTACAAAAACTGGTAACCAGTTTTTTTACAGTTGACACAGTGAACATGGATACCAGTTCCAGTGCTGTCATATCCGTTGCGGCTAAACATGGCCACTGCACTACATTCTTTCTATATAGGGTACACTCAGATAATTTGGAACCATGTGCCTAAGGGTTTGATCACAGGCTGCGTCATAAAAAAGTTGTTAAGGAGGACACTGGTATTTATTACATAAATACAATGATTTTCCATTGGAGAACAAATCACGGAACATTGTTCTCCAACATGTGTGATAACAAATGCATAACGTCACCAGCTTTTTGGCCTGAAAACATAATGTTATCTTCTTTTAATTTGTTATTTCCGACATTGTTTTGACTTTGTAACTATAGTTATGTGATAAAAAGAATCCATCACTTGTTGTCTTTGAGATCCACATTTCTTAAACTTGTCACTCATCCCAAACCCAACTTTTTATAAGTTTTATGAAAAGTTGGATTGGCATAACCGCTAACACTTAAAGAATGAATATTTTGGGTTGGCATAACGGCTAACACTTAAAGAATGAAAAATTTTGGTTGGCATAACGGCTAACACTTAAAGAATGAAAAATTTTGGTTGGTATAACGGCTAACACTTAAAGAATGAAAAATTTTGGTTGGCATAATGGCTAACACTTAAAGAATGAAAAATTTGGGTTGGCATAACGGCTAACACTTAAAGAATGAAAAATTTGGGTTGGCATAACGGCTAACACTTAAAGAATGAAAAATTTTGGTTGGCATAACGGCTAACACTTAAAGAATGAAAAATTTTGGTTGGCATAACGGCTAACACTTAAAGAATGAAAAATTTGGATTGGCATAACGGCTAACACTTAAAGAATGAAAAATTTGGGTTGGCATAACGGCTAACACTTAAAGAATGAAAAATTTTGGTTGGCATAACGGCTAACACTTAAAGAATGAAAAATTTGGGTTGGCATAACGGCTAACACTTAAAGAATGAACATTTGGGTCTGAGAACAATCTCAATTGAGATCTTTAGTAACTAGAATCTGCAGTATCACAATTTCCAACAATTTGTTCAATCTCGCTTTCATGAAATTCAGAGAACACAACAATGTTCCCATCTACTTGTCCATCATCAACTACAATATAACCTGTCGAGTTGACAGTTTGAATATCATCTGATTGTATAACTATTGTACTATTAACATCCATACCCTCGCCTATATCGAGCACTATAGCATCTGTCATATCACCACTAGACCGAGAGTATATTGCACCCGACATTTCACTTCTTTCTGCTTCAAAATTATTATCATCTATCACTGAAGTAAATAGATTTGGTTCACTTGACTTGATGCTTGAAAGATTAGTACCTGTATGTGTATTTATAGATTTTCCTTCATTATTCAATGTGAATGAATTACTCAGTGGAGAGATTATATTAGCATTGTCACAAGTGCCAGAATTCCGGTTAATTTTTCGCATGTTCTTTATATTCGGATTCCTGATCTTAACTCGTTTGGCTTCCTCCCTTGGAATCTGATGTATAGTCCACATGTGTTTATAGTAGGGCCAGATCTGAGCGCATCCATGGTTACATACGGGACAGAAAAATAACTTCTCACCGGTGTGAGTGAGCTCATGCTTCCTAAGGTCAAGATCCGCTTTAAACATTTTTGGACAATGTGAACATTTTAGACTTGGGTCAAAATGTCGTACCCTATGATGGTCACGAGTAGAAGCTCTGAAGAAACCTCGTTGACAAATGTCACACTCAAACTGACGTATATTTTTATGGACACAGTTGACATGGCGCCGCAGAATATATGACATTCTGAAAAAGATAGAAAATGTTATTTATATGTAACTACAATGTACATGTACATTATTTGATATCTTGTTATAACAAATACAGACTTTCCAATGGAGTTATAGCAGGGCTCGACACTTTTTCATGGAGGACCACAACCTCTTGAAATGCAGGTGGTCCTATTGACCACAGAACTTTTCTAAAAAAAACAATTTTAAGCAGGATCTAATCGCTTTTTAATTAAGGAGAGCATGTAAACTGATAATGAAAATTGTTGAAAGAAAACTCATTAACAATTCAAATTATGTGCAAAAAGTATCACCTTGGGATTATCAGAACAATTGATACTACATGTACATATATAGTTTTGAAGAGGTCCAGCTAGGGATAATTTCGGAACAGTCTAATTATAATTTATTCAGTGTTTATTAAGGAGCAACATCCAACAACCATTAAAGCTCAACATAAGCCTGGAGTGCTCAGATGCCTCAAATGATAGTACATTTTAGCTGCATAAAACACAATATACTTGCATACAGCTTTACACACCTAGTTCCTAGCCAGTATACTATGTAATTGTTGGAAAAAGATCCTTTGTTCAGACAATGTAAGTCTGGTCAGATTGTGTTGAGCAAAAATAGATTGTGTTGTGCAACAGTAGAGACGCTTTTATAGACTTACTTGAATTTCATGCCACAAAGATCACAGATGTACGGGTACACTCCTGTGTGGTTTGTTTTGTGGGTATCTAGGTAAGCTTTTCTAAAGAAAGCTGCTGGACAAAGGTCACATTTCCATTTCTTCTCACCATGAATTTGCATGTGACTCTGTAAACAGTACAAATTAGACTTCACATTAGACAAGATGGCCCAAAGGGCCCTAGATCGCTCACCTGTTGTAGCAGTACATGCAAGACCTGTGATTTGACCTAGTGACCTAGTTCTTGGCCCCATATGACGCAATATCGCACTTGACCTAGATTTTGTTGAGATGATCACTCTGACCAAGTTTCATAAGGATTAGGCTAATATTGTGACCTCTAGTGACTATACAAGGTTTTTCTATGATTTGACCTTGTGACCTAGTTTTTGACCCCGGATGACCCAATATCGAACTTGACCTAGATTTTGTTGTGATGATCATTGTGACCAAGTTTCATAAAGATTAGGTCAAAATTGTGCATCTAGTGACTACACAAGGTTTTTCTATGATTTGATATTGTGACCTTGTTGTTGACCCCAGATGACGCAATATCACACTTGACCTAGATTTTGTTGAGATGATCATTGTGACTAAGTTTCATAAGGAATAGGCTAAAATTTTGACCTTCAGTGACTATACAAGGTTTTCTATGATTTGACCTTGTGACCTAGTTTTTTACCCCAGATGACCAAATATCTAACTTGACCCAGATTTTGTTAAAATGATCATTGTGACAAAGTTTAATAAAGATTAGGTCAAAATTGTGACCTCTAGTGACTACACAAGGTTTTTCTATGATTTGACCTTGTGACCTAGTTTTTGACCCCGGATGACCCAATATCGAACTTGACCTAGATTTG
This sequence comes from Spisula solida, assembly GCA_947247005.1. NCBI lineage: Eukaryota > Metazoa > Mollusca > Bivalvia > Venerida > Mactridae > Spisula > Spisula solida. The sequence goes on along the minus strand of OX365947.1, from coordinate 33,514,883 downwards.
GTTGATATGATCATTGTGACCAAGTTTCATAAAGATTAGGTCAAAATTGTGTCCTCTAGTGACTACACAAGGTTTTTCTATGATTTGAACTTGTGACCTAGTTTTTGACCCCGGATGACCCAATATTGAACTTGACCTAGATTTTGTTAATATGATCATTCTGACCTAGTTTCATAATGATTAGGCGAAAATTGTGACCTCTAGTGTCTACACAAGCAAATTGTTGACAGACGACGGACGGACGATGGACGAAGAGTGATCACAAAAGCTCACTCTGTCACTTTGTGACAGGTGAGCTAAACAAGAGGGCCCAAAGGGCCATAGGTCGCTCACTTGTCCTAGTAGTTCATGCAGACCCCCTAATGATAGCCTCTATTGCATGTACAAGGTTTTCATATTGTCTTAAAAAGGGACCTTGTAATTTACATCACATAGACCTAATGGCATATTGAAGTTTAAGCCAAGTTTTGTCTATGATTTGACCTAATGACCTAGTTTTTTACCCTAGATGACCCAATATCTAACTTCACCTAGATTATGTTACGATGATCATTGTGATCAAGTTTCATAAAGATTAAGTCAAAATTGTGACCTCTACAGACTACACAAGGTTTTTCTATGATTTGATATTGTGACCATGTTTTTGACCCGGGATGACCCAATATCGAACTTGACCTAGATTTTGTTGACATGATTATTGTGACCAAGTTTCATAAAGATTAAGTCAAAATTGTGACCTATACAGACTACACAAGGTTTTTCTATGATTTGACCTTGTGACCTAGCTTTTTACCCCGGATGACCCAATATCGAACTTGACCTAGATTTTGTTGAGATGATCATTGTGACCAAGTTTCATAATGATTAGGCTAAAACTGTGACCTCTAGTGTCTAGTAAATTGTGGACGGACGACAGACGGACGGACGAAGAGTGATCACGAAAGCTCACTCTGTCACTTTGTGACAGGTGAGCTAAAAAGCAAAACATGCCAGGAAAATCTAGAAACAAATACATGCAGATAGAATCATAGATGTGCATTCTTTTAGAACAATAAGCGGTTTTGTGGAATTGAAACCAGTTTGACCTTGTAATTGAATTGTATCAGACTACAATCGTGTAAGTACAAATGTATAACCGAGTAAACACCCCAGTCCCACTGCTTATGCAGCACGTCATTGTCAGAACTCAAAATAATTTACATACATCGCATAACTTTATAGGGATCACCTGAGAACTTGCAGTTTAGGGTAAAAAGTGTTGTTTTATGGCCTTATATTTGACCCCAGATGATTCAGTCGCTGTGACCTCTTGAATTTTAATTTCAACAAAGATAACAAGGTTTTTTCTTGATAATGCCTGGTGAGTGGTGACCTAGTTTTAACCCCAGATGATCCAGTTGCAACATTAACCTAGATTTTACAGAGATGCACATTTTGGCTATGTTTCATAAATAATAGGTAAAAAATGTGACCTCAATAGTGTTAACCCTGGGACTTTAGTAGTTTTTTAACCTAATGAGTAACAGTATAGCATGAACACTTACTATTAATCACATAACCTGCGGTCCAGGAGTGCCGTAAAGCCGTGCCGTAAATATCGTTCAGTACTCCCAGACTGTGCAATAAATATTCAAATTAGCTTGACGTGACGTTGGCCAATCCATACATTGATCCGTCTATGACGTCAGGATAATATCAACGTCGCCATGACGTCACGCTCATTGTACCGCTGAATTTTGGCTGAAACATATGCAGCGTACATCATCCTTTTGACCAATAATGTGCATTTTTTAAGGTTATGTGATAAATAGAATCTTACATTCGTACTCATTACATACGAGTTTTATTAAACTCGTCGACAAAAACAATATGACACTCGGCAAAGCCTCGTGTCATATCATTTTGTCCACTCGTTTAATAAAACTCGTATGTAATGAGCACTCATGCAAGATCCTCTATATATATATGCATACCATCATACATGTGTATTATTATCATGAGTAGTTCATTCATAAAACATATATGAAAATTTAATTTTAATTCCAACAAGCATTGAACTTGAAGCTTACCCGCAAACAAGCAGCTGTCTTCAATGTTTTTCCACATTCTTTACAAACATAATTCTTCTTGTTAGAATGCATCTGTTTATGATATCTGATCATAGCATGTGTACCAACTTTTCCACATGTCTGACACACTAAATCATGTCTCTTATTCATTGGTACATCACTAGAAATGTTTGATTGCAATTTCTGAACATAGTCATCATCATCATCATCACCACCATCATCATCACCATCATCATCACCACCATCATCATCATAATCATCAATGAATCTTTCAACACGATCTTCACCATTATTATTTTCCACATTGTCACTTTCAAAGTCATTATCATCTGCCCAAAGTGTTTTGGCAGATTCCTGTTTGATGACATCCGTATTCATCATTTTAGCAGTATTTTTTCCAAGTTTACTTTCACTTCGAGTGACATTAAGAGTTATACTATTATCTTCATCATTATAATTGTCATCATTCATTTTAATCTTATCAATAACTTTAGATTGGTCTGTTGATGCAGACACTGGTTTATTATCTATATTTGTTTTTCTATCACCTTCCTCACTAATTCTATTTGATTTTTGCCTACTTTTATCTGATTTAGCTTTATTTGTACCCTTCTTTGCAGTAGAACCGTTAGTCTCACTCAAGGACAGTAGTGCTTCACTGGCATAAATGTCTGCCTCCAAAGATTTGGAATTTGAACCTGTATCTCTTGATGAACGCTGACTTTTCTTACCTTGTGGTTGATCATCATTCCTAACACATTTATTTCCAGGTCTTAAATTATCCATATTGGCGAACAGAGATTTTGCCATGAGACTTTCTTTCATTTTAGGAGTCAGAGTTCTCTTTCTTGTTGAACGAACCAGGTTTAAAACTTCACTTTTCTTGCTAGGACTTCTTTCTGGGACGTTAGAAATAGTTGCTTTATTAATTAAAATGTCCATCTTTTCACTACTCTTATTACATGTATTATCAAGTTTAACACCAGCAACATCAGCTTTTTGCATTTCTGTAACCTTATCATTAGAACAAGTGTCAGTCCTACATGTTCCATCATTAACCTCAGTTTCATTGGATTCTATAGCTTTCTCACTAATGCTAGTATCACTCATACTAGCTCCACCCTTAACTGCAATTTGAGTTCCAGAATAACTAATTAACTCGTTGGTTTTATCACTGACTATCATTTGACATGATAAAGTTTTGTCTTCCTGTTTATTTATATTAACCAGTTCATTCTGATGCTCTATTGGAACCACTGAAGAGATAGTCTGTTTGTGTTCATTCATCACTAAATCTGTTCTGCTATCACGTTGTAGCTGCTGATCATTATCTGTAGGTACTGACACATGAACCTAAATAAAAAGGAATATTTAAACCAAACCTAGATTTCATCAAAACAAACATTTTGACCAAGTATTACTAAATTCAATGAAAAAAATGAGCGACTAGGCACGAGAGACAAGGGGTGGCGCACGAGGGACGGGGTGGGCACGAGGGACAAGGTTTTCATTAAATTTGACCCTGTGACCTAGTTTTTTTACCCCAGATGACCACCAGTCCCTTATACAATCCCAACCTAGATTTCACCGCAACAAAAATTATGACCAAATATTACTAAAGTTCAATGAAAAAAACAGCCTCTATGGCATACACAACGTCAAGGTCTTTATAAAATTTGACCTAGTTTTTTACCCCAGATGACCCCGGTCCCGTATACAAGAAAATAAAGTTCTGATCAAATATTACTAAAATTCAATGAAAAATATAGCCTCTATCTCACAGGGGTGTCAACAGGACCAAATTAAAAATCAGGAAAATTGTATGCGGCCAACCATATTTGCCAAACAAGAGGCCTTCAATGACATTGTTTCCATAATTAACTCAGTTTGTAATAAAGAAATTTCTTCAGAGCAAATTGAATAGACCATAACTTTGCCATTTCTAGAGATATTTTCCTGAAATAACTTTTATTTTGGTCAGAAGCCATTGCTCTTCCAGAAATGATAAATCCGGAATTCAGGATAAATCCGGAAAATTGACACCCCTGATCTCATAAAGTATGATACACAAGATTTTCATAAGATTTGACCCGCAGTCGCCCAATTTTTGACACCAAATGACCCAGTATCGAACTTGACCTAGAACTTGTTGTGATGACCATTGTAACCAAGTTTCACAAAGATTAGGCCAAAATTGTGATCTCTAGTGACTACACAAAGTCTTCTATGAGTTGACCTAACAACCTAGTTTTTGACCGCAGATTACCCAATATTGAACTTGACCTAGCTTTTGTTGAGATGATCATTGTGACCAAGTTTCATAACGATAAGGTCAAAATTCAGACATCTAGTGACAACTCAAGATTTTTCTATTATTTGACCTAGTGACCCAGTTTTTGACACAAGATGGCAATGGCAGAGTGATCAATCACAATCATAGCTATAGCTTAAGAACAATGTGGTCAGCCACCAGACACACAATGACAAAACATATACCTAATTAAGCACTCACCTCTAATTCACTTGCTTTGCCAACTTCTTCACCTAATTTATTCATTTCTTCCACCACTTTCTGAGCTGTTTTCTCTGAAAGGTAAGCGTCTTTTTCATCCATTTCAAAAAATATCGACCCATCCTTAGATTTAGTAACATTTCTCACTTTAACAACAGAAACTACTTCATCAGCATCAGTGGAAACATCTGGATCTGTGGAATCACTCGGTGAATGTTCATTGATTAACCTTGCACTACATTTCAAAATTCTGTCTGTGTCCGATACTTTATCAAAATTGTCAAGATCCAGCTGAGTAGAACTACAAATTGTATCATGACGTGGAAAAGCAGTATTTGTCACATGATCAAAATAATATGAGCCACCAACATCATGCGTCATGCAGTGAATATGAAGGCAACATATAGTTTCAAAAGTTCTGCAGCATCCACCACAGGTAAAGCTGCCAGACAACTTGTGTCTACCAGATATGTATGTCTTTATTTTCTCCCATCGTTCTTTTTTACCCATGTTGCAGATATGCGTCGACATTTTCTAATCTGTAAAATAGTACAAATGATCCAATTAAGGTAAGTTGAGTTATAGATTGTTTGAACTAAACATTACATAGTTAGATTTATTAAAGTGGTGGTCCCATCTCGCCGAATGTTGCAAGGATGCACTGTCTTCTAGCTAAAAATGTGGGCGAAAGTCAAAAGCGGTGAGTATCGACTCCGTATGGATTTGGGAGCCACACACACAACATAGCAATTTTAGTGCATGAGGAAAGCTGGCTGCGTTCGAACTACTGTTTCACCCCAGTATGTGTAATGCCCATGCCTTCTACTGCCAACTTACAGTCAGTGTTTCTTTTGAATTTTGGGGGGAAGGGGTCCAGGCCCATAGGAAGGGGAAAATTAACACGCGGAAATGCTGAAAAGAGAATTTTCACTTATAGTTAAATTCTCCTTAAATGCCTAGTATGATTGTTTATTTGTAGTATTTTAAGCATAGGAGGTCAAAACAAACTATTTCAATCCATTCTGCATTCATTTATCAACACAATTTACTTTATTTACGTGGGAAAAAATTGAGCAAGACTCCAAGGGAAAAATTTAGAAATCTTTAGGGAAAAATATATATACTCTGCGGAGAGGGGAAAGGGGCCTCACATCTCCATATATTTTAGCCAGAAAAAACACTGATAGTCCTTGTATAATAACATGGCAATCATATGCTGTAAGCATTTTGTAACACGTACAGCTCAAGGCAGGCAAATTTGTATCTAGCTGGAGATTTTCTCTTTCTGTTTTCATCGTTAGTCTTTTATTAATATCTGATCTGCAGTCTCTAAAGTCTAAAATGTTTGGTGGTGCAATCTGTATACACTATCTGGGACGAATATACACTATCGTATTATTATAGATGGTCCTTGGTGCAATCCATTGGCATTTTGAAACATAGTCCTACAAATATGACTCGGTTGTATAGAAACCGATACTGGTAATCTAAAATTTACTCAAGTCAGTATCCTTTACGTCTTTATGTCTATATCACTGGCACCAGAACACCAAACTGTGGTTTAAATTATTTCAAAATAAGTTTTAAACCAAATCAAGCCAAACACAAACACGCAGATTTATTGACATTGTCCCGTTCTTAGTTTGTCTTATATATTACAGATGGTAATGAAGCCAATTTGCGGTACCACTCGTTTTCGAACTCGTATTTTCCATATATTGACAAAATATTTGATTTTGATATTTTTTATTATTTAAAAGAGTAATCTTAATGAAGCATAATCCAAAAGAATTTTCTTTCGTTAGTATCTTGATTTTTAAGGAAGTTACAGCTGTTTTGTAGAGGCCCTTTTCAGAGCCTTTTTGTGTGACGTCGCAAACGTCTATCAACCGTTATTCGATGTCATTGTAACAAGTTCTTTATAAATACAGCATTTGATCAATTCTTGATATAAATTGTTCAAATCGGAATCACGTTTTAGAATGATGTTTTAAGTTTTAAAATGTATATCCAAATTATAAATGTTCACATTTAGAGAAAAACTACTACTGTTATAAACAACTAACTCCTCACTTTTCTTAATCAGAGTACTTTTCTGAAATTGGTCACCATAGCAACGAAGTAAGTGATTTCGACATAATTTTTAAGCTAAGATATGGATAAATCACTTAAACTTGAATCTATAGATATGTTATTTTTTCTTATTTTAAAGCTTTTATAAAACCTTGTTACATTTAGTAATTACATAATGTCATTATAGCAGGTTCTCCTGGAGACTGGCTCATATATTCTGTTTTGTTATCCTTCTAGATTATGTGCTTGTATACATACTATTATAAGCACTTGGGACTTCATACAAATAAATATAATTAATAGCCACAATGTATATGTTGTAAGACTCGCAGCTGTCGGTATTTACAAAAATATAACATCTTATTTGGTAAATTAAAATATAGCATAGATTATGTTAAAATCGTGGAGTTATTATACATGCAGTATATGACTCCATGGTTACAATACAGTTTTTATTAAAAATCATTTTTATAACTATTTTATAATTCTCTATTTGGTTATTTATTTGATTTATTTCAGAAATTAGATTAAAGTTTGTCATTTAAATGCTCAAAATCATCCTTGATTATAGTAAATAATAATTAATACATACCAAAACATGAAATAAACATAAATGTGCAAATAACAATTACATACGTAATAGATCAAATATAATTACCGTATAGCGGGTAATTTCTGCGGGTTTTTATTTCTGCGTTTTTGCGGTTTGAGGCTGCCCCGTAAAATTAAATTCCGCAAAATTAAACATCCGTAAAAATTTTGTTTGCAAAATTTAACTTCCATATTTCGCTTCAATATACTGGTAATATACCTTTAATCTATACCTTTCTAGTGTTTTGTTACTGTCGTATTTTTCACACGTATAGTGATCGACTGTCTTTGTTTGCTTGTTTGTTTAACAATTAATGAATGGCATGTGTTATATAGGTATTGACCCTCAATACACGTTGATGTAAGTTTGACAACTGGTTCAATTGGCAACACTGTAGTTTGTGTATAATTGTATTAACGATATAGCAATACCCGGTATGAGTATATTGAGATATTTTAAGAGAATTATTTTGTAAATGGCTATATAAAATGTTTACTGATATTCGAGCACAGCCAGGCATCATCATAAGTGGTTTTAGGGGTGCGGGGATAATAGACTATGTTGAGGATAATCTGCCGTTAAATTCATTGATTTAGTTTACCAGTAGTACATGTACTGCTGAAAATGTTCTGTTCTGTTCTGATGTTCCTAAAATGAAAAACACTGAATTCTGTATAAAATTAACAATTAAATCTAAATCATACAAGCAGTGTTATCATGTTGTTGATCATGCCGTAGTAGATACGGTAGCTATTTACCATTCGCAGAAATTTCTTCCGGTTTCTGAAATCCGCAGAAAATAATTCCCGATTTTCTGGTAGGTCGCAGAAATAAAAACCGCAGAAATAAAACCTACCCATTTTAGGACCAAATCGCAAAATTTTCTACCCGCAGAAATAACCCGCTATACGGTATATCAATAGACCAATTAACACCATATACAATAGGAGTGTACAAAACTACCGACAATTTTCAGCAGTATGCGAATCGACTGACCGTGAGTGTACGAAACAACTGAAATTTACAGTATACGAAACAACTAGCAACCACTTCGAACGGGCCATGTCCATTAATCTGCGTTTTTGAGTTTGTGTTTGGCTTGATTTGGTTTAAAACTTATTTTGACACAATTTTAACAGGTCTATTATATATCCCGATTTGTGTATCCTCCCGATTTGTATATCATATACAGATCTGTGTATACATAACATTGATACACAAATCGGGATATGTCATATGAAAAATGGGAATACTTTTCTAATGAGGAAAATGCGCATTTGTTGCATAAACTTTTTATACGTGTATGTATCACATGTTTCTAGGGGTGTGCCGATGCATCGAAATATCGATGCATTGCGATCCCGAGTGTCCCGATAGTATGGATTGATAGTAAAAGTCTCGATCCAATAACTATCGCCGATAGTAAGCTCAACTATCGATAGTTACGATAGTTTCCTTTATATGAATAAGGTTTACTATTTATTTAAAACAACTTCCGTTCTCGTTAAAAAACCTTAAGTTTAAATAATCCTACGCATCAAAACTGCCACAAAGGACCAACATTGCAGCATTTAGTTAAAACTTATTAATCTATTTCTGTCCAATTAATGTTAAATCATTTCCACAAATAGTAGATCAGTATGTTGTACAGCAAAGTTATATCTTACACAGTGCAAACTTTCATTTACAAGTTAATCTCTGGTTTTTAAATCTTGGCAATAACTATTGCAATAGTATTGCAATAGTACTTTCAGCAATATCAATAGTATTGCAATAGTCAAAGATGTCAACAATTATCATTTGTTAAGCCTATTAGTGCGTTTCTTGCGTTTTTACATTTTCCTAACAGGCACATTTAGCAAGATAAGTAAAGAAAAAATAAGACTGTTTATTAAAATATGCATCAGAGACTTCTTAGTTTTTAACAATTTATTGCAAATTTATGCAATATCCCGATTTGTATATCAATTGATACACAAATCTGTATATGATATACCAATTTGTGTATTATACACAGATCGGGCGATATAACAGACCTGTTTAACCACATTTTTGGTGTTCTGGTGCCAGTAGTCTATAAAGCTGGACTATTTGAAAAACAACCCCTTCCTAATTTCAGTTGAACCGTTTCTACCCTTGAATCTGGACGTCATTAGACAGTCTGACATGGAAAATCTGAATGACCTTGCACTTACCAGTTCTTACGGTCACTCTTAGTAACTTGTGTTTATTCTGTTCAGGTCGCGAAAATGAATGACAATTGGATTTAATTCAATTGCATTTATAACATCAATATAATTTATGTACCTAAACGTACACGACCGTAGACAAAACCCAATTCTTCTCAATGAAGATGAATCAGCTCCCTATATCATCAGTGACCAGTGTCATTACAACATTATAACTGATTATCGCTATCAGTGAAATATTGCATCTAGGTCAAAAACCACTAAATTCATGGCGTCACTATTAAATCTCTGTATCCGGAATCCGGAACGATACTCGTCGATATTTTTACTTCTATGTTGTTACTGCATAGGCACGGATGTACTAATGTATTTCCGTGGCATAGGGCATAAAACGCATCACGGGCAAGTCACGACACTACAATGGTTACTATATGGAGCCAGAGTGGTATCTATTGTGAGGATTGTGATCAATGGTAACATGCTTCATGTCAGGGGATAGGTGATAGCACATATGAGAAACTGTCTGATTCCAGGATTGTCTAGTTATGTCTGCGCTGTGGACTTCCAAACTACTCAGGACGTCTGGTGGATTCCCTAAATACCCTCTCAGATACCAACAGCTTCTCCTCCCTGGCGCATCATACCTCCGATATATCTGATCACCACACAACTGATTATAAACACACGTATATATCAGTTTACAGCACGCATGTTAATTAACATGCGTGATCACAGTGTCTCTCCGAACAGATCGCACAATCATATGAAACCTAAGTTCACATCAACACCAAAAAACAATAAAAACAATATAGAAAGCCCAGGAAAAAACTCAACAAAAAATTACACAATTCCCCACAAAGTAACTGCAGGAAAACTTAATGATGAACGTGTCACCATCCTAAACATAAATTGCAGGTCAATAAGGAACAAATTCCAGAATTTCACATTTTGTTAGATCAAATCAAACCCGAGATCATAGCGTTCACTGAAACCTGGCTGAAACCAGATATTTGCACGTCTGAAATATTTCCTGAGGATAACCAATTTAATGTCTTCAGAGATGATAGGGTCAGCAGTAAAGGTGGAGGGGTAATGTTAGCTATTGCTAAGAGATTTGTGGTAGGAGAACAACCCCACCTTAAAATGGATCCTGAATGCAATATCGTCTGGGCAAAATTAAACATTCCAGGGGTCAAAACTATCTACCTTTCATCTTTCTATAAACCCCATGAAAATGACCAAGATAGTCTAACATCTCTATGGAATTCGATACAAAAAATACCCCAAAATAGCATAATTTTGATCCTAGGTGACCTTAACATGCCTGACATAGATTGGCCAACTGGTACAATAAGGGACTGCTGTAAATTCAAGCCATTGTATGAGCAGTTCATGGAAAATCTTACAAACTTCAATCTTGATCAAATTGTTAAGGAACCTACTAGAGAAAATAATACTCTTGATATATTTTTGACCAACCAACCTTCCCAAGTTCATTCAACTAAAGTGTTACCTAGTCTAGGGTCGTCAGATCATAATACAGTTTTTCATGAAATGAATATAAAAATTGGGAGACCTCACCAAGAAAAACGTGAAATAAAACAATATAAAAAAGCAAACTGGCTTCTTTCAAGGTAGATCTTTATGAGTACTTTGAAGGCACCTTTGACAAATTGCCAACTGACAACCCAAATATACTATGGAATAGTTTCAAAAATAAAGTAAACGATCTAACTAAAAAATATATACCTACCAAAATGACCAAACCCAGACGTGATCTTCCTTGGGTTACCAAAAAGATAATTAAAATGACTCACAGGAGAGATAAAATATACACTAAATGTAAAAAAGCCAAAGGAAAGGACCATCATAGTAAACTGAGACAACAGTAAAACATCCTTAAATCGACCATCCAAAGAGAAATCCGAAAATCATACTGGGAATACTTAGAATCAGTGATTTTTTCTGGTGACACACAAACGGGCAAAAATAAACAATTCTACTCTTTGGTGTTGCGCCCCTAAAATCTGAAGGGAAAACGCATACTAATTCAACCGATAAGGCAAAAATTCTCAACAAACAATTTGAATCTGCATTCTCTAAACAAAAACCAATGACCCTAAAACAATTATGTGAACTTAATCTCTACAAAAATAGTAAAGTCCAGCAAGAAAAAGAAATGAATAACATAAATATAACTGTTGGCGGTGTGGAAAAACTACTTAAGGATCTTAATACAAACAAAGCCTTAGGGCCAGATCAACTGTCACCAAGGCTATTAAAAGAACTTTCTTTCAAAATAGCTCCTTTCCTCACTAAGGCCTCCTTACAAACTGGTATGGTTCCAGATGACTGGAAAACTGCTATTGTTGCACCTGTCTACAAAAAAGGTCCGAAATATAAAGCCAGTAATTACCGACCAATATCCTTAACTTGTATAGCATCCAAGCTAATGGAACATATCTTAGTTTCCAATATCATGAGTCATCTTGACAGTAAAAACCTCCTCACACCTTTCCAGCATGGTTTCCGTTCCAAACATAGTTGCGAGACTCAACTCCTATCTTTCACACAAGAAATATTCGATAAACTACAAGCTGGTAAACAAACAGATCTTATTGTAATGGACTTCTCAAAAGCTTTTGACAAGGTCGATCACCAACTTCTTCTGTACAAACTAATGAAATTAGGTATATATAAATTAACACTATCCTGAATACAATCATGGCTTAGCCAGCGTACGCAATCTGTTGTAGTTGAAGGTTCAAACTCAGGCTCTCTACCAGTTCTGTCAGGGGTCCTACAAGGTTCTGTCTTGGGTCCCTGTCTCTTCCTTTGTTTCATTAATGATATGCCAGACTCAATTAAAAGCAGAATAAGGTTATTCGCCGATGACACAATTGTCTATCTTACTATTGATTCATCATCCGACTCTAACAAATTACAAGAAGATCTGTCTAAATTAGAAGAATGGGGAAAAAAGTGGTCTATGGAGTTTAATCCTGATCAATGCGAAATAATAAGAATCTCAAAAAATAAGAAAAACATCATCTTTCCTTACAAACTTCATAATCAAGAACTCAAAACTACACGTAATGCAAAATACCTTGGCGTAAATATTAGTGAAGATTTTAGTTGGAAAAAACAAATCGAAACAACAGCTTCTAAGGCACATAACACACTAAGATTTATAAAAAGAAATGTCCAATGTAATAACAAAAAAAATCAAAGAAACTGCCTATAAAACCTATGTTAGACCACAATTAGAGTATTGCAATACCATACCATCTGGCACCCATGGCAAAAAACACTTACAAATGAACTTGAAAGGGTGCAAAGAGCAGCAGCACGTTACGTCATGAATGACTATTCACACTATAGCAGCGTCACATCTATGCTCCATACACTTAAATGGCAAACGCTTGAAAAACGCAGAATTCATGCTTCTATCATTATGCTTTACAAAATCTCACACAACCTCGTTTATGTTGACCATAATCATCTAATACCCACAAGAAAAAATCTAAATTACAACATTCCACCTTCAAATTCTAACTATCATCAAAACTCATTTCCCCCCAGAACCATTAGATACTGGAACGCTCTGCCGTATGACATTCAGGCCAGTGTGGATCTCCAGTACTTCACATCTGGCCTGGATGCATACATGTACTAATACCATCATACTGTTTTTATCCTGTTTTTAACAAGCTGTATATAGAAATTTTAACACTGGTTCAATGTAAATGACTTAATTATCATGTAACAAGTTTATTTTTAACAACTGTCCCCGACCTCCCAGTCATGATCAGTAATTGATCGTTGGGAGTATACAAGTATAATTAGAAGTAGAAAATATCATAGTAAACCACATGTTACTAAAAAGCTGTTCTCTGACAAGGTCAGTCACCCAACGTTGCTATATACGAGGGTCGTTCATTTAATACCCGGACGATCGCCATAGCGCTTGATTGAAGCATGCAATTGTAATAAATTTTCGTTTAATAAGACGTACTTACCAACTTGATAATTCGACAAAACGTGGTATAATTTTATTCAACCGAACACAAACTGTGGTTACTATAGTAACCCAACTAATGAGTACTCGGCCCAACCCAAGTTTTCAGTGAAATGTAGAGTGTTGATATGACAGGGTGCGTGGTATAGTTGCCTATTTTAAACGGAAAACATCATAAAATTATAACGTTATGGATACATCTACGTTATGTTACATAGCGTTTGATGTCATTCCAGTACTGTTACTGTGCGTGAAGCGCTGTTTAGTGACAACGGGCGTGTTTCCGTCAATAACGTAATGAAATCGAATGTGTTAAGGAAAAAAACGATTATGATACAATTTCGTGAAAGTATTAGTCATACACCTATAAAACTAAAGAATCTACTTTAGAGAAGCCTTTCGGGAATATTCGTATCAGTGGATTTCTACTTATAACGGTTCTTTGATGACAAGGATCACCTCGCGATGATCTGAGGACGAGCCAATCTAACGTAAGAAACAGGAACGTGTCATCGGTTAAACACAGTACGTCCTGTGGAGGGTAAACACTACTTGAAGAATAACTACAATAGTAATTACGGAACCATGCAAAACGATCGTGGATACAGCATTTGAATCACTACCGAACATCTTAAAATGGTAAATGTGTGTGCTCGCGTGACTTTACGGCACTAAAACGATAATCAAATAGAGAAAAAGTGTCACGTTTTAGGACTGAAAATGGCGTAACGTCATTATATTTTGACGTCGACTTGGGCCGACTCGCGTTACATGTACTTATTAAAATACTAATACTATGTAAACCCTTCATCGCAACTTGTTGAAATTTCGTATGTGAATTAAGGAATAGTGTGAATGTATTCCTGTACGTTTTCAACAATATCGATATACTAGTTTTCCAGCAATATCGATCGTCCGGGTATTATATTAAACGAACGACCCTCGTACAAGCCACACCAGCAAGTATGGAATAAGGGGTAGCACACTTGCATGGGTCAAAGCCTTTAGAACTAGACTCTTAACGTCATCCAGGATGACCTTCATAGGCTCCAAAAAACGGGAGGTTGAGTTGAACACGGAGTTTAATCCAAGCCAGTGCACCGTTATATACATGTGATACGCGCTAAAACTGCATTGGCAATTTGCTCTCTCTGCATCTCTCTGACATCTACATATATATAATATAACAAGAAATATCTTTTAAAAAGATATACAGCGTTCAGTTTAAAGACAGTCTGCGAGTGTTACATGTATTTTTTCAATTAATTTACAATTAAGTTGACTGCACACTTAATATGGTCCATGACATTTGTGCATTTTTCCCTAGAAACATGCATTTTCACGTTGTTGTATTCTTCTCATTAAAAACTAAAGTGCACGCGCTAAGTTTCTTCTTCTTCTTCCGAATAATTTGCAGGGCCCACTCTGGGGCATTTATCGGAATAATAAAGTATCATGCTTTGAAATACTTGATCTGTTGTCTGTCAAGACTGAGTTTAATGAAAGCTTAGGATAAAACATGGTCACAGATATTGCTAATTATGCATGTTGTTTTACAAGATATAAAATAATGTTAATTTTATAATCAGTATCAGAGTATTCATGTGACCAAACTTTTTTCCAACAGACTAATTCTTTGCATTTTATTGTGTTTAGAAATTTAAAACCAATTAAAAACAATGGTACTTTTAACACTGAACATCCCTTGTTTACATTGCTTGACCGACCTTCAGATAACCAGGGAAATACACACTATTTATAGAACAGATTCTGAGATAACCTGTAGCAGACTGTACTGATGACATATACATTTTTGAACTATATATTGCGAATCCCTCCAATAGTTGCTAGCTTCTCCTTCTGACTGGAGGTCGCATCAAGTTCAACACTGTAATTGGCGCCCCGATGGATCGGGGCGTCTGTATTGGAGGACTTTGTTATAATGAGCTGGAAGACAATTCCCCCATGGTGAGCCTCAACTTGTATGAAGTTTATGAACAATTCCCCGTGTTGAGCCTCAGTTTGTAAGAAGTTCATAAACAATTTCCCTCGTGGAGCCTCAATTTGTATGACAGCGAAATGTTTTGGCCATTTGTTTACCTTTAAATTAGTGCTGAAGTTTGAATTTATTTGCAACAGCTGAATTTCTTGAGTTTACTTGGTGATATGAAAGTATTTTGTAAATGTTTTTGTACTGAATAAAATTTATGAACTATTATTATATGTTTGGATACCATGATTTATTTTAGAAATAAAATCTGTTCACGTATTTTGTCGGTGAATAAAACATGGGCAGGAGTTCGGATGCGGAAAAATTAAATCACGAGTGCGTAGCACGAGTGATTTGATTTTCCGCATCCGAACGAGTGCCTGTGTTTTATTCACCGACAAAATACAAGAACAGAGTTTTTATTATTTTCACCCATTTGACATTTAACATAATTATACCCCCAGATACATAGTATATGGGGGCTATATTGGAGGTTGGTTGGTCCGTGCAAATTTTGTCCGCGCTATTCCTCTGCAACCATTGGTCTGATTTCAATGAAACTTTGCATGAGTGGTCAGTACCAAGTCTAGTTGTGCATATTGTCGGCACATGCTGGTCGGACAAATTTTAAGGTAGTTATGGCCCTTTATTTGTTTACACTTAAACATTTTGTCCGCGCTATTTCTCTGTAACAATTGGTCTGAATTCAACGAAAGTTTGCATGAGTTATCAGTACCAAGTATAGTTGTGCATATTGTCGGCACACGCTGGTCGGACAAATTTTAAGGTAGGTATGGCCCTTTACATGTAAAAAGTTTGTCCGCATTGTTTCTCTGTAACAATTGGTCTGAATTCAACGAAACTTTGCATGATTTATCAGTACCAAGTCTAGTTGTGCATATCGTCGGCACACGCTGGTCGAACAATTTTTAAGATAGTTATGGCCCTTTTTTTACGCTTAAAAATTTTGTCCACGCTATTTCTCTGTAACCATTTGTCTGATTTTAAGGAAATTTGTATTAATGATCAGTACCAAGTCTAGTTGTGCATATCGTCGGCACACATTGGTCGGATAAATTTTAAGGGAGTTGTGGCCCTTTGTTTTTTACACTTAAAAATTATGTCTGCGCTATTTCTCTGTTACCAATGGTCAGAATTTAACGAAACCTTGTATGAATGATCAGTACCAAGTCTAGTTGTGCATATCGTCGGCACACATTGGTCAGATCAATTTTAAGTCTAGTTGTGCACAGCTGACTGTGTCAAGCAGTTTCTGGGGGTATTCATCACATTCAGTGATATTTCTTGTTCCACGCTGAAATTATGTGGCTTATTAGCTGGTACAATTACCTCCCTCGTTAATGAAAACGACCTTCGTAATTTTCTGAAGGAAATCACACATTTTAAACAATTCTAATAACACAAGTATAGTGTATCTATTTATAAATATAAATGAATTGATTATCAGAAGTTTTTATGAATCTTTGTTTCGAGAGTCTATTGGAGTTTCTAAAAATAGATGCGTCATAGCTGTAACACTGGATTCTCGTGGAACTCGCGTCCTTTAAAGTTTTTACTATAAAGTTTACGCTCATTCATTCATAAATAGGTCACGTGATACGGGGCATAAATAGTAACAGCCAATTTGATATCATGTTTTATGGGAGTAATAATAAATGGCCAGGTCGGCTCTATGTTTAATGGATTAATCCGCGGATCATTTTAGAATCTTTATTAAGCCCCCTACCGGTTTTCAACAGCAGGGGACCAGGTTTACACTCTGTAAGTCAGTCCATCAAAAATCTGGATCCTGTCATAACTTGGTATGTTGGTTGGGGCACAGGAATTTGAAATCCATCGGTTACCAAGCTGAGTTTATGAAACTTTGTAAAGTTATTAAATCACTTTCTATATTCCGAATTAAAGGGTAAATATTGTAACTGTAGATCTTTGATTAAAATCTGAAATTGTATAAACACATGACTTGAGGATGCGTAATAAGCATTGCATTGCTTTTGTTTAAACATTCAAATCATACACATGTATTTGGTTGTACAGCCTTCCATAGACCACACTATTGCAAATATACAGTGTTTGATTCACCGCACAGTATGTTAAACTCCCAGGATGTCCTACATGGCCGTCATCATGGATAATGATTTTACTGGTCAGAAAGTCTTGCGATACAACATGTATACGTCTACCACCCCAGTTACATACAAACATTACACCATCTGATGTAAGCACTATCCCTTTTGGATGTCCTAATTTATCATGTGTGTATGTAGGGAACAATTCTCCACTAAATGTAATAACACTAACTTCGTTGGTATGAGAGTCTGATACTATTACAGTATCTTTGTCATGTCCAAATATGATATGGTAGGGTAGCTGTAGTAATTCATCCGGTGGTTCTATCGTATGTAATACCTTGCCATGTATATCTAGTATGTCAACTCTAGCAGCAGGATCCATAAAGCTGACGGCAAACTTCTCATCTTTGTATGCAACACCGAAACAAGCATCTTGGACGTTTATCTCACGCTGTACGCTTATTGGTAATGTTATATCAAGTATTTGTATTTTACTCCCACGTGGGAGTGCAACAGCAATCGTATTTGTACTGAGTGCATCTACTCCCCATGGTCCACTTGATGTACTGTACGTTGATAGTACTGTATTGCTACTTGTGTCTATTAGTTTAACATTCTGATTGTTCTCGTCAGTGACCACCATTCTGTCGGGACTGAGAAGTGTACAGGCTCTGAGTAAACAGTCCTTATTATCTGTCCTACACTTCACATTAATGCTTCTGTTGTATGTTGCTGTAGTATCTAGTGTATGTGTTTTTGGTGTGCTTTCATCTTGTGTCTTTGTCCTGATTTTCTGTGGTAGGGCTTTCCTTGACAGTTTTCCAAGTGGTATTTTAGCTGAAACTATATGTTTTATCTCATTGGAAATAATAAGCTTATATTGTAGTTGTTGTTCTTGCTGTGATTGATTAATTTCGTTGACCTTCTTTTCCATGGTAACCAGGCTGCGTTTGGCTTGCTTGGTTGTTACAAATAGTGAATTGACATTAGCATCAGAGTCATACAATGTTTTAAGCATGCCTTCAATTTCTGCTTTCATCGTTTGATTTTCTGCTTGTATTGTTTTCAGTTCCTTTTCGTCTTTTGTCTTCATCTGAGCAGCTTCATCAGTTATTTGTGTCTGTATTTGATCTAGGTATTTATTTATTTGTTTACGAGCTGATTCAACTTTGTGTAGAATGTTGTTGTATGATGTATCCAAGTTCTTTAAGTTGTTGTTAAGCTCATCTTCCATTTCATGAATTTCCTGGTAAATCTGTTGGAGTTGTTGATCTATATCAATGAATTCTTCGGTTTCCTGGAAACCATCAGAAACATCCTGTATCATGTTTGTCGTGCAGGTCGTGTGTTTTAGGGTCATACAATATCCACAACCAGGTTCATCATGAGCTTTGCAGTAAAATCGTATGATTTTAGGATGATGTGTTTTGCATACATCAACATAGATATTTTGGTTGCCTACGGATCCTTGCCCCCTAGGCATGTGTTCCTTGTCCAAGATTACATGAGCTTTAGTGATCTCTTGTTTTCTATGTACTTCAATGCAAGTTCCACACAAGTATTCGTCGCAGGGTTGGCAATAACCTTCCGCATATATCCGTTCACCGTCACTTTTACAAGGGTCACAAAATGATTCACCAGCATCACCAGATGTCTCAGATGCTTTAAGCCAACTGAATGCATTCCTGAATGATCTCAGCCATGAGCCCAGCCATGTTCCACCTTCAGCCATGTTGATTTGTTATCACATCATATTTCGTTCAATAATGAAGTTTATTGCCTGTAGTAAAGAACACATAATAAAGAACACATAATAGTTTCTGCAAATAAAAGATCGGACAGGAAAGGCAGCATGCAACTGAAACAGCTGAGCACAGGAAACACTACATAATGCACAACACACAACTGAACGAGAAAAATAACTTAAGTCAAATTTCAGCTGTCAAAAAGTCGAAAGTGCAAGTCCCAGTTGTCAAAAAGCTGAAAGATCTAGTTTCAGCTATAAAAATCTGAATGTCCGTTACGTAGCAAGTATCTAGTAACCACAAATATGATGCATGGAATTGTGAACATTTGCCATTATGACATTTGAAGAGCAAGTGTGTCACAGACTTGTGCTGCTAGAATGAATGTATTGAGCACTTCATTTTCAATAATGATCTCTATTTTCACGCTTTCTCAACATTAGTATTCGCTCATGGGTGAAGTTAATAACTTAATATCTCCAGGGTCAAGAACTCAAGGTAACACTTTTGTAGTTTAAAGATAAAGTACAACCACAGTTAAGAAAGCTTGTGCAAACAGTAACATTGTCATTTATTGTAGGATTTCAATACAAGTAAACTATCGACGTGCAACTCGTTATTAAATCCCCACTTTCTTTGTAGCAAACGTCGGTTATTAAAACATTGAAAAAGTCAACACCCACGTTTAAACGCAGATTAAAACAAATATTTTAGATATAATTATTAGGCCCATATGAACCCGTTTTGTTTAAATTTATCAAATCCCACCCCGTAATCACGTTGGATGAAACTTTTGTAACTAAAATCGTTGTAAAGAAAATGCAACTGAAAATATCATTCTACGCGTATCACTATGTAGTATTATTACATGCAAAAGTAACCTATAGATATATACGTAATACTTTATAGTCTGCGTTATTCCTTTCTGTGTTTGTTGTCTGTGTTTTCTTTGAATATCGTCTGTAGTAAGCGTCTGCGTTTTAAAATCACAATGCCGATTGTGTGTCAACTGATGTCTATAGGCAACAAAAGTAATAAAATATGTACAATGGAATAAATTTTGAACGAATTTTCCTTTCGTAATTTAACTCTTTTGTTCAAAATCTTACTTAGATATTAAGTTGTGACATAGCTTCACACAGTGAAAAGTAGTTGTAAATGTGCTCACCTTATATCCTCATGTATCCTGAAACAGGTATATAACCGGTATAAAACACAGTCTCGTTGTGCAATGTCACCACTTTATATAAAACCCAATCTTGTGGTGCAATGTCAACCCAATATCAATCAATACCATACACGTCTGTTTCATTGATCCGGTAAGCAAATTCAGTTCACGAATTACTATATTATAGTGTATATTAAACTTCTAATACGTGTATACATACGTGTTGATAGACTTTTCCACCCGTTATAATTATACTACGCGTATATACAGAATGTGTGTAAATTCAATATACTACTGTATGACGTTTTTAACAAGAGCTGTCCACGAACAGCGCGCAGCACCATGCTGGGATAGTACAATCATTATATGCTTCATAACAGCAGCATTTACCTCTGCTGTGTAGTACCTAAACTTTAACATTTGCACTATTTGCACTAAGTAGAAAAAGGGGGCATAATTTCAACAAAATGCCTGATAGAGTTACCTACTCCTGCACATGGGTTGTGGTCATGGTGGCAAACAAGTATGCAAAGTATGAATTAAAGCAATATCTCAAAGGACTTAGAGAATATAAGAGGTTAAAAAACCTGTTCCTAAACTTTAACAAAAGTGTTACGCCGACGCTCGGGTTACTGCAATAGCTCCCCTTATTCTACTTTTATGCGGTAATATTTGGCCACATCATTTGTTTTAAATTGTCAATGTTAACTAACCATTTTAGTAACGCGTTCTGAATATGAGTCTTTAAACTCTTTTACTAGCCATGGGCTACTAGATATTATTCGTATATAATTCTCATTAAAATGTCTACGTTAAAGCAGGATGCGTGAGATAGCATCTTAACTGATTGTTATCCGATACATTAAAGTCAACCTCATGTTGTCATAATTTCAATATTGGTAAACCCTTTGTTTTTGAAGTAATTATGCAATAATGTTGTAGCCACGTTTTAATTGGCTTACAAATTATATAACATGACATTTGATTGGCTAAGAACGTTTTAAGTATTTTGTAACGGGTAATTTGATTGGTCAAAAGCTTTTAACATTTATTTTCTATGATTTGAAAATAATGTATATTAAGTAAGATTTTTTTTAGACTGGATATACAAAAAAGAGTGATAAATTAGGACTAAGAGAGTGATGATGTAGGTTTTAGAAAGTTAGGACAAGTGGAGTTCCACTACGCTTCATTAAGATACAATGTACTTACTAACTCTGTGTGTTAAAACATATTTGTTATTGTTAAACTATTTGGAGAAACTACAAAATAAAAATAGTAAAACTGACGGTGGATTTGTCATCACTTATTTAGTTGAGACTTTGTTATCAGATTTGAAATTATACTGGAAAAACGCATTGGACTTACGACGTTAGCAGAGCTAAACTTACAGCTCACACACAACGCTGTGAATTTCAACAAGCGAGTTACTACTACCATGTTAATTCTACCAAACGAATAATTACAGCCAAGCGAGTGAATTTCAACAAGCGAGTTACTACATGTACTACCAAGTTAATTCTACCAAACGAATAATTACAGCCAAGCGAGTGAATTTTAATCAGCGAATAAATACAGCCAAGCGAATTTCTACACGTGAGTTATTGCTAATTAGTGAATTTCAACCAGTGATAAATACAGCAAAGTGAATCAGTGCATATTTGAGCAATAGAAGTATTATATTAAATTTCATCAGTGTGAGAATACTTCATCTCGGAAATTGGGCAAGTTCGAATTCTACTAGAATGATCAATCGGCGATATTCGGTGAGTTTCCAGCATCAACCGATTATGGATTCCATATGGATTACCCATGGACTCATGTTATGTTCGCCACACGGTCGGCGAGAACATGCGATCTACAGAAACAAAAGACATTAAACTTTGGATGTGTAATAATCGGTGGTCCTTCTGTGTCGATGAATCTGTACTTATTTTATGTAAATTTTGGTACTTTTGTTATATTCACGTCACAGTTGAAAACTGTATTTATTATCATTGACTATGTGTTTAGTCTAACTTTATTATGCATTTGTATTAAATGCGCGTAATTGTTTCCATGCGAAAAATTGTCTAAACATGTGGTCGACATAATAATGATATCATTAATTTTATTTTTACAAGATCAGATGAGATTTCGGATTTATAAGTATATGGTCATCTTAGACATTTTGCAGTTTAGCTAATATTTATGCGAAAATAGAGAAATATGTTAACTTGAATTTAAACGTTTAGGCATAATCGGCAACAAATGGCATTAAAATGTATGAGAGACATTAAATTAAGTATACAATATACAATGAGTTACGTTATTTCTAAGGGGGTATGAGTTAGCAATATTAAAAATAATTTATTAACTGTTTTAGGCGGTAATAATTATTTTGTTACTGGTAAAAATGGGTTAAAGCAGCAATGTTCTTGGTTGTTAAGAGCTCACAAATACTTCTAAGTTTGTATGCATGTTACGTCCTTTCAAATATCGAGGACTTCTTGTATAAATAACACTTTGGACAGCAGAATTAATATCATATGTAAATTAAGGAAATTCAGGCTCACTAAGCTCTATTACAGTCAATATATTTATTGTGCTACAGTAGCACTTGATATTGGTCATTGGTTATCCCAATACCATTACAGGTGTATATTTTTTTGTGAGAAAGGTGTGAGTGTGTTATATAGTCTAACTATTAGTGTGAGTAAGGTATTTTTTTACAACTAGTACTGGTATATGTAGACTGCAATAGTTCGACATGTTGCTTCTATGGTAGATAAAAGTCAAATTCTTATATTTTAGTTGACTGGAGTAGACTGGTGCTGTTTCTGCTTTCCATCGTTCTGTGTCTCCATACGGTATTTTGGAATCAACCTTAAGTGGGCTGCAGTTTAAGAACTTTATAGCTGTCTTTAATTCACGGGATATATCCACGGGATATAATGCACTCAGCTATTGTGAGCGGGTAGCATAGGCATAAATTTATTAATTGTGCATTTACCAGAACATTTGGAAATGTAATTATATAGAATTACATAATATTGCTGATCTCAAAACCCTAGGGATGTGAACTGCATGTATAAAGAATGGAGTGTTGTCCGATATTAATCAGTTTATAAAAACAACAGGAGACAAGTAAACTAAATAGTTGTCTGTCTTATTTACATGATTCTTGAAAAGATTTTACATTGCCACTTTGAATATGTTGGTAGCATTACTAACTGAAAACGTCCGAATGTTAGGACATGGTTCCAATGAACTGTTGAAATTTGGAAAACTTCAACACTTTCCGGTTTCAGCCTTGCTGAACACTATGTTTGTTAACTCTAACATTTGTGGAATAGGCACAATATATTCAATGGCTAATAGATAATGTGACCGTGTACATGACTTTATTTGTAACTGCATATTTTTTATATATTTAAGTACTGTTGATAAAATTGGATGACCACTTCATAGGAATGAAGTTAAATACGGGAGGGGAAACTTTTATGCGGTAATATTTGGCCACATCATTTGTTTTAAATTGTCAATGTTAACTAACCATTTTAGTAACGCGTTCTGAATATGAGTCTTTAAACTCTTTTACTAGCCATGGGCTACTAGATATTATTCGTATATAATTCTCATTAAAATGTCTACGTTAAAGCAGGATGCGTGAGATAGCATCTTAACTGATTGTTATCCGATACATTAAAGTCAACCTCATGTTGTCATAATTTCAATATTGGTAAACCCTTTGTTTTTGAAGTAATTATGCAATAATGTTGTAGCCACGTTTTAATTGGCTTACAAATTATATAACATGACATTTGATTGGCTAAGAACGTTTTAAGTATTTTGTAACGGGTAATTTGATTGGTCAAAAGCTTTTAACATTTATTTTCTATGATTTGAAAATAATGTATATTAAGTAAGATTTTTTTTAGACTGGATATACAAAAAAGAGTGATGAATTAGGACTAAGAGAGTGATGATGTAGGTTTTAGAAAGTTAGGACAAGTGGAGTTCCACTACGCTTCATTAAGATACAATGTACTTACTAACTCTGTGTGTTAAAACATATTTGTTATTGTTAAACTATTTGGAGAAACTACAAAATAAAAATAGTAAAACTGACGGTGGATTTGTCATCACTTATTTAGTTGAGACTTTGTTATCAGATTTGAAATTATACTGGAAAAACGCATTGGACTTACGACGTTAGCAGAGCTAAACTGACAACTCCCGACACACATACGACAGAGGTGTTCAACAACAACACACAGCATTGAACTTGAGCTAAATTCACACACTGTATCAACGCCCATTTTCAACGGCATTACACTACGAATAGTGGAGCTAAAAACCACATTATTTAAACTGAGACTCATCAGACTTATTTAGTTTAATAAATATTTTATTTCTAACTACAATTAAAGGATTGGGCATCAATACTTAGCCTATATGATCTCTCTCTCTTTAGGAATCAGACTTTAAAAACGAGCTAAGTTCTGACTGAGTCTCAGTTTAATGTTGTTAGATACTACGTGTATGCATATATAATACATTTGTTGTACGAGTGTTATAGATCTACCTTAAACAGACGTTCGCTACGGTTGTCCGGCTTCCGTCGTCGTCCATTCGTCAACAATTCCTCACAACAACACCTCCTTAATCAATTGCAATTGATGGAATTTAACCAAACTTCATAGAAATTTCTGCACGAAATTTTATGTGTTTGTAACTGACTATCATGACATTGAAACTAGGGTGTTTTTCATAAAAAACAATTACAACCATGAAACGACAAAACACGTTAAATGTATGCGAAATTGACGAATCGGTGGAAATCATTTTTATGTTTGGTCAATTGGCATTTTCAATAGATCGTAAAATTCAACAATACCTTAATGGTATTCAAGTAAATGCAGCCTCTAATTCATGTACAAGGTTTTCATATTGTCTTAACAACCAACCTTGTAATTTACATCACATAAACCCATATTGAAGTTTAAGCCGAATTTTGTCTATGATTTTCCTACAATAATTAATTAATAATTGATTATAATGAATTAAAGAAACGTCATTTATCATTCTGTTAAATGGAGTCGTACGAATTAAACAAGAAGGCCCAAAGGGCCCTAGGTCGCTCATCTGTCGACTTTGACCTAGATTTTGTTGAGATGATCATTGTGACCAAGTTTCATACAGATTAGGCCAATATTGTGACCTCTAGTGACTACATAAGGCTTTTATATGATTTGACCTAATGACCTAGTTTTTGACACCACATAAATCAATATCGAACTTGACCTAGATTTTTGTTGAGATGATCATTGTGACCAAGTTTCGTAAAGATCAGGCCAAAACATTGACCTCTAGTGACTACACAAGGTTTTTCTATGATTTGACCTTGTGACCTAGTTTTTGACCCCAGATGGCCCAATATCGAATTTGACTTTTATTTTATTTAGATGATCATTGTGACCAAGTTTCATAAAGAATAAGTCAAAATTGTGACCTCTAGTGACTACACAAGGTTGTTTTATGATTTGACCTAGTGACCTAGTTTTTACCCGAGATGACCCAATATCAAACTTGGCCTAGATTTTGTTGAGATGATTATTGTGACTAAGTTTCGTAAAGATCAGGCCAAAACATTGACCTCTAGTGACTACACAAGGTTTTTTCTATGATTTGACCTTGTGACCTAGTTTTTAACCACAGATAACCCAATATTGAACTTGACCTGGATTTTATTTAGATGATCATTGTGACCAAGTTTCATAAAGAATAAGTCAAAATTGTGACCTCTAGTGACTACACAAGGTTGTTCTATGATTTGACCTAGTGACCTAGTTTTTAACCCCAGATGACCCAATATCAAACTTGGCCTAGATTTTGTTGAGATGATCATTGTTACCAAGTTTCATAAAGATAGGGTTGAAACTGTGACCTCTAGTGACTACACAAGGTTTTTCTATGATTCTACCATGTGACCTAGTTTTTGACCCCAGATGACCCAATATTGAACTTGACCTAGATTTTATTTAGAAGATCATTGTGACCAAGTTTCATAAAGAATAAGTCAAAATTGTGACCTCTAGTGACTACACAAGGTTTTTCTATGATTTCACCTAGTGACCTAGTGTTTGACCCCAGATGACCAATTATCGAACTTGGCCTAGATTTTGTTGAGATGATCATTGTGACCAAATTTCATAAAGATTAGGCTAAAATTGTGACCTCTAGTGTCTACACAAGCCAATTGTTGACGGACGGACGACGGACGACGAGTGATCACAAAAGCTCACTCTGTCACTTTGTGACAGGTGAGCTAAAAAGTCATTTAGAATTGCAAGGAATACAGAAGTCCCCCACCGGTTTGAAGCTATTTTCAATGTTTCTGTTGCCCACGCATGTTAACATGCGTGTGTTGCAATAGTTGTAACAATGCACAAACTAAGTTTACGGTGTATATATCGTAAGAACACCATGTTAAATACTACCTTTAAATTCATAGTGTTGCCATTGCGTGCTGGTCGGGGTGTCCAGAACTAAACGGGACTCGATGATATATAAATACCTCAAAATATAGGTTTATCCGTCGTCGATTGGCAGCCATTTTTTGAGTGAGGTCTAGCATTCAAACCACGTGATTCCCCACCGTGTGTAGTACAATTTTATGTGAATCGGACATAACCAAGTTTTCACAACTTCATTATAGATACTACATTGGTATCATTACATTCACACTAAACATGTTTCTGCTTTTACTCTATATAGTAGTGGAATACATGGTAACGTAGTTCACATTTAAACGAAAATTTGGGAAATTCTAACTTCATTTGATATTTGTTAGTTTTAATAATATCAACTAATGCACAGCATATGTAGCGGACTATGTTAGTTGTCCTACATTATTTGTAACATGCTCATCTATTACCGGATTTTTTGGTGATGCATAACTTCACAAAAAATTGGAATCTGGAGCAAGCCGTTTCCAAAAGGCGCTACCGAGCGCTTTCCTACGTCTATGCAACCTATCGAAGCGGTTCGTTGCACAAGAAAGCGCTCGATAGCGGTTTGATACGAAATATTGAGTACAAAGTAACAAAAGACGATACAAACTTGCTATCGTTTCTCAGTCCGAATGAACATTTGTCAGCCCGATCAAAATGAAAATATATCTGTCTGTGGATAATACACGTTTTTTCAATTTGTTTAATTCTATGTCTACTTAATTCAGGGGTAACTAATTTAAAAATGAATAATTAGATATTAACACAGATAACAACTGATTTCAAATAGGCCTTATTTGATATTTTATCTTTTTTTTAATGGGTTGCATGAGCATACCAGATAGTACTTTTGTTCAAAAGAAAAGGCTATTTTCATTTCAATTAATCATATTACGATTAAATATCAAACATCTTTAATCTTAATCACCTTTTTTTGTTAAATAAGCCCTGCAAATCGTCACAACATAAAACAGATTTAGACGGAAAATTACGGGTTTTATTGTATCCAATAACGACAACAACAACATGTAATTAGTTTTCGCGACCTTTATCCCGCGAATATTTTTTGACGATTTTGGAGGGATTTTTTAATTACATCTCGGCGAGGAATTACGAAAATGCATTTGTTTTACTTTCTTTACAATAACCTACAACTACGATGTGGATTATCACCGTCCGGTCCAGATACGTAAATACCCGAAACGGACTTTCATTAATTGTATTGCAAACTTTGCGTGGGAAATAACCGAAACTTGTGTCTTTTTCATTAGATTTTCTTTAGATTGGTTGATATTTCACGCATATGAACGATTCCCACTCGACTTACTTCGTTATCTCAGAGTAATCATGTGTCTCATAACAGTTT
The DNA here is from genome assembly GCA_947247005.1 of Spisula solida. Classification (NCBI taxonomy): domain Eukaryota; kingdom Metazoa; phylum Mollusca; class Bivalvia; order Venerida; family Mactridae; genus Spisula; species Spisula solida. The sequence goes on along the minus strand of OX365947.1, from coordinate 33,486,574 downwards.
GTAGCATCGTTTATGCACTGAAAATGTTAAAATTTCCTTCCGAAGCGGGCAAAAAAATGGCTGCCTTTTTTGTGTCCAAACATTTAGGAAATAGCCCTCCTCATATAAAAGATTGGTTGCGCAGCAACCATGGAAGACTGATAATTATTATCTTTTCTTTTCTAGGCAGGGGCCTACGCTAGTTTTTTGAATATTTTTAAACATCATTAAAAAATAACAGAAAATTTATGAGCTGTCGAATATCGCATTTTAATTTTTTTTGTTATTCTACTAGTATCTTTGCTTCAGTGCGGGATTTTAACACAAATCTTTAGATCCATTAGTGAATTCAAACTCTGACCAAACCACGTGCACAGGTGTTGCCGTAAACCGGATCTAATCCGTTGGGCTTCGTCCAACGTATAGTCCGCTATAACCAGTTTTAACACAGTTTCCGCCGAATTTCCCGCTTCCAAGGCGGACACTCGGCCACGGTCGCGGCATACATATCTGTTCGTTGTTTTGTAGGTTAAACCGAAGATGACGATCAAGTCTGGTTTTATATTGTTGTCAGTAGAAAAAATAAAAGGTATGCATATGAGCCAGTCTCCAGGAAAACCTGCTATTTTGACATTATGCAATTACTAACGTTAGATGTAACAAGGTTTTAAAACAGCTTTGAAATAAGAAAAAAGTACACATATCTATAGATTCCATTTTAAGTAATTTATCCATACAGTATAAATATTACAATATCTTAGTTTTAAAATTTCTCATGAAGTATGTCGAAATCACTTACTTTGTTGCTATGGTGACAACTTTCAGAAAAGTACTCTGATTGAGAAAAACGAGGAGTCAGTTGTTTTAAACAGTAGTACGTTTTTTGTAAGAATTCGGGTATACTTAAAGAACAATTGTGTCTTGGGAAGCTCTAATCCACATCAATAATACAGTAGGTTTATCAATATTATGAATACTGTATTATGAACACTATAACCAACAACCGTAGTTTTGTCGCCTCCAAATTTTGCAATTACATGTACACACAATTAATATGGTAATATGTGGCCAATCTAAATGCAAACAAAATTGACAGTACAGCAAAAATGAACAATACATTTAAACTGCTTAATCGTTTCCGTTTTAAGTGACAAAACTCTTTTCACCAACCATATAGCAAAACAATTACAATACAGGTGCAACGTCAAAGCGAATACTGGTACAGTTATACATACATTCATTGCAAATCAAATAGTTTTATTGTATTACAATTACACGTTACAAAAATTATTACAAAACAATTAATTATGGTCTTTTTGTGGGAAGATTACTGTTATATTTACTGATGTGAGTGCGGTTATATTGGTTTTTGATGAAACATATGCGTTGATATGTGTACGGGAATGTATGTACATGTTTATGGTATTACGTTCAATTCTGATTTCTCCGACGAATTAACAACGGAAACATTACTAAAAACAAAGTTCGTCGTCTCTTCTATTTTGAGAAGCATGCCAAAGTCGTTCGACAGAGGCATAATTTTGAAAAATGTGTTCATAGCCATTTGAGCCATTTTATATTACTACAAGTGGAAATAATTTCCGCAGTCGGTGTTCCAACTCGATGCTTTTTCTAAAATTACAACATCGCTATTCGCTGGGTAACGTTTTTGGACATGCGTGATATAATAATAATAATAAAGACTTTATTTTACGAGGAAACTCATTTGACAATTAAATTAAATGGCAATCTTCCATGAGATCCTCAACAATAAGCAGTTGAACAAGAACACTAGTACATAAAATGAAAAAAGCATAATGGCAATTTGGCCCATTAGACGTCCACAATATCATAATTTTATATATACGAGGGGTGATCAACAAATACGCGGAAAATGCTCTGAAATCTTTGTTACGGGACCAATACTCACAAAAATCGGTCAGATAATAGATTGGAGTATTACAAATACATAATAATAAAAACATTAAACTGAAGGTAATATTTGTTAGAAAAATTATAGAAACCGCAACGTCACTATGGCTACACCGGCCCAACGTCATCGCGACGTCGTTACATATTACAGTATACATACTCATTCGTGGCACAATTCATCATGTATAACGCATTGAATGATTCTTTAAAAAATAGCTGTACAACCAAATACACTTCATAGACCTAGGTAAACCACATGATAATAGAGAGGTTGCGATGCGAACGTGTACCACTACGTGTATGTGTAGCTACGTACGAGTTGCAATTAAAATTGGCTTGCGAAAGACAACGTGTGCGTGTAACATCAAGTAACAGTTGTAACATGATTTCTTCGTGATTGGATAAGGAGTGTTTATATAAACCAAATGAAACCACGGGCGATGAATTATTGGGTTTCACGTACATAAGCATACCTGCATGTGTGACATATTACACATTAAATTTTCGTCTGTCACACGTCGGTTACTTGTAGAAACTACACATACCTTGATGACGAAATACTCAAAAGTAGTGTTGACGTACACGTATATGTTACACGTTGACTTTCGCAACCTCTCTAATATTGCTCTACGGTTTACTACATTACAATTGACCATTGCTAATTTGATCGACACTTCACTATATATACGAACCATTCGCCTGCTGATTCTGCTTTAGAAGAATCATTTGGTAAACACACTATCACAATAAGTAACCATGCTGGTATGCCGGAAGAAGGCCAACATTACTAATTCACAGTTTATAAGTCCTACGTTTCCATTATTCAGTAATGCCAATGTGGTTCAGACCGACCATAATGCCCATTGGCCCGACCCTTAACATTTTATTGCAAACAATCTTTTTGCGGAATCGGATTTTGTTTTATGAAAGTTTTGGTAGAATATTTAAATGTGATTTGTATTTGTTAAATATGTTTTGGTCACATGATTCCAAGTGTGCATGATACAATGATGTCCGTGATTTGGACGTACAACGATACACGTAATGGTGAAGCCACGAGTGATGTGATACAAACGCGGACTTTTGGTTACACTATACAATTTATAACTAGTATTCATTGTTTTCGGAACCTGACTACCCATCTATGATCTGTATGAGGATTTGAGCAGTGGATATGTGTTAACTATACAGTATAATATAGACAACATCTATGATCTGTATGGGGATGTGAGTGGTGGATATGTGATAACTATACAGTATAATATAGACAACATCTATGATCTGTCTTGACTATCCTAACATCCTAACATTAGTACGTGACGAATATACTTTCAACATACGTGAGGGCGTGTCAGATGTACGTGTACTACGTTCGAACAGTGTCGCGTCTGTGGTGACACAACCGTGGATTGAAATGCTTGGAATGAATTGTATATTTATTTTATTATTTTTATTTTTATTATTATTATTTATTGTATTTGTCATTACGTCGTGTGAGAGGAATTTGAATTCAAGAACATATGCACAGTTTATTTATTTGTTTATTTATATCATACAATTGAGCATAGACATTTGGTTTCAACTCGTAATGATTTGCCCTAGTCACTGATCGACCCGGGTACTGAAGAGTGTACCGGGTCGATCAGTGCATAACTGGAACAAATCCTTTACGTGGATTTACGTCGAGTTGAAACTAAATGCATTGATGCATACGAGCCGTTCTCCAGGAAAACCGGGCTTAACAACAAAACCGTGATGATAATAATTATATCACTGGAAGGACAGGATTCGTATGAACAATTTCAACAGCCTTGGTTAAAGTTTAATGCAATTCATGAACAATTCTACGGCACTACATGTGGTCCAGATAATTAAAATTTAATCAAGAGAAATGTCAAATTTTCTCCCTTTTTAGCTTTTTCAAATACTTTTTGCGTAGCAGTTTTCTTGGAGAAAGGCTCATGTATATTTCAACTTCAATATACTCGTACATTTTTATATCTTTCTTATATTTTAGATATCTCTATAATTTGCCACATTTTTTTAATTTTTGAAGGTGCTGCCTCACGTATTGGTGTATTGCGAAAATAAAACAAATTAAATATTCGCGTAATTTTTGTATAGTTGCCTGTATATCCCATAAACAACCGAACTGACATCTAAAATACTGACATTTTTTAGTTATTTAGTATTTTTACATCCAAAATTCTATAGGGCATTAATGGCCTATAGAATTAACACTACTATCACTTAAATTACCTGAAATGTGTTAGCATTTGATAAAAACGAATTGCAAAACGAACAGAATACCTCACAGAATACTGATGTTTACGCTGTAGTTTGTTGGTGTTACAGTTCGATCACATGTGAATTACATAATTCACAAAGCATGTTAAAAGGAAACTTTGCGCAATTTTTAAAAGGAAAAATACTGAGTACGCGATATCGAAGTGGTTTAAATTGCTTATTTGCTCCAAATCTTTCATAAAGCAATCGTCTATTACATAAATACTTAGTTAGGTTGGAAAATTACGCTATACAAAAAATTTAGCCTGATCTGTGAGGGAGCACCTTTAAGACGAATATAATTTTATATAACTTAATATGCCCACAGAGCATTCCGGCCTGAGAACTAAGCTCACACTTGGTTTGTCAACACGGTATATCATTTGGATATCAGTCACATCTTTCGGTAATTCGTGAAATCCACTTGGTCCCTAGATTCTGTGTTGACTCTAAAAAGCTGATATTTTAAGTATTAATGTATATTCTATTTCCTTATGAAGTTATGATAATATTTTGTTATTTATGGTTTTGGGTTCAATTAAACTTAATTAAAAGTCCTTGGTATGTCTTGTTTTGTTTTTATTTAAAATATTACTTAAGATAATATCGACAATATAGCCAAGCAACAACAACAACAGCATGGTTGAGCCATGTTTTGTGGCCTTTACACACTCAAACGAAACAAGCATAACATTATAGCCAAGCATGGATGATGGTGTTACACATTGCTTAACGAGTGAATAGATATTACTAGTATTCGATTTCATTTTGAAAATCATAAAACAATATTGGATTTTCATTTATGAGTGTTCAAATATAATTTGGAGACATCTCGTACTTGTTTATACCAGAATCGTGATACGGAAATAATTTCAAAATTGTTGTCCACAGCAAAACAGAGGTAAAGGATTGGTAGCCTCGAGCTTGTCCGTGTATGATCAAAACAGATCCTTTACCTCTGTTTTGCGGTGTACAACAATTTTAAAACAATTTCCTAGATTTTAGGAGGATTGTGAAACAAGTTCATTCAACTTGTATTAATCACTCTCGACACCGCATTCCTGGTAATATACATCGAAATGAAAGTGTGTGAAAAAAAATGCAGCGATTCTTAGGATACTGAACGTCTAGCAAGGGAATAACTTCAAATGCCATCTAATAGTCGATTTACTTTACATCTATATATAATATGCATGTGTTCTTTTTATTCCCATAAATACAAAAATGTATTCAATAAATAGAGGATATTACATGAGTGTCTTTTCATATTGAATTTATTAAACGAGTTGAATAAAATGATAAAATGCGAGGCTCTGCCGAGCATTTTATCGATTTTATTCAACGAGTTTAATAAATTAAATGTGGAAAGTCACAAATGTAATGTTCTTTTTATCATATGTTAGCCATTTCTGGCCGAAACATAAAAAGAGCTACTTACTTTTACTATAATAAACGCGCTACTTTGACGACGTCGCCTATACGTTGAGTGACGTGACGTCAAAGCTTTATTACACTTAACTAGTGTATTATCAAAAATAAATAATGGCTTTATTACGTTGCCGCGACGTCAAACATATGATAAAAAGTTATAACTCCCATATATTTGTTGTTTATCATCCTCCTCCATGCGATTTAAAAACACTTATTTAAAATAGAGAATTAAAATTATTTAAACTATTCGACAGTCAAATCAAATCAAATATTTAATTGTACAAATGGCCCCCGGCCCATGTACAAAATATACACAAAACATACAAAACTATTCGATGAACAGTGATTAAGTAATAAACAGAAACTGTTGAAGAGCATAGTCAAGAACTATCTATATCGTCTAAGTGGCTGGACACCGCCCTCACAACGGACGGAGTACATTTGAATCCCGCTAATGCTGGCATAAATATGCCTGGTTGGTGAGTCGATAACTAGTGAAATAATTGTCAACGAATGCCTACGTTTGTACATGCATGTTGCCTGGTATCAAAGAATATCAGAACATATTGTGTTTTATAAGAACTGTACGGAGACTAACCAATAATATTGGTTAGTCTCCGTACATTATAATGTTTCCATTCACCCGATGAAGACTAAATAAAGTTAAAACGCCTCGTGTAGAACAACTTAAATTTGCCTTCTATGCGCGGGTCCAGATTATTTTCTTAGAAGGGGTCCAACTACAACATTTTTCTTAAAAAGGAACATGGTCATGCAGCTATTTGTTCTCGAAGGGGAAGGTCCAACCATATATTTCCACTCTACCGTCCAATATGGAACTAAATTTCCACTCTACCGTACAATATGGAACTATATTTCCACTCTACCGTACAATATGGAACTATATTTCCACTCTACTGTACAATATTGAACTATATTTCCACTCTACTGTACAATATGGAACTAAATTTCTACTCTACTGTCCAATATGGGACTATATTTCCACTCTACTGTACAATGTGGAACTATATTTCCACTCTACCGTACAATATGGAACTATATTTCCACTCTACTGTACAATATGGAACTATATTTCCACTCTACTGTACAATATGGAACTATATTTCCACTCTACTGTACAATATGGAACTATATGTCCACTCTACTGTACAATATGGAATAATATGGAACTATATTTCCACTCTACTGTACAATATGGAACTATATTTCCACTCTACTGTACAATATCGAACTATATTTCCACTCTACTGTACAATATCGAACTATATTTCCACTCTACTGTACAATATGGAACTATATTTCCACTCTATTGTACAATATGGAACTATAATTTTATATTTCCACTCTATTGTACAATATGGAACTATATTTCCACTCTACTGTACAATATGGAACTATATTTCCACTCTACTGTACAATATGGAACTATATTTCCACTCTACTGTACAATATGGAATTATATTTCGACTCAATCGTCCAATATGGAACTATATTTCCACTCTACTGTCCAATATGGAACTATATTTCCACTCTACTGTCCAATATGGAATGATAAGGGTCAATAAATCAATATTAATTCGTCTTTAGTTAACAGAACATAACCGATTAAGAAAAGTTGCACAAATACTAAAATAATATAATCTTATCAGCTGTTACATGTCGGAAAGTAATGTGTTTCATTTGACACGCATTGTCAAAAATGACGTCGTTTCCAGGTAACTGATAATCCCTAATGGCAGATACCAAAGTGGCAAGAATAACATGAGAATAAAGTCTTTTCCCTTTTCTACTCTTATATTGTGTAAGATCAAAAATGACAAAAAGCGACACGTTATCACAGAGGCTTGAATGCAGCACAAACATCATCACTCAGATGCAATCTTAATCAGTTTACATTATGTGTCTGAAAATACCACAAGTCCATATTATTTTATTTGCAAACTATTGGCAATACACTATGTTGACCCTTATCATATTTTCATATTGAACGACAGGTCACCAGAACCGCGTCCATGTAAAACAAATGATAATGTCCTACAGCTGTTACCAAATGAAATACCGTAGTTTAGGTCCTTTTTATACACACAGGGTATTGACGCATATTATTTTATGCGTGTGCGACCGACTCTATCTCATATACGAATACGTATATGAGATATAAGGCGGTAGCACACGCATAAAATAATATGCGTCCGTACCCTGTGTTTATACAGTGCTTAATTGTGTTGAATTTTTTCAAAGAAATCCACACAAAAAAGTTGACTTGTAAAGTCAAATATATTAGTATGTATATTTAAAGTATTGAACGCAATGCGGATTTTACGGAACGAGGAACAACACACAACTGCAGTACCTCGTGTGCGTTTAACCACAGGAACTTGCATTTATAATTTGAAAAAAAAATGAAATTTTTCTTTTCACTAGGCCTACTTTACTACTAAAATATATGTTTTAACTGTCAAGTTGGTAAAGAGAAAATATTTGTATTAGAATAGTTCGTGGGATACAATCGCATTGCACTCCTGTCTATATTTTAATAGTACAGTAGGCCTAGTGAAAAATAAAAAAAAATCATTTTTTTTTCAAATTATAAACGCAAGTTCCTGTGGTTTAATTTAACAGACTGGAGACCACATTACCTCAAGCACTCGTTTATAGAATGTGGTAATGCATAAAAGGAGCAAACATGAAAGGAGTAACGATTATGACAAAAATTGAAACTTGGGAGAAATGCTAGACTTATGGGATTAAAGGAGGAACGGATGGACCGTTTAAACAAGGAGTAAAACGGTATTTAAGTTCTAGAGATGGGACCGAATACCAAAATCAGTATTCGAATATTCGAAATTCATATTCGAATATATTTGAATATTCGGTTATATCTATGTCAGTGTATTCGTTCACATTTTTTATACCCCCACCCCCCGTAATGAAATGCAGTTACGGAATTCATTGAATTGATGTTGTTTTCTAAACCGTTGCTATGTATACACTTTAAACGATGTTGGTGCAGTAATAAAAATATTGTTTGCAATATAAATCCTCTTGTTTCTTCTCCTGGACAGCTTGTGAATAGATTTTTAATATGCTGTGGTTTTGTTGTTATTTCTAGCAGAAATGGTATAAGTATGGACGACTACAATTACGAATATCGTTGTCATCGTACAACGTGTGTTTCGCACTGTTCGTATACTGCAAAGAGTTATCAACATGAATGAAATGTGTTCTCCTTGGTCATTTATGTTGAATCATTAAGTAAAAAAAATTAATAAGAAGGTTTTTATGTGACCCATTTCAGTCCGCACCAGGCCAATTAAGCTGATCAATAGATCCATCACACCTTATTCAAACTGCAATTAATTTTGTAGACAAGCGTCTTATCAACACATTTACCGATACCACAACAACAATAACATTATACATCTATGCAAATGTTAATCCTGCAGTAGATCCCCTAGGCTAACTGTTATCTTTTGTTGGTCAATTAAATCAATCCCACACACTTGTCAGTAAATGTTTTAGCCTGTGTCCGGGTTTTAGACTATAGATCTCAGTAGCTAGCCAATCAGCATGGAGAAAAAGTGTTGAATAAATCCCGTATACAACACTTTGCTGTGGTATATAATAACAATAGATTGCTATATACTATAGTAGGCCAAGCAAAATAATTGAGCATAGCTACATGTATAATAATGTACACATGCATTTAGCACAGAAAATGTGGATGCCAAACATTTTTGATACCAAGCTTAGTTTAGTCTATATTATAACAATACTATGTTTTAAACACGTAACTAATTGGACTTATTAGAATACATGTACATGTATATCAAACCTTTCTACATTTGTTCATAATTACTGTCATAATCTGAGACAACAATTTTGATAGATAATTAACCAATTAAGGTATTACCAACATCTCTGCTGAGTGCTGACAACATTATCAGTAGAGGGTGAATGCCGTGGTAGCTTCTATGACTACAGTATAACCTCTCTAGGGGACATATGTAGTGCAACAACCTCTGTATAACACAACCTCCAAAGTTACTTGAAGTTATTACATGTATATAATTTTGTAAATTCTGTAGGGCAACAACTTCTAAACAATGACCAATATTTGCAGCCCACAAAGGGTCTCACTCTACAGAGGTTGTTCTGTTATATTGTGTCTTCAATAATAACGTGCAGATTACCCCTCTCTTCTAAAACATCATTTCCACAGAGTAGAACTTAAAACCAACTAAACGATTAAAACAAAGGTGTCTGCAGGTGATTGAAGTAAATGACTTTTATACTATCACAACCCATAATTTACAAATTAAGACCTCACCTCCAAGACCACTTCAAAATAAAGACCACTACTTTCTGTCCACTGACTTGCACATTATTTAACCTCAAATTCACAGTGAAATTGCACCTATATGAAGACCACCTCTTTAACAAGATTGGCTCAGAATTAACCATTTTTCGTTCCGTTTTCATCTGTTTGCTTTTTGATAGAATGATGCAATCACTCAACATTATTGAGATAAGTTTTTTACAGTCCCAAGAAGGAATTTCATTATTGAGGTTTTACTGTAAATAGATCTTTATATGCATCATGCAACACTTAACATATTACACCAGCACTTAAATGGTTTATCATACCCTATGTACCGGGTACTGGTCGATTTATAGGCAAGGTGTACCTGATAAACAAAGATTATTTATCTATAGTCTAAGTCAGATAGATCGTTTCACTCGGAGTTATAAATCCCATATACAACACCTACTCATGTTCTATCCTATACATCAGGACGCTTGAATACAGACGAAATGCAAGCGTTTCGGGTGTCAAAAATGCAATCGTTTTCGAGAGTATTTTGGAGAAGTGTCATGCTGTTTATTCAGATTATACAATTGTATCAATAAATCGATAAACGTAGCAACAAAATATTAATAAGGGCAGATTATATTATAGGAGATTTTTTTCAAAACCGAAGGTTTTGAAAAAAACATCTCCGAGACGTCTGAGTTTGGCTTTTTTCCTAAATCAGCAGCCTATAAATGTCGTAGAGGCCGTACCAATTGTCTTCCCGACAATCGTAACTACTCGGGTCTTTCCGTCATCGGCCGAAGTTTCGCCCCACTAATAGCTGAAAAGGTATGGATTTCCGGTCTCATCGAAGATCCGCAGTGACGTACGAGAGTAGTTATGATTGGTACGAGGATTCAACCATTATTGTAATCTCAAATTAGTTGAAAACTGACAATTCGTAGCTGAACTTCTATATTTTTTAGGTTTTCTGAACATCTGCAGATTTCAAATTACGCTATACAAAATAAATAAATAATCCCGGGTCCGGAGCGATAGCCAGGTAACAGGGGAAGTAACTCAACATTCTATGTGATTGCATTCGTCTGAGACGCCGACCATCGATTACACGATGTAAGTACTTGTTAAGCAAGGAAAATCGTCTTTAATACTCGCAATTAGCATACTTATACAATAAAATCAATCATCCGATGACGTATGTTGTTATTAAAGGTTTGGTAAGTACAACTTTCTACAAATTCTTGTCGTACCCGTTCCTATTCGTACCTACGACCGAAATTATTCGTCCAAGTTTCATTAGTTTGTACCAAAACAAAATGTAAAATGACTCTTTGACAATGTTCCGTCTGTATCATGTGTATTGTGCTTTTGTAGTGAATTGTCACTACATGGACTACAGTAAGACAGTATGTAAGTTTAACTCACCTAAGTGGGAAGTAGAAACTTCGGGTACGTCTTTCCAGTAGTAGGTATAAATGCACAGAGAGCGAACACAGGCTGACAAGCCTGGCCCAGAGCATACGTCAGACCAGGACGCTTCTGATTGGCTGATACCACTTGTTATGGTTGGAACAGCCGGCCCGCTGTTCCGACGTACAAATACTACATTCCCCCCAACTTTATAAAATCAACCCCCACCCAGGATAAAGACCCCATTTAGAAAACCCCATCTTTTACAAAAAGTAGGTTGCAGAATCCAAAAAGCACCCTACGTGGGCATGATAAATATATACCATAATTTCATAAAAAATCCCAGCCAAACAGGTAGCCACATGGGCACCTGAACGCAAGATAGGATAATGATCCACGCCCCCCTATCATAGGGACAATGAAATGGAACCCAAGTATAAGAAGACTTGTTTTCCAGACCCAGAACCATAGTTGCTATCAAATAGTTAATTTAAAATACAGTAACTGATTAAGTAAAAATTGTCTTAAATTGAAAATGTTCTCGGGGGCTGTAATGTAAGTTGACCACAGTATAGACTAAAATAAAGCACTTCCCCCGTTAGGTAGAAACCAACTCCTGGCTGAAACGGTACAATCTCCTGGTGTTTTCCACGGTGGATTTAAGGACAGATGGGAGAGAAACTCCCCTCCAGTCCGAAACCATTTTTGCCACTTCCCCTATAAAACAAGGACGATTTACATGAGAAGACCCTCTTGGGGACAGGTATGGAGCATCCGTTTCTACCAAGAGTCTGTCATCTGGGACTCGTTTGAGACCCGCCACCTGGTCTGGGGAGAAGTACATAACCGATGCTGTGAAGCCAAAATAACAGTTAGTGAAATATGAACTCCAACCTTCTACGTCAAAATAGTTGCCGCTAAAGCAATGTAAATGGATAGGTTGGAGTTTCCCACAGTGGTTTTTAACTATCTCAAATGCTGTGGAAAAGATAGCCAGGCCCTTTACCGTGTTATTTCCCCTTAAATGAAGAACGAGTGTCCTAGACGTGGTGCAGTACGCACCAAGAAAGTGGTTCAGAAAAAAGACCTGTTCATCATAAGAAACCCGGTCTTCCGTGAGGTCCAGGCCTACTTCCCCTAGGGACACAATGGCGGAGTGTGCCAATATATTTTGAAACCTTAGCTCCCTCTCTCGAGTGAGATCATGAATTTTGCGAGGGTGCACTCCTATTGCCATCCTAACCCTTGGATCGGTAGGGACCTCTGCTGGAAAAGTTTCCGGGTCGCAATACACAGCCACAATACCGAGCAGATTCACGGGAACTGGGGAGGCCAAAGAGTCATTGAAAATATAGTCAATGCCTGACTTGCCACGCAATTTTCCCCCCAGTCGATCTACGTGCATATGACTGTCTATTGCACTTAGAGTCCTACATGAAAAAGAGGTTTTAACCTTAGGCCTTACTACTACTTGAGTGGAGGGTAAACTTAGGTCTTTTAACACTTCAGCTACCTTGGTTGACAGGGTAGCGGTTGCAACTGCCTTAGATGCAACAGACTTAACCCTACCCAGGTCAGACTTAGCCCTTTTCCACTCTGTGGCTTGCTCTTTGGAAACCATGTTGACTAACGCCACAATGGGTCTCCAATGAAATAAGCATGCCACTGAATTTAAAGGAAAGAAACTAAACCCTCCCTTAGGTAATTCCCAACCACGAGACACACATAAGGCCTTTAAATACTTCTGAAACTCAGAAGTGACCACAACACCCGCCGGAATTTTACCCCTACTATTTACCATTTCAACCAGGTCGACCAGCCCAACATCTTTTTGACCATTGATGACCTTACCCAACTCCTTTAGAGACTTAATTTGCTGGGCGACCTTACCCACATCAATCTTGCACACCTTAAAATCCGTAATAAAAAGTTTAAATGACTTAGGCAGATGCCTTCCGACCACATGAGGTCTTAAAGCTCTTGACCTATGCATGCACCCCTGAACTGGACATGAACCTGGACCCTTTGTTTTAGGACGCTTGTTCTCCTTATTTTTACCTCCCTCTTTTTCCCCTTTTGTCCCCATTTTCTTAGTTGTAATTTTGACAACAGGCACCGGAGCAGGAGAAGGAGGTACGATTGGCTCACTAGTGTCCATAGCGGAGTCTGCCATAGACTCTGCCATAATGTCTCCTGCAGTAGGACTAGCTAAAAGCTTGTCCTCCTCTTCAGGTGACAGACCTAGATCACGACCAACAGCCGCATCCTCCCTCAAGACTTGGAGATTGTTATTATCATCCAATAACCTTACATCCTTACACACCCCCGAGAGCTCTTGGACCTTGACCTGTTTCGGGATGGAGACCTTATTCCTACGGGAATTCTTATGAGGGATATTGTCTAATATCCACCGACTACTAAAAAATGTGGGAGCATAGAGCTGGGCTTGTTCAACCCAACCCCAATTTCCCCCACTTACGGTCAATTGATACATCTCCTTTACAAGACGTTTGAACTCCTCATCAGGGAATCCAACCGTCATGCCCAGGAGACCTTCCAATAACTGTTTGGGCGGAATTAACTGCCCATTAGTTAAGGCCGTCTCTATTTTAGTGGTGGTTTCAATTATCTTATTCATTGTTAAATGTCCTAACTTACCGAAATGGAAATGGTTCTTAACCTGAAAGTATACAATGTTAAGAATATTAATTACAATTCGAGCAAAAGTACTCGTCGATATCGAGAGCATCCACAGGTGTTAAATTAACGCAAGCGCCATGAAACCATTCTGCACATGCATCACATTGGATCATGAATCTCTGCTGGTATGGCTGTCTACAGTGACAATACACAACTGAATCAGACCCGGAGTCCACCTTAGGTACTGATTTATTCAATAGTTGTATGTTATCCCTGAATTTTTCCAACCAAGAGGGTAATTCACGATCCAAACATTTTTTAATTTTGTCATGGTGGGCAGTAAATATGATAGAACGGAATTTTATCTTGTAAATGGATGCTGACATTTTTGCAACTATTATTCCTGGACCCTTCCACACTGGTGCAAGTTTTCTACTTTTCCCTTTCGGGACGTGTGAGTTCAGAACATAAACCAAATCCCCAGTGTCATATTGTTTTTGTAGGATTTTTAGGTCATAGTCCCGACTCATACGTTTATGGGCTCCCTTAAGTTTTTCCCTGGCGATTCGGTTGGCCTCGATCATGGATCCCTCTAATTCAGCTAGATACTCGTCCTGTGTTTTGTTATCACCAAGAACCCCCATATTTAATGGATATAGCAAATCTGCAGGTAAACAGACCTCCCTTCCTAACATCAATTTGTTGGGCGAGTAGCCAGTGTCTCTGTTGACACAAGACCGTAAAGCCCCACTTATTTGAGGTAGGTATAAATCCCAAGTACCTGGAGATTTTTGTACAAAACACCTGACGGCATCCATTAAAGTTCTATTAAAACGTTCCACTTGGCCGTTACCGGACGGTCTGTATGGGGTAGTTTTGGCTTGATGAATTTTGGTAATTTCACACATTTTAGAGAACAAGTTACTTTGGAAATTTCTGCCCTGATCACTAAATATTTCAAAAGGAAAACCGAATCTACTAAAAAACTCATTGATCAAGGCCCTAGCTGTTACTTCCGCTGTCTGAGAAGGCAATGGAATACACTCTACCCACTTTGTGAACTGGTCCACAATCATGAGTACGTGCTCATTTCCCCTCTCAGTGCGTGTTAGAGGTCCCAAGAAGTCAATGTTCACCCTTTCCATGGGAGAACCGGCTTGAAAACTCTTTAGGGGGCTCCTTGACTTACGATTAGGTCGTTTGCCTTGGTTGCAAGGAACGCACGATGCAATATACCTTTGGGTATCCGCTCCCAGGCCATGCCAAAAGTATTTTTGTTTGAGTTTGGCCTTTGTACGTTCCATACCTTGATGACCCCCGGAGGGTAAGTCATGGTTTAGACACAAAACCTCAAGTTTGAGGGACTCAGGAATAACCAGTAACTTATCCTCATCTTCAGGGTTCTCGCGCCATAAGACCCCCCCCCCTGATAGAGTGAACATATCCTTATTGATCCAGTAGAACTTGGTACTTGGACTTGATCGGAATAAGGTACCCTCAATGGGCTCCTTTCCATCCATCAACCAGTCCAGCAATGGTTTTAGTTCTGGATCTTTGTTTTGGGCCTCAATTAACAGATTTTTATCAAAACCCCAATATGTCAAACCAGGTGTAGCCCCGTTAACAGCCCAGACAGAAACGCTTTCCCCAATTTCACTTTTACCCTCATTGGATATTATCTGAAAGTGGCTGTGGGGAGAGTCCCCAATGTCGCCCTTTCCAGCTGATCCATGAGAAACTGCACAAGCTGTGGGTGAATCGTCAACAAAGTTTTTGGTGGTCAAGGGTACTGCCTCATCTACTTTGGAAGCAAACTCAGACCAATTTTTATGCATTCGTTGACAATATGGACACCCACCGCAAGGTAAATTCTCAACCCCCCAACCTAATTTGTAATGTCTACACCCCTCAGAATTAGGTAATCTAGATAGTGCATCGGCATTAGAGTGCTTGGAACCTGGTCTATGACACACTTCCATGTCATATTGGCTCAGTTCTTCCAACCATCTTGCAATCTGACCTTGAGGGTTCTTGAAATTCAACAACCAGGTTAGACTACTGTGGTCAGTGCGAACTTTAAACCTATGTCCTAGCAAATAATGACGAAACTGTCTAGTGAACTTTATTACCGCCAGCAATTCCAGTCTGGTAGTACAGTACTTTCTTTGCTCGGGAGACAAAGCACAACTAGCATATGCAATTACTCTTTCTTCCCCATTTTGTATTTGAATAAGCTCAGCTCCCACTGCAACCCCTGAAGCATCTGTATCCAATATGAACACATCTTGCCCATTGGGTATAGTGAGAACTGGTGCCGATGTTAAAGCCAAAATTAAATTGTTAAATGCTTGTTCTTGTTCAGCCCCCCATGAAAATGCATTTTGTCCAGTTAACCTATAGAGGGGCGCAGCAATCTGGGCAAAATTTTTGATGAAACCCCGATGATAATTAGCTAATCCCAGAAAGCGTTCAACATCTTTTGAATTTTGAAGTACGGGCCAATTTTTATCACTTTAATGGACTCGTCTGCCATACATAGACCCTCGCCTGAGACAGTGCGGCCTAAAAAGTCAATCGTGGTCTTAAAGAACTCGCATTTCTTAGGCTTTAATTTAAGTTTGTATTGCCTTAGTCTCAAAAATACCTTTCTCAGATTTTGTAAGTGGTCCTGGAATGTTTTCCCCAGGACCATGATGTCGTCAAGAAAGGCTAAAACTATGTTCCATGCGAGACCCCTTAAAACCAGTCCGATAACCCTTGAATATGTTGCAGGCGCATTGCATAAACCAAATGCCAACTTAACAAATTCAAATAGGCCATACTTAGTGACAAATGCAGTTTTTGGTCTATCCTCTTCCGCAATTGGTATTTGCCAATATGCAGAATTGGCGTCCAATTTAGAGAACCAACAGTTGCCGTACAAAGCATCTAGACACTCCTCTATGATGGGCAATGGATAGACGTCCTTAATTGTGACATTATTTAAGGCCCTATAATCTAAACACCATCTTAGTGACCCATTTCTTTTACGCACCAACACAGGGGGTGAGGCCCATTCAGAAATGGAGGGTTGAATTACCCCTGATTTAAGCATTTGATGTAGGTGCGCCTCCTCCTCAGCAGCAAAGCCAAGTGGAGTGCGACGCATTTTTTGTTTAATAGGCCTCGCGTCCCCGGTATCGATATGGTGATGGATATCTTTAAACCCCCCAAGATCGAAATCAGTTTTGGCAAAGACATCCTGAAACTCATTTATTAACTGTGCAAACTCAAGTGCCTGATTTTTATCCAATTCGGATATAGAATTTTTAACCATGCTTTCTAAATGTTCCGGCACTAGGGAAGTTTTGCCCGAAGTGTTTGCTTGAACAGAACATGCCCGAAAACCAGACTCCAGCTCTGCTGGTATTGGTTCTACCGTGCATGCCATATGAGCCTCAGCAATCTTTTGCCCTTTCCTTAAAGTGACGTAGGTATCTGCCACATTCAATACACATACTCTGGTATTAGTACCCGACGTGTGTACTGTACGTGGCATAAGAAACCTACTGTTGTCAACAGGTTCTATCACAAATTGAGATAAATCCTGTTCTAACCCACATTGTACATGAGCCATGGAATTAGGGGGAATTACAATTCGTTTAGTAACTTTGACCGTGGAAACAGTAGGGGCGTTGTGGAATGAGCCCACAGCCATGGTAATGATCTCTGGACCTATTGTGAGATTGGACTTTTGTAAATCCAGTTGAACCCCATAGGTCTTTAAGAAATCCAACCCTAGCAACATTTCATCCTCTATGGGAGCCACATACACACACATGTTGTAAGTTTTTCCCCCAAGCTGAAGACGAATTGGACCCACAATAAACCCATACATATCTAATTGTTTCCCGGCCGTATGTAAAGTCACCCCTTTAATGAACCTTGGTTTTGGTTCCATTCTCCTATACAGTGAGTCAGAGATTATGGACACTTCGGCTGCTGTGTCAACAACCGCCTGAGTACGCAGGGTATTGACACCAACAGGCACCCGGTACATAGACCCAGAACGCATTTGACAGACAGTTACTGTCTCAGGCGCTGCGTCTACGTCCCAAGCGTCAATGATATCACTACTCGCGCTGTCCACTAACTCAGAAGGCGGAGGCCCTGTACACCAAGAATTTTGGGTCGAACTTAGGCCTCCGTGTCCGACCCCATGTAGTTTTCCGAATCCTCTAGGGGACGGTCCAACTCATTTTGGTCGCCGGACACATATGAAACTGACCTAGAAGTGTTAGGTCGTTTATTAGGGCATTCGGCTGCGAAGTGGCCCTCTTGTTTGCATGCATAACATATCTTTGTGTTATATGTTCTGCTACGCATGGGAGAGGGCGACTTTTCAAACCTTACCTTCTTAGGGTCAGAGGTCAATTTGTCCACTGCCCCCTTGATATCACTCAACATCCCCAAAACCTGGCCCATTTGCCTTTCTAGGTTAGTAACCCGGTCAGACAGGGACGCGGAAGGGGACCCTGAGCTTTCTCTAGGGTTGATGGGTCTAGCGCCACGACTTGGAGAGTTTGTAATGGCCATGACAGAGGGCGAGACTACCACTCGCTCACTAGAGCTAGCAGCCGTCTCCTCCATAGTCACAGCCCTTACTGATTTAGGCTTACCAAAAATGACATGATGATTGAGATTATGCCACCTTATGGCCTCCACGGCTGCATCGACAGAAGAAGGGCGGCTTGGGCCAGTTATGACCATGTGCCCCGCTTTCTTGTCATTGCAACCCTGACAGAACCTAGTGACAGACAATTGTTCTATCCTGCCATCAGGGAGTTCTGGAAACGCCCTGAATGCCAGGTCAGAAATCCTGTCTGCCCAATCATCTAAGTCTTCGTCGTCTTTTTGACAGGTAGTAGTGAATTCTGCCATTAAATTCTCCGGAATGTCTTTCTTTCCAAAGCGCTTAGTTAAATTGGCCTCTAATTGGTTATATGATATATCTGGATGTCTGTCCAGCAGATTAGCATAGTATTCAGCTGGCTTTCCATCCAGACACCACAACATAACAGATTTTCGAGATTCTCCCTCCCAGCCACTGTTTATACAGAAACTTAAGAATTTCCTAAGCCATGTTTTCCATTCGGTGGTCCCATTATATATTAAGGGCTTGGGAATTTGGCACATTTTCTGGGTATTAGCCCTTCTTTCAGCCGTTCTGTTCCCCATGTCCCTAGAACGGTGACCACCCTCCCTCATCATGTCCGCCAACATCTGAGTGGTTTGGAGAGTGCCTTTTAGAATGCCAACCAAATTTTGTTCGGCTTCTGCAGGCTCCCTCCAACCACTACCTTGATGGTGATCATAGTAATAATCAGTATCTCTTTCGCGAGAGGGAGATCTATAATTATCTTGTCTGTTGTTGGTGTAAAGCTTAGTGGATTGAGAAACAGGGGTCTTAGTCTTATATTCTGAACGCTTAGCCCATTCTTTGGGGCGAGTGCTCTGGATATTTTGACGGATGTCATTTTTAGGTAGCTCCAATTTACGTTTTTGGAACTCTGTTATAACATCTATACACCCCCTCATCTCATCCGCCACATTTGGGTTAAGGGGCTGGGAATCTAACCCTGTCCCCTCAGATACCTCAATATCTTCAGGTTCATTAAAACCTTCTGATTTGACTGGCATGTCGCCTTTATGTGCATTGGCTCTATGAATAGTTATTAATCCCTGTGAGGAATTCTCTGGCATTGAATTAAGCATTGTTAGTTCCGAATCTTGTTCAACAGTCTGTGTAGTGAGAACAGGTCCGGCCACATACGTGTCCGTATCTGACTCCCCACCAGAACACATTCCAAGATTCTCCAACACCTCCTTACTGTAAGGATAATGGGGCATATTAAAACTAATGCAACTCAAGAACTCCTCCGTTATTGTTATACCGCTTATATCATTTATATTTTGAATGGTAAATGGTCTATTTCTGCGGAGTTTCACAATTTGATTAGCCCTTGCAGGCCCAATGTTCTCCAATTTTTGCAAATTTTCGAAACTATCATAATTAATGTGAACTAGGATTGGTTTTTGAGCCATTTTTAAATAAGGTCTAATAAAGTTGATGTACAATGAATTACCAGGTCAATAACACAAGGGTATACAATTTAGGGTCAACAACAATAATAAACAATGAGCCAATTGGTAAGGACAAATGAACCAGAGTCACGTACAAGAAATTTATAAAATACCCCAAACAAATTGTTTTTGTGTTGAAAATCAGTCAACCATAAAATAAATCAAAATAACCCCAAAAAGTATTACAAGGGCACAAAACTATGGTTCAGTCCTTCAAATTACATAAAGTGCAAGATAAGATGTTCAATATCTGTTCTTATTGGGAGTTTATGTTCAGTTTTAGTGAAATTAACTTGCCAACACGGCTCGTAGGTGAATAACCGGAAACAGGAAGTCGCGGTGCAAATCCAGATGAGAATCTCGAAAATGGCAATTCACAGCGCGGAAAAATATTTTTATTCAAAATATATCCGTGTTCCCGACAAAATATCACCCTACGATACGTAAAACAGCAAGCTAATAACCTATAGCGCCTTACGTCGCCAAGAAAAAATATCACGTGATGCAAACAATGGCCGCTCACACCCCGGGAAAAATAAAAATCCCTGCGACGATTTAAGGCACAAAATAGCGTCCTTGTCCCACTGTTTTGTGGACAACAACACTTAGAAATTGTTGGAAACAATGTTTACGTGGTGCAAGCTCAAGAGCGGCCTGCACTGCACTTCACGCAAATATTCCAACGATTGAAACGTAAGTCAATCCCCCAAACACGCACAGATATCAACAAACGCGTAAGCTATTTCACGCGAAGGAACAAATGCTCGCAGCGCCAAATGTAGTGAATTGTCACTACATGGACTACAGTAAGACAGTATGTAAGTTTAACTCACCTAAGTGGGAAGTAGAAACTTCGGGTACGTCTTTCCAGTAGTAGGTATAAATGCACAGAGAGCGAACACAGGCTGACAAGCCTGGCCCAGAGCATACGTCAGACCAGGACGCTTCTGATTGGCTGATACCACTTGTTATGGTTGGAACAGCCGGCCCGCTGTTCCGACGTACAAATACTACACTTTGGATAGCAATGTTTATGAGATAATTTTAGTACTGTGTACAGGATTAAATTACTGATAGGGGAGAAATGTATTTGGCCAGCTTGACCAGTTTTCAATTTTTCAACTGAGCCGCTACAGTGTATACTGTACGCGTCCAATACGTTTGACTAATGCCTGGATAGCTCAGTTGGTAAAGTGTTCGCTCTGTTAGCATCTTGCCTATAGTCTAACCAACATGATGTGTGTATGCCTTCACAATAACATTGTTAAAACCACAATTGTTTTGTGCATGGTTTTCAGAAGTGGAGGTTGGTGAGTCGGGCTTCGTCATCAGTGCCGATTTAGTTTGGTAGGAATTTCCCGTGCCCCGGCAGAGATTCAAACCAGGGACCTCTGGATCGGTACTAAGTTGAGAGCGCTTATCACTCGACAACTGTTCCACCAAAATGTCTGCCATGAAAAGTGAAATTTGAAGACTGCATCGGCAAAGTTATGATCTAGATCTACTTATTCCAATTCATATTCACCTTATCGACATTACCGGATAAACATGCGTAATTTCAAAATATATAGGAGCCATGACTAAAACCCCTTTCACAATTGTCGTAGGAATGTTTTCGTTGCACGAGGCTTATGGGTCTACATGGAAATGTACCAATTTGCGCCTGGAAAGGGTGCGACAGCTCAACGATGCATTTTTGGGAACTATCGTGCGTCCGCCACACGACAGACAGACGTATGATGGTCATGCGATGGTCGCAGGTCATAACAATTGACGCGCGAAAGCCTTAAGATGAACAGTTGTAGCACGTCCGTCGTACGATAAAAGCATTGTCAAACTATTAGCTGGTTTAAAAAATAAGTTTCAGCAGCTGGGTATAATTAATCAAAACGTCCAACCAAACTCTTTATTTTCAAATAATAATAAATATATGCAAATAGGAACTTGCTAAATGCTAGTATTAAACTGAAATACATGTATGCATGATCAATTTAATTATAAAAATGCATTTTGTGGTCCGATGGTGTCAAACGCGACAAAATTTCTTAAGTTTGTTGTACGACGGACATAGGATATTCCTCAAATTTACATCTAAGACTCGTCGTATGACAATTGTGAAAGGGGTTTAACTTTGATTTTAAAATGTTTGGAAAAATTTATTTGTTACAAGCTTCATTTAAATGAGAGTTAAGAATTTCCCTGAAAAATATGCTAAAAGTGTCTGTCTGTAGGATGCCTGGAGCTAGTATAGGATTTAATTACTGATAAGGAAGAGAACTTTGTAGTAATCCACTTAGCTCACTCAGTAGAGCATTGAACCTTCTTAATATATAGCAAATGGTTCCAGGTTTGAGCCCTGGTCCGACTACATACTTTTTTAACCTTGTTTCATTATTAACGTTCCCGTAGATGATACCATGTACTATTCTGTATGAACTGTTATATATAGTCGGTTATGTTACTGATGTACGCACGTGCGTAACATTAAATATAAATATAAGTCTCAAATTTTCACGAATCGTGAGGACCCCCAACCATAACCACCAACTTCAAGGCTTATGAGTCAATTCAAGTCTGGCTACGCCCCTGTCGTAGTATTCGATATTACACATTTCTGATTATTTGGCTTATTATTCTGACTAATAAAGTTAAACATACACCGGAATGGTCATGTAGCGTTGTTGCTCATTTTGGCATACTAATTGGTTAAATTGGGTTGTTTAAATTGGGTCATTCAGCTTGGGCTGTTAAGCTTATTGGAGCTAGGTCATTCTTGGTGACACTCGACTAAGGCTTGTTGCTTGTTGAAACTAAGTCATCCGGCCGGGGCTTTCGGTGTTTATTTATTATTGTATCTTTCCGCCGTTTTACATTTGAAACTAGGTCGTTCTGAGTGGGCATTCAGCCTTTTGATTGCTGAAACTGTTTCATTCAGATTTTTGACAGCTGGGATTTGGGCGGATCATTTTTCTCGCTCGGCTGGGTGTTGGGCATTGTGCCTTGTATATTTTTATGATTTCGGTGCTCGACTGGTTAAGTAGAGTGTAGCCATCCCTGTCCGACTTAATGTTATCTTTTTGCTCAGCATCCTAACTGCAAAAAAACACATCCTAAGCAATACCAGTAAATTTTCTGGCTGCAGAAAACTATTCAACTTCAATATTTTATTTGATGTAAACATATAAAATGTTTATTGCCAATGCAATAATAATAATGTGGCATAATTTGATTTGTTCTTTCCCTGCATGCATTAATTCTAATCGTGAAAGTACGGCCATCTCAGTTTGTCTACTAAATATTGCAATGCATAAAGCCGGGGTGATCAGAATTACATACATTTGAACAACCTCAGGTCTTTCAGCTCTTTGATTCCTGTTTACCCTTAAGTACATGGCTGTAGTTAAAATGCATACATGTTTCTTTATGTAAACTGTACATACATAGATACATACAATCTACATTAATTTATTAATTAAGATGTATACATGATTCTTTATGTAAACTGTACATACATAGATACATACAATCTACATTAATTTATTAATTAAGAAAGAAAAAATCTCCGTTAAAGGCCATGCCTTAGTTCATATTAGGCCATTATCAGCGTACGAGAATAATTTAAGTGTTGACATTTTTTTATTGAAAATGACAGAAAACTGATTTTTTTTCGAATATTCGAATATTGAAATTGGATTCGAATATTCGTTCGTTTTCCGAATATTCGAATATTCGGTCCCATCTCTATATTTACCATGATTGTTCTGTTCGTTACGAAATATATTTTAACCCGTTCCCAGCTGGAATAATCATATTGGTAGAGCTGATATGGGTTTCGAGCTGGGTGTACTCGTCCAAATATAGTTCCGCATTGTACAGAATAATGTAAAAAATATATAAATAGTTCCGTTTACTTGTGGCCATTGAGTTCTTACATGATTATATACTATAGTAATTAGTAATGTATTATCAACAGGTGAAAGTCAACAATGGAATTGTGGTAAGGAAGGTATTGTGTGCTGTATTCAGTGCTACCCAATATCTCTATGCAAAAACAGAAAGGATACCATGTGTTAACGGTCAGGTCGATTTCCTAAAAGAAATTGTCCATCCATAGAAGATGCTGATTCAAAAAATGTGTAAGATTTGCTATATACATGAACTCTTAAATAGTGTGCATGGTTCCCGGTCGTCCAAAACAATTACGCGTCTTGGTACAGGATTTACCACTTACTTAATTGTACTACAACTTAAGAGGCTTTCGGCTTTTGTTTTTATATTTCGATAGTGCAACAATTATAGCACGATTGTTATGGTAGTCATGTGACACATGCTTGAAGTTACTGTTGTGTCAAATGTTAACGTTGCAACAAACATGAACATATATATTATAGTGTTTGTGCTTTGGAATTATTTTACCCAAGGTATACAGTTTCTGTTATTTTGATTTTCTTCTACTTTGAAATTTTATCCTTGTGCGTAGTAGTACAAATGTAAGAACGTACGTAAATGTTTGATGTATAATTCAATATTCTTTTATATCCTTTTTAACAGCATGCCAGTCATACAAGTATAGAGACTACCAATATTATTAACAGTTGGCGAATTAGCAGTGACCTGGAACTAAATAGGCTGAGCGTCAAGCAAGGGGATTATGCCAGTATAGGTCCGATCTCCCAAAGCATCTCAAATGGAAATCTCATCTCCAATTGAGATTTTGTTCAAACCAGAGTTTGAATTAAAGATAAATGTGAAATACAAGCTCTTGTGTTTTTACTGTAAGAAACTCAGAATACTGTTTCTGTTTTGTGGTTCTAATTATTATTTTGAGTCAAGCATCCAATGTAAATTAGCTGAAAGGCTCATGACAATATTTGAGATGAGATTTAATTCAGATTGAGATGGTACGGGAGATCCGGGCCAGGTATCATTTTAACAAATTTGTATGTCGCGGTCTGGAATCGAAACAGACACCTCTTGTAATCGAGGGGACGCTTTACCACAAGGCAATCGGGGCGGATCTTAGAATGGTTTTATAGCAAAACTCATGCGAACCTAACAAGTTTCTTTCCCATTCTGTTCGGAAAGGTGTTTACGTATACGCAATTATGTTATCAATTTTGTGTAGAAAATAGGAAATAAATGGAAACATTTACTGCCAGTCTGAAACATTTTTTGTCAGTCTGAAACACTCACTGCCAGTCTGAAACACTCACTGCCAGTCTGAAACACTTACTGCCGGTTTGAAACATTTTCTGTCAGTCTGAAACACTTACTGCCAGTCTGAAACACTTACTGCCAGTCTGAAACACTTACTGCCAGTCTGAAACATTAACTGCCAGTCTGAAACATTAACTGCCAGTCTGAAACACTCACTGCCAGTCTGAATCATTAACTGCCAGTCTGAAACACTTACTGCCAGTCTGAAACACTTACTGCCAATCTGAAACACTCACTGTCAGTCTGAAACACTTACTGCCAGTCTGAAACACTTACTGCCAGTCTGAAACACTCACTGCCAGTCTGAAACACTTACTGCCAGTCTGAAACACTTACTGCCAGTCTGAAACACTTACTGCCAGTTTGAAACATTAACTGCCAGTCTGAAACATTAACTGCCAGTCTGAAACACTTACTGCCAGTCTGAAACACTTACTGCCAGTTTGAAACATTAACTGCCAGTCTGAAACATTAACTGCCAGTCTGAAACACTTACTGCCAGTCTGAAACACTTACTGCCAGTCTGAAACACTTACTGCCAGTTTGAAACATTAACTGCCAGTTTTGAATATTTTTGTCAGTCTGAAAAACTCACTGTCAGAATGAAACACTCACTGCCAGTATGAAAGGCGTACTATCATTAACCAATAATGAAGCAGAAAAATCATAGATTCGCTATCAGAAATTCTAAGAAGCTCGTATTTGCAAAACACACCCAGTCAGTGACGAAAGTGATGCATTTGATTTTCTTCATCACCAAGGTCCTGCTATTCAAATACCAGAACCAATGGGCCGATATGTAGCCATATGTTCTACAGATATATTGTACAGACGAAACGTGAGAAATATTTCATAAAGCGTCGAATTTAAGATGAAATGAAACACATGTACATTTCACGTGAAAATGCGTCTTCGCATAAGGCATCTACCGTAAAGCAGCTTTACAGCGAAACGCACTTGCCTAATCACTAAGTGTATTCTTTAGACCTTGTCCCATGCGACCAATTGTAGGTTCCTGAACTTAAATCGCAGTCGGTAGAGCGTAGGTACGAATCCACGTGGTTATCCATATGACATTACATGAGTGATGGTGTACCTTTTACAGACGAAAAACATAATTTCAATCTTGAATTCAAAGGTTAATTTAGTGTGCAATGCAATGCAAAGTTCATTAAAGGTTTCCTGTAAGTTACATTGTAAATGGTTCTTCCAATATAAAAAAGTAAAATAGTTACATAGATGCATTTATTTTCAAAGACCTCTCGTATTAACATTGGTACCAGGTTGAAGCTTAATACATGATTTCAAACACACATGTAGTTCAAAGAGCAATAGATACTTTAAACATAACCGAGACCTTTGTTGTGTACTGTATATAGTACAATACTGGCTGATTTATGCCATGTCGTATTTTCGCTGTTTGGCCACAACAATTTTCCCATTGTTATGACGAAAAAGCGAAAACACTACATGGCGTAAATCAGCCACCATACAATACTCACTGATAATATACACTAATGGTAAACTGTTAGGACCAAAAACACTTAACGTAATTAGGAAACGACTCTTGTCGATATAATAACTGCACTGTTTCTAAAAGAAAAAATACCACTGTATTTATGCAGTTTTATTGGGAAATATAAATTGAAGCGGTTTTCGCAGAACCGCTGTAATTCCGGGTATTAACAAATTAGTAATCCTAATATCAAATTGCAAGCCTTAGGTATACTACGAGGCTGTGTAAAATGCGGACACATATTTAAAATTACATCCAATATTGCGTGAGCTGTTTGAAGCACAGATAGTTCTATCATTAAGGAAAAATACATCAACTTTTGTTATTTTTTATTATTATTTATCAATGAAACATAACTTTACCTGTGTGTTGAAGTACACCAATAAGACAATCTAAGACTCATTGAGCAATGCCACGTATTAGTACCAAGCCAAACACCCAACAACTTCTCCGCAAGTAGATGGTACCATTTCAATCACGGAAGAATATTGAATTTTACATTCTACATATTTATATACACACATTATTTGTTTGATAATTGACGATTCTCAAACGGTTTCTACAATTAAAATAGTGTGTTATGTATTTTCATATTAGCGCATGGCCCTGTTTTGTACATCATTGATACGTGAGTATGCTCCAGGTACCTTGGTGTTGACATTGACATCAGTCGCACTTGGAATAACCATATCCAGCGAGTATGTGCAGGCGCAAACAAAATGCTTGGATTCCTGAGACGTATTATCAGGCTAAAAAAACAATCCATAAGAGAGACCGTCTACCGCTAGTTAGGCCCCTGGTAGAGTACTCCTCTCCAGTTTGGAGTCCCCACTCACAAACGAGCATACACAAAATAAAGATGATCGAGAGACGCGCAGTCAGATGAACTACAAGAACCTACACTTCACAAGCTAGTGTATCAGAATAAATTTCTTCCCTCGGCTGGCGTTCTCTGGAAGACCGGAAATCCTATGCAAGGCTATGTCTTTGCTATAAAATTATTCATAGACTTGTAGCGGTCTCCATACCCACATAGATGCAACATCGGGTGATATTTCCAAGGTACTCACATGATATATACTTTCGACAATTAAATACCCGGACTGACTACGGTAAATACTCATTTCCCAGCTATTGTACAATGGAACAGGTAGCCAGCTAGAGTTGCACTCCTGCCAGATTTGAACCGTTTCAAACTGGCAGTGAATTCCCTGTCCCATACAATTCCATACATGTTTGCGTCATGTTTTTATCCATCCACTAAGTCTTTGACTTTTTTAACATTTTAACAATATTCTTACTTCACTCACTTGCTTTTTTATACTTTTTTACTCTTTTATCAACTCACAATGTACTGACGCGAACCTGCACATAATACGCAAGGGGGGTGATGCAGTATGGATGGATAGATGAATGGCACATTTTTGTGTCGCCTGACTAGGCGACATATAGGGATTACTTTGGCCGGCGGCGGTGGCGGCGGTAGCTTGCTTGTCCGGAGCATAACTTTGTCACCTTTGGTTTGATCGACTCCAAACTTGGTATGAATGTGTCTTGCAATTAGTCCTGGGCATAACTTTGTCACCATTAGTATGAATGACTCCAAAATTAGTATGTTTGTTTCTTACAAAAATTCCAAGTGCAGTGCACAAGAACCATGACTCTACCTTGTGCCATTTTTGAATTATTTCCCTTTGATTGATTTTATAAGCATTTCTTGTCCGGGGCATAACATATGTCACCATAAGTATGAATGACTCCAAAATTGGTATGCATGTTACTTGCTGTGACATGAAGTGCAGTGCGCAAGTATCATAACTCTACCTTGTGTAGTGTTTGAATGATTCCCTTTTGATTGATTTTATCAGGACATGTTTTTGTCCAGAGCATAACTTGGTCGTTTTTAGTTCATATGACTAGACAACTCTTGTGAGTCAGATATGTAGCCCAGTACTGGATAGTTTTAATGACAAATGTACATGTCGCCAGGCGACACATGCTACTCGCGGAGCTTTTATGATAACAAAACATTACAATTGAATGTGACAAAGATGCCTATTTAGAGTATGCACTTAATCCCTAAGCCATCTATGCACTTGAAACAACACATTGTAAGTTTTATCCTTAAACATAAATAACAGTATAAGTATATACAATGTGTACATGTATTGTCTCTTTTTCTACACTGGAAAACTACAACTGTCCATACAAATCTATTTATGCACGGTGGACTGAATTGAACAATATCATTTTTCAGCATTGGCAAACATAGACGTAACAAGTATGTCTTTTTAATATCTACAATAGGTACAACACCACGTGTGCACATAAGCCATTTCGCATCAACCGTTCCACATGGATGATTTTGTACATGAATAGTGATTTCTTTCTTGAAATCGATAGATTACCGAGTGCAATGCAAAAATAACACAACTTTTGATTGATTGATTGATTGATTGATTGATTGATTGATTGATTGGTTGACTGACTGACTGACTGACTGACTGACTGACTGACTGACTGACTGACTGACTGACTGACTGACTGACTGACTGACTGACTGACTGACTGACTGACTGACTGACTGACTGACTGACTGACTGACTGACTGACTGACTGACTGACTGACTGACTGACTGACTGACTGACTGACTGACTGACTGACTGACTGACTGACTGACTGACTGACTGACTGACTGACTGACTGACTGACTGACTGACTGACTGACTGACTGACTGACTGACTGACTGACTGACTGACTGACTGACTGACTGACTGACTGACTGACTGACTGACTGACTGACTGACTGACTGACTGACTGACTGACTGACTGACTGACTGACTGACTGACTGACTGACTGACTGACTGACTGACTGACTGACTGACTGACTGACTGACTGACTGACTGACTGACTGACTGACTGACTGACTGACTGACTGACTGACTGACTGACTGACTGACTGACTGACTGACTGACTGACTGACTGACTGACTGACTGACTGACTGACTGACTGACTGACTGACTGACTGACTGACTGACTGACTGACTGACTGACTGACTGACTGACTGACTGACTGACTGACTGACTGACTGACTGACTGACTGACTGACTGACTGACTGACTGACTGACTGACTGACTGATTGATTGATTGTATATTTCGCATAATATTATGTTCTATAGGGTGCCCAATTAGAAATTCGTCGAATTGTAGGAGAGTAGTATATTCGTAAGCCACCATAGCGGTCAAGGAATGAAAATAACTTTGAATTTCAGCCCGCCATGCAGTTCCCGACCAGAATCATACAGAAGTTTGTTGTTATGCTAATCGAAATTAAAAACGGAAAAGCATTAGACAAAGAACACCCGCAACTTGATAACTTACGATAAAGGACGATGACGCGTTGCTAAGTTGTTATTTACAGCAAAAGGTCGTCATATACAAACAGTTGGTTCGAATAGCATTTAAATCATACTGAAAATAATACTAGTATTAGAACTCAAAAACGGCACTCACTGAAACCATAGACACCACAGAGCTCTATATAATAATTTTGCTATTGTAACAAAAAAGTGCTTGGATAATCATGATCTTATTTCTATCGATATTTATTGTGCTTAGCGAACTTAACGAGACAAAGTAAAGATGGCAGAGAACACCTTTGAAGAAGAAAACATTTTACTTTAAATCACTGAGTGTTGCTTAGTGTGTTGTCCTTGTTATGTTTGTTCGTCCGTTTGATCCGTTCTTGTCAAGAGAAGGCAGCATTCAACAAAAACAAAATAACACAAAAAGGAGCACACAAAAAGACAACTTTTAGTTTATGTAAGCCATGTCATTTACAATAAGTGTCTACATGTTACGTACTATTATTTTTTCACCAGTTCTAGCACAAAGATGTCCAGTCGATTGGTTGGAGAGACACGAGGGGATGTCATGCTACCGCTTTTGGCCAACACGACTAAAATCCTGGGAGGACGCAAGAGCCACATGCCAAGCACGTGGTGGCGATCTTTTAAAACTGGATTCTGATGAAGAAAAGGTAAGCTTAAATAAACTTTACGCATGCAGGTCGATATTCCACGCTTGGCTGTCACATACTAGTACATTGTATTACTAAATCGAGTTGTAAACATAGTGTCTGAGTAATATGCTCCCATATCTATTACTTAACTAAACCATTGTGTAAAATTCCGTCAGTGGTTCGGCTCTGTCACTCATCTCCTGGACGGCTTTGAAATGTCTGTGAATTACAGTATTCACTTTAGAATAGTGTTGTTGAATATTTCACGTTAAAAAACATTTACACTAAAGACCATTGTTACTACATGTATAAGATTTTATAAACTCCTTAAGTACCAGAAAACAAAAGTTCGTTTAATTGTAATTACTAGTCCGCCCAGGATAATGTGGTATTTACAAACACTAAACGGTTTGGTCAACTGTGGCAAAATGGGTTTTACAAATCACTTAAATAAATAGATAAGGTCAGTATTTTACTTAAAATAATATGAACTAAGGCATTGCCTAATTGGGGATTTAATAGATACTGCATAACAGGTCAGCAATGTTTGTAGATACACTGAGTAAATTATGCTTTGAAGTTAGATGTTAAATTGAGTTCATTATCAGCAATCAGTTAAAATTTTAAAGTAGAAAATAACATACACAAAATGAAAAATACACAATTAGGCGATCTTCCTTTTTCCATTGAGACCAAAAATAAATTTCCATCATAAATTTAGCCTGGCAACTTAAAAACGATATAATCCAAACTGGGACTTGAACCCAGAATTACCGGTATTAAAACACCAGTCGTCATTCTTTGACCATTTGGATGAGCAGTGTTGCAATGTCACCAAGCTATGTTTTTTTGTCAATTAAATCCCTCACAAATATTACAAATTGCTAACAATTAACTGCAAATTAAACATCCATAAGCAATTTAACCAGAGGGTTTTTGTCTTCTGGTGGACAAGGGGCAGTACCCTCAGGTGGCGGCCAAAGATGTGTTTTGGAATTACCGTTTTCATCGAAACCTGCAGGATGTCGAGCCGAAAAACCTAATTGATTCTCTGCCCATTCAGACAAAACTTTTGCCGAGTCAGCACCAGAGAGACCAGCTTCAATACATTTGTACATAAGATCATGCGGTTCTCGATCTTTCCTCCAGCAAAGGTCATGCCAGTGCACCATACCTCTTGATTTAGCAAACTCTTGTCTGTACCAATAACAGGGTTCATTACATTGTCAAAATAAGATTGCGTACGCAGACCAAAGTACTGTGCAACAATATGTGTGTTCTTTTGTAAAGTATCAAATCTTTCTGAAGAATTTTCAAAAGAATATTTTCACCTGTACAGTGTTTTACGTACATCTGAAGAAGACGACGAAGTGGCTTGAAGTGAAATTCAGCACAACTACCAGTGGTAAAAAAGAAGGAAGTCATGTTCTAATGCTCTTAGCTCTTTACTTCTTTGAGTCCAATACTGACTTGTTCCACGAAGTGTATGCGTAAAGTACAAAATAATTTGTGCTATGGACTTGTCACCATTTTCTAATTTTTCTTTTAAATCAGTGATTGTCATATGTTTATCACAAAGTTTCTGTCTAACAATAAAAGAACCTTTTTCAAGAGTTTGCTTTCTCAAGATCATGTTATGTACAACAAATTTGAAATACTGATGACTTGCAAAACGACCATCTCGGTACCAGAGTAAATGTTCTGCCCAATCAGAGAGTGAAGCACATGTCTTCGGTCGATTTATGTGAAAATCACCCGTCCCAAATGGAAATAAACATGGAAATGCTAATGTGAAAAAATATTGTGTCGTAAATTCCGACAGAGGGATACTTCCCCTAGAAGGCCAAGGTATAGTACAAGTGCCACGCTTGTTTTGTTGGACGGCAGCATTTTCACCTAGCACATCATGCACAACATTTTTTACTTGATCAGCAATATTAACGGGGTTATCAGGAAAAAGCACACCTGATTGAGTATTACAATTCTCCATATCAGACATTTCAGTCTGATCTGGAGCAGGACCTCTATCATTTGTATGTGTCACATTGTCTGGAATGTTAATAGTAGGAATAGCATCAAGTTGTCCATCTACTGGAAGAGCCTGTAGTCTTTCATGTGATATGTATTTATCTTTAAAAGCAGGATTATTTTGTTTTAGCCATTTTAAAGCAGTCTCAACAACATATCTGCGTACACGAAAATCTCTTGAAGAGTCAATTTTACCCAATTTACAAAATTCTATTTCTTGCGGAAGTCTGGGAAAAATTTGTGCAGGCTCATTCACTTCTTGGGGAAAAGTTACGCAGTGGCCACCTGATGCTATTCCGCCGTGTTTAAGCATATGAATATTCATACATGGAGAAATTCTACATATCAATTGTTGCTCAACAACGAATAGGCCTTTTAATTCATCAGGCATTAAACCGGGGTCCATATTATTCTGTGCAGAAAACATTTTTAAAACCGACTTGCCTCTTGCACAACGTTTGCATGCCGAACTTTTATCAAGTTTTAGATTTAATCTAGTTTCATTACATATGGAGCATGTTTCAAAATCATAGGACATTTGTTCCAGTTCAAAGGCCCTAATACAGTCCATTGCTTTGTTAAATTGTCGATCTTCAGTAAGCGGAGGTGCATCATGAATATCGGTCGACGTAACGCCTAATTTCTTTTCTGTCCTTTTTATGCAACTGTTAATTTTGTTTCTGTGATTTGTTCTTTGATACCGAGTTTCATTTTCTGGAGTATCAACATGGAACCAGAGGCCTAATTTTCTACATATATCAATTTGTTTGTCCTGAATTACCGGGTCGATTATTTTGTTGGTTGTTTCACTGTCCAAAGTAGAGCTATTTGACCTGGATTTTGACTTGGTATATGCTGTGAAGAACAAAATGTGTTTGAATATGTGTGGTCATAAACTGTGGAACCAGAGGCTGTGTGTGAACTTTGGCTGTCTTCATTGTTAACAAATTTTGAATTTATAGTTTGTGAAATGTCAGGATTTGGCACACCATGACCAGTCTTTTTCTTCATAGCCTGGAAGTGCTGGTTGTTCAAAAGAATGTCAATGCAAGTTTGAGGGGCAGGATTAGATGCTGGCAGATAACTGGTCAGTGTAAACGTAGCTGTGTTATCCCTTCTACCTTGTAACCAAATATTTATTTTACAATCCAACAGTTCAGACGCAGCCTCAATTTCGCATGCAGTGGCCCACCAGTTACCGAGAATCATTCCTTCCTGATACCATGTGGGGTCATGTAATGGCCATGATGTATTTCAATCTTTTCTCTCCAAGTATTCCAATTATCATAAATTTGACCACATATAAACCTTCTGTAAATACGCGACTCGTTAAAATCACCGGACAGCAAAATACTCAAGCAATGAAAAAAACAATTGCCATCACCCGGTACGTCAACGACATGAAATACATCATAATTAACTGTCAGTTCGGGTAAATATTGAATTGAACGCGCAGACATAATAAAATAAATGTCTTGCAAACAAACTTACTTGACCTAATGGCGGCTCCCAGACGAATGAAGATGCTGAGTTGAGTTCACTAGAATGACTTCCCTTGCCGAATGTGTATAGCACGGCGCTTCTTTTATTTATTGAATATTTTTAAAAGGAATTAAAAAATAAAAGATTATGTTAGGACTCAAAAGTTTCGTAATTTGAATACTTCTACTTTCAACATTCACTTCTTTCGACTCCGCAATTTTCTAAACCGGAAATAACTTTTTCTAAAACGATTAGTACCGACTCGAAACTCTGAAGAACATGGGCACGTGCGTGTGACTGGTATGGGTATTTACAATAGCCAGCGCTAAAGCGCTGGCTATTAAATCCCCTATCACTTATAATCGTGCACATAATTGTAATCCACCTTTGTGGAATATACCAATTTTATTGTATATGAATACATAGAGTTGTAACACATGTTTTGGTTAGGACAAAAATGGTTTGAGGGAATATGGTAAATACCTTCCAATGGCAAAATCTCGTGAAATATGCTGAATATGGTTTTGTGCTTTAAAATGAGATGTTACATGTAAACAAGTTGTTCACGACGGCCGACGGCATACGTTTTACGTCGAAGTACGACGGACATAAATTGGTCACACTAGCGAGTTGCTCAGATGTGCTCAAATTAAAGTACGGAGGGTAATTATTGGCGTGCTAAGAAAGCCTTCGAAATATTAATCAAACTTGGTACGATTCTTGTGAAAATAAGACGATGTCTTAATGCGTTTTCCAGAGATGGATTATTCAGGAGATAAAGAAATACCCGATTAGTTATGAATGGTGGATAGGACTACGACGTCATCCAACTACTGAGGATCTATGGGTGTGGACTGACGGCTCCGAGAGAAGTGAAACTGATAACTTTCTGTAAGTTATCATACAACTTTGTTATATTTAGTTCTTACAAAATTTATTGTCGATTGTGGAACAATTTTTTCAAACTTATATTAGTCACTCTCGACACCTCATTCCTGATGTCATCCATCGCCTAGAGGGTATGCGAGAAGAGAAGTCAGTTTCCCGTTTATGCTGGGTGTCAAGCCAGGGAATGTCTGGTACGAGTTTGGTTATGAGTAATCTTGACATCAGTTGTGTGCTAGGATATTCCCACTTTTTTACCACCTATATTTTATCAGCAAAACACCGAAGTGTAAATGTAGCGACACGATCAAAGCAGGTTGAGTTTTTCAAATTTTATTTCTGAACTATATTTTAGTAAAGTGATGCGAATAGTTTTACATAATTATATGTACATGTATGTAAATGCCTATTAGCCTGTACATTGATAACAGATAGGCAGTCATGAGAACAACGAGTGTTACATTAATCGTGAATTCATGTAACACTTTCAGACAATGGGGCTCTGGTGAACCAAACAATTACCAAGACTCGGAGGATTGTGCTGAAATTTGGGACAATCTGTTAAATGACAAAAATTGCAACCATTTGCTTCAATTTGTCTGTGAAAGGCCAAAAGGTATGTGGTAATCCTGTTAACAATATACCCAAATCCTGATAACAATATGCCCAGTCTATTAAGTGAAGCCAAGAACACTCATTGGTATTTTTCCGGACCTCGGATGAAGTAGTTTGTGAAAATTATACAGTGATAAAAGAGTTTTTAAGATGATATGCTCATAATAATGTTGTTGATTAAGATGATTAATTTTCTAGGTTTCGGTTATTATTCAACCGGCCAAGTGCTTTTCGCTATAACCAAGATTTAAAGTACAGTTTCAAATAATACTGCATTTGTTGCTTTAATTTGTAGTGAGTCTTGATAGATTTTGGAGAACAAAATCAAGTTAAATTTGAGTGTTTGGAATAAGTAGTTACTCAGTCCTAATAATTAGTATAGAACGGATAGTTTGACTTGATCCTCGACCTTCCATTAGGTTAGTTTTACAGCTGATGCCGTGTCTGTATTTATAACCCCAGTTGTATGTTTTCGTAAGCGGTGATTATAACGAAAACAATCGGTGTAGACCTAATTTACAAACACAAATCTTATAAAAGGACCGATATTGTACAATTTGCTCGAGTAAATTTATATATTCAACGCAAGAACCTTGTAATATATTCATGCATAAAGGTTAAGACCAGCTCAATATGTCCGTACTATAAAAATCCGACACTTATACAGTGAAGTGTCTGGAACACTTTAGGTAAGTAGCGTAAGGATTGGAAATATCGTCGTATGGAGACTTGGAAAAGGTACATCCATGTACGAATACTATTACTGTAAAATCACGTATTTTCGAAGGTATTAAATTTCGTGGGTTTGATAAAAAAGCACTTTCGTGGGATCGTAAATTCGCGGATTACAAAACATGGGAATGTGATCCTATGTTCTGTTTTTGGGAGTTCGATTAAATGAGTGGATAAACAACGAAATCAACGAAAATTAAACCCCCTCGAAAAATAAATAAATGTTTTTACAGTATATAAACAGCTTCTGCATTGATGTCCTGGATTTCTCGGGACCGCGGGTGCGACGTGGTTGTGGAAAATACGAACACTTAAGTTAACTTATGTTGAGATGAATTGCGGTTAGTAAAGTAAGTACGAGTAAAAACGAATCAATGAAGATGGTAATTAAGTACCAATTACACAAAGTACATGTACTGATTGATGATTAATGAAACGATGAATTTCAAAGTAAACTCTTTAGGGACTACAACTAGTTCATTATATAATTCACTTATATAATTCATGATTCATGTAGAGAGGGTGCGAACATAGGAAATACATCAAGAGAAAAGAAGACAATTAATACTGTATCTTTTAAACGATAGAATATATGTACATTGGACTCATAAACTTCATAATTGTTTCATTCAATTTATACGAGGGTCTCGTACATTTATCAACAATACATCAGTCATATTCAGCTTTAACTGCATAATATTATGACGAACGTCATTAATAGCACGCACATGACAGTCATGCAATGAACAGTCACGTTTTTCATAATACCAGGATTACAATATTTCAAAGAACTCCATTCATTAAATCAACATACACACAGATTCTTATGACAAACAGTATGCACTCTGTTATATATTACTTCATACATATAGTATTCGAATGTGGAAAAGCCACATTGGGATAGGGAACGTGAAGAAAAAAGTCTGGTTTGGCTTGTCTATCGTATGTAATGTAACAAGGGGCTAGCAGCACCAACTAAAACACAATGGATGAGAAGCAATATGACAATACACTATGTAAGAAGGGAAATTAACAATATTTATTTGTTGCGTTCGATTGAGACAGTCGTTTAGTGTGTGGCCATTTAGTTTTATCCCTGCCTAATTGGTCAATGACCTCCCACTTCGAGGGAAAAGACAGAACCTTTGTGTGATACAAGGAGTCCAGCCGCTGCCCTACCTCTTATCCAATAGACTCCTTGGTTCTCTAACGTGTCCGGTTATAGCACCGATACACGCTAGACTAACTCTCGGTTTCATCTCTTGTTGGTTCGGAAGCACTGAAAGCGTTTCTGGAATTTCCAGTGCCCCGGGTTGGTAGTCTAGAGCCTTAACCACCGTTCCGCCCAACTGGTCAGATGTTAATAGAGAATTCAGTTGACCGTGAAAAGTATCTAATTTTGGTTGTAAAATGCATTGGAAATATTGCATATGTTTGCCTTATTTATGCAGTGGATTGGACATATTGCATAAGCTTGCCTTATTTATGCAGTGGATTGGAAATATTGCATATGCTTGCCTTATTTATGCAGTGGATTGGAAATATTGCAAATGCTTGCCTTATTTATGCAACGGATTGGAAATATTGCATATGCTTGCCTTATTTATGCAGACAGTGGATTGGAAATATTGCATATGCTTGCCTTATTTATGCAGTGGATTGGAAATACTGCATATGCTTGCCTTATTTATGCAGTGGATTGGAAATATTGCATATGCTTGCCTTATTTATGCAGTGGATTGGACATATTGCATAAGCTTGCCTTATTTATGCAGTGGATTGGAAATATTGCATATGCTTGCCTTATTTATGCAGTGGATTGGAAATATTGCAAATGCTTGCCTTATTTATGCAACGGATTGGAAATATTGCATATGCTTGCCTTATTTATGCAGACAGTGGATTGGAAATATTGCATATGCTTGCCTTATTTATGCAGACAGTGGATTGGGCATATTGCATATGCTTGCCTTATTTATGCAGACAATGGATTGGAAATATTGCATATGCTTGCCTTATTTATGCAGACAGTGGATTGGAAATATTGCAGATGCTTGCCTTATTTATGCAGTGGATTGGAAATACTGCATATGCTTGCCTTATTTATGCAGTGGATTGGAAATATTGCATATGCTTGCCTTATTTATGCAGTGGATTGGAAATATTGCATATGCTTGCATTATATAAGCAGTAGTTCGCTTGATACATTTCGACAAACAAAATGACGGAGTGTTCTCTACATTGACGTCTAGTCAATTGTTGTATGCTCATACTAATATGCATGCTCTAACATGTACACAACAATTACCGGTATTTACTAACAATACATAACTTACATCCATACATATTGGATTCAGATTGATGTAACTATCAGCCTTGTTAATTTCCTCTGAACAAAACTAATTTTAAATCAGGCAAAAATGAAGTTCAATAGATAACAAAGCTGTCGGCCCCTTTAAAAGTGATTATAAGTTATAACAAGAGAACGCAAACGCGAACAACCGAGCGTTATGTATCTTTTTCTTACTTATATCATTGGCTGTCACTTTGTAACACAAGGCGTGTCTAAATTTATTACAATGCTGACATATTTAAATGTCCAATGAAAATCAATATCACGGTGTTGTGATTTTAAAGTTGTAGACTCCAATACAGTTTGACTATGGAAATCGATAGAGGGCACGTTGACCAAAGTAAAGTACAATGAAGTTGCATATAATATATATTCCTGCACTGTAGTTATTGCACTCATTCCTTTGAAAACTAAGACACACCCTAGCAATTGTCATCGGATTCAGCCACCCGCCACAGTTAACATCAATGTAAATTGCCGTAGCCATGATATAATTATTTAAACGCAACATTGAAACAAAATCAAAGAGAAATAAAGTACTCGTATACTAAATTAATGTACAACCAACACAAGCACAACCGTGTGATTAAACTAAGGAACAATTCGGAGAAGAAACAGTTACATGAACATTGCTAAAATGTATTAGTGTGAGTGACAATGTACAATTGATTCGTCTACGTACTTTTTGAATGACCCTCGTATACTATGACATGTTATTAGCAAAGTATTTATATCGTTGCTAGATCTTCCTATGGCGTGTGATATAGAACTTGGATGGGACAACGTGATGCCTGATCGATGC
Organism: Spisula solida; assembly: GCA_947247005.1. Classification (NCBI taxonomy): domain Eukaryota; kingdom Metazoa; phylum Mollusca; class Bivalvia; order Venerida; family Mactridae; genus Spisula; species Spisula solida. The sequence goes on along the minus strand of OX365947.1, from coordinate 33,446,777 downwards.
TACAAGTTGCACAGTGCTGCCGTCACTTATGATGATGCATTGTAAGACATAAATGTTTCCATGGTTCTTTGTGTTATGTTAAATTATTTACTTGTTTTTTAGGTGGACTTAAGTAAACATATTTCAAAAACATTTTATGCGGCATTTTACAAAAACATGTTGAATAAACTTTTTAACATTTTAACTGTCCGTGGGTCCAGAGTCGGGGCACTAAAAATCTCGTTGGATTTTAAGAAAAAAAAGAATGTATATACAGGGTATGAAGGTATCGCAGTGACAGCGTGAACGCTTTTAAGCATTTGAGCATTTGATGTTTGACTTTGGTTCTACAACAAATGTAACTAACAAGAATTTCCTGAGCAAATGCGCACATTGAGTTGTTTCATAATATTTATATCTATGCCTAAACATGCACATTTGTATTTATACACGTTCATTTTTTTCAGAGACTTGTGCAAAAGAGAAGAAGCTGAGATTTTGTCTATTCAAGATGAAAATACGCAGCAAAACATTTCAGACTTTCTTGACAGTGCTGAAAAAATGTCTGTTTGGCTTCCTTATACCGCTGACAGCGTACGTATTAGACCATGAGCCAGAGGGGGTTTTGCTCCCCCCCCCAGGGGGAATTTTGTGGACCATATTTTTTTGAAACCCCAATGTGTGGCGAACATTTTGGCATAAAGTTTGCAACTGGCGGGTTGGGCTTTTCTCCGTTACCACTCTTTAAAATACGTTACCCCCAAAATATAAAATAAAAATTGTAATTTTTAAAGATAAATTGTACCATTATGCTATTTAATAATTCCAAGTTTGCATATGTTATTCAAGAGTGTAAACTAGTAGCTGCAAACTGATTGACTTTCTATGCCAAAATGCAATGATAAAGTAGATAAATATGGGAAAACATACGTTACCCTAAAAAAACAAAATGTTTTTGGCATAAAGTTTTCTATTGCAAAGGAGTAGATCCACGAAAGGTCTGAAATGGCCTAAAAATTATTAAATTATCAAAGTATGTTATTATGTGTCATTTGTATATTTTTGTAATGTGGATAGCTTTATCCGTTTGCAAAGGGAAGCATTTTTCATCAAATTTGATTTTTACCTGTCACCTGTCCACTAATTGGTATCCATGTTTGTCCATTTTTCACAAAAATGGCATATTTTGTCCACATTTTTCCAGTATAAGTGATTTTTTGAATATGGGCACAGTGCTCGACCAAAATCAGATGACTAAAATGTGAAATTGTACTTTATAATACATTGTTTACAGCACAATTCATGATGGTCGAGAGCTGTGCCCATATTAAATTTTAAGATTTTAGGTACCGCTTCAACGTTATTTCCTCTCGTCATCGAGCCACGAAGGCATGACATTCACCCCGCTTTTAGCCATATTCTCAATACATTTAGTACTTATTGTACAATGTTTTATATGCTGTACACAATCATTAGACATTGTACTTCAATGATACATAAAAAACTTACAAAAAATACGCCTTGCTGTTTTGATATACTCCACTGAACCCCACCCACTTTAATAAAAATGTCATTTTATTTAATTTGGAGTCATAAATGTGCATTTTAGGCATTTTTTGAAAACTGTTACCATGGCAACCAAATTCGTAATAAAGATAAGTTTCAATTCTTAATATCACTCTATGGATGCGCACTTACATTTCGATTCACTATTTTGGAAATAGCAGCTTTTTTCCATTTTTTGGCAAAATATTATACTCGTTACCATGGTAACAGTTTAAAAAAAAATCTTAAAAATTACCGTTTTTGTAAAATACTTCAACTGATGGTATAAATTTATCATTTTCACAGGATTTGGACATGGGGCCATTTTTTACCCTTCGTGGCTTTACCCCTTTAGATGACCAGGTAATCAAATGATGAAGTAACCATTATAAAGTTCAACATTCAACCTAAAAAATGATGTATAGATTGCCATCATAGGTTAAGAGATAGATGTTTGGTTGCGATTCTTAAAATGTCACCCATTCTCCAAAACATGTGCGTTTTTCATTCCTTCAATAATTTCAAGTATTCAAATTGTATCATACACTTTTCAGTTACATATAATACCACTTTATATCTTTATATTGGTCTATATTATATATATTAACAAGTCTCTTACTTGTAAGATAAGTTAAGGCATTCTACATTGCACTTTACGTTATCAAACATACAAATTAAAGTGCATGTCGTCAGTTTCTTAAAAAACGTACTTAAAACAATTAAAAATAAAAAAATAACTATTTAATCCTACTCAAAACTTATTATAGGTTTGCAGTTCAAACTGTATACATTGTATTTAACTAAACAACATGTAAACTATAACGTACATGTATTTAAATATCAAACAAAATTACAATTTACAAGCCTTGTATTCTGTTACTTTAGATAAACTTTACCACTAAAAATAATTGATTTTCAAATCAAAATATCTTTTATCGCAGTTTGCATTTGAACTTTCAACACAAGAATTGAAAAAACAATTTATGTTTCAATTTACGTTACCTTACTTACAAACTTTACAATATCATATGCACATGTATGCTGTAATTTTAACACAATGTTGACTTATTCCTCTTGGTCTGTCTGGAGGAAAAGATTGATAGTAGCATAATTATCTTATATCTTATACTACCTGAATTGTTGTACACTACTGACCAGTGAGAGGTCACGATCCTTTAAGGTAAAATAGTGTTAACTGTGTTACTGTTCATTGTTTCCATATACGCAAAGCTAGTATTGCATGTGTTACACATGACATGTAGTCAGGAATTGCTGCATCATATGGCTTTAATAAGTGTGGTAGTTACACAATATGGCATATGATGGCTCAAATCTGTATTAGTGGGTTCCCAAATTGGCATAGAATGGCTGAAATCTGTATTGGTGGGTTCCCAATATGGCATAGGATGGCTAAAATCTGTATTGGTGGGTTCCCAATATGGCATAGGATGGCTAAAATCTGTATTGGTGGGTTCCCAATATGGCAAAGGATGGCTGAAATCTGTATTAGTGGGTTCCCAAATTGGCATAGGATGGCTGAAATCTGTATTGGATGGTTCCCAATATGACATAGGATGGCTGAAATCTGTATTGGTGGGCTCCCAATATGGCAAAGGATGGCTGAAATCTGTATTAGTGGGTTCCCAAATTGGCATAGGATGGCTGAAATCTGTATTGGTGGGTTCCCAATATGGCAAAGGATGGCTGAAATCTGTATTAGTGTGTTCACAAATTGGCATAGGATGGCTGAAATCTGTATTGGTGGGTTCCCAATATGGCATAGATGGCTGAAATCTGTATTGGTGGGTTCCCAATATGGCATAGGATGGCTGAAATCTGTATTGGTGGGTTCCCGATATTGCATAGGATGGCTGAAATCTGTGTTAGTGGGTTCCAAATATGACCTAGGTGGGCTGAAATTTGTATTGGTGGGTTCCCAATATGGCATAGGAGGGCTGAAATCTGTGTTTATGAATTCCAAATATGACCTAGGTGGACTGAAATCTGTGTTAGTAGGTTCCCAATATGGCCTAGGTGGGCTGAAATATGTGTTATAGTGGGTTCCATATATGGCCTAGGTGGGCTGAAATATGTGTTAGAGGGTTCCAAATATGACCTAGGAGGGCTGAAATCTGTGTTGTAGGGTTCTCAAATTGGCATAGGATGGCTGAAATCTGTGTTGGTGGGTTCTCAAATTGGCATAGGATGGCTGAAATCTGTGTTGGTGGGTTCCCAATATGGCATAAGAGGGCTGAAATCTGTGTTGGTGGGTTCCCAATGAGGCATTGGATGGCTTAATCTGTGATACTGAGTACCCAAAATTGCTTTGGTGACTGTGCTCAGATTTGGTGGGTTCCCAAAAGGCCTGAGATGACTGTACTCTGAGGTTGTGGGTACCAAATGGAACCTGTGATGGCTGTTCTCTGTGGTGATGGGCATCCAATACAGCCCGGGATGTCTGTACTCAGAGGTGGTGGGTACCCAACAGGGCCTGGGATTACTGTACTCAGAGGTGGTTAGTACCAAATGGGGCTCTGAGCTGGTTGTTCTCAGTGAAGTAGGATAGTCAATAGGACCTGTGATGGCTGTTTTCTGTATAGGTGGGTACCCAATCGGCAGTGTTAAGTACCAAATAGGGCATTGCATGACTTTCCTCAGTGACTATGAGTATGTCTCAGGCATAGTATGGCTGTACACAGTTGTTGTGAGTAGGGCATAGGCCCTAAGAAGGCTGGTAGTGGTAAGTACCACATAGGGTCTTGTATGGCTATATTTAGTGTTTGCAACTCCCCGTAGGGATTAGTATGACCATAATTGGTGGTGGGGAATAACCAAAATAGAGCAAATGCTGGCTATAGTGCACCTGGTAGGGCTGTATTTAGTTGGTCTGAGTACCCCTTAGGACATAGTATGATTGTTACCGCTGGTGGTAAGTACTCAATGGTTATGTGTACCACTTAGTGAAAAATATAAACTGTAATTAGTGGTGGTGATTGGGCCTCGGATGTCTGTACTATGTTGTTGTGACTCCTTTGTACCCTATACAACTTGGTGAGACTGTAAGTCATTGGTTATGATCACCCATATGGGGTTTGAAATCTGTAATTATTTGGGATTAGTACCTTCTTGGGTCTTATATGACTGTAGTTTTGTACTAGTGAGTAACACATAGGGCCTTGTACAGCTGTGCTCAGTAATCGTGAGTACCATATAGAGACTTACATGTATAAGGCTTAACTCAGGTGTTGTGAGTATACCTTAGGGCCTACTATGGCTATAATTAAGGATGGTGAATACCCAATATGGTCTTGGTTGGCTGTCCTCTTGGTTATAAGTATCCAATAGGGCCTCAGATATAGCTAGTGCCATAACGAATTCAATAGGAATGGTTGTATTGGGCAGTTGTAAGTACTCCACTGGTTATGGAATGTTTGTATAGACAGTGTTATTAGTCCCCCATAAGGCCCGGGTTGACTATTAAGTGGTTTATGAACACCTAAGGACATGATATGGGTGTTCTCGGTGTTGGTTACATCCCATTCAGGCCTAATATATGATGGTGATGAGTACCCAATCATGCCTGATACTGGTGTAATTGGTAGTGGTAAGCATAACAAAGGGTTTGGTTGAGAGTACCCCTTATGGCTTAGTATGGCTATAATAATTGGTAGTGACTACCCCATACGGCATTGGATGGCTGTACTCTGTGATGGTGAGCACCGAATGTGACATTGGGTGGTTGTACTTGACAAGTGTTATGTACCCCATATGGTCGTGAGATGCCTGAACTTTGCAGTGTTGCATATCCCATAAGGCATATTTTTCGTAACCTAACCTTGAAATGACCTTGACCTTGACTTCGAAGTGGTCAGTCTTGTATGTCCATATGATGTACGTTATCAAATGAATAATATCTAAGCAAATATTTGTGACTATATACATAAATAAATAAAAATGCATGAGAACATAGAATTTTAAGTATATTTGTAAATTATGGCGGTCATCTTGGACGCCATCTTGAATTTCCGGGTCCACACCACGTGTTGACAAGTTATGCCGGCAGTTTCATATAGTACATACATAGGCGAACATTTTGGTATATAACATTGCTTGTTCTACTTTAGCTTCGCCCAAAAAATCAGCAATTGTCACCCAACTATATGTGTTATACCGAAATTTTAACTGAAATATTGCTGAAAAAAAATCCATATTCTTGAAAGGTAACGTAATTTACATGGTATTTCATTTCAATTAACTATTTGTGTAGTTGTACTATAGCTATATACATTATTGAGCTGCGTACTAATCAGTATCATCATTTTTTAACTTAAAAACGTCATATACGTTGACTGTTTTTTTAATAGTCTAGTAATTTCATGCAAAGTAACGTAAATTACGTATGTTATATCACATTTTTTGCCTATAATAATTTGTACAACTGATATATCAATTTTAAATACATTTAACATACATAAATGTCTTCTTCACATGATTTATTGAACAATTAGCATGTTAATAATATCATATAAGCAAAATTAGGGATTCCTGTAGAAAATCGCATAGTCACGTATTTCAAATCTCCGTAACTCGTTAAAGCCCCAACAGAAACTTGCAAACTTTTGTCTGTGAATGCCACCTACCATAAGGTTTAAGAAAATCATAGTGTTGAAAATTCCCCCTGGGGGGGGGGGAGCAGGGTCAATTGTCAGCTCAAGGTCTATATGGTTTTATTGTATAGATCTAGTAACACTCTATATCAGGATCATGTTGCTACATGTTATGTCATACATAAACGCTGTTTCTTTGAGAGTTTGGACAGCCTAATAACGATGTTAACAAAAGGAAGTGACGTTATACTCGACTATCGATGACGTCACTATACGAATATCATACCACTATCTATGACGACACTACACAGATATCATACAACTATGACGTCACTATACATACATCATACAACGATCTATGACTTCACTATACAAACGTCATAAGAATATGTATGATGTCACTATACAGACACCATACGATTCTCTATGACGTCACTATACATACATCATACGACTATCTATGACGTCACTATACATACATCATACAACTATCTATGGCGTCACTAAACAGACATCATACGACTATCTATAGACATCATATAACTATATATGACGTCACTATACATACATCATACATCAAACTATAAAGAAAACGATGCAATTCAAAGGAATTGAATGTAAGGTAAGTAGCTAAGACTACGAAATATTTAAATCTAAATGTCGCTTTTTATATTTCTAGAGTACATCGAAATGGAAAAATGGACCAGACAACGTTATTAATTCTTGGTGGAGTACAGGGTCTCAAGAATTTTCACAGTAAGCAAAATGATCTTTGACATTGTTCAGACTAAGTATTGCTACGTGTAACTTATAATTTCAATAAAAAAGTCCGCGCAATACATTTGTATTGGCATGCGAAACTTGAGTTTGAGTCAAATATCGAGACACGATAGTTTGAACGTAAGAATTAGAATGAGAAGGAAATAATAATGATGTGTAACAGATTGGTGGATCGACGACATTTCATTGACCCCTTCCCACTTGTAAATAAAGGATTATGAATGTCATATACGAGTACTACATATATATATCTTGTTGATTTTCGTGATATAAGTCCTCCTTTAATGGTACGAAATTTTGTTTGTTTACAGAATCGAAGTGAATGACACATTTTGTGCCGTGTTGGACACGAACATCACCGATACTGATCATAACTGGAAACCTACATCATGTAAAAGTGTTCATTCTGTTGTTTGTTCAAAACCTAAAGGTAAATATAAAATATTCATCAGTGATGATTGTCTCGTTACACACAAATAAAGGTATAGACGGGTATTTTACCGTAAAATGGCGCGCTAGCTCTATTTCAATAATTACCACGTTGGTGCATATATATACGATATATTATTGATAAAGGATGGGGATCAAATTCCCAATGACATTGAATTGAAATACCAGTATACGATGTTAAACAATATGACTTTAAAAGCACATTTAAAGAGCCATTTCCTTCGAAGACGTTATTTAAAATTAAGTGAATTAAGTATAACTCGGCGGCAGTACGCGGTGTTGTGAATGGAATTACTATATAACCAGAATGACAAAAACAGTTGTGATGCTTTAATCTTCGTAACCGTAAACATCTTCCAACTTACACAACACAAGTGGTGTGCGCATATATTACAATTACAAATATATTTCAGGCACCTGTCCCAGTGGTTTTGTTCAGCATAATGGTATGTGTTATCTACTCAACACCGGCGAATTTATGACATGGACTGAAGCTAATGGCTTTTGCAATCTTCGAAAAACAACGTTACTAGAAATTCAGCAGTAAGATTTACTAATAATGCAATGACGGTTATTTTCACCTGATAGAATGTAAATTGGTATTCCCATATATATATTTCCAAACAGACATTACAAGAATCATTTAAACTGTAAAATTAATGACAAATTCGTCGTCTCTGGATAGCTAGATAGCTAATACATTGTACCATAATACCACGCCCCCACCTCGGAGAATAGCAGGATTTTTACTTTTACTTTTCAAACTCCGGGTAAATCACCGCTATATTTCCCCGCTATTTTGGCGCGAAACAAAAGACCCGCACTCAAACGACTGTGCGGGAAGATCGGAAAGGTAACAACACGGGACTGTTCACCCGCTATTCCCCGTCCTCCCCCGCGGTTGGGGTGGCCGTGGTCTCAATTGGCTGATGCATAATCACGTCCATTCAAAAAACTGATAAGGCTTACCTTCCTGGTTCAAGTGTACATTAACAAGCTACGACCAAATACATTATAGCGTTCCGAGGAAGACAGTATTGCAGCGGTTATGTCTTTATATGTTATCCAATGCGGACAATTTGCTATGTTAGAATCGAAATAATGAATATGGACCTATGTTTTGTCTTTAATAAAGCGCAGTCACTTGTTTGGATGCGTACATTAAATCACTCGTGCTGACTGTGCTTTATTCTACGAACTACTCTATAGTATAATATGAACTAAGGCTCAGCCTATTTTTAGCGAACTATGTCAGTTGTCATACATTACTTGTAACATGCTCATATAGTACTGGATTTGTTGATGATGTATAACTTTACAATAGATTTTTCGGTTATGAAGTTACGAACCTGGAGCCCGTAACCTAACCAAGCCGTTTCCAAAAGGCGCTACCGAGCGCTTTCCTACGTCTATGCAACGACACGCTACGAGCGAGCAGTGCTCGCCGATAGCATACCGTTTCTTAACATTTTGTGCTAGGCGAGTGCTACCCAAGTGGTCCGTTGCACAAGAAAGCGCTCGATAGCGGTTTGATACGAAATATTAGGTACGAAGTAACGAAGGACGATAATAACCTGCTATCGTTTTTAAGTTTTACTATGTTGATTATGTGTATAAAATACGTTCCTCCTTTAAAACAAGTACTTTCGTGGTTTAAACAGTTAATTTAACTGATATAGACAACCTGCCCCGTTCTGTGATTTTCACCGCTGTGTTTTCCAAGATGGCGGTCAAAGTTAAACCAAGGGAGGTAATACCTCTGTTACTAAGCAACAGAGTTCTTACCACCCCCCCCCCCCCTTACTGCCTTGATAATTATTATCTTTTTTCTAGATAGGGGCCTACTCTAGTTTTTGGAATATTTTTAAACATAAAAGAAAATTTATGAGCTGCCGAATATCGCTTTTTAAACAACTTTTGTTATTCTATTGGCAGCCATTTTTGAGTATCATTCTTTCAGTGCGGAATTGTAACACACATTTCCAAATCAATTAGTGAATTCGAACTCTTGACTAAATCACGTGACAGGTGTTACCATAAAGCGGATCTATTATCCGCGGGCCTCCTTCGGCCTGCGGATAGTCCGCTATTATTATACCTCACGTGATTCATGTACTATTATAGCATTACGTGACGTCAGAGGGTAACACTTTTAATGTTGTATTATGATAGGTAGATCTACATGTGATTTTTGTATTGTTTGTTTCAGTGAGGAGGACTGGAACTTCATGTCCAGTCTGTTGCAATTTCACTATCATCTAACAGAAATTAAGAATGTTTGGCTCGGGCTAGGTAAATGTTTTTAAGATTATAGTATGGCCTTCGTAGCTACACACGTCGTAAAACAATAATGATTGTTATATTCATTGTATAAACTTGTGTCAACTATATTGATTTAGAATATAACCTACATTATGAGCCAATGAAAACGCCACATTTTCGCGGTTAAATGAAAATTTAATCATTAAAATTTTCTCCTAACAGACTTGACGTCATGCGTTGGCGCTAATTTCTATCGGCCAATCAGAATGCAGAATGTTATATTCTAAGTTAGTTAGAACATATTAACCCTTTCGCTGCCAACGTCAAAACGTCAAAAATCAGCTGGTGCCAAACATGTTTTGACGTCACGTCATTTCCGATGATACGCGTGTGTAAGTGGCGCGTTTGTTTGATTGTCAATTAGTAAACGTCGTCACGTACGCTTACACTAGAAATATTGAATAAAATGTTATCAGTGAATTATTTTATTAAATATGATGCGGTTGAATTGATTAGCACGTTATGGTTAAATCTATCTAAGCTGTCACAAACTACATGTATGTACCAGGGATGTCCGGAAAGATTTCGTATTAAGATCGTCGCGGTATTTCATAATAGTATGCACAGCTGTCCGTTTTCGTATAACCAGGTCATCCACCAATTGTGATATGTCCCGTACACACTAGTAGTTTGCAGTCACGTATCACTGATGGTCTTCAGTTCGTCTTTTAGTCGTCTGAATGTTCATACCCGCCACTTACACGCTTAAAGCTAGTGAAATTATAAACATTGAAAACCTATCTAATTTTATTATTTTATGTATTCCGTTCCAAAACAATAAAAGCGTGTGGCACATATATAGTGTATACACATTTTTTATCAAAACGTTGATGCGTGCGTGACGTCAACGTTGATTTAATCCGGTATAGTTATATTTTCTTCATCCGTTGACCGTTACTATGTTTACCATAAAAACATAATAATTTAAAATTATAAGCAATGGAGAAGAATTTCAGTTTGATGACATATCGTTAACTCTTGCCAAATATACAAAATTTAATGGCGAGCTCTTAATGAATTATGAAGCACATCAATTTCGAAGTGCTTCATGAAGCGCTATATGGGTTGTCCAGCTTTCCTTGACGGTATTGTAAGAATCATCTCGTTCACAAATCATCCAGATGACGGACAATGTTAATGGAGTGAACATCGACCGGTTATCGGATGGTCACCGACAAACTGTTGTCACTAAACCACGCCTTGATTTTGTCCAACATTATTTCCATCCGGTCCGAAAAGTGAAGAAGTACGCCGGCCGATCATCGGAAAGCGATCTGATTGGATAAGTGAGCCAGGTATTATTGCCACAGGGAGTCGACATCTTCTCGATATTTGGAGGAAACTTGAAAAATTATTTGTCGCATTTTGAATTCCTATTGCATAATGTAATTTATAACATGGACATTAATCAGTTTAAAAGTACAAATCATGTTGTTTATTTATGCATTTAAATTAAAACATAAAATATTTCAATCGTTAACCGGTTAATTTGAATTACCGTTTGCATTGTACAATTCTATAAACGGGAATAAACAACTAAAACACTCGACACAATTCGCTGTTTTTGCGACTCTAAAATACATTTTGTGTAATCAAATGTTAAAAACATAAAAAGCAGCAAAAAATTGAATGTGTCCTATTTGCCATATACTTGTATTATTCTGTGATTCAGACAGACGTTCCCCTAACAATACAGATTGCATCACCCAATGCATCCATCCAGTACACATGTTATATGCTTTGTATTAAAGATCTAGTGTGATTTTGGAAAACTATAATAAATGTATTCTGTTTTCCATTATATCTGAAGAAACAGGCCAGTATCATTATTATTAAAATTGTAGCTTTGAAGTAACACACAGATCTATTTGATTGCCACTGACTGTTATCAAATTACACACTGCAAGTGTGATTTCTAGCATGCTAAATTACCGGAGGTTGACCTTTCCATCGGAGGTCTACATGGTGTAGGCCGTGCAATACATGTACAAACTATACTGATTTTAATTCCAAACTTATTATGTGATATAGTGAACCAGTCTTTTGAAGCCAAGGCCCCGCACCCCGAGAAATAGATGGGATTTTTACTTTTGCATTTTGCAAACCTCGGGTAAAATCCCTACCCCAGGGCCATATAGATGTTGAAACCCAATAAATTGTCCTGCCCTATGCCTCACGGCTATATTTCCCCGATATTTTTGCGCGAAACTAAAACCAAAGCACTCAGCCAGCAGTGTGGGGACATCGGGAAGGTAAACATGGGACTGTTGCCTGGCTTTCCCCCGGGGTTGGGGGTTCAATTGACTGGTGCATAAGTCATCTTTATACACATATATATCGTTGTCCAGATATATTAACAGGTGATCAGAAACAAAATAGCCTAGCTACACAGGTCGTATAATTTCGGCTATATACTAATTGGACGGCATCATTATAGAACATCCATGAATGATTCTGGAGTTTGTCCTGTTTTATTTTATTTATGGTTTATAAAGACATATATACAGGTTAGGGACAGAGTAAATATGTTTGGTTGTATCTCAAGATAGAGGCCAGTTGTGGTTCGGTATATTGAGGATGGCGCGAAAACCAACTTGTAAAATGTCGTGATCTGATAAGTTCTAATTATTCATTATGAAATGACTACTGCATGTATGCAAATATGTGTATTTTTGTTAAATTGGAATGTACAACATTTTCAGTCATATACAGTGAACGACTAGTTTTCTTTGACTGTGCCACTGGGTCACACATCATCCGGATGACGGATGATTTCCACCCGGACGCTGGACGATGTCAGTGTACCCATCTGATGTACACCCGATGTCTAAGCATCGTTTACCCGCCCTACGCCAGTATTGAATCCTGTTTGATGGGTGTCGGTTGGGCATTGCTTGCTGATCTTTCGATGTCCGTCACATATCGGGCGAAAATCGCCCGGTCATCGACAAATATATGTGTCGCTAAACCGCGTATTGATTTTGTCCGACAATGCCCTGATGTCCACCCCCGGCCGGCCCTGTCAGTCAAGAAGTACACAGGCCGATCATCGAACAGCAATCTGATTAGATGTGTGACCCAGGTATTATTATCACAGGGGGTCGACATCTTCAGTTCAGTTGTTGGTTTCCTATTTGGGACTGTCAGTATACGTGTGTTTAAAATTATGGTAGTCAGTGTTATAATGATTGTTTTATTATGTTAAGGTCTCGTTCCAAAGGCGTAGATCTATACGGATGTTGCCCAATATATTTTGTTTTATTTTATTTATTGAATGAAATGTACCACATTGAACTTCTAATCCGGTGCCTGAAGTTTTGGAAGAAAATATGACGCAGTTTGTGAGGACAGATATAATTTTATTCATAAATGCGCTCAACTGTATTATTGATCCCTGGAAACGCCATGGTTGGGCCTTCCTGTGTGTTATTTTGCCCGCGGGTCAAGTTCGCGATAAAGGTGTGCAGTGTTTATAGAACATGTATGATAGCAGGAAATTTGCAACATACGTTTCAACAATATCGAGTCCTATATATCATTAAAGATGTCGAGTTTGCTTCATTAATTGGTTTGACGTCATACAACGTTGCGTAGAAAATTAACACGTCTTGTATGTATACAAGTGTTACAAAATATACATTCATTTGCTAATTATTCAATGGAATGGTACTAAATTTTCAGTAGTAGAAAACTAAGCTATATAGATCATGATTATATCCATAGTTTATGCGTAATTAACGATAGCCCGTGTCAAAATGATGTGAAAATCAAGCAAATTTCGTAACATAATAACTGAGTATCAAACACGAATATTTACTTACTTTTGTAATCAGACTGAAGAGTTATCATTTTTCAACTATTGTAAATAGTTTATTTGTGTGCAACCGTCTATAAACTGCATAATTAATCACTTTTTCGGTGGTCACTTTTGATGCGCGATTCGCGAAATGGCGCCAATATTAACGTCGTCAGACGCATGACGTCATGTCCGAATTTCACCGGAAATGACGTCATAATATTTTGACCCTTACTTGTTTACATCTTAACCCTTTCGTACGATGTTTAGATGTAATATTTCCAGGTTCCTTAAGTCCATATAAAAATAGGCCAAATAGGCCCGTTGGCACTCAACGTAGTAAACAATAATAGGCCAAATAGGCCCCGTGGCACAGAAGTGGTTAAGTAAATTTTAATGACTAAAAAGGACTCGCTTCGCTTCGCTCGCCCCGCCCTTTTTAATCATTAAAATTTACTTAATATGTTCTAACTATAACATAACAAACACAAAAACATTGTGACAATTTTAAAGCATTATAATTGCAGTATATTTCCAACAGTAATAGCGACGTAAGAAATGTCATGATAAGTACGCCATTTGCTTACTTATAAACCCTTGTACGAGCATATGTTAGGTTTGGGATAATTCAAAGAGCAAACTTGTGTGAATCGCGCAATGTACACGAAAGTCAGATAAAAGCATTGTTTGGATTCATGTGTACGTATCTGTCCAGCACAACAACCTTCATTAACTATGTCCAAGGTGGAGTAAGAACCACTTCCTATCGACCGACCATCACGTGATATTTCAACATGAAGTGTAAATTGTATTGATACAAAGTACCGATAGAATTCACAATGAGTAACAATTTACATGTGCATATTCTTGCAGAATATGGAAAAGTTCCCCATGAATGGACACATTTGTTTGATACAGAAATAATAAGTGACTTTGAAGTTAAAATGCTTGCTTCTCCGTCTTCATCATCTACGAGTTGTGTGTACATAGATATAAGTAAGTTTATTACTGTATTGATGTCCAGAAATAAGAACCAAATTTTGTAAAGTTCTGTAACTTTATTGTTATCGACTATTGAAGTCATTTGTTTACTAGTAATTTGATTTTCTCCTTATGTACTGCCATAATCCTAACTGTTATGTGTACATATTTTTATAAATGAAAAATCGAACTGATCGGTGATAATGTGGATTACTGAGCTCAACGAAAGTTCGAGATAAATAGCAACTAAAGGTTGGAGTTCTTGTGTATCAATACATACGTATATACAGTAGCAAGTTATTATGAGAAAACATGTTGTCCTTATTACATCTTCCAGGTACCAAGAAATGGACAGTGGGTGATTGTGGGGAAGTAGGTGGCGCTGTTTGTTTTGTTCCTGTTGATCAACCAGTAGTTGAACCACCGATTGGAAGAGGTAAATTGGACGGAGATAATAGAAAATCGGACAGGGAAGGCAGCAATCAACTTAATCAGTGGAACTCTGAAAACACATCACAAAATCACATACCACAATTACACGGCACAATACACATAACTGATCGAGAAAAAATGAACTTAACCGATGGAAGCACACGTTTCGTCAACACAACTAGTGAAAGCCCAACTCCCAGCTGAATGACTTAGTTCTAGCTATACGTGAAAAGCTGAATGTACTGGTGTCAGCTATAAAAAAGCTGAATGTCCTGGTGTCAGCTATAAAAAAGCTGGATGTCCTGGTGTCAGCAAAAAAAAAGCTGGATGTCCTGGTGTCAGCTATAAAAAAGCTGAATGTCCTGGTGTCAGCTATAAAAAAGCTGAATGTCCTGGTGTCAGCTATAAAAAAAGCTGAATGTCCTGGTGTCAGCTATAAAAAATCCGAATGTCCTGGTGTCAGCTATAAAAAAGCTGAATGACTAAAGGTTTAGCTGTAAAAAAGGCTGAGCTACCTAGTTTTTGCTGTCAAAAGGCTAAATGCCCTAGTTTAAGCAATAAAAACGCTGGATGACACGGTATATCTTTAACATGTTGTATTATATTGACCAAATATACAAGTATACCATACTCACACTATAAAATACGAAAGGGAGCAAAATGGTCCGGCTACAAGTGTTCTGAACTTAACAAGAGTGTTAAAACACGTGACTTTGTAGCTGGCAGAAGTAGTATAATAGTATCAACAGTATGATAGATTTATCTACTGACAGTTATGATAGCGATTCAGCAGTTACTCATAATTATACAGCTTGAATCAAATAATACCATTCAGTCTAAAGAAAGATCAAGTTCCGGGATGGTATTCACAAAGCATCTTTAAGGAAATCATAGAAATTTCTAAAAAAAATCTTAAAATGGCATTAAGTGTATCAGCTATAAACAAGAAAATCAAAATTATCATTTTTAGTAAAGAGTAGAGGCATAATTTAAAGCTACAATAATCACAAAGAAAACATGGGTTTTTCTTCCTTTTTATGGGCAGTATGTGCAGCTCAATATTTAACTTAAGTCAAATATGGCTCAATATTTAACTTAAGTCAAATATAGCTCAATATTTAACTTAAGTCAAATATAGCTCAATATTCAACTTAAGTCAAATATAGCTCAATATTTAACTTAAGTCAAAATATTTAAGTTTTACCTTAAGATGCTGTGTGAATACCAAAACATTTTTTATCTATTATTATGACAGCAAGTTACATAGAATAGTCAAAAACATACATATAACTTCATGGAAAATAGTGACATAGCATTTATAAACAAAATACGGTGCATAATTAAGTTTACAATTGCCATGGAACAGGAGAGTAAATAGAGAGTAGGTAGGGTCGTATGTGTTTGAGTACTCATTATGTTGATATATAGAGGATATTACATGAGTGTCTTTCCATATTCGATTTATTAAACGAGTTGAATAAAATAATAAAATGCGAGGCTCTGCCGAGCATTTTATCGATTTTTTCCAACGAGTTTAATAAATTCTATGTGGAAAGTCACAAATGTAATGTTCTTTTTATCATATGTTAGCCTTTTCCGGCCGAAACATAAAATAGCTACTTATTTTTCACTATAATAAACGCGCAACTTTGACGACGTCGCCTATCCTTTGAATGACGTCGCGTGATAGCTTTATTACATTAGTGTATTATCAAAAATAAATAATGGCTTTATTACGCTACCGCTACGTCAAACATGTGATAATTTCCATTATTGGGGAGGCTTAAAATAGCGAAACGAAAAGCTTAAGTAACCCACAATGGAGAGAAAGGATTGTTTAAGTAGTAAAGATGTTCAGAGCTATGGGTGTTCCAATGGATAGCAGTTGATATTGGCACCTTACTGTGAAAATAATTGCTCTGAACCATGTTCGAATATTGGTAGCATGCTTATACATGTATAATGTTTTAAGAAAAAAGAAATTCAAAAAGATCATGACATCTGATGAGTGGTATTTAACATGCATCAAATATACATGTATGGTGAAAAAAGAGAGCAAAAACAAAAAATAGGGGTATATGAATTAATTGTATACAAATCTTGTTTGCTGAAGTGCATGCAAAGGTACTGTTTTTGAGAGTTTAGATATTTTTGGTGCGAGTAGATAAATTGTTTTACTGTTATCGCAATAAATGGCCTATCTTGCATATTTTTTAGTCGACAGACACCTGGGTTAGGTCGTCTCCATCTGTTTGTTGACTAAAAACTAAAACTTCCTCATTATACTCCGGATGGGACTCGAACCAGCAGATCTCTACAACTAGTGATCAAGTTGCCTATTAGAAGCCCTGTGATATATTGCAAATGCCATAAGAAATATCGTTCAATTGTATTCGATACGTGTCAATACTATTATAGAATAAAAAATAAGTTCTATTGTTACTTTAATGGCGCATTGTAACCCTTACATTTACAGCTGAGTATGTTTGTGAAGGAGGAACTGTACATGGCAACTCCTGCTACAAGCTGATGTCTACCGTTAAAACAGATTGGTTTACAGCAAGGTCACTGTGCAAGGAACAAGGATCTGATCTTGTAACCATTGTGTCAAATAGTGAACAATCGTGGCTAGAATCCCGTTAAGTATTTAACTATATCATTGCCTGCCTGTTTGTGAATGTGACGAAGTTTACTTTTGTATGAAAGGTTCCATGCATGCCTGCACTAATTAAGACGACACACATTGTCATACACTCAAACGCTTTGAAAACGCACCATTTATGAAATATAAATTTTATGAATGAAAACGTAATTCTACGGTTATTTAACTTTGGGTGAATAAACTTATGTCTGTACGCAAACGAGTTATGTCAAGTTCATGTAATTATCGCGAGTTTGAAATAAATCATGCTATGGTTACCAGGGGACCCATGAAAATGGAAGTCGCAATTTTACTAGTGAGTATATGAACCTGCTGTATTTGTGCATGCACGTGACAGCTCCTTCTCAAGAAAACCATACATTACATAATAGGATAGAAGTTATGTTCTGTGTGGCGTTTTTCCCACTTTTCAATCAGCACTTTAATTATAATGATATGTGGCTGCGGCTGCCTGGCTCAACCCGTATGACCGGGTTCAGATTCTAGATGTGCTCAGTGTGTGAACCTGAGATGGTTTGAAGTCAAATTTAGCATATCAGTTTTGGTGATGGTCGTCAATATGTTAGGATATTTCCGCGTTGCGTCTACGACACATGAAACCGATGCTACGAAGACGGTTGAAGACAATACATTCGCGAATAAAGATCGAAACGGACGAAAATCTCTCCAATTTGTACTTAAAGGATTTTCCTTTTTTTGATAATTATGAAAGAAATAATGCAATAATGTACTTTGGACTACTAGTAATCCACTGACACCCGGCACTCGTCTGATACTGTGTGCAGTCATGCAGAACCATTTCGTGTGAAGCAGCCTTTGCAATGTTGCCTCCTGACTCGGGGTCATAACATTCGGCTGGTCTGATCGTGGCCGGTCTTTGACTTTGCCATTCGCCAAGAATCGATGTTCTTAGCACACACTCGATGTGTGGTGGCAGCTGGACCGCTAATTGCTAAGACACCATGGCTCATTTTAGCTTGTAGCAAACCAAAAATCATCCGAACAAGTATTTTGAGCTAATCGCAACAGAAGAAGACCATAGGAAAATATGTAAAATATGTTGTTTTTTTCAATGTTAAAACATACAGTGTACAATTGAAAGTCAATATACATTCGTTATGTTGACGCGATCGAGCTGCACGTGCAAAACATGCAAATCAGAGAATAGTTGCTGGCGGAGTATTCCGAATTAATTAAATTTCCATTTTCTATGCCTTAGTTAAAGATTATAAACAGATGAGAACTGTCAACTATTAATTTCAGTCTAAAATGAATTTTGACAAGATTCAGTTATTTTTATATTGGTGCGTTTTTAAATCTGTTGAGTGTAGTAAAGTATTCTGAAATTACATTACTTTCATCTATCAGCGATCGCTAATTTTCCGTTTCATAAAATTGGAATGAACACATGCAGGGCACCAGTGACCCACCATACTCTCTCGCAACATACTAACAATTTGGTCAGTAATTCAATAAATAGTTACCACGATTCCTGTACTTCAGGTTACACTATTCTCTCCACAACATATTTTTACCTATACCATGTTAATTCATATGTCTTTTTCAGTGTACATTTTGGAATGTTAACCTTGTTTTTTTACTCAAATTAACAATACCTATGCTTAATATTCATTAAACTTGCTGTAAATCAAGTTTTTTTATCTCTAATTGTAACTACAGTGAACGATTTGAGAAAGGTTTTGTTCCTTATTCATCAGTACTATCCGACCAGGGATACCTGACAGTGACGTCATATGGTGTAATCATAAATCCGTTGGGGATATACCCTGCTTATTTGTAGAGTGTTAACAGAATTACGTCACTGTCAAAAATTGTTGGTCGGATAGTACATACCGGTAGTCACCATTTATTGTTAGCTTGTTATCATACTTGGTATTGTCCTTATTTGTTGCTTAGTATACCCATCAGGGATTGTGAGAACACCTCCTGTACTGTCCTTTGTTGCACCTTTAATTATCATGAACTTTTTCTTAATGCCATTACATAGTTTGGACAGCAGATTTTGCCAACGAGATGTGGATTGGACTCAATGACCAATCAAAAGAAGGCACATTCCGATGGCTTGACACAAGTGCTGAGGTAAGTATGTTATTGTTAAACAGTTTACTATTGTCTATTGTAACGAGAATCCAAGCTTATGCCCCTTCAAGTCTGACGAATCTCAATGTAACGTGGTTTATATATCACACCAGACTTACCTTGCACATTGAAATAAGGATTACCTTCTATGACTGGTTTGAAGCCCAAATTAATTTCCTCCGTATGTACACGAAGTGGTATTTAGATTTTTTTTCTGAACATGCTTACATCCACATTTGCCAGATCCATTTAGTGTTTTAGCCTTGAATCGTGTTAGAATCAGGTTCGATTCCTGTCTGTTTAATTTCTCTGAGCTAGAACAACCCAAAATATCCCATTTTACTCATATCTCTGAATGGGTATATGAGGGGGTCAAAAGCCAAACTGCTGTGGCTGCCATCGGCGCTAAGTGTAACATTCGACATGTAACTCAGTGGCCTGGTAAAATAACTATTGGTTGAACGGACGTATGTCTCAAAATAGACTTTAACTTAGTCCAAGTTTTTCTGTTAAAGTTAAGTGCTGCCTTCCCCGTCCGTTTTTTATTATCATTTTGGTACATATTAAATTGTTGTAGTAGTTAGTTCAGTTGGCTGTTGTCAGAGATCAAACTGAATTTAGAATAGTTAGGATTTATGACGGGGCCATGTGTGTCCCATCCTTAAACAAGTAAGCAAACAACAAGACGATAGTTATTTTTTTTTTTTTTTACTAACTTTGACTTCAAACTACAACTTATACTTTTAACATATGTTTTAGGCTATCTATTATACGAATTGGATGGATGGCCAGCCAAACAATGCTGAAATTGGACGACGCTATTCTGAGAACTGTGTTGCAATGTACTTCAACTTGCACGAACCTAGACATGGGAAATGGGTTGATTACCCTTGTGGTATACCTAGACATTTTGTCTGCGAAAAACCTGCAGGTAATGTCTACATGACAATGTTGACAAGTTTTGACAAGTTTGTATTTCAATTAATCAAAATGCTATGTGGCAGATATTTACAAAACAGACATGCATGCATTTGAGCTAATTATTAGTTACCCCATTAATAGTTTTTTCTTTTGGTCTTATTAGGACGATACCCGATGTGGACAGTTCGAATATAAGAAAGCTAACGATTGTTTCAATATTAGACCAATTCGCTGGCTTAGAATTAGAAGATCGTCAGTACAAAATCAATCTTTGAGAAAACAAGACAAAACTGTCTGAAAACTACTCTTTACTTATGAAAAAACAAGCATTTTAAACTTCAGTTTGGTCATGACCACTTCCGATTTTCATGAATAAGCTCATAAGAAGCGTCTTGAGATGCAGACTTCAAATATGCATTAACAGGTCGTAAGTAGTAATTCTAAGCCAGCGAATTTCTTTAAGAGTGGTACCAACATAATTATGCAAAACTGCTTGTTCTTAACAACACAGCATGTTTATAACTCTAAACATATTTACTATAACAACTACAACGACGAAGAAAAACTCATCGTATACATAGGACGGATAGCTCAGTACCGTTTGTGTCTATGTCCAGGTAATTGTCTAAACTTGCCGTAATTCTTTTTTGGAACCAATAAAAATGCCTGAAACATATGCACTCAATAATTGCCATTATAATTCACAAACAGTATCACTAATTTCACATGAACGCGTTTATGAATTATTAATGTTATACTTAATATAGATTTGAACATTGCTCCTGGTAAAATATTTCTTGTTAATCACGGCACGAAGCGAGCAGACAGACTGGTAGACTTATGTTCAGATCCGACACCAAGATGTTGCCATCAGAGTTCACCAGACTTGCTTATAGATCTTGGTGCTGTGTATAACATAAAGACTATCAACATATTCAGCAGTAAGTATCTATTTTATCTGGGCGGTCATAAAGACACATTTCTTACGTCTTTATTTGTTGGCGGTTTTTAGCACCAAGATAAGACAAATGTGATGTTTCTAATAATCTTGGGGAATAAATACATCAACATATCATTATTTTCTTGATTCATTTATTTTCTATGTCTTTATTGTCTCGTGCGTTCTGATGGAATGGCACACTTGATTATATTATATTCATAACATTACAGTTAAAATGGAACAGTTCTACCAGTTAACCAAATAACATTAGTTAACAAGGTTGTCTCCCTTTGTGCTGGGTCACCAGTATTGCAATAATATAACACAAAACATATGAGTAAGAGCAGCAGTTTTATGTGTTACATGTATTACAAATTTTACATTGTGTTATTATGTTAATGGCTTTAATAAAAGCCATTGAACAACATTTGTTGGTTGGTCTTTTTTGTATTACAAACTTCACAAACTCTCAGTTCGCTTGACAAATCACATTGATGACCATATTGACTTACTTATTAATGCAAGATTAAACTGTTATGGTCGAAGTGCTAACATGCCACTTTAAAACACACGGATACATCTTTGTGTTAATGCATTTACAGTACGTTACAGCATGAGTCAAAATGGATAAATCTATCTTTGTTCACCTCATTTGTAATCCATTAGTACGTCTTTGGAAAGAGACATAATTATGCTGATACAGAGTTGTGAAATCATTGTTAATATTGTACATACTAGTATTTCATAACCCAATGTATTCATTTGTAATAGCCGACAACCACGCCCAAGAAACAATAAGGCGTGTTTATCACTGCTATGTCATATAAACCAATCCAAGTTTGTTGTCGAAGGGTTTTAGACTTATTCATTGGACCATGTGCTTTAATTTTTCCGTTAAAATGTATTTAAAGTTTATTGTAATGGAAATACTACTAGCGTTGTATTAATTGCCAACGTGTTTTGTTTTTTCTTTACAAAATACAGTGCGTGTATTTATGCATAAAACATAATATCAGTTTACTCTGAGTTCTGACATGTTACATGTACATTTGTACATCATTTATTGTACAGTGTCATCATTTCCTGAGAAACAAACGGATGCCATAAAAATATATATCAACAAGACAGACACGTATGATAGTACTCAAACACTTGGATATACTCTGATCACGTTGGCCGACAAGACACAAAAGATTCATCTGAATGAATTATCTGTAGGAAGGTTTGTATGGTTTGTTACTCCTACTATGAAGTCAGGTATTGTAACTAGACTTTAAGACACACCAACGATCGTGGTCATGATGATAGTGACAGCAGGTATATCTGCACTATTCATCGTAATATTAAGGTTGTAAGAACAAAAATGCTTTTTTTAGAAATCGAGAAAATTACTCTTTACGTAGGACAAAAGATATTTGTACTTTTGTTATGGTAAACGTCATCTCGTCCGATTGTTACGAAAGTAGGTTAACAAGATGTGCATTTTGTTGCAGATTTCAAATACCTTGTTAGTCGCTACGATCTCATCTAAGACGACGTATTGTAAACGTAGATAAAATAACATAAATTGTTTATTCACATCTCATCAACACATTACAAATTATACATACACATAAAATATGACAATAAAACACAGTGTTGTCACTCATCTAATGTGAGTTATAAGAGATGGTAAAAGTAATGACTCATACATATCACATTACTATTATAAACAGAAATATGACAAATCAAGACATATAAAAGTTTTAGCACTCAAAAACTTTAAAATATACCCTGATAATTTTAAGAAGTATTGATGTTCAGCAATTAAATTTGTTCTATAAAACCATGTAAAAACATTCAAGTTAACTATTTACATAAAAGTAGACTTTGTTGTTGGAGAATATCGTGACAGGTTTTCGCAGTAATTCTTATCAATTCATTGTTGGAGAAAATAGCTCTAAATTTTTCATTAACAGTCATAGTTGAGAAATTAGTTTAAAATTTCACTAGCCTTCTGTATCAATTATTGCCTAATTAAACTATATTTGGGACATTGAAATAAAACACGTGTTTCCGTTTCAACAAGTTCAGAACAGAATGGACGTTTTCAACCGATAACCCCTCATATCTTCCTGTTACTGCCGCTCCTGCCCTGAACTTAGGAAAAGCTGAACGATGAGTTCTGGACATTATCAGTTTACAATAATCTTTGGTATTAAAATTATCAGTGAACAAAGCATACATCCTCAATTTATTCCCTCATTACCATTTAAAGCATTTACTCTTGCCAACCATTTTTCTTTATATGATAACATGAGGTGCTCAAACAATTTAGTAGATACACTGGGTAAGAACATATTATCAATAATATCCTGACATCCATTTTTATACATAACATTCCTTGTTCTAAACATAAATTTTTGCATCTAGTAGATCCATTATTTAAACAATACATCATTATTCTTTTATTGATTCTTGAATAATCCATATTTTTGAAACGAGACCAATACTTTCCTATGGCTTGCTATTGTCTTACCAAGGGTGGAGCCCAACCCATATCACCTGCAACAGCAGCAGTCGGCGTAAACCTCCCAACACCCAAAAGGATTTCATGGCTCGGTTATGAATTGCATCAATGATAGGGTATGACTTTTCTCCTCAAATGGCAGCACCATATGAAAGAACAGGCCATACAATAGTATCATATAATTTTGTAAAAAACATTGAAAGGCATACCGCCTAGTTTCTTGGATTTTGCTATAAGCAACACCAACGCCTTACTCGCCGATCGAGAAACCGCCTTTGCAGTTATGTCAAATCTAGGTGTTCAGTAAGCAGTCTTCCTATAAAAAACATAACGGTCCACAGTCTGCAGGTTGTTCCAACCACATTTGAATTGTTTATTTGATCTGGGTATACTCTTAGGTCTAAACTGGATAACTTGACTTCGGTAGCATTAACATACATTCCACTTGTATCACACAAAGCATCCAAAGTATTCAACCAGATCTGTAAGTCAGGCCGACTTACGGCAACAAAGACGATGTCGTCAGCAAAAAGCAAAATACATACTTCTTCTTCATGAATATAAATACCAATATTCGGGGATTTTACAGTAGATACAAAGTCGTTCAAATATAGATTTAACAAAATCCGTGAAAGCGTTCAACTCTGTCTGAGACCAGAGGTAACGTATATATGCGTCTAGAATACGAACCGACCAATGAAGGATATCTCATGTTCTGTGGAGAACATCCACACCCCTTCAAAATGGTCACGGGGAAATGTATGACAATGAAGTAATTAAATGATTGTTAATCGTTGAATTTCTGGATGAACTGGACCGAAAGATACAATACCGACTATCGATTAACTTCCGAAAAACGTGACAAGTTATCGCCCAATCAATATTATGAGATTATGACCATACGATATTGCTATCTTCCAACTTCACAGCCATTAAGATACACGCAAGCACACGGTAGTTCTCCCTAATATTTTATATCATGTATTGTAGGTACATACACGTTGTTTACAGCACTCCAACAATTATGTGTGAAGTCGAGGTGTTCGCAGGTATGTCTTTACACATATTTCTGGTCGAAGGAAATTATATAGCTGGGTTCACACCGTTCAACCCGATATCGTGTAGTCAGTTGATATCATGTAGTCTGATCACATCGAACGTCGCGCGACTTTGAGGCGGAAGTAAGTATTGCTTGTATTTATATTCATTTTGCAGGTTTCGAACAAAACGAAGTGTGCACATCTGATCACTGTTGAAAGAGGTATCAGTACACAAAATTCTGAGCAAAACCGTGTTATACTGAGGGAGAAATCACGGAAAATGTGTGCGATTTTTCAAGAAAAACGCGTTGTTTGAAACTTCCACCCCCCCAAAGGCATTTTTAAACAAAACCGAACCCATTTACTTAGTCCATAACAAAAATTAATCCATTCCCCGTCTGTATGCAAAATCCCACCCTTGTATTCCTTTTTTTCGCTGAGATATTCGAGTATAAACTTGACATGGTGCAATATTTTGGATAACCTCGTAGTCAGTTGATGATGAAACAAAGATAACCTCGTAGTCCGAAATAACAGTAGAGATGATATCAACGTAGTCGGACATAATGAGTTCTAATCGAACCGTTTATGAAACGCAATAACAGAAGAATAATTACACCCAGGTTGCAAATGTGTATTTGTCCGCGAAATTTATATCAGGTGAGGGATTTCGGGCAAAAACGATGACATTTGAAGAACAGTATTAAGAACGGCTTGAACGTCGATGCTGTCACGTTAAAACAACCTAAGAATAAACTGTATACGGGGAACTACCTTGTATATTCCAAAATTCTCTACCCTGATACCTAATCAAGAAATGCATAACTTTAATAACAGCAATGTAGGATCGATGCTACAAATACATATACTGCACACATTGTTTAGCCGACTATCAATTTGCATGAGTAGAACAAAAGCTTCTGCACCTTGAGCAGCATATATATGTATGACCACTCACATATAGATGTTATGGAACATTTGTGTATTCATGGATTGTAAATGTCTATATTTTATTTGCAAATAATCTCGATATGCCTTCAGTGAAAACATTAGTGAAAACATGCTTTATACCCGGTCAATATCACTGCGGTAAACAGTACACCGGATGAATATCTCAGCGAAAAAAAGGAATACAAGGGTGGGATTTTGCATACAGACGGGGAATGGATTAATTTTTGTTATGGACTAAGTAAATGGGTTCGGTTTTGTTTAAAAATGCCTTTTGGGGGTGGAAGTTTCAAACAACGGGTTTTTCTTGAAAACCGAGCCCATTGCAGTTTTTAGCAGCTGTGTGATAAACTTAATTGATTTGTTCCATTTATGCTATTTTCAGATGAAAGTGTACCACGTTCTATTGCCAAAACAAGCCTTACTAAAGAAGAAAGTATGTAATAATTTATTTTAGAAGGGTTTAGCCTTGCGACTTTATACCCCTGCGAACTGTGACCATGTTCAACCATGCTGTACCATGGTTCAGCATAGCCATTCCAGGTTTGACAATTTGACATGGTTGACTATGGTTGAAAAAAACCCACCATGGTCAACTGAAAAATGGCAGCCAATCGGCGTCGGATAAACCTATAGTTTGAGGCAAATATATATCATCGAGTCCCGTTTAGTTCTAGACACCCCTACCAGCACACAATGGCTTCTCCGCTGAAACTTTTGGTACCTTGCTTACCATGATTGATTGCGTCGTTTCCTCAAACACTTCAAAATTGTTCCGTAATATATTTATTTATTTAGAAATTCTATATTACCATTTTAAACAAAAAAAGGGAACATTTAATGTCATTGTTACTGTAATAAAATTGGATATATTTATGAAATTTAATTGACCTAGTAAAACAATTATCACTTCCACATGCTAGTACATGTAATTAAGTTTTCTTCCAAGTTTGCATAGCCTTATCTATAACTTAAAATGATTGTTCAGTGACTGAATGAATCTACCTTAATGTATACAGTTCTTGTCCCTTTGTTTTTCAAGATCTGTTAAAGAAATTGTTAAAGAAAAGGCTGTTCTGGAACTTGTAGTTCTAGGAAGGCAGACGTTTGTTTTAAATTGCAGAAGAACATTTTAATCCTGACAAGGAACTACCCTCACCATACCCTCACCATGTTTATTCATGGTTAACCATGTTCGTAGACCATAATTAATCATAGTAGAATCATGCTCATAGACCTTTGACAATGGTTCTCGTTTAACCATGTTCATAGACCATATCTTAATCATGGTTGAACCATGGTCAACCTTTTAATCATGGTCAACCATGGTCGGCAATTTGTTATTTTGTTAAACCGTAATAAACCATAGGACATACAACCATGGGTCAACCATAGGTGGGTAATGGTTCATTTCGCAGGGGTACTTTAATGCTTTAATATGGTGCCAATATTGCCAGAATTTATGTGTACCTCAAAATGAAAAGCCGTACGTAGTGTTTACCAAGCCTGTGAAACACTACATTATACATGCGCTCACAGCAGATAGTGAATACAGGCAATATGAATTTTTAACCACAGTAAAACATGTTCATGTTAAATCCTCGTATCATTAAATATAGTCTGATGGGAAATTATTACATGTAAAATAAAATTGGTGGCATTTGCTTACAGGTTATTTTTCGACAGCTCGGACATGGGCGGGTCATAACTTGTTCAGTTGGGCATTGTGCCTTGTATGTTTTTTTATGTTTTCTGTGCTCGGCTGGTTAAGCTGAGTGTTGCCTTCCCTGTCTGTTTTAATATTATCGTTTTTCTACTAGAGGTCTCTGTGAGATTGTTCATTACATCCGGTATTATTATTTTTAGTTCCATGCGTCTCAATCTCAACGAAATGGAAGGGTAGCGTAAGTTACACAATAAGTGGCAGAAAATGTCAAGCATGGGCAAACAGCTACATTGTACTTGACAAGTTTATGGAAGAGACGCAAGTAGAGGCTCAGAATTACTGCAGGGATCCTATAGGTTTAGGACGTTTGTGGTGTTATACAGTAGATCCAGATGTTAGATGGGAGTTTTGTGGCGTGAAAACATGTCCTGGTTTGTATATACGTACTTGCATTTAGCTTATGTTTAAGGATCATCTGGAGAAATGAGAAATGCGTAACAGTACAACGCCTCCAGAGTGGCCCTCTGTAGAGTGACACTCTATAACAACACTTCACAATTTTTCTACGGAGGTTGTACAGTGACGTTACGCACAAAAATTGGTGTCTAAAAACGTTGCGTCAAAAAACGAGGTCAACGTCGACTTTTGCGTAATCTCAGTGACGACGTCTATCAGTACGTATAAGTATTTATACATGTTATGGATTTTAATTTACCTACGGAGGTTGTACAACTGTACTTATAATGCACCTATCAATGTTTTCCCCCAGGGGGGGGGGGGGGGGGAGCGGCGGGCATACACGGGACTTTTGACAGAAGGCTGTTCCCGATAGGTGGGAATTTGACAAAAAGAATGGTGCCGAGTCCCGGGAAATTTTGACTTTGGCCGAAATTTTGATCCCGTGGGGTATGTAAAGCATCTCCCAGTGAGGGGATTTTGACAAATTGCCCTTGCTCTAGGGTGGGAATTTAGACTTTGAAAAGGTAAAAATGTCAAATTCCCCTTGGTCAGCCCGCCACTCCCCCCTAGGGGAAAACATTGATAGGTACATAATATTATTCTTAATATCTATGTAAACGCTTAAAGGTATGTACATGTACGGGTATTTAGATTCAAATTCCATGTGTAATGTGTTGATATTTAATAATGAATCTGTATTATATATTCTTTCTTGTATTCATTTGTTTGACTACTTTCACATAATTGTTATCACTCAAATGTGTTACTTTTAGTTTGCGAAGACTGTTTGAAGAATGCCAGTTTAACATGGAGTGACGCGAAACAGATATGTGCGAACAATGGCTATGTTCTGCCTATGCAGATAAGCGAAGAAGACTCCGGTAATAATGAAGCCTTTATTTATGCCACGAGTGCAGGAATGATGCTCGTATATGGTTCATACCTATTCGCTTAACGACAAACCAATATGTTCTTCGTTATACAATCGCTTTGCCAATTCATTAATTATTTTAATATTTTTAACATGCAATGTTTTATCTTGGTAAACTGTACCGGCATATCTCGACATTTGTTGTACGTAATTATAATTCATTCCTTTAAATTCCTTATTGAATTGTTCTGATTCTGTGTACCTACATGTCTTCTAATTTGATTTAACATCATGTCATCGTGTTAAATGAATTGTTATTAAATGATAATAATACATGTTATCCTTTTAGATGTATCTACATAATAACTAACATAGTTCCAACCTTACTTGACTTTTACACATATAGTACAAGGGGATCTTATCTACTGGTTGAGTGTTTACTACGATGGAAATAGAAAAACTTGGATATCGTCAACAAGCGGACTTCCAGTTGCAACCTTTCTACAAGACGTCCTTGGTAATAATATTATTATACCTCACGTGACCTCTCTATGTATTTTCACCATAGACCTTCCGTGTGATATTTTGTTCGATCACTATGTGATATTTTGTTCGATCACTACTTGTAAAAACGAGGCTGAGCTATTTATAGAAATTTGTTCTGTTTGAGTCCAGAAAACACCCTGCTAGAGAGTATCCGTATGCTATTTATATGTTTGTGTATATTTCACATGTTATTTTTAGTAAATCTTGTCGATTTCAACCGTTGGAACTGACAAGATTTACTAAATATAGCACCAAATCATTAGAAACTTATACGGACAGAGATTGTACTTGTAAAATTATCATAACGGCAATCTAAGTTCTGCTTACATTGTTGATATTTAATTTTGTAAAATGGTTGTAATTTTGTTCGGTATAATAAAATAAATTACACATGGCTGCTCGGGTGACGGTAAATAATACCAACCCTTGAATAGTCATAACTATTCTTGGGTTGGTAATATTTACCATCACCCTCGCAGCCATGTGTTATTTATGACATATTACATGACTTATTTATTATTATTATGTATATTACAGTGTTTTGTAACAGATTGACATACAATTTGTTTTCGAGCAACATTTGTACAATAGTTTGGCACTGTTGATTGCTAAACTAGCATGTTATTCCTCCAATCAGAGACTGTTACGTAGGGTTCCAACCAATACTGGCGCCAGGTATTAAATACCCTTTTAAAAACGCCAGAATTTTAATTTAACTCTGCATTATAATTTGTATCACATTTCATAATTGTGATTATTGCTATTGAAATTAAGGTATGGTTCAGTCATCCGACACGATGTGTGCAGTTGGGAATTCCAAAGGTCAAATATTAGCAAAAAGTTGCTTCGAGCGTTATCCGTACTTCTGTGCTGAGGCAAGTAAGTAACACATGTATAAAAGATTTCAGTATGATTAAAATGTGATGAGAACTCAAATAAAATGCAGACATCATGGAACTATTTGTTCGAAGTACTTTAAGAATATCTAGATATTTAAAAAACACAACCATAAAACAACTATGACTGGTGACATATATTGTTTATAGGATTTCACAAACTAAATATTATTATTATCGCATATCCCTTATATGAGGGTGTTCGAAAAGAAATGCAATTCCATGCATATCTTGGTATTGTTAGGGGTTTGGTGCTTCAAACTTGGCATATGTATCCATTAGCCCATTGTCTGTACGTGGAGAACATTTGGGTGAATTCCATGCATCATTTTGGTCATAATGTATGTTTAATAAACACTTACTAGTATATACCGGGGACTATATAAGCTAAAACTGTTCAAAATGCGTACCGTCAAACTGACTGAAAGCATGCTTTATATCAAAGAAGGGTATAAACATAATTTAAGTGATAAATTTATACATGATGAATTTTGTTTAGACTGAATGACATCGAAAGGCGTCTTTACGAATTTTAACACTTTATTTACATGTTTCAAAGTACAAAAATGTAGGTCAATAGCGTCTGAAAGTCAACAACAAAAGTGGTCAACTGAAAAAAACAACAATTAAACAGAACATTGGTAAAAAGTATGATATTCGTCTCATAACTGCAATATCAAAAGTTTATCCCAAGTTCACTTTATTTTGAGGAAAATTCTTGAAGTTAACAACATTTGTACCCACTGGTTACCATGATCATTACGTGCGTGGTGCCCCAAATCCCATCTTATTTTAAATGCCAATACTATATTTAAATCATACATCCAGTACTTTCAAGAGAAGTTTTTACGTAGTATAATAATGGATGGGTGATTCTCTCATTATAATTAACCAAGAAAAAGCAGAAATATCACGTATGTGCTACCAGAAATTATAAGAAATCCGTAATTGTAAAACAAAAACAGTCACTGATTTTCTTCATCCATAAATGTCTTGCAATTCAAAAACCAGAACTAATGGACAAATATGTTCAAAGAAGATTCTATAGATAATGTGTGCATGAAAAACTTCAACAATATTTCATATAGCTTCAAATTGTTAAGGAAAAGACAATATGCACATTTCTCATGAAAATGCCTTTTCGCACAGAGCTTCTACTGTTAAGTAGCTTTAGAACAAAAACCCACGAGAATACTTTATCACCAGGTTTATTCTACAGACTTAGTCCTATGTGAATAATTTTAAGTTCCAATACTTAAATTACATGCAGAAGACCAGAGGTACGCTTCCAGGAAACCTATACGGTCAGCCATATTACAGTGCATGAGTGTTGTACCTTTTGCAGATGACAAAAATACCTTTAATCTTGAATTTAAAGGTTGAATTTGAGTGCAATATGTTAAGGAGAGTTCATTGAAGGTTTTCCGTGAGTTTTATTGTAAATGGTTCTGTCAATAAAAAGTTATAGAGTAAATTGCATTTTTTTCGAACACCCCTCGTATACCACTTTTAGCTGTTAAAGAATTATATATAAGGAATTTAAATTTGTACTTAAAAACAAAAATATAATAATAAATTGGACATTGGGGGCAAAAGTCAGCAAAAACAAGAAAATTGAAACGCACTAAAACACACACACAAAGACGTCAATAAAAGTAAAGTAAATAAAAATTAGAACTTTTATATTCTGCAGATCAACCATTCCTTGTAAAAACAAGCTCGAATGAAACGTTCAAAGAGGTTCCAGCTAACTATATTGATAAAACTAACACGGAGTTACAATCTATACGATTCGAGTTCAAAGGTTATGATGGAGCTACTGTAAAGTTATTGGATTATACAATTCGGATTGGAGGCAACCTATTAGCGAAGTCGTACATTACAAGAGGCGATGATCCAACCAAGATTGACTCCAAAACTATCGAGCATCTCTGTTCAGATTCAGAGTATAAGGCCTTCTGGATGAGTTGGACAATAGGCGCGACGTGTAAGATTAATGTTGGGCGTGGTTTAGTTGTAGGAGAAAATGGGTTTTTACAATATAACAATTGTCCAGATACAAATGTACAAAAAATGACACTTGTCCTAGGAACCGTTATGAAAACAGAAAGGACATATGATGGATTTTGGAAACTTATAGGTAATACTCAATTTTTATTCTACGACAGATTAGTATTACACCCATACAACATGTATGTCACTATACAATTAATGTATAGTAGAGTTGTCAATTTTAAGCATTGTATATTCAGCGTAATGCTCAACATAAAGCTGCATCTTCAAATTTTACTGACATAACCCTAGGAGCATGTACTAGTATTACATTTCTAGTGTATGCTCCTAGGGTTATGTCAAAGAAAATTTGAAGATGCAGCTAAACGAACGCTAAGCTGAACATACAATACTCATTGTTGATAACTGTACTATACATTAATTCACTCCTTATACGAGCCTTATACAAATGGCAGTATGATATATTTTGTGCTGCGAATATCATTTTGATTTATTTAAAATTACATTTTATTGAGGAATACCCCTTAATAATTAATTAAAACTAATAATATTTAACATATCATATAATACAATGACTATGTGTACACTTACAACACTATTCAGTTCTTTACAAGAACGATTTTGTTTTAGAATTATATGGCATTGGTAATATTTTTATATGATAATTAGTAGTAAACAAGATAATTTGGTTTATTTTAGTCGTTGAAGAAATGGTTGTTATGGAAACAAAAATAAAATAAAAGCGTAAAATATTTACACAGAAATGTTTCGCCTAAGAATAAGTACTATTATTCAAATGATAAGTTTTTGCACAAAAACATACATGTCATTGGTTCCATTGGAAGGTCAAAACTTTGTGAATATTTTGAATTTTGACAACAAATTTTTTTATTGTGTACAGGAAAGATAGATTCGACAGAAAATGCCAAAAAAACAAAATTCCAAAAAAATGTCATAAGGGCCCTTTTCTCAGATCTTGGCTCATTTGTTTATTACAGACCCTGACGCCTCAGTGACGACATCGCACCAAACACCATCAGCAGGTAAGATGGCTAAGGAATATTTTGACAGTAAAATAAAGTATCATTTATAAAAGCATTTCTCAACATGCTTCCAATTGACCTTTCTGCCGATTTTGATTGACAGATTGCAGCATTTGGGCAACGATTTATCGCCGCCATCTTGTTAGACAACCTGGACATTAGACAAGCTAAAATCAATGTAAATTGCGCAATATTCAATTAAGCCTTATTTCATTAATATTGAACACATTTTTAAAATTCTGGTATGTTTAAAAACTAGAGAACTTCAACTTTACTTTGGTAGCAATGTCATGAAAGTGAATCAATTTATTAAATCCACAAGGCCTCGGAAGTAGTAGCTATATATGTATATTTTGTCTCAAATATAGTCTGATTTAAAAGTTATATCATTGATATTTACATTAATCTAATTTGAAATAATTACATGTTGTGAAACTAGAAAGCTTCGTCTTTAATTTGATATGAATGTTCTAAAAAATATATACTTCAAACCATAGACTCGTGAAATTATTTTATTATTTGATATAGAATAAGGACACATAACCCCCAAATAACGAGAATGTGTGTATTTCCCATCGAAGATGACTGTGAAGTGTTTTAATAATATTGAACATTATGTTGTTTAGGTCTATGTAATAGTTATAGCGCTTTTCCGTTGACATCCTTGTGGTGCTAAATTCATTCAATCTTCAAAGCTTATAAAAATTATTTTTTTAAATCTATGTACTGTACGGTCCGGACAGCTATTGTAAATCATGATAGATAGATACATGTACAAATTTATTTCAAAGTATCTATAGGTCAGAGACCTGTCGGATATATATACACATTACTACAAAACATGTATAGCAATTATGTATAAAACTAACTGACCCCATACTGTTTCCCTGTCCTGGCGGAAACCGCTATGTGTCACATTGATTATTGACAACTAACAAGACACCGCGGTATATCACTGGTCCCCGACTGATACGAATCTAAACGAGATCATTTAAGTATATAACACATTGGAATTTTAACTAACTTAAAATCTAGGGCTTATTTATTTCTTGTATAATGGTGCATATAAAATATGACTTTGTGTAGCTCACATTATTGCACTTGACCCGACAGTTTGAACGATATTTATTTACTTGATAACGCGTGATTGTACATTAGAAATTTGTTGATATGCTGACTGCTGACAAAACCATGTATTACGTAGCGATGTGGGATTTGAAAGATTCACATTCATCTATGTTAACATAGCACTATTTTTTTGCGGAAGTTGCAATCAAATACAGTCTCAGTCGTAAGTAATCAACAAAATGTATGTCCCCGCTATAAGCGGTAGATCACACGGAAGACATCAATAAAAACCCGACGCAGAAAATCAGGAGGTCTTGTAACTTTACTTAAAGAATTGTTTACGCACATTTGAATTCGATTATTTATCAAACACACCATCATACGAACGTATACGGAAGATGAAATGCTATAGTGTATGGAAGATTCCATTATACCCGTAACCGTGTATATGTAAATATATGTATTAACCCTTAATGATTTCTTTGTTACAATAAAGGGTGTATCTTTCAAGCAAGGTCATTCCCGATTGGCGCAAAAACTATACATAAATAGCGATTTAGATAAAAAGAAACATTCTAATTGAGCGGCAAAATTACGCTTGTGAGTGTCTGCTTATTCGGACACTGCTTGGCTCTGATTTAGTAACTGTTTACGTAAAATTCTTCGATTAAAAACCATCGATTTGCAATTTTTAAGTAGGCACATGATTATGTTTAACAAATTTTTCGGAATTGTATCAAGCGCATCACACGACATCTCCGTATTAGACGCCATTTTAATGAAAGCTTGTCTTGCGTAGCAACAACGAATACCCGTAACTATAGGGGGCGTGGCTACGAAGCGTCTGCAGAAAGGTAAATTCTTTGTGTGACTCCCAGGACACTCGTAAGGAATCAATAGCTCGCATGACAGAGATGGGACCCAATCGTGAAAGCTCGGCCATTTCCGTTTATCTCCGGTAAATTGCAATGCATAAAGGCCGAGGTGATCAGAATGAGATGGGACCCTATGATTCTAGTATTCTACGTAGTGATCAAATTGGTATCATTTTAATACCGAAGTCAAATAACGAAAACCCTGTAAAAAAGTTACGAAATATCCTGCTAGTTTTTAAAAAAAGTTTTCAAGAATAACTTAATATCGTTGTTGTCATTAAAAGGCTGACATCCTTTTATTCAAATCGATATACAAAATATCGTAGCGCGCGTTATAGAGTAAATTTTTTAGTCAAATTCTTCTTTGACTTTTCGGTAATAGTTGGTTTTACAAGTGATAAACGCAATTTTGTTGTATGCAAACCAAGACACTCCAGTTTCTGGGCATGCCCCTTTAACATTCTTTTTAAGCTTGTAATAACTTCTTTAGTACCTAAGAATGTTAGTTTTAATTACCTTAAAGCAAATATTGACACATTCTTATTGCTGTTCATTTTACTTCAGAAAAGCCAAATGTTGATTTAAATATCGCATTGTATAAACCAGCAAGACAGGTCAGCCAATATTCGGATTTCTCGGGTGCAGACAAAGCTGTGGATGGGTGTTTGACTGCTACTTATTCGAGTAGATGTATAACACATACACTTCAAGAGGACTACCCATGGTTTGAGATAGATTTAGAAAAAGTTTATCCAATCAAACTTATTATAGTACAACGCCGCTGGGAGAACTGTAAGTATACTAGTAACTAAACTATTTTTAACTATACTATGTCCATCTGAACACTTTACAACTACAATAGGTATTCCTTTATGGGAAAACATTTGTACTTAGAAATATTGTGGTAAAATTGCAGCTTAAAATATATCTATGTCGCATTAGTACTTTACGTATATCCAACTTCAATAAGAAAGTTTTTTTCAACAAATACAGTATTTTGTTAGTTTTGTCCCGAAATAAGGCAACAAATAGATAAAGTGTGCTTTATCTAAACGGATGTCATTAAACTATTAAACACATGTATATGCATATGTACACTTTCAAGATTCCTGACATTGATTCTGTACAAGCTTGTGTTGTTCTCCGACAATCAATTCTAGCACCTCTGTACTAGTGAGCAATGCCATTATAATCTTCTGCAACAAGCGTTAGTCAACCAAGCATATGTAAAGTTCCCAAAATTTAAAATCAATTTGCGATCAATCAAAATACAAGATGTATTTTCTAGGTTGCAAAGATCGCCTAGGTTTCTTTAAAGTTTACGTCAGTATGTTTCGCGACACTTCACTGGATGAAGATATAGTTTACAAGAGCCAAGATGCAGAACCTCCACAATTCAACTACATTCGAGCAAATGGAAAGTTAGGAAGGTAAATTGACAATTTATACCTGGGTCATAAATCCAATCCGAATGCCGTTCAATGATCTGTCGGCGTACTTTTTGGCACATTGGCCGAGTGACATCGGCCAGTCATCGGGACATTGTGAAGCATTGGATAGCGGTAGAAATGTTATGGTATAAAATGAAATATTCAATGCTACTTATTGGCCGGCGTTCGTTAGGCATGAACACGAAACCTCTAGACATTGGGCACACTTCGGAAACACTGACTTCGTCCGGCGTTCGAGTGTTTTGAGACCCAGGTATAAGCAAGTCTTTCTTTTTTGTCTGTTTCATTACACCATGCGATTAGAAGTGATCCTTTTAACCTGGTTTTCCAACATGGAATGGTCATAAGTTGGACATGTTCGGTGGGTGCTTCGAGTGTGCCGATATACATTTGTTTTGTTGAATTTGCATCTCTAAAGGTATAAAAGCAATATTAAAAATTACGAGGAATGTTCATCAGTATGAAAATGTGCTAATGTGGTTTTAGCAAAATGACTGTGCTAATGTGAAAGTCTCACGTTCGTGGAATTATCTAGTACATGTATCGTGCTTTGTCTGATAAATGTCAATTACAAAGAATCAGTTTCGTTTTATCTGTTCCTATTACGAGGGACGTTTTTAAGTTCCATGAAAAGTGCACATGATTGTAGGAATATATAAATTACGTCAAAAACTGGTATAAATGATTCAAGGAGTAGGAAGTTACAAGCTGACATTGTAATAAGTATTTAAATGGTAGCGATTTTTTTAATAACACTATGTTGTTTATTTAGGTTATATCTTGAACGCGACGCCTGGTTGCTTTTCCTTACGTTACCATAGATACAATAACATGCAATGAAATCTTAAGAAACATTTGAATATGTTGAGAATAGTTTCACTTTACTCGCTGCAAATATAATTTAGTTTAAGCGTAAGCTGTCAATTCTATGACCGTGTTCATGGAACTTAAAAGACGCACTTCGTACATCCATATGTTCTAGTTTTAGCTAATGAGAATTTTTTGGTTACACATTTAGGTACATACGAATAGTGGTTCCCAAAGTCCAAACCTTCATAGAGCTTACTGAAGTCGAGGTTTATGAAGGTACGTGAACAGTTTGCTTTACTTATTGAACAATACATGTAGTTGCAATGAGTTTTTTAGATGAGTTGGCAAGTGTCCAATATGTTGGATATAAAATTTGTCACTTAAATATCCAACCATGAAAGCTCAGTTCTAAATCCTACCTAATCAGTAACAAATCATATACCCGTCAATAAGATTGTTATTTTATGCTTTCAAAGTGGTTTTCATAATTTTACGCACATAACAAGACATATGATGATAGAAGTACCAAATAACTTCAAAAAAAATATCATTAGTTGTATTTTCCAAGCACGTGTTGAAAACATAAACAAACAAAACTAACACTGGATTTTCGGGAAATCATAATTGTTTACAAGAAATATCGCTGAACTGTCTAATTTTGAAGCAATTTAATAAAGATCGTCTGTGGATCATTTGCAATCATTTGCTGTGTATCTGTGTATTTTCGGTGTCAATGTATTAAGACTTGAAATGCTAATATATTATTTTATCATCTATAGAAGTGAAACAATAAATAATGGTCAATATCGTGTAATTAAATATTATAATCATATAAAATATTCGTCCAACTGGTCCAGCATTGGGCTAGGTGAACATCGATAATTTGGAACGTTGATTCTATAACAGAACTTGTTTTCAGTGTTATTAAGTATTGACATATTTGTCTTGTATGTTAGTAATGCCAGGTGACAGGGTTGGCCATTTTCTAATCATGTGACTGATGGTAGGCTAGATAGAGTCTTGACAATAACTACGAAATACGCAAGTATAAACGTCCTCACATCGACTCTATATATCAGAATACAAACACTCTGTTGAGAAAGTGAATTGCAAACAATTGTGAAGATGCGAAACAAAGAATCATCTGTAAAACAATTCCAGTACTATATAAAATGGCGAGCAATAAATGAAAACGGATGGGCTGTAAGAATACATATACAATGGACAGAACACGTTACAGTCGCCTAGATACACATCATTTCCATAAAACGGTTGTGTTGCAATCGGTTTGAGGCTTTAATGACTTCACTACATGCAATAACTAAATATGAACTATTTACTTTCTGGTATGTATTTTTTCATGACTCGTTAGTGGTCAAGTACACCGTTTATGCTCTGTTTCTTCTGAACATATTATATTTCTGCATAGTCTTTTTCAGACACTGATGCATCTCGGTGTGGCAAGAATTGGATCGACCGAAAGGAGGACGATCGGGGTACTTGCTACAAGTTTAGTGACATCGGAATGAATTGGGCGATGGCCAAGGAATATTGTAATGGACTTGATGCTAGGATGGTCATACCAAGATCTGCCGAAGAACAGTTATTTATATATGGTAAAGAAGAGTAAATAAAGAACGATTGCATACGAATAGCGAACAAAGTAGTAACACATAAAATTACATGCCAAGCATTTTTTTTAAAATGCCGAGCATAGCCTTTATTTGCTTTATGCTGAAATATGGCAGGCATACATGTGTGCCCCCATCCGGATTTGAACCCGGGTGCCAGATTAGACGGCAAGTGAACTTAACAATTAAAATAGAACCGTCACCTAAAGTGAATATAACAGGAGTATTTGAAATATTGAAATAATATAATTGTAGTTACAAAAAGTAAATAAATTATGTAGTCTTAAAATAGGGAGGATACCAGAAATATATTTTATGAGCATTGAACTTGAACAACTAGGAAATACGCACAATTTACAAGTAGTACGTGGACATTCAGCTTTTGCGACCTTTTTTGTTTTAGGTAATGGACCATTTTTAGCTGACGTATGGATTGGTATTAATGATATCGTAGATGAAGGGACATTCGAAACATCAGACAAATCTAGGTTGAGTTATACAGATTGGGCGGAAGGTACTTGTATTATATTATTTTCTACATGGCCTAGACTTGAAGTAAAAAATAAATATATGTCAAAAAATTTGCTGTAACAGTTTAAAAAATAGA
The DNA here is from genome assembly GCA_947247005.1 of Spisula solida. NCBI lineage: Eukaryota > Metazoa > Mollusca > Bivalvia > Venerida > Mactridae > Spisula > Spisula solida. The sequence continues at coordinate 33,406,829 of OX365947.1, read as the reverse complement.
GGTTGCATTGTTTAAAAGTACATGATGTAATGTGTTGTTTATGAAGTACGTTTAACTGTTTAAGGTGAACCAAATGACCACACAGGTAACGAAGATTGTGCAGAGTTAAGGTTAAACTCAGACCGTGCTGGTAGATGGAATGATGATGTATGTTCTAAACATTTCATTGCTGTTTGTATTAGGCAAGGTAAGTTTGTAACAAATTGGAAATTAATTTATGGACGAATAATTCAATATTACATATGAATCATTAGTTTACTATGGTAATGGAATAATGTTGGATATTTAGCTTATGTTATTACAACTTTTATCAGGTTTACTATATTTAGTTGGTTATATATACTACCTTAGCTATTCAAATAACTCATTTGCTTTACGTGTTTAGTATGACGAAACATAACTTGTTTTTACAAAATATATTATTTTTATTTAGTATCAACATCAAGCTCAGTTAATTGTTGATCATTAATGAGTCCCCGTTGATGGTAGTATATACTCATTAAAAGTTATAAGTACACTAATACAGTAAATAGCGATATATGCAAATAGTGTACATTATTTTGCTTCCAGCTTGAAATATTACACAATATAAAACTACAAAATGTATGATATGATGTTTATTGTAAAATTATTCTGTTTAAACGTCTTAGGAGATACAAAGATATTATTGAATTTATGAGTTTGTGCCCCTGTCATTAGTAATGAATATGTACGTAGTATTTGTTCCAGAAATATATCATAGGTTACTTGTATTTTATCTTGTGATATGATCTACCCTCCTTGTTACTTATCCATGATGAAATCGATCAGAGTATTCCATTCTAATTGTCAGTGGTTTGTCTGTGCGTTAGATGGCTAAACATGGAGTGGCAATTTATTGCTAACATTCCTTGTAGGACTTTTTTATGAATAACTTCAGAAAAATGTATTGGGTTAAAACGATATACTAGACCAATACACGAATGTTTTCCGAAGAGCTAAAAACTAAAAGTATTGTAAGAATAAGAAAATATTATCTAATTATGCCCCCCCCCATCTTTGATGAGGGGGTATATTGCTTTGCATGTATGTCTGTGGGTCGGACAGTTGTATTAAGTGGTTTCTGTTGAACACTTTGACCTAAGATCTTCAAACTTTACATGGAGGTTGGTCATCAGTAGTAGATGACCCCTATTTATTTTGGGTCAGTAGGTAAAAGGTCAATGTCAATGTGACCTTTACTATTTCTGACTATTTAAATGGTTTCCGTTCAAAAACTCCAGAACACTTTGACCTAGGATCTTAAAACTTTTCATGGATGTTGGTCACTAACCGTAGATGCCCCCTATTGATTTTGAGGTCAGTAGGTCAAAGGTCACTGTGACCTTCACGATTTATGACTATTGGGCTGTCATTGGGACATACGTGTTTTAATATCATCATTTGTTACATGTTGTATTCCGCAATAACATGATTGACATTCGTTGTATCTAATGAATCGGCCAGTAGCGTTTTATTAATTCAGTTACGAGGTATATTTGTATATATGCTTTTATACTCATAGAGCTAACTTCCACAAGCACCACATCCACAAGCACGACGACAACAACAACAACAACAACGACGACACCTGTACCAACTACAGCTTCAACCAAGTCTCCAGTCACTTCAGAGCCAGTGGTTTTTGAACAAAGAGGTACCTTATATTACTCCAAAGTAAAATAATTAATTGTTTTAGAAATGCACAAAATAACATGTTGTCATATTTAAGGGATGGTATAGGTAGTCAGTGGTAAAACAAATCGTATAAAATGAAGATTGCTCAGTATCTAGTGAACGACTAGGAGTGAAATTTTGCACCAGTCATTGACATCACTATGAAATCATTGGCTAATCTCCAATTGGTGGAACACATGAGCAGGACAAATTTTTAACTTAACTTAAAATAATTAAACTTTTCACGAAGATGTTAAACGTTGTTTGGATATCAACCCTGGCCTTTTCGGTTATGACAACAGTTATAAGTTGTGAATTTGTGCATCTAGTAGAGTTAAAATGAGGAAAACTGGTTTATATTCTTATTTGGAATAAACTAAAATTGTTTCAGGATTTTTTAGTGGCAGTAACATAATTTTGAGCTTCACAGACATTTAGTACGCTTTCGGTTACCTAAACACATGTATTTAATTGAGCTCAATGTTCTTAATATGCAAATCTTTATTTTAACCTTTATAAGGAAGCAAATGTTTTTGACGCTCCATCATATGCGTCAAAGGACAAGGTTTACCATGTATTAAGAGATACATACTACTATCACTTTTTGCGACAATGTATGTCCTGTTATCACTTTATTACTAAATACTGTTTTAGACTGCAAAGCTGGGTGGACATATAGTGAGGAGTCTCATACCTGTATGAAGATAGTCCAGGTGTCTGATATTGCTATGCTACAAGCTGCAGCAAGATGTTTGAATGATAATTCCCAACTAGCAAGTTTCGCAAACCGTGCCGAACAAAACTTCGTGAAATGTGAGTTTATTGCACCTAGAACATTTTTAGTTAAACGTTGTATCTACTTTGTGTTTACTTGATGTAAAAAAGCACTGAGAGTGCCGATGGGAGGCGATCTAGTTACTGCTATTTAAGCTCAAACTGACTTTACACGTTTGATGTTCGTTTTTAAGTGCCGATCTTGTCTTGAATGTTAAAATAGGCATATGTGACTATATAGGCATGTTGTGTATCTTAATAATCCAAAAAGTATTTTAGTATTTGTTAACATTGAATTGTAGTATTTATAATCCAACTATAGCAACGAAATATATGTAAACAACCGTTCTGTCCATACTACTTATGTACGAAGAGTAAATGGAAACAGCCATGTTTTATCGCATAATCTAAAATTGTAAGCTCAATATACGCGAAGAAGGCAAAGCTCACTTGCTATATGATTATATGTTGTAAACACTGATGTACACATTGTATGTAAAGACGAAATACTTTTGCGTCACTTAAATAACATGTCGAAGAAGTTTACAATTTACAATGTCAAATATCGTATAGTATGTAAAATATTTGTCCGTCTGGGTGACTATGTTTTTATATGCGATCAGTGTGGACATCAAGTCTTGGAATAACTGCATCTAAAACATTCTACGGGTTGTGGTTAGGAGGTGTAGATTCTCATACAGAGGGCAATTGGCAATGGTTTATGCGAAATACAACATGGCATAAAAGCTTGCAGTGGGCTTCAGGTAATTAAATAGGTATTGCAGTGATACCATCTTAACTTAGTCGATCGTGATATTTAGAACAAAATTTGTAGTTAAGTATAGTTGTAGTGGAAATAATGCGTCTTGATGTCATTGTTGTTCACTATTCTATGATTCAGTATCTGTACAAAAATATTATTGACCATACTACTCAAATTTTTAAACGGGGTCAACAATATGTTTCCATGTCCATTTTACGTTAACTGGACAAAACCAGGAGTGTATGAGAGAAGAGAAGCCAGTTTCCCTTTTTTGGTGAGCGTCTAGCAAGGGAATTACTGGTACCATTTTATTTCTGTTTTGGTATGACGCGGCCAGAGATCAAACCGGAGACCCCCCGTACTCGAACCGGACGGTCAACCACTCTAGGCTATCGAGAAGGAGGAAAACATTGTGCAAATATTAAAAATATCAACAAACAAATGTCGAAGTATATTTATGTGATGCATTTTTTATTCATTGACATAATTTCGTCCTTTTCCAAGTAACTGATGAGCCGTATTTGTAGATACCAATTTGGCAACAATAACATACAATTGTTGTCCCTGTTCTATAATCATATTGTGTAAGACCCGAAATGCCAAAAACCAGCACGAACATTTGTGTGAGGTTGGGCTTTTCAGCAATTAGACATGAAATGTTGAAGCAAACTTTATTTGTTTACAATGTTGCAGATATATGATCATATTTCAGAGCCCATCTAATTCAATTTTGCTGAATGTTGACTTGGAAAAGTTCTTGACCTTAATTATCAAATTTCGAGCAGTGTATTTCACCGAATTAAAACCCTGAATGCTTGAAGAAAATGTCATATTTGGGGATGATGTGCTGCCGTTTGTTTCTTTTCATATGTATCCAAGATAAGCCTTTTTTTTGAGGTTTTGGTATATTTTATTTTGTATAACTCATTTTCATATTTACAAGATAAGCCTTGTTTAAAACTATTGAGGTGAATTTCAAATATTTCCAAAAATGTAAACCTCACTTCTCATTTTGATTTAGGACAACCTGATAATACCAATAATGAAGACTGTTTGATGATGCTGGTAGAGGAGGGTAGATATGGTCAGTTCAATGACCTGCCCTGTGAATTTGCTGAGATCACCTCTGGATATATTTGTCAATATGACCTAGGTAAGGATACTGTAATTTCGTATTTGATATTATATAAAGCATATTGTGTTTACCCGTACCACGCGTTCACACAATGCTATAGGAACAGTTGTCTATATTAGGACCGATATTTACTGAGCTTATTAGTCGAACACCTAAGATTTTCTTGACCCTTGAGTATTACTTGTTTACATAGTTCTCATGCATTATAACTTGGAAAACATGGGTTACTCTTTTAACTTCAGGAAATACGCGTAACACAAAATTTCAACTTTATTCAATATCTTTACGTATTTCACTAAGATACTTTATAAATACCGACACTGAAGTTTTTACAGATAATTTTAAGACATTCAGCTTTGTATAGGTGAAACTTGGTCCTCAATTACGGCTGCACCTTTCATTTTCTCATTGAGTTGGGTGTGTCGAGTATTGTGTCGTGTTATTGTGGTCTGTGCTACACTAAACATGTCACATTTTAAACTTGGTTTATGAAGCCTGGTTTGTATGTTGGTATTTCATTTTTCGATCAAGTTGGAATCTGGATAAACCTGGTTATAAAAAACTAAGTCCTATATAGATCATTTCAATAATTTTATTTTATTTTGCCAGTTACATACTACATTTAATCAATACAATTTTGCTTTTAGCAGACATGACGTCATGTTGGCATGTATTTCATTCAGCCGATCAAAATACTGGATGATATATTCTGGGTTAGAACGAACATTATTAAGTCTTAATATGTTCTATTACTTAAATTATTATTATTGTTCCTGGTGAAGACTTGAAAATACAGTCGAAACGTTGATCAATTCTGGAGTTTGTCTTGCTTTACTTAATGTATGGTTAAATTATTAACATAACTTTGTTTTCGCCTCAGAATCAGTCAAAAGTGACACAGGCTGGGTTTATAACCCAAACATGGATACCAGTTACAAACTTGACAAAACCTCCGTCATTTGGAAAGATGCTGTCAAACAATGTGGCAATGATGGTGGAACCCTAGTGTCTGTTAGAAACCGACTCGAACAATTATTTTTACAAGGTAAATTGTATGCAAGGGATTTAAGGGAAAGTATTGTGACACTGTCGTTTTCTTTCCAGTTCTTTTAGAAATATCTTAAGTTCAAATTCGGTACAATCATGCAGAACCATTGAACAGATGAAATAATTTAACGAAATAGAGAGAACTGATTTGTAGGAGCAACCGTAAAAATGAAAGATTGAAATAATGGTTGTTATGTATGTGAAAGAAGACTGAGAAAGAGAACTAGAGCTGTCGCCATTCTGCAGACTAATATATCACCCGCGTGGCAAAAATCACTGCAATTAATTCCTTCTTTCATGCATCTACAATGTAAGGTTGTTCGTCTGTGAAAGTTTGAAGGAATCCTGATCAACCTATTTACGGAGTTTGTCTACAAGAATTTTCACAATACATTATACAGTAAGTAAAAAAACAAAGGGCTATAATTCTGACAACATTTCCTTCCTTCATGCACAACGTTCTTCTGGTTGAGGTAATCCGTGAAAGTTTATATAAGTCTCTTGCGAAACTGAAGGAGGAGTTATGCCTACAAGTAATTTTGACAATGTGTTATAAAGTACATAGCAAAACAAAGGGCCATAATTATCATATAATTTATTGTAGTACAAATACATTTATTCATGCACATCAAAATGTTGGGGCTGTTCATCTGTGAAAGTTTGAAGAAAATCCTGACAACACTGTAGGAGTTGCGTCCACAAGATTGTTTCGCTAAATTTTGTATAATGAATATACAATCGGGGTGCTCAGAGAGTAAACAAACGGACCACTTTTCGGACCAACGTTTAACACTGGAAAATTATAGTTGTAACAGCACATTGAAAATTTGGTTTTAGATCATGCGTAGAAAGCATGTGCTTAAATTAAACATCTATTTCTATCTAATGACTCTTATTGTATTCTTACAATGTATTTATATCGTCTCAATACTTTACGAACGATCCTCGTTTACTTATTAAAAAGTCTTTCAAAATGTTATTATACAATTTAATAATACCACGTAACATATGGCAATAGGGCGTAATGTGTGTGATGTTGTGACGTTTGTGTGTAGTGGCTACTTATGGTAAAATGCGTTTACTTGTAACATATTTTTCAGCATTGGGAATATCCAAGTCCATGATTAATGTATGGACATGGATAGGTGCTAGCAAAAAGAACTTTGAATGGTCGTGGCTAGATAGATCAGTTGTATGGTCCAATGATAACATGATATATGAAGGTATTATATGTAAAATGTTTGGCCCTTTGGGTGGTGAAGCTCTTTAAGAACCTCTTGTCTGTCAATATTTATGTTTAATTAGTATGCCCATTACTCTGACGTCGTTGCATAATTATCTTGCTCTAACTAACTACATACAGTACGTATGTTCACTTTGTGAGAAAAGCGCTTCAAAATTCAGTTATGAGTATCTCAACCATTAATGGCCGATTTGCCAGAAATAAAAGATATACAGGGTGACAATTAATATATGTCCGGATAACAAAATTTAATAACTTTGTTCATGTTTGTCTTAGAGAGCTGCTTTTGCTCTTATTTAAAAGATAAACAATCACAAATTTGTACTTCATTAATAAATGCCTCCATGTGATGTCATGGTTACATTCATGGTGTCATTAGTGGCGTCATACATTCCATAGAATATAAAAATGGCAGACGCGCCAAATATTATCAAGCTGTACTATTTAGTTTGGAAATTTCCTCTTATCGATTAGAAGAAGGTTATCAAAATGTATCCAGATGATAATATTCCTTCTACCGAGAGAATCAGAAGATTACTGTGGCAAGAGTAAATCATGTGGGAGTAGTTAGACCTTCACCCGAACTGTCCGTACAAATGAAAAAAAATTAGGAAGTGCGCCAAATGAATAACATGCAGAGGAAAAACATGCATACATGTTGTATTGTTATGGGGGATGTTACAAATATATGTCAAAAGTAGGGAATTCATTGACAATTGTAGGTTTTGACTGGATGAAGCTGCCTCATCAGAATATTTCTCGATATTTTAAGCAAATATTTGAAGATCGGCTTATTGCACTGAAAACCACCACCCATACCCATATCGCCATACTTGAGCCTACTGGATTGTTTTTAAGGGGATATGTTAAGGGCAGGATTAATACATGAACTAGTTAACAAACCACAAAATAATGACAATATTGAAATCCTCCATTCGTCGAGAAATGCGAATACCGGTAGTTGATTTTGCAGTGTGCAACGACGTGATTAGGAATTCTTGGCTTCGCTTTTAGTATTTTCCAAAAATAAGAGGTGTCATGTTAAACACCTACTTCAGACAATTTAAGTGATCAATCTTGGAACCAAATACGTAAAACAAAATGTGCACGTGTGCTTTTAATAAGCTTAATATCATTAACTATTTTGAACAAACTAGATTTTTTTATCCAGACATATATTAGTTGTCACCCTGTATACTAATAATAATAACGACTTTATACTGAGCTATCAGGAGGTAGATTATGAAATAGGAACGTTTTTACTTCTATTCTTAGTCACTTTTAGGATTGTTTGTGTCAAATCACGTTACAAAATCTTTTTTTGCGTTCGACAGTTTTTCTTTGCACTTTCTATGCGCTATCTTACCAACAAAGCTTGCTTCTGAGTGTTAATTATTGAGTCAGTACTTCGCGAAAATTTGCTTCCATTAAAGAAAAGAATGGGTGCATCAGACAGCGCTCAACATATTAGAAATTAAGACAAGTAATTATCTTAAACGTATTAATGAATTGGCTCAAAATAGTTCTAAGCCGACGATTAGTTTGTGCACCATACGTTTCATGGATTAATTAGTAAGAGTAGAGCTTCCCTACTGTATAAGTCGCTAGCTTAGAATTAGAAGGTCGTAATTACAAAATCAATATTTTGAGAAAACAAGAAAAAACTACTGTTTACTTATGGAAAAAAATTATTTTGAACTTCAGTTTGGTCAACATGGCAATTGGTTCATAGGAAACGCCTCGAGGTGCAGATTTCAAATATGCATGAGTCTTATAAGGTTGTAAGTACTTACGACCTTCTAATAATAAGCCAGCGAATTATGTTCATGACTTTGCAACCTACCGCCTTGAAATTGATCACCGCTTGATATATTTTCAAATTTTGAGCATGTGTTTCCTTTCTACACATGTAATTATTTATTCATGTAGGTTTTATATCAATACCAGCAAGTTAATGTGTATTACTAACAACCAATTTTGTGTAGAATTAAATTAAGAGGGGCATTCAATTTAATTACAAGTTAAATAGTTCGTTGATTTCTGTGTATGTTTATACATATTTGGAGACATCAACCATCCCACTATATATAAAATTGAATTACCAAATTATTTTTGTCTTTTCAAGGGTACGTAATACAAAATGCGAATTTTGAGAACAATGGTCCACTAAAATTTCAATTAGAGAAATAACTTATTTCGTGACTAATACTTGGTAAATGATAATAATTCTAATAATATGGTGTACTTGATTACGTTTTATACGAAAAAAACAGCTGCGAATAAAGGTGTCGAACGCAGACTAAACGCATACTATTTTCAATGAAGATGTTCAATTTGTTTTGTTAGTCGGACGTCGGCAAACTAGTATTACACATGGAAGCACTCCGTGGAACATCAACATTAAATCTTAAGAACAATTTACGAAAGTGAAACGATGTTAAGTTCTTGGAGCGTAAACCAGCACACGTCATTTAGTGTGGATAACGCTTTTCTCCCACGTTAACTGGCGTTAACTGGCGTAAAATAGGTTTTCAGCTCATGTAAGAAACTAAGTCTTCTATCCTACATTAGAAACATATATCTTACATGAGTGTAGCCGCTAGAAGTTGCGGGTGCACCGTCGTGTGTGTGGGTTCTGTAGTTCCCATTCGTGTTACTTCAAGGTTACTATCTCTGGTCCTGCTCATGATAATTTGAGCTAACTGCCTCGGGATCTTAGATGTCGGTTTGTCGGAATAATTGTAACGTATTTATATTTAACTTAAATACATTAATTATAATTAGAGTCCACTGATTTACAAAACCACTTCATCCAGTTCATCGTATTTTATTTTCATAAATCGTCCAACAATTGTACACATATATAAAATAAGTCCAACAATATTATCACGCTGTACTATATCAAAAACGTCTTAGTATACTCAAGACCTGGACTGAACTGCCCTAACTCCAGATCCCAGTTCATCACCTACGATTCTCGCTCGTGCCGCGACGAATCATATTTTAGATGGACAACACGTGACCTTTCCCAAATCTATTTACCATATATATATTATACTGGTCACGTGCTAATAATTATTATCTGGTGTATAGATAAGCAATCTGCACACTAACAACTTCTGAAAGCCTACCATGACATATACATGTAACACGCTTACATGAGCGACCACCGCGTGTGATTTCATTCTGACCTTAGTTTCAGGATTTACGAGAGGTGCGCCACTTATATTTGAACACCGTTGAATATACGATATTTTCATTTTAACCCAATATAAATGAACTAACTCTTCTGAATCGCGTAAAAGAATGTGTCAGGTAACATATGCACTCACTGTTTGATCTGTTTGCAATATGATTCGAGACAAAATCAGCAATTTTGTAGAGGGTGTGGCTTTTGGCTTTTTGAAGGCCGAATGCTCCTTAAGAAGCACCAAGAAGGTGTTAATAGATCATAGATATACCGTTTCTGTGAAGGGTGCTTTAGGTTATGTTGCTCTAATATGTGAAATGACACAAAATATTAAAAAATGCCAAAAAGTGACGATTCTTTCAAAAATACCCATACCTCGTATCCATTGGTTATATGATAAATAGGATAAATACAATAACCAAAATGGGAATTGCATCGAAGGTAAGAATATCCTTCGAAAATATTAATCAAGTAATTTCAAAAATGGCGAATGCCAAGTTCTGAAAAACGGTCGGTGTTCATCAGTGATTTTATCAAATAATTCCAAGGGAGACAATCGTCTTTAACCCCCGTACATGCTACAACGGAACGGTAGTTTCGATGACTTTGTCCCCTGTGTTGATATAATGCTTTATCATTGAGATATTTACGCTAACACAACATATTGCTATTTGAGAAATGTCTACGAGACAATAAAAAAGTTAACATTCTCTAAGCAACGTGAGGTCCCAACCGGTTGCATGACTTGTGCAGTTGTTTGTTAAAACTAATAAAATATAACTCATATTTATTCTACGTGCAAAGGGAAAAATAAGCGCACAATACTATGCTCCTAACGTTTAAAACAGTTTTTGGGCAAAATATTTGTCACATCTTGTTCCTGATGATAATGCCTGGAACATGGTGTTTTGGTCAAGACTCGGCTTCATACCCCACCACGATCACGATATTCGATACCTTACGAACACAAATTCCAAGTATATTACACCAGAATAGTGAATGCCGAAGTCTTAAAATCCTGTATTCATAAACTTTGGAATCTTGACTATAAAGCAGCATTGATTACACGCGATCAATGTGTAAACTCGGTAACCCTCGTCCCTGGTTAAAATCCTACCCCTCGGTGAGATATCCTTATCCTACATAGAAGCTCATAATGGATTCTTCATATAGTCTCCCTCGACCGTCTTATTCAAAGCATTACTTTCTGTTTTGATGTACAAGTTCTTCTAAATCATGTCATCGAAAAATGCAAATGACATGTGTATAATTTATTGAATGCCCCTCATATCACATTAATTATTTATTCCATTTGCGATTAAAAAATTAGAAATTTCTTGCATTTAGGTTTAGAATTATTGTTTCAAACATATAATTATATATAGTAATGATGCGATGACTTTGACTTTAGATGATTACTTCAAGTATCAATACTACACGGATGACAGTGATGAAACAATTTGTGGTATAATTGAGTTTGGTACATCGGCAGACAGGTACATACGCAGTGTATCATGTAGTGAAGAAATTGCTTTTATCTGCGCTAGAAAAGGTAAATAAAGTTACTATTATTTAAAGGTGTGCATCAATCTGACTTAATTACATAATTCTCCTAAAAGTAAGTTTGACGACGTACTATACAAGTATGTTCGTCAATATGGAATTTTCACTTGTAGCTATTTTAGCTCAGTTAGTTTTAGCCTAGAGTTCCTACTGGGACAACAGTTTCAAGCATCAGATACGCCAAGAATGGTAAATCAGCTTGTAAATTACAAAAAAGAAAAGTTTTAACTTTTTTCATTTTGTTGATTGAGGAGATGTGTTTATTCAGATTGTGTGAACAGTATATCTTCATGCCATTTTATATGCACTTATTTATACAACAACAATCATTGTAATGGTTACCAATAGTTTATGCCATTGTAGTATTGTTTTTGTCTAAGATATATAATCAATCGAAAATGATGTTGCTGTATTTTGATTTTGCAAAGATAAATATCTGAAATTCTGTAATTATGTCCCCGAAGGGAGCGCATATTAAAATATAAACGTCTGTTGATCCGTATGGTAAAGTGAAGGTACTATAGAATAAATATTGTTGATGTCTAATATAAGATAAGCAGTCAAAAATCAATTTGCAGTATTTTGATTTTTTCAAATATTTATTTCTGAAAATCTGTTATCTTGCCCCGAAGGGAGGACATACTTAACTCTCAACATATGTTAGTCCGTCTGGTAAGGTAGGCCTAAATGTATTAACTTGATAACTAAGATGGTTCTTTACTGTTAACATCTCTTACATATCAACCAATATCACCTTGGTGACATAATGTCTCTGTGTGACCGCTCTAGCTCATGCATATAGTTTATTGTTTCAATATGAAACAATGTGTTTGCCATTGCAACAGAAACATTAAAAATACCATAACTTCTATCGATTTTTTTGTTTTAAGTTTTGGCAATAGCTATGTTGTACTGAGACGAACACTTGTCTGTGTACTGTTTTCGTTTAGTTATATTTTCTATTAATAATTTAGATAATCTGCCAGAGTCTCAAACATCAACTCCAACAAGTATTAGCACAGCAGTAACAACAAAGTTACCCTCTGAAGGTTTGGTTATATATTTGTAACTCACAAGAACACTCGGTTTTCAATGTGAGCTTTTGTGATCTCATTGTGTCCGCCATCAATGGTGTCAGTAATAAGCCTGTATACCTTTATTGCGTTTGACTGAGACAGTCGTAATGCGTGACCATATGTCACTCGGTTTTATCCATGCCTTGTTGGCCAGTTACCTCCGGCTTCGAGGTGAGCTTATGTACTGGATAGTATAATGAGGTACATTGTACACGAAATCTTCATAAACTTGGTCCAAATATCTGTCACGCCCATTTCATTCACTCAACAGGGCCCCATTGCGTATATCTAATCCCAAACCAACACAACCCTTACACATCCGATTCTAACATAACTGCATTCAGCCCTAATCTGAGAAAACCAACATGCCAACCCGTCATCCCCTAATCATTACTATGAAACCCAAAACTAAATCCCTTCGGACCTAACTATGCAAATTCACCCAACATAGCTCCATTGTGCCGTTCTAACCTCAAAGCTTCCCTAATCAAAAAGCACACAACCCTTAACTTAGCCAACCAAACTGATCTAAACGAAATCAGTTTGACCCATTTTAACACACGTTGAGAATCAACTACTTCATTAGACTGATTACAAATTTTTAGAGCCCATTAAATTTATTGTTGTTTTGCAATAACCGACCGTTATATGCCCAGTCATGAGGAGATTACTTTTATAAAGTATAGTGTCAACCGAAGGTATCTGTATCATTGATAAAGCTTAAAACATTTTTTATTATATTATATATGTTATCTAAATTTCATGTTTTCTAAGTTAATAAAATATTTTCTTAAGAACTGTCAGAAACAATGTGTGAGAAAGTTAGCTAATGCTTCTTTATTATCATTCATTATCTGTTTTAGAAAAAGAAATTACCAAAATATGTACATAGTCTAAACGATACTTGTATTCCATTTTGAAAAAAAATGTTTGTTTAGTGAATATACATACTAAACCTTATACTGTAATATACATGCAAATAACACAACATGCACATACTATTGTTTTTTTGGTGTATGTGCAGTGGATAAATGGTTATGTGGTGCTGGCTGGGATGTAGATACAACATCAGGAATATGTTACAAGTTTGTTGTTCGTGTGGATCAGATGGTTGTGTGGAGTCAAGCGAATAGAGTGTGTTCAGACGATGGTGGCAGTTTAGTTAGCATTGTTTCAAACAATGAACAGTCATACTTGATAGGTGAATGTTTTTTTGGTGATTTAACTTTTATTCCCGAAATAGTTACAACACATGTACACACATATCCAATAAAAACATTATGGATTGAGATATATAAACAGTGTAGAGGTATCAACATAAATATATGAGTGCATATATAGTAACTGTATTTAATAAGGGATTATTTTGGGGGGAAAATAATAGAGAAAAAATCCAGACGAAAGGGGAAAAATATACTTACAAAAAAAAAACGAAATTGAGAAAAAAAATCCATTACAAAAAGTTCCATTTTTTAATGTGCTTGTCAACTTTATTACATTTCGAAAATCCATGCAAATAACACAACATGAAAATCCTGGAATTTGTCTTGATTTACTTTATTTCGAAAATAATAAAATACTTGGTATTTCATTGATATTCTTGCAGGTAAATGTTTTTAGCTCACCTGTCACAAAGTGACAGAGTAGGCTTTTGTGATCACTCTTCGTCCGTCGTCCGTCCGTCCGTCCGTCGTCCGTCCGTCAACAATTGCCTTGTGTAGACTCTAGAGGTCACAATTTTAGCCTAATCTTTATGAAACTTGGTCACAATGATCATCTGAACAAAATCTAGGCCAAGTTTGATATTGGGTCATCCGGGGTCAAAAACTAGGTCACAAGGTCAAATCATAGAAAAACTTTGTGTAGTCACTAGAGGTCACAATTTTGACTTAATCTTTATGAAACTTGGTCACTATGATCATCTCAACAAAATCTAGGTCAAGTTTGATATTGGATTGTCCGGGTTCAAAAACTAGGTCATAAGGTCAAATCATAGAAAAACCTTGTTTAGTCTCTAGAGGTCACAGTTTAAGCATGTAACTTTAAGAAACTTGGTCACAATGATCATCACAACAAAATCTAGGTCAATTTCGATATTGGGTCATCCGGGGTCAAAAACTAGGTCACAAGGTCAAATCATAGAAAAATATTGTGCAGTCACTGGAGGTCACAATTTTGGTCTTATCTTTATGAAACTCGGTCTCAAAGATTATCTCAACAAAATCTAGGCCAATTTAAATATTGGGTCATCGGGGGTCAAAAACTAGGTCACAAGTTCAAATAATAGAAAAACTTTGTGTATTCACTAGAGGTCACAGTTTTTGGCCTGATCTTTACGAAACTTGGTCACAATGATCATATCTCAACAAAATCTAGGTCAAATTCGATATTGGTTTATCTGGGGTCAAAAACTAGGTCATTAGGTCAATTCAAATGAAAACCTTGTGTAGTCACTAGAGGTTACAATATTGGCCTAATCTGTATGAAACTTGGTCACAATGATCATCTCACCAAAATCTAGGTCAAGTTCGACAGGTGAGCGACCTAGGGCCAAAGAGCCCTCTTGTTTTAAAGGTATATCTTTATTTTTGTGTTATATTGCTTCATAATGATCTAAAAGCTTTTTTTCGTCCGTTCACTATTAATCTGCTACAAACTGTACCTTACCACAGTTTCTAGCTATTCAAATATATGATATGTTAAGTACACCGGAGCGGTACTTTCAGTTTAACTCATGTCAGCTTTTTTACAGACGTGCATACTTATTCAAAGCTTGTTTGTCGTGTGACCTCAGTAAGGCGTTCTACTAAATCTGAACGCCACACGATCGTATGTCTAACTACTTCTAATAGTCAAATGTATGAATATGTTTAGGTCGGTTACAAGGATTGTTAGCTCACATGAGTTCTTCCACTGGTATATGGATAGGATCAACGGATTCCTCAGTTGAACAACAATGGCATTGGGATAATGGTGATCCATTTGCATACTTGAACTGGGCTCCAGGTACGCTCAATTGTTTAATTTTTAAAACACAAACAAATATCAATAAAGCACTTTGATTATACTTCGAACTATGTTAAACCTAGACGTTTTCAACAGCAATGGGGGATGTAAGCCTGTGCATCTTGGACGATATACAATGAAGTTTGGAATGGGGTTTACTGGTGAAACAATTTTTGACCTCCGTCGAAATTGCTGGTCGGTGATTGGGACATTTACAACAACTTCGGCATAATTGTTTACCATCATGAGCTGGTGTATATTGTGAAACATTCATGTTCTTAATTAATTGATAGTATTTACTGATTCCAAGTATCTATTATTTCAGGACAGCCAGATAATGCTAATGATGAAGATCATTGTGCCGAGATTCTAACGGATCAAACTGATACGTTCGGTCTATGGAGTGACGCACCTTGTAATCTTCTTAAAGGATATATTTGCAAGAAAAAAAGTACGATAAGGTGTATTTATCGTGAATTATAAATCTGATACCGATATAGTGGCATTAAATGGACAACTTGTTGTATTCAAATATTTAATATTTATATGTCTCTTTGTGTTTTTCGTGTTTTTTTGAGAATTTGTGTCTGACATTTCGTAATCAATTAAAGCAAATTATTTTGATGAGTAAATGGCGATATAAGTTACATGTATGATGTTGACGAGTTTTGTTACAAAGTACATTTAGATGGTATTTACAAATTAAAAGTTATATCTTAGGGTGGCACGGTGGTCGAGTGGATAGCGCTCTTGAATACTGACCTGTGTAAATCTCGACCGGGGCACACGGTCAATTGTGAAACGCTTCCCACTGTTTCCGACCCAACTAGACATGGTTGGAGACCCAGGGGTAGTCTCTTATGTATCGGTGCTATACGCCGGGCACGTTAAAAAACCAACGAGTCTTTTTGGAACGAGCTACGGTACGACACCCGGATTCCTTGTATTACAACTCTTTCTCTCCTTTTTGCTGTCCCTTCAGCAAAAACACAGGACCCCATTAGAAATAAGTGCTTGCACTTTTATGGTTTATACTTGACCGAAATGCCTAAATAATTACATCTGAACTTGAAAATATCCAACTTACTATATGAACATTGTGAATTTTGTGTTTAAGGCTACACAGAGGGAACCACCACAGCGACTCCGAAACCCTTTATAGAGTGTAAGTACCTACTAGTAAAACATTAAGTCATAAGTAAATATCTAGTCCGGTATTGTTAACGTATATCTAAACTATAAACTGCACAAAGTCAGCTTCTTTTTAGGGCCTATATTATATTTATTCCTATATACATGTATGTTATTAACAATAAACATAAACTTCAAATAAATGCACTTTTCTATCTGTAGAATTTAGTTTAAACAAGAGCAAAAATGTCGCAAAATACGCCCGTCTGAGGCATGGTATATAAAATAATGAAATGTAGCCAATATATAATTGTCATGAGCATTGTCACCAAGTTTAAATATAATAAGAATAATAAAAACTTTATTTAAAGAGGCAACACAGTTGGGTATACCCAGTCTTCCCTGTGAGCCTCATTAAGATGTTCAGATGAAAACTGTGTGAATACTAAATACTAATTTCACCTTTGTTTTTGGTAATCCAACGGCCATAATCCAAGAAGGCCTAGATCGATTTGGTTCATAATCGGACTTGGTCTATATGTTATGCCTGTTAACATTGACACCCATTTTGAACATGGTCCGATTAAAGCTGTTTGAATTAGAATACATACAACTCTCAGTCAACAACATAGTAGGACTAAAACTTCCCCAGCCAAATCCCATTTTACCATGGGTTACCTAGTTATGAAAGGTAAGGAACGAGAATTGGCGACAATATCATGTGTGTCTCACATCACTTGCCGTATTTTAACACACCTGTCACTTTGACAGAGTTGAGCTTTTGTGATCAGTCTTCATCATTCGTCCGTTGTTCGTCGTCTGTCCGTCGTCCGTATTTACATCCGTTAACGTAATATGACCTAATGCACAGCATATGTAGCGGACTATGTCAGTTGTCCTACATTATTTGTAACATGCTCATCTAGTACTGGATTTTTTGGTGATGCATAACTTCACAAAAAATTGTTTGGTTACGAAGTTACGAATCTGGAGCAAGCCGTTTCCAAAAGGCGCTACCGAGCGCTTTCCTACGTCTATGCAACCTATCGAAGCGGTTCGTTGCACAAGAAAGCGCGCGATAGCGGTTTGATACGAAATATTGGGTACAAAGTAACGAAAGACGATACAAACCTGCTATCGTTTGTCAGTCCGAATGAACACGAATAATACACGTTTTTCAATTTGTTTTATTCTAGGTCTACTTAATTCAGGGGTAACTAATTTAAAAATGAATAATTAGATATAAACACAGATAACAACTGATTTCTAGGCCTTATTTGATATTTTTTCTTTTTTAATGGGTTGCATGAGCATACCAGATAGTACTTTTGTTCAAAAGAAAAGGCTATTTTCATTTCAATTAATCATATTACGATTAAATATGAAACATCTTTAATCTTAATCACCTTTTTTCGTTAAATAAACCCTGCAAATCGTCACAACATAAAAGAGATTTAGACGGAAAATTACGGGTTTTATTGTATCCAATAACGACAACAACAACATGTAACTAGTTTTCGCGACCTTCATCCCGCGAATATTTTTTGACGATTTTGGAGGGATTTTTTAATGACATCTCGGCGAGGAATTACGAAAATGCATTTGTTTTACTTTCTTTACAATAACCTACAACTACGATGTGGATTATCACCGTCCGGTCTAGATACGTAAATACCCGAAACGGACTTTAATTAATTGTATTGCAAACTTTGCGATGGGAAATAACCGAAACTTGTGTCTTTTTCATTAGATTTTCTTAAGATTGGTTGATATTTCGCGCATATAAACGATTTCCGCTCGACTTAATTCGTTATCTCAGAGTAATCATGTGTCTCATAACAGTTTGTAGCATCGTTTATGGACTGAAAATGTTAAAATTTCCTTCCGAAGTGGGCAAAAAAATGGCTGCCTTTTTTGTGTCCAAACATTTAGGAAATAGCCCTCCCCATATAAAAAGATTGGTTGCATAGCAACCACGGAAGACTGATAATTATTATCTTTTCTTTTCTAGACAGGGGCCTACGCTAGTTTTTGGAATATTTTTAAACATCATTAAAAAATAAAAGAAAATTTATGAGCTGCCGAATATCGCATTTTAATTTTTTTTGTTATTCTATTAGCCGCCATTTTCTAGTATCTTTGCTTCAGTGCGGGATTTTAACACAAATTTTTAGATCCATTAGTGAATTCAAACTCTGACCAAACCACGTGCACACGTGTTATCGTAAAGCGGAACGACATCCGCAGGCCTTGCGGCCTGCGTATTGACCGCTATTAGTATCTTTGTTAGGTAGATGACAGTGGTTGTTAGCTACGCGACAGTCTGTAAAACTTTAGATTGTATGTTTGAATACTGTATCAGAATTCGGGTAATGAACACACGTGTGCTTTTCAACAGAAGCTAAAATTCAACATTATTTAGTTATTTTCATCTTCGAAGTAAAACAACCATTCCAATTGAAGCGGCTGAATGCCTAATCATAAGGCTCAAGTCCCTAAAGATCAGAACCATATTACTCTTTATATATACATGTTTTTATATTACAAAGTTCAGTTGTGTCTGTGTATTTTATCTAGATACAGACCACATTGAATTCTACCAAGCGTCTGAAGGTGCTAGCGCCAACTTTCAAACTCATGATCTGTTTGAACTTGGTGTAAGGCTTCAAAATACATTTGTGTTTGAAGTTAAAACAGAAAGAGATGCATTCGTCCTCCTGCAAAACAAACGAGATACATTTGATTGGTTAGCTTATTTGGTCATAATTGGAGGTTGGGGAAACACTCGAAACATAATAGAAGAAATTAATGCGGGCAGTGGGGATATGGTGAATAATTACAACGATCATCTGCTAACTTCTAGATCTTTCAAGTACGTTTTAGGCTTCATCACATTCGTAGACATTTATAAACGTTGTGAGCTTTACCTTTATCACCACTCAGTGTCTATATATAGTCTACATTTCAATACGGTTTGATATTTAGAAATTATCATCGTGTCAAACATTTTGGTTAACTTCAGTCTACGAGGGTCGGTCAAATTGGAATGCAAGTGATACTATATCTTTCTTGTATCAATGAATTTTTAAAAATAGAAACATGTACATGTATATCAAAGAGTATTGTATTATAATCCTCCCAGGATAATGTGATATTTACAAACATTAATCGGTTTGGTCAACTGTGGCAAAATTGGTTTTACAAGTCACATTAATAAACAGATAAGGTCAGTAGTGTACTTAAAACATCACTGGTAATCGTAGACATAATTGTAATCCACCTTTGTGGAATATACCCAGTTTTCCCGCCTATCACGTTGTCCTGGGCGCACTATAGCTTTAAATTGATACCTCACATTTAAAAACCCGTTCAGCGTAGCTGTAACACTACGCCAAATAACACTGTCTACTCGTGTATAATAATGATTCGGAAAATGTACTTTTTCATATCAAATTCGGTCCATTTAAGAATCGTATTTTTCTTAATGCAGGCGCAAGTTCAATATTTAAAATAACTTGTAATGTCATGTATGTCTTATACGTCAACTATTTGATAGTTTAAGAAATTTGAAAGTGGTGTGATTTTATTGGGCATCCAAATACCGCAACATACTAGAAGAGGGTTGAAAAAATCCAATATTTTTTGGAAACTGGTGGAGTATTTACAGTAAGCAAGCTTAATGTGTTGACACATCATTATGAGCTATTCATACAATTATCAAGCATAATTACAAAAATTAGGACGATAAGTATAGTTTGGGTACCCCTATTTGCATTGAGACGCCAGTACATATGCCCTTGCAAACTGTCCAAAAATAGTTAAAACCAGTTTCCAGATAAAAAAAAGTCGACCATTTGCAAATGTAATGCCCACAAACACAAGTTCATTTTGTCACCCATGCGACAGATCCATAAACAAATATGGGCCAGCAAAGACAGAACAAAAGTATGCATTGCAAAACGCACCAGTAGAAATGAACACCTTTTCCCATATAAACCATATTTCTAGCCTTATATTTGATGAATAAAATGGACAATGGGGAAATGCCAAGCTTAACAAAGGTAAATTCAGAAATTGAAGAAATGCTCCCGACAATTGCTGCCAAGCCAAATATTTGAAGGATGGCATGCTATTGCAGAGCAATGGGCCTCCACCTGCAGAAGCCATTAACGCGTCTTTCTGAGAAGCGTGTAGCTTCTTGAGCTTTCCGACCATCCTTATTTGTCAAGCAGTGTCCCTTGTGATCTTTATTTGTTTCAAACGACTCTCAAATTGCATTGTCGGAAAATATATCAGGTACGGTAAGATCGTCCAGTATTTGCACAGTGTACCTAGGAATGATAACAAAATCGCATTTTAAAATAGGAATAACTGAATGAAACTTCGCATATATATCGGAGATGAATACTGCAATGGGATCAAAGGCTTGTTTCATTAGAATCTATAATTTATGGGCTTAGTTGCATTCCAATTTGAACAACCCTCGTATGCCAGACGTTCATCATGTGAGTCAAATAGCATTGTTAGTTATTAAAACATTAATGGAGCATGTGCATAGTTGTCACTTATTATCGTGTGTAGGATACTCAATGTCATATTAATGTGGTTCGCATTTTAAAATGGGGCTAGACAAGCTAATCAAGTTGTCCTTTACTACTTTGACACATACATGTTTTAGTATATGACATAAACATTATGATTGATTCATTGATTGGGGTAAGTTTTGATTTGTGTTTACTTCAGACCATTTTGGATCACCTGGAACGACACAACTATAAGTGTTGGTAATTCTAAGAATGTTGGCTCATCTGTTTTTTTAACGTACACAACTAAAGAATACGATATAAATTACGTTTCCGTTGGAACTGCTCAATACACAGATGCATACTGGAAAATACCTAAAGGTTTGTGTCGAGCTAGCTAAATAGTTTATTTCATTTTGATTTGGTTTGATTTAACGTTTGTATAGTACACTACGCCGAAGTTCTAATTGGCCAACCTATAAAAGCTGATACTATGTGATATATTCAACCAATACATATAAAGTTGAGTTATGTTTTTATTTCACATGTTAAGCTATCGATTAACTGAAATAAACACGTGTTTTTGTGCAAAATCATCCATGCGGAACGGTTAGTGTGAAATGGCTTTTGTGCACGTGGTGCTCGTGCATGGGATGAAAAATGTTTGTATTTGGTCGGAATGTATCCTCTGTGGATTGCCTTTTATGAAAAACATCAAACTTTGAGAGATTGAAAAATGTGGAACTCGCCAAAGCCCTCCGAATGATGAGTACCGCCACCCAAAACAGCGAAGTGCACCACACGCCTTTTTAAAAAATTGCAAACTCTTTATTTTCGGTACTGTGGGAAACAGGTTTTCATATCGATGTAAGTAGACATCATTGGGTTTTGGATTATTTGTTTTCTTCTGCAAACACTTTTCTAAAATACATTAAAAAACACATGGTCAAACAGAAATTTATTGAAGTGCATACATACATCTGACGGCTTGAGCGCGTTTCCGTTGCTCATTCTCGCGAGGTTTTAAGTTTTTCATAATGAGAGATCCACAGAGGATGTGTTCCAACAAAATACGGACATATTCCATACCTTTCACACGCACCACGTGCATAAAACCAATTTCGAACTAACCGTTCCGCATGGATGATTTTGTACCTTTGCAAGTGTTTTATTTCTGTAAATCGATAGATTAATGTGTGGAATAAAACAAACATAACGCAACTTCATATGTATTGATCGAATATATCAAATAGTATCCAATTTTATAGGATGGCCAATTAAAAATTCGGCGTAGTGTACACTTTAACCACTTTGTAAGACTAGTGTTGTGTTGCTTTGCATGTGTTTTGCACAAATGTCCCCTCTGATTATTATGATGTATTAACACTGTTTAACGCCGATGACTTGGTGACCTAAAGTTCAGTGACCGACAACATAAATATCCATTATACAATCCCCAAGCGTACATAGCATGATTATCTATTTAACTATTCTAGCTGACAAATACTATGGCTGTGACGGCAAGGGTTGGATGAAATATGGTGCTTTATGTTTCCTTGTTGTTGAGAAACAAGAAACCTGGGACGATGCCAACACGTACTGTAATCAGGAAGGAGGTGACCTAGCCAGTATCGCTAATCAAAACGAACAAAATTTCATTTTTAGTCAACTACCTGTAGGTAAGATACTTGCTAGTATGTGTTACAGTTACGGCCACATTATTTTACGTTATGTTACGGAATTTTGTTGTCCTTATTGCAGAATATTATTCATAATATCATATGCTGTTCATGTTTTAATAACATGTGTCAGTTTGTCCCTCTACCAGTCTGTCAGCACACAGTAACTTCCAGTTCAAAACATAGGTGGTGATGGATCTCGAATAATCATAGTTTGTGTTATTGGTGAATGAAACAGTCGCTGTAAGTAACTACTAAGCAATGCATCAGCCAACTAGGAACGACATGTAGAAGGACATTTTGAATTATACTCAAAAGAAAAGAAAGTATCTATCCGTAATGTGTATATATATTGATAGTCTCGTTAATAAAATAACCTAGTACAAGCGTTGAGAATTTTAAACTGTCCAGGGTCTTCAAGAATTGCCGAAAACGTCTGACGCAGCTAAAAGCGGTTTGGGTCAAAATTAAACTCTGGCCACTTCTAAATGATCTCTTTTGAATTAATATACGAGCTTTTTGCTGCGATCTTGGTCAAATGTTTACATAAACTGTTAATTTTTAGGTGTATTAGTGAGCGAGACCTATTATAAGTTTAGTGCAGTGCAATCTAAAATTGCGTCAATGGAATTTTCAAACCTTACCTAAAGTGTGGATATTTTTTATCTTTGTTGAGAATATAAGACACCTCCCTTTACTGATTAACTAATCAATGAATCCTAACTAGTTGAGATCCTCTGTCTAATCATAGTTTCTCATAGAGATAGTTTGTATGTTATTCTCACCATTTTCAATGCCGTTATTATACATTGTATAGACAGATACTGTTTTAACATACATCCCAATGACACGGAATGCACTATGTGGGCAGAAAGAGGTGAATGTAAGGTAAACCCTGTATGGATGTCTACTCACTGCCATCATGCTTGTGGTCTATGTAGGACAAACTGTAGAGATACGTGAGTATAAGCTTTCAATATATTGTTTGAAATTACTTAATTGTCTTGTTAGAAATTGCGAAATAGTATTAGGATTTTTTATTCAAAAATGATATTTTATTTTGTGCGTAAGCACTGAGCTATCGCCGCTATATGTAATTTTAACACCATGTTTGTGGCTATAACTGAACTTATTATATATTATGGATACCATGGTTTCATTAACATAGGAATGTTTTATAATATAACTTGAATGCCAATTACATTTTGCAAGGTGGGAAAGTCCAGAAAAATGTATGGAATGGGCAGAAAGTGGTGAATGTAGGATAAACCCTTCATGGATGCTAGATCATTGTGCAATGTCTTGTGGTGTGTGTACAGGAGGTATGTATTTATATACCGTATTGTTTAACCTAGTGATTTCATCCGCTTCTTGAATATGGGAATGACAAATGTAATGCACACTCTGGCAGTGTATATGGACTCATTGATTTTTGTAAACATTTGTTTTAACGGTATGATGCCAACAACCCCTTACTGTGTAAAGGGATACTCTCTGTCGAAAGCTCTTGTTTAATCGATAATAGGTCTACAGTGCAAATCAATAGCATAAATGTGTGTTTATGTGCTACATGTAGTGCAACTGAAACATAATGATGTATATAATAATTATGTAGATTCTACCACCGATCATAAGTGTTATTGGCAGAATTAACAAAATTATAGTTGTACAAATTATTGAGCATAATCATGATATAGTTTTTAATCTTACTTGTAGCTCCTACGCGTGGGTATTGGATAGGCCTTCATAGTTTTGGCTATGAACAAAGTTACGCATGGGTAGACACTTCACAAGTCAAATATACTGACTGGGCCAGCCATCATCCTCAAGCATTCAGAGAGAAAAGTGGTAGCTGCGTTGGAATGTTCGTTGAGGTGACGTGAACGAACTTTCTCTATAATTCATATGATATCCACACATATAGCTGGCCGCCGCCTTGAATATTTACAAAACTGGATAATATCAGCTCTACCCGGTCGACTGGGCGCTTGTTATCAATGTAGTCTGAAACAATTCTGCACAATATCGAACACAAATCGACGACGGAAATATATGAGCCAGTCTCCAGGAAAACCTGCTATATTGACAATATGTAATTATTACATGTAACAAGGTTTTAAAAAGCTTTGAAATAAGCAAAAATGATGTATCTATAGATTCAATTTTAAGTCATTTATCCATATATAACTATATCTTAGCTTTAAAATGACGAATTATGTCGAAATCACTTACTTTATTGCTATGGTGACCAATTTCAGAAAAGTACTCTGATTGAGAAAAACGAGGAGTTAATTGTTTAAAACAGTAGTAGCGTTTCTCTAAATGTGAACATTTACAATTTGGATGTATATTTTAAAACTTAAAACATCATTCTGAAACTTGATACCATTTTGACCAGTTTACGTCAAGAATGGATCAAATGCAGTATTTATAAAGTACTTGTTACAACGACGTCGAATAACGTTTGAATGACGCTTGCGAGGTCACGCAAAAAGGGTCTGAATAGGGCCTCAACTAATCAGCTGTAACTTCCTTAAAAATCATGACATTAACAAAATTTCTTTTGCATTTTGTTTCATTAAGATTACTCTTTTAGATAATAAAAAATCTCAATATCAAATGTTTTGTCAAAATAGCAGGTTTTCCTGGAGACTGGCTCATATATATAATCGAATAACGCTGAATGGAATACATTTATGCACAATTTCTGTAGTATGATTGATTGTTTTAAATACAATTGTACAATACTACCCACCTAACCATACATAGTTTACAGACATACTCGTCACATATAACAGTTATAATTTTCTTGTTGATGCTAAAATAAAAAGAAGAATAAAACTCATAATGGACACTCGGGACATCTGAAAGACAGTTTGAAACATTGCATGAAGACACCAAACATAATAAGCTGTGATTTGATGGTTAAAAACATACCCCTGAATAACTTGATTATCTTATTAAGTTGATTAATGTTAGTATATTATTCACTTCCAGAATGGTAATTGGAACGATGGGCTATGTACAGATTTACTTTCAGGATTTATATGCAAGAAACCACTGTCCATCGTACCTTTAGTGACAACATTATCCCCACATGAAGTGGGATGTTCTATGGTAAGAGCATGTCTGCACTCGTTATTCATAAAACAAATATTTGACATTACAATCAACATTCAATTCATTTCAAGCTAACTAAGACTTAATTGGACTTGATGAAATAAGAAAAATGTTCACTTAAGAAAATTGTCCAAATGATCCGAAATGTTTGGTGTGTCTGATTTTTGTACATGTATATAAGGTAATTGGCGGCAATTTTATTAGTGGTTTCGATATTAGTACATTTTATTTCTTTCCAGGAAAATTCATATGGGTATGGTGCATACTGTTATATATACCAAACAGATAAAAAGTCATGGAATGGGGCACAAGTTAAATGTCAGGAGTTAGGAGGTGCACTTGCATATATTGGTAATCGGTGTGTACAACGTTATTATAATATAATTATTGTATTGTTGTTATACCCCACAAAACGAATTTTATGGTCAAATGTATATAGGAGTGAGCTTGTCCGTCCATCAGTCACTTGAAATATTTGATGATATCTTAATTTCAAGTTACCTATGATGTATACCTGTCAAATTGATTAAACACCAAAAAGTATTCTCAATGGCATCGTAGTCTACCGACTCCAAATATTCGCACTTTTCCATGTACATATACTTATTAATAGTTTACACTAATCTATCTCATATTGTCTAAATTTAATAATCTACATATAGGAGTAATGTATTTTAAAATAAGACCATTCAAATTTTGCCATTGTCGTTTATGTTTTTGTAATATCACCCCCCCCCCCCCCAAATCACAAGGTCCAGTGGCCGAGGAGCAGACCTCGGAAAAATACTCAATTAGTATATTGGTAGATCATGAACTAACACGTAACAATATATTGCTTTTACAGTTACACTCAAGCATTTTTATCGAGTGAAATGTCACTGTTTAGTGCAGATTTCTGGATTGGGTTAAAGATGCAGAATTCGAATTATTCATGGGCAGGACAACGGGACCCATCTTTCAAAGATGCTTATTTTAGTGAAGGATATAAAGGTATGCATAAACAATGTGTGGCAATGATGTTGGTATTTGTAAAAAAATTACATAAACACTGCACTCTTTGGAGTGTTTAAATCTTATTTCAACAACATTGCAAATATGTTTCATTTCCCTTTACACAAATGTACATGTTAAATATTCAATTATAATTGTTTAAAAATACTAACTTATCCCGCTAAATTATGAACTATGTTTAGTACATTCTCAATTTTTCATCAGTTGGTCTTGGTGAAAAATACAGTTCTTTCCTATTAATACCTTTGGAATGATCAATATATTCCTTTACCTGTCGTTTGTGAATTGAGCTTTGTGCACACTTTATAACAACTATACCGTTTGATTGCAAGTTAAAGAAATACGATTCTATTCAACATGAATATACATATGTGAGCTGTTTGAATATAAACGCATGTGGGCTATACATCCCTTGTAGTAATGATTTGTACCCAAATTGTGAACTGTATTGTAAAGATGTAGGTGTAAGCTTTCAATTGACATCTCACATTTAAATACGTTCAATCTAGATGCGACAATAGGCCAAGTAAAACTGACAACTCGTGAACTCTAATGCTAAACTTCTTGGGAAAATTGCAGTTTTCTCTGACCAAGTATGATCCTATTTAAGAATCTTTGTATTTTTGATATGGTGGCAAATGCAACCTTTAATTATATATGAACTATGGAGATAATGAAATGGCTTATTGGTGAATTACTTGATAGTAAAAGAAATTCAAATCTTTCTTTTGGAAATGCTCATCATGCTTACCACCAATACACTGCAAAATCATTAGAAACTATTGAAAAAGTAAACTTAAAGCTGGGTACTGATGCGATATTTGCAATAAGGCAAGTACCTCAATATGGTGGCATATCGTTAGGTGCAATTCATACACAAAAATGAGGCTCATAAGCGAATACCCCTTCTGCTTATATATGACTATTCATATGTATACACAATAAAGTCATATAAGAAAGTGACGTCAGAAAAGAAACGTATTATCAAATACCACGATTAACGGTGATACCTTTGTGTTTTGTATTCCCCTAAATTGAAAGATGGTGCTGCCATTGTCTATATCTATATTTGTATTGACGATATTTGTATTCTATTCAGATGAAAATGTTGATGGATGTTTTGCGATGTCATGGAAACGACCAGTGGGTTTATGGAACCTGTATAGCTGTATTACAAATTTGCCCTTCATCTGCCAGGTTCCTCGAGATGGATTCACAACAAGTACGACCACCACACTACTTCCATCACCCTTACCTCCTTGCACTGAAGGCTGGTCAGAACATTCTAATTTTTGTTATAAGGTAGGTTTCTTAATGAGGAAGATAAGATATTATATCTCTAGACACACTCCTTTGTAGCTAAATTAAAACTCCCCACACAACGAATACATGCTCAAGAAAGTAATATGGACAATACTGTTGAAGAGGATGTGTACATTACATGGCTTGTACGCAAGTGCAGAAAGACATGAAAAGCAAATATAGCGGCAAGCTACACACGAGACAAAGAGAAATCAAAGGTTAAAGTATATGCAGTGATCTACAACATATTGGTTGCCTGTACAACGCTATACGAGTCACAACCAATGGCATACGAGGGCCATTCAATATATTCGTAGACCATCGTTCTCATTTGATTATTATTGCGTTTTAACAATAATTCCTAATATCAATACGTACAAATAATTATTACCTAAAGTCAATACAAATTTATCTTCAATAGTGCATACCAGTAGCATGCCATCAGCCATTGTATTACTATGGTAACGCCCTACCACCCCCGACCGACGTAACGTACCTTTTTCTTTTGTTCAACTAGTTATAAATTCCGATTAAGTTAATTTACATTCCAATATTACTGCCAGATTATTACAAAATAGTATACTGACATTTCATGAAGGTTTTTGGACGCTGGAGTGTCAATTTACAAGTGTTTTATCAAGGCCAGTCACATTGTCAATAACGTATAAATGTCTATAACTTGACTCAATGAGACTATAAACGTTGTGCACGGGGTTTGGAAAAAACATAGCACACACCTAAGAGCTGCTACAGAGAGTGAACGGAGAACATACAGCGTGCAGTGGTATTGTGTTTAAGTGGTAAAAGCAAATTTCTGAAAATGATACAGAGATGGGCAGATAGGCAAACGTTGGGACGTTTCACGCAACGTCGGTCAAAATGTGCGAGGTGTTTCATGTTAACATACTGCCATTATATCTAGCCTTAATCCTTATAGTCCATGAGCCACCAATAGAAGACCCCCCCCCTAGGGAATTTTGGTCACTATATTTTTCTGAAAGCATATGGTCCCTGGAGTATTTTCCTGAAGTCTGCACTTTGGCCATTGGGGCGTTAAGATTTTTTGGGGTAAAACGTCAAAAAATATAAACGAAAAGTACAAATTTTTGGAATCGGTTAACTACAATCTTATTTATAATGTTATTTTAAAATAAATCTCTGTAACAGGTAGATATTAACCTGTCCTATCTAGACTAAAAAAATCAGAGTGCTGCTATTGTGCAAAATGGCTTTTTTTGGGGTAAAACGCTAAAAATTATAAGAGAAAAGTGCGAATTTTTGGAATCTGTGGACTGCATTGGCATTTATTTATATTTTTTATAAAAAATACTCTAATTGAAAGATATTATAGTGCAGTTTCATACTGCAAAAAATTAAAGCGATGTTATTACGCAAAGTGTGATATTTTTGGGGTAAAACATCAAAAACAATAAACCGAAAAGTGTGAATATTAGGAATCTGTAGATTACAATAAAATCATTCCTATGATAATTTTTTTGTAACTAAATAATAGTAATGTGATAAATTTGTAGTAACATGCAGTTTAAGATTTCAAATATATATTGCCAGATGAGATACTTTGGGGGAAAATTACAAAAATAATAAATGGAAAGTGTGATTTTTGGGAATTGGTGTCCTAGTTGTAACTTACGACCATCGGGTACGGACATTCCTAGTCCTAATGGGTATTCAAAATTACATTCTAACCATATATAGGCAGTTCTGGTACTGTTGGGTAAATTATTATTAATCCACTAAGTACATCCATACCTAGTCCTAATTGGTACATACGAATAACCATTACATGCAATGTTGGTTCTATTTAGCACTAAACAACCCTATACAGACATCAGTTGTCCTATCGGGTATTAACTACCACCATGCACAGACAGTCCTAGTCTAATTTGATAGCATAGCCAATACCATTCCTAGTTCTATTTGATATTCAAAACCACCATACTTATACAGATATTACTGGTCAGGCTGGGTACCCATAACCACTGGTAGGTACATTCATTCCTCGTCTCAATGGGTAGTCACACTTACCATGTTCTAATTGGGTACTCGTAACTTCTTATTGAAGTACATACATGCCCAGTCATAGTGGTGACTTACATATCCATATACAGACATTCCTGGTCCTATTTGGTACTCTAAACCACCATGTACAGGCATTATAGGTGCAATTGGGTACTCATTTCCACCATGTACATATATTGCTGGTCGTAAAGAATACTCATAACCATTAGGTTCAGACATTCTCGTTGGATACGGCCGATCATCAATTGACAACTCAGGCGCGCCATGTGGCTACATGCTTGGCCTTATTGACCACTCATAACATATGTACTACTCGAAACCTTCATGTACAAAATCAGTTGTCCGATTGGGAACTACCAACTACTAGGTGCGACCATTTGTTGTCATATTGGGTAATCACTACCCCGTGTACAGACTGTGATGTTCTTATTTGATACTCATACATACATTCCTAGTCATAGTGAGTACCCAACTACCATGTACATGCATGCCTGGTCCTATTGAATACACAAAACCACAATGTACAGACATTTGTGACTGGGTTGGGCACTAACAACCACTAGGTGCAGTCATATGTTGTTCTATTTGGTCACTGCTACCACCATCTACAGGCAGTCCTGGCCCTATCAGGGATACATAACCACTAGATGCATACATTCATAGTCCTAGTTGGTACTCAAAACCACTATGTTCATGCATAAGTGGTATAATCGAGTCCTCACAGCCACTATACTCAGCCATTATTGGTCCCTGTGGGTACTGACTACCATGCATATACATACATTCCTGGTCGTATAGGGTGCCAATAACCATGATTAACAGACATTCCTGTTTAGGATAGATACTGAACATCATCATGTTAAGACATCTCTCAATCACTAGTTACATACATTATTGGTCTTATTGAGTACAGACAACTATTGGGATCACCCATTCCTTGTCCTATTGACACCATGTAGAGACATTCCTGGTCTTTAAAATTCAGCAGTGAGCATGCCTAACCCTCAGCTGTGACCATTTTTTTCATCAAATTGGGTAATCACTAACCCCATGTACATGAAGCATGGTCTAATTAGATACTCATATCGACTAGGTACATACATTTCAAGTCCTAGTGGGTACCCACAACTATCATGTCCCATGCATTCCTTGTCCTATTGGATACTCCAAACCACAATGTACAGACGATTGCAGACGGATTATGTACTAACAACCACAAGGAGTGGTCATTTTTTGTCTGATTGGGTCATGATTACCACGATGTACAGACAGTCCTGACTTTATTAGGTACTCATAACCACTGGATACATACATTCCTAGACTAAGTGGGTACCCATAACCACCATGTACATGCATAAGAAGTGTGATAAAGTACTTGCAGCTACAATACACAACCATTATAGGTCCTATTGGGTACCCACTACCATCATTTACTAGTACATGTACATACATTCATGGTATCATTTGGTATGCATAGCCACTATTCCGGATCCTGCTATGTACATACATTACTGGTCTTGTTGGGTACAGACAACCATTAGGAGCACCCATTCCTCGTCCTATTGACGACTTAGTGCCTAAGTAGAACATTCCTGGTCTGGTTAGGCAATCATAAACACTGGGTAAATGAGTCCTAGTCCATGTATGTATTCACGACCACCTTGCACATAAACTCCTAGTCGTATTAGGTACTCATAACCATTAGGTACATCCATCCTAGTCCTAATGGGTACCCACAACCACCGTGTTCATGCATACTTGGTTGTATTTGGTACTCATAACCACTAGTTGCATCAATTAGAGGGTACCCAATACCACTAGGTACAGGTATTTATGGTGCTGTAGGGTACTGACACACACCATGAGCAGACAGTACTACTGGATACACACATCCATGGTCTTATAGGATGTGCACTATCATGTGGTATCTCGTTTATTGCACTATGTGTACTGGTAACTACAAGGTCGAGAGATTCCTGGTCCTCTTGGATACTCACAACCACCCAGAACAGCCATTCCTGACACAACCATGATGCACAGCCATTGTGTCACAAGGAATAGCTGTACAATAACATTTGGAAAAAAATGAATGTATATTTACCCCACCCACTTTTGTAAAATACACGTTAGTATAACTTAACACAATCCATACAAATGTTACTGATGCCAACTATAACATACATTGCAAACAAAGTGAAAAATGGAAATAGATTTCAAAATCATATTGTGAGTACTTGTAAATAAGTAGAACGGCTGTTTTCAATACTTTAGTCATTTTGGCGGCCATTTTGATGGCCATTTTGATGGCCATTTTCCATAATAGACCCACCTTTTGTGCATTTAAATGTTAAAATACATTTTGGGAATATGCCTTTATTGGTATTCACAATTGCAATTAAAATACAGTAAGGCACAATGTGTTATAGCATTATCAGTTAAGTGAATACATCGTTACAATTTGTACACCATTTAAAAGCAGGGGAGATAATCTTATTTTTGCTTTTCCTGCTGAACGCCCCAATGTCTGAAGTGCAGACTTTGGGAAAAGTATTGGTAGGTCAAAGCCTTTCATAATTACCAAAAAAAAAAGATCAATGACACTGTATTCTGCCATTAAAGTGTACCGATTCTCAAAATTTGCACTTTTTCATGTATTTTTTAATGTTTTACCCAAAAAATATCCCATTTGCATTATAACACGGGACTGAAATTTTGCAGACTTAAACTATGAATTAATATCAACCCATGAAAGTGTTAAATTACAAAATAACTTACTAAATGTGATAGTAATAAACCAATTCCAGAAATTAACACTTTCGTTCATATTTTTAACGTTTTACCCCAAAAAATCTTAACGCCCCAATGTCTGAAGTGCAGACTTTGGGAAAAGTATTGGTAGGTCAAAGCCTTACATAATTACCAAAAAAAAAGATCAATGACATTGTATTCTGCCATAAAAGTGTACCGATTCTCAAAATTTGCACTTTTTTATGTATTTTTTAATGTTTTACCCCAAAAATATCCCATTTTGCATAATTACACGGGACTAGAATTTTGCAGACTTAAACTATGAATTAATATCAACCCATGAAAGTGTTAAATTACAAAATAACTTACTAAATGTGATAGTAATAAACCAATTCCAGAAATTAACACTTTCGTTCATATTTTTAACGTTTTACCCCAAAAAATCTTAACGCCCCAATGTCTGAAGTGCAGACTTTGGGAAAAGTATTGGTAGGTCAAAGCCTTACATAATTACCAAAAAAAAAGATCAATGACATTGTATTCTGCCATAAAAGTGTACCGATTCTCAAAATTTGCACTTTTTTATGTATTTTTTAATGTTTTACCCCAAAAATATCCCATTTTGCATAATTACACGGGACTAGAATTTTGCAGACTTAAACTATGAGTTAATATCAACCCATGAAAATGTTTAATTACAAAATAACTTACTAAATGTGATAGTAATTAACCAATTCCAGAAATTCACACTTTCGTTCATATTTTTAACGTTTTACCCCAAAAAATCTTAACGCCCCAACGGCCAAAGTGCAGACTTTGGAAAAATACTCTACTGGTCATACGCTTTCAGAAAAATATAGTGTCCGAAATTCCCTAGGGGGGGGGAGGGTTTACCCCACTGGCCCATGGACTATTAACATAGACTTTATAAGATATTGTGGTAGATATATTAAATCATATACATTTTGAATGTTTACGTTTATTTCTAAATTATTTAATAACATAATTTCATTTCGGGTTTGCCATTTGAGAAACAGCAAAACGTCAATAACGTCATTGACGTCAGAATATAAATAACGGTGTGTGGTGGTACCGGAAAGGTGATATTTTTATTTTAGCCATATTTTCTTTGAAAATGTGTTGTTTCACGCAATATTTTCTGCACTTGTGTCCGAAAGGCTGTAGTTTAACGTTATTTAGTTTGTTGTTCTCTGTGTCATCTGATATTAAAATGATTAACACAGTCTACGAATTTATTGAATGACCCTCGTATAGGTAAAATATCACGTGGAAAAACTCGTGGGCTACATGTACCTTCCAGGTAATAACTTTGTATTGCACATACGTAGGCAAGATAAATAAAACAAAAATCACCAATTAATTTTGTATAACACATGTTTTGATTGCAACTTCATATTGAAGATACGGTTTGTGGTATCGGGTTTAAATTGAAACCATGGTATGTAAATAACTTTATATATAAGTATAATGACATATTCGCTTATTTCAGCTAATACAATACTCGAAGGTTGATTGGAATGCAGCAAAATCTATATGTTCAGAGTATGGGGCATCAATGGTTAGCATTCATAATGACGACGAAAACACATTTGTCTCAACATTGTAAGTTATACTACAGGAACTTGCATTAATAATTTGAAAAAAAATGAAAAAAAATATTTGAAAAAAAATTGTTTTTTTTCACTAGGCCTACTGTACTATTAATTTTTTTTTTCAATTTTTTTTCAAATTATAAATTATAAGTTCCTGTGGTTATACGTATCAGATTGAAATGTATGTTTGTTCCATATTCTTTTAATTATTACCAAAAGATAATGTTATCATGCACTAATATCAATATTGAAACGTCTATAATATATAACTTTGTCGTTTCTTACTGGATTTTAAATGGCTTGGTACAAATGTTCGCCACATCAAGATGGTGTTTCATTTGCAAGACCCATGCCCCATGCTTACAAAGAATTAGTTTTCAGGATCAAGCTCAAACTCATTTTTTTTCATGTACAGAAAATATGTTAACAGAAAGATAATTTATTTTATTCGGAGGAAACAATATTTATATTTTCGAGCTTAATCCACTGAATTTCTGAGACCAGGTTTCAGTCTCATGTACAATAAATGTTTTAAGATTGGTAATCTTTAAGCTAGAAGATGTTTAGGTATTCTGAAAATGCCGTAGAAAGTAGATTTCTTAACTTTACAAATACTTTCAAAAAACAGCAAAAACATTTTTGTGCTCGAGCCTTGTCATGGAAACCGGTTCTTTTTGAACACGGGACCAGGTCCCTAGCTCAAATGTCAAGGTCCAACTAAGAGAGAGATCAAAGGTTATATAATCATGCAAATTGTGTCAGCTCTGTAATTGTGTCGTTTCTCACTGGATTTTAAAATCGCTTGGTACAGATGTTCACCACATCAAGACGGCGTGTCATGTGTAAGACTCAGGTAACTAGCTCAGAGGTCAAGGTCACACTTAGAGGTCAAACGTTATATAGTCATGAAAGTGGTGTCTGCTCTGTAACTTTTCGTTTCAACTGGATTTTAAAATTGCTTGGTATAAATGTTCGCCACATGAAGATTGTGCTTCGGTCCCTACCTATAATAACAATAGTTTGAAATAATATTCCTGTGTCAAGGCAGTGCTTCAAGGGTATGATATATCACTCCAGTGATACGAGGGTATGATATATCACTCCATCGATAGCTCTAGTATTCATTTGTTATTTAAGGTGTAATGATGCGGAGGATGGCAAGTGCTGGCTTGGTTTAAACGATATAGACTATGAAGGAGGTATTGTATAGACAGTGCATATTGACCAACCTTTAGTATAAAACATAATCTGACATACTTCTAAAGACGAGAAGTACATGTGCTTAACCTAACAATTTTAAAAAAAATGTTTATGTTCACTACAGATCACCGTTTACGTTATTTCAATTTAAATATGTGACTAATATACATTTGCCTTTTCACGTCCAGTTAAGTTTACTTCATCATGAATATAACATGTATTTACGAATTTAAGATTTTCAATGGGAAGATGACACATTTCCTCAATACAATAAATGGGCCGGTGCAGAACCTAACAATGTGTTAAACGAGGACTGTGCAGAACTTGTCAGTTATTCGAGTATATGGAATGATATACCTTGTCATTTACATAGACAGGCTATCTGTAAAATTCCACGAGGTAAGCTATAATTTACTCACGGAACAAGCCATCTTTTTCAGGTAGCTTAATAGAAACACCAATTGACGTATACCTTAGGATCTTGTATGGATGCAGGGGTCCGTTATATAGACACATGTTAGAAAAGATTCAACTTTTTCGTATGCTATTTTGAGTAAACTAAGACGGCTAAACATTTAAGCAAAGTTATGGAAACTGGAATTATCATCAACTAACAATTTGAACTTCACGAAAATGCATTAGTGATATAGTATGCTTCTACGTGAAAGTCCGATCTTAGCTAAGACATGTCTATGAAACGGGCCCCATGTTCTTTATTGTCTGTGTCCACGTCTTCTTCTCATTTATGTATCCTGTCACATCGTTCAATTCTGCTTTGCAATAAAGTTTGTTTGGCTTTATTTAAAACTGTTTCATTTTATTGACAGAAACGACGAATGGTGGAATATTGTTCTATGCCTCAACAATTTTGATTGTGAATTAAAACTTCTACCTATAATTGGTTTTTAATTTCCTTTTTTATTTGGTTATAGAACACCAATATGACGAAATGTGCACACCAAAATGTCATACTAGTAGTATCTCTACATGCAAATCACTAAAGAGACCAATCACACTCAAATATTGCAGAAGGTTGAAATACACCTATAAATATGCTCGATCGATACCACTAATCATTGACAACCTTTATGAATAAGATGCGTATGTTTCAGGTAAAGCTGTAGAGCTATTTACTGTTAGTACGGCTAGTACCCCGGCACTAACTACAATACAAGCAGATGATTGTCCAGTTGGATGGTGGTCCTATTCAGATTATTGTTATCTTGTAAGTGGACTATTATGTTTGTTACCCTAGTATTAAGCGAAATTTATTACCTGAATTCTATAATCGTCAGCTGTACGGCCGTGCGATTTCGTTATTGCACTGTTGAGTACATTATCATCTTAAGTTATATGCACTTCATACTATCGCTCTATTTAGTGACAAGTTTGCATCTAATACTTTTCGGCTTATTGTGGGTTCCTATTCTACTAGGGCTTCCAATATATCGATGTAATTAATATGTCGGGAGATTTGTTTCATTTATTGGTTTCTCTCTACTTAACTCATGTGTACCTCCTTCGACCAAAGGTTGTGAATAAGGCTACACCTTAACTGTTTGATTGAGGTCCGTTCATCCTGAATACAGCCAAGATTTCAAACTGACGTCTATTTAAAATTCAAGCGTCATTACCCCGTATAAAAGTTTGGAAAACGATAAAAAATATGTGTTATATCATGATACAAATTTTAGTTGACAAGGTTATACAGTACATTATAATTAATCGAGTTTTTATCGGACTTTATTCTACATTGATCCATTTTTATATCAATCAATGTAGCAAAGACACTAGATGAAACCGATTCAAATACGGGGACGTCGCGTCACAAGTTGGAGCTATTTTACTTTTACGGCGTTTTAATTTTTTGTAAAATGATTGTATCAATGATTCGTCGCGAAAACTATATAATGTTATATATCATTTTAAAGGGAAACAAATTTCTTACCTAATTGGTTAATTTTCGTTTTAAAATGATTAATATTAAAGACGTTAAATTTGTACGAAGGGTGCATGAAAGGTACAAAATACGTTGTAGAGATGTAACAAATGTTCTCAAGCAGTTGAAGTAAAACCACCTTTTCACCAATCATTTCTCAACGCATGTATTAAATATTTGATTAAAAAATAGTCTTTTTTTCTAGATCATTAATATATAAAAACTTAATTGAGAAAATAACATAAACTTATGTTTTTCTCGTTTTCAATGTCCACAGAAATGTCTCACTGACGTTAAAAATATGTTTGGTATGTTAACCGTGATTTTTATAACTTCTTTATTTTTAAGGTTTTGTATTTTTTAAGAAAACAAATGAACATTTAAAATAGTGTTTTTCTTCTTAATCTGTACATATATTTTAATTATACCCCCACTTCTAAAGTAGGGGGGGGGCTATATAGGAGTCACTTTGTCGGTCCGTTATACATTGACGGATTTTAAATAACTTGGTACATTTTTTCACCTTGATGAGACGGTGTGTCATGAGAAAGAATTACGTTAGACGGTGTGTCATGCGAAACAAGTACGTCAATATCTTGAAGGTCAATGTCACACTTGTTCAAAGTTCAAAGGTCAAAAATTGAGCTTGTCCGACGTATAACTAAGTCATTTAGTGTGGGATTTGAAAATAATTTGGCACAAATGTTAACTGCTATCAGACGGTGTGTCATGTGAAACAATTATGTCAATATTTCAAAGGTCAAGGTCACACTTGGAATGGAAAGGTAAAAAATGGCCATAATTGCACTTGTCCGGAGCATAACTTAGTCATTTATTGTTGGATTTGAAAATAATATGCCACAAATGTACACTACTACCAGACAGTGTGTCATACGAAACAATAACATCAATATCTCAAAGGTCAAGGTCACACTTGGAGGTAAAAAATCGCCATAATTGAGGTTGTCCAGCCCATAATTCAGTCATTTATTATGGGATTTAAAAATAATTTGGCACAAATGTTCACTACTACCAGACGGTGTGTCATGCGAAACGTCCATATCTCAAAGGTCAAGGTCACACTTGGAGTTCAAAGGTAAAAATTAACTTGATTTAGCTTGTCCTGGTCGTAACTATGTCATTTATTGTGGGATTTGAAAATAACCTGGCACCATTGCTCACCCCTATCAAACGATGTGCCATACAAAACAATTATTTCAATATCACAAAGTTCAAGGTCACACTTGGTTCAAAGGTCAGAAATGGTGGATGTGGTTTGACATACATCTCTGACAAAGCGGTATGTGGGGGTATCATTAGTCACTCTGTGGCAGTTCTAGTTTTTACCGTGACAAAGCGTTGCCAAAAGATATGTAATAATCGATGTCCACACAAAATGTCCCACGGCACTTTTTAGGCGACGTTGACGTTTATATTTACTTGAAGCGTTTCTTACATTTACGATATTAACAACTGTTTGGTATTTTTAGTAATAAGCGTCCCATTTACTAAAACAACATCCATTTCATACACATACCTATAGTCCAGGCGCGTATCTACGTGTACGCAGAATACGCAGTTGCGTACACATTCTTCTCAAAAAGTGAAAAAATAAATGATCGAATAATGCAATAAAAACTGATTCATTTTTTTTCATATTTTCAGCATTTCTTAGAAAAACTTCTAAAAAAGCTCTATACACAAAAAACTTGGTTTTATCAGTAAAAATATTGTTAAAGACGATGCAAAAAAGCACGTCAGAACGCACCAGAGACGTTCTAGCAAACATTTTTTCCGGGGGAGCATGCCCCCAGACCCACCTAGCCTTTTTGCGTACACATTCAAATACCTCTAGCTACGCCCCTATACTGGCATCGGTACTTGACATTTCTGAAATATTTATAATATTTCCCGCTATATCTGGCCGTTTGGTCTGCTAAGTATCTGGATGTGCCAGGAAGCTGTGTATCGGTGTTATACACCGGGCACATTAAAGAACTAGGCTGTCTATTCGAAATAAGAGCTAGGCGTACTTCTGCATCGCCGGATATGCCTGTATCTAATGTCTTTCTCTTCCTTCAGTGGCTTTCTCTTAGTCTGTCCCTCTGGTCAGATCATGCTGTATCTGCACTGGTAGAGGATGCACCTGCGCCCTTGTTGTTGCAACACAATCATGTAAAGTGCCATTCAATGTGCGTTCGCATGAAAAGGGCGCTATATAAATCTGGTATATTTATTTTATTTATTTATAGTGTTTGAAGTCATTGTCCGTCCGTTGTTTGGTTATAAACGTGAATTTTCTACCATATTTAGCTATAATAACGGCATTTTTGACGTTACGCAAAATAGCCCCAACTTGTGACGCGACGTCGTTACGTTCAATTGTACCAGTTACTTAGTTTTTCTTGTTGTTTCACATGCTAATTATGTCGCTTCAGTCGGTGGATGACCTCAGGAGTTGGGTTGAAGCTAAGGAAGTATGTAGCTCTACCAACGCTGGTGCAACCTTGCTTAGCATTCATGATGAGGATGAAAACAGATTCTTCATGAGACTGTGAGTGGCAGGTTTCAATATTAAATGATAGACCTTGTATACTTGTAAACTAATGTAGATAGCAAAGTCTCGTTATAGGTGAGGTAAATGGCAAGCTGGTATCCACAAAAGTCGAGTTCTGATACATACAGTTGTTGAGTGTTCGGTACCGGCCTCGGTCGTCTGAACGAGTGATATTGTGTCATGTTTAGTTTATATTAGGTCGATTGTGAAATAAATAAAAAAATCTAACTCATCAATCACTCTCGACACCTCATTCCCGATGGTATCACCCCCATGAGAGAGAGAAGCCAGTGTCATTTTATGCTGAGTGCCATTTTTATTTCGAACTCTTCTTTTGTAAATCCCAGCCTGGGATCGAAACCCACTTGAAGCGGGGTCGAACCTCACCCGAAGCAAAGGCTCTACCACAAGGCTATCTATCCAAGAGGTTGTTTTGTATCCTGTATTAATCGTCTTGTGAAACTTTCTCATTCCATCATCTTTTAAGTTTATTAAATAATTCTTAAAGTCGCCACCTACCTCTTATTTTGCTTTCTATCATGTTCAAACACTATTTACGGGTATGCCAAACTATTACAAAATAACTATTTGAAGGTGTGGTTATACTGAAGAAGGCAAATGCTGGGTTGGTTTACATGATGTCAACTATGAAGGAGGTACTAAAACCATTGAATATCTTGAGAATACATAATTGTGCATGACATAATATTTACTGATATAAAACAGCATTTTAATACGTATACATTTGTACATCTATATCGTCTTTGAGGAAACAGACTCTCAGCAAATTAAAAAATATACATGACATACATTCTTATTAATTGTATAGTCTCTCTCGGACGCTTGATTGGTTTGATGATACATAATCATACATTTGAAGGGCAGTGTACGAGTACAATTCTGTAACGATTGTAAAATTGATTATTAGCAAAGATACTAGTATGTACTAGCAGAAATCCTGCTAGAAAATAATAATAATAACGTCTTTATTTTCTGTGGATAACATAATTGGCGAACCAATTTTCATTATGGTCCACAATAACAATAGAGATATATGTACAAGTTTATGCAATGACAATATTTACAACAATACATAATTTAAATAACACAAGTAAAAGTATGCATATTAACACCTGAAGCAGATATTCGGGTGAAAACAGTCATTAACAACAATTTTGAAATTCTAATTTTTAAATGTACTGGCAATAATTATGAAATACCAGTAAATTTCCACTTTAAATATTTGCTTTTAAATGAGGAAAGTGTCCTAGCAGTTTGCACTGATTTTGGTAGATTATTCCACAGTTTTGCACCGGAGTAAGAAAAGAATTTTCTTGAGAATTCAATTCTTGGTTTTGGAACATGAAGTATATTTTGCACTGATGATCTTAAGTTGACATTAAACAAACACCTGTATTGGGCGGACACCCAACGACCGACTGAGGGTTATGTAATATACTATTGCCATAAACCTATATCCGAACAACACCTGTTTAGTTGGGACATCCAGCGACCGTAGATATTCATATATATGAGTGATATACCATTTAAACATAATGACAAGCATAAACATTTGATGACATTTATTTTCTTTCTTTTTCATTTCTTTTTATATTTATATATATGTATTCAAAAGAGTGGGAATTAACTTGCTGCAGAAATTTAAGCAATTTGTTGAAGCCCGGGGAGACCCAGAATACAGTTACAATGACATTTGGCAAACTGTGCCCTACGTTGAGAACATAGTGACATGACCCAGATGTTCGCAAGACTGGATGCGCAACTGTGGACAACAACCTGAGAGGGAACCGTATACTAAATCCCCCGACCGGTCCCGGGAGTTATTTTCTTACCCTACATGAGGGTGGAGGTCCCCAGTTACTGCTTGAGTGAACCCCGTTATAACATTTACCCCCACTGGTAAGGCCATTCACTAAACGGTGCAGACCATAACCATTAACCGCGACACTGCAGTACCTGTGGTATACAAGCCCTGCATGTTAGAGACTATGTCAGGGTGGAGGAAAGAGCCAGGTCACTAACCCTCAAAGCCGCCTTTTAGTCTCCCCGGGCCGCCACAGAAATTCCTTGCCAACAAGGATTTTTCTTCCACAAATTAGGGTAGGATTAGTTTATCCATTTTTTTTTTTACATAGGAGCAGTGGCCATTATCTTGGTATACAAAAACATTGAACAGTCTGCAGTTTATAGATAGTACGCATCAAGTTCAGTTGGTGTTGGACTGAGCAACCGGAAAAATTTGTGAAGCATTGCGCAGGAAAATGTCAATTGCCGATTTCCAATTATTGATTAGAATCTGATTTCCGGTAAAGACAAATGAGTTCCGTCTAAGGAAAAAAGGGACACTTCTTTTGCCTGAATATAACTGTCGTTTGTAAGGAACGTGGCACTATTTTCAAGAACAAATAATCTCATACTGGCGTTAACCCGTTTCCTTTTCTTTTCAATTAGTGCACCGGTCCCCACAGGGGCAAAATGCCAATAACGTCGCGGTAACATGGCCAACCAGATAATAGTAGAGCCACCTAGCAAAGCTTGATTTCTGAGAAAAAACACTTCATTTTTTCTGATAGCGATTTACCGTTCAACCATCCTCGGTTAAGTCGTTCGAACCAGTGTATGAAGAGAAAGTCCGGCTTAGGTGTTCTGTGCCTCAAGTCATTGAAGAGTTGGTCCATACGGTATATGGCGAGCCCCCTTCTGCCGAACCACTGTATAGAGCATGTGTCCGCCCCGAAACCCAGATTTTTACCCACTGACTTCAGTGCAGCCTCTTCAGCCCAGTGAACAAACGAGGACCCCACTATCCAAATGTGGTGACCTGCAATGGCTTGAGACATGTTAGCCAACAGCTTATTAATGCCAATGCCCCAAAAATTAAAATGAAGGGCGAATGTAATTGGAGAAAACCTTTGATTCCCATCTACCCATGGCCATAATTTGTTTGTCAGTGAAACCTTGTTGGGATAAGTAGGTAGCGTCTCCCCCCTCCCCCCCCCCCCCCCCCCCCTATGCGAAAGCTATGGGATCTGATGTGACCTGGTACACTCGAGAAATGCAATGCCTTTTTGAGAACTGAGTTAAATTGAAACCTTGTGAGTGGTTTCTGATTGTCGTGAATAAACAATTGAGTAACCCGAGCCGAGTGCCTATATTGGAGATACCTGGACATGGTGCGCCCGGGGCAGTACATGGCAGAGTGGCATGGAATCTGAAGAGGGACCGAGGTACCCCTCTGATCCGTTTTTGACCAGCGAATGCACACTTTCATATAATTAGCAGCTAAAGTGATATCTAGCAGCTGAAGGGCCGTGGAGCTGACCGTATTGGAGCTAGGGCTTGTAAACTCGGAGATACGCAAAAGGCCAAAGAATGCTAATGTGAAAGCTGCTGTGAACAA
The DNA here is from genome assembly GCA_947247005.1 of Spisula solida. NCBI lineage: Eukaryota > Metazoa > Mollusca > Bivalvia > Venerida > Mactridae > Spisula > Spisula solida. Next base: position 33,363,053 of record OX365947.1, on the reverse strand, counting down.
AGACTGCTCATATTTGTTCATACAAACAAATTGGAGGTTATCAATTAACTTGCAAAGCAAACTCAAGGTAATTGGGGCTCTGATATCCACGGACTGACCCCCTTGACTGCGGGTTAGGCCTTCTTTGGCTTTAACTGCCAGAAAAGAGGAGGTTGCATCATCTAAGCCTTTGACCTTGTGGGAATAACTTAAGCTGGCAAGATAAGTAGAGACTGTAGAAGCCCTCAAACCTAACCATGACAAGTGGGCAATAAAGCTTAAAATTTCATCAACTGGCACCGGCCACTTATCTTGGAGGTTATAGATTAACCTAAAATGGGCAAACTTTTCTAAGCCGCATTTATAGGTACGTTTTGTGTTTAACGCGACAGACTTGCTTATCAGGACTTCTGCCATGCCCGTCAAATGTTCCAAACTTGGGGAGGGATTCTGGTAGGACACAGATCGGCCTCCGGTGCGGCTTTTCTGAACTTGGACTACTGTGAACGAGAAAGAGCATCCGAAATTATGTTAACCTTGGATGGGATGAACTGAGCTTTAATTATAATATTATAGTCTAGGGCCACTAAAACCAGGTGGCGCACCAGGTTCATGACTTTTTCGGACTTGCATGTCTGTGTGTTGATGACCTGCACCACAGCTTGATTATCAACGCTGAACAAAACTCTTTTGTTTTGCAATTGGTTGGCCCAAGTCATTGTTGCAGCAACGACCGGGAATAATGGCATGTCCCTGGTTAAGCCAGTAGTGAACCAGCCAGCAGGCCAGGTGCCCTGGGCCCACTGGCCGGCAAAATAGATACCAAAACCGCCCTTAGACCCCCCTGCACTATCTGTGTACAAGTGTAAGGTTGAGCTTTTTACCCAGTTAATGTCTGATATGACCGTTATCCCATTGTACCTATCTAAAAATTGCAGCCACATGTGTAGGTCTGCTTTTATGTAGTTAGTAACCCGCATTTTGTGATATGGTTTTTTAAGCCGATATTGGCATTAATGAGCCGTCTGCAGAAAGCCCGTCCTGGCGCAATCACTCTGCACGCAAAATTTAAAAGGCCAATTAACGATTGCATCTCTCTCAGGGTGACCTTTTTTCTTTGCTGCAGGTCCTTAATAACTTCTTGCAAAATCGTTTGGTCTTATATTGAGAGATCGTGTGTTAAACAAACATAATACTCTTATGGACCAATGAAAATGTTTGCTTATTATGTTTGTAAATGCTGGAATATACATGTATTGAATATTTACGTGGAATAAATGAAACACAATAAATAGGAAGAATATAATAAAATGTACATGTATGTATGTGTAAAGTAAATATATGTACATGTATATGCATATTGTATGTTTTATAAGCTGTATTCAGCATAAGTAGATTTATTAATACACTTAACAAATCTTATATGCGTGCACGTGTTTTTACCGTATATTGTTTTTATTTATAAATATTTCTGCATGAAATTTTGTGTACATGCTTTTGAATAACACAGGATAAAATTAATATTGTTTTTTTTTCACAATTAAATACTTCTGATCACTGAACCATGAAATATCAAAACACGTAAAACGCACGAGAAATTTACACGTAGGTGCAAATTATTTTATTTATGGTCAATTAGAATTTTAATTTACATTAAAAACCCCACACAATTAGGCTATTTTTCACTCGAATGGTAGATTTTAACTTTTAAAAATACAGTTTAAAGTTTATGGTCAAAGGGAGGTAACTCTTCCAAATTTGCATTTTAACACAAAAAGTGAGTAGTTGTAAATCTAATTTGGGCATTATACTTATCATTGCTTTCTTTATTTCTGTCTCGGTGACAAGTACATATACTTGAACAAGAACTTGATCAGCAAAGGGGATACATAGCTGCATTAACAGCCTGATAAACACCCGATGAACACACAGCAAAAACATGTGGCATCAGCTTTTGCTAATGGCATCATTGTATTATTCCGTTTAAGACAATTGCTATCGGATTGTAATAGAATCAATTGAGTTGTAATTCCACATATCAAAGCTGTATAATTATGCTGAAAAGTTCAACAAGATCAAACACATTTTGACCAAGTTTGGGTAAATATATACATGCACACTTATAAGATTTGTTAAGTGTAGATGCCGATAATTAATTCAGTTTAAACATAGTTTATTACCAAATATAAAGTAATATGGTTGAGCCAAAAGTTTCAAAACGTATGCTGATAACTGTTAATGCATATATCATACGATACATAACAATGTGGAACTTTTCATACAGACTTTGAATGGGACGATGGGACAGATCATCTGTACAGTAAATGGGGAATTGGAGAACCTAACAATGTACAAAACGAAGATTGTGTAGAAATTGTGAGTCATCTAAATGTATGGAATGATATACCATGTCATTTGGACAGAGCATTTATATGTAAAATCCCCAAAGGTAAGTACATTACCGTATAGCGGGTTAATTCTGCGATTGTTTATTACTGCGGTTTTTACGGTTTGAGACTACCCCGCAGAATACTATTCCGCACAATTAAACGTTCGTAGAATATTTCTTCGCAAAGTTAAGTGATTCGTCTATTAATTATCGTGTTTTCCGACTGCCTTTGTTTTCTTGTTTGTTTAACAATTAATGAATGGTATTTAAATAAAACAATTACACGTTGATATAAGTTTGACCCCTTTAAATTAATATTACATTTGTAATAAGTTATTAACTCCATAAAATTTTCACTGACATTCGGGCACAACCAAAAACTATTATAAGTGGTTTCAGGGTGCGGGTCTTACTGATTGAGTAGAGGACAATCTGCCGTTAAATGCATTGATTTGATTGAGTACTGGCATTGAAAATGGTCACTGAATTTGTATATATTTATAAATTGGATCAAATTCATACCAGTAGTGTCATTGTGTTGTAAATAATGCAACCATAATTTATAATTCATACCTGAAGACAAAGATATACTCACTTGAGTGGTAAATCATGCCGTAGTAGATGTGGTAGGTTATTTTTAAGTGCAAACATTTCTTCTTGTTTCTGTAACCCGCAGAAATTAATTCCCGATTTTCTGGTAGGTCGCAGAAATAAAAAACGCAGAATTAAAACCTACCCATTTTACACGCATGTTAATTAAATGTATATGACACTCTATCTTAACGTAAATATGCTGCCGCTTACACATATCGATCGGCCGATAAACAATGTTACCGCACTAGTCAAATTCTACCCTGCTTTATGTAAGACCTCATAATGTTCGTATCTGTTATCCGATTTTAAATATTTAAAGCTTGTAATGAAGCAGAGATATATGTCTGTCTTTTAATACAACATTCATCACGATACCCTAATTATTAAATCCACGGCGACGAGTAAGAATCCGTTCCGCGTAAAAGTAAGTTTAAAATACCTCTTTTTTTACCAAATAAAAATACAACCAACGGTCGAAAATCATCAAATATGAATTTAATTTTCGATCGATTTTGTTCATTAAAACTTGTTTTAAAAGCTAATACTTTAAGGTTTTATAAAATGTAAAACTTATTTATAAAGCATTTGTGAGTTGTCGACCGCCAACGATTTGATTAAACTTCGTGCATTTATGTACTAATTATTGCAAATAAATTTTCAAAATGGCGGAATCACGTCGAAACGCGTGTGAAACAGCACCTGCACACCTTCCATGCGCTAATTGAAAACATATTTTTGATTGAAACTTGTTTAAAGTGTGAGATTAAATACGTTTTGAGGTACTGGTTGTACTTTTTTCTGGTTTCTATTGGTTCTGTCTTTACAGAATGGAGTCAAAAATAGTGATTTTTTTTGGTAGCTGTATTGAACTTGCGGACTTATTGCCGAATGTTAATTATAAAATGGCGATTATTTACAATATAACCTGCTATTAAATGCATTTTGAGAGGTATTTGTTGCATTAAATTACGAACCATGATGCTAGCCTTTGAAAAAATCGCCACAAAAGATGATCAATGGTCGGCGTAGTTTACATCAAACATTATTATGAATACGTCCGTTCTGTTTTATTTCGTTGGCGGTCGACAACTCGCAAATGCTTTAAAAATAAGTTTTTACATTTTATAAAACCTTACAGTATAAGCTTTTAAAACAAGCTTTAATGAACAAAATCGATCGAAAATTAGATTAATATTTGATGATTTTCGACCGTTGATTGAATTTTTATTTGGTAAAAAACGGGATATTTTAAACTTACTTTTACGCGGAACGGATTCTTACTCGTCGCCGTGGATTTAATAACTAGGATATCGTGATGAATGTTGTATTAATAGACAGGCATATATCTCTGCTTCATTACAAACTTTAAATATTTAAAATCGGATAATAGATACGAAAATTATGAGGTCTTACATAAAGCAGGGTAGAATTTGACTAGTGCGTTTTACGCTTAACGCGGTAACATTGTTTATCGGCCTATCGATATGTGTAAGCGGCAGCATATTTACACCTTTTACATACGTTAATATAGAGTGTCATATACATTTAATTAACATGCGTGCCATTTTAGGCCCAAATCGCAAACTTTTTTGCCTAACAGAAATAATCAGCCATACGGTTTTTGTTTTTACATTTTCATCTTTTGATTAAAACTCGGGGTCGAAAATCAATAGGGCAAATCATGTACAAAGAATGTGTATGAAGTAGATGCTAAATTTGTCACTGGATCCTTATGACAAAATGTTTATTAGATCTTACCTAGGTCAAGTTGTGCCTTCTATGGTCGTTGTACCAGGTGAGCGACATACGGCCGTATTTGCCCTCATTCGAATGCACTGTTTGAGAATGCGTGTGTAATTGTAATACATTATTAGCTGTTAAAGGTTTTATGTATGTTGTTGGCATTTCTTGCTCATTGCAATTAAGCAGTGGGCACAGACGGGGATTGAACCCGGGGCCTCTCGATACCAAAGCGCATGCCCTTCCTCTAGACCACCAATAGTTTATAATGAACAGAAAGCTTTTTTTATTAATAAAAGCCTCGCTCTGGTATGTGTTTCTGTAACGGTGATCGCAGTTATTTATGTATATACATGTATATTAAACATAATTCGATGGTTTAAAATAAAAAGGTCGCAAGTACAAAAACGCTGTTTTGAGAAAACAAGAAAAAATACTCTTTCCTTAATATTGAAAAACGAGCTTTTTCAACTTTAGTTCCGTCAACATAACCTGTTCCATTGTTCATGTGAAAAGGCTCAATAGAAGCGATTTTATATATGTATGAGTCTTATAAGGTCGTAAGTAGCACCTTCTCAAATAGCACTTACGACCTTCTCATTCTAAGCCAGATAATTATACACATAGCTGTTAACATGTATGCCATTTGAAACATTTATTTACCGACATTAACATTGTATAGCATCATATTATTAATAAATAAATGATCACTAATTGGCCAACTTTGAAATACCAGCTATTTGTCTCGTAGATAACAACTTTTCATTGTAAGAAACTGTTTCCGATTTTTCAGGCATGGAAGTGACAAGCACCACTGCTGTACCTGTAACTACTGATTCAGGTAGGAAGCAAGTCTTTTTAATTTGGTTGCAAATACGCCAGTCAGCAAGCGGTTCGCAATATTGCACAAGCCGCACAATGGATCTAACCTATTTTTACTAGCATTTCATTACAAGCAGTCATCAAACCAATCAGTACATTTCAATGTATTGATACAAAGATCATAGTCAATGTCATAGAAAAGGATAATATTAAGTCAAACAGAGAAGGCAGCACTCAACATGAGCTGGGTATAGAACCCAAATTGTCCCACTAAGATTACGTAAATAATTGCCCAAAATTAGACCTGTCACATTAACATACACTTTTTTATTTGATTTGGTTCGATTTGGTTTGGTTTGGTTTGGTTGGGTTTGATTTGATTTGATTTGAGTTGATTACATACGAGTGCTTGTGCTAGCTTTATAATAACGAAACGCAATTAAATTATTTCATAAATATTTATGTTTTATAAAAACTAATACAGTGCTTATATGTATTTACCTGTTTCAGCATCTCCCACTCGAGCAGAATTGGTAACAACACAGCAACAAGATAATGATCTGAAATGTCCAAAGAGTACAATGTCATTATACAGTGGATATTGCTATGAACTCTTTCCATCCAAAGACTCATTTGCCGCAGCGATGTCTCACTGCAAAGAAAAAATTGTCAGTATCCATAGCGATGAAGAAAACAAGCACATCCATGCATTAGTGATAGCAAACTTACCCAAAATATACCCTGATATGCTTGTTTGGCTGGGCCTCTATGTGTCAGGAGGTTAAGTATATTCTATGTCAAATGTTTTATCAATAACAACGTTATAAAGTATATTCTATATCAGATGTTTTATTAATAACAAAGTTACAAAGTAGATTCTATATCAGATGTTTTATCAATAACAACGTTATAAAGTATATTGTATATCAGATGTTTAACCAATAACAACGTTATAAAGTATATTCTATGTCAGATGCTTTATCAATAACAACGTTATAAAGTAGATTCTATATCAGATGTTTTATCAATAACAACGTTATAAAGTATATTCTATATCAGATGTTTTATCAATAACAACGTTATAAAGTATATTCTATATCAGATGTTTTATCAATAACAACGTTTTATCACATGTTTGACGTCGCGGTAGCGTAATAAAGCCATAATTTATTTTTGATAATACACTAGTGTAATAAAGCTATCACGCGACGTCATTCAAAGGATAGGCGACGTCGTCAAAGTTGCGCGTTTATTATAGTGAAAAATAAGTAGCTATGTTATGTTTCGGTCGGAAAAGGCTAACATGTGATAAAAAGAACATTACATTTGTGACTTTCCACATTGAATTTATTAAACTCGTTGAAAAAAATCGATAAAATGCTCGACAGAGCCTCGCATTTTATTATTTTATTCAACTCGTTTAATAAATTAAATATGGAAAGACACTAATGTAATATCCTCTATATAAAGTATATTCTATGTCAGATGTTTTATCAATAACAACGTTGTAAATAATACTTGCATGTTAACAATGATTTAATCTTTTTCATTTGGTAAAAAAAGACCATTTGTAATAACTTATCATTTGTTGTTGGACTAGTGGGCAAAGTACATATATGACATAGATATGGCAGCTTCTACTTCCAGAGTATTCTATTTAACAGGTAACGCTAAGATATGGATGGATGATTCCCCTCTAGATTACACAAATTTCATACCTGATGTGGAGAGATACGGCGATGGTTGTGTTGCTATTAGTGTTACAAAGGGAAAATGGAAATATGTCCCCTGTTATTCTTATCTCCCATTTATTTGTAAATGGCCTGCAGGTAAATAAACTTGTTTTTCATATGATAACTGGTTTGAGAAACTGCTTCTGAAATAAGCTACAGAAGATGAAGTCACGCCTAGCCGGGTAACGTAAACTGACTTCCGACGCAGCACATAATAAAAACCATTTGTGTGCGTTAAATGTCCTTTTCGGCAAAATTAATGCACTAATTGTCTGATGAGGTCCATTAAATATGACAGAACATTAAATGGCAACCAAACTTTATCAAATGGTGTTAACGGAAAACAAAACTTTTGATCTGTGTGCGTTACGTATCCGCTTCTTATTCTGCAATAAAATGCAAGACTTGTCAGGTTGTGTTCGTTTTTTCGGAAGGAAATTTTGATTAGTTATCAAGTTTAAATGCATAGATGTTTTTTGGACACAACAAGCATTGGATCAATGAGACTACCACCTACATGTATCACGCAACGAATCAATCGGTAATGTTCTAGGCACTTAAACCTTTTTTCAGTTCACCTGCTTTTCATTTCCGTTATATGTCCGTTTCTCGTACGATATTCTCCGTTAAATAAACATTTATTTCATTGTGCATCTACGACAATCAGCATCGGGGAAAGTTTCCTCAACAGAAAATATTAAAATCCGTACGACGGTTACGATATCCGATAAGGCATTACTGCACCTTAATATATACGTACAAGGTTGGTCACAACGCGAAGTCCAGAAACTAGTATTCCAGAGATAGCAGTGACAAAATGGTAAACGCTGCATCGCAAGAGACAACTACATGCATGTAGACATAGCGGCTTTGAAAAAACAACACTTACGAGATCATAATCGACCTTAGCAGCCTAGTGTCACAAAGTTTGAAGATGATCAGATGGAAACATTTTAAGTTAGAATACAGACAAGGCTTAAATTTACATTTTCATGGTAATTCAATGGCTTTAATCCAAGAAGACATGTGCTAATTAGGTTCATTACTGAACCTAGAAACCATGCACATTGTCACCAATTTGAAGATGATCAGATAAAACAGTTATATATATATATAAAACTGTTTTATCTGATCATATTTGATATATATGTATATATATATATAGATAAATTACTGGACGCCGCCCGAGGTCATCATACCCCCTCACAAAGGATGTACATATAATACTACCTGTTTTCGATGGGCTCATAAAATTATATTAAATTTATCTCTACAAGACAAGATATTTACCGTATTCAATCAAAACAAACACATATTCTTATATTTATTGGTATATTCTTAACTTATGGCAAAACAGCGGAATTTTTTTTTTCAACTAAGCATTGCTATTATTTCAGGACTCTTAGCCCGACAAAAACCCCAACCGGCACTCATTCTTCCGCGTCCCTCCATTATCCTATTGGGTTTGGTATTGTCACCATTCAATACGCGCTTACGGTGTGTAGTTGTTATTACACAATTATAAATACGAGAGGACCAATGAGTGCCCGTTCGGTGTTGCCAAACTATTATGATCAATAACGACAACCACTTTGTATGATTCATACTGTATAATTCTAGCATTTGGTACTTCTATATAACCAATTGTTATGATAATATATTTCAAATATATACGTATAACAGACGGATTAATGTGTATTTTGGCAGATATGGTCATGGCAGCGTAGAATTAAAACAAGTAATCACTCCGTATTTAAACACTACGGAGTTACACATATGACGAATTCCTCCGCATTTATACACTGCGGAGAAAGATATGCTATTAATGAATTTACTTGGAGCGATCAGGGGCGACATTTTTGAAATCCGAAAACCCTTCCCATGTTGCACGGTAACTCTCATTATGTTGACGCCGCCTGGCGTATGAAGAATATACATGAATGCCGCATGGCATTCAAACGAACCATGGCCGCATGGCCTACCATTTTAACTATTATAAACGCCGCCTGGCGTGCAATAAAACCAGTCAGTCCGCAAGGTACCCGCCTGTACCAAAGTGAATAATCGCCGCATGGCGAGCAATAATCGGCGCATGCCGAGCAATATTCGCCGCATGGCGAGCAATAATCGGCGCATGCCGAGCAATATTCCAATACTAGTATTCGCCGCATGGCGAGCAAGAATCGGCGCATGCCGAGCAATATTCCAATACTAGTATTCGCCGCATGGCGAGCAATAATCGGCGCATGCCGAGCAATAAGTACGCTTGTACATAAATAAACTAGTGCAACAAATAAACCATCGCCGCTTGGCGAGCAAAGATCCTACTCAAAAGAAAGCTATTAAAGAGCGCCTAGTCAAAGCTATCTGGCCAGTTCTTTAATGCTTATTTAACCCAAGCCCGTAGATTAGTTTTAGAAGCTTATTACTCGCTGTTCACCCCACATTTTTCACTGTGGAATAAAGCGATTATAAGCATGCAATGTAGTCAATGTATAAAAGTTATTCTATCCACATTGATTAGACCCATGTACACCCCCGATCGCTCCTAAATTGAAGAATTTTCCGCCACAAAATAAAATAATGATTTTATTTCCCCAAAATTCCTATACTATTTTCGACAATAATTCTCTAGAGCTATCTAAGTCGGTCTTGAAATGTAGCACCCGTCGGTCCTGTGGAATCCAGTCGTTGTAATATCTATATGTACTGTTAAAATGTAATTGTTTTAATTTTCAGTTTCAGTTCAGTTTATTTCATTATTGCAGAGTCCTGTTAAATACAGGATACATATGCATAACACATTTACAATAGCAATTTAGCTGTCACAGTGACACTGGGTATACGACCATAAACGGCGTTTTGGAATATTTAAAAGAAGTTACTAAAAATGAAATAATTCATATAATCAAAGAGAAAATTAACGTTAAGGTTTGAAAATATTTAAGTTTTCTATTACACGAGAGCATTTTGAAATGGTAGAAATTAAAATGTTGTCGTTTTATTACACTGACCATGTGTGGCTAATCGGTTCAATAACGAAAGCGAAAGTAGACTAGCCTCACCTAGTGTAATTGTGAAAGACTAAACGTTTACGACATATAATGCTAATTGTCATTTTCATACAATGAATGCATCACATAACATTTGCTTAGGTAAAATATATACATGTACATATATACACTTACATGCACGCACGCGCGCATGCACACACACACACGCACGCACACACACGCACACACACACATATAATACGGTAAGAGAAAAGTGCCATGCATTCATGAAGTTAATAGTTTTACAAGTACAATCAGTACAACAAAGTATACATGTAAACAGATAATTTACCGAATAATTTAACATGCTTTATTTTAAATAGTAGTGAAAGACAGTATGACTGTTAGACATCTATCATTTTTGTTTAAAGAATTTCATTATAATGTCGCAAAACATACTTAGTCGACGTAATGTAATATGATTTTCGCTTGAGATTAAAGCAATGAATTTGACCATGTTCGGTCTCGTGTATGTACGTTTGTCAATATATTTTTGACGTGAAACAGTGAATTGGGGACACATTAACAGATAATGGTATTCGTCACCCAGATCATTGCATAATTCACATTTCCTATCTAATGTTGGAATATTTCTCCAACGTCCAGTTTCAATCGGTAAATTGTGGTTTCTTGAAATAAATGCCATTAATTTTGTACATTGATATTGTGATAACAATGTAATATACGGACTTTGTTTGAATTGCTGTTTTACATGTTTATAAACATTTGTATTGGAGGTTCTTTCCATTTCGGAAAACCAATGCTGTACAAAAATATCCTGAAGTTTTTGTTTTGATGAATGTATTAACCATTTAGAATTGATAATATATTGACTATCCCAAATACCTGATAGCCCAATATTACAAAGAATAGTTTTGATATTTTTTATCCATTGTGATTTTATCGTACCTATTGATGTTAGTTTTCGTATCATGAGATAAATGTTTGAGGAAATTTTATTAGCACCAGGTGTGCTAATGTCACCAATTAGCCGAGTCCAATAAGAAATTACTCTATTTTGTATTTCTATTTTTAGCGGATATATACCTAATTCACCATATATATTTGAATATGTTTAGGCCCAAATTGATTAATTATCTTCTTTTCAATAGCTTTGTTATAACATTCCTCTACCACCATGAAATTATCTCAAGTATCTCAATTCAAATGAAACATGACTCCGGAAAAGGCCCCAGACAAATATTCGATGCTTCATGGATCATTTTTAAAATGTATACGTTTGATAAAACATTCACATCATTTCAAACATGGTTTAAGAAATATTCGATAAAGATCACCTCGTTTTCCCTGAGTGTAGTATGTGGGACCCTTAATAAGACCGGAAGTTGGGCACAGCTTTAAATCTCGTATGTTTCTGAATATTACCCTCTGTCCAACCAAGTAAGGGATTGAATCCGAGTAAAAAATTGAAAGACTAAATTCCAGCTGTCAAAAATTCCGAAATTACAATTTTATTCATACTAAGCCTTTCCCTCTCGATTGTACGTCAACAAAGCAATACCGAAAATATATAATGTATCATTACCGGTCAATTACCTAACAGGGGAATATTTATGCTCTGAATGAACTCATCATTGTATTTTAAAAGATCGTTTTCTTTTTCCCTAACACGTAGTATTTAGTTTCCTGTTTCAATCGTCTCAGATGTTAACAATAAACTAATATTCATATCGCATGTATAAATGACCACAACCAAAGTACCTGAAACTAAATTGTATACATTAGTTATAATAATGCCTAGCGATATAAATACTGTCGTATTTCATTTTTGGAACTGCCAATACCTGTAATTACATTTTATACCCTGAATGTACAATCTGGAATTTGCTAGCGTCCAAAAGAATGATGCCATTTCGAAATACGTCCAATGAACCATTACCATGGTCTTGTGATTATCTTACTCGGGATATGGCGTTTGTTTTCATATCAACAGCGTCTGGTTGGAATTCCTTTATGTCGCCATATGCATATATGCAGTTGCCATTAAAACATAAACTTGAATGTATAGTAAACTAATGTGACCGCCGACAGGATACGTTAGTCCACATAAAAAACTCAGTGCACTTAATGACCTCAAAACACAATGAATCTATCATATCACATATAGTGCGGAGATAATGACCCGACCCAAACCCCAGCAAGAATCCGATACAAGGCCCTGTGCCGACTATATCAATTTTTCAAGCAAATCGCGCAAAATCGGCCCTTGCGCTCTGTTTTTGTACCACACATCGAGCGCCAATGTGATATTCTCCTATGAAAGCATACAATCGGGTCATAGATATACACTGTAGCCAGATAACCGCTGTTTAATTATGTTCATAGAGGGCGAGGATCTCGCCGAACTCCCCGCACCATACGTTCTTCTGATGTAAATGATTGCATACCGAACCAACAGCATTACCGTAAAATTACTAAACGTCACATGTGCACTCGTAACTTTGACATCTTCGCAGTAACAGACTGATGCTAAACAAATATGACAAACACAAATTAAACTATGTATGTATTAATTATACTTAACCTAAACTGCAGTTTTGATCGGGTGCCCTTTTAAAGAAGTGGAATCAGAACCAATGCCTTCCGTTGACGTCAATCCTTTTCCTAGCTCCTGCAACATTCCAGTTGCTCTTTAATCATATTACAACTACAATAAAACATATAGAAGTGTAATAAACAGTGTCTTCACTTGATAATTTTAACTAATCGTGATAATTATACAAAATATACATAATTCCTTCTCTTAAAGACCCTATTAGTGTAGTCTGCCCAGGACCACATGATCCCAGATTCTATTTCAATATAGACCACTGGTAGTATAATGCAAGTATGTGTTAATTGAACACCGTGGATAAACCTACTTAAAATGCTAACTGTACCACGAGTAAGTTTTGAATCTTGCTACAGCTGGGATAAATTGACATGATCCCGGCCCCTATGCACACACAAACCGTAAGGTTATTGCGTTGAATATATAAATTTCCGCGAGCAAACTAGCAGTATCGGTCACCTAGATTTGTGTTTGCATCGCACCTAAGCGTTCTCTGACACTTCCAGCCCATGAAAACATACCAACGACATTATAGATATAAACAGCATAATCAACTGTTAAATTATGCTAATGAAAGTTCGAGGGGCATATCAAACTCACCGGACTATCCTAATTGTTAACCTTATAGCCTAGATTTGAAAAAACAGTGGTCAGTCATCCACTACTAAAAAGTTAGAAGAAAGTCGTGCCGTTGATTGGCATAACAAAGTACTAGTTACAATCTCGTGCTCAACTGTAGGTGATTTATAAAAACACCGGCCGCTGTTAAACACTAAACATAATGACACATTCGCCGATCTTAAATCCATTCTAAAGTACGCCAGAAATGCACGTGAATTCCGTGGTACAACAAGTGTACTCTACTAACCTAGAGCGTATCAGTATAAACATAATACAATGTAACCAAAACAATTTTTATCTTTACAAACCAAGTGTCGAATCAGTCAAACGTCACAGTGGCAAACTACAAAAGTAAATGATCAGTCAAAGTTTACAATTGTTAATCAAGTCTGCTAATTAATTCACCTGCCGGGTAATACAAAATCATACCAGTACACCAGATATTCGCCCGGGTCGCTAACTATAAGCCACCAAGTAGTAAAACAAAATAAAATTTCACCACGTGGCTTTACCCTGTGCAATAAGAAGTATAGCCGACAGCATTTGACCTGTCGCTAATTAATCGTCGTGTGTTTTCGCTACCCTAGCATAAGCAGGTTTCGATAAGTTAAAATGAAGACAATGTACGGATGTTCAAAGTTAAACGTTCTTAGCTATAAATCAGCCATATTGCCCAAAACAATAAAACATTTCCTTTCCGAGACAAACGCACTAAGCTGTACTGTTGTACTGAAGACAAAATAAAAATGGTACCAGTAACTTTTTACCACGTGGCGTTTAGGCGACAAACCAAGAGTACTAATGTAAGTGCATGGTCCGCTTCACGATTAACTCCAATAATTTATTAAAATCAATATACATCACTTGTCAATGCAGAAGTGTTGAAATAACAAACAGAACATATATACACAACCACCGTGCGACACGACAGGTTCAGACTAAAACCCAACTCATGTGTTTATATAGATATGCCAAAACTTGTGCTGTGAACAGGCTCGTGCCACAGCTATCATTACATGAACATATTCATTACAGACTCATGACAAAACTATCATGAATGTTCGATATTTACCAAAGCAATATAAATTGAACTCATTACGTAAGGCACAAAACTGTGCGTCAAGTAAAAAAGCGTGCTGCATGAATTCAAATTAATTACTTGTCACATTTCTTCGTTTCTTTGATACCTTTTGAATATATGACCTGTTCCACGTGTCATGCAATGACTACAAAAACAATAAACACATTACTTATCTTTTCTACCATCTTCAATGTCTCACAGCAATATTTGTGTTCAAATTCGCCGTCCCACATTCATTTGACCTCGAAATCTCGCCGTCCAAGGTGTGCACAGTTGTGAAACATCTAACTCGTTGGTTTAGCTGAAGCGTTTGTTAGCAGAATGAGGCCGAAAACCCGGTTACACGCGCTTATAAAGGGTGCCTGTATACGTCACAATAGTCTACATTGGATGAGCAGTATAAATTGTAACGGTCGATTGACCTGGTGTGTAGTGACGATAACAACTACACTCATGAGTAATAATAATAAAGTAATACAATAAAACCCGTGCATGATCGAGCCGAAATAAAATGGATTGAATTTTGATTGAAATTAATCCTGATTATTTTAGATGCAAAGGAAACCACAGAAACCAGTGTTCCATTAGCTAATACAACATATCCCACTATCATCGACAATAATGGTACCAGCGTTGCTGTAGATGTTTCCACCGACTCTCCACAAATCAGAATTCCACCATTTCACGAACCGTACGATGTTGAAGGTATGCTTAGAATAATGTCTAAAATATATTCTCAATAAAGTCCAGCATAATTTTAATTAATTTATATAAAATAGAAAATGTGACGCATGACCTGTCTTGCAATACATTACATACTGTATGATACAGTAGTACATGACTTTACAACATTTATACCACCGCATGAAGGCATCATTTTAATCCAATATAAACTGGCCTCACACGTCATGCATATCAATGTATAGTAAATTGATGTACATGTATAATTAAATCTTGTTGCCTAATGTTTTCAGTACATCGAAATGTTGGTTATATAATAATGAAAACCCCGATTAGAATGAAACTGCACAGTGTACCATTTAGATATATCTGTAAATACGATGTATATTCGTACATGCGTATAAAATTTACCGCACAAGAATATGAACTCTTGAAAACGCATTGATTTAATTTTAGGACAATTAACAGTCTTTCTGAAAGCCGTAACCTGCAAATTTATATGTTTTTCGTCAGGAGAATGTAAATAATTTTAAGTGTTACGTTCTCCTGACGAAGACCTTTTACGTCGAAATATTGACTTATTAAGAGTGATTTATCAACAATTCTAACACGATCCGCGGATTTATCCATTAAACATAGAGCCAACCTGGCCATGTTTTATTACCCCCATAAAACATGGTAACAAATTGGCTGTTACAATTTACGCCCCGTATCACATGACCTATTTATGAATGAATGAACGTAAACTTTATAGTAAAACTTTAACGGACCGCGAGTTTCACGAGAATCCAGTGTTACAGCTATGACGCATCTATTTTTAGAAACTCCAATATACTCTCGAAATAAAGATTCATAAAAATTTCTGAATTTCATGACATAGATACACTATACTCGTGTTATTAAAATTGTTTCAATGTTTAAAATGTGTTTTTTCCTTCAGAAAATTACGAAGGTCGTTTTCATTAACGAGGTAATTGTACCAGCTAATAAGCTACTCAATTTCAGCGTGGAATTATGTTCAATGTCAAATGGGTGAAAATGGAATGCGTATTTAGAATCGAAATAAAAACGCACTCGTGATTTAATTTTTCCGCATCCGAACTCCTGCCCATGTTTTATTCACCGACAAAATACGCGAACAGATTTTTATTTCTTAAACATTATTGAGATCGATCCCTATTGGGGATATTTTAATTTTTAAATGTTTTATTAATTTTTCAGCACTTAAAGAGGACCAATCAGGTTTAAGTGGAGGACAAATAGCAGGACTTGTGGTTGGAGTTATTGGGATACTCGTCATTGTGTGCGCTATTGTTCATGTTATCCGACAGAGACGTTTAAAACAATCGCTTTTCCCGATTGTGGAGGAACAGTCGTTAGGTTTCGACAATGCTCTGTTCCGGAAGGACCAAGACACAGTATCTATTAGATAATGAGAGTATATAAAAACAGCTTAATTATGTAAATGTGTTAGTGTAAATGTAGTGTTTGAAAATATGTACTGGATAAAATTAAAGAGAGAACATTTCTGACCATTTTTGATAGCTGATACCACAGTAAATGTAAAATGATGAAATTTCGAACCTGTTTTATATATGCTGTGTATGTATATTTACCACCGTTAATGTCTGTATAATCTTTTTGTGAATGAAAGTATACATATATCTACTTTCTGTCTTTATATGTACTACATCTAGATCTACATGTATAAAGCTTATCTCTTCTAGTAAACTGTAATAATAATTCTGCTGTGTGGCACTATGACAAGGTTGAACTGACACTCATACATATATCAATCTTGCTGCCTGCCGGAACCTGGCTGTTCGTCGTGTAAGGGTCACGTGAGCGACATAGCAATGACGTTTTAAATCATTAATAGAAACGGTCGATCACGTGAATTCCGGTTGTGACGTCATTTCCCACGCTTTTCGGCTTGGGAGGCGCTATGGGAGGCGTCATTGCGACAGAACCCTGGTTCTTCCACTATTTCTTAACAATATACATTTCAGTGATAGCCTAGTTTTAAATAAGGTGTTTTGTGGATATAAGTCACATGTCTTCATTTCGTTTGGAGCTTCTAAAGTAATACAATATTGGAAGAGTTATGGCCCTTTGTTAAATTCCAATTTTCCTAATTTTTCATCCTTTACTTCATAACTTCATGGCCATAATAGATATTCAAATGAAATTTGCTATACTTATTGTCAGTGGTACTACGGTAATATCTGTAGCAAAGGGCAACAACCCTAGCTTTCATAAATTTTGACTTATGCTATTCTTTCTGGTATGACTACTACTATAAGTACATGTTTTTGGAGCAAAAAACAATACACACATTTGTAGCAAAGGGCGACAACTCTACCTCTAAATATTTTGACTGATTTCAATACTATACTTCATTACTTTACTTCCCCCCCACCTTTTCTGGCATGCTACCACGAGGCCCTGCTCACGACAGTGATAATTCTAGTTTAAGTATGACTTATTCATGAATTAGTTCTAAACTATCCAAATCATTATTACATATAGAGCTACAAAATATACCAACAAAATAATGTATCCATAGTACAGATACTATTGTTTTCTGATTCCAAATTCTTTGAAAACATACATAGCTAATCGTCTATTTATATTAACATTTTGAGAAGTCATTAATTCTATGAATTATACCTTACTTGGACGCAAGAAATAATATTTGCTAACATCTTTATATAGAGACTTCGTTCCAGAACAAAATGCAACTCATCTTCAACACAAATGACACTTTCTTTCATTTAAAGGGGTAGCTATTGGTTTTTGCCATCTACCAGTTTCTACCATTAATCTATGAACAGATAATCGTACAAAAATAATAACAATAGTAACGATTTTATTTAAAGAGGCAACACAGTTGGGCAAGCCCAGTCTTCCCTGTGAGCCTCTATGAAGATTTGTACATATACATCTTTGCAAAAGTTTAGCGAACAAAACAGATTAAAGATAATACACCCGAAAAGAAATAAAAACGTTTCATAATACATATGTATTTAACAAACAGTTGACATTATTCACATACCGACATAAAACAATATACATGTATGTGACAAATCATGCTGAATGTATCACATACTTGGTTAGCGAATGGGCTGTTTCTATACAGGTTTATAGTACGTGCAGAAATGTCAGCTTTCACCCAAGTTCCAATTTTGCTTTGGAGAAGATGAATCATGTATAACGCTCAAGCAGAAACACATCGACGATGTCAAGCAAAGCAAGGCTTATAAAAGAAAGGAAGTCCAACAATGTGCAACATTTATGTTGAACCATAATTTAGGCGGCGTTCCCCTTCCACAAGACAATATTCCGATTTTCATGAAAATAGGATCGTATGTCGCGTCTTAAGATGCTGATTTCAAATATATGTGGGTCTTATCAGGTCGTATCTATTCTTCTAAGCCAGCGACTTATTCAGCAACAGCAAGGGCTTGTCGTAAATCTTGATTAACCAGTTTCAGTCTATTTTCACCAAAGATTAAACAAGTCAAGAAACCCCACACATCACCAACCTAGTGAACCATGACATCCCTGCACTGCATATTGGGACAGAAAGAGTGCTGATGTTGCTGAAGCTCCTGAAAATAGGCACAGATGAACTCCCTAACAGAGTCCTTTAGGTGTGTGCTAAGGAAGCAACCCCGTCATTACAGCCATCTTCCAGAGGTCAGTTGACACCGGTTAGTACTGTTGACGAAGGACTGAAGGAGACAGTCCCAACGTAGAAAACTACAAGCCATTGTCACATGTTTACTACCAACATTACTAGAACACATCATCCGTCACCATAAGTATATTGAATCACTTGGAATAAACGCCACAAACTAAATAAGGTAGATCTACATGGTGTTTTAGAAATGCACAAGCCGATTAATACGCACTCTCCGTTGAATAAAAGCCAATATTTGTCTCATCAACGTATCTATTCGATTCAGTTACTTCCATGACAATTGACCTTTCTGCCGGTTTTGATTGACAGGTGGCGTTAGCAAATCGCAAGGCAGCATTTGGCCAACGGTCTATCGCCGCCATCTTGTATGACAACCTAGACATTAGACAAACTAAACTCAATAGAAAGTGTGCAATATTCATTTAAGCATTATTTCGTTATAACTGAATACATTTTCAATATATTGGTATGTTTAGAAACTAGAGATATTTTCAACTTTGATGTGGTTGCAATGTCATGAAAGTAAATAAATTGATTAAATCCTTAGAGCCTCGGAAGTAAGAGTTATATATGTATATTTTGATATATTATTAGTATGATTTTGTAACAATATCAATTAATATCATTGATATTTACAATAAAATAATTATAATAATTACATTTTGAGAAATTAGATAGCTTCGTCTATAATTTAATACGACTGCTTTAAAAATGTATTTTAAAGCTTTAGCGGCACGTACATACATACATTCCAAATAACGAGAATGTGTGAATTTTTACCGACAAAGCTGGTTGTGAAGTGTTTTATATTCCCAAATGAAAAAAACAGGGGAATTCTATACTATAATTCAGCACTAATTTTGTATGTACTTAATTAGTATAGTATTTAGTACCGACTATACCATGCAAATGAGCTAATTCTGTACTACAACTCTCTATCAAATAAGCACTGCTAATTCTGTATCAAATAAGCACTGCTAATTATGTATCAATTATGTACTTGCAATTCGGTATCAATTAAGTACTTGTAATTCTGTATCAATTATGTACTTGCAATTCGGTATCAATTAAGTACTTGTAATTCTGTATCAATTATGTACTTGCAATTCTGTATTAATTAAGTACTTGTAATTCTGTATCAATTATGTACTTGCAATTCTGTATTAATTAAGTACTTGTAATTCTGTATCAATTATGTACTTGCAATTCTGTATTAATTAAGTACTTGTAACTCTGTATCAATTAAGTACTTGTAACTCTGTACTAATTTTGTACTAAATTTATTATTAGGATCCTATTAACCTTGTGATATTTATAGACTGCTAACATTTCACTCGTGATGACCCAGTTTCAAATTTGAAACAAAGAAACTTCAAAATTAACATTATTGTGACCAATTTTCTAGAATCTTAACTAGAATATCCCATACCTGGACATTTTTCTAATGTTGTTTAAAGTTAACAGTACTAATAATATTTTAAAAGTCATGAATGAGAAAGCAAGTCTATAGTATTTAGTACAATAAAGCTAAATTTCCCATTGGTTCTGTTGTCAGACTTGGGGTAATCGAATACAGTAATTGTTATCACCTGTAATTAATTACTCAAATGCAAGTAATCAGATGTATTTGATTACTACTGCAAATCTGATTACATGTAATGTAATTTAATTGATTACAAGGCCAGTTATCAATTCCTTGCTAAATTACTGAAATATATTGATAAGACAACTGAATCAATAAATTTAATAATTAGACTATAGATCTCAGTAGCTAGCCAATCAGCATGGAGAAAAAGTGTTGAATTAATCCCGTATACAACACTTTGCTGTGGTATATATAACAATAGATTGCTATATACAATAGTAGGCCAAGCAAAATAATTGAGCATAGCTATAATAATGTATACATGCATTTAGCACAGAAAATGTGGATGCCAAACATTTTTTATACCAAGCTTAGTTTAGTCTATATTATAACAGTACTATATTTTAAACAAGTTACTAATTGGACATATTAGAATACATGTATATGTATATCAAACCTTTCTACATTTGTTCATAATTACTGTCATTATCTGAGACAACAATTTTGATAGATAATTAACCAATTAAGGTATTGCCAACATCTCTGCTGAATGCTGACAACATTATCAGTAGAGGGTCAATGCCGTGGTAGCTTCATTGACTACAGTAGGGGACATATGTAGTGCAACAACCTCTGTATAACACAACCTTCAAAGTTACTTGAAGTTATTACATGTATATAATTTTGTAAATTCTGTAGGGCAACAACTTCTAAACAATGACCAATATTTGCAGCCCACAAAGGGTCTCACTCTACAGAGGTTGTTCTGTACTATTGTGTCTTAAATAATTACCGGTACGTGCAGATTACCCCTCTCTTCTAAGACATCATCTTCACAGAGTAGAACTTAAAACCAACTAAATGATTAAAACAAATTGTAGGGGTTCCAATGGGGTATGCAGGTGATTGAAGTAAATGACTTTCATACTATCACAACCCATAATTTACAAATTAAGACCTTACCTCCAAGACCACCTCAAAATAAAGACCACTACTTTCTGTCCACTGACTTGCACATTATTCAACCTCAAATTCACAGTGAAATTGCACCTATATGAAGACCACCTCTTTAACAAGATTGGCTCAGAATTAACCATTTTTCGTTCCGTTTTCATCTGTTTGCTCTTTGATAAAATGATGTAATCACTCAACATTATTGTGATAAGTTTTTTACAGTCCCAAGAAGGAATTTCATTATTGAGGTTTTACTGTAAATAGCTTAATTTTGCCACTTAGATCTATATATGCATCATGCAACACTTAACATATTACACCAGCACTTAAATGGTTTATCATACCCTATGTACCGGGTACTGGTCGATTTATAGGCAAAGTGTACCTGATAAACAAAGATTATTTATCTATAGTCTAAGTCAGATAGAACGGCTCGTAGGTGTTGATATGGGATTATAATCCTCGTTTCACTCGGAGTTATAAATCCCATATACAACACCTACTCACGTAGTATTATTTTATTTTCGTCTCATTTATGTACATACATATAACAAACACATTTAACGTAACAGGTAAAACTAAGTACACCTACTCATGTTCTATCCTATACGTATGCTCTGGACTAAACTTGTGAATGACCAATTATCTATTGTACTGCCTTCCATTTCACTGACAGGTAGTGCTGTAAGACAATGTTTTTCACACCTTGTTGTGACACTTAAGATAACAGATTGTCAATTCAATTCAATTCAATTCAATTCAAATTTTTTTTTTTTTTTTTATTTACACTCATTTCATGAATAACATGACATAATGAGGAACAATCATATATATATACATAATATAACAGGTTAACACAATGACAGAATATAGATAAATAGGAGAAGATAGTATAGTAGAACAAAAAAAGAAAGAAGACCTCATTTAAGAGGGAGAGTTACAGTTATTCATATAAAGTACATGTAATTACCTTCGAATAAATAAAGACACAGTTCGGCACATACAATGTCATGTACAATAGCTATGTAAATTTTGTAATGATATGTTTAACAAATATACACAATTTTCTGTATTCTACGGTATTGGTATTTATGTTCATTATAGAGTCAAAAAGCAAAATATTTGGAAATTTAAAAAACTTTGGTCTAATGTATCTTTTTCTTTCATTTGCAATGGCCGGGCATTCAAATAAATAATGGAATTCGTCGCCAATGTTTAAATTACATATTGTACAAATTCTAAGGTTTAGTGGTATCTTATTCCAATTTCCAGTTTCAACAGGTACTGATATATCATATAATTTCATGTGACCAGTTTTTTACTAGCCTTAGGGTTTAATGATATTTTTTTATTATTTATTTTATTATTATAAATTTATAATACCTGATCTTCTAGAGAAAATTTGTTTCCCTAATCAACCACATTTATTGAAATTGAGTGAGTTGACTGATTTGTTTGTGAACTGACCCCATCCCCAATACAGTAAAATTAATATAACCAAATCCACTTTGACTTTAACATTTAAATAAAAGGATGTCTGAGTGGGTGTTGGATTTCTTTATAACTCCGAAGGGTGGCTCTGGACTCATCAGCTTCATGACTCAAACAGAACAAAGACACAATTCTGCACCAGATAATGTGTTTGTTGTGGTTAATACATACAGAGGAAATCAAGCCTATGAAATACAACTCTTTACAATACAGGATAGAGATGGAAAGTTGTTTTCCACGATTGTCAAGAATGGCAGCAAACTACCTCTCTATCCTATCACCATCAACCACAGTTGAAAGTTTGGTTTTACTGGCATTATATTCAGAAATGAATGTTTCTGTTTAAGTGATGCTAATTTTCACATGTTGATGATGATTAAATGCAATCATTCCTTAAAAATAAGTAAACTGTGATGCACACTGTTACAGTTAGTGTTTGTAATTGATAAGACAGTCCATATATGTTGCTGCAATTAAATGACTATATATAGTGAAGTTCCGCTAATAAGACCAGTCAAAAAGGTGGTCTTATTAGCGAATCGTTTTATTAGCGGACCTTTTTTGTTCTAAATTTAATACTTTGGGACCTTAAACTGGCAAAAATCTGCATGATTTCAAAATAATCAAAGTGGACTTATTAGCGAAACTTCACTGTATTATTTTATATTGTGTATATGCACTAATAGTCTATGCATGTCAAATATGTATCACCAATAAATGTTCTTTGTTTTCACATAAATCTGTAAATAAAGTAAGCATTTTAACATTGCTAGTACTTATTTTTGAAATTTTCATTGGAAATAATTGTAATGTAATTGATTACTTGATTGAATGTAATGTAATGTAATCAATTACTGAGATAAATCATGAGTAATCCAAGTAATTGTAATCAGCAAATTTGAAAAGTAACTGTAATGTAATCAATTACTGATTCATGTAATCGACCAAGTCTGTCTATTGTACTGTAAAATGTGAAAATCCATGAGATATATATAGTTAGGTTAGAAGTTAATTACAAGCTGGTTTCAGGAATGAGTCACAACATATTTTCCTTGTCATATCATTATAATTATTTATAACACTTACATGACATTGTAGTCTAATAAAACGTTGTGTCCACCAATCCTATCCTTTATAAGCTATACTTTACAATCCCTCCAAACTAGTAATTATCCAACGTACACAACAAAATTGTTCTATGCATGTGTCCAACAGAAAGCACACGTTTATTTATTCAAATTTCAAACACAAAAACATGTTGAACAACAGGTGAACTCGATTCAAACTAACCAATCAAATCCGTGGAGACCATGAGTAAAATAAGAGGCTGGCTTATCAGTTAATGTATTGCTATTGAGCATACAACAAGATAATTCAGTACTAATTTTGTACTATTGGACATGACCTTAGTATAACAAGATACTAATTTTGTACTACTTGAAAGTTAGAGTTAAATGTTGTACTAATTGTGTACTGGACCTCATTTGCATAAAAGTATCACATTGAGTACAGTATTAAACGCTGCATTAATTTTGCACTGTAATTCCGCATTGAATAGTACTTAATTGATGCTGAATTAGTACATATTTAGTACCGAATTGATTTTATTTTTCATTTGGGTATATATTGTATAGTGCATAAAAGTACAAAGGGCCATAATTCTGTCAAAAATCGTCGCAGCACAAATTCTTTCCTTCATGCTAATCTACATGTTGGAGTTGTTCATCTGTTAAAGTTTGAAGCAAATGCTGCAAAAACTGTAGGAGAAGTTGCGTCCACAAGAAGTGTTCACTATATATTGTATAGTGCATAAAAGTACAAAGGGTCATAATTCTGTAAAAAATCGTCGCAGCGAAAATTCTTTCCTTTATGCACATCTACATGTTCAGGTTGTTCATCTGTGAAAGTTTGAAGCAAATGCTGCAAAAACTGTAGGAGAAGTTGCGTCCACAAGAACTGTTCACTATATATTGTATAGTGCATAAAAGTACAAAGGGCCATAATTCTGTCAAAAATCGTCGCAGCAAAAATTCTTTCCTTTATGCACATCTACATGTTGAGGTTGTTCATCTGTTAAAGTTTGAAGCAAATGCTGCAAAAACTGTATGAGGAGTTGCGTCCACAAGAACTGTTCACTATATATTGTATAGTGCATAAAAGTACAAAGGGCCATAATTCTGTCAAAAATCGTCGCATCGCAAATTCTTTCCTTTATGCACATCTACATGTTGAGGTGGTTCATCTGTTAAAGTTTGAAGCAAATGCTGCAAAAACTGTATGAGAAGTTGCGTCCACAAGAATGCGTCTACGGATGAACGGACGGACAGACAAGCTGAATCCAGTATACCCCCCTTACAACTCGTTGTGCGGGGGTATAAAAACCTGTACCTAAACTTTAACATTTGCATTTTCAAGTCCAAAAGGGGGCATAATTTCAACAAAATGCTTGACAGAGTTACCTACCCCTGTGTAGGGGTTGGGGTCATGATGGAGAACAAGTATGCAAAGCAATATGTGAATGCACTTTGAAAATATTTGAGGTAAAAAAACCTGTACCTTAACTTTAACATTTGCACTAAGTTGAAAAAAGGGGGCATACTTTCAACAAAATGCTCGATAGAGTTACCTACCCCTGTGTATGGGTTTGGGTCATGATGGTGAACAAGTATGCGAAGTATCAAAGCAATATGTCAATGCACTTTGAAGATATTAGAGGTTAAAAAACCTGTACCTAAACTTTAACATTTGCATTTCCAAGTCCAGAAGGGGGCATAATTTCAACAAAATGCTCGATAGAGTTAACCAACCCTGTGTAGGGGTTGGGGTCATGATGGAGAACAAGTATGCAAAGCAATAATTATGTGAATGCACTTTGAAAATATTTGAGGTAAAACAACCTGTACCTAAACTTTAACATTTGCACTAAGTTGAAAAAAGGGGACATAACTTCACCAAAATGCTTAATAGAGTTACCTACCCCTGTGTATGGGTTGGGTTCATGATGGTGAACAAGTATGCAAAGTATTAAAGCAATATGTCAATGCACTTTGAAGATATTAGAGGTTAAAAAACCTGTACCTAAACTTTAACATTTGCACTAAATGCCTGATACAGTTACCTACTCCTGCATATGGGTTGGGGTCATGATGGTGAACATGAATGCAAAGTATGAAAGCAATATCTTAAAAGACTTAGTGAATATAAGAGGTTAAAAACCTGTACCTAAACTTTAACAAAAGTGTTACGCCGACGCCGACGCTCGGGTGACTGCAATAGCTCCCCTTATTCTACGAATAGTGGAGCTAAAAACGAGGAGTTAGTTGATTAAAACAGTAGGAGCCTTTCTCTAAATGTGAACATTTACCATTTGGATGTATATTTTAAAACTTAAAACATCATTCTAAAACTTGATACCATTTTGACCAGTTTATGTCAAGAATTTATCAAATGCAGTATTTATAAAGTACTTGTTACAACGACGTCGAATAACGCTTGAATGACGTTCATGTATAACAAACCAATTTTCAAGACACTTAATTGCATATTGTGACTCCCTTGTTCCATATAATATTTATATGCTTATAAATGAACACTCGTATCAGTTCATTAAAAGGTATTATCATAAGACATGTTTTCAGTGTTCAACAATATCAAAGATCATAAACCAATTCCGATAAGTCCATGACAATTGACTGGGAAGCGCTGTGCTTATGTAGCTGCAGTTACCTGCTGTTTAGATCCATGGTCTCAATATTGCCTAGCGCTCACTGACAGTTCTGATTTCTTCGGTAAATAAACTATTGCAATGCGACAAAGACCGATGTTATCCGCATGGAACAATGGAATTAGTTTGGTTCACGACATTCTTACAAAATGCATTTTTTTTTGGATTTTTTTTTGAAATCGTAAACCATCGAGAACAGGTCACGTGCCCCTACATGGACTTTTTACTTTATGCTATCCAATATACCTGCTCGCTCAAGGCTCGCAGGTAATAATACAAGACCTAGTAAAATTATTTCACCCACGTAACGCACATACATCTTACCATAATAAGATTAACACCCTATTTAACGACCGAATATACAAATTAATAGGATTATCGGTGTCTGCGCCTATAGTTGTTTTGGTGTTTTGATAATATTTATTTAGTATAGTATATAACTTATGATTTATCACGTGGTTATCAATAATGAATTATATTTTAAAAAGCGATATGCAAGCTGTAAAAAAGCTTTGTTGATAAGTTTTAGATAGAAAATGACTGCATGACAACTGATTTTTTTCTCATGTGATTATTGATAATTGAATATTTTAATTCGGGCCTTACCGCGCAAATTGATACTAACGATTTTGAAAAGTATACATTTTATTCATTGACTTGACATGAAGCTTTTTATGCCATTTCTGTCCGGTAATACCTCGCATGCCAGTAGAACTTGATTTCAGAATTGTACAAGACATCATAGTATAACATGACATGATCCAACACAATTGTTTCTGTGTATTATATTTCCCTTTTTGTAAATGTGACACATACAAGGGGACCTGTGCTAATTTAATGCGTCATCATAAGTATTGTATTTACGCGACGTCAATAACGTCATTTTAATCGTCATGTCTAATTTTCATCATGTCATAGCCTGTCACTAAGTTGGACCATTTTGAAAAGGTATACACTTCTATCAACATGTAAAGAGTTGAAGTTATGACCTCAGGTTGGAAATCCCACAGCAGAGCTCATATTATCTTTTTGTATATTATATCATGGAATTATCTATATTCGTGATTAAATAGTTTGCTAACCTATTAATCGTGAAGTAGAAGAACCAGGGGAGACAAATTATGTTTGATCCCCATAATGTGGCCTACTTCTTTTAAGCTTTTGAAGTTAGTCTACATGTCACATGACCACTCGTCATAGCCAACCAAAACAAACGTACCATAACCGTGTCGTGCACAACCGCTTATATCACTTCCTGTTTACAAAGAAAATGGCGAAAATCTGGATTGTATTGTTTTTCTGCGCAATTTCAACTCCACGAACATTGTCATTTGGTTTAAAAGATTACACTAAAACCATTCATATTGCGGAACATTTGCGAGAGAGTAAAAACACTGGAAGGCTCTTCAAACGAGCTACTGAAGGGCTGGAAAATGTGCCCAGTTTTCTGCAGGAAGCTGTGAGTGGGTTGCACCAAACTCGTGCAAAAAGAGCTGCCACTGACCCAGGAGGGACAAATCCTTCACCAAAGGGTGATCACTTACCAACGAGCGATATGGTATAACTTTCATATTAAAAATACGGACACTTGGGGTCTGGCCCCAGGTACGCACATGGATAATTTATATCTTTATCGTCGACATTGTATACCCAGACCCATACATTAATCACACAAACATTATTTAACATATCCGGGACAAATAAAAAATATTCGTAAATGCCTATCTTAAATTATGTAGATTTTTGTATAAATATCAAATACATTCAACAAATGTTTGGGTGATTACTGAATGGGTCGGGATATATATAATAAATATAAAAACAATATTTCCAGGCAATTAGCGAGAGGGGGCGTGGTCCAGACCCCAAGTGTCAGTGTTTGAAACGTTTTTATACAAATATAGCTGTCATTGCTATGCATTGTACAGTACCTGTACTGGAGTGTCGAAACCAAAAGTGCCCTATCATGTAAAACTGGTGCACCGGGGTGGAAATAAAATTTTCGTGAAGTCTGCATTTTTACGCCAAATTATGGCATTTTTCCATTTTGTACATGACAAAATTTATACAATTTAAAAATACGAAAACCATTAAATACCATGGTTATATTGGTCGTTATAATCTGGAAATCAATAAATATATCAGCATGTGCCAATATCCCCGAGTGACCAGTTTCGACGCCCTTAAGAGATAGGAAGCACATTTACTTAAAAAAAATGTGTCTGCAAATGAATTTAATCGTTCGCTTTTTTTTTTGGGATATTTATTCTTTTATAGGCTACTTCTGTCAAATTCTACTGCTTAAATTGACCCAAAACTCTATTTCTCGGTAACCTACGTGGAGCGGCCATTATTGTTTAGATGTACCTAAAACAATGCCTTTCATTGGCTGCTTAGGTTTAGAGCTTATAATCACTGTGTAGTAACATGTACAATGCGTATTAAGCGTGTGCATGCTTAAAACCACTAAATTTGCTGCATAATTAAATAAATCAACAAGTTCATAAAGGATTAAGCTTATTTATTTTGGCATTAGTTTATAGATATATTGTTCTGTACATGCCTTTACTAGACGAAAATCCCAATCAGTGGGTGCGATGAAATGAGCTGCCTGTCGACCTGGTCACATGTCTGTCACATGACTTGCTAAAAATGGCGGTGTGGACGAAGTCAGCTGCTGTCATTTTCCCTTTTATAAATTCTTTCTATTAAATTCAGCTATTTCTAGACAGAGTATAATTGGACCTAAGAAAAAATCACAGGTTGAACATCTGCTTAAGAAATGCAATTCTTTACTCTATCTTCTTCTCAGAATAAAATCCTTTCTAAATAAACACATGAGAATCCTCTTCTTCAATGCATACATCTTACCCCATATTGACTACTGCTGTACCATTTGGGGAAATTGTAATAATGAGCTTCTCAATACCCTGTACAAATTTCAGAAAAGAGCTGCTTGTATTATACTAGATAAGGACATAGACACTCCATCACACGATCTCTTTCAAGAACTCAAGTGGATGACTATACATGAAAGAATCTATTTCAAAAAAGCCATTTTTGTTTACAAATCTATAAACAATCTCTTTCCTGAATACATGTCAAATTTATTCACATTCTCAAATAATCATTCACTAAGATCCCACACTCAACAATCCCTTAAGGTTCCAAAACCAAGACTAGAATTTTTTAGGAAAACTCTTGCTTATTCAGGTCCCAAACTCTGGAACACTATACCACTACACATAAAACAATCAGAAAGCTTGGCAATCTTTAAGTCATCATACCTTAAATGGTGGTTCTCTGGTGGGAAAAACTTGTTAAACATGTAAAATTCTTGTGTCACTTAATATGTATATAAATGTAATTTTATTCTTTGTTTTATAGTTCAATTTCACTGAACTGTTCTATAAATTGTTGGTCTAGCTTTCTTTTGATATGTTTTAGTAGCTTAATTAACGCACTGCTGTTAAATCTAATGTAAATATCATTCTGTAAATGTTATATTTGTTCACATTTGTTGTAAATTGTATGTACATATATATTGAGGCTCACAGGTAAGACTGGCTTTGCCAACTGTGTTGCCTCATTAAATAAAGTCTTTATTATTATTATTATAGAGCTTAAATTACAAATTTTCTTGTTGATAGATTTATTACTGATTATGTAACAATGCAATTTTAATATAATAATAATTTCATGTGAGTTTTTAGAACATAAAAGCTGCAAAAATGATTTTAATGCAAAATTGACAAAAATCTTCGCAAGGGGAGGCACATTTTTAAAGTTCATGTGTCTAGCGTTGAATAATTGTTTTATTTTTTGAAAGTTATTTTTCTTTTATTAAAGTTACAGAGCGGAAATTTCATGATTTTTTATTAAAATGTTACAAAATGTTTCAGTTATATATCTTATATTGTTTATTTCATGGGTAATTTATTTTGATTTGTAGCAGTAGACCTACACTTTCAATAATTTAACATCTAACTAAAAAAGTTCTTATTTGAAAAAAATCTTCAATGGGGTAAACATTTGTTTAAATAATAAAATTATTGCATGAAAAAATTCCAATGTCTGATTATGTAGCGTGAATTTTAATAATGTGACGCCTGGTTTGTAAATTTTAGGGAGTTGAAAGAAATTATTTTTAAATAATTGTTAAACTCATCGTATTTTCTGTTGATGTAGCAGTACAATTTTAGTACCTTTACTCATGATTTTAAAAGCTTAAAGTGCAGGAAATTGCATGATTTAAGTTGAAAAGTGAAAAAATCTTCACAGGGAGGGGACACCCCTCCCGCACCCACCCCACCATATCAGCCCAATAGCTAGCTGTGCCCCCCACTCTAAATTTTCTGGATCCGGGCCTGAGTCTAAAGACCAATCCGTACTTTACCGTAGTTCTCTGATTATCATTCTTCAAATCTTTACACGGGCCTTAAAAGCTATCACTCATCATGTTTTTGGTTTGTTTGTGGTTTACTAGAAAAATCATCTTAATTCACCCACAAATGTTTGTTAATTTTCTGTTTGTTAAGTTTTTAGCGAGCTCATTTTATGGTTCGGCACATCTGATTTTTTGTGTGTCCGTCTGTGAGAAATCAAGTCTACATATGCCCGAATATTCTGATTGGTCAATAAGCCAATGACGACAACAACAACAACGATGGCTGAAATCGAGGTCATAATTGCGACGTAGCCATTTTTAAAGGTCAAATACGACAGATTTTAGTTTTGGTGTTTCATTAAGTACAGTGGAACCCCGCTAATCCGGACCCCTCCAATCCGGATTTCCCTCTAATCCGGGCGGATCTGTTGGTCCCGAATATTCTTATTCATGTTTTAATACGTTTTTACCCCTCGGATCCGGAACCCCTCCACTCCGGACACCGGACAAAATTACGAGGATTTATCATATATTTGCTCTAAAATTGACCCCTCGGATCCGGACAATCGATTTGAACATTGCCCAGGCCAATGTTTTGACAGGTGTCAATGTGTTGTATATTCGCACCATCGTATATGCAATTAAAACAGTCTGATCAATTAACGGTTGTAACATCAACAATACGCAGTGTCGGTGTGTACGTGTTATCGACACGGGTGTGAAAATCACAATTTGGGACAATTAAATATTATCATTTTAAAAGCGCTAATTGACAGCGTTTATTGGCCTACTCAATTAATTAAAAGACTATTGCTGTGTTGTTTTGTCTACACGGAGGTAAGTTGGATCGAATACAGGTCCCCTTAATGTTTAATTTTGAGAAGGTAGTTATCGACATCAAAGGAAAATAATTCGGACGTTCTCAGTTTGGATAAATCTACGAGTAAATGCAATAAAAATCCATCAAAATGCCGGATAGTCATTCTTTTACAGAATTTCATATGATAATCATGTCTGAGCCTCCGTTAAAACGTCGTAAGGTTGAAATCGACCTTGAAGCTAAAGTAAAATTGATCAGAGAATATTTTTCTGTACCAAAACCAACAATGAAGGTGTGTAATCAATTGTTGCTGTTTTACATCTCATTTTTTTGTGGTGTTTAGCAATGCCTTCAACTAAGATTAACATACAAGTATCTAAAAATAGAAACCCCTCTAATCCAGACACCTCTCTAATCCGGACTTTTTGTCTGGTCCGGACGAGTCCGGAGAGGGGTTCCACTGTATATGGTATTTATAAGAGAAATTTTTTTTTTAACTATTTTTTGTCTAATTATAACAGCAGTTAATTCTATTTTTTCGCAGGACATTGCAAGAACTGACTTTTGTAATGAATTTACAATAACAGATAATGATTCAACTGTGAGGCCTAAAATTGATAATTTGTGAGAATTTAAAAGCGCTGTAATGAAATAGACTTATGTGCTTTATGCATAATTTAAACTAGAGATAAATGTATTAGCAGGGTTCCCACGGTCAGGGAAAAGTCAGGGAAAAACATAATTTTTTCTAGATCAGGGAAAAGTCAGGGAATTTTGGAATTAGTCAGGGAAATCTGAAAATTGAGCAAAAGTCAGGGAAAAGTCAGGGAATTTTTCATTGAAGCTGTCGATAAGTGTCATTTTCTATGAAGAAAATACCTAAGACTGAAAAAAATCCTCGCTCGCTATGCTCGCTCGGAATCATTATAAGTTGTAATAATTTTATGTCAATCAACAGCCTTAAAAACTGCTTCCTTAAACTTTTTTGTTCCTTATAAAGCAAATATAGCCTCCTTTTTCTCTTATTTTATTGCCATATTTTGCTCTTACAAAAAGATGCTGTGTCGCTCATTCACTCTAAAAAGTCAGGGAAAACTGCTCTGTGGTCAGGGAAAAATCAGGGAAAAGTCAGGGAATTTTGTCTTAGAAAATTTGTGGGAACCCTGATTAGGTTAAATGTCTCAGTTACAATATAAACATTATATTGATGATAATTACAAAATCACTATTTGCTTAAATTCAGATTAGTATTTGCTCTGTATGAAAAGTATCATGTTTCCTACTTAAAATGTTAAGAAGATCTATTTATATCCAGGTTCAAAATAACTGTGGCTTTGACTTAGTCAACCGGTTAGGTTTATAACTTACAAGGTATAATATATGATTAGGAAGGTAGACTGTTAGTATAAAACAACCTTATCTTTTTGCATTGCTATAAAACTTTAAAATAATAAGCAACCAATGATCAGAAAAAGTTAAACATTTATATCATCAAAACTGTCGAAACCGGATCCAGAAAACTGGAGTCCTCGGAAAACATGACAAATATCAAAAATCCATATTTCTTCTTGTGCAATGTTATTTATAAGACCTCATTATAAAGGGTCTGTGTTGGAGTTTTTTTCTGGGTATTAGATACTTTATAACATCATATACACCATCTACCGCTGGCTTAGAGTTAAAAGGTTGTAAGTACAAAATCAATATATGAGAAAACAAGAAAAAACTGTCTGAAACTACTCTTTACTTTATAATATGGAAAAACAAGCTTTTTAAACTTCCGTTTGGTCAACATGATTTTCATGAAAATAGGCTCATAAGAAGGGCCTTGAAGTTGAGATTCAGAGTTCAAATATGCATGAGTCTTGTAAGGTCATAAGTAGTACTTACTACCTTCTTATTTTAAGCCAGCAATATAAACTGGTGAGCGCTTGAACTTCTCAGGAAACCACTTGTGTCATGTATAATTAAGAATAATTAGATCTCAATGAAAACCACTTCATTGTCGACTAACTGTACAAGTATGTGGTAATTTGCATTATGTTTGCATTATGGTCACAAACCACTACCGGTAAATAAAATTGTTCTTTAGCTCAATGTAAGGTGACATTTGTTAGCCCAAGATTGTATCACGTTAAAGGCTATGGCCAGTTGACACACATGTATCATTGAAAAGAAGTAGTATGTTTCAGCTACAAAATAAGACCAAAAAAACAGGGGGTCATGTTTAATATAAGAATAATTTTGTTCGTCAAAGGTGGCAGACAAATTTTTACAGAAGCGCAGACTGATTCGATGTTGGTTTTACCCTACTCTACTTTCGCTTATACAAATATGCCAAAATCTCACAATATATTCAAGATAAAACAGATTCACTACTTCAACCACATGTATACAATACAGGCCTCAATGAATCCACTCGTCCGCTCGTCCTGCACAATATCTGCCTTCTTTATTTATATAGCAGGACAAGTAAGATTTTGGGGTTTTCTTCTTTGTCTAATATATTGCAGAACGAGTGCTTTGAAAAAAATTTGTTGAGGCCTGCTGAATACCTTTAAACTCAATAAGATGATTCTAGATCCATCGTATATGTATTTAGTGGTTTATTACCTTATGTGAATGTCTATCTTTTTGGTTTTAAATGTTTCTGTCATGTATTATACAGGGTAGCAATACCACGTGGTATTGCTACACTGTTATACAGGGGTCCTACAAAAGAAACTGAAGAAGTACACTTGTTTAACACGACTGTCACAAAGGGTCAAAAACCCTTCTGGTTAATTCTCAGTCACTTGAGATGAACTATGACAACAATTGGCAAAACTTTATAAATTCATTTAATCATAATTCATTCCCAGTTTAAGTTTGCCATATCTAAAAAGAAAGTTTAAAGTTCAATATTGAATGTCACCATGGAATTATTCAAGTAATTTAGTTTCTGGGTAAAAAGATGTATAAACTGGGTACAGTTTTATCAAAGCACTTACAGAAATCGTAAATAGACGTCCAATTTTAAATTGTTTATAATTCTTGAACAACTGCAAATTGGTGACAGATATATGGTTTGTAGGAGTTCATTAACTGAATCATTATTTGGATTTCAACTCTATTTACCACACTTTATAATTGTAAACAACTTATAACAATTTAGATTTGATCGTAAGTTTACAACTTCCGTAAGTGCTTTGATAAAACTGTATCCTGGAGTGCAATCAAGATGTGATAATAATAAATGGGGTTACCCTTCTGGGGCCCGAAAAAAAAGAAAAAAAAAAGATGTGAAAATATGGGTGTTCTTTGAACTGCATCTTGTTTTCAATTCCTGGTAAAATGTTATACTTAATTTGCATAATTTAATGAAATGTTATTAATATGCTAAGCTTGACTGATCAACGAGTGTAAAATTTGATGATTTGTTTTGTCGCAATTACGTATTTATGTAAATTTGATATGTAGGCTGGAAATTTATAATGTGTTGATGTAAATCATTTTATATTCCCATGATTTTTATTTCAGGAAATTTTTCGGTAACAGACTCATTTTGCAGATTAATGAATTTACATTTGAAGGTTTCGACATAGTGTTTCAAATGACGAAAGTTTATTCCCATGTCTTTATAAATTTGTGAGGATCAAATTCCTAAATAATGGCAAAAATAAAACATTGCAAATAATTCCTGACTTACAATACAAATCAGAAATAAAACATGCATGTGTTCACAGACCATGACTGAGACACTTCATGTGATTATTGTATACATGTGTTTTTATGTCCTCACTTTATACTCTGTTTATTTCAAACCCTGATGTACCATTCTGTGTCATATTACTTTAGTTATATGGTTGGTATAGATTGGATGATGTGGTGGATAAGTATGTTATGAAATACTATAAAATCTATTTGGATAGTTTTTAACAGGATTAGTTTACGAATTGTCATAACAACCATGAATAAATAAAATAACAACCACAAATAAATAAATTAGTGCACATAGAGTGTGACCAGGGTATTCTGTCATGTTTAAGTTAAATCCTGTACAGTAAAACCTCATAAAAGTGAAAAGACTAGTACCTCAATTGTAAGACCATCTCAATTGGTAGACCACCTCAATTGTTAGTAAAAGACCTCTTCAATTATTAGTAAAAGACCTCTTCAATTATTAGTATAAGACCATCTCATTTATTAGATCACCTCTATTAAAATACCACCTCAATCATAAGACAACCTCAATTATAAGACCATCTCAATTGGAAGACCACACAATCATACGACGACTTCAATTAAACGACTTCCTTAATTAAAAGACAGGTCTCCTCAATTGTAAGATTACCTCAATCATATAAACAACCTCACTCAATTAAAACCACCTAAATGATTATAAGATCACCTTTACGAGTCTGACTAATAAAACAATGGACCATCTAATGCTCAAGAACATTTCTTGAAATATAGTCCAGTCATGGTAATAAGAATAGAGTGGTGAAGCAGTCAAATCCAATATTACGGTGTAAAACCAACTTTAAAGACTTTTACAGACAATACAGACAGCCATAATGTCAATGCTATCCTAACATGCCATACTCACTTTACCTGTTCAGGCAATGGTTGTAATATTTTGTGTACACATAAACGACTATGTCTGCCCTGCGTTCAAGGAAAAATAACGTGACACACGTTTCGTACCTGGTATGTTACAGGTATGAAACGTGCGTCACATGATTTTTCCTTGAACGCAGGGCAGTACTGTCACCATATCCTAACTGGACTGTAAGCTCTAAAATATAAGAACTCTTTTTCACAGGAGTGAAAAATTTAGCAACCTGTCTCAACATTGTACTATATCTGGTTTCTCCATCTTATTTATTTCTGAGAAACTTTGCACATCCGTCCTACTTCCCTATCAATTCAATGACTTGATTGTGTGATAGTGTTCATGATGTTTATATTGAAGAAGTATCAAGACAATATTTAAAAGTACAATACTAACCCTGACCTAGTTACTGTACTACTGTATAATATGTACTTTAAGGTTATACACACCTGATCATGCAGTTATTTATAGTTAGTATTCAGTTTGGTAATAGATGAATATAACAAGTAATGAAGCGTAATATGTACATGGCAAAAATATCATAAAACGATAATACAATTGTGCAATGATAGAATCTTTTCATGTGATTAGTTTTGCTGATAGTTGACAGTTATAAAATGTGAGTGACAAATCCTGCCCATCTATAGTGGGCCTAGGATAATGTGATGTTTACAAACATGAACAACTGCCCAATTAGTTTTATAAATTAAACAGATACGGTATGGTCAGTTTTGTACAATTGGTTTTATCAATTAAACAGACGGTCTGTTCTGTTCTAAAAACATCACTGATAAATCGTGCTCAACTGATTAATCCACCTTTGTGGAATATACTAAATTCCTCCCCCCCCTTTCTTATTATCATGGGTGCACTATAGTGCAGTTATAATATCACAATACTGTCACACCGAGTCTCAGACAATCTGTGTTTTATTCTAAATTATAGTACAGAGAAATTGACTTGATCCTAACCTTATGCATGAATATATTACAAGGTTCTTGCATTGAATATATCAATTTTTGTGCAATATTGTCCTGTAGATTTACCTTTGCATTAATTACACTTCACTTATGAAAACACAGCCCAGATTAAACTTATAGTAGACAAGATATCAGCTGTTAAATTATGCTAAAAGAAGGTTGATGATCGAGCTCAAATATCTGTACTATGGTGCATATGTATCTGTTGCTTGCAGTCAACTACAGATTGATAATTATTTCCATGAATTCTGGTCAACTGACCACCATTATTGTGGTGATGGCAAACCAAGGATACCAGTAGTTACTGCTTCTATGTCTTTTGTTTTCAATCCTATCTTGAATTTATTTGAATGAAATTTGTTTAAAAAACGAGAGAAACATCTTTGTGTATGCCCTGCATAATGCAGACATATAGGGAATATCATTACAGTAGTTCCTGTATGTAATGTACTTTAAGACTGGCTTAATTTCAACAAGTTAGTGCTGACGTAATATATCACACAATATCCTGTCTCTGTGGCCATATTGGGCTGACTTTCTACATCGCCCCATAACCACATCATCACAAGTTTCCCCCATGATTTATGATGGAGCATCAATTAAGTATTGTCTAATTGTATTTATCTTTTCATTTACAGTTTGCCTTCAATGATAGCCATGCACAGATGATTGTTCATTGGGCAGGGAAGGACAGTAACGTGATCCTTGCTTTAACTAAAGGTATGTCTGCTTGCAATACACTACTACATACATGTATGATACTTTGTCCATGCTTGTTAGTCCCCTACCGGTTTTTGACAGGAGGGGACTATAGGTTTTCCCTCCGTTCTTCAGTCAGTCCGTCCGTCATTCAGTCAAAAAATCTGGATCCTGACATATCAAACACTTTCCAAGCTAGGTTTATGAAACTTGGTAACTATGTGGATAGGGGGCAATAAGGGGATAATGCACATCCAAAAATATTTTGATCCTGACCAAAATTGTGGTTGCTATGGCAACAGAAACATTGAAAATGGCTTAAAACTGGTAGGGGACTTCTGTATTGCTTGCAATTCTTAATTACTTGTTCTCCATTACATTATGGCCCATTATTATTATATTTAATCATCAAAAATAAGTTTGTCCACACTTGTTCTCCTTAATCAGTGGTCTGATGTAGATAAACTTAATGTAAATAGTATTATGAACCAAGCCAAGTTGTACAAGTCATATTGTTAGAATATTTCGTTGGAGTAATAGCCCTTTACCATTCAAAAATATGTTTAACTGCACTTGCTCTTCTTAATTATTGGGTGGATTTCATTGAAACTTTTATCAACTTTTACATGCGCGTGTGGTATTAACACATGTGCATGATAACCAACATATGTGCAAGTGATAAATAAAATAGTTCTGTCCTATGTCCCACATGTGTCATCATACCTTCACCATTGGTCAGGCTTCAATGAAATTTCATATGAACAACTCGTAACCAACTCCAAGTCTGTTTGTGCATTTTCTCAGGAATTAATTAGATCAGATGATTGTTACTTGAGTTATACCCATTTTTGTTTCAAAAACCCTTTCCAAAAAAGTTCTGTTTGATTTGCTATCATGATAAAGTAATAAAACAATGTAAAATGTTGTTATAGTTTGTTTCAGAGTTGTCATTTAGAGGTGGCTGTATGATAAAGTACCTGTCTCAACTCAACTGCAACTTTGGCCATCTTAAAACTCAGATAATGCGCTTCTTATAATTGATGAAATAACTGTTTTGACTGCCTCAAATTTAAATCAAGCCTTCTCTGCGAAATCTTAACGAAATGTGATTGTTTGTTTATTGCAGGTGTAGAGATTGATACCGCTCTCCATTCCGTCTCTTCATCTCATGTCTACATATCCCATAACTACGGTGAAAGTTTTACCACCATTGATGACAAGCTAACATTGCCTAATGGACAACCAGCAGTTATATCCAGTTACTTCAATAGTCCCATACTAAATAGTCATGTAAGTCTTTTAACATCTTGCCTTCATGGTTCCACCTTTTCAAGCCCTATTTTGAGTTGGATATATGTACAACCAAGTAACATAAGGCTTTAAGCTTCACATTTCATCAGTGTTTCAACTATGTGTCAATAACCCTTTACTCCATGGTACTGCCCTTACACGTTCCATCAGTGTTTTAACTATGTATCATTAACCCTTTACTCCATAGTACTGCCCTTACATGTTCCATCAGTGTTTTAACTATGTGTCATTAACCCTTTACTCCATGGTACTGCCCTTACACGTTCCATCAGTGTTTTAACTATGTGTCATTAACCCTTTACTCCATGGTACTGTCCTGACACGTTCCATCAGTGTTTTAACTTTGTGTCATTAACCCTTTACGCCATAGTACTGCCCTTACATGTTCCATCAGTGTTTTAACTTTGTGTCATTAACCCTTTACTCCATGGTACTGTCCTGACACGTTCCATCAGTGTTTTAACGTTGTGTCATTAACCCTTTACTCCATAGTACTGTCCTGACACGTTCCATCAGTGTTTTAACTTTGTGTTATTAACCCTTTACTCCATAGTACTGCCCTTACATGTTCCATCAGTGTTTTAACTTTATGTCATTAACCCTTTACTCCATGGTACTGTCCTGACACGTTCCATCAGTGTTTTAACTTTGTGTCATTAACCCTTTACTCCATGGTACTGTCCTGACACGTTCCATCAGTGTTTTAACGTTGTGTCATTAACCCTTTACTCCATAGTACTGTCCTGACACGTTCCATCAGTGTTTTAACTTTGTGTCATTAACCCTTTACTCCATAGTACTGCCCTTACATGTTCCATCAGTGTTTTAACTTTGTGTCATTAACCCTTTACTCCATAGTACTGCCCTTACATGTTCCATCAGTGTTTTAACTATGTGTCATTAACCCTTTACTCCATGGTACTGTCCTGACACGTTCCATCAGTGTTTTAACTTTGTGTCATTAACCCTTTACTCCATAGTACTGCCCTTACATGTTCCATCAGTGTTTTAACTTTGTGTCATTAACCCTTTACTCCATGGTACTGTCCTGACACGTTCCATCAGTGTTTTAACTTTGTGTCATTAACCCTTTACTCCATAGTACTGTCCTGACACGTTCCATCAGTGTTTTAACTTTGTGTCATTAATCCTTTACTCCATAGTACTGCCCTTACATGTTCCATCAGTGTTTTAACTATGTGTCATTAACCCTTTACTCAATGGTACTGTCCTGACACGTTCCATCAGTGTTTTAACTTTGTGTCATTAACCCTTTACTCCATGGTACTGCCCTTACACCTTCCATCAGTGTTTTAACTTTGTGTCATTAACCCTTTACTCCATGGTACTGCCCTTACACGTTCCATCAGTGTTTTAACTCTGTATCATTAACCCTTTACTCCATGGAACTGCCCTTACACGTTCCATCAGTGTTTTAACTATATGTCATTAACCCTTTACTTCATGGTACTGCCCTTACACGTTCCATCAGTGTTTTAACTATGTGTCATTAACCCTTTACTCCAAAGTACTGCCTTTACACGTTCCATCAGTGTTTTAACTATGTGTCATTAACCCTTTACTCCATGGTACTGCCCTTTCATGTTCCATCAGTGTTTTAACTATGTGTCATTGACCCTTTACTCCATAGTACTGCCCTTACATGTTCCATCAGTGTTTTAACTATGTGTCATTAACCCTTTACTCCATAGTACTGCCCTTACACGTTCCATCAGTGTTTTAACTATGTGTCATTAACCCTTTACTCCATGGTACTGCCCTTACACGTTCCATCAGTGTTTCAACTATGTGTCATTAACCCTTTACTCCATGGTACTGCCCTTACACGTTCCAGGAACCAGGCCTAGACTATTTTGGCCACTGGTCCGACAGGGCAAAAGCGCCAAATTCGTAAATAAGACAGTTACTGGTCCTCCAGAATTTTCACTGGTCCTTCTGGATTTCCACTGGTCTCGGACCAGCGGACCAGTGCTAGTGTCGTTCCATCAGTGTTTTAACTATGTGTCATTAACCCTTTACTCCATGGTACTACCCTTACATGCCTCTGTGTTATAATACCGCTGTGTCTCCAATAATTTCCAATAAGTATCAGGGTCAATAAGTAGGTATTCTAGATCCCATCATAAAAAGGCCTTTAGTAATAGGTATGCTATGTAGGCTGTATTTTTACCGGGTCTTCTTGAAAGTTGATCAGAATGTTTGTCTTAATTAAATCTTGGTCAATTTTGAATATGGGTCATCTGGGATGAAATTAGGTAACTCGTTCAAATAATATTAAAACCTTGTGCACGCTATAAAGGCTGCATTTTCATGCGATTTTCATGAATCTTTGACAAAAATGATTACGTATAGGTTACTATAAGGGATTGTACTACTATGACAGGTGTGGGACAAAGGGTCTTCTTTTCTTTATGACGAATTAGTTTGTTTCACGTAAAAGAAAGAGTTCAAACGACAATCTCTTGTTTTTACCTCAGTCTCCTTTAAAAAGGCCCTGCTTAGGCAAATATGTCATTATATACCATCTGAAAATATAACATGTATGAAA
This sequence comes from Spisula solida, assembly GCA_947247005.1. NCBI lineage: Eukaryota > Metazoa > Mollusca > Bivalvia > Venerida > Mactridae > Spisula > Spisula solida. The sequence continues at coordinate 33,320,971 of OX365947.1, read as the reverse complement.
ACATGTGATAATAAAGGACAGCTAATAATCTTCACATTCAACAAAGTACAAGCTGTTGCCATTTTCAGAAAATACATTTGGCCCCAATTCCACGAAAAAACTTAAGTTATTGCTCAGCTGAGACTGCTATTTTAAAAACGTATTTTGTTGGGTAAATGACGTTAATGTATACTTTTATATATTGTAACATCACAATTAGATGCAAATTTAATAGGGGTGACTATCGAGTCCATTTTTGACTATTGCAATACTATTGCTATTGCTGAAAGAACTATTGCGATACTATTGTATTGCTGGTAACTATTGCGATACTATTGCAATAGTTATTGCCAAGATTGGAAAACCATAGATTAACTTGTAAATGCAAATTTGCACTGTGTTAGATATCACTTCGTTGTACAACAGACTAATCTACAATTTGTGGAAATGATTTAAAATGAGTTTAACAGAAATAGATTAATACAATTCAAGTTTTTATCATGTTCAATGGAAGAACGATTGCAATATTGGTACTTTTTGGCAGTTTTGGTGCGTATGATTATCTAAAATTAGTTTTTTAACGAGAACGGAAATTGTTTTAATGTAATAATACATTTTATTTAAACTATCGTAACTATCGATAGTTGGGCTAAGTATCGGCGATAGTTATTGGATCGATACTTTTACTAACGATCCATACTATCGGGACACTCGAGATCGCAATGCATCGATATTTTGATGTATCGGCTCACCCCTAAAATTTAATAGAGCAATACAAAATAAGTCCGATTTTTACAGAAAATAGTGCTTTAAAGTTATATAAATAAAAAACTTAAGTCTGTTATAACAAGCTCAAGTACAAAGTTTTTTATTGTTCTTTACTGTTGAATTTCCATGAGCATTTCATGCAAAAATCACCTTCTAAATCAATATTTAGCAATAAATACACAGTTTCTGGTAGCAATGTACTTCACAAGACTATAATTGTAGTCATATAACAAATTCAAAATAACAGTCTCAGCTGAGCAATAACTTAAGTTTTTTCGTGGAATTGAGGCCAGGCCTCAACAAATATTTTTGAAAGCACTAGTCCTGCGATATAGACAAAGAAGAAAACCCCAAAATCTTACTCGTCCTTCTATATAGATAAAGAAGGAAAAATGTGCAGGACAAGCAGACTAGTAGATTTATTGAGGCCTGCACATTTCGTAATGCATGTAACATGTGTTAGTCATTTTGTCTACTTAAAAGCAGATGAGTGTGGTACCTGTTTACAATGTTATTAAATTAATAATTTAAATACCTAGGTCTAATTATTGTTAAGGTCTCTTTTGTATCTAAGATGTAAATTTTTTTATGGTAAAAAAAAGAAATAAGAATGTAATCGACATGATAAATAAAAAAACTCATAATAATGTATTGATTCAGTTTCATAATAAGTTAAGGGAAGTTTAACATTGACATTAATGGGTAGATATGCTGATAGCGATATGTGTGTTATAAACATGTAATTCATGTTTAGTATCGATAAGTCTTAGTTATACTGCTCATGTGTTAAAGCAGGATACATGTGTAATGATGATTTTATTGTACATGTTAAAGTTAGGACATGTAGCCTGTTTGATGTGGAGACTCTCATTAGCTTGACTGGAAGATACCGTCCTGCGGAAACTAGTACTCGTTGAAAATTCAGGAACATTGTTTAGTTTGAGTGACAAAATCGCCACTGCTCAATTTTGCTAGGTGGACAGATTCTCCAATGCTCAATTTCGCAAGGTGGACAAAATCGCCAATGATCAATTTTGCAAGGTGGACAAAATCGCCAATGCTCAATTTTTCAAGGTGGACAAAATCGCCAATGCTCAATTTTGCAAGGTGGACAAAATTGCCAATGATTAATTTTGCAAGGTGGACAAAATTGCCAATGATCAATTTTGCAAGGTGGACAAAATCGCCACTGCTCAATTTTGCAAGGTGGACAAAATCGCCAATGATCAATTTTGCAAGGTGGACAAAATCGCCAATGCTCAATTTTGCAAGGTAGACAAAATTGCCACTGCTCAATTTGCAAGGTGGACAAATTCCCTGTAAGTTAGCATCAGTATAATGAAATTCAATATACCGGTAGTTGTAGTATTGACATTTCCCAATCTGTGTCTCTCATGTTAACCCACAATATGTCATTATTGATATCACTTCAGGCATTTATTTCATAATGGCAAAAAGCAATATAGTAAAAAGTGATTGTCTCATGTTAGATCTAACATTCATCTATTCACTGTATTCAGTATGATTAAAAAGCAGCTGTCTTAAGTGTTTACTAATGATTTTTCTCTAAGGGATATGATTGAAAATGGGTAAAAAGCGATGTTCTCATGCATTTAGTACAGTCCTAAATATGCCATATCATTTTTGGGTGGGCAGCTAGGTCTCGATGTCAAACTTGTGGTTTTGGTTGAATAACTTAAGTTACAAATGAGACATTTCTCTGAGCAAGAGCTGCCTTCAATGCTCTTCTTAACCCAGGTTGGAATAGGTACCTGATAGGGTCTTAAGCCAATGTGCTGTGACTCCAATTGGCACCCAGTATTACTCATAATCAGAGAAGTGTGTTTTACACCGAGTGGACACACAGTTGGCAAGTAGACTTTGTATTGATACATAACCCTTATCTTGTATTTCAGTATGTTTTCACAGATGAACATAATAATTACACATTCACCACACGGGATTTCGGTGCTACTGTCAGTCGTCAGCAAGTGCCCTTCAAACCAGCCAAGCTCATGTTCCACAAAACAAACTTCACTCATGTACTGGGTATGGATTATCAATCTTCCGGAAGCTCAGATGTAAGTATTTAAACACAGGGTACACAAACCTGGAGTATAGAAAATTTGTTTTGCCTGGAATAAATACAAAAACAATTTTCATTGATTTTGTCATAGATATATAGTCATGGAATTTCTAATAAAAATGTAAGAATTCACAGGAAATAAGTTCATGGCAACATAGAAAAATTTGTTATTTAGAAAGTTAGTATGGAAAGTTTTTGGAGTACATACATGCCATGTTTCGCAGACCCCTTTGCATGGGATTGGTGATGGAAATGCAGGAGATTGCATTTTAGATTTTCTTGCTGAAACTTTAGACTTAAAGTATTGAAGTATATATGCTGTTTTCACTTATCTTAATTTGATAACAATACCATGCATGCTTCATGTAGCAATTTAAACTAATATTTGTCATCATTTTCATAATGTAAACAAAAAATGTCAGATTCCAGTTTGTCCGCGAAATGCGTGAGATTTAATAAATTGGCCTCTGATCATGCAGGAGTAGAGTCTCAAATGCAGGAGACTCACGCATGATGCAGGAGATCTGGCATGTATGGGAGTATGACAATCAAATGTCATGGAAATGTCATGGAAAAAGTATGTCTAACATGTGGAATGCACCATCAAATCCAAAATCTTTGAAATTACGTCCCCACAAAATGATATTTTTCACCAAAACCACGAAATTTTGTATCATTGAAATTAAATGATTTTACAGTATTATATAATATGGCAAAACTGGTTGAAATTAATTTTGTGATTAGAATTGAACCTTTTCCCTGTCTACAAAAATACAGGGGTGTCAATATTCCTGATTAATCCTGAATTCTGGATTTGTCTATCATAGAATTTGTCTATGATTTCGGATCAAAATAAATAATATTTGATGAAAATATCTCAAGAAATGGCTAAGTTATGATATTGAATCTGCTCTGAAGGATTTTCTTACTAAAAACTGAATTAATTATGAAAACAATGTCATTAAAGGCCTCTTGTTTGGCAAAAATATATACGATTTTCCTGATTTTTAAATTGGCCCTGTTGACACCCCTGAAAAATATGAAAGGTTAAAATACATGTGAATTTTTTCTTCAAATGTATTTAAATCATGAATTTTCAACCACATGAAATTACAAAAAAGTAAGTTTATCAAAATTGATGAAATTTTACATGTTTCTGCATTGATACAAGTACTAATGTGATCATGCTGTCTGAAACATCCGGGTTTGTTAGGTGTACCTAGATAATCATGTACCTTTCTTATCTCTTGTTCATACTGCAACAAAACAAGCATGCACATTTCAAATCAATAGTTATAGTCCAGTTAGGATATTGTGCTTGTGACGTTGCAGTTTATGTGTATGCAAAAAATCTCAACCATTGTCTAAACGGGTAGAGCGAAGTTTAGTATGTTAGTTTAGCATTGAAATTAAAGTTGTTTGTACAGTATAAGCCTTTATAATTGGTTTTACACCGTTATAGTGGACTCGACGTACCGCTCGCTGCGTCACTGGATTATTATCCTGACTGGACTATACTTATAGTTGAAATATAAAGTTAACATTACATAAACATAACCTATTTGTAGTCAGACATTAATACAGTACAACCTCTCCAGGGCAGCCCTCTTTAGAGCAACAGCCTCTCTATAACAACACCTTCAAAATTTCCATGAGCCAATATTTACTGTAAATTTAACCTCTTTAGAGTAACAACCTATAAACATTGGCCAATATTTGTAGCTACCAAAGGATGTTCTGTAATGTATACCCAAAATTTGATAGTATCATGTGTTAGTTAGTGAGTATCATGTGTTAGTTAGTGTCATAGTCATATGTTATTTATCCATGTTATTCAGCCTTGACATTACTATTGAAAGGGGATACCTTCAAAATAACATGATCATCTGAGTATCTGCCTTGTACCGCTATTACACCTATTATGCATAATATTTAAAAGAAATCTGCATGAATTTGAACATATCTGTAAGAAGACACTGTTTGAATACATAGCTCAGCCAGGCATATTCAACTATCATTGTTATCTAGTTATAAATCAAGTTTTAGCAGCATTATGTAGGAAATTGTACTTTTAAACTGAACATGTACCATATACCGTTTACCATATTCTTCTGAGCAATTAAGCTGGTATTGGCATTTTATGTGTCTTGTTATTATTTATAGGTATAGTTCAGGCTACTGTGTTTCATGAGTTTATGTCTTGTCTTACAAATTCATGTCACCTTGCCCAGTAGGCCTATATATTTTTTTTTTTCTGCTTCAAAAATTATTTTAAATTTCTTAATTGAATTTGAAATTGTTTTCATTGGTAGGTAGGATTTAGTAAAAGACATCTTTTTGGATAGCCTTAGATTAAAGTTTAAACATATTAATTCTAAGCAAGAAATAAAATATATGTATACATACATTTCATGCATAATTACAGACATTAATAAAAAAAATGACTAGAGCCAAAAGTGGAAACTTACAGTATAAGGATCACTGGGTATAAACCAAATCACTGTACGACTTTTTAGGATACTATACAATTCAACATGATTGTACTCCTTATTGTGATTGAAACATCCGGTGATTTCCTATCACTGTACGACTTATTGCATGACTATACAATTCAACATGTACTCCTTATTGCGATAACGGGAAGTTGACTCGTTTATACACTGTGAGGATGGCCTTGAAAATTTCATTTGATAGTTTATCTGATTCTTTAAACACTTAAATGAACATGCCATGACATAATTAAACTTGACATGCTGTTTCTGACCATATAAGTAGTTTTGTTGTATGGAATGAATTAATCAACTTTGACCTTGTCAGTCTTAAGGACATTGACCTAAGGATGATCTGGTGAATATCAAGAACAGTTTGACATTAGGATAAAGTGCTAAGTACAATACCTGCTAGGGACAGATACTATCAGTATTATTGTTGTGAAACTGTAAACTATAGCAAAAATAAATACCGTTTGAATAATCTCTGACATACAATCAAAATTAATCAAATTTTGGACTGATACTTTTTCGTTTCACCAAATTAATTGTACAGTAACTATGTCTATATTACAGTCATAAAGTCATTAAATTTTACTATGTTACAGTAACAGGTCCATGATATAAAGTGATCATAAAGCCTTGAATAAACAATGGATAAATTATGTTTACCGCTAAACAAATTTCCTTGATATGATTTATTTCATTTTGTTATTCATTTCTTTCTTGAAGCTATGCAGTTTATGTAAAATTGTATACGGTGTTTACTGCGTTTCCACATACAGCATGTAGATGACATATGTCCCTGGCTTTGTATGTCGTAAGAACTCACGCTCTTTGATAGCTGTTAAATGCAGTCTTCTCTGCTAGATCAGTAACCCTAAAATGTACCAGATGTTTCTTATCCCGTAAAAGCCTAATTTTTCATGGTGGTTGAATTTTCGTTGATTTCGTGGTTTAGCTTGACCACAAAATTTAATCACCACAATCAATTAAACTCCTAACCTAACCTAACCAACTCTACTTGAAAGCTGTATGTAACAGTTTATGCAAAATTGTACATGTTGTTTACTGCGTTTCCACATATTGCTTGAAGTCTAAAAATAGACGAGATAAGAGGTAGACTGGTACGTAGCAGTGTAAAAAAATGCTACTTTAAACTTGAATTCGAAAGCCAGACTTAGACATCGCCAATCGGGCATTGATGCTTCATCTCATGCTCCTCCATAGCCAAATGGCTTGATGCATTCCAATAGTCTTGCTGCAACCGTTAATAATTATACATGTATATGTTTGTTGAAGTGATTTTTCAAGGGGTTGTTCTGCACTATATGATAGTATATTAAAAAGTATTATCTTTCTTATTTCAGTTATATTTATCCAGAGACTTTGGTCAAAGTTGGGAATTACTTCTGCCTGGAGTCCGAACATTCTATTGGTAAATATGTAGAGGATATTGAATGTGTGTTGATTCCGCTTTGAATCTATGAAACAAGCTGAATAAAATGATAGGACACCATGCTTGTTTAGCAGTTTTCTGCTCTACAAATTTGTTTTCAAATTTGCATATTCAAGTGAGTTACCTCTTAACTTGCACAGAAAATTTGACTGAATACTTGACCTTCTATAAGCATAATTTAACAGCTGATTGCTTGTCCATATTCATAACCACTGTTGTATGTATTCATAAGCATTGAGTATCACGAAGACACTCAAAGTGTGATACAAACACAAATCTAAAGGACCGATATTGCACTATATGCTCGCGGAAATTCATATATTCAATGCAAGAACCTTGTAATATATTCATGCATAAAGGTTAGGATAAGGCTAAATTCTTTGCATTTTACAATATCTAACACGATTCTGTGTTCATATATACAAAGATTGAACAAATTCTATATTTGGGAAGTGTATGCCCCATTTCTCATAAAATAAACTGCAGCAAGTTTCTTATGTCCCAGCATCTACTGTCTTATCCATCCGTCCTTTAGTCTGTCTGTCCAAAAATGTTAACCAAAACTTTAAAGGTGTGGGAACTCATATATTTTTGATGTCCATGAAGGCATTGCTTTCAAACTTCATACTTGTTTACCATCATAAACACCTTACATTGTCAAGGCCATGTAAGTCTATCCAACATTTTAACTTAGCTTGTTTTTATGAACAGGGCTTCCACCGGGCCATGAGCGTTTACTGAAAGCAGTCTTGTTACTTTAATATTTGCATGTAAAATTATGAAAAACTTGTACAATAGTAGTAAAACAGGGCCCAATCTCCCGAAGTATCCCTATCTTAGCTGAATCTCAGCTAAAATGTTCTTATAAATCTTTGAATTAATATTTCTTTGAAAGATCAGACTCAAAATTTGGATCACTGAACAGAAACATTGTTCTGAGTTTATTACAGTTGCATTTTAAGGGTACAACTTACTAATTGTCTAATTTGTCTCAAACAAAACTCTGTTTAAATTTAAAATCTCATTCAGCTGAGATTTGTACTTGGCCAGTAGTGGCAGTACACAGGAATTATTTCTCCTACATATAGTGGGACCGACATATTGACTTTGTGCTGGACGTGTCTGGATGTCTGATACACAGTTTGTCAACGCTAGTTCTCTTAAACCACTGGTCTGATTTCAATGAAACTTCACATAAACAGTTTGTACCAAGCCTAGTTGTGTATATTGTCTGGATTGTTAGGTCCGATGAATATTACTAGAGTTATGATGCATTTTTGTGTTCAATACCCTTCTAGTTTCACTATGTTTATAAAAGTTCCAATTGATAGACAATGACTTTCTTGTTTTCCACAGGGAAGATGACTCGTACGGACTCAGTTCTTCGTGTATCTATGTACACAGAATGTCAACATACGAAAGCGGAAGTGTCGTAAGAAGTTGCGACTATTTTCAAAGCTTAGACACCTTGTTGTCTAATGTTCATGACTTTGAGATCCAAGGACCTTATATGTTTGCTGCAAGAAAAGTGGTACGTTTTTCACTTCTAACTAAAATAATAAAGAACTGATTTTAAGGTATTATGCAAGTCAGCACATTATTATACGCCCGTTGAAAACGGGACATATTATGTGAACACCCTTGGCGGGCGGGCGGCGGTGTCCAGTAATTTGTCTGTACTCTAACGCAAACAGTTTTCATCCGATCATCTTCAAACTTTGTGACAATGCTTATGGGCATAATATCTAGGCCAAGTTTGATTATAGGCCAAATCGGCCCAGGCCTTCTTGGGTTATGGTCCTTCATTTACCAAAAAAATGTGATATTGGCCTTGTCTGACTCTAATGCAAACAGTTTTCATCCAATCATCTTCAAACTTTGTGACAATGCTTATTGGCATAATATCTAGGGCAAGTTCGATTATAGGCCAAATCGGCCTAGGCCTTATTTAGTTATGGTCCTACAATTACCAAAATAAATGTGAAATTGACCTTGTCTGTTCTTTAGTGCAAACAATTTTCATCCGATCATCTTCAATCTTTGTGACAATGCTTATGGGCATAATATCTAGGCCAAGTTCGATTATAGGCCAAATCGGCCCAGGCCTTCTTGGGTTATGGTCCTTCATTTACCAAAAAAATGTGAAATTGGCCTTGTCTGTACTCTAACGCAAACAGTTTTCACCCGATCATCTTCAAACTTTGTGACAATGCTTATTGGCATAATCTCTAGGCCAAGTTCGATTATAGGCCAAATCGGCCTAGGCCTTATTTGGTTATGGTCCTACAATTACCAAAATAAATGTGAAATTGACCTTGTCTGTTCTTTAGTGCAAATAGTTTTCATTCGATCATCTTCAAACTTTGTGACAATGCTTATGGGCATAATATCTAGGCCAAGTTTGATTATCGGCCTAGGCCTTATTTGGTTATGGTCCTACAATTACCAAAATAAATGTGAAATTGACCTTGTCTGTTCTTTAGTGCAAACAGTTTTCATCCGATCATCTTCAAACTTTGTGACAATGCTTATGGGCATTATATCTAGGCCAAGTTTGATTATCGGCCTAGGCCATATTTGGTTATGGTCCTACAATTACCAAAATAAATGTGAAATTGACCTTGTCTGTTCTCTAGTGCAAAGAGTTTTCGTCTGAGTATCTTCAAACTTTGTGACAATGCTTATGGGCATAATATCTAGGCCAAGTTCGATTATAGGCCATATCGGCCTAGGCTTTATTAGGTTTTGGTCCTACAATTACCAAAATAAATGTGAAATTGACCTTGTCTGTTCTTTAGTGCAATTAGTTTTCATCCGATCATCTTCAAACTTAGTGACAATGCTTATGGGCATAATATCTAGGCCAAGTTTGATTATCGGCCTTAGCCTTATTTGGTTATGGTCCTATAATTACCAAAATTAATGTGAAATTGGCCTTGTCTGTTCTTTAGTGCAAACAATTTTCATCCGATCATCTTCAATCTTTGTGACAATGCTTATGGGCATATAATCTAGGCCAAGTTTAATTATAGGCCAAATCGGCCTAGGCCTTCTTGGGTAATGGTCCTTCATTTACCAAAAAAATGTGAAATTGGCCTTGTCTGTACTCTAACGCAAACAGTTTTCACCCGATCATCTTCAAACTTTGTGACAATGCTTATTGGCATAATCTCTAGGCCAAGTTCGATTATAGGCCAAATCAGCCCAGGCCTTATTTGGTTATGGTCCTACAATTACCAAAATAAATGTGAAATTGACCTTGTCTGTTCTTTAGTGCAAACAGTTTTCATTCGATCATCTTCAAACTTTGTGACAATGCTTATGGGCATAATATCTAGGCCAAGTTTGATTATCGGCCTAGGCCTTATTTGGTTATGGTCCTACAATTACCAAAATAAATGTGAAATTGACCTTGTCTGTTCTTAAGTGCAAACAGTTTTCATCAGATCATCTTCAAACTTTGTGACAATGCTTATGGGCATTATATCTAGGCCAAGTTTGATTATCGGCCTAGGCCTTATTTGGTTATGGTCCTACAATTACCAAAATAAATGTGAAATTGACCTTGTCTGTTCTCTAGTGCAAAGAGTTTTCGTCTGAGTATTTTCAAACTTTGTGACAATGCTTATGGGCATAATATCTAGGCCAAATTCGATTATAGGCCAAATCGGCCTAGGCCTTATTAGGTTTTGGTCCTACAATTACCAAAATAAATGTGAAATTGACCTTGTCTGTTCTTTAGTGCAATTAGTTTTCATCCGATCATCTTCAAACTTTGTGACAATGCTTATGGGCATAATATCTAGGCCAAGTTTGATTATCGGCCTTAGCCTTATTTGGTTATGGTTCTATAATTACCAAAATTAATGTGTAATTGACCTTGTCAGTTCTCTAGTGGAAAGAGTTTTCGTCTGAGTATCTTCAAACTTGGTGACAATGTTCATGGGTATAATATCTAAGACAAGTTTAAGTGTAGGCCAAATCAGTCTAGGCCTTCTTGGGTTATGGTCCTTTAATTAAAAATAAAATTTGGATTGTTTTGTTTTTTTCATTCACCATGCCCTGAGACTCACCATGCCCCAAGACGGGCGTATTTTGTGACATTTTGGCACTCTTGGTTTTATTTGACAACAGATATCAACAGTGACTGTCATACTTTTACTAGTAAATTCATTGGATTATGCAAATTTTGTGCAATATTTCGTTTTTTTTACAACCAAAATTATAACCTGTCTTTGGTCAAAGGAATCCTCAATCAACATAATTATGTAAATATCTGTATTAATGTCAGCAATAGTCCATGAACACTGAAAACAGAGCCCTCAGGGTTTGTATGGCTAGAAGGTAATGGTAGAGGAATGGCATATGATCTGGGTTTGTTTCCCAAGTTGGGTTGTTAATGTTCTACTTTGAAATTGGTGAAACTTAGCCAGCTATGTATATTTATTCTGTTATGTAGCCACATAGTTATACAGTCAGGACTCGATATAAAGACATCCGATATACTGACAAATTCATTATACTGACATCATATTTGGGGACAAAAGTAATAAAACGCTCTTTGTATCAATGCAGTATACTGACATATTCGTTACAACGACATTTTTCTTGGAAACGAACAGCGTCGTTGTATCGAGTTCTGACTGTATCTAAAAATAGAGTATGAAAGAAACAATACATGTTTATGCCTTTATGATCCTCAAACATGTTATAATGGTTGACCTTGACTAGAAGATGACCGCTGTTTTAGGTCAAGGCAAACATTGCTTGTTATAAATGTTTATTTTTGTGTGTTTTATAGAGTTTGTTGGGCCGTACTGGAGTTACAAATCAGATCTTTATATCTCACTACAGAAGAAGATTTAGGAACGCTGAATTTCCACACGCACTTTCAAATCTGGTAAGATATCATAAGTATACCATAAAGTTAAGTTTTATTATACCCCCAGATACATAGTATATTGGGGTATTTTGGAGTCTTGCTTGAGGTTGGTTGGTTACTTGGTCTGTTAGTCGGTCGATCTAGACTGTTGGTCCGTGAAATTTTGTCCGCACTAGTTCTCTGTTACCAAAGGTCGGATTTCAAAGAAACTTTGCATGAATGATCAGTACCAAGTCTAGTTGTGCATATTGTCAGCACACGTTGATCGGATCAATTTTTAAGGAGTTTGTTTTTTACACTTACAAATTTTGTCAGCCCTATTTCTCTGTAACCAATGGTTGGATTTCTACACAATTTTGCTCGAATTATCAGTACTAAGTCTAATTGTGCATATTGTCGGCACACATTTGTACTTTTCCTCTGTAACCATTGCTTGGATTTCAATGAAAGCTTGCATTATTTATTATTACGGAGTCTAGTTGTTGCATATTGTCAGAGCACAATGGAGTGACTGTGTCAAGCAGTATCTGGGGTTATTCATCACATTCAGTGATATTTCTTGGTTATTTATAGCATCACCACTTGACATAAAACTTGACTTTCTGAGCATGTTTATTTCTTTACACCTATTTAACAAAGACAGGCACCAGGGGCCTATTTGATAGACATTATCTTAGCTAAGATTGGACTTTTCCATTAAAATAGTAGTTCTAACAGAATTTGTTGTATTTACTGTATCTGATACATTACAGGATTACTATGTGGCCGATGCATCGGAGGATCAGATATTCCTGTGTATCGGACATAATGGATCGAGAACCCATCTCTACATATCGGAGGCTAACAGTACCAAGTTTAGCTTATCTTTGGAGGATATACTGTACTTCAGTCCTAATGGTTCGTTTAGTGATTCCTGGCTCAGGTTTGTATTTTACTGCTTAATTATTATCTCTCCCACAGATATTTGTGAAGACATATTGATTTTGTTGGATGTTTTGTCTGGGTGGATGGAATAGAATAGAGTTTATTGCAAGGCAATATTGCCCATGAACATATAATACATGCAATGTTCAAACATTAACGTAATAATGCATACATAAAATAAAATAATTTTCTGGTCAAGTGCAGGTGTGCATCATAAATTATTCTTGATCAGAAAAAGGTTATGAGAGTTTTTCGATATCAACAAAAATAGAAAACATCGTATAAAGTGCACTTCAATGATGGGTGTCACCATGTTTGTCCTTTGTCATAAGCTGTAGGTTGATAGGATTGTGGGAAGCTGTTAGATTTTGTGGTTGTTTATAGCATTTATAGCACAAAGTGACAGAGTGAGATTTTGTGATCACTCTTCGTCCGTCGTCCGTCAACAATTGGCTTGTGTAGACACTAGAGGTCACAATTTTAGCCTAATCTTTATGAAACTTGGTCACAATGATCATCTCAACAAAATCTAGGCCAAGTTCGATATTGGGTCATCTGGGGTCAATAACAAGGTCACAAGGTCAAATCATAGAAAAACCTTGTGTAGTCACTAGAGGTCACAATTTTGACTTAATCTTTATGAAACTTGGTCACAATGATCATGTCAACAAAATCTAGGCCAAGTTCGATATTTGGTCATCTGGGGTCAATAACTAGGTCACAAGGTCAAATCATAGAAAAACCTTGTGTAGTCATTAGATGTCACAATTTCGATCTTATCTTGATGAAACTTGGTCACAATGGTCATCTCAACAAAATCTAGGTCAAGTATGATATTGGGTCATTCGGGGTCAAAAACTAGGTCACAATGTCAAATCATAGAAAAACCTTGTGTAGTCACTAGAGGTCTCAATTTCGACTTATCTGTATGAAACTTGGTCACAATGATCATCTCAACAAAATTAATGTCAAGTTTGATATTTGGTCATCCAGGGTCAAAAACTAGGTTACAAGGTCAAATCATAGGAATACCTTGTGTAGTCACTAGAGGTCACAATTTTGACCTAATCTTTTTGAAACTTTGTCGCACTAATTATTGTAACGCAATTTTGGCCAAGTTTGATATTGGGTCATCGGGAGTAAAAAACTAGGTCACTAGATCAAATCATAGGAAATCCTTCTGTAGTCACTAGAGGTCACCATTTTAGCCAAATCTTTATGAAACTTGGTCACAACGATCATCTCAACACAATCTAGGTCAAGTGTGAGGTCACTAGGTCAAATCACAGGGCTTGCATACACTACTATGACAGGTGAGCGACCTAGGGCCCTTTGGGCTCTCTTGTTCATTTATACTTGTATTGCTAGGTTCTACACGGAAGAGGCGTTTGCAGACCTACACAAGGTACAGGGTATACGTGGTGTATATATAGCTACACAGTTGATTAACCATACACTTGGTACCGATCATCAGAGATCCTTGATATCGTTTGATAAAGGTGGAGAATGGCAACGTATCGTTGCTCCGGAGAGAGACTTCGCTAATAAAGCCACCAACTGTACTGTGGTAAGTTCATCCTTAATGTTGAAAACACAAACGTCATAACAAGCTATGCAGCCATGCTACTATACAGCTAAACAATGTGAATAATATTCAAGTATTGCATTCTCCTGAAGAAGACCATGTATGGTCGAAATATTGAGCAAATAGAGTGAACTATCTACAAATATAATAGTGATCCCCTTTTAGGGATATTTTACAACTAGAAAAAATGTAATATTTGATATTTGTTTTCTCGAAGTAGACGAATTACTGGGACATTCGTGAATATTTTAGTTGACATTTTTAGCTGTAATCTGTTTAGCTGTAATCAGCTATATTATTTATACACTGAAAAAAACTCTAAAATTAGGAAATAGATTGCAGTTTTGCATGATTTACCGGTGAATAGATCACGGTTTAGTTATGGCCTGAGTGATTAATAACTATGCATATGAACGACAAACCGTGATCTATTCACCGGTATATCATGCAAAACTGCAATCTATTTGCATTCTAACACGTGTAATATGTGCAATTTTATACGGACTAATTTATTTGCGGAGTTGATGAGTTATTTTTCATGTTGCTATAGACAACTTCCCCTGTTCAAAGTATCGTAACGTCCGCCCCTGGATTTTTATGCTCCCAGAAGGGTGAGCATATGGTCGTCGCTATGTCCGTCCTTCCGTCCGTCCGTCCGTCTGTCCGTCCGTCACACTTTTGTCCGGGCAATAACTTGAACAGTATTAGAGATATCAATATGAAACTTCATAGGTGAATAGACCTCATTGATTGGAAGTGCAGTGCACAAGAACCATAACTCTTGATTGCATATTTTTTTAGTTATTCCCCTTTGTAATTTTTTATACTTAATTCTTGTCCGGGCCATAATTTGAACAGAATTTGAGATATCAATTTGAAACTTCATAGGTGAATAGACCTCATTGAGAGGAAGTGCAGTGCCCAAGAACCATTACTCTTGATTGCATATTTTTATAGTAATTCCCCTTTGTAATTTTTCATACTTAATTCTTGTCCGGGCCATAACTTGAACAGTATAAGAGATATCAATTTGAAACTTCATAGCTGAATAGATCTCATTGAGAGGATGTGCAGTGCCCAAGAACCATAACTCTTTATTCTTATTTTAGAGTTGCCCCCCTTTGTATTTTTTCATACTTAATTCTTGCCCATAACTCAAACAGTTTTGGATATATAAATTTGAAAATTCATGGATAAATAAATCTTATTATTACAGTGCAGTGGCAAAGAATAATAACATATTTTTTTAGCATTTTTTCTGTGACAAACGCCCCACGGGGAGCATACCCCGTCTGTGACGGCTCTTGTTAAGCTTTACTATTATCTTTATTTGTCGCCTAACTGATGCTTATTTAACGCCATGGCAACTTTCAATAACGTATTTCATGTTTACGCATATGAATTGATACATGCAATAACTTATTACTAGAATATAAATATAATTGTATAAATAAACAGAAACGCTACGAAATGAAAATTATGCAAAACGTTCACTCTACGGCAACGTCACAATTCTTGACATCATGAAATAAACAAGACATAATTTCATTGATAAAAATCGCAAATTGTACGTGGGAGATAAATTAAACAGCCGAAATTCTACCGTGTTAGAATGGTATTTTAGGTTTTATTGTTAATTGATTTAATTTTTTATTTCATAGTTACACTTTTTTAATGCATCTACTGTATTTCACTGCAGATGCATTTCTATGTAATCACTATTTACCTTAAATTTCAATTCCGATAAGTTAGATATTGATGTTTTACAGCTAAAAGTAAATTCTTACTTTGGTCAACTGAATTCTAGATTTACATCTGTTGTAATGTCAATTTTCTTCTTCATCTTGAAAAGGTTAATTCAATTCTATTCACTGATTCTGTATTGTCACTTCTATAAATCTAATGTTTTTCTCTCTGACTTTTTGTATCTGCCCTCACAGCAAAAGGATGCATATACCGTGAATGAGGTAAACTTGTTTGCATGTTGTTTGGATAAATTTTGATTTCCATTAACCATTTACTCCATCGTTCCACTGTTTTCCCCACCTTATCAGTATACAGATGGCGGTCATCAATTTTCTAAGAAAAGAAATATGAAAAACAGTGGTATACCAGGCTGTTTAACAATAGCTTGGAGTTCTGACGCCTAGGAATGAACACTCAGGGATGGTTATAAAATCACAATGTGTCAGAACCACAGACAGTTGTTAAATTCAGGGTATATCTCAAAGTTGACATTTTATTTCGATTCTAGTATGACTTCAATATGCATTTATATGAAGCTGGTGTTACGTTGTAAGAGTATAAGCTAATTGTTTACCTACATGGAATCGTAACAGTAGTATGCTGAATGTATAACTACGGTATTCTAATTCTTTGTCTATCTAGGCAAAATCTTCTTTAAAACTAGAATTTTTAATAACATGTTTGGAGATAGTATACACAATACAAGCAGTCTCTTATCCTGTAATTCAGATAAACATACCAGGGGTCAATGGAGTAAATGGTTAAGTGTCCCAGTATTAGTTAGAACCCTTTTCTGTTTTATCTCTCATTTGCATGTTATTGTGTATATGCACTTGTAATGCGACCTTACTGCCGATTCATTGTCTGGATCAATGCTGGTCACCTTACAAGTGTGTAATATTACAGTAATCATCCTGTTTTATCCATGCCCGGAATTTTAAATTAGTTTGCCAATTAAGATATTTGTTATGATCACTGGGTTTGGTTTGTTAACAGTCATAGTATGATAGATTGATATATTTTGTTATGAGTTCCATCTAACTGTTGTTCCCACCTTTCACTTAATTCACAAACATCCATGCTGTACAGCTTACTGTGTAACATTGTTTTTGCAGTTCCTTTATTATATACCTGCACAACGGGTTGTAAGGGGATATACTCGATTCAGCTTATTTGTCTGCAAATGTGCATACTTGTGGACACAAGTCCTCCTACAGATTCAGCAGGATTTACTTTCACAGATGATCGACCTTGACATTTAAATGACATTGTGTTTTAAGGAAAGAATTTGCACTGAAATTATTTTTGCCAGAATTGTGACCTTTTGATCTTTTGCTTTTTGCCAGGGGGTAAATTTGTGTGCCAAATGGGGATAGCTCTAGTTTTCATTATTTCTGTCAATATCAAAATCATTAACATGAAAGTGCAAACTACTAATTTATAAGTAAAACTGTGATTCCTCCAACTCCTGTCGGACCAGGAATTAGTTTTAATCATCTACTGTTTAAGGTGTTTGTCGTATATGTATATGCAGAGCTCCAGATAATTTTTAGGTGGAATGAGTCGTTCACTCGCTGTTCCCAAAACTTATGAATGAATCACTCTTGAGAAAAATTATCAATCCCTCCTTCATATTACACGAAGAGTGAATGACAATAAGTTTTCTAATTAACATTTGCTGGCGGGGTTTCTTACTAGTGCACCAGGTGGCTGGATTACGGAAGAGTGATTTCCCCTTGACACATCAGATTCAATCCGCGATGCGTGATAATCTTTTTCAATATGTTTCACGATGCATAGAAATATTTTTAACGCGTTATTCGTTAATTAACACTCCTTATCTGGAGCTCTGTATGTGTTAGATTTGAGTGTAGTGTAAAACATGTGTTATACTTTGATTAATCCCTCATAGAAAATCCCTGCTAGTATACTACAGTACAACATCTGTAGAGTAACACCCCTTCGGAACTACATAATATACAATATAGACAAAGAAGAAAACCCCCAAATCTTACTTGTTTTGCTATATAAATAAAGAAGGGAAAATTTTGCAGGATGAGCTGATGAGTAGATTTATCGAAGCCTGGGTGATGTGCTGTAGAGGTTGCACTGTGTATCATAGTGTAGTGGCATGCAGTATTCTACTTTAATTATAGCTATGACATTTCATTGTCAATTTTATAAAGGGAAGTAACTATGTGTTATGTTGATTAACGATCACATGATTTGCATATTTATCTCTACATTTCAGGGAAATAACTGCTCCCTACATTTAACACAGACATTTAACCACGTGGCAGCAGCAAATCGTGCCGCTCCTATATTATCCAAGGAATCCGCTCCTGGTATTATTGTTGCTACGGGAAACTTTGGAAAGCGTATACATATTGATGAATCAGCTGGCGTATTTCTATCATCTGATGCAGGCTTCACATGGCATCAGGTACAGTGTTTTTGTGTCAGTGATCTTGTGACATTTGTTTGTGCTAGAAATGTTTGGGCTGCAATTTTTTGTTTTAATATAACTGAAAACACACACCTTGTCACTAAGTGTCATGGAAATTTAGAGGGGATGTTATTATGTAAGAATGACACAAAAATTATGATTTTTACAAAATTATGTTTTCACTTTTTATGAACTTACATACTGTAAGATCATTTTTTTGTGGGAATTAAAAGACAAGGTTCACTAATGGCTTAATTTGACCCTGTGATTTTTCAAAAATAAAAATAGATGTTCCTATAAATCTGTCCTATAATTCAAATAACTTAACATTTTCTATGTAAAAATGAGCATATGTATCCCAAGTTCCCATGTAATTTATTTACAAAACTGCCTAGAATATGTCATGTTTAGCCCAAAATATCATTTTTTGCCATTTTCACGACTATTAATGACGTGGAACTTTCTTAAAAAAACCATGATGGCATTCTTGCTACACTTTTATAATATGTTTGCATAACCAGTGTTCCACAAGTTTTTATATATGTACAAAATATCAAAGTGTCGCAAGAATGCCATCATGGTTTTTGGGAAGGTTTTGCGTCAAGAAAAGCCATGAAAATGGCTAAAATGACATTTTTGCTAAACATGACATATCTTAGGTAGATTTGTTGACATATAACGAGGAAATTGAGAAATGTATGCTTAATGTTTTGAAAGACAGTGTTAGGTTAGTAGAAATATGGGACAGATTTATAGGAGCCTGCATTTCTAAATTTCAATAAAACTCAGGGCCAAATTAAGCCATAAATGAACCTTGTCCTTTTGTGGATATTAAAATTATTAACTGGTATTACGTTTGTACTTTGATATGAACAATTTGTGGATTTAGCTAATTGGAATTGAAACCTCTTGTAACATATTTCTGATATCAATTTTTCGTGTGAATTTAAATTGGTGGATGACTTAATCTCTGAAATCAATAAAATTGCCATGAATAATATTGATTTGACAGTATGAATGAATAACTGTGGTACATTGTATTTCAGGTGTTACAAGGGATACATTTCTTTGCTCTGGCTGACCATGGAGGCGTGATACTGGCTGTTAAAGCAATTACACCCACTAACCAGATTGTGTAAGTAATATTGTATGTATATTATAATCATATGTGGTGTAACAGTGTTACATTTTTGTTGTAGTAGTTCTATTACGCTACTGCCGTACATTGAACAACCATCTGATTGCTTAGTGGCCACCCTGAGAATAGGAGTTAGTATGCTCAACCTATGCTGCAACATACTGGTTTGAAAATCGCCTTCTTTGCTGGGCGTTTATCATTGAAAAAGGGGCAATAGGCTTTTATACACTTGAAATAAAAATGGTATTAGTGTTTCCATTGCTAGATGCTCAGCCTAATTAAGGGCATGCTAACATCTCTTTTTTCATACCTTGTGGTGATGGATACCATCATAAATGAGGTGTCGACAGTGATTTGTTAAAGTTGTAAATATTGTTTTACAATCAACCTATTACTGTAAACCAAGAGTTTATTTCACACAATTTAATTTTGCATACTGTATAGCGGGTATATTTCACGGGGTCCATTATTCGCGTTTTCTGGATCCTTTTGAATTCACGGTGTCTTGATTTCGCGCAAACGACCTCGACCGCGAATTTAAAACCTTGTTGGTAAACATGAAATGGGAGGTCAATCTTACGTTAGTTACACAATGGAAAGTAAAAACAACAACCGGAAATGGATTGCTGAATACGGCAATTTATAAAGCTTAAAACTTAAATGCAATATCGTAAGAAAACCGGGCGTAATGACAATTTAAGTGTACATTAAGTGTTGATTAATTGCTAACATACGTACGTTTTCACAAGTCCCATTTTGCTATCATAGTCCATAATTAATAATTAAATAAAAACAAGTCCGACAATTTAGAACTGACGATACGCTATGTTATTATTTTCCACGCACGCAAAATCAAATCAACGCTTCCGATATGCAGGAATATATTACGTCATTGTCTCAACGCATTGTGTACACATGCTGCGTCCGGGTTATTTAAAGCGTTTTATCTTGTTGGGACGCACAGGGAAACTCTTTGGTGAACAGAGTCTAACAAAAAGTCAGCCGTATTTATAATACTTTTTTAACTCCCTGTCCACGATTTATTTATGCTCCCCACCGGTATAAAATATAAGGGCGTGTGCTTCTGTCCTTCCGAATTTGATGATTTATAAATGATTTACGGGTTTTACAAATTACACAGTAAGTTTATTTATTTCATTCATAAATCGCTCGTTGCGTTTCGACTATTATTTTGAACGGTTTGTTCGATGGCCGAGTTGACTATTATTAGAAAATGTAAACAAACAAATACTTTTTCGGCAAACATGTACACGTTTTGCAAACAAAATCGTTAAATTTAACAAGTTTGATGCACCTGCTTATAATTAACACCTTTTAACGTTGATAAAACATGATGCAAGTATGACATTTGATACACATGCATAGAGTTTACACACGTTTTACAAAGATCTAACTTCGAATTATATTTTGTAATTTATTATAAGTCGTAATCTTATTGCCGTATTTTACCGTATTTTGCTCAACCGACGTACTTCTTGCAAAGTCATTGGGTCAACGTTGGTTTATTTCTTGTTGCTCTTTCACATGTTTTTATCATGAATTGTCTCCCTTTGTAACATTTGTATATTTACGAGGTGAATATTTCGCTGGGTTTAAATTTCGCGCTATCGATGTTGACCGCGAATATAGCGAAAATTAGACCCCCGCGAAATATACCCGCTATACAGTAGTTCGCGAGTGGAAGAATTATTCGAAATTAAGTCGCTGCAAAAGTGCTAAAAACATTAATATGGACATTGTGGGAAACTTACTAACGCAAAAATGTGTAGTCCCGAATATGCCGACAATCAGTATAACGCGAAAGTTAGTATTTGCGTTATTAAATTGGTTTACAGTATACAAAATTATGATTGTGTTGAATGTTTACTAGGTATTCAACTGACGAAGGTGAAACATGGAAGACGTATAACTTCACCTCTACACCAATCAGAATCCATGGACTTCTTACAGAACCAGGGGAGAAAACTACCGTGTTCTTCCTGTTTGGTTCGGCTGTAGATCATCACTCATGGAAAGTGATCTCCCTTAATACCAGATCAGTGTTTGGTAAAAACTTTATACAATTTTTTATGATGAATGATCAAAAAATTCCACAAATAAGACTAAACACTCAGATTTTTAGCTTTCACCTAATATGCTAGTCATCTTCCGATTACAGTCATATAAAAAAGATAAACATTGGAAATACAGTTGTTGTTTGTCACTGTAAAACTATATTGTTTTTTGTTGCTAGGTTACGCCTGCAGTGATACTGATTACAAGGAGTGGTCCCTTCCAGACAACACACCATTTTACGGTATTTGTATATATTTCTTAACATTCCAGCATGGAGCCAACATGTTTATTATCATATATAATGGTAATCTGGTGATACTAGCAAAATAAATTTTAAAAAATGAAAATGTCAAAATTGAATGTGTATCTCAGTTAAATTGGCAAACTAGTTTGGATACATAAATATGATTATACACTGTACCCTACAAAAACTTTGGAACATTCGTAAGTTGAGTTGTTTCTGTATATAATTTTGAGTTCGAGGACAGCTGATCGTCTAGGAGTTAATGGGTTAATGTCACTGGATAGTCTCCAATTGGTTTCCATAGTATTTCTGAAATTTAAAACATATTGTTTGACCGTCAGCCCCAGGTGAGGATATGTTTGATTCTGTGTTTATTTAAAGGCTGTCTTCTCGGACGTAAAATGGTTATAGAGAGACGAATTCCTCGCACCAATTGCTATAATGGTAAGGACTACACAAGACAACTGACCGTCAGAAACTGTGTCTGTAGTAGAGAAGATTTTGAATGGTAAGTTTAAGCATATGATTGATATAAAACACTGTTTTATTATGACTGACAATTAACACTGGTTTATTATGACTGACAATAAACACTGGTTTATAATAATTATGACTGACAATTAACACTGGTTGATTATGATTGACAATTAACACTGGTTGATTATGATTGACAATTAACACTGGTTTATTATGACTGACAATTAACACTGGTTTATTATGACTGATAATTAACACTGGTTTATTACGACTGACAATTAACACTGGTTTATTATGACTGATAATTAACACTGGTTTATTATGACTGACAATTAACACTGGTTTATTATGACTGACAATTAACACTGGTTTATTATGACTGACAATTAACACTGGTTTATTATGACTGACAATTAACACTGGTTTATTATGACTGACAATTAACACTGGTTTATTATGACTGACAATTAACACTGGTTTATTATGACTGACAATTAACACTGGTTTATGATGACTGATAATTAACACTGGTTTATTACGACTGACAATTAACACTGGTTTATTATGACTGATAATTAACACTGGTTTATTATGACTGATAATTAACACTGGTTTATTATGACTGATAATTAACACTGGTATATGAGACACACTTTTGTTTATATTTTATGAAACTCATTCCTGTTCAAGGTTTATGAAATTTATTCTTGTTTATGATTTATTAAACTTATTTAAGTTTATGCATGAATTTTAGTTTTACGATGTTTGACTGTCATTTGGATATAGTGGAATAGGAATTAGGTATATGCTTAATTCTATCTAATACATTGTATATTTTCAATGTCCTTGTAAATTTTTCAGTGATTATGGTTTCAAACCGCGTCAGGAGTTCTTTAGTTTTCATTGTGATCCTGACCGGGATGTGGATGTACACATTCATCAGGTACCGCGACCATGTCCTGCTGGGACATTCTATCCATACACACGAGGCTATGCTAAGATCAGTGGTGATACATGTAGCGGGGGAGAGGAACATAGATACACACCCATCATGTATGCTTGCAGAGTCAGTGGTAAATATATAACTATACTCAACAATTCTTAAAACATCTTGCACCTCGGGTACATATATTATTAGGAGTCATTTTATGGTTGGTTACTTTTGTCAAGTGTGTGTTGGTTATTTTACCAACTAAATTGTTTCTGATCCACACTTATTTAAATAGTCCCAAAAATTTAATTTTGAATTGAAAGAATTAGGGTCTTGTTTGTTTTATTTGAAAACGTCTTCAGACCAAAAACAATTTGCTCGAAAATCATATTTGATACCAATCAATAATTAAGGGTTTGGCATGAGATCCGCAAACTGGCTGTAACCAGTTAGTGACGAGTGTTGGTTTCAGGGACAGTCTGTCATTGTTTTTTTGTTTTTCTAATCAATACATAAAAAGGTTTGACCTTTGCTCATGAATTGTTTAAGTCGGATGATTAGGGGTGGGCCGATGCGTGGGAATATCGATGCATTGCGATCCCAAGTGATCCGATAGTATAGATCAATAGTAAAAGTCTCGATCCAATAACTATCGCCGATAGTTAGCTCAACTATCGATAGTTACGATAGTTTCCTTTTTATTAGTAAAGTTTATTATTATTTTAAAACAACTTCCATTTTCGTTAAAAAAACTAATTTTAGATAATCCTGCTCATCAAAACTGCCACAAAGGACCAATATCGCAATCATGCACATGTTCTTTTTCTGTCCAATTCATTTAAAGGGACTGCCTCGCACATTGGTGTATTGCAAAAATAAAATAAAATTGTCAAATATTCGCGTAATTTTGGTAGAGTTGCCTGTATATCCCATAAACAACCACATTGACATCTAAAGTAACCTGAGAAACATCGGAATTTTGCAGTTATTTAGTATTTTTACATAAAAAATTCACTAGTGGGTGATAAGGAGAGTGGTTAAAATTGCTTATTTGCACAAAATCTTTCATAAAGCAACCGTCAATGGCTTTCTATTACATCAATACTTGGTTAGGTTGGAAAATCACAATACCGTATAGCTGGTTATTTCTGCGGGGTTGTAATTTCTGCCATTCTGCGGTCCAAGATTAAATCGCAGAATTAAATCCACGCAGAATAATATCATCCGTAAAAATTAATGAAGCAGAATAAAATCGCCGATGTCAACAAAATCTTCGTCCGCCGAAAAGTCCGAAGCATTTCGAATACTGATTCTCGGTAAGGTATAATTATGGGCAATTATCGCTGTAATCATCTCATCTGCGTGATACACATAATTAATTTAAATGTATGCTAATCTGAGCGTCTTTCAATAGAATATTGTTTACGAATTAATCGTTAAAACGTCTCAGTTTTATATATATGATTGTTATTTGTATAACGGTTTGTGTACATGTAATGGATCGGACAATAAACTATAAATTTATTTTTACCATGAAGAAAACAGCAGAAATTTAACCTTGCCATTTTGGCAATCAGCAGAAATTAAAAACAGCAGAAAATAAACATTCATTTTTTGGACAAAAACGCAAAATATTACACCCGCAGAAATAACCAGCTATACAGTATACAAACATTTTAGCCCAATCTGTGAGGCAGCACAGTTAACTAAGTTATATCTTACACTGTGAAAATGTACATTTACAAGTTAATCTCTGTTTTTCAAATCTTGGCAATAACTATTCGTCCCTTTGGTGCAACAAGGTTGTATCTCTCTATATAGTATATAGTAAGATACAACCTTGTTGCACCAAAGGGACGTATTGCAATAATATCGCAATAGCTTCAAGCAATACAATAGTATAGCAATAGTACTTTCAGCAATAGCAATAGTATCGCAATAATACTTTCAGCAATAGTATCGCAATAGTACTTTCAGCAATAACAATAGTATCGCAATAGCTTCAAGCAATACAATATATAGTATCGCAATAGTACTTTCAGCAATAGCAACAGTATCGCAATAGCTTCAAGCAATACAATAGTATCGCAATAGTACTTTCAGCAATAGCAATAGTATCGCAATAGCTTCAAGCAATACAATAGTTTCGCAATAGTACTTTCAGCAATAGCAATAGTATCGCAATAGTGAAAAATGGACTCAATAGTCACCCCTACGGATGATTATAAGTTACGACCCTCTGTGAGGCATACAATTGTTGTTAACAACCCTTCTAATAATATTTATCATTATGATTTAAATTAAGGGGTCAATTCAAGCGTCAAATGAAACCCCTGGTGTATATGTATATATAAGGAGTAAAGTAAACTGTTTTGTTATTACAGAAATTGAAGAGGTTTTGCTATGGGCATCTCGAGATACAATTTACCGCAATCCGCTCCCTTCAGGAGATGAAAGCGTTCTGGTCAATCAGGATGTTGCTAAAAATGTGTCAGTGTTAGATTATGAGTACTCTGAGAATGGTTGTTTGTATTGGGCAGATAATAGGCTCCGCAAGATACAGGTATTGTCTATCATACACTTAATATATCTTATATTTGTTTTTTTACCCCCGCACAACAAGTTGTAAGAAGGTGTATACTGGATTCAGCTTGTCCGTCCGTCCGTCCGTCTGTCTGTCTGTCCGTAGACGCATGCTTGTGGACGCAACTCCTCCTACAGTTTTGGCAGGATTTTCGCTCAAACTTTCACAGATGAACAACCTCAACATATAGATGTGCATGAAGAAAGGAATTTGTGCTGCGATGAATTTTGGCAGAATTATGGCCCTTTGCTGGCGGGGGTATATTAGTCTGTCTGTTGACAAAATTGTGTCTGCACTATTTGTTGGTAGATAAGGGTTGAATTTCAAGGAAGCTTGAATAATACTCAAGCCTAGTTAGCTCCAGATTATCCATGGATTAATGTTTAGTGAGTTGTTGCCCTTTGTAGTTTTACACATCACATATTTGTTTGCATGTATCTCCAAAAATATACCTAGCTGTGGTCATGAAACATTTCAGCAATGTTTATCAGCATTTAGAGCTTGACTGTGAACATATGAGGGTAGTTTCAGGAAATAGCTGGCTGGCTTGTTTAAAATAAGGGCTACATAGCGGATGAGGCGAAAAAATTTATATGCTACCAGCGAATGCCTGCAGATAGCTGACCATTCACAGCAAAGCGCTTTCAAGGGCTGCCAAAGTTGCACAAGAAACTGCTTGGTAGCACTCACCTAGCAAATTACTGAGAAACGGTAGCATGTGGTTGCATAGACATAGGAAAGCACTCAATAGTGCTAATTGGTAGCGGTTAAATGTAAAAGCCAAACTCATTGGGTTCTTGTATTGGTATATAATCAATAATCAAGTTTAATGTTCCCAAATTTTGTGGTACCATGGCATTGTTTTCACTATAATTATGTAAATTACAGAGATTATGTGAAGATGGTAACAGCTCAGTGGAAGTTCTTCACTTTGAGCAGATTGGTGAGGTGGTAGGTCTGTCATATGATTGGCAAGGTCTAAACATTTACTGGCTAGATAGAGAACTTCAAACAATAGAGGTATCTAAGAGAAATGGTATGTACAGAAGACAGCTGATCAATGCTACCTACATCACAGAACCTAATGCCCTCGCTATTGATCCAAATCATGGGTGAGTAAATCCTTCTTGTTATGTCCTGTCTGTACATCCGTCCAAAAATGTTAAGTCCATCAAGGCTTTGCTTTCAAACTTTGCATACTTGTTAACCATCACAAACACCTTACATTGCCATGTAACACTATTCAACATTTCAACAGAATTATGGCCCCTGATTCCACTGGGGCATAACCGTTTATTGAATGCAGTCTTTTGAGCTTTTAAGGTGAGCTTTTGTTTGGTAAGATGACTTTCATGTGTCAACATCACCAATGTGGAATTCCTCAGTTGGACCTAGGCTTTAAAGTTGCATAAACTGAAAACTGCTGCTTGATATATTTGTAGATGGATGTATTGGTTAGATCAGATACACATTAAGAGAGCTTGGATGGACGGTACACATTCTAGCATACAGACAATAGTCACGGATCAGATACTGGGCTGGACCAGTGGTATTGTTATAGACTATGTGACAGAACGAATCTATTACACTGGATTTGGTATAAAGTCGGCTAACCTGGATGGCACGGATCTCAGGACTATTATTGCTGGTGGTTCACAAGCCCAGTCTATAAGGTCTATCGGCATATACAAGGTACATACTTCAAATCAGTTTCCTTAAAAATGTCTTGACAAAGACTTACAGTAAAACTCTGATGATATAATAGTTGTGTAATTATGTAAGTGTTATTGTTGATGATCCCCTAAAATCTTATTATTTTCTTGAAATAATTAAAGTCTTACCAGACATTGTGCAAAAATTTTTTTTTTTAATTTTTAGTGTTCACCTGAAGAAGGCAACCTTTTGTCTTATGCAGCGTAGTTCATTAAAATATTTGTCCTCTGATAATAAATATATCTTCATTTAACGGCCAACTTAAAATTTAGCTCACAAGTTGAATTGAATTGTTTTGCCAAAACGTACAGTTTTTAAATGTTCTGGGTGTGTTCTTATTATTCAGGTTTAACATATTTGCCCTAAGGCGAAGACAAAAATTGTTGTTGGCTTTTTATTTTCAGTGCCCTGATCAGATCAATCCTTAAAAATTAACTGTGTTTCTAAATAATGAAAAAATATAACTTTGTTACTCTTTTGAAGTTTAATTGCTCTTTCTCAGTGTAACCCTCACTCCCATAAAAAGCGCATGATTTCCGACCTACGTGCTCTATTAAATTGAATGCTTGTTACTGGAAACATTTTTTGTTAGGCCTAACCTGGTCCACTATATCATCATCTTTCAAATATTTACCTTTTTCCTTACAGGATCAGATGTTTTGGTCTGACTGGATGTCGAATGATATATATTCTTGTAGCAAGACAGACTGTACGGCAAGCAGCATTACATCAACGGATAAGGGCACTGATGTTAAGGCATTGAACATATTTGACGAGAGTTCACAGCAAGGTAGGTATATCAGCGATGATTATTATACCCCCACAAAAAGTTTTGAAGGTTGATTAATTGTAAGGATTTGATTTTATGGATGAACTCACAATTTCTGTCCCACAAATAGTAATGGTTTAACAGGGGTTCCATTTGACTCCAGATTAGGGGGTTGGACCTTTGAAATTTACAAAAAGTCACATTTTGACCCTCAAGGTTATGGTTTGAGGGGTCGTTTTCTCTTAAAATCATGGGTATTTTGCCTATAAAATACATGTAGTAAAATTTAGCCAAAAGTATTAAATGACCCTTCAGTTTGAGAAGCTAGTCCTGGTTTTACAGTATCAGTAACTTGCTATGATGATGTGATAATCTGTATTGAATGCTAGGATGTTTATGTAGTTGTTTGTATTTTACAGGAGGTAACGAGGCTTGTAAACATAATGGTGGTTGTACACAACTCTGTCTGTTGAAACCTTCAACTACTGGTCTACCTGATGGAAAGAATCGTACATGTCGATGTGGTGAAAATGCTACATTGTCCGCTATTGTTATCGGAGGTAGTGAAGATGAACAGTGCTGTCCATCTGGTGGGCTGAGTAAGAACGGCACGGCGAACGGCACGGCTTCGTGTGAGCTAAGTGACTCAAACTGCACAGAATTCCAGTTTGCGTGTCAGAATGGTAAATGCATATCGCGACAATGGACATGTGATAGAGACAATGATTGTGGGGATGATAGCGATGAGTTTGATTGTCGTATGTATTCCTTTACATTTATTATTGTTTTTATACGCCACATAGTATAATATGCTATCCAAAATATTTTCAGTGATTAAGATTTACGCATTTTTCTGAAATAGATTGTATGTTTGAGTTTCAGTTTGTATGCATAATATGATACAGAATTTGTAATTATGCCCCCCCCCCATCTTTGATGAGGGGATATTGCTTTGCACATGTTGATCTGTCTGTCGGTAGACCAAAATATTTTTAATGGTGTCCGTTCAATAACTCAAGTTTTGCCGTAGGATCTTGAAACTTTACCTGGAGGTTGGTCATCAACAGTAGATGACCCCTATAAATTTTGAGGTCAAAAGTCAAGGTCAGTGTGACCTTTGCCATTACTGACTATTGGGCTGTCATGGGTGCACAAGTGTTTTACAAACATCTCTTGTTTCATACTGAATTTTGTAATTGTCTAAAAGAATTGGTGAAATCTTGTAAAATGTGCGTCTACTTGATACTTATGTTTTATATCAGCTTTCAGAACATGTGCTTCTACTTGATACTTAGTTATGTTTGATATTAGCTTTCAGAACATGTGCGTCTGCTTGATACTTACTTATGTTTGATATTAGCTTTCAGAACATGTGCTTCTACTTAATACTTAGTTATGTTTTATATCAGCTTTCAGAACATGTGCGTCTACAAGTTTCTCCTGTGATGATGGTAACTGCATTCCAAAAAGTTGGCAATGTGATTGGGATAATGATTGTACTGACGGTTCTGATGAACGGGGTTGTGGTATGTTACCAGTTACTGTATTAGTCCCGGGGTTCAAAAAATTCCAAAAATACTTTATACACATGAACAGCATGAATATTTTCACTTGTTTTTACCATATTAAACTGTAACAACCTACATCACTAGGGCTGCGTATCAGTTAGAATGATCGATACGATATTTGTATCGTTAAAAAATGATCGATATTCGATATATCATATGATTATTTTGGCAATAAAACATCTAAATACTGTAAATATGCACGAACAGACTTACAACATGTATTTAACACAATCAAGTCAGGCCTGAGACGTGATAAACAACCTACTTGCATATGTTTTATATTGCATGAGTGGTTTACATAGCAGATTTTTGTTTGAAAATTAGATTCACTCGGACATAAGCTAAATAGAAAACGAAAAAAAACTTGACTGAAAATGGGTATTTTATTGATTTAGTACATGTATATTTTTGTTGATCGATTTTTTGACCAATATGGACACGTTCGATACGATCTATAGATCGAACGCTATATACCGATATTTGATTTATATCGGAAACCGGTACGCAGCCCTAATAATCACATGCACATTTATTCCTTAACTAGATTTTCCAATCAACATGTTTTACTGTTTTTATCATACAAAATAATAAGTTAATGCTTTTACAATGTGTTAAATAATATTGTAAATAAGGAATTGCTTTATATAGATTTGCATTTCCACTATGTATTTTATATTTGCAGAATATGGAACGTGCGGGGCTGATAAGTTTATTTGTGGTAGTGGTAGATGTATAAATAAAAGTTGGAGATGTGACTTTGATGACGATTGTCCCGATGCTAGTGATGAAATGAACTGTACATCAAATGGTTAGAATTCATCACTTGTTAACCTTACTGTCAAATCTTTATGTACCATGGGTGTTAAACTTTCACTGAATTTGTGGGTGAAGTAAACTTTGACATATTTGAACCTCTTTATCCAGTATCAACTGACCTTCTAAATATAGAACAAACTTTCCCCCTTTCAGGCTGTGTTATATTCAAATTTACGTCCCCATGAAATTACAGTTTTACCAAAATTACGAAATTTCCAGTTATTTTCTAGCTAGGCACTCGGCATAAATTAGAATTTCAGATAATTTTTATTTATTGCCATCAAGACATCTTGCACATGCACAAATATTATATATTATGCTGTAAATTGTGTTATGTGTACTACTCTGTATTGTACTATAAATGGACTATGATACAGTAAATAAAAACATACTTTGAGATGAAACTTAAGGCCATCAAGTGGTCTTTTTATGAGAATTGAGAGTTTGTGAAGCCTGGAAGACAAAATGAATAATTAACCTATAAATTTTGTTAAAAGGCATATATTAAAGCCATAAACATGATAACACAATGTAAAAATTTTAATAACAGTTAAACACATTGTAAGATTTGTATATTATATACAACACATTTCGCTGGCTTAGAATAAGAAGGTCGTAAGTACAAATCAATATTTTGAGAAATCAAGAAAAAGCTGTCCGAAAACTACTCTTTATTTAGTGAAAAACAAGCTTTTTAAACTTTGGTTTTGTCAATATGACCAGTTCGGATTTTCATGATAATAGACTCGTAAGAAGTGTCTTGTGATGTAGATTTCAAAGATGAATGAATCTTCTAAATCAGGGATTTATAGGTTCAAAAGTAACAAATACAGATTATCTCAAAAACTGCTACCCTAAAAAATGATTTGTAACATTGATTGTATTTACAGCTACAGTGTGTGAGGAAGATAACTTTGTTTGTCCCAATGGAAATCCTCACTGTATACTGAGTGGATACGTTTGTGATGGTATGAATCATTGCTCCGATGGATTCGATGAAAAAAACTGCTCACACGAAACATGTCCACCATGGAAGAAAGCTTGCGGCACCAACGTCACTGAATGTGTTTATAATTCCTGGATTTGTGACGGTGATAGGGATTGTTCTAATGGTTTTGATGAATTGAATTGTAACTTATGTAAGTTATGTAGTTATTGTGTTACATACTGCAGGGGTTACATCTAAAGGGTCATTTTGATGATATTGTATCAGATGTTATACCCAAAATAAATAAAAATTGACCCTTCAGACATAATCCTGTAGGTCATAATGTAGATGTTTGGAGATGTTCAGGGATTAAAGTGAATGAATCACAGGTCTGTCATACTGGTGCCCATATTTATGTTTCCCACATACTTATAGTTGGGTGGAATCAATTCTGTGCTGGATAGATGGATGTCACAAAGTTTGTCATATTTTCCTTAACAATGGATTGCATTTCAATGAAACTTCACATGTGCATTGAGCACTTGGTACCATGCCTAGTTATGTGTATTGTCAGGAATTTTAGGTTGGATGAATTTTACCTGAGCTATGGCCTTTTGTTAACTGCATACATTTTTGTGTGAAAAACCATTCATACATACAGTTTATTGTTTTTTAATGACTGAGACAGTCATAGTGTCTGTTAATATTTTGGATTGAGTAACTCATAGGAAATTAGAAAACGAAGGTGCTTGTAATTCTAGCTTCTACGACACCCCGATACACCACTAGTATGCCTAATGCGACTACAAGCTGTGGTTTCCGATGTGACAATGGTATCTGTATCCAGCCCACTTACAGATGTGACGGTCTCGACGATTGTGGTGATAATAGTGACGAAAGATACTGTATACGTAAGTTATTTACCTGTTCATCTAAATAATCTCATCCTATAAAGAATCATTAATAAATATACAATTTGAAAGTACTAGTATGATTAGGACCCTATATTATGACTTGTCCTGAAATTTTGAAGTTAGGTCATATCTCAGTAACAGGGAGGTTGCAAAACTAACATGTATAACAGTATTGTTGGAAGATATCACGGATATGACTTCATGACTGAAATCATATTCTAATTCACATGCCATTTTTTTGGAAACATTTTTAGGTGATATTTTTTATTAAACTAGTCATTTGACATATTGATTTCTGTGATCACTTGGTAAAAATAATGGATTTTAATACTGATCGCAAAATTAACGAATGCTGTGTATTTAAATGTACAGACAGGACTTGTAGTACCAATCAGTGGACATGTAGGAATGGTGATTGTAAGCCTCTATGGCAGAGATGTGATGGACACTCAGACTGTGGTGATGGCTCGGATGAGTTTGAATGCCGTAAGTACTGTAAAAATCATCAATTTGTGTGTGGGGGGGTTAGAAGTTGGCTGAATGTGACGCAATCATTAAATGTTATCCAAACAATGAATCAACCACCAAAATCAGAACCTCCATCTGTCTAAAGATGAAACATTATGGGAACATTCATGCTGCCACATCCTGTGAAGTATCTGAAATCTAATTATGTCTCCCACATTACTTTCGTGCCTGATGCCTGTCACAAAGTTTGTCTGTGCTTCTTTTCCTTAAGCATTTGTTTGATTTCATTCAAACTTTACATGAGCACTTGGTACAAAGCCGCTTTGTGCATATTGTCAGGAATATTAGGTTAGATGATTAATGCCAGAGTGATGGGCCCTTCATGGTCTTGTCCGCACAATTTTGGTATCATTCATGATTTGATTCTAATCAAACTTGCACACAGCTTGGTACCTTTCTTGAACTAACTATATCCTACTATCGGTAAGGGTTCCAGAGTTATAACCCCTGAAATGACAAGAAATTGGCTATTTTGGTCAGTAGCCAACATTCATAAAACTCGAATATCCCAATATGAGACAGGTGAGTGACCCAGGGCCCTCTAGCTCGGCCCTCATATTGATTTGATAGATAAATTTATATATAATATTATACATGTAGGTATGACAACTGTGATGCCAACATGTGGTATGGGACAGTTTATGTGTTTTAACAGTTCACATAGATGTATACCTCTCTCATCAGTCTGTGATAATTACCGTGACTGTGAGTCTGGAGAAGATGAAATCAATTGTGGCGGAAGTAAGTCAATCTTTTAGCTCCACTATTTGAAGAAAATAATATTGTTAGTTGAGTCGGGCATTGATATTGTACATAGAACCAGTCTGTTTTATTTCTTAATTATAGTATGTGTGATCAGTCTAGAATTTCTTATTACAGCTAGTACATAAAACCAGTCTATTTGTATGCCCCCCCTATTTTTGATAAGGGGTTATATTGCTTTGCTCATGTCTTTTTGTGGGTAGGTCTACCTCAGGTGACATTCTGACCTCCGGTGACATTATCAATGTCATATGAGCGGGATTATGATATTTATTGTATTATACCGAACAATATAATAATGTCATACATGCTGGCATATATCTAAAAGTATTTATATACTATTTGGCTGCCATGTTTTATAAACATCTTGTTTTGATAATTGGCAGTAAATGCAACCAGTGTATATAATTGATTACAGCTACAATGTAGTACAATGACCAGTCTATTTTCTTGATTATAGGTAGTACATGCGACCAGTCTACATTCTTCAAATGTCGTCAATCTCAAGGATGTATTCCTCGTAAATTTGTTTGTAACGAAGCTGTGGATTGTCCGGATGGCAGCGATGAGTTTAATTGTAAAAACAGTTCAGGTGAGTCGAGTCAATGACATTGCAGAACTAGTCTAAGATGAGACAAAACTAAATTCTTCTCTGTATTATTGTCCCCACCCCTTATAAGATTAGACCTACTATTTCCTGGTTGTTATTCCCTCCGCTGCTCCCTAAAATACACAGACAAAGAACAAGCTCTCTTTGAAAAGTGCGAAATTATTGAATTATGTTTACCAACGCATAGTGGGGTTGTGGTTTTATATCCCTTGGATACTAAGTTATATCAGTTGACAATTTTTAGTCCCCTACCGGTTTTTGACTGGAGGGGACTATAGGTTTGCCCTCCGTCCGTCAGTCAGTCCTTCCGTCAGTCCGTCCGTCAAAAAATCTGGATCCTGACATAACTCAAACAGTTTTCAAGCTAGGTTTATGAAACTTGGTATGTGGATAGGGGGCAATAACAGGGGGATTATGCACGTCTAAAAATATTTTAATTCGGACAAACATTGTGGTTGCTATGGCAACAGAAACATTGAAAATGGCTTCAAACCGGTAGGGGACTTCTGTATTGCTTGCAATTCTTAATTACTTGTTTTCTGCACTATTTCTGTGTTATTATTGGTCAGATTTTAACAAAACTACTAATTACTAGTACAAAACGTAGTTATGTGTATATGTGGCATATTATTGTTAAACAACAAGTAAATGTAAGGCTTGAATTATAATTTTATGGATTCCAAGTTTCATGATTATATTCAAGTGATGTTTACATGTATATGAATATGTTTGTCAACATGATGCATTATTTATCTTTCAGGATTATTACCAGGTTTTTATTTTATTTAAATAATATATTATGTTTCGGGTTTATCTTGTGTTCGTTGCAATGAGAAATTTTACATTGAAGGAAATTTATTATTAATTTGCTGTTGGAATTTCATAAACTGATGTTCTTTTCTCTCTATTCATTATGTTACAATTTTTATTGTAGTTGATTATGGAAATTACTGTCTTAGGTTGCTTGTTTTGAGTTACATGTGTATATATACTATAAGATTTTAAAATCTGCTACTAGATTTTCCAAGATTGCTTTCAGTATGTTTTGCATTCACATATTATAGACTGAATGTTTTTTATTTGCTTCTTAAGTCAGAATACTTGGTTAAAGTACAAAAAATTTAAGACAGAAATTGTTGTATTTTCTTGCAAAAAAATAGTCTTTTTTGCGTATTTAGTTATTTTTTTAAAATTTGCATGGAATTCTATGTAATACTATGTAGGTGTTAGACTACTGTGATTTAGAAAGGGAAAGTTGTTACGGTAGATGTATTCACTCTGCATGAAGGTGATTTTATAAAGACTGGTTGAGTACTTACTGAGAGGATGGTCTAACTGATCAGTCTTTAAATCTAGTTAGGTGCAGTGAAGTGCGGAATCTGTTTATTATTTTGCCCCCCAACTTTGATGAGGGGGTATATTGCTTTGCCCAACAACTCAAGAACACTTTGCCCCAGGATCTTCAAACTTTACATGGATGATGGTCATCAAGAGTAGATGACCCCTAGAGTAGATGACCCCTATATATTTTGAGGTCTGTAAGTAAAAGGTCAAGGTCACAGACTATTTGGCTGCCATGGGGCATATGTGTTATACACACAGCTCTTGTTAGAGTACTGTTATTTTTTCTGAAAATCTATTCTAAGATGAAATTAAGAAGTAAACTTAAGTTTATACTTGCATAAAAGTAAGCAATAATGAGCATAGTATTACATAGAATTAATTTCTCTGTATACGGTCGTCTGTTATAAGAAATTATAACTGATCAGTTAGAACATCGGCTCTATGTATGTATACACTTACGCATGTTTTAAAATGACTTACAAAGGAGGATTTCATTACTTTATATGGTATAAGTTGATGTGTATAAAACAAAACATGGAATTGCATGATATTTGTTTGTATGTTCTATATAAGTTCATACAAATACATTGTCTTTTAGTGCATAGAAATCCCCAGGCCTGTATTGCGATGTTGTACCCCAAAAACTCACTTTTTTATGTACCCAACTTTCAAAGGTTAAAAGGGGCATGTAGATTTGCCTTTGGCCATTTTTTGTCTTCAGTCTTGCTAGATTTGTAACTTAAGCAATCTGGGTTTGATTCCTGGTTGTGGCAGGTTATACTCTTCCATGAAATTTTACAACATTGTCAATTTTCCTCAACATGTTGAGACATTGCTGGTTGCTTATGGAAGGGTAAGTTGGTACTGGTTATAATACAGTCCAGGAAATAGGTTAGGTGAATCGGCTGCTGTATCCATATGTAAAATTGATCAGAAATGGTGTTGTTAAAACAAACAGCCTGTGAAGTTGTGCATCTGGAGGTTTTATTTGGCTAGAAGTAGCGTCAGCAGAGTTTTTTACAATATTTTCATGTTAATTGCTGCATTATATTGCTGCTGTTATATTCATATAAAACATTTTCATGTTTGTAGCAAAAGGGACATTACCCTTGCTAGTACATGTATACATAACAATTTTATATTAAAACATTTTGTAAGACTATTTTCAGGGGATAGCTTTATTGTCATTAATGAATTTATTATTATTCATTAGTTAAAACAGTGCAACCTCTGCAGTGAAAATATCCGGTGATATAAATTGTTTATTGTTGTCAAGAGGTTGTTGTTTAAGAGAGGTTAAATTGAGATTAAATCCTTACACCTGAGCTAAATATTTAATTATTGTTGAATAGGGGTGAATGCTGAAGTGAGGTACACTCAGGAGAAGTTTGCTGTTGTTATAAAATACCGTGTTTTTGATAATACAAGGGCTGGTTGTTGAATAGAGAGTCATTTTAGTGAGGTTTCTTTGTACAAGTAATATTTCTAACCATACTTTATATGTTTCAGAATTGACTCCCAGTAATGTCACATGTCCAGACAATCATCACATGGCGTGTAAATATCAGAACAAATGTCTACCATATATATTTGTATGTGATGGGAAGAGCCAGTGTGCGCATTCTAGTGACGAAAACTTGATGCAATGTTTTGGTAAGTGGGTCATCATAGTTTTACCTGAACCAGACCTGTGTTAATTCATTCTCTACGCTGAATTCATCCTTTTTGCCTCAAACACTTTGAAACAAAAAAATATCCAGATTCAGCCTGACCTACTCAAACATGATGTTTTGGAAGGATGAGGGGTGGGATAGGGTAGAGTATTTCAGCATTTTTTGCTCTTGGAGCAATAATAGGTCTGCTGAACCCTAAGTTCATTCAGTTGGCCTTCTTATTAAGCGCCCTTCTATTTGTTTTGCATGTGCCATTCAGTTGGTATATTGGTAGAACTGTTCCATGTCTTACTGATAGAACCCTAAACCTTGAATCTAACATTATTTCTTTACCTTTAATTGTAGTTCTAGTTTTTGTGATTAATTTAAAATCATTGGCATTTCTGGCATTATTTTTTTTTTTAATTTTGATAAAAGCCTTTAACATCATTGCTGTATGTAATACTGTGATGTTGTATTGCATGAAAAGTGCCAGAATTGTAGACATCAATGTACAAATTTAGAAGTTGGAAATGACTTATATTTATGTGGTTGTTTTCGGAAGCAATTAAGTAATAGTGACTTGTTGTTTCTTTGACACTTGTGAATGGTATAGTCATCAACATGACTGTATTATATTATTACAGATAGCAGACCGCGTAATGTTCAGATCAATGTTAAAGCAGGAAGAGAGAATGCTTTCCTGGTATGGACTGGTGTACCTGGCAACAATGTTACATACATTGTATCTGTCTTGTAAGTGCTGTTATTTCATCAGTTTTGTGTTGTGTTACATTCTTTTTAAACAATATTTAGAAAAGTATAAAAGTTTGCTTAGATCTTTATTGTTTGTGTTTGAATGAGACCTCTGACTTGGAGGGAAGAGACATTTATGTAATATGTATGAAGGAATCCTAATATGCTACCCTAGCTCTTTCCAAATACACTCCTTAGGCCTTTATTGTGGCCAGTTTACTCCACTCAACACAGAATTCGTCACCTTAACATTTCTAGCAGTGTATGCAAACAGAACTATAATTATGTTAATAAATCATTGAATAATTTTATTTCACATCTTAACAACGTTTAATTGCATCTCATTAATGATTTAATAAATTAGATACAAAGAAAAATCACCACCAACTTCCTTCACACTTTGAAAACTGACCAATTATAAGTGTTGAGTAGTGTATGCCCAGAAATGATCAATACCCCTAGTTGAGATTCGAACCAGGGATCTCTAGATTCACAGTCAATAGCATTATCCACTTGTCCGCCCTTTAGATAATGATTTGACCAATAAATGGTTGCATCCCAGGTGTATTTACATGAATATTAGCTATGTTCCTGAATTTTCACAGGATTTTTACACAGCATGTAAGTTCATAAGAGTCAGAGGCCTTGTGAGTTTATACTAATTTATTTAAGGTCGATTGTGAAACAAATTTTTCCAACTTATATTAATCTTTCTTGATACCCCATTCCTGATGTTATCAATCGCCACGAGGGTATAAGAGAAATGAAGCCAGTTTCCCTTTTATGCTGAGCATCTAGCACGGGAATGTATGGTACCATTTTTATTTTCGTTGCCCTTTTGCTTTTGTAAACCAAGTTTTCAAGGAACTTCAATTTTTTTCTAAAAAATCTTTTAAAAGTAAAATTTTGCAAAGTTGTTACTTTGATGTACTTGTAGTTTGCAGGGATAAATATTCATGAATTTGAGCTTGTGAATATAGAGAGATAAAACCCTTATGAAAATAAGTATTTTAGAGCACTGTAAAGTTATTATAATTTGCGGTGGATTAATTTTCATTGATATTGCAGATGAACTGATCCCGAAATTAAATCCCCTCAAATAAATGACCTCAACTATACATAACAAAAGATTTTCTTTAAATATTTAAAATCAACAACTTAAGAAACCACCAAATTAACATTTTAACATAATCCGTGAAATTTAATACCCATGAAAATTACTGATTAGATTATTGTTGTGTTTATATTACAGGTACTATCACCAGTATCATGATGTGTACCACAACCATACTGCTGTATCCAGGACAACGTTCAATATGACCAAACTTCTACCTGCTACTGGCTACTATTTCACAGTCTATGCTAATGTGAGTGGGTTGGCTAATGTTAATAGATCTCTACAGAAGTATGAAGTAAGAAGAGTCACAACATTGGATGATGGTAGGTTTTATTGCATTATAAAGGACTAATTCATAAGTCACCAAATCCCTGCATTCTGATTGGCTAAGATGTGACGTTTACACATCAGTAAACCTTTGTTTACATGTTTACATTCCTAGATGAAAGTGGGTGGAGTAAGTTGAACTGCAAAGGTCCACCATAGCTGTTCACTAGCTCTAGTAGCTTAATTTTGACACAGAACCTTACGTACCTATATGTTCATCCCATGATTTTGTGGGCTTTACTTAATGTGATCCTTCAGATCGGATGTGTCCACATCAGTGAACTTCAACAAATGGTCGTTTAATCCCTTAATGATTGTCGCAGGGAACTTTATCAAAGAAGAGATCAGCATCTTTGTCTAATCTACAGTGAATAATTGTTGATGAGTAGAGGTAGATTTTATTTGCTGATAATGTGGTTTTTACATGTTATATGATATGAGGAGACATATTGATTTTGCGCTGGATGTCTTCATGAATGGGTGCATAGATGTCACAAAGGATATCCGCTCTTGTTCAGATATCAATGAAACTTCACATCAGTATGACACAGAGAATTCGACCTGATCCTGACCTTTGTGCATGAATATATTACAAGGTTCTTGCGTTGAATGCATAGATTTCCGCAAGCGAATTGTTCATTAATGGTCCTTTAGATTTGTGTTTGTATTACAACTCAAGTTTCTTAGTGATACTCCCTGCTTATGAAAATATACAACTGGGGATATCAATATAGACAAGATATCATCTGTTTAACTATGCTAATAACAGGTTGTGGGTCAAGTCAAATTCTCTGTACTATACTTGGTTTCAGTCTAGTTTTGCATATTGTCATAAATTTAAGGTACGATGATTATTTAATATTGGTAGAGTTATTGGACACTTATTTTTTGTGTCAAAAACCCTATTAGTAGATGTTTGAGTGTATATTTAACTAGTTGGATGATATTGTTTCAGTACCTGATGCCCCAGAATATGTCCGTTTATCCAGTGATTCTAAGTCCAAACAGATAGATGTTACCTGGCAGAGTCCAACTATACATAAAGGCAAAATTTTAAATTTTGAGGTATGTTAAAGTGCTTTGGTCCACACATAAAACAATCAAAAAATATTTATTGATGCCGGTCACTGACCTTCAAAGCTACAACAGCATAATACAGTTATTATGAGATTAATGAGATACATTGAAAAAGTTTAGAGGTAGGCAGTAATGGTAATCTCATTGTAACATCATATAGTGCCAAGAATATGATCATTGATAATTGTGCTATAGAGTACAGCATTTCATGAAATGTTCAAACAATTCTACTAACTATATACTGCATGTATGCATTTAGAGTAGGTTTTTTAAAGGAAAACTACAAGTTTAGAGGCAGCATGAGCTATTGTGATCTCCCGGTGTCTGCCGTCCACCTAAGCTGTCTGTCATGTATCATCAACAATTTGTCCATTGACACTTACAGGCCACTGTTTTCACTTAATATTTTATGAAACATGGAGTGTTTGTCTTTAGGTCTCTCTCAGTCAAATTCTCAACTGGGTCATCTTGAATCTAAATCAAGGTTCACTTGGTGAAATAAAATTTGATCTTACACCAAAATCAATAATTGTCCTCTTTATACAAATAAACTTTTCAAACTATACTGTGTCCTGTGTATGTAATACAGTGATAGTATATTTGTGTTTTTGTTGTTATTGAAGGTATGTATTGGTAATACGTCTGCTGCTAACGATGATTGTGTACCTGTAGACGGAGATAAGGATTGGAAGGCTTCGTTCGAAGGCATTCATAGTACACCATTCAAAAAAGGGCAGAAGTATTTTGTACAGGTAAGATAATGACTTTAACCCTTTACTCCATTATGATGCATCTTCTATATTACCATGCTGATGCTTGTCAACTATTGATAATTTTATCCCCCACCGAAGGGGATATGGTAATGGTAGACGTCATTCGGTCCGTCCGTCTGTCAGTGTGCAACTTCTCCTGCATTTCTTACGGGACTCTGATGTCCCCTAGTGCGTATTGGCAGGATTTTTTATTCAACCATTCTTGACAGAGTTATGGCCCTTTGTTGTTTTTATGCCCCCTATCGATAGATGGGGGGCATATAGTGATTCACCTGGCCGTCCGTTCGTCCGTCCGTTCGTCCGTCCTGGTTAACCCAAATTGACCGTTTCTTCTAGCATTAATATGGCTTGCTACAAAGCTTTCATCGTGCATGGATGTTGTGTATGAACACTCTCCACACACCAGTATCACCTAACCCCATTTTGACCTTCACCTTGACCTAATTTTGGACTTAGACTTATTTATGGACAAGGCTTCCACAGGGGGCATAAGCGTTTATTGAACGCAGTCTTGTTTTTACATATAAACTCTTATGTGTGCAATTCCTCATCCATTTCCCAAGGAATTTTGTCAAAACGTTTACAGAAGTACAGTTATGAGGTTACCTAGCGCTATCGTCAGTGTTTTTCATTTCGGCCATTTTTAACAGAATTATGGCCCTTTGTTTATTTTGTACCTATGTAGGATATAGAGAAAATTTCTTCTGTG
Organism: Spisula solida; assembly: GCA_947247005.1. Lineage (NCBI taxonomy): Eukaryota > Metazoa > Mollusca > Bivalvia > Venerida > Mactridae > Spisula > Spisula solida. Next base: position 33,278,794 of record OX365947.1, on the reverse strand, counting down.
TGCAACATTTCTTCAGGAATTTTGACGAAACTTTCACAGATGTTCCCTCATGAGGTGCCATAGCGCATATTGTCATGGATTTTAATTTTGACAATTTTTTTCAAAATTATGGCACTTTGTTTATCTTGTGCTTGTGAAAGCTATTGAAAACAATTTGTTTCTGATGGATAACTTAAGTTCGGAATGAGATATCAGAATGAAACTAGCTGTGTAGGTAGCTTGTGTGCAGACAGCACTTGCAATCGGAACTAGGGCCCGTGGGGGCCAAAGTCACTGTTACTAAAAATAGAAAAATATGTGTTGGTGTCGGCATAGTGCTTATAATGTTAACGTTTAGGTGCAACTTTTTTAACCTCTAATATTGCTTTGATACTTTGCATGCTCGTTAATCATCATGACCCCAACCCCTACACAGGAGTAGGTAACTCTGTCAAGCATTTTGTTGAAATTATGCCCCCTTTTGGACTTAGAAATGCAAATCTTGAAGTTTAGGTACAAGTTTTTTTACCTCCTATATCTTCAAAGTGCATTGACATATTGCTTTGATACTTTGCATACTAGTTCACCATTATGACCCTAACCCCTGCACAGTGGTAGGTAGCTCTGTCAAGCATTTTGTCCAATTTATCTGCCCTTTTAGACTTGGAAGCCCCAACCTCTACACAGCAGAGGGTTACGCTGCAGCTATGAAGCATTTTGTTTTGAATATATAATGATTATACTAACCTAGCAATTTGGCAATGAGAATGGTGGAGCCTGATGTTTTTGGACATTTCATGTGGCTATTTTTCGTTTTATGTGACTTAAATTAGTCACATTAATTAACTACCTTCACTCTGTATGATTGTCACATAAAAAAACATTTTTTGTCATTTATTCTGTTCAGAAATCTGGATCCTGACGTAGCTAAAAAGTTCCCATGCTAAGTTTCTGAAACTTGGTATGTGAGTAGAAGCCAGTTAGGGGTTTATGCATAGTTGGTGACTTTTTGTTCCTGACAAAAATTGTGGTTGCTATGGAAACAGAAATAGTGAAAATAACTCACTTAAACTGGATGTTGGCATAACTAAAATATATCAAAGTTAGGTTTATGATTTATGGTATGGATTGAGAAAAATGTTAAGGATTACACAGATTATTTTATTGACTTTGTGATTGCAACACCTTGTTTATAATGAACCTTTGAAGGCTGAGCAATACTCATCCAAGGGAAACAACTGCCAGGAAATTTATGACTGTATTTTAAAAGTTGTATCATTATGGGCTATTTTAGTATAAAAGTACATTTGGTCATGTGTGTATCAGTAATCTTACCATTTTATTTTTTGTACGAGACTTACGGATAAAATATGAACTTAAATAAGTTTCAGCCAAAAAGGTGTTTTGATATTAAAGTTCAAAAATATTCTTCCGTATAAAAGGTTAAGGTCACCAGATTGTTATAAAAAGACTGTCATGTGGTAGGCGTGAACATTTCGATGAACAAACATCATTGAAGATGGCTGCTTGGATGGACAGTATTAATTTGACTCACTCTCAGCGAAATGCCGGGGACATGTTTTATGAGTTATGTTGTACTCCGTGTACAAGGAAAAGTTTGAATAAAGAAGCTTCAAAATACTGCGCCAACTGTAAACAGTATTTTGTGTGAACTGTGTGGTAAATCATGATAGTATACTGACTGGACATGTCTTAGTGGACGCTTCACAACATTCATCAAAAGGTTCTGGGCAGAAGTTTAAAGCAGTGTTGACTGAACTGTGTAAGCTGCACCATCTTGAAGTGGTTAACATGTACTGCGGGGACCATAATGTGGTTGGATGTTCCGTGTGTTTTATGATCCTTCACAAGTATGTATAATTTGTGTCATTGTTATTTAATGCTTTTCTAATTGTGATATTGTATTTTGTCCAGGTATGTTGTCAGATACCAAAATAGGTACAGTCAGATCTCGTTATAACGACATCCGATATACTGACAAATTCATTATACCGACATCAAATTTGGGGACAAAAGTATTAAAATGCTCTTTGTATTAATTCAGTATACCGACATATTCGTTATAACGACATTTTTCTTGGAAACAAACAGCGTCGTTGTATCGAGATCTGACTGTATCAGGAAATTTGGACAGCTATTTGAACAAATATCTGGATATTCTTATCAATATTAAAGGTTGTACACAGTCTAGCTTATGATTTTGATTATTTCACAAAATTGACAAGACTACTTAACTAGATAATCCCTTATGAATTAATGAGTTTTAAATAGAAAATACAGACTTCAATTATCAATATCAATGGACTACATTTGCTAGAACTATAAACAAAGTTTTAGAGTTGCATTTTATCAAGTAGAGTACCCACAAAAACTGATAACTATATGATCCGTCATGAGTTTTCTTTGGAGATCAACATTTCTTAAACGAGTCTAGAAAATACAGGTTATTAAACAACAATGACAATAATAGTACTTTATTTGACATAGTTGCCATCGGCCCAGAATCAACATAAGCGAGCCTTTGGATTCATTTTATCACATTTCCATAGTTACATTGGCAGGAATAGTGTAATTAAGCCGACAACATGACGTTTTCTCTAGTGACGGCATGCATTTGTTATCACACATGTTGGTGAACATTGTTTCGTGATCTCACATGGAAGATAACGGTATCAATGTGATAAAAAATTATCAGTCTTATTTCAATTTTGTCAAACAATAGTGCATATATATAAACTGCATGATTTATCTGTGAATGTGTCCAATAGTATTCTATTACTGATAAAACCCTCGCTTTGTACATAATGTTAATAGATAACCTAGATGGTGTATTAAGAACATTTAAATTTTGAAGTTAATGTTATCAATGTCTGGTAATATCCTGCTTCAACCAGTTTTAATCATTTAACATTAAATAGAGTTATGTAATAGATAAACGCCAATTATGTACTGTATAGCGGGTATATTTCACGGGGGGTCTAATTTTTCGCTATATTCGCAGTCAACATCGATAGCGCGAAATCTGAAACCAAGCGAAATATTCACCTCGTAAATATATGAATTACAAAGGGAGACAATTCATGATTAAAAACCAACGTTGACCCAATGACTTTGCAAGTAAAATACAGCAATAAGACTTTGACTTATAATAAATTAAAAAACTTAATTCGAAATTAGATCTTTGTAAAACGTGTGTAAACTCTATGCATGTGTATCAAATATCATATGTGCATCATGTTTTCTCAACGTTAAAAGGTGTTAATTGTAACAGGTGCATAAATGTTAAATTTAACGATTTTATTTGCAAAATGTGTAAATGTTTGCCGAAAAAGTATATGTTTGTGTACATTTTCTAACGATAGTCAACTCGGCCATCAAACAAACGGTTCAAAATAACAGTCGAAACGCAACAAGCGATTTATGAACAAAATAGATATAAGCTTTCTGTGTAATTTGTAAATCCCGTAAATCGTTTATAAATCATCAAATTTGGAAGGACAGAAGCACACGCCCTTATTTGTTATACCGGTGTGGAGCATAAATAAATCATGGACATGGGGTTTAAATAGTCTTATAAATAGGGCTGACTTCTTATTAGACTCTGTATACCAAAAAGTTTCCCTGTCCCCCCCAACAAGATCAAACGCTTTATATAACTCAGACACAGCATATGTACACACTGTGTTGAGAAAATGACATAATATATTCCGGCATTTCGGAAGCGTTGATTTGATTTTGCAAGCGTTATAACATAGTGTATCGTCAGTTCTATTGTCAGACTTGTTTAATTAATTATTAATTATGGACTTTGATAGCAATATGGGGCTTGTGAAAACGTACGAATGTTCACAATTAATCAACACTTAATGCACACTTGAATTGTCATTACGCCCGGTTTTCTTACGATATTGTATTTTAGTTGACTTTAGGCTTTATAAATTGCCGTGTTCAGCAATCAATTCCCGTTTTTTTTTATTTTCCAAGGTGTAACTTATTTAAGATTGACCTCCCATTTCATGTTTACCAACAAGGTTTTAAATTCACAGTCAAGGTCGTTTGCGAAAAATCAAGACACTGAATTCAAAAGGCGAATATTGGACCCCATGAAATATACCCGCTATACAGTAACTCTTGACTACATGGATTTCAACACAGCTATCCTATCTCCATGAAAGGACATTGATACATCATTCCTGTCTACATGCATCAATCTGCCTCTATCCTATCTTTTGATGCATATAATTTTATCATGTACCCTTGGACACAGATTTTGATGCATATAATTTTTAGTTTGTCATCATTTGTGTTCTCAAAATTCAACTTTCAAATTGGTAGTCCTGCAGTGATAAAGGTGTGTGCATAACTAGTGGTCTTGAGTAAGTATCGGTCCCTGATGATGAAATGAATATGCAAATGTATTTGTAAAATATTTTCAGGTCGTGTGGTGACATCCATTATGTGCCTGACTTTGTGCAATCAAACTTCCCTACGCAGGAAGTCAGACAAATCAACAATGATTTAACGAAAGTCATCAAGTCAATGGAGACATTGAAGACACAACATGACCATTTGGATGACCACCTGGATAAGAGCAAAGCCACGTGTAAACAAGAAATTCAGAAATACAGAGATGATATAAGTCATATCATTGACAAGATAGAAGCGGCCACACTAGCTGATCTTGATGCCAAGTATCAAGATGCCAAAAAGATGACTGGGGATACACGTCAAGACATACAGGACACCCATGATGAACTGATTAGGCTCAAGGCTGAACTTGAGTCTGACCAGAGCAACGACTCACAGAAGTTTGTCATTGCTAAACTAGGTCGATTTATGATAAAGCAAGGTCAAGCATTGCAATCAAATTTGGCCCACCATCAAAAATCAGACCTTAAATTTTCAAGAAACACTGAGATTCTGACTTTCTTATTAAACATTCTTACATTTGGAATACTCAGTTGTCCACTAATGCAAGACTGTTCAACATCTACACTTACTGCTAGCAGTCAACAACATACAACATCTACATCTACTGCTAGCAGTCAGCAACATACAACATCTACACTTACTGCTAGCAGTCAGCAACATACAACATCTACATCTACTGCTAGCAGTCAGCAACATACAACATCTACACTTACTGCTAGCAGTCAACAACATACAACATCTACATCTACTGCTAGCAGTCAGCAACATACAACATCTACACTTACTGCTAGCAGTCAACAACATACAACATCTACATCTACTGCTAGCAATAAACATCCACAGCAAATAGCTAAACCTACTGCTAGCCGTCAACAACAAGCAACATCTACATCTACTGCTAGCAGTCAACAACCACAGCAAATATCTAAACCTACTGCTAGCCGTCAACAACAAGCAACATCTACATCTACTGCTAGCAGTCAACAACCACAGCAAATATCTAAACCTACTGCTAGCCGTCAACAACAAGCAACATCTACATCTACTGCTAGCAGTCAACAACTACAGCAAACAACAAGTTCATCAGCATCTGGTTACAAGAGATACAACACAAAAGTCCCAACACAACAAGATACCAAAGTTAAAGTTGTGAAGCCACTGAAACAACAACTTTACATAGTGGAAGGTCGATCAGAGTACAACATTAAACAATCAGATGACAAGAATATTTGTAAAATATGGTCAACCTGTATGTTAGATAGTGGTAGTATCTTGTTGGCTGATTATGATAATAAGAAGTTAAAATTAGTTGACAGTAGGAGATATGCAATCAGATCATCATTAGTACTGAAAGCTGGTCCATTGTCTGTATGTAGATCAAGTAGTACTGAAGTAGTGGTGTGTTTGATTGATAAAACTATACAGTTTATATCCACATGTGATGATACACTTGTATCAGTACGTTCATACAGTATGAACCATCTATGTCACGGTATTGCAGTGATCAGTGATAAGTTGTATGTCGGTGGTCATAGTTCTCTATATGTCTATACATTGCAAGGTAAACGTCTCCAGACCATCAGTAAGTATAAAACAGGAGCTAGTATATTCTCAGATATCCGTGATATTACTGTCAGTCCAGATGGGAAGATGCTCCATGTAGCGGACAGGAATAAAGGTGTGGTAACACTGAACACTAGTGGTAGTGTTTTGTGGAGTTACCATGGTGCACGACTATGTGGAGCATGGGGAATCTGTACAGATAGTAATGGTCATGTGATAGTATGTGGTTATATGTCAGATAGTATAATACACTTAGAACCAGATGGAGAGTATCTGGGCGAGATTGCCACATGTAGTGATGGTTTGTATGCTCCAGGTACTGTGTGTTATAATACAATTAACCACACACTGATTGTAGGACATTTCAACAACAACAACATCACAATATTTACTGTCAAGTAACAAAACAGTTCATCTGTTGACAAACAATGATTTACAAAGTAACATCAGTAATATATTTTATAAAAAATTTAACATGCAGAATCGTACGTAAGATTTAACATTATGTTCAATTTGAACACCTTTCTTATACATATTACCATAAAGATTATGTTACAAATAATCAATTTAATCTGGTAATGTTGTGTTTGCATGCCAAAATCGCTGGCGAAATCATCATTAATTTTGTTTATCACAGACCTTGGGAGAACAATGTTATTTCATTTGTTATCACATCGAATATAAGAGTATTTTGTTATAAAGTACATTATGATAGAGCATGATAAGGCATCTTTTCCAGGAAAATCCCTTAAAATTATGCCTTTTCTTCCCAAAATGTACATTGACAAACATTATAATACAGTCAGGAGCTCTCTCAAAACATTGTATTTTATTTTAAATATTATTTTATGTAATTATGATAATTTCATACTGCTGATTTTGCTGATTATGTCAATTTAATGACATAATAAATTATATGTTAATCATTAATTGATTTCTATGAAACAATCTCCAAATCAAATTTCTCGTCACTAGAGAAATTCAGTATAATGACAAATTCGTTATAACGACAGTTTGATCGGGAACCAACAGTGTCGTTGTATCAAGATCTGACTGTAATACAGTTATTCCCCATGATTTACCTTGCAATGTACCCCCTTCTCTGAAGTTTGATTTGAATTTATGTACAGACGGATGAGCAGGTGGCGGTGGAGTAGAGTGGTGCAGAGGGGAGGGGGAACGGACAGGGCAGTGATTAGATTAGATAGATAGTTTATGTATTTCCAATAGACCATGAGGACTACGCAATGCATTTTGACAGAACAGTGGTACACTACATGTATGAATAATAAGTTATAAAAAGCCTAGTTATCATGAGAAGATTTGAAAAATACAACATATTTGGGTATAACATTTCAATGCTACTTTAGAAAGGTCATGAATACAATAAAGTTAATAAATTATACATATATGTTAAAATAAACAAGGTTTGCACAAGTCTTGAGAGGTTCTCGAATTTGATACCTAGTGCTTGAAAAGTGCTTGAATTTAAAACTGCCGAAAGTCCTTCGAAGTTCTTGAATTTTGAAAATAAAGCTGTTGTTTTCGTAAATTGGCCAAGAATGAGTTTGACAGTCTATTAAAAAACTGACAAAAGATCAAAACTGATATAAGATGACGAAAACTTAGGATCAACTAAAATCTACGCATCACCTTATGGACTCATCTTTTTTTCGAACTGATACGACTGCAAATGACCATTCTGACACTTGGCATCTGATTTCTCACTATTATACCATTATGTCATTGGATGTAATGTATTAGCAATCAAAACACACCAAACTCATTGTTTTGCGTGGTCTTCGAAGAAAGCTATATGCTAACATGTTGCCCTATGGAGAAAATGTATCATGTACTTCATGTATTTCTTTATATACTCGGTGTATGATAAAGTACGATGATTGTTTAACACTTGTTTTAAATCTGAATATGCCGGTAGTAAAACATACATTTCATAGAGACAATCAGTTTAAATATAGCCATTCATTACTGAGTTTGAATGCATGGTATATAAACAGATTTTACTTTTTCAAACAGTTTCATTTTTGTATAAAAATGTATATGTACAAATCCTATGAGGCTTACAGGGGAGACTGTGCTTGCCCAACTGTGTTGCCTCTTCAAATAAAGTCGTTATTATTATTATTATTATTATTAAACTTATTTGGGTGATGACAATATTCATATTATCATAACTAATTCATGGTTACCGTAGTAATCCCTATTCACCGCTTCTTAATTGCTCAGAGAAATGTACAGTTTTAATAAAATGATTATAACGAAACTGAAACTGATGTAACGCTCTGATGAACTCAGGATACATGACATGAGTTCCATCTGAGTGTGAATTTTCACTTCCTTCATAGCCATATAAAAACAGTGCAATTGTTTGACCAAACTGAGAGGTTTATGTGGACTACTACAGTGTAATGTTACCTGCATGATATCTTTGAATATTAAAACACAAATATTAAATGAATGTGTTTATAACATAGGTGTACCTTTGTATTAACATTTAGATAGAAATAAATAAATATAAAGGTTATTGAAGTTGTTTGTCTTTAATACATTTATTATTAAACCTTGTTATAAGAACTACTTAATATGGTGTATCTTGTGGTATCACATTCATAGCATGGTGACCTTAGATTCATGGTTAGAGTTACAAGATACTGGTGGTATGTGGACGATCATCCTTAATCATGATATTGATGTATTGATGCATTTCAGTCTGATGACATGTATTATTTAGCTCCACTATTCCAAGAATAAGGGGAGCTGTTGCAGTCATCCAAGCATCGGCGTAATGAGTATGTTAAAAATCGTATATGAACCCTCAACAGGTGGTTGAGATTCGATCCCACCACCTCAATGAGGATTATGTTAAAGTTTAGGTACAAGTCAATTGACCTATTGCTCTGATACTTTGCAAACTTGTTGACCATCATGACCCCAACCCCTACACAGGAGAAAGTAACTCTATCAAACATTTGGTTGAATTTGTGCCCCTTTTGGACATAGAAATGCAAATGCTAAAGTTTAGGTACAAATTTTTTAACCTCTAATATCTTCAAAGTGCATTGACATGATATGTTGCATACTTGTTCACCATCATGACCCCAAGACCTACACAAGAGTAGGTAACTCTGTCAAGTATTTTGTCCAAATTATCTGCCCTTTTTCTACTCTACAGAGGGTAATGCTGCTGCTATGAAGCATTTTGTTTTGAATATATTATGATTATTATTATGATACTATCCTAGCATGGCTCTGAGAATAGTGGAGCGGGCTGTTTGTGGACAGCTCTTGTTGTGAGATAACATGATGAAACTTGCTAGCTTTGTAGGTAGCTTGTGTGAAGAGAAGTCACTTGGGATTGAAAATGTGGTCAAGGTCACTGTTACTAAAAAATAGAAAAAATTAACGTTTTCACTCAATAAATTTTGTTAGGAATGACATATCATTGTGAAACTTGCATTGTAAAAGGGTCATCCGCAAAGTTTGTGGACAAGTATCATTGTGATAATATCCATTATCACATAATCATAAACATGACATATCCTGAAACTTATATATATATAACGAAATATTGTGCAAAAATATTATTAATAAGAATTCTTTTGAAATTATACATAATTACTGTTACGGAGCGCTCCAAATGATATATACATAATTACTGTTACGAAGCGCTCCAAATGATATAACAACGTCATGACGTTATGATTATTTTCAAAATACTGTCCACCGCATACAAAGCATTTACGATGTCGCTATATCTGGTTATCATAAATCTATCAGTATCACAAACACGGATATATCTTTTCAAAATTGTTTGTACCTCTCTCTGAGTTTATTAAAATTCCTGGATCGTTTCCGATATATTTCCCCTTCCATACAGTGAAAGACAGCGAATTCCATTAGAGTCAAGTCTGGACTAGATGGACTGTGTAATCGATCCATTTCAATCCAAAAAAAATACAACGACCATCTGTGCCTTTAACCATAAGTGTTATTGATACTTCTCAGAACATCTGAGCGTTTGAAGTGAATTCAAATGTATTTGTAGATGCATGTAATGGCTTGTTGCCGTAAGTCATAGCCGTGAGGTGCTCTGTACGGTTTGACGTCGACGTCCCTGACAGTGAGCGTCGACACTCTGGTGCAACATATTCTGTTAAATAATTTTGTTATTTTACAAGATATTGCGATGAGATTTGAGGGCAAACTTCACGAATAATATATTTCAAGTCATGAGGAATGTTAGCTTAATGATGCTATTTACAAAAGAGATACGGTGATGGATTGATGATGAACGTAATAATATCGAGTTTAAAATTTGTACTGCTCCGTAGTTCGCTACATGTGTTGCCTTTGTAACGACAACTTACTTATATGTTAATTTAGCATTTAATTTATTGATTTGCCATATTCAAATTCATAACATGTCATTCTACCTATGGTATGAATTTTAAAATTGTAGTAAATCTTTAACTAAGTTTTTAGGAGCTGTCCTAGAACTTTACGGATGACCCTCGTATATATGTGAAGATGTCACTTGCAATTGATAGTGGGCTGATGGGCGTCAAGGTCACAGTAACTAAAAATAGATAAAATAAATTACTCAATAACATTAGTTCGGAATGCAATATCATTGTGGAACTCTCATTGAAGATGTCACTTGCAATTAATAGTGGGCTGATGGGCGTCAAGGTCACAGTAACTACAAATCAATTGTTTTTAATCAATAATATTAGTTTTAACTAACTAAGATAGGAATGATATATCATGATGATGAATCTTGCTCTGTAGGTAGCTTTTATATTTTTTGCAGGTTTCAGCCATTACAAGCGTGGGTGAAGGAAAGAAATCAGCAGTAGCCAATGTAACGTTCGGTGTAGACGGGATCTCATCCTATGTTGGTGATCTACTAATCGTTCCCATTGGGAATAATTCACTCAACATCTCGTGGACGGCACCCAATGTGGATAGGGAGAAGATTGACAAGTTTAGAGTGCAATACCACGATCTGTTTGATAATCTCACCATTGTATATACAAACAAATCTACCACCTATCTACTTGGTACATGTTTTTCTGTTCATTTTCATACATCTGCTTTTGTTTTCGTTTCAATGCCATTTCAGATTTGTCCAGTATTAGCAAAGTTGTGACAGCCCACAGCATGTTTGATCAAATGGCAAGTGATGGCATCCATGTCATATGGACACTTATTGTAATCCATTAATACTACGTACAGATACTGTAGAAACAGTAAAGTTAATGACATGGAAATATTGCCCAAGTTACTTAATTTACTTATACTTTGTGTTTCCTCTAGCTTAAAATTTGGCATTTGAACTTACTTTTCTGCGCGCCAATTGTCTGAAATGTCAGATTGGCTAACTTTAGGATACATGGTTATATCCATTTATACAGTATATAAACTATCGTAGGCTATGATGAGTGTTTCTCTTGTTGTAGTGGACAATCTGTGTTCAGGAACGGTGTATATGTTCTCAGTAACTGCCTGCAATGAGAAGCTAGGATGTGGCGTTCCATTGAGTACTACAGCACAAACAAATGGTGAGTTTATTAACCTTTACGTAACAATCGGCTTATAAGTTGATTTAGCTTATAAGATGAAGACTTCTACATGACTTAGTCATATTTTTTTGCAAAGAATGTAGACTTTTATTTAGTCAGCTCCTTTTGTGTTGCAGCATTAAACTATTTATTTCGCTATGTAATGTGGGCAAAACAAGTAACAACCCGTGTATATTGTATCTGCAAGTATAATATTTTCTATTGAACACACCATCGCACATGGTATAAGGCGTTACAAAAGTATGTAATACTATGTGAGACTGTAAAATTTTCAAGTCGAGTCTGTCTAATAAAACAATACACTACTGACTGAGCTAAACCTCAGTTGCTTTCATTTCCCCATAGGACCTAAACTTGAACTCGATATTACAAGTTTTCATGTTCATTTTTAGGTACGAAACTTGAGCCACCCAATGAAGTTCGGGTTGATCTTGTTGGTCCCACCACTGCAAAGGTTTCCTGGGATCTTCCTGAAGGGGCTACAGCAAAGGAGGTATGTTAAGCCACGGAGCATTCTTTGCCTTGGCAATATACTCCCAATTTAAATTAATGAGCTATCAGGACATCAGGAACAGGTTCCTTGTGGTCTAGGGGAGGCTGCAGGGAAGTCATGAGACAGTGTAGGATATCGGAAGGAATTGTGATGAATCGGGTGGTATTTGAAGAATAATGTGATTGGTATAGTCTCCGTATGATTAATACTGTAGGTTAGATCCAACAGGAAGGTACTGGTGATCATACACCCTGAAATTGTTTCAAAATGTGGTTATCTTATATAACAAAACATCTTGGAAAATGTTTGAACCCCTGAGAAAAATAGTTAGTTTGCTGCCCCCATGAGAAAAATTGCTGCATAGGGTATTAAAACCCATTACAAATAAAAACAAAAATGGACACAATTTTGTGTCTATGATCTCCATGTATATATATATATTTGATATATAGGATTATCTATTTGACTTTTCAGAATTTTACAGTTTTCTATGATTTTATTCCTGCCAACATGTACTCACACTTGATGTGGACGAAAGCACACCAGCAGCTTGCTACAACAAACTACACTGAAGTGTCCAACTTACGAGCATGTGAAATGTACTTATTTTCTGTAGCTGTGACCGGGTCTGGACATTGTAGGCCATCACACTTCAAAACTATCAATACAAGTCCAGGTAGGTTTATGAATCAATTATCATGTAGTAAATCATATATATTGATTTTTTGCAAGTTCATAAATTTTCCCAAATTTTGTGAATTCAATATTCTGAAGTAGTTCTCGACATTCTACTTTCTGCATTTTACTGGGATCGTTTATACACACATAAATTGTCACAAATTTGTGAGATAATGAAATTTCGTCCCTCTCTAAACTTTGTGATTTTACAACAACATAAAACTAGGAGGTCAAATTCTCATGAATCATCTCAAATTGAGATTTTGCTCAAATCTGAGTCTAAATTTGAAAACTAACCACAAAGAAGGGCGATTGAAATTTTTCTGTAATTAACTCTGTACACCATTCTCTTCCATGTCTGCTAAAAAACTTAAATTCTGAACTTTTCAAATTAAGCTGTTGGTTATGTAATTTTGGTTTGAATGAATTTCCCAATTTATATCTGTGATCAATGATGTCATGTTATTTTATAGATGAACAAGCAGCACCCGAGGATTTAGTGTTTGAGAAGGTGAACAATACTGCTGGCAAGTTACATTGGGAATCTTCATGTCGAGATCCATCCCCTACTGTAAGTATACTTAGGGCTCCTACTGGAGGGGCATAATGTCAAATCCTGAAAAATGAGTCAAGTCCAGTAGCACACATTCCTACCCCTTAACTAGTTTTCAAACATTGTTTTATTGTTAAAATTCAGAATATGGAACTTCAAATGACGATAACTTTGTCAATTCTTTGAATTTTTTCATCAAATTTTATTTTGTACAGAATTCAGCAAATACATTGTTAACACTGTAGGTAATTAGGTAAGGGGTCAATGTAGTAATGTGCTAACAATGTAGGTTATGGATTGATGTAGGTTTAGTGTCTATGGGGGTTTGATGTAGCTAGGTTAAGGATTGGTGTAGGTTAAAGGGTTAAGGAATGTTAAGGGTCAAATTTGAATGTAGAGTGTTAAGAATATATGATTGTCGTATTTCAGGGGTATATTGTATTCAGGAAAGAAGTGGTGACGGGGAATGAACTTCAAACACAGCCATACACCAACACTACAGACTCACACCTTAGTTTGTTCTACCAGAAACTTGTACGAGGTGCTACATATAACTTCACCATCAGAAATACCAACAAAGGTTCTAGAAAGACTGATCCACTCACGGTGACAATTCGTAAGTCGAGATACACATATACATTTCTGTTGATTCTGCTGCACTTTGCTCAGTGATTTAATTGGATGTTTATTAAAAGTCCTTGATTATAAACAAGTGTCTGCTATTTTGTATTTTACCTTAAATTCAAGTGAATTCAGCGGAAAAATTGTAAATTTGTTACTGATATTTGTTTGATGTTGAACCTGAGGCTCCTAGGTCTTTGTTTTATATGACTGTATTTTGTTTCAGCACCTTACTCAGAGCCGTTCAACATCCATGTGAAACCAGCCAGCATGAATGGGGATACAGGTACCCTGGTGTGGAATCCACCGGCAGAAAAAGTACCGAAAGAAAAATTCCAGGTAATATACGATTGTATAGGATTCAAATATTTTATGATCCGTATCTATGTGTGAGTTGATTATGAACTATATTTATTGCTTTCCAGTGATTTTACTGGGGAATACCAGTGTGTCATTATCAGATAGTATAAAACGATAATGAAAGTCGGACAGGGAAGGCAACTGACTACTTTAAAGTCCCTATGGAGTGCCCAAAATGAGTAATGTCTTCATTGAACAGCTAACATAATCTACAGTTACTAATATTTATGCTCTCTAGAAGTGATGATGATTTAAATATGCAGTTAATTCTGTAAACAATATTTAATACTTAATCAATCTTGTTTTTCATGAACCTTGCTTAGATATAAAATTATTAGAAATATTATCACAATTTATGTATTCTCTGACAAATATGGGTTAATCAATTTTGCAAGGACCCAGAGAAATATCCTTTGAACCATTTCTTGTGTTATCCTTGACATTTAATATTGATTTGTCATGCCTGTTTTATTGATTCCTGCTTAAACATGTATTTATATTCTGTATTTGTATGTTTGATATTATTAAAGCCATGTGAATGTTCATTTTATGTCTGAATAAATAAATCTATCTATCTAATTGTTTATTTGAATCCAGGGATATGATGTAGTACTGTGTAGTCGTAAAGTGACTGAACCCATCAAATGTTCCAGCATAACAGAATACAAGCACTTCAATTATACTAAATCAACTACACTGGATTACGCCAACCTGACCAATGGATTTATTCATTGTTTCAAAGTTCGCCTTAATAAAATTGATGGTTACTTTGGAAACGATAGCGTGGTCTTTGAAATAGCAGTTGAAGGTAAATAATTTATTTTCTTCATACATTTTTCATTCCATGGTGGCAACAATTGGAAAGAAATAAATCAGTTTCAATTGGCATTTTCCAAACAAAGAGAAAAATTTTGCAAATTTGAAAAACGTTTCATTTGGAAAATTTGAAAAAAAAGGGTTTATATAATTTGAAAATTGTTTAAATTTGCTAAGTTTGACCAAATTGAGAAAAAAGTATTAGTAAGGCAAATTTAACAAACAAAAAAGGTAAATCAGTGGGCAGTTCGTAGACTGTGTTATCTGTAAAAGTAGTTCATGACAAGTTTACAGGAGTATTTATCAAAATGTGAAGTGTGCAATTTGTTTCTGCTGGAATAATGTTTATGCAAAGTTTTAGTATAAAACCATGTGTATAGAAGATATGTGACCTCCGTAGCTCAGGGGTTAGTGCGCTTGACGTCTAATCTGGTGACCTGGGTTCCAATCAATCCAATTATAGCAAAAAGCTGACTGGCAAATAAAGGCTATACTCGGCATACTAGTATACTAGTACAATTTAAACATATCAATAAAAAGTCACAGGAACTTTCATAAACTGCTGAATTTATCAAACTATTATATGTAAAATGAATATATTCCTGCCATAAGTTCTGTTTTAATAATTTCACAAATTTTTAAACTGGATTAATATAATATTCAATAAATACATGGACATACAATATTTAATGATGATGACATAAGCAAGAAAATCTTGATGTGGGGAGCGGTGGCCTAGAGGTAGAGCGCGCGCTTCGGGATCGGGTTCAACCCCCGTCTGGACCACTGCTTAATTTCTCTGAGCAAGAATAACCCACCTGCTCCACTCGACCAAGTTGTGAATTGTTACCTGTGAGGGCTGTGTCTGAACATGTTTGATAGTCCTGGGCGCCGCAGATGATGTTGGGTGCACACCCACCAGGAGAAATATAGTTTCCCCAGGGTGACTCGAACACAGGTTTCCATAGGTATCCCAATAACCAGGGGAAATTAAAGAATGTCAAAGGGTGGCTGAACTGCTAAAAGCAGGCCTCAAAAATTGATAATTTTTTTTATTATTTCAGCTGTACCACACACAACACCCAATGCACCATTTATTGAACTGAACAGAACCAATTTGATCGCCATTGCTGTATCGGTGTCTGTGGTCGTTATAGTCCTCATCGTGATTATTGGCTGTTTTATCGTGCGACACAGACGTCTACAGCGATCATTCAGCGCCTTCGCAAGCAGCCATTATGACTCGAGCACGGGAACTACCACGTTCTCTGCTGCTGATGAACTTGGTATATACTATTTTATATTTATAGATCAGCTACAATTATAGTGTTTTTGTAGTAGTTCAGAATTTAAGCATATTATTTGCCAATATTGTTTTATTTGTATAAAACCAAAAAAGTCATAATAAAAGTGTGTTCTATATTTGTCATAGTTCAGTTAGTACTAATGTATTTTAGGTCGATTGTGAAACAAGTTTTTCAAACTTATATTAACCACTCTTGACACCTCATTAGTGATGTAATTCATCACTTGGAGGGGGATGAGAGAAAAACCCCTGCTTCCCTTTTATGCTGAGTGTCTAGCAAGGGAAATACTTATACCATTTTTATTGTGTCGCCTGAAAAGGCGGCATCTGCGGCTGCGTCGGCTGCCGATATTGCTTGTCCGGAGCATAACTTTGTCACCTTAAGTTCAAATGACTCAAGATTTGGTATGCATGTTTCTTGCATTAACCGAAGTGCAGTCAGATATGTTGCCCAATACTGGATAGTTTACCATGACAAATGTGCATGTCATCAGGCGACAAATTCGGCTCGCGGAGCTTTTATTTTGTCTTTGGTATGGCACAGGCTAGGATCGGAACTAAGACCTCTTGCACTTGAAGCAGAGTTTTGAGTTATATCATACAGAGGCTTAGTGGTCAGCAGGTAACATCCCTAGCTTGTAATCAGGCACCAATCTCCTGAAACATCTCAATCTGAGCAAGATCTCATCTCAAATATTGCCATGTGTCTTTATGTTAATTTACATGCGAGACTGAACTCAAAATTAGCATCACTAAACAGAAATGTTATTCTGAGTTTACTACAGTAAAATTTCACGAGCTTGAACTTGGATTTATCTCTAATTCCGACTCTGATTTTAACATAGTTGAGATTTCTACCTTAGATGCTTCGGGAGATCGAGGCCAGAATGTGATTAGTATCAATTTATCGCTTTCATTTTACTTCAGGTGAAGATGAGGACTCCCCTATGATACGAGGATTCTCAGATGATGAGCCATTGGTCATTGCTTAGATTCTGTTGCCTAGCAACGTTATTGCAATAATTGTCTGTTACCTAGTAACGCAAACTACAAAAAGAGATTGTGTGTTTTCCGTGTGATTTCTATAATATGCTGAATGAAATTCATTCAAATAGTGTGATATATGGATGTTAATATATTGGTTTATTTTTGTGATATGCCTGAAATGTTGATGCTGTTATGTAAACAAATCTTTATTGGACTGTCATACTATATTAAGCATTCCATATGACATTAATACTATCCAATATAATGTGTGGAACTCTACATTGATAGCATCATTCCCCTATTCCTTCAAGCTTTCTCGTTAGCTCAAGCCTTGGAAAGAAAACTATTTTGAATGATGTGTATGTATATATACTTGCTCATTTGACCCTATTATTTTATCATAGTATATATCCAACTTTGCAGATAGACCTTTTACACATGCTAATGAATCTTTTGTATTGAACATTGTTTATTAGTTCCCTACCGGTTTTTGACCGGAGGGGACAATAATTTGCCCTCCGTCCGTCAGTCAGTCCGTCCGTCCTACAAAAAATCTGGATCCTGACATAACTCACACAGTTGCCAAGCTGGGTTTATGAAACTTCATATGTTGATAGGGGGCAATACGGGGACTATGCACGTCTAAAAATATTTTGATTCTGACAAAAATTGTGGTTGCTATGGCAACAGAAACATTGAAAATGGCTTCAAACCGGTAGGGGACTTCTGTATTGCTTGCAATTCTTAATTACTTGTTTATTTCATAATTGTCATTTAATGCTAAGAATAACCAAATTGCAAATAGAGTTGCTTGAAGTGATATCATGCTAAGGCTCAATCAGCATTGTTTTTCATCTGGAATTTGCATTAACATCCAGAGTTTATGAGCCAGATTATGAGTTAGACTTTACTCCAGACTTGAATTAATGAGAAAGCTACCAGGTGATGTTCTGTCTTTGATTACATGTTTCATTGTCAAACATAAACAAATATTGCTTTGGATTTTGTGATGCTTATATATTAATATTGTTTGTGTATGTGAATTAATGAAAAATTGTAAATAAGTTCATTTTATTACTATGATGAAAATGCCATTACTTTCTTGCTTTGAGGATTGAATCTATGAGAGAATAGCATAATTACGTGTTACTGTTACATTATTTTTGTACACACACTTTGGGCTCTTTTTGCTCTTCAGTGTTCCCTGAATTTTTAGTGGTTTGAAAAAATGTTATTGAATATCATTGGGAACGTTTCTTTACTTAACTTGTTGTTTATTGATTGTAATGTAGTGATGAACAGCACTGAAGCCTGAATGCTATCACTCAACATAAACTTAATGACATGATGTTTATAATGTTGTATATATCGCTATACGGCATAAGTGCTCTATTTTATTGTTCAAGACTGTTTATAATGTTACAATAATGATTGCTCAGTTTGACTTTTTGGAACTTTTTTTCTGTTTTTATTTGTTTGTGTATTTTATAATAATTGTTTTGCTTAACACTGAGATTATGTGTGCTTATTTCGCTTACACTGTATGTTTGTTGATGTGTTACTTACACTTGTTTGTGTTTCTGCATTCTTGTCTTGGTATCTCCACACTTACTGGATCTGAAAATGTATTTATAGTTATGTGCCCCCATGGTGGTCGGTCTTTATAGTTATGTGCCCCCAGGGTGGTCAGTCTTTATAGTTATGTGCCCCCATGGTGGTCGGTCTTTAAAGTTATGTACCCCAGGGTGGTCAGTCTTTATAGTTATGTGCCCCCATGGTGGTCGGGCTATAAAGATATGTGCCCCCCCCCCATATTGACCAGGCATATATATAATAAATATCAAAAATAAAAAAATGACGAAATGATGAAATAAGTAATTATATAGATAGATCTGTTTGTCCTCGATTTAAAAGCTACTATGTGAATACCCCTTCATATATTACATTTAAGATGGAGCTGTTATTGTGCCGGCCATGTTCCCTTATTTGTATTCGTAAATTTCTTTCCAACAGTATCTTTAGCATTCCTTTGCATTGTTTTATCACTATAAGATCATGTATAGTTAGTTAATTCTGGGAATAAAACTTACATTCCGGTATATTGTGCTTGCATGGAGTTAAATACTGTCACCTTTATACTATTCCTACCACAACACATGAAGAGTCGAGGTTATATTGGATTGATAATGATAGTATGTCCAAAAGTAGTTAGCTATGATCATGCTATTCTACAGAAATGTTAATCAACGTTAAAAGATGCTAATGTCCACCTTGGTTTTTCTTGCTGAAAATCTAGATTTTTCTATAGAGTAATGGCTATTGTTATAAACCTTGTTTTGGTGGAAACACCATATTATTTGTATGACTGTTAGGTGCCATCTTCAGGAAAGCTTATTAGATTGGGACTAGACTTGATCTGATGCACACACATGCTCCATCCATGGTAATCAATGTCCCAGTCATGGCAGGTCATACTCTTCCTTGAAAATTTGATAAAAAAACTAAAACTAACCACAGCACACATTCTGTTTGTTTGTTTACTTGTGTTCCATGTTTTTTTTCAACAGCTTTTCAGTTATTCACATAATTTTTTTATCAACTTAGCCTAAGTTGTATCCCAACTAATACTAGCTTACCCTTCCACACAAAACCTGCAACTTCTCCACATGTGGAGGAAAATCCACAATAATAATTGTACAACATCCACGGATAGTTTGTCATATTTTTTGTTATATTTTCGTCAGCACAATTATAACACCATTATTCATAATACGTGTATTTGTTTGTATTTTAAGTAACATCATGCAAAATTATTTGAATTGTTTCGTGTTCATTATCTACAGCATCTTTTCAAAAATGATCACAACATTTCTGTGTTTATGCTGTGTATGATTATCAGTTTGTAAAGTAACTAATAGCCACTGTCTTACAATAGTCTATTATTATAACAATTTCATTGCTAAGATATCCTCCTAACTTATCTTCAAACGGTTGAAAGATTTTATTTTTGAAACTTTGATATATTTTCGTTTGACCTATATCCCTTAAATAAAATGATATATTCCTTGAAACATTTTGGAAAGACATTAAATGTTAAGGCAGCATGAAAAATTGCTGGCTTGATTGGATGGTATTCTAGCAATTAGATGAGTTCGGCAAAATATTGTTCTTTGTATGTTATTTTCAAGGGTCTACTCAAATTAGCTAAACAAATCTAATATTTTAAAAAGGGATGAATCAAATCGAAAGATTCTCATATATTTATGACTTCTTTTGAGTGTTTTTATATATTTTTAAAAAATTATCACAGTTGCTAAGTTTCATAGCAATTGAACGCCATTAAGATGATGAAATAAAATTTGTCACGCTATATCGGGACAACGCTCATATGTATAAAAACTAACAAAAATTAATATGATTAAATCAATTTATTTCATGACCTTGATTAATTTTGTAAATTGTGCCATTTAGTCATTTTTTTGTCATCTTCCTAACATATTGTTAACAAGTCATATTTTGATGAACATTTATGCTGTATGTTTCCATTGATAGCCAACCAAATAGTCCTATCATTGATCAGCAACTCTTACACATTGATGTGGGAGGCACATAGTGATTATCCTGTCCATTTGTTCCATTAAAAAAATGTAAACCAAAATTTTCAAGTTCTTGAAACTCAAGGCATTGTCTACAAACTTGGCATACTTGTTTCATCATAAAAACCTTACTATCAACCTCAGTATACATTGCCAAGGTCGTAAAACACTATCCAATATTTCTAACTATGGCCCTGATTGACTTAGCTTGTTATTACAGACAAGGCTTCCACCGGGTATTGATTTGAATAATGTGTGCATCATGTTCAGCTGATTATTGTTAACTTAGGATATATTGTCACATATATAGTTTTTTTGATGGTTCATTAACCAGAATGATCTGTTGATGTTGCATTGTAGACTCTGTACACCATGAACATTCATCCATTCTACCTATAAAACCCTAATAAAAGAGACTAGTTAAACTGTGTATACTATTAGCTATGTCCATACATGTGATTGAATATTTATCCAGTAAGATTGTGTACACTATGTCCATGTATGTTATAGTGCACCCAGGATAATGAGAAAGGTGGGAACATTTGGTATATTCCACACGGGTGGATGAATCAGATGTGCCCGATTTGTCAGCGATGTTTTGAGTACAATACTGACCTTGTCTGTTTTAACTTTAGTGATTTGTAAAACCAATTTTGCTACTTTTGACCAAACCGATTCATGTTTGCAAATATCACGTCATCCTGGGTGCACTATACTGGAAATTGATCTGTGATCTGTGATCAACACTGATAGGGTGATAAGACGGGACCATTGAGTAACAGGTTAACCTCACTTATAGCATATAGTGTGTATATTTCTGATTGCCCTATATATACATTACACCTACACTTGTACATTCCATGGTGTTTATGACATGAGATCTTGACCTGCTGAGGGGTGGTATTCACAAATCATCTTAAGGGAAAATTTCCTTAAGTGTATCAGCTAAACAGGAAAATCAAGATTATAAATTTTTACATAGAAGCATTATGTCAAGAGCTACACTTATCATAAAGAAAACATAGGTTATTCTTCGTTTCTATGTTTTCCCCTTATAATGCTTTGTGAATACCAGCCCAGATCTCCCAAAGCATCTCAAGTAGAACTCTCAGCTCAAATTAAGATTAAACTTAAACCAGAGTCTCAAATCAAGCTCTTGAAATTATATTGTAATAAACTCAGAATGGTGTTTCTGTTTTGTGAAACAAATTTTGAGTCCAGCCTACTAAGGAAATAAACATACAGACTCATGACAATATTTAAGATGAGATAAAACTCAGAGTGAGATGCTTTGGGTGGTCGAAACTAGAGTAGACCTCGTTTTCATGCCGATCTATTTGTTTATAAACTATAGTCTTTATTTTCTTTCTGAAATTTCTATCCGTCCTTCTACTATACTATTATATGGAAATGTTAGATGAATATTGTCAAGTTTCTTTTAGATGTATGCTTCCTAAAGTGTTATAGTGCTTTGTTTGTGAATTAAAAATCTGTAAGCTATTTACAAAAAAATAAGATAATGCGACCCTATTATCTTAACCTGTCTAATGCATCATTTGTTCTCACGAACCACCTGTTAAAAGCAATCCTGTTTTAGTTAAATTAAAAACTCAAAGCCTTAACATGTGACTGTTGCCATGCTTTTTCCTACGCGTGTACCAACATAAACTATCACGATGATAGACATTACTTGGGCTTAATTTTAATTCCGGTACCATGGTGGGGTTATAAGGGTCATTAAAACTGTGACTTGCACTTTTATGTTTATATTTTAAATAAATCATAATGTTGTAGTGTTGTGTTAACCAAAATGTTCCTCGTGCTTTATTGCTTTGTACCAAAATATTGATATATGTACCCTTTTATTGAATGATGCAATGTTACGGCATAATGTGTAAATATCTATAAACATATCACTTATTGAGACTGTCAGGCAGTGTTGGTGGAGCTTTGTTGTATAGACTGTAAGACTATGTTGTTTAGATCGTGGGAATGTGTTGTTAAGGTCATATGACTGTGTTGGTGTTAGCGTAGAAAGGCACTCTGGAACTGTGTTGGTGTTAGCGTAAAAAGGCACTCTGGGAGTGTGTTGATGTGAGCCTGGCACTCTGGGACTGTGTTGGTGTGAGCCTAGCATTCTGGGAGTATGTTGGTGTGAGCCTGGCCTTCTGGGAGTGTGTTGGTGCAAGCCTGGCCTTCTGGGAGTGTGTTGGTGCAAGCCTGGCACTCTGGGACTGTGTTGCTGTGAGTTTGGGAAGGCACTCTGGAACTGTGTTGGTATGAGCCTGGCACTCTGGGACTGTGTCATACTCAATATTGTACACTTTTGTAAATATTTAAGATGTTATTTTTCAAAGCCTGTTAGAAAAATGTCTGTGCTTTTGGCATTTATTACAAAACTATGAAAGTATGAAATTAATAAGTATTTGAAGAAATGGATCCCTGACTACAAAATAACATTCATTTCAATATAGGAAGTCAAAAACAAGTTTTTCAAATTTAAAAGAAGATGTACATGTACTAAGTCTTGATATGTATTTTGATATCATTTTCGGATGATATTCTTAGTGATAAGTGCCAGAATCACAAACTGTAACTTTATATTTTACTACTATATACTGTATATTGGGTGGAATCTTTTACATGAAATTTAAAATTACAATCTGAAATAAGGTAAAAAACCTGTTTTTCTACGGTACTGTATACCTAATACCCATATTGATTAATATTTTGTCTACTGTTGATTTAAGGTATCGGTGTTTCAAATGACTTATTTATTTTATCTCTTCTATTAACTGGTTGATTTGTGTATTTGTTTCTGATGCAGTTCCGTAAACTTTGTGTTATTGTTAATATAAATGGAGGGCTTAGTGCAAAACAGTTGTAACTACATATGATTTTAGAAGGAGATACAACTGTATTGCACTAAGCCCTCGAATGTATTCAAACATTCCAAGAACACTGTTGTACATGCTATGAGTTTTTCTAAGTTTTTGAAATGGATTCACTAGGGGTTCCATTTGACTCGGGAGTAGGGGTTTTGACCCTTGAAATTTCCAAAAAGCCACATTTTAACACTCAAAATTTGGGTTTGAAGGGTCATTTTTTAAAAGACAAAGGTATTTAGCCTGTAAAAATGGTAAAATTTAGTCAAAAGTATCAAAATAATCCTTCAGATTTACAAGCTAGTGGAACCCCTGACTCTTATGATATGCTTCAGCATGGACAAGTCTTTGTGTGTATACAAACTCAACTGGTCAGGCTTTGTCCTTATTTGGTATCTCTTGATATCAGTAGGGATAGAATAGTCATCATTTTAATCAATTTTGAATAAATCAAAGTTACAAAATTTGATAACCACCGAGTGTGAATTGTTCTACCCTGTTAATCTACTCAGTATTTAATAATTTCCAACACGGCAAATAATCACTACAATGACAGACAACATATCAGTCATTATGGGACCTCAACTAACATCATTCAAGATTGTCAAGCATATCGAGTATCTAAACGTTGAAATATGTAAAATGGAAATATTTTAACAATTACTAATGAAGACATGAATGATCATGTTTAATTAACTTAATGGTACATTTTTATCCTGACCTTCCAGTGATCACATTTTACATGCACTGTTCTGTTGATATATAAATAATTTGAAACAAAAATTTTCTTTTTTGTGGTGAAATAGTGAAACTGGAACTTATTAACTTTGTGGTATATATGTATACATGTACAGTGCCCACCAAAAATAAGTATACAGTAAATGATTGTTGCCAAATTAAACTTGGTTAAATTATTCAATATCTGTTTATCAGACGGTCATAATTATACTAGTTTCTGAAACTGCAGTTACTAAATGAGTCAAAATAGAGATAGAAATAAAAATGACGATGTTTGGAACTAAAATAACCATGTGATCAAAAAGGCTGAATTTTCCATTTTTTGTGACCAAGTTACCACTCAAGAGGGACAAAGAAACTTTAGATTTTGCACCTAAGGTACCAATTTATGTATGGCCTTTCCATTTAATAAACAAAAATATTCAGTTTCTTCATTGTTGCTTTACTGTTCTGCAAATAGTATTAATACAGGCAAGTTAGTGGGCAAATAACATCTGTATACTAATTTTTGGTGGGCAGTGTATATACTGTTATGCAAAGCTTTAACCATACATGTACATCAATGAAACTGTGTATGGGTACACTTGATACATTAACAGCAATTCCAAAATATGTACATAGAATAAGCGTTTGTATCTTCATGGAAAATGTACTGTTACTTATATTTCATTTACTATTATTAAAGCAGAGACTAACTGTTATTAGTGTTATGTTGTTTATCATACAGGGACGTAGTCAGCGATATAGAATGTGGGTACGTAACATTAATTTGAAAAATATAAATATGGCCAATGTAGCATTATTATAAAACCCCAAATTTCAACAATCATGAGGAACCCCAACCATAACCACCAACTTTTGTCAAAGCTTGTGTGCGTAACGTCAATTCAAGTCTGGCTATGCCCTTGTCATACATATCCTTTATTAAATGTCTTAAAAGGACGCCCAGCTGGTAGAGCTCCTGTGTAATATTGTCAGATCTGATCATCTCATTACGACACCCGACATGCTGACATAATGCTGACATCTTTTGATTGGGGGCACATATTTAAAACGCTTTGTATCAATTCGGTATACAAATTTATTTGTCACAACAGTGTTTTGCTTGAGAACAAACTGTCATTGTATCATGATCTAATTATTGTCTGACAGTTCCATAGTGATTTGGCCAGGGTCTCCTCATTTGGAGTAAGTTGAAAATATCAGCTCCAATGGTGTTCATACTCGCACTTTTTGACGCAACATGACAAATATTGGAACTTGACCTTAATTATGCCCCCCCCATCTTTGATGAGGGAGTATATTGCTTTGCACATGTCTGTCGGTCGTATAAAATTGTTTCCGTTCAATAACTCATGAACGCTTTGATCTAGGATCTTCAAACTTTACATGTAGGTTGGTCAGAAACAGTAGATGACCCCTATTGATTTTGAGGTCAGTAGATCAAAGGTCACTGTGACCTTTACCATTTCTGACTATTTAAATGGTTTCCGTTCAATAACTCAAGAACACTTTGACCTAGGATCTTCAAACTTTACATGGAGGTTGGACAGCAACAGTAAATGACCCCTTTTGATTTTGAGGTCAGTAGGTCACTTCGCCCTTCACCATATCTGACTATTGGGCTGCCATGGGGGCATACATGTTTTACAAACATCTGTTTTACCGAGCTTATCAACACAACCAAGATTCTTGACTTTGTTGTTATGGTCTATTTATATATCATGTTGCTGATGATGAATAGTAGTCACAGATTGATCTTTATCCAGTCACTTCCGGCAAAATTGACCAGATAACGGGGTGCCAAATAGCTTTATTAGGTCACCTAATCATGTGGCTTATGATAAACGGTCAACTGACCATGTGATCTGAAGGGACTACTTATATGTGAGTGGCCGGTTGGAATTCCATGCCGGAGGGTTTTCCTATCCAAAATTACTGGGCAGTTTATTTTCTACGACTTACCTGCATCTACAAAACATCTATCAACAAGTCCTAGGTCATTGTTTATTGTGACGTCACTGTAGGAATGTGACATTTCACGCTTGTAAAGGAAAGTGTAATAATAGAGTCTGGAGTTTGATTACCTTACAAAGCATATTAAGTGACCGGATAAAAATAATAACAGATTAGTAACATGAATGGAGTAATAGTTTATCCGGCTCAGTTGCGGAAATTATCAAATTTCGCCTAAAGCTCACCCGATAAATCCCCCAATCCATAAATACTCTCTACCACCGTGTATAAACGAGTCAACTTCCGATTAACGCAAGAAGTCATACACATTAAATTGTATAGTCTCCCAAAATGTCATACAGTGACCAGAAGTTACAGGTGCTTTTGCTCGCAATAAGTCATACAAGTTGATTTATCTAGTTTCACAATAAATGATACAGTGATAAGGTTTATAGGCTGAGTTTACACTCAATACATAACAATCCAACAAAGCAAGTTTCTTTTTTCTTTATTTTCAGATTTTACTAACAACACCTAAGCACAAAATACTGTTTGAGCTTAATATAAGCTTCAACGTCATCCAGGATATTATACTCTCCACAAATAAATAATCCAAAACAACTACACATAGTGACACGCTACGAGTACCTTCTCACAATCAGGGATTCTACTGACAGAGGCATAATGCCAAATCCTGAAAATAAGACGCAAGTCTGTTTTGCATGCCATTAGCGCACATGCCTACACCAATACTCTGTTTCAAACATTGTTCTATTATTGAAATTCAGCATATGAAACTTCAAATGACCATAACTCGGTCAATACTTGGCATTTTTTTATCAAATAACTTTTCTTTCTAGTGCAGCAAATCCGGATTAATCCGGAATTGTAGGACTCCTGTCACAATATATCAGAAATGCATGATTTATAATCCAATATAACATGTATTTTATTTTGATATTACATTCTGTATACACTATATAATGTATGGTATTATAATAAGTTCACCAGAGAACTCTAGATTGATCAATAAACGAACATGCATGATAATAACACTGCATGTTCAACTGAACGCTTGTTTTCAGTGTATATTTAAAGAGTATATCATTAAAAGTGAATATGCACAAGATTGAAATGAACACCGAAATTGTATTTTATTGTCATTTTTATTTGTAAACAAAGGCTAGTGTTATCTCTGGTGCACTATACAATGTTTTATGTGAAATAAAACAAGAGAAATAGTTTACCAATGATAAGACCACCCCATTGATAATTAAATACATTTCCCATATTCAAATTTGTTTGATCTAGTGCATAACCAAATTTAAAGCATATTACCTTTCACACACACATGTGCTTTTATTATCAATTCATACATACAAGGCCAGAAATATCGTCTACGAGCTATATTACTTAATGTTATAATTCTCACAGTATCACTTTACCATAAATCCAGAAAACCCATGAATATTTATTCTACAAAACATTCATTCTTCTATCAGGAGGCTTGGATTATTCTGAATAAACGTTTAACAGCCTTGTTTCATTTTACAATTTTGAAAAATCATGAACAAGACCGCTACTGTCAGCTAACCTACAATCACAAATTTCTCATCCAGTTTTGTGAAGACTATTCAAACAAATGCATGTATCCAACTAAATAACAAAAACAAAACAACAGAAAAAAAACAACTTCAATGAAACTTTTAACGGGTAGTTTGTGTTCATTGTAAATTTACCAAGGACCAATTTAAGAAGCATGAAAATACCGCATTACTGGTGAAAATGCTATAAGATACCACTAATTTTAATCTAATCAGAGCTACAGATAAGGTTTTAGTCAATTGGGTATTTTACCCCCTTGTTTCAATTTTGATCGGGTTTGACAAATTTTAATTGGGTATTTAATAAAACTCGAAGGGTATATAAGCTTTTATGTACTATTTTTCACAAAAACATCCTATTTCAAATTGTCTTTGCTTTTCTTACTTCCTCCTCTCAAAATCTATTGGGTTTTTAAGAAAATTAATTGGGTAAATACCCCAATAGGCAGCTTATCTGTAGCTCTGTTTAATTTTGGTACGATGATTCCTTTGTCATGGTAGAGTCCATTTTATGGCAGAAGTATAAACATGCAAAGAACAATAGAGTATAAAGGGTGCATTGAAACTACTCTTACTTCACAAGCAGGTAGATAACTTCATTACACATTTGGTCCAAAACATAAAATAATTATAGACATGTAAATCATGATATGCCCCGACTATAGATATGAACAAGAGATAAGGATATGCCATGGCAACCAGGTTTTCAAGCAAGGTCCATTCAACTGCTATAACTTGGTTTCAGACGAAAACCTAGGTGCACATCTTCACATAATGATAAACATTCCAGTTAAGTTTCACAGCCAAAATAATTTTGGAGATGCTTGCGTCACAAAAATGTTGAAGAACAGCTTAGTTCAATAAACATATATATATAAACATTTGAACTTTAAACAGCTTATAAAATACTTCAACCAAGCCCCAGCAGGCCTCTTAAAGTGACCAAAAATGACTTAGCAAGGTGTATTGAACATGACATATCAGTAAATGCTTTACTATATGGTGAAACATTAATTTGCTGGCAAAAACAAACACATGCTTCAAACCATAGCACCAGAAAACATGCACACTTCCCTAAAGTACAAAAAATAAATATCTGATACATAAATATTTACAAACAAAAAAAAGCACACAAAGTAATTCATAAATACAACAATAAATACTACGGTGATAAAGATATAATGGCTACAGTTATCACCACAGCACATCTAGCACATGTTGTCACCAATCCTAAATTTCAAATCAAGAAAAGCACCAAAGTGCCATTATTATAGCACATAGCTGTACATAGCCATTCATATCTCAATATCAATAATCGACAGGCACACACGATATAGTTAAATTATTTGCACCCAAGCTCATGGACAAAATGGATATTTCCCCAAGTCAAATTCAGTAAAGTAATAATTTGTTACAGGATTTCTTTCAATCACTATCATATTTCTGGTTAAGTAAAATCTGGCTTGATACAGACTATCAGGGGTCGTATTGAGGCACAATGCCCAATCCTGAAAACATGAAGCAAGTCTGTTAGGGGTGCCATTAGAATGCATCCCTACACCAAAACTCTGTTTCAAATATTGATCTTATGTTAAAATGAATATGAAACTTCAAATGACCATAACTCAGTCAATATTTGGTACTTTTTCATCAAATAACTTTTATTTTCTGCAGAAAACTTCTTTCTTTCTTTCTACTGCAGCAAATCCGGATTTAGGCAATAGTAGGACCCCTGGGATCCTGAAATATTCACACCTCGGCTAACCCCATCTTGATAAAATAACCATTATTTTACAATAAAAAAGTTTCCGGGCTTCTAAGGACAAAACTGATTTTGAAAACATTTTGTAAAAACATTTTGAATCATTTAAGCATCATTCAGTATGACTAACTCTAAAAAGTTTCCGGGCATCTAAGGACAAAACTGATTTTGTAAACGTAATTTTAGCTTCATATCACCTAACCTCCATGATCTGCATCGCAGAGCACATTCTTGTATTCTCAATCATTTTTGTATTTTTCCTAGACTAGTACTCTTACAAACATTATATAGGGCCCAAATGAAGTAATGTTCTTTAAGCACATGTCTATATTCTCAACAGTGGTTGCAAACCAGCCTTAGTAAAAGTTTAAGCAAGAATTAATTGCAATGAGTTGTTTCCCTTTTTGAAATGTCTGCTGATATTTTGTCTTTTTCCAGCAAACTTTTGCGCGAATCTGATGCATTATTTAGTGGAAATCAACTGATATCTGTTAAATCTATCAACATAATTTTAACTACAACTCAGAAACGAAGTTTTGATGCATTCCAGAAATATGAGAAAGCTCGACAATATGAGAATTGAGGATACCATAAACTTGAATACATTATTGACATGGCCCCCAAGTACCCACACTTTCACTGCTAACAAAATCAACCATACATCATACTACATGGTACTTAAAAATATTTTTCTAGTGCTCATTTAAGATTCCTTCAATGTTAATAACATTTCTCATAAACTGGTAATTATATTACATAAATAATAACAATAAATATAATAAACAAAGCGACAACTATATGCTAACCCCCTCCCTCCCCCCAAAAACTTTGGCTATGGTCAAGTCAGCAAAAGCTGTGGTTGAAAGTATTTCTGCAATCAATCCAAGCAATGGGACATGTTGCTAATTGAAATGCTAGGTAATTTAGCATATTACACCAAAACACCAGTTTTTAGGATATCACATCAAAACACCAGTTTTTAGCTAAGAAACACAAACCATGCAAATATATTATAACGTAAAATATTTTCTAGGTTCACCACAATAATTGAGGATCAAGTGGTCAGTATTGTACACATACCATCCTTTCTTTCCCTCTACATGTTCCCATTTTGAAAAGAAATATGAATGTCACATTTTCTCCTACCTAGCACTTAATGAAACACTGTATCACTAAAGTTAGCCAATAAACAACCTTTCTCTCCTGAGAACAACAATCTTAATACGTGGGACGTTCAAAAATAAACAGGACTGGGGCCCTCACGGCTACAGTTTTCAATATTATACAAATATAATTACATGATATGAAATCTTATTTCAATTGCGAAAATTCGATATCTGATTTATCGAGTTACACTATCACGTCCTCTCGTAATAGTCCAGTTTGAAACCATGGTAACGCGCACCCGGCGCAGCCCAACAATTACCATTAATGGGCGACTACGTAATGGGGTGTATCTGTAATACCATCAAATCGTTTGTTTTCAAACTTCGCCGTATCATTACATATTACATGATGGACGATGTCTTCAAAAATCACGAAATTTAGACGTTAGGTACTGAAATAAACAGAAGTTGAACTCCAAAATCGACAAATTCGTGACGCAAAAGTGACGTCGCCAGAATGTAAGGAAAAACGGACTAACACAAAGTTCTGTCAACAGCAAGATGATATGTCCTCTGAATCGTTTGAAATTATCGTAACTACATTTTGGAAACAGTTCTGCAAGTCGTTTATCAGTTTTAGAATGGCACAAATACTATAATCTTAATTATTCAGCTTTAAAAGACAGGGAAGTAATAGGAAATCATAAGAACGTTTGTGACGTCAGTTATCGATACCTTTCAAAATACCGTTTCATGGTAAGGATTCTCGCCTAGATATGCGATGTAAGATCCTGAAAAATACATGCGATTCTCACCAACGTATTACTTGTGTGGCATAGTGTGGTACAGGAGTGTATTATTCACCCTTATCACTATAAACTTCGTATTTCTTAGCCCTATGCGAAGCACTTACACCGTGAAAAATAGCGCGACGTCATTTTGTGCGCCGGGTTAACGTTAGTGACCTTGTTTAGTCACCTGTAACTCTTGGACTTCGTATTTGTTTTAGTTCATATCTTTACATTATGTAGAAAAAGGATTCCGATTTCTGATGGTATATAATTTGATTTATTTCGTTTAACCATGCGAGTTGTGTGACAATAGTCCTGTTTATTTTTGAACGTCCCACGTACACTGTATTGTGTGAACAAATTAACAAGATCCTCCACCTTTATGCATGAATATATAACAGGGATGTCAACAGGGCCAATTTTAAAATCAGGAAAATCAAATGCAACATACTATTTTTGCCAAACAAGAGGCCTTCAATGGCATTAATTCCATAATTAACTCAGTTTGTATTAAGACAATCCTTCAGAGCAGATTAAATTTACCATAACTTTGCCATTTCTTGAGATATTTTCACCTAACAACTTTTATTTTGATCAGAAATCATAGCTCTTTTATGGTAGACAAATCCGGAATTCTGGAATAATCAGGAATATTGACACCCCTGATGTTACAATTGTCTTGCAACGAATTTAGTAATTTCTGTGAGAAACACGTGCCTTATTAATCATTAAGATTTGTGTTTATAGTACATCCGAAAATACATATACTCTTCGTTTATGAAAACAATGACAAAAGGTAAATTATAGACGATAAATCAACTGTTAAATTATGCTGAATAAATGGTCTGAGGACCAGTGTAATTTGTCCGCATGATACACATCTTCAAGTACATGTTTTACATATTTGGCTTTATATACACAACACATGGACAGTTAATTAAATAGTCTACTATTCTCCTACAACTTTGTCACTGATGAACATGTTCAGGTCCATTGGTGAAAGTTAGAAATTCTGAAAAACCTGAAGTCCTCAGAAATTATCAATTTATATAGGGAAAATAAAGACATTCTTTTCGGTACACTCAAAGACCTGAAGTACAGGCATATGCCTGAACACTTTAACCTATGCAGGTCAGAATAGATTATTTCTACATATTAGACTATTATTCCTGTGCACTCCCTATTTTCATCCAGTCACAAACTTTTTTACAGATAAATTACAGGGGTTTCATTAGACACGAGAGAAGGGGTTTTGACCGTTGAAATTTCCAAAAAGCCCAATTTTGACCATGAAGATTTTGGTTTGAAGGGTCCTTTTCTCTTAAAATCATGAGTATTTTGTCTATAAAATGGTAAGTTAAATCAAAAGTATCAAGATGACCCTTCAGAATCAGAACCTAGTGGAACCACTAAAATAATCAATAGTCAGACAACCAAGCAGTTTA
This sequence comes from Spisula solida, assembly GCA_947247005.1. NCBI lineage: Eukaryota > Metazoa > Mollusca > Bivalvia > Venerida > Mactridae > Spisula > Spisula solida. The sequence goes on along the minus strand of OX365947.1, from coordinate 33,245,500 downwards.
GGGGTAACTAATATTTGTTGTATCACGATCTAACATAAACAATTACCAATCCTAGTAAGTGTTCCCTTATAGTAGTCGAAAACAAAAGATCTGTATTTTAATAAATCTGCATTTTCATTATTGTTTATCTTTTATGAAGGATAGCAACTTTTGCTGTATGTCAAAAGGATCCTGGAGCACGGTAAAAGGTGAGTGATTTTACTAAATTTACCTCACTCATTTTTTAAAACAAATTGGTAAATAATCTAGCAATTAATGTATAATTAGCTTACCAAGTATGATCAGAATCAACAGATAAGTATTATCTGGCACGGGTTCAATTCCATTCAGGAGTAGGGATTTCAACCCTTGAAATTTCAAAAAGCCACACTTTGACCCTCAAAATTTTGGTTTCAGGGTCATTTTCTCTTAAAATCATGATATGGATATTTTGCCGATAAAATGGTAAAATTTAATCAAAAACATCAAAATGACCATTCAGATTCCGAAGCTCGTGGAACCCTTCCAGTGGCACATATAATCTTCCAATTCACAAAATAAAGCTTCTCTATGTATCAAATGGCATTTTCAGAGTTTCTCCATCCGTTTTCTGTTTCAGTTTTTCGTTCAGTTGTTTTTCTGTCATTTTACCTTCTGATGTGAATTCGACAATAATCTTTCTATCTGCCAATGTCGTATTGTTGAGGCGCAATGCAAGCTAGAAAAAAATCATATATTTATTTAATTACATGACAAAGTCTTATCAATATACAGTCAGATCGCGATATAATGACACCCAATATACTGACAAGTTCACATACTGACATCATGTTATGGGGACATATGTTTCAAAACGCTCTTTGTACCAATTCAGTATACTGGCATATTTGTTATAACGACATTTTGCTCGGGAACAGCTTCATTGTATTGAGACCTGGCTGTACGTCACATACACAATAAACATGAACATTAACATATAAATGTATATCATCCATTACTCATCGTTCAGTTCTAGGGGACTTAAAGTAAAAAGTTACAAATTTTCGAGGGCTGCTTTAATTCAACCGTTCAGCCACCCTTTGACATTTTTACTTCCCCTGGTCGTTGGGCTACCTATGGAAACCTGCGTTTGAGTCTCCCTAAGGAGACTATTTCTCTTCTGGTGGGTGTGCAGCCAACATCAATCTGTTGCACCCAGGACTAACGAACATGTTCAGACACAGCCCTCACAGGTACCAATTCACACCGTGGTCGAGTGGAGCATGCAAGTTATTCTGGCTCAGAGAAATTAAGCAGTGGTCCAGAAGGGGGTTGAACCCGGGACCTCTGGATCCCGAAGCGCACGCCCTACCTCTAGGTCACCGCTGCCCACTGACTAAAGCATACATCATTGATCATTTACAGTTGATAGCTCTATCAGGTGATGGAACATTGTTTAGTAAGAGACAGTATTCTCCTTATCTCTGATGTCCTGATCAAATTGTTAAAGTACTTTTCATGGGGACAAAAATAAAATATTGTTTCACCTACCCAACCTACCCAAGTAAAAAGAGTCCTTCCTTGGAATTGTAAATTCTTGGATTATCAAACATGGAATGAAAACCATTGTTTCCTTATTATTTTAGACACGTGTTAAATAATTGCAATGTGGAGATTTGATTTTGTGGTCTTGTTCGTTACTACTAAATCAATGAAAATTCAAGCCTTATCAAAAATCATGATTTTACAGTACTTTGAAACTGTTACCTCTAAATTATATCCTTCTGCATTCAACCAAGTTTCATGAAGTAAGAAGTTCGATATTGATGGCTGTTTTCATCTTTACAATACAGCGATCAATTTTTACATTTGGAACAAAAAGCAGAATAGAATATGATACAATCCCCCTTCCACCTTCAGTTGCAGTGGACCTTTGGTATAAATATAAGGATATAATAACCATGTTTTCATTCTTACCCTATGACTAATAGTGTTGTTGAACTCCACATAAGCAAAGCCTTTACCCGTCTCTGTACCACGATATTTGGGGATTTTCACTGACTTCACACCACCTATAAGAATAAAGTTACATTCAAATAAACAGTAAATTACCACAAACTCATAGTTGGCCGGGGGTTGCTAGCTCTGTGAAACTAGACAACGTTTCTATTTTAGTATTTAGCAGTCTTAATTCCCCACACTCGCAAGCTACATTCTTTTGATTCTGTAGTTACCTGTTGGGTACTTTTTGTGACTAAAATGTTGGGTACTTCATAACAACAAAAATACCCAATAAAGGGCCATTAGTAGGCACTTGTTAACATAAAGAGATCAGAATTAAATTCAAAGTTTGATGAAGCTTGGTCAGAACAGTTGACTGTATGGAATCCAGGCTAAGTTCAGACAGACATCAGACGAGTGCAATAACGAAGTTCACCAGGCCTTTAATTGTGAACGACCGGTTATAATAACACACTGCTTAAAACTTTACCTGTTCTTCTGAAGTGATTCATCACTTGTTCTTTTGTTATATCTTCAGGTAAATTCCCAACAAACAGAACTAACTTCTTTGGCACATGAACACTGGAACTACTTTCAAGTTTATCAACGGCATCAACATAAGGGGGTTTCCCCTTTTTAGCAGCGGCTGCTTTATCTTTTGCACCATTAGAAAATTCTTCCACGGGAATGTCACCGTTACGCACAAGTTTTGGCTTTTTAGCAGGTGGCTTTGAGTTGGAACTACTTTTTATATCAGTCTGCTTGCTGAGTACAGGCGGTTGTCTTCCATATTTTGTTTTGTTTCCATGAGAGGGTGAATGTTTTGATTTTGACTCATTTGAGGGTGTCGATGATGATGATGACATTGGAACACTTTTTAATGATGACGAGGCACTTCCTTGAGCAGTTCGTGCTAAAAAAAGAAAACAAAATTAAACTAGAAAACGGTCAATAGGACATGGGTCCCCCTAGTCGGCCCAATCCAACTTTCTTTTCTTCCTGTAGATCCCCAGACTAAGATTCTGGCACTCCTGTTATCCTGTTAGAATACACCCTCCAGGATTAAATTCCAAGTTTATGTGAATATATCATGCACCCAACAATAATACAGTGAAGTTCCGCTAATAAGACTAGTCAATAGCGAATCAGTCTTATTAGCTGACCTTTTTTGTTCTAAATTTAATACTTTGGGACCCTAAACTGGCAAAAATCTGCATGATTTCAAAATAACCAAAGTGGTCTTATTAGTGGAACTTTACTATAACACCGGTTTTACATGCACATGCCTATTTTACATTTTGTACAAGTCACACACACACACAGTTAACACTCTGAAGTGGAGCTACCACAACGTGATAGCAAGGCTGTCTAGGGTGCCCCCACCAAACAACTTCAGCCCTAGAAAATATTGTTTATTTCAGGTATTATATACTTGTAAAATGCTCCAAACACAGATTTTCAGGGAGCAAAAAAATGAGTGTAGGTACGGTAGGTTGTAATTGTTCTTAAATCTTAGAGAAACAGCAACTATCCATAGTTTAAATTTAGCACAAATATTATTATCTTTTGACATGGACATACAAATATTAATGTTTGGAGCAAGTTTGAAATGGCAGGTTAATGGGAGACCGGTATTAAACAAACATAATATCTTTTACACCTAAGCCTTTAAATCACAACTTCACTCTTATATTAACATGTCCAAAATACAATTGCTCAAATAAAAATGTATATATTTAACCCTATCAGCATATGTCAAACAATTAATTCCTTGCCAATGTAATTGATAATTCATCTCGGTACATTAATATGTATAGTTCAACCTGTCACAGGTATACTTAGACATTGAATAATCATGTGACGGGCAGATGAGATAAAACAGGAACGATAAATTTTGTATGAGTCAATTACAAATTAACTGTTTGAGTAGGGGCACATACCCGAGTAAAGTAAGCTGTTCTCTTTCTTATGGTCACATGGGCGTAGACGCGTCTTCAACATTGGGGGGGGGGGGGGGGCAAACATTTGGGAGGGGGGGGATTTTTTTTTTGAGATATGGGGATCACATTAAAGGTTAATAGCAAATGGTGAATGTTTGTATATATCATCACTAAGGTAAGGTATATCTACTAAGCTGTTTGCTTGTCAAAATCTAGGTAAAAACTAACCTTATCATAAACTAGTATTCAGTTTATTTTATTAGCATAAGAACATTATATATGTTCGTCTCCTTAAACAATAGTATTACAGTCAACTCTCGTTATCTCGAACTCGCTTATATCGAATTTTCCGTTATGTCGAAGTTTTTTTGAAGTCCCGATTTTTCTCCTTCTTTGTCTATATGAAATCTCGAGACCTATCTCGAAGTGTCGGCTCGAATTCGGCTCGAATTTTTCGTTATGTCGAATTATTTTTTTGGTCCCGATTAACTAATTTGCACTTTAAGTCTATTGTTCATCTCGAAGTCGGGTCGAAGTCTGATCGTATTCGACTAGCGTCAAAAAATTTTCACACCTCGCCAGTCTGAAATCTTCAATTTACCTGTAATTTTCGCGCCTTCCATTGTTCAACAAATATTTGTTTGCAACAATTTGCGCAAACATATCATAAAGATTCGAGTTAGGTCCAAACATCAATAAACATGTCATCTCAAACAATTGTTTGTAAAAATAATAAAGAACGTAAGATGTTAAAACTTGTCAAAGTGAGTGATTCGATCTCAATTCAATATGATCGAATTATCAAATTATAAGTACATTTACACTAACTGATGAGTACATACAATGTATTATCATATTTTAATGCAAACAATTACAAAGTTCACAAACGAAAATGAATAAAATGCATTTTCTCGAGAAGGAATACATGTACATAAATATAAAAACAAGCAATTATCACGCATACGTTGTTCTTACGACCGTAACAATATGGCGGCGTAAACTAGAAAACTTGCAACTTTGATGCCGAAAATTCTATCTCGAATTTTCGTTACGGTCCCGTGAAATTCGAGATAACGAGAGTTGACTGTATAAGTAGGGGGATCAGGGGGCTTGCTCCCCCAGGAACTTTTTAAAACAATGGATCAATCTGGTGCGTTCTGACTTCTGAGATACTTATTTGGTATTTTACAAGACATGTTTTGTTACTAGAGCAAGCAAAATAAAATCCTTATTTTGTAAATATTTTTACTAATTATTGCTCAAAAGCCCGAATTCTGAGAGTCAAGGGGTTTAATAAGGAATAGTTTAACATAGAAATGGCAAAGTTTAAAAGCAATATATATAGGAGCTAGGGCAAACTTTATCTTACAATGTCTATATAGTTCTTGTAGCTCTTTCAACAGCTACATGATAACATATTTCATAGATAAAAATCCTTTTGCGAGCAAAGCGAGCACAAAAATTTACATTTTACACTTGAATAAAAGGCAAATTATCTTTTACAAGAATATTTTTGGTAATTATTTTTAATATGGTCTGAATTATTTGGGGGGGGGGGCAAATGATATTGTTGGCCCCCCCTTTATCTAACATTGAGGGCCCCCTTCTCCTACTAGCTTACGCCCATGGGTCAAGCAGATGAACTGCAACAGTTCATCCAACTATACCAAGTGTACTAAAAACACCAATATAAATGACAAGATATGATATCACATGTTGAGATTTTCATGACGAAATAGATATATTCGGCACATAGAACCATGTTATATATTCTTGAATATAGACAAGGACCAGGTTAATATTTTTGGACTACAAGCTTTCAGTGAGACCAAACTATTAACTTTTTTTTTGGCTTCGACAGAGGCAGTCATTGTACAAGTCCTTACCTAATTTGCCAATGACCTCCGACTTCCAGGGTAGAGACAGAAAGTTTATGTGATACAAGGAATACAGGCGCTCTGCCCTAGCTCTCGCTAAATACTCTTTGGTTCATTAACGTGCCCAGCATATAGCACAGATACACGTGAGATCTGAAATTTCCAGTGCCAAGGCAGACATTTGAACCAGGGACCTTTGGATTGGTAATCAAAAGCTTTAGCCACTCAGCCACCTTTCCACTCCACGATTATAACAAATGATATAAATAAGGTTGCTAAGTTCACAAAATTATAGTATCTCACCTCTAGTAACTCGTGATAAATTTTTCTTTTCCTCCAACCATTTCTGTCTTTTTTCCATTCTAGGAGTGATCTTTGCCATATCTGCACCTAGTGAATATACATTGCTTCATTTTAATGTCACTCTCATAAAGTAAACTTACTCATTGTTCAGTGATGCTGGCAAGATCACCTGATGGCATAATGACTGATATTTGATAATCCATCTTTTGTTGGCTTATTTCACAGGCATAAGAAATTATAATTTCTTATTTGTAGCAGCTAATTATAATCAGGGTTCCCACGTGTTTTCCTCAGTGACATTTTTGGACCTTTTTCATGATTTTCCAGGCCTTTTTAAAATTGTATCACCTTTTACATTGTCTTAAGGAGTTCAACTTGACACAAGTATGTTTATTTGATACAAAACCACTAACAGAGCCAAGAAAATGGCTGTACGGACAACATGTATGCTATTTCTTTTAAAGTGGGCTTAAAATTTAGCATTGGTGGCCCTACTCAAAATGTCTGGACCGTTTTGCTAACAGGTGTGTGGATATAATCTGAATTACTTCCACAGTATTCAATTTTTGTCAACAGAAATTTCATTTATGCACCCAGGCAACCGTAGGCAAATTAGAAGTTCTTTTCACAATTCCAGGACTTTTTTCAAGTTTTCCAGGACCATTGGGAACAGCGTGTAATGGATTCCCCATCAATGGGAATTAACCGATTATCTACACATGCATGGTCTCAATTACTGATACTGATCAGGATGCAGGTAAATATGCCCATTAATTTTAGAAACAGCTACGTGTAGAAATTGGATGTTAACTAATTCGACACTTTGTGCCATTTCATAGCATAAATAGCAATATTAATTTAGTGCCACAGAAATTTGGTTAAAATCCACTATACATTATAACGTTTCATTTACATAAAATATACAGTATTTATAAAATTTAACATCTTAATCTTTTCACAATTTTTTTTAAAGAATTCTTTTTTGGCTGCCTCTTTTTTTTATTTTCAAATATTAATTAAACAGTAAATGAGCATACAGTACCAGTATATACTTCAGTCTGTCTTTACTGTAATTAAATAATTCAAAATCACTCGTGCAAATTTCAGCACGGTGCGAACGTGCGATACCAAACGTAATATCCGAATTCTTACCTTATCCGATTACTGTAGCAGTACGCAGGTGTCAACTTTGCTGGCATGCAAAGTAACTACATAAGAATGATTTCAACCATTGATTACTTCGGATTATGATTAAATGCGCATAAGTGCTTAAAACAACACTTATACCGGCCGGAGCATGAAAAACACGAGCAATTAGAGGTTTCGTTTTCTTTGTAATTGGGAATGGATAAATTCCAACCTCTTTATATTTCGTCCACAGACGGTACACGTCTCTCACAAGAGTAGTCGTTCTTTGCTGTAAAAACGATATTTTTTTGCCAATTTCCATGCAGCAGATTCTTTCATCATGACTGTTTGATAACTACCTTGACATTGCAGTCCTGCTGTCTGGTCTTGGCCTTTGAGGAGATTGGGCAAAAATTATTTACCACCATGGACCCTAGAGAGCTTTATGTAGGGTCCCTGGACCCTGTTTCCTACCAAACAGATTGCTAACCTGGGTGGATATGTTAATTATATGGTTTATATATTTGCTTTTATAGTGTTTTTTTAATTTTACTACAATTTTTTTATTGTGTTAAAATTCTCTCGTCTCAGACGATACAGTTTGAGTTGCATCTCTATATTGTTGACTATAGTGCGCCCATGATAATGTGATGTTTACAAACATGAATTGGTTGGGTAAACTGGTGAAAATTTGGTTTTACAAATTACTAAAGAAACAGATATGGTCATTTTTGTACTAAAACATTACTGATAACTCGTGCACACCTGATTGATCCACCTGGATTATACCAAATGTTCCCGCCTTTCTCATTATCGTGGGTGAACTATAATATTGTACTAGTTAGGATAATAATTTAAGTTATCGAGGGCCATTTTCAGCAATTCAGCCACCCTTTGACATTTAACTTCCCCTAGTCATTGGGTTATTTTAGGAAATCTGATTTTGAGTCTCCCAGGGGAAACTATTTCTCTCCTGGTTTATGTGCAGCCAGCATCGAGAACCTCTAGAACCCAAAGCATGCGCCCTACCTCTAGGCCACTGCTCCCAATAATAGAGTTACCCTGAGGTCAATTCCAGTATAACACCAATTATAAAGGCTCATCTAGACATATAAAATTTCAATACTAAAACACAAAATTAGCTTTACCTGTACAGACAATGGTTGTAATCTTTTGTGTACACATAAAACAAGAGGGCCCAAAGGGCCCTAGGTCGCTCACCTGTCGAACTTGACCTAGATTTTGTTGAGAAGATCATTGTGACCAAGTTTTATACAGATTAGGCCAATGTTGTAACCTCTAGTGATTACACAAGGGTTTTCTATGATTTGACCTTATGACCTAGTTTTTGACCCCAGATAAACCAATATCAAACTTGACCTAGATTTTGTTGAGATAATCATTGTGACCAAGTTTCGTAAAGATCAGGCCAAATATGTGACCTCTAGTGCCTACACAAGGTTTTTCTATTATTTGACCTTGTGACCTAGTTTTTGACCCCAGATGACCCATTATCGAACTTGACCTAGATTTTGTTGAGATGATCATTGTGACCAAGTTTCAAAAAGAATAAGTCAAAATTTCGACCTCTAGTGACTACACAAGGTTTTTCTAAGATTTGACCTTGTGACCTAGTTTTTGACCTCGGATGACCCAATATCGAACTTGACCTAGATTTTGTTGAGATGATCATTGTGAGCAAGTTTCATAACAATTAAGTCAAAATTGTGACCTCTAGTGACTACACAAGGTTTTTCTATGATTTGACCTTGTGACCTAGATTTTGACCCCGGATGACCCAATATCGAATTGACCTAGATTTTGTTAGGATGATCATTGTGACCAAGTTTCATAAAGATTAAGTCAAAATTGTGACCTCTAGTGACTACACAAGGTTTTTCTATTATTTGACCTAGTGACCTAGTTTTTGACCCCAGATGCCCCAATATCGAACTTGGCCTAGATTTTGTTAAGGTGATCATTGTGACCAAGTTTCATAAAGATTAGGCTAAAATTGTGACCTCTAGTGTCTACACAAGCCAATTGTTGACGGACGGACGGACGGACAGACGGACGGACGGACGACGGACGAAGAGTGATCACAAAAGCTCACTCTGTCACTTTGTGACAGGTGAGCTAATAAAACACAGTATTCCATAATCCTAGCTTCATAGTACCAGTATTTTGCAATATCTGTGTCTTCTCTGGTAGATCAATTTCACTCAACTGTTCTATAAATTGTTGGTCTAGTTTTCTTTTGATATGTTTTAGTGATTAATTAATTGCACTGCTGTTAAATCTAATGTAAATATCATTCTGTAAATGTTATATTTGTTCACATTTGTTGTAAATGTACATATATATTGAGGCTCACAGGTAAGACTGGGTTTGAAAATAAAGGCATAAATCAATAATCTGTAAATGGTCTATTTTTTTATAATTTAAACTAGACCTGTCGCCATTCGGCAGACTAATATACCCCTGCTGGCAAAGGGCCATAATTCTGCCAAAATTCATCGCAGTGCAAATTCCTTTCTTCATGCACATCTATATGTTAAAGTTGTTCATCTGTGAAATCTTGAGCGAAATCCTGCCAAAACTGTAGGAGTTGCGTCCACAAGAATGCGTCTACGGACAAACAGACAGACAGACCGACAGACAAGCTGAATCCAGTATACCCCCTTACAACTCGTTGTGCGGGGGTATAAAAGTCTGGCTGACTCCAACACTTTAATCTTTAAATCCAGCTGAAATTGACTGGCTGAAGAATACACAGCACAGTTTGTATTCCAGGGAAACGGACCTTTTGCCCTATACATACATACATGCCAGTTTCCTTACAACCAAACCATATTATTCTGGCAGCAAATTCTAGTAATCTGACCAGGATTAATAATATATAAAAGAATAACAGTAATTTTACATTTATTGTAAAAAATGTTTTGCAAAAAAGTTTACAAGTTTATTTGCGACACATAAGCAATACAAATCTCCTTGTTTCTCCTTCTAAGTCACCTTTAAAACCTGGACATGTATTGGTACAGAAAAATGTTTACATCCTTTCTTTTTGTTAATAACATATAATGCACATACTAAGTGCTACTAAGCAATATTTTTAAAATATAAGTGTCCGTTCGCAAACGAAAACACATGCATGTACCATCTACAGTGGTGGGGTAACAATCTACATACTTTTTTTTTTTAAATATATGTGTTAAGACAGGTAGTATGACTTCCATTATAATCATTGTCAACTGGTCAATTTTGTCCTAGCCTGAACAAATGAAATATATTATAATTCTACTAGCCTGAATAAGGTGAAGGATGGTGAAACAGGGAGTATTTTAATATAGGCACAATACAGACACAACATATCATATTGCCTTGTATTCACACGTAAACTGGCAGATCTTGCATATAGCTGCATCAAATTGACTGACTGACTGACTGACTGTCAAAAACCGGTAGGGGACTAATAAATATTTCGGGTAAGACTAATTTAATGATACATTATCACACAATCATTGACATACTGATTATATCACCTAACAATCAATCTAATAAATACAGTAGAACTTCGATGCCTCGAACTACCTTCGGACCGGGAAAATAGTTCGAGGCATCTAGGGTGTTCGAGGCATCTATGGTATCCAAGAATATGGATGGGTATTAGTTCGAACTGATGTCAGTACGTGTACATTTACAAATTGTGTGTGTATATTGCATAATTTATGTGTATAACTAATATAGGTCTGTAATTTTATTCATAACAATAATGAAACAATATAGTTTGACCAAGTTGACATGAAATCTGACTTATCTCCTACAAGCTCTTCGAGTGTTCACGCGTGTAAGGCTTCTCGTTAAACATCATATTTATATACGAGTATAAAAATTAAGCTGCGAGCCACATAATATCATCATGTCCGTGGTCAAGTTCGACTACAAATCAATAAATGGAAATGTAACCAATTCTTTTGACAAACGTTGAAAAATGATTATTTTATTCAGATTTATTTAAAAAATAGGTTACAATTTCCTGGACGGCCTTCATTAACCATTTAATGGATGTATAAATGTTTAAAAACGTGTTATACAATGAAGTCGAACACAAACAATTGTTGGGTACAGTAATTATCGCAACTTGTCGCCGACTACCCGCGTTCTGACAATGGATTTCAGCAGTCAATGAAAGGTGCGAAAACTTGTATTGTTCAACTCAATTACGGGTTAATCATAGCAAGGGACCGTCCGATCAGTTCGAGTGTTCGACCTAGACACAGTTCGAGTCATCTACTGTTTACCATATGAATAAAGAAGGAATTTTGACGGGACCGAAGAACTAGTTCAAGGCATCTAGGGTGTTCGAGGCAAGTACTGTTCGAGGCATCGAAGTTCTACTGTATCACAAATCACAACAACAATGGCACAATAACATATAACTTGGCTACATAAACAACATAAAATTGTGTAAGATGTACCAAACTGTCTAACAGAATGATAAAATTTAAAACATTTGTTCAATAAAACATACATATAATGGATATATATAGGGGCAGTCTAGTTGAAGGTTTTATGAAGACGGAGAATAATAAAGATTATTTTGACCGAAGCAACGCATGATAACTGTCCGTGGCACAGTCTGTGTAGGCCACCTCCACTCTGAAACTCCTCTTTTGAAAAGTAAAACTGAATGAGACATAAAAGAGCTGTAGGTTACAGTTTGACTGCCAATGATTAAAGAAATACAAGAGATGTTTGTAAAACATTATGCTTCTATGGCAGCCGAATTGTCATTTATGTTCTCAACAACTTTGAACAATTGATCCTAACAATACAGGCCATTTAATGATGATGATCAACCTCTATGTAAAGTTTGAGGATCTTAGGCCTGACCATTCTTGAATTATTGATTCAAAACCATTTGATGTGCAAAACAACATACCACACATCTCTGATGGGAGCATAATAACTCAGTGTGGGGAATCTAAAGTGGAGATCAGTTTGCAGAGATCTAATATCTTCCTGAAATTATCCAACGCTTTCCTGAAATTATAACTAATTAGGCTTTTGGATAGAAACATACACAGCATTTATTATATAACTGTCAAAATGATCCAGGACAAAAAAAATGAAGTTCAGGCATACAATTTCTATCACAAAATATTTGTAATTCTTAATTTCACCGGTGTAGTAAAATAAGATGACACATTTATGAATTTAAAGCTTTTCATAAAGCCTTGCACATGCATTCTTACAAGCAAACCAATGGTTGATATGACTTAGAATATGCTATATAATGCTGAAACCAAACTATTTCATTATAGACACTTATACAATAACAATACTTGAATTTGTTTGGGGCAGTTTTTGTGTAATTTGAAGATCACAATTCAACTCACAATAAACTCCCCAAAATGACTTTATTTCCACTTTATTTAGCTTTCAATTCTACTAAATTAAATCAAGACTACATAAGAATCTTTTTGTGAATTTTTATATTCCTCAACATAAATGCGTTAACAGTATATAGTATAATCAGAACTACTCGAGGGAGATTCATTTTTTGCTATATTCGCAAATTCGATAAGTTTGGGAAAATTTTGGTTTGCGAACCCAAATAACAACAGTAAATTGTAGAAAGTTGGGATTTCTAAGTTTAAATATAGTGATTTTTAACCTCATGAACTAGTTTTGTGTAACAAATCTGCGGATCTTTGACTTGGTGAAAATATTTGATTTAGCAATACACATGTAAAAGATATTTTCAAAAATTGTATATAAATAAATGGTCAGATTTTACCTTCGAAAAGCTCATAAAGTATGTAATATAAATACAATAAACTATAAATGCTATTAATAAAAATCACAGTAGAAAAGTCTGATAAAAAATAAATACTGTAACCGTAAAAAACACTAACTAAAACCTTTAATAAAATCTGTATTATAATCTAGGTAACGACAAAAACAAACATTACTCAGACAAATGAACCAGATAATTGTGAGCTGCATGTTATTTTATTATTTCACAACTGACCAAAAAAGTTACCAATTTTCGAGGGCTGCTTTCAGCAGATCAGCAACCCTTTGACATTTTAACTTCCCCTGGTCATTGGGCTACCTAGGGAAACCTGACTAGTATTCGAGATTTAACTTGGGCTCTATCATTATCACATTATTTTGGTTTTGACTATCACATAATATATCTATCTATCTATATCTGTAAATTTGCTCTCATACGTCCATTAAAGTTTTGTTACCTAATTATATATAACGGCAGAAATTCAAGAAGGCAATGGTATATGTAAACGCAATAAAAAATTTCCAATGAAGTATTATTATTTCTTGAAAAACTATATAGTTAGTATAATCATTGAGACATTGGTCAAGTTGAGTGTAAAATGTTCCCAGAATATACAACCCAATACATACAGTCTAATTAACAAAACCTAAATTAAGTAATCTGTAAAAAATATATAATTTTTACAAAATTGCAAATGTTTGCAAAATGAATATTGGATTTCATATCTGTCAACTGAACTGAGGGAGTTTGTAGAATTCATCAAATTTGCAAATATTATCACAGAAACCTTTAATCTCATCAATTTTTATCTTAAGTAATCAAGATACACTACCGGTGGTTCTCAGTCCTGTCAGAGACTTGTACTGTTTTCATATTGCTGTGATGAAACTCAAAATGATGTAATGCTCGGACAGAACTCAGATATTCCTTTTGAGTATTACATCCGTTTTCAGTTACACAGGAAAAATGTCTGCGTACGCCATTCAGTCGAAAAGCCTACGGCGTAAATTAAGGTCCACGTATGCCAGCCATACCCCACAATGTTTCCCGAGTACGTCATAGCTATATGAAAACAATACAATTCCCGGACGGAAATGAGAAGTGTTGTGACGGAAATGAGGAAAGTTGTATCGGAATTAAAAATAATTTTCTACTGAATTTTAAATACTAATACCCGAATAAGCTTGTAGCAAGTATGTACCTTATAACAACTATAAATAAAATAAAACAAGACAAACTCCAGAATGTAAATCAATTTCTAACAACTAAAATTTAAACTCTAACCGTAACAAGAATCTATCACAGACTGATTTGATTAACTTATAATTGCACAGAGAGAGAGAGAGAATGCAAGAATTTATTCAAGTATCACATTCAAACTTATCAACAAAACATACAATAATCAAAGCATATATACAATATCACAACAATAACCACACTTCACGTACGTACTTGTCATAGGCACAGTCCATGATCAACAAGCTGACAAGTTAGGAAAGATTTAAAAGGTTGAGCAAAATGATAATTATGATAGAAGGAATGACAATTGAATTGTTACTATTACTAAACAGAAAACAGACAAAAATACAAAACAAATTACACTTTCTTACAACTAATTCACTTAAGGCATTTTCAATTTGTCACAGACAGAACCTGTTTACTATGTGAGTGAGAGATTCTGTAAGCAGCTGGATAGTTCAGTAGGGAGAGTATTCGCCCTGTAAGTGTTGAATGGTCCCGGTTTGAGCCCTGGCCCCAATCTCATAAAGCATCTCAAGTAGAAATCTCAGCTCAAATTGAGTATGAATTTTGCATAAATCGGAAGTCCGAACTCTTGAAATTGTAGTGCAATAAAATCAGAATGTTTCTGGCTATATATGTATATGCTATGTATTATGCCAAAATAAAGTTATGTTATGTTTAGTGACGCCAATTGTGAGTCCAGCTTCTCATGAAATGAAACATAAATACACATGGCAATATTTGAGATGAGATTTAGCTGATATGAGATTGAGATCAGATTGAGATTCTGTTGGAGATCGGGACCAGGTCAGGCTGCACATTTCTCACCCTGTGATAAATATTTATTTCTACAAGGGGAAAACCTATCTGTTTTCAGCAGCATTATTTTCGAAGTTGACATTTTTTCGACACCACCCTTCCCCATTATGGATAATGAGTAAGTATGAATACATGGAATGTTGAAGATACAGGAAGGGCATTGTACGCTGATGACACTAAGGTATTCATGGGCCTGCCTTAACATTTTGCGTCAGTTTATATGAATGAGGATTTCATAACTATCAGTTTTGACTTTCTGAACTGATTTTGAACAGATAAATTTGTAACAGACACTCATGATGAGTTTGAAGTCAAAACATTTTAAATACATATAAGATTATTGTTTTTTTTTTCAAAAAAAATCAGGAGACTATCATATTGCACATTGCATAGTCTATACAATATATATCAGCATTGCCAATAGTTGGAAGCAACAGATTTCACACTCTGAATGATACAGTAATACACTATAGTATCTGGACCCAATTTCTTACATATAGGAATACACAACAAACCAAAGATAAAAATCTTCCAAAAACTGGTGGGAAAATATAAATACATTATAAGTTTAGACTAAGTTTTAACAAACAACTTTAATTAGTCTCTGATATAAAATGACAATCCATGGACTGGAGACTAACATGTGTCTTGTACAAACAGCTGAACCTTGTTAGCTCAACAATATAGGCCTACTGTTATCCTTCATAATATACCGGTAAACAAAATTACATTTTTCTGAATTTCACATGTACTTTGTTTCGATGTTAGACCTGATTGGCACATGCGCAGTACAATGTCATTTAAGACAGAATGTGGTTTTGACGAAATAGAATACAAAATTTATCTTTAATTCTGATTAGCTGTCTTCTATATAATAAACATTTATCATTTCAAATGAAATGCAATATCCCAACACTTTGTTTAATTGGAATGAATTTTTAAATCTGATAAATTAAAATCAAGGAGGCCTGACATTGATAGATAAATGAAAGCTCCCTGGTTCAACTGCTACAATAGTACATTTAATGTAACTTCTTGTAAGTTGTGGGTCACCAATAATAACTGCACATGTACCCCATATAATATGAATTTCTCAAGTAAACAATTCAAAGCAACAAGAACATTGAAATGATAGTAAATCACTCATCAACAATTTGGTATAACTTTGGTACAAAATTGAATCCAGAATGTGGCTAGTATCTAGTTCTTACTATATACTGAACAAAATACATACAAGTACGAGTTAAGGACAGAAATTTTAACGAGACCCTCTACCTTCTATTAGCATAATTTAACAGCTTATATTGTGTCTTATTTATTACCCCAGTAGTATGTTTCCATAAGCAGGGAGTATCACAAAGACGCTCAAGGTGTAAACCAAACACAAATGTAAAGCACCAATATGGCATAAATTAATTTGCTCATGGAAATTGATATATTCAATTGTAATATATTCATGCATAAAGCTAGTATCAGGATCAGGTTAAAATCTCTGCACTATACACATACTAATATCACGTAATGGCAAATTGTGACAATGTACACTTATATAAATAATTTCCTGATCACCTCCCTTCAGCACTCTTTTAATTTTGTTCAGTTGGAGCCCCATAGCCACCTGAAATCATTACCAAAATACATAATTAAAGTCACATCATGTTTTTAAATGTGGTCTGATGAACTAATGATGAATATGTAGAAAATCAAAATAACTATGATTTTTGTTTTATTCCGTGATCAACTTAAGTGCAATTAGTTATGAGAACAGAGCAGGTAGATTAGTGATTTATTTTTCTGTATTATCCAACTAAAAAAACACATCAAAGCAAAAATTGTGCACAAGAACTTATTGAAAAAGAGGGTATGGGTAAAGAAAAGATCAGCATAATTAAATAAATATGAATCACAACTATTGCAAGAACACCAGAAGCTAGGTTAAAGTAAATCCCATTGGTCCAACAACCTTTTATTTTGGAGATTCAAAATCCACACATTTACAACACCCTGTTATTTTCTTTTCAGAGTAAAAAATTAAGATTGTCAATGAATTTTGTAAACTTTTGTTGTTAAAGTTTACGGTAAGTTTAGACCTTTAAAAGTTGACATGCAGACTCTTTTATATAAGCACATATTATAATACAAAACAGTGGTCCGTTTTGGAGTGACATTGTCCCCAGACTGACATATTGGTTGCTGTTGGTAATTGTGAAGAGGGATTTCTCGAAGAGTGTTGCATATTATAAGGTAAAGTAAAGTTTTTGTTTATTATAGTGTCACCGCTATTGAAAGGGCCAGCCAAATTGACTTATGAGACACCTATATTTCGTGCGTACAGTACCTTCCGAATCCCTTCTCGTATTGCCGGGCGCCTGGCAGAGATGGGCTAACGGTAACCGTTCTTTAACTAGCTGGCGGCTCACCAACCGACCGCATCAGTTCAAACCCAGCTTCCACCGGGATTCTAACCTTCGATCTCCCGCTTCCAAGGCGAACGCCCTAACCTCTCGGCCATGGTGGCGGTATTATATGTGTAATGATTGGTACACATTATTCACAAATTACGACAGATGTTGACAATAGATCATGTCAAACTTTATCAAAACAGACAACTACTTCAACCACGACCTGTCAATGGAGGTAAATTTGCTGCGTCAGAACATTTTTTGAGAGTTATTAGTCACTGTAGGGAGTTGTTGTTACTGTGAGTGAAAGATATTTTTGAATGTGCACGGCATAAAACTGAAATGTCATTGAAAGGAGCTAGACGCTTGAGGGGAGATGACATCATGAACACTGCATGACTTACCCTGTCTATTTTTGTACAATATATATACACAGACTATGATTATGAATACTGCAAGAACACAACCAATGATAATTCCAGCTATTGCTCCGGCAGACAAGCCTCCACTCTCATCTTCCTTGTCAGGACTTGTTTCTAAAGACAAAACAAACATCTGTAATTTCAATAAGTTTAATCAATACTGATTTTCTATACATGCTCATTACAGCATTTTCACAAACTACAAACAAGCAGACTTAAAGTTTGTATTTTTAATTAGTTAGCGGATTTAATTCCATACATCAATGCAGGAAAATTGTAAAACATAAATGCCCCCTCCCCCCTCACAGGAAATTCTCTGTAGTCCATGAGCCACCAATAGAAGACCCTCCCCCCCCCTAGGGAATTTTGGTCACTATATTTTTCTGAAAGCATATGGTCCCTGGAGTATTTTCCTGAAGTCTGCACTTTGGCCATTGGGGCGTTAAGATTTTTTGGGGTAAAACGTCCAAAAATATAAACGAAAAGTACAAATTTTCGGAATCGGTTAACTACAATCTTATTTATTATGTCATTTTAAAATAAATCTCTGTAACAGGTAGATATTAACCTGTCCTATCTAGACTGAAAAAATCAGAGTGCTGCTATTGTGCAAAATGGCTTTTTTGGGGTAAAACGCTAAAAATTATAAGAGAAAAGTGCGAATTTTTGGAATATGTGGACTGCATTGGCAATTATTTATTTTTTTTATAAAAAATACTCTAATTGAAAGACATTATAGTGCAGTTTCATTCTGCAAAAAATTAAAGCCATGTTATTACGCAAAGTGTGATATTTTTGGGGTAAAACATCAAAAAATATAAACCGAAAAGTGGGAATATTAGGAATCTGTAGATTACAATAAAACCATTCCTATGATAATTTTTTTGTAACTAAATAATATTAATGTGATAAATTTGTAGTAACATGCAGTTTAAGATTTCAAATATATATTGCCAGATGAGATACTTTGGGGGAAAATTACAAAAATAATAAATGGAAAGTGTGATTTTTGGGAATTAGTGTCCTAGTTGTAACTTACGACCATCGGGTACGGACATTCCTAGTCCTAATGGGTATTCAAAATTACATTCTAACCATATATAGGCAGTTCTGGTACTGTTGGGTAAATTATTATTAAACCACTAAGTACATCCATACCTAGTCCTAATTGGTACATACGAATAACCATTACATGCAATATTGGTTCTATTTAGCACTAAACAACCCTATACAGACATCAGTTGTCCTATCGGGTATTAACTACCACCATGCACAGACAGTCCTAGTCTAATTTGATAGCATAGCCAATACCATTCCTAGTTCTATTTGATATTCAAAACCACCATACTTATACAGATATTGCTGGTCAGGCTGGGTACCCATAACCACTGGTAGGTACATTCATTCCTTGTCTCAATGGGTAGTCACGCTTACCATGTTCTAATTGGGTACTCGTAACTGCTTATTGAAGTACATACATGCCCAGTCATAGTGGTGACTTACATATCCATATACAGACATTCCTGGTCCTATTTGGTACTCTAAACCACCATGTACAGGCATTATAGGTGCAATTGGGTACTCGTTTCCACCATGTACATATATTGCTGGTCGTAAAGAATACTCATAACCACTAGGTTCAGACATTCTCGTTGGATACTGCCGATCATCAATTGACAACTCAGGCGCGCCATGTGGCTACATGCTTGGCCTTATTGACCACTCATAACATATGTACTACTCGGAACCTTCATGTACAAAATCAGTTGTCCGATTGGGAACTACCAACTACTAGGTGCGACCATTTGTTGCCCTATTGGGTAATCACTACCCCCGTGTACAGACTGTGATGTTCTTATTGGATACTCATACATACATTCCTAGTCATAGTGGGTACCCCAACTACCATGTACATGCATGCCTGGTCCTATTGAATACACAAAACCACAATGTACAGACATTTGTGACTGGGTTGGGCACTAACAACCATTAGGTGCAGTCATATGTTGTTCTATTTGGTCACTGCTACCACCATCTACAGGCAGTCCAGGCCCTATCAGTGATACATAACCACTAGATGCATACATTCATAGTCCTAGTGGGTACTCAAAACCACTATGTTCATGCATAAGTGGTATAATCGAGTCCTCACAGCCACTATACTCAGCCATTATTGGTCCCTGTGGGTACTGACTACCATGCATATACATACATTCCTGGTCGTATAGGGTGCCAATAACCACGAATAACAGACATTCCTGTTTAGGATAGATACTGAACATCATCATGTTAAGACATTTCTCAATCACTAGTTACATACATTATTGGTCTTATTGAGTACAGACAACTATTGGGATCACCCATTCCTTGTCCTATTGACACCATGTAGAGACATTCCTGGTCTTTAAAATGCAGCAGTGAGCATGCCTAACCCTCAGCTGTGACCATTTTTTTCATCAAATTGGGTAATCACTAACCCCATGTACATGAAGCATGGTCTAATTAGATACTCATATCGACTAGGTACATACATTTCAAGTCCTAGTGGGTACCCACAACTATCATGTCCCATGCATTCCTTGTCCTATTGGATACTCCAAACCACAATGTACAGACGATTGCAGACGGATTATGTACTAACAACCACAAGGAGTGGTCATTTTTTGTCTGATTGGGTCATGATTACCACGATGTACAGACAGTCCTGACTTTATTAGGTACTCATAACCACTGGATACATACATTCCTAGACTAAGTGGGTACCCGTAACCACCATGTACATGCATAAGAAGTGTGATAAAGTACTTGCAGCTACAATACACAACCTTTATAGGTCATACTGGGTACCCACTACCATCATTTATTAGTAGATGTACATACATGCATGGTATTATTTGTTATGCATAGCCACTATTCCGGATCCTGTGATGTACATACATTACTGGTCTTGTTGGGTACAGACAACCATTAGGAGCACCTATTCCTCGTCCTATTGACGACTTAGTGCCTAAGTAGAACATTCCTGGTCTTGTTAGGCAATCATAAACACTGGGTAAATCAGTCCTAGTCCATGTGTATTCACGACCACCTTGCACATAAACTCCTAGTCTTATTAGGTACTCATAACCATTAGGTACCGGTACATCCATCCTAGTCCTAATGGGTACCCACAACCACCGTGTTCATGCATACTAGGTTGTATTTGGTACTCATAACCACTAGGTGCATCAATTAGAGGGTACCCAATACCACTAGGTACAGGTATTTATGGTGCTGTAGGGTACTGACACACACCATGAGCAGACAGTACTACTGGATACACACATACACATCCATGGTCTTATAGGATGTGCACTATCATGGGGTATCTCATTTATTGCACTATGTGTACTGGCAACTACAAGGTCGAGAGATTCCTGGTCCTTTTGGATACTCACAACCACCCAGAACAGCCATTCCTGACACAACCATGATGCACAGCCATTGTGTCACAAGGAATAGCTGTAAAATAACATTTGAAAAAAATGAATGTATATTTACCCCACCCACTATTGTAAAATACATGTAAGTATAATTTAACACAATCCATACAAATGTTACTGATGCCAACTATAACATACATTGCAAACAAAATGAAAAATGGAAATAGATTTCAAAATCATATTGTGAGTACTTGTAAATAAGTAGAACGGCTGTTTTCAATACTTTAGTCATTTTGGCGGCCATATTGATGGCCATTTTCCATAATAGACCCACCTTTTGTGCATTTAAATGTTAAAATACGTTTTGGGAATATGCCTTTATTGGTATTCACAATTGCAATTAAAATACAGTAAGGCACAATGTGTTATAGCATAGTTAAGTGAATACATCGTTACAATTTGTACACCATTTAAAAGCAGGGGAGATAATCTTATTTTTGCTTTTCCTGCTGAACGCCCCAATGTCTGAAGTGCAGACTTTGGGAAAAGTATTGGTAGGTCAAAGCCTTTCATAATTACCAAAAACAAGATCAATGACACTGTATTCTGCCATTAAAGTGTACAGATTCTCAAAATTTGCACTTTTTCGTGTATTTTTTAATGTTTTACCCCAAAAATATCCCATTTGCATAATAACACGGGACTAAAATTTTGCAGACATAAACTATGAGTTAATATCAACCCATGAAAGTGTTTAATTACAAAATAACTTACTAAATGTGATAGTAATTAACCAATTCCAGAAGTTAACACTTTCGTTCATATTTTTAACGTTTTACCCCAAAAAATCTTAACGCCCCAATGTCTGAAGTGCAGACTTTGGGAAAAGTATTGGTAGGTCAAAGCCTTTCATAATTACCAAAAAAAAAGATCAATGACATTGTATTCTGCCATTAAAGTGTACCGATTCTCAAAATTTGCACTTTTTCATGTATTTTTTAATGTTTTACCCCAAAAATATCCCATTTGCATAATAACAAGGGACTAAAATTTTGCAGACTTAAACTATGAGTTAATATCAACCCATGAAAGTGTTTAATTACAAAATAACTTACTAAATGTGATAGTAATTAACCAATTCCAGAAGTTAACACTTTTGTTTATATTTTTAACATTTTACCCCAAAAAATGTTAACGCCCCAACGGTCAAAGTGCAGACTTTGGAAAAATACTCTACTGGTCATACGCTTTCAGAAAAATATAGTGTCCGAAATTCCCTAGGGGGGGGAGGGTTTACCCCACTGGCCCATGGACTATTCATTACCAAAAATAATTTAACCAAATAAAATGCCGATAATATGAATAGCTGGATTTAGTACTTGTTACCACAGACGAGACATTAGGTGACATAAAGTATCAAGCTGTCCATCATGGCCCTTCACTCACCTAAAATTACACTTTTCCAGTATTTCTCTAAACCAGGAGCCCGTTGCCTAACAAAACCTATGCTAGGAAACCATTTGCTATAAAAAAACTTTTATATGCTACCGGCGATCGCTCATGAATAGCAGACCGTTGCACAGCAAAGCGCTACCAAAGCTGACCGTTGTGTAAGAAAGCGCTCGCCTAGCAGAGTGCTGAGAAGCGGTATGCTATCGTCGAACACTGCTCACTGATAGCGTGTCATTGCATAGATGTTGTAAAGCACTACCAAACAAGACTGCATTCAATAAACGCTTATGTCCCCATGGCAGCCTAGTCCATTAAAAAGCAAAGTCAATCAGGGGCCGTACTTCTGTTAAAATGTTGGATAGGGTTACATGGCATTGACAATGTAAGGGGATTATGATGGTAAACAAGTATGTCAAGTTTGAAGACAACTCCTTGATGTAAGACGAAATTTGGGTTTACAAGTTTTAAAATAATTGGACACTTAATAAGTTAAGTCCAAAATTGGGTCAAGGTGAAGGTCAAAATGAGGTTAGGTGATAAAGGCGTGTGGAGAGTGTTTATATAAAACATCCATGCAAGTATGAAAGATTTGTAGCAAGCCATATTAATGCTAGAAGAAACGGTCAATTTGGGTTAACCGGACAGACGTTCTCCCTGACTTGACGTTGTGGGGTTTTCTTTTGTTCTTTCTTTTGTTTGTAAAACCCAATAAGCAACATTTTGCACCCCGTAGGCAACAGAATTAATAGAATCTAAATATAGCCTATTTTCCACACCCCACAACTACAAGTGGGGGCGTACAAATGGACGGACGGACAGGTGAATCACTATATGCCTTCCGATCTATCGATACGGGGGCATAAAAAGTGCCTTTTAAGTTAGGCAACTGACTCCTGATAATTAGTCTGAATCATTTAGAGGAAACTAGCTTAAACCTTTGACACAATATCATCCATGTTCAAATTTTCCATTCTCTATAATAATATAATGCTAATAATAAAGTTAAAATATAATTTGAGGGAGCAAATAATGTTTACCTTCTTTAATATCTTTGGTGAATAATACCAGAGGGCCATCAGTGACATTGAGCTGTACAACAACACTGCTGTTAACTGTCACAGTAATTGTCCGGTAACCTTGTACCAAGACTTTACCATTCATATCTGTTATGACCATGTCCAGAAGTTGGTTACTCTCTAAGTGGACTGTGATATTACACTGATCTCCGCTGGTACAGTCTCTATCAGTAGACACCACTACAATATAAAAACATGAGTAAGTTGAACAGTAACATCACCTCATACATCAACCCATAATTCCACAGTGACTTGTTTCGATGTTTATCATCATGCCTTCATCTTTCAATACATTATTTTTCTTAATATTAATACAGATACATTATGCAAGTCAATCATTACCAGTACTTCTATTAGTGATTGTTAAAGTGGATATATTTCCACAGGTGGAAAAGTGAGTAAATTTTGAACATTTGTAAATACATGTATGTTGAGCCGGATAAACTTTTAAGCCATCCACGGCACTAACCTATTATTCTATTTATCCAGTCGCTTAATCTGCTCAGTAAAGGGATCAAACTCGGGACTCTATTGTAACTCTTTCATGAACAAGTGTGCAACGTCACGTTCATTCCGTAACGTCACGATAAACAACGACATTGGGCAATTTGATAGACGTCGTGTAGACAAAGGGAAGTCATAGAAAATATTCAAACAACTACCAGCTCATTTAGGATAGGAAAATCCCACCCTAGGGGGGTACAGAATTTCAACCGGCAACTCTTATATAAGAAGAAGTCCATCAGATCATGTGGAAACAGTAAGGTGACCGTATATCACTAGTCACATGACCAGGCCCCAATCTCCCAAAGCATCTCAAGTAGAAATCTTAACTCAAATTGAGATTTTGCTCAAGTCAAGAGAATAAATGTAAGATCATTCTTTTTATGCTCAAAGTGTTTACTGTAATAAACTCAGAACAATGTATCTTTTTTGTTGTGCCAACGTTCAGAGTCTTATCTCCCATGGAAATTACCTCAAAGAGACATAACAGTATTTGAGATTTATCTCAGCTCAGATTGAGATGCTTCGGAAGATCGCGGGTCTGGTGACCTAATAAAGCAAATTTCATTAGGCACGATGCTATCTGGTCGATTTTGCCGGAAGTGACTGGATAATATATTACATGACTTATTCAAGTAAGTAACTAAAGCAATGACATACAGGCCCATAGGTCCAGGTGTTTTCTACTTTTGTTATACGAGAGGTGTTCAACTTATATTTGAACAAAACTCAACTTTGGATTTTGCCATACTTACAATAAAATCGACTTATTTCTATTGAGACATGTAAGAAAATATGTTAAGTAGTAAATACACTCATTTTGTTTCATATTAATTTTGCATTATTTTTCTAACCAAAATCAACCGTCTTATGCCCATAAGCATTGTCACAAAGTTTGAAGACAATCGGATGAAAACTCTTTGCGTTAGAGTACAGACAAGGCAAATTTCATACTTTTTTGGTAATTAAAGGCCCATAACCAAATAAGACCTAGGCCGATTTGGCCTACAATAGGACTTGGCCTAGATATTATTCCCATAAGCATTGTCACAAAGTTTGAAGATGATCGGATGAGTAGAGCGTTAGAGTACAGACAAACTGCTGGATGCCGCCGCCCGTCCAACCGCCACAGGTTTTCTCATAATACGTCCCGTTTTTCAAACGGGCGTATAACGAGAGGGCCCAAAGGGCCATAGTTCGCTCACCTGTCCTAGTAGTTCATGTAGCCTCTATTGTACAAGGTTTTCATATTGTCTTATGCTTTATAATTTACATTACATTTATACCTAAGGACATATTTAAGTGATTTGACCTTGTGACCTAGTTTTTGACCCCGTATGACCCAATATCGAACTTGACCTAGATTTTGTTGAGATAATCATTGTGCACAAGTTTCATAAATATTCGGCCAAAATTGTGACCTCTAGTGACTACACAAGGTTTTTCTATGATTTGACCTTGTGACCTAGTTTTTGACCCCAGTTGACCCAATATCGAACTTGACCTAGATCTTGTTGAGATGATTATTGTGAGTAAGTTTCATAAAGATTAGGCAAAAATTGTGACCTCTAGCGACTACACAAGGTTTTTCTATTATTTGACCTTGTAACCTTGCTTTTGACCCCGGATGACCAAATATCCAACTTGACCTAGATTTTGTTGAGATGATCATTGTGTACAAGTTTCATAAAGATTAGGTCAAAATTGTGACCTCTAGTGACAACACAAGGTTTTTCTATGATTTGACCTTGTGACCTAGTTTTTGACCCCAGATGACCCAATATCGAACTTGACCTAGATTTTGTTGATATGATCATTGTGACCTAGTTTCATAAAGATTAAGTTAAAATTGTGACCTCTAGTGACTACACAAGGTTTTTCTATGATTTGACCTTGTGACCTAGTTTTTGACCCCGGATGACCCAATATCAAACTTGACCTAGATTTTGTTGAGATGATCATTGTGACCATGTTTCATAATGATTAAGCTAAAACTGTGACCTCTACTGTCTACACAAGTAATTGTGGACGGACGGATGGACGACGGACGAAGAGTGATCACAAAAGCTCACTCTGTCACTTTGTGACAGGTGAGCTAAAAACTATTGAATAGACATGATTCGATATTGATGTGAAATATATGAAAATACTGGATGTTCAATTCTGTTTAAATGTAAGTTGAACACCTCTCGTACTTTACTTACATAATTATAGGCTATATAGATGTCATGTTAATAAATTATTCACAAACTACAGTGTTTGGACAAACTAACAATGTTTTAAATTTCTTTGTGGCATTCTTTGTATGCCAAAACTTGAACTAGCGGAAAAGTGTAAATTATTGTAATTCTAGAAATTCGCCGAATTTTCATAACAATGTACAACTATAATTTATGCTTTTAAGTTTACCTAAGACTATAAGTGATTTCAGGGAATTTGTTTTCTTCTTTATTAGGGTCCGGAAAACGGACCCTTTCCCAATTGCAAATAGGCTATAATTTTCCCAAATTTGAATGGAAAAATTCCCAATAAAAAATTAAATGATAAAGTTATTAACATTTGACAAGAGGTCAAGCATAAAGTTCAAAGAAACCAGTAAACATTCACATGTCATTTCACATGTAATCTTTTTTTCTGTTTAATTTAGCCTTTCTGCTTCATGGAAATTCCCAATTTCAAGTTGTCACGACATGTAAATTCCCAATCTGAACGGACCCCGACCCATCACTGGATTTACCTGATACATTTCTCCTTACTGATGTTGCTGATCTTCCATTGAATGCAGCTTGCACACTACCATAATGTTTTTCAGCTTCCACTGTTGATATCATACATGTATAATTGATATTAACATGATCTTCACCTAAAACAGAACAAGAACCGATCCCAAATGTGCATTGAATATTTACAAAAATTTGATAATACAATGCACGAATGGACATGTTACATACTTATTAAATCTTTTTTTGTGATCACATTAAGCTCAAACGTTTATAGTAAGAACCATTGTAACAAGAGCACCGCATACGAGTGCTTAAACGCTCGACTTTCTTGTACTTGATACTTGTACCTTGCTCATCTGTGAGTCAAAATTCTAAGAGTAACAAGGGCAGATAACTCATAAATATAAGTAATAGGGTACCAACCTTGTCTGTATGAACTCCCCTTGTGATGGTGAATAACTATGTTGAGTGTCAAGTGGATACCTTTGATAGTCTTTGAGTAATTGACATTTTTGTGTACTGATTCAAAGCCAGAGAAGGGAAAAAAACTCGTATAAAATGCAGGATAGATGTGTATCCTCTTGTCAGTATATGTAGGTCATCTCATTCCACAAGTGTATTGACTTCTAAGTTGAAAGCTTTGATAGTGTTTAAGAAAATTCAGTTTATATGTATAAAATTAGCCACTACAAACTAAGTCCAAACAAGGGCAGATAACTCCATTAATATAGGTCACAGAGTTATCAGCCATGTCAGTATGGACTCCCCTTGTGATGGTAAATAACTATCTTAAGTTTCAAGTTGATACCTTTGATAGTCATTGAGAAAATAACTCTCATAATAAACTTAACCAAAGCACACGCAATCGCCAACACACATGATCAAGTCACGACAATAGCTTGACTTTTTTTCTTCGAAAAGTCGAGCTAAAAAATTGCAGGGTTTTCCCTTGGAATTTTCATATTGGGGTCCCAGGACCCTTACGGCTTGCATTTCTGGGGTCCCAGTCAAATTTTGAGGGTCCCTCATAAATAGATAATTATGCATTTTGACTGTTGATATTTTGAAAACCTAAAAACTGATAAAACCACAGCTCAAGGGTTCGAGTCAAGTTTACTGCATCAAACTAGATCAATTTAATAAATAAAATAGCAAAATCTCATGTACCATTGTTTTCATCATTTGCATGATGTACCAATTACACTAGTGAGTTACCTACAACAATGTGCCTACCCTGACAATGTCATTTTGTTCCCGACTTTTTTCATGAACGGTACAAATTTTTCAGAGTACGAATTGTGTTGGGTACGAAACCTTCACATCGACAGCGATATTGCTATAAGTCGTCTGCTGTTTTAGACCGCGCCGTCATTTCGGACATCTGGGTAACAATAAAGTCTGTTTACTTCGGAACGACTCCTATCGCGGAATATTGCAGTGGAGAATAATTAATTCATATTTTATACAATAATGTGTAAATTGCAAATCGCAGCGAACCAATTACGGAGGCCGTTGGTAATTGCGGGTCCCGAGGACGCACACACAGTTGCAAATGCGGGTCCAACGCCAAAATATTGCATCAGAGACGCAAGAAACCTGCATCGGGGAAATCCCTGAAATTGCTACTGAAAAAGTCTCTCTCTATGCAGCATTGTTACATGACAAAACTATCAGAATACTGTATTTGTTAAACATTACCTGTTTTCAAAGGCCAAGTAATTCCATTACCAACTGTTGCATTATTTTTCAACCATTCAAACACAAGTTTGTTATTAGGTCTACCCGGATCCAGACAATTTATCTTCCCTGCATCTTCCTTGTCAACAACAGTTGTAGAAGGAGGGTCTGAAAAATAACGTATCACACTAAAGATATTTGTTTTGTTTCTTGAATATGGACTCTTTCTAGTTTGTTTTTATCATGTATTCCTGTAAATTACTGTATATTTCATGTTGATGTGAACCTTGAAAATTGGTCTAGAACCAAATTTGTCATCCACTATAAATATTCACAGGACTTAATTTTCATATGATTATCCTGGCGAAGACCATTATATAAAATTAGATTCGAACATGAAGTATCATTGAATGTGATGAATACCTCCAGATACTGCTTGACACAGTTTCACAAGCATCCAGTGTTTTATTTGGCAAAAATATATGGAGATATTAGGCCCCTTTCCCCTCTCTGCAGAGTATATATTTTTCCCCAAAGATCTCTTAATTTTCCCCTTGGAGTCATGCTAAAAAAATGTCAACATAAATAAGTAAATTGTGTTGATAAATGAATACAGAATGGAATAAAAATGGTTTGTTTTGACCTCCCATTCTTAAAATACCACCAATAAACAATCATACTAGACATTTTAGGTGAATTTAACAATGAGTGAAAATTCCTCTTTCAGCTTTTCCGCGAGTTAATTTTCCCCTCCCAAGAGCCCGGACCCCATTCTTCCAAAGTCAAAAGAAAAACTGGCATCATTCTGATGCGTTAAACTTAGCCTAGGCTTGGTACGATCAATCCTTCAAAGTTTTGTTCAAAGGCATCCATAAACAAACCCAATTCCACCATTGTGTGTCAACGATATGTACAACTAGAGTTGGTGTTGATTTGTCATGCAAACTTTTGTTGAAATCATGAGTAGTACTTACAACCTTCTTGTTCTAAGCCAGCAATATGTTGGATCTGTTTCTAGCTTTTTTGTCTGAATGCATGTCAGACAAAGTTTTAAACTTTTGATACTCTCTGGAAGACTGATCAAGCATACAGGAATATAAAGTAATGAAGGTTACAGATCAATGTAACATAGGTAAATTACCTTGTACAACAACCAGGTCTGTAGAAACAAAAACTATGAGCAACAGCAGCGATCTGTCTTCATCATAAACTCTGACAGTAGCATTAACAACACCACTTTCATCTATATTCTTATAAGTGTAGTCAAACTTGGCCAAGTCCTTCACAACACTATGATGGTGAAGTTGAGAAGGTTCATGGTATAATTCAATTATACATTCAATCTCAAAACCTGTGTAGTCCTCCAGGAAGGTATCCCAAGTTAACACAGTTACATCCAAATTCTGGCCGGTAAAGCGCACCGGAGACACAGGACGGATCTGAAGCTGATGTCCTGAAATAAAGATCAAGACCACCATATTATAATGTTATAATGTATTCTAACACAACCGGCAGTTTCACCTATATACATATAGAGGAAACCAAAGTGTGTGCATAAATTCCCATAAAGTACGGCAAATTTATCACTTAATAGCGGACTATCAGCAGGCCGTAAGGCCTGCGGATATCGATCCGCTTTATGGTAACACCAGTCCTGTCACGTGATTTGGTCAGAGTTCGAATTCACTAATAGGTTTGGAAATTTGTGTTACAATTACGCACTGTAGTTATACAATGAACTTAAAATCGATAGCTGCAGGTTCGTATCGTCCTTCGTAACTTTGTACCCAATATTTCCTATCAAATCGCTATCGAGCGCTTTCTTGCACTCGCCTAGCAAAGTGTTAAGAAACGGTATTCTATCAGCGAGCACTGCTCGCTCGTAGTGTGTCGTTGCATAGACGTAGGAAAACGCTCGGTAGCGCCTTTAGGTTGGTTAGGTGACGGGCTCCAGGTTCGTAACCGAACAATTTATTGTAAAGTTATGCATCATCAAAAAAATCCAGTGCTAGATGAGCATGTTACAAATAATGTAGGACAACTGACATAGTCCGCTAAAATAGGCTGAGCCTTAGTTCATATTAGTGTTCTGATTAAGAAAATGGTGCAGCAGTTACTATGTCTTGATGTATAGTCAAATGCAGAATTAGGCAGGCATTATTGTTAGAATCGAAATAATATTTATCATTAATAAAGCAGTCACTAATGTTCCGATGCATACATTTCTCATGCTATACTACGCATCCAAACTTGTGACTGTGCTTCACTCATATATATATACTATAAAACACAGATCTATTCGTATTCATTATAACTTAAATAATATTGAACAAATCTAACATTAAACAACACAACAAGAGGGCCCAAAGGGCCATAGGTCGCTCACCAGTCCTAGTAGTTCATGCAGACCCCCTAATGGTAGTCTCTATTGCATGTAGAAGGTTTTCATATTGTCTTACAAAGCGACCTTGTAATTTATTTCACATAGAACCAATGGCATATTGAAGTTTAAGCCAAGTTTTGTCTATGATTTGACCTATTTGACCTAGTTTTTGACCCTAGATAACCCAATATTGAACTTCATCTATATTTTGTTGAGATGACAATTGTGACCAATTTACTTTCATTAAGATAAGGCCAACAATGAGACCTCTAGGGACTGCACAACGTTTTTCTAAGATTTAAAATTGTGACCTAGTTTTTTACCCCAGTTGACCCTATATTGAACTATACCTAGATTTTGTTGAGATGATCATTGTGACTAAGTTTCATAAATATGTGACCAGAGGTTGGGCGGTGGCGTCGACTGTAGCGTTTTTGTGGGGAATATTAGCTATGTGGTAGAAGTCGATCGCCACAACTCCGGTAATGTACCCGAACCTCCGGTTGCACAGTGTTCTCCAAAGTTGATGTTGATGAGTATGTTAATGTTCGCTATGTACATCCGTACTAATGTGATGTACATGTACTATGTTGTTGTCCAATATGGTTCAATGACTGTTTGTCATTCACTAAATCTGCCACACTTTGTCCCTTTTTTCCACAGATATCTGTGGAAAAGTGTGGAAATCAGTGGCATTAACTGGCAAAGAGTGGAATGCCACACATTTAATTCAATAATGCCACAGGAGTGGCAAATCTGCCAGCAATTGCCATAGAATTTAAGTGGAAAACTTGTGGCAATCTGTGGAAATTGGTACTTGTATATATGTAACTGTGGCAAATGTCGGGCAAAGTGTGGAAATAATGGACTTAGTTCTTTTTCATGGGTGTATAAACTGTGGCAAAAATACTTAGAAATTTTCTGATGTGGAAAAGTGTGGCAAAATGGAACATAGTCATTTTTCGTTATTTTTGGGTAAGTTGATAGGTAAATTTCTCAAAGATGTACGATTTCAGAAAGTATTCATGAATTGTCTACACTCAAAATACAGGTGTAAAACTTGTACTTAGGAAATTTTAACACTAACAGTTTGGTTGAAAATATACATAGAGGATATTTGAAGAGTGTTGTGTTTATTATTGAATTAAAAAAATCAATCATTCAATCAATCAACCAATCAATCAATCAATTTGATGGTAAAATACCCGTGCAGAAAAAAATTCCTGTTGTCAGGAAATCCCAGGAATTCTCAGGAATTCCCAGGATTTTTTTTCTACTTCTTAACAAAAGTCCTGTTTCCAGGACATTCCAGGACTTTAATCACAAGCTGAACAGGACAGAACAGGAATTGTCAGGACTTCTATCTCAGAACAAGAAAAGACAGGAATTACCAGGACTTTTATTTTTATAAATGTCCTGAGGACAGGAATAAATAGGACTTTTGATATAGAAAAGTCCTGTTTCCAAGACAAGAAAGGGACTTTGCTTGAAAGCCTTTTGTGAAATCAAAAATAAGAAGTCCTGTTAATTCCTGTTCCCAGGACATAATAAAGGAAATGCTGGTCAAGTACAATAATGAGGAGAGAAAGGTCGTAAATTAGATCTGACTGATAAGCCTCATTTCTGCAGTATTGAAACATGTGTTCAGGGGCATCAATAGGCAGAATAATACATTTGCTGGTATGTGTACAATTACCAACAGACCATTTCACCCCCAAGTGTGCCCCACAGCCGAAACTGAATTTGATAAGCTATTGGCTTCAGACAGTCCATTTCTAAAGAAATATAGAATGAAAGGGTCAGATACCAACATAAATATCGAGTGTTCGTTTACAGACTAAGTTAATTGTGGTTAGTGTTTTATTCTGTGGGCATATAGACCTAACTCCTAGATCACTGGAAAACTAGTTGTCTCAGAAAGGTGCATGATGTCAGTTAATAATAGACTGACACAAACAATTTGGAAAATATTGGTTTATTCAAATATGTGAAATGCCAGGAGGAAAGAAATTTAACGGTGTAAGGGATGGTGCAGCCCAACGTCAGGTAAGATGTGCTTATATTTAATAATGATTTAAGATATTTATACAAATTACTATAATTGTATACGTTGCCTAACATGATGCATACATTAACATATTCTTTTAATTCAGGCCATAAAAGTTGGTTAAAAACCATGGCTTAGATTTAGAAAATCAAAACCACATGTAGCTTTATACGGTGCAGTTATTATCAAGTGCTTTATTAGCATAAACAGTATGCTGGATTCTTTATCACAGCGTTGATTTTGATGCAAAAAATATGTCATTTGCCTCATTGCATTGCACCTTCAGAATGAAACAATTCTATGTTAAAATTATTTAGGTTCTACCTCAATTTGAATTAGTATATTTAATTATTATTATACATGTATATCATCTATTACACATATTAATTGAAGGTTGGTTAAATAATGTAAAATTCAGAAGTTTTTGTATCTTATAATATTGATAAAAAGGAAGAATATACTATTATTATTATGTGCCATCTTTTTAATGTGAAAGCTTATTCTCCAGTATAAATTTCAGGTTAAAACTCTGATGGCTGAACACAATAAGTGTGGTATGAGTCACGCCAGCTAATAGGAATTCAATTTGGCTGCAAGGAATAACCAAAGCAAAGTTTACTGTAGAAAGTGCTGAGATTTTTGTGTTCCTTAAAAGGTAGAATATACAGAGTTATTTTTTAGGTATCATCTATTGTTCCTATAGATTAGAGAGGTCATTTTTGCTACTGATATGTGGAAATAACCATAAAACAGATGAATTAAGATTAAGTTTTTCCTGAGATTAATTGTCATCAAGAAGTAAAGCTTTTATTAAGAGTATTAATTAATAACAATTAAGTCTAGCACTCAACAGAGTGCACTGGTCCATGGCTGACTTGTACTTATTTCAATAGATTATTATAAACAAAGATTTGAAATATTTTCCAAGACTTAAATGTACTCTTCCGTTTATACAGAAATGCATTTTGCTGTATACAGTAAAACTCAGATATTACAAATGCTTTATTTCAGGAATATTGGTAGATGAATTCAATGCCCCATTGACGGATAAAGATGAGGGATCGATTAAAATTGTTCAAGAAAGCAAGAAGTTGTTGAGGCTCAATAATCCAAAATTGAAATATACATTTGTACGCTGCTTTTGTTGTTACCAAATTTTAATAAACATTTATTTTCACATTCAAGGGTCATTTGTTTTTTTACATAAAAAAGAGGGTCAGATTTACATTCCTCTGATTTGTCCTGTAATTTCCTGGGAACAGGAATTAACAGGACTAATTCCTGTTCTCAAGACAATCCTGGGAATTCCTGGGACCAGGACAAAATCTTGCAATTTGTCTTGGAAACAGGAATTTCCAGGACAAATTCCTGGGAACTGGAATTTCCAGGACAAATTCTTGTTTTTGTTCCTGTTCACAAGAAAATCCTGGGATTGTCCAGTCCCATTTAACGGCGTGAAAAGTCTCAGGATTTTCTCAGGAATTCCTGGGAATTTTCCAGGACAAATTCCTGAGACTTCCCAGGAATTCCTGGGATAATCTCAGGAATTCCTGTTCAGTTTCTGCACGGGTATAATTCTATTATGAGATGTTTTTAAATACTCACTGATTGATCAGACATGTATCTGAATAAACTACTGACAAAATGTTCTTTATAGTTTATTATTTTAAAAAAGTTAGAAATCAAAATTGACATTTTAGCTTTTGTTTATTTGTAATATTACCATGCTTTTATCAGTGATCAATTATCTAATATTCTAGCTATAAATTGGTTATATATGACCTTTTCATGTAAACTCTGTGTACACGTTCTTATACACATACACAGAGAGACTTTGCTGATAAGCCTATTAACATTCTATACCAGATGGCATGGATTATAACAGATGGTCATTGATTGGCTAGTTTGAACAAGTATCCGGGTCAACAGTTAGTTTGAATGAGAACTCCATTGTTGTGTTGTTTATTTACATGCTTGGCACATTATTTCCTGGTATTTTGGTGTTTGTTAAATGTGCAGGTGTGATGTTTCATGAAGGAAGATTGAGTTTAATAACTTAGGTTTGTAATTCACTGTTGGTTAGTGGTTACTAGCATAAACAATTGTGATTGTGAAAAATGGATTGTTTGTGTTGGAGTTTTCATTAAGAGCAGCCAGCTTTCAACAGAAAGGAACAGTAAAATGTAAGTTAGCTATACATAAATTATTTTCATTGAATAACAAAAGTAATTTTTTTAAGCTTAAACTTACTAAAAGTCAACTTGAAGTATACTTGCTGTGAGTAATTTATGCAATAAGTGGAGGCAAAAACAAATCTAAACCAATGAGAACATTAAAAACTTAGGTTCAGTTTTGTACTATAATTTATTTATCAATATTGTGTTCTGTTTTACAGAGTATTGGTCAAAATAACTTGAATTCTGGAAGTAATGAAGACATTAAATGGTTTCACACAGTGAACGGTTTCAATGTCTGACTACAATTACAATTTCAGGTAAGTAAAATTAATAAAATATAATGATGCTTATAATGGTTAATTTGTGTTGCAAGTTTAAAAGTTCTTGCTACTTACAAACCTAGTGTCAGGTTTTGTAGAATTCAAGTGCAACGGAAAATTAAGAACAATGAAAATTGAAATTTGACATTATCTTGGCAATGTAAAGTGACGTTTGACAATATAATATGCGGGGTAACATTTAAACTGCAAAATGTTACAATTCGCATCATTGTAGCACCTGTAATAAGCGCAGTGTTGTGTTGCATTAGCGTTTTGCATTGTTATTTCAAATTGTTATGTCATGTTATCACAGGTTAACACAGGTCATGTGACATTATTATTCCAAAATACAGATTAAAAAGACATTGACACACCTGCAGCCGATAACAAAATGTTGTTCGTAGTATCACTTGTTCCATTGCGTCAAATAAGTTCGCATTATTGTGGTGCCGCCATTTTGTTATAATTTCGTATCACATTGTTGTAATGTCACTTTCAACTCTTGAATAGGTCCCTGACTTTTGAGTGATAGTGGCAACATAGTTGAGTGGAATGCAAAGGGGCTTCAGATGACATTACACAGCCTTAAATTAACACTGATGAATTTTCATATAATATTATGTATTAATAGTTAATACATATACTAGTAATACACTGTTCAAGTACTAACTTTATTTTGAACTTAACATGAAATTGATAAGTTAAATGTTTATGATGTTGATTTTTATTTTCAGATAATGTTTTCTGATGTTGGAATAATGGTCTCATGTAGGAGTGAAATTTGTGACATATTCCGATATGAAATCACTGAATAAATTGGTTATTCTAAGGGAAAAATTCAGAAAACCACAAGAAAGAACATGTACTTGTCGATTTTGAAGTGTATTATACATACGTTAAATATATATTCTCATTAAAAATGGTATGCTGAAAAAATTGTTGATTTTGATACTATCAAAGTCTGGAATTTTGTGGAAAAAATGACACAATGTGTGGCAAATGAAGTGGAAAAGTGTGGCATTTAATGGAAAATGAATTTGCCAGTAAAAGTGTGGCAATGTGTGGAAAGTTGTCTAAATACTCCACACTTTGCCACAGTTTGTGGCAAATGAATGGAAAAGTGTGGCGTTCTGTGGAAAATAAATTTGCCAGTAAAAGTGTGGCAATGTGTGGAAAATTGTCTAAATACTCCACACTTTACCACAGTTTTGTGGCAAATGAGTGGAAAAGCGTGGCATTCTATGGAAAATGAATTTGCCAGTAAAAGTGTGGCAATGTGTGGAAAATTGTCTAAATACTCCACACTTTGCCACAGTTTGAGGACAATGAGTGGAAAAGTGTGGCGTTCGTTGGAAAACATGCTCTGGTCATGTTCTGTTTGAACTTTTTTTTTGCCATACTCGGTTGTGGCATTTTGTGGAAAACTGTGGAAAACTGTCTAAATACTCCACAAACTGGCAAAGTGTGGAAAACTGTGGCAGATTTAGGGACGGGTATATCTCCGGAGTGCATCAATGTGCATCAATTAGTAAAACTTTATTCAATTGTCCAATGTAGCAATATATGATTGCGTATGATGATAAACTCTAATGTTGATCATTTTACCAACAATAATGTAAATACGTTAACGACAAGTCTATTTCCAGTTTCTTTCATTTATTTTCACCAGTTCCATATATCATACTATTTAATTCAATTCAATGTGTAACTTATAACTTTTTATAACTAGTAAATAACTTTTAGTAACCAGATTTAACCTTTAGTAACTTTTATAACCAGATGACTTTTAGGCTAACACCAAATATTTAAAACGATGTGTCTGGTTCAAATTCAAGGTTAAGACTAATGAAATTTAGTTTGTATCAAACATTCAACAATTTGGATTAACCATAGCAACACTAATAATTTGACCAATACAATAATAGTAAAATAACATGCATACTCTTGAAAGAGACCAAAATATAAGTTAAACCTTTCACTTAAGTAAATTCTATTGTGACAAACAATGTTTTGAAAATGGTAGTATAAATCCTACTAAGTATATAAAATCTGAATGGTGTGATTAACAATATGTAAACAATTCCAGTGACATGTCTTGACTGATATAACTTTTAATTACCAACAGTCTATATGCAATTATTAAATGAACAGTATTTAATGATAAGTTTTGATTTAATATGAATATGATTGAATAAACAAATGACTGTGTTTTATACTTAGTTACAAATACTAGGTCATTATAATTGTGACCTCTAGTCAATATGTAAGGTTTTACTATGATTTGACCTTGTGACCTCTTTCTGACCCTGGATGACCCAATATCGAATTTGACCTAGATTTTGTTTACATGATCATTGTGACAAAGTTTCATTAAGATTGGGTTTAAATTGTGACCTCTAGCAACTACACAAGGTTTTTCTATGATTTGACTTTGTGACCTTAGGTGTTTAACTCCGGAAGACCAAATATCATACTTGACCTAGATTTTATTGAGATGATCATTGTGACCTAGTTTCATAAAGATTAAGTAAAAAATGTGACCTCTACAGACAACCCAGGTTTTTTCTATGATTTGACCTTGTGACCTAGTTTTTGACCCCCAGATTACCCAATATCGAACTTGGCCTAGATTTTGTTGAGATGATCATTGTAACCAAGTTTCATAAAGATTAGGCCAAAATAGTGACCTCTACTGACTACACAATGTTTTTCTATGATTTGACCTTTTGACCTAGTTTTGACCCCAGATGACCCCATATCGAACTTGACCTAGATTTTGTTGAGATGATCATTGCAACCAAGTTTCATAATGATTAGGCTAAAACTGTGACCTCTAGTGTCTACACAAGTAAATTGTGGACGGACGATGGACGGACGACTGACGAAGAGTGATCACAAAAGCTCACTCTGTCACTTTGTGACAGGTGAGCTAAAAATACCTATAGCCCTTTCCCGAAACTAGGTTACCTCCCTTGGTAAATCCTCGATAACGTCCCCTGTTTTCAATAATTCCACTTCCGGGGTGTTCTGATAAGATCGGTATATAGTAACATAGAACAAATTGCAGTTATTTTAAGTATTTAGCTTACAAAAGTGTTCTTTTTTGTTATGTTTTTGGTATTATATGTTAGATAAATTAATTTTGTATCCCATACTGCTGTATTACATTAGAATATTGCGAAATTAATTAAATCTATACGGGTAACAAAGTATAGAAACTACGGTGGTAAACAAAAAAATATTTGAAATTAAAGAAAACATACGAAGGATATTGTTTGTTCGCTTATCACGATACTTATCATCGAAAGTATCTGGTAAAATTAAGCAAACTGTTTTATGTTTTGTGTTGTCCATAGTTTTTTTTAATTATTAAAAGTGAAGTAATTGAATTATTCAACGTCAATCTCTCCAGCGTTCTTCTACTTTGATATATGTTAAGTTTTATATTATGATATTTGTGAAATTGTACAATATACATAGTCAATGTGGTTGTAAGATGTTGGCATATTCGTATAAGATACCCGAGAATTTGTAAAAACAATAGTGTGATATATATATATAGGGTCTTGGCATATAGTACCCCCAATCCCGCGAATGAGTCACACAATGCACGTATTAATGTATGCGCGGCTCAAGAGGGTTGTTCGGACCCACTTGAATTTGGTTGTCCTGATAATATAAATACATAAGTTGTGCAGGGCTTGGAATTTGATCAGGATATCCCACTGAGATCACAAAACTGGTTTGATCCGTCTGAGCAAATGGTGGCCCGACTCGCTCTTTCTTGAGAATAAAGTATTAGGATGCCCCCCTCCCTTCCCCTGACAAAAAGTGCTGCGACTGCGCATGTTAAAAGTTAATTTCACTGAACGAAAAAATCAACTGTCAATACTTCAAAACAAACGGGAAGCACAAGAAATGAATTTAAACGAACGCAACGTACCAGAAACTATACATGTATACAAGTGTCTGCACGGACGTATATATTAATCCAAAGAATACTTGGATTTTATAAGATCTTTGCTCCCTTCGTTTTAATTACAGTCATCTGGATAAGAGCGGTTTTATTACCCTAATATTAATCTCCCGCTGACATTATACAGATCTTACATCAGAAGGAATGCATCTATATGTCCAATTAAATAGCCACCGCGGTGACATATGTTGCCTTATACAATGTGCCAGACACGTAGTTGACCAATTACATGGCAGGGGGTCTTTTCCACTGATTACTAATAAAGATTAAGGGTTTTATGACACTTTATTGGTTTCGAAAATATGTTTTAATATGGGTATTTATAGGGGCACTTTAAACGAATACCGGACTGTCATTATTAATTTTCTCTATATACATGAATTTAATTTAATATTTTTAGAACGCAAACACCAGTGCGTTCATTTTTGCTACAAATTTCCCTCATTAT
This sequence comes from Spisula solida, assembly GCA_947247005.1. NCBI lineage: Eukaryota > Metazoa > Mollusca > Bivalvia > Venerida > Mactridae > Spisula > Spisula solida. Next base: position 33,205,400 of record OX365947.1, on the reverse strand, counting down.
AGCCTTTTAATTAAGATACTTATTGTTTAAATCTAACATAATTAGTGTAATATTAATTTTTGCATTTTATACCACGAACACTATTGTGAATAAGCATGCTATGATATGTCTGCGTGGTGGTGGATTAATTTAGCCCTTGTAAGTGCAAGTTTATTTCTACGTGTGTTATGGATTTTTGTCAAAATAATTTAATTGGTGAGTATCTTCATAAAAATATTGTAGATTAATTCGTATTTTATAAGGTTACCGAAAATAATTTTTGAACGAATATAATTATTATTGAATAGTCTTCTCAACTTATAAATACTGAAAGCGCTCGTGAATAAGACATTTTACTGAGAAATATATTTAAATATTAATGAAATTTCATTATCCCAATAAGGCCATGTAATCACTTCCCTACATGTTCGTTCAACTTACGACAAAAGAAAAGAAAAACCATCGTCAACAAAGTACTTTTATCTCAAGTAAACGGAGCGCTAATGCTAGGAGTAATGGCTGAATAACGATTGAATCGATATACGGACACCCCGGAAGTTGAGATATTAATCTGGCGCATGCGCATAGGCGTCAAGGGAAGACAATTTCAAAGGGAGGTTACCTAGTATCGGGAAAGGCCTATTGTGTTGTCATGTGTTCCACTACACTCCTCCTTTAATGTACATACAGAATATAGGTGGATTGCTTTGCGTATTATACGTATTATAAGTGCATTTGGTCTGGTGGGCCTTTAACTCTAAATGATGATTATTTGCTTTTGAGTAATATAATTGACAAAATAAAATTGCTAGATGGAAAGTTCTTGAATATATTGATCACCCCTAAAATGTGTATCCCCAACATATTAATTAATGGTAAGAGAATCCAGTTAATATGTTTGAGCCATACTGGCTGAAGATTTGTAGCATAATGGGCTAAGATTCAAAGACACCTTTTCAGTTCTACAGTTTATTCAGTTGCAGTGTACATACAAGTCATACTTCGAGCGACACCCAGAGCTCCAATTTCAACTCATCTTATCACAAATTGACTTGGCTTATATAGTGTATAGCCAGACATGTTTTACATAACATCTATAATTAGGTAAACTAATAATCGGCTTGTTCCGTGTACAATGACCCCCTCTTGTCAAAATATCAACCTTAAATTTAGCACCTGTCAACCCGGAGTTAACTCATATGAACTACAACATTGGTACAATGTTACACCTTATCATCTTACCAAAAAAATAATTAAAAAAAAACTACTATACTTGCATTTACTTAATACTCAATTTAATTTCCCCAAAATATATACTTATAATTAATTACTCCAGAACTCCGATTATTGTTTACACCTTATAACTGAGATGACAATTGACACAGAGTATCTCTCCATATAATTATCACCTCTGAGAACCTTGATCACATATAAATATCTGGATGATCAAGGTAAACAATACATTTTGATATAACAATTCAGATTCAAATGTATATATTTTTCCAACGCTTAATCATAATTTCGCTTGATATTGTCTGTAGTATCGTATTCCTGAATAACATAATCACACAACATATACACATGACATTAACACAATTAAACACTTGAATTTTCATAAATTTCGGCTTTTACTCATACAAATTTTAAACGGAACGTCTCTGAACACTGGAAGATATTCACTGCAGTTCGTTGTTTATTTCCAGCTTCAGTTACAATGTGAGTCCGTGTTTACTAACCGCAGTGTCTTAATTTCCTGGAATGTATAGTATTGACATGATTAATATCTTTATATAGTTTGATAACAACCCCGTAAGAAATTATATATACTATGTATGTATTTGTATTTGCAAGTTACAAATTACTTCATAGATACATCATGCTTCATTTATATTGACATATTCTGCTTATTTAATTGATAAGTTTCTAATATCATCTTACTATATTAAACTTCTGACACGCATACCATCTCTATTCATATTATAAAACTTCCATGAACTTAATATTAACTCAACTTCATAATACATAAACAACTGCAACATAAACTTATACAACTAATTCAACATTGCCCAACACCCAATAATTAAATTTGTTATTTTTAACCCAACACCTAGTTACAACAACACTAAAAAACATCTTTTTACATATCATAACACAGTTACATCTTCACTAATATTGATAATGGAAGTAATTTCTATTTTTGTAGTACATATACTAGCATTTTATGGCAAAGTCCTCAAATCAAAATTTAAATCTTACGACAAAAAATCATAACGTACCCATTTGACATATAATTAACATTAGGTACACTTACTAATAATACAACAAAATTTAACATTACTGATTTTATTTTGAATGAACATCCTTAAAAGTACTGTATGAAGCTATTATTATTTGTTATTTTTACCACAACCAATAACACAACCAACCCAAAACATGCAAAGATACTTAATATATGGCATCGGCAATGACTTCTTCGGATTCCAGTTGAACTTTGGCTGTTGACACATCATTTCCACTTCTCTACGTTGAAACTTGTTGAATAGCCATCCAGCGTCGACGTGCAATAGTTGCCATGGTTGAAACTATTACTATAATATCCATGTTAATTTCATGGATCATCAAATTATTCCCACTTGACCGATGAAGTAATCCCCTTATACTCGTTGACATAGTTCATATACTATTATTCGATATTCTGATAATTCCTGGATCTTTCTGGATCTATCTGGATCTGTCGGTAATACACCGAGCCATCCGTGAAGTTTTAGACTTCTACCCGGAATGATGCCCTGTGCAATCGGCCTTGAAGTATTGTTTCCTCTTGAAGCACACATCTTCTGGTAGGCATATACTTGAATACTGGACTTGGGATTGTTGATAGTCTCGCATCGTTTGGAGTATTACACCATATATGACATGGTTTTGTAATTGTATTGCTCCTGCAGACAATTCTCAAAAGGTAATTTTGATTTCATCTCCCATCCGTCTTATTCCCCGAACCTATGTGTTTTCACCGTTGGTCTGGACAGGTATATAGTGGTATGAATGGTAGTTTCCTATTGCTTGATCAAGTGTTTTTGATTTAATACACATTTTTTTTAACAAAATAAAATTGCTAAGGTACCCAGTGCGGCAATGGTGATCATTATAACTACTCATAATGGAAATTCATGTTGAAGACTTATCATGGACTTCTATCAAAGTAACTATTTTGATTTATTCATTAGTTTATTCATTGGAAAGTTTCAATTCCTTCTTATGCTTTGATACGCTTACAATTAATTAATTAACTTACTACTATTGTGCTTGAACTTGAGTTCTCAAACTAATATCCTAACGTTATATAATCATTGAATGCCCTACAGTTAATGTCTAACTTAATGAATTGCATTATTCATTATTTTGTGTACATGGCGTAATATAAGTGAAGTGTAACTTTAATTTTAAATCTAATAATATCGGTTGATAACCATTACAACATAATCGACTCTCCGTTTCTATAACAATATTGATACAATCGGATAATACAGTCGTTTTATTGAATAACAAATATTCCTATGTTGCTGATTGCCTAACATGCTAATGACTTTTTACCGATTTCATCATATTCAAATATTGTATTCATAACATATGTATATAGTCAAATGTTTCTACGAATAATTTCGTTTTTATATACTTTTCATAAAAATATTTTAAACAATATTTACAACATAAACCGATTATCCTTACAATGATATTATTGCTATCTCTTCTGATATTATACTAGTCGTTTTATGAATAAAATCATAATTACATATGTGCCTTCTGATTTCCTAAAAAATACCGGCTATCGACTTATCGTAACAATATCGTTAAAAATAACAATAGAACAAAGACTCCAAAGTAACCGATCTTCCTCAACTAACCGATCTTCCTCAACTTCTGATATTATAGACAGTTGTTTCAAAATACATTCATATGCCTTCTGATTTCTAATAAATACTGGCCTTCGACTTCTTATATAATATGTCTCTACTACTAATTATGTTCTCATAACATTTATCTCAACACAACAATAACACATCCCGACCCTCGTATCTAAACTCCAAAATTATAATAGTCGTTATAATGAATAAATCATATTCATATGCAACTTATTTGCTCTCGACTTCTATATAATACTTAATATCTCGACAATATACTCAAAAATTCTTACAAATAATTATGTTCGCATAATATCTTATTTGTAGACATATAACGGTCAACAATAATACACACCCGACTCTCCTTAACGCATAATCATCTAAACATTATTGAATATTACAACATTTAATACTCACTATATACAAGTCTATACAGTTGATACATTTAAATTGTTATATAATATCACTGCATTAATATTTACAATTTACAAAATGATGTCTATGCACGTAAAGGTGTTGACAACATGACATGATAAACTTTTAATTAGTAACCTGTACTATCAATTTCAGTTACGTGTTTGACTTATGAACATCACTCTCTTATGATTTTTGACGTTTTGACATTTTTCATTTTTATTTTTACATGTTATTTTATAATTTATATTTATTAATTAGCCTAAAATAGTCCCCTTAAGTAACTAAGTATAACATTTTCTTTCCATTTAATCCATGATTTATATTGATTTGAATTTCCATCATATTCTAAGATCACCCTTGCGACACCCTGGGTACTTACAGCTTTTAAACCATTTGCCATAATTTAAATTTTATTATCTTCTCGACACAAGCAAAATAGAACTTTACAAACATTCACTCACCTCATTCGTTACTGTTATAGTGGTTCGTACTGTTCGTCCTGGCCACGGTCACCAAAATTTTAGTCTTGTAGCATAATGGGCTAAGACTCAGAGACACCTTTTCAGTTCTACAGTTTATTCAGTTGCAGTGTACATACAAGTCATACTTCGAGCGACACCCAGAGCTCCAATTTCAACTCATCTTAACACAAATTGACTTGGCTTATATAGTGTATAGCCAGACATGTTTTACATAACATCTATAATTAGGTAAACTAATAATCGGCTTGCTCCGTGTAAAATGACCCCCTCTTGTCAAAATATCAACCTTAAATTTAGCACCTGTCAACCCGGAGTTAACTCATATGAACTACAACATTGGTACAATGTTACAGATTAATCAGTTCCAGCAATGTTAATTAAATGAACATGTTGACACAATTAGCCCTAATTAAAAGTGTTATAAACAATGATAAACAATGGGTGGAAACTAGGGTTTATATCTTTTCCAGTGGATCAAGTTTTGTAACATAAGTGTGATATAACAGTGACATACCATAAAGGTTTGATCCTCAATCTCATCTTTGACAGCCAGTACAAGTATATAGTCACAATATACCACTTTCAATTAATTAAATTTATGTGTTTTCACAGTGAAAGTTTAATTTCATACAAATTTAGTAAATTTGTTTTATTTGACGTATGAAAAATAAAATAAAACCACCAAACATAATTGAAACTTTTTAAAGTAATTTAATAATTTACAACGTTTCGCCCAAAAGGCTTCTGCTGAACAACAATGATGACGTAACGTCACCATGCAAAATAAAACGCGATAGCGCCAAAAGTAATTTGTATGAAAATTGCATGCCACTATAAAAAAACCTGTTTTGTAACAAATAAATTTTGAATGGCCAATGGGGTCCGATACAACCAATCAGAATAAAGTGTACCTACATGTTAATATGGTATGTCACTTTTACAACATAAAATTAAGTTGAAACAAGTAACGATATAAACGGATAACAAAGTGATGAAATAAAACACAGGTAATTAAATTATATACTTTTACCATTGGAGGCATTCACTGCAGGCACCTGTGTAGTCAACATATTAACAATTAACAACTCCATCAACAAATCCACTGTCTTCATAGCAATAATTAACTTAAAGTGGTATTAGTTTTATAATCTACAGTACTTACATACATTTAACAATGAGAGCTAGTTTTCACTAAATGTGGCTTCTTAGAAAAACTTTGTTATATATGTCCCACCAAAAACTCCTGCACAACAAGAAGTGGACGAGTCCATTGGATATAAACAAGTACTTTATACATTCCATGGCGTTATTTTGATTAGAGAACATGCAGGGGTGTTAGCAGGTTATGTTATATACAGCAGCCTTACTGTCTCATTTTATCAACAGAAATTAACCTAGTATATAATTTATAAAGCCATACTTGTTTTTTTTTCTTAAAGATATTCCTGGCGCATATTTTACATCAATGAACGACAAAAAACACATTTCCGACAGTTAATTCATCACTAAATAGGCAGAATGAAACAATAAAATCAAAAGAAAATTGCTTGCAAGTAACAGAAAAAATAATTTAAATATTCGTAAAATTAAAAAAACTGGCAGTTTTTTTAAGTGGCGGAAATTACCGAAGTAACACGACGAGGCTCCGGACATTACCGATTCGAGAATCATGTGACCCACGGAACATGAATATTAATGAGATTTACGTCATACACAACAAAAATGGCGGATGATGTGACAACAAAAAGCCAGTTGTGACGGAATCTGCTAAGAAAAGACCGAACCATGCTTATATGCGGGACTTTGATAAGGCCTGTGTCCATATCGGGAGATTATTCATTTGATGGATACACTGGAAAAGTCGATTGTCGCTGAAGTCCGACGCGAACTTCGTCAAGGATCTCTGATTGACACTGTGACAGTGACAGGTAGCGAAAACAAAATTCGTCTTAAATTGTGAGATGCGTGCCCGTATCAACGTAACGGCTCATATGTATATATTTGTTTAATTCAGCAATATTGTAGTATACAAGTGCTCTATATATATACATGTATCGCGTTGAAAATTGCACGAACCAGTGCCGTCCTTGGCAATTTCGTACCCGACGCTCGATCACTGATCAGACTTAGACAGATAAGCTGTCTGCAAGTGGCTGCTTTAAATTCTGACGGTCCAGCCACTACATATAGGCATCCCTGTATATAGATTGCGTCGAAATGGTTTGACTATGATCAGACTCTTCATCTCATGGACTTCAAATTTCTCAATTCACTTGTTTTTTCCACGGAAATACATTCTGTGTATATCCGTGTTTTTTCGAACTAAGTTTTTCGATAAATTTATTTTAACCTGACTGTATGTTTATTCATGGAATTATATGTGATTATTCATTCATGTCCATAGTTTATTTAAGGAATGCCTTCATGAAGTTAAGACTGAGATTTGTCATGTAAATTTCTTTTGATTATAAAATATGAAGTGGCTAGATGTCCGGTAACCGGACATCTAGACCTGGAGTCTGGAGGTCCGGTAACCAGCCGTCTAGACAATGCTTGTAGGACAGGCTAGAGGTCCATTAATTGATTTCAAATAAATTATTTATGTTGTCATATTTTAAACACAAAATGTCATGTTTATACTAACTCGTTTTAAGATAATTTCTTGATGGATGGGTTGATCTTGCATATAACTTTATTGAGACTTTGCAGAGTTTGTGGTTACTGTCGGTGTGTCAGTGTAAAAGTGACCGAAATACTATGTGTGGTACCCCTCAGGCTCTAGACTTTAAGTCCTTCTAAACGTGTTTTAGTTACGTGTAGGCCTGAAGAAACACTCCAGATCACTGTTATTCACAGTCAATGATTAACATTTCTGTCAAATACTATTAAACCTGTACAACAAGGTAAACACTTGTTTATGTCATGGAAATTCTTGACACAACATAAAATATGTGGTTTATACATATGAAATAAGTTACCGGACCTCTAGCCTGTACTACAAGCATTGTATTGAGATCCGGTAACCGGATCTCTAGCCACTTCCTATAAAATATGAACACAAATAGCCATATGATATAGGCCTATTATCAGTAACAGGATTCTGAAGAACATTCATATATTTCAGACTTGATGAGCAACTATTGAGCAAATTGTTACTACTACCCTGACTCTGAGTCATCTATTCCAACAGTTCAAGCAGTCACCCTGTTCCATGTGGCCTTCAAAACCTAACACAGGCAACACCAGGTTCACTGGCTTATAAAACTACAGTAGTACAGGCACTATGTAACCTGCCTGTATCAGAAATATCTCCTGACAGAAGTTGGTCATAACTTGGTGGTTCATAAAAGCTGGAACCGAATAGTTATTCATCCCAGATAAAAGGTATTTATTTGTTGTTTGTTTCATTCGAAGGTTGCATAATTGGTCAATTGGATAAAATGTATTCTTAATTATAATGTGTTTGAATATTATATGTTAAATCGACTAATTATGACCCACCCCATCTTTGAAGAGGGTGTATATATTGCTTTGCACATGATGATCAGTCGGTCGGTAGACCAAATTGTTTTTCCATTCAATAACCTAAGAACGCTCTGGTGAGTGTGACCTTCACCATTTCTGACTATTGGGCTGCCATGGGGGCATATGTGTCTCTTGTTTTATTTTAATTTTCCAACACATTATGTTTAAGAGAAAAATGTCCATGTTTACTGGCTTCATAAATGGATAAGAAATATTTCACAATTTTATGTTCCACTGGTACCTTTAAAGTGAATTCAGCAACTTCTCCACATGTGGAGAAAAATTCAACCAGGAATACACAACCTCTACATGTGGAGGAAAATTAACATTTATGTCATGGAAGTGTATGACCTGTCACTTCTGGAATCGAACCAGCACCTATGGGTTTGGAATTCATCTCACTAACCTAACCTAGGGACCACTGAAAGAGTTCTTATTCTAGCTTTCCTCTAACGACAATGTCATAATGATTACAAACTAAATTTACATCAATTGATGGAAACTGCATTACAATAGCATTATGTGACATATTTTTATTTTCCTCCACAATCCACATGTGGAGAAGTTGCTGATACAGAATATATTGAAAAGATACCAAATATTCTTTTTCAGAGACAAGTCAGAAATGTCGGATGAAGAAACAATCCAGTCTGATGAAAGCAGTTCAGGGTAATGACGTTCATTCCATCACAGTCCATTCTTACTTTGCTTAGTTATCTCAATTATAAATGTTCAGTTCAAATAAATAAAGACTTCAACATAGAAGTTACCTTATTAGATAAGTGTTAAATATCACAATCTTGAACATGTTGCTAAGAAAATATCATATGTTGTTTGAGCTGGGTCATTCAGCATGGGCATTCTGATGATCAGCCCCAGACCGAGTGGTCTAATAGCTGAATGATTCAGCTTCTGAAATTCTGCATGCTGAAATCGGTTTGTTCGGCTATAAGACAGATGGGTCTTGGGCGGATCATATTCTGGTTTGTGTGTTGGGCATTGTGCATTTTATGTTTTTTGTTCTCGCCTGGTTGGAATGAGTGTTGCCAGTGTCTGACTTTTTGCCCTCCAGGTTAAATACTGATTTTCAATTTCTGGTAGAAAGTGTTTTTGTCTCAAAGTCATGGAAACATTAAGTTATAAATAAGGTCATGGAAACTTGAATTTTACGTTACATATGTTGCTATTTTAGTCTCATAATTACGGAAACATTAATTGAGACATTCTTTTTGTTGTTGTTTTCAGTGTTTCCATTGATATCACTCTACATGAATCTAACTATGATGATTGGATGATGCTGAGTATGAACCTAGTTTTGTCTTGTCAGCAAATCTGTAAGTATAAGTGTCTGTAATGTATTGGGGGTCATATTATTAACACTGTCTCAGACATTTATGTAACGGTCAGAATTCTTGATTCAATTGTCAACCAGTTCTAACTTGCTCTACAACAAACAACTGAATACTTCTCTACTTGTTAAAGACATGCATGTAATATATGTGATAAAACACAATAACATGTTTGCCAAGCATACAAAAGCATAAGGTGACAAGTAAATTCTGTCAATGTGCGTATCATGTACTGAATTTTTTTTTGATATTGTATTAACCTCAACCTTTCATGATAGTAGATCTGCTGCTCTATCAGATACACTTTGATAAGTCCAAGTAAAGTTGATACTCAAAACAATGTATACATGTTTGAAAATATGTTTAGCTCACTCAATCATGATGGACAGTTCTATAATTTTGGTTGAAAAAAACACCAGAATTTTGTTAGTGGACTAGAGATATAGTGAATCATTTCTGGTTTTCATGCAAAGAATCAAACAGATGCATACAATTTGTGGTAATGGTTTATTATTTTCCTTTACTAAATCCAAGGTTTGCACAGGCCTTTAAAAGTCCTTGAATTTGGTTCAAACTTTGAAAAGTACTTGAAGTGCTACCTTAAAAAAATGTATAAATGGTACTTGAATTCAACTGATAATCCTTGAATTCAGACAAATGGCCTTGAATATCCATTCAAGTTTATGGATGTTGACAAAATGGCACATCATCTGTGTAAAAAATGAACCAGACACTCTTTTTTCTCAAAAATTTAATGTACAGAAATGTATGGGTGCAAATGTCACTGGAAATTAATCGTAATAAATTGAACTCAATAAGGTATTCTTGTGTGTGATGTCACTAGAAAAAGTGTATAAAATTGCAGTGCATAATGACATTTTTGTACCATTGAACCTTTGTAAATGTTTGAGAAAATGCCTTGAAAATACATATTTTGTCTTGAAAAAATCCTTGGATAGTCCTTGAATTTTGGTGAGAGAATTTTGCAGGAACCAACAAATCCTTCTGTACAGTAGTTTGTTCTGTATGTTCCACACTTGATTCAGTTAAGTTTATCTTGCTTATATAATTTGTATGCAAATGTTTTTTTTCATATTTCAGGAGTTCAGCAGATTTTGAACACATACAACTATTGCTCTAAAAGGCTCTTATATTCTCCACCTGTGTACAGATGTAGGAACCTTCTGGCTGCTGTAGACCTTAATATGAATCTGGATAGAGAATGTTTTATCAATGAAGATGGGATACAAAGGTATGATTCATCATTGTAATCATCAACAAATAACTGCAAAATCAGGATCATGATGATTGCAGTCTTCCCATAGTGTCAATTTAATTGTGTTATTGTCATCAGGAAGCAAAGCTATTTTAAAGTATAAGTCTAGGGATCACAAATACACCAGCATAAGGTAAATCATGTGCTGTACCAAGCTTAGTGTTTGATCACTAGCTAATTTAGAGGGGGACTCAGCATGCACCCCCTAAAATCTGTGGAGTCTATGCAATTTGTAATATTTTGAATGTAACAACAATTGAGTAAGCAAACATTTGCCATCGAAGGGTATACTGTTCAGATAAACATTGCATTTTTCTAGGTGACTTTGACAAGTAATTATCAAGTCAATTATTGTAATCTGGGCTATGCTGCTAAGATGCGAGTAATTATTTTTCTTGCTTGCTTCGCTAGCATTAGGAATATCTTGAATGAATCTTATCAAGGGGACAATGAGGTTTTTTTGGTAGTTACTTGAGAAAACTTACTTGAGAAAACTATGATGTTTTTCCAGTGAATATTTCGGGCATGTTACTCAGATAAACAATGCATCAAGTCTTGCTAATTCGCTTGCAGTCATACTATCATTGTATCAATTAATGTTATCTGTATCGAACGTGTATGTGGAGCATGCTGCTCAAATAAAAATGCATTTTTCTTGCTCGCATAATCATTTTTCTAAAAGATAGAGAATGAGGTTGTATGACATTTTGCTCAGATAAACAGTTTTTTTCTAGCACGCTCAGCTTGCACGCTTTCTTGGGGGGGGGGGAGGTAAATACATGTACGTGTGACCCCCTCAACCCCTTATCCTGTATCCGCTCCTGTTGATGAGTTGGGTACCCATCTCTTTACCCAAACATTGTGAATTTGAGCCCTACAATAGTGTTTTAGCCTCAAACTAAAAGTTATAATCATATGAAGTGATTAATAATCCACTGACCATGATCCCAGGTGTGAAGGTTAATGACACAACAAAGGTTTCCTATGAAAAATTAGCAATTGCTTGAAAAGCAAACTTTTAACTTATTTAGGCGTCACTCGAATAGTTCTCAACAAACACATATCGGACATAATCCCATTCACTGCTTAGCTAACAGTGACCGATTTGTATGTTACATAAACCGATACTGTATTACAACATTTCAGGTAACAAAGGCTATGGAAAGAAAAGTGGGAGGTGGACAGTACATGCAAAGAAGGTACTGAAGACATACGATTATGCTCATGGCATTTTGAACAGAGACTGAGTGCTGAAAAATGACGAAACTGGTATTAATGACTTAAGGCTGTTTTTGACACACCTTGCTTCAGAAGAGCCAAACTCTACCAAATAAATCATGTAGGAAAGGGTTTTTGTGAAATTTTGAACTTTGCTAAAATGACTATGTAACATTTGCTGGGTCCATAGGTGTGAAAACTTGGCCAATGTCCATGGGTATCTGAAAGTGTTAAAGTGTGTCTTAGTTCTTACACTTTTGATTCAGGTACACATTATAACTAGAGGACATGTATATATTGTTTCTAACATGCATTCGACTTTGCTTGATGTAAGACTATGTTCTTGTAGATTATATCTGACAGAGGTATTAAAGTTATCCATGTACATGCAATCAAAATTTGTACCATGCTAACCATACCAATTAGTAATTCTCGCTGTAAAACTATTACTTTTCACGAGGGATAGATTTATGTTTATTTTGAGGTCGATTCAATATGAAATATAATCTCCTGCTATTAATTAACATTCCAATACACCTAGAGTATTCCAGCATTTTATTTGTAATCCACAACAAAATTTCATTTTCAAGAATTCCACGGAATTTGATGCGCGCAAAAAATAGGTTGTTTTACAGTATGAGTAAGTGTATTTGCACAGTGTTTATTTGTAAATAACATATCAGTGGATGTGTACGAGTCTTATCAGTTGGCGAGTGCTATCAGTGTACAATATGTATGAGTGCTATCGGTGTATGATTTGTAAGAGTGCTATCAGTGTATGATATGTATGAGCGCTATCAGTGTATGATATGTATGAGTGCTATCAGTGTATGATATGTATGAGTGCTATCAGTGTATGATATGTATGAGTGCTATCAGTGTATGATATGTATGAATGATATAAGTGTATGAGGTTTTTAAATGATATCGGTGTATGATATGTATGAATGATATCAGTGTATGAGTGCTATCAGTGTATGATATGTATGAGTGTTATTAGTGTATTATGTGTATGAGTGATATCAGTGTATGATATGTATGAGTGCTATCGGTGTATGAGTGATCTCAGTGTATGATATATATGAGTGCTATCAGTGTTAGTAGTGTATTATGTGTATGAGTGATATCAGTGTATGATATGTATGAGTGCTATCGGTGTATGAGTGATCTCAGTGTATGATATGTATGAGTGCTATCAGTGTATGATATGTATGAGTGCTATCAGTGTATGAGTTCTATTAGTGTATGAGTTCTATCAGTGTATGATGTGTATGACTATGAGTGATATCAGTGTATAATATGTATGAGTGCTATCAGTGTATGAGTGCTATCAGTGTATGAGTGATATCAGTGTATTATGTGGATGCGTAATATAAGTGTATGACTATGAGTGATATCAGGGTATGATGTGTATGACTGTGAGTGATATCAGTGTATGATATGTATGAGTGCTATCAGTGTATGTGTGATATCAGTGTATAACTATGAGTGATATCAGTGTATGACTTTAGTGATATCAGTGTATGATGTGTATGACTATGAGTGATATCAGTGTATGATATTTATGAGTGATATCAGTGTATACATGCTATCAGTGTATGAGTGCTATCAGTGTATGAGTGATATCAGTGTATTATGTGTATGAGTGATATCAGTGTATGATGTGTATGACTATGAGTGATATCAGTGTATGATATGTTTTAGTTCTATGAGTGGATATGTACGATTGCTTTCAGTTAATGTGTATGAAATTAATATCGTCCATCATTTCATGCCATGCTTATTTTCTTTAGTATGTTTGAGAATTGCATTTTCCTTTTTATGCATATACTTATTTATAGAATATTATAGATTATGACCAATGAATCTTGAGAAGTTTATATGTGCAATTGCTTGTAAATACACGTTTTGTACTATAAAATTGGTTTATATTATGATATGGTTATTGTTGTACAAAGTTTGTTTCACTAATAGTACAGTCAAACATGTGTGAAAGACAACCTGCGAACGAAGACCACAATTTTATTTCTAATCAAACCATTTTCAAGGATATTTAAAACCTGAGACTACGTTTCAATGGAGACACTTGCTGTTACAACAGATGGTCTTTACACAGGCTTGACTGTATAGTTACTGAAGTTTAAAAAACTGCTATATATGTGCAGGGGACTTATGGCCGTATAAACCACATTACATGGAAATGGTCTGTACAGATAATCAAAAGCATCAGGAATTAAGGTTACCAGGTACAGGGGTGTCAATTTTCCTGATTTATCCGGAATTCCGAATTTATCATTCCTGAAAGAGCAATGGTTTCTGGCCAAAATAAAGTTATTTGATCAAAATATTTCAAGAAATAGCAAAGTTATGGTAGATTAAGTCTGCTCTGAATAATTTTCTGCAATACGATCTGAGTTAATTTTGTAACAATGTCATCAAGGATTCTTGTTTGGCAAAAATGGTTGATTGCATATGATTTTCCTGATCTTAAATTTGGTCCCATTGACACCCCTGCAGGTATAATTCCATAGAGAACAGGTAGAATACATTAGTATTTCGATAATGCATTTTGATTTATATTTTGTCTGCCATAAATTATAATGACTATCTTAAAGGACCATTTTCTCGCCTTGTGGATTAACACAATAAACACCATAGAAAATGTCAGAATTGAACTATTTCAGTAGGGAAAAGTAACAGTACACAACAATTTTATCATTCACACACATTTGTATTTCAGAGAGAACAAATATTTTTTACATAAAATTCACTCACAATCGCTACTTCATTGTATTCAAACAATTTCCTGATGGTAATTTATCTTACACAAGTACAAATGCAACATATCCAAAGAAATAAGGCTCATTTGGTATTAAGAATACTAAGTACACTACAAAGGCAATGCATTTAGGAATTTTAGATATAAAAATATAATCACCAACAGTCATTAGGTTACAATTTACCACAGATAGATAAAGCATGAACTAACATCAAGGTTCGCACAGGCCTTGAAAAGTCCTTGAATTTAGTTTCAACCTTGACAAGTACTTGAAAAAAATTTAAGTGCTGCCTTGAAAAAATGGTACTTGAATGTAAGGGGAAAACCTTAAACATAGGCAAACAGCCTTGAATATACAAATATGTATAGAAGTGTATGTATGTAATAATGACACAATATCCGCATAACAAATAATTTCTTGAAAATTAAAAGTGTGTTAATGTACTAATTAATATCTTATTAGACGCAGCAGGAAGTAATTATACTTCTGTCTCCACTTGTGAGACGGCCAAATAAATGACCATATATATTGTCAGTAGGCAGTGTGCCTGTTGACTGCCATGTTCGTCATCATAAGCCGAAATAGTGTAGCAGCCTTGTCAGTGCCAACACGGCCTTGTCAAGAATGAGTACTTGAAAATCCTGAAAATGACCAGAAATGAAGAATGATGATCAATTTAAATCAGTAACAGTTACTTGACACTTCTGAATTCTAAGCAACCTGAACGATGTTAGTATACACTATATAGGATACACTAGGGCCTGACCATGTCATGCAAAAAAAGCTTATTAACCATGGCTCTTGCGAACAGTTAAAGCCAATCGCATATATAAAAAGATATATATATGTTGTTCGAATAAAGCAAGTAGAACTCTTGCATCTACATAAAACTAAGCATCCTTATTGTATGGGATATAGGACATGCTGGGAAGTTTTTATTTCTCGACATTCTTTGAAAAGTGTATGTAAAAAGCTACACTTCTGCAAGTCCTGGAACACATGTGACTGACTAAAAACTGCATAACTGATTGTAGATTCTCATAGTATGGCGATGTAGTCTGGTGTAAATGAATTGAAACTGATAAATCTAGCAGCATACTTATAGAGCTTAAAAAGAAGCACAATGATGCTCTATAAACTATCCTATAATTATGGAGATAACAGTTACATGTATTTTGTTAAATTTGAAAAATAGTAACATGTATACTTTTTGGGACATGTCTAGGTGAAACGTCAAATTCTTTCAAACACGTGATTTTGTTAGCTCACCTGTCACAGGGTGAGCTTTTGTGATCACTCTTTGTTTGTCGTGTGTCCACAATTACTTGTGAACACATTAGAGGACACAATTGTGAACCAATCTTCATGAAGCTTAGTCAGAATGTTTATCTGTATGAAATCCAGGTTAAGTATGAAACTGGGTCATGTAGGGTCAAGAACTAGGTCACAAGGTCAAATCTTAGGAAAACCTAGTGAACACATCAGAGGACACAAGTATGATCCAATCTTGATTAAACTTGGCCAGAATGTTTATCTACAGGTATGAAATCTAGGTAAAGTTTGAAACTGGGTCATGTGGGGTGGAAAACTAGGTCACTAGGTCAATTATTTGAAAACCCCTTGTGAACCCATTAGAGGACACAATTACGGCCCAATCTTCATGAGTTTGTTAAAGAACAAAGACAGGTAAGCAACATAGGGCCCATCGTGCCCTCTTGTTTGGTTCTCAGACACTTCCCAGTTTTGGGCCCTCTTGTTTGGTTTTCAGACACTTTCCTGAGTGGTACACCTCAGAAGTGGCCGAATCATTTCCAGGCTGTCTTAACATGTTATTGGTATCAACTAATATCATAGCTCCATTGTTTCAGACGCTAGTTCTAGGACTGCTGGTTGGCCCAGTGTCAGAATAATGTGACTGAATAATCTCCATATGACTGAAATATTGTTTGTGGGACATACAGTAATGACAAACTTTTCTATGAACTTGAAATAGAAATGGTTAGAGGAAGCCACAAAGCTTATTTTGTGATCTTGTTTCTTAGCCCAAGTGTAAATAATGTTTGCAGAAAATATTCGAATTAAACATATTCATAACACAAACAAGCAATTGCGACCCTATTTAAACTCTTATTTCACCGCCTCCTCGATACCCTAGTGGTTGAGCATTCACTTCGAGTGCAGGAGGTCTCGGGTTCAATCCCTGGCTGCGTCATACCAATTACCATAGACAAAATAAAATTGGTACCAGAAATTCCCTTGCTAGATGCTCAGCATAAAAGGGAAACTGAATTCTTTTCTCTCTTACCCTTGTGGTGGTTGGCAACATCAGGAATGAGGTGTCGAGAGTGATAATAAGTTTGAATAAATTAGTATAAAAAATAACCTCGGTATTCTCAATAAAGTCACTTTAGCGTTATGTTACTTAATTTGGGCTGTACATATGTAGAGGTCTACTAACCGGGACAAGAGAAATACAGTTCTCCTTTCCACAGCTAACTTTCTTCAAGTGAAGGCATTTCCCGGCATTTGGTACTAACACATCAACCATGTACTGTCACATCTGGACCTGGATGGTTGCCTCTCAGCTGGCCTTATGTTGTCAACCATGACAGTTGGATTCTTCTCCAGGGCATTCATCCACACTCATCTGGTTGATCGCCTCCTGGATGAAAAATAAGCAATTAAGAAATATTGATAAACATTATACAACTACCATGCTACACCCTACAAAAAATAAGCATGTAAACAAATGAAGTATAACCTCTCTAGAGTGACACCATTTGGAAATCACAACATTTGGTTATACATTTGCTATTGATCTTGAGAGGTAAACTTTCTAGTAAATGGTTATTTCTTGAACAAAACAATTATGTTGCTTAAGAGAGGTTGTTGCTCTGTGAAGGACTGCTCGGAAAAGGATGCACTGTTTATGTATTACAGTAGAAATATACATAATGTTGATAATATCGCCTACAATGTTGGGAGCGGTCGTGTATAGAGGTCTTATATAGCCCATGCTTTTGGATGTAGATGTCTCTGGTACAACCCACGCTTTCACCACTGCTCAATTACTTTGAGCAAGAAATACACACAATTCTTCACAAACCCAGGTGTATGTATAGATACTTGAAAAGGTCGAGTCATAATCAATGTGGAGCTGTGTGTAACAGCCTATTTGAACTCAATAATCTGGGTATATACATAAAATGATAATGTCTGTCCATAGATCTCAATGGGAATTTTAGATCTTAGGTCTGTCGAAAAACAGTCTATTGAACAGAGTGAGATGTATGGCTAAAAGCTGACTTTCTTAATTCTATAATGGATAAATAATTATATTAAACATCAAATATCTGCATTGAAGCATATCAAATCCCTGGACCAGTACTTTACAAAATAATGAAATAGTAACATCCTGTAGAACACGTCTCAAAACAGCACATAAAGACATATTACCCTCATGGTGTCCTGCCTCTGTTCAACAAGGAGGACCGCTTCCTCAGCTCTTCTCGGTTCTGATCTACTGCTTATCAAACACAAGGGTGGCTGCCCCACATTTTACTTCTGGAGCCCCTTGCGCTTCTGGCACCCTGAGGCCTACAACGCCCCATTCCCCTCACATGCCGCTGGGCTTGTTGACGGTTTTGAGATTGAAGCTTCATCTTCCTGTAAACAAGCATTCGGTTACATCATACAGATCACAATAAAAACAATTTATTTATAATATACTAAGATACCTGTCATTGTTTAAAGGTTTTTAGAACTCGATCAGTTTATCTTTGACAGAAATATGCAATTTATTTGCATGTCATGGATTAAATGCTTTCAGATTGGTATATACGTCCGAATCAAGAACGTATGGATATCAGAATAATATTATAATAATAATTAATAAAAAATAGCTGTGGAATTTTGAACAGAACGGTGGGAAATGCAACCAGCGTCAGGGGGCGAACGGTATTTGGTGCGAATATTCGTATTTGCCGTTGTCGATGGGTGAACACTGCTCAAGTTAAATAAAAATTATAGTAATGAACAGATGAATAATTCATATTGATTTTTGCCACCTAGCATATGATATTCACATAATATACGCATCAGCAACGCTTATCACTAGCGGTCGAGTCTGAAAATTTCGCTTTTCGCAGAGTTTCGAAAAGTTGCTGAAGTGCAAAAGATACCAATTATAACAATTCAGGTAATCATAGAGCGAGGAAATAATCACGTTTATTCATAAGGAGTGAAGATCGGTAAATACGTCGTACAAAGTCTTACCAAATCCAAGTCAGGCTCGCCATCCAATTTAGCGGAGTTCGTTTCAGCCATTTTTGGTTGACATATGTTGACCTTTCGTGAACTTCCGGTATGCATAAATTAACGATCGGTAAATGCCGTGGGCGGCTGAGTGACTTCGTAAAAGACTCGTTTATTATAAGAACGCCAGTGTATTTCTCAATGAAACTTTGTCACGGATCTAATGATAAGTAGTTTAATCAAATGTTGCAATAATCCAGGTGTTAGATATTTTTTCTCAGATAGGCCAGGTATATCTTTAAAGAAACTTGCGTACCATATTTTTTTTAAATAGACTCCTCTAAAACCTTTCCTTTTTTTTTTGTGATGAAATGGTCGGGAAATCACCGCTACTTATAAACACTCATAGATCTTGCATTGACATCATCAATGCTTCAACATTTCATCACAATGCTGATTTCTTAATACAGTAACTGTTCGTAAAGGAAGTAGTCACTTATTACATCAATTGATATACTTGAGCAGGCTAAGTAATAAATTATTATATTAAAATGTAAGTGTACATGAGCATTTTAGCGACCAAACTACTTTTTTACATACAAGTAATATGAGCCATGTCTTGTAACCATATAATAATATACTTATTTAATTTAGGTTGTTTATGAAGCTATAGTTCAATTTTGAACTCTGAGTCATGACCTATCGGACTAGTCCATTTTGGCGGTAGACCATAGTTTATTACGTTCGCATGTCATTATTTAATGATGTGATTCTTACATATATGTGTTTGTTATCGAATTACAGTTTATTTAGTGCAGTCGGCAACGTTCAGGATTGCTAACCCGAAGTTCGGTGGTTCAAATTCCCAATAAGCTCATATTTTTAATTCATTATTTTATGTTTAATATTTAAAGAGTATATAAACTAAAGTTTCTTTCTTAATTACTCCATGAGAATGTGTTAATTCAATTTTTTTTTCATTTATACAGCGATCGTTTCCATATTCCGAGTTTACTGACAATCTGTATTACGTTGATTCTAAGCCGTCATAAGATTCTACAATACACATGCAATATCTAAAAATATTTTGAAGCATGTAACAAATATGGCTTGTCACATACTGTTATAACAAGGATATTGCAAGTGATGTGCATTTATGAATTAAAAAATGTGTAAATATAAATAAAAAATAGAAAAATATATTTTATTTGGTGAGATTCGAACTTGCCCTGGTCAGACAAAAGTTGTTTCACAATGTATCAAGCGCTATACCGACACGACCATTCAGACACATGGAATAGTTGGCCTTAATTATATTACTTATCTTTTACATTAAACCTATACCAACCTATATCGATTAATGGTTAAAACTTTAAAAGTGCAGTCACGGCTCAATGCTCGAAATGGATTAATGGACTTTTGATGGCTAAAATGACATATATATACAAAACATTTAATTGTCTCTAAAGACGGATTAAAGTCACTGCGTAAACAAATATCTTATTAACTTCCTTGTTTTCCATTTTAGGGGATTCCCAACCAGTACATTCTATGAACTCATAAGTGATAGTTACAAAATGTTTTGCAATAATTCTATTGACTACATGTACAAAAAATTTAAGGTTTACCAGAAAACTAATCCCTATGATATAATCATTATAAATAAACAATGTACATGTTTGAGGGCCATTCATTTAATACCCAAACGATCACCATAGTGCTTGATTGAAACATGCAATTGTAACATGATTTTGTCTTGAGACACCAACTTACACAACTGTTTCTTTGTTTGATCCAAGTTAATAACCCACATGAAAAACCCGTGAAGAGGTTGTTCACGTTAGCTTACTAACCTGCACACTTGCGCGGGTTGTTCAAGTTTGGTTACTAACCCGCGCCTGTGCACATATAGACCTCCATGTGCTGAAAAGTACAGTGGGCCAAGGGGTTGAACAGCTGACTGTTGGTGTACAGTGGGCCAAGGGGTTGAACACATGGCTATTGGTGTACAGCGGGTCAATTGGTTGAACACATGGCTATTGGTGTACAGTGGGTCAAGGGGTTGAACACATGGCTATTGGTGAACAGTAGGTCAATTGGTTGAACACTTGGCTATTGGTGTACAGTGGGTCAAGGGGTTGAACACTTGGCTATTGGTGTACAGTCTGGGTCAATTAGTTGAACACTTGGCTTTTGGTGTACAGTAGGTCAATTGGTTAAACACGCATGGCTATTGGTGTACAGTAGGTCAATTGGTTGAACACTTGGCTATTGGTGTACAGTGGGTCAATTGGTTGAACACATGATTATTGGTGTACAGTAGGTCAATTGGTTGAACACTTGGCTGTTGGTGTACAGTGGGTCAAGGGGTTGAACACATGGCTGTTGGTGTACAGTGGGTCAAGGGGTTGAACACATGGCTATTGGTTTACAGTGGGTCAAGGGGTTGAACACATGGCTATTGGTGTACAGTGGGTCAAGGGGTTGAACACATGGCTGTTGGTGTACAGTGGGTCAAGGGGTTGAACACATGGCTGTTGGTGTACAGTGGGTCAAGGGGTTGAACACATGGCTATTGGTTTACAGTGGGTCAAGGGGTTGAACACATGGCTATTGGTGTACAGTGGGTCAAGGGGTTGAACACATGACTATTGGTGTACAGTGGGTCAAGGGGTTGAACACATGGCTATTGGTTTACAGTGGGTCAAGGGGTTGAACACATGGCTATTGGTGTACAGTGGGCCAAGGGGTTGAACACATGGCTATTGGTGTACAGTGGGCCAAGGGGTTGAACACATGGCTATTGGTGTACAGTGGGTCAAGGAGTTGAACACATGACTGTTGGTGTACAGTGGGTTAATTGGTTGAACAGCTGACTATCGGTGTACAGTGCGTCAAGGTGTTGAACACATGGCTATTTTTGTACAGTGGGTCAAGGGGTTAAACACATGGCATTTGGTGTACAGTGGGTCAAGGGGTTGAACAGTTGACTATTGGTGTACAGCGGGTCAATTGGTTGAACACATGGCTATTGGTGTACAGTGGGTCAAGGGGTTGAACACATGGCTATTGGTGAACAGTAGGTCAATTGGTTGAACACTTGGCTATTGGTGTACAGTGGGTCAAGGGGTTGAACACTTGGCTATTGGTGTACAGTCTGGGTCAATTAGTTGAACACTTGGCTTTTGGTGTACAGTAGGTCAATTGGTTGAACACGCATGGCTATTGGTGTACAGTAGGTCAATTGGTTGAACACTTGGCTATTGGTGTACAGTGGGTCAATTGGTTGAACACATGATTATTGGTGTACAGTAGGTCAATTGGTTGAACACTTGGCTGTTGGTGTACAGTGGGCCAAGAGGTTGAACAAATGGCTGTTAGTGTACAGTGGGTCAAGGGGTTGAACACATGGCTATTGGTTTACAGTGGGTCAAGGGGTTGAACACATGGCTATTTGTGTACAGTGGGTCAAGGTGTTGAACACATGGCTATTGGTGTACAGTGGGTCAAGGGGCTGAACACATGGCTGTTGGTGTACAGTGGGTCAAGGGGTTGAACACATGGCTATTGGTTTACAGTGGGTCAAGGGGTTGAACACATGGCTATTGGTGTACAGTGGGTCAAGGGGTTGAACACATGACTATTGGTGTACAGTGGGTCAAGGGGTTGAACACATGGCTATTGGTTTACAGTGGGTCAAGGGGTTGAACACATGGCTATTGGTGTACAGTGGGCCAAGGGGTTGAACACATGGCTATTGGTGTACAGTGGGCCAAGGGGTTGAACACATGGCTATTGGTGTACAGTGGGTCAAGGTGTTGAACACTTGGCTAGTGGTGTACAGTTGGTCAAGGGGTTTAACACATGGCTATTGGTGTACAGTTGGTCAAGGGGTTGAACACATGGCTATTGGTGTACAGTTGGTCAATGGGTTAAACACATTGATATTGGTGTACAGTGGGTCAAGGGGTTGAACACATGGCTATTGGTGTACAGTGGGTCAAGGGGTTAAACACATGGCTATTGGTGTACAGTTAGTCAATGGGTTGAACACATGGCTATTGGTGTACAGTTGGTCAATGGGTTGAACACATTGATATTGGTGTACAGTGGGTCAAGGGGTTGAACACATGGCTATTGGTGTACAGTGGGTCAAGGGGTTGAACACCTGGCTATTGGTGTACAGTGGGTTAAGGTGTTGAACACATGGCTATTGGTGTACAGTTAGTCAATGGGTTGAACACATGGCTATTGGTGTATAGTTGGTCAAGGGGTTGAACACATGGCTATTGATGTACAGTGGGTCAAGGGATTGAACACCTGGCTATTTTTGTACAGTGGGTCAAGTAATTGAACACATGGCTATTGATGTAGTGGGTGAAGGGGTTGAACACATGGCTATTGGTGTACAGTTGGTCAATGGTTTAAGCAACTCACTATAGAGGCACAGTGGGTCAAGGGATTGAACTCCTTACTATAGAGGCACAGTGGGTCAAGGAGTTGAACACCTTACTATAAAGGCACAGTGACAGTGGGTCAAGAGGTTGAAAAGCTGACTAAAAAGGCACATTGGGTCAAGGGGTTGACAAAATGACTATATAGGCACAGTTGGTCAAGCGGTTGAAAAGATGACTAAAGTTGGTCAAGGCATGGAACACCTTACTATAGAGGTACAGTTGGTCAAGAGGTAGAATAACTTACTATAGAGGCACAGTGGGTCAAGGGGGTTATGGCCCCTGAGTCATTATCCGAAGGCCATAGACTTGAATCCCTCATGGGCACAGTTGAATATTAACCTTTACTATCCCTGAAATATTCACACACACAGTTAGTAAAAGTGTTTTTTTGGGGCTATTTTTAGGGCTGAATACTGGCACCTTCCCCTAGCAAAAAACACTCCATTTTTCACAAAAAGTCATGTTTTTTGCCCAAAATGAATGCATAGATTCCCCCTTTGGTTCCTGCTGGTATATAAAAGCAACTTGTTGGTATAGCTGTTTTTAAATTTCTTAGAATGAAACACTGGCAACTATACATGATACTCCCCTTCTCTAAGAATGAACCACTGACAACTAAACATGCTACTCCCCTTCTTAGAATGAACCACTGACAACTAAACATGCTACTCCCCTTCTTAGAATGAACCACTGACAACTAAACATGCTACTTCCCTTCTCTAAGAATGAACCACTGACAACTAAACATGCTACTCCCCTTCTTAGAATGAACCACTGACAACTAAACATGCTACTCCCCTTCTCTAAGAATGAACCACTGACAACTAAACATGCTACTCCCCTTCTTAGAATGAACCACTGACAACTAAACATGCTACTCCCCTTCTCTAAGAATGAACCACTGACAACTAAACATGCTACTCCCCTTCTTAGAATGAACCACTGACAACTAAACATGCTACTCCCCTTCTTAGAATGAACCACTGACAACTAAACATGCTACTCCCCTTCTCTAAGAATGAACCACTGACAACTAAACATGCCACTCCCCTTCTTACAAGGAACCTCTACGAGATAAATCCTCTAATGTCCCCCTAGATGTGTATCACTATCAGACTGATATTGATCAAGACTTACCATTGTCAGCAGCGTAGCAAGGTGTATACATGTACATCACAACCAGGATGAACAACATGTGCATGTACCTCAACACTTCCATCACTGTAACCTGAATGTAATTAAAACACAACTACATGTATTGAGTTCATATCTTAATATACTAAAATATAGTATTTTCCTCATAGCATATCCCTGATCTGCATGAGTACATCGAAACATGAACATATTACATTTTAGGGGTTCCATGGTAAACACGAGGCTCAGCATTATTTTACTTTAATAGTCAGACTAATATAACTGACTACCGGTATACCTGTTTAAATGTGGCTCACTCACTGCAGCTTATGGTGTTTACGCTTCTCAATTAATCTGTTTTGCTAGAGCTTGTTCTCGAGTGTAAGACTTTAATACTCGAAATCTTTGTATTACTAATAAGTTACTGCAACAAGGCTATCGCTTCCATAAACTTTGTAAAACTTTTACAAAATTTTATAGGCGTAATTTAGATCTCATTTCTAAATATGGTATTAATTTAAAAGCACTTCTGCAACAAGGTCTGTAGCAGCAGCGAGCCTGAATTTTATGGTGATGTGCGTTAAAATTTCGTAAGATTTTAGGTCATAGCCACTTTCATGATGTGTTTATCAAGATTATAAAACGTTTCCTGAGTAGAGGAATGACCCTTTAATTTTGCAAAGGACTGCATGCTTAGTGGTAGGTCCATTTACAGCTCGCCATTATGCTTCCTATTTCATTGTGCCATGACAGGACAATTTACAGACTCTATGATATGCCTAACCTCAAGCCTTTTTGGACGGCTGACATTGATGCCTGTCTGTTACATTGTCTTGTCGTACCCTTAAATGTTTTGCTCTCTTGATGCTCTGACTTCTGATAGGTCATTGAGTACTTTCTGTGCTACTCGATGAACACTATTCATATTATGTTTCATGTTTTACATTCTTTTATTAGCTGTCACTGTGGCCTTTTTGTAAGAGGGCATTACATGGCGGGAAACTTTTATTTACACTGTAATGTTCTATTAGGTTGTCTATTGGATAAGTGTGAGGTTTGGTCCACCGTAAAACGTTAAGCCCCTGAGTGACATTTGTCTCTGTCCGTACCAAGGTGGAAGCCCTTTAGTGAACCTTCCTCTTTGTATGTATTGTCCACTTTATGGTAAAAATACAACATTACAAAAATATTTCGCCATTGTGCCTTTTTGTTAAACTTCGTTATTTTGTATGTGCCCTAATGTTGCAACTTGAACCGCAGCCCTTATATAACTGTCTTGATATTTACATGTAAGAAGAGTCTTAAAATTGTAGCCATTCAACAGACTGATATTCTTTCCTTCATGCACATCTACATATCCAGGTTGATCATATATAGAAATTTGAAATACATCCAGTCGCTAAAATTTTAGGATGTGCGGCCCGAAGATCTGTCACTATACATTTAATTTATATACTTGTATATTGTGTATAAAATAACAATGATGATAAGAAATTAAGTTAAGTTATCGATTTTCGAGGGCTGCTTTCAACAGTTCAGCCACCCTTTGACATTTTTACTTCCCCTGGTCATTGGGCTACCTAAGTAAACCTGCGTTCGAGTCTCTCTCCTGGTGGGTGTTCAGCCAAGATCGATCTGTGGCGCCCAGGAGTATCGAACATGTACAGACACTGCCCTCAAAGGTACCAATTAAACCTTGGTCAAGTGGATTATACGGGTTATTCTTGCTCAGAGCGATAAAGCTGTGGCACCGACGGAGATCGACCCAGGGATCTCTCAATCCCGAAGCGGGCATCCTACCACTAGGCCATCTCTCCCTATGATAATTTCAGCAGAAATCGTCACAGTGCAATTTCTTTCATTCCTGTATAATCAGGTTGTTTACCTGTGAAAATTGTAAGGAACTCCTGCTACTGTTGTATCCACAACAAACAAACGGACAGACAAGACAAGCTTAATGCAGTATACACCCTTGCAGCTACAGTACTGTTTAAACTAAACTTGACACCCTTGTGCACATGATGTGCACTAGGTTTAAACATGGTGTGCACTACATGTGCACTCCAAGTGCACTTGACCTGAATGCCTTTATGTTCAAGTTTAACTTGTGAGATGTAGCCCAATAGTGATGATATTGTTTTATAACAATTTCGTTATAATACAACATTGAATCATATAAATATAAATTACACTTGAATTTATAAGTTTAAAGTTTTTGATTAAAGTAAAATTGCTTTTCTTACTGCCTATAAAAACTTCTTAAACTTATTGTATTAATTAAAATACTTAATTACAGTAAACAGTTATTTGTTTGAAATAATGCATACTATAGGTGATTATGATTAACTATAATGGTATAGATTTTTTATAGGACTTGTGTATTGATGAGTGAGTGTGTGGGTATATTAAAATATCACAATTTATGACTTTGAAATTAAATTATGGCAATTATAATTTTAAAGTACATGTACATATTGTCTTAAAAAGTAAACTAAGTCAAACTGAAATGAAATTTTTAAAAATATGTTTTTAAAGGTTATCAATATTTTAATAGACTTTAATAATTAGTCCTTATATTTTAGGTTTTCATGAAGTTGATACTAAAATTGTATTGAATACAGAAACAACACATTGCATAATATATGCAGGCAGTGTGAAACTGTTATTGTGTTTTCTAAACTATGATGGTTTTAGAGATCAGCCCAGCATGGGGGAAAGATTTCACCATCAAAGGATGTCATCCAAGATTCTTATCATACTGTATATTGTATGGTCCCTGATTGTACTATTCCTCTAGAAATAAACAAATTATGCAGATCTCACATCCATCTTACTATAGAAGAAAATCCATTTCATGAAATTGAATTTTATTACTAGTATATGACTACTAGTATACATGCTTTAAAATATATGATACTTTTTCATGCGTCCATGTTATTAAAACTGTATTGTTTTTAAACATATGTTATTGATTAACTTAAGACAGAAATAATATCACTGTAAAAATAGTCTCATTAGCCTTGGAGGCATGTGCAGGAGGTCACGGATTTGTTGCCAGAAACCAAAGACCTAAAATACCTTTTTAGGAAATTGCAGAAACAATTAATAACATCAGAAATGAGGTGTTGAGATTTATTAAATCAAGAATTATGCACATGTCATCTCATGTGCAGTTAGTCCTGTCTAATTCCTTGATATCAAATATCCCTACGATAGATTTTCATTACAATGAAAACCTGGAAAATAGGCTTCTGTGTAATTCTCGTCCCCGGTCCTTAAAATATGAACCAAGTCTAGTTGCCACTACATGTGACGACAGGGTTATCAAATTCCTGTTCATTGGGAAAGTCTTTGACTAATTCCCCATGCATCACCTTCGCCATGTTTGACAATCAACCTAAGATAAGTTCACGAATATGACTGTACTTGAACATGTACATGATGCCTTTATCAAAATTTAATAACTATTGCTATTTTTTAAGACAAATAAAATATAATAGCACCTTTTAGTTTGAATGTGATATTTGCTTTGATATCCGTGGGGAAAATAAAATATTATGTCGGAAATAATTATAATATACCGGTAATTAATTTTACTTATTGTACTGCCTAACTTACAACTGTTAAATGCTGGGGTAAATGGCAATACTAAAAAAATAAGTTCATTTTGTTTTAAACTTATTCAGATCTCTACTTCTTTCTTGTACTGTAAGATTTGTATAATTGTTAATTTGTCAACAATAGTGTTGTTTATTCCAGATATACAGTATGATGGGATTAAATGATAAGGACCCTCAATGTCATGCCTTGGGGCCTTTTCTGTTAATTGAAATTTTACCAATAATTTAGTGTCAGCTATAATTGGATTATATGATATGGACAATACAGTATCTTGCCTCAGGCTTAATCAATCATGATCTCCCCTAAAGCAACATAATTACATCTATTTTGTGTTTGTTTTTTTTATTTCGAACATGCATTTCATTATGATGTAAATGAACTGCATAAAAATTAATCACAAATTCATATGATATACAGGGAGTCATATTCATTTCACATACATAGTGTGGAGATGACTTTTATCAAAATTACTCAATTAAAAACTTACATTTTAAGAATATATGTTTTCAATACAAATATCTATTTTTAAAGCCAATCCGATGAAAACAATCTCCTCAATAAGCACCAATCATGAAGAACATGTACTTCAGTCAGAGTGTAATAAAGTAAAGGCACTGATTTGAAACTAACAATGTTGGTAAACATTTTAACTAAATGCAATAAAATAAAGGAATACAACCATTAATTGATAATTATTATATAAAGTAAAAGTAGTAATTGGTGGTATTGAATTATTTCAACTTCTATTTATCATAATATGATTAAAGTGTAATATTTATCATATTATTTATATAATTTTTTTATACATTTTCTTCTTTTAGTACTTGCAGCATGCATGCATTAAATAATACTTAAGTACATGCAGTCAAACTATCATCTTGAATTAAAACTGAAATTTAGCAATGCACAAAATTAATTCAATATAGTAATAAATAATCTTATTTAAAACCTTCTTTACACCATTGTTCAAAATAAACATAATACCATAAAGCCTACCTATCAGACTGAAGTGCACTTCGAGTGCACATTGATGTGCATTTGGAGTGCACATGTAGTGCACACCATGTTTAAACCTTGTGCACACCATGTGCACTTCGTGTCAAGTTTAGTTTAAACAGTACTGTAGTGTTGGGACATTTGTTGCAAATCATAATCGATCATCAGCTAGAATCAACTTGCACTTCCGATGCGATTGTTCCAATTAATAATCGGCAGGACAGGGACTGATTCAAAGTGTGCTGATGCATGGGTCCTACTTCCCAAGTCGTGAAAAAGGGTGACAAAGGGAAAATCAAAGATTTTCGGTACACGTTTTTTTATCCGAGTTTAAAGAAATTGTTTCAATTGGTTCTAATAGGCATTCAATTAATTTGAAACTTCTTTGCTTTGAGTTTTCCTAGCAAATATTTGATTAAAGTATAGTTTTAACATTTTGTTGTAATTATCCCATTATCGATTATGGATGAATGACATCGATCATCGGAATCGGCTGACTTCTGCACACCACTAATCAATGTTATCCGATAATCGGTACATCACTACTTACAGCTGTATATATTTGCACAATACTCAGACAGACATACAAACAGACATTACAACTTGTCCTCAATAAACTACAGGGGATGTATGTACCACTGACATCCCATTATGATCCACGCTTGGCAGACGACATTTTTGTTTGTTTATCAATCACATCAATGCTGAGAAGACCCCCATGATTTGTGTTCCCTATTCGCTCCTCGTTATTCGAGTCCAGCATGAGTATAAAATGTCTATTACTGGTATTAGTGTTATAACAGATGAGTAAATAGGAAAATAACATATGTATACTTATTTTTGGTGGGCAGCATAAGAAATAATCACAATATTCATGTCAAAATAAATGAAAACCAAAGATCTAAACACATTTTTAGATCTTTGTAAAACCAAAGAGTACCTTTATATGATTTTTGATGAAAACAAAACAGAAAGTTAATTGCTATTTAATTAACCAACCTTTGGCTTTTTGGACCACATACCACTTGATTTTCAAACAATTTATCCACCCCTTAACGCAGTGAAAATTGGCAAGTGCGGAATGAGTTGATGAAGCATGCTTCTGAGTCTTTTCTAACTGACTCCGCTCGCCCAAAATAGGTAACAAATGAATTTTATCAAGTAAAGAACGGGTTTGTAGGCATGCTTTCAGATAAACAATGAATTTTTTCGAGCTCGATTCGCTCACATAATTTTTTCTCGGGGTGGGGGTGGATCAACATTTACGCCCACTACACCAATTCCTGTATCCGTCACTGATTTCTATGATGCCACTCAGATGAACAATGTATTTTTAAACTTGCTTTGCTCACACAACGACTTTATCATTATCATTATCAAGTAGAGAAATAGTTTGTGTCGCAAATTATAAGATAATCAATGCTCGATTCGCTCGCACAAATACTTATAATACGTATATTATCAACTTGATTAAGAATGGTTTTGTGCAGCATACTGCTTCGTTAGCTCATACAACGCCCTTACTCAATTCCTTCTCGTAATTAAAACCATCCTTTGAATTCTATTAGATTGGTTTTAAAAGTCAATAAGTATGGACTATACGTAATTAATCAGCATGATTTGGATGATTATATCCTGTAAAACCTGTCCTCAGGTGGATTCATCGTTTCCTTTTTGCATATCAATCTGTTCGCCATCCTAACACCTAATCAATCCTGTAACCGCCCCTGAATTATACGGGATGGATACTACATACTAAAGTTGTAAGATTTAATGTGTCTACAGAACTGTTTTTATGGTTCAAAACTGGCTAAATGCCTGGTGCACAGTATTTGGGCAAATTGTGTTAGCATCAAGGTCAAAAAATAAAGTTTAATATTTTTATGTCAAATCAAGTGTTTTATATGAGTACATGTATCTTTTTTATTGGTTAATTTAAAAAAAGTCATTCCCGTTAATAGTTTTTGTGAAATTTAGCATTTTGTACGGCTGATCAGCTAAGGGGACGGACGTTACATAGAAATACAAATCTGCAAATATTTTTTTAATAAACATGTTTGTTTCATAATTAAACCATATTAATTATTTTCTGGACACCAACTTTTAAGCAAGTACAAAAAAATTCCTGCAGATTTAGATTTTTATGAGTTTTATCATCATGTCAATCCAATTTGAGTTATGTTTTTTTATATTTTTTTAAAATATTTGTCTGTTGTAAACTTGTGCACAAATTCTAGGAAACATAAACACAATTATGATAAATAATTGAATACATAGTGTTAAAGTTATACATGTTTACTCAATAATTTGTCCATTGAAACAAAGTATGGTCTATAAATATGATCCTGAAAATAGGGGACGGACGTTACATTTAAAGGGGACGGACGTTACGCACAAACATAATGTCTTGTTCTCTTCTTTTTTCAGCACATAATAACAGATTATATATTTGATACACATTGTTTAGATAAAATAAATATGTCAAAAACATTTTTTATGCAAAACATGCTATTTATGATTTTAGATTCCGGAATTAGTTCAACTCATATAAATGTGCAATAACCAATTATTATAAAAAGTAATTTTATGTAAAAGGCATTTAATATAATATTGTGAGTAATACAGGAATAATAATACACTTATAAGATCAATGGTTAAATATTTATAACTAATTTATTTGAAATAGTGAGAGGAACATCAGACTCAGATATTAAATAAAAGTTTAAGAAATTATTTCACTTAAGATTCATCATTCTTATTTAGTATTAGTGAAACATTTCCCGATAAACACAGTGTTTTTCTAGAGCATTCATGGTTGCAATACCGTATTTAAAAGCAGCTTAATTGCTTATTATGTGATCAGTATGTCTATAGTATACAATACTTTAATATTTTCAATCAAACAATATTGAGCTCCTCCCATAATGCACAGAGCAATACTGTCTAAGAGACTAATAGCCCCACCCACAGTTTAACTACAGTGTGAAATTATCTTTACAGTTTTAAAATAACTCCTCCCAATTAGGTAATATTGCATAATCCTTGCTCAAATCCTTACAGGGATCTATGTTTTTACAAGAAATTGATTATCAATTATTGAAGCTGCAGGAGGCAGGAAATAGACCATAAAACTCCTAAGACTTGAAAGGGTTGTATATTGGTATATTGTTAATTACTGGTTTTTGGGACAGTAGCTGCACAATTAGGGGTCATGTAACTTGGTGACAGCTGTCTATGTTTTTACAAGGAATTTATTTGATTATGAACTTACTGAAGCTGCAGGGGGCAGGAAATAGATCATAAAACTCCTTAGACTTGAAAAGGGTTGTATATTAATTTATTGCTAATTACTGGTTTTAGAGACAGTAGCTGCATAATTAGGGGTCATTTAGTGAAATTAAAATCTTGCATCAACTCAAAAATTATGCTTTTAATTGTAAGTCAACTAAACAACATACTTATATTAGACATTCAGTGTCTTATTTAAATGAATTTCTAACAAACATTTAAAACTATCCCTTAGTTTTCATGTTAGTAAATAATGCTAAAAATATTTATGTATATAATATCATTTTAATAAAACCATTATTTATAAAATATTATATCAGTAATATGTGTATACCAGTCATATGGTTGCATTTAAATGAATTGTGTACTATTGCGGTGAATATTTATAAGTCTCTTATAATTATGTATTAGAATGGTCACATAATAATGTTTATGTGATATATAATGCAATTGTATTTGAATATATGTGAATGAGACTAAAATAAAGAAATAAAGTTCTGCTTGATATTTAGGGTGTGATATGAAATAATGTTCTTGTATTAAACTTCTTAAAAGTGTTGAAATATTACTGAAATTGATCTATTGTATGCATCTATCTGAAATAATGACTGAAATCAAACTGGTGAATATCTGACAATACATTACTATCAGCTTTCAATGTTTGTAACGTCCGTCCCCTTAAATTGTAACGTCCGTCCCCTCAGAATATTAATGTAATTTTAATCTTTCTAATATAAATTCCCATTTGGAAGTTTGCAGTTCCATTTTTCTAATAAGGTAGTATAATATAAGAGAATTAAAAAATTTGTAACTTGATTTATAGCAACTATTTTTTATAATTAAATGAGAAAAAAAGTGAAATAAAAATTGAAAAAATCTAAAACCTGTATAAATAACCATTACATTTGTGAAAAATAATTCTTACTATCACTAAATTTTAAAAGAAACTAATTCTATGCATGATTTTGACATAAACTTTCATTTAATATCAAAATTAATCAGAATATAGTGATTTTAAGTAACCATGTCTAATAGGGGACGGACGTTACGGGGACGGACGTTACATCATTTTTTTTTCATCACTAAAAAAATGTCATTTGATTTAATAATATCAATTTTTTTTTGCTGTTTCTACAATAAGACTGATTATATGCATAAATTAATGCCAGTTAAAGATATTTATTTGTTGTTTTTTAGTAAATACAGAGGGGGGACGGACGTTACAGATTTCCTTTGACAAACAAATTTTGAACCACAAAATTTGTAATTTCAAAATTACTGTTCTTTTGATCTACCAGAAGTTTTTTTTATTCAAATCAATGATTATTTCCAGATAAAAATATGAAATAAATCTTGCTATAAACTCTTTAATTATTTTTTCTTCAACATTT
Source organism: Spisula solida (assembly GCA_947247005.1). NCBI lineage: Eukaryota > Metazoa > Mollusca > Bivalvia > Venerida > Mactridae > Spisula > Spisula solida. The sequence continues at coordinate 33,171,331 of OX365947.1, read as the reverse complement.
TATTAAATGAAGTACTCTCTCAAAATGGAACTGTGTACACGAGTACCTTTTTACTTAAAATGATGTAGAACAATAATAGATTTACCAAAATCTATGGTTTATACCTCATTGGAAAGAGAACGAATTTGTCTGTGCAGGAAAGTTAATATAAAGTGTACATTGAGTAATATTCAAAACACAGTTCATGTTGTTTAAAGGGTAAAAATGTGATGCTAACGCATTACATGCAAAAATGGCCATTTTTCGCATGTTCTAAGGCCTGATAATAAATTCTGAAGATGTGACATTGAACGAAAACCATAGAAACATCTGTAATACCCTTTGATGCAATAAATACAGAAAATGGTTCAAAAAAAAAATAAAAGGGAAAAAAATTATGGCCTTGTACACCTGTTTTTCTGTAATTTGCCCAAATACTGTGCACCAGGCATAAAGGTATTCGGGATTCAGCGAAAAAATAAGGTGGTATTCGGGATTCGCTGAAAAATTAAGAAATATTCGGGATTCATGGGGTGAGACCTTCATTCTAGGCAAAGGCATCTAATATAAAACAAAATGGATAACCACTTGTAAATTTCCATGGCATGGGTTCCCAATTTATAAAACATACACCTGACCTGGCTTATTTTGTGACATTCTCATGATTCTGATTGACAATATAGATGAACGTACCAAATGAAAGATGATAAATACATTAAAGGAGCACGACGAGGGTTAACGTTGTAATTTATATTAAAACTTCTAGACAAAAACGGACTGTATATCCGAATTGTACCTATCCGAATTAGCGTATACACTGCAAAAAACTTTGACACAAGAGCAAATGAAGAGGCTGAAAAGAAAAAAAACTGGTAGCAACCAAAGTTTGTTATTACCTTTTGATTTCCACGAGTAAAACAGTCGGTGGCAAAAAATCACTCTATAAATGTTAAAATAAAATCCTAGAGACTGTTGTTGTGACTGACCTCACGCTTTTTCCGCTCCAAGTCAGGGGAAGAAACAGTTACTGCTTGGTGGTTGTTTCAATACCACAATTGTTATCTCCCTTTATCAGGATTTAAACAATTTTTCAGTAGATGAAAAAGTCTATAACGACACTACTGAATAGACATACGTGATTGTAAATTGTAATCATACATTTTTGTATAAATGTGTAAGAAGATGTATTGGATCTGGCATGAGCTCATACATGAACACAATGTAAGTTGACATATTCGTTAAACTTGTGGCTGTCAAATATAATTCTAACACGATCTGCGGATTAATCCATTAAACATAGAGCAAACCTGGACATGTATTGTTACCGCAATAAAACATGGTATCAAATTGGCTGTTACTATTCACGCCCCGTATCACGTGACATATTTATGAACGAATGAACGTAAACTTTAAAGTAAATCTTCAACGAAACGAGATGACAAGGCAAGATGCACGGGTATTCAGTGTTACAGCTATCAGGGGCGTAACTGGAGCATATTTGATTGTACTCCTAATGCTAGGGGGGTCTGGGGGCATGCTCCCCCCCTGAAACTTTTTTTTGCAGGGAAACGATTTCCTGGCATTTGAGAGTGTAAGGACTATATTTTTACGCCATGCTTTAAGACAGAAAATAACTAAAAACTAACTTATATACATGTTTTTTTTTCGTTTTATTTTTTACACGTAGGCCTACATGTAATATAGGCCTAACTAAAAGGTGGTGCGGAATCAGGTCGTGAAGAGGTGACGGGGGATGTTTGGATAAGGAGGGTGTGTATAGCTGCTTCTCTTTGACGGAGGTTGTGGCTCAATGCACAGAACATTCATTGGACGAGCGAAGCGTGCTAGAACAAAAATGCATTAAGTTTTCTGACCTGCATGAAACACAAACTCGTTCTATATTTGATGTTATTCCAAGAAGCGAAGAAGAAGAAAATTGCAAATGTTTATCTGACCACACAAACCCTTTCTCTACTTTATATAAGTTTTTTCACTGTAAAAACAAACAGCGAGAAGAAAATTGCATTGCATCTGACTGATGCATACCACTCAAACTCTTTTTAACTATTTACTGTTAACATTAATGAGCGAGCGAAGCAAAATAGAAAAATGGGTTTGTTGATCTAAACAGCATGTCAAGTAGAAGAAAAACGCATTCTTCATCATATCAGTGTACCAGACAAACTTGTGCTCTATTTGAAAATGGTCCATAATCAAGTTATTGAGCGAGCGAAGCGAGTTAGAAAAAATGCAAATTGTTTATCGGAACAGCGCATCACAGACTCGTTCTTAACAAGAAGTGTTATCTAATTCCCTGCTCTAAATTTGTAGACATTTACTGAAAAAAGTTATTTTGCGAGCCAAATATCATACAAGCATTGCTTATCTGAACAGCAGGTCACAGACTCGTTCTAAATTTGAAGATATTGACTGAAGCGAGCGAAGTGATCTTGAAAAAATGCAAAGCCTTTTAAAATTTTCATCCACTAAAAATGCATTGTTGATTGAACAGCATACCAGCTAGACGAAAATGCATTCTTATCCCTTGCAGCACACCAGACACACTTGTACTCTACTTGAAAAATGTAATATGATAGTTATTTAGCGAGCGAAGCGAGCTAGAAAAAATGCATTGTTTAACTGAAAAGCGTGTCACAGACAAGCTTGAAGATATTTATTGAAAAAGTAAACTTGCGAGCGAAGCGAGCTTTACAAAAAGCAAAGTTTATAAATTTCACCCAGTTAAAAGAATAGAGCTATTATTATATAAATATACCTGAGAAATGATGGATCTTTATAATGGATATTATAAAGTGAATTGTTAGTACACACATTGTATCTGCATGCCCCTCACCCCCCTTTGACTCTGATTTTTATTAGTGAATTCGAGTTTTTATTTTTTTAAATTTATTTTGTCCATATTCGAATTGTACGCACGGGCGTACAGGAGTACGCCTAGTTACGCCCCTGGCTATGACGCATCTATGTTTAGAAACTCCAATATAATCTCTAAACTAAGTTTCATAAAAACTTCTGATAATCAATCCATTTATATTTTTCATTTCAATGAAATAGCTACCCTATACTGGTGTTACTTAAATTGTTTTATCACATAACCTGCGGTCCAGGAGTGCCGTAAAGCCGTGCCGTAAATATCGTTCGGCACTCCCAGACTGTGCAATAAATATGTAAATGAGCTTGACGTGACGTTAGCCAATCCATGCATTGATCCGTCACTGACGTCAGGATAATATCAACGTCGCCATGACGTCGCGCTAATTTTACTGCTGAATTTTGGCTGAAACTTATGCGGCGTACATTATCCTTTTGAACAATAATGAGCGTTTTCTAAGGTTATGTGATAAATAGAATCTTACATTCGTGCTTATTATATACGAGTTTTATTAAACTCGTCGGCAAAAACAATATGACACTCGGCAAAGCCTCGTGTCATATTATTTTGTCCACTCGTTTAATAAAACGCATATGTAATGAGCACTCATGCAAGATCCTCTATTCAATGTTTAAAGTGTGTTATTTCCTTCAGAAAATTACGAAGGTCGTTTTCATTAACGAGGGAGGTAATTGTACCAGCTTATAAGCCACTCAATTTCAGCGTGGAATAATGTTAAGTGCCAAATGGGTGAAAATAGAATGCGCGCAGTGAAATAGTGTGGGATAGTATCGCGTTTAGAATCGAAATAAAAACTCTGTTCTTGTAATTTTCCGCATCCAAACGAGTGCCTGTGTTTTATTCACCGATACAATACGCGAACAGATTTTTATTTCTTAAATAATACATTGTTGTAGGCCTATTACAGTATTACCAAAGGTTAAATAATCTATATATTCTGATATTATCATGATAAAAACATTTCAGGGTAAGGTTATGTTTGTACTGTTTCACTTTGTCTTTGTATTTTTTATAGACATTGCAGCTTAAATTATATACTACGACCCAAATAATATACCTATTCTATGCTTAATTTAGTAGGCCTAATTACGTCAGAATCATGATAATTTGTGAAATCACAAGTGTAGGACGGACAGAGGACTACGATGTACATTTGTAGCTCTGACACGTATAAATCACAATCGTATTACTTTTACCGCGTCTCAGCGCATTTTCGTTTTCAATGATATATTTTTTTAAACAGGATATATTGTATGACGAGGAAATTATGAACATTTAGTACTGTAGGTAATTGACCTTGAACGTTAGAATACACTACAAATGCGATGAACACGGTCAAAGAACATTCATCGTAGGTCATCCTCGGCCAATTCCCAACCCCAAAGAAAGCTGAAGCAAAACATTAGATTGACCAGCAAAACATCCCCTTTCAACTCGGTCGTATAGAACCAACGCGCTCGAAAATACGGTGATTTTTATGTCATAGCCAAAATTGGGGGAAGAGACTTGGCAAGACGATAGCAGAAGACGCCAAAGCTAGCCTAATTTTTCCGTGTTCAGTTAGACCAAGACAGCTTCAACATACTACAATTCGAGGGCTTAGAAGACAAAAATGCTATTTTGAGAAAACAAGAAAAACTGTCTGAAATCTACTGTTTACGTATGAGAAAAATAATCTTTTTACTTCAGTATGGTCAACCTAGCCTGTTCCGATTTTCATGAAATGAGACAATAAGAAGCGCCTTGTAATGATGATTTCAAAATATGCATGTGTCTTATATCCTTTCCGCTACCACGATTTGGGGGGGGGGGTTATGAGAAATTCATATGGTCCCTATACCCCGTTAAAGGTCACCGGAAATGACGATGTGACGGTGACCCTTGCGCGAAAAACTTTTTTTTTTTTAGCTTGGCAGGCCTACTTTCTGGCCCCTTTAGGACATTGGTCCTGACCCCTTTGTCTAGCCTTATATTCCTGCTATAGAAAAATAAAAACTTTTTGGCGCTAAATGTTAATGCAATTCCACAGGGAATCGTACCGCAATGGCGGGTAGGACCAGTAATTTCAGTTTTGTAAAATCTACGTTCAAAGCCCTCTTTAAAGGGGTCTAGCGGGCCTAAAAACCTGTGCAAGAACCTGGGCCCGTAATATCCTGTAGTCTGGGATGCCTGTGTACCCATGACAGCAAAATTCCCGAATATGGGCATTTAGGTCGAAAACTACGGAAGGCTGAAATGGCCATCCCGGCGAGTCTGCATTAGTACGCTATGGTAGCGGAAAGGATATGAATCTTGTTCTATGACTTCCACCGTCAACGAATGCCCAAGTACTATGGTGGATGATTTACGCCACTGTCGTATTTTCTCTTTTCGACACAACAAAGCGGGATTGCGTAAAGGCAAATATTGTGGCGAAAAAACGACAAAAAGAGTGACAATTGAATGACGAAAGTCTATATAAATATAAGTGCAAATAAAATTCATTCTTGTATATCATTTGGCTAAAGTATCAGAGCCTATCAAAAATAGGCGCATACAATTGTCACTAAAATTATTCTAAACGCATGCGCATATTTTCCATATTCTACAGTATCATTCGAAGTTGCTGGAACCCATTTTACATCAAACTCAAGATATAATAAAAAATCCACTGGTAGGAAAAATGTACACTTTTTGCCTGGTTCGACCATTGTGTAACTTTTCAGAACTGATTTGGAACAAAGTAACGAAAAGTCTATATTGTACATGGGCGTAGGAGCGTCTTCAACATTGGAGGGGGGGGGGAACATTTGGGGGGGGGGATTTTTTTTTAGATATGTGGGGGGGTCACATTAAGTGTTAATAACCTTTGTATACTTTGTATATATAATCACTACGGTAAGGTATATCTACTAAGTTGTCTGCTTGTCAAATTACCGGGTTAAAAATTGAACGATATCATAAACTAGTACTTAGAATTCTTAGATCTATTGTAAGTAGGGGGGTCCGGGGGCATGCTCCCCCGGGATTTTTTTAAAACAACGGATCAATCTGGTGCGTTCTGAGATAATCATTTGGTATGTTACAAGACATTTTTTGTTACAATATCAAGCAAAATTAAGTCCTTATTTTGTAAATATTTTTACCAATTATTGCACAGATGCCCGAATTCTGAGAGTTAGGAGGTTAGTAAGGGAATTTAGCATAGCAATGACAAAGTTAAAACACAATATATGAGCTGGTGCAAACTTTATCCTACAATGTATTTCTGTTTATTTTGTAGATCTTTCGAATAGTATGTGATAACATATGTTATAGATTGAAATCAATTTGCGAGCGTAGCGAGCACGAAAATTCTCATTTTATACTTTTTAACCAGGGATAAAAGGCAAATTACCTATTACAAGACTATTTTAGGCAGAAAATTGTGAATATGGTCTAAATTATGGGGGGGGGAACGATATGTTGCCCCCCCCTGTCCTAACATTGGGGGGGGGGGCTGCCCCCCCTTCTCCTACGCCCATGTTGTTCATACATTTGGATTAGACTCCTTGAATGTGTTCACTTCGAGTGGATCGCAGGAATATTAAACAAATAATTATCTAAAAACCTACCCTCTTCGGAAACAGATAAACCGTTTTACTTTCGTATTCGTCCGAGTTTGGGGCTTTTGTCGTTGTACGGTGTCTACCAGTGAAATCCCAACTATTATTTCGAGTAGTAAGCGGAAGGGTCGAGTACAGTGGTCATCAAGCACAATAGAAACACTTGAAATCTACTCGGAGAACAACATTACGAAGATGGGTGACATGGTCAAGTGTTAACTACACGCTGACAAGCGTGCATAATGATATCAGAAATAATCAGGGATATGTTCACAAGATATATTACAGGGTACATGTACCACGTGGCTTATTTGGTTAACCAGGGATACAACAAAAGAATGCAGAACACGAGACAGATGAGAACCGTCTCATTAAGATGAAAGTAAGAAGGTATGCAGCGAATCTTACCAGTCTTGCACAAAACTACTTAGTCACACTAACTTGCACACATATACGAGGGATGATCCATATATAACGAGAAAATGCTTATACTTTTGTTATGATCCGTAAGATTTTACTCAAACTTTGACTAGTAGTAATAACATACATTAGCAATGTTTCCCTGAATGTTCATAATTACAGCGACATCATGCTTAAATCTATGGTTGCTAAGGTAACACTCGATGCGCCAAGGCGGGGCATTTTCGGAGTTTTCACCATTTTCACGCAAATTCAAACCCTCACAGTTTTAATGTAAGCAATAGCACCGTGATGACAATTGGTACTTTGGGTCACGTCAGACTCATCTGACTGATGATGACGTCTTACACGGGTTGTGTTGTCATTCGTTACGTCACGCACGTGTTATCGTTCCGCGATAGCAAAATTACCGAAGACAAAAGTTTCAATGAAATTTTTAGTTTTGAAGAAAACAAGTAATAATAATATTGTGCACGGTATTCAGTAATCATTTCGTGATCATGTCGTGGTAACAGCTTCGATTTGTGAACATAATAACATATTAAAATTGGACTGGAAAAATGCTAGTAATCTAACGCAAAGTTGACGTAACGTGACGTCAACGTCAGAACTACGCACGAAAAGGTTGGATGCTTTGAATTAAATTCCTAAGGATGGCTATTGTGAGGCTTTTTCAACTTTGTATGGCATTGGCGAAGACGTACACATATTGAAGAATAATAATCTGAAGTTTTTAAATAAATACAGTAAGGCCTAAGGTATGTGATCGTCAAACTGATCAAAGTTGAATTTTGAATAACGTTAAAAGGTGCAAAAATGACGTTGCCCCGCCTACCGATTTCATAGGTCGGCAAAAATGTTCCAAACAATTTATTTTTCGATATATTTGAAAATTATTTCGTTCGTGTTCTCCTAAGATATGTATTTACCCCCACATTAAATATTTTTAGAAAATACTTTGTAATAACAAAATTATAAGCATTTTCTCGTTATATATGGATCATCCCTCGTTTGTCTGAGGATTTCAACATGTATACAGTGTTGTTGTGATTGACTAGTAGTTCCTACTTCCTTCCTAACTACACGGTGATATCCGGATCGTTATAATTGTTTACTACATGTATGTAGGCTGTTATAATTGTCAATTATATGTTAAATTTATATGTGCGCATCGTTATTTATATATTTCTGATGTGTGTGGGCAAATTTGTTCGCATTTTACTGGTTCATCACATTGAGGACTTTAACTATGGATAGAAAACAAATAATGTTGATTTATGTGATGTGTGTATATTTTTGTCAATGCATTGTTCGAGGCTATGATAACAGGGATTTTGAACAATGTATCAACGAGCTTAAAAAAGGTAATGTAACTTCATTATTAGTCAGAATACTTAAAATAGTCATGATTGCATAGAGCGATACTCGTAGCTTAAACGAACTACATTACATGCCACTGGCTTAGAATTAGAAGGTCGCAATTACGACCTTATAAGACTCTGAAAATCAGAACTGGTCATGTTGACCAAACTGAAGTGTAAAAATCTTATTTTTCCATGAGTAAAGAGAAGTTTTCAGACAATTTGTTCTTTTTTCTCAAATTATTGATTTTGTACTTACTAATTCTAAGCCAGCGATGTATACTACTTAAAAAGTGCCATGGACCACTTTTTCTAATGTGAATATGAAACATAAATTTTATTCGATTTTAATCATTTATATACGTACTGAAGTAAATGTAATATATTTTTGTATCATTGAACTTATTCAAAAATGTTGAAATAATAAGGACCACTTTTTCTAATGTGAATATGAAACATGAATTTTATACGATTTTAATCATTTATATACGTACTAAAGTAAATGCACAGGCTATTATATATAGTAATGACGGGATGATGGGGAATTTCAAGACTCTGTATTTTGTGATATAATTTCTTAGGCCTGTGGTAAATGTAATATCATTGAACTTTTTCAAAAATGTTGAAATTATTGATGTAGTAAGCACGTGTAGTACGTAATGACAGCAGTACCAGCACTCAAAAACATATTGTTTATTACCCAGCAAAAAATGACTAACTATAAATAGGTTTGGCATGAAATTTTGTCATGGCTGGATATATAATATTACTGAGTACATAAAGTTATTGTTTATCTTGCCCCGTCAACGGTCGCAAGTTTGAAATGATACATATGCCAAAAGGTGAGTGAAACGAGCTTTCCGCCAATTAAAGCGGAGTATCATGAAAAACACTATTTAAGGACCAGTTACACTCAAACATTTAAAAACTTTTAATGTTAAAAACATAAAGATATTAATAAATGGGTTATGGAAAGATATATATGTTTGATATTTATTCGAATTTGAAAAAACTATCCATTTTAAAACAGTAGATTAAATCGGAGAGTGCAACTGAGACTTAAAAGTTCCAAACAGCCATGACAAAAGTGCCAACAACATAAAAAGCTGAGTTAAATGCACCAAATAGTGGGACTGAGGTAATATAAAAAGGCAAATCGTCATCTGCTGCAAAATAAAACTGCAAATGTATAACAACAAGCCATCTACTGCAAAATAGACTGAAAATGTTACAACAAGCTATCTGTAGCAATATAAGACTGAAATTATGTAATAACAACAGGTCATCTGCTGCATAAAAGACTGCAAATACTATGCATGTAACAACAAGCCATCTGCTGCAAAATAGACTGCAAATATGTAACAACAAGCCATCTGCTGCAAAATAGACTGCAATTATGTAACAACTAGCCATCTGCCTCAATATATGACTGAAATTAGGAACAAGCCATCTGCTGCAAAATAGACTGAAACTATGTTAAAACAAGCCATCTACTGCATATTAGACTGAAAATATGTTTCAACAATCCATCTACTGCAAATTATACTGAAATCATGTTACAACAAGCCATCTGCTGCACATTATACTGAAAATATGTTACAACAAGCCATTTGCTGCAAATTAGACTAAAAATATGTTGCAAAAAGCCATCTGCTGCACATTATACTGTAAACATGTAACAACAAGCCATCCACTGCAATATATGACTTAAAATATGTAACAAACCATCTGCAGCGAATTAGACTGAAAATATGTTACAACAAGCCATCAACTGCAAATTAGAACTGAACATATGTAAAAGCAAGCCATCTGCTGCAATATAAGACTGAAAATATGTAACAAGCCATCTGCTGAAAATATACTGAAAGTATATAACAAGCCATCTGCTGCAAAATAGACTGCAAATATGTAACAACTAGCCATCTGCCTCAATATATGACTGAAATTAGTAACAAGCCATCTGCTGCAAAATAGACTGAAACTATGTTACAACAATCCATCTACTGCAAATTATACTGAAATCATGTTACAACAAGCCATCTGCTGCAAATTAGACTCAAAATATGTTACAACAAGCCATCTGCTGCACATTATACTGAAAATATGTAACAACAAGCCATCTGCTGCACATTATACTGAAAATATGTTACAACAAGCCATCTACTGCAAATTAAACTGAAAATATGTAAAAGCAAGCCATCTACTGCAAATTAAACTGAAAATATGTTACAACAAGCCATCTACTGCAAATTAAACTGAAAATATGTAACAACTAGCCATCTACTGCAAATTAAACTGAAAATATGTAACAACTAGCCATCTACTGCAAATTAAACTGAAAAAATGTAACAACTAGCCATCTACTGCAAATTAAACTGAAAATATGTAACAACAAGCCATCTGCTGCAATATAAGACTTAATAGGTAACAACAAGCCATCTGCTGCAATATAAGACTTAAATATGTAACAACAAGCAATCTGCTGCAAAATATACTGGAATTATATAACAAGCCATCCTTTGCATAATAGACTTAACATAAGTAACAACAATCTTTCTTATGTTACAACAAGCCATCTGCTGCAATAAAAAACTAAAATTATGTTACAAACAAGACATCTGCTGCAAAATAGACTGAACGTATGTTACGACAAGCAATATAATACTGAAAACAATAAAACAACAAGCCATCTGCTGCAAAATGGACTGACAATATCTTACAAGACATATGTTGCAGAATCGACAGACATGTGTTACAATGACACTTTGGCTGCAAAATAGACTGAACACATGTAACAAACACGCCATACAACAGGAATATGTTACAGCATACTTGTTGCATATAAAAACAATAACCGTGAGCTGAAATCATCTGGTGCAAAATAAACTAACAAATCTTCTTTATATTATATATACCAGTGTACATGGGTAAACTCAATCTCTTCAGAACATATTTGCATCAGTCACCTTAGGTATCCATCTCCAAGACTCCCTATATGGTCTAGTAGGCATAAACTAAACATAGACTCAATAAATGTAAGGTTTTCATTTTCCTAATAGTATGTGAAGTCTTTCGAATCGATTTATCCGAGATAATTGACAATCCAATGATACACTACGTGGAAGCGTTAATGTTCATTATTTTGGGCGACTTACGGTTCGTTTCTTGAAATTATTTAATCCGTCAACGGCAATAAATAAATCTAATATCTTAAAGCCAAAGGTTGTCACCGGCATTCACATTACAGCATATGGCAACTGATACATCATATAATTTTGGGTGTGACAAAACTCTAAACTTAATAAAAGCGGACTGCCTGCCTCCAGCTTAAGCTCAGCAATCCTATATTAAATATGAAAATGATTTTGGTAAAATTAGAGTTGTCACGTGATAAATTCATAGTCAGTATAATTGACTTCTGGATTATTTTTATAGTAAATGATATAATTACTTATATATAAATAAACTTATCAACTTAAAATTTGGCAAATCCTTCAATATGCTCAGATTGCCCCATTTTAATATAAAAGTATTAAAATCAACTTTGGCAAATCCTTCAATATGCTCAGATTGCCTTATTTAAATATAAAAGTATTAAATATTTGCAAATATCTTATATACATACTTGTAGTGTCCAATTACATATCCAACCAAATTTGGCATATCCTTCAAGTGGTCGGAAAGCCACAAAATGTCTTTAATAAATCAATAGGCAAGTAACATAATTGAATTATTGGGCCACAGCATGATATCGATTTCAATATTTAACTAATAATTACATGTATGCTATTAAATGAATAGACTCTTTATTACATATCTTTTGTATCATATGATATGAATGGACATTGTCTTATTCCAGCCGTAACTTCGATGAATAATTGTACCACGGATATACACAGAACGGATAAGCAGGTCTAAAAATAGCCTAATTATGACCTGACTACCCATAATGCATTGCGCGCTTCGGTAAGCACGATAATTGTGAACATGGCTTATCCAAAAGAAATCTTTTTTTCGTGTCAAAACCACAAAACTAATGTATTTCCGTGACAGAATTTCCGTGATTGTACCGAAACAGTCTGATTAAGCCATTTCTACTGGTAACTGGAAAATAATGTAACACATGCCATCTTAATGTTTGAATGGTGTTGCTGGATAAATTGGTTTAAACTGGTAATTAAAAATATTTACTAAATTAATTCAAAACATAGCTAAAATGTTCATCCTTCTGATTCGGCCATTTTAAACTGGTTTTTGTTTATAAATAGAGGATATTTGTTAGTTTTGATCGAATACGGCTCGTGAAAATATTAAAATTTTATCAATACAAGATGAGATATAAGCCGTATTCGATCAAAACTAACAAATATTCTATTTATTTAAGGCTTATCATGCTGGGAAAATAGGTACTATTTATGTCTAAGTACTCCTGCGGTTACTTAGTAATATAGTTCCGCCATATTGGATTATGATTTCGAATCGAGAGAAAAATATTGACTTTGTGCGGTGTATTAAGACTGACACATGTTGAAATGTGTTACGATCAGTTCGATCACCATATTCAAACGTGGAACAATCGATTTCAATTGGGAATCTTTCCGGATGTTGTCAGTTTCAGTGTTTTTCTGGTTCGACACAATGTCACGAGGATCATCGACTGAGTGCGATCAATATTGATCGGCGCTTGAACGTTGTCGAAATGGACCATTCATCATAAAAGGCAGACGTCAGTATAATCTGTATGGTTTTAAAACACTGTCCTGTTGATTTAGAAACGACCGATATGACTTATATCAGTAGAAAACCAGCCGCTATATGCTGGGCGTGACGAATGGGCGGAGCTAACAACAAAGCGTGTCGATTTCATCAATGATGTTATCTTCTAGTAAGCGTACAGTGTACATGTATGTATACAGAAAAACAACACGGACACAAAATTAAATGAAACAAAAAACCGCTAAACAACAGCGGACAACTGTTTAGAATGTCACTACTGGACTAAATATCACTGTCAGTGACAATGAATTCAACAAGCAAATGGAGAGAGAAAAACATTACTGAGTACCTGAGTACAGTAGGCCTACTCTAATTAACAGTATTTAACAATTAACACGAGCTGGTTTCAATTGTACCATATAACCAGTACTGCAGTAGTCATTATTCACTGCTGCTTGAATCAGATAAACATCTGATCCTCTTCCACCTGCGTGGTTCCGGGGAGGAGGAACATGATCTTCCCTGTGTGGAAGTACAAACTGCTGTTTGTGTGTGTGTCACCTGAGAAGTCTTACTGTCATAGTAAAAATTGAATGTGTTGCCCATAAACATTGGGAATGGATTCCCCATGCCGTAATTCATGGCATAACCGGATGAAGCTTGGTGTTGCATTGGGAAGCTCCCCATTGTGGATGATACAGGTAATGATACAGGTAAATCGCTGTACTGTAAATGTGTCCAATGTATAGTCAACATATTTTATTTCAAGTATTTATGAGTCTGATTTATATTAATATCAATGGATTTATGAGTTCGCAGTCAAAAATTCCATGAAATACTAAGCTCGGTTTCATGTATTAAATGAAAGTATATTTTCATTGTACGCAAATTTAGGAATTTGAAGAAACTATTCTGAAATAATATTGATAATAACCCCCCCCCCTCCCACAAATTTGAACCAATGACTGAATGTACAGGACAGACTCTAAATACTAGATCTCTTAATTTTTCAGATGCAAGGAGTCATTGCTGCAGTGAGTGATAACCAGTGAAGATATAGGAATTATGTAGCCCTGATCACTATTTTGGAAACACCGGTGGAAAATGCTGACATTTAAGTTGATTTTAGGAAAATATCATAAACCGGCTATTTTGGAAACTTCTGGAAAAAATACTGACATTCTTCAACATTGAAGAGTGGTGTTCCAAAGAGAAGTGGAGGAATCTACCAATAGACGATAGACTGACATTTTAATAGGTTGATTTTCGTGAAAAGGTGATAAACTGACTAATTTGGTCACACCAGTGGAAAATACTGACATAAAAGTGGATTGTTGAACTGTATCAACATAGACTTCAAAGTAATAGAGGTTTCCATGGAGGAAAAGGTTAATGCTTAATTGCAATATTTTGAAATTAGATAGATTCAATTTTCAACTTACCTGTACGGTGTGATCCTTTTATCTGATTCAATTCCAGCTTCATTTTTCATGTCCTTCGTGATACTGTATATCTTATTTATTCCCTGTTTTTTGAACCATGCCTGTCCAGGCTTAGGACATTTACTTGCTACCGACAGGAAGAATGGGCTTTCTGCATCCAAAAAGTCAATCGGGCGCATATCAGCATATTTTCTAAACAGGTTGACGGGGCACCTTTCCTTTTGTTCCACAGCATAGGCCCTGGGTTTTGTTAATCTGTGAAAGAATTTGTCTGTATTTTAATTTTCATACATGTATAATTTGTATTATGTACAAAGGCCGTTAATTTTTAAATGTTTGTTTCCGGTGAGATGACACAACAAAGATATTTTTATCATAATGAGCGACTTCACTGTGTGATGGATTGTAAAAATTATTGAAATAGTGTAAGACACATACTTTATGGTGGAAACGACAAAATGGTGTATGTGGATGGTACCGGAAACAATTAATTTTTGGCCTAGAATATAACCTACATTATGAGCCAATGAAAACGCTGAATTTTGGCGGTTAAATGAAAATGTAATCATTAAAATTTTCTCTTCACAGACTTGACGTCATGCGTTGGCGCTAATTTCTATCGGCCAATCAGAATGCAGAATGTTATAATTCTTCTAAGCCAGTTAGAACATATTAAGTAAATTGTAATGACTAAACTGTAATCGCTCCGCCCTTTTTAATCATTAAAATTTACTTAATATGTTCTAACTATAACTTAAATTTTTATTTACTATATGCATTGTTTATATGAAATATCTTTTAAAGTTTAAGTACTGTTATCTATTTCTAGATATCTATTTACTAATGGGTGCATCAAATTGATATTTGAATAGAGCTCAAGATCATCATAAGGCTGAAACAAAATAAAACTGTGGTTCTGGTAACCCTAACTTTCCAATTTTCGTCCCTATCCCGAAACATTTTATTTACATTTTGCTGAAGGTTGTTGTGGATTGTTGATGTCACCCCAAATTTTTCTACATGTTACCAGAACCATAATATTAATTTGCTTTGGCCTATTGAAAACTAAACTTTGTATGCCTTATTATATGTATGCATACTTAATGTGAAGTCAATTGTTATTTACCAAATTCATATTTTTTGGAACATTTTCATTGAATTATTTAGGTGGAAGACTAATGGGCGCCCCTTAATGAAAACATATCTTTATTGATACCCCTATTTTAACAGATTTCCTAGATTTCCGTATTTTTTAAGCTCCGTCTGAGGACTGAAGGTGCGAAGTCCGCGAAGGGGTCTGGGAGCAAATTTATGGACAACCCTGGTTAATTTAAGGTCATGATAAAAAATTACCTTGTGTTTCGTGCGATAAGCCCAGTTCTTGTTTTCGTTTGCCGTTCGGTATCATACTGGAGATATTCTCCCAAGTTGTCATCCTTTTTTATGACAATGTCTCCCCATCGAAGACAATGTATTTCATGTCCAGTTCGCATTCCAAAGTTTGTAGTACAAATTAACCACAGCGAGTGGATAAGTGCACTGGGGTTTTTGAAGCCAAGTGTTTCTGACTTGTACATTTCATCGATATGTTCATTTTCTAGGGGATCGGCAGCAAATGGTTTATTACCTTTTCCTAGTTGTTTGAGTTGCTTTTGTTTCATCTTTAAAACTGACATTGTTTTATGGAATTCAACGCTTTCTCTCAATGGTTTATTGTAACCCTTTGCCTTCAAATATCTGTCAACTGAGGAAATATAACTCTGTAGAGTGGTTGGCTCATATTCTCCACCATCCTTTTTTCTTACTGATAGTAAAAATGCTGACAAATATTCATTAAGCTGATTGGGTGGAATGTATTCCAGTTCCCTGTGCTCATTTTTTGTTGTGAGGAACGACTTCACTAGTTCCAAATCACCTTTTGTTTTTCTTTTAGTGTTTTTATTTTCTTGTTCATCAATAAATTGAAGAACCTCAGTAGATGTAATATCTGTAAATCTGTTATTAGAGCTGGTAGATGTAGCAGCCTGTTCATAGTTAATGTTAATACTGCCACTGGCACTGGTCTCATCATCGAAATCAAATCCGAACATGAGATCAAACATACCTTGATCAACTTGTTCCAGAAATGCAGTATTGTTGTTATTATTCATATTATGTTTTTTTTTCATTTGTTGATGTTAAATGTAATTAAAATTATGATTTAAGCTTCCATGTTGTTGTTATTTCATGTTGCAGACGTAACTATTGTTGTTGTTGTTTATTGTTGGACTTAAGAAAGGGGAGACTACTGGTGCAAAAATTGTTTCAAAATGAGGCAAAGAAAAAGTAGTTCCGGCAGGGGGGCGGAGCTTATATCAGTCACATTGTAGGTGATAACCAGTGACTGATATAGGTTTTATTTCACTGATAGAACTCCGTATCTCACCAGTTAGCATTAAATAAATGTAATCCCTACCATTTGCAACAATGAAGCCAAATAGTTCTTCAATATTCCAAACGTCTGTTAGTTTGCTTCTAACATTTCTCATCCATAAATCCTAATTGATTCATGCATCATAAATTCGCACAATAAGTATGATCATTACAATAACCACTGCAATGATTTCATCAACAATGTTTTCATCACAATAATAGAAGTCATAAAGTAAACCGACTTTACTATATATCTATATATAGTCTTAGTGACGTCATACCAACTGTACACGTCAGGTGATTTTTTCTCATCTTCTACTTTATTTCAAATCATCAATACCATGATAATCATCATCATAATTATTATGATTGTTTTAGCATTATCATATTAGTGACTAGTAAGCAATTCGGTATCAGCATATTCCTCACAATAAATATTACTATAATATTAAATGCATCGTGTTCGTCCTTACAACAACACCAATATCAATATGATAATCACATCATTAATCAAATCACCAAAGGGCATTAATCAGTAACACTATAAACAGTACAACTTTCACATATGTATCATTAAAAGGCTAAAATAATCACAAGTGTAATTATTATTCAATAATAACTTTCCTATAAATGCATATATATAAGCATCACCTCAATATCATCTATAACTGTACATTTTTAACAACATGAAAAGAACAGTTTTGTCCTTCAAAATGCAAGATGAGTTTAATTTTAATTTAAAATATCGTTATAATTAAAATGTAAAGAGGGCTAGACCTTCCAAGTGAAATCCTATTATTTATGAAAACATGCATCCAATGTCAATGTCTTCCTAGGCCAATTATGAGTCAATGACCTGTTTACGGCCATTTAAATAACAAGTGCAAGTATTCATAACTGTACAATTTCTGAATAATTAGAATGAACAAATTGCATCTAGCATGTCCTGTCCTCCACGTCATTTCGTGATTGTACATATATATAAAGTGTGCCTTTTTTATCAAGTAATACATATTGCCAATGTATAGTTTACAATTCTAAAATTTCACACTTAGATTATTACTATAGGTTCATCCTGGCACAAAGCATAAGTACAATCCACGCGCCTAGTTCACATCGAGCCCACTTCAGTGAAGGCTGGGATCCAAAACTAGATTCGAATGGCATCTAAATTCTTAAATTGTATAGTCATAAACCTATAGTGTAAACCCTTTTCGGTTTATAATTCATGATTAAGAAGTTTATTATACCTGACAACTCCCCTATCTGACACTACATGTTCGTATGATCCCCACTCTTCAAATTCTTCTTTTGATGAGACTCGTGCCATTGGTGGATGTGACTCGCGTCATCGGGTTCACTGTGTCTTGTTCTCATAGTCATAACAATGAAATGAATTAATATAATTGTTCTAGATAAAACTAAATACTCGATTAAATAACATAATTAATCTACGCATAGCAGGCCCTAAACTCATGTGTTCAAAAATCAATCTCATAAATAATTATTGTTATAATGTTATTGCATCCTCATAACTTCTTCAAAACTTGTTGTTCATCCTCATTGTTGGTATTTAATTAGTTATGACGTCACGCGCGCGCGCCTCGTGACGTATAGTATACGTAAAGTAATTGATCGATCAATATTTACATGTAAACATTTAAACCACCAAATTATAGTTATAAAGTCTACAAAAACGTAGCCAACATATTTTTGTTTAAACAAGCTTATGTAAAGATTCCAGTGTTTATTTCATATCATTATAATTATATCATATATTGTAAAACTTGCTTCTTGCTCTGTATTGTTGGTGTGGGGTGGGCGGTGCATACGTACACGGCTACACGACCGTCACCATATCAACCTACGGAGTTGTCCTTGTTAAACATAATTATATATACCATGATTTCAATTGTTTTATGTTAAGATCTTACGCTTCCTTCTCTCTTTCTCTTGTGCCTCTCTTCGCGTATGAAGAAAGTGTGACATTTACCTCCTCCAGGACTTTGTTAGTAAAAATTCGTAAATATACTTTCTCATCGCGTGTGGACGATTAAACTAGTGTGACATTTACCTCCTCCATGTGACTTTTTAAGTGAATTTTTCGAACAGTAAGACATTTGTGGAAATTATTAGTGTAACTTCTTTCTTTTCCTCTTTGATGTTATAGTAGAAAAAGTAAAATATATTTGCTTAGTTCATTCATGTTTTGTAATTAAAGCAAGTTGATAGAATTTCAAGTATTGTAAGGTTTTTTAAGTTATGAAACAATAAGATTAGTAATATTTTTCAAAATTCATTTCCATCAACTTGCTCCAATTTTACTATTTAGGCCAAATCCCATTTAAAAGAAGCAAGTTGCAGACCGCTGTGCGGCCTGCTGTATTTTAACTGTAAATGTACAAAATAAATTTTATGAAAAACAAAAAAAATAAAGTAAAACGTAAGAATACTCTAAACCACACTGTCTTCACTATACGCAGACCAAAGTATGAAGTAAATAGACTCGTTCATTTATACATTAGATTTGAATGATTTAAAATAGATCTAGATCTAGATTGAAACTCCTGACAATCAAGACATCTTTATAATTTCAAGTTAATAAATATTCTACCTGAAACAATATCCACATTGTTAGACCGACACATAATCTGTAACCTTTGGAGACATGGTCTTCCAGATCCACTCCACTGCAGGCGATGGTTCTCTTCTTATAATATTGGTCATCTGGACTGGATTTATCTGGTTTAAATCTTTGCACTTTGCAGACAACGATGTCATAAACAAGAAATAAAAAAAATTGTGTGAGATAAACATTGGTAATCTACATAGAGTAGATGTAGATAGATGGTGGGAAAGACAATCTAGGTTTACAACAACTGCATTGCATATAATATTATAGAGGATATTTGTTTGTTTTGATTGAATATGGTTTATATCTCATCGTGTAGTGATAAAATTCAATATTTTCAAGAGCGCGTAGCGCGAGTGAAAATATTAAAATTTTATCACTACAAGATGAGATATTAACCATATTCAATCAAAACAAACAAATATTCTATTTATTTAATGCTTATATGGTGTCAAAAATGGTACTATTTATGCCAAATTACCACTGTGGTTAGGCTACGTATGAATATGTTATTCCATTCATATTTTTCACTTCAAAGTCCGCCATCTTGGATTATGGTGAATAGATGAAAACGACTTTTTTGAGAATTTTGAATTAAATCATACACCAACTTGTAGGAAATGGTCCAACTAAAAATAAAAACCCCACCATGACCTGTTTCCGTTCAGTAATAAAAAAGTTACAGACATTTTAGTGTTGAGATTTTGGTAAATTAAAGTAGTCCCTGTGAGGGGGCGGAGCTTATATCAGTCACATTGTAGGTGATAACCAGTGACTGATATAGGTTTTATTTCACTGATAGAACTCCATATCTCATCAGTTAGCATTAAATAAAGAGATCTACCAGCTATCTTATTAAACAGATTGGATGGATGGATGGATGGATGGATGGATGGATGGATGGATGGATGGATGGATGGATGGATGGATGGATGGATGGATGGATGGATGGATGGATGGATGGATGGATGGATGGATGGATGGATGGATGGATGGATGGATGGATGGATGGATGGATGGATGGATGGATGGATGGATGGATGGATGGATGGATGGATGGATGGATGGATGGATGGATGGATGGATGGATGGATGGATGGATGGATGGATGGATGGATGGATGGATGGATGGATGGATGGATGGATGTTTCAAACATAAGGCTTGAAGCCCAACAGTTTACATATATGTACATAAACACAAATGATATGATACAGTATATATAGAAAATGTGGTTTAAAGCATGCTCAGAATTATTTGGATGGTAATGGCAGTATTTTATCTTTCAACAAAATCAGTGACTATATGAACAAAACAATATAACAGAGAAAAGCGTCCACATGGTTACACAAATATGGTACAGTCGCGTAATTTAAAACTTTTGAATACATAAACTGACAACTGCTTGATGGTATGATGATTTTCTGATGTTAAAAGTTCAATGAATTTTGGTATATTTGGTCTTTCCCAGAAATATTTATCAATGTATGTTTTACGTAAATTATTGTAGAGAGAACATTCTAGTATAAAATGAAACTCGTCCTCTAATGAATTACAAATTTTACATTTTCTTTCATTTCTCGGTATCTTGTTGGGCTTAGTCCATCTTCCGCTTTCAATTTCTAATCGGTGACTTGACATTATAAGTTGGGTAAACATTATTCTATATTTTTTCATATCAATAACATCTAAATATGATTTAAAACCAAAATTACCTAATAAACTATAAGTGCTTGCACGTGAAGATTCGTTAATTTCTGCATTCCAATTTTGTATAAAAATATCTTTTATTCGTTGTGAAAACAAGTTGATAAAAGCAGTTTTATTTTCTACTCCTTGAAAAAACCATACATGATAAAACCCCGTAATTTGTAAAATATTTCTAACTTTTGATGCCCAGTTTACAGTATTTGCATTGATTTCAATATCGTTGATCATAAGATTATAGGTTTGTTTTGTAAGTTTTCTGTCTTCCGCGCGTGTTATTTTAAGCCAGAAACGAATTATATTAACTAATCTATTTTGTTTTAAAGGTATTCTCCCTAACTCACCGTATATAAAATTATTCTGGGTTTGTTTTTTTACGCATAATAGTTGTTTACAAAACTGTAAATGAATTATCTCTAATTTATCCGCATTATGAAATCCCCAAATCTCGGAACCATAATTTAATATCGGCACTATAAGTTTTTCAAAAATATCCAATGTATGGCTAATCTTTAATTTATTGAATTTATTTAAGTACATTTTCATTTTATATATTGCTTTTAATGCTTGTCCGCTTAAAGTTTCGAATAACTTTTGATAAGATCCATTTGTGGTAAATACAATACCCAAGTAAGTAAATTTGTGAACAATTTCAACAACATTATTCTTATAAGTAAAAGGTTGATGATTGTGAGAACCACTTCTACCCTTTTTAAAAATCATTATTTTTGTTTTATTAACATTTACAATTAGCTTCCATTTATCGCAATAATCGGATAAAATATCTAAACCCTCTTGAAGTCCTTCTTGACTATCAGAGAAGATAACGATATCATCCGCGTAAAGTAATAAGAGTAATTTTAACAAACCAGTGTCTACACCTTTAAATCCATTCAATGATAAATAATCTTCTAAGTCATTCACGTACATTGAAAATAGGAACGGACTTAGACAGTCACCTTGTCGTACACCTAAAAAGCAATCAAATGTATTACTAATAATTAAGTTCATTATTTAATTTAACTCTAGACTTTACGTTTGCATATATTGATTTTATTATATCTAACATTCTCCCAGTGACTCATAGTTGTATTCATTTATAGAATATATTTTCTCGGACTAGATAATCGAATGCTTTAGTAAAGTCTATAAAACATGTGTAAAGCTTTTTGTTCTCATTAATGATATGATTAATTAAGCCATCTAATACAAATATGTTATCTACAGTACTCATATTTTTTCTAAAACCTGCTTGTGCTTCTATATATATATGATAATTTTCTGCCCATTTATTGAGTCGATTATTTAAGACGTGAGTAAACAATTTGCCGAATGTGCTTAATAATGTAATTCCCCTGTAGTTTTCCGGTTGGTTAATGTCGCCTTTTTTAAATATCGGTACGATATATCCCTCGGACCATGCTGAAGGGAAATAACCTAATTGAAATATTTTATTGAATAGTGCTACTAGATAATTACTGATAAAATTAAAACCGTATTTAAACATTTCGTTTAAAATATAATCCGAACCTCCAGATCTGTTATTTTTTAATTCTTTACTGGCAATCGAAATTTCCCGCTCATTAAATGGTAAATTCAGTTCTTCGAACATAATTTGTATTTCATTTTGTAAAATAACGTTAATAAAAAATATTATATCTTCATCAGGTTGAAAAAATGCCGATTCCGGGTCATTGATTGATTTAAAATAGCCTTCAAAATTTGATAATGGTATTTTACAGTCAGATTTAACGTAAGTTGATTTCAATAACTTCCAGTATTCTTTGGCGTTTTTAAACCTAATCGATTCTAGTTTTTTTGTGTTACACTCATCAAATGCTAACTTCTTTTTTCTTATCATATTTTTATACACTGACCTTGATTGACATAATTGTTTTCGATTTCCATCACTTTTACATTTTCTAAAACATTTCAAACATTCATAAAAAGTCGCCCTGCTGTTTACACAGTCCTCGTCAAACCAAGGTTGATTTGGTTTTTTATGGTTAAAACAACTCGGTTTACCAGTGTTTGTTTTACAAATAGGATCACAAATATCACCAAACATGCTATAGAAGTTCGATAAATTTTCGTCTACGCTTTCACGTGTATTCAATAAATTTGCATTTTCCGTCAACATGCCAATATTGTATAATATATGTATCGTGTTTATCTGATCTTAAATTAAATCACAATGACATCATGAATATTATAAATATGGATACGTTAAATCAAATATTGACGCATGAGGTTGGTCGGCCATGTGCTCTCTGTGTGCTAACCTCGAGCTATAAACCAGATCTATCGTAATAGACTAAAGCTGATTTAAATTAATTCAACCGAATTGAAAACTAAATCAAATTGGATTATATGTAGATTCTAGGCCTACATTCTAAAAAAGGGGAATGGGTGGGAGGGTTATTCTATGATTGTGTTTTCTTAAGCCTAGGTTAAAAGTAGAATATGTACATGTACCTATCTCTGCTGGAATCACAGTCGAAAAGAATTTAAATTCCGGGAACGGTAGTTTACATAGGTGCTGGTCACGTGTTCAATGTGAAATGGGCGGAGCGTCGTTTTTGATGGGTAAAAAGTTTAACCTTTATACGGTTAAACTGAATGTTATATTTGTAACATAATAGTATCACCAACACTCCGATTTTATATTATATGTTTTACAAACAATTACATTAATTCTCTAATAATGCATACATGTATTATTTACTTTCATGAGACAATTGCTACAAGATACAGAAGAAGCACATTCAATCTAAATGTAAGTTTAGACAGTAAACCCTAAATATGAAGACCGCACTTGGATACTAGTCATTAAAATGAGGCGGTCTTAATGATGTTTATCAAGGATGAAACTAGTACTAGTTTAACATGGACCTGTAACACAGTTCTTAATTTTGAGTTAGTCTTATTATTGGGATGGTCTTTACGTGAGGTTTTACTGCAGGTAATCGCTAAGCGGCATCCATATAACCAAGTCATCCATATAACGTAGGTTACGGTAATTTTCGTAACTCCGCCTATAACTGTCAGAGGGGCACGGCTCAAAGACATGCGTTTGGACTACAATTACTAGACTCAAGCTGTTCCAACCACGCGTAAGGAAGGCATCCATAGAATGTAGGTTTATTCTTTGTTATTGGTATCTTCAGGCGGTATCCATAGAACGTAGGTTTTATTCGATGTTCAATATAGTGTTCTTATGGACATGTTAGCGCGGCATCTATAGAATGTAGGTTTATTCTATGTTGTATTAAGTGCTGTTATAGACATGTTAGCACAGCATCCATATAATGTAGGGTTCTTCTTTGATGCAAATAGTGTTGTTATAGACATGTTATATATATAGCACGACATCCATATAATGTAGGTTTATTCTATGTTGTACAGTACGTGTTGTTATAGACATGTTAGGTCGGCATCTATTGAATGTAGGTTTATTCTACATTGTATGTAGTGTTGTTATAGGCATGCTAGGGCGGCATCTGTAGAAGGTAGGTTTATTCTATGTTGTATGTAGTTTTGTTATAGACATGTTAGGGCGGCATCTATAGAATGAAGGTTTATTCTTTGTTGTTTATAGTGTTGTTATAGACATGTTAGGTCGGCATCTATAGAATGAAGGTTTATTCTTTGTTGTTTATAGTGTTGTTATAGACATGTTAGGTCGGCATCTATAGAATGAAGGTTTATTCTTTGTTGTTTATAGTTTTGTTATAGACATGTTAGGGCGGCATCTATAGAATGAAGGTTTATTCTTTGTTGTTTATAGTGTTGTTATAGACATGTTAGGTCGGCATCTGTAGAATGTAGGTTTACTCTATGTTGTATATGGTGTTGTTATAGAATGTAGTGTTGTTTTAGGCATGTAATAATGGGATCCATATAATGTAGGTTTATTCTATGTGCTATAAATTAATACGTTGTTATAGGCATGTTAGGGCGACATCCATAGAATGAAGGTTTATTCTATGTTGTACAGTACGTGTTGTTGTAGACATGTTAGGGCGGCATCTATAGAATGATGGGTTATTCTATGTTGTATGTAGTGTTGTTATGAACATGTTAGGGCGTCATCTATAGAAAGTAGGTTCATTCTATGTTGTTTGTTGTGTTGTTATAGGCATGCTAGGGCGACATGTATAAAATGTAAGTTTATTCTATGTTGTATTAGGTGCTGTTATAAATGATTGGGTGGCATCCAAAGAATGTAGGGTTATTCTATGTTGTTTATAGTGTTGCTATGGGCTTGTTTAGACGGTATCCATAGAATGTAGTGTTATTCTTTGTTTTATGTAGTGTAGTTTTATGCATGTTAAAGCGGCAACTATAGAATGTAGGTTTATTCTTTGTTGTACGTAGTGTTGTCATAGGCATGTTAGGGCGGCATCTATAGAATGTATGTTTATTTTGTGTTATATGTAGTGTTGTTATAGATATGTTAGGGCGGCATCTATAGAATGAATGTTAAGTCTATGTTGTATATAGTGTGGATATAGACCTGTTAGGTCGGCATCTGTAGAATGTAGGTTTACTCTATGTGGTATATGGGGTTGTTAGAGTACGTAGTGTTGTTATTGGCATGTAATGATGGAATCCATATAATGTAGGTTTATTTTATGTGGTATCTGGTGTTGATATAGGCATTAAGGGGGGACATCCATAGAATGTAGGTTTATTCCATGTGGTATAATACGTTGTTATAGGCATGTTAGGGCGTAATCCATAGACTGTAGTTTTATTCTTTGTTGTACAATGTTGTTATATGTATGAATGCCGCCTTAAAATCCCTTTAACAACACTATATACAGCATAGAATAGAACATAAGTTCTATGGATATCGCGCTTACATACCAATAACAACACTATATAAAACATACATAAACCTACATTCTATGGATGCCGCTCTTACGTGTTTATAACAACATTATATACAACATAGAATATACCTCCGCCCTTACATTTCTATGAAAACACTATATTCAATATAGAATAAACCTACATTATATGGATGTCGTGCAAACATGTCTGTAACAACAATACGTACAACATACAATAAACTTACATTCTATAGATGACTAACATGTCTAAAACAACAATATATGCATTAAAGAAGAACCCTACATTCTATGGATGCCGTGCTACTGTGTCTATAACAACACTTAATACAACATAGAATAAACCTGCATTATATGGATGCCGCGATAACATGTCCATAAGAACACTATATGCAACAAAGAATAAACCTACATTCTATGGATGCCGCGCTTATATGTCTATAGCAACATTATTTACCACATTGAATATACCTACATTAGATGGATACCGCCCTAACATACTTATAACAGCACTATATTGAACATAGAATAAACCTACGTTCTATGGATACCGCCCTATATTGGACATAGAATAAAATCTACGTTCTATGGATACCGCCTGAAGATACCAATAACAACACTGTATACAACATAGAATAAACCTACATCATATGGATGTCGTGCTACAGGCCTGCCATTTTTCAGGCATTGAGCCGGTAATTACCGGCAATCTGATGCGACTACAGGCTCACCGGCTTTGAGGTCCAATTTACCGGCAATCTTGAGAAAATCAAAGCATACATAGTTCTCCACAGTGTATACCGTTTTCATAAAATCGTAGCGAACATGGTTCATAGTGTATATTGACAGTCGGTAATTGGTGATAAAGCAATTAACAGGAAGCGGGTGTCATAAAATTTACCACCTCCCATTGTTCCCCAAATGTGATTCAGATTTAATATACTAGATCTGTCTCACTTGAACGCTTTCATTTTCAATATATAAACGACTTTTTGACATAGATGATTTTAAAGTCGGTCTTTTACAGACATTTTTTCTGCATTTTTATATTATTAATTTGCTTTTTAAGCTAAATTGTATACATAATCGAAAATTATTGAAATACTTGTCGATATTTGATCAACATGAGTTAAATATTTTTGCTAATTAATTGATTAGAATTGAGGAAATATCTTTTTTTTTAATTTGCTTAGACAAGGCAGAGACTTATAGATTTATATGAGTCTCTGGACAAGGCTACCAAGAAATGTAGAGCTCTAATTCTCCCTTGGTATTTATTCTAAGACCTAAATATTACAGAACAACTACTTGCATGGCTTTATCAAATTAAATGAAGTGGTTTTTGATCTTGGAGGGCGTATATAATAGGCGGTTCGCGTGCTAAGCGATTTGAATTAGGCGGTTTGCCCGCTAAGCGGCTTAAACTAGGCAGTTTGCGCGCTAAGCGGCTTGAACTAAGCGGTTCGCGCGCTAAGCCTAAAATATTGAATTTGGCAGCATTGCGCGCTTTAATTCAATGTTTGCTAGAATCTCAGGCTTTTGCATGATTTTATTATGGCAGGCCTGGTGCTAACATGTCTATAACAACACTTAATACAACATATAATACACTTACCTTCTATAGATGCCGCGATAACATGTCCATAAGAACACTATATGCAACAAAGAATAAACCTACATGCTATGGATGCCGCGCTTATGTGTCTATAGCAACATTATTTACAACATTGAATATACCTACATTAGATGGATACCGCCCTAACATACTTATAACAACACTATATTAAACATAGAATAAACCTACGTTGTATGGATACCGCCTTAAAGTACCTATAGCAACACTTTATTGAACATAGAATATACCTACGTTCTATGGATACCGCCCTATATTGAACATAGAATAAAACATATGTTCTATGGATACCGCCTTAAGATACCAATAACAACAGTATATACAACATATCATAAACCTACATTCTATAGATGCCGCGCTATAACATGTCTATAACAACACTATATGCATCAAAGAAGAACGCTACATTCTATGGATGCCATACTAACATGTCTATAACAACACTTAATACAACATAAAATAAACCTACATTCTATAGATGCCGCGCTAACATGTCCATAAAAACACTATATTGAACATAGAATAAAACTAAGTTCTATGGATACCGCCTATAGATACCAATAACAACACTGTATACAACATAGAATAAACCTACATTATATGGATGTCGTGCTAACATGTCTATAACAACACTATTTGCATCAAAGAAGAACCCTACATTCTATGGATGCCGTGCTAACATGTCTATAACAACACTTAATATATCATAGAATAAACCTACATTCTATAGATGCCGCGCTAACATGTCCATAAGAACACTAAATTGAACATAGAATAAAACCTACGTTCTATGAATACCGCCTGAAGATACCAATAGCAAAGAATAAACCTACATTCTATGGATGCCGCGCTTATATGTCTATAGCAACATTATTTACAACATTAAATATACATACATTAGATAGATACCGCCCTAACCTACTTCTAACAACACTATATTGAACATAGAATAAACCTACGTTGTATGGATACCGCCTTAAAGTACCTCCAGCAACACTTTATTGAACATAGAATATACCTCCTTTCTATGGACACCGCCCTATATTGAACATAGAATAAAACCTACGTTCTATGGATACCGCCTTAAGATACCAATAACAACACTATATACAACATAGAATAAACCTACATTATATGGATGTCGTTCTAACATGTCTATAACAACACTACGTACAACATATAATAAACTTACATTCTATAGATGCCGCGCTAACATGTCTAAAACAACACTATATGCATCAAAGAAGAACCCTACATTCTATGCATGCCGCGCTTACATGTCTGTAACAACATTATATACAACATAGAATAAACCGACATTCTCTGGATGCCGCCCTAACATGCCTGTATCAACACTATATACAATATATAATAAACCTACATGCTATGGATGCCCCCTATCATGTCTATAACAACACCATATACAACATAGAATAGACCTACATGTATAGTCTATAGATGCCGCACTTACATACCCATAACGACACTATAATATTATACAACATACAATACACCTACGTTCCATAGATGCCGCGCTTACATGTCTATAACAACACTATATGCATTATTTATAACAGAAACAGTATAGAGATGTCACCCTATCATAACTTAACCAACACTGCATTCAGCATAATGTTACATTCTGTGAATAGCGTCCTTAAATGTCTAAAACAACAAAGTCTATATCAACGCTACATACGACGTATTATAATACACCTACATTATATGGATGTCGTCCAAAATACGGTACAGCTATTTGAAATCCTTCTACGGGCAATCCAGTAGCACAAGTCAGGCCTATAAGTCTTAAAGGTGGGATTACGAAGTTCACCGGAAAACCTACATTATATGGATGTCTCGGTTATATAGACGCCGCTTAGCGATGACCTTTTACTGCACCAGCATTGTGCATATCGCATGTGGAAGTGATCCCACATGAAAATGTAATGAAGTCTTACTTTAGCCTGTTACACATCCTGGAGCATAGGCCTCTGACAAGGGTTCTCCAGACATCCAGGTCATGTGTAAGCTTCTCCAACTGTGTCCAGGAGTGGTCAGCCATCTTGGCGTCTTTGTCGATGTCTCGGCACCAACTGTTTCGAGGTATTCCTGTACTTCTCTTTCTTTAGGGGTTCCATGAATTAAATTAACTGACTGGTGGTGTGTGAAGATGGTTTGCACGACGTGTGTCATAAACATCTCCTGTACCTTTAGGTGGTTATTGGTTAGTATGTTGCCAGAGGCCTTCATTTTTGTCGAGCCCGCTTGCGGTGAGCGAGACTAAGTCGCCACTTTTGGTGTATGTGCGTGCGTGCGTAAGTGCGTGTGTGTGCGTGCGTCCGATTTTGTCCGGATCATAACTTTGTCATACATTGACCACTCTTTCTCATGTTAGGCATAAATGTTAACCTACATGAGACAGAGTGACTTGCCCAACCCTCAGGTTCCTATCTCAAAGGTCAATGTCACAGTTGGAGGCCAAGTT
This sequence comes from Spisula solida, assembly GCA_947247005.1. Taxonomy (NCBI): domain Eukaryota; kingdom Metazoa; phylum Mollusca; class Bivalvia; order Venerida; family Mactridae; genus Spisula; species Spisula solida. Next base: position 33,141,195 of record OX365947.1, on the reverse strand, counting down.
AAAGTTTGTCCGGACCATTACTTTGTCATATATGACCAATCATGGTTATAATCTGCACACATGTTAACGTCAATTAATCATGACTGCCATGAGAAACCTAAGGTTCCTCTCTCAAATGTCAAGGTCACAGTTGGAGGTCCAAGGTCATATTGCAGTTTGTACGGATCATTTCTTCTTTATGCATGGTGGGTTTAGATGTGACTTGGCACATTTAAGTTGGTACTTTTTTGCGCCGAGGCTCGACATAATTTGCCCGAGGGCATGAATTTCTAGTTTATTACATATCAGACGAACGAATATGGGTAAATTCGCCGCAGACATGTGTTGGTAAATGTCTGGAACTTCTTGGTGGTTGCGACTGTGCATGGTCTTCCACATTTCAGTGCCGTGGAGCAGGGCATACTTTACATTTGTCACTAAACATATTTATAATAATTATAATAACTTTATTAACCGATGATACACCCATTAAGTCCAGGGCTTATCTCCCTTTAGGCCATCAAACACTTCCATCATAAATACGTGTACATACAAACATACAAAAGCATCAATAAAATGGCAGACAATACAAAAAAGTAAATACTGGCATTTAAAATGGTGTGTTAAAAGACAGAAATTTGCGTGATATAATAGGTGAACAGCAATAACCCGAGTGTTTTTAATTTTTCATTGTTAGGTTCGCGGATATTCCGGATAAGTATGATCTTAATATAGATTTAAACATTAACTGTAATGATATCAATGCGATTGCCGTGAACCTAAGACTTGTAACCTGACTTTTGTTCTCGTTGTGGGCTGATTGAGAAGAAAATACGGGATGCATGATGTATGCGCTCGATAGCAATTGTGAGCTTCAATTAGACCACTGTAAGCCGCAAATAGCCAATCATAGCGCAGTATTGCAATTGTCTAAATCCCGTATCCAACACTTTTGGGCTGAATAACTTGCGATTTTGATCCTTTGTTGATTAGAGTAATAAGTGCAGAATTTAATCATATTGCTAAGAGCAAATTGCATAAGCTGGTCAAAAATACAATGTACAACTTTTTTAATGTGCATGAATAACGGTACATGTACAATTAGTCAATCACGTGGTCTAAGTCGGATAGACATCTCGTATCACTGGTTATGAGAATAGACGCTTGCTGAAGCTCGCGCCTAAATCTCATAACCAGTGATACTCGTTGTCTATCCTATACTTAACAGAAATATCATTATTATTGTCAACGGTTATTCTCGGTAACAAATGGTGTTTCTTGTCGTCAGTAAAACAGAAATAAAACAGAATACGTATTTTCTAAATTTAAGTAGCCGCAAACGTAACGTATATCACTCATATGTATAGTGTACACGTCCTTTTTTGTCTGGTACATTGCATACGAGGGTCACTTGGAAAGAAATAAGCAGTGGGTGATAAATCAACATCAGTGCCTCTAACTGTATAAAACATGTACATTTTCTTTAAGACATTCGTGTACAACTGGATGTGTTAAGTGGGATATTCGTGGTATTTTAATCATTTAGCATTTCTATTTTATTGATATTCAAACTTGTCATGGTTAAAGCACTGGCCAAAAAGCTCTCATACGTAAATACTTGTACGCAAGAATATGTTATATTGGCTCAAACGGTTTCGAAGCGTTGTTGTCAAATGACATTCAGGCTGGCTGAATCTAAATTGATATTATTTGCAACATGTTTCATTTTACTCTTAAATGGCATTCCGCATTTTTTAAAACGTTAAATTATTTTAAAACTACAACAATAATCTAAAAAGTTACAACCGAAACACTTACACCCTAATTGATACTACATGTACATACTAGATTAAGCACACTAATTTATTCTGACTATGTCAATATTTCATTCGTCGGACGATTTTAATCCTTTTTAACCGAATCATACTTTTTTACTACAAAATTTTATGTTCGACCTTAACTTTTAAAATGTGATTGGGGTAATGCTATACTCCCATTTATGACGACAAAAAAGAAAATTCACAACTATTGTCATGTTCATGTAATTCTTGTCATATGAAACTACCAGCAATAGTTTTATTTTTGTTTTTTCGTATTATTGTATTAGGTGTATGACGTCATAAATCTAAAATACGTATTTTTTGGTCTCGATTTTTTAGCTGTTGTAAAGGACAAACTATGAATAATTTAGAATGTATTTGTTGTGTGAAAGATAATAGCATAATTGAATATTTAAAAAAGCTACATGCTTGACTTTCCCGCTAAACACATCCAGTTGTACAATGCAGGGACACCGTATCTATAGAGCATATAGTTTTCATAAAATGCTGTTTTCAAGAGTATTTGGAACATGGAAGATTACCTCATTTAGACTGCCAAACAATAATGTTGATATACCACTGATTCAACTAGTATATGTCAAATCAATCAAATAAAAAATATAGAAATTATGAATATTATTATCAACCCTTTCGATTACTTATATGCCTTATGTTAACGCAATTCCAGTGTTATAATGGTTAAATGCAATATGTGTGAATGGATAATTTCGATTGCAGTTCGCTATGCGAAGAATGTCCACTTTGAAGCACATTGATTGGATATTAAACACGTTATCGGTCACTGATTTTAATATTTATACTTTCGACGAGGCCCTCTTTTTACAATTATGTACAGTGTACTGTACTGTACTGCTCGAAGTAAAGGCATTTGACATTGAGCTTAATTGTATCGAGCGTTTCTCTTACAAACTAGTGCATTGTCGAAGCTCCAAAATAACCTCAAAGAGAGCACTGAATACACCGAGTCGAGTTGTAGTTTGCTGTAAGTTCAAGTTCAAAGTTCATTGGCATAATCAGCAAATAACATTGCTTTTGGCCATTTAAAAATAACAAATAAATATGGCAAAAACATATTTATAGAGAAATATATACGAAAAAATACACATACAAACACAAATTCAATGACATAATAAGTAACGTAAAATATTAAAGAGAAAGTAATGACGTTAAGGGTGTCAGTACGCATAGACATAGCATGTTAGATGAATATTTAGCTTGTTTTATTTTCTTTTAGTCGACATGAGGGAAATAAATGTATCAGTAGATTACCGGGCCATGATATATTACCTAAATATGTTTTTCTAATGAACGTATTTCATAAGCCGGAACCAATTGTTTTACACACCATCTAATAACTAACATTACCAATTTAGGTAAGGACATCGCCGTATGCTACACTAACAATGGAGACGATTGGACGTTATCATTAACGCATGGTGGAGACAAAGTGTTTATCAAATGCGATTCCAAAAGCGATTCTGAGTCCGGAAGTAACGAAAGGACACTGAGTCCGTGTACTGGTGAGTAGCGTGTAAGCAGGTTTGTTGTTAACAATGTTAAGCTAATACTTATCACACCTGTTTACACGGAGACTGTATTAAATTTTGTTTTAAGGACATGTAATTGGAAAAAATAATATTGTAAGATGCAGTATGCACAAACCGAGTAGAGGGGAGATCACCTATTCATATGCAAAGTGCCCAATGGCAATCTATTGGATGAATGAACAATAAAAACCTGCCATTCACCAATAGCTAGCTGGTGCACACATTTACATATGAATACTATAAGTTTATTTGAAACATTAGGCATTTTTGCCCATCAGTCTACATGCATATAACAACAATATTATAATATATGTTCCGTTACAGCAATGATATTAATAAAATACATCTTCATCATGTAATATATACCACAATATTACACTCACTCATGTACACGCTCCAGTTTACATTCTACCTCACTCACACAAATACAGACATACATCATTCACACGCATGCGTACACCCAGGCACACATGCAAGCACACACACGTACACCCACTCACATACGCACACACGCACGCACACACGATCGCACATACACACATACGCACACCCACACGCACACATACACGCTCCCACATACACACATGCATGCACATCAACAACCACACACGCACGCAGACACACACACTACACATAGCTATGTACATGTACAAATATTCAAATATTCACTGAAAATCTTCAGAGAATACGTCTGAGACTGTATTCAAACATGATCACTCCTGTAAGATAACGTATAACTGGTTACGTGATAGGTTTAATGGTCATGTCTCATTTACACATTCATCCTGTTATTTTATAGACTCGCAAGGCGGTGACACTTCTTCCGAAGCTAATTTCGATTTCGACAAAGAAGGTACACGAATGTTTCGTAATGGTATTTTTATTTTATGCGGTTGTATCATTATGTCGTACGGTGATTGTCACTTTACACGCGCGTTTAGGAATTGAGTAGACATGTATCAAACATTAACGTTAATCCTGTTGCAATTTAGGATCTTCTGACACTACGATAACCAACAGACCGACAATTACAACAACAAGACCGAAGATGCATGCACACAGTGCGGGTGGTACGTATGAGAACAGGATAACTTTGGTGCTCGTACACGTTATTTATGTTATTGCTGTTGTACGATTCGTTGAGTGGTCGCCAACATTACTAATATTGTTCATGCCAATGGCAACACTTGGCATCAGTGGATCTATAGATCTTTGGATGAATAAACATACACCTATTATGCTATTGCTAAACAAATAGGCCTACTTATTTATGTAAATGATCTGGTTTAGCAACTTTAGGTAATACTTATTAGAATGCCTGTACTTTTCACCTTCGTTCAATTTGCTTTGGAATATCGTTTCAGACATTTCGCTATGTTTTCAGTTCTTTTATGATATGAATAATTTTCGACAATTTCATAACTACATGTATTTCTACTATACAACTGTTTATTTATAATTTTAGACAATTTAACAGCCGTGTATGTCTTGGTGCCACTTGCCATTGTTGTTGCTGTCGTCATCGTGATTATCTTCGTCTTGTTAAGGTAGATTATCATGCCATTACCGGTACTCTATCGTTCTTTGTGTATATGCATGCACAGACAGCACATCTATTTAATGTCCATGATACGTGTAACATAACTAGTCAACTCTTGTTATCTCGAACTCGCTTATATCGAATTTCCCGTTATTTCGAAGTAATTTTCACGGTCCCGAAAAATTCGAGATAACAAGAGTTGACTGTATTATATAAATAACACATGGCTGCGAGGGTGATGGTAAATAATACCAACCCGAGAATAGTTATATCACCCGAGGCGAAGCCGAGGGTGATATGACTATTTAAGGGTTGGTATTATTTATTATTACCCCTCACTTTTTTCGTAATCATTTTATTATTATGTTAATTTCCCATAGACAAACAGGTAGTATTCTTACTATTACGATCAAGCGGTTCAATATACCACGTGATTGAACATTTTTTTACTGTCAGCAGGGTGATAGTACTTTTTTGACAGTACTTTTTTGTCACGTGACATTTTCTTTCTAAAACCAATATGGCGGCTACTTATCATTTCTTCAAATTCTTCCACATGTGAGCTCTGCTAAATTAAATTGCATAAAATAATTTCTTGGTTTACAGTAGATAATCGCTGAAAAAAGTTTGGGGTAATAAAATAAAAAACACATAGCTTCGAGGGAGACAGTAAAAATGTCAGCCCTCAGAAAGTACTGTTACCCGCGGCCTTCGGCCTTGGGTAACAGTACTTTCTTCAGGCTGACATTTTTACTGTCACCCGAGCAGCCATGTGTTATTTATTTTATTATACCGAAATAAATTACAACCATTTTGCAAAATAAATATCAACAAACGTAAGCAGAACTTAGATTGCCGTTATGATAATTTTACATGTACAATCTCAGTGCGTATAAGTTTCTAATGATTTAATGCTATTTTTAGTAAATCTGGTCAATTTCAACGGTTGAAATTGACAAGATTTACTAAAAATAGCATGTGAAATATACGCAAATATTTAAATAGCTTACGGATACTCTCTAGCAGGGTGTTTTCCGGACACAAATAGTACACTTTTCTATAAATAGCAGATCCTCGTTTTTTACTAGTAGTGATCGAACAAAATACAGTCAACTCTCGTTATCACGAATTTCACGGGACCGTGGAAATTACTTCGACATATCGAAAATTCGAGATAGAATTTTCGGCATCGAAGTTGCAAGTTTTCTAGCTTCTGTCATTTTATGCCGCCATATTGCTACGTTCGTAAGAACGACATGTTCGTGTGAATTGCTTGTTTTGATATTTATGTACATGTATTCCTCCTCGAGAAAATGCATTTTATTCATTTTCGTTTGTGTACGTAGTGTTGTTTGCATTAATATATGATGATATGTTCTTATCAGTAAGTGTAGTGTATCACATGCTAATGTACGTGTACGATATTTCAACTTCAACTTCAATATTTTATTTGACTAGAACATATAAAATGTTTATTGCCAATGCAATAATAAATCGAGACAATTGTTCGAGATGACATGTTTATTGATGTTTGGACGTAACTTGTATATTTATAACATGTTTTACGTAAATTGTGCAAACAAATATTTGTTCAACAATGGAAGGCGCGAAAATTACAGGTAAATCGAAGATTTCAGACTGGCGAGTTGTGGAAAACATTGTACACTAGTCGAACACGATCAGACTTCGACTAGACTTCGAGATGAACAGTAGATTAACAGTGCAAATTAGTTAATTGAGACCAAATAAATAATTCGACATAACGAAAATTCGAGCCGAAACTTCGAGATAGGTCTCGAGATTTCATATAGACAAAGAAGGAGAAAAATCGGGACTTGAAAAAAACATCGACATAACGGAAACTTCGATATAAGCGAGTTCGAGATAACGAGAGTTGAATGTATCACATAGTGATCGAACAAAATATCACACGGCAGGTATATGGGGAAAATACACTGAGAGGTCACGTGAGGTATAATAAATGATAATAATATGAACTAAGGCACAGCCTATTTTAGCGAATTTTATCTTAAATATTAAATTGTTCATTTTCATAATTTTGTTCAATTCTCATAGCTCGCTGCTACATGTCTGTATTGAAACACAGCAGTATTGAAACACAGCAGTAGACACTTGTCAGATGTCCTTAATTATTAGTAACATGATCATCCAGTTCAAAATGATTGCTGATCATATGATTCATATATGTACAGTCAGTAGAAAATTTGTGCCATTTTTGGGTACGAAGTAACGAAGGACGATAGTCGATACGAACCTGCTTTCGTTTTTAAGTTCACTGTATAACTACCTTGATTGTGTGTATAATAATACGACTTTCCTTGTTTAGAACAAGTACTTTCATGGCGTAATCAGTTGATCAATTACTGAGTCTATGCAGGCTGTCACATTCTGTGTTTTCTCTCTGCTATACGAAGCAACAGAGTATTTATCTCCCTTATTAAAATGTGTTCTAGATGGCCCTACTGAGTTTTTGGAATATTTTTAAACATCATTAAAATATAAAAAAAAATTTATGAGCTACAGAATAACTCATTTTAGGTTACTTTTGTTATTCTATTGGCGGCCATTTTTCAGTATCTTTCTGTCACTGCGAGACCATAACACACATTTTCAGATCCATAAGTGAATTCAAACTCTGACCAAACCACGTGACACGTTGACTTAATGCGAAATTTATTCGGGCGCTAAGCGCCCGAATTCGCTATAAGACACTGTTCAACCCGTTGCGTTGTATAAGCTATTGTAGAATTCACCGATACCAATTAATGACATAGTTGTAATTAAGCATCCATATTCTGTCACTTACAAAAAGTCTTAGTTAATAAGCTGTATATCTTTTCAGACTATCCAAATATAACTGTGAAAACACTTACTTACTTTGGTCAATCGGCTGTAAAACGGCAAAATAAACTACTCATATTTCGAACAATAACTTTAAGGATGCTTGATCGGTTTAATGCGCATGTGTCATTTGTCATAGTACGTTTTGTGCCTTATAAATGTAAAAATGTGTCAAAATAATCTAAAATAAACCAAATTGAACAGTTTTGATAAGTATTATGCAATAAAATTAGAAAATACCAATCGAAATGACGGTTTGCATTCCGAGAAAAATATTACATTACAAAATAGGTGGGTGGGGTAAAAAAATAAAAATATTGCTATTTATGCCAAATGACTTTTTTGGGAGTCAGGTTCGTTTGGTAATGTTTGTTTATTGTGTGTTGATATGTTTTCGCGATATTTACATGTTCAATAAATTTTATTTTAAGCGTTTTCATTGATTTTCTCAGCATTTTAGCCACATTTAACCAAAATAAAAACAAAAATTGCGAAAAAGATACCTCGGTGACATGTATTTTTTATTGCATAATTTTGAAGATCTATGCCACTAGACTTATTTTAAAAAATATTAAAAAAAGTTTAAGGTGGGAAAAAAAGTTATTAGGATTTTACCTGGGTGCTATTTTGCTGCATTAAATATGAAGTGGGTGGGGTAAAGAGCAATATATACTAGACCAAAATTAAATATACCCTTTTTGATATCTTGATCATGTATAACAATGTGTACCCAAACTATATTGAAAACTATTTTATTATTTAGATCACAGACATCAAATAAAAATGTCAAATTTGAACACCACCACCAATTTACCAATTTCCATGGAATTATAAAAATAATTCATACACACTTCAATCAGGGCTGATTACCCGAAAAACGAGTTCCGTGACCTAGTGTTTTTTCAACATATTTTGTGTCAGTATAGATTTCTTTACTTCCTGTCAAAATTTGAGCAAATTCTGAAGGTGGGATCCTAAGCGCTCCAACATCCTTAAGATCATGTGGAAATAACTAGTGCTTCAGCTTGCATGTACTTCATTTTAAGAAATATTAAGTTGACAGCGTATTTAAATTTAGGCATCATTAAGGCATTGTTTATTTAAATATTAGTAAATCAATACATGCCATAGCTAGCTACAAATATCAAAGTAGAAATTAAAAATTATAATTACTCTACCCACAACCGCAGATTCGAATATCCGAAGCAAGATATGGGTTTTCAACATCAGGAAACACTGAATTTCTAGCTAGATATTGAATATTTGTTGTACCACTGGTCGTCTTTATTTTTGAATTTGAAATACCGTTCGAAATCCGAGCTATCATTGGGTACCCCTCGTGGTACGTTTACCGTGAACATGAGGAAAATCTAGTTCTCCGGATCATCTTTACTATCATACTATTTTACTTGTTATATATGTTGATTGTTATAATTATGTTTCAGGAGAAGATCAAGAAGTACACTACACAATGAAGATAATGTACCTGTAATGGATGAAGGCCCCGTTATACCAATGCATTGTTTGCGAGAATCAGCAAACGTCGCTGAATATGCCGAAATTCCTGCAGACGCTATCCTCTCATCAAATGTATCGGCCAATTCCTACAGCACCGTTGACGTGGTAGCAGTAGGCGACCATGAGTACGGCCGATTAACGAAGCAAACAACTCCAACTATAGATACTTACTCTCATATGAGCACGGTCAGCAAGCCAGAGCATACCGACAACACATATTCTCATATTGACAACGGTTGCGACGATGTAAAACTGAACCTAGCGGAGGACCCGGATGACGAGTATAATAAAGTACAACGAATACCGACCAATCGTACACAGAACATGATGGAGAGGAAACAAAACAAAGGCGGGGAATGCGATCCTGATTACAATCATCTGCAACAGTCCAACTGGAAGCCAAACATTGAAAATCAAGACGAATACTCGCATATCGGCCAACCAATCGAACAAGACGGTCATACCTTACACACGAAGAGTGCACAGATGCCGGCTTATGAGATAGCGGATATAGACGAGACCAAGCATGAACTCACCGAAAGTGGCGGAGAGGGTTATAAAGTCGCTGCATCCGATGTCGACTTTGTATTGAAACCGGAGAATGATAACGATGGCAAACTTACTGCCCAAAGTTTGAACGGGCAATATTTTGTTTTAGAAAAGCATGAGCGGGAGGCGGAAGTTGTATCACATGACGAGACACCACGCGAGACACCACGTGATCACCAGTATGTTATTCTAGAGAAACAAGAAAAGGGGGAAATGTAGTTGGAAGAAGATAATTCACTTTCCAGCTTTGTCACATACGAAAGACAAATAACAAAGTTTAACAAGATAATTATTTTAGGGAGCGTTCATTGTTCTTACTGAATTTAAGTGATACATTTATAAAGTTCGTAAATATTTTAAGTAGGGCAGGTGCATACTATTTTGATAAAGTTCCGTTACCAGAGACGTTCATTTAAATTCTGTTCGTCCTCTGTTCGTAAGTGTCATTGCAAACACTAAATTAAAAACTTAAGTTGAAATGATGATTGCTTGACATCGAAGATGGTGAACTACTAGAAGTCTTTGCAACAAGCGGCTTTGCAACTTGTATACATGTATTAAAATCTAATTCCCACGAATAATCGACCAACACATATCCTTTCAATTACCACGATTTTTTGGGGGCTAGAAGAAATTCATATGGACCCTATACTCCGTCCCTGAGACATTATTAACGTGCAGCACGGATAAATAACTCGATACATCCGGATGCTTCACACCTGCCCGAAAGTGAAAGTAGGCAAAAATTGTCCACATTTCGACTAAAGGTCACCGGAAATGACGATGTGACAGTGACCCTTGCGCGAAAAACTTCTTCTTTTTTTAGCTTGGTAATCCAAATTTTGGGGCACTTTAGGACATTGATCCAGACCCTTTGTCTAGCCTTATATTCATTCTAATGAAAAAATAAAAACTTTTTGGCCCTCAATGTTAACGCAATTCCACAGGGAATCGTACCGCAATTCCCTCTTTAAAGGGGACGAGCGAGCTAAAAAACCTGTGCACGACCTTTGGCCCGTAATATCATTTAGTCTGGGATGCATGGGTACACATGACAGCAAAATTCCTGAATTTGGGCATTTAGGTCGTAAACTACGGAATGCCGAAATGGCCATCCCGGCCAGTCTGCATTAGTACGCTATGGTAGTCCAGATGTCAGCCAGTCATGTTTATATGATGAACCTAACGTTGGAGTATGCACACAATGTATTGGTACCAAAATGTTCAGGAGGATGTCCTCTCTCAGAATCTGTTGTATGACACCTTGTCACCCTTGTGTCACATAGTGAGAACGTTATGAATGAATGTAATGCTGAATGTTTGCATTCATAGTATTCATTTGATGGTGTGTATCCAATGGACATACTACACTGACCACTATGAGACCAAGGCCAAGGTCATCTCAAGGTCAAAGTACAAAAATAGCTGAAAATGTGACATTTTGCTCTACCTTTGTACTAGAATAATGTATTGTGTTTGTATATTGTATTATTTAATTGGAATAGATAAGTTTTGGTTAGAACATTTATCTCTTATTTAAAGAACTATTTTTACTTCAGCATATTATAACTTTGTGAAAATAACCCATTTTATTCATGTCCATGATATCCGAGATGACATTATTTGATATGGAATTCATAATTCTTATATTCAAATATCTGTAATGGTAAAATCAAGTACATGTATGTGTATGATTGTTAGCTTCATTTTAATTCACGTTGTATCCTACCCTCACGTTCACATACTGACCACTTCAAGGTCAATGCCATTGACATTTCAAGGTCAAATTTGATATTTCGTCTCAATATGTCTTTTATGAAGTACAAAATGTATGTTGATCATTGTTTTTGTTACAAACGTGACAGTGGATATTCTTTTTGTATATACATCCATTAAAAGTCTTTTTAACTGGATGTATCACTATTTTATAGTATAGACATTTATTTACAAACGGATTCAATTTTATGTAAAAATTGTAAGCCATAAGTTGCTGTTCCCCGTTATAGTAATTATGTTGGAATATGAAATTTCATTCAAATTGTACATTTAATTTAACAAAATTGTTATCAAGACCGAATTTGACACTGTACCCAGAAGCGTCATGCAGTGTTTTATGTATTTAGTAATTGTAGGTGCAGACCTGTATCACTGTTTGATACGACCACCACAGGCTGTATGGGTATTCATCACCACATAGTACAATCATCATAAGCCCTATACCCACCACCACCACCACCACCAGGATGTATGGGATACAATTATCACGAAATATTGCCACCATAGACCAAATGAAGTAATCATCACAACAAAGCACAACACTATCAGACCCATTACCTTTCTCGTGGGTGGGCTCCAATACAAGGAACCGGTATCTCATACCATATGTACTATTAATCTTCTCCAAGACATAGTACAGCCAGGGATAACAACTTAAACCAAGAACTAATATCACAGGCTCTATGGAGAAATCACTCTCACAACATAAAACTATTCCATGTACTCATCACCATAAAGTACAGCCATACCAGGTCATAATGGATATTCTCCACCAAACAGGTCATTCATGTCCCATTAAAAGTATGCATCACCTAGTGCAGCCATCCAAGACTCTACAAAATGGAACATGTTTTGTACTACACGAGTTTACGACACGGCTAAACTGTATTTTACCAAAATCTACGATTGTTTATACCGAAGTACAAAGTATCTAGTCTGGAGTTTTGGATGTTATATTCTTTGAAACAGTTCTTGTGGTATTCTGGATTCTGGTTAAAGAGGTTTCTGTAGAACGCCTCATTTTCAAGCCTCAGTCCCTAGATAAATCATGTCCGAATTTCAGTTTCCGCTGTAGATGTCTACATAGTCAAATCAATATGGACGCTGTATTGACGCCTTCTTCCCCTGTCACAGCATTTTCGCCGGCCGGCCGTCCTTAACCGTGGTGAAACCAGGACCTACATGCCCTAACCGTAGGTGATATTCCAAGGTTTAACCGACTGGTAATCGGTTTATACCGTTCCTATACCTATTTAGTATTTACCGACCCTCAACCAGGGTTCACCGTGTTGTCTACGTCACGCCGGAATGCTACGGGTAGAGGGGCGGTAAAAAACGGGCCTGTCACGCTACAGTGGGGAGCGGTGGCCTAGAGGTAGGAGGCGCTTCGGGATCGAGAGGTCCCGGGTTCAACCCCCGTCTGGACCACTGCTTAATTTCTCTGAGCACGAATAACCCACATGCTCCACTCGACCAAGGTGTGAATTGGTACCTGTGAGGGCTGTGTCTGAACATGTTCGATAGTCCTGGGCGACGAAGATCGATGTTGGCTGCACACCCACCAGGAGAGAAATAGTCTCCCCAGGGAGACTCGAACGAAGGTTTCCATAGGTAGCCCAATGACCAGGGGAAGTTTAAATGTCAAAGGGTGGCTGAACGGCTGAACTGCTGAAAGCAGCTCTAGAAAATTGGTAACTTGACTTATCGTCCCGGAGATCTCCTGATTAAGCCGGTTCTTGTTACGGCCGGTTCATAAAGGTATGCCGAAGTGGGATAGTGAGAAAGTGGTTTATAATTATTAAGCAAAGGCCGGTGGTAAATTATAGACAATTAATTAACTGTTGTTTTTTGGGTAATATCTGCATGTAGTAGGTTCGAGGACCAGATTAACTTGTTCGCAATTCTCAGATCAATTTGGTTTATAAACCTAGGTTGCTGCTGTAATAGCACTAATAAATTCCGTATTGTGTTTATTAAGACTATTATATCTGAACATGTTTTCGGTAAAGCCTTCAATATAAATATTTTCCTCTAATATAATGTGTACTCATTCACGCAACAATAATAGTCACAAGACAGAAATTCAATATTTTCCACCCCGAGCGTGACAATTTTTGAAATAAAATTTATTTATAGCTTGTTTACGCAGTGTTTGTTCATGCCGAAATGCAACTGACTAGATCATACGACCAGGGCTCATTTACTTCCTGTATGGTTATATGATCGTTATAACACTCGTTAAAAGACGTAGGCTATCAAAGCTTGAAATATGGGTACATGGAATAAATGGAGAATATTTAATCTTGTACTAGTGTACGTTGCTATTTGTCTTGAAAGATGTGAGTATATCTAACTTATTCTACTTTTTTCAAATCACTATTTACTGTATAATAAATTAATGGCTAGATTAGACTGGTGTAATACAAAGAATACATGAGTATATCCGTGTGTAATACTAGTATTCTAGAGGATATTAGAAATACGACGATCAATACCTATTGCATTTATGGGCATATGCTTTAAACTCGCCATAAATGAATGATTTGCCCTTTTCACTGATAGCCCCGGGTACATTTTTCAGGGGCTATTAGTGACAAAGGCAAATCATTAAAAAACTGCAATTAGTCTAGTTGAATACTAATATCCGACTACTATAATTCGTTATGTTTAAACTCTATTCCTGAATATACCGATTTATTATAAAAATGCTATTTAATTATATATCAGTATGTAAAAATGTTGACAATTTGCACACATTTATTCTATCTCATCATCATCTGTATTCAAATGAGTTAAGACAATACTATAGTATTCGATACATTTCAGTACGAGGAGACACTCGTAACAAGTAAAAATAATTATTTTCGTTCGACTGAGACAGTCGTATTGTGTAGCCATCATCGGTTTTATCCATAACTACTAGTAATTGGCCCATGGCCTCTGACTTCGAGGGAAGACAAAATTAGTCCGAGAGCCCACGCACTTTTATTGCAACGAAGGAGGCCAAAAGAAGTTTGTACCTATTTTGAAAGGTTATTTCATATGCTATATGAAAACCCATTTCTTAAGTGTCAAAGCCGTGTATACCTACATTTTTTTCTCATTTTTGTATTATGGGGTGAATGAAAAAAAAGCATAAATTCCTAAGGGGGTAGGGGTAGCTTTATGTCTAATAAAAGACGAAAACAATGTTCAATGTGGACAATTCTTGCCAAATTTGAACGAACACATAATGGGCAACACTTTAAATATAAAAAATTATAACCTTGACTTTCAATTATGATGTAAATAGGGGTCAAATGTCAACAATATGATAAAACCCATAGAATTTATACAAATGCTCCAGTATACTTTTTCATCAAATTTCACATTTTCCTTCAAATTCAATATTTTGCACATAATTTTATTCCTTTATGTATACTGAATTTAAAATGTTATATAATTGATAAGAAAATATCCGAATTTCCCAAACAAGACATGTTTGTATCATATGGGTGCAAATTGAATCAATTGAAAAATAGCAGTATTTTGAGGGTATGCTTAGTTTTACTTCTACCATTGTTTCTATTGGTCAGTAACAATAGCATCGATTGAATATTGTTTTTATATCAGGTAATATGAATATTCCATCGCTCATTAAATAAGTCAAATAATTCAACTTATTTACATGTACAAAAGGTCAAAGGTCAAATATGTAGAACAATAAATAAAAGTAGAGTAAAAAGGCAAATATGTGATATCTGTATAAGTCTGAGAACCCACATACTTTTTTCCAATGAAAGAGGCCAAAAGAAGTTTGCATATATTCTGAAAGAATATTTTATAGCCTATCTGGCAACCAATTTTTTAAGTGTCCAAGTCGTGACTATCTATGCTCGTTTGTGCATTTATATGCCATGAGGTCAATGTGAAAATCTGTAATTTGCTGAAGGGGGTAGGACTATGTTTATGTCTACAAATAAAGACAAAATGAACTTAAATGTCAGTAGAATTGCGATATAGGTAGAATACATAATTAGGAAACATTATAACATTACAAATTATAGAATGTCATTTGCAAGTATGTACTATATGGGGGTCAAAGGTCACTGAACTTTTAAACTCTATGAAACTAATGCAATCTTGCCCAAACGGTTGTAGCGTTAACTTCCATTTTTCTTCAAAATTAATAATTTGTACGTTGTTTCATTCATACATGTATTCTAATTCATAAGAATATATATTTGGTTGAAAAATAAGTCCAAAGACACAAGAAAACGATCATTTATGATACTGGTAGCATCACAAAATGGCCATCATATCGAGGAAATGGTCATGTTTATATCTACCATTTATTAACTTGGCAGTCAATGTAGATATATTTTAATAAATAACTGCATATATGTCAGGTCATTTTAGTGGAGCAAATGTTAACGTGAAAGGTCAAGGTCAAATATGCAGTAAAAGGTCAAGGTCAAATACGTCAAAAATAGCAAACTTAGCCCTGAATGCGCAACAATGTGTTATGTTTTCTTTCATTACTAATATTTTATACCATGTAATTCAGTATTGTTCGTGTCTAAATTCATTTGTATGTCAATAAAGTGAATGATCCCTAACTAAACTACCCCACCTGGAACAGCCATAATTCATTGGCGAAAATGTACAATCATTCTTAACCCAATTGGCCATGAGGTACAGCAACGTCGGTATCGGCCATCTGAGGTACTTACGATCCCTATTTATTAAGACTCCTTTTATACAGGAATTTAAACCTTATAATAGCTAAGTAACGAATAAGGTACTCACCACCTTTGAAAACTGGAATCCCCTATACATTTGCGTAAAACTACATCTGGCTTTATCTGCCATAAAATCACGAGGTGACTTCTACTTAGGGATTAATTAGACACATAGAAAGTAAAAACGCTAGATGTTATCATTCCTGGTCTGATTGGAGACTCACTACCAACATGTACACATATTCCTGATCTATTAGGGTACTCAAAACCGCTAGTTATAGTCATCTCTGGTCTGACTGGGTACACGCTACAACCATATACAGAAATACTTATTGTTGTTGGATACGCATATACTTGGATACATCCAATCCTGGTCCTACTGGGCATTCATAACTACCGGATACAGCCATTGCTTGGCCTATTTGCTTCTCACTTGAACCATGTAGAGACATTATTTGACCTTTTGGGAACAAAGGGTATAACCATTCTCAGTCCTAGGTGTTACTCACGACCATCAAGTACGGACATCCCTAGTCACATTGGATATTAAACATTAAATTATCACCATGCATAGACAGGTCTGGTATTGTTGGGTACATAACCACTAGGTACATCTATTCCTAGTCCTTAGAGGTACCCACGACCACAATGTACATGTATTCCTGTTTCTTTTTAAACTAAAAAACTACAAAAAACAGACATCAGTGGTCCTTTTTTGGTACTTACTACTACCATGTGCAGACAGTCCTGGTCTGATTTGGTACGCACTAGGTACATACATTTCTAGTCCTATGTGATATTCAAAACAACCATATACGGGAGCATATTATACGAGTTTTGCTGGTCGAAATTGGGCACTCGCAGGTTCCTTATAGGTACAATTTGGTACTCACTTCCACCATAAACATACATACCTGGTCGTATCAGATACTTATAAGTTATTACTACTATGTTCAGACATT
Source organism: Spisula solida (assembly GCA_947247005.1). Lineage (NCBI taxonomy): Eukaryota > Metazoa > Mollusca > Bivalvia > Venerida > Mactridae > Spisula > Spisula solida. Next base: position 33,123,900 of record OX365947.1, on the reverse strand, counting down.
CATGTTCCTGTTGGATACTGTCGATCGCTAATTGACAACTCAAGGGCGCCATGTAGAGAGATGCCTGGCCTTATTGAGCAGGCATAACCATTCTGTACATTCATTCAAGTCCATTTGGTGTGTTAAAAACAAGCATGTACATATAGTTGTACTCATCACTACTAGGTACATACACTTCTAGTCCTAATGGGTACCAATAACTACCATATGCATGTATTCTTGGTCCTATTTGGAACTCAAAATCGTCGTTTACAGACATTAGTCGTCTGATTTGGAGCTCACAACTGCTAGGTGCGACCATTTGTTGTGCTATTGGGTAATCACTACCCCCGTGTACATACAGTCCGTTTCTTATTGGGTACTCATAGATACATTCCTAGTCTTATTGTGTACCCGAAACTACCATGTACACGTATTCCTGGTCACATTGAATACTCAAAACCACCATGTACAGACATTTTTGATTGGGTCGGTTACTTTCGACCACTAAGTGATGCTATATCGTGTCGTATTGGGTCCCCACTACCACCATGTACAGACCAGGGCCTAATTAAAACCACATAACCACTGTATACATACATTCATTGTCCTAGTTGGTACCCACAACCACTATGTACATACATAAGTGGTTTGATAGAGTATTCGAAGCCACTATACATAGCCACTATTGGCCCTATTGGGTATTCACTACCATCATAATTATACATACATTCCTGGTCGTATTAGGTACACATAACACTATTTACAGAAAGTCATGTTACTGTTAGATACTGACAGCATCATGTACATACATTCCATTCAAACTAAGCACTATTAACCACTAGGGACATACCTTACTGGATTTATTGAGTACCGGCAACCACTGGGAGCTTTCAATCGTCGTCCTATTGACACCTTGTAGAGACATTTATGGTCTTATTGGGCACTCATAACCACTTGGGGAGACCATTTATTGTCCTATTGGGTGAGCATTACCCCCATATACAGACAATCCTTGTCTGATTAGATACTCATATCGACTAGGTGCATACATTTCTAATCCTGATCAGCCTGGTTATCATTAGAAACACCAATTTCTTAAGACATGCCTGTTCTATTTGGCACTCATAAACACTAGTTACATACATTCCTTGTCCTTGTAGATATTCACGGTCACCTTTTACATAAAGTCCTAGTCTAATTAGGTACTCGTAACCGTTAGGTACATCCATTCCTAGTCCTATTGGGTACAAACAACCGTCATGTTCATGCATTGCTGATCGTATTGGGTATTTATGACCAATATGTGCATCCGTTCGTAGTCCTAGAGGGTACTCCAAACCACAAGGTTCAGGTACTCACACTCACCATGAACTGACATTCCCGGTATTATTGGATACTCGCAATTAATATGTAAACTCATCCGTGGTATTATAGGTCGAGTTGTCAACCGGAGTCCGGACATCCGAACGTTCGGATCCCGTTCCGAAGTTCGGATCCAATTTTCGTATTCGGACGTTCGTATAAAAACATGATTTTTTTTTGCTGAAATCGATAATCATAAAATATTATCTAAACGACATCAATTTAAGATTACCGTGATTATGTACACTCAAAAGTCTATGAACGACATTCTAAAACAATCGACCTCCACAGAGCGGCAGTTTTTTCTGTCTCTGCCGGATGCATGTCGCTCTACGGAGGATATACTAAAGTCGCGAAAACTGGTTACGATGGAAAAGTAATTATCAAAAAGCAATGTTACGATTGATCCGAACGTTCGGACCTATCCGGATGTCTGATTCGGACATCCGGATGCTTGATTCGGTCGATTTTGACAACCCTAAAATTTATAGGGTGTGCACAATCATGTAGTATATCATGTATTACACTCCGGGTACTCGCAAGGCTACCTGGTACATAATTCCTGGTCCTATTTGATACTCACAATCACCCAGTGCAGCTATTCCTGACACACCCATGATGAACAGCTATGTTCCATGTACTCAATACACACAAGATACTGACTTTCATAATACTTTGACGGTACTCATAACTCCCAGGTACACCCATTCCTGGTCCTATCGGGTACTAACAGCCATTGAGTAACTTTTACATGTAACATTAACAGATTTGCATATGGGTACATACGACTTCAAAGTAAATTTGTGGCCTAGTGGTATCTTTTACACTCCTGACTCTATGGGTATGTAACACTGCTTGTTTCAGTCATTCCAGACTATATGAGGTAGTTACACTGATAGGTTCAGTTATCCCATGTAAACGTCGCCCGGTTACCCACTCTTGAGACTAGTATGGACACCTAAGAGCGCTGGACAAAACAAGGAAAGGTCGAGAAGATAATACATTTGTATAATGATTCGTATTATATAATTAGATTTTGTCAGCTGATGATAATGAAAATGCGTTTTGTGCTTCTTAAGACGTACAAAACTGGATACAATGTGTAGGAAAGGAGTCGTCGTAATGGCCAATACTGAGATTGCTGAACCTCATGGCGGCAAGTAGCCAATGGGGTTAAGAATGGCTATACAGTTTCGGCAATGAATTATGGCTGTTCCGGATTGTGGTAGGTAAGTCAGGGATCTTTCGCTATATTCACTATCGATATAAATGAATTTAGACACAAACAAAACTAAATCACTTTGTATAAAATATTAGTACTGAAAGAAAACATTAAAAATGACTAATTATTGCGCATTTCAGGGCTAATTTTGACGTATTTGACCTTGACCTTATACTGCATATTTGACCTTGACCTTTCACGTTAAACTTTGCTACACTGAAATGACCTGACATATATGCAGTTATTTATTAAAATATATCTACATAGACTGCCAAGTTAATAAATGGTAGATATAAACATGACCATTTCCTCGATATGATGGCCATTTTGTGATGCTACAAGTATGATAAATAATCGTTTTCTTGTGCCTTTGGACTTACTTGTTCAACCAAATATATATTCTTATGAATTAGAATACATGTATAAATGAAACTACATACAAATTATTAATTTTGAAGAAAAATGGAAGTAAACGTAACAACCGTTTGGTCAAGATTGCATATGTTTCATAGAGTTTAAAAGTTCAGTGACCTTTGACCCCCATATAGTACATACTTGCAAATGACATTCTATAATTTGTAATGTTATAATGTTTCCTAATTATGTATTCTACCTATATCGCAATTCTACTGACATTTAAGTTCATTTTGTCTTTATTCGTAGACATAAACATTGTCCTACCCCCTTCAGCAAATTACAGATTTTCACATTGATCTCGTGGCATATAAATGCGCAAACGAGCATAGATAGTCACGACTTGGACACTTAAAAATTGGTTGTCAGATAGGCTATGAACTATTCTTTCAAAATATATGCAAACTTCTTTTGGCCTCTTTCATTGGAAAAAAGTATGTGGGTTCTCAGACTTATACAGATATCACATATTTGCCTTTTTACTCTACTTTTATTTATTGTTCTACATATTTGACCTTTGACCTTTTGTACATGTAAAAGAGTTGAATTATTTGACTTATTTAATGAGCGATGGAATGTTCATATTACCTGATATAAAAACAATATTCAATCAATGCTATTGTTACTGACAAATAGAAACAATGGTAGAAGTAAAACTAAGCATACCCTCAAAATACTGCTATTTTTCAATTGCTTCAATTTGCACCTATATGATACAAGCATGTCTTGTTTGGGAAATGCGGATATTTTCTTATCAATTATATAACATTTTAAATTCAGTATACATAAAGGAATAAAATTATGTGCAATATATTGAATTTGAAGGAAAATGTGAAATTTGATGAAAAAGTATACTGGAGCATTTGTATAACTTCTATGGGTTTTATCATATTGTTGACCTTTAACCCCTATTTACATCATAATTGAAAGTCAAGGTTATGTTGTTTTTATATTTAAAGTGTTTCCCATTATGTGTTCGTTCAAATTTGGCAAGAATTGTCCACATTGAACATTGTTTTCGTCTTTAATAGACATAAAGCTACCCCTACCCCCTTAGGAATTTATGCTTTTTTTTCATTCACCCCATAATACAAAAATGAGAAAAAAATGTAGGTATACACGGCTTTGACACTTAAGAAATGGGTTTTCATATAGCATATGAAATAACCTTTCAAAATATGTACAAACTTCTTTTGGCCTCCTTCGTTGCAATAAAAGTGCGTGGGCTCTCGGACTAAAAGGTTTGTGTGATACATGTACAAGGAATCCGGGCGCGCTGTCCTAGCACTTTTCGAACTTTAACGTTCCCGGTGCATAGAACTGATACAAGCGAGACAATCTCTGGGTTTCCACCCAGTTAATCTCTGAAAAGCGTTTCTGAATTTCCCAGTGCCCCGGCTGGGATTCCAACCAGAGACCCATTACTTGGTTGTCGAGAGCGTTAACAACTCACCCGAGAATGTAATTTGTATACCAGTACATGTTCATGTATATATACATGAATTATATTAATGGGAATTGAATGATAAATTCCAGTGACTGCTAAATATTTTTTATTCATATTTGTATTTCAGCTCTGGTCGAAAGTTGTGGAACAAATGGCAGTGGTAAGTGTAACCTTTTGTACTGAATGCACCAGTATGAAGTATTGATAGGCTTTCATTGGAGTCCATAGTCTTTCAAGACCGATGCTTATATCTACATCACAGCTTATAATACGATATTTACTTATTGCATGTGGGGAGCGGTGGCCTAGAGGTAGGGCGCGCGCTTCGGGTCGGGAGGTCCTGGCTCGATCCCCGTCTACGCCACTGCTCAATTTCTCTGAGCCAGAATAACCCTCATGCTCCACTCGTGTAAATTGTTGCCTGTGAGGGCGGTGTCTGTACATGTACATGGGCGCCGCAGATCGATGTTGGCTGCACACCCACCAGGAGAGAAATAGTCTCCACAAGGAACCTTAGGTAGCCCAATGACCATTGATAGTTAAAATGTAAAAAGGTGGTTGAACGGCTGAACTGCTATAATAATAAAAATACTAATACTAATAATAATATATTTATTTAAAGAATATGACACATTAAGATTAAACAAATTATACAAAAGGATTATCTTTTTTACAATGTGGTCTTCTATCTGAAATAACACATAACATACATTCAAATAAATCAGCCATACATTTAAACAAACATTCATAAATGCAATAACACTTCGTCCCTTTGGCGCAACAAGGTTGTATCTCTCTATACACTATATAGTGAGATACAACCTTGTTGCGCCAAAGGGACGACTTATTGTATTATATAATGAAAGCAATTTTTAAAATGAGACATTTTGTCAAAATTTCCAACGCTGTCTGTAAAACATAGGTTAGATATTTTTGATAAGCTTATATATCCAATATTGAGCTACGGATCTGTAATGTGGGGTATTTTTTAAATGTAATCAAATAGAGAAAGTACACTTAAAATTTTGTAAAGAATTATTAGGAGTAAGGAGACAAACACAGAATAATTTTATTTATGGTGAGCTCGGTAGAACGACATTGTCAAGTAGGCACTCAATAAATGTAATTAGGTATTGGTTAAAAATACGAGTAGTGACACTGCAGCCTGTTAAATATGTAAGAATTGTTTATGATAAAATGTGCTTAGAACTAGACCGAAATCCGAACAACAAATCGTGGATATATTTGGTAAGACACTTACTACAGAGTTGTGGATTTAATGATGCATGGTTAAACCAAGGTGTTGGAAATGGTGATTTATTTTATGTATATTTAAGCAACGAGTTTCAGATATGTTTATACAAAATTGGAAGTCAGAATCGGAAAATTCAAATAGAGCTAGGATATATGGTTTAATATCAGATTTTAGTTTTCACGCTTAATATCGATAAATATAGAGTAGCTTTGACACGATTGCGATTATCTGCTCATAGATTAATGGTAGAAACTGGTAGATGGCATAAACCGATAGCTACCCTTTTTAATGAAAAGAAGTGTCATTTGTGTAAATGTCTTGAAGATGAATATCATTTTGTTATGGAATGTGGTCTCTATAGTGATGTAAGAAAGCTATATGTTAGCAAATATTTTTACTTTTGTTAAATTTATAGAATTAATAAATGTTAATATTAACAGATGATTAGCTATGTATGTTGTTAAAGCATTTGAAATTAGAAATCAATATTACTTGTACTTTGGATAAATTGTATTGTTGGTACCCCTCCTGCTGTATGTGATATATATATATGAGCCGTTCTCCAGGAAAACCGGGCTTAGTGACAAAAATATGAAAATCAAGATAATATAGCATTAGAAAGACAAAACTCTTTTGAACAGTTTCTGAAACTTTGAGCAAAATATAACATCAAATTACAAAGTAACAGACTTTTAAAAATAACTACTCCCCCTACTTTGTTAGTGACGTCGCAAACGTCATTCAAACGTTATTTGACGTTACGCTAACAAGAAGTTCATAAATCCAGTATTTGACGAGTTCTTGGCGTAGACTTTTCAAAATTGTATCGCATTTTAGAATTATATTTCTGTTTTAATAAAGCATATCTAAATCGTGAATTTTAGCTTTTAGAGAAACGTAGCTACTGTTTTCCACCACTAACCCCTCGTTTTCTCAAAATGGATACTCTTCAGAAATTGGACACCATAGCAACGACAGTAGATATTTTAACAAGATTCATGAGAAAAAATAAATCTAAGACATAGTTCTAGATTATCCAAGAACTTAAACTTAAATCAAAGAGCATGACTTTTTAGAGGGTATTCTTAACCTTATTACATAAATACTAATACAATGTCACTAAGCCCGGTTTTCCTGGAGAACGGCTCATATATGTATTGATTTGAATTGTTTAAAATTTATTAATAAGACATACTTTATTTAGTTTATCTTTATATAGTTGACCGCTGACTATAAATCATTTTTGTATGTACTCATTATATAATTTAAATAACAATTGACTGTTGATCATGTATTTATATGTAAATATGTTTCATGTATCTTTGTATACTCATGGACATATTGCCTAATGTATTGCAAATAAACTGTAACACTGTATAATAGACAGACACAATCATCTCAACAGTAATTAAAATAGAATGATTATAATTTCATTAGATACACTGCTGAATGCAGCCCTCGAAAATTGGTAACTTTTTCTCATGTCCTGAAGTATGATTAACGGACAATGTTTTGCATGTTTTCTACTGAGGACTAGAATTTTACTCTTGATGTTTTCGTATAATGTTAACGATAGTTGGTTTGATTACAGGTAAATGTCCAAATATCACACCTGGAACGGTATGCTATACCGATAAATGGACTGCAACAATCACATGTAACGGGAACACGACACACCATACTTGTTCTAAAGAGCAAGGGTCATCATGGTCATGGACACCTCCTACCCCCATTGATTGTACTGGTAAGACTCAAACTTCTTTACTATTTAGTTATTGATGAAACGATTGTTGTAATTCTGGAACAAATTCATGCTACAACAAATTACACGTCCACATAAATTAATATACATGTACTGGTACATGAAAATGTATATCGGATTTAATCCATAAAAGATGCTTAATTATATGATTGTCAACGGATTATAGAGATTTATGAGTGAAAATAACAGTTTCACTGTTTTAGAAGCTGGTTCGAGTACCAAACACAAAAAGAAACGTAAGACCAACCACACTTGAAATATGCATTACGTCACCATAACGTCATAATGATCATGTCGTGACTTCATTTCAATGTGATTTTCCAATTAAGCCAATTACTGTATCATTTTAAAGAACTTTAAGCAGATGATATAAATCATGACATTAATTTTGTTGCAATTTTATTTCACTTGTGATCACAGAAAATTAAATTTTCACTCGTGGCTACGTCATTCGTGAAATATTGATTTCTTTGATTACTCGGTGAAATAAATTCAATCTAATTACACCACATTCAACAAACATCCTCTATTTATTCTGATAAGATTTATTGGTACATATAATAATTCAAAACACAAGCACTTACTAAGTTACTAGTATCACTTGTATATTTTTTTCAATAAATATACATGCACAATTATTTGTCTTTTAAATGACGTCAATTACTTATCCATGTTTAGCGTTGATAGGGTGGTTGCGGTTGTTATAAGTAATGTTGTATAAATACATTTAATATATGAAAACATTACAGATTCATCTGTACCAAATGATCCCACCACAACCATCAACAACACCATCGAAACCACCGTCTCTACTACCAAAATCAACAATAGCGCGACCACCACCACCATTAACACTACCACCACAACGACAACACTCAACAACAACAACAACACCATCAACGCCACCTTCCCTACTACCCAAATCAACAATAGCACGACCACCACCACCACCACCACCACCACCACTACCACCACTAATGGTTTAACATCCGACGAGAACCACACGGAACCAGTCTTACGTCAGAAACAATCAGGTATGCCAGTCTGGATATTCCCAATCATACATAATCTTGTTATATTTGTTTGTACTTCGATTCGGTAGTTCGGTAGAAGTGTTTACATAGACGTAGCTCCAAAAGGTGAGGTACTCTCGAAGACCTGCTATGTAAAAGACGTGTCGTAAATACAAAACTAGATATATTAAATAATAAAAATTATCTATGTAAATCGAATGTCACAAAGTTTAAGTTTCCCAATCAATATTAATTTTTCAGCCTTCAGGGACTTTGGTATTATTATTTAACAATGTTCTGATTCTGACCAGAGGTAACTGTATCATTAATAAAGATTGAATAAAAAAATATTTTTTTATCAAATTTATAATATCTTAGATAACATAAATTTTGTAAAAGAAACTCTTTATCAATGATACAGTTACCTGGGATTCTCACAACGACTCTACAATTGCCATGCTGTTGTTATAATGTTGGTTTGTGTTTCAGGCGATTATGTTGCGCTGTATATTGGTGTGCCGTGTGTGATTGTTGTTATAATGTTGGTTTGTGTTTCAGGCGGTTATGTTGCGCTGTATATTGGTGTGCCGTGTGTGATTGTTGTTATAATGTTGGTTTGTGTTTCAGGCGGTTATGTTGCGCTGTATATTGGTGTGCCGTGTGTGATTGTTGTTATAATGTTGGTTTGTGTTTCAGGCGGTTATGTTGCGCTGTATATTGGTGTGCCGTGTGTGATTGTTGTTATAATGTTGGTTTGTGTTTCAGGCGGTTATGTTGCGCTGTATATTGGTGTGTCGTGTGTGATTGTTGTTATAATGTTGGTTTGTGTTTCAGGCGGTTATGTTGCGCTGTATATTGGTGTGCCGTGTGTGATTGTTGTTATAATGTTGGTTTGTGTTTCAGGCGGTTATGTTGCGCTGTATATTGGTGTGTCGTGTGTGATTGTTGTTATAATGTTGGTTTGTGTTTCAGGCGGTTATGTTGCGCTGTATATTGGTGTGCCGTGTGTGATTGTTGTTATAATGTTGGTTTGTGTTTCAGGCGGTTATGTTGCGCTGTATATTGGTGTGCCGTGTGTGATTGTTGTTATAATGTTGGTTTGTGTTTCAGGCGGTTATGTTGCGCTGTATATTGGTGTACTGGGTGTGATTGTTGTTATAATGTTGTTTTGTGTTTCAGGCGGTTATGTTGCGCTGTATATTGGTGTGCTGGGTGTGATTGTTGTTATAATGTTGGTTTGTGTTTCAGGCGGTTATGTTGCACTGTATATTGGTGTGCCGTGTGTGATTGTTGTTATAATGTTGGTTTGTGTTTCAGGCGGTTATGTTGCGCTGTATATTGGCGTGCCGTGTGTGATTGTTGTTATAATGTTGGTTTGTGTTTCAGGCGGTTATGTTGCGCTGTATATTGGTGTGCCGTGTGTGATTGTTGTTATAATGTTGGTTTGTGTTTCAGGCGGTTATGATGCGCTGTATATTGGTGTGCCGTGTGTGATTGTTGTTATAATGTTGGTTTGTGTTTCAGACGGTTATGTTGCGCTGTATATTGGTGTGCCGTGTGTGATTGTTGTTATAATGTTGGTTTGTGTTTCAGGCGGTTATGTTGCGCTGTATATTGGTGTGCCGTGTGTGATTGTTGTTATAATGTTGGTTTGTGTTTCAGACGGTTATGTTGCGCTGTATATTGGTGTGCCGTGTGTGATTGTTGTTATAATGTTGGTTTGTGTTTCAGGCGGTTATGTTGCGCTGTATATTGGTGTGCCGTGTGTGATTGTTGTTATAATGTTGGTTTGTGTTTCAGGCGGTTATGTTGCGCTGTATATTGGTGTGCCTTGTGTGATTGTTGTTCTTGTTGTCACGGTGATACTCTTCATTGTTTGGAGGCGGTAAGTTGGTTAACAGATACTCTAGATATCTAGATGTAAGGTCGACGTTCGTATCAAGTACACGATTTCAAATCGTGAAACCAAGAAGTTGAAATACAGACTTCCTGAAATATTGAAGTAGAATTTAGTTTACGATTAACTTCAATATTTCACAAATTTACGATTTAAACTGGATAATGTCGCCAAAAGAAAACGTAAATTTGAAATGTCACAGTCGATCTTTCTTATCTTGAATGACCTGATATAGTTTCCGTTCATGTAATATTCGGTCAATTGGTATTTTACAGCGCAGAGTTCGTCTATTCTACTGTTTTACAAAGTTGCACTTTATCTTTATATGCTTTCAGAAAAAATAGCAAAACAAATACGAAGCAAAATGGCTTCGAGTTTCACAACGAGTCTTACCACAGACATGATAGGGCAAGCACCAACAACGCCCCTATCCCAATGTCGGATCTGTCCCCGGGGGTGGAGGATAACCAATATTCAGACATCCCGGCGGATACAGTAAATCCATGCAGTGAAAATGAAAACACGTATAATACAATTGATCTACCAGAGGGCGTACGTGATAACTACTGTCATGTGACTGGAACGTTGCCTGTTGGTAACGACAACACGTATAATACAATAGATCTACCAGATGGCGTACGTGATAACTACTGTCATGTGACTGGAACGTTGACTGTTGCTAATGACAACACGTACTCGCACATGCCTGACAGTTCAACAACTACAACAGATAACACATACTCCCATATGGAGAATGAAGCCACTGGTACCACTTTGCTTCACCAGGAACAGAAACCAACCTCTGGTTCAGCTGATACCTACAATACGTTACAGACATTACCTAATAACAGAGTACAGACGAAACTGAGAAAAACAGATGTTGAATCCGACGATTGTGACCTCGTGTATAACCACCTTGCCAACGATTTAAAACAACCAACCAAAGCTACAGAAGACGACAACGGTGATACATACTCGCATATTTGTCAAGCAGCAACGACCAGTAGAACAGTAGAACGCCGAAAGACAACGCCTGTTCTAAATCAGCCAGCAGGGACAGTTCTAAAGAACGATGAGGATACTGATAAAGATGAGCATAAAGCCGAGCGAGCATCTAATGTCTCACCACCTTATCTTGAATTCCAAGTAGAGGACCAAACTGACGGTAATACGTCACCTATAAAGTTTAGCATATCCGAACACCAAACAAACGATCAGGACGATGAGGTAGCGACTAACCCACACTATTTCATATTGGAAAAAGAAGATACTATGACTGTGTAGTTCCACCTAATTTTAAAGGGGGGTGTGTATCATATAGTAGTAATATAAAGCAGTATAAGAGAAGATACTGACACCTATTGGGCGTCCACTCATATGCAAATACTAGTATGTGAACTTGCATTTGACAAACATCTTCACACCAATAATGTTTTGAAGAACAGAACATAACATTTATTGTACGTTCATAGGAAACATTGAATCGTTGTTTCGTGTTTTTATAATGTTGTTGCTTTTATGCATTTTGGTGCGAGGTCAAGGTAACAGTTCAAGCTCAAAGCCTTACATGTCTTGTCCGCTCCATAACTTTTTATCGCCTGCGCTAAATTGCTTTGAACTTAAAGCAAATGTGTAACCACCGAAGACGACCTGCAGAACCAACGGTTCACAATAAGTGGGCAAGGTCGCAGTTCAAGGTCAAAGGTTTGAACATTATCATGTCCGCCACATACCTTATTAACACCTTGGTCGAATTACATGTACATGGAACTTACAGCAAATTGGTAAGTAATGAAGGTCATGTGTAGAACCAAGGGTTCTCCCGTGCGGACTCAACGTCACAGGTTAAAGGTCAAAGCTTTGAGCCTTACAATTTACATGTCCGCTCTATAACTTTTTTCTTACTGTCTGGACCAAATTGTACAAAAACTTATAGCAAATCAATCGTGAAAGCTCGGTCATTGCCGTTTGTCTCCGTCTATTGCAATGCATAAAGGCCGAGGTGACCAGAATGAGAGCAAATGGGTGACGCATGAAGGCGACATGCAGAACTGATTTCCAACCAAGCTGAGGTCACAGTTCACTACCATTTAACGCGGCGGGCGATATATAGCCGTTTTTTTTGGTTTGGGAAATGTTTATCTGTTATGTGTACTTTTCTGTATTGTTTGTCTCATGTATATAGATGAGACGTGAATAAATAAATGTGAGGAACCCTTACAAATGTATAAAGAATAATTTTGTATTATAGTGTATGGTGTAGACTGCTGCAGTTTTGATTCATGTGTACAGCCACGACTTGCTTTATTTCCTTTGTTTCCATTGTACTGGTGCGTCGATGTTCTCCAATTTGAGAGTGGTCTTACTGCGGATATGTTTCCTCACACGTTTTCCTGCATTTAAAAATGGCTGAGTTTGGCGTGGCGGGCGACTGATAACATGGCTAGTTGGCCTACGCACTTCATAAAAATTGAAAGCTGCTGTTCATTTGTAAATAATTATATCGAACAGCGACCAATACTTATAAACAGGTTTTTCGTTTAAACCACAGAGCGTCTTTTATGTGTTTGTCGTCTTTGTTCTATTTATGTCATGTTCATTTTTGTGTGTTATACATTACATTATTTCAAAATTATCATGGGAGTGGTATCAGGTATATATTTTATTTTTTGTATGTTTTGTTTGCTTCCATATCTAATATTAGAATAATTCACACAACCTAATTAACCTGTACTGTCTGTAAATGTATTGTTTAATGAACATATACTTTATTAACTTGTACAACATTTTGTATTGTTTAATGATAATAGTTAAATGTAAGTATTTGTATAGAACGTAACTGTGTTTGGTTGTCTGGAATGCATGATAGTGTAAAAGAGAATGAGAGTGTGAGAAAGAAAACCTTAAAAACATTTAGAGTATATTTTTGTCATAATTGTTATACGTATGCAGGAATGTATTTCAAAGTAATAAAGAATGAGAAAAAAACCTAATTAAAATATTTGTGTCAATGTATAAATACATACAAATCCTTTGTCGGTACATCGACCTTTCTATTACGTTTTGAGAAAGGTGGTCCTAATACTGAATGTATCAACTGAATTACAAAAACTGTGGCCTATAAAATTGCTTATTGTCCGGCCCCAAACCCAATATACCTTGCATTTGAGTATAAAGTTTTTTTCTTTGCTGATTTCAGTAGACAAGACCTTTCGAATGGAATTTCTGACGGGTGACATTGTGTCACCCTTGAGCATTTTGAGAAAATTGGGGTAAAAGTTCCAAAATATAAACGAAACTGTGAATTTTTGGAATCGGTGAACTACATTGTTATTTATAATCATATTTTATAATAAATTACATTTATATGTAGTTATTAAGTTGCAGTTGAAGACTGCAAAGTTTTAGTGCCGTGCATTTATGCAAAAGGAGGTATTTGGGGGAAAACGTTCAAAAGTGTATGGAAAAGTGCGAATTTTCGGAATCGGTGGACTTAAACGTCATTAGCCATTATATTTCGTAAATAATCGCTGTGATAGTTATATAGTGACTTGCGACGAAGATATTAAACACCTTAAGCTAGACTATGGTACAAAATGTGGTATTTTGGGGGTGAAATGTTAAAAAGTGCATTTAAAAGTGCACATTTTCGGAATCGGTGAAAGTTAACGTCAATGGCTATTATATTTGGTAAATAATTGCTGTGATAGTTTAATAGTGACTTGCGATGACGATATTAAACACCTTAAGCTAGGCTTTGGTACAAAATGTGGATTTTTTTAGGTAAACACTAACGAAAAGTGCGAATTTCCGGAACTGATAGACTTCTATGTCATGGTTCATTTTATTTGGTAATTACAATTTTAATTACTATAATGATCTATAGTAATGTGTTATTAATGATAACAATCATCTTAAATCATGGTATGATGCAAAATATATGAAAGTAGGATAGAATATACACAATTGTCACGAAAAGTATGATTTTTTGGGAATATGTTTACTATGCTGTTATAATTAATTTAACTCGATAGTTAATCACTGTGAGAAATACATATTATCATTCAGTTCAAGTTGTCTATGCTTTAAGCTAAATGCGATGTATTGGGGTAAAACATCAATGAAATTATATGAAAAGTTTTAATCTACGGACAAGTCAGATTTTACTACATAAAGCAATTTCCGGCCATATTATTATTTTGTATTACTCATCAACACCAAGTCCACCTTTATTGAACATACGAGGTACCCATTAGAACCGAATACATGCATCACAAGTCATGCCCTATAGAGTACTCACCACCACTGAGAACAAGATTGCTAGGCCAAGTAAGGTATTAAAACCCACTGAGTCCACCATTCAATATCCTATGAGTACAAACAATCTAAGACCTACTGAGCTTTGACCACCATTTAATAAAGCCACGCCAGAAAAAATGTAAACCTATACATAGCCATATGAAGTACTCACCACCACCAGCCATTCCTCATCTTATTGAGTACATGCCAATGCTGCTTATCTTATGGTATTGGATACCTTTAAATTTCGGGCACAGCAATTTGTTAATCTTTGTGGTACCTGGCTCAGCAATTCCTGGATCTATACGTACGTAACCCTGCATGACAGTCACCCCTAGCGCTATCGATACTATATACTGCTGTGTACAGTCACTCCTCGATAGTCTAGTGGTAGAGCGTTCGCTTCGATTGCGGGATGTTCCAGGCTCAATCCCAGGCCTGGTCATACCAAAGACGATTTAAAATGCTACCATGGAGTATTTCCCATGCATATATAGATACTTAGCATAAATAGGACGCTGGTTTCTCTCTCATACCACCGTAGCGACGAATAACATCGTGAATTAGTCACCGAGCGTGATAAAGTAATATGAGTTGAAAGAAGTTGTTTCACAATCTACCTTACATAAACTACATTTGTATATAGTGTCTATTCCTGATGCCTACGGGCCACCTGACACTTTTTGGCACATGCATTTTGTGGTATCAACACTGCTCTATTAGATAGCAAATACTATCAGACACAGTCATTCATAGCTTTATATGCTACCCAACACTGCTTGGGCCTGCCATTAATTTTATTGCTCTACGGGATATGTAACACATCCTTTCCCAGCTCCAAAGGATAGCATAGCAATTTATGACCTAAAAGGGTTACTTATACTGTTGGAAGCATGACAATGACTATTCCTGAATTTATAAGGATTATACATTACCTGTCAAGCCATCCCTGGTTGAATATTGCCTGACAGAGTCATTCCTGACTTCATTTGATATACAATACTACTGGACGCAGCCATTTGTAAATCTATAGGGTATCACACAGTACATTTGACATTTAAAGTTAAAACGTTACTGAGTTTTGCAGGACCACTTTCAGAAATTCAGCCGTTCAGTCACCCTTTGACATTCATTGGGCTACATAAGGATACTTGCGTATCTGTCTCCCTGTGGAGACTAGTTCTCCTCTGGTATGTGTGCGCTAAAATCGAGATATGGCATCCAGAAATATTGAACATGCACATCATCACAAGTATCAATTTACACCTTCGTCGAGTGGGCATTGTGGGTTATTCTTGTTCAGAGAAATTAAGCAATGGTGCAAAGTGGGATCGAACCCGGGTGGTCTCGATCCCAAAGCGTGCGCCCTACCTCTAGGCTATTCCTTGCTTAATTCGGACACATACATGACCTGAAACAGCCATTCCTTTCTGTAATTGGTACCCAACGTAGTTTGGAACTGCTCTTTGTTGCTCTGTGGGGTACTAATTATATAACATACACTTTATAGGGTACAACTGACTATCATTGATATGTATGACCCACTGACCAAAATCGTATAGATTATAGGCCAAGGCAATTTATAGAGTTGTTTGTCTGGTCAAGTGCAGGGTTATGATCGTATGGATTAGTAACCTTGTACTGCTCTGAGAACAGCCATTCCTTGATCTATTTGGGATATTCTGACTCTACCTCTATGCATCAAGCACTGCATAGAATAGCCATACTATGCTCTATATGATACCTAACACTGCTGTGAACAGGTATTCCGGGTTCTATGAGGGTGACAAAACACTGCCTGGTATACCAGTAGTCATTCCTAACGGAATAGGATATTGATTTATTAGTTTTGGGTACTCAGCACTATGGAGAACATATTACTGGCTCTATTGAAATCTATATTTGCCCTGCACAGCATCATCTCCTGGTCTATAGGGGATAACACATACTAGTTCTGTTGGGCATTGCTAGTAATAGGTCTATGATGTAACTTACACACAGCTAGAATAGTCATTTCGATGACCTGGGATACATATCATATAAATATCGAAGGGCAATAAAGTCTACGGATTCCAGAAATCACTGTTTTCGTTTTTATTTTATAACATTTTATCCCAATACATCATATTTATCTCAGTAACATTGCACATAGGTTTGATATCTTAAACCGTTAATAAGTACATGTTGCATGGATTTATGATGAAATAAAACGATAAAAGACTGTGTAGTCTACCACCTCGAAAAATTAGCCCTTTTTCTTTATATTTTGAAATTACAATGTACACCCCAAATTATCACATTTGCACAATAGCCAAACTTAAGACGTTTGATATCAAAACTGTAAGGTTATTAACACCATTCATATTGATTAGTCACAGAGAAAAGATACATGACATTGTAACCGGTCTACCTATTCCAAAAAATTGCAGTTTTCCTCCATACATGTACTATTTAATGTTTTACCCCAGAACTACCACATTTTGTGCTATAGCTTAGCTTAAGATGTTTGATATCTTAATGGCAAGTCACTATAAAATTACCACAGCGATTATTTACAAAATATAATGGCCAGTGACGTTACATTTCACCGATTCCGAAAATTCGCACTTTAAAATGCACTTTTTAACGCTTTACCCCCAAAAATACCACATTTTGTACCATAGCCTAGCTTAAGGTGTTAACTATCTTCATCGCAAGTCACTATAAAACTATAACAGCGATTATTTACCAAGTATAATGGCTAATGACGTTATAGTCCACCGATTCCGAAAATTCGCACTTTTCCATGCACTTTTTAACGTTATACCCCCAAAATACCTCCTTTTGCATAAATGCACAGCACTTAAATTTTGCAGTCTTCAACTGCAACTTAATAACTACATATAAATGTGATTTATTATAAAATACGATTATAAATAATAATGTAGTTCACCGATTCCAAAAATTCACAGTTTCGTTTATATTTTTGAACTTTTACCCCAATTTTCTCAAAATGCTCAAGGGTGACACAATGTCACCCGTCAGAAATGATATTTGAAAGGTCTTGGCTACTGAAATCAGCAAAGAAAAAAACTTTATACTCCAATGCAAGGCTCGGTCAATTTTCGGGGATTTCGGGCCGGACTATATAACCACATATAACCACCATGGCCTGATGACACCAGCAATACAACCTGCCTTACGACAAGCCGCCAACAACGACAATGAAGGACACTACGGTAAGGACTAGGAATCGAGTGTGATTATAATCGACCATAAAACCAAAATGAAAAATAGATATTTGAAATATTAAATTGTCAAATATACAAATGGTCTACTTATATGACATGGGTACAAAAAGCAGTGTCTTGGTGTATGCTGTGGTGAAAATAACATTTGTAATTCCTATTCCTGGACAGGCTCACGTTTACCTGCTCAACACCCGTACCATTTGGGTCAAAAGTCTATACATGCATACGGTAAACTATGATATATACGTGCACATATATTTTTATACGTACACGTATAATTTTATACGTGCACGTATATATCATAGCTTACCGTATGCATGAACAGACTTTTGACCCAACTGGTACGCTATCACTCACACTAAAATAACTCGTATACCGTGAAAACACTGTTCTTCCTATGCTACCAGCGCTTTGATTGACATGAGTAAACTATTATCATATGATATGAGTATACAGCAAGTCTATAATATATACACGCAGTTCACCACTATCTAAAATTCGTGCGACTTAGGTTAATCCGAACTCGAATGCCAGGAAAATATATTCAAGGATAATTCAACACGGTATGTTTACATTTGTTCTTGACTCTTTATTAACTTTTATTCCACCATAGTTATATGAATGTTAAATAATGAATATGACGATGTAGTGAACTATTTTAACGATTTAATTCGTAGTCCGTATACATTTAGATATAAATAAACTACGTTCAACTTTTATTCAGTTACGGTTTAGAAGTAGAGTCGCGTGTGTTAATTATCATTAGAGCGTACATTTGTATCATAAATAAAACATACATTACACTACTAAATTATTACGTCTCAACACATTATTTTTAAAAATGCATAGACTCAAACTAATTAAACATACACACATGGACTATTTTGTCTATCAAACGAACTTCTCTCCAGAATCCAAAAACTATAGATAACGTTAAACAAAGAAGCTTGATCATAGCAAGCATACGAAAACTTACCAAGATTTATGTCGAAGGTCTTCATCAATATTAATAACAACGATAAAACTCTATTTAACTTTTGGAACAATAAAGTATTTATATGCGGTATGAACAGGGAACAAACTGTTTAGTTAAGTCTTACCAAACTATTAATATCGTGTTATATAACTCATGATTCCAAGCTAACAAAAGTTGTACGATAAGTCGGTCATCGAATCTTGCAAAGGACAAGGTTCATTTATGGCTTTATTTGGCCCTGAGTTTTATCGAAAAATAGAATTGCATCTTCCTATAAATCTGTCCTATGTTTCTAATAGCCTAACATTGCCTTTCAAAAAATTAAGCATACTTTTCCAAATTTCCCTTGTAATATATCGACAAATCTACTTGAAATAGGTTAAGTTTACCAAAAAATGTCATTTTTAGCCATTTTCATGGCTTTTTATGGCTTTTTATGGCGTAAAACCTTACCAAAAACCACGATGGCACTCTTGCGACACTTTGATATTTGGTACATATATAAACACTTGCAGAACACTGGTTATGTGAAAATATAAAAGTGTCGCAAGAGTGCCATCGTGGTTTTTGGGAAGGATTTACGTCGTTAATAGTCGTGAAAATGACCAAAAATGACATTTTGGGCTAAACATGACATATACGTCATATTCTTGGCAGTTTTGTCAACAATTTACAAGGGAAATTGGGATATGTATGCTTATTTTTTACACAGGAAATGTTAAGTTATTTGAATTATAGGACAGATTTATAGGAACATGCATTTTTATTTTTGGAAAAATCACAGGGCCAAATTAAGCCATTAGTGAACCTTGTCCTTTAGTGTTAGGTTTTACTAGTTGTATTTTTGGTCAATCTCTTCAATAAAAAATAAGTAAAAATTGCGACCATCTTGAATGCAGAGCGGTTGTGAAAGACGAAATTTGTAAGAAATGGATTTTCATAAAGTTCGGCCATATGTCAAACTGTGGTGCAAGTTTAAGAGATGGGCTCAAATTTTGAATAAATTGCCCTCAGCTCTAAGGCTTATATACTAGTACTAGCGATACTCATTATCCTGTTGCTATTCCTCGAACACAAGCAACATACGTGGGGAAAGTCGGTCATCGAATCTAGATTATATAGGCCTGTATTGGTCAGCCTTCTTACTGTTTAGTTCTGACATTTGGTGCTAATCACACACACACACACTCATATATCTCTTGGGAGACGAGTATTATACAACTAATTATATGAATATGTTTATCAAGATGTTCTGGTTAATCGACTTGATCGATATCTGATAATACGTTGTACTTACGAAGTCCGTGTACAGAGAAGTCAGAGCGGTATTTTTGCGGGAATTTTTCTAAGATAAGCATGCAGAGCCAATACACTGAATCAGATAGATTCTATAGATATAGGGCAAGTCGTTGATAAACATGATCTCAGTCTAGTCGGTAGCCATGCTAGTATGCTGACATGATTCTGTGTATTGAAAGAAAAATCCACCTACAACATGTTTGCATTCAGCATAAACTATATAGCAATTTTAAATATTTTTTATGTGTTACTATTAAAATGGCAGATTAGAATTAATTGACAATGACGTAGTCCGTGTACAATGAATGTAGAGCTGTATTTTACTGGAAATATTGCTCAGGGCGTCTCAGACACGTTCTAAGATAACCAGAGCCAACTCACTGAATCAACTGCTTAATTCAGGTGGCTTATACCTAGCTATAATATCAATTCTGGGTGCCACAGAAAATGAAGAATGAAATTCCCTGATTTTCCCCTTACTGAAAGTTAATTTGTAATGATTGTTGGCGGTTTTGCATCTCAGACACAGTTGAAAAGATGGCCTCCAACCTCCCCTTATATACATACCTTTAAAACCAAACACATTTATTTATACCTTTCTTATAATAAATACATGCTCACAGTCTGTTTGACGAAATACATCTATTTGAAGAGATGCTTTTTTTAAATATGTACAAATGTATATATTGCATGCATAAACTGTTTTAAAAGTACGGTACATTCATTAAGACTTTAAGAGCATAAAACTGTAAATAAACCACTAAGAACAGTGCATAAACGTTATTCTACGTTGGAGGTGATGGTGTTATTATGAAAGAATTCTTGTATCCCGAGAAGGTGTGCCGCATGATGACGAGGGAAAATACAAGAAAAGAAGGAAGGAAGGATGCTACCAGTAAAACATTTTTTTCATCCAATTTTTTTAACAATTTTGAAATTCCCCGATTTTCCAAAGACTATGGCCACCCTGACCATGTAATTGGTCTATACAAATACATGTAGTCTATGTATAATACAACTCCTAAGCCTTTCACTTAAAACGCTCTCTCAAACATAGGGATAATGAAGCCCCCCAAAGGAGCCAACTTAAATTAAAGCAAGACGATATCTTAGTCGGTAGCCAGTCTATAACACAAATAGTAGTACAAGAATTCAGAGAAATAAATTGGTTCAATTGCCTCTCGATCCTACATTAAAGCAGTGTACATCACAGTTCTTGATAAATCACAATGAATTATAATGATAAAAACTACACCATGTGTGAAATAGCGATGTTATTTTGCACAACTTGGATGAACATAGTTGCTCCAATAATTTCTAAATTACGCCAATTTGGAACGTACGGTTTATCTTATGCTATTACAACATACTTATATGTCTGACGTCCCAAGTTATATACAGTAAAGTTCCGCTACTAAGACCACCACTCGGACCGACATAAAGTGGTCTTATTATAGAGTCGGTCTGATTAGCGAGACCGACCAAAATAGCTGAGGCATTGCACTCCTATACATGTACATGTATATATATACGGACAGCACTCTTGTTGACGTGTTTTAAATATTTATATGTACATGTAATTTAGTGCATATTGTACTTTTTAATGATTGAGGATTATCATCCTATGTATGTAGCATCCTCATTGTTCTGACGGTCCCGGACATAGCACATAGTTGTTTTCCAAAATATTGTTGTTTGGACCAATCAAACCATCCAGCTGTCACGTGTGACGTAATTTGCATACAACCTCAAAGTATATCATCTACAATTGGAGCATGTCCCAAACCTAATGATAAAAGCACACTATAAAGATACATTATAATACATGTTACAATTGTCATTCGTTATTATTATATTGTTTGCAAAGTGTCAGATATGTGAGTAAATTGATGTTTCGTTTTGTCACAGTTCGGTTACTGAATACATTAACAGTTTTACTTAAAGTGCTGAATTACAGTATAGAATTCCGCTGGTTTTTTTTCATTTTGGATGTTACAAATTGTGTGCTAATTTGTGAATTTATTTTGTTTACTTTATTTTTGCAGTATTTTGCTACTGTACGTTTGCTGGGGGGGGGGGGGTCTGTCTACTTTGATGCTTGTGTGTCTTTCGGGAAGGTCCACTGTACCAAGGTCCACTCAGGAATTTTCATTAATCCATGTTGTATCGGGACGCGTGTATCAGTGGATGCGGGTCCCTTTGTATTGATTTTAGGTTATTGTGACCCTCTTTTATTGCAGAACGGACAAAATGTTGATGAAGCTAGTCATCGCTTTGGCGCTCTTTGGTGAGTTTATCTTTATCATGTTTGATTACCATAGGTCTCATGGCCCTCTTAGTGGGCATGTGTTGTACTAAGTAATAGCATGTAAGCCTTATAAATAAGGAAACGCTTTTTTTACAAACGGCACCCAAATCTATAGTGTACGCCTTGGCATCTTCCAAGGGATGGTTCAGACTTCACAAAATTCGAAGTACACTTCAACACAGTCGGGTGCCAAATTAAAGTTCACAAAGTGCACATTTCATTCAAATTTTGACAGGTTTTCTGTATCTAAAATTGCATAGAAGGATATTTAGAAATCTGCCAAGTAAGAATGTGACATCATATGCTTGAACAACCTAATAGCAATTTGATTCAAATTAGAAAATATGTTTTATGTATTACGTTTCACGTTTCTAGAATGTCAATGAAAATCCTTGACCTATGGAATGAGTTGTGTTGCCATGGTTACAAACATTCAGAATTTTGTTGATTTATGATCATAAAGGAATGATTGCCATTCATTGATATCTAGTTCATTTCTTTTTAAGAGGTCAGTTTGTTAAATGGCAAGATTTTAAATTGGAAAGTAGTACAACACAAAATATGGTTCACACTGACTCCTACGTATATTTGTCATTTTATTGTTAAAAAATAGCGAAAAAACATAATTTAAAAGCTTGCTATTTTCATCTAAGAAATCAGATTTTCTTCAAATAAACTTTATTGAAAGTTACAATATGTTGTTGTTAAAGACAAATTTAATTTAGAAATGTTAGTTGGTTCGTGTTACCATGGCAACATCATCGAGTGGACTAATAGTAGATGTTTAGTGGTGTTCTAGAGTTGCTTAGCAACCGAGAATGTGCAACATCGATAAGTAACATGCATTACAGTTCTGTCAAGAATTGATTATTCTACTTAATCATAGTCAACATAGTCATGTAAGGGTTAAATTACCTGTGTTGTTTTGTTTTAGCGGAGTAAATTTACCAAATATTTTTGTGTTTTGTGAACTTTAATTTGGCACATGAGTGTACAAATGATACCAAAACATACATACCATCAAGTTAACATTGCTAGTAGAGAGCCCATTTCAAGTTGGAAACATCCTGATAACTTTGTATTTAATCTTGAATTCAGTGGTGGTGTTGGGACAAGACTATAAATGGGATGAATCAGCATCAGCTGAGAAAAAACCAGACTCCGGATATTATGACCACACTAGAAGATGGGAGGATTACGTACCGGTCAGTTATATAATTCAGTAGTTTAGTTGTCGATTGTGAAACAAGTTTTCCAACTTATATTTATCACTCTCGACACCTCATTCCTGATGTTATCCCTCGCCACGAGGGTATCACAGGTAACTGTATCATTTATAAAGAGAAACAAAAAAAAATTGTAAAGAGAAACAAACAAGACTGCGTTCAATAAACGCTTATGCCCCATGTGGAAGCCTTGTCCATAAATAAGTCTAAGTCCAAAATTAGGTTAAGGTCAAAATGGGGTCAGGTGATACAGGCGTGTGGAGAGTGTTCATATACAACATCCATGCAAGTATGAAAGCTTTGTAGCCAGCCATATTAATGCTAGAAGAAATGGTCAATTTGGGTTAACCAGGACGTACGAATGGAAGAACGGACATGTGAATCACTATATGCCTCCCGATCTATCGATACGGGGGCATAATTTTTTATTTTTTTTATAATATCTTATAATGGTTTATAACGCGGGAAATTGACCACACCCACTTTAGTACAAATGCACCTTTCTAAGATAACATAAATTCTATAAAATATTTTTTTACTCTTTATCAATGATACAGTTACCTGTGGAGGGTATGAGAGAAACAAGCCAGTTTACTCTTTATGCCTAGCGTCTAGCAAGGGAATTTCTGGTAGCATTTTTATTTCATCTTTGGTATGACACACTCGAAACGGATGCTCGACCACTAGGCTATCGAGGAGGTCCAATAATTCAGTCAGGTCCAATTTTACAAATTAATCTTGATGCTGGCCAATGTCTATGCTTACTGTTTTTTTGCAATAATTTTGTAGCTCAAATGGAAATCATTATATATAGCCTGAAAACATCAGAAAGTAAATTGACACACAAGAGCCTTCAGGGACAGTTTATGCTCCCTGTGGGTTGTTTGTCACAGAAATATTACTTCAAAAATATGCTAATGTGAGTTATGGTTCATGGGCAGTGCACCTCAACTTCATGAGACTTATTCAACTAGATTCCAATGCTGCATTAGTTATGGCACGGACAAAGAATTAAGTATGAAAAGTTACAAAGGGCCATAACTCCAAACATATGCAATAAAAAGTTATGGTTCCACTTAATAAGATCTATTCACCTATGATGAAATTTGTAATACTGTATTAATTATGTTTTGGACAAGAATTAAATATGGAAAATTACAAAGGGCCATAACACCAAAAATATGCGATGAAAAGTTATGGTTCTAGGAGAGAATAAATTTTGCCCCATCTAGAAGTGAGAGTGACATCATACTAAACATGCTGTCAACTTTGTTGATCATCATTATACTAAGTAAACGCATGAAGAAAGACTATCATTAAAAATATTATTATTTTAGCCAGGTCTTTTCTGAATGCACTGCTTGTATTATTGTTTATTAATGTACACAACTATACCGCTGGCTTAGAATTAGAAGGCCGTAAGTACAAAGTCGATATTTTGAGAAAACAAGAAAAAAACTGCCTGAAAACTACTCTTTACTGATGGAAAAACAAGCATTTTAAACTTCAGTTTGGTCAACATGAAAATATGCTCATACATGTAAAAAGCGCCTTGTGATGCAGATTTCAAATATGCACGAGTTTTATAAGGTCGTAAGTAGCAGGTACGACCTTCTCATTCTAAGCCAGCAATGTATGTTCCCAATTCAAAGAAATGTATATTTACATAGTTGGTCCATCAGTAGACAGAATCCTGTCAAATCCATACCTTGATAATGAGTGTGTGTATAGTCTTCACACTTTGTTGGGTCATGACCAGCAGAGGAAGCCTATTATTTTCACAGATCAGCATATCCAAATTACAGTCAATTTTAATTTGAAATGACAAAAATCTCTCTTTTTCAGCCAATGATGTCAAGTTCTGCTACAACCAGTGTACATGGGTGTATAATGGTTCTTATGTCAGCAGTTATTGCTTGGACGTGGAGCAAGTAACAGTCCAATAAGTATGTCATTCTTTTTATAGTTGTCCTTGTAACTGTCCAACAAGTATGTCATTCTTTGTATAGTTGTCCTTGTAACAGTCCAATAAGTATGTCATTCTTTGTATAGTTGTCCTTGTAACAGTCCAATAAGTATGTCATTCTTTGTATAGTTGTCCTTGTAACAGTCCAATATGTATGTCATTCTTTGTATAGTTGTCCTTGTAACTGTCCAATAAGTGTGTCATTCTTTGTATAGTTGACCTTGTAACAGTCCAATAAGTATGTCATTCTTTGTATAGTTGTCCTTGTAACAGTCCAATAAGTATGTCATTCTTTGTATAGTTGTCCTTGTAACAGTCCAATATGTATGTCATTCTTTGTATAGTTGTCCTTGTAACAGTCCAATATGTATGTCATTCTTTGTATAGTTGTCCTTGTAACAGTCCAATAAGTATGTCATTCTATGTATAGTTGTCCTTGTAACAGTCCAATAAGTATGTCATTCTTTGTATAGCTGTCCTTGTAACAGTCCAATATGTATGTCATTCTTTGTATAGTTGTCCTTGTAACAGTCCAATAAGTATGTCATTCTTTGTATAGTTGTCCTTGTAACAGTCCAATATGTATGTCATTCTTTGTATAGTTGTCCTTGTAACAGTCCAATAAGTATGTCATTACTTGTATAGTTGTCCTTGTAATTGTCTGATAAGTATGTCATTCTTTGTATAGTTGTCCTTGTAACGGTCCATTATGTATGTCATTCTTTGGATAGTGGTCATTGTAACTGTCCAATATGTATGTCATTCTTTGTATAGTTGTCCTTGTAACTGTCCAATATGTATGTCATTCTTTGTATAGTTGTCCTTGTAACAGTCCAATAAGTATGTCATTCTTTGTGTAGGTGTCCTTGTAACAGTCCAATAAGTATGTCATTCTTTGTATAGTTGTCCTTGTAACAGTCCAATAAGTATGTCATTACTTGTATAGTTGTCCTTGTAATTGTCTGATAAGTATGTCATTCTTTGTATAGTTGTCCTTGTAACTGTCCAATATGTATGTCATTCTTTGTATAGTTGTCCTTGTAACTGTCCAATATGTATGTCATTCTTTGTATAGTTGTCCTTGTAACAGTCCAATAAGTATGTCATTCTTTGTATAGGTGTCCTTGTAACAGTCCAATAAGTATGTCATTCTTTGTATAGTTGTCCTTGTAACAGTCCAATATGTATGTCATTCTTTGTATAGTTGTCCTTGTAACTGTCCAAAAAGTGTGTCATTCTTTGTATAGTTGTCCTTGTAACAGTCCAATAAGTATGTCATTCTTTGTATAGTTGTCCTTGTAACAGTCCAATAAGTATGTCATTCTTTGTATAGTTGTCCTTGTAACAGTCCAATATGTATGTCTATCTTTGTATAGTTGTCCTTGTAACAGTCCAATATGTATGTCATTTTTTGTATAGTTGTCCTTGTAACAGTCCAATAAGTATGTCATTATTTGTATAGTTGTCCTTGTAATTGTCTGATAAGTATGTCATTCTTTGTATAGTTGTCCTTGTAACTGTCCAATATGTATGTCATTCTTTGTATAGTTATCCTTGTAACAGTCCAATATGTATGTTAAACTTACATAGGTTTGTCATTATTTTTAAAGTCCTCCTAACAGTCTAACATATAAGTAATAGATGTCACAAGTACAATAAGACAAAAGATCGATTTTTATTTACAACAAGCCAAAATACACAATTTACAAGGTAGCTTTTTAAAAATCAACCATGTGCCCATATCCTTTCCGCTACCATAGCGTACTTATGCAGACTCGCCGAGATGGCCATTTCGGCCTTCCGTAGTTTTCGACCTAAATGCCCAAATTCGGGAATTCTGCTGTCATGGGTACACAGGCATCCCAGACTACAGGATATTACGGGCCCAGGGTCGTGCACAGGTTTTTGGGCCCGCTAGACCCCTTTAAACAGGGCTGTGAACGTAGATTTTACAAAACTGAAATTACTGGTCCTACCCGCCATTGCGGTACGATTCCCTGTGGAATTGCATTAACATTTAGCGCCAAAACGTTTTTATTTTTCTATAGCAGGAATATAAGGCTAGACAAAGGGGTCAGGAACAATGCCCTAAAGGGGCCAAAAAGTAGGCCTGTCAAGCTAAAAAAAAAAAAAAAAAAAAAAAAGAAGTTTTTCGCGCAAGGGTCACTGTCTCATCGTCATTTCCGGTGACCTTTAGTCGAAATATTGACATTTTTTTCTACTTTCAGTTTAGGGTAGGTGTGTAGCATCCGGATGTATCGAGTTTTTATCAGTGCTGCAAGTCTATAGCGTCTCAGGGACGGGGTATAGGGACCATATGAACATCTCATAACCCCCCAAAAAATCGTGGTAGCGGAAAGGATATGGGACAAACACATAACGTGTCTACATAGTTTGGATTGTATAAAAAAATCTTCATTTGTCAACTGGTAAATTATTTCTTTTTACTTGCAGGTCTGATTGTCATATTGAAGTCATGATGTTCTTTACATAGAAAAAAGAACTGATTTACAGTTGAAAACTTGTATAGCGGATATTGTACTAGACAGCCATTGTCAATTGTTTACAAGACTTCTATGCCACTCAATCCATAAACACTGCTGTAGGGACAGGAAGTACACGCCTAACCAACTATGTACATAAAGGATTATGTTTGTTCCTGAACAAGAACTCTTAGAGAAATTGGTAGATTCACTTTATATTTGGCATATAAACATACAAAATTGATCACAAAACAAAGGACAATTTTTTTTAAATCTTACACGGCAATAATGCATGTACATTTGTATTTGCTGAACACATAGAGAAACAACAGAACATAGACTTTATGATAAGCTTAAGGATGCGTTTCCTACAACTAGTGTGTTATTGCTCACTAACACAAATTTAACAAAACTTATTTATGTTTTAAGAAATGTGTGAAAATATTCATGTCTCTGTCCAAATACAATGTATTATGAATAATGATTTCTCGTTGACAGCCATTATTACAACACAGACACCAACACCTAATACATCGACTATTTTTTTGTTACGGAAATGCATTTTATTATTGTCTTGTTAATTGTAGTCTTTTTTATTTTGCTTCTTTAACAATAACGAGTACAAAGAAATTTCATCCTGTTCTTGTAGTACTGTTGATCAACATGTATCTGTGTTATAAAGGACCTTGAACATAATTTTTCAATGAAAATCAATGTAATGATAATGTATAGTTTTACTTATATGTCACATTTTTGTAACATCCTCATACATTTTTTTGTAGAATAAACTTGTACTTACTATTTTTTGGCTTTGTAATTAATTTCAGGCTGTTCTCTAGGAAAACCTGGCTAAGTGACATTACTGTATATGGTAATACGGCAATTATATAAGGTTTAGAAAGGCCTTGAAATGAGAAAAAAGTAATGTTCTTTGATTTGATTTTAAGTAATTGGATAATAAAGTTCTTTAAGATTTAATTTTTCTGATGAATTATGTTAAAATATCTGCTACATGGTCACCAATTTCTGCGATATATAATTTTGTAAAGTTTAATCAAGAATTTATCAAATACTGGATTACGGATTATATTTTCTAAAAATTTCAGAAACTGTTCATAAGAGTCTTAATTCTTTCTTACAATACATGATGATTTACATAATATTGTCACTAAGCCAGGTTTTCCTGGAGTATGGGTAATGTTTATTGTGGTACCCTCACAAAACCAAGTTTGGGAGTGGGAGGGGTTTATAGATTGAAGGGAGCTTGTTGGTCGGTCGGCTCGATTTTGGTTTCCATATGATAACTTTCGTTTGGCAAGAGATATTGTGATGAAACTTGCTGTATAGGTAGCTTATGTGAATACACTGCTCAAGTTTAAAAGTGGGACTTGTTAAGGTCACTGTTATTAAAACTAGAGAATATGGTTTCCGTGACAAGGCAGTGCTGTGGGGGTATTACATATATTCATCACCATGTAGGAATTCTAGTTATATTTTGTAAATAAATTGTTTTGTTAAACAAGGATTAAGGCTACCCTGTGTAAAACAGTCAGTCCATGGTTATGTTGAATATGCAGTTTTCAGCAGGAGGTTGTATAATACAGGTGAAGTCAATATAAAACCTAGCAGATTGTGAACTAATAATGTTAGCTGCTTACCTTTGAGAGTGAAAGGTCTCGGGTTCTGAGTGAGTACATGGCCAATGCAAGGATACAAGGATTCATTGGAGGAATCATGGTTTGGATCTGCTGGGCAACAGTTCATCATCATAAGTGTTCTACAAACTGGCTGGGTGTACATGGATTTCAACTTAGAGATAAATATTGTATAATCTGAACAAAGTTTTGTCATAAACCTTTTTACTTCGTTTGTAAAATATCAAAGTAATACAGCAATACATAAATGCAAAGATCAATTGATAAATGAACATAGATTTCTGAACATAGCAACATGCTATACTATAGGCACCTGGCCCCCATCTACCAAAGCATCTCAAGTAGAAATATCAGCTAAAATTGAGATTTTGCTCAAATCAGGGACTGAAATTTAGATACATCAGAAGTTTGTGATCTTGACATTTTACTGTAATAAACTCAGAATAAGGTGTCTGTTTTGTGATGCCAATTTTGAATCCATACTTCTATGGAAATAACTTCAAAGATGAATGACAATATGTGAGATGAGATTAGCTTTCATTGAGATCCTTTGAGAGATCGGGGACTGATCTATTTATATTATTGGAATCCCTTTAAAACCCACAGGAGTAGTTTGTGCCACAAATAGCTGGCTTAGAATAATATGGTCCTTAAAAACACCCATACCTATTTAAATCAGGCCTGCCATAATAAAATCATGCAAAAGCCAGAAATTCTAGCAAAGATTGAATTGAAGCGCGCAAAAATGCAATTCAATATTGTGCGCTAATTAGCGCGCAAACCGCCTATAATTCAAAGCGCTTAGCACACGATCCGCCTAATTCAAATCGCTTAGCGTGCAAACCGCCTAATTATAGGATCTTGAAGCATGTGAAGCCTAATCAAAAACAATTTCATTTAATTAGCAGGCCTGGTAATCAGCAATAATTCTCAAACATGAAAATCCCTGTTTCAAAGCCTGAAACTCAACCTTTCAATGTAAAGAAAGAAGAAAATTCAGGATCCAAAAACCTGAAATCATGCACAAGCCTGAAAAATATCAGGCCTGAATTAGGTAAAGCCATGTAATTAGTTGTTCTGAAACATTTAGGTCTTAAAATAATTTATAAAACCATAGTAGTCTTTAGTTTTCTTGTTTAGGCATTTTCCCCAAAGGTCTTTGGTTTTCTTGTTTACGCATAAGATATGCAATTTCCTCAATTCTAATAAATTAATTAGCAAAATTTTTAACTGACGTTGAACAAATATCGATTAAGTATTAAGTATTTTAATATAATTTTCGATTATGTTATATACCTTTATTAATAGCTTTCAATGGATTACGGAGATTTTTCAGTGAAAATAACAGTGAAATTACCACTTTGTTATTTTCACTGTTTTAGAAGCTGGTTCCAGTATCGTTCAGAAAAAGATACTTAACGTCTACGGCGCCAGGCTTTAAAATGTACGTTACGTCATCATGACGTTCCAATTTCGACGTGATTTTTCTAATTAAGCCAATTACGGTACACTTTTAAGAGAAATTAAAGCATATAATAAACAGAAAATTTGTTGATTATTGGTGAAAGATCAATTTTATTTCACTCGTGATCACATAAAATTATATTTTCATTGATTTTCTGTGATCACTCGATGAAATAAAATACGATTTTACACCAAAATCAACAAATATCCTCTATATAATACAATCAAGCTTAAAATATCAAATAAATATAAAAGGAGCCTCACTCTTTTCATCAAAAACGGAAGAGGTCATGTTGAACATTTTAACTGAAATAACAAAAGCTTGTTTTTCCATATGTAAAGAATAGTTTTCAGAAAGTTTTTCTTGTTTTCTCAAAATGACACTTTTATCGTTTACAACCTTATTCTTCTAAGCCAGTAGAGAAGTTTTTCTGCAATGACCTAACACACTTGCCAACCTGCTACAAGGTACATGTAGTAATATTACACAGGACCCATCAAATATGGTTTGCAGAATGTAGGTCTTTAATCAACTACTATAATAAAAGTTTACTCATGAATAGTCATATACTTTTTTTTTCTTAGATAGAAGTTTGATATTTTGGTTATTTATTAAGTCAGTGCCAATGAGTATGACAAACGTATATACACTGTGTAGGAATTACAGTCACCAATACATGGACTTATTTCAAATCTCATCCAAATTACAGTCACCAACATGACATGATCTTATTCGAATCTCATCAAAATTACAGTCACCAATACATTGACTTATTTCAAATCTCATCAAAATTACAGTCACCAATACATTGACTTATTTCAAATCTCATCAAAATTACAGTCACCAATACATTGACTTATTTCAAATCTCATCAAAATTACAGTCACCAACACATGGGCTTATTTCAAATCTCATCAAAATTACAGTCACCAATTCATGGACTTATTTCAAATCTCATCAAACTAACACTTGATGATTCGGTTGGTTATGATCATCTGTAAAACAATCTGCCTGATGATCCATTCTGGTTATATAACAACCTACAATACATGCACGTACAGGTTCAAGTATCAACCCAAACACGAGGACAGACAGTAAATAATAACACATCCACTCTTGTAAGTCTGTCGTGCTGAATTGTCCACCAATCACCGTCACATAGATTGTTATCAGTATAAGTAGTATAATCATTAACATCACAGTCACGACCTTGACCCAGGCTGGTAACGGTTTTAGAACCTCATTGGTACAATCATGCTCTAGCTGATATAGACCTGCAGATGTCAGTGTGTGACTGTCATCTCCCTCACCTATCATGTAATACGCATCTATAATATTGTTCAACTGTATCGTACACAGATGTTCTCTATCTTGCTTAGATTTGTTTATGTAACGACTCATTGTAACATAGCTACGTACATCCTCTTCTTGTTTCAACAACTCTAGTGCTGTTTTTACTGGCATCAAATCTGGAAAAAAAGGAGGCCAATAGGCTATTACTGATTTATTCCTTAGGTTAATTATCAATACGAATGTCAAGAAATAAGGTAAATATTTGATAATTCCTAATCCATGCATGTTTGAGGAGATGGCATTTACAGGCCTATGCATACGCTACTGCATATTCCTCATCACATTCAAATCAATCTCACCTGGAATCCAGCTCAATCTGTGAAAATTCACCATTCCAAGGACAAATGATGTGCCAGTCTTTAAAGAATTTACACTCTTAAAACATAGCTTTTGATCATGATCTTCATAATGCAGCAGTTGATACCATCATTTGAACAGGACCACCTCCATCTTAAATTCTTACAAAAACTTTTTTCACGTTTCCTTTGCAATATGTTTGTTTATTTGGTTTTAACACCATTTCTCAACAATTTTTGTGTTATATATACAACGGTAGATTCACATAAGAAGTTTTCTAGGAATGTATCCTAACCAGTGCAGTCAGGTCTCGATACAACAACACCAGTACTAACTTACTTTCAAAAGGAACCAGCAACTTCTCAACATGGAGGACAATCACAATTGTTTTCCAATTTTCATGGACAGTAATAATGACCTACTGCAATGATGAATTGAACAAGGATTGCTGGGTTACAAATCCAGCTTACTAACCACAGTCCCAGTAACTACAACAGACAGACTTGGAACAGCACAGATCTTGTCTAAATCTTGATTATAAGAACACAGTAAATGGTAAAGCAAATTCTGATATATAACCTTTGATTATTTCCTGAATTGAGTCAGCTCCTGTTTGAGAATCAATACATTCATCATTTTCTTCTATTCTATCATCTACATGATTATCATACGTTTGGTTCAAATCATTAGATTCTACCCCTGTGTCAGGAACAACATTTGTCTCCACTTGATCTATAGCAATATCAGTATCAGGTTCTACATTTGTTTCCACTGCATTCTGACTAACATTACCATCACCCTTCACTTTCTCATCTTCCAGGTATTGTATAATATCATGTAGTTCTGTCTCGTCAAATTCATCCAGTTCAAATGCAAGAGCTGACATTTCAGATGGTGTAATATGCTGCAAAGACACACCACTATAACAATACAGACTTACAAAATTTACAATTCAACAAGATCTTCAACTTAAATAAATCATTATCAGCTGTATGAAGTGAACAAGTTCAATACACAAGATGTTGAAACTTTTTACACAAAATTCAAATTTCTATACAAAACTTTTCGTATATATTAGACCTGGGTAAACAGTATGAATGCTGAAAGCATCATGTACCAGTAAAAGCACAAAGACTAGAACAGTGTTATAGTCTGAAAAAATCACAGGACAAGTAAATATTGATTCGGACAAAAACTTTTGCAGTAATTATGTATAGGGTATAAAGGTAAACTATTAAATTTTAGTGATTCGGACAAGTAGTTTCAAATCCTAAATTCATGGACTTGTGTAAGACCGACCCTCAGGAAATTAACCTGTACACTCTCTATTCATACTATGCCAGAAAATACATTTATATTCTGAACATTCTTTGTTTGTTTGTGTTGATTGAAACAGTCATCTGATCTACCCCAATGATTTGGAGGGAAAACAAAGAAACTTGATACAAGAAATGCTGGTTTGATACCCTAGCTCTTTCTGAACAGACTCCTTGGTTCATTCTTTTCTAACATACTATTACTTACAGACAGATCAACATCACTCCAATGGCTCAGGGATGCTTTATTTACTAAACTGAGAACAGACTTCTTTGCTACTTTAATAATCATCTGGTTTGTCTCTTGTTTTTCCGAGCGTTGTTTTGCCCTAATACACTGGCGCATGACGTTGTCTAAATCTTCATAGAACAGATCTACCATTGTGTCCAACTATGCAAAATTAAATCATGTAAATATGAATAATGTTTAATGTTCAGATCAAAGTTGTCAACAAAATCAAGAAATAAATAATAATTTAAACAAGAGGGCCCAAAGGGCCCTAGGTCGCTCACCTGTCGTACTAGTGCATGCACACCCCTATGGTGATCCTACACATTTTCTGAATAAAATTTAAGGAAATTCAGCCTCTATTGCAAGTTTGTGTATGATTTGACCATGTGACCTAGCGTTTGACACCAGATGACTTAATTAATATCAAACTTAACCTAGATTGTGTTGAGATGATTATTAGGACCAAATTTCATAAAGATTAAGTCGAAATTGTAACCTCTGGTGACTACACAGGGTTTTTCTATGATCTGACCTATAATTTAAACAAAATATTTCCTCCATATAACTGTACAAATACATGCTATAAAGACAGAACAATACCTAAACACTTAAAAAAATAATTATGGTTCCAGTGGGGTTTAAGCCCACGACCCTCAGGAAAATGTCAATTGACATTGTGACCTTGTTTTTGACACCAGATGACCCAAAATCGAACTTGGCCTAGATTTTGTTGACAGGATCATTGTGACAAAGTTTCATAAAGATTAAGTTGAAATTGTAACCTCTGGTCTGACTACACAAGGTTTTTCTATGATTTGACCTTTATTTTAAACAAAATATTTTGGTATTTTTCCTTCATATAACTGTACAAATACATGCCATAAAGACAAAACAATACCTAAACACTTAAAAAAATAAAAAATAAAAATTATGGTTCCAGTGGGGGTTGAACCCACGACCATCAGGAAAATGTACAAATAAATGCTTTACAGACAAAACAATACCTAAACACTAAAAAAAATAAAAATAAAAATTATGGTTCCAGTGGGGGTTGAACCCACGACCATCAGGAAAATGTACAAATACATGTTATAAAGACAAAACAATGCCTAAACATTTAAAAAAAAAAAAAAAAAAAAAAAATTATGGTTCCAGTGGGGGTTGAACCAACGACCATCAGGAAAATGTACAAATAAATGCTATAAAGACAAAACAATACCTAAACACTAAAAAAAATAAAAATAAAAATTATGGTTCCAGTGGGGGTTGAACCCACGACCATCAGGAAAATGTACAAGACAAAACAATACCTAAACATTTAAAAAAAATAAAAATAAAAATAAAAAAATTATGGTTCCAGTGGGGGTTGAACCCACGACCATCAGGAAAATGTACAAATACAAGCTATAAAGACAAAACAATACCTAAACACTTAAAAAAAAAAAAAAAAAAAAAAAAAAAATTATGGTTCCAGTGGAGGTTGAACCCACGACCATCAGGAAAATGTACAAATACATGCTATAAAGACAAAACAATACCTAAACACTAAAAAAAAAAAAAAAAAAAAAAAAAAAATTATGGTTCCAGTGGGGGTTGAACCCACGACCATCAGGAAAATGTACAAGATACATGCTATAAAGACAAAACAATACCTAAACACTTAAAAAAATAAAAATAAAAAAATAACAATTATGGTTCCAGTGGGGTTTGAACCCACGACCCTCAGGAAAATGTCTACGCTCCCTACAGCGCTTTGATTTCCACTTAACCAGTACAATTCACACCCTGGTTAAAATACTAGAATATTTTGATATTTGACCTTTACAAAACTGCTGTGAACCCTGATACACATTTTCATTGGTTGATGAAAGTTTATTGTATGTATAGAGAGTAGAGAGTTACTGCAGAGAGTTTA
Source organism: Spisula solida (assembly GCA_947247005.1). Taxonomy (NCBI): domain Eukaryota; kingdom Metazoa; phylum Mollusca; class Bivalvia; order Venerida; family Mactridae; genus Spisula; species Spisula solida. Next base: position 33,087,526 of record OX365947.1, on the reverse strand, counting down.
GTGACCATGAAGACTACATGTTGAAAGGTTTAAAACAAGGTTTTTTCTATAATTTGACCTAGTGAGCTAGTTTTTGACCTCAGATGACCCAATATCGAACTTGACTTAGATTTTGTTGAGATGATCATTGTGACCAAGTTTCATAAAGATTAGGCCAAAATTGTGACCTCTAGAGAGGACACAACCCAATTGTTGACGGACGGACGGACGGACGACGGACCAAGTGTGATCACAAAAGCTCACTCTGTCACTTTGTGACAGGTGAAGTGACAGGTGAGCTAAAAAAGGTTGACTGACACTTCTTTATTATGTTTCAGTTTATATTAACAGACCATACACTGTAATTTGTTACGCGCATGTATCTTAATGTGTATGGAGTTTTGTCAGAGTCCGAATAGACTCCTTGGTTCTTTATCATGCCCCGTGTATAGCACTGATACACTGGAGACTACCTTTGGTATTCTAACCAGTTCATGTCTAGTTGGGTTCAAAAACAAAACTGGTTCAGTAAACACTTATGCCCCCGTGGAAGCCTTGTCCATAATAGTTACCCAAGTCAACCAGGGACCATAATTCTGTTGAAATGTTGGACAGTGTAACATGGTTTTGACAATGTAATGCGTTTATGATGGTCAACAAGTATGGCAAGATTGAAAGCAATGCCTTGATGGACTTCAAAAATGTTCGAGTTTTAACAAAAAGTTTAACATTTTCAAAAAGACGGACGAATCACTATATGCCTCCGCATCAGTAGATGCCGTGGAATAAAAACACGAAAGTGCTTTTATTTGAAACAACAAATAAAGTTTGCATGCTCCTATATAGTCAGAAATAATAAATAATTAAAAGCAGATTTGTGATTGTTTTTGTATTGCAACTTATCGCGCTAGAGACTATACCTTAACAAGGATGTCAAACACAACATGGTCAATTTCCTCATCAGATAAACATTTCAAGTTGTGTTGACTGTACACAGATTTCAGTAGAAACTTGATCAGTTCACTGGCTGTTGCTTGAAAGAAGTTTATCAATGTAGACTCAGCTCTCTGAAACAACACATTTACCAAACATCACATACTGTAAATCACAAATTTTCGCAAGAGATTAATTTTTCGGTATATCGCAAAATCAGCAAGTTCTAGAAAATTTATGTTTGTGAACTTAAACAGCAGTAAAACAACTGAAATTGCTTCTTTCTGAATTTTAAAAATTGCCAACATTTAACCTCAAAACTACTGTGAATAATAATTTTGCAAATATTTTGACCTTACGAAAATTTCTGATTTTACACTTATCTTCAACTTGTTCCAGAGCACTTAAGCTTGTTGGCATAGGAAACTTTTAAAAAACTAGCCTCAATGTTTTAACAAATTGACTATTAAAATGTAGGAACTTTGCAGGATTTATTTTATTGAAGAAAAAGTTTCGACTCTTAAACTTTCGTTTTAAATACTATTTCTGCAATGGTCTATGTTGCTTATGTGGCCTATGTAGCTCAGTGGTTAGCGCGCTTGTCGTCTAGTTTGGTGACCGGGTTCAAATCCGGTTGGAGGCACACATATATGCCTGCCATATTTTTCAGCAGAAAGCTGACTGGCAAATAAAGGCTATGCTCGGCTCGGCTTAGTCCATTTATCATTACCCTGATCCTCTTTCTATGCTGCCTTAACAATTTTTCTCTCCCCCCCCATTATTCCACATGCTGACTAATATTCCATGTTCGAAGTTTGATGACTGTAGTGCAATTAATCTCAAGCTATGTCTGCCATAACATTTTGGAACACAATAACAGACCGACAAATATATATCCCCCCAATATTTTGTTAAGGCATAAAAATGGAACAGGTATTGTATAGATCCCTTGCTTGGAACTTGATGCATTGTACCAGGACTGGTTGAGATGCCGACAGGATGATGCGACGGGTTAGTATTCATGAAAATATTTTCCAAACTTTGATTCAAAATAAAATAATAAAGATTGTAAGTAACTGATAGACCTTACTTATAATACTTTTCATTTACTTACCCTAAATTGCAGGAAATTGTCAAATTTGTACAAGACATTAGCAGCGTTCACCCCATCAGAATCATCATCTTCAAGTACTATAACACCAGGATGGAGTGCAGCTTGGGCAAGTAGCAAAGCTCCACCCAGCATCTTTGTTAAACCTTGTTTCTCTATAGCTTTCTTCAGTCTATCATGCACACTAGACAAATTGTCAATAACTTCACCCATTTCTTTTGACTGCTTTTGAAGTTTAGTTTCATCATTTTTGCAATTTTCATTCCTGTCACTCACATGCTTTGCAAATTTTTCAAATGTTTGCTTTAATCTTTCTTGAGCAGTTTTTTGCACTACTTCTTTAACAGTGTCTATTTTTGGAAGTCTTTTTTCAGCTAAACGTTGTAGCCTTGATTTAGGTTCCTTAGGTAGCAAGTCATTGTCTTGATCAAACTTTTCTTTGCGCTTCTTTAGCTTAGCAATCTTCCTATTTAGTGTCCCTAGTATTTGACATTTGATTAAAACGTTTGTAAAATTCTTCCTTTCATTATGAAGATCTTCCCAGATTTCTTCCTTCGCATGTTCTTCAGCAGAGATACAAAGTCTGCAAATATACCGGAGGGTGACAGTGAGTATCGCACACATGCATATCATTCAGTCGTTTCGATATACTGATCTGAATCACATTTAAAAAATTTCATGGATATTGCCAATTTGGACTTTTTCAGACAAAGGACAGTGTTAAATCTGTGTATATCCCACAAATGTCAGGTTATAGATCATTGCTGCAAATAAGTGCTACATTTATTTTAGGTTGTGTTATTTCAACATTTTAGTGATAATTATTTGGCATAATGTGGCAGCAATGTTCTTCTCTTGTATGAAGCTGATAGTTTAAAAATATGTATGCACAATGGCTAATGATAATTACTAGTCAGGGCAGAACATCTTTGCATTCTTTAGTTCTTTTGACCTCATTCTCAAGTGTGAGAGTTCTTGATCAACATCAGAAATCCTGCAATTTCACAGTTTAAAATGCATAGCCATGCAATAGGGGTCCTTGACTGCTACTGCTCCATTTAGAACAGAAACCTTTGGTTCTACAGACAGACATGTGCAAAGTGATTTATCCCCTCTTCAAAGATAGGGGGGGGGGGGGGTTTGATTGGCACATACCTGGTGACTGCAGTGTCCAGTGTAGTCTCATTCTGAATGTTGTTTTGAATATATTGTTGTAGATCCACATAGCAACTTGACTCTAGATGACCTTTCACTTCCTTGTCTATTATAGCCTGTAAAATTGTTTAAAACTTAAACCAGTCGTCAATAAAAGACTGTTTAGAAATATCAAGTTACCAATACTTGGATTATACATTCTAGTGGTCAACTATAGCCTTACTTTAATTATCTCCCTTAGGAAAACTTTTTCTCACTTATTTTCAGTATTTCTATGTGTCAACTTACCCAGCAATTTAGTAGAATCAAAGCACTGCAGGCAATTCAAAACAAGAGCAGTCACAGATGGGTAATGCTCCCCGTAGGTGTTTGTCACAGAAAAAATACTCCAATTATATGAAAGAGAGTAATGTTTCTATGGCACTGCACTATAACTTCATGAGTTTCATTTTACTGTAATGAAGTTTCAAATTGATATATCAAATACTGTATGAGTTATGGCAGGGACATGAATTAAGTTATGAAAAAGTACCTAAGAGAATTACTCCAAAAATATTCAATAAAGAGTTATGGTTCTTGGGCATTACATAATTATCCTCTAATTGAGATCTCTAATGGAATGATCATCGTCAAAGACCTTTGACTATTTTACTCATTGAGATCTATCCATCTACGAAGTTTCATGATGATACCTCACATACTTTTGAGTTAGACTCCGGACAAAAATATCGGAAGGAAGGATGGAACGACAGAAGGACGGACGGACAAAGCGGCAACTATATGCTCCCCGAGTTTTATTATTGTGCTCATATTCTAAACATTGAGAAAGATTTCATTTAAATACATGTTGTCAGTTTACTGATAGCTATTTTTCCTGATGTCATTTCTTAGGGATGATAATATTGTAACTTGTTTTTGAACTAAAATAAAAATTCAGAACTTGAAATTCCAGACACTTATTAGAAATTCCTGGAGTATTGACAAACAGGCAAAAATTGTTTTCTATAACTTTCCAGGTTAGTTTGATAATGAAGCCTAGAAAAGGACAAGGTTCACTTATGGCTTAATTTGGCCCTGTGATTTTTGAAAAAAGAAAACTGCATATTCCTATTAATCTGTCCCATAATTCAAATAACTTAACATTTCCTGTGTGAAAAATGAGCATACGTATTTCAATTTCCCTAGTAATTTGTTGACAAAACTGCCAAGAATATGAAGAATATGTCTTGTTCAGCCAAAAATGCCATTTTTGGCCATTTTCACGACTAATTAATGACGTTAAACCTTCCGAAAAACCATGATGGCTGTCTTGCGACACTTTTATATTTTTACATAACCAGTGTTCTGCAAGATTTTATATATGTACAAAATATAAAAGTGTCACAAGAATGCAAACATGTTTTTTGGGAAGGGTTTAAGACATGAAAAGCCATAAAAATTGCTAAATATGACATTTTTTGCTAAACATGGCATATTTTAAGTAAATCTTTCGACATATTTACAAGGGAATTTTGAATCGTATACTTAACTTTTCAAAGACAGTATTAGGTTATTAGAAACATAGGACAGATTTATGGGAAAATGCATTTTTATTTTTGAAAAATCACAGGGCCAAATTAAGCCATTAGTGAACCTTGTCCTTTGAGTCCTACTCATTAAATAATGAACCAAAGATCTAAAGAAAACACTGAAAAAAAGACAAAGCAGATTCTGATATTTTGCGTAAAACTTTTTGTCTGTCATCTTTTTGTAAAGACCAATGTCTCATTTGGAAGAGCTAAGTTTCTTCTACTGTATGAGGTAACTTGTTTTTGTCTACCTCTGATTAAAATTATGATTTGAATGAGGCAAATTGGCTATTTTCTGATAAACTTGGAATGTCCATTAAAATGAGAGGTCTGGCTCTTCGCAAACTCCAGCTTTATTCCTTGACTGATTTCAATAAATGATGTATCATTCAAAGCTGAAAAATAAATCTTTTGCATTAACTTATTAGTTTTTGCCTATGTACATTAAAACAGGTGGTATAATGTATTAAGAACAAATGCAATGGTGCGATATTTTAGAAGACTGTCGCGAGATATTGTGAGATTTGATAAATCATTCCAATCGTATTTTTTTAGATCTTTGAATTAACATGCCAGGAAACTTGGTATTTTTTTATATTACCTTCAAACTCCTCCATGGAACTAGATTATATGTTGTCACCAGATCAAAACAGCCATGTAAGACTACAGTCAAAAGATGATGCATATCATTCTCCAAGATCAGGCATCTTTAAATACACAAGAAAAATATGCAAATCTTAGTAAAATATTATTTCAAACAAGTTACAAGGGGTCATATTTCTGCTTAAAATTGGTCTCACCTGAGTACAATGACCCCAGAATACCAATAGTCTAACTTGGCAGGTAGACTCAAGCAGTGTTTCTCTTTACATTTGGGGGAAAGCGGTCCGGGCCTATAGGAGAGGGGGAAATTAGCGTGCAGAAAAGCTGAAAGGGGAATTTCTCATTGGACAGAAACCATGAATTAGTAGAAATTTACTTAGTGTAACTCAGGAAGATTTTTACCCCTAAATAAAGTTGTTTAACTTACTTGGCATTTGCCACAAGTATTAAAATACGACTGCATTCAATAAATGGTTAAGCCCCAGTGGATTCCATTATAACTAGCTAACCGTTGACTGGATTGCATACATAGGCCTTATAAAGAGGGATCTTGAAGTGGTGAACATATAAACCTAATTATATAAATATCACATAAGAAATGACATAGTTATCGAGTGGACACAGTTTGCTTGACTATTTGAGCCTTTTGACATTTGACCTATAAGTGTGACCTTGACCTTTGAGCTAAGGACCTGTATCTTGATGTGAACTTTGAACCACTTAGTTATATAATTAACCAGTAACAAATGACATAGTAACAAAGTGGACACAATTTGCATGGGACAGACATACGGATGGACAGGACAACCACTATACTAGTATGCCTCTGCAGCAGTAGATTCTGGTGCATAAAAAAGCAAATTGAACAAACACATTACCTGATGAGTTCTAGTACATCTTGTTGGTTGGAGAGAACATATACCACAACCTTCGCGGAATACTGCAACATCTGCATTATACGATGGGATCGCAGAATTAAATCTACCAGACTAGCATTTCCCTTCTTCATTAACATGACAAATATCTCCTCCAATGCAGTTACCATGATCTCCATTGACATGTGAGTCATCAACTTAGATGCTTCATCTGTACCAAGAACATCTGCGTAGAAAGAAATCAGAAAATAATTGGTATCATTAACCTTTTAATACATAGGGTCGACCTGTATGTTTAATAAGAGGCTAGTTAGTTAAATTATGTACACCAATTCAAAACAGGTTATTTGAAAGAAATTGGTGACTACACATCTATATTGTATATCTAGGAATTTATCAAATCATTGAAATGCGTCGACATGGTGATGGGGCGGATGGTTCGAAATATCTCTATATGCAATTTAGGGTTAAAACAGTCATAGAGAAACTACATAGTTACTCGAAGTACAACTCCAATATTTAAATCCTACAAACCATAGAGTTCCTGAGAACATTGCATATAACAGGCAATCACTAATCTCTGTAATACATCCTGGCATTTGTTCAGTAACATCAAGGTTATAACCCCAACATCTAACTGTTCTACTATCAGCTTTTCTCTGAAACAAATCAACAGGTAAAGGTGCGGTTTAGAACCTTCTTCAGACATGCCTCGGCACATCAGACTATACATAACCTTCCTGATCATTGAGAAGCATGCTGACTGTTAACACTGTGTCACTTGCAGCCACAGCATCAGCTTAATTGACTGTCTTTTGCTCAGAAACTTAAGTGACAGACAATCGCCTCCCATATTCACTTGATGCAAACATTACAATTATCTTCATTAGTTTAAACATTTTGAAGATTTCTGAGTTTTTCCGTTCTGTCAGAGTGTTATGCTGTTTTTTCCATTCAGTCAGTGTTATAGCATTTTACCGGTCTGTCAGTGTTATGCAGTTTTTCCATTCAGTCAGTTTTATGCCGTTTTACCGTTCTGTCAGTGTCATGCAGTTTTTCCATTCAGTCAGTGTGTTTTGCCGTTTTACCGTTAAGTGACAGTGTCATGCAGTTTTTCCATTCAGTCAGTGTGTTACGCCGTTTTACCGTTCTGTCAGTGTCATGCAGTTTTTCCATTCAGTCAGTGTGTTATGAGGTTTCACCTTTAAGTCAGTGTCATGCAGTTTTTTCAATCAGTCAGTTTTATGCCCTTTTACCATTCTGTCAGAGTGTCATGCAGTTTTACCATTCAATCAGAGAAAACGAAAAACTGCTTAACCCTCTGACAGAACAGAGAAGCTGTGTATGAGGATCATTATCCATTGTAATAGGAGTCTGAGTGGTAAACATTTATGACTGCTATAAAATGACGTAAAATACAATACCTGACAGTTTTTATAATATCACAAAGACCTTTGACAAGTTCTCTACTCCAACATTTCAACAGATATTCCCAATCGTGTACAATCTGTTGATCGGTACTTTTCTGTACTGACAATATACACTCTTCATTCCTGCAACAGTGACAAGAAACATGCATATGTATACTAGCTGACTGTATTATGCACCTATCAATGTTTTCCCCCCAAGGGGGGGGGGGGGGGGGAGAGCGGCGGGCATACACGGGACTTTTGACAGCGGGGGGTATGTAAAGCATCTCCCAGTGTGGGGATTTTGACAAATTGCCCTTGCTCTAGGGTGGGAATTTAGACTTTGAAAAAGTAAAAATGTCAAATTCCCCTGGGTCAGCCCGCCGCCCCCCTCCTGGGGGAAAACATTGATAGGTGCATTAGTGTTTAAGTTAATTTGCGTTTTAACCCCGTTTCTCAACAAATTTTCAGTTATGATCAGTCTGAGGCCAGTTTTCCTGGACTGCATCCTAATTGGTACTAACTTACCACTCCAAAAGTAATCAGTAACCACTCACCATCTTCCAAGCCAAAGTAGACAATGAGTGGTATTCTAGTGATGTACCGATTGATAAGTGGTGTTCAGAAGTCAGCCGATTCCGATGATCAATATCATTCATCCATAATCGATAATCGGATAATTATAACGAAATGTTAAACTATACTCCTTTAATCAAATATTTGCTAGGAAAATTCAAAGCAAGGAAGTTTCAACCAATTGAATGTCTATTAGAACCAATTCAAACAATTTCTTTAAACTCAGATAGAAAAACGTCTACCGAAAATCATCGATTTTCCCTTTGTCACCCTTTTTCGCAACTTGGGAAGTAGCACCCAGGCATTAGCACACTGGTAATCAGTCACTGTCCTGCCGATTATTAATCGGAAGAATCGCATCGGAAGTGCCAGTCGATTCTAGCTGATGATCGATTATGATTTGCAACCGATGTCCCAACACTATGGTATTCACAAAGCATCTTAAGGAAAAACTTCGAATTTTTCTTAAAATCTAAAACAATTAAATCCGTAAGTGTATCAGCTAAACTAAAGCATCGTGTTAAGAGCTACAATAATCACAAAGAAAACATGAATAATGCTTCGTTTCTTAGGAAATATGTGCAGCTCAATTTTTTAACTTAAGTCAAAATATTTAAGCTTTCCTTTAAGATGCTTTGTGAACCTTGCACAGAAATTATATAGTAAGTCTTACTTCAGTTCGACACTTTTAATATCAATTGAAGTACATACAAATATCGCTGGCTTCTAGAGCGTAAATACAACCACGCTTTATTGGGAAACAAGACTGCGTTCAATAAACGCTTATGCCCCCTGTGGAAGCCTTGTCCATAACTAAGTCTAAGTCCAAAATTAGGTCAAGGTGAAGGTCAAAATGGGGTTAGGTGATACTGGCGTGTGGAGAGTGTTCATACACAACATCCATGCAAGTATGAAAGCTTTGTAGCAAGCCATATAAATGCTAGAAGAAACGGTCAATTTGGGTTAACCAGGACGGACGGACGAACGGACGAACGAATGGACGAACGAACGGACGGACAGGTGAATCACTATATGCCTCCCCATCTATCGATAGGGGGGCATAAAAAACTGTCTTTTTAACTACTCTTCTTTGTGGAAACAGCCTTTTGGCCAATTTATAATAATAATGACCTTTTCCAATTTTCATGAAATAGGTTCATAAGATGAGCATTGCTAATTAAATATAAGTGAATTCTTTAAACTATAATGTCCTAAAGAACAACTAGGACACAGAAAAAACACTTTAAAATACAAAGTATGTAACAAATCCAGGAGCAAACATACAAACAAGGACAACAATCATACCAAGTCTTTGATAGAGAATTCTTCAAATCTATTTCTGCTTGATCTCTGTTATCATGTTCTGGTTAAAATCAAAATGAAGGATTACAAACTCCTGTATACAAAGGACAAGGGTTCTCAATAAATTTTAATGGAGCCAGTGACTGTGCAGACGTTTTTCTACACCTTTTATAGGTCCTGGAAACGGACCCATTCCTAAAGCATAAGGACCCATTCCCAATTGAAAATATCATCTATTTTTCCCAATTGTATGAAATTTTCATGTAGCATTTTTCTGTCATGGTCATATGAAGCTCAATCAACTCTCATTTAATTGTTTTCAACTTAATAAGAGTATTACATTTATTACTTTACCTTACCCAAACATCACTAGGGATATACAATATAATGCTGGCCTTGAATTAAGCTTCTTTCGTTCAAAAATTCCCAATCATGACTGGGTCCTTTTCCCAAAAGAGTCAGGAGAACCCCTGTTGTGACATTTAAAAGTAATTAGTGGTACTTAGGTTCTGTTAGTGCCTTTGTTGGTGTATGTGTCATTCGACCATTTGTTTTTATCACTTTAAATAGTGAATTTATGTTTCAATTTGAGAAATGTAGACATTGGTAAATCCCTCAGTTGTCAGAGAAATCACTGACTGATAGAGCATGTTGAGAGCCCTGTATACCATAATGTCTGATTAAAAGCAAACTGTAAATTATTGTCACTTTAAAGTTGAAGACCAACCAGTTAAACATCATACAAGGCATACACAAGGTTACTGTACCCTTGACATCTACTGATGTCATGATAAAATAACTTTATAATTTTAGAATTCATCTTCTGTACATGTATATCACGACCATATAGCCTCACATAGGGCATTCCTGAATAAAAGAAGGCCCTATTTGATTCAATTTTCTTTATGACCTACAGTCTACAACATGACTCAACATGATCATTGAGGACCAGGGTACTGTTTTATCAAAGCACTTACGAAAATCTTAAAGTTACGCTCGAATTTAAATTCTTTTACAACTACAAATTGGTGACAAGATATGCTTTGTATGTGTTCATTAACTGAATCGTTATTAGTATTGCAGCTCCATTTACCACACTTGATCATTTTAAACAAATTAAAAAGAATTCAAATTTGATTGTAAGTTTATGATTTCCGTAAGTGCTTTGATAAAACAGTACCCAGAGGACCAAGCATTCTTAAGTTATTAATGGATATCAAACCTGGACAGAAACTGTGATTTCTACAGGGTAATAGAGTAATACATTAGAAGATCTATATTTAACATACCTGAGCTAACCACATCAACCAAGCTTTCTGACTCTTTAAGTTCAACGACTAAAGCATTCTTGCTTTCATTTGCATTCTCCAGTAAGCAATCAGAATCAACCGTCTCTGTCATTTCAACTGTACCACTTCCAGCTATATCTTCAGTAACACTTAAATCATCTGTATCATCTATATGAAGTAACAACTGCAATGTGGAATCATTGGGCTCAGGCATTTCAATAACAACTTGTTCAAGATCAGTATCATTCTCAGCATTTTGAAAGATTTGTGAAGTTGTTCGACTATGTATATCATCCAGGTAACTCCAGTCCATCAATCCTTGCTCTGTAGAGTTTGTAGACATCAGATGATCAAGATCCAGTGAACTAACAAACTCTTCGTCTGAAGATGGTTGAAACAGTTCGATTTCATGCAATTTCTTTTCCGAATCTTTTTTCTCTAACATTTGCTCAGTTGTTTTATATTTCCAATCAGGAAGGTTTGGGAATTCAGAGGAAATGGTTGGTTTTTGGTTTGATTCAAATTTGTCACCTGAATACTCGTACAGATTCTGTGAATCTTTGAAATAATGGGAAGTAAAGACAGGACCTTCCATTCCATTCAGCAGTGTATCTTTATACAAATCTGGATTTGATTGTAACCCCAGTTTTTCAAGTTCCTCTCTCAGAAACTTGACAAGAAGTGAGAGATATTCAGGGATAATTTCTGCAGCAGAAAGCTCTTGTTGGAGACTATGTTTAATGTCAACAGAATGGACATCAAGGAAATTGCAGTGGGGCAAGAAAAACACTGGAGCATTATATGAATAGGAATATATGTTAGTTTTAGTCTGTGATTTAAACTTGAGAGTGTTATTACCACAAATTGTGTAATAAGCGTTTCCAGGATTTTCCTCCACAGATTTGACACTCCGTAAGAAAATTTCAAATCCAAGAATCAGAACAGAGCAGCATATAGAAGTTGCAGCAGCTGCAGTAAGAAGTGAATTGTTGTTAAGATTAAACAATCCAGGATCTTCTGCGTCCTCCTCCAGATCATCTTCAGGACTTGGTATAAACTCTCCTCTAGGTAGGCTTATGTAGAACATCTGTGACAGTATCATCACACTGAACAAGCTCATAAATACACACAGTACATGAACTAATTCTGTGAAGGCACCGAGTCTTACTGTATTACCAAACATTGCCATCCACTGGTGGTATTTAAATAGATTTCTTACAATCCAGCATTTCCAACTGTAAAATATAAGAACATACACACCATATACAAGAGAAATGCTATGTTTGTAAAACATGCATCTTTATAATGCATGGTCAGTGATAGTATTTTTGAAAGTAAAATAATGGCCTAGTATCAAGTCAGTACCATTGATAATGCTAAATATTCAAGGTTTTCATCTTAATTTAAGCTTACAGGGCTCAACAAATTAGGGCAGTACAAATTTTAAGTAGAGCTATAAATTTTGACATTAATATATAAGTATAACTTTTTGAAAGTATACATGCCTCCACCAAGTTAGCTTTGCGAATGTGGCATAAAATGTCTAATTCTATTTGAAAATTCACAAAAGCAGATTTGTATTGTTGACTTAATAGGTATATAATTCTACCAAGTTTCACTGAAATAACTCCAGACAAATGCACTGATGAAAATTAGAGACAAGCTGAATCCAGTATACCCATACCCCATTACAGCGCATTGTGCAGGGGGTATATAATGCGCTTAATATTGTAGGTAATATGGACATGAGTTAAGGGGAGATAATGTACTAACCTGGTCGTTGTAGGAGTAAACACATTATCTAACTTCTGGCTGAGAACTTCCAATGCTGTTATTGTAACAGGGAGATATTTCTTGGCTCTGTTAACAGGGTTATATATCTGTACATCTTTGATCTTCCTGCAAACAACAAATGAGATCCACTGTTACAGTGCATTATTGTGTACATTTTGGAGAAATTGAGGCCTCCATAATGGCATTTAGCCCATAAAAGCGATTTTTTTCTATTAAATTTATTGAAATTTTTTGCTGCTTTTCAAAGATTATATTGCCAAGAATATTAGGCTCCGTGAAATGTTTTTTTAACTTGTCAGTCAGAATTGGTAAAATTAGTTAATGTTTTTTGGAAAAATACAGGATTTTCGCGGAGAGGTGAGAGGTTAAAACATACATGCGAAAACAAATAATGGGGGAAACAAACAAGCCACTTTTTGATGGATGGTGCTCCTCAGAGGTGATTTTTGAGAGGATATATTACATTAGTTTGTGGAATTTGACCCTCATTTATAAATGTGATTGTCGTATATATCTATATAAACTGATGGTTGAAAAGAATAGAATTTTATAAAGTTGTAACATTTCTGTCAACTTACCACATTAAATCCCCTTCCAGTCCAGACACAAGCAATTCCACAGATTGTATGTATCCTAGTGTATCTGAAAATTGTGAGATAGAGTTAAGCAAGTATGAAACTAGAAGGGTTTCTGACACAAAAACACATGTCTCCAACAAAGGACCATAACTTTGGCAATTTTGGTCCTACCTAAAATTCTTGACAAAATGCACAGCTAGGCTTGGTACCGATTATTCACATGAAGTTTCTTTGAAATCTGATCAGTGATTAAGGAGTATAAGCACGGACAAACTTATTTTTTATCATTAAAGGGCAGCGTTTAGGCAACCATCCTTCAAGAAAAAATCCTGACAATATGTACAACAAGGCTTGGTACCAACTATTCATGTGAAGTTTCATTGAAATCCAACCAATGGTTAAGGAGAGGATTAGCGACAACTTTAAAGATATCCATCCAGACACATCTATACATTATACAGACGTCCAGCATAAAATCAATGTGTCTCACCACCCAATGTGTTGGAGACATCATTATCCAAATTGAAAGAAAAAGTAACAACAGGATAAGTATGGTGTCCAGTTCTACCATAACACCGCTAAGCAGTGTTAGTATATATTATCAACGATGTGACAGATAGGTATCTAGAGTTGACAACACAAAGTTTAGCATTTAGAATCTGCAGATCTCGCACTTTGGGATTTATATAAACACAAAATTTAAAAAGCTAGGGCGATAATTATCGCCAACATTTTGTGTTTGGACAAGACTTCTTAAGGTCGAAGAGGCAAGATTAATCTCGCGTTTTCGTATCGTAGCCCCATGGGAAAGGCGAAGTTACGATTGGCGGAAACGGTACACCATTGGTAAGTAATATCTTTTTTGTTGACAGACTGTTCAAAACAAGTCAGTCATCACCGTTCATAACTTCTGCCGGAGACTGAAACAGAACCTCTAATATATATATATATAGTAAATGGAAAATTTGCTCTTACTTTAAATGTTACAAGAGATGTTTGTAAAACATGTATGCCCCCACGACTGCCAAATAGTCAGAAATGGTAAAGGTCACAAAGAGCTTGACCTTTGACCTACTGACCTTAACATCAATAGGCGTCATCTACTGATGATGAACAACCTCTATGTAAAGTTTGAGGATCCTAGGGCAAAGCGTTTAGTTATGGAACTATGGAACCCCAACCTACCAACCATCAGACAGACAGACATTTGCAAAGCAATATTGTTATACCCCCTCATTCAAAATGGGGGGCATAAAATTATTCACAAATTGCTCTTAAATCAGTGTTAAAACACAGGTCTTAAAACTAACATTATATGACTGTTCTACTTTCATCTAGAGTACTTACAGTATTTCATTCTACCTAGATTTGTTTAAGTCTACATTCAATTTGATGACTTAATTTGCTATCATACCTGGGACAGTGGCAATGAAAATGTCCGTGTGTCCACGTTGGAATATTGCCTTGCCACATGGCTTGGCCCTCAGTTGAAAGAACTCGGAAGTGTCTCTATCACCTTTCAACTGCATAAAAACCTTCAGTGATTTTGGGCAACTTGAGCCTGAATAACGTAAGAAAACAAGAAATGTTTTATGTTTGTTTTTGTACTGCAATTTTAATCGCGCTAGAGTTATAATTGTGTTGAAATACAGAGATCTGACAAGGCTTCTTTTCAAACCTTAGGGATGGGGTCTTACCTTTAATTGGGGGAAAAAATATTGGTATTTTGGTAACATTGGGAAATATTTTGAAGTGGTAAACTTCATTTTTGGTGAAAACCGCATGATTTTTCTCAGTGGAAGGGCCTTATAACAGCCCCTATTATTTAATAAAAAAGTCCTGGACAAACTGCATGGTAATATTGTAGATGACAGCCTAAAAATGTGGAATGAAGGGTTAATTAAATTATAGACAGGCCTCAACAAATATTTTTAAAAGCACTCGTCCTGCAATATAGACAAACAAGAAAATCCTAAAATCTTACTTGAATGCTATATAAACTCTGACAGTACAAAAAGAAACATAAGTGGTTTTAGGGTAATATTTTTGATGTTGTGGGAAAAGTTCAGTACCTTATAATCGACCTAATATTTTGCATAACCAATCAAAAGTTGTTTCTTCACATTGTGATTACAAAAACTCACTGTTTTTGCATTTGACGGCCCTGTATTGCCCTTACTTGTAAAAACACAAGATTCACGTGCTACCAGTCTGCATGAATAATTTCTATGCTGAAATCATTATATCCCTGTAGTTAGTGGGCGGCCAATCTTGTTAAATAAAGATTCACTTATCAAATATAGTCACTTGGAACTATAGGACGACTGTCTGATGATGTCTGTAACCGGGCTATTGGTTTCCTCAGTGCTGACGTTAATAAAACTGACGTCACACGTCGGTTTAACGGTAGTCCTGACACAATATCCCGTCTACTGTAACATTTCAATGCAACGGGTAGCGTAAAAGAAAGACCAATACACGACAGACCGCGTGTTACTACGCGAAGACAGAATGCCTATATCAGGATTGCACACCTGAGAAATCGCTTCCAGTTGGTGACCAAATCAGCTAGACAAACCATTGGGAATTATGAGTATGTGAACAAGCCGTTTATTTGGAAAAAATCTTTTTTTAACAAAAATCCTCCATTTTTCATTTTGTTGTTTTGACATTACACACTATTGACAATTTGTGTACATGTTTCATTATAATCACATTTTGTTCTATGATATCAATTCGTTCCAAGAACTCACTGGTGTTGTGTGATAATGAAAAATAAACGTTTTAACTTTAGACGAGTATCTGTTTTGTAATCTAATTCCCGATTGTATGTACAAACGACCATTACAACTTACGTTTCTTTTTGGACTGAGTTTAAATAAAGAAGGAAAAAATTGAGCAGGACGAGCGGACGATTGGATTTATTGAGGCCTGATTGAGCATACTGACCTGGCATGATTGATGTTGTCACTTTCAGCAAATATGTTACCAATATATCTCTGCCATTATCCACATGACGAAGTTCTATTACTCTAGACTAAAAGTAATTTAACACAAAATGATTTATTTGAATTCATTGTTTCTTATCATGTTTATTTATAACACATGCAACCCTGGGTAGTGAGCCAATAGGACAAAGACGCCTAATTTCTTTCTTTTTATTTTTAGTTAACAGACATTTTCAAGAGTCAAAACCCCTACTCCTGAATAAAGTCAAACCAATGAGTACAGATGTTTTAAAAACAAAATTTTTCCTGTCCACTTTTTAAACCAAATTTAGATGATAATCTAGGAATTACTCTATTATAATCTAGGAATTACTCTATTATAATCTAGGAATTACTCTATTATAATCTAGGAATTACTCTATTATAATCTAGGAATTACTCTATTATAATCTAGGAATTACTCTATTATAATCTAGGAATTACTCTATTATAATCTAGGAATTACTCTATTATAATCTAGGAATTACTCTATTATAATCTAGGAATTACTCTATTACAATCTAGGAATTACTTTATTATGGTCTTTAATAAATTTGAATACATGGGCGTATTCGTAACGCTGTTCCGCACATCCCGGACAGTGGAACACACTTACGAACAAACCGGAACACTGTTCAGAACATGTTCTTTCTGTGCCCGCCACAGAGGTGGTGCAGCCAGAACAGTCACGTGATTACAGCAAGAACAATGGTCGCTTGTGTCATAAAATAGAATATAATAAATTTATTTTCCAATTATAGGGCATTGCGTGCAAACAGTCACATTCAAATATATCATTATGCATATTTTTTTCTCCAATATTACGGCTGCAACTACAATTTTGGTCGTCTTAAACATTTTACTTTCTGTTCCGTTTTATTCGTAAGGTGTTTGGAGTAGAACATTCGGCACACTGTGCAGGACAGTTCCGTTTTGTTCGTAAGTTGTTCGGAGTAGAACATCCCGCACATGTGCGGAACAGACGCTACGAACATGCCCCATGTCTTTTGTTGATTGATGATTATTGCACGCAGTCATATTCATCACAGGGCATTTATTACCTGCGAGCCTTGAGCGAGCAGGTATATTTGGATAGCATAAAGTAAAAAGTCCATGGAGGGGCACGTGACCTGTTCTCGATGGTTTACGATTTAAAAAAAAAACACCCAAAATAAGATGCATTTTGTAAGAATGTCGTGTACCAGACTAATTTCATTATTCCATGCGGATAACATCGGTCTTTGTCGAATTGCAATTGTTTATTTACCGAAGAAATCAGAACTGTCCGAAATTTCAGTGAGCGCTAGGCAATATTGAGACCATGGATCTAAACAGCAGGTGACTGCAGCTGTATAAGCACAGCGCTTCCCAGTCAGGAGAATTAACATTCAGTGTTTATGTCTATTCAGAGACTTAAAATTCTAAATGTCTCTTGTCTATTGTCATGGAATTATCGGAATTGGTTTATGATCTTTGATAATGTTGAACACTGAAAACATGTCTTATGATAATACCTTTTAATGAACTGATACAAGGTTTTATTTATAAGCATATAAATATTATATGGAACAAGGGAGTCATAATATGCAATTAAGTGTCTTGAAAATTGGTTTGTTATACATGAAATTATTTAACAATTTGTTGATAAATTTCGTATGTCAAATTATCATGCATATAGTTTTCCCAATTTGAAAGCTACCGGCCTATCGCGCTTATTTTTTCTCTCACAATTTTGAGATTTTCATGCTTAATTTTGTACACATCAGCTGTTGAATTATGCAGATAGAAGGTCGAGGATCCTGTCAATTCTCTGTCAAATGAAGTCGGTACATCATTTGCTCGCAGGAACTATTTGACTTGTTTTTGTATTGAAGGGAAGATTTATAGACAGGAATGGGCTTTGCTGAAAACTGCTGTCTTAGACCTTTAATACACAGTGATTTTTTTCCTTCTTTTTTAGGGTCCGGAAAACGGACCCTTTCCCAATTGCAAATAGGCGATTATATCCCAAATTTGAATGGAGAAATTCCCAATAAACAATTTAAAAAAATAATTTTCAAAATCGGACATAAAATGATAAAGTTAATTAATTAATTATGAACATTTTTGACAAGAGGTCAAGCATAAAAGTTAAAAGAAACCAGTAAACATTCACATGTCATTCACATGTAATCTCTTATTCTGTTTTATTTGGCCTTTCTGCTTCATGGAAATTCCCAATTTCAAGTTGTCACAACGCGAAAATTCCCAATCTGAACGGACCCGGACTCTGTCCCAAAGAGGCAAAAAAAATCACTGATACAATTTCAGATGAACATTTTTTTCAAGCACCCTTTCAACAGTAGTATTTAATGACTATATGTAACACAATTTGATAATTATATAACAAGTTACATGTACATACCTCTTCTCGTCTGAGAGATTTTGTAATGAGAATTGAAGCAAAAAATGAGATGACCATTGCTCCTGTCAGGTAATACAGAAAGACACTGTCAGTAGCCCCACTCCACCAGAGATACATTTCCTTGTCTGATGGCATTTTGTGTATCTGTTCCTGTCAGTGATAGCTATTTGATCTAAAAATAACAAAAGTTCCAAGTTAATTATTTACAAATATCTTTTAATATAATATAGAATCTGATGTATTTGGTTTCTCTAATGACCAGTATGTTTATCCATTCTTTATCTGTTAAATTTTACCGTGTCTAGTTTAATACAAACAGGCCATTTATTCGGAACTCCTTGGCTATATTCAAGAAATACGCCACCCTGGAACACTAGTAACCCGAGCCTTGCGCAGGGTTAGTTGAGTTTGGGTCATACGGGTCAAATGACGTCACTAAAGTCACAAATCGGGTTGTTCGAAATGGAACCCAAGTCTACCTAGACCAAACTCGCGTTCCATCCGAACTCGCCTTATGATGCAATAGGGTCCAGTCAATTCTAAAAATAGACTGATCATGCACTAATTTACTGACAATAACAATGGAGGGGAATCAGACTCATGAGGATAAATCATGATGATTAGGAATCTTAAGTCTACCTAAAAAGTATTTAGAATGCCTAATATTTCAAACAATGGTTTAAAACAATATAATGAGATGGCAGTATTAAATCACATTAATATAAAACACACATCTATAATCATAAATACACAAAAGGTGTTTAAATGCATGTAGATAAAACAATATAAGCATAACACATATACATACATACAAGTGATTTAAATGTATGTTCTTATCTCTTATGATTCCTATTATACATGTAGACAAGCTAAAGTTTGACTTGATGGCTTACAAAAAGACTAGTCTTAAACTTCAATTATGGAGGAGTTTAAAAGGTTAAATCATTATGCAATCATAGCAATATTATGTAACATGCTGGAGTAAAGATCCAACTTTACAACACATATGTCCTGAACATTGCCATTCCTGTCTCCAATAATGAGAAAAACACTTTCCAAGACCCCATTACTGAAGGGGTGCTCGTCCGTAGCGGGGGTCAGAGTTGGATGGTGTTTTGGGCCATATATCCTTTCCGCTACCATAGCATACTAACGCAGACTGGCCGGGATGGCCATTTCGGCCTTCCTAAGTTTACGACCTAAATGCCCAAACTCGGGAATTTTGCTGTCATGTGTACACATACATCACACACTAAAGGATATTACAGGCCCAAGGTCGTGCACAGGTTTATGGGCCTGCTGGTCCCCTTTAAAGAGGGCTTTGAACATAGATTTTCAAAAACTGAAATTACTGGTCCTACCCACCATTGTGGTACGATTCCCTGTGGAATTGCGTTAAGATTTAGCGCCAAAAAGTCTTTATTTTTCTATAGGAGGAATATAAGGCTAGGCAAAGGGGTCAGGATCATTGCCCTAAAGGGGCCCAAAAGTATGCCTACCAAGCTAAAAAAAAAAGAAAGTTCAAGGTCATTTCCGGTGACCTTTAGTCGAAATGTTGACAATTTTTCCTACTTTCACTTTCGGGCGGGTGTGTAGCATCCGAATGTATTGTGTTTTTGTCAGTGCTGCAAGTCAATAGTGTCTCAGGGACGAGGTATAGGGACCATATGAATTTCTCATAGCCCCCGAAAAAATTGTGGTAGAGGAAAGGATATATCAAAATATAAGTTCCTGTGCTGAAACTTAGGTCTTTCAGTTTTTTGACAGGTGGAACTTGCACTTTCGACCTTTTGACAGCTGAAACTTGGGACTTTTAGCAGTTGATTTTCTTGTTGGGCATTGTGCCATGTTTTTGTGGTCTGTGTTGTTTTTATGTTTTCTGTGCTTGGTTGTTCAAGTTGAGTGCTGTCACTGCCTTCCCTGTCCCATTTTCATTACCTTTTTGCACATGACCCACAATAATGTCTTGATGTGGTGAACATTTGTACCATGTAATTTTATGAACAGAAATAAAAAAATTACGGAGCAGACATGATTTGCATGGCTATTAGTGTATTTTAACCTTTTACTTTAAATTCACCTCTACACTAGGCTCCAATTGTGACCGTTGAGCAAGGGACCTGCCGCATGGGTATGGGCAAGACTAGAGACTATAAACAACCTGTTATAGATCAATAGTGTCTGCAGACTCTATGGCATGACACCCCTGTTGATGTCCTTTAACACTTTGTACAAATCATTAACATTTTCTGATTAAGATTTAAAATTAGGCCATCCTTAAAAATTGTTTGTTTACAGTAAAGCAACCCAAGATTTTTAAGGTGGGTAGGTATATAGGCCCAGTGATTTTTCTTGAACAAAATGAAACAGCCTATGCCCATAAAATTGGGAAATTTTAGCACGACAATTGGCCAAATTGGGAATTGTTAAAAATGATTTGATTGGTTAAAATTTTTCATATTTTGCTATTTTCTACTGATCATTTACTCCGAGTCATATGTAGCAAAGACTTTTGCAAGTTTAAAAGTCTATTGTTTTGACTTTAAAACAGCCATGCCGTTAATTGCTTTTAAACCAGCATGCTGCAAGAACAAAACTGAAAAGGGGGAAATATGCTTTCTTATTGGGAAAAAATTATGACCTTTGGGGAAAAATGGAGGTTATTTTGCTAGAGAAGGTGCCTGTATTTGGCCCCTAAAATAGCCAAGAAAATCACTGAGGTCGAATTTTAATTTTTTGTATAGAATTTTTTGGATGGATATAGCTATATAAGGAATTGGGCTGAACAAAAATTTAGTAGGGGGCCATTTCGATGGGTAGTGACATAGTAAGGCTAGGTTTTGACCCCAGATGACCCAATATCAAATTTGACCTAGATTTTATTGAGGTAATAACCGTAATCATTTTGACAAAGTTTATTTGTGAATACTTGTAGGCCAAATTTGTGACCTCCATTGTCTGACAACACAAGATTTTTCAATGATTTGACCTAGTGACCTAGTTTTTGACCCAATATCTAATTTGTTCTAGATTATGTTATTTTTGCAAGTTTTTTACGACTTGACCATGTGACCTAGTTTTTTACCCTAGATTACCCAAAATCAAACTTGTCCTAGATTTTGATGAGATAATCATTGTGACCTAGTTTCATAAAGATTACCCTGTTTGGATGTATTCTCGCGTCACTAAGAAAATAAAGTCATATAATGACAAATAAAATAATTGCCTTGTTTTTTTTTCTTCACCCAATTTGGTCATTAAATGATTTATTTATATGGACAAAATATTGGTCAGATCGACACAATTTTATTTTCGGCCATTTTTAAAACATGTATCATTTATAACCTTGACATTGGAAAAAAGTTGATTGTATTCTCGTGGCAAAAATCTTTTACACACACAACAGCTTGAAAACAACTCAGGGTCTCAACATATCTAATGCAATTTATTAAACATTTAATGCACTACAATTTGGAGCAAGTTTGATTTTATTAATAATTTAAGAATTCTACTAAACTGGGGTATTTCTGAGCGTTATGCAAGGTGCTTTTGATTTGCCCAATTAAAATCGCCGTTACATAACGAATGTTCCATGTGCCATTTTGTTTACATCCATATCGGTATTATGTCATTCAAAGTGATGCTGAATCTATGTACAGTAGGTCACTTATGTTTACAAAAGATGGCGCTGTTCTGAGATCTTCGTAAAAAATCTAATTACCGCGAGGATAGGTTTAACGCGAGAATACCAGCAAATGGTATAAGTCAAAATTGTGACCTCTAGTGACTACACAAGGTTTTTCTATGATTTGACCTAGTGACCTAGTTTTTGACCACAGATGACCCAATATCAAACTTGGCCTAGATTTTGTTGAGATGATCATTGTGACCAAGTTTCATAAAGATTGGGCCAAAATTGTGACCTCTAGTGTCTACACAAGCAAATTGTTGACGACATACGACGGACGAAGAGTGATCACAAAAGCTTACTCTGTACTTTGTGACAGGTGAGCTAAAAACTTGAGAGCTTCGTCTTTACTTTGATATAAATATTTTAAACATCCGTCCATAAATAACTTTGTCACAAAGTTTTTTAGCTCACCTGTCACAACACAAAGTTTGTGTTGTGACAGGTGAGCTAAAAAGATATTCTCTTAAGTTAAGACTTCTGATGGTTATATATAATTAGCTTATTAAAACACGACGATATGACTCAATCATGGATGCATTTTTACCTTCATATTCAAAATGATCCTGCTGAAAAGCAAAGGTACGACAATTTTCGAACTTTTCTTAGAACTTCTGTTTATAAACGTCGTCAAAAATGACGTCACGCGGAAAGCAGTTACGTCTTTTGACCGTCTCGAACGATAGGTTCCGTGTTTATCTCCCTTTCGAGCAAAGGAAGTGGCCAGCATATAAAGGACTCATCATTATACATAAATGTAGCACATATATCATCTTCTGTGGTAGAAATGAATTGAATTGATTAGCATTAAAGTATAGACAGATAAGCTGTCTGCAAGTGGCTGCTTTTAAATTCTGACGGTCCAGCCACTACAGGCATCTCTGTATAGATTGCGTCGCAATGGTTTGACTACATTAACGTATATAGAGTCTATTTTCCCCGCCAAGCACCAAGTAGTCCATGGATTCTGGTCATTTACCATCTGAAGAAACTTAAAGAAAGCGAATGTTGTGCCCGTCTTTAAAAAAAGACGGCACAAAACCCGAAAACAGGCCGGTATATTTAACCGACATAGCTAGTAAAATGATAGGACACAGTGGGGTCTCACACATGATGAACCAACTGATCACATTGGGACAACATTCTCCATGAAAACCAACATGGGTTTAGAGCAAAGCACAAGTGTGATGCACAGTTCGTCATGACCACCGATGACATTTCTCGATACAGTAGATCAATCAAACCAAGTAGACATATTGGCAATACCCAACTTTGATAATATGTCTCAACTAGACGCCTATCCCATGAACTAAAGTAGGCCTACTACGATATCCAGCCAGGGCAACACTCAAAACGTTTATTTTACAGATAGAGGAACAACTTGGGATGAGAATTTGGAACCTACATGATGCATAGTTTCAAAACACTAATTTCGATGGTTCGCTTTTCAGACTGTCTGTGTATTAAAGACTAGATTATTTGACTAAGTGATATAAATAGTTATCAAAAATTTTGTCCCTGTAAAATCCGTGGTAGATCTATTTTATATTATATTCCATAATTACTCACAGAGACTATAGAACTTTATCTATATAGTCTGCTGATCGTAGGCTACACATGATGGCAGCCAGAAAAAGTTAAAATGAACACATCTTTAGCATATTGGTTCATTTCGAGTGGTTTATCAGTACTGTTTGATTCATATAAAAATAATGTTATCTGAAAAATGGATTCTGTGTCGTTAAAATTAATACTAATCTTCAAGCTGTATACACAAAGTTGTCAAGGTTACACAGACGAACGTGTAAAATTATGACTCTCTGGTATGGAAACGTACGTGTCATCTTGTAACGTATCTGTCGACCAAACCAGGCCTTCAAAAAGTTATATTGACCTCTGACTTCGTCATTGGTCAATAGCCCTATCTCTTTTTTGCAGGTCCACAAAACGTCATATTCATCTCAACATATGTCAAAAACAGTATAACATACACTCATTTAAAGTTATGAGTACACCAACTTGTTACGCTTGTAACGTTATCTTTTTTATTATACATGCTAGCTTGTTAATTTTTTTACATGACATTGTGTTCACAGCAATATCCAATAATTTGATATTTGTATTCTGCTTGTTGTAAGTAGTGAAACGCGAACTCTCCAAATTCAGAAAAACGCACGTGCACAACACTGTGTGTTGTACAATGCCTTGTCCAGCAATACCAAACCCCAAAGAATTCCGATTACAGAAAGATCCAGAGATGTTTGTAAAACATCATATCTCATGACAGCCGAATATTCATGTATACTTAAAGCCATTCTGACATTGACCCTTGACCTATTGACCTACAAATTAATCGGAGTCTACTGCGTATGACCAGCAACCTCTCTGTAAAGTTTTACGATCATAAGATCAATAGTTCTTACGTTGTGGGTGCATTCGAATGTCATGGTAATTGTGACCTTTCAACCAAGTGATCTCAAAATCCATCGGGGTCAAATACAGATGATGAGCAACCTCCACTTAAAGTTTGTTGGTCCTAGGTCCGACCATTCTGCAGTCATTGATCGGAAAACATTTGGTCTACCGATCGACATGCATGTGCTAAGTAATAAACCCCACATCTACGATACGAAGACATAAAAAACTCAAATGCTTACAATTTCTAAGATGTTTAAACACAATCATTTTAAAATAACATATTATCATAAATTTTATAGTTTTATATTGTGTTATATTTCAAGCTAGAAACAAAATGAAAAACACTATTTGCATATATTGCTATTTGCTGTGTTTTTAAATGATATTTTAAAATATGTGATTTTTTTATTTTTAAGTTATACGAAATAATATAGTAAAAAGTTCGCGATATTAAAACATGATAACAATCATGCTGACACATCAATTTTAAGTTTTTCGTACTATTTCATAATGGTAGTCAGACGCTTCCAATACGTCTTATTTACACCGATTTCTAAGCTTCCGCTCAACTGAAGAGTTGGGAATCACCTTAAAAACATCAGTAAGAACTTAAATGTTATGTAAGAAACCACTCTGTAATTAACCATTATCGTACACTGGCCTACATTACGAACACTTCCGGCTCTTGATTAATCTTAACTTTCAAAGAGATTTTTACTTTGTATATTATGGAACGTCCGATCTTGTCGGAACAATGTGTCAGGTATGTGGATCACAGACTAATGGATTACTTTATACAATGCAAACTCTGTGGAAATACCACGTATCGTATTTATATTAGTACCAGCGTACTGTTTTATCAAAGAACTTACGGAAATATTAACTTACGTTCACATTTATATTCTTTATATCTCTTTATCAACTATAAAGTTTGGTGAAGGGTTGTTCAATATTAATTATTATTCGGTCAAAGAACCCCAACAAAAATACTGGTCCTCTACGCGTAGGTCTTGAATAATACTAAGCAATTTAAATTTGAGCGTAATTAAGTTTACGATGTCTGTAAGTGCTCTGATCATTAGTGTGAATGTGCGTAAACATGCATTTATCATATTTAAGGTAAAAAAGATACACCACTAAACCAATTAAGGACTAAACATAGCATTATACGTATAGCGCTCTATAACGTCGATACATACGTATTTCATTAAGGCTATTTTAGTCCTTAATTGGTTTAGTGGTGTATCTTTTTTACCTTAAATATCACCAATTCAATTTTTTGAATATACTCAAGAACAAAAGAAAACTTTCACTCTTCTTGGCTATATTGCATAGGAGAGATCATGTTTGTATACATATGCATTCATACCACCAGCTAGCTATTAGTGAAAGACAGGTTTTCTTTGTTAATTAATCCAATAAATTGTCGGCAGTCATTTTGCATATGAATACGGTAAACTCTCCTATCGCCCGTTAACTTGTGGCTCGATCCTTTCGTTTGCATGTGATATTGTAAAACTTTCTCTGGTTTAATTTGATGATATGCTTCTATTGTTTATAATCAGTTTTGTGCATGCAGACCATTTGTTCTGTTGTTAACATTCAGTTCATAAAATACGATTAAACTAAACCCGTTAACGAAGTAACCAAGCTCAAACTTTGTGAATTTAAACGGCTAATGTAAAGGCCATCATGGAACCCCAACATGTTCAAGAATTCCAGGATAAACATAGAAAGATTAGCGATGACAATAAAGAAAATAAGCTTGCTTTAAGCTGGGTTCAAAACCTTGTATAGAATTATGAACATCCCAAATATACTGATACCATGCATTTAATGACCTAGGCTACGAACGCTCATGACGAAACGAAGCTTATTTTAAGGATGTTTAAGACCTTTCTCCATAACATATGTGTCTTGTTTCATGTATGTGTTTAAATGTGTATGTACTGTATTCTATATTCTATAACATATAGTCCTTAAAACACTTGAACATTATAATAATAATTTATATAATAACTATGTGAAACAACCATTACTATAGATGTTCATACGTTTGAATTGACTATCTTCTCTTGTTTATTGTTCTCTCTATTCAGCATATTATACAGTTTATGTCAAAGTAGTTCAATTACCAATTGTTAAGATAGTCTTTGAAAAAAGCCCTAGAGCTTGTTTGTAACTTATTATTATAAGCTATTAAAATAAACTCTACCAAAAAAAAGACCTTTCTCCGATGTCATCCGTCAAAAATAGACTTTTCACCTTATTAAATGAAAATCTCCAGAAATATGCTTTAACATTCTGTTCTTGTTGTGCAGTTTTTAATTTTTCAAAATATCGCTTCGTTTCCTAGCAACGTGACTCTATGTACATAGGACGTAAACTTGACGTTATAAAGGGCTAAAGTACTTTTCTTGGTACAAATGTATTGTGTTCTAGTTCAATTCGTGTTAACTAGTGAAAGAGCATCTAAAAGATCGAGTGCTGATTATCAAAGAAGGATTTCTTTGTTACAATAAATGCTTCAATCGATGACAGCGCCCCATCATACAGAGGAGGCCATGGCAACATATGCAAGTCCCAGAACCTTAAAGGAGACAAAAATAGATAAATGTGACAACAGAGGATAGAAATTACATTATGTCAACATAGTTCAATAACCTTCTGTATAAATTATCTCTGATGAATTATGGCGATCAGTTCCCAGACAAACAATAACGTGTCCGCGGTGCTTTGCAAAGAAATTCTATTATGTCATTAATTCCCATAGGCAATAATCATTGTTTGTTTGAGCTTGTTGTTGCACGTTTGTTGGTTAAGTACACGTATAATCAATCAGTACACGCGAGAAAGCTATCGGTTTGATCTTGGAAAGGCCGGATTATATTGTCTCTGACATTAAAAGGCACTTGAACATTACACAGGCTGGGGGGCAGCGTCACGATATCAAGTAGCCTGGGAAACTATTCCTGCTACTACAGTCATGTTCACTTTATGAAGGCTCACGATATTATTATTATTATTTATAATATACGGGGTGATCAACAAATACGCGGGATAATGCTCTAAAATCTTTGTTACGTTATCAATATTGAAGAAAATCGGTCTGGTAATAGATTGGAGTATTACAAATACATAACTATAAAATTATTGAGCCCAATTGAATATTTGGTGAAAAAAACCGTAACGTCACTATGGCTACACCGGCCCAACGTCATCGCGACGTCGTTACATACATCATTATCCATACTCATTCGAGGCTCAATTCATAATGTATAACGCAATGTATGATGTTGAAAAAATAGCTGTACAACCAGAAATCAAGGAGTTAACGCAAGGAAAATAAAACCACAAAAATCTGGGTACGAAGACTACCCCAAGTCAATTTGTGATACCCGTATAGATAGGACAAGCGGATGAACGCACGGTGGGATATTTTGTGACGTATACCCGTATACTAGTAGATAGGACAAGCTGATGAACGCACGGTTGGATATTTTGTGATACCCGTATAGACAGGACAAGCTGATGAACGCACGGTGGGATATTTCGTGATGTATACCCGTATAGATAGGACAAGCTGATGAACGCACGGTGGGATATTTCGTGATGTATACCCGTATAGATAGGACAAGCTGATGAACGCACGGTGGGATATTTTGTGATACCCGTATAGATAGGACAAGCTGATGAACGCACGGTGGGATATTTTGTGATACCCGTATAGATAGGACAAGCTGATGAACGCACGATGATATTTGATATTTCGTGATGTATACCCGTATACTAGTAGATGGGACAAGCTGATACACACAAGGAGGGGGTACACATTAGGATGTCATACATTTTTAACTCGGGCAGAGCCTCGCATTTTATTATTTTATTCAACTCGTTTTATAAATTCAATATGGAAAGTCACTCATGTAATATCCTCTATTTATCACATGTTGGCCTTTTGCTGGCCGAAACATAAAATAGCTACATATTTTCACAATAATAAACGCGCAACTTTGACGACGTCGCCTATACTTTAAATGACGTCGCGTCAAAGCTTTATTACACTAGACTGGGTATTATCAAAAATAAACAATGGCTTTATTACGCTACCGCGATGTCAAACATGTGATAATATTACTAATTGTATAAACCCTTTAAATGGTATAGTCCGTTTATTCGGGATTGTCACTTGTATACAATGTAATATCAAACCAAACCATTTGTATTGTTTAAAACATTCTCTAATCGGATATGAGGACAGTGCAAATCAATACCTTATGCACAAAGCCATATACTGATATAAACAATAGCTGTTAAATTTATTAATTGATAATAGAAATTGCAATGTTTAAGTATACAATGTTATGTAAACAGGTGACTGACCTGATTAAATGAGTTATATGTCAACATATTCTACCGTCGTCATATTATCAATAGTTGCGTCAGTCTGAAACCAATACTAAATTGCAATATTCTTTGTTTCAGTATAAACGCACCTAAATTGTCCCAGTGCACACATTTACGCACCTAAATAAAGCATTAAGCATCTAAAGAAAGTATCAATTCCAAGGCAATCGGTGACAGAAGCTAACCAGTATTCATTGCAGCAGTAAAATGTATCATTCGTCTTCATATAACAAATGACATGTAGCAATTATAACTAGGTTAATGTGTCTGGATATACGCGATTATAGGAGACACCAGGCAGTACGGCATGGATCTGACTACACGTAGTATGTGCTCTTCTCTGTTCCTATTTGTTCTCCCTTGTTCATCTTTGTTCTTCTTTGTTCTTCTTTGTTCATCTTCATGTACGCCGATCTAGGAATAGTAGCAAATGTATATAATTATGTGTACGTATGAATTATATATGTTGATTTTTACCACGAAAACAAAATTAGTTTTTATATCAATACATGTGTTAAAATATTGTGTACGTAGAATTCGATTCTTTGTTATCATATGTTAGAATAGTTTTAGTTTATTCTAATTTATTTTTATGGTCGATTGTGTAACAAGTGTTTTCAAACTTATATTAATCACTCTCGACACCTCATTCCTGATGTATCCCATCGCTACGAGGGTATGAGAGTAGAGAAACCAGTTTCCCTTTATGCTAAGTGACATTCCCTGGAACTATTGGTACCATTTTCTTTTCGTATTTGGTATGACACGGTCTTGAATCGAACAAGTACAATCCCGCACCGCACGACGCGGACGCTTAACTACTAGGCTATCTAGGAGGCGGTTTTCATTTGAGTAGTGGCACTACTACGTGATATGAAGTCAAATATATCATTTATACTGTCAGATTTCGAAGTAATTGGACATTCGCCGTTTTTCAACCGTTTTAAGTCGTTGGCGGATGGACAATACTTGAAATCACAAAAAAAAGTTCAAGTGAGGGTATTACTTTATTATTTTTGAGTACATAAACATTGCAGACATACTGCCACTAATAAACAATATAATACGCTTTTAAATTTACGACCATGTTAAAAATTCCTCAGACGTCTGTAGAAGATAAATTTACATATAAAATACAATTTGCTTTGCTGTCGTAAATCAATTCCAGCAGTTTGAAACCACCACTTCAAGCCCGGAGTAATTTTAAGGCTGATGGTTTTAACATCACTACACTCGTACATCACAATATTCATCAGTTTAACTTATTTTTTGGATGTAACGTCATGATTGGATTTTGCGAACTGATTGTCTTGTTGGCTCAATATCTGAAGGGCATTGAAATCACCAGTAAGTGGAAAATTGGTTTTGTTTTACCATTCCCATGATTGAACATAAATAGCCCGGACATGCAAGCAACTTGATTAGCAAAGAAAAGGTGCAGTTATTGAAATGCAGAACTATATAAAAATACAAACAGACTTCAGTGAAACTAACAGACAAAAAAAAACCAACTATAATTCTCCGGTGTTTGTCCTGACGGATTATAGACTGATCCGGATCAAAGCTGATCCTATAATAATTGCCTATTTTTTAAGGTTTTTGAGATCTTAAGGTAAAACTACTGATAGCGTACGCTCCCTACAGCGCTTTGATTTCCACTTAACCGTTACCATTCACACGCTGCTTAAACTACTAGAATATTTTGATATTTGACCTTTACAAAACTGCTGTGAACCCTGATACACATTTTCATTGGCTGATGAAAGTTTACTTGTTTGTATAGACAGTAGAGAGTTATATAGCAGAGTTTATAGTGAATATGAAGGCTACGTGTTGAAAGGTTTAAACGAGTACACACTGTATGAGGTTTAAATATTTCATGGTTCTATTGACTGGTCATAATTTTTTGTTTCAATCAATATGATAAATTGATAGTGCGAGAGTTTTAATTTATAATACAAGTCATTCTTTTAACACACGAGCGTTTTATATACAATGCATTTAAAAACCCGTTTACATTATCACATTTGCCTCGCTGTACGCTGGTTTTGGATTCTCCTGTCTAAAAATAGCAATAGCGCTAATACACTAGCAATAATGCAGAGCCTAGAAACGATGTAGTTTCGGGCGAGGCAATTGGAGAGTACTGATAGCGATGTACGGAATACAGAAACCACTTCCGATAATATATTGAAAACATTCGAATCTTTTTTAGTTATATTTTCATCCTAAACACTAACGTTAATCCTTTTTTAACACAGGGCCTGGGTTCAAGTAAGGTATTTTTAAATAAAATACTCGAGACATAATGCAACACGTATAATACCTAACGAATGCAGCCATCCCAATTGCACACTTACCCTGACAACAATTGCAAATACAAAAGGCGCGAATCTTATTTTAAGACAGTCAGAGTGACTTCCACTGAATATCAACGCGATAACTCGGTAATACAAGAGTTACTTTTCTTGAATAAGGGGAAGCAGTTCTGCTTTACTTATTTTAAGTCAGTCAGGGTGACTTCCGGAAAGAACACGGTAATACAAGAGTGGTTTCCCTTGAATCAGGGGAAACTACTATATTTAGCTTAGTTTAAGTCAGTCAGAGTGACTTCCCCTAAAAATCAAGAGAGAGAGCTGGGTAATGCAAGAGTTGCTTAGGTACAAGACTAGTGTTTAACAAATCCCAGTCGAGAAACTGACCACAATACTTCGAACACCGACACATTGGATTTACCAACAAACCTTAATAGAAAACATGCTATGGTCAAGATTACTTATAGCAACAGTATTTCAGATACCGCCTACTATAATTCACTTTTTATTGTTCACAACTAAAAGCCAAACCATCAATTTTACAGTCAGGCCGAGGCTAAACAAGCCTTGTTCGACCCGCAGTCAATGCTGGAAGTCTAACAGCTGCTGTTTTTACAGATCTAGACTAGAATTCATTAAAAATAACATCCCTTCCATCTCTATCGTTATTTTTTTCACAAAATACCTATGAAATTGAACCATCCAATTTCACTCTAAAAACAATTCAGCTGATCAGCAAACGCTTGGTTTCAAGGAGATAAAAAATGTAAACACTTTCAATTCGAATCAAGTAGCATTATGGTCACTGTCGTGGACGAAAACCCCAAAACAGCAATGGATTATTCTCTAAATATGCAACAGCCCTGTATTAAGTCAAAATCTCCTCTTTTATCATTTTACATGGCCAATTCGTATATGAGAAACTGTGGTCTTGTACCTTACATTGAATCAGGGGAAGTAATTCTGCTCGTCTTATTTTAAGACAGTCAGATTGACTCCCCCTAAATCTAAATTTAATAACTCGGTAATACTAGAGTTGCTTTCCTTGAATCAGGGAAAACAACTCTGCTTTAATTATTTTAAGTCAGTCAGAGTGACTTCCCCTGATTCAAGGGAATCAGCTCTTTGTTTTTCCGAGCTCACCTCCTTAAATCAGGGGAAACAACTCTACACCTTTTCCAAAGCCAGATTGCCTATAGTATATTATTCGAAATTACCAACAGTATTTTTCTACGAGATGGGGTAAATGAAAATCCATTTAAGGGCTCTTTTGAAATATGGCTCCTGGCCTATACAGTTCAGTGCAAAAATGCACTACTTAATACATGTAATTAAAAGCTCATATTTCAGATGCACGCTCCATTATCAATTTCATGATAAACGCAATGCACGCTCCATTATCAGTTTCATGATAAACGCAATGCCCGCTCCATTATCAATTTCATAATAAACGCAATGCATGCTCCATAGTCAATTTCATAATAAACGCAATGCACGTTCCATTATCAATTTCATAATAAACGCAATGCATGCTCCATTATCAATTTCATAATAAACGCAATGCACGCTCCATTATCAGTTTCATGAAAAACGCAATGCATGCTCCATTATCAATTTCATAATAAACGCAATGCATGCTCCATTATCAATTTCATAATAAACGCAATGCATGCTCCATTATCAATTTCATAATAAACGCAATGCACGCTCCATTATCAATTTAAACGCAATGCACGCTCCATTATCAATTTCATAATAAACGCAATGCACGCTCCATTATCAATTTCATGAAAAACGCAATGCACGCTCCATTATCAATTTATGTGTAATAATTTTGTTAATACTGCACGTACTCTCATGAAATTTTGTATACCAATACTTGGATAATACTTGCATTTCATTATTGATTCATTTTGGGAGATAAACGGCCATGTTCCTCGTTACAGGCGCATTACGTAATGAATTCTATTTTACAAAGTCACAACATATTTCACACAAAATGTTCATGAACACGTGCATATTGCAACACAACAAACACGTGCTCATTAATATGTGCAGTATTAACAAAATTATTACACATAATTATTGTGGCGGTTTAGAACTTTTGTGTAGCGTATTATTGAAAACTCAACTAGCGTCATAATTTTGCTGAGGATGAGTAACTTATCTATTTTAACATCGAACCATAATTTAATTGAAAAGTGACCTTGTATAAAGTTGCTGTCTTCACAAAAATTGCATGGATTTAATTTCTAACTTATACTGAGGAAATATACACTTGCCAACTATTTTTTTCTTTTATAGCCTGGCTGAATTGAAAAATGTAAGCTAAAGTAAAAAATGGAGCGGAAATGTCAATTTTCTAGCCGCATTTTCGTACTTTGACCTTGAAAGTACTGTAGGTCAGTTTGATGCACACTATCAGAAAAACGGTGTTCATGCAAATAAATATAATTACATCCATGTATGAAACACTGTATTACATATGATTAATGCTTTATGCGGTTTTACAGTTTATGGCGGCCATCTTGGACGCCATCTTGGATTTAAGCCCTTAAATAACGTGTCTGCAAGTAATCAGCATCACACCAGTACTAAATAAATTGTCTACAAGCAATGGTGACCTTGCTGAAAATCTCTTAAAAGTTTCTGTAGCAATAAGTTCTACCCTAAATGCTATTTTGCCTTAACTATGGAGCGTGCATTGCGTTTTTCATGAAACTGATAATGGAGCGTGCATTGCGTTTTTCATGAAACTGATAATGGAGCATGCATTGCGTTTATTATGAAATTGATAATGGAGCGGGCATTGCGTTTATCATGAAATTAATAATGGAGCATGCATTGCGTTTATTATGAAATTGATAATGGAGCGTGCATTGCGTTTATTATGAAATTGATAATGGAGCGTACATTGCGTTTTTCATGAAATTGTTAATGGAGCATGCATTGCTTTATTATGAAATTGATAATGGAGCGTGCATTGCGTTTATTATGAAATTGATAATGGAGCGTGCATTGCGTTTATTATGAAATTGATAATGGAGCATGCATTGCGTTTATTATGAAATTGATAATGGAGCATGCATTGCGTTTTTCATGAAACTGATAATGGAGCGTGCATTGCGTTCATTATGAAATTGATAATGGAGCATGCATTGCGTTTATTATGAAATTGATAATGGAGCGTGCATTGCGTTTATCATGAAACTGATAATGGAGCGTGCATTTCGTTTATCATGAAATTGATAATGGAGCGTGCATCTGAAATATGAGCTTTGAATTACATGTATTAAGTAGTGCATTTTTGCACTGAACTGTATAGGCCAGGAGCCATATTTCAAAAGAGCCCTTAAAAGGATTTTCATTTACCCCATCTCGAAAAAAAATACTGTTGGTAATTTCGAATAATATAGGCAATCTGGCTTTGGAAAAAGGTGTAGAGTTGTTTCCCCTGATTTAAGGAGGTGAGCTCGGAAAAACAAAGAGCTGATTCCTTTGAATCAGGGGAAGTCACTCTGACTGACTTTAAATAATTATAGCAGAGTTGCTTTCCCTGATTCAAGGACAGCAACTCTAGTATTACCGAGTTATCGCGTTGATATTTAAATTTAGGGGAAGTCAATCTGACTGTCTTAAAATAAGACGAGCAGAATTACTTCCCCTGATTCAATGTAAGGTACAAGACCACAGTTTCTCATATACGAATTGGCCATGTAAAATGATAAAAGAGGAGATTTTGACTTAATACAGGGCTGTTGCATATTTAGAGAATAATCCATTGCTGTTTTGGGGTTTTCGTCCACGACAGTGACCATAATGCTACTTGATTCGAATTAAATGTGTTTACATTTTTTATCTCCTTGAAACCAAGCGTTTGCTGATCAGCTGAATGGTTTTTAGAGTGAAATTAGATGGTTCAATTTCAAAGGTATTTTGTGAAAAAAATAACGGTAGAGATGGAAGGGATGTTATTTTTAATGAATTCTAGTCTAGATCTGTAAAAACAGCAGCTGTAAGACTTCCAGCATTGACTGCGGGTCGAACAAGGCTTGTTTAGCCTCGGCCTGGCAGTAAAATTGATGGTTTTGCTTTTAGTTGTGAACAATAAAAAGTGAAGTATAGTAGGCGGTATCTGAAATACTGTTGCTATAAGTAATCTTGACCATAGCATGTTTTCTATTAAGGTTTGTTGGTAAATCCAATGTGTCGGTGTTCGAAGTATTGTGGTCAGTTTCTCGACTGGGATTTGTTGAACACTAGTCTTGTACCCAAGCAACTCTTGCATTACCCAGTTCTCTCTCTTGATTTTTAGGGGAAGTCACTCTGACTGACTTAAACTAAGCTAAATATAGTAGTTTCCCCTGATTCAAGGGAAACCACTCTTGTATAACCGTGTTCTTTCCGAAAGTCACCCTGACTGACTTAAAATAAGTAAAGCAAAACTGCTTCCCCTTATTCAAGGAAAGTAACTCTTGTATTACCGAGTTATCGCGTTGATATTCAGTGGAAGTCACTCTGACTGTCTTAAAATAAGATTCGCGCCTTTTGTATTTGCAATTGTTGTCAGGGTAAGTGTGCAATTGGGATGGCTGCATTCGTTAGGTATTATACGTGTTGCATTATATCTCGAGTATTTTATTTAAAAATACCTTACTTGAACCCAGGCCCTGTGTTAAAAAAGGATTAACGTTAGTGTTTAGGATGAAAATATAACTAAAAAAGATTCGAATGTTTTCAATATATTATCAGAAGTGGTTTCTGTATTCCGTACATCGCTATCAGTAGTTTTACCTTAAGATCTCAAAAACCTTAAAAAATAGGCAATTATTATAGGATCAGCTTTGATCCGGATCAGTCTATAATCCGTCAGGCCAGATACCGGAGAATTATAGTTGGTTTTCTTTGTCTGTTAGTTTCACTGAAGTCTGTTTGTATTTTTATATAGTTCTGCATTTCAATAACTGCACCTTTGCTATGCTAATCAAGTTGCCTGCATGTCCGGGCTATTTATGTTCAATCATGGGAATGGTAAAACAAAACCAATTTTCCACTTACTGGTGATTTCAATGCCCTTCAGATATTGAGCCAACAAGACAATCAATTCGCATAATCCAATCATGACGTTACATCCAAAAAAATAAGTTAAACTGATGAATATTGTGATGTACGAGTCTAGTGATGTTTAAACCATCAGCCATAAAATTACTCCGGGCTTGAAGTGGGCGGTTTGAAACTGCTGGAATTAATTTACGACAGCAAAGCAAATTGTATTTTATATGCAAATTTATCTTCTACAGACGTCTGAGGCATTTTTAACATGGTCGTAAATTTAAAAGCGTATTATAATGTTTATTAGTGGCAGTATGTCTGCAATGTTTATGTACTCAATAATAAAGAACATTGTAATGCCCTTACTTGAACTATTTTTTGTGATTTCAAGTATTGTCCATCCGCCAATGACTGAAAATGGTTGAAAAACGGCGAATGTCCAATTACTTCGTAATCTGGCAGTATAAATGACGTATTTGACTTCATACCACGTATTAGTGCCTCTACTCAAATGAAAACCGCCTCCTAGATAGCCTAGTGGTTAAGCGTCCGCATCGAGCGGTGCGGGTGGCACTTGTTCGATTCCAGACCGTGTCATACCAAATACGAAATGAAAATGGTACCAATCGTTCCAGGGAATGTCACTTAGCATAACGGGAAACTGGTTTCTCTACTCTCATATCCTCGTAGCAATGGGTTACATCAGGAATGAGGTGTCGAGAGTGATTAATATAAGTTTGAAAACACTTGTTACACAATCGACCATAAAAATATATTAGAATAAACTAAACTTAATCTAACATACAATGTATATGAAAGCAAAGATTCGAATTCTACGTACACAATAGTTAAACACAAGTATTGAAATAAAAACTAATTTTGTTTTCCTGGTAAAAATCAACATATGAGCCAGTCTCCAGAAAAACCTGCTATTTTGACAAAAAATTTGATATTGAATTATTTTTGTTATTTAAAAGAGTAATCTTAATGAAGCAAAATGCAAAAGAAATTTTGTTAGTATCTTGAATTTTTAGGAAGTTACAGCTGTTTTGTTGAGGCCCTATTCAGACCTTTTTTGTGTGACGTCGCAAACGTCATTCAGTCGTTATTCGACATCGTTGTAACCAGTACTTTATAAATACTGCATTTGATCAATTGTTTACATGAACTGGTCAAAATGGTATCAAAGTTTAGAATGAGGTTTTAAGTTTTAAAATATATATCCAAATTGTAAATTTTCACATTTAGAGAAAAGCTACTACAGTTTTAATCAACTAACTCCTCGTTTTTCTCAATCAGAGTGCTTTTCTGAAATTGATCACCATAGCAACGAAGTAAATGATTTCGACATAATGCATAAGACACTTTAAAGCCAAGATATAGTAATATATTGATAAATGACTTAAAATTGAATCTATAGATATGTCATTTTTTCATATTTGAAAGTTTTTTCAAAACCTTGTTACATGCAGTAATTACATAATGTCAATATAGCAGGTTTTCCTGGAGATTGGCTCATATATAATTCATACATACACATAATTATATACATGTGCTGTAGTCCAGTTATGATATTGTGACAGTGACGTTGCAGTTGATGTGTACGCATAAATCACAACCGTTGTCTAAACAGGTAGAGCGAAGTTTAGTATGTAAGTTTAGCATTGAAATTATAGTTGTTTGTACAGTATATAAGCCTTTGTACCGCTGCGTCACTGGATTTTTATCCTGACTAGACTACACCATTCCTAGATCGGCGTGCATGAAGAAGAACATAAAATAACAAGGGAGAACAAATAGGAACAGAGAAGAGCACATACTTCGTGTAGTTAGATCCAATCCCTACTGCCTGGTGTCTCCTATAATCGCGTATATCCAGACACATTAACCTAGTTTTGCTACATGTCATTTGTTATATGAAGACGGATAATACATTTTACTGCTGCAATGAATACTGGTTAGCTTCTGTCACCGATTGCCTTGGAATTGATACTTTCTTTAGATGCTTAATGCTTTATTTAGGTGCGTAAATGGGTGTACTGGGACAATTTAGGTGCGTTTATACTGAACCAATGACTATTGCAATAGTATTGGTTTCAGACTGACGCAACTATTGATAATAGGTCGACGGTAGAAAATGTTGACATATAACTCATTTAATCAGGTCAGTCACCTGTTTACATAACATTTTGTACTTAAACATTGCAATTTCTATTATTAATTAATAAATTTAACATCTATTGTTTATATCAGTAAATGGCCTGGTGCATAAGGTATTGATTTGCACTGTCTTCATATCCGATTAAAGAATGTTTTAAACAATAAAAATGGTTTGGTTTGATATTACATTGTATACAAGTGACAATCCAGAATAAACGGACTATACCATTTAATGGGTTTATACAACTACAATGAACGCATTTTGATTGGCAGTGTCGCAGATTCTATTATTTATCAATGTTGTAGACACGTATACCACTGATAACTTTCGTCAGTAAAATTAAAGTACAGAACATTGTTATAAAGTTGCCTTCAAATGTTCCCTTATTCAATTACTCAGAACACATGTTTTGTTTATTACATGGATGACAGATCTTATGTTATATAATTATTACGCATATACAATATACGCAATTTAACTTTAAATTGAATGGAAACTAATAACGTGAAACCCTTTATATAAGCATCTCGGCAAAAGTGCTTGTGCTAGCGACTACATATATACTAGTATTATAAATAATACTAATAATATTAATACTAAGTCTTCTACGTGAGCCTTTATAAAGTGAACATGACTGTATAGATAAACGGCAATTTTTAGGGTAACCGTGCCATGTCTTCTATACAAAATGTTTTTACCTTTTTATGTTCTCTGGACAACACTGTAACAGAATCCGGGTGATGCCACCTTGTCATCATTGAGCAATTCTCACAAAGAGGCCCCAAGGGGTACATGTTTTTCCCCGAATAAATCAGTATATATATACATTACTATTCAACCAAATGTGAATCAAAACACCGTAAATGCAATTTTAATGTGTTAGATAATACGTTACATCAATATATACAGCCTTTGTAATAATAAAATGTGGAAATTAGGCCCCATTTGTGGTTTATAACTAACATGAGGCCCGGTATTACACAAAAACGTTAATTAAATAAATAAATAAATAAATGAATACATGTAAAGTAAAAATTTCTTAATATTGCTAATAAATAATGTATTCAATGGCATTGAAAAAAATAAGGAACCAGCAATACATTGCTTAATAGTTTTGTTAATGAAAATCGAGGCCCTGATAAGGGTTAATAACTTAATATATGAAAAAGGATGTAATCTTTCAATTTTTTTTTTATTTCTCTTATGTTTTGGGAATGACAATTTAATCATAACTGGACGTTATATAAGTGTAATTAAGTGATAGAAGTACCACGTTCTGAATAAGTAAAATATAGATGAGGCCCTGCGTGTGTGTTGAAATATAAATGATGCTTTTTTAAGAATAAATTGTTATCATTTCTTTACACTTGTATTGACAATCAAAAATGACGTGTCTATGTGTCGTTACATGCCTATAAGTGAGTGACATCGATAAATATAAACAACCTGAATTGCATGGTTTAATATTACATTTCATGAAATTGAATTCATTTGTAAGGGTAAATTCAAATGTTAAAATGTATCAAAAATCTCTAGTAATCAAACAATTATTTTTTATAAAATAGTAAAACGAGGACGTGGGTCTCTGCTAGAGATTTAAACTACAAAAGAGGTCTTAGACCAAGTTCAACAAACCATTTCATTGTTAACAAACCTTTTAGAAATCTAATAATAATTCCATTACGGCTTGATGAATAAAGGTTATGTGAGATATTAATGCATGTAGCTTCATACCACTATGGTCTCTATATACTGAATGTGGTCCTATTCATCACCGACTACTGTCATGCTAGAACCTTTATGGTATTCAAAAGGATAGCACAAGTCCGACAGGGAAGACAGCACTCATAAGAAACAACAAAACATGAAATACTTAACAGCTACAAAACACCCCTCGAATTAGGTAATTCCAAGTTATATCAGGTTCACATGACAACCGACTACGTACTGTCATTCCGACCGCCATTTCTAACTCTACATCACCAGCAAGTACCGCATGACTGTTTTCGTATGTACTGCAATAGCTCGCCACCCCCTAGAGCAGCCATTCACGAATAGACAAAACATATTATCAAGCTATACAATACATTCAGTAATGTAAGGCACCCACCATTAGTTCAATCAAACCTTATATTTAAAGGGAGTAGCCCTTGCCGGTTATGTACATGCCTGGCTCTACTAATTACTGCAACCTACGGGCCTCAGTTGGTTATTTTATTTCTATATATTATTAAGTTATGTATACTTAACAATCAGTACTATAATTTAATTAATCAGTAATATATAATGTTTGATATGTTACAATGGTTATGGACTATTTACCATTCTTGTCTTATTTCTAGTTTAACACGCATGCAGGGCCTCATCGCCAAATTTTACTTTTCAAAAGGTGGCACACGGTCACAACAATATAAGTTAAGATTAAAATTGCTTTCCTTTAAGTCTAAGAGAATAACAAAATTCTTGACGTTGAGTTTGTAGAAGTTCACTCTTTTTTCTACATTTGAATTTACCCTTAATCGGGCCTCAATTAAATGGAATAAATTATTTAGCCTTGCAATGTAGGTTGTTTATGATTGCCAGTGACACTGAATTCAATATTAAGTATCAATATAATGAAACATATGGTAACATGTATCATTTACTCGTTTAATTCATATGTTTGTCTAAAAACGGGCCTCATATAAGAAGTAAACAGCCAGCAGGGCCTTATTTCCACATGTTACTACTACACATGTTGTATTTACTGATGCAATGCATTATTCAACACAATATAAATACCATTTAAGGTATCTGGCTTTGCCTTTGACTAAACGATAATATACTTATACTGCCTTATTCATGAAAATTCATGTACCCCTTCTGGACCTCATTGTGAGAATTGCTCAATGATGACAAGGTGGCATCATCCGGATTATGTTATGGTATTGTCAGGAGAACAAGAAAATGCAAAAACATTTTGTATAGAAGACATTGCACGGTCCATTGCAAGTTCTGCCGGACTAGTAGTAGCAGGAATAGTTTCCAAGGCTACTTGATATCGTGACGCTGCCCTTAATCCTTTTTACCCAGCCTGTGTAATGTTCAAGTGCCTTTTAATGTCAGAGACAATATAATCCGGCCTTTCCAAGATCAAACCGATAGCTTTCTCGCGTGTACTGATTGATTATACGTGTATTTAACCAACAAAAGTGCAACAACAAGCTCAAACAAACAATGATTATTGCCTATGGGAATTAATGACATAATAGAATTTCTTTGCAAAGCACCGCGGACACGTTATTGTTTGTCTGGGAACTGATCGCCATAATTCATCAGAAATAATTTATACAGGAGGTATTGAACTATGTTGACATAATGTAATTGCTATCCTCTGTTGTCACAGTTATCTATTTTTGTCTCCTTTAAGGTTCTGGAACTTGCATATGTTACCATGGCCTCCTCTGTATGATGGGACACTGTCATTGATTGGACCATTTATTGTAAAAAAGAAATCCTTCTTTGATAATCAGCACTCGATCTATTATATGCTCCTTCACAAGTTAACACGAATCGAACTAGAACACACTACCAAGAAAAGTACTTTAGCCCTTTATTACGTCAAGTTTACGTCCTATGTACATAGAGTCACGTTGCTAGGAAACGAAGCGATATTTTGAAAAATTAAAAACTGCACAACAAGAACAGAATGTTAAAGCATATTTCTGGAGATTTTCATTTAATAAGGTGAAAAGTGTATTTTTGACTGATGACATCGGAGAAAGGTCTTAAACATCCTTAAAATAAGCTTCGTTTCGTCATGAGCGTTCGTAGCCTAGGTCATTAAATGCATGGTATCAGTATATTTGGGATGTTCATTATTATATACAAGGTTTTGAACCCAGCTTAAAGCAAGCTTATTTTCTTTATTGTCATCGGTAATCTTTCTATGTTTATCCTGGAATTCTTGACCATGTTGGGGTTCCATGATGGCCTTTCAGCTAGTTATAATTTATTATACTTTTCGACAGCTTGGACTTGGGCGGATCTGCGCTTGTTTAGTTGGGCATTGTGCTTTGTGTGTTTTTAATGTTTTCTGTGCTCGGCTGGTTAAGTTGAGTGCTGCCTTCCCTGTCTGACTTAATATACTCTTTTTACATTAGCCGTTTAAATTCACAATGTT
Source organism: Spisula solida (assembly GCA_947247005.1). Classification (NCBI taxonomy): domain Eukaryota; kingdom Metazoa; phylum Mollusca; class Bivalvia; order Venerida; family Mactridae; genus Spisula; species Spisula solida. Next base: position 33,044,760 of record OX365947.1, on the reverse strand, counting down.
TGAGCTTGGTTTCTTCGCTTAGGGGTTTAGTTAAATCGTATTTTATGAAATGAATGTTAACAACAGAACAAAAGGTCTGCATGCATAATACTGATTATAAACAATAGAAGCATACATTGTATCATCAAATTAAACCAGAGAAAGTTTTACAATATCACATGCAAACTAAAGGATCGAGCCACAAGTTAACGGGCAATAGGAGAGTTTACCGTATTCATATGCAAAATGACTGCCGACAATTTATTGGATTAATTAACAAAGAAAACCTGCCTTTCACTAATAGCTAGCTGGTGGTATGAATGCATATGTATACAAACATGCTCTCTCCTATGCAATATAACCAAGAAGAGTGAAAGTTTTCTTTTGTTCTTGAGTATATTCAAAAAATTGAATTGGTGATATTTAAGGTAAAAAAGATACACCAATTAATGATTAAAATAGCCTTAAATGAAATACGTATGTATCGACGTTATAGAGCGCTATACGTATAATGCTATGTTTAGTCCTTAATTGGTTTAGTGATGTATCTTTTTTACCTTAAATATGATCAATTCATATTTACGCACATTCACACTAATGATCAGAGCACTTACGGACATCGTTTACTTACGCTCAAATTTAAATTGCTCAGTATTCTTCAAGACCTACGCGTTGAGGACCAGTATTTTTGTGTTCCCCGAAAGGCGACATATAGGTGTTACTTTGGCGGCGGCGGCTCCGGCTGCGGCGTCATAAATTGCTTGTCCGGAGCATAACTTTGTCACCTTAAGTTCAAATGACTCAAGAATTGATATGCATGTTTCTTACAATAGGATGAAGTGCAGTGCTCAAGAACCATAACTCAAGAACCTGTCACAGTTTTTGAATTATTTCCCTTTGATTGATTTAATTAGAGCATTTCTTGTCCGGAGCATAACTTTGTCACCTTAAGTTCAAATGACTCAAGATTTGGTATGCATGTTTCTTACAATAAGTCGAAGTGCAGTGCGCAAGAATCATAACTCTACCTGTCATAGTTTTTGAATTCTTTCCCTTTGATTGATTTTATTAGAGCATTTCTTGTCCGGAGCATAACTTTGTCACCTTAAGTTCAAATGACTCAAGATTTAGTATGCATGTTTCTTGCAATAAGCCGAAATGCAGTGCGCAAGAACCATAACTCTACCTGTCATAGTTTTTGAATTATTTCCCTTTGATTGATTTTATTAGAGCATTTCTTGACCGGAGCATAACTTTGTCACCTTAAGTTCAAATGACTCAAGATTTGGTATGCATGTTTCTTGCAATAAGCCGAAGTGCAATGCGCAAGAACCATAACTCTGCCTTGCATCGTTTTTGAATTATTTCCCTTAGATTGATTTAATTTGAGCATTTCTTGTCCGGCGGATAACCAAGAGGTTGAATGACTTGAAATTTGGTATGCATGTTTCTAACCTAAAGTCCAAATGCAGTACACAAGAATCATTTTTTTATTTTTGTCCCTTTGATCGATTTTATAAGCATTTCTTGTCCGTGGTATAACTTTGTCACCAAAAGTATTAATGACTCCAAGATAGGTATGCATGTTTCTTGCTGTAACATTTTTTTGTCCAGAGCATCACTTTGTCGTTTTTGGTTCAGATGAATAGAGAACTTTTGTGAGTCGATATGTAGCCCAATAGTGGATAGTTTTCCATGGCAAATGTGCATGTCGTCAGGCGGCACATGCGACTCGCGGAGCTTTTATTTGTAGGGGTTGTTTAACTGAATAGTAATTAATATTAAACAACCCTTCACCACACTTTATAGTTGTTAAAGAGATATAAAGAATCTAAATGTGAACGTAAGTTAATATTTCCGTAAGTTCTTTGATAAAACAGTACGCTGGTACTAATATAAATACGATACGTGGTATTTCCACAGAGCTTGCATTGTATAAAGTAATCCATTAGTCTGTGATCCACATACCTGACACATTGTTCCGACAAGATCGGACGTTCCATAATCTACAGAGTAAAAATCTCTTTGAAAGTTAAGATTAATCAAGAGCCGGAAGTGTTCGTAATGTAGGCCAGTGTAAGATAATGGTTAATTACAGGGTGGTTTCTTACATAACATTTTAGTTCTTACTGATGTCTTTAAGGTAGATCAAATTTTATAACTAACATTGATAAATATAGACCCATTATTATAATGAAAACCATGGCAACAAGATTGTCATTAGCAGTGATCTATAGTCCGCCCACACAGGATACTATGAAACGTGGGGAAAATTTGTATGTTATCCATAATGAGAATGAAACCAATGATATTAATATAATGTGATGGTCCTGCCAAATCATATTTTAGTACATGCCCAGAGAACTTTTCCAAGAGTAGGTTCCCTTTATTTTTTAAACCAAAGTGTTTAGTGTTGATTGTTTCCCTTTATACTACCTGACAAAAAAGATATCAGAACCACACTCGTAACACGTGTATAGATGTTGGCGAAGAAGTAAATTCCATAAATATTCCTCACTCGTAAATGTCATGTTCAAGTATCATTTGTTTTAGTTGTTGCGTTTGAGTTTGATTTATAAATGGAAATACACGGACGCGCATAAAAATTATAATGAATTATCGGCATACTATGACGTCTTTCGTTAACAAGTCAATATCGTTTGTGAATGGATAACTAATAGTGCTATTTAATTTTCTTCCATCGAAATTCCAGCCAGCTGGGAGTTCGTTCTTCGACATGACAAATGTCGAATCTCAAGTCGAGTTCAAATTTCCAGCCAGCTCTGAGTTCGTTATTCGACTAGACAAAAAGTCGAATTTCTAGCTGAGTTCGAATTTCCAGCCAGCTGTGAGTTCGTTATTCAACTTAACAAAAAGTCGAATTTCCAGGCAGCTGAAAGTTCTTTATTGGACTTGACAAAAAGTTGAATTTCAAGCCGAGTTTAAATTTCCAGCCAGCTCAGAGTTCGTTATTGGACTTGACAAAAATTTCGAATTTCCAGCTGAGTTCGAATTTTTCCAGCCATCTGTGAGTTCATTATTTGATAAACCAGAAGTCGAATTTCAAGCTGAGTTCGAATTTCCAGCCAGCTGTGAGTTCGCAATTGGACTTGACAAAAATATCGAATTTGCAGCTGAGTTCAAATTCCCGGCCTGCTATGAGTTCGTTATTCGACTAGACAAAGAGTCGAATTTCTAGCAGAGTTCGAATTTCTAGCCAGCTGTGAGTTTGTTATTCCACAAGACAAAAGTCGAATATCCAGCTGAGAATAAATTTCCAGCTGCACGATCTAGCAGTGAGTTCGATATTCACATAAACACGCCAATTTCCAGCTGGTGTCCAATATCCAGCTATAAGTTCGTTATTCAATTTTCTACCAGCGCGGATTTCCAGCTGACAACGAAATTTCCACCCACCTGGGAGTTCGTTATTCGACATGACAAAAGTCGAATTTCCAGCTGATTTCGAATTTTTCCAGCCATCTGTGAGTTCATTATTTGATAAACCAGAAGTCGAATTTCAAGCTGATTTCGAATTTCCAGCCAGCTGTGAGTTCGTTATTGAACTTGACAAAAATGTCGAATTTGCAGGTGGTGAGTTCAAATTTCCAGCCAGCTGTGAGTTCGTTATTTGATATGACAGAAGTCGAATTTCCAGCTGAGTTCGAATTTCCAGCCAGCTGTGAGTTTGTTATTCGACAAGACAAAATTGAATTTCCAGCTGCACGCAAATAACGATCTAGCATTGAGTTCGATATTCACATAGCCATGCCAATTTCCAGATGGTGTCCAATATCCACTTATAAGTTCGTTATTCAATTTTCTACCATCGCGGATTTCCAGCTGACAACGAAATTTCCAGCCAGCTGTGAGTTCGTTATTAGACATGACAATAGTCGAACTTCCAGCTGAGTTCGAATTTCCAGGGGACTAGGTGTCCATGTGAAAAACCAGAATGTAGAGGACTAGGTGTCCATTTAAAACCTAAATGGTAGGGGAATAGGTGTCCGTAGGAAAAACCTGGATGCTAGGGGACTAGGTGTCCGTAGGAAAAACCTAAATGATAGGTGTTCATGTGAAAAACCTACAAGGTAGGGGACTAGGTGTCCATGTGAAAAACCAAAATGGTAGCGGACTAGGCGTCCATGTGAAAAACCAAAATGGAAGGGGACAAGGTTTCTGTTGGAAAACCTAAATGGTAAGTGTCCATGGGAAAAAAATCAGTCCCCTACCATTTTAGTTATTCACACGGACACCTAGTCTGGCTGAAAATTCGAACTCGAGTTGGCTGGAAATTTGAACTAAGCTGGAAATTTGACTTTTTTGTCAAGTCAAATAACGAACTCACAGCTGGCTTGAATTTCAAACTGAGCTGGAAATTCGACTTTTGTCTTGTCGAATAACGAACTCAGAGCTGGTTAGAAATTCATACTCAGTTGGAAATTCGACTTCTGTCATGTCGAATAACGAACTTAGAGCTGGCTGGAAATTCGAACTCAGCTGTATATTCAACTTTTGTCATGTCGAATAACGAACTCCCAGCTGGCTGGAAATTCGACGTCAGCTAGAAACTCGCGCTGGTAGAAAATTGAATAACGAACTTATAGCTGGATATTGGACACCAGCTGGAAATTGGCGTAGCTACGTTAATATTAAACTCACTGCTCGCTCCCTAAAGGCGTGCAGCTGGAAATTCAATTTCTAACTACCATCTTCCAACTTCCTGCTAACTTCTCGGAGCTGCCAAATAGTCTATGGGCGTAACGTACATCGTTTTAATCGGTATTTATTTAAATGACTATTATTGCGTCTTTTAAATGAATTCATTCAATTCAATTTCGTATCTTCTTATTAAAACAAAGTATAGCTAGGAATGATTAAATGTTTCGAAACTATCTAAAGAAATCAAACCTGTCGAAATGTAATCCACATTTATGATTCATATGAAGTAAATAATCTACCCTATACAGCAACTCTACCCGATACAGCAACTCTACCCGATTAAGCAAATCTACCCGATACAGCAAATCTACCCAATACAGAAACTCTACCCGACACATCAAATCTACCCGAAACAGAAATTTTACCCGATACAGCAAATCTACCCAATGCAGCAACTCTACCCGACACATCAAATCTACCCGATACAGCAACTCTACCCGACACATCAAATCTACCCGATACAGAAATTTGACCCGATACAGCAAATCTACCCAATGCAGCAACTCTACCCGACAAATAAAATCTACCCGACACAGCAAATCTACCTGATAAAGCAAATCTACCTGATAAAGCAAATCTACCCGATACAGCAACTCTACCCGACACATCAAATCTATCCGATACAGAAATTTTACCCGATAAAGCAATTCTACCCGATATAGCAATTTTTACCGATACAACGTTTGGACCTAGATCGCTCGACTGCGCTAACACGACAGGCTGCCAATATAATAGACAACTTGTCTTTGGGGTACAAAGAAGAATATCCATTTTCCATTCTAATTTCGATAGCCCTAGGATAAAACGGACTAAAATAGGTGGGAGAAGTTAATGTTCTGTCATAATTATTCAAATACAAGCACAGCATGGTATTTATGATCAATGTGCTTAATGAATCCTTAAGAAAGATAAGCACGAATGAAGAGAAATATAATTTTTACACGAAAAAGACGATAATTTGTAGGATAACTTACAGCGCACGGTATTGTTTTCTGCTATACCTGTATAAACCAAATCACTGTACGATTTATTGGGATACTACACAATTCAACGTGTATGACTTATTCTGATTGAAACACCAGATGATTTTCTATCACATTACGACTTATTGCAAGACTATACAACTCAACGTGTACTTCTTATTGCAATAACTATAATTTAAGTTTCCTTGCATCATCACTCCGATAAACGGCTACTTATAATCTTTGTATCATATGCTCATGATTTCGAGAGTCATTGGCCTGAGAATATCCATGGCTTACCCGGTAACAACTTAATATCTATTCCTTACGGGAAACTTCAAGTGAAAAACCTTTAGATGGATAAGACAGCGGACAACTTTAACAAGAAGCCGAATGTTGCTTAAAGGAGATTATTACCCAGACTGCAGTTTTATATTTTTTTCCAGTTTGTTCATGAAAGCTGGTTGATTCTATCGATAGCATTTAGTGGTTTTGAAGCGGACGCCATGTTTTCCATCGAATTAAACACTTAATGTTGTTTGGTTTAGTAAAGATGTTTTACCCTTTAGTCAAGGAGAACTTTTATTGGAAATGTTCAATATTTATACCAGGTCTCAGACAGGATCAGAGCTTATGATGTAAATAAAATACCGGAACCACTAAGTCTCAGGTATTGAGTTGCATTGAAAAAGGATATTGCCATGCGTTGTTATTTTGTCACAACCATTGGGCATACATAAAGTAATATTATCAAAATGGTTAATATACCTACATCTACTAGTATTACTGACCGAGCGAATGAGATAGGTCTTTCATGTATGATTTTCACTCATTGTCATACTGTCGGATATTATCATTATTTGATTCTGCCTGTGCTCAATACTATTGCTTCATGGCGTTATTGTCTTTTCAATTTTACAAACTTATTCCTATTATTGTATTAATTAAATTGATAAAAGGGAATGTGCCGTGCGATACAATACGTTCTCTATCTTATACAAATGTATATATATATATATATATATATTTCTATATTAATCTACGCCTGATGAAGCTATTTTGATTAAGTATGTTGGAATTTATATATAGTGTACCAATGTAGGCGACACATCTACATTGATGACAGTAGAAGTTGAATATATCAATTTCTAATTCATTTCATTTCTTCACTCACTGCAGCTAGATGCATATGGATGAATTATTTCTATACAGGTATAAATATCATGTATAGCGATATCGTTGTCATTACAGCGCAATACAACGAATTTTTGAAACCATCTAACGGCTTTATACAAATGTACATGTAAAGCTGCATTATTAAGTTAGCATGACTTGAGCCCTGACCAAAACCAATGGGTTTCAGGACACTAATGAAGGTACATTTGACGGATGATGTAGTGTAATCCATTGATACATCAGACCTGCTTTACATTTCTGATAGAATATCCAACATCATCAGACCGTGTTCCGTTTACATAGATCATTCTCATAAGAGGTTCAGATAACTTCACGAGAATGTAAATGTTCATAAAATAGGTCGTTGTAACAAACAAATTATAATGACAGCTTGGTGCGTTATGTAGCAGTCTAAAAACTACAATTTTTAAACATCCGCGGTTTATCCAATACTTGAGCACTAGTATATAGTCAAAGTTTATAATTGTTCCTTTATAAATTTCCTATCATTAAAAGTTTGTATATACATTGTACTCCTTGCTTACAATCCACCAACACTTATCTCAATCTTCAGTAGATAGAGGCAAGTGGTTAAAGTCGCGGCGCTAAAATCTTTGCGTATTTCACGAATGGCCTATTATCGCGAACACATTCACTAGCGAAAATTACGACCGACCTGTAATCAATATACAAATGTACACACAAACACCAGTTTGCAAAATCCGCACACAAACATTTCCATAGGACATCTGCAGTAGATTGTCTCCAAAGGGTTGCAGATGCTTTTCGAAAGCTTCAAAGGGTGTCAGAAGTTATACGAAATTTCTAAAGGATGACAGATGCTATACAAATCTCTGAAGGGTGGCAGATGCTGTACGAAAGCTCTACAGGGTGATAAAGGCTGTACGAAAGCTCCAAAGGGTGGCGGAGGCTATAAGAAAACTCCAGAGGGTGAAAGTGACCTTCGGCAGACGCTCTTGTGACCTCAAGCCGACGGTTTTTGGTCGGCTACTGTTTACAATATGCTGAAAAACATTAGCCAATATTTTGGTTTCGGTACCCGCGCCTAGGCGGACTGAAGCGAAGCTCAACCGAAAGGTACAGTGCGGTGTGTGAGGATAAAAGCTGGTTCTTTCCTACTAGTATATTTAGGAGCAAATGCGGCCTATCAAGCAAACTATGGATCGAAAACTCTCGGGAAAAATCATCCGCGGTGTTTAGAGATGTAAGATACAAAATTGCTATTTTATTATTGACACGTTCCCGACAATTTTCAGACAAATGCGGCCGATCGATTTACAAGGGCCAGATACTTTCGGGACGACTAAAACATTGTTTTGTGAAACTAAATGACGTGCAATTCGCTAGCGAATATTCATCCTGGTTATAAATTCACGCAATAAGATAATTCATGTTCTAACACTATATCTGATACATGTATTCAGATGTGCACATACATGTACAGCGTTGTTCAAGCGTCGTATCAAATTTCCATATATCTGTCTTAGTCAGTGATTTTGTTGTCATATATAGTAATTAGAGCTGTAACTTTAGAAAGAAAGGCGTCCAAACATATTCTATTATTTCCCATAAGGCCTGGTCCAATATAAGTGAAAACTGTCATGCAAAGTATTCATTATTCGATACACATATCTCATTTCTCCAATTTCTTTATGCGTTATTATTATCTCTATGGAAACGGAAGCTAATGCAATGTCCCCAATTACACCAAGTATACTGATAATAAATAATGTCCACACACGCTATGATTGGCATTCGTTGATATACATTATGTTTGTAATTGTTTGATGTCTGTTTATTCCGGTTTAACGTAGTTTTTTTTATATATTTCTCAATTACAGTATATAAGGCGGCCGATTCACCTAACCTCGATTCCATGACTGTAACCAGTAGTAACTTACCCTTCCACAAGGAACCAGCAACCTAGCTCTCCACTTGTGAAGGAACGCATAGTTTTTTGTCGAATTTGCACGGAACAGTATAACCTGCGCGATGGGGAATCTACCCCGGTTACAAATCATCCGTGGCTTTGTAAGTGTTAGGTATGGGCGCAAAAAAGATACCGTAACTTCGAGTTCATTTGAAAATCAACATGTCCGGTAACAGATCATTAATTTGAATTTGTTATAACATATGGTTGCCTGCGGTCCATATGCTTTAACCATGTGCCATTCTTGAACCATGTGCACCGAGCAAATTATTAATTTGGCAGTAACTAGAAGCATGGGTCGGCACTAAATTGTTAGTCAGTGTTCAAACGCACATTCATCTCTTCTCGACGCAACATAATTATGTACCGTTTCTTAATTCAAATCTGAACGTCGCATTTAAGTAAAGTTGACGTTTTTTTGCTGTGATCGAAAATATTGGAGATAAAGTTAATGTTTTCATGTTTTATTTGATATTATTAACCTTTTCAGTAATGTAAGTCCATAAACTCGTACACGTACAGTCCTGATCAGCTGATGTCCTTGAGATACCATACGTTTAGTTTGTTTTTTAGAATGACATACACTACCCAAAAGTTCTAACCCGCCACCATAATTATGTGTTCTAATTTTGTTAATACTGCACGTACCAATACTTGAATAATACTTGCATTTAATTATTGATTCATGTTGGCAGATAAACAGTCATGTTACTCGTTACAGGCGCGTTACGTAATGAAGTCGATTTTATAAAGTCACAACATATTTCACACAAATTGTTCATGAATACGTGCGTACTGCAACGCAACAAACACGTATAAATTAACATTTAGCACAACCGATGTCTGCCCTCCCTGAAAAACACGTAACATGCCAAGATTGACGCAAAACGAACTTGAATGAAGTGTAAGAATCTTAGAAAAAAAATTCACAAAGGCCATTTCAATGAAATGTCAATTTTGCAAATTTTGCTTGAGTGTTGATTTAAAAAATTGAAGGTTCCTGTGAATGAAAAAAGGAAATAATCATTAAAATAACAATTTCAAACGAAATAGAAAATCATTTTTGTAATAAAATGCAAAACTAAGGGCCTTAACTTATCCAAACTGATGACAACCCTGCAGGTCAACCGTGTTCTGTTCGTGCCAAATTCAACATGTGTTTTTCGCGTAGGATAATCTTCACTAACACCAAAAACCGTGCATAAAACACGTTCTTTTCGACGCGCATGCATTACACGTGTAAATTATTATAGATAACGTAACACGTCTAAAACGGGGAATTAGACTGTAAGTAGGCCAAAATAAACAAATAGTTGGCTTCATTGGATATTTATATGTCATTATGTGAAATTTCGTGTTAATAAATGCATTATTAAAAAAATATTAATAACATAAAAAACGTCAACCAGGAATTGTGTTCACAGTGGTTTTGCGTAATCTCATGAGTGTCCCTCTCGAGTCAGTTTCGGCAATTTATGTGTTTTTCAAGATGAACAGTCATCAGTATCCCGATTTTGTTTATGGGCGCGTGAATTCTGGTCCCCATGCATTGCACGTGCAAAAATGCTTTATTACGCAATGCACCGAATGCACTTAAATTAACTGCAAAACGGTAAAAATAAACCAATTGCAGCAGCAACTCTAAGTCATGTATCGGTATGCGAAATTTCAGGTGAATACATGCATTTTTCACAAATAGGGAATAAAATATAAACTGGCGGGTTAGAACTTTTGGGGAGTGTATGTCATTAAGACAATATCTACACAGCTAACATGCGACATTAACAGAGGGTCTGAGATAGGTTATCTGATATAGGAAACAGGAAATACAAGTCTGACAGACACTCCGGGGATCTACGATTGGCAATCAGTGACACCTGTTTGACCTAAAGGTATTATACGTTAACGATATTAGATCAGCCTCATGTATACATGTTGTATATGATTGACTAGGGTTGGCAATTGACCTAACTCCCTGTGCAGTCAATCTAGAGACATGTTTGCAGAAGTTTATCAAGCGCATTCATTGGATTATGTAAACACGTACAGCAATGTACACCATATCCTCTGAATAAGATGTGTTCACTGTCTGAAAATGAAAGACAGAGTGATTAGTTGTGACATGTGTAATACATCATTTATTAGTGTTTGGTGTGAAGTCCCAGTTATTTTAATAGTATCATACATATTATCACGATATTAGGACAATCAGTTTTCAAACGATTCGTACACATTGATTGCATACAAAAACCGTTTGAGTATTGAAGAACACATTCGTTTTACAGTTGAACAAGTGCGAATTAGAGGCGACCCAAAATGAATCATGGTTGCTTTCTATATAAAATAAATCTTTATTGATGAGTTTGTATTATTAAACGGTAAACAGCAAGTAACTTTGCAGTCAATTGTGAACGCGTTAAATCCAAAAGAGCTGCTGTCTGCTCAATTGTCAGCTTATGCTTCGACAAAATCCATCACATTTCGTTGAACAATGCTTTTAGACAGTTGGAGAAAGTCAAAGAGGAAATGTCAATTCTCTATAAGACGTCTTGCGCTTACCATTTCCTTCATAGACTAGTTAAGTGTCAATGTTGAATATATTTTATATTTTAATATAGTTATTGGACCACCATAATTGAGTGTTCATTGTGACAGTTGCTGATTTCAAACATTTTAATATGTTGAGTGGTATAGTCTGTTTATTCAGGTGTGTCACTAGTGTACAATCTTTTATTGTTTTAAACATTTTTATCGGATAAAATGGAAGTAAAATTCAATACCTTGTGTACCAAGCCATGTACTCATATATACAAAACCTGTTATATTTATAAATTTATACGCAAAATATACTTACATACACAATGTTATAAAATAAATAATTAACCTATTTAACCTAGTGATATAAATATGTTCTGATGAATGACACACACACATGTAGTGAACATTAGTTTTGTTACCTTAAATCTTGATACTACGGTACTATGCAAACTGTCCGGAGTGGTTGCCTCTCTTAACCAAACTTATCTATTTTACTGGCTAGTTAATACTAATTTATTAAAGGTCGATTGTGAAACAAGTTTTTTCAACTGATATTAATCACTCTCGACACCTCATTCCTGATGGTATCCATCGCCACGAGGGTATGAGAGAAGAGAAGCCAGTTTCCCTTTTATGCTGAGCGTCTAGCAAGGGAATTTCTGGTACCATTTTTATTTCGTCTTTAGTATGACGCGGCCAGTGGTCCAACCAGAGACTCTCCCGCACTCGATGCAAACGCTCAACCACTAGTCTATCGAGGAGGCTATAAAATGTATTTATCCTATGTATCAATGCCAAGAACACGCTGATAAACAGCCGATCTGTACGTCAAACCAATTCAACGACTTTTTGACGTGGTTACCGAATTGTGTTATTGACTTACGTAGTTAATCTTGTCTGAAAGAAACCGGACTGAAGAGTTAATCGAATTTAAAGCGATCATGAGAAAGCCAACTGAATATAAAGGTAATCTCAAACTGGAATATACACAAGGAGACCTACTCTGTGAAGATCTTTAAAACACCATCTTTTACCATCAGAAAGTACTACATGAAAGTCTTGAATACTCAAGCTGAAGAATACATTATTACTGGTTTGCATTTGATATAACTTGTATACATTCACAGGACCAGCGTTGGGGCACTACAAGGGTTATCCAATTATAGAAACGTATATTTATGCACTAGTAACAAACATAGACTCGATCCGCTGTCCGAAATAACAAAGTTGTACTCTTATCGAAGAAGTCACCTTTGAGAAAATGAAACCAGGTTAACGTACAACAGAATTGAGATGTTACAGAAAAATAGTAATCTCAGATTATAAGGAATTAATGTAACAGTAAAAAATATTACTTTTAAAATTGAGTTTTAGCATTACTGCTCCATTATAGTGTTTGGTGTGAAGCCTCAGCTGCCAGTATTTCAGTCATTTTAATAACTTTTCATTTTATTGAGTCATTTTAATAACCACATAGTATTACATAATATCAAGACAATAGAATAAGCAGTCTTCAAATTATCCGTACATATTCATCGCATACAAAAAGGAAATTAATGATACCAGTTTTACATTTTGCTATACATTTTTCCTGTCAAACAAATAATAGTATGCTAAATATAATCTGCTGATTGCTGATTCGCTGATACATGATACAATCCTTACATTAGCCAACTCAATTATCGATTTACAGACGTAAACATGTGTCATCTGGTCAATTACAGTATTAACTAAGTAAGAAAACTGTCATAGTTTTGGCGGGAATCTGATATTGTTAACGTTGTCATAGCTTCACGCCAGACAATCTTCTCTGATATACATTTAGTGTTTGAAACATTGTATTGTCTTTTCAATGCTGCCAGCATTACAGTCATTTTAACAATCCCTTATATATTATCACGACATTGTGATAATCGGGTTTCATAATTGAAGAGCACATGCGTTGTACAATTAAACACGTGCGAATTAAGGGCGACCCAAATACGTTTTGAATGATGGTTGCTTTCTATATAAAATCATCTTTATTAATGAGTTTGTACTATTAAAGGTTGAAAAGCTAGCTACTTTGCAGAAAAAATGTGAACGAGTTAAATGCAATTTAATTTTCTTACGTAAAATTAAGTTTGACAAAAGAGCGGCCGTCAGCAACATTGTCTTGCAAATGCTTCGACGAAACCCATCACATTTCGTTGAACAATGATATAAGACAGTACCACAAGAGGAGTTCAATTATAGAAACATTTATTTATGCACTAGTGACAAACATAGATTCGATCCGTTGTCCGAAATGAACTCTTATCGAAGAAGCGACATTTGACAAAATGAAACAATGTTAACGCACAACAGATTTGGGAAGTAAGAGATTATATAGAATTAATTACTATCACAGTAAAAAGGTTACTTTTGAAATTGAGTTTTAGCATCATTCCATTATCGAGATCATATTGCGATTTAAATGAATATTTAAGATACGGTTTGTATGCGCAGATGTTTTTGCTGTTTGAATGCTTAGAGGGGGTCGGGGATTCAGTGTTTAGTGTTTAGAACGTCAGCCGCGGGACTGGGCTTTTGTTGAGGTTTAGGGCAAATTCCTGATAACTAAATTCACGAGCTTCTATTAAAAGATTTTGCATGCATTTTGATTGCAAATCGCCCAAAGTCTGAGATACTTCGAAGCATATACTCGCAAAGTTCAAGTCTCCAGCACATTATTGTCTGCTTTAATTATGGTTGATTAGTCTGTCATCTCTACAAGCATGTCATTTGTAATTCCACGTGATAATGAGACTTGATAACTCAAATATAAAACAAAAATGTTTTAAACTGTTTTTTCCGATATATGGAGAAACAAGACGGACGGTGAAATTTGGGCGATGTTTTGTATTGCAAAAATGTGGAAGTTGAACCAGTAGATAAAATTCAACATTGTGATTAGATGCGAAAAATGCACATACTACCACAAATTGAGACTTTTGCGGTAAAGAACTGAAGTAAACATGTTGTTTTTGTATTATTGTATTACTCAGATTAGAGTACATCCAGATAACAGGCTTAAGTGAATAAACCTGTACTATATTATGAGATAAACTTAAAATTATCAACATTTACATGACAGAAATACTAACATGTTTCAAAGTTTGACTGCATCTGGTTCATTGACATTTGGTTAGAATACTTAATAAAAAAGAAGTAGCTTTCAACCGAGGCTAATTGTAATATTGTCATATTTGAATGAGATAGTACAAACACGTACTTCTATCTTTTCTAAGACACAGAGTCTACACTCAATACGTACAAGACGACATCTCATAACAATGTAAGAAGAAACGAAATTTGCCTTGTGTTATTTACTGTGTCGAGGTATACAGGCGACTCCTACTTGGCACATCATTTATACGAAATCTGACGAATGACAATGGACACATCCCAAAAGATGTGCGACTCAAAATATTGTTCACACTACACATGCAGCACAACGAATCCCATAAATTAATTAACCACTTTTATCCTATGGAAATGTTGGTTAAAATTTGAAATTGAAATCCTAACGGTAAGATGTAAGCCTATTACGAGAGGTACCACGCAATGACCATATATTTGAACAGTCTTATAACCCAATATTTTCATCCTGGCAAGATATAATCGAAATGTTTCTATTCCACCGTGTCAAATAATGTATCAAACAACACGTACACTCTGTGTTTATTATATTTGCAATTGGGTTTAGAGCAATTGGCATTGTTTTTGTTTTTTAATACCAAACAAATCGATTTATGCTTTTTGCATTTCTCGTCTGTAGTATCCGCAATATTTAAAATTATTAACGGTTACCCATTGTCATTGTATCATATGCTGATGTTTTCGAGCGATCCTTGGCAGTAGAGTCATTGTCCTGGGAATCTCAATGGTTTACCCGATAAGAACTAAATATCCATACCTTACAGGCAACTACAGGTGAACAACCTCTATATGGATCAGTCAACGAATAACTTTGTCAAGAAGCGGCATAATACCTTACTGGCAACTGCAAATGAATAACCTTTAGACAGATCAGTCAACAAACAACTTTAACAAGAAGCCGTATGTTGTCTGAAGGAAATTATTACCCAGTCTGCAGTTTTATATCCTTCTCAAGGTTGTTCCTGAACGCTGCCAGCCTGCAGTTTTGTATTCTTTTCCAGTATGTTCATGAACGCTGCCAGTCACGCACGTCAAGCAATGCACCGTAATAAAAAAATGAGTGTGCACCAGTATGACTTCTACAGACCCCGAAACCACACTTTTATCTTACTAACATGGAATAAATTGAACTTTACATGCTTAAAGGTATTGTCATTTCGCTAGCTTTAAACGTTAAAGTGACGGGCATGAAGATTTCGACGACTGTAAGCCGAACTTACTCCGATTTTGTTTTAAATGCCGAACATAGCCTTTGTTTGCCAGTCAGCTTTCCGCTGAAATATGGCAGGCATATATATGTGTGCCTCCACCCGGTTTTGAGCCCGGGTCGCCATATTAGACGGCAAGCGCGCTAATCATTGAGCTACGGAGGCCACATTTGAACAAACAGACAGCCGTGTATGCTATAACAATTTATCAAAGGTAAATGACTGGTGGGATCCAAGGTTTCTACCTATGGCGGAATTGGCTACACGCGTAATAACTATCAACTAGCGTTCTTGACATCGCTTGTCAACGAATTGCTCCGTTAGTAGTTTCCTATACTTACTACAATGTTTGCTATAAAATTATGTGGAATTTCGAAGTATCTTAATAAAACTTTCATATAAAAATCGACATGTCCGGTAACACATCATTATTTTGAATGGGTTATGGTTGCCCCACCCCGGTCAATATGCTTTCAACATGGACCATCCTTACACCATGTGCACCGAGCATTATCAATTGTACACTAACTAGAAGCAATCATTGGTATTAACTTGTTAAAACGCACACTAGTCTCCCTTCGACTCAACATAATTATGTACCATTTCTTAATTGAAATCTGGTCATCGCTAACTAAGTTGACGTTAACTTTGTTATAATCGACAAGACAGAGGTCAATGTTATGTATTCGTGTTTTATTCGGTAGCATTAAGAGTGTAGCAATACCACGTGACTTTTGAATACAGTTACAAGAAGAAATTTGTAAACATTGGAAAATAAATTAGCCGTAAGTAATTTATTTCTTCATCAATTTCTATGAAATATACGCCACGCTAAGGGGACAATGTTTTGCTTTCCATGAAATATAAAATCTTTTTCAGCGGCTGTGCCGTTTTGTCCATTACCTTGTGAAACCGTGGAATGTGTAGGTTTCACAGGGTAATGGAAAAATCGATAATCTGCTGAAAAATATATTATATTTTACGGTTAGCAAATAATTTTCCCCTTAGCGTGGCGTATATTTTAGAGAAATCGATGGAGAAATAAAATACTTATGGCTATATTTGTGTTCCAATGTTGACAAATATCTACTTGTAACTGTAGCCAAAAGCCACGTGGTATTGCTACCCTGATTAACCATATACGTATACATTTACACTCCTGATCAGCAGATGTTCTTTAGATACTATGAGTTTAGTTCGTTTATCAGAATAACATAGGTCATTAAGATACTATCTACACAGCGAACATGCGACATTAATAGAATACTCTGGTATAGGTTCTCTGGTAAAGGAAACAGGAAATACAAGTCTGACAGACACTCCGGGGATCTACGATTCACAATCTCTGGTACCTGTTTGACCTAAATGTACATGTATCATAATTATTGATTTTAGATCTGCTTCATGTATACATGTATAGAATTTATTAGGGTTGACAAATGACCTAATTCCCTGTGCAGTCAGTCTTTACACGTTTTGGCCGAAGTTTATCAAGCGCATTCATTTGATTACGGTATTCAAACATGTACAGCATTGACAATATTAGTACACCATGATACAATCCTTTCATTACCCAACTCAATTCTCGATTTACATACGTAAACATATGTCATCTGGTCAATTACAGTATTAACTAAATGCGAACACTGTCATGGCTGTGACGGCAATCGGATATTGTTAACGTTGTCATAACTTCACACCAGACCATCTTCTCTGATACACATTGTGTTGTCTATTCAATGTACGGTGTATCAAGTTGGCTGTCAGGAAACAGCGGGGACATGTACGGAATACATTCAGACTTGGTTCGCTTTTTGTTGAACATGCTTGTCATGAGTTGATTGAGGAATCATCAATGGTCACCATATCCTCTGAATTGGATGTGTACACTGTCTGAAAATGACGGATGAAGTAATTGGCAGAGGCAAGTAAGTAATATCATTCATTAGTGTTTGGTGTGAAGTCCCAGCTGATAGCATTTTTTGTCATTTTAATAACAACGGACATACATATAATCAAGATGTTAGGATAATCGTTCTTCAAACTATACGTACACATTATTCGCCTACAAAAAGACAATTATTTATACCATTTTGCGATACATCGTTTCCTATCAAACAAATACAAGTATGCTTAATATAGCCTGTTCGCGAAATTAACTCGCCGCGGAAGTGCTAAAACATTAATATGGACACTGCAGGAAACTTAAAAACGCGAAAATATGTAGTTCCGTATATGCCCACGATCAGCATAACGCGAAAGTTAGTATTCGCGAAAGTAAATTGGTTAACAGTTACCCTGCAGCTTCTTACAACAATCGCTTGGTAATTGAAGAAAACATGCATTGCAGATATGAACAAGGCTTAGTGCGAATTAGAGGCGACCCAAATACGTATTGAATGATGGTTGATTTCTAGATAAAATAATCTTTATTTAGGTGTTTGTATCATTGAAGGGTGAAAAAACAGGTTACTTGGCAAAAACGTGAATAGATTCCAGACTTAAGTGAATAACCTGGACTATAATGTGGAATGAACTAACAGTTATGAATTTAAAATGACATAAAGATGTAAAGAAAGTTCGTTCCGGTCTGAAAGTTTGGTGTATTTTTAATTTTACCGATCGAAATGTTATGTAATTTGGAATGAAGGTAAAGTAGTACATTTAGGAACCGAGGATTTATTTTTGTCTGGAAAATAGTCTGATGGGCACTGTTGTCATGGATTTATAGAACCGCAACTTAATAACTACATATAAATGTGATTTATTATAAAAAATGACTATAAATAACAATGTAGTTCACCGATTCCAAAAATTCGCAGTTTCGTTTATATTTTGGAACTTTTACCCCAATTTCTCAAAATGCTCAAGGGTGACACAATGTCACCCGTCAGAAATTCCATTTGAAATGTCTTGGCTACTGAAATCACCAAAGAAAAAAACTTTATACTCCAATGCAAGGTTCGGTCAAATTTCGGGGATTTCGGGCCGGACTAGGTATGCAAATAATTAGAGCACAACTATGAATTTTCAAGTACAGGGTATCGATTTCGACGAGAATGACGTGATGAAAATGAGGGTAGGGTAAAGAAAATGGCCGACAGTGTATAATATAACATCAGAAAATTACAATAACAACTTCTCGAAAAATCAAAAGACATGCGCGAAGAGGTGTCTCGTTTGTCATGTAAATAGTAACTTAATAATTCTAAAATTAAAGACAAATCTGAAAAGACAAAACGCGTCATTTAGAAAGAAATATCTACATTGGGAAACAAAACGCATTTATATGCAGAACAGCCTCACAACTTGAATAATGTTTTCTTCTTATATAAGGAAAAGCATTAGTTTAGTTTATTTCAAGTTGAAAACATACAAAACGATACAGCGAGTGGATAACAGTATTTCGAACTTCACCCGGTCGCGACGACATTAATTTCGTCCTCGAAAGAAGATCAACATATTTATTCATATTTTTTTGAAAATTTATTGACAGCAAAATCAGTTAAAACTGTTATACATATTGATGTCATTCTATAAGGAGACTTTGATCGAAATGTGTCCATTTGTTTTTGTGCACAAAGGCCTTTCAAAAACCGAAACTTTCTTAACAACCTTTAAATACCAACAAGTTAACTAGTTTGACTGTGTTTGGTTCATTGACATTTGGTTTCTTTACAAAAAAGATGCAATAAAAATAAGTCTTGCCATGGGATAATGGAGGCTAAATCTAATATTGTCATGTTTTTGTGAGATAGTACATGGATGTACTTCAAACCATACTAAGGCACAGAGTCTACAATCAATACATACGAGACGACTTCTCCCACAAAATACGAAGAAACGAAATTTGCCTTTTGTCAGTTACCGTTTCGAATCTGTTATGAGTATATAGGCGGTTCCTACTGGGTACACCATGTATACAAAATCTGACGAATTACAGTTGACACATGCCAAAAGATGTGCGGCTCGAGAGAATATTCACACTTCAAATGCAGTACAACGAATCCTAAAAATCTAATAACCAGAAATTATCCTGTAAAAAAGTTGGTAAAATATTCAAATTTAAATCCTAACAGTAAAATGTAAGTCTATTGAGAGATTAACATCCATCATTTACATGCTGGCAGGATATAATCTAGCTGTTTCTATTCCACATCGTCAAATAATGCGCCAAGCAACATATACACTTAGAGTTTATTATATTTGCAATTCAGTTTGCACAAAAATCAACAATTTTGTGGCGTTCATGCGTTTTGTTTTTATACCGAATTATACGACAAATGTTGCTTGCATTTATCGTCTGAATAATATCCGCAATATTTAAAAGTATAAACGGTTACCCATAGTCATGGTATCATATACTGTTGTTTTCCTGAACTCCTTGGTAGAGTCATTGTCCCCATAATCTCCATGGCCTACTCGGTAATAACTTAATATTTAAACCTTACAGGCAACTACAAGTGAATAATCTTTAGATGGATCAGACAATGAACAACTGTAACAAGAAGCCGAATGTTGTCTGAAGGAGATTATTACCCAACCTGCAGTTTTATATTCTTGCATTTTGTGACGTAAATGTTCGCAATGGAGGTCGATCTTAACAATAAAGTTACCATGACGTCTAGGTTCGTTTTTTTCAGCAATCAGGTTTTCAGTATAAAGTTCTTATCATTTATAATTATTTTGCTTGCTTACAATCCACCTATACTCCTACTATCGACCTACAGTAGATAGCAGCAGGGATTATATGAAGCTCCAATGGGTGACAGAGGCTATACGAAAGATCCAATTTGAACTTCGGGTGACGCTCGGACACGTACGACCCCATACCGACGGCTTTTGATCGGCTACTCTTTATTATGCCTAGAAGGTCTGAAGCGAATGTGAAAGTTCTCCCCGAAGGTTCAGTGCGATGAAATGCGGCCGATCAAGCAAACAATGGATCGAAATCTCCCGGGTCAAAATAATACTTGATAAAATGAAGGTATAACATATACTTCTGGCACGTCCCCGACAATTATCGAACATATGCGGCTGATCGATGACAAAAGGACCGGGTACTCTCGGGACCATAACAATATTTAGTGCAATGGAGGTACCACAAACAAATTGATGTACAATTTGCTAGTGAAGATTCAATATTGTTGTATATCCATGCATGCATTTTTAGGTAAGGCTCATGTTCTAACATTATTACTGATACATGTATTCAGATGTGCACATACGAGGGTCGTTCATTTAATATCCGGACTATCTCCATGGCGCTTGATTGAAACATGCAATGGTAATGAATTTTCGTTTAATAAGACTTACACACAAACTTGAATATTTGACAAAACTTGGTATAATTTCATCCAACCGAATACAAACTGTGGTTACTATAGTAACCCAACAAAGGGCTACCCGGCCCAACCCAAGTTCTTTGTGAACTGTAGAGTGTTGATGTGGCAGGGTTCGTGGTATGGTTGCCTATTTTCAACTGAAAATATTTGATAACATTATGTCTACATCTACGTAACGTTTTTATAACGTTTGTTGTAATTTCTGTACTGTTACTGTGTTTGAAACGTTGTTTAGTGACAACGGGTGTGTTTCCGTAAATAATGCAATGGAATCGAATATATTAGGAAAAAACGGATTATGATACTATTTCGTAAAAATATTGGTCATACACCTATAAAACTAAAGAATCTATTTTAGAGAAGCCGCATGGGAATATTTGTATCGGTGGATTTCTGCTTTTAAACGGTTCCATGATGACAAGAATCATCTTGCGATGATCCGAGGCCCGGCCAATCTTACGTCAGATACAGGAAAGTGTTGTCGGTTAAACACCTGTTGGATGGTAAACACTACTTGAAGAAAAACTCATATTGTAAATACGAGATCATGCGAAATTATCGTTGATATAGCATTTAACATCACTACCGAACATCTTAACATGTTAAATTAGTGTGCACGCATGACTTTATTGCTCCAAAACGATCCTTAAATGGAGAAGCAGTGTCGCGTTTAAGGAGCGAAAATGGCGTAACGTCACAATATTTTGACGTCGACTTGGGCCGATTCGCGTTACACGTACTTGTTAAAACACTAATAGTATGTAAACCCTTCGTCGCAACAAGTTGAAATTTCGTATGCAAATACAGGAATGGTGTGAATGTATTCCTGTAAGTTTTCATCAATAACAGTCTATTAGTTTTTCAGCAATACCGATCGTCCGGGAATTAAGTGAACGACCCTCGTACATGTACAGCATGATTCAAGCGTCGTACACATGTTCCTATCCATCTGTCTTAAGCAGTGCTTTTGTTGTCATATGTAGTAATTGGTGCTGTTACTATAGACGCTAAAGCGTCCAAACCCATTTGATCATTTCCCATAATGCCTGGTCCAAGATAAGCGAAAACTGTCACGCAAAGTATTCATGATTCGATACACATACCTTATTTCTTTCTTATTTCTCTATGCATTATTATAATCTCTATTGAAACTGACAATAGGCTAATGCCATGTTCCCAATTACACCACGTATACTGATAATAATAATGTCCACGCACGCTATGATTGGCATTTGTTGATATACACAATGTTTATAATTGTTTGTTGTCTGTTTATTCCGATTTAACGCAGTTACTCATTTTGTTTCAATTACAGTGTATACGGCGGCCGATTCACCTAACCTGGTTTCCTGGACTGTAACTGTATGCTAACCAGTACTAATTTACTCTTCCACAAGGAACCAGCAACCTAGCTTTCCACATTTGAAGGAACCTCTATATTTTGTCACCTGCCGCGATCGGGAATCTAACCCGGATCGCCGGGTTACGAATCATCCGTGGCTTTATAAGTGTTAGGTATGGGTTCAAAAATTATACCGTAACTTCTCGTTCATATGAAAATCGATGGTGTACGGTAACACATCAATATTACAATGGGTTATAACATAAGTTTGCTCCCCGGTGTATGTGCTTTCACCATGGGCCATTCTTACGCCGAGCAGATTATTCATTAACTTGTTA
Organism: Spisula solida; assembly: GCA_947247005.1. NCBI lineage: Eukaryota > Metazoa > Mollusca > Bivalvia > Venerida > Mactridae > Spisula > Spisula solida. The sequence continues at coordinate 33,022,019 of OX365947.1, read as the reverse complement.
GTAAGTTTGTTGTGACCAGAAATCTAACGCACATTCCTCTCTACTCGACTCAACATGTACCGTTTCTGAATTGAAATATGATCATGCCGTTAACTTTGCTATGGCAGAAAACATAGAGGTCAAATTTATGATTTCATGTTTTATTTGATATTATTAACCTTTTCAATAATGTAAGTCCATATACTTGTACACGTAAAGTCCTGACCAGCAGATGTCCTTGAGGTACCATAAGTTTAGCAAGTGTCGCTGCGATAGTGCTCAGTTTATCAGAATGGCATAGGTCATTAAGACAGTATCTACACAGCTAACATGCGACATTTATAGAAGGCTCTGATATAGGTTCTCTGATATAGGCACTAGGAAATAGAAGTCTAACAGACACTCCGGGGATCTACAATTGATAATCAGTGGCTTCAGTTTGACCCTAATGTATTATAAATTATCGATTTTATATCAGCTTCATGTATACATGTTGTGTATATAATTCATTAGGGTTGGCAATTGACCTAATTCCCTGTGCAGTCAGTCTACAGACGTTTTTGCCGAAGTTTATTAAGCGCATTAATTTGATTATGCAGACATGTGCAGCATTGACAATATTAGTACACCATGATACAATCCTTTCATTATCCAACTCAATTCTCGATTTACATACGTAAACATATGTCATCTGGTCAATTACAGTATTATCTAAACATGAAAACTGGCATGGTCTTGACGGGTATTGTTTACGTTGTCATAGCTTCACGCCTGTCCATCTACTCTGACAGACATTTAGAGTTTGACACATTGTAATGTCTATTCATGTATCTAGCTGGCGGCCAAGAAACATGCATGGTGGCATAAACGGAATACATTCAGACTTTGTTCGCTTGTTGTTGAACATTTTTGGCATGAGTTGACTGAGGAATCCTCAATAGACACCATATCCCCTGAATAAGATGTATTCATTGTCTGAAAATGACGGACGAAGTGATTGGTAGTGACATGTGTGATGTATCATTCATAAGTGTTTAGTGTGAAGTCCCGGCTCAGATCATTACAGTCATTTTAATTAACCCGTACATATTATCACGACATTTGGATAATCGGTCCTCAAACTATCCGTACACTTTAATCGCCTACACAAATTGTTTCGTTATCGAAAAACACTTGCGTTGTACAGTTGAACAAGTGTGATAGTGGCGACACAAATACGTTTTGAATGATGGTTGCTTTCTATATAATATAAAATAATCTTTATTGAGAAGGTTTTACTAATTAAGGGTGAAAAGCAGGCTACTTTGCGGGAAAATATGAGAACTTGTTAAGTCTATTTAATATTCTTACGTAAAACACGATTGACAAAAGAGTTTCTGTCGGCACCATTGTCTTGCTAACCCAAAATCAGGTCGAGAAAACAAATTTATAGCTTAAATGTCGTTTTTCCATAATACGTTTTGTGTTAACCATTTCCTCCTTAAACTAGTCAGGAATGAATATTTTACATTTTATAGCACGTTTTTGGACCACCACAACCGTGCGTTTATTGTGACAGTTGCTAATTTCAATCAATACAATATGTTGAGATTTAACATGTTGGTGAATGACACACCTATGTTTCGAAGATAAGTTTTGTAACCTTAAATCTTGATAAAAATGGGATCATGTAAACTATCTGGAGTGGCTGCCTCTCTTAACCAACCTTATCTATTTACTGGTTGTAAAATGTAGTGCATCGTATGTATCAACAACAAAACAGCCAAAACTGCACGTTAAACGGCTTGTTGACGAGCTTGCCGAATGATGTAATTTTCTAACGTAGTTAAACTTGTCTGAAAGAAACTGGACAAAAGAGCTAATCGGATTAATAGCGAACAGTAGAAAGCCAACTGACCTGCTCTGTGAAGATTTTTCAAACTCTACATTTTACCATCAGAAAGTACTACATAAAATCCTTGGATTATCTTAAGCTGAATAATACATTATTACTGGTTTTCATTTCACATAATCCACATACACTCAGAGGACCTGCGTTCAGGTACTACAAGGGTAGTACAATTATAGAAACGTGTTTTTAAGCACTTTTAACAAAAATAGATTCGATCCGTTGTCCGAAATGACAAAGTTGTACTCTTATCGAAGATGTCACCTTTGCCAAAAATGAAACCAGGTTAACGTACAACAGAGTTGTGATGTTACAGAAAAAAATTAACAATCTCAGATTATATGGAATTACTGTCATAGTATACTATATTACTTTTTAAATTGAGTTTTAGCATCACTGTTCAATTATCTCGGGATCATATTGCGATTTAAATGAATATTTAATAGATGGTTTGTAGGTGCAGCTCTACTGAAGTTTGAATGCGTAGAAGGGTCTGTGGCTAAGTGTTTTAGTGGTTAGAACGTCAGTGTTGGTGGGGGATATTGTTGACGTTAAGGGCAAATTCCTTTCGTTTCTTACTTTTTTGCGTTCGACTGAGACAGTCGAGGTCATCCGGTATTATCCCTGCCTAACTGGCCAATGACTTCCGGCTTCGAGGGAAGATGCAGAAAACATTTGTGTTACAAGGAATCCGGGAACGCTGCCCTATCTTTTTCCGAAAATACTCCTTGGCTCTGTAATGTGCCCGTAGTATAGCACCGATTCACGCGAAACTACCTCTGCGTTTCCAAACCAGTTCATCTCCAGTTGGGTGGGAAGCACTGAAAAAAAATCTGAAATTTCCAGTGGCACGGTCGAGATTCCAACCAGAGAACTCTGGATTTGTAGTCGGGAGTGTCATTGTTCCATCAATCCATTCCTGATTATTAAATTCACGAGCTTCTGTTAACGATTTTTCATACATTTGTATGCTTATCGCACCAAGTCTGAGATGCTGTTACAACAAAATACTCGTTAAGTTCTAGTATCCAGCACATTCTTATCTTCTTTAATTATAGTTGATTATCCTGTCATCTCTACAAGCATGCCATTTGTCATTCCTCCTGATAATGAGACTTGATAACTCAAATATAAAGAAAAAATGTTTCCACTATTTTCTCCAATATCTGGAGAAATACGACTGATGGTGAAATTTTAGGAATTGTTAAGATTAATTTGGAAGTTGAACCAATAGATAAAAATTGTCAATTCGATGGCTTAAATTTAGAAGGAGGTAAGTACAAAAGTAATATTTTAAGAAAACAAAAAAACTGTCTGAAAACTACTCTTTACTTTTTAAACTTCCGTTTGATCAACATGATCAACATTTTAATGAAAATAGGCTCAGAAGATGCGCCTTGAGATTCGGATTTATAATGCATGAGCCATTTAAGTACTACTTACGACCTTCTCATTCTAAGCAAGCGAATTGTCAGATTGTGTTAATAAAGGGGTATTAAACACTGTAACTGGATGCGGAAAATGCCACATTGAGAGACTGTTGTATTAAGAACTGAAGTAAACATGTTGTTTTTGTAGTATTGTATTACTCAGATTATACTACAGTTTACACGCGATGTAACTGACAAATGATGTACATAGCGCATCTGCATGCTACTGTGTATCTCAGTACTTTATCTGTAATCCGAACTTAATATCCCAGACTTAGTGAATCAACATGTACTATGTTATGGAATGTTATTAACATTTACATGGCAGAAATACCAACAAGTATGACTGTGTCTAGTTCATTGACATATGGTTTGAAAACAAAGAAGGTGCAATAAAAACAGAAGTAGTCATTCCAGTTGATATGGAGGCCTTCATACTATATTGTCATATTTGCATGAGTTAGTATATGCATGGACTTCAAACCATACTAAGACTACAATCAATACATACAAGACGACATCTCGTAATAATATGCGAAGAAACGAAATTTGCCTTGGGCCATTAACTGTGTCGAATATGTTTGGCAAGAACAAGCGGCTCCTACTTGGTACACCATTTATACGAAATCTGACGAATTACAGATGTGCGACTCGAGAGAATGTTCACACTTCAATTCCAGCACACCGAATACCCAAAATCAAATTACAAAATTTATTCTGTAGAAAAGTTAGTAAGAACTTTAACTTGAATCATAACTAACATTTAAAGGTGCTGCCTCACAGATTGGGCTAAAAGTTTTGAATGTCGTAATTTTCCTACCTAACCAAGTATTACTGTAATAGAAATCTATTGACAGTTGCTTTATGAAAGATTCATGGCGAAAAAGCAATATAAAACACTCTTGGTATCGCGCACTCGGTAGTTCTTTTAAAAATAATGCAGATTTCCCGTCCAACATGCTATGCGAATTTATATTATTTATCTAATTCTCATGTGTTCGAAATGGAAACATCAAAAACCAACAGCGTAAACATCAGTGAGGTATTCGGTTCGTTTTGCAATTCGTTTTTATCGAATGCAAAATAATTTCCAGACAATTTAAAGGGTAGTAGTGTTAATTCTATAGACTTTTGGATAAAAAAATACGAAATAAATAATAAATGTCGTTGTTTCGCAAGTTATTATGAAATTAATGCCAATGTGGTTGTTTATGGCATATACAGGCAACTGTACCAAATTTACGTGAATATTTGACAATTTTATTTTATTTTTGCAATACACCAATATCTGAGGCAGCACCTTTAATCCCGTTATAACTGTTAAACCCCTTCATCAATGCGTTTGAAGCATTGTGATATAGCAAACATTTTCTAATGATATTGCGTTGTATACTTCAATATTGAGTATTCACAAAACAGATTGTGTTTCATTGTTGTGGTTAATGATCGAGTGCTCTACAGAATGCATCTAAAGGTTAGGCCTGTTAGAGACGTTTATAGCCGAAGACGAATGTAAATACATCGAGCGATTTCATGTCCCAGGAAATGTTTTGGGAATGAAAACCTTATATTTTCGCAAACGCCATAGGTAACATTAAGTACAGTTGGAAGTGTTTTTAACTTCTTATCGTGCCCTTGTCCGGTTTTACAACACTTGTTCTGTCATATATGGCGATCAGATGACCTACATGTATTAAGTTCTCCAGGCCCCACGCTCACAAAACTATTTGAGACTGAGACTCAGTCGTAAGTTGAGCTTGGTCTCAACTTTGAGACCAAGCTCAACTTTTGGTGCTCACAAAAACTTCAGTCTCAGTTTCAGGTTCAAACTCAGTCGTAAGTTGATCTTTAGAATCGAATATTTGATACCAATAAATAGGAGGATCAAATCTGATAAATTTGTTCTAAACTCTACTAAAGTTCTCAAAATGGCTACGCAATCATGAAAATATTAAAATTTTATAACAAAAGATGAGATATTAACCATATTCAATCAATTCAAATGCTTATCTGGTGTCAAAAATTGAAACTATTTATGTCAAATTACCACTGCGGATGAATACGTTATTCCATTCATATTTTCAATTCAAAATCCGCCATATTGGATTATTGTGAAATATGCGAAAATGACTTTTTTTGAGATTTTTGCATTAAACTTGTAGCAAATATTCTAACTTAGAAAATGAATCCCCACATAACATGTTTACATTCAGTAATAAAAAAGTTACAGAGTCAAGGAGGGTCAACTTACGACTACTCATAAACAACATCACATTTTAAATGTGCTGCTGTGGGAACTTTCCACCATTATTGGACAAAGGTCTGAAGAAACCCGCGGGCAGATTGAGAACCGGCTCTTACCCTTGGACACGTCTTTGTAAGAGCGTTTCATATTTTTAATGAGTGCAACATCTGAGGATAAAATTGGAGTATTCGTCACGTTGATGTTCTTTTCGTCCATAAAAATGATTATTTTCAGTAACCTATGCGAATGATTAGTATTATGCTGTTTAAAGTTAACATCGTTGTCGCCAAAAATAGTGATACAAGAAGGGAATGGCTACAGATTGAAGAACAGCATCGACGTTAGATTGAACACGAGCTGTCGAACTGTACTAAATCAAAATGCCTTTTAGAAATAATCGACCGTATTTAAACTTTCATTTAATCATTTTGCATACCCATGGTGACCAAGTATTACTCTGACAGTCATGGTTGCCGACCGGAAGCTGTTTCGTCGGCTGCGCATTAATACATCCGTATAAATAGCAGTTTTTGGCCTTTTATCCTGCCATGGACGGTCAGTGACTATGTCAGTGGACATAAAACGTTCATGTGGAATAATATTTGTTAAATTATGTCAACGGAATCGTGCGAAAACGACGTGGCTGCTACTTCCGGTATGTAACATTGATACACCTCTAGACTCATCATTTTTGGGAGAACGTGACATACATTTATGTACCAACTAATGCTTTTGAATGATTGAAACTGTGATTTTTTTGCATGTCAATGTATCGTGTACACATTTCCATTTACACATTTCTGATATTTTCATTCACGCGAGATCCACGAGCGAAAAATGATATTTGACCACGTGGTTACCACGTGTAATTTACGTGATAAAACACGTGTCCGATGTTCTCTACTGGAAAAGGTTATTACCTAGGAACGTCATTTCATTTGTACAAAGTTGACTGAATAGTTCAAACGAAAGATTACGGGTCCCTTAAAAGTAGTGCGTTTTCAAAGGTCGTAAGTGTATGTATTATTAGTAAGATTAAGTGCATAGCGACGTTTCACTTGTCGTTCAACCTTTTTTGTTGATTGTTGTCTGCTTTAATGTTCCTTTATTGTATGTAAATAAATTGCAGTACAAACACAATATCGCCTATATTTTTGTTATGAATTAAATTCAAGGACCGTAACATTTGCCTATGAAAGCATTAAAACATTTAGCACACCAAATAAAGTTTGCATGCTCAGCTCCTAAATAATCAGAAGCGATAAATATAGTGGATTGTGTGTGTGTTTTTGTATTGCAATGTATCGCGCTAGAGTTATATATTGGTCAATGACCAACTCACGATCGTTTTATACGAACGGTGTACTCTCATATATAACTCCATCGCGGTGTTGGGATCTTTGCACCTAAATGTAAACAGGTAGATTAGGTATATACATATGGGGAGCAAAAAGGAGAATCGTAAATTCAATTGACTTGGTCAATAAAAATGACCACCCATCTCATCTGATAAAATAGCTTAGTGGTTTAGCAATTGGAAAATATTGAATTTTCATCCAATGCAGACACGAGGTTCCAGTCTTACATTATGTTTTTATTATTTTTAAATAGAAAATTCAATGTAAAGCCACAGTTCGTTATGTAATTTTCAATTATTTATGCTTTTTAATGCTTTACCTAAATCGATGTAAAGGTCTGTGATTTCTGTTCAGATTGGCATTGCAAATTATAGCGTTAGAGTTATACAACTAGACATTCAACGGGCGGTATCTAAATATGCTACCTATATATCTACCCGTCTGGTGGTGATTTATCCTTCAGTCCTAGTTAACAATATGTGCCTGATCGTTCCGTTTTGTTCCCTGTAATATCTGCCAATGAGCTCCGACTTCGAAAGAGGTCATTTGCAGTTATGTGATATAAAGTCCACATGCGCTACCCTAGCTCTTTCCATACATACCCCTTGCTTCTTTGGCGGGTTCGGTGTACGAGTATCACCGATAAACCGGGGGGCCAAGTTAATAGTTGATACAGCTACTTAGAACCCAGAGGATATTGACCAATTAGGCAGGGGAAAACCTAATGGCCACTCACTACGACTGTCTCAGTTACACAACGTCCAGATGGACATATCGTGATTTTACACTCTGTATTCGTTTAAATTTTAACGAGACATAAGCAGTACAAAACAAATCTTCATTAAACAAAATCAATACTAATTTTCAGGTTCAAACATTATTATTCCTTGTTCAACTTATGAACATAATAACTAAAATAAAATGTTTACAAACTCTCAGTGAATCGGACGGAATTGTTCTGGTCAATTCAATTCAATTCAATATCTTTATTTCCACCATAAATGATGATATGATATATGTATATACAAGAACTATATAACATGAGTAATTATAACACTATATACATGTACATAATAACAACAACTTATTTGTTATGTAAGCTATGGGGTATCTAGAGATAGGTATGAATTCTAATTCACCAATCATATGGGTGCATAATGTATAATGCAATTGTCTCACCGAGTACTCTAATTTGATATATTATCAATACACAAAGTAATTACCAGCTAGTCTTTAAACATCGATATACATATAAGTATGCGCGTTTGAGAAACACATCCCTCTCGTATATGTATTCGTCTTACGAGAGTATCTCGGCACCAAGAAGTGTGAGATAGAAACATTCGGGGGTCATTCTGAACAGTTCATTAGCAAGATTGGTGCTTATTTGAGTAACGTCAGAGTAGAAATTCCACCGTTCTTGTTGGTTTCCGATACATGCACATACACAATGAATTTCCATATCATTAACGACTAATGTACACTTGTTGCACTGTTCATTACTGTTTTTATGTATTTTGCACCATAACTTAGATATGAGCAGCCTGATATGTTTAAGAGAATTTGCATTTAACACTCGGTACAGGATTGCTTTTGAAATAGTTGGATGTATCTGTCTAAAACGTGTAAAGTCCTCGTTGGACATGGTTCTCTCTGTCCAGGAGGAAGTTTCACGTGTCAATACCAATTGTTTTATGGTGGTTCTCCACTGTGTCTTGGTTGGTAAAGATTCATGAAGTATCAGACAGTCATTGATAAAATTTCTTAAATCAAGAGAGCACAGTATATTACATACATCAGGAATAAATCCCAACTTAACATTTCTGTCTTGAACAAATTGAAAATATCTTCGTAAGAATATATTTCTAGCAACACATTTTGTGTTCATACTTAAGATTTGGTGCAAAAACATTAGTTTTCTTATAACAACATTTGAGTACAACTTGTTTAACCCTAACATAGCTTCACACATATCAGATCTAGTACGAATATTGAAACCCTGTATTTTCTTAACAATAAAAGTTCTGTTAATGGTATTGATATCGGATTTAGTCAGATTATTCCACAGTTCACAACCATACAATATAATTGGAATAATTATTTTAACATAAAGTTGACATGAGATAAGGGGGTTTAAACCAAATGGATGGACACCTTGTGCAGCCATTGCAAAAAACGCATTTTTCCCTTTTTGGCAACGTTCTTCTATTCTCTTGTTGCACTTCATGTTTGAATCTTGTCGGACTCCAAGATGGTTCACGTTATTAGACTGTTTAATGATATCACGTCCGTACATAATTGCTACGTTGGGTAGATCTTTTTTCTTGGAGAAAACAATTACTTCAGATTTTGTAACATTTATGTCTATTGTCCACAATTTGCAGTATTGATACACTATGTCCATCATTCTTTGTATATTTAGGGGTGATAACGCTATCAAACTGTAGTCGTCTGCATATGATGGATTTCCTGTCTTGGTGGTTAATACTGTACAGCCATTATTACTGTTCTCAAGGGTTCGCAATAGTTGGTCAACGTAGATAAGGTAGTAGAACGTGGATAAAACCCCGCCCTGACGCACTGATTTCCGTACATGAATGGGATTCGATAGTTCTCCATTAAATTTCACTATACATGTAAGGTCTTCATATGACGATTTTAGTGTTCGTAGTAATTTGCAAACCAAACCAAATTGACCAATTTTCACGAATAAACCGTCGTGCCATACTGAATCGAATGCGGCTTTTTGGTCCAGCATCGCAACGTATACATTACTGTTACGCTCAACTTGCTGGTAGACGGTTTCTTGCATATTGAAGGATGTCGTTATGCAACTCAGTTTTTGCGGAATCCTTGTTGTTGTTCTGATGGAAAGTCGATATTGTTCGTGACAATTGAGCTGTTTATTCTGTTAAGGATCATTTTTCGAAGATTTTACTGAATGTAGGGCTAAGGGAGATTGGTCTGTAGCTGTTTGGATCCGCCTTAGGGTTCCCCTTTCCTTTGTAGATTGGGAGTAATATGCTGGTTCCCCATTGATGTGGTGTCTTTCCATGAACTAGTATGGCATTGAATAATATAGTTAGTGCTTCCACAATAGTGCTGCTACCACATTGCACGTGTTCGTTGAAAACATTATCCACTCCTGGACTTTTCTTCATTTGCAGACTCGTTACGACAAATTTGATTTCTTCATTCAGCACCGTTTTAGTTATTTCATTGGTGAGTTCATTATCTTTTTGAGTAAGCAGCAGCTGAAGTTCATTTATCACTGAATTATCACTCTGTTCAGGATTGGTATCAAACACACTTGAGAAATAAGACTCAAAGCCGTGAATTACATTTTCGTTGTTGTAAGGGACGTCATTAACAGTAAGTTCGTTACATATGGTGGGAGATTTACCACTATGTCTTCGCAATAGCTTCCAAAACAGGCGATAGTCTACCTCTGATGCAGCTTTCGCTATATCATCTATTGTTTTCTCTTCTTGGTCACGTTGCTTTGTGCGCTGTATCTTTCTTAAACATCGTTTTGCGTCTTTGTATGCGCGGTAAGTTTGGTTGATATTTCCTCTTGGACGACCTTCGTTAATCCATACCCGGCGTAGTTGGCGCGCTTTTGTGTGAGCGGATTTCACTTCCGGACACCAATATGGCTTTGCCTTCTTATTAAAACGGCTAATCGGGAAAACATGACTAGCTTTATGAATGGCATTAACAAATATGCTGTTAATGAAGTCTGGGCTACACCTCCTAGTGTCCGTACACAGGATACAGTTTAATTCTTCGTTCAGAACTTGTCTATAAAGAGTCAAATGCTCACTACTACACTTATTCCAAGCTATGTTGGTACGAATAGGCTGGTCCGATATTTTCAGGGGCGACGCTGATACGTTGATAATGAGTGGTAAGTGATCTGATGTCAGAATATTTGCACTATCTTCGATCACGAAATTGTCTACCATATTAATGAATGTCGGTTCAACTAGCACCCGGTCGATGATCCTCCCGGTAGAGATATAAGTACCTTGATTGTCCAAGCCGAGTGAATGTTGTACTGATGTTAGGTTGTTGTCCGTTATGAAACCACGTAAGTATCTGAGATTTCACATTATATCGGTGATTATCTGAGTTCACTATACATTGTCCGTTCATATCTCCTGCTATAATAAAGTTACCAATCTGGCAATAATGCGTTGCTAATGACTGCACTTCACTTAATACAGATTTATAATATTCTACATCGTTGTTAGCAGGCATATAAACACAAAATATATACAGTGACATTTTATCAATACATTTAAGCTCAACGCCCAGAATACGATGATTATCAACATATGGTAATTCATTAATACAAAATGACAGTGTTTTCTTATACATGATTGCTGTTCCTGCTTTGCCACACTTAATTGATCCAAAGTTGTCGACATTTTTATCCTCATTTACAATACTGTAGTAATCTGAGTGTATACTTTGAAAAAAAACATGGTTGATCTGGGTTGCAATTTGTGCTCACTTATTAGAGCAATGTCAACATCGTACTTATCTAGTAGATTAGTTAGGGGGTATGACGATGACATAATCCCTCTACAATTCCAACATAATATTGATAATGACATGATTACACTAAGATAACTGTAGTACAAATAAATGAAAGTAATTTTACCAAACATAATTGCAAGCGTAAATTAGCGAAAATACAAGGATAACACATTATACATGTATATAGTCTGCTAGTAACAGGCACTACTAGGCTTCGTATTATACCAGGAGTCGGGCGCTCGAGTCTGGTTGTCAATTGTTCTTTCGTTTTGATACTCGTCCCGTTCTCGATCGTTGTCGACGTAGTAATTTCCGTTGGCATAACTACCGCCATTTCGCACTGGGTAGTGTTCGTATCGAGTGTTATTGTTCCATCGTGTAAAACTTTCGTTATGGCTAGCAGACCTGAATTGTTCCGTAGAATCCCATGTATCGTGGTTAGCATCGATGTCGTCACGTTGGAAACGCGCCTGGTAACGAGAGCGCTGGTGCTTCTGTCGTTCCCTTTCGTGTTCGTCTCTATTAACCCATTTTCGACAGGTTATGCCGTCTGGCCAGAAATATGCGTCGTCTATAATCGGCTCTAACTCTTGCGGGATGTTGATCTTAGCCGATGATCCGTTACGCCGGTGAAACAAGCGTATAAACGATACATGTGCATTGTTCGATTTAAAGTGATTATACACTAGTCGAATGTTCTAAGTACACACTTTGTATTTTTCATTTAATTGAAAATATATTAGACCTATCTGTGAATCGAATATACCATTGGAATCAGGAAACTATTGTCTATCACGTTGCGTTGATTACCATTCTAAAATATAATAACAACATATTAGAAAACGACCATTAAGTTCACTGCTTAAAACAACGAAGTCGCACATCAATATCTTATATGACCACAGTCTGCCCTGTTGATAGCCTGACATATCTGAGGCTTTGAATTGATAAAGATGTGTACCAATTGCTGCGAGAGTGCATTCAGTTCAAGTAAAGGGTGCGTTACGAGTTCCTATACGGTCGTGCTCGGATGCGTCGCCCAAACTCATCCCAGATGTATTCTATCGGATTTAGGTCCGGGCTACAAGGCGGCCATACCATCGTACAACCTAATTAAAAAATTGCATTACAATCAAAGTCCATATGATGAAAATGTGTTCGTATCTTACAAAAGACATGATTGATAGAAAAAAGTGAGTTTTGTTAAACTGTAGTAGTAATTCGGATGATAAATGCCTATTGAAAGTTACTTCTATGCTCAAACTCAAATTGCTCCATACAAATGAATGGACATATTCTGTTCAGTTCAACGATTCCTCCTTATTTTACGATCTTAAAGTGATACAACTATCAGTCAGATGTTGTCATAATCATGTTTTGACGCATTCGACGACTAAATGTAAATGACGTCATGTGACGTCTCAATTTTTAATCGAGTCAATATAAACATGCATTTCTTTCGTAAATTAAATGCAGCTACCATAATAATAATTATGTGCATGAGTTAAGAACCCCAAAACAGACAATTAATGGGTTAAATCTTACCCGTCTTATTGACATGCCGCTTTCAAGCATTCCTATCGCACTTGCGCACTCCTCAATCGTCATTTACGTCATATAATACGAAATATTTTTATGGCTTTATGTTTGGGGGTCGAACATTGATCGTGTATGAAATGCTTTGAGCAAATTTACACATATTTGAGATGTGTGTGCGAGAAGAATGTGATTTTATCATTTTCGTCACGCATCAATGATTTTTACGTAGATCTTGATTTTTCTTTTTCTGTATTAAAGACAATCATCCACATATGATATCTATACAGTTTTAGTGAGTTTAGATAATTATGTGCCTGATTTATTCTAGTTCTAAAAGTGTGTACTTAGAACATTCGTCAAGTGTATATATCACTTTCCGTTACATTAGAGTCAATGTTGCCTATGAAATAGGATACATTTTTACGTCGTTTTGCACTAACGAAGTCGTTATTGTTCGTGGCTGAAGAATAACCATGGTGTCGTATACCGTTTCCGTAGTCCGTATCAGTGGTAGGTTTAGTTTTTGCCTCTGAAGATGGTATACTGTCTTTGGATATTTTCATTCACGCGAGATCCACGAGTGAAAAATGATATTTGACCACGTGGTTACCACGTGTAATTTGCGTGATAAAACACGTGTCCGATGTTCTCTACTGGAAAAGGTTATTACCTAGGAACGTCATTTCATTTGTACAAAGTTGACTGAATAGTTCAAACGAAAGATTACGGGTCCCTTAAAAGTAGTGCGTTTCAAAGGTCGTAAGTGTATGTATTACTAGTAAGATTAAGTGCATTGCGACGTTCTACTTGTCGTTCAACCTTTTTTGTTGATTGTTGTCTGCTTTAATGTTCTTTTATTGTATGTAAATAAATTGCAGTACAAACACAATATCGCCTATATTTTTGTTATGAATTAAATTCAAGGACCGTAACATTTGCCTATGAAAGCATTAAAACATTTAGCACACCAAATAAAGTTTGCATGCTCAGCTCCTAAATATTCAGAAGCGATAAATATAGTGGATTGTGTGTGTGTTTTTGTATTGCAATGTATCGCGCTAGAGTTATATATTGGTCAATGACCAACTCACGATCGTTTTATACGAACGGTGTACTCTCAAATATAACTCTATCGCGGTGTTGGGATCTGTGCACCTAAATGTAAACAGGTAGATTAGGTATATACATATAGGGAGCAAAAAGGAGAATCGTAAATTCAATTGACTTGGTCAATAAAAATGACCACCCATCTCATCTGATAAAATAGCTTAGTGGTTTAGCAATTGGAAAATGTTGAATTTTCATCCAATGCAGACACGAGGTTCCAGCCTTACATTATGTTTTTATTATTTTTAAATAGAAAATTCAATGTAAAGCCACAGTTCGTTATGTAATTTTTAATTATTTATGCTTATTAATGCTTTACCTAAATCGATGTAAAGGTCTGTGATTTTTGTTCAGATTGGCATTGAAAATTATAGCGTTAGAGTTATACAACTAGACATTCAACGGGCGGTATCTAAATATGCTACCTATATACCTACCCGTCTGGTGGTGATTTATCCGTCAGTCCTAGTTAACAATATGTGCCTGATCGTTCCGTTTTGTTCCCTGTACTATCTGCCAATGAGCTCCGACTTCGAAAGAGGTCATTTGCAGTTATGTGATATAAAGTCCACATGCGCTACCCTAGCTCTTTCCATACATACCCCTTGCTTCTTTGGTGGGTCCGGTGTACGAGTATCACCGATAAACCGTGGGTGTCTATGTTAATAGTTGATACAGCTCCTTAGAACCCAGAGGATATTGACCAATTAGGGAGGGGAAAACCTAATGGCCACTCACTACGACTGTCTCAGTTACACAACGTCCAGATGGACATATCGTGATTTTACACTCTGTATTCGTTTAAATTGTAACCGAAACATAAGCAGTACAAAACAAATCTTCATAAACAAAATCAATACTAATTTTCAGATTCAAACATTATTTTATGAACATAATAACTAAAATAAAATGTTTACAAACTCTCAGTGAATCGGACGGAACTGTTCTGGTACTAATACTGGATATATGTATATTATTAGGAACGGAATGCATGTTTTAAAGCTGAATGATGCACTTGTGACAAAGCAGTGCCATTGGTATGTAACGTTCAGTGTATCTGATGAGTACTGTAGTGTCCTTGAAATAATTCTAGCATAGTTCTTGTTTAGTTCGTTTAGTTCGTTTTGTAGCCTTCAAAAACTATTTATCAAAGGCCAGACAAGTGATGTGGTTAAGGAAACAGACATATTTGCCAATCTTAATGGGTTTTCTGAGTAAAACCAAAACAATCAAATAGATTTCCTCCGTTTCTGATCTAAATGCATTAAGTCGCAATCATGAATAATAGGAAACTACAGGTTATTCAGTATGTTAGATCTTTTTTGCATTATTCTATGAATTTAACCACTATGGTTAAAACAGTTTCATCTGAAATCCTAGATTCGTTCTGTGTGACGCCTATTCCTTGTTCATGTCGTAATGGAGAATAAAATTCCACTCCTTACACAACGGGTTTAAGTACTACCTTAAATTTTGAATGTGTCCATATGCTAGTTATCAAAATGATAATGGGCATCATACTCAAGTGATATTGGAAACAATTTGAGAAATATTTCATGAGTCGACGTATATTTAATGAAATTGAACAAAAGTACCTTACACGTGACAATGCATCCTTACACAAGGTATCTACGGTCAGACTGTTTTGGGCCAAAAAGCATATGTAACTGTATCTGACCATTAAATCTGTTCTTTAGACCTCGCCCATGCGACTAATTTTGAGTTACTATACTTAAATTGCATTTGGTAGGGCGTAGGTACCGCTGGAGAAAACCTTTGTGGTCAGCTATATATGCTGTGTAATTGTGTTCTGTGTTGTTTTATGTTTTCTGTGCTCGGCTCAGTTGAGTGATGCCTTCCATGTCCGGCGTTTCAATTTATTTTTTATGAATGCGTTGCAAGTTTATAAGTGTTTACAACGGTAGGTATTTTTATTACAGTGCGCATGCGTATCATCACGTGATTCAATCGTGCTGAAAAATGACAGCGTATACCAGTGATGACTTCGTTGAAGTGGCAGATCGTTTTACACTGCTACAAGCAACCACTAGTATCAGTTGCTTATCAAATGACTATGGAGAAACTACACAATACTATTAAATTAGATACAAAACACTTAGCTACCTCAAGTTGAAACATGCACATAGGCATAAAGAGTTATATAGTTATTCCTGTAATTTAGCCCGGGCGAGCTAGAAATATTAACTATGTCATTAGGTGTGTTCTATGAGGTTGATAACAAATCCATGAGAATACATAAGTTGTACGTTTTGGACCTAGCATTTCAGGATTGAAGTGAGCATGATTGATTGTGTGAAGACGAAATAAAACTGGATTCGTTTAATTCGGAGCGGTTATTCTGTCTTCATCTTCAGATTACCTCTGCACTATAGTAGAGATTTATGCTTTATCTATTGAATAACAGATCTTCTCTCAAATAAAAATCTAGTACTTAGGACATTACGATCCATATACAATCTGAAATAGTTCTTAAAGAAAAGCGAACACATTAGTTTTACATTGGACAGTTTCCTGCTGATATGATGCCTTTGTGATCCATTAAATCAAATTACTGAATAAAATATAGCCGCAATTGAATTGTCACGTGACCCGTCCGCCATTACTGCAATTCATCGATATGAAGTTTATTGCCCGTTTTAATTTTCATAAATCCTGTTTTTTTTTTATTAAAAACGTTTTACTCACGTTAATTAAATTGAGAAATAATTTCTTTGTATAAAATATATAATTTATATATAGCGCCCGTTTCCTGCACCACACACGATCAAATGCGCATTAAATATAGTGATGCAACCACAAGGGCACATGTGCATCCTCTACCATTGCAACTACACCATTATCTGACCAGAGGGATGGCAAATGAAGGGTAAGAGGGACTTAATGCAGGTATGTCCGGCGCTGCAGGGGTACTTATTTCGAACAGATTTATAACACCGTTTGTAACACAGTTTACTGTTACCTTTAACAAAATCATTTGCAGTTCACATGATCAGATATAGCTGGAAGTACTAAGAACAGAATTTCAGAAATGTTCAGTTCGCGAATTGAGCCCACGACATCTGGATGACAGCCCAATGCGTTACCACTGAGCTATCACCGTTATATCATCGATGTTGGTAAAAAGAGCAAATGTTTTGTTTTAAATTTGAATATGCAATACAAAGAAATATTTAATGCATAGCTTTTAGAGTCAATATAATAGTTGTGGAAACATGGTGAGTGTTTAGGTGCCATAAGTATCCATCCATTAATATCGTATCACTCTTCCTGACAGTGAGACGCAAGACGAGATAGAGTAATAGTTGTAGGGCAAAGGAGGTATTGTCACGGAGATTATTTTAGAAAGTTTCCACACTATCGTCTGTTATATTTAGTTATAGTATTGATGTTAAATGTGCAGTTCCTTACAACACTCAGAATGTACCAAGATAAATTCATATTCTAAATTATGTTTCAGACAATAAACAATAAGTAAGGAAGAACATTCGACAAGTCAGTTACTAGTAAACACTATCGTATTACCTATTAATTAGGTCATTTCTACGATTGAAAGAAAATTTAATAAATTCAATAAATTTGAGAACAGTAATTTTATCATTGCACTTTAATGATCTTATTGTAACACTCATTGCGAATTTGTAGTGAACTCACTACCGATTGAATAGCATGCCATAAAATGATAAATAACATCTAATGCTAACATCTCGTTGCACTTCAGCCAATGGCCGATAATGGGCGACATCTGGATTTATCGCAGAGAAGTGATAACAAGTAATTAAGAATTGCAAGCAATACAGAAGTCCCCACCGGTTTGAAGCGATTTTCAATGTTTCTGTTGCCATAGCAACCACAATTTTTGTCAGAATCAAAATATGTTTAGACGTGCATAATCCCCCTATTGTCTCCTATCCACATATCAAGTTTCATAAACCTAGCTTGGAAACTGGAGTTATGTCAGGATCCAGAATGTTTGACGGACGGACTGACGGACGAACGGACAGACAGACGAACGGAGGGCAAACCTATAGTCCCCTCCGGTCAAAAACAAAAAAGGACTAAAAACAAAAGACAATAACAAATCGGACATGAAATGCATTATTCAAGAGAATCAACAGAGAACGAAAGGAATAAAAGAGAACAGTTTACAAATTGCTTCCTCTGCATGAAAGCGACCCCATCAAAAGGTTCGCTCAACATGCTAAGAGTACATTGCGTACACGGAGGAAGTACCAAGGTGTCCGTAAATAAACACTGTAGATCCTCGGTTAAATTTGTTAGCTGCATTTATTTGTGCAGGTATCAAACCATATTAAAAAATCGGACGGGGAAGGCAGCCCTGAAATAGAAGAGCCCAGAAAACATTAAGCAACACAAACCACAATTACACGGTACAATGACAAACACAACTGAACGAGAAAATGAACTTAAGGCTTTTTGAAGGCAACAAGTGCACGCCTTAGTATGAAATTGAACTTATGTTCATTCAAATAATAACAACAACATTCAAATTATGTTGTTTTACCCTTCACACAACACTGAGTGTAGACAAATGAACTTAGAAGACTAATTTATCAAGTTTCTAAGGTAATCGTAGTTGACACAATACATGCTCTTTTGAAAAGGGTGTTCTCCCCGTATTAACATGTTACATAATTGTCTTAAACAGTTGTTGACGTTTAAGATTGCTAAATGATGATGGATCGGTTTGTAGTTTACCCTTCCTTTTTGTCCAATGAAAAGCCAAGGATTTTCTAATTTTTTGACCACTTATTCATATATTTGTGCAATATGCACAATGTCTATAAAGTGCTTCATGAAGTAAATTGATTCATTTGGACACTTTGGCTGTTTCCAAATATGGAAAACTATACCCGCCTATATATACCCTCTCAATTTAACAGCAATAATTATCATCAGCTAATATATATATACCCTCTCAAATTAACAGCAATAATTATTATCATCTAGTATATACCCTCTCAATTTAACAGCAATAATTATTATCAGCTAATATATATACCCTCTCAATTTAACAGCAATGATTATTATCAGCTAATATATATACCCTCTCAATTTAACAGCAATAATTATTATCAGCTAATATATATACCCTCTCACTTTAACAGCAATACTTATTATCCGCTAATATACATCAATCTTGTCTAATTTCACTCTCATAACTCCATATACTCCGTGCTATTGTTTGCATACAAAAGCATTGGAAAGGCTACCAAAAAGTAAAATATTAGCCGGTTATAGATCAAATATTAGAATTATGAACACATTTTAAGTGATCTTTAACCTATACTTAGAGCGCATGGGTCATTTGCATTAACTATGTTATGTATCTTATAAATGTAAAAATGTGTCAAAAGTATCTAAATTAAATGAAATTGAACAGTTTTTGATTAGCATTATGCAATTAAAGTAAAAAAAAAATAACCGAATTAACGATTTACATGCCAAAAATTATTACATTACAAGATAGGCATGTGGGGTAAAAATATTGCTATTTATGCCAAATGGTTATTTAGGGGGTCAGATTTTAATTGGTTATGTTCCTTTATTGGTATCTGTGTTTTCTTGATATAAACATGTTCAATGAATTTTATTTTAATTGTTTTCATTGATTTTCTCAGCGTTTAAGCCAATTTAAAAAAACCCCGAAATTTGCATAAATGAAGAATATATCACTAGAATGGCATTACAAACTATTTAAAAAAGTTGGGAATGTTGTGGATAAGTTATAAGGATTTTACATGGGTGCTTGTTTTGCTGCATTAAATAGGATGTGGGTGGGGGTAAAATAGCAATATAAATATATATATAACACAATTTAATATACCAATTTTGTTTTGTTAGTCATGTGTAACAATGTATACCAAAAAAGATAATATTAAGTCAGACAGGGAAGGCAGCACTCAGAGTAACCAGCCGAGCACAGAAGACATAAAACATACAACGCACAATGTCCAACTGAACATGTTATGATCCTCCCATGTCCAAGCTGTCGAATTTTAAATAAACCAGTTTCAGCTATCAAAAATCTGAATGCCCATGCTGAATACCCTAGTTCCAACAGTAAAATGGCTGAAATGCGTAATTTTAGCTGTCAGAAGTCCTAAATAGTAGAAAAAGAATAAAAAAGCTCAATGTAAAGGTTTCAGCTAAATGACCTAGTTTCAGCAATAAAAAAGTTCAACGCCCAGCCGAACTATATCGGTACCTATTTTATTATTTAGATCACAGACATCATATGAAAATGTTATATTAAACATCACCACTAATTTACTAATTTTAATGTTATTATAAACAATTGATACACACATCAAACAGGGCTGATTACTCGGAAAACGAGTCCAGTGACCTAGTGTTTTGTCATCATATTTCGTGTCAGAATAGATTACTTTACTTCCTGGCAAAATTTGAATACAATCTGAATCTGAAACCGTTCCAACATCCTTAACGACACATTCATTAAATTATCATTGTTACTTCATCAACGAGTAGTAGATGAAGACATCACGATTACGTTCCAATGAGAGGTTTCGTACTTAAGATTATTCAACCTTTTATTCAATACAACATTTTAACAATTTATTTTTTTACATTAAAAAATCATGGGATATTCATTTGTGAATGGCTGTTGATTATGTTTTCAGACATACTAAGATATAAATTTAGAAACATTTGTTGAAGCCTTCCGATTGTTTTTATTGTTCCTTTTAGACTCATCAGTTGTGAAGATGGATTTCTTACTAATGTATTTTATTTCAGCATGTTTTCAAATCCAAAAATCCTCATGACGATGGGGACAATTATTTTGGAGTGAGAGTAGGGTTATTTATAATCGACACCTTTCGAAGCACAGTTATCTCTATCTCTACATGTCAGATGTCCATGCGAGCGAACCAGCTTCACTTCGGGAATCATTAAGTATTGGAAGGCTTTATAGACTATTAAATGTTACTTATTAACTATTCTTATATCTTAGTTGCGACATTTTACATATATGTTTACTGAAGGGGTGTGGCTAAATGCAATGCTAATTGGTGGGATGTGCCTTATATGACATTACTGTCGATTCAATTAGTAATACTAAAGAGGGAACTATCCCATTCAAAAGAATGGGGGACTTAAGTTTCATACGAGGGTTGTACAAATTGGAATGCAACTAAGCCCATAAAAAGTCACCCTTGATAGATTCTAATGAAACAAGCCTTTGATCCCATAGCAGTATTCATCTCCGATATATATGCGAAGTTAAAATGCGATTTAGTTATCAGTCTTAGGTACATTGTGCATACACTGGACATGAGCCAAACCGAGATCTTAACGTACCTGATATTTTTTCCGACAATGCAATTTAAGAGTCGTTTGAAACAAATAAGGATCACAAGGGACAATGCTTGACAAATAAGGATGATCGGAAAGCCATTTACCCATTGTCTATTTAATACACCAAATTTATTGATACAAACTTGGTTTATATCGAAAAAGTTAGTACATTTCTACTGGCGCCTATGGTGCGTTTTGCAATGCATACTTTCGTACTGTCCCTGCTGGCCCATATTTGTTTATGGATCTGTCGCAAAATGAATCCTTGTCTCGTTTATGGTCATTATATTTGCAAATGGTTAACTTTTTTTTTTATCTAGAAACTGGTTTAAATTAAGTATGTTTTGGACAGTTTGCAAGGGCAAATGTGCTAGCGTTCCAAACCAGATAGGGGTATCCAAACTATACTTATCGTTTTAATTTTTGTAATATGCTTGAATATAGTATGAATAGCTTCTAATGATGTGCCAACACATTGAGCTACTTGCCTAATTGTAAATACTCTACCAGTTTCCAAAAATATATTTGATTATCGCAAACCTTTTCTAGTATGTTGCGGTATTTGGATGGCTTGCATGAGGTTCAATTCAAAATATAATTACACCCTTTTTAAATTTCTTAAACTATCAAAAAGTTGATGAATAAGACATAACATGATACCATTTCACCATACACGTTATTTTAAATATTGTATTTGCTCCCGCATTAAGAACACAACGATTCCTAAATGGAACCGAATTTTTTTAGGAAAAAGTGACATTTTGCCAATCATTTAAACATTAGTATACACGAGAAGACAGTGTTAATTGAGCTATTGTTATAGCTACACTGAACGGATTTTAATTCACTTCAATTCCAATTTGAACAACCCTCGTATAATATATTTAACACCTTTAATCAATAGTATATGTATAATACTTGAAAACCAATTTAACAGATTGAATCAAAGTTTAGTGGATAATCATGTCGTTATTACGTCTAGAATTGTAGCGAGGTTTTGTTCAATCTCGACCCTGGTTCGACACCCATCCAAACTTCATACATTTTATCATTTTATTACCTAATGTTTTAACTTGTAGCTTATATCATAAAAAGCACGTGGTAATGTGTTTAGATTGATTTGTGTATGTTGTTTACATTATTGTTTTGTCTTCATTCTTTATGCATCAGCTTACTAGTTTTTAATATTTTATTTGTATCTACAATACAATAATCATACAATATGTATTCACTTAAACATAATTAGATTCTTGAACATAAAGTATGATAAATTGGAGTATATGTTCATTAAAAAATAGTTTAATATAACATTTTATAACTTGGATACATGTAATTAAATATGATAATATGGTGGGGATCAAACCTACAATTCGGAATACTAGTACAATAGCAACTTGTAGGAAGTTTGCGTTTATGCAAAACACCACAGCGCCTTTGATATAATTTTATGGAATGAGTTTCACATTTTGATATCGAATCCATTTAGTTCCTGAACTACGTCGAGGATTAGAGACAGTGTTCTTTCAGTTGCATGTGACAGAAATATCACGCCTTATTGTCTCGAAGGCAGTTCGAATTATATCATCATGGTTATCAGACGCTTTCAATTCATCTGACTTAAACGGATTTTATACATTTTAGCTCTGCTCAAAGCTGAACATAACCTTTAGTGTGTGTTAAAGCTTCAGTTTATTAGACTGCGCAATTATAAAAGGTATATCGCTATTTTAAGTACATCCAAAGTACATCCAAAGTACATCCAAAGTACATCTAAAGTACATCTAAAGTACGTTTCCGTGATTCTTCCTGTATTTCCTGCAATATCTTCCCGTAGCACTAAATAAACATTGACTTGTTATTTCCTTTTAAGGTCATGATTGGATATAATACTCCACAGCTTGCAGTAGTTCCCCGCCTAACAATTACGTATAATCAGTTACATAATAACATCCTAGGATGGTACAGGTAATTGTTATTGACTTTTATTACAAAATGCGAGCTTCTGGATATTGATCTGTCAATTCACATGTACCTTAAGCGATGGAATATTACATATATCAGTTACGTAATGATTTTGTGTTTTAAATTGATCTTCAATTCAGTCGTTAATATAAACTAATATGAGTAAAGGTGGCTTTCGTATATTAATGTATATAACATAACCCAATCAAGCAAATTGCATCAAACAGCAAAATCAGCCCAAATGGAGTGGCAAGTAGTCAAAATAAATAAACGACACAAAAATCATTTGGTCAAATTATCTAGATTGTGACGTACAATGAAGTCTGTGTGCCAGCAATGGTATAGGATTAATAAAATAGAACAGTCAATAATTAATTATGACATATTTACAAAAGCGGAAATAATTGTAAAAAAACTGTCAGTTCGAGTATATCCAGAATATGAACAAGCTTGGAGTAGAAGAAACAACTAGATTATGTTTTACTGTGACGTCGAAATGTTTTTGTGACCAGTTTGTTGATCTATACGTGCATAATTTTGTAAATGATTTGAGTGCTCAGATAAACGGTTATACCGGAATAGGTGGTAGAGTTGGTAATAAATTAAGAATATATAGAATGTTTAAGCAAGATTTTAAAAGTGAGAGCTATGTGTCCACTAATTCGATAATTATGCAAAACCCCATAAATATGATACATTCATGAGAATCTAGAGAAGATACTATATTCAGAAATCCTCTCACTTAACCGATTTTGGATAATTAAGTCATAATAATGCTTTGTTTTGCGATGACAGGACAATATGAAGACCCCATAACTATGCCTAATAAGACGACATGTGTTGATGCTTGTCTGTTACATTGTCATTTCGTGTCATGTTTTGCTTTCTTGTTTCTCCGGCTTCTGATATAGACGTCATTAATACTACTCGATAGTTGTTGTTAATATAACATTTCATGTTTTATATTCTTTTATTATATACCTAGCAATGTATTGTCACAAATACAGGCATAATCGCACAGTGGACTACAACGCGACAGATAACATTTTCGGTATCATACATGTCTGGTTTGCTGAATCCGTATCATGCATGTCTGACGTGTTAAATGCCGAACATATGCCAACGTCAATGACGTCACAACGTAAACATTTACTTTTTTACGAATGGCCGTCGCGTTACGTGCCGAAAATATGCCGACGTTCATGACGTCAATGTATACACATTAAACGCATTTTCGCGCGTAAATGTGCTTTGTTCACTTGTGTAGTTATATAATAAAAGGAATATTACTGCAGTTGTATTGATCCGTTAAGCCGTATTACCTCTCGTTGCTTTTGCCATACCTAGCGGTCTCGCGAGATACGGCATTACACCAGCAACTCGAAGTAATACGGCCCAACGGATCAACACACTGCAGTGATATTCCGTATTTATTACCTGTCCTGCCACTACATTCGGAACATGACGGAAAACTTCTATTTTCACTGTCATGATCTAAAAAGTTTTTTGTTGAGTAAGTGTGAGGTTTGGTGCACTGTAAAACATTTAACACCCCAGTGACATCTGTAACTGCCCTTGCCAAGGCGGAAGCCCTTTAGTCAACCTTCCTATATATATATTGTCAACTTTTTATAGTTAAAATAGAAATGTAAAAATAAATTTGGTCATTGTGCCTTTTTGTGAAACTGTATTTATTTTGTTGAATTTCTTAAATTTAGTTGTCCAGCATGAGGCTGTTTAAATCTTTCTGTTTGTGTTACGGGTTATCCTTGAGGTGTGTGGACGTTTGTTTGGTAAGCTCGTATCTTCTGACTCTTTCTCCGGATTTGTTTGACTAGTTTACAACTATTAATATTGTATACCTACTATGTAACAAGGATTCTGATTATTGGCTTAAACGGCCTGCACGAAAGGTCTATATATTTTAATATACACCTCCCGAAACCGAGGCTGGGGTGGATATCACTTTTTTACGACGTGACGTCATTTCCTGCGACATAACGTTCCAAAGAACGTTACGTCATTTCCCGTATTATTTTGCCTACAGCTGCGCATAAATATTTGTAGGGTCTAACCTAGCCATTTATAATAACTGCCGTTAATAAATAGTATTACGTGAATACTCTCTCATACATATACATAAAAAGAGCATTATTAGCTAGAACATCGTATCGTCTTTTGTTTCTATTCCATACACTTTCCTTAAGAGAGACTGAAGTTATTATAATTTTAAAAAGAGTCAATAGGTTTTATTTCCTTGACTTATGGCATGGTATACAATATAACAGTTGTCCACTTATGTTTCGATGAATATGATGTTTAGTTGACCTTCAAAAAGTGATATTGACCTCTGACTTCGTCATCGGTCAATATCACTTTTTTGCAGGTCAACAAAACATCATATTCACCTCAACATACGTCAATAACAGTATAATATATGATGAATGCAGCTGCATAAATTAATTACAGAAATGCTTTGACAACTGAGATGGGACTTCGTAGCTAGTTGGTGTCATTGTTCTTGTTCGAGTTTGCCTTAGGCTTAGCTGCGCCTTTTTGTTTTGTCCTTTTTGTTCCTTTTGCTCCCTGTTGTTTCCGTTGGATGCTACCCCTGCCTCCATTGTTATCACTGGAGTGTAGTACTAGGTTTAATATCAATTTTATAGCGGCGTCAAATATATTTCAGTCGAAACATCACACTGAATGAGGTAGTTGAACCGAAACATGTATGTGATGAAAAATTAAAATTACAAAAATGTAGTAAGTTGTTGCTGATCTATTTAATTCAATTTTAGGTTTAATTTTTAGCTCTAATACCGTCTACAGTAAAATTCTTAAATAATCAATCAAATCTTATAAATTATCAGTATTCGTCATATCCGTTCGTTTATAATTCATATGTGCAGTTGTAGGGTTATGGAATTTTATATTTGTGTAACATATTAGCTGCATTTTTTCGTTTTCTTGCACCACATCATCCCCTTTCCATTTCCTTATTTTATTTTCGTTGAGTATTTCCAAAAACAATTTTTGCAGCTTTAGGATTATACCATTTACTGTGGTTCTTAAATTGTTTGAGATTTTTTACAGCTGAAATATGGACTTGTAGCTTTTTTGTAGTTTTGTTCTTTTTCTTGCACTTTAACATCCCAAATTTAACATCCCAAACTTATTAGCTTTTTGGTGACTACCACCAAAATCATTTGTATGGCTGTTATTTACAGTGATTCTGAAACTTTTTAGGACTTTTGGACAGCTGAAGCTAGGACTTGCAGCGGTTTAGTTTGATTTTCCCGTTCAGTTGTGTGTTTGGCATCGTACCGTATGCTTTTGGTCTGTGTTATTTCTGTGCACGACTGTTTTTGTTGAGAGCTGCCTTCCCTGTCTGAGTTTGCATTATCGTATTGAACATACTACACACATAGCAGCTGCGGTATTAGAACAAAACTCGTTTGAGAACCAACACATCATGTTCACCTCATTAATTATATCTACAACGTGTATCGGTCAGTTCCTTCTTTCGCATTGTTATTCCTTTATTTCCTCCAATAAAACTATTGCACACTTCAACAAGGGAACAAAGTTATTATGATGAATGAAGTTTTGTCGGATTCTATAAATGGGATTGCGTTCTGCTTATCACAGTAATTTCTAAAGTATGTACAACTCATCTCATTAGTCTGGCCAATTTGTCATGTCCGAGGTCTGGCAACATATAAGAGACGTAAACACAATGATTATGACCGTCCACCCTCTAATAAACCTGATGGCTGACAAGTCTAGTCGTTTCCAATTATGTTAGCAAAACCATTAATATACATGTATGCATCTTTAACGCTAACTATGATAATCATAATTCAACCAAAGGTACAAATTTAAACATTTAATCTAACTACTAAATAAAACATCCTATAATTCTTTTCCGATTTTATCTTAAACGTTACTGCACATGGTATGAATATAATGTGCTAAGTGTTTATTTAACAAGACGTTAAAATTAACTCATGACTTCTTAATGGATATTATTAAAGTTATTGCAGAATACCAGCAACGTGTCCATATATGTTTGAATTAAAGTATTTGAAGTATTAGAAGTCGTTACCGATAATGCCAATAATGGTAATACTGCAGTACGTGTTCGTACCTGGTATCTGATAACACATTAACGTGTGTTTGAATATGTCGTAGAAAATATTCGCTATTAAGCAAATGAAATATACGTTTGTTTTGTGTGATTGATTAGATTCCAATTAAGTGTATTTTGCGACATGCTACAGAGCGTTTTGAAACAATTAGTGTTTTTCTATCCATATACATAAGGGATTGGTACCATTATTTCTAAAGGAATTAATTTAAATTAAATTTTGATAAGATTTTCTATTGCAATTACATGAGGTGAATTTTAAGATTGTCATTAAATAATTACATAATCTTGCAGAAAATGATTAATTATGACTCGATAAAACTGTTATGAGAACATTATGAGACATTTATATAGTTCTCGAATATTAATTTTCAACAATGAGAAATTAAATCAAGCTAATCAGTCATAATTCTGAACTACATGCTTCAACAATAATTCTCGCAAAAACAATATGCTTTTCAGTGCAGGGACATTTATTATTTGTTCTAATGTGC
The DNA here is from genome assembly GCA_947247005.1 of Spisula solida. Taxonomy (NCBI): domain Eukaryota; kingdom Metazoa; phylum Mollusca; class Bivalvia; order Venerida; family Mactridae; genus Spisula; species Spisula solida. The sequence continues at coordinate 32,993,972 of OX365947.1, read as the reverse complement.
ACTCAATTCAACTTAAGGATGCTGGATCGGTTTAATGCGCATGCGTCATTTGTCATAGTACGTTATGTGCCTTATAAATGTAAAAATTCGTAAAAATAATCTAAAATAAATCAAATTGAACAGTTTGGATAAGTATTATGCAATAAAACTAGAAAATAATAATCGAAATGATGGTTTCCATTCCGAAAAAAATATTAAATTTCAAAATATGTGGGTGGGGTAAAAAATAAAAATATTGCTATTTATGCCAAATGACTATTTTGGGAGTCAGGTTCGTTTGGAAATGTTTGTTTATTGTGTGTTGATGTGTTTTCGCGATATTTACATGTTCACTAAATGTTATTTTAAGCGTTTTCATTGATTTTCTCAGCATTTTAGCCATATTTAACAAAAATAAAAACAAAAATTGCGAAAAAGATTCCTCGGTGACATATGTTTTTTATCGCATAATTTTGAAGATCTATGTCACTAGACTTATTTAACAAAATATTAAAAAAAGTTTAAGGTGAGAAAAAAAGTTATTAGGATTTTACCTGGGTGCTATTTTGCTGCATTAAATATGAAGTGGGTGGGATAAAAGAGCAATATATATTAGACCAAAACGAAAAATACCATTTTTGGTATCTTGATCATGTATTACAATGTGTACCCAGACTATATTGAAAAATATTTTATTATTTAGATCACAGACATCAAATAAAATTGTCAAATTTGAACACCACCACCAATTCACCAATTTCCATGGAATTATAAAAATAATTCATACACACTTCAATCAGGGCTGATTACCCGAAAAACAAGTTCCGTGACCTAGTGTTTGTTCATCATATTTTGCGTTAGAATAGATTTCTCTACCCCCTGGCAAAATTTGAGCAAATTCTGAAGGTGGGATCCAAAGCGCTCCAACATCCTTAATACAGATGTTAGAAGTTCAATGAATGATGTTCGAAAAAAGACAAAAAAAGAATACAGTGCGAACCCTTGATAATTATTCATTTAAATCGATTTTTTATTATTTTAGGCAAGTTACATTTTTTAAACAGGCTAAACATTTTTTAGCTTCAATCTCAGCTTCAAATATGAATGTTGCATACATACTTTTATAGCATTGTGTTGGCAATTTGTGACACGGTGGTCGATTCTCGTCCGCGGCCCGCTTTTCAATTTATCTCATCCACCCAAAACCCAAACAAACGAACGAACATTTTGACGCCGATTTGTGTATCGCACTCATTTTCGAAGAAATGGATCTTAAACATGCGTGTCAAAATGTATGTTTAAAATGATGTATGCACTGTTATATCAGTGCACATTTAAACCAATCAGCAAATCATGATATTACAAACACACGAATTGTACGCCATATCTTGCTAAGTGCACTGTTGGAAATCGCATATTGTTCAAACCTTATCAACAACACTGACTATTGGTGAATCTATTTGAAGTAAATGCTTAAAGAATAGTCTAACACAGACGACTAAGGAAAAAAGATTCTCTCGTGTATTTGTTGATCACCCCTCGTATATTAGAATAAGGAATTGATTGCATGCATGGGAACATGGTTATTTTGTCATTACACGAGAAGAAACCCATTGGGTACAGACAGATATATTAAGCTTAACGAACATTTCAGCATTTTCCTGTCATATTTTTACAGATAACTATTTTGCGCACGGAGCTTCGCTTCATACACGCAGTATTTTATATGTTACATTTCTGCTATGACAAGTAAGATGAGATGTGAACGAACGTTAGGAAATATCTATAAACTATTAAAACATGATTATTCTCCGTCACGATATAGTCGCATCATATTGGTACGGGTATTGTTTCATCTTGAAAAATGTTACATCTAGACATAATTATGTCGTTAATACGTCATCGTCAATTTCTGAAATATAATAAAAAAAAGATAATTAAAAATTAGTTTTCATGTACAGGATAATGAGCTTTGTACGAGAGGTGCCCACTTATATTTGAACACCGTTGAACATCCGATATTTTCATGCTGACACGCTATAATCGAAATGTCTCTATACAGCCATAAAATGTGTCGACTAACATATCCACTCACTGTTTTTTTATTTTGCAGTTTAGTTATATAGACCCCAAATCAACAATTCTTTAGGGGCATCGACGTGAGCTTTTTAAAACGGAAAACACCAATTGATGGTGTAAACATTGATCGAGTGTAATCAATGCTGCTTTTTCGTTAAGATTCCAAAGTTTATGAATACAGTATTGTAAGACTTCGGCATAGACTATTCTGGTGTAATATACTTGGTCTTTGTGTTCTTTATGTATCGAATAGCGTGATTGTGGTGGGGTATATAGCTAATTCTTGACCAAAACACCATGTTTCAGGCATTGTCGTCAGGAACGAAATGTGGCGAACATTTTTTTTCCAAAAACTATTTTAAACGTTAGGAGCATAGTACTGTGCGCATATGAGTCCCTTTGTAGAATAAATATGAGTTATATTTTATTAATTTTAACAAACAACAGCACAAGTCATGCAACCGGGTGGGAACTAACGTTGCTTAACGAATGTTAACTTTTTGATAGTCCCGTAGACATTTCTCAAATAGCAATCTGTTGTGTTACCGTAAATAGCTTAATGATGAAGCATTATCTCAACAGAGGGGACAAAGTTATCGAAATTACCGTTCCGTTGTAGCATGTACGGGGGTTAAAGACGATTGGCTCCCTTGGTATTTTTTGGTAATATCGCTGGTGAACACCGACCGTTTTTCAGAGCCTGGCATTCGCCTTTTTTGAAATTACTTGATTAATAGTTTCGAAGGATTTATCCTAGTTATCATATAACAAATGGGAACGACTTTTTAAGGAATCGTCACTTTTTGTCATTTTTGATTATTTTGGGTCATTTCACATATTAGAGCAACAGAACGTAAAGAACCCTTCTAGGGACGAAAATTACTGAAAGACTGCACTGAAACGGTATATCCATGATCTATTAACACCTTCTTGGTGCTTCTTAAGGAGCATTCGGCCTTCAAAAAGACAAACGCCACATCCTCTACAAAATTGCTTATGTCGGCTCTAATCATACTGCAAACAAACCAAACAGAGAGGGCACATGTTACCTGACACATTAATTTACTCGGTTCAAAATAGTTCTTTCATTTATATTGGGTTAACATGAAAATATCGGATATTCAACGGTGTTCAAATATAAGTGGATCACCTCTCGTAATATACCATACGCGATACGCTTATGACGTTCTTCGCTGAAAAATGAGCTAAATTTACAATATTGTTCTACTTGTATGTTAGGGATACATTGTGTGTCTACAATATGGTCTCATAAGTATATTCATAAGGCGGTTAATAAGCGGGAACTTAGTAAGAAGTCAGCCTAAACCAGAGACACGAACGAAAGGAACCGAACATAGGATAATAAAAGGTCCCTAGACAATTATATTATTATATAAAAGGTCCCTAGACAATTATGTTATTATAAAAATCATGGAACATAATATGTTCATTTTTTTCTTTATGCCTATTCAAATTATATATGGAACAACCAATCCTCAATATTTTTATCAAAATAACAGGCTTACCTTGAGATCAGCTCATATGTATATTGCTCATGTCCTCTTGTCATTCTAAGGAGACTATGTAATTTGTAACTTTCTTGGTAGTTGCTGTCATTTTGGTTTTACGCAGTTGTACAACTTTTGTTTACTAAAATACTGCAGATATTATACATATACATTTATTAATCAGCACACCACGTGTAAAGTCCAGCACTGAAGTTCATGATATGGATTGGTCAGTATTACCGATTGTAACCGAATATGTCGAGTGTCAATCTACATTGTGGAAACACTTCTGGCGCCGATCTCCCGAAGCATTTCAAGTAAAAATCTCAACTCAAATTGAGATTTTGCACAAGTTAAGAGTATAAATTTGAGATCAGTCTTAAGTTTGTGCTCAAAATGTTTACTGTAATAAACTCAGAACAATGTATCTATTTTGTGATGCCACTTCAAGTCTGGCCTCCAATGGCAATTATCTCAAAGACACATTACAGTAATTTAGAATAATCTCGACTCAGATTGAGATGCTTGGGGAGATTGGGGCCTGGTTGTAGACATAGCATGGATGGGCATTGTGTTTTTGTTGGGTTGGAAGGGATCGATTACAGTCAATATAGTCGAAACTTGGCTTAACTGGAATACGCCGCCTTTCACTGTATGGAAGGGGAAATATTTAGTAAACGCCCGGGGGATTCTAATAAACTCAGCGCGAGGTAAAACACAATTTTGAAAAGATATCTATGTTTGTGATTCAGATAGATTTATGAAAAAAAGAAATAGCGACATCGTTAATTCGTAGCATGTGAAGGAGAGTATTTTGAAAATAATGATGAGCTAGTTTGACTTTGACTTCATGACGTTATAATAGTATTTGGAGTGCTCCGTAGCAGTGATTATGTATAATTATAAAGTAATGTAGCATTGTTAATATTTTTGCACAATTTTTCGTTTGTAAAGTTAATCACGAATATATATAAGTTTTAGGAAATGTTATGTTTATAATTATGATTCAACTGATATTTTCTCAATGATACTAGTCCTAGAACTTTACGGATGACCCTCGTATAACGAGCAAAATGAATAATTATGTCTGCCATAATTAATTACTTTTCATATCATATATGTTGTCTTTAAGTCTCTATTGTACACTTAACACCGCTGTATTTGTTGTAATATTGTATATATATTATTGTTACTATTATTAAATGTTGAAGATAATATTAAGTCAGGCAGGGAAGGCAGTACTCAATTTAACCATCCAGGCACAGAAAACATAAAAACCCACATACAGGGCACAATTTCAAACTGAACAAGTAAATGATCCACCCAAGTCCAAGCTGTCGAAAAGCTGAACTAGTTTCAGCATCAAAACGCTGAATGCCAAAGCTGCATGCTTGACTCAGTTCCAACAGTAAAACGGTTGAAATACTTTGTGACAGAAATGCATATGACTAGAGAAAATGGTTTAAACCGAATGCATTTCGACTGACTCTACGTATCAAAAATGACATGCAATCACACATATAATATTCATATTCATGAAATATGTATATGCACTGACAGAATTATAATTCCGTTGACTTGTAAACTATCAGACGGGAGACATATTTTAACGATGTAGTTTAATCTTTGAATATCCCATTAAATGTTCGCCGAAAAATACAACGACCCTTTAACATACCAATATAAAATTTCGTTGCAACTTCACTGTTTGAAGTTGACTGTCTGGTCACACAGATTTCCCGAAGGTAATGATTCCAATCATTACATGGCTGTACATCTTTATATTCAATAAGGATGCAGTATAGACTGGCACATACGCAGATTATTATAGCATCATTTACATTGCATATGTCTGCCGTTCAGCTAGCTTTATTTGCTCATATTCGTATGATGCGGTATTTCCAAATTCAAAGTTAAGTGCCTCGACAGACAATACTTTACAATACTTTACTACAGAATATGGTACACAACGCTCCATATGGACTGACACAACGAATACATGAACCACTTTGCTATGTCATGTTATGTTCAACCATTATGATGTTTAAGTAACAGTGGAACCGTGTAGCGTCATTAACATCATTGAATTAAAAGCATATTTGTATAAAAAATAGAGTAATTTCTTATTTAAAACTGTAAAACATCAGTATTTCTCAATAACGTCGTATATATGTGCACGTTTTGACGTTACGACGTTGGAAGATCTTCCATTTCCATGGTTGAAAAGAATAATGGTAACAGTAACATCTTTGTTTAAGGTTTCCTGTTGTTTCATTGTTCAATATACTAACAGCAGTAACATCTTTGTTTAAGGTTTGCTGTTATTTCATTGTTCCATATAGCAACAACGGTTACATCTTTGTTTAATGTTTCCTGTTGTTTCATTGTTCAATATACCAACAGCAGTTACATCTTTGTTTAATGTTTGCTGTTATTTCATTGTTCCATATAGCAACAACGGTTACACCATTGTTTAAGGTTTTCTTGTTGTTTTATTGTTCAATATTATATCAACAGCAGTTACACCTTTGTTTAAGGTTTCCTGTTGTTTAATTGTTCAATATTATATCAACAGCAGTTACACCTTTGTTTAAGGTTTCCCGTTGTTTAATTGTTCAAAATTGCAACAACAGTTATACCTTTGTTTCAGGATTTATGTTGTTTTATTGTTCAAAATATCTTTAGACGAGTTCATTGTCCCTGTCAGTGATCACATTGGTGTTCTTGGAATATGTATTGTAACCAGTTCTAGAAGCAATGATTGTTAAATAGAGGATATTGAATGAGTTTTGGATTCTTATTGAATTGAATCACATGCCCGACACAAATGAACTAGTTTCTGACATTCATACTTTACTCCGTATATAAACTGCGCAACGTTATACGCATGTTACATACGTTACGTACTTGACGTAACACAGGAGAATTTTCAATGACTTCATTTGCATATCAATGCACACTTTGTAATACTCCTGTGCATTTTGAAAAAATAAACGGGTGTGTAAAAAAAACCGTATCATAACAAGATACATATTTATATTAATGACAATCCATCAAAATATAATAAATCAAACAGATAGAATAAACATGTAAATCAGGTTATGCCATATGTAAACAAAAACACAATATATTACCACCAATGGGTGTCCTAAAACATCATACTCTATCACTAGGTTGTTTGAGTACGTTTCGTCATCATACAAAACATTGCATAATCATATCTACTTCGTTTTCTGTATTCCATCTTTTACAACCATTTATATGTTCAGTAGGGATGTAATGATGAACTACACCATTTTCTGTAGGTTGCTGGCATCTCCCAACAACTTGGTCTCGAAGGACATATCCGTGGACCAAACTGCATATATGAATTTGTAACATTTCACAGAAGTACAGTCAGCATATGCATTGACTGGAAATAGAAATGAAAACACGTATGTTGTCTCGCCATGGCAAATACAATTCTGCCATACACATTGAAACACTAAAAATAGTAGAATAGAGTCCGTTGATTGTCATATGTTTTAACATTGAAAGTAGTTCAAACAAAACAATAGGAACAATATGCATGATGGTTTATAAATGTACTTGGTTGTTTTGTTAATTGCTTTGTTTGTTCTGCAATATGATTCGGCAAGTATAGTCGTTTTAAAAATAATGTTGTTGTTTTGAAACTAAATATCAGATAGCTCCGAAGCATCTGAAACCCTAAAAAATGAGATGATCACCACTAGCAGAAATGCAAATTTAGCGTTGTTAGAATAGGAACCGCACGGAAGTTAATTGTGACAGCTTAGTGCGACACTTTACTTGATAAAATAGAATAGATCAAGTATACTACATACTAATATGTAAATATAGAGCTAAATGTAAGATTACATTAACTATAAAAGTAAAGCGTATACTGACAAGTTTTGTATGTTGTTTTCACTGAAAATTGTATGATGGGAATACCTCCTCCTATACACCAGTACATGCTACATGTAGTTAAGAATTATTACGGTTTACAAAATAAATACTAAGTGCGTGAGAAATGGCTGAAAATAAGGCAAATTATCAAATTCGGCATATGCCTGCTTACATATTCCATTTATAAAAAAAAACGAAGAGTTTACAAGTGTACATAAAACAGTAATGCTACAAATGGTGATACAACTGTTGTGTTATTGCATGACTAATTACTGAGTATTGCTACAAAGACTTGTTGTACATGATATGGACGCATTGTGCGAACTTTAGTAAGCAGATATAGTATGACAGTTACAAATATACCAACCATGTTATAGTCTGGTGTCTGTTCAGATTGTCAAAATTATTTAATCAGCAGAGATATTCATCAACATTTCCGAATGGCTTGTAATTACATATTGAACTGTTAAGATTCCGTGGAAGGTATCCTAGTGCTTAACTGCATACGTACACGTTTGTGTATAGTTTGGTAGGAGTTCATAGCCAGAAACACTGTTGATATTGTAGAGTCCTTAACCACAGTTTGTAGCCTTTAATAATATGATTTGAAAAAAGGATTTACGATTTCCGTGAATGCTTTGTGAGAAAAATTGTTACCAAGTCAGTTAAACTACTTTAACTCGTACATGCGAAGCACACGACAATGTAACATCGACATCGACTGATGTAGACAACAACATGTAAAATGTCTTTCCTTTGGTAAGGTGACAATGCATTAAAAGTAATAGGCCTGTTTAGTCCAGTATATAAATCATATGTTTTGTCAATTGTATTCATTTTAAATGTCGGTCACCGGCTGTGTGACGAAGTTGTTGTTTTGAGTACCTCACGACATATCAATTGATACCACACGGCCCAAATGTATTACATTGCGGTGCGTTAATAAAAACAAATATCGTACATGTATGTACACGCAAACATAAGTTAGTTAATCGACATTTTCCAGGGCGTATTTACGTAAAATATAGCTAACAGAAAAAACAAAGTGCGATGCAATATTTTTGCTTCAGTATTTAATTTAAGTATACATTCTTCCCAAAGAAGCAGGTTTTGTTAATGTTCAGTAACGTTGACAAAACTATTTCATATATATGACGTTATCAACTGTTTGCAGAACATTCGATATTTCTGTAATACACCACATGCTACAGGATTTAATCGCCTGACATTTGCAGATAAATCCACATACACAACGCAGATATATCCTATTTTTGAGAATTTGACTAATTACTTTGATGTATGAGGATTAAACACACAAACCGATAAGATTGTATCATTTAATTTGTTTCGTTATTGATCGTTATAAAACCCTGACACTAAATGTATCATCGTATATATGTTGATACCTAACCCTAACTTTATTGATGAAAAATGTAAATTGATAAGTCTGGTTTAAATTTTATGGCAACACTATGGCAACTATTATTTCCTGTTTTCATAACATAATTATGTGTTTGAGTTATGATTATAGTTAAAACCTTGGAGATTTGACAGAGTAAAATGATACGTCTACAAATTATAACGATTTGGTTATGTTCATATAAAAAGAACAAATTATGGGAAATAAGCTAGACAGTATAATATTTATGGGTGCTGCTTGCCATTTTGGACGTTGCAATCATGCATACGTTTCAAATTGAACATAAACACAATTCAAATATGTAAGAATAGGTTTATTATTTGTATTGGAGTTTTCAGTTGGTTTTGGTAAGTGAAATTATGTATACCTTTATGTTAAAGGAAGTCGTAAATAAATGAACATATATTGTCATGATTTAAATAAGGTCTTCCGTTTAATTGTGGGGCATTTCCTCCCAAATTTTCACTTAATGTTTCCATTGATTATATAATGTACCCTATGCTCATGTAATAACAACGTTCACTTTACCAGAACCTTGTGGATTGCGGGATTGTTGGTGTGCCATTCGTGATAATGTCTAGAATGCAGATCATTTGTATATTTTACATCTAAGGCCGAATGGACTAAACTTATAGAACTATTAGTTTAGATCAAAATCATTTTAAAATTCTAAGCGAACTTGAAGCATCTTGGTTAGATGTGCATTATTGGTGGTTGGTTCTCCAACGCTAAAACGGGCTAACCAATAACCTAAAAAATCATTCAAATATCCAGAGCGATTCTGCATGCACCTAAATATTTACAAATATAGTATACAACTTTTTGGGACATTTTTACTGATGTAATGCTTGACTTTTTATTGCATTTTTTTTGTGCCTTAACATTCTATATATTCGTTCAATTATTTGCTTTTTATGGACTGCCATCAACAATCATTTGTGCGCGGCTGCAGGATAATATATCATTTACATTGATCCCTAGAAGTATTAGGACATTTGACAGCTACAGCTAGGACTTGCAGTGATTCACTTTCATTATCTCGTTCAGCCTTATGTTGGGCATTGTTCCGTGTGTTTGTAGTATGTGTTATTTCTGTTTTCTGTGCTCGGCTGGTTCTGCCTTCCCTACCGAGTTTGTATTATAATATTGAACATACTACACACACAGCAGGTGCTGCAGAAAAAGAACATAACTCGTTTGGGTACAAACACATCATGTCCGTCTCTTTAATCACCTCTTCATTGTGTACTGATCAATTCCTCCTACCACATTGGTATTCATTTTCTCCAATACAATTATTGCACATGCTTCTCCAATAAAGGGAACAACGTTATTATGGTGCACGAAGTTTGATCATATTGTATTCATGGGATCGTGTTATGTTTATCTCATTAAGTTCTAAAGTATGTTTAACCCTTCTAATTGGCCCATTATTCTGTCTAGGTCGTGTTCTGGCAACAATTAAGAGACGTAAAGACAGTGCTTATGATCGTCTCCCCTCTAATAAACCTCATGACAGACGAGTCTAGTCGTTACCAATTATTTTGTTAGTAGAATCATTAATACACTCAGTCGGAAATGAAAGTATACACTGTAAATCAATGAAATTATATCAACTGGGGTTTAAAGAAACAAAACAAAATGTTGATATTTACTAAAAAGTATGTTTATCTGAGATTTTAAGATCCGGCGACAACATGTCAACAAATGCAATACTGCAACAAGTATAGTCAACAGATTTCGCACCTAAAGAATCAAATAACACAAATGATCATACTCTTAACAAATATGTGTGCATGCATATATTTACCCATAGCTCGGGTCAATAGGTATTTGATCAACATATGTAGCTTGGATACGTGGCATTACAATTCAATTGATTTTTAACATCTGATTGCAATTGTCACAAACAGAATAAAAGTGATGACATCCAAAGAAGCTAATGTCAAACATTTTTGCCGTGTATTCATCGGGGGTTTGTCAATGCTGTTAATGCAGCTAGGTGCCCGCTTTGCTGATAACGTTCGTGTTAAGGTGTTTGTACTTAGTCATGGAGACAGAAATGAAGATAACAATGATTATAACAAAGTCCAATTAAGGTTTACTTAAAAGCAATTTTCACAGGGTTACCTCCCCTTGACCATGCAAAATGTCCACTAAGTATTTTTAAATACAACCACCATCTTGTTCAGTGAAAAATCGCATTATTTCTTTTTTCATTTGACGATATACCTAAAGTCCCATTTACCGTACATAAACATTATTTGTACCACACCGTAAATTTCTGGTACATTTTACGTTGGAGGCGGACACATTAGATATTGAACATTTTGTGTTAATCTGATTTTTCAGGTACCAACGCTGTTCACTATATTGCATTTATTGACATATTATTGCTTGATCTTAAAATATCAGATATACATAATAATTCTGTTAAGATAAACATTTTGTTCGGTTATTTCAACCTTAGATGATACAATTTCATAGTATGTGCTTTGTATACTTTCTTTTGCGACTAAGTGTATATGCATCTTTCGTGTTAACTATGATACTCGTATTTCAACGTTCACAACTATAAACATATAAGGCAACACTATGTAACACACTATTATTATTTTCCGTTATAATCATAAACGATACAAAATGATAATCCTCATAGTGTAGGATATAACTCTTTTTACTACGAGTTTATTTACCTAGACGTTAAAATTAAACTATTGTCTTCATAATTGAATTTGGAAGTTATTGTAGAAGAGCAACAGTTTGTCCGTATAATGTTTGAATCAAATAATTTAGAAGTCGTTAGCGATAATGTCAATAATGGTAATACTGCAGTTCAATGTGTACTTGCTCGTGTCTGGTATATGATTATACATGTGATTGAATATCTCATGTACTATGTAAACTCTATTTTAAATAAATTTGATCTTCCTAATTCGTAATAACAGTTATTGTAAATGAGTCCGTATTTATTTATTTTTGTATCCGTTAAACCAAATCGTATTTACATTGCTACTAGACCGCTCATTGTACTGTCTTGAAATGACGGTTCAGTCTTGACATTCTTTAATGGTGGAATTGTTTGGAACGCTGCTGTCTACTGTGCGTTATAGGTTTTTATAACAGGCGCCTTTATACTTAAGTTAGTACATTTGAACTACTTTGGCAGATTCGACCAATCAGAATCCAGGATTCCAAGAGTCTGGCACTTCTCAACCAATCAGAAGCAGGATGAACTTTACTCTGTACTATAACCTTCGCGTACGGGAAATAGTTCCAGAATGCAACATAATTAAAACACTGACTTATTTCCATGCAGCTGTATAGTTATACGTATCGGGACGCCGCATAAGTAAAACATGCATAAAATGATTAAGTGGTATGGCGCCGTACTCTACACGTGTACGTAAAGTCTACAACTGCACCGGTTTGTAGTAAAGACCGCGCCGGTGGTTCAAATTAAATCATACATTAAACAATGTTTTAACACGTATAACACTACTTCACATAATTATAGACTGGTATAAATGCGCCCAGAATAATGTGAAAGGCGGGAAAATTTGGTATATTCCATCAAGGTGTATTAATTAGATGTGCAAGATTTATCAGTGATGTTTTGAGTACAATACTGACCTTATCAGTTTACTATAGTAATTTGCAAAACCAATTGTGCAACAGTTGACCGAACTGATTCATGTCAGTAAATATCACATTATCCTGGGCGCACTATATGTCAATTAAAATGAGCACCGAAAATTAAATATACTTAAAGTGACCATACGCCTCATCTGATGAAATAGCTCAGTGGTTTAGCGATGGGGAAATATTAGTGTTCGAGCCAATGCAGACACGAGTTCGAGCTTTACATAACTTTATATTTTTCATTATTTTCGGATCGAAAATTAAATATGAAGCAACAATACGTTTGTGTAATATTTGTTTATTATTATTTTCACATAAATCAAATGTATTATCCGAATATTGTTTTCTTTCTTATAAATCTGCCTACAAGGTTAATAACATGAACTTTTCATACTGTGAAAGAGGTGTTATACCGCGTTACACACCCTGTATCTAGTCAATAATGTTTAACCTCCTAAAACTTCGAACCTTTAGAAAATAGAGAACATTGTGAATAACACAATAAAATCAACGCATGTACGTACATTACATTTATAAATAATTACACAAAAGGAAAAAAATAAGCAGACGAAGAATCGCACGCGGATCGGTAGGCGGCCATGTATTCCCTTACACTATGGCAGTTTTAAATTGTTTGAATAGAAAAGACAAATCTCTGCCCTACCTAATTTGATGCAGTGGTTAGGGATTTCTGTTTATATTGGCATTGCAGATAATCGCGTTAGTGTGGTAACGTCTATATTGTTTTTATTTGGATCGACGGCTATTTAGTGAATTGTCATATTTTTGCCACAGGTAACTGTATCATTGATAAAAAGTTTCTTTTACAAAATTTATGTTATCTTAGATATCATAAATTTTATAAAAAAAATTTATTTACTCTTTATTAATGATACAGTTACCTGTGGTTTTTGCGTGAACCGAATATAATACCGAGAAGCGCATGCGAGTGGTACCGATACATATCTACACAAACAGTAAGGCAAACATTAATGTTTCATGAACTAGTACAAATTACAACAAAAAGATAGCAAGAACAGATCAAATAAAACACTCACATGGGTACCTCACATTACAATATGTTATATATTTTAGGCTTTCTTCCTCTGACTCAATATTAATTAATGTTTCATGAACTAGTACAAATTACAACAAAAATATAGCAAGAACAGATCAAATAAAACACTCACATGGGTACCTCACATTACAATATGTTATATATTTTAGGCTTTCTTCCTCTGACTCAATATTAATTAATGTTTCATGAACTAGTACAAATTACAACAAAAAGATAGCAAGAACAGATCAAATAAAACACTCACATGGGTACCTCACATTACAATATGTTATATATTTTAGGCTTTCTTCCTCTGACTCAATATTATAAATATATCGACTATTTGGTATTTATCTTCACTGAAACCCAAAAGAAGATTTAGTAATTATAATTACTTTGATATTTTCCTCTTAAATTACCTTAATGTTAAGATTGTCATTACTTAAAAACAATTATATTGCATAAAATAATCAATCATGGTTAGATATGGTTACGGGAATACCACTAGTGCTAGAATATTAATTTTCAACATCGAGAAATTAAATCAAGCTAATCAGTCATCTTTCTAAACTGCATGCGCTCACACAATTCTCACAAAACAATATGCTTTTCAGTGCAGGAATATTGTTCTAATGTGCGCTGAATTCAACTTAATACTAATGTTAGAAGTTTAATGAGTGAGGTTCGAACATAGAGAAAAAAGGGTTACAGCACGAACCCCTAATTATTCATTTATTTCGATTTTGATAATTGAAGGCAATTTCCATTTTTGAACCGGATAAAAATTATTCAGCTTAACTGAAATAAGATTTGCTTATAACAGGTTATTTAACATTAAGTTTTGTAGCATAGTGTGCGGTTTTCGATTCTCGTCCGGGCACTTGCTTTTTTAACATTTTTTTATTATTTAATTAAGCTCACAGGGAAGACTTGGTAAACCCAACTGTGTTGTTTCTTTAAATAAAGTACTTATTATAATTATATCCACCAACCAAAACCCTAAAACGCAAGAACAATACTATTTGTGGCGGATTCGTGAATCACACCCATTTTCAGACAACGATTTCGAAGAAAATGACACTAAAACATGCATTTGGTGTCATATTTTTTGCTGGAATTGACGGATTTTATGTTATATCAGTGCTCATTTACCCCCCCCCCCCCAGCAAATCATGATATGACAAACGCAGGAATTTTACGCCATACGTTGCTAAGTGCAACCTTGGAAACCGCATGTCGTTCAGACCTTGTCAACAACAACGCAACGATTTATACGTACACTTTGTACGTGCATTGTCTGAAATGTTTATAAGCTAGTCTAACACAGGCGATTACAGAAAGCAAAGCCATTTGCTTGTTTTTTAATCACACCTAGTATACTTATTAGAATTCGAACTTGATTGTATGGTTGTAATTACACGAGAAACCCCCTTGGTACCGATATATTTTACCTTTCATGACATATCTCCAACAAAGAAATATTGCGCAAGGAGTTAAGTTTCCTACACGCAATACTTTTATTTTACATACCAAAATTGGCGAAAAGGTTTCCTCGGTGACATATGTATTTTATTGCATAATTTTGAAGATCTTTATCACTAGACTTATGTAACAAAATATTTAAAATAGTTTAATGCGGGAAAAAAGTTATAAGGATTTTACCTGGGTGCTATTTGCTGCATTAAATATGAAGTGGGTGGAGTTAAAGAGCAAAATATATCAGACAAAAATGTTTGGTATTTTTATCATGTATAAAAATGTGTATCCAAATTGCATTGAAAACTATTTTATTATTTAGATCACAGACAACAGATTTGAACACCATCACCAATTAACCAATTTCAATGTAATTATAAGAATAATTCATACACACTACAAACAGGTCTTATTTCTCGGAAATCAAGTTCGACCACCTAGTGTTTTTTCATCATATTTTGTGTCAGCAAAGATTTCTCTACTTCCTGGCAAAATTTGAACAAAATCTTAACGAGGGATCCCAACAGCTCCAACATCCTTTATCGATTATTTCACATTAACAATTTTCAATGACTTAATTATTTTAAATCTATACACTGGGTGCTGAGGACAGCACTGAACTTAATGACACATATTGGCCAGTCCAACCGATTGCACCCGAATCAGCAGGGTGACAATCTAACGCTTTATCACTTGAACTAGATGATGAAATGTTTGTGATACTCTGAATGGGACGACCAGTAGTAATGTCGTGTAAGAATTGTTTTGTGAAGCAATAAGAAACTTGAATTGTGTCCATGAGACACGGGTGCCCCCATTATAGCACATATCCTTTCAAATGGGGGAAGGAGAGGGGATTAGCAGTTTGAGGTAACATAATTATTCAATTTTTTTAACCTTGTGGACTATAATTCTATTAAAAATATCAAAGGCCGTCATAATTAAATTAAAAGTAACAACGGGCCTTAATTCTAGTAAAAATCGACACAACAAACATTCCATCCTTTACGGTCATCTATACATTGAGGTTGTTCATCTGTGAAAGTTTGAAGAAATTCCACTCAGTAGTTTATGAGGAGTTCAACACACAAGATTTTCACTATATGGTATATAGTAAAAGTAACAAAGGGCGATAATTCAGGTCAAATTTGACGCAGCGACAATTCCATCCTTTACGGTCATCTATACATTGAGGTTGTTCATCTGTGAAAGTTTGAAGAAATTCCACACAGTTGTTTATGAGGAGTTCAACATAAAATAGTGTTCACTATTATAAGGGTACATAGTAAAAGTAACAAAGGGCCGTAACTCAAGCCAAATTGACGCAGCGAAAATTCCATCCTTTACGGTCATCTATACATTGAGGTTGTTCATCTGTGAAAGTTTGAAGAAATTCCACCCATTAGTTTATGAGGAGTTTAACACACAAGCTTTCTCTCTATAGGGTATATAGTAAAAGTAACAAAGGGCCATAACTCTGGTAAAAATTGACACAGCGAACTATCTATCCTTAACGGTCATCTACACATTGAGGTTGTTCATCTGTAAAAGTTTGAATAAATTCCACACAGTAGTTTATAAGGAGTTCAACACAAAATATTGTTCACTATTATAAGGGTACATAGTAAAAGTAACAAAGGGCCATAACTCAAGCCAAATTGACGCAGCGAAAATTCCATCCTTTACGGTCATCTATACATTGAGGTTGTTCATCTGTGAAAGTTTGAAGAAATTCCAATCAGTAGTTTATGAGGAGTTTAACACACAAGCTTTTTCTCTATAGGGTATATAGTAAAAGTAACAAAGGGCCATAACTCTGGTAAAAATTGACACAGCGAACTATCCATCCTTAACGGTCATCTACACATTGAGGTTGTTCATCTGTAAAAGTTTGAATAAATTCCACACAGTATTTTATGAGGAGTTCAACACACAAGCTTTTTCTCTATAGGGTATATGGTAAAAGTAACAAAGGGCCATAACTCTGGTAAAATTGCCACTGCGAAATATCCATCCTTTAAGGTCATCTACACATCGGGGTTGTTCATCTGTGAAAGTTTGAAGAAATTTCACTCAGTAGTTTATGAGGAGTTCAACACACAAGATTTTCACTATAGAGTATACGGTAAAAGTAACAAAGGGCCATAACTCTAGCCGAAATTGACGCAGCCAAAATTTCATCCTTTATGATTATCTATACATTGAGGTTGTTCATCTGTGGAAGTTTGAAGAAATTCCACCCAGTAGTTTATGAGGAGTTCAACACACAAAATTTGTGTTACGTACGTACGTACGGACGGACGGACGGACGGACGTACGGACGGACAACACCGATGCTATATGCCTCCCACTTATAAATAAGTGTGGGGGCACAACAATATGTCGTAATACCTAATGTGGAATTATTTGTTATAGCATTGTAAAATGATAGTTTAATGCGGAAACAACGTTGCAGTAATTGCGACATTGGCAAATGAACCCGTTTGTTTTTACAGTTCAAAAATATTTCTCTTAAAAGTCTGATCAATTCACACCCATTAGCAATGAAAGGGGATATCTGAAGACAAGTTTTATGATCAAGAAGGTCTTAATAGGCTGTTTTATGTTTTCATATCCTTCACATAAATTGCGTACAATTTGAGTAATGTACGGCATAATAAAACTCATCAATCTGAATACGGTACTCGAGGGAGCGATTCCTATATCCTGCGTTATTTGAAACCAACGGTAAACAACGTTAAGCTGTTTGCTTTCGCATTAGTGAATAACAGAGGTAATAAGCATTTCGCAAAAATTAACCGACGAATAGTAGGATAAATGTTGACGCATGCAGTTACTATCTCGTGAATATTTTTTACCGCTTACACCTGTGCTTGCAGAGGTCAAGTCCAGTGTAAGGCTGCTTCATTTAATATCAAAAAAATATATACATAGTGATTCCAGTATTGCTTTGTGGGTTGTTGCGGTTCGGTTTCGTCTATCAGCTTCACTTAGGTCATGTTTGACCTACTGAGGCGACAGGCTGTCGGAATAGTGTGTCGTGATTTTTAAACTGTTAATTGATCTCTGTTCATTTATATATTTTCCATTGTGACTTGGATTTGTAATCTGAGATTTTTCTTTCATGCGTTTCCTGTTTTGCGCCTTTCGTGTCCTGCAGTTTCTGTTAAGTACTGCCTTCCCTGTCCGATTTATTATTTGTTTGGGAAGCAATATATATATATTCGTGTTCTAACGAGTGTTTCCAGGATTCTTTCAATCTTTCTTTTCAAAGAATATTACATATTGGTCAGAACCTGTGGGCAAAATCGTAATGGCGATGTAAGATCACCAATCGTTGCAAAATGATCGGCAATATATATAGGATCCACCATGAGTTGCCAAATTTCTTAAAGGGGACTAAAAAACACAGGTTATTAAGCGAGCCTTTGTTTTTGTGACGAGTTTAAGGAATGTTGATCTTATAAGACAACTCATGACGGACCCTATATATATATTTCCGATCATGGTGCGAAGAAATTCACCGAATGATCGGTGATCTTACTGTAATTCCAAACAAAGGTCACACAATTTGGATAACATTGTTCTGTGTTCTATCCATATTATATCCATGTATAAGTGATTGTTCCTCTAAGATACGGCAATAATAGACATGCAAATAGTCCGAGCCGAATGCAATTAGACTTCTTCTACGTATCAAAAAGGTCATGCGATCACAAATTTAATCATTCATGATTTACTAATGTATGTAAATGTACTGGCATAATTGTAGTTCCGACTTGAAAACTTTTAAACGGGAGACACCATTTTTTGATGCCACACATTCACCGATGTTTGTTTAATCTTTGTACTAGTACATGACCAATACATCACATTTAACCTTCGACGAATAATACAATGTCCTTTCAACATACGAATATACCATTACATTGCTACTTCACCGTCTGGTTACACAGATTTCCCGAAGGTAATGTTTCTAACCATCAAGTGACTGTACATCTTTAAATTCAATGAAGATGCAGTATAGACTGGATCAAACGTCGATTGTCATAGCATAATTACATTGCAAATGTCTACAACTCAGCTAGCGTTTTCTGCTCAATTTCGTATCATATGGTATTTCAAAACATTCAATTCAAAGTTTACTACCTCAACAGTCAATACTTTACTATAGCCTATAGCATACAACGATTTGTAGACACCGTTCCACCATGTTCAACCAAGGTAATGTTAAATTAAAGTTGCACTTTTCTGCTGCCGCTGTGTTATAAAAAAATATGGAATCTGGAAGCAATTTTATTATCATTGTAAAATTGAAATTATTTCCTATTTCAAACTGGACGTAGATAACGACGTCACTACAACCTGGAAAAACTGCTATGTTATGCACATTTTGGCGTTTCCGCATTGTATGCATTATAGCAACTTACGATGTCATTGCTACGTCATTATCTAATGCATATAACTACCAGTACTAGATCTTCTGTGAGCTACTTCTCTAGTAGTTAACATGATCGTACATGAAACTGATGTTAAGGAAGAAATAAACTTCCGGGAAGTAAATACTTTTTAGAACTACTCAACGCGGATTATGTCTTTCTTTGTTTTACAACCCATTTCCTGGATTTAAAGGAATAATGGGATATCAATGTGTAAATGGTTGCTGATTGTTTTTTCAGACGTAATAAATGACAAATTTAGAAACATTAACTGACGGTTTCCTGTGGTTTCATCATTCAATATGGAAACAGCACTTTCATCTTTAGATGAGTTTATCGTCCCTGTTAGCTATCACGTCGGGGTTAGTGGACATAGAACATGTACGTATTGTCACCAATACATGTCCTTCATATGGCTATTTGAGTTCTATAAGCATTGCATGTTAACAGATAACTAGATCCCTCACTGTCGGGTTCAGCGTACTTTTATTTTGAGCATATGATTGAAGTTTAAAGTAGGTATCATTAAATGTTTGCAAGTTATTACGGAAAAAAGATGACAAATGACGGCAATTAGTAGTTTACATAGGGCCATAATTCGTGCTATATTAGAGTTATGTACCTTGCCAAAATGTACTTTGATATTGTTTGCGTCTGAAATTGACAACCATACTTAGTCTCATCGGCTGCTTTTCAGGAGTATGGTTGACTGCCTAATTGTGACTTTTCTGAGCCAGAAAATAAGCCAGTAGTTTTATGTTCCATGCCCCGTACAGAATAATAGTGACATATACAGTGAACTAGTGCTCAGGCCACTGTATCATTGGTAAAGAGTAAGCTAAAATATATGTTTACTCTTTATCAATGATACGGTTATCTGTGCACCGGTGCATGCTACTTTCCAACTATAAATAAATCAAATTGGAAAGAAAATATCATATTTGGCATACACCTGCTAACATATTCAATTCATTAATACTAACAAAGAGTTAACAAGTTAACATAACGCTTGTTATGCTAGTAATGATGATACATGTACATTGTTTTTGTTATTGCAGGACTAATGACTCATTATTGGTGCAAGGACCCGGCCAGACATTTTGTACGTGTTATCGACGCATTGTGTGATCTCTATTTCGCAGATACATTATGGTAGTTGCAATTATACGAATGTCAGCTTATTCAACCCCAGAAAAGCCAGGCTCATTCAACCCCAACCATAGGCTCATTCAACCCCAAGGCTCATTCAACCCAAGGCTCATTCAACCCCAGAAAAGCCAGGCTCATTCAACCCCAACCATAGGCTCATTCAACCCCAAGGCTCATTCAACCCCAGGCTCATTCAACCCCAGAAAAGCCAGGCTCATTCAACCCCAACCATAGGCTCATTCAACCCCAAGGCTCATTCAACCCCAGAGATTTTGAGGCTCATTCAATCCCAATTAATTTTTTTTATAATGAAGTTAATTTATGTTATTTTTTGTTTATTTGTTGTTTGTTAAGTATTTCATGACAGCATGGTGATATTTTTAAACTGATTTTGTGATAGGCATGTATATTGTCAAACAGGTGTGAACACGGGGTTGATAAATTGTGTGATAAATACCATTCTGTATGCAATTAAACAGAGTCTGAAAGTGTTTCATCATGTTTTTTTTGGTTTGTTAAATTAATTATAAGTAAATTTCTAGGTAAGTGATATTGTCTTGCATTGAAACTATAAACTACGCATACATGTAGTCAAATGCGTTTTTGATATCAATATGTGTAGGAACTCGAAAAAAACAGGATTTAATATTTATATATGTAGTTTATAGTTTAAATAGATATAAATTACCGAACCTAGATATTTACTTATATCTTTATAGTGTCTTGTGTTACTCAATACATATTGATTTAACATTGTTTATGTCTGCCAGATGTATACAAACACTAAATAAATAATGTGTATATTATTATTAACAATTAAACCCAACTTATGTTTGTTAAAGTATGTATTCAATGTAAAACATACTTTTTCTAAGTATTTCTATAATAATTGATTTTATCAATAACTTTCTATATATCTGTAAATAAAAACACATTTATCTTTTAACATACAATTTGTATTTATAAACTCACAGAATACCCCTACCAAACATTTTTTTCATTGGGGTTGAATGAGCCTTACATATCTGGGGTTGAATGAGCCCTGGTCTGGGGTTGAATAAGCTCGGGGTTGAATAATACTGAAAATCGCTTGGGGTTGAATAAGCTCGGGGTTGAATAAGCCTGCTTCCAATTATACTATCCATCTTTTAGTCTGGTGTATGGTCAGATTGTCAGAACTAATTAAGACAGCAGAGAGTTTCATCAACACTTCCGAATGGCTTGTAATTACACATTGAACTGTTGAGATTCCGTGAAAGGTATACAGGTGCTAAACTGCCTACGTACACGTTTGTGTATGGTTTGGTAGGATTTCATTCACAGTAAACACTGTTGATATTGTAGATTACACAATAAACACAATAGGTACAGATATATTTAACTTTACGAAACTTTCAGCCTTTCATGTCATATTTTTAACAGAGAAATATTGCGCAAGGAGCTTTGTTTCCTAGACGCAGTACTTGTATTTTACATTTCTGCGATAACAGCTAAAATGAGATGTGAACGTAGATTAGGAAAAACCTATACATGTAAATCATTATCCAAACACGATATAGTTGCATCATATCGGAACAGGTGTTGTTTCCTCCTGAGTCTACGAAACGTTATATGTAGACATAATAATGTCATCAATACATCATCGACATTTCTGAAACATAATAAAAACAGACACGTTACTTTTCACATATAGGATAATAGGCTTAATCCAGTCACTTCCGGCAATACTGGCCAGATAACAGGGTGCCGAATTAATTTTGCTTTATAAGGATACCTGGTCATGTGACGTGTGATACACCGCCAACTGACTACGTGATCTCACAGACTATTTATTCATAAGAGAGTCACCGGGTGATATTCCGCACCCGAGGGTGATGTTTTCCTATCCTAGGACAGCACTGAAGTTAATGACACTAATTGGTCTGTTCAACCGACCGATTGTACCCGAATCTGCCGGGTGACAAACCAGCGATTTACCACCAGAGCAGGATGAAATATATGTGATTCTCTGATTTGGACGACCAATCCCACTGCTTTCGTAAATTATTTTGTGAAGCAATAAAAGAAAATATGTCGTAAAATTTAATATGGAAGGATTTGTAACAGCAGCATTTTAAAATGGTAGTTTGATGCGGGAACAACTTTGCTGTAATTGCGACAACGGCAAATGAAGCCGTTTGTCTATACAATTCAAAATACATTCGCATAACACCCTGAACGATCCACACTCATTAGCTATGAAAGATGATATTGGAAGTTCGGTTTTATGTCATTCAAATGGTTTGCGTTGTATGTGAGTAATGTACGGCATAAAAACTCATCAATCTGAATACGGTACTCGTGGGAGCGATTCCTATATCCTGCGTTATTGAAACAACAACGTTAAGCTCTGTCCTTTCGCATTTGTGGATACACGAGGAACATAGCAGCGGTAATAGGCAATTCATAAATAATAGCCGTCGATTAGTATGATAAATGTTGATGCTTGCAGTTACTATCTCGTGAATATTTATACCGCTGACATCTGTGCTTGCAGCGGTCAAATTTAGTGTTAGGCTGCTTTATTTCTTTAAAAAAATATATCCATACTGCTTCTGTCGGGTACTTCTTTGTGGATAGTTATTGTGATTCGGTTTCGTCTACTTGCTCTTACTCAGGCAACAGGTTGTCGGAATAGGGTGTCGTTTTTGCAGCTGTTTTAATTCATCTCCTGTTCATTTTTATGTTTGTCAATGTGACTTAAACTTATTATCTGTGAAGTTTCTTTCTTTTGTTTTCTGTTGTGTGCTTTTCGTATACTGCTGTTTCTGTCAAGTGCTGCCTTCCTTGTCCGATTTGTTATCATCTATTTAGTAAACAACATATAAATGTTCTAACGAGTGTTTCACGCTTCATACAATTCTTCCATTCAAGGAAAGATACATATTGGACAAAACGTATTGGTAAAATATAATGGCGTTGTTGGCATTTTCAGTTATTTTAAACGTGTATTACATGATGCAATGGCATGACGGAGGAATTATCTCATATTGAGTTCGTCTGTACAATGATTCGATGTAATATAGGAAGTCATCTACCATAACAAGGTATTATGAGGTCTGTAATAATAATGATGAAGAGATAGCATGCATGTTTTTCGTGCTACGATATTGGTACACCGACAGTACATTGTAATGCAATCGTTAACACGCCGAAGGTGTATTGTTCCTGGTAAATTCAAGTTATTTTTTTTAAATAAATCATATAGATCAGCTACTGATTAGTAAGATTACTATGCAGAACGGGATAACATCAAATCGGACAGGGACGTCAACACAGCAATAGCAGAACACCAAACGCACAAGAAGAACATACAACAAAAATATCACAGACCACAAATACACGACAAAAACACAAGTATACGAGTTTATTATAGAAAACAAAAATATTGATTCTTTTGATCCATGTTTTGAATTATAATAAGATCATGGGTGATTTGGTGAATTACTTTGCAATATGATCGGCAATATAATTATATACGAAGTCTAGAATACACAGGTTATTAAGCGAGCCTTTGTTTTCGTGACGTGTTCAATGAATGTTGATCATATGTAACATTTTCCGGGCCATCGTCTCTCCAACTCCAAGATGCGGTGCGTTTAACTTATGGTTACTGCACAACAATAACCACCCATTGGCAATAACCTAATGTTTCAAAACTAACCAAAGTCACAAACGTTCCAAGCTATGACACCTAGCTACCTCTTACAAATCTCCTCGATGTTGTTTCTAAGTATATATGGCTGTAGCCTGCTCTTTTGAAGAGACACCTTCCAGATACCATGCAGCGTACCAAGCTACCGGTATACGGTCTCCACCCAGTACACATACACACACAACCCTCGACTGTAGCTCTAGCCTACTACACGCTGCAGCAGCCCCACACAGGACGTTTTACCAACCTGTTTCTTCCCCAACCAAACAACACCTAGCTGGAACACATCAATTTTTAACCACGTTACTGGAACTCCGCAACTATGTCCCCTAGTAGCTCTTCAAGGATGCGAGGCTTCCAACTACACTTGTGACAAATCATCGTACCCAGCCACCCACGGCTGTAGACTGTCTCCACACAGCAGACACACACAACCCTCAACTGTAGCTTTAGCATATTACGCGCTGCACAAGTCTCACACAAGACGTTCTACCAATGTACTCTTTCTCCAGCAGACGCACCAACCAAACAACACCTTAGCTATTGACCACGTCAATGGTACTCCGCAACTATGTCCCCTATTAGCTGTTCAAGGAAGCGAGGCTTTTCAAGAAGTTACTCGCAAAAGACATAAATACACAGTACGACGCTGGTCAATAATTCACTTCGTTTTACCAAAGTGATAGGCATGCAATATGTCTAAACAGAATGCATTGAAACTGCTTCTACGTATCAAAAATAACATGCGATCATGTGATCATTGAGGAAATACATGCATAAAAATGTGCTGGCAGAATTGTTATTACGTTGAATTGAAAACTATCAGACGGGAGACACCATTTTTGATGCTACACATTTACCGATGCATGTTTAATCTTTGTACTAGTACATCACTAGTATATCACTTTTAGCCTTCTACCAATAATACAATGTCCTTTTAACATACGAATAAAACATTTCATTGCCACTTCACTGTCTGGTCGCACAGATTTCCCGAACGTTATGATGCCAATAATCAAGTGACTGTACCTCTTTAAATTCAATGAGGAAGCAGTATAGCCTGAATTAAACGCCGATTGTTATAGCATAATGACATTGCAAATGTCTACCACTCAACTAGCTTTATTTGCTCAAATTCGTATAATACATGTACCGTATCTCTAAGCATCTTATCGAAAGTTAACTGCCACAGTAGTCAATACTGAACTACAGTATGTGGCATACAAATGCTCGTAGACAACGTTCCTTACGGACCAAATCAAAAAATAAGTGAACCACCTTGCAATGTAATTCATGTCCAACCATTGTGATGCTAAATTAAAGTTGGAAATGTCCTGCTGTATTATAAAAATTGTGGAATACAAAAGCAATGTTGGTATCATTGAAAAATTGAAGTTATTTCCTAAACTGAACGTAAATTATCTATATCTTAGATGAAGAAGTAAGTCACTATAACCTCGTTATGTTGCTATTTTATGCACATTTTAGCGATATGTCATTACTGCGTAGTTATCTCATGTATAGTACAACCAATACCAGAACCTCTGTGAGCTACTTCTCCAGTAGTAAACATGATCGTAACCAATGTTAAGGAAGACAATAACTTCCGGGAAGTGATTATCTTTTACAATTATACATCCCGGAATATGGCTGGTCTTTGTTTTACCATTCATTTCCTGGATTTAAAAGAATAATGGAATATCAATTTGTAAATGGTTTCTGATTATTGTTTTCAGACGTAATAAATAACAAATGTAACAATATAAAACTAACTGAAAGTTTCCTGATATTCCATTGTTCAATATGGAAACAACACCTATATCATTAGATGAGTTTATCGTCCCTGTTAGCTATCACGTCGAGGCTATAGTACATGTAAGTAGTGTAAATGTCCTAAATATGGCTATTCGCGTTATATAAGCATTGTTAAAAGACAACTAGAACTTTCACTATCGTGGTCAGCGTACTTTAATTTTGAGCATAAGTTTAAGGTTTGAAGTAGATATCTTCAATTGTTAGCAAGTTATTACGGCAAAAGATGAAAAAGTAACGGAAATTTTACAAAGGGCCATAATTCTTCCAATATCTCGGCTATACGAAACTTTTCTTTAAAAAAATTCATCAGAAATAGCTGATCACGCAATACTGCACACTCCAATGTTAAACGTTACTTTAAAAACAGATTTCAACTAATTAAGATCACATCTAAGATATAACCATATAATGAAGCATTAACAATATGTAAAATACTTTAGTTATTGAAGCTGAGTATATGAAACGTAACAATACAAAATTGTCACATATATTTGTCTTCAAGAATCACACTCTATACCGAGACAGATGTAACAGTTCGTCGATGCGCAGACCGCATATACATTTAAAACTGGAAATAGAAATAAAAAAACATATGTTGTCTCGCCATGGATAATACAATTCTGTGAAACCCACCTGCCACTTTATTGCAATGACGAATATAACATATTGATTTAGTAGAATAGATTACGTTGGTTGTCTTATATATTGCTTTGGAACTTGGTAGTCATACACTATGTCATTAACGACTTAATGACACGCAACACGACCACAGGAACTTACTTCAGTAAAGTTCAAATAAGGCAAAGGGATCATTAACCCAGGCCTTAAAGTTTGTTATAAACATGCTTGTTTTTAATTAGGTGGCGAACCACGCATTTGCGTATTGCAAAATTTAAACTTTAATGAAAGAATTGTCATATATTCCCGTAATGTTGATATGGTGGTGTCTTTATTTAACGGAAAGTACCCAGAGCGCAATATTGAGAGTTTCATTTTCATATTTCATAAAGCAACTCTCAAGGGTTTCTCTAACATAAATCTATGGTAAGTTATGACAATTGTGTCTTACAAAAAGACGCTGGCTTGGAATAAGAAAGTCGTCAGTGCAATAAGACCAATGCATATTTGAAATCCGCATCACAAGGCGCTTTTTATGAGCCTATGAGCCTTAAAGAACATCGGAACAGGTCATGTTGACCAAACTGAAGTTGAAAAAGCTTGTTTTTCAACAAGTTAAGAGTAATGTTCATACAGTTTTTCTTGTTTCTCAAAATATCGATTGTGTACTTACGACCTTCTTATTATAAGCCAGCGAAGTATTTTCAGCGTATTAAATTCATACAATCGTACACAAGATGGTAGGGAATAATTGGGGTTATGGTCAATGAAATTAACGAATAGTTAGTGTAGGGCTTAGTTAAGGGCAACACACATTAATTTCATTCGTATGTAGCGTAAACGTTTGAGATTTAGAGGTATGGGAGACAGTTCTCTGACTTAAATAAAACATCTCATGTACTATTTAGGTCAAATGGAGCTAAATGTAGGATTGCATTAGCTCTAAAAGTACTGCGTCTGCTATGAAAATGGTCAGTGATGTATTTTGCTTTTCCTGAATACTGGAGGGGTGAGTGGTAAGCAACGGGCAACCTTACAATCCAAATTGTATTTTGATGATTTTTCAATGTTTGTTGCTTACTATAGAGTCTGAGACTAACAAAGAAATACTTTGTCTCATCCGCTGTTCTCAAGAAATATTAACTACCTAATTGCAACTTGTCGGAGCCCGAACATTAGCCAATACTTCATGTCCCACGCCCCGTTCAGAATCATAGTTCCAGATACAGTTGCCAGTGCTCAGGTAACTGTATCATTGATAAGAGTTAACAAAACTATTATTTACTCTTTATCAATGATACAGTTATCTGTGCACCGGTGCAAGTTACTTTCCAAACATAAATAAACGACATACATAAGACAATATCATATTTGGCATACACCTGCTAACGTATTTCATTTAATATATAATAGACAAGAGTTTACAAGTGTACAATAACACCAGTTATGTTACTAATGATGAAACAATTGTTGTTTTATTGCAGGACTAATTACTCATTATTGCTACAAGAACTTCACTAGACGTATTGTACGTGTAATTGTCTCATTGTGTGAACTTGATTCGCAGATATTATGATAGTTGCAATTATACTATCTATGTTATAGTCTGGTGTCTGGTCAGATTGTCCAAACTAATTAAGATAGCAGAGATTTTCATCAACTCTTCCCAATCAGATGCCAGGTTTTGATGGCTTGTATGATATTTCCTGGTGCTTGACCGCATACGTACACTTTTGTGTACGGTTTGGTAGGAGTTCATTAACTAATAATGCAGATCTCTCAACCACAGTTTGTAGCATCGACTGATGTAGACAGTAACATATAGAACTTCTTCCATTTGGTTAGGTGACAAGGTATTGAAATAATAGGTCTATCTAGTTCAGTATATTAATACATACTAGTTGTTTGTCTTTTGCATTCATTTTAAATGTCGGTCATCGACTGTGTGAGGAAGTTGTCGTTTTCTAAGTACCCCACGACATTTCAATTGTTACCACATGGTCCAAATTTATTGAACTTTCAGAGTATTATTAAAAATACATATCGTACATGTATGCACAAGCAAACATAGGTATGAGTCAATATACTTTTTCAAGGGCGTATTTACGCATAATATAGTAAACAGAAAAAACAATGAGCGATGCCAAAATCTGGCTTATGTATTTAATTTAAGTATACAGTCTTCAAAAACAAGCTTGTTTTGTTAATGTGCAGTAACGTTGACAAAACTAATTCATTTATATGAGGCTACTAACTGTTTGCTGGTTACATAAGCCCACACATTCGATCATTATTCTGCAATACACCATATGGTAAGGATTAAATCTTCTGACATTTGCGAGTGAATCCACATACAAGTAGCAGAATTTTCTGACTTAAAACCATTCTCGTGTACCATCGTTTTCTCGAGAACTTGACTAACCGAGGATGATACATAAAACCGACGATATTGTATCACTTAATTTATTTCATTATCGGTCGTTATATTACTTTGAAACAAAAATGTATCATTGTATAGTACCTAGTGATGTTTGAACAGATTGACTTAAATGCAAAGTAGACAGTAGACCATCATTTTGACAGTGTGTTTTCTTCACAACAGTCTCTTCTTCCTTCTATCCATGCTTTCCTTGCTTCTTCTCTTCCTTCATCTATCCTCTTTCTATCCTGACAGTCTCATACTCCGGATGTTAGTATATTATGTATGTAATTATTTTGTTATTTTGAAAAGGAGCGGGATTAATATAAGTTTGAAAAACTTGTTTCCGAATCCTTTAGCAATTGTAACTTATTATACACATGTTGTAAAATATTTTCTGAATAAATACTGTTTAAACTAAGTGGAGACGTATGCTAGAAAACCCCTCGGGGAATTTTCTACTTTAGAATCATTTTATAAAACGTTATACAATGGATTAGCTATAATAGAAATATATTGCATATTTGATAATTTTGATACAAACCGAGTCCTGATTAAAATGCACAAAATTCATCGATGAAAATTGTCAATTCATAAGTCTGGTTGAGATTTTATGGCAAAATATTTCAATATAACATAATTATGTAAAACCTTGGAGATTTGACAGAGTAAAATTATACGTCTGCAAACCTTAACTATTTGGTTATGTTCCTATGAAAAGAACAAATTATGAGAAGAAAGTCAGACAGCAAATATGTATGGATGTTGCTTAGCATTTTGAACGTTGAAAACGTTTCAAATTCAAGTTAAACAACAAAAAACAAATATGTAAAGATATATTTATTATTTGTATCCGAGTTTTCAGTTGACTTTGGCAAGTGAAATACCTTTGTGTTAAAGAAAATCTTAAATTTACGAACATATAATATCAGGATTTCAATAAGGTCTTCAGTTTGTTTGTGGTGCATTTCTTCCCAAAATCATATATGAATGACTCCATTGATTATAATATTCAATATGTTCGTATAATAACAACGTTCACTTTAACAGAACCTTGTTGTTTGCGCTCATGGTATACGGGTTTCGATGTTGTGCCTTTTGTGATATTGTCCGGAATACAGTTCATTTGTATATTTTACATCTTAGGCCGAATGGACTAAACTTAAAGAACTTAAATACTTTAGTATAGATCTAAATGTTCGTAGAAATTCCAAGCGAACTTGTAGTATGTTAGGTAGATGTGCATGATTGACGATTGAATTGGCACCGTTAAAACAGTCTGACCAATTTCCCATAATATTCATTCAAATATCAATCGATTCGGCATGCACCTAAATATGTACACGTGGTAAAATCGTTTTTTGACTTTTTGACTAGTGAAATGTTTAATCTTTTAGTTGCATTTTTGTTTCTTGTGCCTTAACCACCCCTATTCGTTTAATAATATGCTTATTTGGACTACCATCAACCATCAGGTGTGCGGCTGCAGGATTATTGACCATTTACATTGATACCTAAAAGTTGTAGGACATTTGACAGCTACAACTAGGACTTGCAGTGATTCACTTTCATTATCTCGTTTAGCTGTGTGTTGGGAATTGTGCCGTGTGCTTCTGGTATGTGTTATTTCTGTTTTCTGTGTTCTGCTGTTTAGAGCTGCCTTCACTGACCGTCTTATTGTGCATTATCGTATTGAACATACAACAAACGCAGCAGCTGATAATAGAACATAACTCGTTTGGGAACAAACACATCGTGTCCGTCTCT
Organism: Spisula solida; assembly: GCA_947247005.1. Taxonomy (NCBI): domain Eukaryota; kingdom Metazoa; phylum Mollusca; class Bivalvia; order Venerida; family Mactridae; genus Spisula; species Spisula solida. The sequence goes on along the minus strand of OX365947.1, from coordinate 32,963,001 downwards.
TTAATCACATCTACATTGTAAATCGGTCAATTCCTCCTACATTATTGTTATTCATTCCCTCCAATAAAACTATTGCACATTTCTCCGATAAAGGGAACAAAGTTATTAAGATGAATGAAGTATTGTCAGATTCTTTATATGGGATTGCGTTTTGTTTATCTCAGTAAAGTCTTAAGTATGTATAAATCTTCAAATTATTCTGGCAAATTTATCTTGGCCGTGGTCTGGCAATAAATGAGTGACGTACACACAATGCTTATGAGTGTCACTAATAAACCGTTTTGCAGAAAAGTATAGTGGTTTCCAATTATTTCGTTAGTAGCACCATTATTATACATGTATGCATCTTTCATGCTAATTATGATAATCGTATTTCAACAAATGGTACAACTTTAAACATATAATGTAACCACTGAATAAAAAATCTATAATTCTTTTCCGATTTATCTTAAACGGTACTGAATGATACGAATATTTGTACTGCGTGTTTATTTACAAGACGTTAAAATTAACATACATACGTTATTGCAGAAGACCAACAATTTGTCCATATATGTTTGAATTAAAGAATTTAGAAGTAGTTACCGATACTATCAATAACTTTTGAATATCTGACATCTGATTACACTTGATTAAATAACGTGTGTTTCTATACACTTATTTGTTTGATTGATAAGATTGAGTGTATTTTGAGACATGTTATAGAGCGTGTTACTCTCAATGACCCTTCGCAGTTCTTGTCAGGTGGACGTATCTTAACGCAGATATGTATGTACAATATCCACTATTTTATGTTCATACACGTAAGGGATCGGTACAATTATTTCACAAAGGAATTAATTAAGTATGATTAAATAGGGTTTTACCTCTTTAATTGCAATTACATTACCTTTGTTTTAAGACTGTCATTAATTAATTGTACATAATCTTGCAAAATATAATAATAAATCGTTGTAAACGATAGTTACGAGAAAGACACTAGTTATAGAATATTAATATTCAATATCGATAATTTTTAAAATAAAGCTAATCAGTCATCTTTCTGAACTGCATGCATTAAGAAAATTCTCACAAAAATCAAGATATATTTATGCTTTTCATTGCAGAAACGTTTATTATTTGTTCTAATGTGCACTGAATTCAATTTAGTTCTAACGTTAGAAGTTCAATGAAAGTGGTTCGTTCGAAGAAAGAGAAAAAAGGGTTCCAGTACGAACCTTTAATTATTCTTTCATTTCGGTTTTCATTATTTAAGGCAAGTTTCATTTTTGAACCGGTTAAACGTTATTCAGCATAACACAAATATGCATCGCATATAACTTGTTAAACACATACAATTTTATATCATAGTATGTGTAATGGGTTCTCGTCAAGGGCAATTATTCATTTTTGAAACGCTTTTCAATATTTCCAAACACAAACGTACGAGCGAACAATGAAGTCTCCGTCGCCAAATTGTGTATCGCACTCATTTTAGATAAAGACTTCGAAGAAAAAAGGCATTTAAACATGCATTTGGTGTAAAACTGTTTGCTTGAAATTACGGATGTAATGTTATACCAGACTGAGTGCACATTAAAAACCTAATAGTAAATCATGATATGACAAACACATGCATTTTACGCCATTCATTGCTAAGTGCAACCATGGAAACCCCATTTCGTTCAGACCTTCCCAACAACATCGATCAGTGATGAATCAATTTGTAGTAAACGTACCTAAATTGTCTGCACTGTTTTAAAGGCTAGTCTAACACAGGCGTATAAAGAAATCAGAATCATTTGCTTATTTGTTGATCACCCCTAGTAAACATACTAGAATACTGAATTGATTGTATGGGAATCTGGTTATTTTGTAATTACACGAAAAAAAACCTAGGTAAAGATATATTAAACTGGGCGAAATGAGCGTCTCGTGTAATATTTTTAACAAAGAAGTATTGCACAGAGAGATTCGTTTCCTACTCGCAGTATCTTTATGTTACATTACTGCGGTAACAGCTGAAATCAGATGTTAATTACCTATAAATCATTATTCAGACACGACATAGTTGCACCATATCGGAGCGGGTATTCTGTCGACGAAACGTTGTATGTAGACATAATAATGTCGTCAGTACAATATCGTCAATTTCTGATATACAATAAACACAGACAATATACTTTTTATAAATAGGATAATAGGCTATATCCAGTGACTTCGGCCAGATAATGCTTAATAAGGATCTTCGGTCATGTGAATTGTGATAAACCGTCAACTGACCACGTGATCTCAAAGACTTTTTTTAAGAGAGTCACCGGTTGAAATTCGTTACCCGAAAGTGATGTTTTCCTATTCTAGGATAGCACTTAAGTTAATGAAACGGATTGGCCAGTCCAACCGATTGTAGCCGAATCTGTCAGGTGACAATCCACTGATTTACAACCAGAGGAAGATTAAATGTATGTTATTCTCTGATCGGGACGACCAATCCTACTGTGTGTGAAAAATATTTTGTAAAGCAATAAAAGGAAATATGTCGTACAACTTAATATGGAATGTTTATAACAGCATTGTAAAATAATAGTTTGATGCGGGAACAACTTTGCAGTAATTGCGACATCGGCAAATTAAGCCGTTTGTTTATACAATTCAAAATACATTCGCATAACACCCTGAACAATCCCAAACATTAGCTATGAAAGGTGATATTGAAAGTTCGGTTTTATGATGAAAAGTGTTGTTTTTGTATCATTCAAATGGTTTGCGTGGTATTTAAGTAATGTACGGCATAATATAACTCATCAATCTGAATACGGTACTCATGGGAGCGATTCCTATATCTTGTGTTATTGAAACAACAACGTTAATCTTTTTTCGCAATAATTTTGTGAATACGCTAGAAATTAAATTATTCATGAATAGAAGCGGAATCAATGACATCGCAAATAATACCCGGCGAACGGTATGTGAAATGTTGACGCATGCAGTTACTTTCTCATAAATTCTTTACCCTACAAACATATTAGCTTGCAGCGTTAAAGTCCAGTCGTGCTGCTTAATGTATGTACAAGATAACCATTGATGCAAAGCATCAAAGGGCGCCATAAAAGAAGTTCTGAAAACTGTAAAGACATATATGATTGATCTTTATAAGAAACAGCAGGTGTTGTATTTTTCAAAATATAATGGCAAAAGTGAAATACAAAAAATATATTTTCATCTTGAATATTAAGGATCTTAGTCTGTACCTTAATTCTCTTGTACAAGCATGTTTTATAAATATACGCATGCTATTCATTTAATTTTATCAAATGGCCAACAATGCAGATTCACATCATTTACAACTCATTTCAGTGTGATGTGATGTGTAGTAACTTCATAATGCTAATTTCAGTTTATTGGCAATTAGTATAATGTAATAGTCAAATGGTGTATTGTGTGTAAAGTTTGTATAGCTATATATCCGATAGCAATTCAGTATGTGCAAATTCCATATTTGGTGCATGCTATTTCATTGGTTGTATAAATTTAACAAACAAAGCTGAGTGTAAAGGCATTGCTATCAATTTGAAAGTTTCCGTATGATAAGTTAAAAAAAAACAAGAATAAAATACAACAGGTATATGAACTTTGTTTTATTTATAATCAGAAAACTATTAACAATACAAGACATATGTGTTGCATAACCATGACACATAGAACGTGCCAAATCTGTATTGACAACCAAATGTATTTGTTTAGAAGCAACATTATTTAAATCTTTATATACACTAGAATCAATTGCTTTCTAGACACTAAATCTATACAGATGTCAAGTTTATTCATGAGTCTATACGCTTAGATGTATTCAAATACGTATAGCAAGAATCGAGAACAATTGATGTAGAAGATGAGTCTACCAAGACTCAAAAACTTTACCGAGGACCAGTGAGTTACCAGCTAATTCAAATCTGTATAGAAACCATTTTAAGTGTCTAGATACCTGTAAAAGCAAATGCGTTCAAATCTGTATAGACACATCTCTCCATTGGCAGAACGACTGAAATCTATATCTAAGACAAGTTTTAGCTATTCCAAAAATAGTTTCCAGGGCATATCCATTTACCATGAAATGTTTTAAGATATAGCATTTCAATGTAGACTGCAGGGTCGGTCAAAGTTGTGCATTAAAAAGCTGGATAGCTATAATGTCGCTGATATGCAGTACGTACGGGTCATTCAATTTATATCGCATTGTATATTGAATGACCCTCAATTAAACAAATAGTCGGTATCAATTTTTCATTTGTTACTTTGTACGTGGTTTTCAAAATTGGTACCGACTATTTTGTTTCATTGAATAATCTTTTCAGAGAAACCTAAACGTGGCACATCTTAATCCATACGCTGCACTTCTTGGGTTTTATAGTTACAATGTGGTAGATACATGTATTTATAGAAACTCAAGAGCCGTGCCGAGCAACGGTTTTTCCTGTTCTAAAAATAGACGGTGTACCCAGTGTATTTACTGATATGAAGCCGCTGTTCGTAAGCGATACGCTGATTGGTTGTTTATTTGCTGTGGACACTGGGTGTAATACAGAGCAATGAATTGTGGGGAGTAGGATATGTAAGATAACGTAAGGTCTGTTGGTCAGCCGGTACCTTCATGTTAATGAGATATTGGCCGGGGGCGACACAATTAGCTTTATGCAAATAAGTAATTTCGCCGGCCGGATCAGCGAGGTTCGTAAGGGGAATTTATGTACGTAAATCAAATAAAGTTATATTATATAGTTAAATTGAGGCTCCACGCGGGAAATTATTTATGAACTTCTTACGAATTGAGGCTCAACACGGGGAAGTGTTCATAAACTTCATACAAGTTGAGGCTCACGGGGACACCATGGGGGAATTGTCTTCCAGCTCATTATAACAAAGTCCTACAATACAGACGCCCCGATCCATCGGGGCGCCAAAAATATGTACATACTGCCTCTGTCTGGTATTGCAGTGTGGATATTTGTTTGATTCGGTTTCGTCTGCTAGCTCTCACTCAGGTTTTGTTTGACCTACTGAGGCGACAAGCTGTCGGAATAGGGTGTCGGTTTTTAGTCCCCTACCGGTTTTTGACCGGAGGGGACTATAGGTTTGCCGTCCGTCCGTGGCAACAGAAACATTGAAAATGGCCTCAAACCGGCAGGGGACTTCTATATTGCTTGCAATTCTTAATTACTTGTTGTAGCTGTTAATTTATCTCCTGTTAATTTTTATGTTCTTCATTGTCATTTGTTATCATCTATTTAGTAAACAAGATAATTATAGATGTTCTAACGAGTGTTCCATGGTTCTTACAATTCTTTCATTCAAGGAACGATACATATTGGACAGAACTTATTTGTAAATATAATGGCGTTGATGGCATTTGCAAAGTTATGTTTAACGTGTATTACATGATCTAATGGCATGACGGAGGAATTATCTCTTATTAGATTTTGTCTGCACAATGATTCGATGTTATACAGGAAAGCAACTACCACAACCACGCATTAGGAGGTACGTTATAATATTGATAAAGAGTTATCATGGATGTTATTTCGTGCTACGAGATTGGTACACCAACGGTAGATTGTAATGCGACCGTTAACAGGAAGAATATGTATTGTTCCTGGTACATACAACTCGTGTTTCCAAATAATCACATATATCAGCTGATGATTAGTAAAATTACTATGCAGAACGATAACATCGAATCGGACAGAGAAGGCAGCACGCAACAACAATAGAAGAACACGAAACGCACAATAAGAACATTCGACAAAGAATATCACAGACAGACCACAAATACACGCCAAAAACACACGCATAAAACTAAACAAGTTGTTAATGTTTATACTGGTAAATAGTGGTAAAGCTATCGTACTTGGCGTTTAATCGCCAAACCTAATTGGCCATTATAAAGATAAGGTGACAATGTAGTTTACATGTAACATATATACATACAATTATACGAGTTTATTATAGAAAACAAAAATATTGCTTCTTTTAAACCATGTTTTGAATTATAGTAAGATTACCAGTCATTCGGTGAATTACGTTGCAATATGATCGGCAATATAATTATATAGGATCCGACATGAATTGTGACATTCCTTAAAGGAGTCTAGAATATACAGGTTATTAAGCGAGCCTTTGTTTTCGTGATGAGTTCAAGGAATGTTGATCATGTGTAACATTTTCCGGGCCTTGGTCTCTTCAACTCTAAAATGTTGTGGCGTTTAACTTATGGTTTTGCACAACAATAACCGCCCAACGGTAATAACCTAATGTTTCAAAACTAACCAAAGTCACAAACGTTCCAAGCTATGACACAGACTTATACGTCTCCTCGATGTTGTTTCTAACTATCTATGGCTATAGACACCTTTACGAGAACACGCAGCGTACCCAGCTACCCACGGCGGTAGACTGTCTCCACTCAGTAGACAAACACACACACCCTGGACTGTAGCTCTAGCCTTCTACACGCTGCACAAGCCTCACACAGGACGTTCTACCAACGTGCCTTTTCCCCCAGCAGACGCACCGCACCAACCAAACAACACCTAGCTGGAACCTATCAATTGTTAACCACGTTGCTGGAACTCTGCAACTATGTCCCCTAGTAACTCTTCAAGGAAGCGATGTTTCTCGAGAAGTCACTAGCCAGCTACACTTGTGACAGTGCTACCCACGACTGTAGACGGTCTCCACACTGCAGACATACACAACCCTCAACTGTAGCTTTAGCCTATTACGCGCCGCAAAAGTCTCACACAAGACGTTCTACCAATTTACCTGTTCTCCAGCAGACGCACCAACCAAACAACACTTTAGCTATTGACCACGTCATTGGTACTCCGCAACTATGTCCCCTATAAGCTGTTCAAGGATGCGAGGCTTCTCAAGAAGTTACTGGCAAAATACACTCGCGTAATACACAGAGTACGACGCTGGTCAATATTTATATGTATACGAGTCGGCAAGCCGACTGACGAGCACAGTGCACGCTGCGGTATTTATACTGTCTCATTCGGAAGGACACGCCCTTTTCAAACACCCCGCCACCTTAGCTAACGAAATAACTGATACGTAACGCCGTACTTCTAGTCAATGTTTTAGGCAATATCTCGCAAATATATCAATAAATATCATAACCGAGCACTGTACTTACAATTATCGTAGACATCAAACCCACATGTCTTATCAAATATTTTTTTTAATTAATAGTATTGACTTTAATGCAACTGGTGTAAAATAAACAAAGGGGAACAACTCCCGATATCTTCATGACGGGTAGGGTCTAAAACCCTACACGTTATACATATAAGACAACTCGTTGCGGATCATTGACTATCATGTCGCAAAGGAATTCACCGAATGATTGGTGATCTTACTGTTATTCCAAACACGCTGGATAACATTGTTCCTTGTTTTTTTTCTCACATGGAATATCACGGTATTTATGTTATAAATATGTATCTGTGATTGTTTCTCTTAGATACGGCAATGATAGGCATGCAAATGTCTAAATCGAATGCATTGAAACTGCTTCTACGTATCAAAAACAACATGCGCTCACGTATGTTATCATTGATGAAATACATGCATGAAAATGTGCTGGCAGAATTGTAATTCCGTTGAATTGAAAACTATCAGACGATGTTTGTTTAATCTTTGTACTAGTACATCACTAGTATATCACATTAAATCGACAAATAATACACAGTCCTTTTAAAACACGAATACAAAATTTCATAGCAACATCAGTGTCTGGTCTCACAGATTTCCCGAAGGTAATGATTGAACCCATCGAGTGACAGTTCATCTTTACATTCAATGCGGATACAGTATAGACTGGATCAAACGTCGATTGTTATAGCATAATTACATTACAAATGTCTACCACTCAATTAGCTTTGGTTGCCCAAATTCGTATATGACATGTACCGTATTTCTAAGCATCTGATTCAAAGTTGACTGCCACAACAGTCAATACTGTACTACAGCCTGTGGCATACGAAGACTTGTAGAAAACGTTCCTTACGGATCGAATCAACAAGTATGTTTACTGCCCCAACAATCAATACTACAAGGACTTTTAGACAATGCTGCAGATGGACCGAATCAACAAATAAGTGAACCACCTTGCAATGTACTTCACTCGTATGTTATGTCCAACCATTGTGATGCTAAATCAAAGTTGGCACTGTGCTGCTGTGTTATAAAAGTTGTGGTATTCAAAAGCAATTTTGGTATCATTGTAAAATTGAAGTTATTTCCTATTCAAACTATTTAAAACTCATTGCTGCGTAGTTATCTCATGTATTGTACAACCAATACCAGAACCTCTGTGAGCTACTTCTCCAGTAGTAAACATGATCGTAACCAATGTTAAGGAAGAAAATAACTTCCGGGAAGTGGATATCTTTTACAATTATACAACTCGGAATATCGCTTGTCTTTGTTTTACAATTCATTTCCTCGATTTAAAAGAATAATGGGATATCAATTTGTAAAAGATTGCGGAATGTTTTTACAGACGTAATATATAACAAATTTAAAAACATTAACTTAAGACTTCCTGTTATTCCATTGTTCAATATAGAAACAACACCTATATCTTTAGATGAGTTTATCGTCCCTGTTAGCTATCACGTCGAGACTATAGTACATGTAAGTAGTGTAAATGTCCTAAATATGGCTATTCGCGTTAAGCATTGTTAAAAGACAACTATAACTTTCACTATCGTGATCAGCGTACTTTAATTTTGAGCATATGTTTGAGGTTTGAAGTAGATACCTTCAATTGTTAGCAAGTTATTACGGCTAAAGATGAAAAAGTAACGGAAATTTTACAAAGGGCCATAATTCTTCCAATATCTCAGCTATACGAAACTTTTCTTTAAAAACGTGCTGTATTTGTGAGGTCTCACCAGAAATAGCTGATCACGCAATACTGCACAACTACAAAAAACGACATCCAATGTTAAACATTACTATAAAAACAGATTTCAACTAATTAAGATCACATCTAAGATATAACCATATAATGAAGCATTAACAATATGTAAAATACTTTAGATATTGAAGCTGAGTATATGAAACGTAACAATACAAAATGGTCACATATATTTGTCTTCAAGCATCACACTCTATACCAAGACAGATGTAACAGTTCGTCGATGCGCAGACCGCATGTACATTTAAAACTGGAAATAGAAATAAAAAAACATATGTTGTCTCGCCATGGGTTATACAATTCCGTGAAACCCACCTGCCACTCTATTCCAATGACGAATATAACATATTGATTTAGTAGAATATATTACGTTGATTGTCTTATATATTGCTTTGGGACTTGGTAGTAATAAAAAATCCAATTAATGACTTAATAACACACATCACGCCCGGAAGCTTACTTAAACAAAGTTCAAATAAGGCTATGGGGACAATACACATGCGTTAAGTTTGTAATAAATACATGCTTGGTTTATTAATGGTGCCGACTCACGTATTGACGAAATAAAATTATAAGAAAAGTGTCATATATCCGCGTAATTTTGATATGGTAGCATCTATATTTAAAGAAAAAATACCGATAGCTCAATATCGAGAGAGGTTTAAATTGCTTATTATAAATGTTTAATAAAGCAACCCTCCGCGGATTTCTGTTACATAAATATTTGGTTATGTGGGAAAATTACGTCATACAACTTTTTAAGCTCGATCTGAGCTTCAGCACCTTTAATAGTCCGTGCTAGAATTGATTGCCCCTTCAATTATTATTAAGTTTCTACAAAAGGTCCACAAGGTTGTAGGATATATATTTGGGTAAGGGTAAGGTAATCAACGATTATATAGGGTAGGGCTTATTTATGGACACGAAAACCTAATTTGGTAGTTTAAAGATGCATTCAGTATTATTTTTGTAAAAATGAATATGTGACAGTTACACATAAGTTAGAGCAGACTCCCATCCCATTGTGAAAGTGACAAACGTGTTAAGAGCAGTATCCCATCCCCATGTAACAGTTATACACATGTTAATAGCATTATACCATCCCCTTGTGACAGTTACACACATGTTAAGATCAGTATCCCATCCCCTTGTGACAGTTACAAACATGTTAAGAGCAGTATCCCATCCTCGTGTGACAGTTTAAACATGTTAATAGCAGTATCCCATCCCCGCGTGACAGTAACACACATGTTAAGAGCAGCATCCCATCCCCATGTGACAATGACCCGTGTGTTCAAAGCAGTACCCCGTCCCCTATTGGCCATTGTGATATTGATATATGTATTCAAAGTAGTACTCCATCAACATGTTACAGTGACAGACATGTGTTCCACACAACCTGTCACCCACATAAAAAAATCAACACTAAGCTCAAGTTTGAAATAACAAAACAACAATTTTTTGAAACAAAATTTAACAGGCATTTAACAGACAAAATGACAGTCAACGCCTAAAACTAGAGCAAATCCTGATTTTTTCGGTTAGAAATGTAACTAAGCGGGACAAAAGCGTCCGTAAAAATCTAAACACAGCCTATTCCAAAATTCGTATATTGAAAAAGGAAAATGAACAATTACTTTGTCAATTAACTAATTTAAAAATGGTTTGGTCAAAACAGTTGAATCGGTGAAACAGTGAAAACGATCCACGCCCAGACACTCAACAGCTACTTTCATTCTACCCTAAAAAACTCCGTGATAGTCCGCACCATAAACAGGAGATTGCAAATTAATTAAAAGAGATACTTAAATAGAAGGTTCCTGAAATAGACTGTATTGTAACTGAAAACGAAATCTTAAGGGAAATGCTCGAATAAAGAAATGCCCCACAAAAAACAAAGATGGAACCTTTTGCAGTGAAATTCGCTTCTGTATCATGGAATTGTTTTAGTCTTGAAATTGGAGTTGAGAAAATATCATCAGCAATAGAGGCAGTTTCAAGACAATTGTTTCATTGTGAACTTCAACAATCAGGGGTGGTATTCACAAAGCATCTTAGCAGGAAAAGGGTGGTATTCACAAAGCATCTTAGCAGGAAACTAAGAAATTTCTTGAAATCTTAACATTTTCTAAATTGTATCAGCTATGCAAGAAAATCAAGATGATTAGTATTTTACATAGTTTCGAAGCATTATGTAAACAGCTACTATAATCACTAAGAAAACATGGAATATTTTTCAAATGGCGGGACATATGAGCTGTGCAAATCTTTAACTGAAGTCAAAATATTTAAGTTTTCACTTAAGATGCTTTGTGAATACCAACCCTGATCGTCCAGGGAAATCGACAAACAAGAATATTGCAGATGAAAGACATAACCTAGCCAAAGTGTTTTTTGCAGAAAACATTGACCAGTGCACAAACTTTGGAATATGTCGAGATGGGACGACAAGAAGAAAAGAATAAACAATCTTTGATACTGCAGTTACCTCGGAACTGGAGAAATATCAAGTCTCGAATTCACTTAAGTTGCTAGAGAAACCGCCAAAACACTATAACGGAAGTTTCAAATACCATTGAAATTAACTTGGTCATGCTGAAACAACAGACAACAGTGCGATAAAAACAAAAATTGTCCAGTCATCCTTAGAGAAACTTTCGTATACCATGAGCGACCGGGCAAGCAACGAGATACTAGCAGATAAATTGTTGACTGAATGGAGAGACTTCTGAAAATCTGTAATGATAATGATGAACAGTAGCGAGTTCTCCACGTCCATTGCATGGCTATGTCTTTCTTGGATTTCATAAGTATGTATGTGATGACATTTAGAAAATGGAGAAAGAAAGTGTAAGCAAGGAAGGTCCCATTGGAAGAGACAACACGTTTTAGTAAAAAGCAAACCATCATTGAAAGGGTTGCAAGAACAACATAATGAAATATTTGGACTTGCTGGTGACCACTTTCGTATTCGTGATAAGTGGGAAGCTCACTGTGCTGCTAAGGGAATACGATCCGTAAAAGGAAATTATAAGGACAATCGTTTCAATGCCTTCTTCCAAACAACTGCAAAGATTGTGTATGATAGACAGGAGTTTATTAACGTTCTTGAGAAAATCCCCAACCCAATTTAAACTTGTAAGCTGTGACATTATTCGGCAAATGCTTGAAGCCCGGTGTGTTATATAATTATGTGCAATTCACCAGTTTATATTGGTGACTTGTCATCTCCGGCACTGTGTCATATTTCGTTACGGACGGACAGACAGACGCACGCACGCACGCCCTCACCCGCACGTGGTACAGGGTTAATAAACCACATGCGTAAGAAAATATTATATTTGGCATACGCCTGCTAACATATTTCATTTCATCTATAATAGAGTTTACCAATTTACATAATAATAGCTATGCTACTAATGATGATACAATTGTTTTGTTATTGCAGAACTCATTACTCATCATTGCTAGAAGGACTTCACAAGGCATACACTCGAGGACTTTAAAAACGCCTCACCTAATAAAAGCCAAATATCGCTCAAGGTATGTTATTGCAATTGAATGTTTTGTATTAATTGATCTTTCCTACGTGTAAATCAGTTTAGTTTGTAATACAATGTTGTCTCGTTATTTTCTGGTAATCCTGCAAGCGCACTCACCCTAAGCAATAGTACCGACTAAGGGCGAATTTTATCCTTATGTGCGGATCACATTCGTCTACGAAGTCCTTAAATGAACCTCCAGTCACATACATAAGATTTTCACAATAGTTTTTCAACAATAACCTGTCATTTTATTTTTAGTATCGGTTACCAACTTGGTAACAGAGTAATTGTTGCTCAGTACCCACGTCATTTCAATTAATACCTCCTATCCTACATGTTTTGCATCCTATCCTACACGTTTTGCTTTGAAGTGTATTAAAGTACACATATACAGGGTGTTAAAAAAGTTTGTCCTCAATATTTAAATTAATTCGAAATTCTATCTGAGCTACGTACACACTGTACAATTTTAACGGCTTACTCTTATAGCTTCATTTATTACCAGATGACTAGAACAATGGTAGAACCCTCTGGAATTTTATGCCGTCAGAAAATATGCTATTGAAACTTCAACACTGAGAGACTTTTTAACACCCTGTATCTACAAGCAAACATGAATATGAAGCAATCGACATTTTTTTCCAGTGGGAATTTACGTAATATATAATATTATGTACCAGAAAAACATTGTGCAATTCAGTATTTAATTGAAATCTTCAGTCATCACAAAGAAGCTTGTTTTTATAAATGTACAGTAAATTTGACAAAAACAATTAATTTATATGACGCTACCAACTGTTTGCTAGTTATATAAGCCAATATATTTCATAATTCTGTACTGCAACACATGGTGCATCATTGAATCGAATGACATTTGTTGGTGACTCTACAGACAAAACGCAGATTGTTCTCAATTTCAAAAAATATTGTTTCGTCTCTCAGCGTATTCTTAGAACTTGACTAACCACCGATGCATATCGACGAAAATACAAAACCTAAAAGACATTGTATCATTTAATTCATTTGCAATCGATCGTAAAAAACTTGTATCGTTAACTAGATCTAGTTCTGTCTGGGAGCCTATTTACCGACGTAACCTGAAAGCAATGAGTAAAATAACACCTTCGGGGAGGTCCATACTTTAGAACCATTTTACAAATCATACAAATTGGTTGGGCCTGTTACAACCATACAATGCATAGTATAACTGCATATTTGATTTTGTTGAAACAAATCCATTCTCCAGATTGAAATTATACGACACTTCATTTACAAGAAATACAAATTCATAATTCTGGTTTTATATGGCAGCAATACTTACCTATTTTCATAACACATGTTATTTAGTTATGACTATAGTTAAAACCGTGGAAATATGACAAACATAGTAAAATTATGCGTTTACACACCTTAACGAATGGCTAATGCTCGTGCGAAAAGGGCACCTTATGAGAAAATCGTCAGACAGCAAGGTATATTAGTGCGGTTTGGCATTTTGAACGCTGCATTAGTTTGAAATTGAAAAGAAACGCGTTAAATCACATGATTATATAAAACATGTGTTTATCATCTGTATCCGAGTTTTCTGATGGGTTTGGCAAGTGAAATACTATTTTTCGGAATAATCATACCTATATGAATATATATATATCACGATTTCAAAAAGGCCAGCAAGATCTGTTTGTTTGTTGGTCATATCCCTCCATATTTTCTAGACTCTATTGATTATATACAAGGGATTATAGAGAATTACGTAGACATCATAAAAAGTGTATTTAAGGTCATATCAGAATGAAAATTACCCAAAAGCGACTTTTGTGAAATTTAATGTTTACTTTATCATATCAATCGTTTTTAAATAACCTATTGCCCTGGCAATTATATAATACTGATAATTACTCGACCCCGTAAACTTCAATATACTGAGAATGCCGATAGTGTACTGTCTTAGATTATACGAACACAAGTGTACATAAGAATAATAATTCTAGCTCAATCGTAAATTTGTTTAAATCACATGCAATGGAAAACATCAGCCAAGGATTTGAAACCAATGTGGTCGCTGTATGTTGAACCATGCAACTTCGGAAGATGAGCGAGCAAATCCACTCAAGGCGAATGATTGGACCAAAACACATGTGACAAAATGAAAATTCTTATCGTTCACGTTACTACTTGGCATTAAATGAGAGCGAGCGGAGACAGTAGCAAAAGGGTATACGTTGATTTCCTCATCTAACAACCCTAATAATTGATCATTTTAAATAATATGATTGTGCATTTAACAAAACAAGAGGGCCAAGAGTACCATAGATCGCTCATCCTTTCACCAAAGCCAAACTACAGAAGTTAGTCCGCAATGTTGTTCGGTCATTCGTATATTTAATTTACATCTGAGGCCGAATGGACTAAATAAACACACTTCTAGTATCTATATTATTTGTAAAGGTCTAAGCGAATGTGTAGCGTCGAAGGTAGATATAAATGCTTGACGATTGATTTGTCACCGCTCAGACAGGCTCAGAGATGACCGATAATCATTCAAATAGCCTGCATATCTGAATGCACATAAATATGTACAAAAGATACATACTTATAATGAATTATGAGTTTAATTTTAGTTGTATTGCCCCCTTGATATACCGATGGCTTAGAATGAGAAGGTCGTAAGTACAAAATCGATATTTTCAGAAAAAAAGAAGAAGTCTGACTTATGGAAAAACAAGCTTTTTCAACTTCAGTTTGGTCAACATGACTTGTTTCGATTTTCATGATAATAGGATCATATGAAAATACTGTAGCGCACAGACAATCCAAAGCCACACAGAAACGACGGCAGCGCCTAGCCATTCACGCAAGAGTCAGACATAGAACGAACCATCCACATCCCCCCAAAAATGGATATTTCAAGAAAACCTATTTACTCACTCCGCAGTGAATGACACACTGTGAACCTCGAATTCTGCGCATAATTAGCCGTAAAGGCAGGTTATTGTAAATGATAATCACTGAAGCTTGAGATGAAGTATTGGTCTTATAAGGTCGTAAGTAGCACGTACCTTCTCAGTCTAAGCCAGCGATATTTATATAATGAACAGTATACGGCACTGATCACATATTTACACTAGCCTCTTTAAATAAAAGACATTTACCTACTTACTTCTTACTCTTATTTTACATATCTCACTTGACTTGTGTTCTGTGCTTGATTTGTTCAGTTGGGCATTGTGCCTTGTATGTTTTGACGTTTTCTCTGCTCTGTTAGTTAAGTTGGATGCTGCCTTCCCTGTCTGACTTAATATTATCCCTTTGATCCTTATGGATAAGCGAATATATAGCTACGTGTTAACGATTGTCAAATAGTTCATTATTTTCCTTAAAATTGTATATGACCATTTCCACATGTTGATCTAGTCGATCAAATGTAGATTCACTGGTGAATATTGTTTTTCCGTGAACCTCGTATAGTGTAAGATGCGCTCAACGTGTCTGAAACATGCGCCACTGGCTGATCTATCAGGTGAACAAACAACACTTGTAATTGCATTTACAGTTAACGCATAAGTACATGCCTGTCTTAGACTTTCTCACGTATTAAGATCACTTCATTCAATGACTTATAGATATTAATTACGCTTGATAAAATATTTTCAATATTTAATCTTTACTCATTTTGTACAGTTCTGTATGATTTATAACAGTTCAATGTCTATTCAGTATATTGGCAATTAAAATGATAACAACTGTAATAGTTGTTCATACCGCGTGATCGTAAATACCAGCTGCTCCGGTAATCGTTCAGCATATTCCTTGCAAATCTTTAGCAAAGGAATAATTATCTTGCACACAATGCCCCATGCACTATTTTCATTGTTCACGTCAGCAACAAAAACAGATAAAAGTTGACGTAAACAATAACATGAACTGACTACGATCATTATCGAGACACGAGCAGTATAACTGCAAAGTATGTTGCGAAACATTTTATCCAGACGAAAAAATGTCCTACGACAGAACCAATTTCCTAAATATGATCAGAATTGTGCACGCATGATAACGATATTTATCTCTTAACGACCCAAGAGATGTTTGTGATGTTTAATGCTCGATGCCGAGTCCTAAAAAGCGCAACTGATATTAATTTACCAGCTTGATAAAAGTCTATCAAAGTGAATCCTTAATCATATAACTAATAAATGGTAACAGAAGTTTGTTTGAGCACCCTACTTATCACTGGACATTCGCTCTAGTGGAAACTTACAGGGACCATAGTGATGCAATAAGAAACAATAGATATTATATGTCCTAAAACAGCACTCCTATCGTCTTCCATTAGATGCAGGTATGTGACGTCCCTCCAATTATTGAAAAAGACTAGTCTCATACAAATCAGTACATGCAAGTACGAGGGGTGATCAACAAAAGTGTAAGTCTATAACAATTTTGAAAGTCGTAGATACATTTATATCAAATCGATTCACCATTTTATAGACCAAAAGTATGAACCAACGCGATTTCCTATGGTAACTGTATGAAGAACCTATTGAGCATTTTGAACATTCTAACAAACAACTTTAAACCAAATGTCTTTTTGAAGAACTTCTTATTATTGTATTAAAAGTTACAGTTATTTTCTTCGAAGTCGTCTGAAAATGAGTGCGATAAAACAATCGATGCTGAAAGTTTTGCTGTGAATGGATATCACAAAATACAAATATGCAACAACGATATAATGGCATGCAACAACGATATAATGGCATGCACAAATGGTTTGGTTATGGCACATATTGATGCACATGCATAGGATGCCCCATGTCCATATATAAGTTATGCGCAATATAAGATTAAGATATATTCTAGAATCGTCCTGGGCTTTTTTGGAATTCCAAAATCGTTGCGCGATATTCGAGTTCTTAAAACATGCAGGAGACATGTTTACGGGTTGTTAGCGTTATTTGTTTGTTCAATTTCGATTTGAATTCAGATCTCATTATAAACATTGTCATTAATGTACGAATTTATTTGTTACATTATTTGGGCTGTGCTTTATGTATCATGCA
Organism: Spisula solida; assembly: GCA_947247005.1. Lineage (NCBI taxonomy): Eukaryota > Metazoa > Mollusca > Bivalvia > Venerida > Mactridae > Spisula > Spisula solida. The sequence goes on along the minus strand of OX365947.1, from coordinate 32,945,434 downwards.
ATATGTTTCAGTGAAATATAAAATTTTGTGCCCAAATTATATTCAGCAAAGCCTTGACCGACTGTGATATAAATATAGAACGACTGCGAAAATAACTGAATCAAAAGTGAAAAGTTCTGCAATATTGACATTCTTCAATGTGTCGTATTAATCCTACAACGTGCATATTCATTTTATACGTACATTTGAATGACATATATGTCTAATCCTATCTGTGCTATTCTAGAAAACCGCAGCGCAACTCTAGAATGTGTGGACATTATCGGAATTCCCAAAAAGCGCAGGGTGATTCTGAATTGTACCTTATTCTTAAATGCACAGAACATATACATGCAAATAGATCTCTTGATGTGAATATCGCAACAATATTGGTAATGTAACAAAGAATTCAGAGCATGTTCTCACGTTCATCACCCCTCGTATGAAATTAAAAAATGTTATTCCTATCAACGATAAGTTACATAAGGTTTCTAAAACTATGATAGGGTATATCTGGTTTGATGTCTTTTACAACGACCTTCTACTTATGTCATTATAATTTGCTTGCAGTAAACAATCCAGCAGAACTCCGAATATAGAATACATCACAGGAATTTAACCCATGTCTGCCAAAAGATAGTCCCTTTGGTACTCTTGTAGGAAGGCTTATTAAATCATAATGTCGTTTGTGCAAATTTACTAGAATTGTAAATCAATACAAAGAAAATGCACATTATGAATGTGCTGCCATCCTTGTATGTTTTGTTATTGTCTTTCGTATTGTGTTGCGACTCTACATATCTTCTCAGAAAGTATTGTGACCAATCAACGTAATATTGTAATGAAAACTTATATTGGAAGTTCTGTGATGAAGAATACAGACCGAATGATGTCAATACAATATCCTATTTCTTCTTACCGTTCCCAGAAGTGTAATATATATACATAGTTACGTAAACAACGGGGGCATGATCACACTGCCAGATCTGAAAATGGTACACTTGGGAGCGATTCCGAAATCCTGATTAATTGACACAAAAACGATTTCAGCTGTTTGTCTTTAGCAGTACAGTAACACTAGGCCAATGTTCTAACTACACCGACTTGAAAATAGAATATCCCTATAATCATTGTATTAATTAAAGGGACTGCCTCACATATTGGTATATTGCATAAAATAAAGAAAATTGTCTAATATTCGCGTAGTTTTGGTATAGTTGGCTGTATATCCCATAAACAACCACACTGACATGCAAAATAACTTGAGAAACTTCGGCATTTTGTAGTTTTTTCAAGACAAAAATACTCAGTGGGCGGTATCGAGAGTGGTTGAAATTGCTTAGTTGCACCAAATCTGTCAACAGTGGCTTTCTATTACATCAATACTTGGTTGGGTTGGAAAATCACGATATACAAATTATTTCGCCCAATCTGTGAGGCAGCACCTTTAAAATAATTGTTTAAAAAAAGTCTAAATTGATAGTATGATATTTTTTCAACCCAGTCTGAGCACCGACGGCATATCGGTTTTTGTGCACGCGTCATTAAATATTTGGCGGGAAAATCATTCCACGTTGTAGATCGCTTCTTAGCCGTAAGTCCTTTCAGATAAACAAATTAGGGTTCGTATGTCATTTGAAGAAAGGGCAGGAGTGGATAGTTAAGGCAGTGTCTCGGACTGACGGCGGAAATGCCGGCTAATGATAATCTTGTTTACTTTGGTTTTAGAATAAGGGCTTAAAACTCAACCACAATCATTTACATTTTTTTATTTTAATAACATGAACATACCAATTTAATTTCGTTTTAAGGTAGTGACTAAAACCTAAATTTAAAAAAGTTGTCCACGTTGTTTTATCCTCTGTTTCCTCAAACCACTACACAAACAAACCGTAACCGTGGGCTTTTCTTCAAATGGCATGCTAGCCATGTAATGTTTTTCTGAAAGGACGATTGACTAAGAAGCAATTTACAACATGGAAGCGAATTCCCGCCAAAAATACCATAGCACGCGTACAAAAGAAGACTTGTAATAACATCCTAGACAATATCAATTTTGACACCATTTCAAAAAACCTCGTTGTTCAATGCAACGGTTCCAGAGATATTCAAATTTAAGTTCGGTGTAGTTAGAACATTTGGTAAAGTGTATTTGCATTATCTGTATCTAGAAAAATATAAATATGATAAATAGTTGTCTTTCGCACTTTTGCATTGGTGTCATTACAGCCCTCAGCTATTGCAACAAATAACTGTATACTTTTTATGGTCATTGCACACTCCTCTGCGTAATGCATTTCGATACTGCAAACTGACAATTTCGACGATAGAAAAATACCTGTGTACCTCGTATAAAAAATATCATACATGTATTAAGTCTGACAGGGAAGGCAGCACTCAACTTAACCAGCCGAGCACAGAAAACATTAACACACAATGTCCAACTAAACAAGTGAAGATCCGCCCAAGTCCAAGCTGGTGAAAAGTAGAATGATTAGTTTCAGCAATCAAAATACTGAACGTCCTAGCTGAATATGACCCAGTCCCCACAGAAAACGACTACAATGCCTAGTTTTAACACACTCTCAAACGACCATTTCACGAAGCATCATGTCAACAGTGCTGCCAGGAAAGCCAACAACAGTAACTGTTGTCTACATTCAAATGAACGAAGCTAAAGTCCCACCAGAAACAAAGTTTTCAGCACACAAGACCCGAAGGGATTCAACACTGTTAAACATTTTATTACTTCTGCACTAAAATAAATAAATAAAAATATACCAGATTTATATTGCGCCCTTTTCATGCGAACGCACGTTCAAAGGCACTTTACATTATTTTTTGTTGCAGCCACAAGGGCGCAGGTGCATCCTCTACCAGTGCAGATACAGCATGATCTGACCAGAGGGACAGACTGAGAGAAAGCCCCTGAAGGGAGAGAGAGACATTAGATACAGACATGTCCGGCGCTGCAGAAGTGTGCCTAGCTCTTATTTCGAATAGACAGTCTGGTTCTGTAATGTGCCCGGTGTATAGCACCGATACACAGCTTCCTGGCACTTCCAGATACTTTGCAGACAATACGGTCAGATATAGCGGGAAATATTATAAATATTTCAGAATTTGTCAAGTGCCGATGCCAGGGATTGAACCCACGACCTCTAGATTGACAGCCCAGTGCGTTACCACTGAGCTAAATCCGCTTACCACTAGGAATAGACAGGGGTATAACTTTATGACTGACCCTCAAAAACCAAATTCAATATTTTAATCAGGTCGAACTCAATCATTTAATTTGTACTGTACACATCACAGCAATGTATTATCATACATAAAAACACACCTTTTATCAAAATCCTTACGCAATGTCGCCAGTGTCGAGCATTTAATGTTTGCAAAATGCGAAAAAAACGGTCGGTTTACATACGTGTGAGCCGCCAGAAACTAGAAAACGGCCTCCGATAAAGAAGAGAAATAATTATTTACGCATAATCTCAGAAAATTATTACGTCGATTTGATAGAGGAATATATTTCGTGCAAATCGCCGCCATTCGTCGGTTGTTGTACCGCTTTAAAAGACGAAGGCAACAATTCAACAACATGTGTTCAATATTTGATCAAGGTAATTTGGCCGTTTTCTTCAAAACCATCACTTCTTTGTGATAAAATGAAAGACTGGCTAAAGAGCATTACAATACTTGAGTCACTCAGTTCAGGTTAACATTTTCAGCATTTATCGCCCCTGAAAGAGTAAAACAAGTAGTTTACAAACTTTAGTACTATATCTTAGGATTAGAATTTCTCATTTGTTATGTTGAAATGATTTTCTACGTTGCTGTGGTGACCAATTTCGGAAAAGTACTCAGACGGAAATAAACTAGGAGTTAGTTTTTTGACATTTACAACAAAAAAGTCGTAACTTTATTAAGAATTAAGACATGGACATAACTCATTATGCATTTTGTTTTGTAATAATAACCTAAATTATATCAAAACTCAAAATCAATATTTTTCTTGACCATGTAAATGGCATTTTAACAATTCAATATACCAAGACAAGAAATCTCTTCTTAGTCTACCAAAAAGTGCTTTGAGTTTACTTTGTCTTCCAGACAATGGAGTCTGACTTTTAAGTACAAGAATCAACAAATAATACCAGTCTAACACTAGCAGCTGACATCATGACACCAATCTGCGTCATTCAACATCAGCACATCATTTAATCGTCCAGATAAGGATGTTACACTTGAAGAACCTGAACCTGCAAACACCATTGTTGTTGATGTCCCAATCACCTACGATGTGGTGGAATTGGCAAACTTGAAGAATGGAAAATGCTCATAGACAATATTAACTTTGGGTTTACCCAGTAAGTAAGGGATTGTATTATCTTATATCATTTTGCCACAGCATCTACTGATACGGGAGGCATATACTGTACTATCCATCCATCCATTCGTTCACTTTACATACTTGACTGTCATTCAATATGTCAACAGAATTATGATCAGTGGGATTTTAACCTAATGTATAGCACTGTAACCGATTGTATCTGATTATTCAATTTATATGTTTTGATCTGGAATCATAAGCTAAATATGAGTCATTTTCTCATTTCTGGATGGCATAGAAGGCTGAATCACTACAGCAATGGACCACCATCTTTTAGAATTTAGTTCAGCAGCTTCACAGATAATTCGAACAACTGATTCGCCAGATAAAGTTGATTACGGGAAGGAAATTAAAGAAGCGGCAAAGAAATTCTCAGACGATGCAGAAAAAGATTTTCTCTGTCTTTGATCAGTGTGAGTCAAAATGTGCCAAGATTGTATGCGCTATCACATGTGCTTAACTGTGTTAATATGTGTCATATATCATTTGTGATAAAAGTTGGAGAAATACATGTTTTCTATGCAGTGCCGAGTGTATCAGTAAACTTGTAAACTAGAATAGTGAACTTATACTTTGATATATTTTAATACACTCGATGACTTTAAAAACGTTTCACCTGACTTAAACAAGTCGAGTCCCACTTCTGAAGGAGCTATGATAGCTCGAATGAGCTATGCTAGCTATATCTTGCTATTGGTCGAACAATAGAAGTCAATAAAATCGTGCCGTATCCATACTTATCCGAATTTTCGAACGGGTACGGAGACTATGACACTTGCTTTTCACCTATGTACAACTCTGAATACTGACATTTTTTCTAAAACTGAACTCCGTAAGTCTTGGAAATATTGGTTTAAACAACAGATGCTGCGAATTACCTACAAAATGTACCTGTTCTGTTATAAATCATTTGTTTTTTCAGTGAACATTTCATAAATCAGGCGGAGTTGTTCACCCTGATTGGTTGTTTACAAACGGATCAATTTAAACGAAATCTATTGTTGTTAATAATTACGGTATACGTTGCGTACAAATGTTTATCTTAACATATTTTGCAAACGTGCTTTCTCTTTCGAAATAAAAATTATTTTGGGATAATTTTTAATGAGCAGTGTTATTTCTTCGTAAATTTTATTTGAGCACGTGATATATAAAGGACGGGATATGCGCAATTTGATATGTGATCTTGATAATTGTCAGTACATACACTCAAGTGGTCTTTGCACTTGTTCACCAGTTCGTCAGTTTTTGGTGATTTATAAAATCAGATGGGTGATTTTTTTTTTGAAATTAATAATTACCACAAACGTTAATACTATTCGTCATCCTTGCCATTATCATCAGAAATATGAAAATATGTATTTTATTTTTACCTTTAACCTTTAAAAACTCTTCATATGAAGTTAAACAATTGTTTCGCGTCAAAAACTATTTAAAAATAAATAAAGGTACAGACAGATGTTACAGCCCACGAAAATGAAATGTTTTAATTCAGTTATAAAATTAGAAACGAATTTACAATTTAACCTGTCTTACAAACAACAGACGGAAACAACCCTGGAAAAATACCCCAGGTCAATCGTCCAGGGCAGTGCAGCATCACAAGGGACCCATTTCTGTTGAGTACATAGAAAATGCGAAGAGGAGAGCCCAAGTTTTACACAAGAGGAAACGAACTATTCTTCAAAACGGTAATACCTTCCTCACTTTCAACAGCTGTAGAAAGGCAACAACTACTTCCTTATAAAACATAAGCATGTCATTCTTCGTTTTCTCACACTATGATAACAGTCGAACATATATATGTGCAGCTTCAAGAATTGTCAACAACGACGAAAACTCAATTAGATTTGGACTGGCAGACGGAGTCTGGGGCCAGAGGAGATTGGAGAAGTGAAAATTGTCCAGGTATGTTAGCTTTTATTATCATGCTAACAAGATTCACATTTAGTACAACACATTACAGAAATATAATGATTTTGAATCACCGAATCTTAATACAAAGTTGTATAACATAATGTACAGTCATTGTCTTACATGTTGACGGCCCGGTGTTAAACAAATGTTATAGCAGGATATACACCCAAACGATTAACAAACGCACCAGTATCTCTCAAGCTAATAATCTTTCACTAAGGCACCGAAAATAGAAAAATAATAATTTGGAATATCCCGCCAGCACAAATTTTCTATTTATGCATGTTTTGCACGTGCATCCTGGTCGCGTTAACATTTCGGATCGATTTTCGCTTTAAATTGTACGCTGTATGTGTACACGCTGAAAAAAAATTAACATTTTTTTCTGTTGGCCTTGTTATACTTCGATTAGCTCGAAATATTTGTTCGGATACTGTCGGTTTCGCTACATGTTTAAATGAGCCATATGGTCGTAGCAGGGCGGTTCAGCTGCCACCAAACGACAATTGTAAGCTGAGAAGAGCGATTCTTTGCGAATGGCACAGTTAAAGAACGAATACAATCAACCCAGCCCAGCCCAACAGTATGAACCTGAGCCAGGGGTGTTGCATCACTCGAATCGGTTCCTCATGACTGTACACAATGTTAATCGAATGCAGAGTGTCAACGGATAAGTCGAAAATATACTATTGCATTACTACTTTCATCATTGCCAATGAAGAGGCAAATAGTTAAGTACAAGGATTTTCTCCCGTTTAGATAATGTGACTTTCATGTACATGGGTCACCCTATTAATCATAGCATAACTTATTTCGAACTCGTTAAGTGACATAAACATTATGTAACACATTGCTCATTTACTGAAGACTATTTACCTGAAGTGGAAGTATCATAGAACAATGTTTTCAACAATGAAATTGACATTTCACAAGTGATGCGTTTTTAAATCGTTTGAGTGTATATATATGCTGTTTCTTTTTATCCTGAACTATTTGATTTTATAACACTCCCTATTAAAACCATCTTGATCTGGGTCACAATTTTATTCTAATATGCCCAAAAACAACAAAGTAACAATAACATGTTAGTGATTTTCTTGTGTAACCATATGCAGGAAAAAGATTGTCAGGAATACCAGAACAGTCGACCAGCACAACACCAGTATTGGAACCCTGACCATCCACTAGTTATGCAGTGAATTCAGATCCACCAGTACCGTCCGCTGAAGAGGAATCTATTGTAGGTAGTATTGGTGTAAAAACAAATTATGACAAATGTCACAAGAAGTGCGTTAGCAAATAAAAAGAAAGACCTTTGGCTGGACTGTGAGTTTCGAAAAGAAAGTGACTTATGGGCGCACACCTTGTGTATAGGGTCAGTAGTTAAAAATGAATCCGACTTAGAGGATATCAGATACATCTGCCCAACATACTAAGGCACATGTGATGTGATGATATAGATAAAAAAGACTTAGTCCGGTCAATTATGAAAAAGACCCGGCATTGGACTGTATAGTAAATATTTTTTGGTATTCTGTTAGGTAATATGTTGTTATTGAAGAATCTGAATGATGCCCAGCTGGCACCATTGAGCATTTTGAAAAATTCAAGATGGCGCCCAAGATGGCCGCTAAAATTAGAAAAAATGCCATAGGTGCATGAAATAAGTTACAAATTGCTATTTTTGCTCATCAGTTGTACTTTAATGTTTTAAACATAAGTATTAATATATATTTATCATTATTCATTGATTCAGTTAATATAAGAAGGCATCCGGGACAGCTAAAATCAAAATGGCGGCTACGTTGGCCGCAATAATTGCACAAATTTGTAAATTGTATTGAAAATTATCTATTTTAATCCTATTTGTTTATATCAGTATTGTAATATGTAATTATTATTCAAAATTAAACTTTCTTTCATTTTGAAACTATTGACTCATTAGCTGATTCAAAATGGCACCCAAGATGGCGACCAAAACTAGTAAAAATATGCCGATGACGCAAGAAGTAAGTTACAAATTGCTATTTTTGCTGATTGACAGTTCTTAAGATGTATTTGTTGTATTTATTTATATCATTAATTATTGTTTGAGTCTATTTGCGATAACATCCATGAAGGCTGAAGTCAAAATGGCGGCTACAATGGCCGTCATAATTGACGAATTGGCATATTTTATTAAAAACCATGAAGTGTAATCAAAATTGCTAATTATAATATTATCAGTACTGCAATATGTTGTAAATACTCTAATTGAAACTTTAATTAAAAGCAATTGACCCGATAACTGATTCAAAATGGCATCCAAGATGGCTTCCAAACGTGAACGAAGTGGTTAACCATAGAGTCATTGTCATTTGTCGGTTGGTAAATTAAGTGTAAATCGTCAAGTATTCATTCCAAATAAACTAATTTATATTGATCAATTTAACAAAAATCAATGTACATGCTGCATAATACGGGACCCCGTGCAATTGTTAGGTAGCATTCAAAGTTCAACCAATCAGGTGCATTCTGTCCCCATCAAAACATGGATTTGTCCAAGTTCCAGTGAGTCACGGTTGTGTAATAATTAATGCCAAGACGAATCCAGTTGTTAAAAGGTAATAACTCGTATTTGTTCAAAACCCCGAAAAAGGGAGTTTATCACTTTCATTGGTGATACAAATGCCATCACAAGCAAAGAAAGTATCATTGATAACGAAGGTCTAGGCGAAAAAAGGTATACTCTATGCTGCCTTGTGATGCTCATGTGTTAAGTTATTGAAAGATAAAAAAGATATATGTTATAAAAAGATTCCAACACCGAAGAATCTACGAGGCCACATGGAGGTCATCTGATATGGTCGCTTTAAACAAATATTATGTAGCGATCTCCAGAGGATGTGGAAGACCTCTGCATGACATAATAGTTTATATACGGGCAAAACTATGACCAGACAAGACCAGACCTTGTATTAATAATAGTAAAAATAATAATAATAACGACTTTATCTATTGTGGATTACATATTTGACAGTTATAAAATTACTTGCTAGAGTAAGGAACGACCATTCTTGGATTCTCTTTAAGCTTGGCACAACATCAACACGTCAGATATAGAATGTAATAATAAATTATTTCTAAATATCAATTGGGAAACAATAAGAGGATGTACAACACTTGGCTGTTGCAAACAAGGACCAGGTATCTAAAACACCAAGTGTAATATAGAGAACTATGCGAAGAAGGTAAAGAAAGCGCCTGAATGAACATGAGGGTTGTGGCAAATTGATTACTAAAATAATAGGTTAAGGATTACATGATGACACTGGTAATAAAAGATCTTGTCAGAAGGAGAGAAAATGAAATATACATTGATCCTACCAGAAGTGATGCTACTTAGTGACCCTTTATTAGGCTTATTGCAAGAAAAGCCTCCGTAATTAACCAAGATCAAGCGTTGAAAGCTCAAACACCAACCTTAGCATAACTATAATAAGTTGTTGAGTGATAAGTGGGAGGATAACACGTATGTGACCGATAATAACATCAATGAATTGAGTCAGAGATTTGAAATATGCTGAATGTATCGGCCTAGCATCTCACACAGACTTTTGATGTGTACCGTTGACTAGTATATCTTCATATTGGATGTGGTGAACTGCAACATCTTCTTATCTAGGTTGCTGGCATCTCCCACAGCTTTGTCTCGTGCTAAACAATGTACATTGTCTTGACAACAAAACCAAAGACATTGGTCATTGTCAAGAAGACAAAACGGTTTACGATGCAACATTATGCGCTATGCTCTAATCATGCAAGATGCCATATGAATCATCAAAACATTGATAATGAGACCTTCATCTTCTTGAGACATATTGGAACGGACAGGGGAGGATTTAAATTTGAAGATTAGTATAGGTAAAGCTTTCAATACATTTAAACCACAGTGGAACATGAGCAACAACTTGATCGAATCAGACATCAAGCTATTCGTCTCAATGCCACGACAATATAGCTGTATATTTCAAAGACCTGGTACCTTACTGAGATGATGGCTCTGCATGTATACCTCAACCATAATGTCCATGTTGAATTGGGAAAATATACGACCAAGACATAATTAACAACTGTACGCCTTAACAGGGGATGGAGCAGAAATCCATCGCCAACACCATACACGGACGGAAATGGCGTCAGTGTTGGCACCATAAAACGACAAACATGGAAGTGATATGGCATCTACATTGTGAGAAGAGTATAACATCACTCACCCATAATTGGAATTGAACCCAAAAGACCAGATAATCCTACCAGATAATACTTGAAGAACATTTTTTGTCGCAGCTTTCGTTTTGTGTGGCAAAAATTGCGACCCAGGTCCGAAAACGATTAAAATCTGTTAACAATGCCTATTGACAAACTACAGGAGAAGTGGATAAAATCAAGTGCAAATGTATATAAAATGTTGTTTGTAAAATAAACAAACGTGTAAATAAAACATATATACATATACTAGTATTTACAATACCATATACATAATTTATACTAGTATACCAACCGCCCAGTGGTCTAAGATATACAATTAGCTTGGTTTAAACTTTCATGTTTGACATCAATCTTGGAAGCCAATTTGAATAAGCTAAACATAAAGTGTTTGTAGTTTTATTAGATCATTTATTACCTATAGCAGTACTTATATTAAAAATTAACAACTTCTATTACGTTACATGCTATTAAATGCTAATTTTCAGTTTGACATATGTGGCAGCCATTTTTGCCGCCATTTTGATATATTTATGCATTGTATTACAGAAGTAATTATGTGTGAGACACTTACACTACAATCAATCAGCAAGATATCATTATGTAACTTCTTTATGATCCACTAACATATTGTTTTTATTATGGCGGCCATCTTGGACGCCAGTTTGAATCAGCTAATGGGTCAACTGTTTTGAATTGAAGTTTTTCTTTGAGTATTTATCATATATTACACTACTGGTACACATATAATTAAAACAACTGAGTTTTAGTACAATCTGGCAATTATGGCGGCCATTATAGCCGTGTTTTGGATTCCAGCTGCCATGATTCACTAAATCAATAACTTATGATAAATTTATATTAATGATTGTGTTTTAACATCTAAAATACAATCCACCCGAAAAAATAGCAATTTGTAACTTATTTCTAGTCCCACAGTCATTTTTTCTAATTTTAGCGGCCATCTTGGGCGCCATCTTGAATTTCTCAAAATGCTCAATGGTGCCAGCTGGGCATCATTCAGATTCTTCAATAACAACATATTCCCTAACAGAATACCAAAAAATATTTACTATACAGTCCAATGCCGGGTCTTACCTAAATATCCCATTTATAGACCGGACTAACTCAAATATGTTTGACTGACAAGAAATCACTTATCACGGCAAAGAAATCACTTATCACGGCAAGACACCGTAGTGGCTTACGTTAAGCCTTTGCTAGTGAACATTACACATGGAGTAAGGTTTATTGGTCAGTTTTTGTATAGACGGATGAAAGTCACTTTACCATGTTTCAAAGTGACGGGCCTTTTTTGTTCGGAGGCGCACAGAAGAACAATTTAATAACGAATGTGTATTATCAATTGTGAAATTCAGTGGTGGGTGTAAAATGATGTGGGGAGCCATTTCGTTCGGCGAAACAGGATTTTGACACTTGTAATAGGTAACTTGAATGGAATAGGGTACATAAATAATATTATATTAAGCAACATTGCAGTGACTTCAGCTCATTAACTTGGTTACTGCGCAAACTATTGGCTATATGATGAAGGCTATGTCAACGGGCGAGAATTGTGAACGAGTGGAAACAAGATCAAGGCATCAGGACACTTCTGTGGCACCTCATACATCTAACCTTAACCCGATGGAGAATATCTTTTTAGGATATCAAGTAAGGGCTGTGTGTATTACACAACCGTAATGCCGCATATCTCTAGGTCAATGTGAGGCAATGTTGGGGCGCCATACCACTCCAGAGATGTGAGCACCTTGTCAGGAGCATGCCTAGTCGTGTTCAGTATGTTGTGCATGTAAATGGGGGTTCTGGCAAATATTAACTAACGTCCAAGTGAAAATGGATTTTTGTTTACATTCTGACGATGGTGTGACCTTGCTGATTTTAGTGAGATATAATATAAAATAGTTGTTAATGTTGTTTTCACAGTAAAATTTGCATAAACTCTGAAATTACAAAAGGTGTGAAGAAACTTTCGGAGGGCAGTGTATGTAATAGGCTCTGTTCAAACCTAACTATAATAAGCCAGCATTGACGTGCAATATCTTATAATAAAACTGTTTGCATTTGTAACAGCACATTAAACAAATTACAAGCAATTTTATTTCCGAAAGGAATGAGTTTACGCATGCAAACAGAGAATTTGTTTTACATTTAGTTAGCAATATCACTCCATTGTCAAGGTAACTTAGGAATATATTTAATCTTCAGCCATTTAAGGCATAATGATGACAGCTTTTCCTGTTACTTCGTATTTGAACACATTCATATGCCAATGATAATTGTTCGCCATAAGAAGCAATGAAAGTATACAATTTAGCGAGTTATGCGATCGGTAATAGGCATAGCACTTATTTTGTTTCTTGATGTTTCTAGAAACTACTTATATATCTAAGGCTCCTGAAATAGCTGCTAAGAATCGGTAATACATCAAACGCGTTAATGAAAGTATTGAAGTTGAATTAATATGCTCTATACATTATAGTATAATTACATATGTAATAATGCTTGGTGGAATGGTCGACCATGGTTAGTTCACCTTGAGGACGATGTTAAACAAAAGTGGCAGGTACTATTGCTGGAACTAGGGCATTCAGCTATTCGACAGCTGGAACTTGAGCTTGGCGGTTAAGTCTTATTTTCTCGTTCCGTTATGTAATGGGCATTGTGTTGTGTAACTGCGGTATGAAATGGTCTTATGTTTCCTGGGTTCGGGATATAGATAACAAAACAGTTACTCATCTAAACGTTTATTATTTCATAATCACACCACACAAGTGAGTTCTTTGAACAAATTTGTATCCATGATGTTAATGAAATATGTACACAAACGGTCAAAAGTGTGTAATGTCAAAACATCAAAATGACTAGAAATCGTGCCCTCGGACAAATTATGTCAAGCCGCGGCGCACGTACAAAAATGGCTACAACTTAATTAGCCTGCAATTTGACCTTTAACCTCCAACTGTGACCTTGAACTTTGAGATAGGAACCTGGGGGTCGGGCATGACACTCCGCCTCATGGGGGTTAACAGTCATGCCAAATATAAGATTGGTCAATGTATGACAAAGTTATTGTCCGGACAAGCTTCAATTTGACCTTTGTCCACCATCTGTGACCTTGACCTTTGAGATAGGGACCTGGGGGTTGGGCATGACACTCAGCCTCATGGAGGTTAACATTCATGCCAAAAATAAGATTGGTCAAAGCATAAGTTATGGTCCGGACAAAATCGGACGCACGCACGCACATACACCAAAAGTGGCGACTAAGTCTCGCTCACCGCAAGCGGGCTCGAGATTTTTTGTTAGAAAATGAAGTTTTCAAAATAAACGGCATATTCACATACCCATGATTCCCAAAGCTGAGTCTAGCTGATTCGGTCCCCAACCGGAAGCGATTCCTCAATTTTGAAGCCCTGTTATAGGCATCCTGTCTTTGCGAAGTAACATGCGGTCCGTCGGACATTGGCCTTTTTTACACTGCTTGCTGCATTGTAACGTTGCAGTAGACGGGACATTATGTCAAAACTACTGTTAAACCATCGTGTGGCGTCAGTTTCATTGACGCCAGCACTGAGGAAACCAATAGCCCGGGTATGGACATCATCAGACAGCCGTTCCATAGTTCAAACTGACTATACTTGAAAGATTAACCTTTATTCAACTGTGGCCGTCCGCTCACTACACGGATATAATGATTTCGGAAAATAAATTATTCGTGCAAACTGGTAGCACGTGATTCTCGTGTTTTTACAAGTAAGGGCATTACAAGGCCACCAAATGCACAAGCAACGTGTTTTTGTTTTCATAATGTGTAGAACCAAATTTTGACCGGGTATGCAAAATATTATATTCATAGGTACTGAACTGTTCACACAACATCAAACTACAATCATAAAACCACTTACGTTTCTTTTTGTTCTGAGTTTATATTATAATTACTATACCCGGTTTGCAATCGATTCTTATTTCAATAACTTGTGGTCGTGAATGAATATTTTTTCAAGTGCGTCGATCTGTCTATTCAAAATACTGAATACGGGATACACGTAAATTGTATCAAATTATGAATAATTAGTTAGATACAGCGCTTATAATCATTGCTGTTAAGACATTTTTAGACAAGATACATTAATTCTCTCCTCGATTTTCCTTCGTTTACAATTCATCAACTAGAATTGTTTCAACCACGAACAAAGTCTAATTAAAAAGTCATATGGGCTTGTTCGTTTAAATTGGTCGGGTTTGCGGAGGTGGCGGAGGCTTTTTCTCTACTTTTGTAGGTTTCTTGCGACAAAGTCTAAACTAAAAATCAACTCCAATACAATATTTGCACGGTTGTAGGGATTAACAATTAACTATTGTTCTTAGCTTTTTGGAACTTCAGAAAGCTTGGTAAGAATGTTTCGACCTTTTTGTTGTTGAAACCGGGTCATTCAGCTTGGCGTTCAGCTTGTTTAAACTATGTCATTCGACTGGGGCCATTCATCTTGTTGGAGCTAGGTCGTTCCGCTGAGGCGCTCGACTTGGTGAGGCCGGGCCATTCGGCTAGGGCATTCAACTTGTTGAAACTCGGTCATTCGGATGGAACATTCAGCCCTCATTGCTGAAACTAGGTCATTCAGCTGAAACTATGTCATTCAACTGAAACTATGGCGCTCAGCTTTATTATAACTGTGAAACTGTATTTAACTGTTTAGGACTTCAGAGAGCCGAAACTAGGTATTGCAGCCTTTTACTGCTGAAACTATGTCATTCAGACAGGATGTTTAGCTTTTAAATAGCTGAAACTAGGTAATTCAGCTTTTTGACAGCTGGGACTTGGACAGTTCATTTTCTCGTTCAGCTATGTATTAGACACCGTGCCGTTTAATTGTGGTATGCGATGTGTTTTATGTATTCTGTGCTCGGCTGGTCAAGTTGAGTGCTGACTTCCCTATTATCTATTTGAGACACCCACATATTAGTCTTTCAACGCCATAAAAACAGAATTACTTCAATTTATCATCACGTGTGTCCAACAACAACTCGCAACGGTAAATGTATTTTCTGGCAGACAGAAGAAAATAAATGATTCATTTGACTTAAAAGCATTCACTTCCGCTTTTTAGGAGAACATACGAGGGTTGTTCATTTAATAACTGGACGATCGATATTGTTTGAAAACTAATACACTGATATAAATGAAAACGCACACTAATACATTCAAAACATTCTTTTATTCACATTCAACTTGTTTGGACGAAAAGTTGACATACTATCAGTGTTTTAATAAGTACATGCAACGTGAGCCGGCCCAAGTCGACGTCAAAATATTGTGACATTGCGCCATTTCTGCATCTAAAACCTTCCATTTGATTATTGTTAAGGGTCAATAAAGTCTCCCAAATACACACTTTCACTATTCTATGATTCCCGATTTAGTTCAATTTTGAACCCTGACCCATGACCTATCGGACGAGTTCATTTGAGCAGGTATACTATGATTTATTACACCCATTGGTTCTAATCGTACAGTAGTTTATACCCGAAAGCAAAAGAAACTGTGCATGGGGTTTTTACTTATTTTTTCAGACATCCATAAAAGAACGTATTTAAGTGTTTGGTGTCAAATTTTAGCTTATTCAATTGCCTATAAAACAGAATACATTTCTATTAAATAGCGCTGTGAAAGAAATAGTGTTTTTTGGTTTAAGCGTGGTAGGGGTCAAAATAAAAATTGCATAAATTGTGATATAGGTGTTTTTGAGAATAAAATTAAGGTGAAAGATTCTCTAAATGGTTAAATTGTGATAATTTTATTAATATCGGGTATGATCCCCATTGTGACGTATATCCTTTACGATACGACGTCTCGTCGAATTTACGTCGCGTTGTACGACGGGCGGAGGAATTTCATTCCATTTGACACGAAGAGCATTCTGCAGGTCCTACAAATTGTTGACATCATGTCGTATTTGTATAGGTGTATTTCTAGGTTATGTATGTTTTTGTACTTTAACCATAGAGTTTATACAGTTAATCCCCCCGTTTAGCTACCCAAGTTGGAAATTTACCTATACCCTTTTACCGAGAAGGCCCTAGCATCATTACCAATAGAGGTGCCTCTAATGAGCATCATCAACGCCTCAATTCGCTGACGTTCCTATAATCTTGGTATAGCAAGTTCTGATTTTACTGAGATTGTTTTGTGTTTTTCTTACTCCTTGGAGTTGCGAAAAATGAATGAGGGGTTATTTGACCGATTTCACCTTTATCAAGCCCCTGCACGCGCAATTCGTGCAAATATCCCGTTTTGTGACGTTACGTAACATCTTATCCGATAGTGCTTATTTGTGTACATTGTTCGACAAAGTGACACACATGCTTTAAATGGCACAACAATGAAATGCCTACGACAGAGAGTTCAATAGTTATCCCAATTTGAATCATGCACAGTTTCTTTTGGGTTTGAGTACATGAAATGTTAAACTTCAATAGTATCGATCGACAGTCTAGCGCAGTAGGTAACGCTCAGAATTAACCCGTCATTCGGTTGTTCGAGTCCTCAAATCATGTTTTAATTAAAAACTAGAAATTCTTGCCCTCGGGCAAATAATGTCGAGCCTCGGCGCACGCTGAAAAAAGCACCAACTCAAATGTGCCAAGTAACATCTAAACCCACCATGAGGTTAACATTCATGCAAGATGTAAGAAGATTGGTCAATGCATGACAAAGTTATGGGCCGGGCAAACTTTAATTTGACCTTTGACCTCCAACTGTGACCTTGACATTTGAGATAGGAATCTGGGGTCGAGCATGATACTCCGCTAAATGGAGGTTAACATTCATGCCAAATATACGAATTATTGGTCAATGTATGACAAAGTTATGATCCGGACAAGCGTAAATTTGACCTCAAACTGTGATCTTTGAGATAGGAACCTGGGAGTTGAGCATGCTATTCCGCCTCATGGAGGTTAACATTCATGCCTCAAGTGGCGACTTAGTCTCGCTCACCCCATGCGGGCTCAACAACAATATTTTTATTTTTTAACGGACCAAGTAAGGAGTAATTTTTATTATTCATAAAATAGCCTATATATATTCATTTCTCTTTCTTCTTCATTTTTTTGTTCGTAATTTTATATTTGATAGCATTTTTTTAATACAGTTATTGCACAATATAAATATAACATAACAGATCAATTCATAATTCTCCTTCGCTGGCTGTATCTGTGTCAGACCCGTCCGATGCAGACTCGTATTCAATGACTACATGATCAACCAGCTAGTCGGTTACAATATCTATGTCCCAGTTACGGCGTTCAATGAAAATTACATACCCAGTCAGAATATGTTATGGACTGGAATCCCTCTTCAATACGGTCTTTAATGGTTCTAAGGTCGAAGGAAATGAAACCTGAAAACTAAAAAGGTAATGAAAGTTATTATGACCGGCATGAATGCCGACGTTTATTCACTTTCAAACGATAAAAATGAGCTATAGTACATAAAACAATAATCTGAAGTACCTTTAAGATTGCCCCATATCAGTTGGAGTTCAGGTCGACATGGTAAGGCGGTAATCTAATTGCCTAGTGTCCATGTTGTGCCAGGACCTCGTCAACTACATATCGTGGCTGCCGTTTGTAGACTGAAGCTTTCTGCATGGTCTCGATGAAATCTATATCCTGTCTCCTTAACCATGCCCGGATGCCCCTGAAGGGCAAAGATTAACCTGAACGTTGTGGTAAGCGGCATTGCCCAGAACGATTACCGACGTTGGTGGTATATTTGGTAGAACGTCTCTCTCTTGAAGCCACTTCACGAAGTTAGTATTATTCATCTCGGAGTGGTAGTCCTCGGAAGATGCTTATGCCTTAAAGACAAGCATTACACTCGGAATAAAACCAACATTACTCCAAGCATGCAATACTATCATCCGCTCTCCAGAAACTATGAAATCATTGTATAGTTTGCATAATAAACTACCTTTTCTGACCATTGAATTACTTACATATCGATGTTTAGATTAAATCGCGAACTTGTAGATAATTGACCTCACAACATTGAAATAATTTATCATAAATTATGCACTTGTTACAGTATACCTTACGGGTAATCCAATAATTCTTAGAAAAGGTAATATTTTAGTATTTTATATTACCTTTTGAAATCGGTACGTTGAGACTCATATTTTGGTTATTCTGCCAATATTTCGAGAGGAATTGGTTTGTGTGAACATACGTTTCATCAGTGTAAATGACAGGGTGTCCAGCTTCCCGAAGTTGAAAAATCCGTCGGAGATCATGAATATGTCCGATCTTTCCATCAGTATATTTCGTTCGAGTTTGCATCGCTTTTGTAGCTGAATCCAATCTGGTTAAGTACTCTTATCAATTATGACATGCTGCCTGTAATCCTGATGTTTCTTGGAGAGCTGTCCGTACGTTTTTAAATGTTGGCATGACCTTCTAATGAACGTACATGGCGTTGACAGTGCGCAGTATAATTCCTTGGTTGAAGTCGTCTAATTTCAGCTTCTCCATCTGTCTGAGTTAGTGTACCTTCTCTTCTGCAGCATCCTTGTTAGTACTTGTGAAACGTTTAACAGGCGACATACCGACGCCTGTAAGCGATGAGCTCCGCTCCAACACATGCGACAATGGAATCTTCATTCCTTTCTTTCGCTCTGTCTGTCAAAAAGCATGTACAGTTCTAACAATATCTCTGGCACCTTCTGAGTACTGGCAATGTGTTTGTTTCGATGTGGCTATTTTGTGTTGAACGTACAATTTATTACACAAACACGGCAATGTCTAGTAAAATCCAAGTATATACAAGATATATAATACTTGTACACGGGTCTTACAAGTCTAAAAAGTAAATTTGTAATTAAAAATATGTTACCGTAGGATTCGAACCTATAGCCAGCCAATCAAAGATACGTTTTACGCACGGCGCTTTACTGTCATGGCTTTTCAGAATGATGAGAAATTTGGTCTCAATTGAGTTGTGCGGTCGATGTTTGAATGTGAACATGAACTATGAAGTCTGAGTGAATACGGGGGTTGTCTCAACATAAAACCAAAATGAACTTTACTTTTAAAACTGTAACCACCCGTAACAATTTATTTTATTGGCAAAATGTTCTGTATAATTTAGCAGGACCGTGTTAGAAAACTGATTTAGGTCGACTGGGTAAGGACCATGTTGTAGATCCTTTAGTCTATGATACTATTGGCGTTGGACTGTGACTAGACCAGCACAAATTTGACATGTCCGTGGTTTTCCAGGATCTATAAACAACCTCTCCATTCATGAAGTTAAAATGTTGTTATCGTTAATCTAAGTTAAATCGTGCATTCGTCAAATAGTGAATCTGACTGTGATGCTGCGGCGTTTGTATTCAGTTATTGGACATATACAGCGCTATTCAGTGGTGCTGTTTCAATACGCCGAATAAGAAAATCTCTGGTCATGCAGTACAATACGAATTACGCACATCGTATAACAGGACAAAGACATTACCCATATGTCTTTGTTCTGTTATATCACCAAAAAGGACTTTTTCTTGCAAACAATGAAATGTCGTGGAGTTGATTGATTAATAAAGTGCAATCGCTAGAGATAGTATGATAATACAATACGTATCACTTCATTTACTGCTTGAATTAATGACTTCAAAGAAACTGCGTTCGACGCATGCATGAAAAAACTTCAGGTAATTATAATGCGCCAGCTAACCAGCACGTTTACAATCTTAGATATTTTTTATTCTGTTTTACTTGTTTCTGAAATTACGTGAGCGTATATATTCCATTAGCTATAAAGTACATAGTGGTGTTAATCTTAATTAAGGACCTCGTGGATTATAAACACTGCAGCAAGCGAACTCCTGGATTAGTTAGTTAGGCTAATTAGGGTATTATATTTCCGATAAAAGACCCGGAGCTAATCTAACACGTGAACGTTCACTTTATTGTACGTCATTTGCAATATTAGTGGGTGAAATGTGTCATGGGTTATATGGACTATAAGATGAATTAAACTAAAACGATATTAAACTAGGATTGTTGTGCGACAAAAACATATGTCCCTTACAAAGGGCAATAATTCAGCATAATAATGCGACCTAAAAGTCCTGACAATATGCCCAACTAGGCTTGGCCCCAAGTATTCAATAGTCTTGACCTTAAATTGTGACATTGACCTTGAACCGGCATTGTTGGGATATGGATTCTGCATGTCGTCTTTATTAGTTACACATTTGGTATGAGTTTCATGCAATTCGGCCCAGGCTTTAAAATGTTATGGAACGGACACGAATGTAGGATTCAATCCTTTGACCTTGAATTGTGACCTTGACCTCCTTGAACCGGCATGTTTGGGATATTGGTTCTGCATGTTGTCATTATTAGTCACACATTTGGTATGAGTATTATGCAATTCAGCCAAGGCATTAAAAAGTTAGAGAGCGGACACTAATGTAAGATTCAAACCTTCGACCTTGAATTGTGACATTGACCTTGAACCGGCATGGTTGAAATGTGAGTTCTGAACGTCGTCTTTATTAGTTACACATTTGGTACGAAATTCATACAATTCGACCAAGGCATTAAACTGTTAGAGAGCGGACACGATTGTGTAACAAACGAACGGACGCACACGCACACGCACACACACACGGAGACCATTCCTATAATCACCTTCCACTTCGTGGCAAGGGATTAATCATAATCATGCACATTTGCAGACATCTATTAAAAAGCTCACACTATCTCAAGACACACTCACCCTGTCTTAGCGTATTTTCGAGCGTGGAGATCGAATACGACGGAGCAATGCGAGAAAGGTGGATCGTTAGGAGTGTCAAGGTAATGTTTTACCTTACCATTCTTTTAATTTAAACTATGAGATCGTATGTGTATAAATATATGCGTTAAACACAAGACTCTTACAATCACATGCATAGCCCTACAAATCCAAATTTCAAAAACTGAAATCTTTTTTCGATATAAAAATAATGAAAATTCAGGATGTGAAAACCTGAAATTCAATTTTCAACAGAAGTTTTGATTTAAAAAAACATAAAATGAAGCCTGATTGTTGTATCTTTGCATATTTAAAAGCCATACCTAAGCAGTTTATATTATTACGAACGCACGAACGTTGAGAAGTGATTATGGTTGCCTGGCGCGATGTCTGGTGTGTATGCGATATTGGTTCAAACCTTTTCCAATAACAATGATCATGATCAGTGTGAGTCAATTTGAAAAAAGTGTACCTACATATTTTTATTAATTATCCATTTTTTCTGAATATTTGATATTGATAGATCACTGTTCGCATTTGCTGCGCTTGCTATTGTGGTATTGACTGTAATATTTGGAAAACAATTCAACGCCATTGATCAAGTATAACTTCATCGCGATAAATTGCAATACAAAAACAAACACAAACTCCGCTATATTTATGGTTTCTGAATATTTAAGAGCATGCAAACTTTATCTGTTAACTGTGCCAAATGTTTGAATGCTTTCATAGGCAAATGTTATGGTCCTTGATTTTAATCCATAACAAAAATATAGGCAATTTTGGATTAGTTTTTGTACAGCAATTTATCGCGTTTGAGTTATAGTAAACATGCAATAAATATAGCGTAATGTGTACAGAATAAAATTGAAAGGCAACAATGACATTTTGGTTATCCGTTATAATTATAAGAATGGATATTACAGTAACGGGCTTTACATTTCAGTATAAATGTATTAGAAGATTCATAATTGCGTGTCAGAATAAGTTCTACGTGCTTTTCCTTTTTGGAAATAACATTAATGTTTCAGATTACAACAAATAGGTGTGTCATTTGTTATTCGGTTGTTTTATTCAACTATATAGGGTAGTAACGGAGGTTGTAATGAGAAAATACAAATACGCCTTGTAACCAAATGCACGTTGGTAACGTAAAATACCACGATTAGTAAGAGAAACATATGTTACAGTAATTAATTTGTTGCAAACAAGTACTGTATATCATTTCCTATCAATTTGTACAATAAATAAAAATGATTTCATGATACAGTGAGTGTAAATGTTGAGTTTTAACCTTTAAAATGTGTTATATTTCTGGTATATTAGGCCGTTTGACCATTAGATCAATAAACGCCAATAAAAAAAGTTGACCAATGGTAAGCCCGATGCACCTACCTGATTTTACATAGTGAATATGTGCCAAATCATAATCAAAAGAGAAAAAAACTATATACCAAAAATTCAGGTTCAAGTCTACCTGGCCCAGACTACATGTACAAGTGTAGTTTATTTGCAATCGGACAAATGGTTAAGGAGGACAAGCCCGAGCAAATGGTGTAACGTCCATTCAGTATTCCAAACTAGCAGACATCCAGCACAAAACCAATACGCCATCCCCCCGTTATATATGAGACCTAATTCCTCAGATAAATCAGACACCAAAAACATAACAAGCTGTTTGTCTTCCGTTGTTTTAATACTAGTACACGAATTTAGGAATATATGTAATTGTCAATTTTCTTGTAATACAGCCGTGTTGGTAATTAGATTTGATGTTTATTCGACAACATAATGAGTGCAATGGGTATTAACATATTAAACAAGTCACTAAGAATTGCAAGCACTGCAGAAAGTTTCCTACCGGCTTGAAGCTATGACCCTTTACATCAGTTTCAAGTAAATCTTGCCATGGCAATCACAGTTTTTGTCAAAGTGAAACATTACTCCATAGATATCATCCCAACAATGATCTCTACGCACATACCATTACTTGCCAACGTAGCATTGATAATGTTTTTGACTATACAAAGATCCCGTTAAGGTAAGGGAAAGTACTGTAACTATTTCTGTATCCAGAACAATGATCTCCTCATAGAATCTTTTCCATACACTAAGTTTCATAAATGTTTGGCAGGATCCCAGATTTTGAAGTAGCATCACTTTTTTCCATATACATAGTGCTCAACCACAATTGTTGTCAGAATCAAAAAATATTTAGACGTGCGTAATTAGCTTATTGCCACCTATCCACATACCAAGTTACATAAAACTAGCTTGGAAACAGTCATGTCACATTGCACCCAAAATCACCAGTGAGGCACATAAAATTTATGCTTTTCGAAAAATACATTAAAATTAATTTCAGATCTCTAAAATGAGTTACTCAGATTCAATAATCTCAATATACCTAGTTTTGATATTCAAAATTCCAACCATGAAATATGTCTCGTTGTAAAGTTGCAAAGTTGCAAAGCTTTAGAGATTACAACTTTCTCGAACAAAATACTGCAGAAATTCATACGTGACTCACTGTGTGTTATATAGAGGATCTTACATGAGTGTCTTTCTATATTGAATTTTTTAAACGAGTTGGATAAAATGATAAAATGCGAGGCTCTGCCGAGCATTTTATCACTTTTATTCAACGAGTTTAATAAATTTAATATGGAATGACACGAATGTAAGATTCTTTTTATCACATAAACTAAATACACAGTAAAAGTTTGTCAAGAATGCACACACTTCCCCTTTAGCAAATAAACTCCATAGGAGTAAAGCGGCTCATTGAAAGAGCTAATAAATAGTGCATCAATGTATATTCCAATATGTTAATTTTTCTGCCTTTTGGAAATAATATTTTTAGGGTGTCTAAAATCCTGCAGATGTAAAACTACCCTTAACAAAATAAATAATTAAATCTTGGACCGCAGCAACACAACGTATTCTGTTCTATTCCGTGTTCCGTTCCGGGTTTTAGTAACAACCAATGACAGGGGAAGTAACTAGGTTTTCCGCGTGAATTTATTCACGATTCGTCTGAATAGCCGAAAATAACTGATTGTACACGATGCAAGTACTTGGTAAGCAAGGAAATCGTCTTTAATACTCAAAATTAACGGATTTATACAATGAAATCAACATCCGATGCCGTGTGTTTGTGTAGATGCCAGATATTTGGTATGTACATTTCGTCCCGATCTTATTCGTACCCACGTTTAACGGACCTACCGTCATGTTTACTTACAGCTATATCTCTTAATTTCTTGTACATCTGTTATTGTGTGATTATAACATGCCATAGAGTGTTCATAATCGGATATAAAATTTATTCTATTCTAAAAATGTATTATTTTCCTTTTTTGACAACGTGTATGAATACATAAATAAAGTGACTCGCCCTTGTAAATACCTCATTTGCATGTTTATTACACGTGTGTATTATGACTTTTATGTAATGGGTTTATTAAACTCCCAGAGCCAATTTTATGTGATAAAAAGGAATTGTTATTTGTTAAGGTAGAATTGAAGTTGATAATATGTACTAATGCACAGCATATTTTTAGCGGACTACTAGTATGTCAGTTGTCCTACATTATTTGTAACATGCTCATCTAGTACTGGATTTTTTTGGTGATGCATAACTTCACAAACGATTGTTTGGTTACGAAGTTACTAATCTGGAGCAAGCCGTTTCCAAAAGGCGCTACCGAGCGCTTTCCTACGTCTATGCAACCTATCGAAGCGGTTCGTTGCACAACAAAGCGCTCGATAGCGGTTTGATACGAAATATTGGGTACAAAGTAACAAAAGGCGATACAAACCTGCTATCGTTTGTCAGTCCGAATGAACATTTGTCAGCCCGATCAAAATGAAAATATATCTGTCTGTGGATAATGCACGTTTTTCAATTTGTTTAATTCTAGGTCTACTTAATTCAGGGGTAACTAATTTAAAAATGAATAATTAGATATAAACACAGATAACAACTGATTTCAAATAGGCCTTATTTGATATTTTACCCTTTTTTAATGGGTTGCATGAGCATACCAGACAGTACTTTTGTTCAAAAGAAAAGGCTATTTTATTTCAATTAATCATAAAATTATTACGATTAAATATGAAACATCTTTAATCTTAATCACCTTTTTTGTTGAATAAACCCTGCAAATCGTCACATCATAAAAGAGATTTAGACGGAAACTTACGGGTTTTATTGTATCCAATAACGACAACAACAACATGTAATTAGTTTTCGCGACCTTTATCCCGCGAATATTTTTTGACGATTATGGAGGGATTTTTTTATTACATCTCGGCGAGGAATAACGAAAATGCATTCGTTTTACTTTCTTTACAATAACCTACAACTACGATGTGGATTATCACCGTCCGGTCCAGATACGTAAATACCCGAAACGGACTTTAATTAATTGTATTGCAAACTTTGCGATGGGAAATAACCGAAACATGTGTCTTTTTTATTAGATTTTCTTAAGATTGGTAGATATTTCGCACATATGAAAGATTCCCGTTGGACTTACTTCGTAATCTCAGAGTAATCATGTGTCTCATAACAGTTTGTAGCATCGTTTATGCACTACAAATGTTAAAAATTCCTGTCGAATAGAGCAAGAAAATGGCTGCCATTTTTGTTTTTCTAACCTATGGAAAAGAGTGTGTCGCATCTATTCGGGTTGCACCGCAACCACGGAAGACTGATTTTATTTATTTTTTTTCTAGAAAGGGGCCTATTCTAGTTTTCGGAGTATTTTTAAACATCATTAAAAAATAAAAGAAAATTTATGAGCTACAGAATATCGCATTTTAAACAACTTTTGTTATTCAATTGGTAGCCATTTTTCAGTAACGTTCCGTCAATGCGGAATTGTGACACAAATTTTCAGATCCATAAGTGAATTCAAACTCTGACCAAACCACGTGCACAGGTGTTACCATAAACCGGATCTTATCCGTTGAGCTTCGCCCAACGTATAGTCCGCTAATAAGAAAATTATTACGTTGGATTGTCAATAAGATACTATCATAATAATAATGAACTAATTTCATATACAATTTTAATTTTCTTCAGAAACATACTTTAAAAGAAACGATCTAACATAACATTAAACTGCATTTAAAACTTCTTAAAACGTAAATATATGAAACAAATATTTCAAACAATACGCAAAACATACACAAATGGATATTTCATTGAAAATAAGTTACAGTATTTCTGTAATTAGTTTTCAAAAACAAAATGCTAATATCGAAATGCGTTTTTTCAATGTAAAACAACACTTGTTTTAAGGTAAAATGTAACGTACGTATTAACAAAATTATAAAATAATACAATGCAAAATTATTAAAAAATATTACTTCATGTATTCACGTATACATCAGCAACAGCATTTTTAGCTCACCTGTCACTAGGTGACAGAGTGAGCTTTTGTGATCACTCTTCGTCCGTCGTCCGTCAACAATTGGCTTGTGTAGACACTAGATGTCACAATTTTGACTTAATCTTTATGAAACCTGGTCACAATGATCATGTCAACAAAATCTAGGTCAACTTCGATATTGGGTCATCTGGGGTCAAAAACTAGGTCACTAGGTCAAATCATAGAAAAACCTTGTGTAGTCACTAGAGGTCATAGTTTCGACCTTATCTTTATGAAACTTGGTCACAATGATCATCCTAACAAAATCTAGATCAAGTTCGATATTGGGTCATCCGGGGTCAAAAATTAGGTCACTAGATCAAATCATAGAAAAACCTTGTGTAGTCACTAGAGGTCAACATTTTGACTTGATCTTTCTGACACTTAGTCACAATGATCATCTCAACAAAATAAAGGTCAAGTTCGATATTGGGTCATCCAGTGTCAAAAATTAGGCCACCAGGTCAAATCATAAAAAAACCTTGTGTAGTCACTAGAGGTCATAGTTTCGACCTTATCTTTATGAAATTTAGTCACAATAATCATGTCAACAAAATCTAGGCCAAGGTTAATATTGGGTCATCTGGGGTTAAAAACTAGGTCACTAAGTCAAATAATAGAAAAACCTCGTGTAGTCACTAGAGATCACAATTTGGACTTTATCTTTATGAATCTTGGTCACAATGATCATCTCAATAAAATCTTAGATCATGTTTGATATTAGGTCATCCAAGGTAAAAAACTAGGTCACAAGGTCAAATCATAGAAAAACCTTGTGTAGTCACTAGAGGTCACAATGTTGACTTAATCTTTAAGAAACTTGATCACAATGGTCATCTCAACAAAATCTAGGTCAAGTTTGATATTGGGCCATCAGGGGTCAAAATCTAGGTCACATGGTCAAGTCATAACAAAACTTGCAATAGAGGCTGAATTTTCTTGAATCTTACTCAGTAAATGTAAATGATTACCTAGGTCACCATTGGGGTATGCATGCGCAACTACAACAGGTGAGCGACCTAGGGCCCTTTGGGCCCTCTTGTATAAGAAAGAAACATGAAATTATTAACATTTTGATACCATATAGCATATAAAACACTTTGTAACGTAAGTATCGTATTCTATTAACATAGGGTATGTATAATTATATATTAGTCACCTGATATCGTAAATTTTGTTTTTATAAAATTGTGACTTATCGCACAATTTGCATGTATAGTACTTATTATCCACCGCGTATACATCACTGTATTAATCATTGGGATACTGTACAATTCAACTTGTATGACTTATTGTGATTAAAAATATATGTCTTTTCCGATCACTGTACGACTTTTTCCAAGACTATACAATTCAACGTGTACTCATTATTGCGATAACCGTAAGCTGACTCGTTCATACACCGTGATTCTCAGTTTGAGTGTCGAGGATATTGTTTGACTGATTTACAACTCTATACACTCCACGAACCACGTGTCCTATGAAACGTCACGTGACCAGATCACAAAAAATGTATGAATTCGAGTATGATCATCCAACTCATAAATAAATGACTTTGTTCATGTTTGCTCATTTGATATACCCATGTTTAATTCCTTACTGACAATACCGAAAAAATGCAACCATTTTACCAGTAGAACTAAACAGAACATGGCTCTTACCATGTTTACATACAAAGTTCACTCTACATATAGATCGTACCACTTTCCGTGGGCGCCAATACTACCAATAATATCAACATGGGGACAATAACGCACGATACACAGAAGCATTTATTGTGGTATATACTCCTTATATGATTCCCAACCGCAATTGAGGTATGTAATAAATTCGGCAAATACATGTCCCCATTGACCAAAGAACTGAAATAGCTCTGTTGTCGTCATTGAAAGGATGTTTAAGCCAAAGTACATGCGCGTTTAGCTTTGTTTAAAATGTTTATCAATATGTCTTCTACGTATACAAAACAAGTCTAAAGTAGTAATATTCATAAAAGGACGATTTATAGGCATTGTGGTCAATCGTAAAGTTAGTGAGGCTATTTTGTAAACAATGACATGGAACGATAAACGGAAAAAGTCTGTCTGTACACAAGATGCTCCGATAGTGCATTGATCAATCATTACACATACAAATACCGGGTAAATTATTTAAGGTGATTTTCTAAACATTGTCTAAAGTCGCAAGGAATATTTGATTTATATGGAGGCTGCCTTGTCAGATTATCCTGCGCCACCAGTTATACAGGCTGCTTTTCCGGCAATTGAACATCACCAGATCGCTAGCTCGCTAACAACAACTGCACACTAACTAACATCGAGTACAGATATTTTACTTTTATCAATCAACATTAGAACTGACATAAACACAGATACATTGTTAACATACCGTTATCAAAATCAAAGTCCCTGAAATCAAGTATCAAACAGTACTAGTTAACTCTTCCGCGAACAATGTATAACTCTCACATAAGGTGGTAGAATTTCTCCTGCCATTCCCGAGAATTTAATTGTAACAAGTAAGAGCGATAGGCGATCGGGGGATCACATAATGTAATAAAGATCACTATTTTATTGCAACTTCAAAAGCAATTTTGACAACGTATCATTTTAATAACGAGTGAAGAGTAGAAAGTTACTTCGCCATTTTTTCTGAACACGACATATTTTCAGTGGATGTATTTGTAGAGATGAGGAATAATTGAGATATGTAAACTGTTTTAAAGGGCAGTGTAAGGTTATTAGAAATAGAAAGAGTAAGCCATTCGTGTACCCTGTCATTCAATTTGATACATTTTTATTATATTCTTGAACCAAATGTTCTATGGGATATACACTTAACCGATTTAGAAACGCAACTATTTTGGGGGTCGGTTTTTTTTTGTATTTATTATTATTTAAATTTTATTGGATAATAAACCAATGAATGGGACGCTAGTCTTATGCCTGGTACGATTTTCTACGAAAAAATATTTCAATTTAGCTCATTACGTCATAGCGGCGTCATTTTCATTATTTACACGTGACGCGTAAGCAAAACGACTGGGCGTGACGATTTGACTGACAATTTATAGAGAAACAATACCCCAACAAAAAAACATAAAATTAAATTTTGAAGTGCGTTGTGTACGGGGTCACGCTTTTAGGATACATAACATCCTGGCGCCATCGACTTGCTTTAAGCAGTTATGTGACGTTTTATCATGACAAAGAAGATTAACTGTCGTCTGTCGACGATATTTAGACTTGCATAGTGTTTTCAAGAGGCAGTTTACACCTACGATTGTCTGCGTCAGGTATGCCGACGATACAAGCGCGTAAACATGATGGCACCAAAGGAATGTTTTTTTTTAAAGACGCCACTTCCGGTCAAACATATTTTCTGTTATACCTACAATTTGAAGGCAGTGATGCGTACGATTAAGTAATTTTGCTAAAATATACATTCCGTAACATTTTGATTAATGTTTATTATGTCCCATGTTGAAAATGGCTTCATTTTGTCTGTCCTCTTATTTATCTGACATATTCCATTATCCACTTCCGTTTACGGGTTTGAGATGCCATAGACATAAGAAATGTACATTTTTAACCATTGGACACAATGCAGCCTATGCTAGGTGGGCAAAAACTTGCTGACAGCTCATGTTGAGGCTGTGGAGGTCATTGCATTTTTACTCGTGAAACGAAATTTACAGGCAGACACAAATGGCCGTCAAGAAGTGCATCATCAAGCAGAAACTTCTGAACGTTTGGATTGGTACGTGTTTTCCTCATAGATGTGTGGAAAAACATCCTACAACACTTTATTTTCCCGCCAATGAGGCAAAGACGCCTGATTTTAATATCAGGTTGCAGCTTATAAATACATTATTAATTTTGCGAACTTGACATTGTCGATCAATACATTTCGTGGTTTGGTGTTGTGACCATCTAAACCTCGATTACAATGAAATTTGCACATCTATGACATCATGTATTGATTTCATCACATGTAAAATTTCAAGAGAATTGAAGCACCTTAACTGACTTAAATTGATCAAAAACCCACTGTTGCGTTTTTAAATCGGTTAAGTGTACTTTAAATTCAAATTATCGTATCAATTTGGAGATTTTTGTCGGGGCTGTCGTCTTGTAGTTTTAAGGACGTTGTTGGTACATCTTCGTTTTACATCCTTAGTGTTATGTTCTATTTAGACACGATGTTGTAGCAAATCTTATTGCTGTAAAACGTGTATGTAAATACGATAGCGGTGACGTAAAACGACACTTAAAATACAAAACAAATGACGGTACATAATGTTTACATGGGAACCAAGTCAGATAACGGTGTGTGGTTCAAGTAACATAATTGTACGGTTACTCTATTTGATCGACACATTGTTATACAATAAGAAAGAGTTTGACAATGATTTTGGCAAGAATAGAACACACGTGCTATTTTTTCAATGTTCAAGTAACGAATATCGTATAAAATTAAAAAGAAATCATCAGTCATAGAAAAAATCTAAATTATTGGAGTTTTCATTTTTTAACAGAATCTAGAGGATTGTTCAGGTTACGCAGCTCGTAAATATATCAATGTTTAGTCTAAATTACAGTGTAAGAACATGTTAATCACGCTAGATGCGTATTTTAGATGAAGCGTTGACATGCAAACACAATTACCTGACATGATCTAAGTGCCCTATACTTCAACAACTCCCAGCAGTTTCGCTATTTAGTTAAAAAGGTGATAACAGAAGCAAATTATTTTAAGGAGAAATACCGCCAGGCAAGCGCTGTCAGAAAACGCTAGCCTCTCATCGTGTTGGTACGTGTTTGATTCTCAACTGGGCATGTTATGGATGTTACGATAGGATCCTGTCCACCACATGTGCACCGTTGCTCACTGTCTATTAATTTCAAATACAAAGTGAGGTACCAAGTTAGTCTATTTTTAAACAAGCGTCCGTTCAACTAACTGTACAATGAGTTGCATGTCGGCTGTTTCAATCGGCACCTGGCTGTGTGTTGGCTTTTGATTTTCTCAGATACCCAATCATAAACCTTGGTAAAATATAGAATTGTGAGTAATTGCTCAGATAATTTGGCCGTATTGGCACCGGACCGCGCAGACGGGGTCAAACCAGGGACCTATCGAACGCGTGCGCTATCTCTAGATCACCGATCCACACATCTACATAAACTGATGAGGTAAATTGACCACTGTATATTACTGCAGCAATGCTAAACAACACGTAGACCTCGATGAAAAGAAAACCGCATGTATAATATAGAGCACAGTGCTACTGAGGTATTGTAGGATAATTATTGGACATATTGTATCTCGATGTTGCGAATGGATTAGTTAAAAACTTAACAATGCCGTATGATACTGGCAGTATGAAACTATCAACGGAATTCAACATGTACAAAACGCTTTAAAATCGTAATTTTCTAATGCTTTAAATTCGTGATTTTCTGCTATTGGTTTATTTAATGCGTTCTCTGCCGTTGATTTCTTTGTGAACAGAATATATAGTAAGATTGGTTATCGTTCTGCTACAGCATATCTGAGTTGCTAACGGACTAGGGCCAATTGGCGTGACATATTCGTTTCGTCACTGATTATGTGTGCATAGGATAGTAGCCTTTTTATATAGTATTTTGAATGGACCAAGGAATTGTGCTGTGATAAAAGGTTTTGTTTCGGAAAAGGATTTTGAAATAACTAAAACGTAAGATGACTATTTGTAAGCCTGATTTATTGTGGAGATAGCTGACATCATACAAATGCGTCCTAGTAATCATTGGACTTATGTAAACAAGTAAGTATACACTATACATTTTATAATAGTGGCGGTTATGTTAAACGCATATTATTGTGGCTGATTATAATTTACAGTAAAACATCCACTTTGAAATATTCCTTATGACCCTTGAAAACTGATCGCTCTGTTTTGTTGCTTTTTGTTTGGTTTAAATAAAGATCAAAAACTGTTTGTAGTTTTTACAAACATGTCATTCACTTATTATATGACTTCAATGGCGGTGTCTAAGTTCCTTTACAAACTTAATTTGCTCTTACAGTTGCGATATAATGTTATATGCATTACTATTGCATAATAAGCCCCGTTTCCATGAAGCGTAAAACCAACGCATTTTCGACGCGTATTTATTCGGCACGTAACACGCGCCGAATAGATAGATATATTACGCTTCGGCCTATATTGCATGTTGCTGTTTCCATTGACGCGTTTTTCAATTCGCTTCGGGTAGCCAATTTTTTACGCATGTTCGCGCGTAAAATGTCTTTTGATGTATAAATTGACAGTTTCCTCGATTTTAGTATCGCTTTATTGACACCACTCATCTTAAATTGCATAAATTTAGTTTTACAGGTTGACAAGAAATTTATAGAAGTATCCCTGTCTCTTTGAAAAATATAAAAATTTTGTCTGACCAAAAACACAACCACCATCCTCTCCACCTCATTATCCTTAAAATGGACTAGAAACATGCAATTGTATCTTTTGTTATGACCTTGAAGTCTCAATTTTCTTTTAAATATCGATGAAAGGTACGCATTTTTTGTGTAAAAAACGCGTCAGTTTCAGCTTCATGGAAACAGTCTTTGGGTGCGTATTTCGGGCGTTATTACATGCCGAAAAAATCAGCGCCAAAATAATACGCTCCATGGAAACCCGGCTTAAAAACTCGTATAAAATAATACAGAACAATCCATTGTTAAAAGTGTACGTATTACATACATTTTACATGACTTAATACACTCGAGGACTTTAAAAAACGCATCGCATGACTTAAAGTCAAATCTCGCTTAAATTTATTTCATTGAAAAATTATTCTACGTGTTAGATTGATCTTTCTTACGTATAATTAAATTTAGTTTGTAATGAAATGTTATCTCGTTATTTTCTGGGAATACTGCAAGCACACTCACCCTAGACGCAAGTGTGGGATTTTCAATACAGGCTATGCGTGGCATTACTCTTACTGTGTTCCGGCCTATTTGTTAGACATTGTAGGCACACAAATTATTCGAATACATTTGTTAATCGTTTTCTACCTTATATACCAATTTTTGTGTCAAATAAATAATGTTTACTATATATTTGCGTGGTTTGAAAAAGTGGTGCGTTTTCAAAGTCGTTAAGTGTATGTATACAGCAAAGGTAAATACGAGATTAATGTGGTCACATGATAATGTGTTACTTAATTAAAACCTAAAGAATTCCTAACGTCGTAAGAATTTTGAACAAACATGGACACCTTTTTAATCATGTTTTCATTTTCGGACGATAACAGTTCGATAAATGTTGGGATGTTCAGTCTTTTTCAATAGTATTTATGAAAATATTGTTTTCTCAAATCATTGTATAATGGACACTCTTATAGAACATGAAATTCATCATCTAATTTGGAACAAATATCACAAATCCTTTCATTATATGGTATTGCATGTGGTTTATGCCATCTTCCAGTTTCTACTTGAAGTCTATTTGAGGACATAATTAGACGAGATAGAGAGAATCTAAATTTTTCAATATTTGTACGTCATGTTAAATATGGTTGTAATTGAAAATTGCAAAACAATACACATGTTCTTGCACGTGTTGATTCTCTTAACTATGAATACCAGTTGTGTATAAAAGTATCATTTATTCTATGCTTAAACATTTTCATCAATATAATTTCATTTCCTACACCTTGGTTAATCCAAACATCATTAAAACCTAAAGACTGTAACAAAATTTCTCACGGATTTCGCCCAAGACGTACAATTTGGATTCTCGTTTAAATCCCTTAACATTAGATTATAAATTACTTTAGCATATTTGGTGCTCTCTAGTTGAACAATTTTTAACCGATATTTAATGACGTTTATAGCTCTAATTGTTTTTAATGAAGTTCTTACAAGTTCGCTATATACGAAATTATTCTGTGCATGCTGCCTAACACAAATGAAAGCGAAAATTCAAAGTTAAAATTATTCACTATATTTTTTCAAACGATCATTAAGGACGTATGCCAAAGTAGTTCATGAGCATATATTTCTGCGCAGTTTCTGAACACATTATTTCGGCCCCGCAAATTTTGTTTGCGTGCCCTGTCCGTCCGTCCACATTTTTCAAGTTTTTTCTTAATAACTTGAAAACCATTATGGGTATTGACTTCAAACTTAAAACATAAGCTCACAACGACAGTACGCTATTTTATGGCAAGTTACATAACTCTCGCTACACTATTAGAAGAGTTATGGCCCTTTGTAAAATTCTAATTAACTCATTTTTCATCTTTTTTCTTCGTAACTTTACAGTTAGTAGATATTCAAATGAAACTTACTATACCTATTGTCAGTGATAATACGCATATCTTTAGCAAAGGGCAACAACTCTAGCTTTGATAACTTTTGACTTATGCCCCTTTTCAGCTTCAAAAACTTTAACATTGGTCATAGTTCAAAAATGGTTCAATATATTCAAATGAAACTTGATATACTTACTGGTATTGAGTAAGACAATAAGTATATATGTGGAGCAAAAACAAGACTGACATTTTTAGCAAAGGGCGACAACTTTTTAAACATTTAATAATGTTTGACTGATTCCCCTAAACACTTGCACACAAAACAAACATATTAATGTAGTTCTGTTTTGTGTATTTCCATCTTGCAAACAATATCGCCCAATCAGGAACAGGGCAATGTCAATGAAACCAATGTCATGATTTCATGAATTCAGTGTGCAATTTTAGTCTGTGAAAGATAATTCCAAACTTTATAAAAGTCAAAGTTCATCATTGTTTCTATGTAGGAAGTTAAACATGTGCTTGTCAAACAACTTTTATTGAATTTTAGAAGGGAGTGAATTACTTTATTTCAGGCATCAACAAATGAAAGTTTGAGATATGACTTTGTTATTGTGTCTTAGTACAGAAACCTATAGCGCTGATAATTATGCAAACCCCACTATACTTCTACACTCCTCCCCTCCTCCCTCTTACGACAAGCTACCACGGGGCCCTGTTCACGACAGTGATATTTCTAGTTTAGTCTTGGTTTTTTCCGTTCCATTCATGAAATAGGTGAACACAACTTGTGTAAATATTGAGACAATTTAAACTTAGTTACCAATGACTTAAAACATTTCATGGATGCCTATATTTTTATCTGATAGAGTTGCCTTAAGTTAAATAAAACGAAACAAAATCTATCCGTAGAAAACAACTGCAGCAAATTATTTATTAAATATGCATACTGGCGTAATTGTATCAATTAGTTGCTGACGTCAAGCAATGTAAACGTGCCCCAGATACGTATGTCCCTGAATCGTTTGTGCAATTGGCAGTGTTTTCATTAGTTCAGAAATAAGCTCTTCAAAACAGGAAACTAATCGTTTGTGAATTGTCGTCGCGCTTTTAGCTGACTTTATTAGGTGACCGTCTGAATATTCGTTTGCGGAACATGATGGAAATAACATTGCTGCATACTTAATGAAGATAGAACTAAAGTACACGCCAACCTCTGCTCGTTATTCATAGCTGGCCGCGTCCAGCGTAAGTGTTAATATCAATTGGTAAGTCCAGCTTGACCTACATATTATGGGCATTACAGCAGCAACCCGTTAAAGAGCTGCAAACTTAAGGTGAAATAGACCCTTTTCGATAAAAATCGTCTATCACGCGGATTTTGATCATACATTGTATACATATAGTATCAAGTGTTGGCTTTGTGTTTCGGATGGATTTAGGGAGCAATTGCACATTCCAGGTGAAACATAGCGCCACCTAGCGGGACGTATTTTTTTGCGGAATTTTCGACGTTACTGCTCTTATTTTGTGGTCAATATTTACGTCATTAAAAAGAGAAAAATATCTTCGTGTAGGGAAATGAATGCTGCGTCATATGGAGCAATTTATATAAGGAAATGTTGAAGATGATGGGCGTAACGCTTTAATTACTGCGCCGCACGCTGAGTAGTGACGGCGTCAAATTCGCGACATTTCTTTCATTTATACGCACATAGCAAGAAAACGGGACGGTCAAAGTTTTTTAAATTTTCGTATGATATTATTTAAAGTATCTTCTTTGATTTAGTGAAATAAAAAATGGGGTGTTCTCGAGTCCGTTTTCGCGCTATTTTCAATCTTAGTTTTTGAGTTGGAGTAAAAGTACTATTTATAAATATTATTTTTGTTTTGATTTTGAAGTACATGTTCTATTGATGTCAAGAAGTTTAATGAAAGCTTAGGATAAAACATGGTCACAGATATTGTTAATTATGCATGTTGTTTCTACAAAATAATGTTAATTTATTCAGTATCGGAGTATTCATGTAATCAAACGTTTTTTCCAACAAACTAAGTATTTGCATTTTATTTTGTGTTTAGAAGTTTAAAACCAGTTTAAAACAATAGTATATTTAACACTGAACCGCCCTTGTTTACATTACTTGACACACCTTCACATAACCTGCATCTGATATAGTAACAGGTCGCTTGGGGTTCAACATTGTTCTTGCTTAGTGTATATTGCACAACTAAAGCTATGGAATAACTGAAAGGCGAGAATAGTACTATAAGTTTAGCACAAGAGAACAGTGCAATAATTTAAAATTGAGCATAACCTTTTGTGAAAAGAATACAATATTATTAACCTGCGGCTTGAGCCGCAGGTTATATTGGATTGCCAAAAGTAAAATGACCATGGAGGGGCACGTGACATGTTCTGGATGGTTCACGATTTCAAAAAAATATATCCAAAAAAAGAAGCATTTTGTAAGAATGTCGTGAACCAGACTATTCCGTTATTCCATGCGGATAACATCGGTCTTTATCGCATTACAATAGTTTATTTACCAAAGAAATCAGAACTATTCCGAAATTTCACTATGAACGCGAGACCACGAATCTAAACAGCAGGAGTCTGCAGCTGCATTATCATCCCGGTCAATAATAAATGTAGTGGACAATGGACTACATCCCGTAGAGAACACATCGCTAGATTAACAGAAGCATGGTATTGATACATGATCAACATTTTTCTAATTATATTGAATTTGTTCATTCGTTCGGCACATACATTTAACACAACCAAATAATTGGAGGATATTTGTTTGTTTAAACTGAATACGATTTATATCTCATCATGGCGTTTGTTGTTAGATTGATCGGTATTTTCCGATATTACACGTATTGGAATTATTTTGACAGAAACATAAATTTAAACTTACACCGGAATAAAATCGAATTGCATCCAAACGGCAAAAAACACATAAACAATACAACTAAGTTATCAGCCGCAGGAAACTATTCGACTTGTATTCTATCAAATTGTGGAATTTCATTCACCCCTGAGAAATTTATAAAGATTTCATTGGTTGTTAAAGTAGGTCAACATCTAAGCTAGACAGCTAACGCTGAAAAATCATGTCAAGTCCCTGAACGATTGCAATGAACATATAATTGAAGGAGATATCGAAATGTTGCATTCTACTTAAAATGGAAATAGCCTGTGTTTGTGCTTGTAAAATAATACTGCTGGAATGAGAATGGTGCTCTAGGGTAATTATATTTGGAATTGCACATAAAACGCACTGATTTCGAGCATAGTTTTTATAATACTGTATATTAAAAAGGTATTTGTTTATCATAGTGTCCCTTTTGTTTAAAGGACCGGTCACTTATTTTCGACTCATATCTTTGTCTAAATACCAAGTAACAGGATTTGTCTACGAGAGTACCTCTTAACAAATGGCCATATACAGTACCATACCGTGATATGAACCGTCGACATCGAACTCCTAAAGCGTAACCACACGGTAACCACACGGGAACCACACGATAACCACACGGTCACGGGGGTCGACATCCTAGTTATGTATAATTAAGACTATAATTCTCATATGCCAAATAGTTATTTTGCTTTAATTAGACTTGACGCATAACATAATTATGCACAATAGTACGAAACTGCAAGCATCGTTCTCAAACGATTTAATCCGGAGGCTTTATGACGCGTGTACAAACATGCATACCGTATCAGATAGAATGGTTTCAAGAAATTGCAATCGTAAAATGCCATTTTATTGAAAATATGGGTCACATGCTACCTTAACACGACCTTTTGCGCAGTTTGTATTATGCGGACTAGATTTCATTTCTTTGTCGGTTATGCAAATGCTTCAGTAATCCAGATTTCCCAAGGTAGTAAGAATTGGGACTCATTTCATAAATAATATTCCAGGTTTTATCGCATGACAACTCTCGGGATATGTACTCTCCACAACTCAAACCTAATAAATTGACATTTCTGAGATATGTTCGATATTATAATAATACGTTTTATACACTTAATCACACTCCTAACGCAACACCTACATTGTTCATCATTTCTCAACTATTTATAATCTGATTTGGTTAAAGTTAGGCATAATAATAGATACATGTTTAACTGATGTTTCTGTGATTGCTTTATCGAAATTAATTGATTGTAAGATGAAAATAACTTCAAATACTGACCATCACTGCAAATTGAAAAGTCACAAATATACGCCGTGAAAACTGTTACCATGCAAGGTGGGTGTGAATTTTACTTAACATTTTATAAAACAAAATATGAAAGAACAACATTCTATTTCTTGTTAATTCGTATCTAATATGTCTTTCCATGACTTTTATGGTATATTATTTCTTCTGTCACATCGAAAGTTTATCAATATTGAGGGAATGGTCCCAATTGTCCAAAAAACGGCCCATTTCTGTCGTGGAGTTGGTTGTCGTCTCGTTTATCGGCTGCACGGCTGGTCTCCACAATTCCAAATAATTTTGAAATCCGAATATTTTGATGAGATCGGCAACTGTTGGGTGTTGTGATTTTGCAGAAAAGCTTGTGTTGCATTTGTTATATGAGCCGGAGCTCCATCCTGCAATATTTCACCTGACATAATTTTTGTTACTTTCGTTTTGTAGTGATGCTTATTATTTCGTTTAATTTTTATCTTTTAATAAACTGATTTGCCTATAACTTCTAGGAGACATGCAAAGAATATTAGTTCATTAACATTTCAAATTTGAACTATATCCATTTATTAATAGTGGAGAAATCATGAAAAGTATAGGTGTTGCGTCTTGAGTCTTTAAGTTGATACTAAAAGTATTATTATTAATTTATAATTCATGTTAATTGAAACTTGCTTGACAGTCAATGTAGCGTCTGGATACTGTAACAATGTAACTGAACAGTAAAATGGATGGGACAAAAATGAGACACTAAATTAATGAATGCATTTATGAATACTTTGAAGAAACAATGCTTCGCTTTTTATTTCAACGTTTATTGCAAGGTACTTATCTTGGTTGTTTGTTATTGCATCTCAGTGGAGTTTTAGTTTTTGTTTTATTGTTGTACACGTCAATGTTTTATTGCTCCGTGTGCGGCGAAGTTTCCAGAGAAGGTGAATGTTTCAGCAAATAACGAGTAACACATTATAAATATGTAACTAAAGCTGACATTGAATGTAAAGCCTAGGTCCCACTGAGCATTTTTTTGTCTCGGTGATATACTCCTGATTTATTTAATGAGCATTTGGGACATTTGGAAGAGGTTCCTCATGGTCTAGGGGAAGCTTCGATGAAGTCATGAGACAGTATGTGATATCTGAAGGAATTGTGAAGAATCGAGTGGTATCGGAAGAAATCGGGAAAACACCGATGTGGAATTCCGCTGTAGGTGAATCGTGTAAAATCAAATGGCCACTAGTCGACTCCAACCATTTTCATCGCATTCAATATTTTTACGATTTAAGTTTTTTAGGATGACGTTCACGAAGTTATGAAGTCGTGAGTCTTTGAAATAACGAATCCATGAGGTTAACATCGTGAAAGTGTTAATATTTCCAACATAATTATGAACATTTTATGAAATAAATGAATCATGCGAAGGTGAAATATGACTTCAAGTCGTCTCAAGCGTCAATTGTTCTAGTTATTTTTGTTCTCTAGTCTGTCGTAGATGCATCACTTAACATAAGGCTTCGTTCTTAACGGAATTTGGACAGTCTAGTGCGTTTATACATTTATATCCATTCGAATTAAATGGAATATTATATAGCGTTGTCGGCACTACCGATAAGGAACTCAGTTATCGGAATTACGTTCTTGCAACATGAGAATTATGCATATTATGAAACTGCTATATTTTTTTATAATATGACCTTTTTGCAAAAGATTCAAAGTCAAGAACATCGACCGGATCGTTTATTGACATTTCTAAAGGTAACATTATCGTTACTCTTTGATAGCGTCTGATGGACTACATAGATAACTTGAACCATGCTTTGATTGTTTTCTTACTGAACTTGCATTGACCTGTCTGAAATATCGATGCTGAAGGAATTATTTATTATCCAATTCAATTAACAGACATACACTGGCTCTGTGTGTTATATCAATGTTATGAATACGGTCAGAATAGATGTATTAATTACATTTGCAACTTGGTGAGACTAAAGTAACATCTGCAATATCAAAAGATCGGTCAATGCGATAAAATCGCGGTCAATACGGGACCATGTATCTGAAGTTCAGAGCGCCATAATGAAATAACTGTATCGACTGTAGCACTTTTTTTTCAAAATGAAAATTAAATACATCACCGTTTGCCGTCTTTAGGGGAAGAAAATACGCTAGGGCAATTTATGTATAGGGCAACACAACTAAAAGACTTAGTAGTTGAAATGGAACATCACAAATCAGACAAGTTAAGCACAATTATTCATAAAAAAAATTATTTAAAAAATATACCTTAAGAATAGTACCCTATATTGTCAAGAAGAAGACCAATCAACTTCTAGGTTTTAATACTGTTTCACCAGTACGTGTATTAAATATTTCTATTGTATGTACAAATGTTTGAAAATGAATATGTCTTAAACAAAGGCAACTGTATCATTAATAAAGAGTAAACGAAAAAATAACTTTTTTATAAAATTTATAATATCTTAGAAAGTTTATAACAAGGGAAATTGATCACACAGTCACTGAGGTGCAGTTTGTTTTTAATAAATATTTCATTAATTCTGGTGTTATTTTAAATATATTGACACGATCAGAAACAAGAGAGCTTCGTCTTTAATTTGAAATCAATATTTTAAAAAGTTGTCCATAAATAAGAAAATAAAATCATAGGGCGTGCAATCACTTTCTGTTTTCTTGTTTAGAATAGCATTGTTGTTTCTATTAAATGCACCTCAGTGACTGACAGGACACCGTGGTATACATTTCATGGTAATAACTTTTTAACTAGATTAACAATTTCGATGCGATTTTGCATGGATGTATATATAGTTCTAATGATGTTGTCTATGAATAGAATTACCTTGTGAAGATATCGAAAGCCAATTCTTCTTTATATGATATCATGAAAATCTGATCACTTTAGTACAAATGCACCTTTTTCAGATATTATAAATTTAATAAAAACAAACTGTTTGTTTACTCTTTATTAATGATACAGTTACCTGTTGTTTTAAACTAAACACTCCTATAGCTGAGAACATTTGACCTGACGCTAATTATTACTCGTGTTTGTTCGTTATTGTACTGTTAGAACGTTTCGATTAGTTAAAAACAACAGTTACTCTTATTAAACTATGGATAAGCACGGATATTCAAGGAGTCCACGTTAAATGTTCTTAGCTATAACACAAAATCGTCCTAAATAACGATGTACTATTAGACAGCCTGATGGGTCATGCTAGATCAACATAATGTGGTATTATATGTGTTTCTGTGTTCGTAATTAACTTGTCAGTTAGCATTACTTATCCTGGTCACGATCCTTTGTGATTACAAAACCTCTAGCCAATGGCGGAATACTGTCGCGGACAATCTTGTTCTCCAATAAACCGCAATTGCCTGGCAACATATTTAGACGCGTTCACTGTATAAGATGTGCATCGATAAAACAAAATTAATTATGACCCCCAACTTTGATCACAGGTGACTGTATCATTAATAAACAGTACCTAAAAAAGGTGTATTTCCATGAATTGACCTGGTATCAAAAACAAGAATTGGCTTTCGATATCTTCATAAAGTAATTATATTCGTAAAAAACATGACTATAACTACTTTCATGCGAAATCCCATCGAAATTGGTCAAGTAGTTAAACAGTTATGCCATAAATACGTATCACGGTGTCCACCCGGTCACTGGGGTGGACTCAATAAAAACAAAAAACGGAAATATTGAGGAAATCACCAACATATGTCGAATTTACCGTTGTGTAGAAACATAATAATGCGGTAAAATTAAAGAACGAAAAAGTTGGAACAGATTTACCTGGTTGACACATGTTCACTTCAGTGAATGTATACGTGTAAGCCGAAAAACGAATCGTTTGCATATTAAAATGTCAAAATGACTCCATGTTTGTCCGAATGTTCCGAATGATGCGCGTGATTTCCTTTTTGTAACAACGATTTTCATTGGTTGATTTCATTGGGGTTTCCCAGGACTTGGTTACCAGCGTACAAACGATGTATACTACGCCAATGAAAACGACCGTTATAAAATACGTTCGAAATACCCGCCAGACACACTAAAAACCACTACAGCTGTTCCTACAGCGTTTTACGCCCTCGAAAAATAAAATCAAAGTTTAAACAATGAATTATATCGTACGAAGGTAAGTTTAAGCAAAGATGTTTTTGATCACCCACAGCTTTAAATAAATGATTAATGCCGTAAATGCTTTAAATTATGAACAAACAAAATACACCCAGTGACTGTACGATCACTTCTTCGGGAAATACACCTTGTATAAGAAAAAAAATATTTTTTTTTAGGTACTGTTTATTAATGATACAGTTACCTGTCATTTTGATGAGGTAGTTTATTAAGTAGTTTCTTGCTGTGCTAATGTCGGTTGTTCGGTTGGTAAACCAAATGGTTTCCGTTTAGTAACTCAAGAACGCTTTGTTCTATGACCTCCAAACTTTAGCGGAAGTAGGTCATAACAGTAAATGGCCCTATTGATTTTGACGTTAGTAGGTCAAACGTTAGGGTCACTGTGACCTTTACCATTTCTCTTGTTATATGCTCCATTTTTCCAAACTATGATCGCAACAATGGTCGGCCTACTGACCGAATATAGCACAGAGAAATTGACATGATCCTGACCTTTATGCATGAATATATTATAAGGTTCTTGCGTTGCATATATTAATTTCCGCGAGCAAATCGTGCAATATCGGTTCTTTAGGTTTGTGTCGGTATTACACCTCGAGCGTCTTCGTGATACTCGTTTATGAAAACATACGACCGGGGTTATAAATATAGACAATATATCAGCTGTTAAATTATGCAAATTGAAGGTCGAGATTCGTGACTATACCTTGTATTAATTGTTACACAGCCAGTACTTTGTATTGAGTATCCCAAAATCTAGTTAGAATTAGGCTTATAGAAAACATGATTAGTCTGGGGAATTACTTTTATAAGTACGATAGTGGACCGCGACAATGTCAATTTCCTGTTATATATGATAGTGTTTATGTCAGGAAGCTCCGTACATCACAACAATGAAACGTTCATGTCAATTACTACACTATTGTCGGGAACAAACTTAATTAATTAACAGGACACGAACGTCTCGCACTGGGAATTGTCACATAGTCCTATATACCTACCAACTCCACAATGCTAGGGTTTCGATGTACTTTAGAATAAGACTACGATTCATCGAACATTAACAGTATGAATCAATAACGATATACATGTATGTTACTACAACGCCGGACGACACAATGGTAGGTGCGAGGGGTGCTAGAAAAGAAATGCAAATTCATTCATATAAATGTATTTCCTGGACTTTCAGGTGTCGAAGTTGGCACATTTATCCAGTATACTATTATCTTTTGTGGTTAAAATTGGGTTTAATAAACATTTACTCAAT
The DNA here is from genome assembly GCA_947247005.1 of Spisula solida. NCBI lineage: Eukaryota > Metazoa > Mollusca > Bivalvia > Venerida > Mactridae > Spisula > Spisula solida. The sequence goes on along the minus strand of OX365947.1, from coordinate 32,900,681 downwards.
TGTACGAAGCTAAAACATGTGGCTAAACAAATGGCAAAACTTACTGAAATAATACATTATATCAATGAAAGGTCTAAGTTTGATTAATGAATAAAGGACAAGGTTCATGTATGTCTTAATTGGACCCTGAGTTTTGTAAAAATACAGTAAAACCTCGTTACCTCGAGGACCCATCGGGACAAGCCAAATGCTCGAGTTAAGCCAGGTGCTCGAAATATCCGAAATCTATGATGAATTGTTGTTATGACTAAGTGTTACTGTGTTTATAATGAAAAGACGTTTGCCAATATAGAGCAAATTCGTCGGGACTTTGAAATTTGCTCGAATTAGGCCGGTTGCTCGAATAAACGCTGCTCGTATTACCGAGGTTTTACTGTAATAGAAATGCATGCTCCTATAAATCCGTTCTGTATTTCTAATGTGCACCTTTTACATAAAAATAACTATTCGCGTAAGGCATCTATTGTAAGGTAGTTTTTTTCTTAGGGAAAAGCACATGAATGTTTGATCACCAAGTTAATTATTCAGACCCAGTTCTATGCGACTCGTCTTAAGACATTCAACAGAGCGTAAGTACGTTACCAGGAAACCTATCTGGTCAGCAATGTTGCAGTTCATAACTGTTCTGGAAGGTTGTCGGCGAGTTTCATTGCAAATGAGTCAGTTGTATTTCATTTCGAAACCCCTGTATAACGTCCAGAAATATGGCAGTACGGGCTTTCGAGTAGTTCAACATTCAAGCACGTCATTACAAAGCACAGATGTATGTTCACACTATCTATATTGCATTGTTCTGCTAGATACGACAACGGCTATTTCAAAGTACACATTCACTCACGAATGAATAAAAGTGAGAATATTAAAATTCGTCAGGTTGTTCATATTCGAGAAATAAATACATTGTTGGCATAAATTCTTATTAATCCACGCAAGATTACTGCACTGATTCTCATCATTTCTATATTACGTGATACGAGTCGTAATGACAAACGATGGTATCAAACCATAAAGAGATGTCAGCACTCAACAGAAACCAAAGAAAATGAATGGCTGAACAGATCCAAAACCCGACATCTTACTTCAGTCAAGCAAACTAATCTAGAACAAGAAGCAGCAGACAAGAATGAATCACAAGGACGAACACACAAAGCTACACTAAATATAAATAACTACAAAGCAATCCGATCCGTCGAATGTGTTATTATGTAATGTTGACATTTTTGTTCCAACACCATTAAATATACGCCTATGATATTCAGTAATGTCGTATATCTCATAGATGCGGCGTTCAGAAAGTTAATACATAGTACATGTATTTTTATTATTCTTGTAAGATGAATATGTATGGGTCGAAGTAGTATCTGGATGATTTAACGCTATAGTTGTCGTATGTATGTTACCATAGTGTCAGTGGGCCAGTAAATCAGACAATGAATGAATAAATGCATACATAAAGAATTTGAAGAGCAATGCTTCGTTTTTAAGTGCGCTTGTAGTTTATATTCCATCATTTCGTGCGCGTCACATTATATAACTTGGTTCTGAGTTGTGTTTTAGTTTCGTGTTTTATTGTTGTACTCGCCAACATTTTATTGCTCCGTGTTTTAGTGTTGTACATGTCAATGTATTATTGCTCCGTATGCGGGAAGGTGAATAGCATACACTTTTCGTGCACTAATTATTATTCATTTTAATGTCCCTTCAACTTCAACTTAATCACTTTAATTCCCTCTTTAGAAGAGGATATTGAACACATGTATGTACAAACAGTATTAAACAATCAATCAATGCTTTACAATATACGTAATAAATGTATAGACTACAATTCTAACACGATCTGCGGATTAATCGTTTAAATATAGAGCGGACCTAACAATGTATTATTACCCCCATAAAACATACCTATCAAATTGGCTGTTTCTATTTACGCCCAGTATCACGTGACATATTTATGAATGAATGAACGTAAACTTTATAGTACAATTTTCTACGAGCCACGATGACAAGTCGAGTTGCACGAGAATCCAGTATCCAGTATTACAGCTATGACGCATCTATTTTTAGAAACTCCAATATACTCTAGAAACCAAGTTTTATTAAAGCTTCTGATAATAAATTCATTTATATTTTTCATTTTATGAAATAGATACCATATACTCGTGTTATTAAAATTGTTTCAATGTTTAAAATGTGGTATTTCCTTCAGAAAATTACGAAGGTCGTTTTCATTAACGAGGGCGGTAATTGTACCAGCTAATAAGCCACTCAATTTCAGCGTGGAATTATGTTCAATGTCAAATGGGTGAAAATGGAATGCGCGCAGTTAAATAGTGCGGGATATTATCGTATTTAGAATCGAAATAAAAACTCTGTTCTTGTATATTGTCGGTGAATAAAACACGGGCACTCGTTCGGATGCGGAAAATTAAATCACTCGTGCTACGCACTCGTGATTTAATTTTTCCGCATCCGAACTCCTGCCCGTGTTTTATTCACCGACAATAAACGCGAACAGATTTTTATTTCTTAAATATATACAGTGAATACGCGGGCGTCGAGTTGCATTCGTCAGACCGAAAAATAATGACTATGTTTAAGTAAATGTTAAGACATGCACTGTGTATAAGTAGGGTAATTTTAAAAATTGTCGCTCAGTTTCTGAGTCGAGGATTGGTTCGAGTCGAGTTATTGAGTGGTAACACTATGTATAAACTTAGTTATTATTACCAGCGGACTAGACATTTTTAATTAAGTTTACCTTATATCCTATTCAGAAAGAAACGGGTTAGACAAGTGTTCATCTTGACACATGCCGAACTCATTTTATAACCACATTGTTTAGCAATAAAATTATAGTAATGTCGGTGATATTGTACCATCTAGTACTGTCAACCACGTAGGTAGCGTTTTTAGAAATACGAGAGACATTTTAAAGATATTCACTGTCTTAGAGATTTCACTGTTTTATTATTTAATCATTTAAGATAATGTTCCTGAAAGCATGACTAAGTGAAACATTCTATGAAACAATAAGGCTAATACGTTAATTGATTAGATTCCGGATGCATGTACAATTTGTGAAACCTAAGCATCAATATTATGGTCGTTCGTATCGTCTATCAAGTATAAACAGTTCCACTAGTCTTCCATATGTATAGAGTCTGACTTTTTAACATGTTTGGAACATTCAGTGACAGTCTGCTGAGTTTAGTTATATATGAGCCAGTCTCCAGGAAAACCTGCTGTTTTGACAAAAATATTGAATTTGAGATTTTCAATAGTTGTAAAGGATAATGTTAATGAAGCAATTTTGTTAATATCTTGAATTTTAAGAAAGTTACAGCTATTTGTGTAGAGTCCCTATTTGGTGCTTTTTGTGTGACGTCGGAAACGTCATTGGAACGTCATTCGACGTCACTGTAACAAGAGTTTCATGATTACACCATTTTATCAATTCTTAACATAAATTGTTCAAAATAGTATCATGTGCTAGAATTATGTTTTAATTTTTGAAATACCTATCAAAATCAGAAGTGTTTGTATTCAGAGAAAGACTACTAATGTTTTAAACAACTAACTCCTCGTTTTTCTCAATCGGAGTACATTTCCGGCATTGGTCACCATAGCAACGAAGTATGTGATTTCGATATAATTCATAAGAAATTTTAAAGCTAAGATATAGTAATATATGGATAAATGACTTAAAATTGAATCTATAGATATGTCATTTTTTCTTATTTGAAAGCTTTTTAAAACCTTGTTAAATGCAGTAATTACATAATATCATTATGGCAGGTTTTCCTGGAGACTGGCTCATATATATATATTAACCATTCCAGCTAAATGATATACTGTATACTTTGATCGATTTTACTAATAAGCGAACCTTTTTCTGAATACAATTTTACGATATTTGTAATATTCAATGAAACGGTCATCAGTTGACGTGTATTAACCCTTATACCCACGTGAGTATTAATCTTTGTCTTTCTTTGATGGCCAACACTGATAGCCAGAACTAGATACAGATAATGCATGTTTTCTTACTGAACCTGTATTGACCAGTCCGGAATAACAATACCAATGTAATTACTTAGTACCCTATTCAACTAATAAACGATACTAGCAATTAGTTTGAAAGATTATATTATACAGTTATTAAGGTCAGATATATTAATGAACTACATGTACATGATGGTAAATCAATGCATATATTATAGTATAGAAGCTTATAGAAACTCGACCAATAGAAACTGATTAATTACAGTTTTCCGCGAATACGGGAAGAAACTCTACTTGGGCAATGCATGATTTATTGGTCACAAAGCTAATATAAAACAGTGTACATACAAGAACAGACAATCTTCACTGGTCTGGGTCAGAAACAAATAATTGATTAAAAAAGTTCAAGAATTTCCTTTCTTGTTGAGTCTGTTTGAATTAGGTTGTAACTTTGGAACATAAAACAATAAATGCTACTAAATGTAACATGGTTGAATCTGTTTTAATATGTATTGGCTACGGATTTAAAGATTAAACTTCTTAATTTTGAATCGATTGTGAAACAATATTTGAACATTTATACTAAGTACTTTAAATGGTATCTAATCGGGTGGCTAAACTGGATATGTTGGACAGTCCTTTTATATTATTGGGAATATGTCGATGCAATAAACATGTGCTGCCCATTATAGAGAAAACACGAACAACACAGTTCGTGAGATTTTAAGGTTGGATCAAACACTAATTCGCTATACCCCCTTTAGATTTACTGGTAGTTCAGTAAAACGTTCGTTAACACTAACATACGAGTAGCAACTGAACCATCTGGTCATACTGATAAGACGAGTAGTGTGTGTGATGTTTTCCGGGCAAATCACAATCAATATGAGATTTTATTCTATGATGTTTGTGGACAGACGTAATAACTGAAACAGTATTATTTATAGATCAGAACTCATATAAGTATCATAAAGTTGATTGTGTAGTATATCAGAAGAAGCTATTGTATACACTCAGGAAAAAGGGTATATTTTTGGATGGAAATCACGCTAAGATATTATATAAAACCCTCTCTGTTCTAATCAAAGGTATAACTGTATCATTGATATGGAATAAAACAAATACCAGGTGTTTTTTTAAAGTAATGAGGGGCCTTTTCTTTGAATTTGCGGGAAGATAAATCATATTTTTTGCAAAAGGGGAAGAACAAACTTATGGTAATTTGATTTTAGGGGAAAACTGCATGAGTTTAAAGAATTTTCCTGAGGGGAAGCCATCTGTCAGCGGGCCCTGCTATTGAAGAAACAAGTTAAAATGTTACAGGGTGCCGAGTAAATAGACAATTTGCACAATCCATTGAATCGCCGTGCATTAAAAAAGTCAACTCAGTGTTTGGCTGACCAATTGTTTTTAAAACATGTATCAATACATTTTCACGTTAGATTTGATACTAGTACATCAATACATATTTTTGTTTCAAAAACTCATTCCTTATTAATGATGCAGTTACCTGTGGTTCAAATACACACGCATTACTTCAATGCTGCCCGACGCTTATCATTCCGATGTAATTGTATAAGTAATATGTTTGGCATTTTTACGTTTGAGGATGAAAGACGTTCGTATATTTGATTGTATTACGCAAGATATCATAGTCTTGAAATTTCGTTTATTATTACAAATGCGTTTATAGATCAATGATCGGTGAGTTAACACCTTACATATCTTTATGAACATCGTATTTATAGAACAAATAAATACAGAGTCTTAAACGTAACATTACTACCAACAAATCGACGTAGGTGTGCATGTACATGTACAACACAATATATTCTTTACCGGTCAGTTACCCTGAAAACAGACAAATTAAATGTTAAGTAACCACTATAAACGCCATGAGATAGGATGCAAACTGTTAATTCCGTCTTACGTCTAAGGCCATTGAACTTCTGAATAAAGTCGGATCATTGCTCTTCTTAGGTATTGTATCTCAAAAGAGAGACTTTTGTTCGCGACGACATCTGTACAAACTGCAAAGTTACTTAACGTTATTTGCTTTATTTTGTGAACTACTTCTGTATTTTTTATATAAAAAAGTATATAGATACATGGGGTGATCAAAAAGAAATAAGTCAAAAGCTGTAAAATGACAATGAATACTGATATAAATAAGAAAAGTTGTATGCCTTTTACAAAATATATTCTCCCTCCGTCTGCTGAGTTTTGTAAATATGCATTTATTACTTGCAGAGATATATGTAATTTCGCAACATTGGGTACGGCGACTCGCTGCACACAATTGACGTCCAAGACGTTATGTACGTAAACGGTTAACTATTCGAACGTCACATTGCTCAAATAAATCGCTCATGTCACTATACATATTGGCATACATTTACCATTTATTCAGTATCTAGCAAGACAGAGAGTTCGTTTGTATAAAAAACAGTCAGTTGTAATAAAATATCAAAATATATACATGTATTAGCTAATTATTCGATCATTCTCATTCTAAAGACGGCTTCGTTGTATGACGTCCGTCTTGGCGAATGACGTTTAAAATTGATCGCCCATCTATTACAATTCGGGCCTCTGATTGATATACTCAAGTTTATTTTCCGCCACAAAACATTTTGTACTAACACTATATTAGTATACTTCTGACAGACTTCTCATCCGATGCCAGTTTCATCATTTAAAATTTTTGTTCAGACTTTTCTCCTAGTTTGTGATATAACTGTATATTTTCAAGCTGTTTTTTTGCCGAAATATGACGTGGTTTTCGAGTCGGTACTTTTATTGTTCACGTCATATACTTAAAACAGACATACTAACATCAAAACCGTTTTGATCAACGGTTATTCAATATTTGGACGCCATGTCCAGTTAATTTGACAAATGTTGGAGGAATATTTAATAAAATATTAGTCATGTGTTTTTCCATATCATACGACGAAAACTGACGACATTTTGATGTGTGGCGACATAGGGCGACACCTGATATTCAACCTTCTGTTAATAAATCACTACTTATAGTAGAACATTATATTTTACACGGATAAATCGGCACTAAATGCACCTTAACGAATATGATATTTTAAAGGTCGAAACAAGTAAACTTTAAAAATGATAGCATTTGTCTCATTTCTTTTTTATCACCCCACGTTATTGCTTTACATACTGAATTATATAGTGTGCTAATTTTATGTCGTTACTAGATGGCATATTGTCAAATGTAACCAAATAAAATGGTCATAACAAGGTACAAAACCCCACATGAGAGCAACTGATCTTCATCATATCGTCATATGACCCAAATATCATGTATTTATGTATGTCCTTATCACAAACTTGTCAGGTAAGTACATTCCTATGAAAACAAATGGTCCCCCTGACAACATTTTATACACATCAGCACTAAATCAAGTGTCGTATGTTTCGGTTGAAGTCGCGTTGGGTGTAGTTCTGTATTCGTAAATACCTTATACGCTCCAGTAGAAGGTACACAGCTTCTAGGCCAATCCTTTTACAATACAACTTATTTCTTTTGTATTAATACTTTGTAAATAGGAGTGTCTGCGTGTTTAATTTGTTTAAAAATAAATATAATTACAAATGTACATATACAGAAGGGTGTAATCAGCCTGTAACACCAGCTCTAGGCTTTCTTCATTAGGCGTTCTATCGTAACTTCGACTGGTATTTATTGAATGGAGTCTAATTTAACTGGCAAATTGTTAGGGAATGTCCAACCGACGTTAAAATGAGTGCGTGGAATCTGCATCAACAATTTCACTGGGTAGTTGGTTCCACAAATATACAAGTCTAAAGCTGAAGGATTTCTTCCCAACGTTCAATCGTGGTATTTTAACCACCTACACACCAGTATTTTTTTTTACTGATAGTATATTCCGAAATTAAGTAATGATAACATGCTTACCTGGGTTAACTATTTGTATAAAGATGATAATTGAGAAGCTGTTTTGCATTTTCAAATCAACACTTTGATAACATACTAACTCCTACGTTAGTCGGTGCGTTATTTACGGAATTAGCACTGCATATCACTATATATACGATATTCAGGAAAACAATAAGAATGTTTGCATGCACAACACAATTTCTTCGAAATTCAAATACGATGTTTCCTAACATTTAAGTGTCCGTATAATTCTAGTATAATATAGAACTTTTTACACACGATTTTTGACTATTACAATACTATTGCTATTGCTGAAAGTACTATTGCGATACTATTAAATTGCTGGAAACTATTGCGATACTATTGCAATAGTTATTGCCAAGATTTGAAACCAGAGATTAACTTGTAATTGCAAATTTGCACTGTGTAAGATATCACTTTGTTGTGCAATATACTAATCTTTAATTTGTGGAAATGATTTAGAATGAATTTAACAGAAATAGATTAATAAAATTAAGGCGATATTGGTCCGTTGTGGCTGTTTTGATGCGAAAACGGAAGTTGTTTTACATTAATAATAAACTTTATTTATAAAAAGCAAACTATCGTAACTATCGATAGTTGAGCTAACTATCGGCGATAGTTATTGGATCGAGACTTTTACTATCGATCCATACTATCGGGACACTAGGAATCGCAATGCATCGATATTTCGATGCATCGGCCAACCCCTACTATTTACTGACATTGTTTTCCAGACCCAATTAATATGTTTATGAATAAATAGAGGACATTTGTTGATTTTGGGGTAAGATCAAATTTTTATTTCACCGAGTGATCAAAGAAATCAAAAATATTTTCATGAGTGGTCTTTCACCAAAAATCAACAAATTTTCTGTTTATTATATGCCTACAGTACAGTATGTGGTATATGGTACAGTAAGTGTCGAGGTTGACTCATTGAAATCGGTCAAAGAATCAAATACTTACAGTTGTTTTAAACTTTGTGTTTACAAATTTTAATTGCGGTGTTAGACCGTTAGCCAAAATTTATGTCGCATACCACATGGTATGATATTATGTCCAACCTGTATGTAATATCCAGATGTAAAAATGAAACAGACAATATATATATTACCTTGGTTTTGTTACAATTAAAGCTTTTATCATGTTCAATGGAAGAACGATTGCGATATTGGTCCTTTTGGCAGTTTTAATTCTGTGATTATCTTAAATTAGTTTTTTAACGAGAACGGAAGTTTTTAAACTTTATTTAAACTATCGTTACTATCGATAGTTGGGCTAACTATCGGCGATAGTTATTGGATCGAGTTTTCTACTATCGATCTATACTATTGGGACACTCGGGATCGCAATATGTCGATGTATCGGCCCACCCCTAAATTGGGCTGTTGTATTCTCCGTTATTATATTTCTGTGTCACGGGTTGTTGTATTCTCCGTTATTATATTTCTGTGTCACGGATTGTTGTATTCCCCGTTATCATATTTCTAGGTCACGGGCTGTTGTATTCTCAGTTATTATATTTCTGTGTCACGGATTGTTGTATTATCCGTTATCATATTTTTTGGTCATGGGTTGTTGTATTCTCAGTTATTATATTTCTGTGTCACGGGTTGTTGTATTCTCAGTTATTATATTTCTTATCTTTATAAACTAAGTGTTCACATTGTGCCGATAGCGAGTCATCAAGTAATGGTGCACAAGGTCGATCCAGGTTCAAATACCGGTCGGAGGCAGGACATACCTTCTCACGAACAATAATTTATAATGCAGTCAGTGTCAAATTCACTCTTTGCTTTTTCACGACTCGATCAATACAAGTAATGATGTTATCCAACCGTGGGCCCAAAGATTCTGACGCTTCAGCATTGAGTGATTCAGTCCAGGTCAAGCTAGGTATTCTTGTATTGACGAATTATTTTGGCACTTAAAAAGTTCCTGTTAAACAGTCAATATCAAATCACCCACTGCTTTTTTAGCGACTCGTTCACTTCGCGTTGGTGACTCTGTCGCATCAGCTTTGAGTAATTCACTATGACTTCCTAGCTATAGTCGTATATTGTGGCATTTTGATCTTTTAAACATGTCAACAAAGCATTTCCACATGATGCCACGACCGTTTGAGTTACGCTGACAAGTGTGTTCGACAAGTCAACACAACATATCAACATGTTAACATTAATAAGACAGTGTTTAACAACAAAATACAGCTATGGCTTTACACACATTTCTCTTAGAACGTAATAAAAGAACTGTGTTTGACAAGTGATAATGACATTATTACATATAGTAGTGTGATGTATTTGTTGGATAAGTGGGAATAGCGAATTCCTTTTAACGGTAGTAACTCTTGGCATACTACAAAACATGGAGTGGAGTCGTGGAGTGGAGTTGTGGAGTGGAGTCGTGGGGTGGAGTCGTGGAGTGGAGTGGAGTCTTAGGCTGCCTTAAATACACGTTTATAATTATGTTAAAATTATAAAGAGGCATAATTGAAAGCATGCTTTACTAGTAGTACATGTTTAGCATTCAACATTGGTATTTGTTAAGGTCCCATAACTGACTTGTTTAAGAAATTTGCCAAGGATTTATGTATCAAATTTGTTGATACTGGGCAGTCCAGCAATATTATCTCAGCATAGACAAGGTTAATGTGCATGTCACTTGGTATCTCATGGGAACGTGAGTGTTAAGAGACTTACAATATTCAAAGAATTTCAGAACCATTGGCAAGTACCAGTTGATACTTTATAGACTGATGACATTCTAATATGCTCTTATTAATTACTAATTGTCAACACTAAACACTTGATTTTAACAATCATCATGCTTGTATTGGTATCAATATGGCTATTGTATTAGCATTGCATTGGCATTGTATTGGTATTGCATCGGCATTGTAATATGAACTAAGGCATTGCCTAAAGGGGATTCAAGCATCCATTGATAATAGACCAAAATAACTCATTACAGTTATAAGTGAGGGGCATTTTTACAGTATGGTTGTTCATACAGTTTGTATTTATTTTACATTTCATGAAATTCAGATTGTGACCAAGTTTCATATAGATTAGGTAAAACATGTTCACGGGGGCTCAGGTGAGCTAAAAACTTGACGGACATCATCACAGTATGAGCGTTCCTATTCATTTTAAGTTTCATGAAATCCTACCAGCTATTTACAAAGAAATGAATGTGAATGGACGGGCAGAGTGAACTCTTCATTAAATCAAGGGCAATAACTCTAAAGAAAATTGTCCAATAACAAAACTTGACTGGCATCATCTTAGTGTGAGCATTCATATTCGTTTTAAGTTTCATGTAATTTTACCGGCTAGTTACAAAGAAATGACTAAGAAAGGACGGGCGGAGGTAATTCTTCAATAAATCAAGGGCAACAACTCAAGAAAATTGACACACAGAATGTGTGTTCATATTCATTTTAAGTTACATGAAATTCTTCCAGCTAATTTCAAAGAACTGAATGCAAATAGACTTGCGGATGAAATTTTTCAACAAATCAAGGGCAATAACTCTAAGGAAAATTTACTAATAATGAAACTTGACAGTGATCATCACAGTAATTGGGTGCTCATTTTCATTTTATGTTTCATGAAATTCTACAAGCTAGTTACAAAGAAAGGAATGCGAATAGACGGTCAGAGTGAATTATACTATAAATCAAGGGTAATAACTCTTAAGGAAAATTGACCAACTTAAACAAACTTGACGGGCATCATGACTTTTTTATTTTAAGTTGCTTAAAAATGTTTCAGTTAGTAGAAAAATGGCTGCAGACGGAAGAACAGACAGAAATTTTTTAATAAATCAAGGTAAATGACTGTCAAAGGAAAAACACCTGACAGGCATCATCAAAGTACTGTATAGTTGTTCATATTTATTTTGATTAAGTTCCATGAAATTCTACATGCAAGTTACAGAGAAATGGCTGTTGATGGCGATGCGTCTTTGTAAGTCGTATGGCCAGTCCACACGCATATTACCCCAAGTGCCGGAGTAAAAGTTAAGCATTACATAAGTTCAGTGAGTCACAATGTAACTACATGTATATAGACTTCACATAATCTTCCTTTTTGCAAAAATAATCGCGATTATTGTACCTAGTTGCTCTATTCGCTTAATGCAGCCACCCCCTGTCAAAAAATATTAGATTCAGAATTTCTCGCACATTGCTGTTAAATTAATTCTGTTATACTGGAAAACGGGTTTTATCCTATAATGTTGATATGGTCAGTGACAAATCGTATCTGCAGTTATAACTGAACTACCTTTTAGGAGACCCCTAAGGAATCAAAATGATAATGAGCCAGAATATGGTTTTAAGAACAGTGTGTTTGTGGCGCTTTCTTGAATGACGACTAGAGCTGTCATTGATACGACCCAAGGCATTCGATGATTCCAATATATAGGAAGACAAGCATCGGCGATACATCGTTATACAGTTACACATATACACGAACAAGAAACAGGCCTTTCAGTCAATGACCCTTTTTAGCCATTATACACTGTACATGTTGGGTATATATTCAGCTTTGAGATAGCACCTTTGGTTAGAGTTTAGACTTGACCCATTTTTACAATTTGTGAATTTACATTTTAACAGAGGGACTGTTTTGTGCAGGAAAAGGAGGATTTTCGGTTGTTCCATTCATTTACCCAGGTATCGGTTCTCGATATCGACATTACTCGGTAAAACCCAATTTTCCGGAACCGGAATTTCACAGTCAGGGGGTTAGCGAGCAATAAGCAGTATAGCGGGAGTGTATATTTTGTTCTTTTTTTCAACGTTTAAACATGAAAAACATATAAAACAATTATTGCACATTATCACTAAACATCTTAATTTTTTAAACTTTAGTAAGAATTATCTGAAAAAATGTTCAATATTTGAAATATTGCATTTTATTCTACACTGTCGCTTTCGAAGCTCGATACCGATGGTGAGAAAATATACGCATTTTTCAAGTTAAACATATTATTGAGGCAAAAATATTGTCAGCGAGGTCGTAAAATAATGTTGTCAATGTGTTCAAGTAAGACTTTATTCAAATTCTTATCTTTTGGCTAAAATAATCGCGATTTTTGTACCTAGTTGCTCTATACGCTATATCAGTTCCCCCCCTGACTTACATTCGGAATATCTCGCACATTGTCGCTAAATTAATTCCGTAATCCCAGACATTGGGTTTTAACCAGTAATGTCGATATGGTGAATATTCTAAAATGTGAATCGATAATCGATTGGTTAAAAATATTGTTGATATTGCTTAGGTCAATGACAGCTCTTATGATGGCATCACACCGGGGGTCACATGACAGCTACATACTGTAATGGACAGTCACAGCAGACCGACAGATGAATACCGATCAACACGACAGAAACTTTGTTAAACGCGGGTCAACCAACACAGACCATAACTGCATCTGAGGGTTCTTTGAAGGGTCTTGTGACAACTGTCACTTCTTCGGTCTTGTTATGTTCATACTATCCACAGACAAAGGCACCTAGGAATTCATGTTCTTTGTTATATTTTGAGCTTTTTTTCCAAAAAAACTTTCTTATAAATAATCATAAAAGCACTCATGAAAAGTTACATTGTTTGTATTTTGGTCAATTCTCATTTTTTCACGGAGATCTGTATTGACAAACCAGCAGTAGACAGTTGTCCTACATAATAAGATCAATTAACATGGTCATATAACACAGAATGATTGTTGATAATTAATTCACAATAAATGGTTGGTTGGTTGATTGTTTGTTGTTGACAATTTGGGTACGAACAAATTTGGATACGCTTCGTTTATCAAACTTTATGATGCAAATTAGCATCGAAAGTTGATTTCTTTGTTTACCTACGATAATTATGTGTATAAAAGACAGTTTTCCTTGTTTAAAACAAGTACTTTAATCGTATAAGCAGTTATTTTAACGATTGTAGGCTGTACTTAAGCTTACTTGACGGCAGACGAATGAAACAACTTCTTCCGTTTGCGAGGGACAGTCTAAAATGCTAACCGACCGCCTTTATCTAGCGTGCTAGCATTCTTATCACCCCTATCGCGTTTAATGTTTTGTAAGCTAGGGCCTTCGGTTATCTCAAGGAACATTTTTAAACATCATTTGAAAATAAAAGATAATTTATTACCAACAAAAATATTTTTTAAATGAGTTTGCCAATTCCATTCACGTCTTCAGAGTACCCCGAAAAAACACTTCCGGTACACACAAATCTCAATCGGATAGGGGGGTGACCAAATTTTGGATGGGCAAAAAACTCGCAACACGTACAATGCCGTCTTGGATTTTAAAAGGCATCGCGATTAGAATCCCTATTAGTATTGAATCGGTACTGTATTGGTATTATTACATCGGTATTACTGGGTAAAGCGTCTCTGAACGTGTATTGCGCATGAAAAGGGTGCTATATAAATCTGGTATATACATGTAATAATAAATCTGGTATATACATGTAATAATAATAATGGTATATAATAACACAAGCAATTGTGAACAGAAGAGCGAACTCAAAAAAACACAGGTAAGTCATATGTCAATTTAACATTAAGTTTTGCATCAGGTGGTATTAAACTTGCAAAGCAATAAGCATACTTAAGTTTAAATCTATACATTAGCACTAACTGGTATTATCCTCAGACGACCTCCTACATAAAGTTCAGCGTCTTGCCCATAATTACAAATCACAGAGGAATTGAGCTCAATGGAGATGAAATGCATAATGGCTTTAATTAAATTTTGAATTGTTTATTAAATCATTTTGGGTTTTGCCCTATTCCTTTTTATATGATTAAATAAACTTATTTTGGAAATAATAATTTATTAAATAATATATAATTAATGGATCCAACAAAGTACATTATTCATTTATGTTATCCGCTTAAATAAATATATAAATAAATAAAAATAAATGAATGTTTATGTTAAATAAATACATGTTTATGGTTATATAATTTATTAACTACTAAATTAAAACAATGCATCAAACTGAAAGTTTTAACCAGCAACTTGCACTCGTGTATTTCGTTTTGAATTGAAGCAGATCATTAGAACTCCCATGAGAACACAGCAATGACATTTTTACAGCCATTTTCATTCTGCTATCCAAAGCTGACTTCTTAATTGTTCAGTTCAACTTTTTATAGAAGTTCATCTAAGGATACTCCACTCCACAACTCCACTCCACAACTCCACTCCACGACTCCACTCCACGACGCCACTCCATGTTTTGTAGTATGCCGTAACTATTGACACATAAATGTTTTATGAAGAGTATTATTTAAGAAATAACGAATATGTGACCATATTTTATTGCGTAATAAAATATAGGCACGAGTGTTGATGCGTAGTAATTAAATCACGAGTGCGTAGCACGAGTGATTTAATGATCGCATCAAAACGAGTGCCTATGTTTTATTACGCAATAAAATATGGCCACATATTCGTTATTTCGATTCTAACATCGCATAAATTTCGTTTTTTACAGCAACAAAATGCGACCTAATTTTTTATCTCTGCACCGTTAAATCTTACGCGCTGTTCAAATTAACGCCCCATATTTTGACTCTCGATTTTAATACGTTGTTGTTCAATATTTTCCATGCCGTTACATAATCGACATCTAAACAAATACACATCAAGTGAGATGAGAGAAGAAATACTTGTTTAAGTATCATTTACAGTAAATTCAGGCGATTGTGTGTTTTGTTCTTTGGTTGTCAATGACTCTAACTGCTCTACTTCCTGTTCGAACTAAAAGGACATGTATATCGATTTTAAAGCAATAAATAACGGATTGGTGTTGATCTGACATCCACGCATGTGTCTGATAAATAAAACAGGCACAAGGAATACTTCTAAACATATATTATGAGAAACCAAGGCGTGATGTGCGAAATATTTGCATTCAAACAGAATGCGCTATTTTCCATTCGACAAGTGACGTTGAAAAGCGGCGCTCATGTAAAAAGCTTTCCCGTAAAAACTCCACTGTTTAAAAAATATCGATTATTATTTAAACATGTAATTTTTGTTGGATCTATTTGCATCATTTTGTTTCTAGTATTTGTTTACATTGAATTGTAGTATTTATAACCAAACTATAGCCACGAAATTTATGTAAAATTCCCGTTCTGTCAATAGTACTTGTGAACGATGGGTAAATGGGAACAGCCATATTTTATCGCGGTAATAAAATATGATAAGCTCAACATACGCAAAGAAGGCAAATCTCACGTGCTATGTTAGAATATAAAACATTACATTATCTTTTCTATGGCAAATCGTTTTGACACATGCCTTTAAATACAATAAATAACACAATAGCTAATAGGTAAATGTGCTACAATTTCTATATGTTTCCAAAGTGGGAAATACATTAACGTCAGTGTTTATCGCTTAAAAGTATATGTATGCCAATAGATTTCATCTGGAACGGCAATGTATTTATGAAGGCGATGTGGGACTCTTAAAAGCACATTCTCGTCAGAGAAAGGTGTTCATTTTATTGTTGGAAACATGGTAATATCGTTCCCCTCTGTACTATTAATGTTTATGTATAAGAGTTCAAAAAGGGCATTAGTAATTATATGTAATAACAATGTTATTCATAATGTTTGCTGTGGGGTTTGGTAGCAGTAATTTGTTACATAATCGTGGATAAGATTGTCCCTTGGCTTCAGTCATAAAATTATTCGTTTAAGCGTCTGTCCCTCTGAGCATTCCTTTTAGCGTCTATATGCACTTTCGTTAGAAGTTGAATAGATCGGGAGATGTCGAAAATAGATTCCTGCCAATGTCAAATGGAAGTGTCGGAGGTATCGCGAGACATTTTGTGGCATCGAAGGACTGAATAAAAATGATCTTCCCGATATGCCACCGACACTATGTCTATGTCACACTGAGCATTTGTGCCTTGGAAAAGTACTCCGGATTGCCCTGTGAAACTTCAGTGTAGTCTTGAGCCATTTTGTGACTTTGTGTGAAATGTGAAAAAAGCAACGAATTCTACCTGTGGTGCTCATGAATTTATGTCCGAAGCATCACATGTTTTTGTTGAGATATTCGGGGTTGCTTCAACGGGGCGTTGCGAAATACGTGTCCCCTAAGCATTACAGAAGCATTCACTTGGCTCATAGTCATGTACATACCTATATACACTCCCTAATACTACTTCGACGAACCTGGAACGCTTCGTATGTACAGGGTGTCCAAAAAGAAAGTATACAGTTTCAGTGTATATTTATAAAATCTCTTCATTCTGCTATCGTAAAGAAAATTTACACATATGTAGACAAAAGATTTTTTTTTTTGGACCAGATTTAAGATTATAACTTGGATATTTTTTAGAAAATTGGAAATTTACTGAAATTACTTTATTTTGCCCGTGACGTCTATTCAGTAATTTATGACGTTCTCAAGATGTCCACCCTTCTTACGTTTTCCTTCTTGCACTTCTTTTAAACTACTAATAACATTTGTACATGTGTCTAAACTGATAATCCTATCTTCTCTTTTGATGTTTCTCGTTGGCTTTGTCATGTACACTAGCGATTTCACATAGCCCCACAAGAAATATTGCAATGATTTTGATCCGGGCTGTGGGCGGGCCATGTCACACCACAGTGGTATTTCCTAGAAATTACCTTGGATTCAACTGTTTAACGGAATTCATCCAACCCCCCATCTACAGTGTGTGGCATTGGCACATCTTGCATGAGCCATGCACCATCAAAAACAATAAATCATCTGCGGTGTTTAGGAATGGGCTGGTTTAACAAAGACAAGTAACGGGTTGAGTTTATTTCTTTCTATTGTGCTATCTGAATCGCTAGTGTACAATCTTAAGCCATCGGAGACATCTATGCTGCTGAGGAACACCAAACGAGAAGGTTAGAAGATCAGGTAAGACACATGTGCAAAAGTAATTGATAATTTCAAAAACCGAGTGCAAGAAGGGAAATGTCAGAAGGCAACATGCATCGTGAAAACGTCGTTAATTACTCCAAAATGACGTCACGGACAAAATACGGTAATTTTAGAAAATTGACATTTTTCTAAAAAATATCCGGGTTATAATCTTAAAATTGGTCACAGAAAATTTTTACATCTTTTGTCTATACATGTGCAAATTTTCGTTGCGATAGTAGAATGAAGAGCTTTGATAGATAGACACTGAAACTGTATACTTTCTTTTTGGACGTCCTGTACTCACCCATGTACTCCTTACTACGGACCACCAATGTTTATACGACCGTTGTAAGAGTGGCATTCAACGAAGCATAGGTGAACGTTCATCTGATCATCCCTAATCACTTATTGAGCCGCTTCAGATTGGAGCATCCCAGTTTCTTAGAAATAAAACCATTGAGGGTATATTAAAGCATCAGGAGAAATGCTCCGCCGGGAAGACCAACTTTTTGCTTGCAATTATATCAGGAATGTTACTGTAATGCATGTGAATGTGTACACCGTAGTTACATTGGTACACGTAAGGAAAGTTTAAACTTACATTAAAATATATGTTCTTCATAATTCTTTAACAACTGCAAATTGAGGACAGGTATTAACTAAGTAATCATTAGTATTTCAGATCTATTTACAGCGCATTGTACTTCTAAAAGAATTATGACGAATTTTAATTTGAACGTAAATTTAAGATAGAATTTAATTTCACCGAGTGATCACAGGAAATCAACATTTTCACGAGTGGCGTAGCCAGGAGTGTAAATATAATTTTCTGTGATCACGAGTGAAATAACAAATTTTCTGTTTATTATATGCCTCATTTTCTCTTTAAATGTGCCGTAATTGGCTTGGAAAAATCACGTCGAAATTGGAACGTTACGACGTGAGAATTATGACGTCATGATGACGTAACGCATATTTTAAAGCCCCGGTGCCTTTGACGTTACGTTTCTGTTTGTGTATGATACTGGAACCAGCTTCAAAACAGTGAAAACAACAAAGTGGTAATTTCACTGTGATTTTCACTGTGATTTTCACTGTAAAAAACTCCATAATCCATTGAAAGCAAAAAATAAAAATGCTTACTACATATGGTGTATACGTAACTTACACAATCGTTTGTCCGCGTTTCCCCAGTTTTCATTCAAATTGGAATTTCAAGACGCCGATACATCATCTGTAAGAGAATAAGATAATGTTTTTGTTGTACTTAAAATACATCGCGTGAGATTCACTTTCTATTATAAAGAAACGATAATGGAGGTAATGTATATACAAGCATTATCTTTTAAACAGGTTATAATAATCTAATAGATATTTGGCAACAAACTACCGGTTCTTTTCATCATTTTTTATTCAAACTTTGTTTCTGTAGTACAAGTAATATTTATGTTCAAGTTAATTCTAAAC
Source organism: Spisula solida (assembly GCA_947247005.1). NCBI lineage: Eukaryota > Metazoa > Mollusca > Bivalvia > Venerida > Mactridae > Spisula > Spisula solida. The sequence continues at coordinate 32,881,320 of OX365947.1, read as the reverse complement.
ATTGAGTGTTAGAGTAATAACTTTTGTAATATTTAGGTTAATGTACACGTCAAAAATTCTTTATTTATTGCTTTAAACAATGACTTGGTTGTTATTCTAATGAAACATTAAGATGCTCAGAACTGGTACTAATGTTCTGTAGAACACGAACGGTTTTCTGTAAAAAGATAATGAAACATCGGGCTGGAAAGTCAGCACTCAACAGAACCAGCCGAGCACGAAAGACACGTAAAAGAACGCACAAAAAAGAACGCAAAAAAGAAAATAAACACAGACCACAAGTATACGTCTAACTGTTTAACACAAAACTGAACAAGAAAGTGAAACTAAATCCGATGTAAGTCCTTATTGCAGGGGTCCGTTGCCTAAGCAAAACGCTACCAAGCGCATTTGTTCAAGTACCTCCCGTTCCAATAAATATAGACATATACATAAATATTGACAAATAGAACCGCACTATTGCCTAATAAGGTAGTGAATTTTAGAGTAAATAATTAAGATAATTGTTTGATGTTCCAAAACGTGTGTATGTTCTTTTCCAAGTGAGATACATTTGTTTATGTACGACCCTTATACCAAAAACATAAGCTTATATTCTGAGACACCCTGTTTATTAAATAAAACCTTGTTTACGGATTTCTCGAAATTTACGTATATCCATTATGGTAACGTAAGTTAATTCTTATATTATATCCATCAAGGATTTACTCCAACAATCTGGCGAATTACCAACAAATGTGAATATAGTGCCTACAACAGTATACTTCCATCATGGTTTGGTTCGTATAATGGATAATTTTGACGGACTGGGTAATTTGTGACTATTGACTTGCGGCTGGCATATTAAGAGTGTTCATATAGTCGGTCGGAGGGTCATTCTTCATGTTATATACAATTAGGTGCATACTTATGGGGAAAGTTATTTCCTATTATGTCTGCGAATTCGTTAAAATGGCACCATTAGTGCATACAAGCTATAAACCAACCCCAATGTGTCGTACGTAATGTAATATTATAAAAGTACAGTCTAGTCTGATCAAAGAATACGGTGTATGTCTTTGGTCAGATTATATATACCAGGAACTGCAGAATTATTGGTTTAACGAATATTTGAATGATAAATATTTGCTTCCTGTGTATTTGTTTGAGATCCAATGTCACTGGAACATAACCCCGGAATAACAAGTCATTAAGAATTGCAGGCAATACAGAAGTCCCCTACCGGTTATTGCCCCCTATCCACATACCAAGTTTCTAGCTTGGAAACTGTTTGAGTTATGTCAGGAACCAGATTTTTTGACGGACTGACTGACGGTGTTTTACAGCATTTCAATAAGGTTAGCTGATGAATATCTACAGCGCAGCACGGATGGTTTAAGTGCTTCCTTCCCTGTCTGACTGAATATATTCTTTTTGTACAGGACTACAGGTGATGGATTAATGTTACTTTAGGAAAACCTATAGTCCCCTCCAGTCAAAAACCGGTAGGGGACTAACAAACATCGGTCATAGTGGTGTAGTAGTGTCCACATGTCCGCGTGTTCGATGGTCTTGTTTACACATCGACAGGAGGCACCTAAACATCCGAACACTTCCAAAAGCAGAAATGCTTTTGTTTCCAGTGTCTGATTTTATCACAAAAGCGAAGCTAGGTAACAAGAAGACTGTGTATGTAAAAATAAACAGCTAATGGAAAACCGTTAGGTGTTCTCTCGCGACCACCTTTAACCAACGAAGGGAATAATGGAATGACTTACAAGTGTGTTGAGTATTGTGCCGTATAAAGTGTTGTTTTTATGTATTTTGTGCTTGGCTGTTTAAGTGGAGTGCTGTATTATCTTTTTGCAAGAGGGAAACTCTTCGCATCACTTACCTTCCATTGTTATTGCTGAATCACAATGTCCATCTATGTAAATTCTAGGCAACGTTAGTATTGCCGTTATTAAGCAATCCTGACCCTATGTCATACACGATGTACAGGGCGGTGAAAACTAAGCAATGTGAAGCTACTACATCAGCTAATATTTAATCCATCACCTGTAGTCCTGTACAAAAAGAATATATTAAGTCAGACAGGGAAGGCAGCACTCAAACCATCCGTGCTGCGTTGTGGATGTTCAACAGCTAACCTTATTGAAATTCTGTAAAACACCACAACAAATTACATAACTTTATTGAACAGTAAACGAATTGTTTCATAAGATTCATGTACCTGAATTAAGGTCGTAACATGGTACTTCTACGTTATATGATCATTATAATAAAAAGACACGTTGCTCAAATTACTAGCACATCTACTGATTTACTAGTAATTACTGATGTTTACTAGCTTAACACCTGACGGTAAATGTCAATAGTATTATTCTGTATTGGATTCCACTATTACACAAGTATGGCAGTTACATGGGTTGGTACTTAAATTGCCACATACTGTAAAACCAGCATTCGCAAGATATTAATGCTTGCTGTTGTCACGATTTCGATAAATTGCGAAACATATTTTAACCAAAACAACCACTCAAAGAGCATTCAATTTGTTGAAGTTTTTTTTCTTAGAAGATCGAAACATTTAACTTCGCGAATTGCTTCAGAACAATAACATGAATAAAGTAATTTCTGAACAGCGAAATTGCTAAATGGTTGGCTCGCGAAATTATATGACTTTACACATTATATTACAGGCTTGTTTCTGTATCACAATCATTGGTTTATGTAAGTTCACTCATAAACTAATTGTTTTCTCGTAAACTATTTCACACGGTATAACCTTACCGTTGATATTGTCAACATGTTATCCTGATAGCCATAACGAAACCACTTAAACTATCAAATAGTGTTCCTTGTAAATGAAATAATTATTATTTGCTTTCGATAGAGGCGACATGCTTGTTTCTGTATAGTTTGAGCACATTGTAACAAGTTTGAAGTAAGTAATACTCAGCACTTGACAACCTTACATCAGTGACAGTCAAGTCGTTTTACCGGCAACCTACACGACTTTGTTTGTACTACTAATATCATAATTGTACTGCTACTGCGGTCTGTGACTGGGGTGTAGTTTTCAATTAAGTTTTCTTCCAACCTATATTGGTCACTACTGACACCACACTCCTCACTCCTGATCGTCGTGATGGTGAGAGAGAGAGAGAGACAGAAAGAAGAAGAAATTTGTTCCCGACGCTTCCAAAAGCCCCTAATTTTCACCAGCAACAAATATCCAGACGGTCTAATCGTTGTACTTTCATTCTGTTGATGAAGCAAAATCAACACAAATGTCGCAATTTAAAACAAACCGTTTCTGTGAGATGGCATAACAGTACATGAAGCGATATCGTTGTCTTCAGGTTGCGATTTAATTGTAAAGTTATTACACACTTTTATGACAACATGCAGAAGAACATACTAGGCTTAATTAGTACCGATCTTAAATCACACATGCTTTTCCAAAATCAATACTGAACATAACGTATTTGTAAAAGATAATAGAAAATCGGACAGGGAAGGCAGCACTCAACTTAACCAGCCGTGCACAGGAAACATCGCATACAACAAACACACGGCACAATGCTAAACTCATAATTGAACGACAAAATGAACTTAACCACTGAAAGCACAAGCTTCAGCCGTCAAAACATCGAAATCCCAAGTCCAAGATGACAAAAGGCTGAATAAAAAATAAGCTAAAATACCTAGTTTCATCTGTAATATTGTCTGAAATACCGAGATTTAGCTTTCAAAAATCCTAACTGAAAAGATTAATAATACCAGTAAATAGCAAATCCATGCAGCCGCACAAATAATTTTAGTAATGGTAGTTATCAACAAGAATATAGACGTAATATTATGAGACCATCCCGAAATTAATTAAACCATAAATTAACTGAAGATACGTACATTGTAGCAATAAGTCCTTCTGGATTTGTTTTGCGTATGTACGTGTACTGTTTTATCAAAGCACTTACGAAATATCTTAAATTTACGCATTAATTTAAACTCTTTATAATTCTTATACAACTTCAAGTTGGTGACGGATATGGTTCGTAGGAGTTCATTAACTGAATCAGTATTAGTATTGAAGCTCCATTTATCACACTTTATAATTGTAAACAGTTTATGAGGACTTTAAAAATGTTCCCTTTGAAAATTGGGAGAGCGAAGCATGCTAGAAAAACTTGGATTGTTTAAATAAGCTGTATACGTACAGAGGTTATTTTCGCTTTTCACATAGAACAAAATGCAAATTCCCTATGCTACGGCAATTTCACGGGGGCGTACGCCATTCTCCTCCCACTGCGCTTTCCTGCTATTTTAACATATTGCCGAATATACTTGTGTAGGGGTTTTTGCCCTTAATGTATAAACTCCTACCGTATTCCCTCCCTACTTATGTTTCTCACTACAATGTCATGGTCCTTGCTATAGCTAGGCCCTTACCTTTTTGATGACATTGTGATATTTGCTGTATAATTTTTATTACTGCTATATAACATGGATTATAATAAGAGACCGTGATGTCATTGCTTCGAAATATCATTTTTATACTACGCTATACGGCATATAAATCCTAAATTATGAAAACATAATAATTACAATATACTTTTTGCAAGACCAAATGTGGTGTACTTGTATTTTGTATTAGACATTAGCTGGCGAGATTTCAGGTTCTCCCATTCTGTTTGCTTGCATACTTTTTGTCAAGTTACCGAACTAGATAATACAGCGAAAATTAATCAATCGCGCAAATTTCTGAGTATGAACATCATGACTATACTATTAAAACAATAATTAATTAGAAAATCTAAGAAACATCATTATTGTCAGCCATTATTAATGTTTCTGTTTGTGCCAATGTCCTTTTCCCGAGTGTTGCTTGCTCTGTTAAATGTGTTATTATCTGTTTGAAATTCCTGACGTATTGTTTCTGTATTTCAGCATAATGTTTTACACTTCTATACCATACACACAAATGCATTTGTTCTGGAAGATATTCACTTTAGCTTAAAACATTATTTTGATTTGTGTTCAGATATATCAACGTATTATGACAAAGTCGTTCCGGCTATACACTTCTAGTTGAAAGTTAAGGCATGGATAAAATATGTATTTTTTAATGGCATCCGGTTTTGATGGATATCCGACTTGGAAACGTATATAAGAGCAAATCTTGCGACCATTAGCACCGCTAGTGCGTCATATAATAATTAAGTTTATGTCAAGATAGGGCTGCTAATACAATCTCATCCAGATGGCATCCACTGATATAAGGATATGTGCGAACCCCTACCCCCACCCATGAGGCGGTTGATTGTACCGGTTAGACACGTACGCAGATTCTTATGACGTAGTTTCATAAAAAGTACAGTTGCATAATTAATAAAAGCATATATTTACATAACAAATATGATAAAGTCATTATAGACAGAACTATTGACTACTTCCATACATAACGTAGTGTCTGCTCTTCTTATACTGTATTCATATAATAATAGAAAGAATGTACTAACCTTGAATGTACTTACCTCAAGGTTAAGGTAATTTATTTATTTTTGTTTTGAATCTGTAATTAAAGTCTGTTACATCTTATATTTTCTAGGTTGCACATTTTCTTTTGTGAATCCTATAGTACGTTACGCTTGCTGTCTGTTAAGTTACACATTTTTCTTGTCTGGTTCCTTTAGTACAATATGCCTACTGTCGGCTAGGCTGCAAATTATTCTTGTCTGTTTCCTTTAGTACAATTTGCCTACTGTCGGCTAGGCTGCAAATTGTTCTTGTCTGGTTCCTTTAGTTCATTACGCCTGCTGTCGGCTAGATGATATCATTTCTTGTCTGAATGCGGAGTAAGTACTACCCCAGCTGTGGTAGATATCCTGCACGTATCCGATGCTTAAAAATAACTCTAACGTGGGCGTGTCATCAAGGTCTTCGAGTGCAATCAAGTTTATATGATTGTTCCTAAGAAACATGTCAATTTATTCCGCAAATATTTTGTTTTGCAGTCGCTTAGCGAGTTCAAATCGGATACGTGTGAATAACGCCGAAGAAATACATTAAAATTTTGTTTCCATGATAATGATGTCAGTATATGAATATGTCGGCGTGACATTGCATCGAGACATGATTCTTCCAAAAACGTAGTTACATGTGAATTCGTATGAAAAAAATGAAAACTATATTTTTATGTCCGTCAAACGTAATGCGGCACAAATAGATGCATTCTGTTTTGTAATTGTGGCTTTGACCCCTCTGGCCCCATTTCCAATTTCAAACGTCATTTTCACATAAGATTTCATGATATCATGGTATCTTATTCCTAACTGAAGTTATAGAGCAGACACATTTTAGGCGAGTTCGGATGGAAACCCTAGGGTCGGGTATGCTATTACAGGAATGATGTTTACTCCCACCAATTCAGGTGGTTTCTTATTTTATCAACCAATCAACAGCTTGGCCCTGGTAATATCTTAAACAGATTTTGCCCCGCTCATTTTGCGTACCGTCAAGTAACAGGGAATCAGTAAACCCTGCCAGGAGTTGGTGTTACTGGAGTTCGACTCTTCAGTGGTGAAGGCACGCAAAGTGTAGGAATGAAAGTGCGTTCGGATGAAACCCGAGTCTTCCTAGACCGAACTCGCGTTCCATCCGAACTCGCCCTTTTTTATTTTATTAACAGTGACCTTGACCATAAGCCAAAAATTTCAATCCAAAACAAAGTTTTCGCATGAGCTACATACACAACAAGTTTCATTATGATATCGCATTCCTAACTTAAGTTAAAATGTATAGTGCTGTAACGTTATTCCTTATTTAGTAGCAGTGACCTTGGTCCCTACCGACCCAGCAAGGTTTTAATATGGTGAACATGACTTGTCGTTGTCCGTGATGATGTACGCGAAGTTGTCAGTAATGATGTACATATAGTTCTCTGCAAGGACATATGATTATACAAAGTCAGCATTTAGCTCAATTTGTACCAATTTCAACGAGGTAAATATCCGTTCGTTACTGAGAATGTTTTAATCAGGGTTTCCAACATAGAATTATTTTATCGGCGATTTCGACGGGTGGGCTCAGCAAAATGAGATATTAAGATGAAACTGGCTGTGTAGAGAGCTGATGTGAACGCCTTGCTCGGGATCAAGGTCATGGTCACTGTTGCTAAAAATAGAAACATTGTTTGCACTATATAACTTCAGTTAGGAAAGAGATATCATGATGAAACATGCTCTACATCATCACAGACAACTATATGATCGAGAACGACATCCCGGACCACGCTGTTGTCGTTGTATAAGTCATGGTGACGTCATGGAAATTTTAAACGTTCAGTTCAATGTCTAACAATAGAACAGAATAAAACCACGAAATAAAATCACTAAATGCAAGTTTGAACTCGAATAAAGTCAACAGAATATTTATCTTGTCTTTGTTTAAATTGGTTTCTCAATCATTCTGTCCGATTCACCTAAACTGTTTTCCTGGACTAGTTAAAACAATTTCCACAATTGATCCGGCAAATGTGAGGGAAATGTTCACGAATTTTCATGATAATAGTTGATTGTGTGCATGAAGTGCTCAATGTGAGCTATTGTGATCACTCACCGTCCGAACGTCCGTCCGTCGTCCGTCCACACTTTCAAATGACATCACCTCTGAAACCGTTTGACCAATATTGGTGAAATTTTGCCTGGATGTTCCTGACATAGGGGGATTTAAAAATTGTTCAAATAAAGTTGATCCTTCTAGAACTTTGGTTGCCATGGCAACCAGATAACAAAACCTTTAAAAATCTTCTTCTAAGAAGCATAGTAGAGCTTAGATATTTAGCATGAATAATTGCGTAGTGGACCTTTACCAAAATTGCTCAAATCATGACCCCCGGGGGTCCCTTAATTTTGTATAAGTGATATATTGGAAAAACTTTAAAAACTCTTCTTCTCTGGAACCACAAGGCATAGGGCTTAGATATTTAGCATGTAGCATTGTCTAGTGGACCTCTACCAAGATTGCTTAAATTGTGACCCGGGTCAATATTGGCCCCACCCCAGACATCTCATAATTTTATATAAGAAATATATAGAAAAACCTAAAAAATATTATTCTCTGGAACCACAAGGCTTAGAGCTTAGATATTTTGTTAGTAGCTTTGTCTGGTGGACCTGTACCGAGATTGCTCAAATCATGACCCCTTGGTCAATATTGGCCCCACCAAGGGCCTCCCTTAATTTTATATAAGAGATATATAGAACAAACTTAAAAATCTACTTTTCTCAAACCACAAGGCATAGAGTTTAGATATTTAACATGCAGCATTGTCTAGAGGACCTCTGCCAATTTTGCTCAAATCATGACCTCTGGGTCCATATTGGCCCCGTCCGGGGCTTCCCTTCATTTTACAAAAAATAAAAGACTTCTTCTCTTGAACCGCTTGATGGAAATTTTGTCTGTAGCATCCTAATAAGGTCCTTTCTCAAATTTAGGGCAATTGTCTTCTTTAAGAGGCTACAGTTTCATATATAAAAATATCATGAGCAAGGTGATTCAGGTGAGCGATTCAGGGCCATCATGGCCCTTAGTTTAAATTGCCACGCTGGCGTGATGTCACTCAGCAAACACACGTACTACTAAAGTTTCCAAACATAACATTTGTCACAACGCCACTCCTGTAGTACATACAGGAATTCAAATATGAAGTAAGATTTGGCTTTTATTCTTGGAAAACATAATTATGTCTGGCATATCTGAATCAAAAGTGAAATTAATATTAGAATCTAGATAATTATCTAAGTCATGTGGTAGACGTATTAGTTTTATTGCTATCGAGTAATATCTATGTTATCTTAAATGTCAATTTAATGTTGAGATGGTCGTACATTCGGCGATTTCAAAACCGGATTTCAAAGCAAAAGCAGACGAATACAGAATTAATCATCGGATAATCTTAGTATTTTGCAAACTAGAATAGAAAATATCTGTTCCAGACTCAAGAACGGATTTTCCAAGAAGATTTCTCTAGAAAAAGTTATATTCTACATGTTATTTTCTGCTATTATACTTTAGTAAATTTTCCGGCAATACTATCACTGTTAGATGAAGCATGCAATTTCCATAATGTACGGACATTGAGCCCGTTTTTTCTTTTCTAGCGGTTTATTAGACGTTTTCTGAACAAACAGGAGCCCGCAATGCGGATAGGTAAAATGCAGTGGACATAGTCATAAAAGAGAAACTAAAAGAGTCTACTACGAAAATCCACAACATTCTTAGATCAAAACTTGAATTTAGATATAAACGAACATATTGCATAGGAAGCACCAACATAGGGATGATATATACCACCCTTGCTATTATATTGGCAATCAGTTTTATCTGTCTAAACATCTACGCTACACAATAATCCTAACGGGTAATATGTTATGTCAATTCTCATATCATTATGTCAGTTGCTTGATTTGTTATGTCAGATTTATGTCATATGTGACAGTATTTTTTATTAAAAACGATTTTTTTATACACAACAGAAACGGGATGATCAGAATAAATGAGCATTTGTGACTGAAATCAAATTAAGTATTTTGACGACTGTTCAAATGCGCTTTAATAGTAACTGTCCCTACGGACCAAACATATTTTAAATATGGATGATTTTTGTTAAACCATTGTTCGTATTTGTCCCAATCAATTATATCATGCATGATTGGAAATACCAAAGTTGTTTAAATTTATTTTTAATTTGGTTTCCTGGCAGTTTTTGCTTACATGTATTTTGCCGTCGGGATGAGAAACTGGATATATAACAAGAGGGAAAGTAGGACACCAGGTCGATCACCTGTCATTGTGTTAGCGACCTATGGCCCCATTTGGTCTCTGATTTGTTACATTCCCTCCACATGACTCCATGGTTTAAAGTAATTCCCGTAAATTTAAAAATAAAAACCCTGTTCTCTAACAAGAAAACCGCGACTTAACGAAAACCCATCGATGTTTGTTCTAAAACAAGAGCAAATATCATGAAACATGTATATAGTCCGACGATGATAACACTTACTATTGTTTACAAGTAAAAATGAGTAAAAATAAGAATGAATTCCATATTCGATATTCAGTTTTGTTCAATCTTGTGCGTAATAACTTAACGCAATAATATTTCAATCTACACTAATAACAAGTGTTATTGATAAGGCTAATATTATCTCAGGCGAGCTATATTTCAAGTATACCGAAATCGTTTTAAGGTATTATTAATCGCAGAAATATTAACAACTTTTGACTATAATGTGTTAGTATACGTTATAGAACATATATTAGAATTATAAACAAATTAGTGCAAGGGAGCGAAGCGACCGATGTACTAATTTGTTTATAATTCTAATAATTATGTGATCTCCAACCGGCTTATATAGTCAGTGCATGATAATGTGGCAGTCACGTGACACAATGTTGTCTGTTTTGGACTATGTCAATTGATTGAATAAGGTGTACCATGGTCAAGGTTTGGTATTATAAATCATTTTAACCATCCATCAAATAGAACATACTTCGTAGCCGAGAGGTTTAGTGCGTAGATTATACTTCGTAAGGATATCGGTATTTTTGGCTATGGGTTCGAAACCTTGTCAAGATGTATGCATTTTTTTATTTCTTTTTTCATCTTAATGAATTTAAAAGACATTTAAGTTATCAGATGTTTCGTCTCTGTTGAACGATGCATTTAAGTGTAACGGCTAAAAAAGAAAGCATTGTTGTAATCATGTTAAGGCAATTGAAAAACAATTTCGGAAGCTAGATATAGCCATCGAAGATGTACTGGAGCGACTTGTGATTCACGTCTCATCTAGCGACGAAACCACAGATACAGCATCTGAGTGAGACAGTAACTCAGATATGATTGGTTATCCTTATTCTAAAATTAAATAGGAACAATATTGAATACCACCCAGGCAGGGGTATTATAACAGAATTGTAAGGACGTTATGTAAACATTTCTCTGAGTGATCGAGTTGTTTTTCTGGTCCAATAGTTTGACGTTTTAACCAGATTAATTGTCTAAGAACAATTCTGACACTTTATCTAAATTGGAAATTATCTCTACCAGACGGTCCTCATAATGACATTTCTATAGAAAACACAATCTTGATAATAGTTCAAATCGTTTAAATCAATATAATAATACTTTATGGAAATACGATGTGCTTTACAGGGGATTTTTTAGTATTTTTACAAAATTGTCTCAGTTGTATAATTGCGATTTCATCCTTATGTTGTCTGTTTGAAAGAAATTCATTTTCTCGTTTAATTATGTGTAGGGCATTGTGTCATGTAATTGTGGTATGTGATGATTGTATGTTTTCTCCTGCTCGGCTGTTTTAAGTAGATTGCTTCCTTCACTGTCCGGTTATCTATTGTCTTCTTGCAGTAAAACGTATTGCGAGAAAAGTACGGATCATACGTTACATATTCACACATTTTGTCATCTAATGTAATAAACAAGTTATTAGTGTTAAACCATACGGCTCCTATATAAATCTATAGTAAATCAGTGTATCGTTAAACGTTATCGATTTGATCGATTAGACGTATTCAAGTGAGGCTACTTTGCCGATAACACCCGATAAGTTACAGAAATATTCCGTATGTTTGAAAAAAGTATAATGCCTCTTTATATCCGGGTCACAAACCCAGCTGTCCGGTCGCTGCTCTATGATCTGCCGGTGTGCCTTTTGGCAAGTCGAATCGGATGGCGGACGGAAATTGTCTGAAAAAATCAGACTACAGAGAGATTTGTCGGTTCCCATTTTTCAATCCTCGCATGATATTAATTGTATTGATTTGACAATATATTTGTCACCGTCATGTGATATTTATATAATGTGTATTCCCTTTTGCCTACATTTTCACGGAGCTACCATCATTTTGTAGAGCAAGGTTACTGATTCCCATACAAACAATTATTTAGATGATCTAACGTATAGACACGGTTTTATTTCTATTCCAACCAATTACCACTCACAAATCGTCTAGAAGTACCTATAATTATGTTTGGTTCAGAGGAGCGTCCTTATTTGCCGTCGCACAATGGCAAATAGTCAAATAAAACGTATTTGTGCTTGTCATGGCACTCCTAGACATTTAATAAACATTTCTCTAATAACCTAGAAGCTGTCGACCTACTTTTTCCTTAACCGGACTAGCACAAATTGTCGTAATAGCTCTAGACGTTTTTGGTAAGAACTGATGTCACTAGCAGAGCGGTTCTTAAATATATTAATTCCACAATTGCCATGAAATCTGATCTCAATCTGACTAAAGTACACAACGTCCTATTTATTAAGACTGGTCGATTCCGTGTCTGTATTTCCAATGAAGCTATTTTAGCTTAGGCAGCGCGTTCGTTTAAGCAAATTCTAAACTTAGCAAAAGTATCAGACATTTAAATTCCTAAATTCCTGAATTCGGTGTAAACTGTTCGAAATTGATTCGGACAAATGAAATGGTTGTAAATAAACATGTACGTAAAAATTAATCATAATTATGTATACGTTCCACTAAAGTTTAGGTACAATTCTAAAACATATTGGATTTCTATTAGAAGAAATGTATTATAATTATATATGTACATGTAATAGCATTATAATTATCTGCATGTTTGTCATAGGTTATAAACCACTAAATGCATACGCGGACCAAAATCGGATACACTCAAATAGTCCTTATGGAAACTTCTGTTTGCCTGGAAATGGTGATTTGCCTTGATAAAGAAATGGAAATAGAATCATCTTATTGAGTTTAAAGGTATTGTATACATGTAGTTGAATGAGTGAATGTGTTTCATCTTGAATATTTTGAGATTTTGGCATATTTGACGAAGCGAAAGTAGAGTAGGGTAAAACCCGCATTGGATCGTAAAAATTTGTCTACCGCCTTTGACGAACACAATCTTTCTTATATTAAACATGACCCCCTGTTTTTTTGTCTTATTTTGTAGCTGAAACATACTGCTTTGCAATGATATAGGTTTGTGAACTTGCCATAGAACTTTAACCTGATATAATTTTGGGCTGACAATTGTAACTTCACATTGAGCTAAAGAACAATTTTATTTAGTGGTTTGTGACCTATATGGTAATGTTAGTTACATGCAGTGTAACGGCGATAGCGGGGTTCAATAAAATCAAATTACACTCCCTATAACAGTGAATACCACGGTACGTTTCTAGAAACTTATACAACTAATGCATATTTGCAATCTGCATCTCAATGTCCCTCTTTATGAGACTATTTTCATGAAAATGTTGACGAAACTGAAGAGTAGTTTTCAGTCAGCTCAAAATATTGAGTTTTCACTTACGACCTTCTAATTATAAGCCAGCGATTTGTTCTGTCACCGTATCTACAAGATGGTCTACAACCCACAAATTATTGAAAAGAACTAACAAAGCCAGTTGATGATTCTTTACAAGTATATCGTTAATTTAGTAGATGTCAGTATTTGTAAGTTGATAACTGCTCAGCTTACAAACTACACATTTAGATGGAACAAAAGCAGGAAGATTTGGACGTTTCGTCTTTTAAGCCAACGAAAGATTAGCATTGAATGATGAATGGGAAATGTCGCTGAAAGTGACATCTTATGTGTATTAAGATTCTTCAGAATCATGCCGAAGGTGGTTATATTCAAATGTTCACCAACTCTCACCATTTATTTTCAGACACTACAGATTCTTCACAATCACGCCGAGTGTTTACTGAGAATGTGATTTTTTTTTTCAAAATTGCACTAACTTTCATATATTTTCAGACCTTACAGATGACGATACACCTCTTCAGAACTGGGATGGATACGTATCACATGGCAACAAACGTGACGTATGTTCAGACAACAACAACAGTACCGGAAGTCACCGTCACATTAGAACCTTACGAAGATTTCTATCTCAGAGCTCGGTTCATTACGGGACTAGTGTTTTATCCAATCATGTGTCTCTTTGGAATTACCGGAAATATAATGAGTATAATAGTGATGTCACAAAAACAAATGAGGTCATCGACGAATACGTATCTCTTCGCCTTGGCTATATCTGATTTGATCAAACTAGTGGTGGATTTCTTATATTTTACTGTGATTCTTATATGTCAGTTTGATTATACATCTGGCAACAGAGCTTTCGCGTTCTTGTATCCTTACGCGCACTACGTTTTCAACGCTTCATTGTGTGTATCAGCGTGGCTGATTGTATCGGTCGCCGTTGAGCGATACGTGTATGTCTGTCATCCGACCAAAGTGAAAGTGTATTGTAACATTTATAAAGCCAGAGCGATATCATGCTCTGTGTTCATCATAATGTCAGTGCTAGCAATACCCAATGGTATGAGATACAGAACTGTTTTGAGGATTAACAACGAAACTGGTGCCACTGAGTATGACGTCACATTATCTGAATTGTGGAAAAACCAACTTTTTACTGACGTGTACACATGGTTTCAAAATCTGTTGCGGTCTATCATACCATTAGTGATACTGATTATACTAAACGCATGTATTATGTACGGGTTACGGAGATGTCGTCTGCTACGCTCAAAGACGCCAAAGAAGTATCGTATAACGACCATGCTTGTTACTGTGATTTTAGTATTTCTTGTATGTATTACACCAGACACGATAATGTCAACATTCTTTGGATTAGGCTATTCAGAGGAGAATTATCTAGCCAGGGGAATTAGGGAGATTACAGACTTACTTTTACTCATCAACTCGGCCGCCAATTTTGTTATCTATTGTATATTCAACACTATTTATTGGTGTCATTTCCGTCGTTTATTTTGTTATACGTGTTTTCGACGACATCCGACGGTTACTGACGCTCGTAATCTGTCGTTATTAGATGCTTCTCAAGCAAGGTCACTGCGCAGGCGTAGTGAAGTGTAATGTTATTTTATTGCTTGGTTTACAGTCATTGTGATTATAACGTATGTCACCATCAAAGGACAGCAGAGCTAAATGTTATACATGTACTGTCTATCGTGTCACAATCAGGTATGACAAGACTTGAAACGTTTCTTGATTCTCCCCCCAAGACCCTGGTAGGTTAAGTATTGGTAGGTGATCAACATGTTATAAGGTTAATGCAGATATACTCATTATCAAGGATGAATTACAGTATCATCTGCATAACCGATACGTACGTCCAATACATAAAGATACTGTTTTAAAAGCTAAAGCTCAAAATCGAAAAACTAAAAGAACGGCTTTTTCAATCACATGTGTATGTATTAAGACCCTATAGCTTTAAATGCATTTAAGTGTACCATTCCCTTTAAGCGGGAGGTCATTGGCCAATTAGGCAAGGATAAAAACAAATGACCACGCACTATGACTGTCTCAGTCGATCGCCCAAACATAAGAAAAAATTGTACCTAATATGTACATGTATATGACGTTACGCTCGATGTTGGCGTACATTAGCGTAACCAATTCCGACGTTGTTGACGTTTCTAACGATTATTGACGTTACAAGACTTATTTGGGTGTTTCGAATACAATTTTTCTTAAATTATGCCGTAAACCCCATATTTTTATTCGTCACATATTTCGCGATTGGTTTAAAAAATATTGTTGTAAAATTAAAATGGTTTTGAGCAACCCGCTTGTTTGATAAGTGCATTTTTACGCAATATGTATGGCAGTTTTTAGATCGGCCATATGGCGAGGCGGAGGGGTAATTAAGGCGTTACAGTCGTACATTTTAATTAAACATACAATAGAATATACCAATAATACGCTGCGTATCGTTCCATACAAGTAGATGATTTACATTTTGCCGAGACATTAAAATACATGTACAAAAATGAGAAAGTAAGTTAGAAAATACTACGAAAATCACGTGCCTACAAGTGGCGCTTTTAATACCGCTAAACTTACTATTTCAGACTAAAACACCATAATTACACAAACCCTACAGCTCATACTTCATTTATACAAAATTTCATTTAAATCTGCAGTACTCTTTTATTAAAACGGGTACGATTCTACCGATCACGTAAACGTTGACGTTACGTTAATTTCAAGGGTGTGACATTATGGCTAGATTTGCCAAAATTCATAAATAAAGCTATGTTGAATGTAAGACTTATTCATATCAAAATACAGACAATTATATGTACTTTTTGGTTGTAGTCGCTGTCGTTTTAATAAACGCATACTTCTTTAAATATTTTGAGGCATAGCAACATCACAATTTTAATTTGTGCACTTTTTTATGCGTGTGACATCGTGGCTAGAAAAAAGTATACCCATATTAAAAGCCTAATTCAAAGTCATAGTCGTACAAATTATACCCAATTCAAAAGTAGGATGCATGTACTTTTTGTCAAAATAAAGATTATAGAAAGTCGACTTAAGTTATAGAAAATACTGAAGTTTTAACAAATCTTGTCGCGGAAAGAAATTAAATCTTAGGTTTTCAGTTGAATATGTTTTTCGCTCACGGTTTGTTACTGGAAAGTTTTGAACGGCACATAAATGAAACAATGCGAAATGGAGTTGCCATCACGTCACCGCATCTACTTTTTGGGCGGATAAAGATACTTATATGAATTTGCCGAGCTGATAACACTGCGCATTGGTCAATTATGTTACATCTTACATGACGTTTTTGTGACGTTCTCCGTCATTCTATGTTTAATTTAATATATACTAATAATTAAACGTACATGCGGATCACATTACTAGCATGGAGATTCTTTTATCTTGCTTGTGATATCAAAATATAAACAACCGTATTTCTAAAACGATTTTTATGCAATATTGAAGTGTAAAAATGTTATAAATTGCCAATGTACGCCAACAATGAGCGTAACGTCACATACGATTACATAAACATAATAATGCTAATTTTGAATTGGCAATGTTTTGGGTAGTGGCAGCGGTCGTCGTAACGAAAATAAACACTACTTCATATCAGTTTCAAATGTTTTTTGCTGGGTAAACAATAAATGTGATATTATTTATCCAGTAAGCGTTATTATCTTGGTGGTTTGTGGCGGGATTTACAGCATTTTACATAGCTGTTTATTTATATCTATATACTATAATTTTGCTGGTAGAGGTCAACCATGTTTTATGAGCCGTGACTAATTTATGAACAAAGTTTATTCACCCTAAAACGGTAGATATATATATATAACAGGGTAGCAATACTCCGTGATCTTAGGCTACAGTTACAAGTAGAAATTTGTAAACATTGGAACACAAATATAGCCATATGTATTTTATTTCTTCATATATCTATAAGATATACGCCACGCTTATAAGGGGAAAATTGTTTGCTTTCCATGAAATACAAGATCTTTTATAGCAGTTTGACCGTTTTCCAGTACCCTATAAAACCTGTCCATGGTTTGACCGGGTGTTGGACAAAACGGCACAGCTGCTGCTGCGAAGGATCTTACATTTCAGAGAAAGCAAATAATTTTCAACTCCCTAAAAATAAAGGTTTAACAGTACTTGTAGAGTGAAAACTCAAAATAATTATTTATATAAAATTAAATGGCTTTTAAACAATGTCTTCATAGTTTTGACGAAAAAGAAACCAAAAATGCAGTTAAGAAAAATAGTGCAGTTATCCGGGCTTGAACCGCATGTCTCAGTCTGAATATCTAGCTCTCTACCGATTGAGCCAGCTATACTGACCATATCAGGTCATATAAAACTATACATCAACGCATGTTAAAGGCATCCGAACCGGGTATATTCACACACCATGACTCAATGGTGTAATCTCCCGTCACGGCTCAAAACTCTTGGTTCATCTATACATTGAAAAGAAATCGAACTAGGTACTGTTTTATCAAGGCACTTACGGAAATCGTAAACTTACGATCAAATTTAAAGTCTTTATATTTTGCTAACAGTTATATAGGGTGGTAAATGGAGCTGCACTATTAACAATGAATCAGTTAATGAACTCCTACAAACCATATCTGGCTCCAATTTGCAGTTGTTAAATAATTATAAAGAATTGAAATTTGAACGTAACTTTAAGATTTTCGTAAGTGCTTTGATAAAACAGTACCCTAGGCTTTCAGATGTTAGAATGAACAACACATTTTCAGAGGCGTTTACGATTAGCTTGCGGCTTTACT
This sequence comes from Spisula solida, assembly GCA_947247005.1. Lineage (NCBI taxonomy): Eukaryota > Metazoa > Mollusca > Bivalvia > Venerida > Mactridae > Spisula > Spisula solida. The sequence continues at coordinate 32,863,179 of OX365947.1, read as the reverse complement.
GTTACATTTTTAAAATATAATCATACACGTTATTAGTATTATACGTAAAAATAGAAATTCGGTGATTATGGCTGTGGTCATGTTCATCACGTGTGGAGAAGTTGTCCATGCTTAATGTTTAATTCCAGGAAAACTGGTTCTATCAACCGACCGTCATATACGACTAATAAGTTCTATAACGAAAAACACTAAGACAAAAAATCAAATAAGATCTCCGTACTAGTTACAGCGACGTTACGCAATATAACTAATACTTTATTTCGTTATTATCCGAAGTCCCCGCCAAGTTTCTAAATTACGGAGTGATGTAGCATCTGCCTCTACAAAATGTTGATATTGTTTAGGTTGTTGATCTTATTTCACCCACCTGTCACGTTAATTACAAACCAATCGTTTTAAGCTACTGAAGGGGATCACAATTGTAGATGTAGAATTCTTTAATAACTCGTCTTCAATGAAATCGTGTATCATATTTCCATCATTTCGTATGTGAAATAATATAATGTGGTCTTAGTAGGTTCCAGTGTCTACAAAATCATGAAATGTTGCATATGTTTATATTTTGGACTCACTCATTTGTTTAAGATTTTTTAAAAAAGTTTTTAAAGAAACCATTATACATTTTTTGAATGTATTGTATACAAATGCTATGTTCACTTTTTTGAGACACGTTTAAAGCATTTGAAATGCACAAACAATGACAATACTACATCGTAACCTTTCTATGGCGAGCGCTTCTTGGAATGCAACATGTCTTCAAACGGGGTATTGTGTTCCGTATTATTTTATTATACTATGTATTGTCCTGAAACAACAAGCACGGGTATTATACCAAATTTTGACAGCTTACAACATCAATTATCCAGTCATGACTTCAATGTCCGTCTGTCGTTCTTGAACTATTCCATTGACTCTTCTACACTCTAGCTGTATTCATGTACATCTATAAAAGCATGATTGCCTAATTATTGTATATTTTTGTACCTTGGAGATTGTTCGTATTGCTGGTGTTATTGTTCCATGTGATTATGATTAAATTAAATAAATAATTATATTATATATAATTAAATATATGAAATGAGCAACATAATTATTACATTGTATATTGAACATACGTTACAGCATGAAAGGTATGCTTTGCCTATCTGAACAAGGTGCAACAACACAAATATTCAATCCTTTTGTGATCATATGGGCTAATACATGCGAAATTAGAGCCATTGTGTTGAAAGTGCTGCTGAAAATATCTATCTAAGCCGCATTATTTTGGTATACAACTTCAATAGAGTTTCAACATATTTTTAACACAGTATTTTTACAGTATTTTACTAATTTTGTCAAGTAATAATGAGATATGAAGAGATATTTTTAGCTGCAAGTTTATGCGATCACAAACAAGGATATATGAATAGTGGAAAAATGCATGCTTATTTCAAAAGCGTTTAATTATTCCAACTAAGATTTGTTGGACACACTAAGCTTAGCATTATGTTCTACTACATTTATCGTTGTCGTTAATCAACACACAGATATATAAATAATGAAGCGAACTTATCGAAGTATGACATCATTTACATTTCAGATCTTGCTCGTTCACAAACACACGAACTGTCACATGGTACATGCTAAAATGTATACCATTTTTACAATTGGAATCCTGGGAACAAACCCATAGTTTATGATTGCAGAGTGTATACCTTAAAAGATATTCAAGGAAACATTACCAATTTTCTGTTTCGGTTTGAAACGTCATTGGTCGTTTGCATGATACAAGTTGTTAAGATATGTCATAATGCATTGTTTGTTAGAGTTTGTTCCTTTAAGATATATTATTGACTTTGTCACAAACAGCAAACTTTGGTTCTTAATGCCATGTCGTATTTGTTTGAAGATTTGAAACGAAAGTGCATGCATCAATAAATTCGCTTTATACATCTGACAATCTATCCTTTTACATTATCCTGACACCGGGTGAACTATCCTTCATATCATCCTGACACAGAGCGAACTATCCTTTCACATTATCCTGACACCAGGGCTAACTTTCCTTTCACATCGTCCTGACACAGGGCTAACTATCCGTTCATATTTTCCTGTCACCGGGCTAACTATACATTCCCATCGTCCTGACACCGGGCGATCTATCCATTAACATTATCCTGACACCGGGAGATCTATCCATTCACATTATCCTGACACCGGGAGATCTATCCATTAACATTATCCTGACATCGGGCGATCTATCCATTAACATTATCCTGACACCGGGCGATCTATCCATTAACATTATCCTGACACCGGGAGATCTATCCATTAACATTATCCTGACACCGGGCGATCTATCCATTAACACTATTGACACCGGGCGATCTATCCATTAACATTATCCTAACACCGGGCGGTCTATCCATTCACATTGTCCTGACACTGGGCGATCTATCCATTCACATTATCCTGACACCGGGCGATCTATCCATTAACATTATCCTGACACAGGGCGATCTTTCCATTAACATTATACTGACACCGGGCGATCTATCCATTAACATTAGCCTGACACCGGGCGATCTATCCATTCACATTATACTGACACCGGGCGATCTATCCATTAACATTATCCTGACACCGGGCGATCTATCCATTCACATTATACTGACACCGGGCGATCTATCCATTAACATTATCCTGACACCGGGCGATCTATCCATTCACATTATCCTAACACCGGGAGATCTATCCATTCACATTATCCTAACACCGGGCGATCTATCCATTACCATTATCCTGACACCGGGCGATCTATCCATTCACATTATTGACACCGGGCGATCTATCTATTCACATTATCCTGACACCGGGCGATCTATCCATTCACATTATCCTGACACCGGGTGAACTATCAATTCACATTATCCTGACACCGGGTGAACTATCCATTCACATTATCCTGACACCGGGTGAACTATCCATTCACATTAACCTGACAGCGGGCGATCTATCCATTCACATTATCCTAACACCGGGCGATCTATCCATTACCATTATCCTGACACCGGGCGATCTATCCATTCACATTATTGACACCGGGCGATCTATCCATTCACATTATCCTGACACCGGGCGATCTATCCATTCACATTATCCTGACACCGGGTGAACTATCAATTCACATTATCCTGACACCGGGTGAACTATCCATTCACATTATCCTGACACCGGGTGAACTATCCATTCACATTAACCTGACAGCGGGCGATCTATCCATTCACATTATCCTAACAGCGGGCGATCTATACTTTTACATCAGTCGGATACCGGGTGAACCAGCAGATACATGAAACTGAAGTCACTATGCTTAGCGCCAAGCACATGATACATACCAGTTCCATTTTAACGACTTTGTGATATCGCAGCTTGTCTGTAACATTCAAAGCGGACGCTCTACCACTAGGCTATAGGGATGGACATCATGGTTTGTAGTTCTACCTGTATATCAACATTTAATCACTTCACTACTAGTAATTGTTGTCAAGATGGAAGAGATCAATATTTCGAACGACCCGGGAATTCGGATAGAAGAATACTAAATTAACGAGATCAGTGCGTGGTTAGACATACTTTTATTGTTCTTCTCTTCTAGGAAACAATTCCAGTTTTCGAGTTGATGACTTTACGACTACTCTAACCTCCCGATGTATTGCTATTCATCATTATATAACCGATTTCCTCGTGTCCAGTTCGACGTATTACTTTATACACTTTGAGGATGCGAAGCAATATTGTACAGAGACATGCACATGGAGCTACCCGTTCACAAACACGTACATGATATAATTTATATTAGCTTGGATTGGCGCTTACTATACTCCAGTCTCGTTCGATTATCTACACATGTCTAGTTTCTCCAGGCGCCAAAAGCCATATGTGCGTTTGGATAGTTTCATGACGGCGCAGATTAAACGAACTAGCCATAGTTCGACCACAGTTTAACTACTGAAGGTTTTCGCGGACTCGAGTTGAACTATGGTTACCATTTTAACTCGAAACGAATTTCTTTAAAACTAGAAACTAGTGGGAACAAGTAATTAAGAATTGCAAGCAATACAGAAGTCTCCTACCGGTTTGAGGCCATTTTCAATGTTTCTGTTGCCATAGCAACCACAAGTTTTGTCAGAATCAAAATATTTTTAGACGTGCATAATCCCCTTATTGCCCCCTATCCACATAAACCTAGCTTGGACACTGGTTGAGTTATGTCAGGATCCAGATTGTTTGACGGGCGGACGGAGGGCAAACCTATAGTCCCTCCGGTCAAAAATCGGTAGGGGACTAATAAAACATAGGCGAAACAATTAGGAGTTCCCCGTGCCTGTACATTCCAGTAGGTACTAGTACACGAACTGATTTCGTCTATAACGCCCCCTTTACCGGTAGATCCTACATACAACGGAAGGATAAAATGCTCAAAATTTAATATTATTCACGTAGCCGTTGTTGACTACATGTTCTGTTTCGCAACCTACACATTACTGCAAACTCACTACGTTGAAACTAAAAAAAACGAAAAGCACGCACCCCAATTCAGTAGGTTTTTGTAATATTTTGCATGCAGACATTGAAATAATTTAGCTGTCTTGAATAGAATATACCAATTCCGTTATTCCTAATTTGGAATTCTATATTGCTAATATTAGACATATTTTTTAATTACGTAATGAAGTATATTTTATAAATTCACAAAATATTAACCAAAATTGTTCATGAACACATGCATATTGCAACGCATGGCAAGCACATGTTCGTTAACATGTTGGCATAACTGATGTCTGTCCTCCTAGAAAAACACATAACTTAGCGAGATTGACACAAGACGAACTCGGCTGATGTGTAAGAATCTTACAACAAGATTTCAGAAATGCTTCTTTAATGCATATCAATTTTGCAAACAACACGCTTGCGTATTGATGTTCACGAATTGAAGGTTCCTGTCAATTAAACATGAGGGCCCTTTTGGGCACTGGGTCGCTCACCTGTCGTAGTAGAACATTAACACCCTTATGGTGACGTAAGTAATCATTTATATTTTACGAATAAGATTCAGGAAAATTCAGCCACTAAGATTTGTGCAAGATTTGACCTAGTGACCTAGTTTAGACCCCATTTGACAGTTTCAAACATGACCTAGATTTCATAAAGACAAATATTTTGAGAGTACATGCATTATGTACAAAATAATCATACAGCATTATGGTGGAGGTTTGGTACGTTTTGGTAGTGTATATGACATTCAGCTTTGTTAAGGCTGAAACTAGGCCATTAAGCTTTTTGACAGCTGGCACTTGGGCTTTCGACATTTTATTGTGGTATGTAATTTTTTGTGTTTTTTGTGCTCGGCTGGTTAGGTTGAGTGTTGCCTTTTCCGATTTTCCGTTATCCCTTCACATAATGAAGCAACATGTTTTAAGTGTTAGCTCTCGACCGTTTCGACTGATCGGTAGCTTCGAATTTTCGTCGTAATATCGAAATGGCGTCAAAACCTGAATTATACTCGGGGGGAAAACAGCCTATTATCCCTCGCCAGGGATATAGTATGCGATGCGTATGTCCGTCCTTCCGTCCGTCCCATATCTTGTCTGGAGCATACATCTTAAACTATTTGAGGTATTGACTTCAAACTTGGTATGTGAATAGATGGTAACTAGGAGAAGTGCAGTGACCAAGAACCATAACTCTTTATGGCCCAGTTTTGAAATCATCTCCCTTTGCCATATTCCTGAGGGCCGTTGGTTCAAACCCCACTGGGAGCATATCTTTTTTTATTTTTATGGTGTAAAATATTTAATATTTTGTTTACTTTATAGGAATTTATACATCGTTAAAGCATGAAATATGGTGGGTGAGGGTCATACAAAATGTTATATCTTAATAATTTCAATGTGAACCTGTATATTCCGGTCTAAGTATGTGAATAACAGAATAAAGAAAATATTTGGGTAATGATAGTGATACATGCCCATTGATATATTATATTTTGCAGAATTTTAAAAACTCACGAAATTTTACAACTATGTTGGTAACATATATAAACATAACTATCTTAAATCGCATCTTCTGCTTGTTATTGATTTTGTTTTTATTAATATAACTATTAGGCACATGGGAGACATTTCATCTAAAGCCACAATAAGGTTCATTTAAAGCCACAATAAGGTTCCGGAACGACGTATTTCCTTCAAATAGAAAACACAAATCTGTGTTACTGATTTGATGAGGGACAAATAATGAACACACTGAGCCATTAAAACACGCGCTAACTGTCATATACACTCACGGACTTTAAAAACGCCTCACCTGATTCAAAGCCCAATATCGCTTAAAGTATTTATGTTATTGCAATATAATTTTACATGTTTATTAATTACTCTTTCCTTCGTGTGAATCAGTTTAGTTTGTAACAAAATGTTGTCTCTTTATTTTCTCGGAATCCTGCAAGCGCTCTCACCCTAGGCAAACGTGTGGGATTTTCAATACCGGTTAAGGGCGCAATTTATCCTAATATGGGGTTTCACATTCGTCTACGAATTACTATAACGAGCCTCTTGTCACATACACGATGGTCGAAATAGTTTCTACGCGTGTTCACATTCAGCAATAACTTGTCATTTGGTTTAAAACAAACATGAATAAATTCAATAACAAAAGAACGTCCACATTTCACAGACTCTCAAAATCATCAAGTTTTAAGTTTTATAACTTAAATTGGCAAATTCAAAATCCTATCCTTTTAAACATGTTCAAATGCGGCAGATTAGAGTGTGTGTAAAAGTAAACTAGCAGTCTGAAAACTTGCAGATCCTTAAATAAAAGGATAGAAAACGATTAACAAGTGAATTTGTCGAATAGGTGTGCCTACACCATCTCCAAATATGAGCACATTAAAAGTATAATGCCTCGCATAGCCCGTATTGAAAATCCCACACTTTTGACTAGGGTAAGTGCGCTTGTGGGATTCCCAGAAAATAACGATACAACATTTTATTACAAACTAACTGATTTACACGTAGGAAAGATTAATCAATACACATGGAAAATTATATTGCAATAGCATAAATATTTTAAGCGATATTGGGTTTTGAATCAGGTGAGGCGTTTTTAATGTCCTTGAGTGTATGTGAAATAATCTTTCCTGGAAGATTGGCATAAAGAGCCCGGTTTGTTTACAAATACGGCGTTTAACAATTTCTCCGTCACTTTCCGGAAACTACCGATAATGTTCCGCCAGTTTCAGATAACCAATGGGTGGATAGCACACCTATTGCACTATCTTACACTTAAGAACTGGCGCCAGTTATTAAGAACTGGCACTGGGGATAAGAACTGGCCCTATAATTCAAAAACCAAACACAAATATTATTTGATTGTTAAAGCCGAGTTAGTCTAATAAGCTAATATTGCCGAGTCTTGACTTTACATGAAGTGACGTTCACAATGGTGATAACAACATTTGTCATAAGTTATGTTTTATCATTCCAACTGTCTCGAAATTCACATAATAAGCCCCAAATACTATCAGCTTTCATTTAAAACCATTAAATCATCTTATGTACGCATTATTATTGAGTTATAGCGCCTGTTCTCTTCGTACCTATCGATTGTTATGCGCCAGTTCTTATTGAAAGAGTTGTAATACATGTATGTTATCCCAAAATAGGTCATACGTTTTTAATCGTTCAAATTGTACTAAAATTCACATATGAAGCCCGAACATCTATTATACTATTATTTTAAAGCATACCAACTTCGTATTTGTGGTTGGTTTTTGAGTTACAGGGCCAGTTCTTATCCCTAGCACCAGTTCTTAAGTGAAAGATTCCCGTTTATGCGTACTTCCGATCATTGACGAAGTTTTCGGAATTCTTCTGAAAATATAAACGTAAACACTGTTTAGTATTTTGTACGGAGGACAAAATACTAAATAGTGTTTTCGGTTGAATATTTCTCAAAGAAGGAACAGCTACCTGAGGTCAGATATGGGTCCCTTCTGTACCATTTTTGGTCTAATTAAATATCAATCTCATTAAAATCAGACCCTAACATTTAGCTACGCTGTTAATATCTGACTACACTCTCACATCATGAAAAAACGGATTTAAGTTCAATAATATTTTATTATATTTACTTTTATTTGGAATTTCACAAAAACGTTAAATTTAAGTCGATTTATTTTCCGTATATTAACTAAATTTAATTTGTAAATTAAATCGCAAATAATACTATATTATCTTTCCGTTTATTTGGAATTTCACAAAAACGTCCATATTTAAGTCGATTTATTTTCCGTATATGAACGAAATTTTATTTATTTATATAATCACAAATAATACTAGTACAGGCATCCAACTAGATTCGTGTTTAGTTTACATGTAGATCTCCAAATTTTATTTCACAAATTCTAAAATTAGAAGAATTTCCATAAGTGTTTTATTACCTCCCTTGAATAAAAATATTAGTAAAATTTGTATATATCCTTGCCGTTAAATATACTTTAAATACAAATTATACCGTTAGGTAGTTTCATAGTGAACTAGTGTATGTGTAACATCTTTAAATTCTACTTCATATTTGCTCATGATTGATATAAAAGGCAGTACATATAGCTAACATAAACATATGGTTATACTTTATAAATCGCACAAAGAATTATTTGTATTGCTTACTGCTCTACTACTGACCGGTCTGTTGTCTTATTTGTACAATATGTGCAGAATAAATTTTATCAAAAACAATAAACAAATATTTAATCACCTTTAAATGCAACTTAAATTTCAAATTTAAGTTAAACTTTAATCGCATTTAAGTTTGCGTTTATATTGCATAAACGTGCATTTAATCCCATTTATATTCTATAATTAATCACCTTTAAAGGGACTGCCTCACATATTGGTGTATTGCGAAAATAAGATAAAATTGTCTAATATTCGCGTAATTTTGGTATAGTTGCCTGTATATCCTATAAACAACCACACTGACATCTAAAATAACTTGAGAAACTTCGGAATTTTGTAGTTAATTAGTATTTTTACATCAAAATACACTACTATTACTTAAATTGCCTGAAATGTGTTAGCATTTGATGAAAACGAATTGAAAAACGAACTAATTACCTCACTGATGTTTACGCCGTAGTTTGTTGATGTTACAGTTCAACCATGTGTGAATTACATAATTTACAAAGCATGTTGGAAGGAAACTAAGCGATTTTTTTTCAAGAAAAAAAGACTCAGTGGGCGATATCGAGAGTGGTTAAAATTGCTTATTTGCATCAAATCTTTCATAAAGCAACCATCAATGGCTTTCTATTACATCAATACTTGGTTAGGTTGGAAAATCACGATATACAAAAATTTTAGCCCAATCTTTGAGGCAGCACCTTTAAATGCAACTTAAATGTGACTTAAGCTTGTAGGAATAATTCGACTTAAATGTAGTATTAAACTTAACTTAAATTACGATGTGTTCCAAAAATACATGTATTCGAGGTTCTGGTAACATACCCTACCGATTTCATTTTCTGTAATCACAGGCACAGCTAGCTGATACAACATTTAAATAAGTGTACAGCAGAGAAAACCAATATTTAGCTTAAGATACTATCTCTCAAATCCACGATCAGAAACTGTTTTTCCCGAAGAATCGCTGTATTCCCATGATGTTGTTTCATATCCGTATCAATTGTTCCGTGAAAGTCACATTTTAATTTAAAAAATAATTATGTGCCAAACAATAAGCTTAATATAATTTTGACGGCTACGGATTCTATCACTGTAAGAGAATCCTAACAGGATGGGTAGCTTGGAATTTATAGTTCCAATACGTAGCATTCCCAGTACACTGGCACAAAACACGATATTACATTGCAACCATTCATTTGTTCATCTCAGATCTCACTAACCCGCCTTTAAAAATGCAGAACATCACTATTTAACATGACAGTTCCATGTAGAAGTGTAAGAGAACTAGTATTGCAGCAAAATTGGCATTGACAAGAACACTACATGCGCATCATTCTTGACTGGATTACCTCCCCTTTTAGTAAGTTTGCAATGCAATGTCGTCATTTTGTGAGCTTGGCAAATTACTACGATTTGGTATACCAAAAACGAAGGTAATTTTTATAATTGGTGATCACGTTGTTATAGTGCAGAAATGGAAGCATAAAAAGGTGACCGTAATTTCGATTTCCATTGATAATTTCGCTATGCTTTTTCGCCAAATACTTGCCAAAACATTAACAAGGTAAAACTACATTCTCGATATCGAATGTAAACGGAAAAACCCGTTTTTCCTAAGCCGGAATTTTACAGTCAGGGGTTTGAAGCGGGCAAAACGCCATATCCTTTCCGCTACCACGATTTTTTTTTGGGGGGGGGCTATGAGAAATTAATATGGTACATATACTCTGTCCCTTAGACACTATTGACTTGCAGCACTGATGAAAACTCGATACATCCGGATGCTACACACCTGCCTCAAACTGAAAGTAGGAAACATTGTCAACATTTCGACTGAAGGTCACCGGAAATGACGGTGTAACGGTGACCCATGCGCGAAAATATATATATTTTTAGCTTGACAGGCCTACTTTTCGGGCCCTTTAGGGCATTGATCCTGACCCCTTTGTCTAGCCTTAAATTTCTTCTATCGAAAAATAAAAACTTTTAGGAGCTAAATGTTTATACAATTCTACAGGGAATCGTACCGCAATGGCGGGTAGGACCATAGGGGTCTGTATCGACTCACTGGTCTGTCAATCACTAGATATAGATTAACAGGGACGTAACTGGTATCAAAATTGCGACACCACCAACTTTACAAACAGTCTTGTAACTTTTCCAAAAAGGCAATTAATCACATACTGTTTTCTCCAGTAGCAAGCTTATACATTTATCTTCGAGATACAACCAATCTTATGTCAAAATATATCGCACTCGAGCCGTTACAAATGCATACATGTTGAAAATGTACTGAAAAATAAAAACAGGACAAAAATGTGGACAGGCCCTTACCATACTATAGGGCTCTTCACACAGGAGTGTCGACAAAAACAATGCCATGGTTGGATGAGCGTATAATAACTAAAACTATAACCAAAATATCACCTCTGAAAGGTAACACAAGCGCTAGTGCGGTCATTCTATCATTTTGAAATCTAAAAATTTTCATCGGACTTCCATTTTGAGTCACGTGACGTAATGTCAAATACCCGATGATACAAGCCATTTTATTGGACACGCTTTGGTGGAACATGTGACGTCACAAACCATACCTTGGGACATTAGGAAATTCGATCGAGGGTTGATCAACAAATATGCGGAAAGTTACTAATTTAGTACTGTAGGCCTATCTACTTTATTCGTCATTGGAAGTCTATGAAACGTTCTAAATATATAGGTACCCTTTCTTTAACCATATATTCTTATTATTAACCAAAGTCCGAATAGACATGACCTCCTGTGGTAACTTCGTTCGACGCCTTACAGCTCAATGTTTCCAACGTTGCGTGTCGAAAACTGTTTTACAAGTACCAATCGTGCGTTTGTAACGTCATGTTTTGATAACGGGTTGGTTTTGATCGTGCATTGATATATACATTTGTATAGTCCAGTTAGGATATTGTGACAGTGACGTTGCAGTTTATGTGTACGCAAAAAGTCACAACCATTGTCTAAACAGGTAGAGCAAAGTTTAGCAAATTTTGAAATTATAGTTGTTTGTACAGTATAAGCCTTTATACATGTAGGCCTAGTTGGTTTTACACCGTTTTGGTGGACTCGACCGCTGCGTCACTAGATTTTTATCCTGACTGGACTATAGTTGTATATATAGTTGGTATCAATATACATGTAGTAAAGTACAGAGAATTTAACTTGATCCTATTCTATTAGCATAAATTAACAGATGATATATTGTCTATATGTAATATGAACAAATGCACTGCATCCAGCGGGGATTTCCCATCAGGTTTTTTTGATAATCTGATCGAAGAAAAAAATGACTTTGGAATTTGTTTGCTCTACTACAGAGACTATAGATCTAGCCTCTGGCTGCCAGGCAGCACCACATAGAAAACCAGGCGAACAAAACTTCGAAAAGAGTGTTTTCCAATCTAAGAGACGGGTTGCACAGATATTCCCTATAAATAGTTATTATAGTTTTACACTCGTCTTTTATTTGCTATTATTCATATGTTTAACGTCGCGGCAGCGTAATAAAGCCATTATTTATTTTTGATAATACACTTGTGTAATAAAGTTTTGACGTGACGTCACTCAAAGTATAGGCGATGTCGTCAAAGTTGCGCGTTTATTATAGTGAAAATAAGTAGCTATACATATGATAAAAAGAACATTATATTTGTGACTTTCCACATTGAATTTATTAAACTCGTTGAATAAAATCGATAAAATGCTCGACAGAGCCTCACATTTTATTATTTTATTAAACTCGTTTAATAATTCAATATGAAAAGACACTCATGTAATATCCTCTATTTATATTTCAATTCAACATAATTTTATTCACTAGTTGGCGCGCTATGTCGTGCGACGACGTCGCGTTAACGTGCGATGACGTCGCGTTAAATGATATGACGTCAATTCCGACGTCGCCATATTGTTTTATTTACGTTGGATTAAATAAAATAATTATGTATTTTTTCAATAATTTTCATGATTCGAATCAGGCTTAACGTTATGAAAGAATATGTTAGAACTAGTCCGGCAGAACTTGCAATGGACCGTGCAATGTCTTCTATACAAAATGTTTTTGCATTTTCTTGTTCTCCTGACAATACCATAACATAATCTGGATGATGCCACCTTGTCATCATTGAGCAATTTTCACAATGAGGCCCCAAAGGGGTGCATGGATTTTCAATAATTAAGCTGCATTACTACATTATCGTATAGTCGAACGTAAAGCAAGATACCTCAAATTTTCTTTATATAGTGTTAAATAATGCGTTGCATCAATATCAACAACTTTTGTAATATTAACATGTGGAAATGAGGCCCTGTTGGCAGTTTACGTCTTATATGAGGCCCGTTTTTAGACAAAAATAGGAATTAAATCAGTAAATGATGCATGGCATCATGTTTTTCATTATATGGATACTTAACATTGAATTCAGTGTCACTGGCAATCATTAACAATCTACATGGCATAGCTAAATATTTCATTTCATTAAATTGAGGCCCTATTAATGGTAAATCCAAATGTAGAAAAATGAGTGGAATTCTCCAAAATCGATTTCAAGAAATGTTTTATTCTCTTATACTTAAAGGAATGCAATTTTAACCTTAACTTATATTGTTATGACCATGTGATCTAAATATTCGTGTTGCACATTTTGAATTAAAATAAGGCAATGAGGCCCTGCATGCGTGTTGAACTAGAAATAATACAATATGGTAAATAGTCCATATTCAATTAACCATTTCAACATATCAAACATTAGTTTTACTGATTAATTGAATTAAAGTATTGTTAAATATACACAACGTATTAATATGTACAAATGAATTATCATCTGAGGCCCGGAATGGGTCGATAGACTCCGGAATTCTGTTTTATCATAGCACTTACGGATATCTTAAACTTACGCTGAATTCACTATACTGATTTTACAACTACAAGTCGCTGGCTTAGAATTAGAAGGTCGTACGTAGCATTAGACTCGTGCATATTTGAAATCTGCATCTCAAGGCGCTTCTTATGAGTCTATTATCATGAAAATCGGAAGTTGACCAAACTGAAGTTTAAAAAGCTTATTTTTCCAAAAGTAAAGAGTAGTTTTCAGATTTTGTTCTTACGACTTTCTAATTCTAAGCCAGTGAAATAGGGGACAGATTTGGTTTGTAGGAGTTCATTAACGAATAATCGTTAAATTTGCAGATAGTTCATTTTACCACACTATGTCAGTGATAATATGCCCTACCCAGTATGTAACCCTTACCATAGAGTACAACCATTCTATGCCTAATGGTCATCACTGCTATTAACTGCAGACATTGCAAGCCATATAGGGTTGCAAACGACCACAAAGTACAACCACTGCAAACCCCATGGAAACTCATTATATCAGAGTACAACCATACAAGGCCCCTTTGTGTACTCTCTAGTCACTACTGTCGTTTACTGTAAGTGAATATGGATACCAGATTTATATAGTGCCCTTTTCATGCGAAACACGTTCAAAGGCACTTTACAAAGTGTTGCAGTCACAAGGGCGCATGCTCATCCTCTACCAGTGCAGATACAGCATGATCTAACCAGAGGGACAGACCGAGAGAAAGCCCCACGGAAGGGAGAGAGACATTAGATACAGACAGGCCCAGCGCTGCATGAGTGCGTTTAGTTCTTGTTTCGAATAGACAACCCGGTTCTTTAATGTGCCCGGTGTATAGCACCAATACGCAGCTTCCAGACACCCTTAACCAGATACTTAACAGTCCACTGGGTCATATATTCCGGGAAATACTACGAATAGAATTTTAGAAATGTCCAGTTCCCATGCCGGGAATTGAACCCACGGCCTCTATATTGACAGCCCAGTACATTACCAGTGAGCTATCGCCGCTATATACTCGATGCTCCACTAGGTACATAACCCTCTAAGGTACTCTATCAGTGAATTGTACCACATCAGCCATATCTATGGCGAACTCACCAACTTACGAAGTAAATATATTCCAATCCCGTACAATACATCACATAAATATTCCATCACTGATTGAATCCAAGCATTACTGAGTGCAATATATTTGTATTGTAAACTGCCACACAATTATCATAGTTAATGGGTGATGTTACTGTTGAGTACTGCCTTTCCTGTCAGATTTGTCATTGGGGTCCCAACATAACCACGGATGGGTGTGTCGGTCAGTGTTTAGTACTTAAACGTCCCGTGCATCTGTAGCCTCCAGTGATGTGTAGAGCCAGGAATGTAGATAGCCGACAGTGGCAATTCACTTTAAATATTTGGTTTGACTGAACTAATGGTGGATGCATTACAAGACTGAATATATTGTATAGCTTGACACTGTGTTGTGTGAATTATCCATTGATATGGAATTGCAGTACTTACGAAAAGTCATACTTGATGATGGCGTAGAGTTTGAAATGGCGGTACTGTACAAGGCGATCAGAATGTAGGTACGTAGTCGCCCGTCATGTGAACCTGATATAGCTTGGAATTACTTAAATGCTGGGGTGTTTTGTAGCTGATAAGTATTTCATGCTTTGTTGTTTCTAATGAGTGTTGTCTTCCCTGTCCGACGAGTATCATCCTTTTTAAATACTATAAATGTACTCGCATGGCAGTAGTCGGTGATGATGAGGACCACATACAGTATATAAAGACTGAAACTGGTAAGAATATACTAGCCACAGGCATTGATATGTCACATTTCCTTTATTCATCAAGCCGTAATTTAATTGTTATTAGATTTTTTAAATGCTTGATAACAATGAAATGGTTTGTTGAGCTTGGTCTAGGGCCTTATTTGTAGTTTAAATCACTAGTAGAGACCAACGTCCTCGTTGTACTATTTCTTAAATGATAATAGTTTCATTACTTGAATTTTGAATTTGAATTTACCCTTATTAAGGCTTCAAATTTCATGAAATAAAATATTAAGCCATGCAATTTAGCCATGCAATGCAGGTTGTTTATACTTATCTATGTCACTTAATTAAATGCCTGTTACGACACATAGAAACTTCATATGTGATTGTCAAATTTCAAGTGTAACGAAATAACAATTTATTTTGATTAAAGCCTAATTTTAGTTCAACACACAAATAGGGCCTCATTTCCCTATTTATTCAGAACCTTGTTACTTCTATAACTAATTACACTTCCAGTAATGGTTAACGTTTCTTTTCTAAAAAATAAGGGAAATAGAAAATTATTTGAAAGATTGCATCTTTTTCATACATTTACCCTTACCAGGGCCTCGATTTTCATTTAAAAATATTAAGCAATGTATTGCAGGTTCCTTATACTTATCAATGCCATTGAATATATTATTAAATAGCAATATAGAGAGATATTTACTTTACTTGAATTCATTTATTTATCTTATTAATATTTTTATGTAAAACCGGGCCTCATGTTAGGTTTAAACCACAAATGGGGCCTTGTTTCCACGTTTTATCATTATAAAGGTTGTATATATTGATGAAACGCATTATCTAACACAATACGATCGCATTTAATGTGTTTTGATTCCATTTGATTGAATAGTAATGTATATATACCGACTAATTCGAGAAAAACATGTACCCCTTTGGGGCCTCATTGTGAGAATTGCTCAATGATGACAAGGTGGCATCATCCGGATTCTGTTAAGGTATTGTCCAAAGAACATGAAAATGCAAAAACATTTTGTATAGAAGACATTGCACGGTTACCCTAAAAATTGCCGTTTATCTGCCGGACTAAACTCAAAAGTTTCGCAATTTGAATACTTTTAACCATTCACTTCTTTCGACTCCGCAATTTTCTAAACCGGAAATAACTTTTTCTAAAACGATTAGTACCGATTCAAAACTCTGAAGAACATAGGCACGTGCGTGTTACTGGTATGGGTATTTACAATTTGTTCGCAGAAATTCATAAATTTAACGCAAGAGTAACTTGTTATATATTCAAGTATACAGTAAAGGTAAGGATCAGACCCAATTCTCAGTGCTGTACTCCTTATTACACGTACATGACGTAAATTTTTTAATAAAAAAATCCAAATACATAAACGTTAAGTTGTTTGTTTGTTTGTGTTAAAATGAACGTTTTTTATAGTTCATTATTTATAATAAGCCAATATATTATATGTTTAAACAACATTGGTCACTTAAAATAATTTATGAGGAGTTTCCTTTTTATGTGTTGATCATCCCTCATGTACATTTAACGTGTGCTTCTTAAAATGGGGAGTAGACTCATTGATTAGTTTAAAACCTTTAACTGCTGCACACTTTTCAGTGGAATATAGTAATATTTACAACCATTCTACATTCCTTGCTTACTCACTTGGATCAGAACACGAGTTTTTCGTGCACAATTTGTAGACCGATACGTAGTATTTTTATTTACAAACTACTTGATCCCGGTTGTGCATCCAATACGTATCACCTGCGCTAGAATATCGAGAACTACTATATCTGTTTGCAGTGGTCACATGTTCGAAAGTTTATCCAGTAAAATAGCTTGTATCATCGGGTGTTCGGCTTTACAAACATGGAAGTCCGATGAACATTTTTAGATTTCAAAATGATAGAATGACCGCACTAGCGCTTTTGTTACTTTTCAGAGGTGATATTTTGGTTATAGTTTTAGTTATTATACGCTCATCCAACCATGGCATTGTTTTTGTCGACACTCCTGTGTGAAGAGCCCTATAGTATGGTAAGGGCATGTCCACATTTTAGTCCTGTTTTTATTTTTCAGTATATTTTCAACATGTATGCATTTGTAACGGCTCGAGTGCGATATATTTTGACATAAGATTGGTTGTATCTCGAAGATAAATGTATAAGCTTGCTACTGGAGAAAACAGTATGTGATTAATTGCCTTTTTGGAAAAGTTACAAGACTGTTTGTAAAGTTGGTGGTGTCGCAATTTTGATACCAGTTACGTCCCTGTTAATCTATATCTAGTGATTGACAGACCAGTGAGTCGATACAGACCCCTATGGGTAGGACCAGCAATTTCAGTTTTGTAAACTCTACGTTCAAAGCCCACTTTAAAGGGGTCCAGCGGGCCCAAAAACCTATGCACGACCCTGGGCCCGTGTACCCATGACTGCAAAATTCCCGAATTTGGGCATTTAAGTAGAAAACTACGGAAGGCCGAAATGGCCATCCCGGCGAGTCTGCATTAGTACGGTATGGTAGCGGAAAGGATATAGCGGGAGTGTATATAATTATTCTTTTTTCAACGTTTAAACAAGAAACACAAATAAATAATTATTGCACATTATCCATTTAACATCTTTGTTTTTAAACTTTAGTAAGAATTATCCTAAAACATGCTTTATATTTGAAGTATTGCATTTTATGCTACACTGTCGCTTCCGTAGCTCGATACCTATGGCGAGAACATATATGCATTTTTCAAGTTAAACCTATAATTAGGGCGAAAACATTGTAAGACTTTTTACACATTCTTTACATTTTGCTAAAATAATCGCTATTTTTGTACCTGGTTGCTCTATACGCTTTCAACAGCCACCACCCTGACGTATTTTTGGAATATCTTGCATATTGTCCCTTAATTAATTCCGTAATCCCGAAAAAACCGGATTTTATTCTGTAATGTCGATATGGTGAATGTAGTTCAATATGTGACTGTGCATGTATGTTGGTAGTTGGGGGGGTCAATAATGGGATTCTGAGATACGTTGTTTATTACGAGTAGTACATAAACAAGATACAGAGGCAAGTTAAGCATGACAACTTTCTAAGGTCATCATAATTGGCAGTAAACTGCTTCCGAAGCGAATAATGTTGAGCCACAGGCCTTCAGCGCTTTGATTAACTACACGTGCTAGTCTTTACGTTGCGTCTATGCAGTAAATAAATGGGTACGTGTTGCGAAGCAGAACCTGTTGCCATCTACAGCTACGTGAATAATATTGACTTTTGAGCATTTTATCGTTCAGATATTCTGACTAGACATTTTTCAATATGCAATAATTTTCTTATGGGTGTCTAGAATTTGTTCAACCTTCACAGAAACATGCATCAGTAGCTAATGCACAATTTTCAGGAAAATGTATTTGATTGTTTCGGAAAATCAGTCATGCATGTGATGAAAGCGTTTCGCATCCTTATTGACAACATCTTAAAATAGAAAAAAATGCTTTTTTGAAAATTGAAATGTTACGGTCCAGACAAAAATCAATTTGCCATTCGACGATTCAACTGTGCCGTTGTCATTTAAGCTAGAAACTTAGGGTTAGCGCGTGACACTCCTTTTCACGAAGGTTATCACTTGTGCCAAATATAAACAGGAATGGTCAATGCAGGTCTAATGTTTGGTCCGAACAAACTTTATTTTGACCTCCAACGGAGATTTTGACCTTTGACTTAGGAACGGGGTTTGCGCATCACATATTCTTATGAAGCTGAACATTCACGCCAAATATAAGCAACATTGATTTATGCATGTCAAAGATATTGTCCAGTCAAAGTCGGACGCACGCACATACAGCAAATGTGATGTCTCGCTCACCGCAAGCGGACCAGACAATTATTTGTGGCCAGGATGTTTCGTTCGGAAGAGAAGCCATAACAAGGTGATTGTTTTACATTCAAGACAACCTGACGCCGAAATTTTGTTTAAAATGGTTGTCAAAACATTCAACCAGTTATTTCCTGAAACCTTGAATGTCATCATACTTCAGACACTTATCATTGCATGTTTGCCTCCAATATCCAGTTTTTTAATGGACCCAACAAGCGAGTGCTGTCAACGATGTAACAAAAATGCTCAAACTGACTGGGGGTAATTTTGAAAAAAACAACTGATCCTAATATAGAACAAGTTACCGGGAATCGCTTAGAGGTTATGTTCATGTCTGTAAAAAGATTTGATAAATTGAAAATCTCGAGGCCATGTCTGGGTTTATTTGGAATTACGTCGTCTTAGAATCAGTAGGCTTTCGAAGACACAGCAGGCGACACAACATTGAAACTAAGTATTTAATTGAATAATTAACAAAAAAATACCTGGAATTTATTGGGAACCAATATTTACTGGTACTATAAACACGTTTGTTGTATTGAGGCTAATAATACATGTCTGGTTATATAAAGAAAGTAGTAACATATGAGTCCAGTTATTTTATTGTGTATCATCCACAGGTAACCGTATCATTAATAAACAGTAAACAAAGGAAATATTATTGTTTTTTTATAAAATTTGTAATACAGTGGAACCCCGCTAATCCGGACCCCTCCAATCCGGATTTCCCTCTAATCCGGGCGGATCTGTTGGTCCCGAATATTCTTATTCATGTTTTAATACGTTTTTACCCCTCGGATCCGGAACCCCTCCACTCCGGACACCGGACAAAAATACGAGGATTTATCATATATTTGCTCTAAATTTGACCCCTCGGATCCGGACAATCAATTTGAACATTACACAGGCCAATGTTTTGACAGGTGTCAATGTGTTGTATAGTCTAGTTAGGATATTGTGACAGTGACGTTGCAGTTTATGTGTACGCAAAAAATCACAACCATTGTCAAAACAGGTAGAGCGAAGTTTAGTATGTTAGTTAAGCATTGAAAGTATAGTTGTTTGTACAGTATAAGCCTTTATAATTGGTTTTACACCGTTATAGTGGACTTGACCGCTGCGTCACTGGATTATTATCCTGACTGGACTATATATTCGCATCATCGTATATGCAATTAAAATAGTCCGATCAATTAACGGTTGTAACATCAACAATACGCAGTGTCGGTGTGTACGTTTTATCGACACGGGTGTGAAAATCACAATTAGGGACAATTAAAATATTATCATTTTAAAAGCGCTAATTGACAGCGTTTATTGGCCTACTCAATTAATTAAAAGACTATTGCTGGGTTGTTTTATCTACACGGGGGTAAGTTGAATCAAATACAGGTCCCCTTAATTTTGAGAAGGTCGTTATCGACATCAAAGGAAAACAAATTCGGACGTTCTCAGTTTGGATAAATCTACGAGTAAATGCAATAAAAATCTACCAAAATGCATTTGATGGATGGTTATTCTTTTACAGAATTTCATATGATAATCATGTCTGAGCCTCCGTCAAAACTAAAGTAAAATTGATCAGAGAATATTTTTCTGTACCAAAACCAACAATGAAGGTGTGTAATCAATTGTTGCTGTTTTACATCTTTTTTTTGCTTTTTTGTGTTTAGCAATGCCTTCAACTAAAATTAACATACAAGTATCTAAAAATAGAAACCCCTCTAATCCAGACACCTCTCTAATCCGGACTTTTTGTCTGGTCCGGACGAGTCCGGATTAGAGGGGTTCCACTGTACCTTAGAAAGGTTTATAACTCTGGTATTGACCACTCCGTCGCTGAGGTGCAGTTTGTTTTTGATAAACATTTCATTAATACTGGTGTTATATTATGTTTATTTACATAATCAGAAACTAGAGAGCTTCGTCTTTAATTTGATATCAATATTTGAACATTCCATAAATAAGAAAATAAACCCACAGGGCGTGAAATCACTTTCCTTTTTCTTGTTTAGAATAGCATTGTCGTTTCTATTGAATGCACCTCAGTGATTGACTGGACACCGCGGTATACATTTCGTGGTGTTACTTTTCAACTAGTTGATCAATTTAGATGGGATTTTGCATGGAGGTAGTTCAAAAGATGTTTTCTATGAATGTTATTACTTTATTAAGATATGGAAAGACAATTCTTGTTTTAATACCATGAACATCTGACCACTTTAGTACAAATGCACCTTTCTATGATATACATACTTTTTACTAAAGATTTTTTAGAATCTTTATCAATGATTCAGTTATCTGTGGTATCATCAGCAATTTCAACAACATCAGCCCAAACCGATTGAGTAACACATTTCAGTCATATTTGATGTTCAGTTAAACATATATTGGTTGAAGTCAATGCCTTCCCGTACTTACTGTAGCTCCCTTGCAAGCAACTCCGTCACATACGACTGGGAAGGCAGCACTCAACTTGACCAGCCGGGCACAGAAAACAAAAACAACAATATACAAGGTACAATGCCCAACACACAACCAAACGATAACATGATCCATCAAAGTCCCAGCTGTCAAAACGCTGATTGAACTAATTTCAGCAATCAAAAAGCTGAATGCTCATACTGGGTGACCTAGTTGAAACAGTAAAAGGGCTGAAATACCTAGTTTGACCTGTCGGAAAGTCCCCAAAAGTTAAGGAATACCAGTATTAAAAACTGACTGCTATGGTTTCAGCTGAATGACCAAGTTCTTGCAATAAACGCATTGAAAACCACAGCCGGATGGCCTTGTTGCAACAAGTTAAATGCCTTAGCTGAATGACTTAGCCTCAACAAGCCAAGAGCAACAGCTGAACGACCTAGCTCCAACTTGCCAATTCCGGAATTAAACCACTTTGAACCGGGAGAGAGACCATGGCTGGTATTCACAAAGCATCTCTATAGAAAAAACTTCGTAAAAAATTGTGCAGCACATATTGCCCTCGAAACAAAGAATAACCCTGTTTTCCTTTACACAATGCTTCTAAACTACGTAACAAATAGATAATCTTATTGTTTTTCTGTTAACTGATAAACCTAAGGATTGTTTATGATTTTAAAAATGAAGAAAGTTCTAAGATTTTCCTTAAGATGCTTTGTGAATACCCCCAAGCGCTCTATCAGCACTTTCGTATAATCATATTGATGTTCAGTTTAAAGTTATGGAGTATCAGTTATATACAAGATGTCCCGTAAAATCTGCAAGAATAACATATCGGACAGGAAATTCAACAAATACAGGAAAAGAACCACAAAAAAAATCACCGACCACTGAACAATCACAAACAAAACAGCTGGGAAAATCTTACGGCCAACAAAAATTCAACTAATGAACTACAAAACGAATTGGACGAACAAAACTAACAACGAAATTATTACGACAGCTAGAATGGCTAGAACATGTACCACCATAATGCCAAGCTAACATCACAATGCCGTATCTAAACTAGACACCATAAGGCGACAAAGACGCATGGTAAGGTCAAAAAAGGCACGGTGAAAAATATTTCTACGCACAAAGTTAATAACACTATGTTTTATAGAGATGACATGTTAATGGTTTAATAGTTGTGTCACGTTCGGGAATTAATACTGAACTGCTTTTCGTGTTGTCTGTCCATAAGCGGCTATAATCCCCTTTGTCTTTGGTTTAGGGACTCCATGGGATAGTAGCACCATAGCGTGCAAGTGACATGTTAATCTATCAAGTGTCATCATCCTGAAAGCATTTTAAATGCGGGGTAAGATAGTTAGAATTCCTGGATAATATGTATGTTGTTCGCATTACCGGCACAGTAAAATCGGCTCTTGAGACATTTCCATAATGGAGATTTTGTTTTCAGCGCTGTTATTGTCACTTGGCATATTGGAGGTAACTACTCAATTGTTTAATAGCAGAGACTCAGGCGCTTGTACTGTGTAACCTATGAATATTACGGACGTTTTCCTCGGCAAAGCAGGAAGTAGTTTAGGAAGTAGTTTAGGACATCTGATTTAAAAGGAGGTCGAATACCGGTAGGATTCTGTTATAATATGACCGGTTGGTAAGTTGCCAACCAATTAGTTAAAAACAATTAATATGAAAGATACAGTCCACTTTCAGACATACGTCCGTTCAGTCGACTGTACGTGTACTGTAAAGGTGCTCGTAAACACACTACACAACCTGTTGGGCGTTAGGCAGCTTTGTTGTCAGAAGGCAGCGGAAAACAATTTTTGCATGACTTCAGTAGGGTACGAATTCGTTAATTGTGATACATTTTTCGTTGAATTTGTGAGTGATCACTAACAGATATTTCATTGAAGTGATAAATAAACAATAAGTATATACAACTCATATGTGCAAAAGTGCCATATTTATCACGAAAACAGTTTATGAACTTAAGTATGAGATGTTCGACATTTTCGCATTAGGCATTTAAATTTCGACTGAAATCGGGGTTTAGATCAATTCTAAATGATTTGAAATAAACTCGAACCATTTTTCAATAAAACTGTCGTTTCCGTTTCATGGAACTTACATTTTCTGTGAAGATATGCCTTAGTTTTAAGTTGAACAAGGTACATCAAAAATGCTAGTATCCTAAGTTTGGTTTGTCTTAGGAATATCCAAATATCCAAATACCAAACCTACAGTCATAGTTGTGGGACTATAGTTGGTATAGGCCGTTTGCGGTAAAATAAATCGTATAAAATGAAGATTGCTAAGCAACTACTGTACGTACATGTAATAGAATTTTGCCCGAGTAAATGACATGCATATACCAACTCCACACAATAATATCGGCTGGACCGATGATAAAAACGTTTTGTTCATCCTATAGCCAAATATCAATTCAGGACATCCGAAACATGCAACAGACAGTAGTGTGGTCATGTGACAAATATAAAAGTGCATTTTTCATTGTTCAGGCCTGTCATCGTGTTAAATCTCATCACAAAAGTAACCATATACCACGCGGATTATGACGTCAATCGTGGTACAAATCTGTCAACAAAAAGTTAGAAACAACCGCCAGCATTCTAGTATGTGACCGATTTCAACGAGACATCCTCGACGCTCAAGCAGAGAACGGGTATTTTCCATGCAACTTAATATGTTTCAACAAAAAGTCATACCCTGGGTAGCAAATGAGCCGGTTTCGGTTGTGTTAAAAAAGTCATAAAAACTACACTGCACCAATAATTCAAAGCCTAGTTTCGTAAATCTCAAGTTAGTGAAAACAAGGTAAGGGTTTACATTACCATTCCGTCATTACACATCTAAATGTTTTCCGAATTCATATGTTTTATTATTCGCTGTTCAATTGACCGTAAAACAAATATGAACGAGTTGTATAATTATGTTTATCTGCCATCCTTTCAATACATAATAATAATGTCAATTATTATAAATTATAAATCGATTATTCAGGTCGGTCACTTGTTTATATTACATAACTGTGTGTACATAAACTTTGCAATTTCTTTTATGTCTTATTTTAAAAGATATTGTTTGCATTGGTATGAACCGTAGTCAGTGTAGCACTACCACGTGACTTTTGGCTACAGTTCCAAGAAGTAATTTGTAAACATTGAAAAACTAGAACTGTCGCCCCGCGTGACAAAAATCATTGCAGCTAATATTTTGCTTCAAGAACATCTTGGTTGTTCATCTGTTAAAGTTTGAAGGAAATGCTGCAAAAACTGTAGGAGGAGTTGCGTCCACAAGAACTGTGATTATATATTGTATAGTGCATAAAAGTACGAAGGGCCATAATCCTATAAAAAATCGTCGCAGCGCAAATTCTTTCCTTTAGGCACATCCACATGTTGAGGTTGTGCATCTGTTAGTTAAAGTTTGAAGGAAATGCTGCAAAAACTGTAGGAGTTGCGTCCACAAGAATGCGTCTACGGACAGACAGACTGACAGACCGACAAGCTGAATCCAGTATACCCCATTACAACTCGTTGTGCGGGGGTATAATAAAGAAACCATAAGTATTTCATTTCTTCATCGATTTCCATGAAATGTAAAATCTTTTTCAGCAGCTTTACCGATTTTACCATTACTTTGCGAAACCTACACGTTTCATGGTTTCACAGTTTAATGGACAAAACGGAAAAATACAATGTTAGGATCTTGCAATGTTTGTATACAAGTGACAAAACTGAATGAATGGACTATATAATTATGCATGTTTGTTTATTGCTTAAGGGTATGCTTGGATAGGTATTTTCCATTCATATTGTGTTGTGTATTTGATGTAGAAATAAACATGTCTATATATCCGCCCATCCGTGTTTAATAATCTGTTTAAGTAAGGGATGTTGTAGTCATATCGTTTAAACTTGTTCAGTATTACATGAGTCCGTATGGTTTAGTCAGTCGGAGCTTCAAAAAGGTATGTGCACTGTTTCTATTTAGTGCTACTCTGTGGGCTGTTCTGATGATGGATGGTCGTTATAGCGATCCATTATTGTCTTTAAGCTCTCACTGTAGTCATGTTTTGATATGAAATACTGCATTTATTTCAAAACATGCGATGGCTACATACGAGGGGTATTCTGAAAGTTCTGATAACTGGGTGATAACTTTACTTTGGTGGGTCAGATATTTAAAAGTGAACATTTTCTGAAAGATCAATCTTTCAGCCAGACATTCATAGCAAATGTATCATTTTAACTCTGAGAATGTCTCGTTTTAATTATATTAAAGCACTACATGGTTTTTGGTATTGACTGAAATATCTCTTGAAAACGCGAGGCAATTACGTTCTACTGGCCCGATATATAGTTTAGAGCACACTGATGAAGCATCATTCAGGCTGATTGAAATATATATGATATTATTTGAAATTTGCTTAACGGCACTTTCGAAAATCAATAGGTTATTAAACAAAACTTTTAGTTAATATTTAAATAACAGCAATATATACAACCCATTTAGGAGACCATTTTACCACACACATTTCATTTGGGGAACGTTATAAATGTAATTTACGTAAAGTTTGATTTTTGGAGCAAAATATTGCGCCCTACTCTTGATTTTTTATAGTGGGTGGTGTAATGGATACACTTATACATGTAATAAAATTGTCAATAACCCTTGTTCTTACAGTTTAATTAATTTTATTAACTTCAAATTAAGGAAATATCTAATCTTATTTGTTTTGAGAATTGGTATTATGACGTCATAAATCTAAAACACATGTTTTGGCCACGTGGTTATATTCTTTAAGCTGCTGTACAGTTGAAATTATAAATATTTCAGAATTCGTATTTAGTGGGAATAAAAAAAGCATATGCATGCACAAAACGGCCAAACGTTTTATATTCTTATGTAACACGTCGAGCAGTACAATGCAATAATGTGGTCTTTTCCTTGTACATCTTAAGTCATTTGTACTGCCAGAAAAATAATTTCCATTTGTCATTAGATGCACAGGTATATAATACAAAATATGTGTAAATTCCAAACAAATCGGATTAAAATTATAGAAATTATAAACAATAATTTATCCCTTCTTAGGGCTAATATGACTCATTTTGTCGACAATTCATTGTGTAATATACCTACATGTACAATGTGTCCCAATAAAACGAAGGCCATCCTAAAACCCATATAACATAATATTATCTAATTTTAAATGAATTTGATTGTTTTGTGAGAGCGAGAAAAAGTGATATATACTTCTAAAATAGGTACTAATTAATTTGTTTTGATTCAAAACAGGAAGTAACGTCGTCATTTTACCTATTGCGTTGTTATCTGGCTGACTTACAAGAAAAATGTCATCATTTGATAAGACATTGTTGTCTGAGAGTTCGTTGTTAGGGTTTTATGTCACAGAGTTGATGAAATGTTGGTGAAAATCAAAATACTTTGCAATGAAATAATGAAAGTGAGGAGAAAGTGGTGAGTTTACTAAAATAAAAGGGAAGCAGACAACCTACAAAATATTCATTAACAATCACCAAAGAAGCAAAATATAATATTTATTTATTGTTATTGCGATCAATCAACAAGATTTGTAAGGTTTGTAAGAAGCAAAAGGTCAAGTGAACTTTTATTAAATCTACAGTTCACATGTATATATCAGTGTCAATTAGTGTGTCAGCATTTATAAGAAAGCAGAAACTACTTCTTACAACAAAACAGCAGCACAAATAGGAAACGTTAGCAAGAAAGCACTGATATTTAACCTCATACCTAAGGACAAGGGACATAGATATAGCTCAGACATGAGCCGTATAGTGAATCTGTTTCCATACATGATGATCATTATTGACATCTATTATCCGTGACTAAGGGACACCTGAGATATCATTTGGGGTCAGCATGTAAATCTACCTCTTTCAACACGCTGAAATCACCTGTTCACTGTATGCTAATATAATGAAACAAGTGATTTAAAATAAGGGAGTTAATTCTGGGTATAGGACTTAATAATCACAATTATGATGCTGGTATGTTGAACTGTGTTTATCCATTAATCTTTTGTCATATTGACAATGTTTCCTCTACAATGGCATTTTGGTGAATATCAAATTCCCTGATATTAATAACATGACATGTTTTCGGTGGAAGAAGGTTGTATCTTTCAGAAAATGCGCACTTTTATGTACATTCAGTGAGCATTAAATAATTTACAGACGCTTTATCAGAACTTTCAGAATGCCCCTCGTTCAATGTACATTGCCCCAAGAAAGGACGTTGCACCTTGTAATTATATGTCCCGTAAATTTTCTTTGAGAAATGTTGCAATTACTTACGTTCGTCAAAATAATTCTAGCATAAACATTATTTTATTGCAAATTGCTGTCAGTAAAGTAGGAAGTCGGTGACGCGCATAGTTCAATTACTGTTCAGTGTTGGATTGTTACAATCTGGAAATGGACAGAATGATTAATACCTGCCTCAAGTTGTGTTTTGTTTTCTGTTTGGAATAAGTCTCAAGTTTTAAGGCGTAAACAGAAATGTCAATGTTCTAGATAATACTGTCTCAAATCGGTCGGTTACTTTCACAAACCATGTCAGGATTTGAGTTCCGTGAAGAGATAAGTCGTTTATACAGCAGCGACAAAACTTCTAAATAATAAAACACAACGTTTATTACCTGCGAGCCTTGAGTGAGCAGGTATATTGGATAGCATAAAGAAAAAAGTCCATGGAGGGGCACGTGACCTGTTCTTGATGGTTTACGATTTCAAAAAAAATCCAAAAAATATGCATTTTGTAAGAATGTCGTCAACCAGACTAATTCCATGCGGATAACATCGGTCTTTGTCGCATTGCAATAGTTTATTTACCGAAGAAATCAGAACTGTCCGAAATTTCAGTGAACGCTAGGTAATATTGAGACCATGGATCTAAACAGTAAACAGCAGGTGACTGCAGCTGCATTGGTGTATGATCTTTGATATTGTTGAACACTGAAAACATGTCTTTTGATAATACCTTTTAATGAACTGATACGAAGTTTAATTTATAAGCATATAAATATTATATGGAACAAGGGAGTCATAATATGCAATTAAGTGTCTTGAAAATTGGTTTGTTGTACATGAAATTATTTAACAATTTGTTGATAAATTTCGTATGTCAAATTATCGTGCATACAGTTTTTTCCAATTTAAAAGCTACCGGTCTATCGCGCTTATTTTTCTCTCACAATTTTGAGATTTTCAGGCTTAATTTTATACACATCAGCTGTTGAATTATGCAGATAGAAGGTCGAGGATCCTGTCAATTCTCTGTCAAATAAAGTCGGTACATCATTTGCTCGCAGGAACTATTTGACTTGTTAAACTTAACCAGCAGTTTTATTGCGAACCATTTGGTTCGAACGTCTGTAAACGCCTATTATAAACTAGCATGTATAAATATACACATGTAAGTATATATCAATCTGGCCCGATAAGGCAAACGTAAGCCACGTGATAGGATTTTAGTTTCGCTCTTAGTAGTATTAAACTGTGAATACGCGATATTATAAATCGCATTTTCTTCTTCGTATTCTCGCGTAATCGTTTAGGGGTTTCGTACATTATGTTACAGATAAACATTTGGATAACGGAATTCCGTAAAAGAACAAGTTGTTGAAAATGTAATTATGTTTTCCTTAAGTCTTTATAACAAAAGCATTCTGTTGGGCGCAGTATCACGTGTATTTGATATCATTTCTGCTACCAGTGTGTACTTATATGCGTATAGGCCGCTGGTATCGGTGGAAAATAATATGTTAATTATTGTCTTTCACACATGAAAATACAAGAAGAAAAAGGAAGCTTCTCAATTACCAAAGGAAATCTTTAGGGCAAAGGCTTCGTATCCTTCAAAATTGCATGTACACTATATATATATGTTGTAGATTGTCCTTGTGGTGTGTGATGTCCGATTGTTGTTTTCTCGTCACATGGCTCTCGTTCCGTTTTAGTTTGACTGACTGAGGCGGCATACTTTCAGGACGGGATGCCGTGTTTTCAGTGCTTTGTGTGTTTTTAATGTTTTCTGTGCTTGGCTGGTTAAGTTGAGTGCTGCCTTCCCTGTCTGACTTAATATAATATTTTTGGAAGAAGATGGGGAATGGGAAGATGAACATTAGGGAACGACAATGACAAAGCATTTTACTTCTAGTTATCATTTTGCTAGTCATACAATCAAAGTTACACCTTCATGACATTCATTTCATTTTTCTGAGATCCAGTAAAAAGTTACTAGGTAGACCTTATAACTTCAACATTCATTAATGACTTGTCTAATACAACGCAGATGCAGAAGGTATGAGTATGGATACTTTACTATGCTCTTGGGGCACAACAAGACCTAATCGATATTGAAGATTCAACCGTTAATTATTAAAGGCAGTCGCATAACCTTACCGCTCATATAAACCTCACCTGAGACGATGACAAATTGCTCAAAATAACAATGCATTAGTTTATTTAACATTTGTCTTTCTGGCTGAACTAGACCACCTGCAAGTTATGATAAACTACAGATTGGCTGAAAAACGTTAGACAAACTCCCCTTCCGACTGATGATATCAGTAACAAAGACAGCATAACGTTACTTGATAACAGTCAGGTAATTGCCCGTAATTAGCGTGTAAATTATTAGTGTTAAGGAAGTGTTCTCACAACTACTGCTAATGTTTGCTTTGTCGGCAAAGTCGAGATGAATTGGATCCACGCTTGTGACTGTATGGTGAAGACGATAGCTCCTGTAACACCAAAGTTAGGGAATTAAACACTATACGAAATAAATATATAAACACACGTTTACAGGATGCAGTCAAAGGTACTATATCTAACTTTATTTATATTGAATTAATCTTTAAAAAACATATTCCACGTAAGTGTATATATTTGTATCCAAGCCTATTTATAAACACTAGTGATGGATTACTTCACCCCGGACTCAAATATGCGCCCAAGCGTGTACAGAACACCACAATACCTACATGCAGCTTCTCAACATCTTCTTCAATGAGTCTTTGCAGGAAATATTGTTCACATAGTTTACCCACGCCAACAGTAAATCCACCGAAACATCTATAGTCAACCTTTTTCAATTCATACAACATTTAGAAGACACAAATATTTGTGACGTTGTCTAAAAGGATAAACTGCCTATTATTATACATGTACATGGACGTGGAATTAAAAGAAACAACTTTAAATACATTTCTGCCGGAAATCACAATTTAAAAAAATGTTCTTTGCTTATTACTAAAAAAATAACCAGGAACTGATGGAAAAGGACATCAAATGTTACTGAAAAAAATTACTTAGTAAAATGTTATTACTTATTTCAAGTAATGTTCAGTAATACTTACAGTAATTAATAACTAAGTATTACTTACTTTTTAAGCTAAAGTAATATAATACTACTTGAAGTAATTATGCTTCTTTAAGTAATTTAATCTGAGGGGAACTTCTACATTTAAGTATTTATATAACTTAAAATTTGTATGAACAATAATGTTGTACAGTATAGAATTTGCAATCAGAGTATACAGCCCAGTAAAATAAGTTAGGGCAATTTATCACAATATCTTAGACCCCTAACTAAAATTTAAATGTTGAGCGGAAAATGATTTTCCATTTTAGTAATGGCAACCTTAATTGACTACATCACCGCCACTTTCAATCGCAGACGTACAGCATCTTAACACAAGCCGTGTGTATAGCAATTTACTTTATTTTTATTGGTGTACCTTGAACAGTATGTTAAGATACATGTATACTCTGAAATACAAACTCGTCATAAACTTTAACGTGAACAGACGACACTTGCAACATAACTTGCATGGTTGACAGTTGTAAAGAATTTTGTTGACCAGGGTCAACAATGATCAACACAGCACTTCAATTCAGTCCACCATGGTAGACCATGGTCCAAATCAATAGGGTCATCTACTGGTCACCACCAACCTCCACACCCAGTTTGAGGAGTATAGACCATGATCACTGCTTGTCCGTAGTGACTACATACATGCAGTCTGTTAACAATTTCTCAGCCAAACTTAATAAAGCAAATTTTGATGGACAATATATATCTGAGATATTATATTAATGCTATTTTATTATTATTAAAGGGAAGTAATTTAAACATTATACCATTAAATTGCCTTTAACACACTTAAAATACATTCAAAAAAGTTAATAATTTATCTTTTCCAAAGCTATAGAAGAATAAAACATAGCTATAAACTTAAATTGCTATTGTAAAAAAGAAACTTAAATGTTTCTTTTACTTTATAAATCTGTACATATAGGACGTTTTTATCAACAGACATTAAATCAATCAGTATCTTGATAATTTATGATGCTGGTAATTGCTTTACTAAGTAATTTACATTTACTAAGTAAATTATTTACTTAGTAATTAACAAGTAATTGGTTAGTTAAATAATTACTTAGTAATTAATTTACTGAGTAATTTACATTTACTAAGTAAATTATTTACACTAAGTTACAGTTAAACTTGTCTAAAAGTGACCCCGGTCTGTTTAACTATGTTCTTTGACATGAACGAGGGGTGCTGCTTACACCATAGTATTTGTCATTCAGATTCATGACCATTAGGGAAAAGGAACTAAAGAAGAATTATGACGGAATTGCGATAATCAGGAGCGATACATGCAAGAGGATTATCGTACAACTGAACCAGACCATCAATATTGATTTTGAAGGATTCACAGACAAAGTTATAACATATGCCAAGCGCTTAGCTATGATACATGAGACAACTGACTCCAGTTTACCAAGAGCTTAGCCATGATACATGAGACCACTGACTCCAGCTTACCAAGAGCTTAGCCATGATACATGAGACAACTGACTCCAGCTTACCAAGAGCTTAGCCATGACACATGAGACTACTGACTCCAGCTTACCAAGAGCTTAGCCATGATACATGAGACAACTGACTCCAGCTTACCAAGAGCTTAGCCATGACACATGAGACAACTGACTCCAGCTTACCAAGAGCTTAGCTATGATACATGAGACTACTGACTCCAGCTTACCAAGAGCTTAGCTATGATTATGAGACAACTGACTCCAGCTTACCAAGAGCTTAGCCATGATACATGAGACAACTGACTCCAGCTTACCAAGAGCTTAGCTATGATTATGAGACAACTGACTCCAGCTTACCAAGAGCTTAGCTATGATACATGAGACAACTGACTCCAGCTTACCAAGAGCTTAGCTATGATACATGAGACTACTGACTCCAGCTTACCAAGAGCTTAGCTATGATTATGAGACAACTGACTCCAGCTTACCAAGAGCTTAGCCATGATACATGAGACAACTGACTCCAGCTTACCAAGAGCTTAGCTATGATTATGAGACAACTGACTCCAGCTTACCAAGAGCTTAGCTATGATACATGAGACAACTGACTCCAGCTTACCAAGAGCTTAGCCATGATACATGAGACAACTGACTCCAGCTTACCAAGAGCTTAGCTATGATACATGAGACAACTGACTCCAGCTTACCAAGAGCTTAGCTATGATGCACGAGACAACTGACCCCAGCTAACCAGATTTTATTGACATTTCACCAGATTAAATATACTACGAATATCAGAAAGGAGCTCCACTGACAGTGAGCATTTCGAATCTTACCAAAAATACATTATATTCCTCCAAGGTCAATTCTTTGTGAGATTCAACAAGTTATATTAGATGAGGAAGCAAGTAAAACAGTTTAGGACCCAGTCAACCGCAGATATTTTGAAAGTGATAGATAATAACAACAAATTAGATCAATTACAGAGGAAACAGGTGGAAGATCTACTGGAGAAGCATTGAAGTATATTCTCATGCTAATAAAAAGTTCAAGCGTCGTGTCAGATTATCTGTACTATATATTCTTTCCACTAATGCAGACTGGCCTTCCGTAGTTTCGAGAATTTTGCTGTCATGGGTACAAATAAAGAGGGCTTTGAACGTAGGTTTTCCAAAACTGAAATAACTGGCCATACACGACATTGCGATACGATTTAGCGCGAAAAAGTAGTTTTTTTCTATAGAACGAATATAAGGCTAGAAAAAGGGGTCGGTACCAATGCCCTTAAGAGGCACAAAATTAGACATACCAAGCTAAAAAACAAGTCTTTTGAGCAAGAGTCACTGTCACATAGTCATTTCCGGTGACCTTTAGTCGAAATGTTGACAATTTTTCCTACTTTCACTTTCGGGCAGGTGTGATGCATCCGGGTGTATCGAGTTTTTATCAGTGCTGCAAGTCAATTATGTCTCAGGGACGAGGTATAGGGTCCATATTTCCTAGCCCCCCCCACACAAATCGTGGTAGCGAAAGGATATGATATTATGTTAATATGAACTAAGGCTTTCATCCAAAGATATTTAACTGATTATAGGCTGTCCGTGAAGTGTTTCTCAGCATCCATAATGGCGGTCAAACTGCACTACGTTTCCTTAACAACCGGGCATCATCCCCCTTGCTTCGTTAATGTTTTCTATAGACTAGAGAGTTTGGTAATCTTACGGAATATCTTGGTTACAGCCATTCAACTTGTACACAGACCACTGCTCTGGACTTTATAAACTGTGTAACAAGCTGACATTGGAACACATCAATATCAGTTCATTCGGAGCCATGAAGGTTCGCCTTGCTGCCTAGGTTTTGTCGTCAACTGTTGCCAACGCACTATCGCTGAAATATGATGACAGGGTTTGTGAAACTGTCGATTTTATTCAACACATGAAGAAATTCTTTGATTGTATGACCACTAGGAATCTGCAAGAAGGAATTAAATAGGTCCGAGCTGACGTGTGCGCATACGCGAAATTTCAAAATCGTATTAGATAAGAACAAACATGAACTTTAGTTTCAATAATCGCATATGAATGTTGATTAATGACAATAAGCATAATACTATTGCAAAAAATGGATATTTTTTAACTTTATATTTTCTGCATGCATAAAAAGTGGGTGGGGAACGGCAAAACTGTGAATAATATGGGTTCACAATAAGTCCCTACAACTGTTCAAATGCATATGCTTATATTTAATATGTAGTGCATGGTTTAGTTTGAAATATTTTTAATATAATTTTATTTCATTACAATATGCAAATTAGGTTTATGTTATGCAAATTTATTCATAATTTAATTTAGTACTTTTTGAAGAATAGATCCCAAAAAAAGCTGGAGACGATAGTTATTTTTGACGTTCATTTGAAAGTCACACTTTTTGCAAGTGGGTGGGGTAACTATATATTTATCATGTTCAAATACTGAATTTGTTCACCAGGCAGCGGGAATTGTGACTAATGTCATTAGCAATGACCATTAAACACATAAAATATTATGCATTACTTAAAAGTGGTTTCATATAGCAAATGATGCTAAGTTACTAGACATTGAAAGGCCTGGAAGTTTTCGTACTTACAGACAAATCCAATCAAGATCTCATCGAGCAGCACTTTGGCATGCACAGGTCTACTAATGGTTGTAATATTAACTCGACCTTAAAGAACTTCAATGATGCTGTAGTAAATTTACGCGTTTGGGAAGTCAAGCAATCGTAAGATTTAGGGGTAAAAACAAACGACAAAGATCCAGTGCTCACCAGTAGACGCTACACTGTTAGCAAAGAAGAAAAAGAAAAATGTGTAACATAGTACTCACTTATTGTTACGTGAATGTGTACGTGTTGGAGGTTTATAACATAGTGTAACATATTTCATAACATACAATTTCAATGTGTATGTGTCCAGGAAATTGTTCGCTGAAAGGTGACAGAACGGTAGATCTGTGTAGATATGTTGTGTAGTATTAGGATATAGTTAACGCTATATAATAGCACGGAGTTTGGTGTCCCGTGTATATATCGCTGACTTAGAATTAGAAGTAGTACTTAGACCTTATAAGACTCATGCATATTTGAAATCTGCATCTCAAGGCGCTTCTTGTGAGCCTATTTTCATGAAAACTGAAGTTTAAAAAGCTTGTTTGTCCATAAGTAAAGAGTAGTTTTAGACAGTTTTTTCTTGTTTCTCCATACATTGATTTTGTACTTACGACCTTCTAATTCTAAGCCTGCGATATGTTCCCGAGGCAACCAGACTTGTGATTTTTATATGAAATGTATTATATAATATGTATTGAAAAATCTAGTTAAAATATTTAGTTACCAATGAAGTATCTGAGTCCCCAATGCAACAGTCGGCAGACACTTTGACAGCAACGTACCCAATGTCACCAGTGCAAGAAACAAGTGCAAAGAGGGCGCGAATGGAAGAAAGTGTAAGTACATGCTATTACGTTCTTTATACCTGATTGCTGGCAAGTGCATTTACCTATGTTTTAAAAATATTTATTGCCTAATGCAGTGCATTTGTATTGTTTTCAATCCAAACCGTCATAAAATATATCGTTTTTAAATGCTGTGAATGGGCTCCAGCCGATAGATTCCAAATATGTTGACTAGAAAACATGACAAAAAGAAAGGCGGACATTTGGCTGCTGTGTGAGCATACATCACGTGGGTTCTTATGTAACTACTGGTGCCATACTATATGCACTGGGATTGTAGTAAATAGAGGAAAAGTCTTTGTCAAAATAGAATTCTACTGTCCAATACACATCAAAGCATACACACAAGCTTGTAAGTGGGTACATTTCTTGCATGTGTAACGGTTTGCCTTTTGTGTGCTTTGCGTCCAGCCGATGTTATAGTTTGCTGTATTGACACTATAATCGGACAAAGATAAATTGGCCGGGCTATAAATAGTACCAGAACAACAACAATCTTTATTTACATTTTGCACCTGAAGTGAACTAATAAGGTGTATTAACTTCAATACAAAAGCTGATGAGAAAATAGCTCAGTCAGTACAGAGCAGGGTTGAGTCACAACAATGTTTTTATTACGCGCGAGTTCGAATCCCAGTTTATGACTTTTTGGCTAGAAAAATATTTTTGTATTAAGTCTAATGATCTATATATTTACTTTTTTCTCTTTTATAATCTTTTGTATAGTTTGTAATTTAAAAATGACAAGAAAAAGAAATAGCCATTATGATAAAAAGTTAAGACACAACGAGGATTCGAACCTGGGTACAAAAATGTAATGCCGGGTACATAATCTTCAGGCGGATGCGTTATTAATTAGATGTCAAGGTCATTGATGTGTTTATTAACTAGTGCTAAATTTAGCCCGGCCAATTTATGTTTGTCCGACTATAGAGAGGTTGCGAAAGTCAACGTGTAACGGGTACGTTCATCGAGTTGATATAAACACTCATTATCGATGCACGAATAAATCATGTTACAGTTGCCATGTGATCTTACACCACACGTTGTGTTTCGCAATGCTCGAGAGGTTGCAAAAGTCAACGTGTATGTGAATACTACTTTTCATATTTCGTATTTCGTCATCCAGCTATGTGTAGTTTATACAAGTAACCGACGTGATTGTTTTCCAACTAGCAACCCGAGTTACCTGAGTAAAACATTTGGGCATGCGCAGTCGGATAACTCGGTAGTGATATCAAGAACGTATCGAGAACGTATCGAGACGAGTTTAAAATGGCGACCAAAGGTCTAGCAATTATAACATGTATACCTTATCTTGAGTCATTTGAACTTAAGGTGACAAGTTATGCACCGGCAAGCACATTCGGACACCGCCTCCGCCGCCACCGCAGCCACCGCAGCCACCACAACCGCCGACAAAAGTAACCCCTATTTAGTGCCTTTTGAGGCGACACAAAAACCTAACTACCCGAGGCGATAGTTATACATTATGTGTTTATATCGAAACTATCTTTGAGCGACTTCCTGTGTGGCGTACAGTGAGTCTTCACATTGTGATAATAGTACCTGACCACAGTGGAAGTACGAATTTTAAAATATAATTATGCCATTTCATACTGAAATATGCACCATCATATAATAATATAAACTCTCTGAATAGAGCATTATTACTAAGTACGTATGAACTTCCAACACTGACAATTGTCTGTAGTGGTCGTTGTCCTAGAGGCATGACATACAAACTAAATTGACCTGACAGCCGTCCATTGCCCTTCATAGTTTCTTAATCGAATCGAACACATCTTGTACAAGTGTCAGACCAATCGTCATTTCCTGATATAGAGAACCAGCGGAAATATAAATCTACCACCTCACATTAATTGTCTTATAAATTCCGACACATGATATGCTTACTGTCTGATTGCAATATTTTCTTGGAAACTACAGTGTTAAAATCTAGGATTAAAGGATGCGAACTTATAATACTTAAGACAAAAATACAGTGAAGCTAGCGCGGTCGTATGTCGGGTAACTGGACGTATCAATGGTCTCTCAAGTGTCATTTACAGTCTGAGACAAGAATCGTTTACTGGTTTTCTTAATTGATAAGGCTCAGTACAACGAACGGCATGATATACAATAAACTAAAGATCTATGAGCACAATCATTAAAGGGAATGTTGAAATAATTGTACGAAATGATGTCTAAGCATTCTATGCTTAGTCCATCGACACTGTATGTAATCATTCCGTACACCACATAATTTTGTCAGTCGGAGGGCTTGACATACATACATACGTATTAAACAAAATTATTACACTTCGGACACGTACTTTGTACCTGTCATGCACCCTTCGTCTTTATATTTTAGCATTGAGTGCTGCCTTCCCTGTCCGATTTTCTATGTTTTTATTTTATAACATAGCCACTATTCCGCATTTGGCAACACATCAATACAACGAAACCACTGCACTATTTTCTTCCTCGGAACGCTATAAGGTGATTTGCCATAACAGTGTTTTAACAGTTATTCATGCACATCTCGGTTTCCTCTGGGGTTTCCTTATATAGATGAAACTGCTGGTTGTGTTAGGGAGGGTTTAGACAGTACAATGTAATATACAACAGTCTATGATGTACATTCCACAAGATGTACATCAAGCCTAACATGACTTACGAAGCACACGATATTTTCCTCCACACTCTTGTAATCAATGGAGTTGTACATCTCCAGAAAATGGGTAGTAAAAGTATACGAGTGTACAACACGTAACTACACAGTAAATTTTTACTCATGGGTCAAAATGTAGACACCAACATGTACTGTCTAGACGCACCGTTATAATATCTTTTTAAATTGTTTTGTTGTTTGTTGGGCATTGTGTCGTGTAATTGTGGTCTTTGTTGTTTAGCTCACCTGTCACAAAGCTCTTCGTCCGTTTTCACACTAGAAGTTACAATGTTGACCTGATATTTATCAATACCAAATGATGAAAAACTATGCGGCCACCTATGGTTTGTTTAAAACGTTACTCAGGATTTTCTTTCCTGAACACACCGGTGATTTGACCGTCAGTCAGTTGGAAACATCGAATAATCTTTTGAGAAGACCCCTCAACATAACCCGTTTATCAGCTTTATTTTGCTGCTATCCGCGGCAGCATCTCCAATACCGGAAAAAGGTATTTGGAGGGTATGTAGTTCCATATTTCCTTCGATACCTTCCTTCGAAACTCAGTACAAAAAGAAACGTAAGGTGTTATGAAATAGGCGTTTTCTTCATCCAATAGGGATATAGTTTACAATAACAGAGACTCAACTAAACGTTTATTATTCCATAATCACACAACAAAGGTGAGTTGTTTGAACGTATGAATATCGATGAAGAAATGTTATTTTAATGAAAAATGTACGCAAATGGACAATAGTGTGTAATGTCAAAATATCAAACGGATGATTATTGTTTAACAATGACATTTAGCAAAATAATCGGCTTATTCACCTACACAATCATGGTTCCCAATGGTGAGTCTAGGTCATGCAGTCCAAACCGGAAGTAATTCATCAGGTGTGCAGCCTGATATAGCATCCTGTCTTCGCGTAGTTACACGCGGTCTGTCGGGTTTTGGTCCGTCTTTTACAGTACCCGTTGCATTGTAACGATGCAGTAGACGGGATGTTGTTTTTAGACTATAGTTAAACCGTCGTGCGACGTCAGTTTTATTGACGCCAGCACTGAGGAGACTGGTAGCCTTGATACGGACATCATCATACAGCTGTCCCAAAGTTCCAAGCGATTATGTTAGAAAGATGAAGTAGTATTTAAATGTGAATGTCCACTAAATACACGGATGTAATGATTTACGTAAAGAAATTATTTATTCAGATTGGTATACGCGGTTTTGGGTCAGTGGTAACGCACTGGGCTGTCGTGGGTTCAATCCCCGCACCGGAACTTGAAATTCTGAAACATTATTTCCAGCTTATTTGTGACCGTGAGGAATGCAAAGTATCTGGGTAAAGGTGCTAGGAAGCTTTGTATCGCAGCTATACATCGGGGACATTAAATAACCAGGCAATTCGAAATAAGAGGATCCACCTGCGCCCTTGTGTCTTCAAAACAATAATGTTTAGTGCCTTTGAACGTTTGTTCGCATGAAAAAGGCGCTATATAAATCTGGTATATTTATTTTGTTTTATTTGGTAGCACGTGTATCTCGTGTTTTACGAGTAAAGGAAATGCAGGGCCATCAACATTAGAGAGATTCAAGATTTATTCAATTTAATGAGAGGCCTCCGGCCCAAAGTACAATAAAAACATAAATGGATAATGTTATATGATTAAATATATAACATGTTGCATATTATAATGGTTCAACTATCAGTGTCAATCATCATGCTATAATACATGTTTAATACGTGTATAATATTAATGACAAATGTGGAAACAAATATGACAACATAAATATTAATTAAATCAATACTGCAAGCAAATTGATTTTTACACACATCTCAATTCCAACATAATTATTTATATAAATACATGTATGCCTGTTCATTATTACACAATGTATTAATTAACTCAATTATGAATACTGTATGCACATGTATACAAAACACACATCAAATATTTCAATGTAATAATACAAAATTAGTATAATAAATATGTCAAGTGGCAAATACTTATTATGTTTATGTAGTATAAGCGTATTGTATTATTTAATTCCAACGTCTGGATTTTAAATTTGTCTTCATACAATGTATATTACATTACGATACACTATTTCTGTCTAACTAGAGTATTTGTAATACTATGAACAAAATGCGGAAAGTGGCTCAGATATTGTCACATTGTCTTTTCAGTTCATAAGCATCCACTAGGTATCTAGCAACCAACATTATGCTGTTCATGTTAATATCAGACATGATGTGAATAAATAATTGGATGTCTATAACTCCATTAAACCATCTACTTGGACAGTAAGTTTGTGTCAACCACTTGTACAACGGGCACACTAATAGGAAGTGCATTTCATCCTCTACTATGGACAACCATTGTTTTACACAACATGGGACAGTATCTGAAGTCTGTTGATATTTTTAAGTGACGCCCCTTTCAATCATCAAATCATGTCCAGAACATCTGAAGTTAGACAAGAGTCTTTTATACCTGCATTGCATATGTATTGTCAAGTTGGTTTCTGGAAATGCAACAAATGCAAAAAGGACGTGTTTTTGTATTCACGATGTGAAGAACCAACTTTTGAACTGGTATGCAAAACATTAAGTCGATATTTACTGAAATTTTCCCACAACATCGAAAATACCCTAATACCACGTACGTTTCTTTTTGTACTGAGTTTTCATTCAACGATGAATTTTGGCATCCAGTAGTCAATATTTACTAACGACTGGGAAGTCAAGTCAACTGGGACAGCGCTGTGGTCGCTGAGTAAAGTCTCACTCTGTTGATTGTGCCACTTTAACCAGTATGTATAGTAAGACATTGTCCAGCAGTTTTGTTTACTGTTACCTTTTGGTATTGGGTCAGTGTTCAAGTTGGTTAATTCACTGTCTGTAACTGGTCGTACTAAACCGTTCATTGTTGTTTTGTACATCAACCTTAATTAAATCTTGAGTTGGCAGATTCTCTAATTATGTAACAGTAATGTTATCATTTTGGAACAAGTTACCCGAATCAAGCTCTGAATAGGTGGTATCCATATTCAACACGGGAACTCTGCCAACTGAATTGCATGAGCAAGTGAGATATCGTGTTGAAAAAGAATAACACGGCGACCTCCCTGGCACGGTATGGATTAAAATTGCACGAGGTCTAAGTCAGATAAAAAAAACTCATGGATATAAACGGTCCCACTCGTATTCTATCCTTACACCGTTTACTGCACAAATGAGCTAGGTGGTAAAAGCACGTGCGTATTGGATAGGCAATCCTCTCACTGGACACAGTATATAAACCCCCATATCGTGTTATTGATACTATACACTATGGTACTTCACTGTTTGGCAGAAAGCCTATGGAATATTATGGATGCTATATTTTGCTTTTTCACTCCTACCCCTCGTGCGGTGAACTTTCATGATATTGTGTTTTTATTTCACATAATTGTGCTACCTGTGGTTCTTTTTCGTCCTAGTATGCATAGTGCTCAGTGCAAAACACACGTTCATATTCCTCTTGTAATGTAGCAGTCTGGTTCATTTTGGCACATTTGGTGTGAAACCATCTGCTGCATACATAACAATGAATGAAACTGGAAACCTGTCGCCTTCGCCTGCAAACCGGCATGTCACACACGTCGTTTTTTCTTGTCTTGCCATATTGAATAAGCCTGAGCCTATCCTTCAGATACTCATGTATAGGCCACAGAGTGTTTGGTGCATACTCTGCGGAGGTTCATCCAGTCCAGTACATTGTGCGTTCTGAAATGCAACAAATAAGAACACTTTTTGTAACATTTGTACCTAAGGGAAACTGTCCAGAGCTTATTATCAACAGGTGATTGAATCAATGTGCACAAACTAATAAGCCATGCATATTCGGGCTGCTTCCAATATGTCTTGCAATGACACTTTAGGGGACAATGCTTAGTGAGAAAATTACTTATTGTTGAAATAAAAATTGAAAACATATAGCGTGTAATAATTTTCTTTTGTATTCTCTTAAACTGCACTAATACAATTGGAATGATAACCTTCTTATTAAGCCACTGTTTACCATACAATGTATGAAGGTCAGTGACATCCAGCGTTTCCCAGCCAACTGTTACAGACGTCCTCTCTACCGCTAAAACCTATGTTGTGACAGGTTATGTATCGCTGTAGGTGTCCTGGGTTTTCTTTCAAAGTTTCCAGCATAAG
Organism: Spisula solida; assembly: GCA_947247005.1. Classification (NCBI taxonomy): domain Eukaryota; kingdom Metazoa; phylum Mollusca; class Bivalvia; order Venerida; family Mactridae; genus Spisula; species Spisula solida. The sequence goes on along the minus strand of OX365947.1, from coordinate 32,820,165 downwards.
TATCTCTAAAATATTTAGTTGCACGGATTTGGTACACTGGGCTGCCATCATTCTCACTTTATCAACAAATGTTGATGTATAGTGTTTCAGAATTTCCGAAACAAAGACCTTGAACATTCTGTCGCTCTTGACTTCTGCAATAAATGATAGCACTTCCTGTTTTTATTGTCAATTTCCTGAAGTAATGTGTAAAGTTGATCCAAAATTCCATCCCTTTTTAATGTTTTCATATGCAGATTAGCCCAGTTCTCATTTGGGGATTTCTCTTTTCTATATTCACTTGGGGAATTCTCTTTTCTGGATTAACTGGAGGATTTCTCATTGCTGGTTTCAGATTTCCCACGTCTGGTTTCACTGGGGGATTTCTCTCTGCTGGGGGATTTCCCCCTGCTGGTTACACTGGCACACCAGGTCTACACGTGTATTGACAGGTAACCAGTTAAGGAATTGATGTGTGACCTTGCATCTAGTTGAAGCACAACCCTTATTAACTTATTGTGGGTGATTTGAAGTTTGGATTTAAATGACTGAGTGAGACCATGATACCATATAGAGCAGGCATAATCAAAATGAATAAGAGCCATGACAAGGGGCTTCTTGGTGTGTTGGGTAAGGTAACCTTTTTACGGTATATATATTTTAACCTAACGTTAGCTTTTATAAGTATTGATCGGGCCATAGAATCAAAAGACAGGGTCCTGTCAATAGTTATCCAACGATATTTAACAGCAGAAGTTGGTTTAATATTTTTACCATTAGAAGTAATGTCTAGAGTTGAGTTTGACCTTAGTCTATGGTTAGAACCAAATAATATGGACTCAGTTTCACCCAAGTGAAGTGATTACTTGTTATTAACCATCCATTGACTTACAAGATGTAGGTCGTCTTTCAATGACGTTTCCACAGAAGACTTGCTTTAACCTGATACTAGAATACCAGAATCACCTGCATATAACAAAATATTGTTTTTACCCCATCAAAAATAAAAGTGGCCCAAGTATGGACCCTTGTGGAACTCCACATGTAATCGGGGCAGTAGCAGAGTGGGTAGCAGAGACATCTACTAATTGTTGTCTTTCAGTTAGATAAGATTTAAAACATCTTAAAATATCATCACCTAGTCCTGCAGCTCTAAGTTTCATGAGAAGAATGGAGTAGTCTACCGTATCACAAGCCTTTAGGAGGTCTAGCAGAGCCATGCCAATTACATGACCTTTATCCATCTCTATTCTAATGAAGTCTGTTAACTGTATTAGACAGGTATCTGTAGAGAAACTACGTCTAAAACCGGACTGGAATTTATACAATAATTTATTTTCCCTTAAGTATGATTCAACTTGATCATAAACAACATATTCATAGATTTTTGACACAATGCTGAGAATGGAAACAGGGCGGTATTTACCAACTGAAGTTTTGTCATTTTTCTTGAAAAAAGGAACAACCGTAGCTGATTTTAGATCCTCTGATACCACACCCTGAATCAGTGACAAATTTATGACATGGGCAAGTGGTTCAGCAATAATGGAAGCACTATATTTAATAAAACGGGAAGTAATACCATCTAAACCTGTAGCTTTGTTAGCACCAAGCTGAGTTAAATACTTCAGAACCTGACTTTCAGACACTAGTAAAAATGAGTAGTTGTTTAACAATACACCTAAATTTACATGAACATTTGTAAAAATAGACTTTCTGAACTTATTAATACAAGCTGGTAATTCATCAACAAGTTTTGAGGCAACTGTAGTATAAAATGAGTTAAAAGAGTCAGCAATTATTTTCTTATCAAAACAAATGACGCCCTAAATTGTAAGACAAATATTGGAGCATGAGGATGAGATCCCTTTCTTAGAGGGTAATCCAAGATTTTAATGAATAGACCAGAGTGACTTTGAATCATGTTTGTTGTCTTCTAGAGACTCCGTAAAAATATGTTCTTAGCTGAATCAATCAAATATTGTGTTTTATTTCTTAAAGATTTAAAAGTACAATAATTGTCTTCACTTTTGTTTTTTATTATAATTCGTACAGGCATGTCTATCTGTCCTACAGCATTTAAAATATCACTACTGATCCATGGTTCCGTTCTTTGTTTGATACGTTGTTGCTTTGCTGGAGCAATAATGGGTTAGTGAATAATGTATTTATTTTACAGCCTTTTTATCCAATTAAAATCATGCAAACAATAAATTTCAATGTTTTGATATTACATATTAGTTTATATACACGTGACATACTTTGTAAACGTACTATTATTTACTCGAGTCAGTGAACTTGTACTTTACAAATAAGAACATTTACTTAAGAGTGTCTAATAGATACGGTTATGGCTTCATTACTGACAACGCTAAATGTTACTAGATGGCAAGTATTTGTAGCATGTGACATTTAGGGCTCTTGAAAATAGCTGTAAGAGGTATAACGCGTAGTTAGTACCGCTCAGGGATGTTATGTGTTTGGAGTGTTTGGGGAATGATAGTTTGTTTGACGCTTTCATTTCAATGAACATGTTGGTGGCAATCGCGGAAAGAAGGTATATGGACATTACAAAAAATCTGATGTAAACCAAAAAAAAACACACCAGAAAGCCAAACCAAATAACATCACATCAAGCAACTAAATGCTCCAACAAATGTAACGAGAATAAAGAGTGGTACACTGTTGTACTTGCTGTCTATTGTTATATTTGTTTTCCAGTGATACATCTTTGCAAATGTTACATACGAATTATTCTTGAAATACGACGTTTCTACAACGAAATGTGCCAATTGCAATTTAGATTTTGTCTTTATTTGAATATAATTTATAGTGGTTACAACCTTCCATCGCATGATAAAGGGCATCTTTGGTTTATGATTTATTCTAATTAAATGTTTATGCGAGGGGTGATCAACAAATACGCGGAAAAGTGCGGTGATTTCTTTATTCGTAATTGTTAGTCGATGAAACGTTCTATATATGGAGATAAATTCATTTCAAATTGATTCACAGCCGATAATAATTATTGACGAAAGACAGAACGAACGTGGTTTCCTATGGCAACGTCACTCGACGTCAGGCGGCCCAAATTTCATATTTTCCAACGTTGCACGTAGCAAACGATGACGTACCATTCGTGCGTTTGTAATGTTATACTTTTTTAAAGGATGAGTCATGAATATAATTATCTAACATTACATCCATCATTTCAAAAAATGTTTCAACGTCAAAATTCCGTTTTAGAGCTATTTGCTACGAAGTCGTTGTCTGAAAATGAGTGTGATACAGACATCGCGATGAAGAGTCGTGTTGTGAATGGAATGTCACAAAATACCAATGACAATATTGCTATATGCAACAAGTATGTAATAACATACAAAAATATGTGCCTATTTTGCATATTCTCTCACAACATGAAACAATGCCGACATGCGAATGGGCGATACGACGTTAATGACGTCACATTACGTCATCAATATTAATGCACTTCAGCAGCTAATTCTTACAATTTACATGTAAGTTGCAAAGGCAAAGTGTTGATTTCCGTTGACAGGTCTATGAAGTGTATCTTGTATTATTCTACAATTTTCCTCCCCCAAAAACATTTAAAAAACACGTAACCAATAAAAACTTCGTTGAATTGTATGCATACATCTGACGGCTTGGGCGCGTTCCGCATTGTAATATTTCGCGAAAGTTTTTTTCATAAAATGCAATTCATTGAGAATACATTCCTCTCATTAACGGAAATGTTCCGTGCATGAGGACCACGTGCACATAAACTTGTTCGCACCAACCGTTATGCATTGATGATTTTGTACCTGGATACGTCATTTATTGTCAGGAAATCGATATATTATAAAGTTCGATTTCGAGCATTGAGCCGTGACTGCACTTTTAAAGTTTTAACCATTAATCGATATAGGTTGGTATAGGTTTAATGGAAAATACAAGTAATATAATTAAGACAAACTATTCCATGTGTCTGAATGGTCGTGACGGTATAGCGCTTGATACAGTGTAAAATAACTTTTGTCTGACCGGGGCAAGTTCGAATCTAACCAAAAAAATATATTTTTCTTTTTTTAATTTATATTTACACATTTATTAATTTATAAGTGCACATTACTTGCAATATCCGTGTTATATCAGTATGTGACAAGCCATATTTGATACATGCTTCAAAATATGTTTAGATCTTGGATGTGTATTGTAGAATGTTATGACGGCTAATCAACGTAATACAGGTTGTCAGTACACTCGAAATATGGAAACGATCACTTTAAGTGAAAATGAAAAATAAATTAAATCAACACGTTTTTATGGATTTATTAAAAAAGAAACTTTATTTTAACTCTTTAAATAACATAAAATAATGAATTAAAAATATGAGCGAATTGGGAATTTGAACCACAGAACTTCGGGTTAGAAATGCTGAGCGTTGCCGACTGCACTAAACTGTAGTTCGATAACGAACATATACACTCGACAAAACTCATAAGTACACACTTGTTTATTTGCCCATAGCTCGGTCAATGCGTGCATGATCGTGCTGAAAATTTCAACATATGTAGATTGGATATGTAGAGTTACAATACAATCGATGTTTTTAACATCTGATTTAAATTGTCACAAACAGAATAAACTAATGATGACAACAGCAGAATCTAAAAAAACACCATAATGCCGTGTGTTCATCGGGCGCTTGTCAGGTTGCTAATGCACATATGGCCCCGCTGCGTTGATACAGTACAGTTTCAAGTCTATGTTTCTATCACAGACACAGTAATAAAGAAAACAATGATAGGAACAAGCACACTTTAGGTTTAAAAATATCAACTTCTAATAAAAAATGCAATTTGGAACATGGTTAACTCCCCTTGACCATAACAAAAAAAAATATTTTTAAAAGTAAAAAAACACTATGTTGTTGTTTGAAAAATCGAATTATTTTGTGTTTTTTTAATTTGACAATAAATCTAAAATTCAAATTTACCTTACATCAAAATATTTTGCAAATACGCGTCGAATTCACGGCCATTTTACGGTTTTTGACCTTTCATGGTCCAATGAACCACTGTATTTAATTTTGAAGAAAAAACTTTTTTTATCCAGTCCTTTGATAGTCAATACCAAGTACACAAAGTTTCATGTAAATAATATGAACTAATGCACAGCATATGTAGCGGACTATGTCAGTTGTCCTACATTATTTGTAACATGCTCGTCTAGTACTGGATTTTTTGGTGATGCATAACTTCACAAAAAATTGTTTGGTTACGAAGTTACGAATCTGGAGCAAGCCGTTTCCAAAAGGCGCTACCGAGCGCTTTCCTACGTCTATGTAACCTATCGAAGCGGTTCGTTGCACAAGAAAGCGCGCGATAGCGGTTTGATACGAAATATTGGGTACAAGGTAACGAAAGACGATACAAACCTGCTATCGTTTGTCAGTCCGAATGAACACGAATAATACACGTTTTTCAATTTGTTTATTTCTAGGTCTACTTAATTCAGGGGTAACTAATTTAAAAATGAATAATTAGATATAAACACAGATAACAACTGATTTTTAGGCCTTATTTTATATTTTATCTTTTTTTAATGGGTTGCATTAGCATACCAGATAATACTTTTGTTCAAAAGAAAAGGCTATTTTCATTTCAATTAATCATATTACGATTACATATCAAACATCTTTAATCTTAATCATCTTTTTTTGTTAAATAAACCCTGCAAATCGTCACAACATAAAAGAGATTTAGACGGAAAATTACGGGTTTTATTGTATCCAATAACGACAACAACAACATGTAATTAGTTTTCGCGATTTTCATCCCGCGAATATTTTTTGACGATTTTTGAGGGATTTTTTAATTACATCTCGGCGAGGAATTACGAAAATGCATTTGTTTTACTTTCTTTACAATAACCTACAACTACGATGTGGATTATCACCGTCCGGTCTAGATACGTAAATACCCGAAACGGACTTTAATTAATTGTATTGAAAACTTTGCGATGGGAAATAACCGAAACTTGTGTCTTTTTCATTAGATTTTCTTAAGATTGGTTGATATTTCGCGCATATGAACGATTCCCGCTCGACTTACTTCGTTATCTCAGAGTAATGATGTGTCTCATAACAGTTTGTAGCATCGTTTATGCACTGAAAATGTTAAAATTTCCTTCCGAAGTGGGCAATAAATGGCTGCCATTTTTGTGTCCAAACATTTAGGAAATAACCCTCCCCATAAATACCCGGAACGGACTTTAATTAATTGTATTGCAAACTTTGCGATGGGAAATAACCGAAACTTGTGTCTTTTTCATTAGATTTTCTTAAGATTGGTTGATATTTCGCGCATATGAACGATTCCCGCTCGACTTACTTCGTTATCTCAGAGTAATCATGTGTCTCATAACAGTTTGTAGCATCGTTTATGCACTGAAAATGTTAAAATTTCCTTCCGAAGTGGGCAAAAAAATGGCTGCCTTTTTTGTGTCCAAACATTTAGGAAATAGTCCTCCCCATATAAAAAGATTGGTTGCATAGCAACCATGGAAGACTGATAATTATTATCTTTTCTTTTCTAGACAGGGGCCTACGCTAGTTTTTGGAATATTTTTAAACATCATTAAAAAATAAAAGAAAATTTATGAGCTGCCGAATATCGCATTTTAATTTTTTTTGTTATTCTATTAGCAGTAATTTTCTAGTATCTTTGCTTCAGTGCGGGATTTTAACACGAATTTTTATATCCATTAGTGAATTCAAACTCTGACCAAACCACGTGCACACGCGTTATCGTAAACCGGATCTCATCCGTTGGGCTTCGCCCAACGTATAGTCCGCTATAATAAAAAATTAAAAAAGTTATAACGATAAAACGACGTGTGTACTTATAAGTTTTGCCGAGTGTATATGTAAGAATCACATAATTAAATAATGACATGCGAACGTAATAAACTATGGTCTACCCGCCAAAATGGACTAGTCCGATAGGTCATGGCTCAGAGTTCAAAATTGAACTATAGTTGGACAAACATAAGTTGGCCGGGCTCAATTTAGCAATAGTAAATAAACACAACAGTGACCTTAAGGTGATTGGATACTCTTTAGTTGACCGGAAGTTTAGAAATCGGTGTAAATTAGACGTATTGAAAGCGTCTGACTACCATGATGATAAAATAAGAAAAACTTAAAATCGATGTGTCAGCATGTTCTCATGTCTTAAAATCGCGAATTTACTGTATAGTTGTTACTATATTATTCTATAATAAGCTTGCAGAGTAAAACTATTGCTGAAATTTTACGTGCAATTTATTCCAAACGTTGAAACACCAACACTCGCGAATACTAGCTACAACGTATGTGAAACGTAATATAATGCGCCCACACAACATTTTATCCAAGTTTTAACATTTGTTTAGCAAGCATCCCGACTACTTTAGAGGAAGGTTAGTTTGCATTTGTTTCGTAATAATATAGACTAGCTAATACAAAAGAGCATTGGTTCATCTTTAAATATAAACATTTTTCAAAAACAAATTATCGCGAAAACTGGATACAACGTATTCAAAACGTTGATGTATTTTATACTCTCCTGGTTTTCGACATTTCCGAAATCACTAAAGTGTCAGTTTAAAAAATCTAGCCGAGCAACTGCCATGAAATTTGGGACAAAACTTCTATAATAGTTACTCTACTGGATGCATTTACGAAATCAGTATGTTGTTCAACTATATTTTTCGTATAACTTAATAATGAAAAATCACATATTTTAAAATATCATTTAAAAATACATATAACATGCATAGTTTAAAACAAACGTTATCGTGTGATTCCGTATATACGAAATTTCGTGCATGCCAAGTTTCATGGAATTATATGTCCAACTTTTTCGGTGAAATGCAAGTATCCGTTTTTAGGGGGGTTCCCCAAAATCTAAAAATATCTTGAAAACTAGCCGAGCAAAACTGTTATGGGTTTGCACAATCACTATCATGAGTGTGTTCTTCATAAAAATCAAGTGTTTGATACCTCTTGTACAGAAAAAATTAAGAGTATGGAATTACCTTAACATCTAATCATAGTGCGTTCAAAGTCAAACGAGAACCGTTATCAACATAAACTCTTCTGACAGGTAAACTTTCACTGGGTTTGATATCAAATCGTGTTCAAAGCGCATCCCATACATCAAAGGCGCTGTAGTGTAGTGGATACGCACACTTGCTACACGTTTCAATTTTATTCTGAGTTGTAGGTTCGATCCCCACAATTTAATTGTTTTTTTTATTACAAGTATCCATGCTATAAAGTCTTATACTATATCACTGCTGAATCGATACCACAAATGATAATTGTTTTATGTTGCAGTGAATGTATAATATAATTGAATGGTTATTGTCCTGTAGTTAAAAAATAATTGAATAGATACAACCAAGTCTTGCTAGATAAAATTAAAACATAACAGACAATAAATCTACATACCTACTACGTGTCTCTTTTAATCATATTACTTACAAATGCAAAATAAGGTACTTGTAAAAAAACACTTTAAAATGTAAGTAACTCGGATGGGTGTCGAATCAGTGGCGAAATTGAACAAAATCTCAACAAAATATCTGATATAATTTAGCGACGTGGTTACCCACTCGACTAACGAGACGATATAAAAACTGTTTTTCAAGTATTATACTATTGATTAAAGGTAGCTCTTCTATAATATAAAACATAAGCCTCCCCTATTCTTTAGAATGGGATAGTTACCTCATTAGTATTACTTATTGAATCGACAGTACCAGCAAATATGGTAGACATCATAATGGGGCAATCATTTCTCCAATAGCCCCAGTGGCTCAGTGGTAACGAGTCAGCCTATAGATGATTCACCAGTTATGTTATACTTGTACGCAGGTTCGAATCCATTTATTGTCTATTTTTTTATCATGTTTCTGTCTTTGTTCATTTTCTCAACACTTTTAAATTACAAAGTCTATAACGAACAGATCAAACAAACAAAATGAAAAACAAACTAATTAAACGAAGTATTTTATTTTAGAAAAGTTGGATTCGAACTCGCACATAATAACAACGTACCTTTGTTGCGACTGGACTTTGCGCTTTACTGACTGAGCTATTTACTCATTACTTATAGAGCTGTATTTAATACCGTAACGCCTTATTAGTTTACTTCAGATGCAAAAGGTAAACAAGAATGTTTATGATCTGGTACTATTTATAGCCCTGCCTATTTATCTTTGTCCGATTATAGTAGATCTACGTGAAATGAAAACATAACACATTTTTTTCATTGAATAATTACACTGCCCGCCAAAAATAAGTATACAGGTGTTATTTGCCCACTTCTTTGCCTGTAATAATACTATTTGCAGAACAGTGAAGCAACAATATATTTGAAGAATAGGAATATTGTGTTGATTAAATGGAAAGGCCATACATTAATTGGTACCCTAGTTGCAAAATCTAAAGTATCTTTGTCCCTTTTGAATGGTAACTTTGTAACAAAAAGATGGAAATTTCAGCCTTTTTGATCTCATGGTTATTTTAGTTCCGAAGATCCTCATCTTTATTTCTATCTCTATTTTGACTCATTGAGTACCTGTAGTTTTTGAAACTAGTATAATTGTGACCGTCGGTTAAACAGATATCGAATAATTTAGCAAAGTTTAATTTTGCAACAATTATTTACTGTATACTTATTTTTGGTGGGCACTGTATATTGTATAATAAAGTACAGAGCATTTGACCTGTCGCTAATCAATCCTCGTGTGTGTTCGTTATTGTATCGTAAAAATGTTTTGATTAGTTAAAATAACAACTCTGATTGGACAACGGATATTCAAGGAATCCATGCTAAGTGTTCTGAACTATATTCTATTCTATAGGGTGGCCAATTAGAAAATTAGAAATTCGCTGAAGTGCAGTTGCGTGTAAATGAGCGAACGACGCCTCTGCACCGGAACGAAATACCACAATTGTCTGTCAATATAATTGTCAACAGAAGTCAACGTCCTGGGGATGTTATAGTGCACAAAACGTTTCAGACAACGATGTTAATCAACTTTCTGTCAAGCGCCTGAACCACATGTGGTGCTTCAATGTTCTGGATGCGTTATAGTGCTAACCCGATACATACAACAATGCCAATCAACTGGTGGAAACAAGCATGGACCACATTTGGTGCTTCTTCTGTTTCCGTTGCAGCCGTATCATATAATTATACTTGCGGTGACATGAAGTCTTATTCTAGCACAATCAGCAGCTTTGCCTGTATGTACACTCAATAAAGTACACTCGGCAAAACTTATAAGTACACACTTGTTTATTTGCCCATAGCTCGGTCAATGCGTGTTTGATCGTGCTGAAAATTTCAACATATGTAGATTGGATATGTAGAATTACAATACAATCGATGTTTCTAACATCTGATTTAAATTGTCACAAACAGAATAAATTAATGATGCCAACAGCAGAATCTAAAAAAACACAATAATGCCGGGTGTTCATCGGGCGATTGTCAGGTTTTTAATGCACATATGGCCCCGCTGCGCTGATACAGTACGGTTTCAAGTCTATGTTTCTATCATGGACACAGTAATAAAGAAAACAATGATAGGAACAAGCACAATTTAGGTTTAGAAATATCGACTTCTGATTAAAAATGCGATTTGAAACATGTTTAACTCCCCTTGACCATAACAATAAAAAATATTTTTAAAAGTAAAAAAACACCATGTTGTTGTTTGAAAAATCGAATAATTTTGTGTTTTTTTAATTTGACAATAAATCTAAAATTCAAATTTACCTTACATAAAAATAATTTGCACATACGCGTCAATTTCACGGCCATTTTACGGTTTTTGACGTTTCATGATTCAATGAACCGCTGTATTTAATTTTGAAGAAAAAATGAATTTATCCAGTCCTTTGATAGTCAATACCATGTACACAAAATTTCATGCAAAAATAATAAAAAATAAAAAAGTTATAGCGAAAAAACGACGTGTGTACTTATAAGTTTTGCCGAGTGTACATACCTCGGTTTTCGACCAATTTTATTCGACAAAACCATAATTCCAAGTCGAACTTAATCTAGCATCATGGTGTTTTGGTGTGAGAAAAAGGCTTCGAAAGGGTATTTTGCCCGGACCCCTTCAATGGGAACTCGGTTCCTCAGTTTTTGCGGGTATGGAGCGTCCATATGTGCCAACGATACCCTAGCAGTTTGGACCGCGTCACGACGTCCTTGGCGCAAATGACTAAGGTTATGTGTCGATTCTTTGCACGCGTCGTGACGTTCATCCGAGGCCGGTGTAGTATGAATTCCGCAAGTTTATGAAAAATGCAAGTTTCGCTTCCGCTTCCGGTTCAGACTTGTGAAATTCACTGTACTGGTTATGAGATGCGTAAGTCGTGAGAATTGCAAGTTTGCCTTCGATAATCGCTGAATTGTTTTCTCCCCCCCACCTTAAAATTTCTAGATCTTATTTGATAACGGAGATTTAATTAAAACTTAGATCTCTCATTGTATTAAATTTTAATTGATGGATCGTATATATAACGGACCTTGTTTTTATATATATATATACATGTATATACGTCCGTTCATGCACCATGGTGATTTAATAATTCGTATAAATCGTTTTGTACTTCGATTGATTTGAAGTTTTGGCAGAAGATTTTTTGCTTTCATTTAAATTTTTTTATTTTAAATTAAACTATCTTTAGCATTCAGAACAACTTACATGAGCGGCCCAGGACATTTTCGGGGTGGGGGGGGGGGCTAATAATAATAATAACTACTTTATTTATTGTGGATGGCATATTTGCTTCTGGACAAATTTTCAATATGATCAACAATATGGGCTACCTGATAACTCTATGCTATAGCTTCACATTGATTATAGGCGATAGCCCCCTACAGTCTCGATTCACATTGATAGGCGATAGCCCTGTACGGTATAGGTTCACATTGATAGGCGATAGCCCCCTACAGTCTAGGTTCACATTGATAGGCGATAGCCCCGTACGGTATAGGTTCACATTGATAGGCGATATCCCCCTACAGTATAGGTTCACATTGATAGGCTATAGCCCTGTACGGTATAGGTTCACATTGATAGGCGATAGCCCCCTACAGTCTAGGCAAAGCAGGTTGACAACACTTTCGGTGTGCCGTCTGACTGACCGCCTCTAAACTCCAAGCCTTCAAGCGATCTGAAAGTTGTTAATTCATTAATTTTACTTCAATGTATCGCGTTTGCATGTCTCTAAAAAAAAACTACATTGTATTCAGTACGAATAGGAATAATTATTTCCTGACCTCAGCCTGTGACACCCCGCTCTATAAAAGCCCGACGGTTCTTTCTCGATTAAAATTCTAGCCATTTTGTGTTTTTCGTGTACAATTCAGAATAATTTATCAAATAAGTGCAACAAAAAAAACTCCGCGAGTGGATGTGTCGCCTGACTACGTGAAATATAAGCATTGATGTTGCAAAGTGCACTTAACCTTGCTTTTACTGAAATAATATCTATAAAGGGGTCTTGAGTTGTCTTTGGAGATGTAGATCAATCAAATAATTTAAAAAATGACCTTTATCTTTTATTCCTCCAATTCTGAAGAGCATAATGAGCATAATACATATCATATACATTTATGTACAACAGTATAATATTAATAACAAGGCAACAATAATACGTTGATATGCATACAACTGTGTATAATAAACACAACAGTGACCTTAAGGTGATTGGATACTCTTTAGTTGACCGGAAGTTTAGAAATCGGTGTAAATTAGACGTATTGAAAGCGTCCGACTACCATGATGATAAAATAAGAAAAACTTAAAATCGATGTGTCAGCATGTTCTCATGTCTTAAAATCGCGAATTTGCTGTATAGTTGTTACTATATTATTCTATAATAAGCTTGCAGAGTAAAACTATTGCTGAAATTTTACGTGCAATTTATTCCAAACGTTGAAACACCAACACTCGCGAATACTAGCTACAACGTATGTGAAACGTAATATAATGCGCCCACACAACATTTTATCAAAGTTTTAACATTTGTTTAGCAAGCATCCCGACTACTTTAGAGGAAGGTTAGTTTGCATTTATTTCGTAATAATATAGACTAGCTAATACAAAAGAGCATTGGTTCATCTTTAAATATACACATTTTTCAAAAACAAATTATCGCGAAAACTGGATACAACGTATTCAAAACGTTGATGTATTTTATACTCTCCTGGTTTTCGACATTTCCGAAATCACTAAAGTGTCAGTTTAAAAAATCTAGCCGAGCAACTGCCATGAAATTTGTGACAAAACTTCTATAATAGTTACTCTACTGGATGCATTTACGAAATCAGTATGTTGTTCAACTATATTTTTCGTATAACTTAATAATGAAAAATCACATAATTTTATTATTTTAAAATATCATTTAAAAATACATATAACATGCATAGTTTAAAACAAACGTTATCGTGTGATTCCGTATATACGAAATTTCGTGCATGCCAGGTTTCATGGAATTATATGTCCAACTTTTTCGGTGAAATGCAAGTATCCGTTTTTAGGGGGGTTCCCCAAAATCTAAAAATATCTTGAAAACTAGCCGAGCAAAACTGTTATGGGTTTGCACAATCACTATCATGAGTGTGTTCTTCATAAAAATCAGGTGTTTGATACCTCTTGTACAGAAAAAATTAAGAGTATGGAATTACCTTAACAACTAATCATAGTGCGTTCAAAGTCAAACGAGAACCGTTATCAACATAAACTCTTCTGACAGGTAAACTTTCACTGGGTTTGATATCAAATCGTGTTCAAAGCGCATCCCATACATCAAAGGCGCTGTAGTGTAGTGGATACGCACACTTGCTACACGTTTTCAATTTTATTCTGATTTGTAGGTTCGATCCCCACAATTTAATTGTTTTTTTTATTACAAGTATCCATGCTATAAAGTCTTATACTATATCACTGCTGAATCGATACCACAAATGATAATTGTTTTATGTTGCAGTGAATGTATAATATAATTGAATGATTATTGTCCTGTAGTTAAAAAATAATTGAATAGATACAACCAAGTCTTGCTAGATAAAATTAAATGCAAAATAAGGTACTTGTAAAAAAACACTTTAAAATGTAAGTAACTCGGATGGGTGTCGAATCAGTGGCGAAATTGAACAAAATCTCAACAAAATATCTGATATAATTTAGCGACGTGGTTACCCACTCGACTAACGAGACGATATAAAAACTGTTTTTCAAGTATTATACTATTGATTAAAGGTATATCTTCTATAATATAAAACATGAGCCTCCCCTATTCTTTAGAATGGGATAGTTACCTCATTAGTATTACTTATTGAATCGACAGTACCGGCAAATATGGTAGACATCATAATGGGGCAATCATTTCTCCAATAGCCCCAGTGGCTCAGTGGTAACGAGTCAGCCTATAGATGATTCACCAGTTATGTTATATTTGTACGCAGGTTCGAATCCATTTATTGTCTATTTTTTATCATGCTTCTGTCTTTGTTCATTTTCTCAACACTTTTAAATTACAAAGTCTATAACGAACAGATCAAACAAACAAAATGAAAAAAAACTAATTAAACGAAGTATTTTATTTTAGAAAAGTTGGATTCGAACTCGCACATAATAACAACGTACCTTTGTTGCGACTGGACTTTGCACTTTACTGACTGAGCTATTTACTCATTACTTATAGAGCTGTATTTAATACCGTAACGCCTTATTAGTTTACTTCAGATGCAAAAGGTAAACAAGAATGTTTATGATCTGGTACTATTTATAGCCCTGCCTATTTATCTTTGTCCGATTATAGTAGATCTACGTGAAATGAAAACATAACACATTTTTTTCATTGAATAATTACACTGCCCGCCAAAAATAAGTATACAGGTGTTATTTGCCCACTTCTTTGCCTGTAATAATACTATTTGCAGAACAGTGAAGCAACAATATATTTGAAGAAAAGGAATATTGTGTTTATTAAATGGAAAGGCCATACATTAATTGGTACCCTAGTTGCAAAATCTAAAGTATCTTTGTCCCTTTTGAATGGTAACTTTGTAACAAAAAGATGGAAATTTCAGCCTTTTTGATCTCATGATTATTTTAGTTCCGAAGATCCTCATCTTTATTTCTATCTCTATTTTGACTCATTGAGTACCTGTAGTTTTTGAAACTAGTATAATTGTGACCGTCGGTTAAACAGATATCGAATAATTTAGCAAAGTTTAATTTTGCAACAATTATTTACTGTATACTTATTTTTGGTGGGCACTGTATATTGTATAATAAAGTACAGAGCATTTGACCTGTCGCTAATCAATCCTCGTGTGTGTTCGTTATTGTATCGTAAAAATGTTTTGATTAGTTAAAATAACAACTCTGATTGGACAACGGATATTCAAGGAATCCATGCTAAGTGTTCTGAACTATATTCTATTCTATAGGGTGGCCAATTAGAAATTCGCTGAAGTGTAGTTGCGTGTAAATGAGCGAACGACGCCTCTGCACCGGAATGAAATACCACAATTGTCTGTCAATATAATTGTCAACAGAAGTCAACGTCCTGGGGATGTTATAGTGCACAAAACGTTTCAGACAACGATGTTAATCAACTTTCTGTCAAGCGCCTGAACCACATGTGGTGCTTCAATGTTCTGGATGCGTTATAGTGCTAACCCGATACATACAACAATGCCAATCAACTGGTGGAAACAAGCATGGACCACATTTGGTGCTTCTTCTGTTTCCGTTGCAGCCGTATCATATAATTATACTTGCGGTGACATGAAGTCTTATTCTAGCACAATCAGCAGCTTTGCCTGTATGTACACTCAATAAAGTACACTCGGCAAAACTTATAAGTACACACTTGTTTATTTGCCCATAGCTCGGTCAATGCGTGTTTGATCGTACTGAAAATTTCAACATATGTAGATTGGATATGTAGAATTACAATACAATCGATGTTTCTAACATCTGATTTAAATTGTTACAAACAGAATAAATTAATGATGCCAACAGCAGAATCTAAAAAAACACAATAATGCCGTGTGTTCATCGGGCGATTGTCAGGTTTTTAATGCACATATAGCCCCGCTGCGCTGATACAGTACAAGTTTCAAGTCTATGTTTCTATCATGGACACAGTAATAAAGAAAACAATGATAGGAACAAGCCCAATTTAGGTTTAGAAATATCGACTTCTGATTAAAAATGCGATTTGAAACATGTTTAACTCCCCTTGACCATAACAATAAAAAATATTTTTAAAAGTAAAAAAACACCATGTTGTTGTTTGAAAAATCGAATTATTTTGTGTTTTTTTAATTTGACAATAAATCTAAAATTCAAATTTACCTTACATAAAAATAGTTTGCACATACGCGTCAATTTCACGGCCATTTTACGGTTTTTGACGTTTCATGATTCAATGAACCGCTGTATTTAATTTTGAAGAAAAAATGAATTTATCCAGTCCTTTGATAGTCAATACCATGTACACAAAATTTCATGCAAAAATAATAAAAAAAAAAAAAGTTATAGCGAAAAAACGACGTGTGTACTTATAAGTTTTGCCGAGTGTACATACCTCGGTTTTCGACCAATTTTATTCGACAAAACCATAATTCCAAGCCGAACTTAATCTAGCATCATGGTGTTGTGGTGTGAGAAAAAGGCTTCGAAAGGGTATTTTGCCCGGATCCCTTCAATGGGAACTCGGTTCCTCAGTTTTTGCGGGTATGGAGCGTCCATATGTGCCAACGATACCCTAGCAGTTTGGACCGCGTCACGACGTCCTTGGCGCAAATGACTAAGGTTATGTGTCGATTCTTTGCACGCGTCGTGACGTTCATTCGAGGCCGGCAAAGCAGGTTGACAACACTTCCGGTGTGCCGTTACTTAGTTCATATCCGTCTGACTGACCGCCTCTGAACTCCAAGCCTTCAAGCGATCTGAAAGTTGTTAATTCATTAATTTTACTCCAATGAATCGCGTTTGCATGTCTCTCAAAAAAAACTACATTGTATTCAGTACGAATAGGAATAATTATTTCCTGACCTCAGCCTGTGACACCCCGCTCTATAAAAGCCCGACGGTTCTTTCTCGATTAAAATTCTAGCCATTTCGTGTTTTTCGTGTACAATTCAGAATAATTTATCAAATAAGTGCAACAAAAAAAACTCCGCGAGTGGATGTGTCGCCTGACTACGTGAAATATGAGCATTGATGTTGCAAAGTGCACTTAACCTTGCTTTTACTGAAATAATATCTATAAAGTCGTCTTGAGTTGTCTTTGGAGATGTAGATCAATCAAATAATTTAAACAATGGCCTTTATCTTTTATTCCTCCAATTCTGAAGAGCAAAATGAGCATAATACATATCATATACATTTATGTACAACAGTATAATATTAATAACAAGGCAACAATAATACGTTGATATGCATACAACTGTGTATGACAAACATGTATAATAATCACTGAAAAACTTTAACATTTTCCGTTATGTAACCTTTTCATGTATTTCATGTATGCACCAGTATCAAACATCAAATACAAGGTCTCGAAAACATGTAATGACGAAAGCATAAATAACATAATTATACAATTTATAAGCTTGTTATACCACTATATATCCAGCCTTGTCCGAAATCGAAATACATATGTACAAGGAAGAATTAATGGTAACTATGGGCACAAATACATATATACGAGACATTGAATATAGACAGCTAATAGTATCAAAAAAACACATACAAAGTATCGAATACAGGTACTGACGAAAACCATGATAAATAATATAATGTAATAGCATGTGATACCACTTGTTACCCAGCCTTGTCCGAAATCGAAATGCAAGAAAGAATTAAAGGTAAAAATGAACATAAATACATACACAATACATAGACAATAAATATAAACAACATTAATTTTATCAGTTCTGATTATAACATATCACAGACAAGCTGAAGTAGGTTGAAATTGCAGAAATATTTATTTTGTGTAGTATGCAAAACACGATAGACCAGTCGCCTACTCATTTTAAAGGTGGGTAAATGTAAGAATTGATAAAAGTCATTCGTTCCTATTACCTTCGAATGTACAATGATCGGTTTCACTCTTTTCTCCTCCGAAGTTTCACAAAACCATTAAACATGGTCCATCAGACCTTCTGTAAACCGCTCACATTCCATACATGTCGCAGGGTTCCCCCTTATCGTTAAGATGTTTAGGAATGACAAAATAATGACTTGGGTCTCCGCGGACCAAAGTGGCTTTTTTTGCGTGAAAGTATACAATAGGGACAAATAACACGTCTGTACGTTATACGCTTTACTGAAGAACTCGATATAATGACATAATAATAATACAAATGAAATAACGAAATGTGACGATGGAATGATAAATGACGAAAACATGAAGACAATAATGAAGTGAAGTAACACCATACAATAGGGAAAAATGACACGTCTGCACGTTATAAGCTTTACTGAATGACTGGAGTCAGCGTGAAGATTTGCTGAAACGGTAACGTGTTACGGCGGGAAAATAGCCCGTGCACCACAACCATAACTATATGAGAAAGTGAGGACCTGACAAGGGTAATGTACGAGTTAGGACCTGACAAGGGTAATGTACGAGTTAGGACCTGGCAAGGGTAATGTACGAGTTAAAGTGTTAGTGATGTTACAGTTTAATGACTAAAATGAATGATGTGATGATATTGCATGAAGATATGAAATGATACATGAAAAGTTGATTATATATAGGACAATGTATAATTGACCCTGTCACATACATTTTGTGAAAAACTTTTTCGAAACTATCCAACTGAGCATTCTCATAACATTATTACACGGTACATATACCGACGGAGTGGATCTTGCGATCGGAAATAAGATAAAACGCTGTTCGTTTGGCAATAAATTTGGAACATCACATGTTATTTGTTCACGCACGATTTCTGTCCGTTTACGTCTATTCTTTATCTTAACCTTCATCTTAATTGTTCTTTTTCAACACAATATACCCGGAAAAACACCACTAGAAAAGTACAATTGTATAATTGGCAATACATCATACTTTCGTTAAAGTCTACATATATCGGGAACAAACCCAAGTGTATTGTCGTTACTCGCACAAAAAGCGCACGAGTCTGTGAATGAAACGTTTCTTTGCTAGGAAGTGTTCGGGAAGCCTGCACAGCTGACAAAAAAACTGCAATTTTTCATAGTCTATAAGTTCTGCCACAGATTCGATATATAAACACAATAATGAAAGGTCTGTATTTGTACATCGACTGACCAGAAGTATCTGTTTCACACAACGTCTGTGTGAAATCTCAAGTTGGATCAAGTCGCCTTATCGTTTGGGCTATTAATAAATCTATTAATAATTCGTTGCCCAAATGCTGCAATACGATTGGCTAACGCCACCTGTCAATCAAAATCGACAGAAAGGTCAATTAGTTTTTGGGAGGCGATTAAGCCCCTCATTACTACCATTGCCCATTTCTTAATACAAACTTAACCGCCTTTAGGCTGCTATGTGAATCCGCATTCAAGTAGTTCCAGAAACTGCCAACATTCCCGATACTGCTACATATGTTTCTCCAAATTTTTTAACTGATTTAAGCCAATCAGCAACTGTTCGTTAAATCGATATTTAGGCCAAAAAAATCACTACACCGGCTGATACCGAACTTGTTCCATAGTACGAAAATGACGGGTTCATCAAATGTCCCGGCTGTAAAGCTATTTTTAGAAACTTCAGACTACGGTCAAGTGATGGTTTTATCAATGAATCGTATACGGTCTGCAAAGTACTGTTATGCAATCATATGGTGTCGCTGTACTAGCTAGCCGCTTTCTATAGACTGTCTCCCGCTGCGAGGGAAGTGATTACAAGACGGTACTGTAGAATCTGATAAATAGGCGCGTAGTATTATTTTAAAGCCACTTTTGATATACGCATTCAATACACGTATTACATATAAATTAATATGCACCTTTTAACAATTATTTAGATACCCAACATGCCTATATAGTCACATATGCCTATTTTGACATTCAAGAAAGAAAACGAACATTAAACGTGTAAAGTCGGTTTAAGCTTTAGTGGCAGCAACCAGATCGCCGCCCAGCAATACTCTCAGTGCTTTGATTTTATTTGCTATCAATGAATTATCGAGATTTTTCAGTGAAAATAACTGAAAAAAAAACAGTGAAATTATTATTTTGTAAGTTTCACTGTTTAAGAAGCTGGTTCCAGTATCATGCAGAAAAAGAAACGTAACGTCAACGACAATTGGCTTTAAAATATATGTGACGTCATCATGACGTCATATTACTCGTGTCGTGACGTTTCAATTATTGCCAAAACGTCACGTGGTATGTCCACCCTCTTCATGTCGATCAGACACATTTACTTGTAGCTTTTTAAAAAGTGTTACTAAATAAAGATTCGTACATGGTTCCAGTGTAACAATATCACGTGACTTTGACATCACTCTAGCTACAAATTAAAAACATAATTTGCTCCGCTTCGAAAACAACAAAAACCGTACGATTATGTTTCTTCGGTTTCTATGAAACATTCGCCGGTCTAAGGGAAAAAGTATATGCTTTCCACGAAATATAGGATCTTTCTCAGCAGCTTGGTCGTTCTGGAAAAAACGGCCCAGCTGCTCATCGGGATCCTGCATTTTGTTGAAAGCTTACCTATTTTTCCCGTAGACTGGCATATGTTTCATAAAAATCGGTATCGAAATATAATACTTTGTTTTCCAATGTTAACAGGTTGTAAGATTTAGTGATGTCAAAGTCATGTAGTATTTCTACAATGGGTTCTACAGCAGCCCCTTTTTTTACAGAATACCGGTACAACGTAGATCTGCTTGAAAATATCTTACAATTATCAAGTAGTTATAAATAGCTATACTACAGGATAGCAATTTAAGGCAAACAAACGTTTTGAGCAGAAGTTACACCCCTTATATATTCATGTCACAATACTACGTGCAATATATCACTATTTTATGTTCAATATACTAACGTTATTGTGGCAGTCGTACTTGACGTAACTACCGTCTGCTTTAAAGTGCAATAATGAACCGATCTACTAACAAGCGCGATTCAAATTTGCAAACTTTATTTAAAATCGTCAGAAAGATTTGTAATTACTTCATTAGTGCTTAAATTGAATGGCTTCGTCGCACACAATATCTAACAAATATCTAGACTGAAATATTTATGATCTTCAACTATTTGCCTAATGATGCATATTGAAGTGCAAATATATATTATTGGAAATTTCTCAAATGTTAATGTCAACATCGTCCGTATATTTATCTAATTGCAACTCGTATGCGTAGAACACGTTCAGAGTGGGCGCAACTGTCGTGTTTCTGATTTTGTTGTAAAAAGCATTGTCAATATGGAATTATTTGCGATTACGACGTAATGTGCAAAAACAACATTTTGTGGGGGCATCAATTCCGTGATTTGATGTTCCTTGTGCATATTGAAGTTACAAGGAATTGAAGGAAAATTACAGTCCAATATACTTGCCACCGCATGTAATCGCAACGCTATTTTGAATTCTATACCATCCAAACCTAGACTTATTCCACGGTCCTGCTTTCAAAATATTGTAGACGGTGTCGGAAAATGAGACTTGTAAGTGGTACCAGTCTATCTAACCCTATATTGGATGTACATCGTAAGGCATTGTAAACAACATCACACGGATGGAGAATCATATGGTTGCGTCATAGATCAGTTATAATAAATCTGGAAGTAAAGCAACTGAAATATGCCGAAGGTGTGTTTTAGTCTTAAGTTCCATTTTCTGTTTAAACATTTAGAACTAAACTATGCAGCCTGTTTCAAGCGACGTATTACGTTTGACCAATTTAGGTTGTTAATGGCCGAGATGTTCATAATGACATTCTTATGAAATCAAGGATTGGTTATTAGCACAAACAGCCACATACAAGCAAGTTGGTGGCGTAATACCAATTACAGTTATAACGTGATGATTTAATCGCACAGTCTTTTCAACGTTGGAAAGGTTAAATGAGGCCAACACCAGCCTCTGTCTGCTGATATTATATCAAAATCAGCTTCATTCATGGCCTTAACTGACAACTTGATCAATGCTAATCATGCTTCAATACGGAATAATTAGGGACTTATCACTCAACGTCACGAGGAAAATATGAAATCCCGGAATTACTGTCCGGGGCATTTTTGTTAACAACATACCATTGATTGCGATAATGAATAGGACAACACATTCAATAGCAGGGAGAAGAAAAAAACAGCATTGGCGATTAATTGCTTGGGAATTATATACCTCTACCGGATGATTAAGCATGCTTGTATTCATCCGTAATCAGTACAGATTAATTAATGTAAATTAGAGGGGAAAACCGACTTCTGTGAATTCCGGATTGCATTTATTGGTTTGGATATTTTGTCCTACTCTGTATGCGCATATTCAACAGAACATTTCCTGGATCGTGAATGACAAATAATGACACGATTTTGCTATTGTTGCTATTGTTTCGGTGCCTTATTGTAATCACTCCGGCCACCCGTCTGTCCGTCCAAATTATTCATGTTTTATGCGCCGGCATACACTGGTGCAGGATGGATATACTGATTGCCATGTCCGTCCATCCCATTCGTCCGTTTGTTTGTTCGTTCGTTCGAAATATTAACCAAAACTTCCAAGTTGTCTAAACTCAATTATATTTCAAGTCCATCAATGCATTGTTTTCAAACTCGGTATACTAGCTATCTTTCATACACACCTTGCTTTGTCAAAGCCATGAAACACTATCCAACATTTCAACAAAATTATATGCCCTGGATTGACTTAGCTAGTTTTTATGAAAGTGATAAAGAAACGTTCAAATTGTTAATACTTAAATAGTTTTGAAGTCCATCAAGGCATCGCTTTCAAACGTGGTATATAAGTCTAGCATCTGGACATTTATATTGAAAAGTTGTTCCTGAGCGTTTCTTGGTTTATTCATGTAGTTTATGACTAGGTTTATTTATGATTTACATATTAAGCTTACAATAATAGTACGCTATTTTATGACAAGTTGCATAAGTTTAGCTGCAATATTGGTAAAATTATGGCCTTTGTGAAATTCTAATTGTAGTCATAGTTCATCTTTCTTTCTTTTTAACTTCCAAACCATAATAAACATTTAAACGAAACTTGCTATTGATTGACATTGATAATAATTTGAACACGTACATGTAACGAATGGAAATCTTTATTAAGTTTTGATTGATGCCCCGCCCCTTTCAGCTTTAAAAACATTAACATTGACCATTATAGCGAATTTTCGCAATAAGTCAACGTGTCACGTGGTTTGGTCAGAGTTTGAATTCACTAATGGTTCTGAAAATTTGTGTTACGGTCTCGCAGTGACTGGAATATACTGAAAAATGGCCGCCAATAGAATAACAAGTGTTACCTAAAATGCGTTTTTCTGTAGCTCATAAATTTTCTTTTATATTTTAAAAATATTCCAAAAACTCAGTAGGCCCATCTAGAACACATTTTAATAAGGGAGATAAATACTCTGCTGCTTCGTATAGCACTTTGATCGACCGCCATCTTGGAACGCTGGGAAAACAGAGAGAAAACACAGAATGTGACAGCCTGCATAGAATCAGAAATTGATCAACTGATTACGCCATTAAAGTACTTGTTCTAAACAAGGAAAGGCGTATTATTATACACTTACTAAGGTAGTTATACAGTGAACTTAAACACGAAAGCAGGTTCGTATCGACTATCGTCCTTCGTTACTTCGTACGCAAAAATGTCACAAATTTTCTACTGACTGTCCATATATGAATCATATGATCAGCAATCATTCTGTACTGGATGATCATGTTACTAATAATTAAGGACATCTGCTACTGCTGTGTTTCAATACCGACATGTAGCAGCGAGCTATGAGAATTGAACAAAATTATAAAAATGAACAATTAAATATTTAAGATAAAATTCGCTAAAATAGGCTGTGCCTTAGTTAATATTATTTCAAAAACCGTTAAGATATTCTTATGATACTTGCAATACTTTCTATACAAATGACTCTAAGCACATGTGTTGTAAACCACATGTGGAGTAAACCACAACAGCAATACGCACATTAGTAGCAAAATGCAACAACTCTAGCTTTAATATATTTACACTAATTCCCCTAAACACATATTAATGATGGTAGTTGTGTTTTATATAGAATATAGAATATAATTTATTTACATATTCAGTTCAGTTTAACAAAGCAACAATAATACAAATTACATAAATAGCATGGTGATATATGACGGGAAAATATGCGATATGATATTATACCAAATTAGAAAAATCTTTTATATTTGTAACCGGGGTATATATGTATGAGACGAATTTAGGCCCGGATTCGGGAGAGACGGTATTTTTTTAGAAATTTTATATATTCCAATAATGACTCAATCAGGATGATGTAAAAATAGGACAATGTCAATAAAATCAAAATCAATTGTTAAATTGAACCAAACGTGCCAATTTAGGCAGTAAACTAATTTCTAACTTAATAAAAGTCAAAGTTCAGTTTGGTTTCCATCATGCAAATTAAACATGTGCTTGTATTGTTATTGTAGAAGGAACTGAATTACTTCATTTCAGACATCGCATTGCGAGATATGACTTTATATATTGTATCGCATTCGCACTGTACTTAGTAGGCACTTTTCGTTCACCCCCTCCCTTCGAGGCCCAGATCATGATAGTGAATGTTTTATATGCCTTTAATTGTCATGTTAAAGCGGTACCTTGGAACTTAAATGCACTTTATCTTTAAAGTATATTTAACAACTTATTTTGTTTTATAACGAGGTTCGAATGGGAGACTTTGTATACCCAACTGGATTGCCTCTTTAAATAAAGTCACTGGGTCAGCTCATGAAAGAACCCGATATATGATATTTAAGCTGCATTTACTTGGTATTAGCCAGAGTTTGTTAATGATTGCATTTTGCACTTAGATCATCATAGGGGCTTGTATGAACTACTATGACAGGTGAGGGACTTTAGCCATTTAGACCCTCTTGTTTTGTTACCAAATGCACGGATGCGTCGACTTGTTTGTCAACATAAGTAAATTAAAAGGTATGTTTTCATATCTACATGTGAGTTTGGACATATCGATAACACAACGACAAGGTATCGATTATAAACACGACAATCGCGCCCCAACCTAGACTGTCACAGCTTGGTGTGTTTTGCTGAGAGACTTGGTCCGATTATTGTATGTAATACTTGTATCGTTTTTCGGACGTTATGATTGTCACGTTGCTGTCTACCAGAGGGGAATGTGGTAACATATGGCACATAGTCTGCTTATTTAAGTGTTTCTCTTCACTCTCGCCCACATACCAAACACGCAGCGGTCCACATAAAAGGTAGGAAACATTTTTTAATATATTTTCAAGGCAGATATCTAAACTTGTAATGGTATTTTTAACTGTTTATAATATAATTAGTATTTACTGTAAAAAGTTAATTTCATAATAAGAATCAGTATAGTGCATAAATGCGGATCTTTAAGGGTCCCTTAAAAGAGTTTGTCAGACCAACGGGTAGTGTCTTAATACATATTCTATTTTACGTACACTTGAGGACTTTAAAAACGCCTCACCTGACGTAAAGCCAAATATCGCTTTAATTATTTATTTTATTGAAAATCAGATATAACGTGCGTTTTAATTGATATTCCCTGCATATTATTCAATTAAGTTTGTAAAGAAATGATGTCTTGTTATTAACTGAGGATACTAAAAGCACATTCACCACAGGCAAAGTGGGGATTCCAAATACCTTTTATCACTTACTTATGTCCACAATAATATCTTATAATATACTTATGTCCACAATAATATCTACGCATGTTCAAATATAACAATCACTTTTTATAAAAAAAACATGCACAAAGTCAGTAGCAAAAGAAAGTCCACGCATTTAGACTGACATTCAAAATCACCAAGTTTTAAATTACTACAAGATTGGCAAAATCAAAAGATTATCATATTGACTGACATCATGTTAAAATGAGGTAGGTTGATGCTTGCGTAAAAATAAATTAGCATTATGAAAACTTGCAGATGCTTTAATACAACCGTAGATAACGATTAACAAATGTATTCGACGAATTAGTGTGCCTACACCGTCTAACAAATAGGAGCACATTAAGAGTAATTTTAACGCATTAGCTGCATTTAAAATCCCGCACTTTTGCCCATGGTGAGTGCGCTTGCAGAATTCCCAGAAACTTACAACATAGCATTTTATTGCAAACTAAATTGAATAATATGCAAGAAAGAATAATTAAGAAACACTTAAAATGATTTTTCAATAAAATTATTAATAATTTAAGTGTTATTTGACTTTAAATCATGTGAGGCGTTTTAAAGTCCTCGAGTGCAGTTTTCTTCAAAAGTTTTATGTAATTGCACGAATGTGCGGTACTTCCATGCAACGCTATTGTCTGAAACAAAACAGTCAGGAGTTGGATTCTATAAAATACAATGCGTAGGTTTGTTGGTGTCAGCATATCGGCGTAAATAATCAAATCTTGGTTATATATGGTTTCACCTTTAATGATAATGAATTTCAAAAAAGATATGAATATTGTGACAAGGTTTCTTAGACGCAATAGCAACTGACTCATTTAAATCACACCACAACGGATCCATCACAATACTAGAACTCATGAAGGCAATGCCCTAGTTCTAAGTAATATATCACAGTGTGTGTTCGATTCACCGTGATTTCCGTTTTTTACTCACATTATAAGATGCTTGTTAAATAAATTATCAAACATCGAATGTGCCCGTGGACATCAACACTTAACTCGCGTAATGAATAGAATAAAAACATAAAATTTTGTTAAAACGTTTCCGCGCGAATTATTCTGGTGGTAGTTAACCAAAATAATATAGGAATTGTATAGGAAAGTGAATGAATGGGCGCAGTAAAATAAAACATCCAGCGTCTAAAAACTACACAAAGTCATAATTCCACAACTCTTCAGTTGCAAATATAAATTATAAAACAACTGGACAGGGTATGATAAAAGAGAACTAATAAAACAGGGGTCGAAACGTAAATACGTGGTATGATCTAGACTTTCGGTGGGAAAATTGTATACACAGCTCGGCGCTCGGACAAGAGTTGTCCTAACGACAGACGCAAACTATTTTGCCTACGATCTGTGGTAACTTAATGGTTCAAACGTCGATCAATACTATTCACATGGCTTAGTAACTAAAAACTAACAGAGTCCTTATTCCATAACTCTACCAGCATGCGAACTGGATAGAGTACGAATAGTGCGAACGAAAAAGATGGGGACGAAACACAAATAACTGATATGGTCTCGGTTTTCGGCGTGGAAATATTTATGTAACAACACTGGGAAAAGGGTTGTTCTAACGGTGAACTCAAAATATTTAGCTGAAGATCTAAGTGAATGGATGAAACGTGGATCAATGCTATCAACAAATGCAAAATATTGTAAATAGTGAAAAATAAGCACACGCCAGGTTAGGAGTTTCTAGCTAAACTGTAATTTGAATGTTAAAACCATGAATTATGTAAAGTTTGACTGCTCAAAGGGTTACTTTTAACGGTGACATTTTTGTCGCCCCTCAAAAATCATTAGTCATTTTACAGCGCGTAGGAATTAATTCGCACAAATACATTAAGTCATCGACAAAAACTTTCAAAATGTTCACACAATACAAACAAATGAAAATTAATACAATTAGTATAAACAAATTTTCTTTAAAATGGTTGAAAATGACGACATTGGTTTAGATTTGCTGGAACTATTTTCTTGCTCGGATGAATTGGTTGTGGAGAAAATACATCGTTAAAATCGTAGTGATTTCTGAGATGGTATGTAATACGAATTATGGGGTTGCCCCAGTAATAAAAAATGTAACCATATTTATGTGGAATTAACTTTATAATATTGTCATTGAGTGTTATGCCACCGGGTTTCTGTCATCTATTTACGAGTTTACTGAACCAGTCCGGTCAATTATTTATCAGGCAGTTCTCATTAATTCTCAGAAAGAAACTGACAAGGGCAATTGTCATGAAAGGAAATAAACTCCACACCCAGGAAACTCAATCACCTCTGGACTTTTAACTAACTGACGGGGCGGACATACGTGGAAATGTAAACGTGTTTATAGACATAATAGTATTACTTTTCTTGAAAAAATTTTTTTTCAATCAATTGTTTCGTATCTCCTGAGATTGGCAGAAATTTAAAGGTGCTGCCTCATATATCTAAAATGTTTGTATGACATAATTTTCCTACCTAAGCAAGTGTTTATGTAAAGCCACTGATGGTTCCTTTATGAAAGATCTATGTACGAACTGAAACAACAAACTACAGCGTAAACATCAGTGAGATATTCAAATCGTTTTGTTATTCGTTTTCATCGAATGAAAACAAATGTTAGGCAATTGAAGTGAAGTATTAATACCATGTAGAATTTTGAATGTAAAAATACTAAATACTTACAAAATGCCGATGCTTTGCAAGTTATGTTTAATGTTAGTGTGGTTGTTTATGGCATATATAGGCAACTATACCAAAATTACAAGTATATTTGACAATTTTATTTAATTTTGCAATACACCAATACAAGAGGCAGCATCTTTAATGGACACTTGAAATCAATGTGGTGTGTTGAGTCACGTTACGTTTTGTTTTGTAATGTGTAGTTCTGTCCCGTTCTATTCATTCCTGGTCTTTAAATTATACCGGTGTGTCTTTTTTAATCCCATTTGTACAAAGAATTAAGTGTAATCTGAGAAAACTGAACAACGTTCGGACCGCTTGATTTTGTTCGGTTTTCTCACATCGCACTTAGTTTCTATTTAAAAAGGTGTTATATAATTAATATGACTCTTATAAGTCTTTTGTGATAACCTATCTTTGGCGCCCAAATTGTTCGTGAACGGGAGGTTGTGGGTTGAATCTCAGGCCGCGAAATACCAAAGTTGTTACAACTGGTTCTGGTATATGTAGAGAGCGATTTTGAATTAATCGAATGCTGCGATATATTTTGGATAGCATTTCAAGTTCCTGTGGTATAATGTACATTATTGTTCATTATAGGTTTCTAACACAGAACGGCTGTTGATAATCTGTGATCA
The DNA here is from genome assembly GCA_947247005.1 of Spisula solida. Classification (NCBI taxonomy): domain Eukaryota; kingdom Metazoa; phylum Mollusca; class Bivalvia; order Venerida; family Mactridae; genus Spisula; species Spisula solida. The sequence goes on along the minus strand of OX365947.1, from coordinate 32,790,851 downwards.
AGCTGCTGACGTTGGTCTATTGTTTAACTGATCCTATAACGTGATACATATTGTAACAACATGCATAATCTTGTCAAGCGTGCATGACAATGTACGAGTTTATTGATTACACATTATACGATCAACTGGGCTGGTATTCACAAAGCATCTTAAGTGATAACTTAAATATTTTGACTTAAATCAATATTTTGTGCAGTTCATATGTCCTGCAATTTACAAAATAATCTATGTTTTCTTAGTGATTATAGTAGTTGTTTACCTAATACTCCAAAACTATGTAAAATATTAAGCATCTTGATTTTCTTGCTTAGCTGATACACTTAAGAACAAATCAAGATTTTAAGAAATTCCTAAGTTTTCTGCTAAGATGCTTTGTGAATACCAGCCCAGGTGTTTATCCTTGATATTTACCAAATCATTAGCTTTCCACATTAGTACTTGTATACGTTCTAACCAAAATGAATTTGATCAAAAAGGCCCATACAATCATGTATATATATATACAAAGGAGGGTTTGGCGATGACATAGTAAGGCACTTAACCCCAGACCTGATTGTGACGTATTTGATCCTCATGCTGAGTGAGATGGAATCATGTGATAGGGTTTTATTCTATATCATTGTCGTCATTAAAACGCGACAAAAGACGATGTTCCTCAAAGCATAAACCAAAACAAGAAATATCATTTAAAAAAAGATGAACAGCGTATAATTCAATCAGATGACTGTCAATAAACCAATATTCTTTGCATTCCAAACCTAGACTTGAGGTGTGAAGAAAATTTCTTGGTCCAAAAATACGGAACAAAATAACTCTAAACATACGTCATTTCGGGTTTAAATTAGAGGTTAACACAGCCGGGCAGGGAGGTGATAATCCGCCCGGAAAATTAATAATCACCTCGAGGGCTTCAGCCCGAGGGTGATTATTCATTCCGGGCGGATTATCAACTTCCGGCCAGGCTCTGAAGTGTATTAAAGTCTTTAATACAATTGTTGGATTTACAAAAAACAAACAACGTAAATATTACTGATGTAGATATACACTAAGGTGGTAACCTATAAAATGCGCCAAGACTAAATAAAATTGGCAAAGAAATCTTACTTATGAGCAACGTTACGTCATTTTGGCTCCAACGTGACGTCATGTTTACACGGATAACGTCACGTGCGCCCGTTTAACCGGTCCGATTATGATTATGAGTTTGCGGACCGGGCGGATAGGCGATAATCAATCACGTGATAGCTATAATCAGCCGCAAATAGGCTCATTTTTGTTACTATATATAGTAACAAGTGTATTAATGCTAAGTAACAAAAATAAGCCTATTTGCGGCTGATTATGGCCATCATGTAATTGATTATCGCCTCTCCGCCCGGTCCGCAACCTCATAATCATAATTGGACCGGTTGAACGGGCGCACGTTACGTTATCCATGTAAACATGACGTCACGTTGGAGCCAAAATGACGTTACGTTGCTCGTATGCAAGCTTTCTTTGCCAATTTTATATACTCTTAGCGCATTTTATTGGTTACAACCTTCGTGTATATCTACATCAGTAATATTTACGTTATTTGTTCTCCATAGATATTATGAAATCGAACAATTGTATTAAATACTTTAATACACTTCAGAGCCTTGCCGGAAGTTGATAATCCGCCTGAAGCCCTCGAGGTGATTATTCATTTTCCGGGCGGATTTTTACCTCCCTGCCCGGCTGTGTCGTGTATTAACCTCTTAATAATTTACAAAAAGAAATTATTATGATTTGTATTTTATTACGAAATAGAAAATATTAACTAGACCCCAAATTAAAATACGCAGAGTTATATTCTAATAATACCAAGTATCTCAGTGTCACTCAAATAAAAACACACGAGAAGGTCAGCAGCTATCGAGTATTTCTCGTTCGACCACAAACTTTGATTCTGTAATATACCAGGCAATAGTTAGAGATCGCATAAAGTCAAGTTCAACACTGTAATTTTCTCGCTTGAGATAACACTGCACGACTAAAGTTATCGTATATCAGACAGACGAATAATGTACTATAAGTGTCGCTCACGACAAAATCACAATACTTTATCATCGGGAGAAACATTTTGTGAAAAGAATACCCTATTGTAAGCAATCAGGCTGGGGTATTTCATTTAGTGCGCATATATTTATAAACATTTAATTGATTGTTTAGTATGTCAATTCTCAAGATAAACAGCTACGCTGAACAATAATATATCCATCAATAGAAGAATACTTTTTGAGTTCATGTTAATATGTGTACCGCAAATACAAAACATTTAACGATAGAATAGTGTTGTATGGGTTATACTGGTTGTGTGTATCAAACACTACCTTTATCACAGCATGAACGTTTATTTGAGAGAGACGTGTAATATAGATATTCTCGTTACAGTGTACCACCATGTTTAACATTCGAGCCTTGTTTACCTTGACCTTGTGTCTCAGTGTGCTCATCATACTAGTACAGTGTGAACAGATGGAAGAAGGGGACAACCCAGTGATAGAACGAGTCAAAAGGGAAACCTACCAGGAAAGGCTCTACAGCATGATCTGCCAGCTGACTTCCTTGTTGTGCCCGGCCAAGTAAAGGTGTGTATACTCGTACCTAGCACCCACTGGATAATGTATAGCATGGGTATTTATATGTCGCAACTACTTCTAAAACCAGATGTGCTTATGGACATTACCATTCATGTCTTGAGCAAGTGTTCTTAAATAAATTGAGTCGTTTAAAAATAACTTAACTAACTATTGTTTTTTTCGAAGATGGCTGCCATTTTAAAAAGGTAGTTAATATTATACATGTGGCCTAAGTAGCTCAATGGTTAGCGCGCTTGTCGTCTAAACATATATGTTCAATGCAAGGAGATAGAGAACTGGAAAGGCAATGCCACAATTTATTGACACCTGGTGTGGTATTCAGCATTGATTACTTGACTTAAGAACAATGACAACCAATCCGACCACATCACATTAAACTCTTGGTCAGTAACAGGCGATATGATTGGCTATCCCTATCCTCCAATTTAATAAGATCAATATTGAATACCACACAACGAAATGACCTCTTAGCGAAGTTCATCGACTGATATTGATAGAAAGTAAACTTTTGTTAATATACGATGTTTTGTCTAAGATGTATAAACATAAAGAAAAAGAGTCCTTACTGTAAATACTGAAAAAATTGTTAAAGTACGATATTTTGTCAAAGATGTATAAATATCAAGAAAAAATAGTCTATAATATAAATCCAGCTAATAGCAATAACACGACAATGAATTGATCTACGTGAATTTGAACGCATTTTCTTCGACTTTAATGTAGCCATAATTTTAGTTGAAATATAATCCAATAATGTATTGTTGTAAAACAACTTACTATGATTTATACGTTGGAAATAACATAAAACACAGAATACAGGCACATTACATTAGGGCAATTTTAAAGTAACTGTACTTTTGAAATCCAGATAATATCAACCCGTATACAATACCATGTTTTCCTCAAAAGATAATGAACATTGAATTCAAGAGCGGGAAAGGTCGTTTGCCAAGTTCACACACTGTAACGCGAAATCACACGGTGCATAAACATACCACCCCATTCAATTTCTGAGGTACATATGATTATCCAACAAATCGTTTGAAGATGCTGTTAAATCCGTGTTTCTACATTTCGAAAAGAAGGCTACAAGAGGCAGGCATTTGTTTATGAAGGAAAAGTCACCTATGGACAGGAACATGCAATTGGATTAAGCCGATGTTTGGATACGACACATTTAATGTAACAATAAATCAGAAACAATGAATAAAGGCAATCTGGTTCGTTTGAACTAGATGTCATTTAAAGGACTCTTTTCGATATATTCGAGAAAAACAATACGAGACAATTAGAGGTCTCAATAGCAAATGTTTATTAGTATTATCACCCAGGGCATTTGTTGCTTATATTTTCACTAGATGAAGCTGAAAATATGATACACACAAAAAGTACTTCCGAATCGATAAATACACAGGCGGGCCTCGTGAGTGCTATATTAACTAGGTTGCAATAATGCAAACGTACTTTTAGACGAGGCACCTGACAATAAACTTGGCTTATGTGATATTTCATGATAAACTACACATATTTTACATAGAACGTATGCACTAATCTATGTATAATTGCTCGAATTTGAGTAAAGAGTTGGTACATGCATTTTATTCACTTAATTAAAAAATGCCAATTCTAATACTTGTAGGTGTAGTAAATACTGAGAAATGCTCATTTTATACGATTTGTTTCTACCCAAATAACTCATATTTAATAATATTCACAAATAGTTTGTAGCGAACATTGAAGTGTCAAGCCATTATCGTGGGGTATTGGTTTGTGTTGGCTGTCCACTTAAATTTTCATTTGTTTATATTGGTGTATATTTCAGGTGATGTTGTACGTTGGGTTAAAGCAGTATGAACCAGATGAATATAATATCGGAAATCAAACTGTACATGAACTAGCATCCTTATTTTAATAAACGTATTAACGCATGTGTTGGCATTTTTGTGAAGTTTTACAGGCTCAAGTATGGATCTGAAAAAAAGATCCATTACACAAGTACACATCAGAGGGAAACTAAACACAATAGTTTGCGCATTTAGTGGGTTCGAACCTAGGTATCGTTGTCTAGCTACATCAGACCACTCGGCTATTGGAACAACATGTATCAATGTGATAACATCACACCTCACCGGTAATCGGTTGAATTAGAAACATCATGTAAGGACCAATTGCACTGTCGTCATTAATCATTTGTACATGCACTTAAGTTCTGTGAAATGGCCTCGAAGTAAACTTAGGAAACATTGTAGCTGAACAAACGTTAATTTACAACATACGTATGGGACCAATAAATTATTGAATATTCGTACAAATGAATGACAACTCATTCTTTTACAGCATACACCACAATCACACTATTTTCACACTATGAAATATATCATAGACTCACAGGTTTAAAAATATAACTATAGAGAAAGATTTTACTTACCTCAAAACTCAGTATCCAGATAGAATTAAACCACGTAAAATGAATTACAGTAGTTGAAATGTTCTGTGGAACATAAAGCGTTGTTAGTGACCATGTAAAGCCATTTGGGTGCATAATGATGATAAACGGCATACTACTTGTAAATCACCTTAATTTCACAAAACGTGAATTTCTCAAAATACGTTGTTTGGATGCAAAGAAAATACATTTCTATTTTAACTGAATTATAGTCTTCGAAAATAGAAGAGGCCCGTCATGATAAGTCAATGTCAATATGAAAGAAGAGAAAATGTTGAAAAATTCTTGAGAGAAACATGATACAAAAGCTCCAGGATGACACATACGTACAAAGTGAAACCCTTGTTCATGCACTGTGGAACCGAATATGGCTCGCGCCGAATAATTATGGCCCGCGTGTAAGCTGTATTTGTAGGGTGAAAAATATCGCTCTGCACCGAATATGATTCGCTTCATTTTTGTCGGATTTTCCAGATAAGAGAAATGGATGTTACATCATTTTGACCATTGTTTTGAGGGTTGTTTTACGATTGTATAAAAGTGATTTTATTTCTTTGTCTTTAGCATTCAACCAATTATTTCTTAATACGAAGATACCTTAGTATATTGTCTCGTATGTTGGCACATATAATCACTAATGAGCGTTATTCGTAGGGTGAAAAAATAAGGATGATGAATTACTCTTCTTAAAACTAGAATCCTTTTTATTAAAAAATGATGATAAATATTTCATAATCGGTGGCGATTTTAATACAGTTTTGAACTATCAATTAGATAAAAGAAATGGGAAGTCAGACACACATAAGAAATGTAGACAGAAAGTTTTTGATATAATAAACAACTGTAACGTTACTGACATATGGAGGACTAAACATCCTGATAGCAAAAAGTATACTTGGCATTCAAATTCTAAGCCCCATATACATTGTAGACTAGATTACTTCCTTATTTCTGACAGTTTAGCAAATATAGTAAAACAATCCACAATTAAGACTGCCTATAAGACTGACCATTCACTAATACAATTATCCTTAGAAATAATACAAATCGAAAAAGGTCCGGGCTATTTTAAGATAAATAATTCATTATTATTAGAGCAGGAGTATCAAGAAAAAATAAAAGATGAAATAAAATTTACTTCAAGAGTGAACGAAGACTGCACACCCGATATTTTATGGGAACTTATTAAGGGTACCGTCCGAAATGAAACAATAAAATATGCAACTTATAGAAATAAGATAACAAAAATGGAAGAACATGATCTTCTAATTGAAATAAAAAATCTAGAAACAAAGCTTATTAATGAACCAACAGACATTGATGGAATTACAGAAAGCATAATAGATAAAAAACAGAAATTAGAGAGTATATATGACAAAAAAATAGACGGTCAAATTTTAAGGTCAAGAGCAATACATATTGAACAAAATGAAAAGAATACAAACTATTTTGCCAATTTAGAAAAGCATAGGGCTGAGAAAAAAGCTATACATAAATTAACTATCAATGGAAAAGAAATAAAAGGCAAAACAGAAATCCTAAATGCAGAAGTAAACTATTACTCAAAAATATATAAAAAGTCCCCAATTAATAACAACTCACTTAACGAATTTCTTAATAAGCCATTAAATACACTAAACGAAACAGAAAGACAAACATGTGAAGGGAAGTTAACCGAGTATGAATGTGGATTAGCCTTAAAAGAAATGCAAAACAATAAAAGCCCTGGCTCAGATGGTTTAACTGTAGAGTTTTATAAAATATTCTGGAATGATATAAAAACTTTTCTTGTCAATTCCTTAAATTACTCTTTTGATAATGGTTCACTAACCCAGCTTCAAAAACAAGGCGTTATTACATTGATCCCCAAACCAGGAAAGGATTTAGATGACATTTCAAATTGGAGACCAATAAGTTTGCTCAATTTAGATTATAAAATAGCTACAAAATCCATTGCAAACCGAATAACAAAAGTATTGCCATCAATAATTAGTAATGATCAAACTGGCTTCATGAAGGAGAGGTATATTGGGGAAAATGTTCGGACAATTTTTGAAGTAATTGAATATTTACAAGACCATCAAAAACCTGGTCTGTTATTTTTTGCAGATTTCGAAAAAGCTTTTGATTCATTAAATCATGAATTTATGCTTAAATGTCTCGATCGTTTTAATTTTGGCAGTGATTTTATCAGTTGGATAAAATTATTTTATACAGATATCTCAAGTTTGATAATAAACAATGGACATCTATCAGAGTCATTTCAGATTCAAAAAGGAGTAAGACAAGGTTGTCCATTGTCTACCTCTATTTTTATTGTATGCTTAGAAATACTCTCAAATTATATCAAACTAAACCAAAATATATCTGGAATCTCTATTAATGAAGAAGAAATAAAACAAACATATTTTGCAGACGATGCAACCTTTATGTTAGACGGCACAAAAGAATCTTTTGAATCACTAGTAAAAACGTTAAGCGAATTTAGTTCAATATCTGGACTAAACCTCAACATATCTAAATCAACAGTTCTTAGAGTAGGAACTCTAAACAAAACAACTATAACATATTGTGAAAACAAACAATTTATATGGACTTCAGAACGTGCAAAAACACTTGGAATGATATTTACTACAAACATAAAGCTAAATACCGAAATCAACTTAGAACCTAAGATAAAAGAGTTCCATGCATGTCTAAAACAGTGGCAACACAGAAAATTAACCCTCATGGGCAAAATAACTGTAATAAAAACGTTTGCTTTACCTAAACTTATTTATCCTCTTACAGTATTACCAAATCCACCAAAAACAGTTATTGAAGGAATCAATAAAGCTATGTTTAGTTTTCTTTGGAACGGCAAGCCTGACAAAATTAAAAGACTCCAACTTTATCAAGCATATGAAAATGGGGGTTTGAAATTAACTAACATAGAATCTTTCATTCAAGCAATTAAATGCAATTGGGTCAAAAGATATGTCAATGAAAAAAATATAGGTAAATGGAAGATTTTCTTTGACAATAAACTAAAACAATTTGGAAATGAACTGATTTTTGAATGTCATATAGAGACAAAAGATATCCACATTCCAAATTCAAAGTTTTTGAATGATGTACTTAATGCATGGTGTATTGTCAATTCTAAATTCAAAGAAAATGATAACAAAACAACAAAATGTATAGGTAAAGAAATTCTATGGAACAACTCAAATTTGAAAATTGATTCTAAAACAGTTTTTTATAAGAACTGGCATGATAAGGGAATTAAATACTTAGAACATATATATGATTATCGCAATAGAACGTTCTATAAATTTAACCATTTACAATATCTGTATGGAATTCCGAATGTAGATCTATTCAAATATATGGCACTAGTGCATTGTATACCAAATAAGTTCAAAAATGCCCTTAAGACAGAAAACTATAAAGATAACACAAATAGACAAAAAGAATTACTTTTAATCCATATAAAAAAGACAATGCAAGTGAATAAATTCTTATATTGTCTACAAATAGAAAAAGGAACAACACCAAAAAGTGAAGTAAAATGGAACGAAAAATTTCAAAATGAGGTTGAACTGAACTGGAAAAAACTATACATGCTACCTAGGCAAAGTACTGGAGATATAACTCTTCAGGATTTCCAGTTTAAGATAAATACAAGAATAATTCCTACAAATAAACATCTTTATACATGCAAAATTGTTGACTCTAACTTGTGTGATTTCTGTAATTGTCATATAGAATCCATAGAACATTTATTCTGGGAATGCCATGTTGTTCAACATCTATGGAATCAATTCAATAATTATCTATATTCAAAATCAATAACTTTTCGAGTAAACAAATTAGATGCCACACTAGGAAATACTGAGCTAAAAGTATACACAAAGCAAATAAACTATCTACTGATATTAATGAGAAATTTTATTTACAGAATGAGGTGCAGGAAGATTATTCCAAGGTTCTCAGTATTTAAAAATTATCTTTCATGTAAATTAAAAATTGAGGCTGAAATTGCACTAAATAATAACACATATGAGTCCTACTGTCACAAATGGAACACATTTTCAATTACATAATCGTAAACTGTCATTATGGTACAATAAATAAACATTAATGCAAAGATAAACAAAAACAAGAAATAAATAAAAAAAACTCTCTGTTTCCTATTTTTAAATATCTTAGTTATGAATATGAGTATGTGTTATTTTGTACTGTCTGTAAATGTATTGTTGTTGTTTTTTTGTTTTTTTTTTGTGTTTTTTTAATGATGATAGTTAAATGTAAGTATTTGTATAGAACGTAACTGTGTATGATTGTCTGGCATGAATGAGAGTGTGAAAGAGAACGAGTGTGTGAGAAAGAAAATCTTAAAATCACTTTGTGTACATTTTTGTCAAAATTGTTATATATATGATTATGCATGAATGTATTTAAAGTAATAAAGAATGAGAAAAAAAAAGGGTGAAAAAATATTGTCCCGAATATGGCTCGCCGCGAGTGTGCCTCATCTCCAAATATGGCTCGACGTATACATACGCGAGCCATATTCGACGCCAGCCATATTCGGTTCAACAATGCAGACAATTTTGACCTCAAACGAGTCCTCAGAGTGGGTAATCTGGCTCCAGCTATCCAAACAGCTATCCGAACAGGACATCCGATCGTTGCCCTGTTTGAAAGATTGAGTGACCGAAAAGCTGTTGGTTGAATTGAAATAATACATCAGTGAATGTGCATGAATGCTACCCTATGATAACTGAAGAACGGCATTAAACAGCTATGTTCTGTTGTAACTAACAATACAAAATACAATCTTGTAAAAGATGTGTTGTATGTGAATAACTCACTATTTACCCAGATACAGATACAAATTAGGGTACGGTGTACCAACAAATTTTACAACGAACACCAAATCACAATGCACATGAACAACCAACTAAAAGCATAACATACGAGGGAGTATCCAGAATTGACCGGAATGATGCTATATTGTTTGCTATGTTCATATTTTCGGACTGAAACTTTGCAAGGATATGCATTAAGGAGGCCCGAGCTGCCTTGATCGCATGTGCGAAAATTCAAAATCTTATTTGGTGAGAACAAACATGATATTTAGTTCCAATGATCGCATATACGTAAATGCTAATTAATGAAAATAAATAAAATATTTTTTGCATATATAAAAAGTGGGTGGGGAACGGCACAGTTGTAACGTATATGGGTGAACAATAAGTCACTACAATTGTTCAAATGCATATGCTTATATAAAATATGTAGTGCATGATTTAGTTATATGAAGTAGCTGAACTTTTAAATATTTTTTATAATATTTTATTTGATTCTAACATGCAAATTAGGTTAATTTATGCAAATTTATTTAAAATTAGTACTTTTTGGTGAATAGCTCTCTAAAAAGGCTGGTGACCCCTATTTGTTATTTGACTAAACTGATGATCTATATGATTCTCAACTTTTATCCAATTTTAAATAAATTTCAAGATATGTTTTGACGTTCATTTGAAAGTGACACTTTTTGGAAAGTGGGTGGGGTAACTATTTATCATGTACCAGTACATATACTAAATTTGTTCACCAGGCAGCCGAAATTGTGACTTATGTCAATAGGAATGACCATTGAACACACCAAATCTCATGCATTGTTTATAAGTGGTTCAATATAATACTTATCTTAAAATGAACATGGTGGTGTGATATACGGGCTATTTTAAAAAAAAGGCTAGTTTATGGTTTTCCACAATTCAATGTATTCTAAACAAGTTATTCTTATATCTTTTACCCTAAAACATAGTATTCGATGTCATGAAACAGTGTGTGAAGTTTGAAAGAAATTGCTTAACAAAAAAAGAAGTTATGCTGAAAAAACAGGCCAAAAATGTCAGGAGGGAAACAAAAAAGCGTGACAGTTTTTAACAATCACATAAATCAAGACATTCCTGTGAAATATATTGATGAGTTTCAAAGTTACAATTGCTTTTAAGAATAAGTTTACAATATTGCCTTTAAAATGGTGTATAATTTTAAGCATTATTGTCATGCCAAGACATAAAAAATAAGCAATTATGTAATCGCTTATTTTTTATGTCTTGACATGACAATAATGCTTAAAATTATACACCATTTTAAAGGCAATATTTTAAACTTATTATTAAACACAATTGTAACTTAGACACATCAATATATTTCATAGGAATGTGCAAGAAAAAGATCTAGATAAAATGAACAATATACAGTGGTAGGTTATTACAAAGTCATGTACATGTACCTCGAAACCGAGCCGTGTAACATATCATTTTTATGATTTTAAATGTCATTCTAGATGATTGCTCTGTCATTTTAAGATGTTTCGGAGAAAATTCGATCGTTAGATAAAAGGCGCGCGTACCACCTTAACATGTAACTGATGTTTATGTACAAGTAAACTTTAATAAGGCGTCTCAAAGCTCTTTAGTTGTGTTACTATATCAACACCCGACCGGGTTCAAGGAGTACTCAATTCGATAAAAAGTGGAAACTAATTTTCAAACATATTTGACTTTAGATTTTTGCGTGACTTTGCATGTGTTTGTTCAGTAGTGTTATTGGCGTTTGTATGCTGAATTCCATCGGCATGCGCGCCTGCACATAAACCACTTGTGTTTTGGGTTTTTAAAATGTTGCTGGAGCAAATACCGAATATGCGTCTGGACAGTACATGTTAAAGTATAAGTCTAGGATATACATTCCACAAGGCATACATCAATCTTAACGTAATAAAACATAGGATATTTGCCACCAAATACGTGTACACAAAAGAATAGACAATAGAGTGGTCCATCTCCAGACAATGTGCGTTAGGGATGTACAACACGTAACTACAAAGTAAATTTGGACTTATAGGTCAAAATATATACACCAAAATGTACTGTCTAGACGCACATTAAGTCGGTTAGTGTTCGTGAAACGCTATCTCCAAGGATTACAATCACACTGCGTTCCTTTTGGTTAAAAACCACTGAATAAATCGTTTCACAGGCGCCTCTAGACTTCACAAAAAGTGAAATATGGCAAAAGGGACCTGCATGCTTGTTAAACTAGAAATAAGACAATAATGGTTCGTAAATAGTCCATGTTCAATTAACCTTTTCAACATATCAAACATTAGATTTGACTGATTAATTAAATTATAACGTTAGTATTGTTAAGTTTACAAAACTTAATATCAAGAGAAATGAAATAATCAACTGATCAGGTCCGATATGAGTCGATAAACTCAGGGATTACTTTTTATCAAAGCACTAACGGATATCCTAAACTTATACTCAAAGAAGCAGTATAAAAACAAAGGGGATCGACACGGCTAAAAAAATCAACCACTACACTATAGGTATATGTAAGGGAAATTAGTTATGACTGATCCTCAAATACCCAACTTAAAACTATGTCCAATATTTTAAACAGGCTGAATACAATCATTTGATTTGTACTGCACACTTCACGACAATAATATCATACATAAAAACACAAATTTCAATATATTGTAACGCCCGTGCGTGTGTGTGTACTGTATGTGCGTGCACTGAGTGACTGTGCAGATGTACTGAAAGGCACTAAGTACCTGTGTGCGAAATATGTGTGTGCATAAACACCTGTGGTGCTACAACAGCAATCAATATGTGATATGCTCAAGAGTATAGACGTAGGTCTAACAACAACTCGGACCGATAGCCTGGTTGAAAACTGGTTAAATACACTGGTAGCGTGTATCACAGCTTGAGAGTGGCTAAACTGGCTACAAGAGACCAGATAGCGGCTAACAACTGTGCGAGACCGTGACAAATGCCAAGATAATAATCAATTCAAAGAGTACAGACAAGGTTCCTTTCGGCTTAACGTGAATTTATTAGGTAAAAGGGCTTAACAAAAAGACAAGAGAGGACATCAGACCAAATACTAAATAATTACTAAGACTAAAATAACGATAGTTCGAAGCCAGAGTCAGACAGACGACAGATTGCTTAAAGCAGGCCCAAGTTACACGACCGCCAAATGTCAAATAACATTACAGATAATGACCTCAATAAAGTCTACAATAATAATCTAATCGAAGCAATTCAGAATAAAAGTTGAATGAAAAGTTACTTAACAAATCCTAACAAAAAATAGAGAGCTCCAGAAACACGTCTGGCCTGCTCTGGGGACAGTGGCAATGTGAAGAAATACACGCGCTGCCAATGAGATGCAGAACGAATATCGTATGGAAATGAGCTTAGAGAATAAAACTTGCAATAGAGCCGGTAAACAGACTGAACATTACTAAGATAACATTACCAAAAATACATAAAACAATTAAACATACTAATCCCTAGAAAATACCAACTTATTACAATCTAGCTTTAAATAAAATATTATCTGACTGTGAAGGTTAGAGATTAAATACTAACCGGAAGTTGCAACTACCAAAAACAAACATGGCGGACAAATGGCACATTTTCCAGAATGCTACGAACATAAAGTCAAATATTGTGATACAGCAACGATCTAGCATCTGATTGTTAAGGTAAATAGTTAAATCTAATAAATATCTAAGTATATCTATAATACTATGGCATGACATAGCATAATAAAGTCAATAGCGCTTTCCAAACTCTAAAAATGTACATGTAAGTCATTGTTACTAAAAATAGCACAACAACATTGGGAGCTAAATAGACTAAATAGAGGCCTGTACTTATCATCTGAGGCCATTATATGATGTTCCAAACATCTGAGGCCATGCCTCACAATATGTACACAATGTCGCCTGTGTCAATCGCAGAATGTTCGCAAAATGCGTAAAACCCGGTTTAGTGATATTCGTGTGAGCCGTCAGAAACTAGAAAACGGCCTTGGATAACGAAGAGAAATCATTATTTACGCAGGATCTCAGGAAATTAGTACGACGATTTGATAGAGGAACATACTTCGTGCTACTCACCGACACTCGTCCGTTTCTGTACCGCTTAGCTAGACGAAAGCAGCCATTCAACAACATTTACTGAAAACCAATCGCCGACTTCGGCCATTTTCACAGTGACAGCACGGCTTTTGTTACGAGTAATTTGATTGGCCGAAGAGTTGCGTACTACTACCCGAACACCAATCATTTTCTATATTGTCACATGGTCCGTCTTAGTTATGAACGGATTTGTAAAATATTGATATCAAATTATAGATGAAGCTCTCTAGTTTGTGATTTTGTAAATCTATTTAAAATAACACCAGTATTAATGAAATGTTTATTAATAAATAGCACCTCAGTGACTGTGTGGTTCCCCGTATTATGAACCTTTCTAAGATATTATAAAGTTTATAAAAAATATGTTTTGATGTTTATTCTTTATTAATAATACAGTTACCTGTAATAAGCATATATCAATAATAATTTATATCAATAATACTAAATTATATCTAGCCCTGTTTCTATTAAACTACATATACGGAGGGGATGGTCAAGTGTTATAGTGATTTGACATGGCTACACATGGTTGTTTTTACATTTTTGTTGACAGATTTTTAATTGCCCTCTTGAGCTACAATAACAGAACAGAACAGAACAAACAGTTTATTTAGCTTAAGAATATACAGCTCATCACTATAATAAAATAACATATATACATACATGAAAAACAAAATATACATTTTTAAATGGAAAGTTAACAATATTAGTAGTTAGAATGTCTAAACCAAAATTTCTAATTTCATGATCGTGACTTATTATTATCAAAATGTTGACTTTTGCCAGGATTATGGACAGTTGGAATGCTGATGTTACTACAGTTTATAAATACAGAAATTACTAAATAACGTCACATACCACGTGGTATGTCCACACCTTTTCTCTCAATTATCTTTGGATTTCTAAGATTTGTTACTTTAATTGGCGTATTTCGTGCTTTGGTGTTGAATGACGACAATAGCCACAAAAAACAATATCCTTATCTCATTATTCCTGTGAAGATTCATGTTGTTATTATGATAAACTATAAGATATGAAAGTAATTAAAACGCACATTTTTTATGAAGTTATCGTTTATTCATTTACAAAACCAAATAAAAACACCGTCTGTTTAGAAAACACTGTAGGCAACTGATTATAAGCTTATTAACTCACATATACCCCTTTGTAGAAAAAAGTTTAATCACGTTCTCATTAATTCTAGAAAAACAAGTTTATCAAAAGAGACAATTAAGAAAATGAATGTATGTATGTTTGATATTTTAATAAAAGCTGTTGACGTTAACAAATAAGAAATAAGTTAATAGCAAAGTTAAACATCAAGGTATTTCATTATAAGTCAACATTTTCTGTATTTTAGATGTGGTCGATAAAAAAGTATTTGCACTTCATACACTTAGACGTGTTCACTGATTAAACTACTCGATCGCTTGCAATTGAACGTTACAATGAGCACATTGTCAGTGCGGGCAACATCATACGTCATAATAATATACGTCATTCGTTTCGATTGCACATTATAATGTTCATTTATTATGTACATGTTGCGTCAATAGTCAATATTGTAGGTGCTTCGAATCTAACTATAGGTAATTAAAAGTAGCATTGTGTTGGTAATTATGAACTTTATATGAAGTCGGAACTCTACTTAATCAGCCGAACACAGAGAACATAAGAAAACATCACAAACCACAAGAACAAGGTACAATGCTGAACACATAACCGAACGAGACAACGCTGAATGAACTAGTTCCAGCAATTAAAAAGCTGAATGCCCTAGTTTCAGAAGTAAAACGACTGAAACACCCATGCATAACGGTAATAAAAAGCTGAATGCTATAGTTTCAGCTGAATGACGTAGTATAAAATTAAATAAAAAAGATCCACGTACATTATTCAAGAGGCACATTCCCGTATTTACTCGGATAGTGGCCTATTTAAACAATGTTAAAGTAAAGTATACATTACATTTAGATTCAACCATTACGTTAGCCATATCGAGAAGTGGCTAACGCCATAGCTGGAATATGTATAACACATTTCGTCTTACTCCATGTGGACACTGCCATGGTTGATTTGAATTATACATTACCCAATGGCTATTTTGATAAGAAATATATACAAGTTGTAAACAACTCGATATATTTATACATATATTACTGGTCAACTAAATAGTAACCAAATGGCAAACTAGTTTCAGAACTTTTCCCACGACCCTCGTCTAGTATCGACGTACGTTTTCTTTAAAAGTGACGAAAACGGCTTTCGACGGCGCTTTGTGGTGTAGCTTTTCGACGCGCTACCATGCTGCTTGAAAAAATGGTGATACGGTGAACAGAAGGAATTCATGCTCTGCTATAACGGTAAGGTTGCAATTTATTCAACATACCATGTATATACATTCTGACACACTGAGCACACGTGTAGCAAATAATTTATATTCCTTTGTACTGTGGACATTTTTAAATTAGTTTTTGTATTTGCAATGTTTACTTGGGGGATTTCCCCCCAAGTATTGTTACATACCAACTTTAGAAATCACTACGATTTTCCCCATGTAATTTCTTCACAACCAATTCATCCGAGCAAAAAACGAGTTCCAGCCAATCTAAACCAGAATTTTTAATGAGTTTAAAGAACATTTGTCCCTAGCAATTGAATTTTTTTTCTTTGTATTGCGAGGAATATTGGAATGTTTCTTCTGTGAGTTAATGTTTTTGTGCGAATAAATTCCTACGCGCTGTAAAAGGATTAATGGTTTTTTAGGGTTGATAAAAATGTCGCTGTTACAGTACCTGGTTAAGCAGACGAAATTTACACTGTTTCATAATGTTCATATTACAGTTTAGCAACAAGCCCCTGTTATAATGTATTTATTTTTCACTATTTGCAATATTTTAAATTGATAAATAGTATTGATCGACGTTTCATCCATTAAATTTACCTCAGATCTTCGGCTAAATATTTTGCGTCTATCGTTCACGCTATTTGTACCCTATCCGGTTCGTTTGCAGCTAGAGTTATGGAATTTTGTCTAAGTGTAGTTTTAGTTTTTTTGTGTGTTTTTTTGCGACAATTCATCCCCTATCCAATTACTTATATTCTTTTTGTTTACTACCGTCAAACATTATTTATGCAGATGCATGATATTATCATTTACTGTTATTCTTAGTCTTTTTTTATACTTTTTCCCAGCTAAAACTAGGTATTTCAGCCCCCTTTATAGTTGAAACTAGCTCATTGAGTTTTGATGGGCGGATTGCCTAAATGGGTTCGTTAGATGAAATTGAATGAGTCAGCTGTCATCGATATTTTCTGAAGTTCTCACAATATTCACACTTATTAATCCAATACCATTTAAGGTAGATCCTACCCCTTGAAAATGCTTGAAAAACATGCACTTGAAAAAAACTATTTCAAACAGCGTATGCCATCTGATTTTATCATATATTATAGGAAACCATGGTAGCACTTGCTTGTGATGTGAAATGTGCCATATAGTCGCCTTATTCAAATGCTAACACTAAAATAAAGGCGATTTTTGACTGAAAAATACAGCATTTTTTTCAAAATGTCAAACGTTATCATTATTGTATTTTATAATACGAAATCATTGAATATACTTTATAATTAATCGTCGCAAGGGCATGCCAGGCTTGAAATTAGCTGCTGGTGTTTTGTTTACGAGAAAAACACCTTCATGTTGATGTGTAATTTCGACAAGGAAGTCGCCATGTTTGCTCCCTCCTGTCACCACAGTAAACGTACAGCAACATTTTTTTCAAACAAAGTAATCAACATAATCGATAGCCAGATCGAATAATGCACTTTATTGCATTCATAATTTATTAACTTTACAAACGATCCTACGATAATAACAATGAAATCCAAATATTTATTATTGTTTTCATCTCGTTTGTTTACGAATTTCGCGCTGTGTAGCAAATTTATATTCATGCGCCAAAGTAGTGCGACAGTTTATCGACGAAACCATTATAATGCGGTGTTCATAATGTGCCGTTCATAACGAATGATGACATCGAATACAATATGATACTTACGGTTTAATATAAGTCCCAATGAAACACCAATATCAGCATTTTCCTCAACACATGCTGCACATGTTAGCGAATTGATAATCTGATATGTGTTACGAGGCTGTCTGTCAAACTTAATTTTAGCTAAATTACAAAAGTACTATGCGTTTTTAAATAATCCTTATGTTATTTATGTTCGTATAATCATTACAAACACAGTTTTGTAACTCGATTGTCTGGATCGTTTCTCGATCACATACAGTTTGTGTAAAATCGGTCATTACATGTAGCTGTCAAAATATTTCAATCCACACGAATAGTCCGTGCAAATGTTACAACGTGCTCGGTAAGTTTATGTATGGTGTGAGGTTACTGCCATGCTATATTATCGTCTGCAAATAGTTTTTTGAGTAATATTTAACCATTTTAACACACAAACTGACCAAATACAGCATTTTCTTCATGTTAAAAGAAACGGGCTAACGGACGGAACAAACGTTATCAGTGACCAGTACGACTAAAGATAAAGTAGCAATTTCTTTGGTATATAAACAAATAAAATACAATGGAAAGGAATATCTAACTAAATACGTGTATAATTGAAAGAAATACTAAAGCTTTAATTAATTTTCCATAAACCTGTTTCAGTTCTTTCGAGGTAACTTAAAACTTGTGCAAATAATCAAGTTTTAAGTCTCATAGACTCGATAAAATCGGTTATTGACAAACCAACAACTATCTGGTCCGTCAGACCCACCGTACCCTAAACTATTTAGGATTTATTAAAAGTAGGCCTTCACACATACACATGTGATATATTTTAATTCATGTTGATGTATTTTATTGTTCAAAATCAATGCATTTTGACTGCTTTTATTTAAATAAATGGGCAGGCATGACCTTGATCAAATATTTCACAACCACAATTTCTAATTTTTCTAGCATTTTGTTACCCAATAAATGAGACTGACATTTTGAAAAATGTTACCTATTTTGTAATTAACTTTTTATAAATACATTGTTTATAACAAGTAAATATAACAAAAACACTCATTGATATAGATTATTTGAACTTTAAGCTACAAATTGATATATGAGACTAATGTGTTTTTATGCCAAAAGGGTATTTAATTCACTGAAGAAAAATACACATTTTCGCCCATTAGAGTGAACCTTAAGGTATTTTGAATAGATTACCAAGATTTGCGTTATCCCCAAGTAACGGTTCTTCAGTACTTTGATTTGTTTAATTGTGCATGTTTTGTTTCTGTAAGTCATATTGTTTCTTTACTTGACAAGTTGATACTTGAATTATTGCTCTGAAATATTGGACTTTTCTGATGCCGAAATTTTAGAACCCACTCATAAACACTTATTAAAAATATTTTAGGTGCGAAGCTGTCTACACAAAACAATTTCATTCACGGTGAACTCGGTCATACGCCTTAAAAAATAATGAGAATGGTAATTACACTTAACAAAGTATACACGTGTTTATTTACCTATAGCTCACTCAATACGTGTTTGATCTTGCTGAAATTTTCAACATACGTAGGTTGGATGTGTGTCATAACAATACAACTGGTATAAAAAATAATTAACACATGATGACATAAGCAGAATCGAAATTCACACATTATGCCGTGTGTTCATCGGGCGTTTGTCAGGTCGCTAATGCAGAAATGTGCCCGCTTCTTTGATAAAGTGTATGTACGTATCAAGGAGACAAAAATAAAGAACACAATGATATGAACAAAGCCAAATTAAGGTTTAGAAATACCGACTTTGGCATCAAAAGAACAATTTCACACAGCCTTAACTTCCCTATACCATAAGAACAAAAATATATTTTAAAAGTGAATAACCACTATGTTGTTGAGTGAAAAATGGAATCATTTTGTGGGTTTTTTTTAATTTGACAATATATCTAAAATTCGAATTTACCATACATAAAAAATATTTGCACCTACGCGTCAATTTCTCGGTAATTTTACGGTTTTTTGATGTTTCATGGTTCATGGAACTGCTGCATTTCATTTGGAGAAAATACTTTATTAGTCCACTCCTGCACGGTCCTGTGATTGTCAATACCATGTACACGAAACAAACATGCAAACATAATAATAAATAAATAAAAAAAGTTATAACGCTAAAACCAAGTGTGTACTTATAAGTTTTGCTGAGTTTATAATACGTTTTGGGTTGACTATCACATGTGTATGCAATGATGAAAGAACATATATAAAACTAATCAACAAAATGATGTTAAAGGATAATAAACTATTACCAAACAAAATCAACTGGACAATTTGGGGTTCAATGAGGTTTGGGTGAATAATGTAAAACCTTTTATGCAAATTTTTAAACTTAGACAGAACGACTTATTTATTCAAGAATGGAATGGACAACTTAATATTTCAACAGGAGCTAGTTCATATATATTATATATATAAATTATTCAGAATTTGGTTTTAAGCAATATTTCGATTTCGTAACAATCCGTAAGTTTAGAACAGCTTTATCACGATAACGTGTATCTTTTCACTTGTTAGAAATTGAAACGGGTAGATGACATTAACCCCACTAAATCCAAAGACATGAACGTAAAACATAAACGACATGTACAGACGTTATTTTATTGCCATAGAGCTCACTATATATACCTGCAACACCTCTTACATATTTATTTGTCTATTATTACAGATATAGTTCAGATTTAAAAATGGATATGTGGTTGATTGCTACGGCAGTGATCTACAATTTACTTATTATTCACCCGGCTTCTGGAAATTCGCTCAACTCCACGTTTAAAGAAAAGGTCTTTGGTTTTCTGCAAGAACTATGTCCTGGCTCTGGTGTATGTTCTAACGAAAATAGAACCAACCTGTCGTGCTGCAGTGGTAAGTTTTTTCTTCATTTATGTTTTTGTATTTATGGCATTTTCTGATCGTAGTCAAAATTACAAATAAGATTATCCTATCATAATGCATAGTTTTGTTGAAATGTTCAAGCTATTTTGCGTTTAAACATGTAAGGCTCGATTGGAACTGCGACGAAGCAATTGGAGGAAGAGAAAAAAGTTCTACTGTGAATATGGTTTGGGGTCGGTGCTACTTCCGGTAGTTTCGTATTTTGTTTAATTATTATGATATGGGTTTGTATCTGGATTTAAACGCCAATTCCGTTTACAATCGAGTTTTTCATTTTTAAATAATCGATAATATGCCATAATTTCTCAGTATTTAATTTTTTGACCGGGGTCAAAAGGAGCTAGGAGTTAACTATTTATTCGTATTTGCCGGTTGTCCTCTTACTATTTCGTCCCCGCGGTTCGCATCCTACCGGGTTCGTTCATGAGTCTATGTACAGCTGTGGAGTTATGGATGTAGTGTTCTGTCCCCTGAGGTCATTTAATGTAGTTTTAAGTCCCCTACCGGTTTTTGACCGGAGGTGACTATTGGTTTGCCTTGCCATCTGTCCGTCAGTTTTGGTTCTGACGGAAATTGTGGTTGATATGGCAACAGACATATTGACAATAGCTTTAAACCGGTAGGGGACTTCTGTATTGCTTGCAATTCAGTACGTCATATCTCGATTTGTTCAATTACGTCATTTTACTTAATGAAACTGGGTCACTCGTTTTAAGGTTTTCAGATTTTTTGTTGCTGAAATCGGGCCTTTCAACGTTTTAATACTGTTACTTAACTTTTAGACTGTAGGCTGCTAAAACTATGTAGTTCAGCAGTTTTACTGTTGTTACTAGGTCATTCAGCGTGGGCTTTCTGCCTTTTGTTTGTTGAATCTTTTCTATTCAGTTTTTAACAATGAGACTAGGAGCGTTTAATTTTCTTGGTCGGTAGTGTGTTGGGCACTTCTTCGTTTTAAGATTTCTTACAGCTAAAGCGGGGCAATATAGTCCTTTTGCTGTGGAAACTGGGTCATTCAGCTAGTTAGTAGGTCATCCGACTATACGGGCCTTTCAACGTTTTAATACTGTTATTTAACTTTTGAAACTAAAGGCTGCTATAACTATGTAGTTCAGCAGTTTTACTGTTGTTACTAGGTCATTAAGCGTAGGCATTCCGCCTTTTGGTTGCTGTATCTTTTCTACTGGGTCATTCAGCTAGTTATAATTTATTATACTTTTCGACAGCTTGGACTTGGGCGGATCTGCGCTTGTTTAGTTGGGCATTGTGCTTTGTGTGTTTTTAATGTTTTCTGTGCTCGGCTGGTTAAGTTGAGTGCTGCATTCCCTGTCTGACTTAATATACTCTTTTTTTGTGCGTTAATTCTGCATGACCGTCTAGGATTGGGGCTTTTTAATGTAACATATGTAAGAAATTACTGATGATAGAAAATAACAATTATAATGTTAGTTAAAATTGTGTTAAAGAGTGTTTTCTTCATGATTTAATAAAAAAATTAAATGCCGAACATAGCTTTTACTTCCAAGTCAGCTTCCTGTTGAAATATGGCAGGCATATTTTAGTCCTTTTCCTTTTAAATGAAGAAATAATATGTACCTGTGCTTTATCGTAGAATAAAGCACAGCCACAAGTTCGGATGCGTAGTAACTAAATTTAATGTACGCATCTGAACAACTGACTGTGCTTATTCTTCGATAAAACACAGATACATATTCATTATTTCGATTCTTCTACATTTAACAACACATCAAGACATTATCCGCTGCACTATTTTCTTCCTCGGAAGGCTTTAATGCAGTTTAAAGTTATTCAGCCGTAACTGTGTTTTATTGGTAGTTCGTGCACACCATGATTTCCTGTATGTGTATATAGCTGAAACCACTGGTTGTGTTAGAATGTATAATTTTATGTCCCCGTATCGATAGATCGGAAGGCATTAAGTGATTCACGTGTCCGTTGGTCCGTCTGTCCGTCCGGTTAACCCAAATTGACCGTTTCGTCTAGCATTCTTATGGTTTGATACAAAGCTTCCGTACTTGCATGGAAGTTGTATATGAACACTCTCCACATGCTTACATCACCTATCATCATTTTGACCTTCTTCTTGACCTAATTTTGGACTTAGACTTATTGAAGGGCCAAATTCTTGGTTAACCCAAATTGACCGTTTCTTCTAGCATTAATATGGATTGCTACAAAATTTTCATACTTGCATGGAAGTTGTATTTGAACATTCTCCACACACTTATATCTCCTAACTTCATTTTAACCTTCACATTGATCTAATTTTGGACTTAGACTTATTAAACGTCCAATTCCTGTTAACCCAAATTTCGTCTTACATCAAGGCGTTGTCCCTAAACATACATACTTGTTAACCATCATAAGGCCCTTACATTGTCAAAGCCATGTAACCCTATCCAACATTTTAACAGAATTATGGCCCCTGATTGACTTAGCTTTTTTTGAATTTGGCTGTCATGGGGGCATAGGCGTTTATTGAACGCAGTCTTCTTTTATCATATTACAATAAAATATTTATACGACTACGTTGCAAGTGTACAAAAATGCGTTGAATTAAATTTTGGAAAAACGGCATTTGTATGTCTTCATCCCATGAGACCCCTTCAGATTTGCTGACAGTGTCGATTGATTCTTTCGCCGATGCAACCTGAAATACAACATATTCTTCCCCATCAACGTCAGCATTCTCCGATAGAATTTGTTAGATAGTTTTCTTTTTCAACAGCTGAAACTCTAGGAATAATTACTTCAATCTAATGATCTAGGCTAGATTAATGATCTAGCCCATCGTGTCCATGTAACTCCGCTCCAATCAGACTGAACAACGAATCCCTTGCCTTCTTGATGTTTCCTTCAACACGAACATTGGCTGTTTCTGGCACAGATGTGGTACTGGTTATACCAAGGTGAACTGAATAGTCAATAGTTTTAAGTATTTGAAGTTCTCGCGTATAACATGAATGTTTCAGTTTGAGGGACAGTTCTACTAGATTCCCGGAGATAAGGCTCGCCAAATGTCCACAGACATGTCCATCATGTGTTGATTGTCAGAATGGCTTTTACTCTTGATGCAAACATCATCTTCACAAGCAGAGCTAATATCTTTAGCTGTTATGTATTCAATAGCACATTTAGTTAGCTCCTTTACATTCTTGAATTTGAAGGTCGTGTGTTGCTGGAAACCCTGTCCTTCACCATTGCCTAAATTGAACCCGGTCGGCTTTAAGTTTGCAGGGTTCGGTGAAAATCGCTGGCAAGAATGACCCTTTTCTTATGTCATCGACGATGAAGATGGACTCGTGTTTGTATGTTTACATACTTCAATGTTTTCAGCTTACAGTATATCTGGGACCAGATGGAATGTTGTTTATAGACAACCATTCTGAAGTGAAGCCCTTGTAGGCGCTTTGTGGAACCCTGTCTGTCTGGACACGTATAATCTCGTTCAAAGCATCTTGCATTATACAAGGTCAAAATGGTTTCTTTCGCAAGTTTGGTATTAGTATTTCATCTAGCCATTTCCGACAGTTGTCGCTGCTCATACCATCGTGAAAAACTTTATCACCTACAGACGACTTTATAAACGTATTCACTTTCCAGTTGACAAAATGTACTATTTTAAAACCCTCTCCATTCGGAATGGGAGCTTGAACGGGTCTGTCATCAGATTGCTAGCACCTGCGAGTAGAATGAGAAGATTACCCTTATGTTTCATTGGTATAAACGATGATGCGTACTTAGTCAATATTTTTTTCTGATCGTGCGGAGAAGCGGATTCGTGACAGAACGTCGCCTTTTCTTTGCATTAAATCTCCAGTGTTGACTTTCTTCCACTTCAGATCCAGCTCCGTTAGACTAGCACATAAATGAACTTCTCATTGTCATAGCCAGCACGTAAAGATGTTAGGTTATAGTTAGAACATATATTAAGTAATTTTTTAAGGATTTGAAAGGGAGAAGCGAGCGAGTCCTTTATAGTCATAAAAAACACTTAATATGTTATAACGGGCTTAAATAAAACATCTTGTATTTTGATTGACCAATTGAAATTAGCGCAAATACCTGACGACACGTCTGTTACGAGCAAAATTTTAAAAAAACCATTTCATTTACCCGACAAAATTCGGCGTTTTCATTGGCTTAAAATGTAGGTTATATTTTAATATATTGTAGCATATGTTTTGTTGTAAGTAGTTCCTTTTGTTCGTTTATCAATTGTTGAACCACGCATCTACCCATATCTAGGTTAAAACACAGCAGGTAACTGTCATAGGCAACACGTAAATATGTTAGTACATGCCTTGTTGTAAATAGTTCCTTTTGTTTGTTTATCAATTGTTGAACTGCATGCCTAGGTAAAAACTGTCCAGTTTCTGCCTCTAAGGATCAAATTGTTGACCGCCGTCTTCTTTCTTCCATCCATGTTACAACAGCCATTGTATAGACAGTTGATACTGGGACACCAATGTAGTTACATGTTCGTTCTACCACTGTGGTATCTACCCTGAAATGAGCCGCATCCCTCTCATTCTTACAAACCCGAAAGCACAACATTTAAGTTACAAGATACTTTATTCATATAACAAACAGTACTACTCATAATACATACTTACGCCAATACAAACCTGAATCAGTTTATATAGCAGACATGTGTATGCTACGTGTATATCTATATTAGTAACCTCAATTATGTGTTTGGTGATAGATCTAGAAAGAATGCAATATTAAGAGTTGCGTTTTAGAGCCCATGCGGCTGACATCAACTAACACTGTAATAAGAAGGAATTCAAACTCGGGTATGCATTCGTCTGACTAGGGCTCCACCAAATAAGCTAGCCGGTGGGTTTTTATGATTCGTCGTTTAAGTGTTAATCTTTTTCAATTTGGACATTTCATTGACACGTTGTGTTGTTTGCTGTGTACTTTGTTTTTTTACTGTTTATTACAGCTTGTTCGTGTGCATCGGATTGTAACGGTGCTAATTGCTGCTTTCCTAAACAACCTGACAATCAAACAAATGGAACCAAGTATCCTTCAAAACGAAGTAACAGTCAGTGCCTTTATCCATTGTCTGATTCACAGGAGATACCAGCACACATGAGAGCTTTACACCAGGCATACTACATGGTCGCATCATCCTCGAGTGTACAAAACAGTTCAATGGTCCCATGTGGTGACATGCGGGTAGCGTCATGGGGGAGCATGTATCCCGTCTCTTCGCGGACGGATGGAACCATTTATAAAAATCGATTCTGTGCTGAAGAGAACAACGTCACGGAATGGGATTTATGGGATGCCTATCTTGTATGTGATGATAGCTATGCTAGTTCAACCGCTTCGGTATATAGTGGGGTTATTCCTGATGAATGCAACATACAATTCG
The DNA here is from genome assembly GCA_947247005.1 of Spisula solida. Classification (NCBI taxonomy): domain Eukaryota; kingdom Metazoa; phylum Mollusca; class Bivalvia; order Venerida; family Mactridae; genus Spisula; species Spisula solida. The sequence continues at coordinate 32,764,406 of OX365947.1, read as the reverse complement.
GTCATGACGATACTCTTCTTAGGTCGGAAATGTGTTATGTACTAGAAAATTATCATAACTATTGCTCGAATAATGAGTTCCGAATTCCATCAATAACTACGGCATCCAAAGAAGAAATAATAGCAGCCTGTACGAGTGGCATTATGTCCCCATACAAGGAATTTACCAATGTATTCTGTAGCATTTGTCATGGTCGACGGCTCGAGACATGTTCAGAAGGTATTCACGATCGATTTGGGGGAATAGGCGGAGCATCAACATTTATATCCATATTAGATCCATACTATCTAGATAGGTACCATGAGACCGAGCCATACAACGTAATAATGCAGAAATATACCGGTAGCTTTAATACTGCGTGCATCGTAAATGATGACCCCAAAACAACAGTAAGGTTATATTAACGCTTCATTCTTATTTTATCATTAAACAACTTATTTAGAAATACACACAGATGCATTTTCTTTTTCTTTTGAAGTATACTATAAAGTCTTGCTAATCTATAACATGAACTTTTCTGCCTTTCGTGCAATTATAACCCCGCCCAACGAGTTGTAAGATGGGTATACTGGTTTCAGCTTGTTCGTCTGTCCGTCCGTCCGTCATTCCGTCAGTCCGTAGACGCATTCTTGTGGACGAACTCTTACAGTGTTTGCAGGATTTCCTTCAAACTTTCACATATCAACAATCTCAAAATGCCAATGTGCATAAAGGAAACTACTTGCGTTGAGATCATTATTGTCAGATTAATTTATTCACTATGTAATATATAATGGAAAAATGCTTGTGAACGCAACTCTTCCTACGTTTTGACAGGATTTTCTTTTAACTTTCACAATTGACAAACCTTGAAATGTAGATGTACATAATGGAAATAGTTTGAGATGCGGTGATTTCGACAGAAATATGGCTCTTTGTACTAGTATGCAATATTGATATATAGTGAACAGTTCTTGTGGATACAACTCCCCCTATAGTTTTGGCAGGGCTTCGTTCAAACTTTACCTGATGGACGACCTCAACATGTAGATGCGCACAAAGGAAAGAATTTGCACTGCGTAATTTTTGCCAGAATTATGGCCCTTTGCCGACGGGGGTGGTATATTAGTCTGCCGAATGGCGACAGCTCTGGTTATAATTTGCTCATATTTAGAAAGTTTTTGTCATTGAGATAATGAGACAAACTTATTATGTTATAGCTTCGTTATCGTTTGCTTACAGGTCGCTGAAGGATGTCGGAGAATTGCCTGTTCAGCTGGTCAAATATATGACGACACAAATATGTGTATATATCCTGGAAACACATGGGTAATTGACAGGATAATGATGCATTTAGGTTTAACTGCAAAACAACCATTTTCGATTGCACCATTGCTTGCATCTATCAGCAATCTAAAATCACCTTTCTCCAAAGATTGGCACATTGAAATGGTTCGTTTTTGGTACGAAGAAGATTCCAAGGGTGTTATTGCAGTGCTTCAAACCTTGCAACTGCAAACTACTTTTCAACCGGCAACCCTTCTTAAACGTCTGCGCGAGGTGTTGATGAAACCATGGCTTCTCGTAACAAGCAATGGAACAATTTCATTAAATGCCCATATCCATCACGCTCCGTACCCAAGAATGCCCGATATAAACGTATATGGGCTCAATGATTTAGCTTTTCGAAGTGCGTTTCCAATAACGCTCTTGTACTTCTGTGACCAAGTAGTTTTACAGCCCTGGGAATATGTATACAATTACGTGGAAGACACTTTAACCAATTTACTCACCAACGATACCTTGACTAATGCAGGATTTACATGGATAGAAAGCGTTAACGGTGCGGCTCCAATAGTTTGTCTACACACATCCGGCTTACAAAGAATGCCCACCTCGACTGCCCAGACAACAGTACCACGAACGGTTATATGTCTTATATTGGCATTATGCCAGTTAATCATTTAGTGACTCTTGTACATGTTGTTAATGTCATGATTTTGAAGTTAATTCCGGTTTAATCTAGATTATGTATCTGGTTTGATCAACGGCGGTATGTTTTAGGTGTAATTATTGAATGCACGAACTATTTGTGTTGAAATGACGAAGATAACTATTTTAAATAAGTCTTTGGAAATTGTACATTACATTTGTACTGACAAGTACCACATTGGTGTGTTCCTTAAAGTTCCAATGCTCTCCACGTGAAGGCAAGTAAAATAAAATGTAACCGTTATTAGAAATTTTAGTCCTTGAAACATTTACATGTGCATGACTTTTATAAATAGATGCATGTTAAAGTGTTTAATGTTTATTGCTTTAATCATTTTACTGTTGCATTTTGTGTACAATTCTAAGTCTCTTGATGTACGGTAACTGATAGTACAATACACAGTTTTTCTTGATGTACGGTAACTGATAGTACAATACACAGTTTTTCTTGATGTACGGTAACTGATAGTACAATACACAGTTTTTCTTGATGTACGGTAACTGATAGTACAATACACAGTTTTTCTTGATGTACGGTAACTGATAGTACAATACACAGTTTTTCGTATTTGCCTTTTCAATAAACAGTTTTTCGCATTTGCCATTTCTTAAACTTGTAATTCAAATAGCTTATATCTTCTGACAGTACCTGCATGGTTCATGAATTAAATAGAGGATTTTGCATGAGTGCTCATTACATACGAGTTTAATAAAACTCGTATGTAATGAGCACGAATGTAAGATTATATTTATCACATAACATTAGAGAACGCTCCTATTCGTTCGAAATGATGATGTACGCTGCATAGGTTTCAGCCAAAATTTAGCGGTACAACGAACGCGACGTCATGACGACGTTGGTATTATCCTGACGTCATGGGTCAATCAATGCATGGATTGGCTTACGTCGCATCAGGCTAATTTGCATATTTATTGCACACTCTAGGAGTGCCGAACGATATTTACGGCACGTCTTTACGGCACTGCTGGACAGCGGGTTATGTGATAAACAGTATACTAGTATATAGAAAGCATACTTTATGTATGCAGAGGAATATGATCAAAGTGGTAATGATAAGTCGGACAGAGAAGACATCACTTAAAGGTGTAGGAACGGTTTGGATCCCACATTCTGAGTTTGTTTAAATTTTGCAAGGAAGTAAAGAATTCTATTCTGGCACAAACTATGATGAAAAAACACTAGGTCACCGAACTAGTTATCCGTGTAATCAGCCCTGTTTGAAGTGTGTATGAATATTTTTTTATATAGTAATTATATTGAAATTAGAAAACTGGTGGGAGTGTTCACATATGACTTTTTGATTTAATGTAGGTGATCTAAATAATAAAATATTATCAATACAATTTTGGGTACACATTGTTATACGTTGCCAGGATGCCAAAACTACTATATTTGATTTTGGTATAATATAATAATTATTGCTCTTTTATCCCACTCACTTCATATTTAATCTAGCAAAATAACAAAAAGGTAAATTCCTTATAACGTTTATCCAACTTTAAACTTTTTAAAATATTGTTTTTAGTATTTCTAGTCAAAAGATCTTCGAAAATCATGCAAGAAAAAAGATATGTCACCGACTTTTCGCAAAATTTGTTTTTATTTCGGTAAAATTAGGGTAAAATGCTGAGAATATCAATGAAAACGTTTAAAATAAAACTAATTGAATAGATAAATATCTCGAAAACACATAAACACAAAAAAGTATTACCAAATTAATATGACTACCCAAAAAGTCATTTGACATAAAAAGCATTTTTTTTTATTTTTACCCCACCCACCTATTTTGTAATGCTATCGTCATTTCGGTAAGTATTTTCTAAACTGGTTCAATTTGATTTAATTTAGATAAATAAGGCACATTTTGTACGTTTATAACACACAGAATGTACTATGGCAAATGACGCATGCGCACTAAACCGATCTAGAATCTTGGAAACAGAAACAGCCGAATCATCAAACTGTATGAAGAAAAAAAGAGAAGAGTAGGAGTTGGAAGAAGCAGCCCCAATTTTGTTATACCTGGGCCCGAAATCACAACCAATACTTATAGACCTTGAGCTGACAATTGACCCTGCTCCACCCCCAGGGGGAATTTTCAACACTATGATTTTCTTAAACCTTATGGTAAGTGGCATTCACAGACAAAAGTTTGCAAGTTTCTGTTGGGGCTTTAACGAGTTACGGAGATTTTAAATACGTGACTATTCGATTTTCTACAGGAATCACTAATTTTGCTTATATGATATTATAAACATACCAATTGTTCAATAAATCATGTGAATAAGACATTTATGTATGTTAAATGTATTTAAAATTGAAACTATCAGTTGTACAAATTATTATAGACAAAAAATGTGATATAATATACGTAATTTACGTTACTTTGCATGAAGTTACTAGAATATTAAAAAAACCATTCAACGTATATGACGTTTATAAGTTAAGAAATGATGATACTGATTAGTATGCAGCTCAATAATGTATAAAGCTATAGTACAACTACACAAATAGTTAATTGAAATGAAATGCCATGTAAATTACGTTACCTTTAAAAAATATGTTTTTTTTTCAATAACATTTCAGTTAAAATTTCGGTAAAACACATAAAGTTTGGTGACAATTGGTGATTATTTGGGGGTAGCGAGGTGACAGCTAAAGTAGAACAAGCAATGTTATATACCAAAATGTTCGCCTATGTAAGTACTTTATGGAACTGCCGGCATAAATTGTCAATACGTGGTGTGGACCCGGAAATTCAAGATGGCGTCCAAGATGGCCGCCTTAATTTACAAATACACTTAAAATTCTATTTTCTCATGCATTTTTATTTATTTATGCATATAGTCACAAATATTTGCTTAGATATTATTCATTTGATAATGTGCATCATATGGACAAACAAGACTGACCACTTTGAAGTCAAGGTCAAGGTCATTTCAAGGTCAAGTTACGAAACATATTTCCCATCGGATATGCAACACTGCAAAGTACAGGCATCCCAAGATCATATGGGGTACAAAACACTTGTCAATACAACCACCCAATGTCACATTCGGTACTCACTATCACAGAGTACAGCCATACAATGCCGTATGGGGTAGTCACTACCACTTTTTATTGCCATACTATGCCATAAGGAGTACCAAACGCTTTGTTATGCTTACCACTACCAATTACACCATTATCAGGCATGCCTGGGTACTCATCACCATCATACATTAGGCCTGAATGGGGTGTAACCAACACCGAGTACACCCATATCATGCCCTCAGGCGGGGTTCTTAAAACACTTAATATTCAACCCAGGCCTTATGGGGGACTAATAACACTGTCTATACATACATTCCATAACCAATTGAGTACTTACAATTGCCCAATACAACCATTCCTATTGAATTCTTAATGGCGCCAGCTATATCTGAGGCCCTATGGGATACTTAAAACCAAGAGGACAGCCAACCAAGAACATATTGGGTACTCACCACCCTTAATTATAGCCATAGTATGCCATAATAGATACTCGCAACAGTTGAGTAAAGTCATATACATGTAAGTTTCTATATGGTACTCACTATTACTGAGCACAGCTGTACAAGGCCATATGGGTTACTCTCTAGTACAAAACTACAGTCATATAAGGCCCAAAAGGGCACTCATCCCAAATAATTACTGATTTCATACCGCATATGGGTGCTCATAACCAAATGACTTACAGTCTCACCAAGTTGTACGGGGTACAAAGGAGTCGCAACAACATAGTACTGACATCCAAGGCCCAATCACCACCAATTACAGTTTATATTTTGCACTAAGTGGTCCACATAACCATTGAGTACGGTCACACCTGACTGTGTATCAACTATACTATGTCCTAAGGGGTTATCGGACCAACTGAATACTGCCATAGCAGGTGCAATATAGCCATCATTGGCTCTATTGGGTAGTTCTCCACCATCAACCAGCTTTCTTAGGCCATATGCCCTACTCACAACTACTGTATACAGCCATACTATGCATGAGAGATACTCATAGTCACTGAGGAAAGCCATTCAATGCCCTATTTGGTACTTAACACTGCCTAGTACAGCTGTCCCATGCTAGCTTATAAACTCACCTTCACAAGTTCAACCATCCCAGGTACCGATTGGGTACCAACCTATACAGAGAACAGCCATCACAGGTCCTAATGACTATCTTATACCACTGAGAACAACCAGTTCAGGCCCCATTTGGTACCAACCTCCTCTGAGTACAGTAATCTCAGGCCCTGTTGGGTACCCACCACCTCTGAGTACAGACATCCCGAGCTGTATTGGATGCCCATCACCAGAAAGAACAGCCATCCCAGGTTCCATTTGGTACCCACAACCTCAGAGTACAGTCATCTCAGGCCCTATTGGGTACCCACCCAAGCCATTTTGGGTACTCAACATCACAGATTAAGCCATCCCAGGCCTCATTGGGAACCCACCAACATAGATTTCAGCCCTCCTAGACCATATTGGGAACTCACCAACACAGATGTCAGCCATCCTATGCCATATTTGGAACACACCAATATAGATTTCAGCCATCCTAGGCCATATTTGGAACACACCAATATAGATTTCAGCCATCCTAGGCCATATTGGGAACCCACCAATACAGATTTCAGCCACCCTTGGCCATATTGTGTAACTTCCCCACTTATAAAGCCATACAATGTCATATGATGCAGCAATTCCTGACTACATGTCGTATGTAACACATGCAATACTGGCTCTAGACAGATATGGAAATATAAGCAGAGGCTTCAAACAATGAACAGTAACACAGTCTACACTATTTTAAGAGTATTTTACCTTAAATGATCTTGACCTCTCACTGGTCAGTATTGCACAACAAATCAGGTAGTCGCCGTAAGATACTTATGCACCTATCAATCGTTTCCTCCTGTGGGGGAGTGGTGGACAGACCAAGAGGAATTGGACAATTTACTTTTGGGGTCTAGTTATTCCTGGTGCACCCTAGAGAATGTTTCAAACTTATTTTCAAACATACACTGTGGTTTTGAATTTGTATGTAGTGTGATTAAATAACTGACATACGATTGTATAGATGTAAATAGAAATGTTTAAAAGTCATGTGTGTGCATAGTGTTCTCATGAAGATATTAAATCGAGGGGCAATCTGTGTCCCAGTTTCATAGTTTGATTATTAAATGTGTGTGTATTAAGTTAAATACATATTGTATAAAGCAAACAAAAATACTTGTACGTTTGAGATTTTACAAAGATAAGTCAACATTGTGTTAAAATTACAGCATATGTGATATTGTAAAGTTTGTAAGTAAGGTAACGTAAATTGAACCATAAATTCTTTTGTTAAAACACATGTGTTGAAAGTTCAAATGCAAACCGCGATAAAAGATATTTTGATTTCAAAATCAATTATTTTTTTGGTGGTAAAGTTTATCTAAAGTCAAGAATATAAGGCTAGTAAATTGTATTTTTGTTTGATATTTAAATACATTATAATTTACATGTTGTTTAGTTAAATAGACAGTTTGAACTGCAAACCTATAATAGTTTTTTAGTAGGATTAAATTGTTATTTTTTTACTTTTTATTGTTTTAAGTACGTTTTTAAGACACTGCCGACATGAACTTTCATTTGTATGTTTGGTAACGTAAAGTGCAATGTAGTATTGCCTTAGCATATCTTACAAGTAAGATTCTTGTTAATATATATAATATAAACCATTATAAATATATAAATATATAAAATGGTATTATATGTAACTGAAAAGTGTATGATACAATTTGAATACTTGAAATTATTGAAGGAATGAAAAACGCACATGTTTTGGAGAATGGGTGACATTTTAAGAATCGCTACCAAACATCTATCTCTTAACCAATACTGGCAATCTATACATCATTTTTTAGGTTTAATGTTGAACTTTGTAATGGCTACTTCATAATTTGATTGCCTGGTCATCTTAATTTGAAATAAAAAACTTTATGCCAAAAAACTTTAGTTTTTTTAGGGTAACGTATGTTTTCCCATATTTATCTTCTTTAACATTGCATTTTGGCATTGAAATTCTATCAGTTTGCAGCTACTAGTTTACTCTCTTGAATAACATATGCAAACTTGGAATTATGTAATAGCATCATGGTACAATTTATCTTTAAAAATTAAAATATTTTTTTTATATTTTAGGGGTAACGTATTTTAAAGCGTGGTAACGGAGAAAAGCCCCACCCGCCAGTTGCAAACTTTATGCCAAAATGTTCGCCACACCTTGGGGTTTCAAAAAAATATGGTCCACAAAATTCCCCCTGGGGGGGGAGCAAAACCCCCTCTGGCTCACGGTCTATTATACTCAGCACTTGACACTCAAATATTGAAAATTAAAAATAATGAGCCCGTACTTTTCCTAGATTGCAAATCTAGATGAGGAAAATGTATATATATATAATGTTGGTTGGTTGGTTGGTTGGTTGGTTGGTTGGTTGGTTGGTTGGTTGGTTGGTTGGTTGGTTGGTTGGTTGGTTGGTTGGTTGGTTGGTTGGTTGGTTGGTTGGTTGGTTGGTTGGTTGGTTGGTTGGTTGGTTGGTTGGTTGGTTGGTTGGTTGGTTGGTTGGTTGGTTGGTTGGTTGGTTGGTTGGTTGGTTGGTTGGTTGGTTGGTTGGTTGGTTGGTTGGTTGGGCGGGCGGGCGGGCGGGCGGGCGGGCGGGCGGGCGGGCGGGCGGGCTGGCTGGCTGGCTGGCTGGCTGGCTGGCTGGCTGGCTGGCTGGCTGGCTGGCTGGCTGGCTGGCTGGCTGGCTGGCTGGCTGGCTGGCTGGCTGGCTGGCTGGCTGGCTGGCTGGCTGGCTGGCTGGCTGGCTGGCTGGCTGGCTGGCTGGCTGGCTGGCTGGCTGGCTGGCTGGCTGGCTGGCTGGCTGGCTGGCTGGCTGGCTGGCTGGCTGGCTGGCTGGCTGGCTGGCTGGCTGGCTGGCTGGCTGGCTGGCTGGCTGGCTGGCTGGCTGGCTGGCTGGCTGGCTGGCTGGCTGGCTGGCTGGCTGGCTGGCTGGCTGGCTGGCTGGCTGGCTGGCTGGCTGGCTGGCTGGCTGGCTGGCTGGCTGGCTGGCTGGCTGGCTGGCTGGCTGGCTGGCTGGCTGGCTGGCTGGCTGGCTGGCTGGCTGGCTGGCTGGCTGGCTGGCTGGCTGGCTGGCTGGCTGGCTGGCTGGCTGGCTGGCTGGCTGGCTGGCTGGCTGGCTGGCTGGCTGGCTGGCTGGCTGGCTGGCTGGCTGGCTGGCTGGCTGGCTGGCTGGCTGGCTGGCTGGCTGGCTGGCTGGCTGGCTGGCTGGCTGGCTGGCTGGCTGGCTGGCTGGCTGGCTGGCTGGCTGGCTGGCTGGCTGGCTGGCTGGCTGGCTGGCTGGCTGGCTGGCTGGCTGGCTGGCTGGCTGGCTGGCTGGCTGGCTGGCTGGCTGGCTGGCTGGCTGGCTGGCTGGCTGGCTGGCTGGCTGGCTGGCTGGCTGGCTGGCTGGCTGGCTGGCTGGCTGGCTGGCTGGCTGGCTGGCTGGCTGGCTGGCTGGCTGGTTGGTTGGTTGGTTGACATATTGTGATATGTATTGCTTGACTAGTTGTACCATTGGTCATGTATCATATTAAAATAGTCATTTCTATAAAAAAATGCCATGATTGGTTACACCCGGCATGTGTGATATTTTTTGGTATTTCAGATAGGGAATATGTTGTTATTGAATCGATCTGCATGATGCATAACCAACAGCATTGAACATTTTGAGAACTTTACGTGTACAGCAAAGATACACACCATGTTACGACTTTCTTCAGTTTAAACTGACTGAGTCGACAGACTTTCGGGACGGGATGCCCTGATTTTGTAGTTGCTATATTTTTAAATTGGACATTGTCTGTGCCGCTTATATGTTTTCTGTGTTCGGCTGGTTAAGCTGAGTGCTGCCTTCCCTGTCTGACTTAATATTATCTATTTGTTTGTAAATTTTTTGTTACGATGAAAAACTTGTAATGCTTATTTCCATGCATTCTATGTCGTTTTTCACCACATTAGTATAATTTGAATGTTTATTGTTCGTATTTATGATTGTGTAATCCTAATATGTGTCTATTATGTTCTTACCAGATGTTTTTAAATACCATGTTTGTATGTAAATGTATATATGTTGAGGCCCACATGGAAGATTGAGAAACCAAATGTGTAGCCTCGTTGAAATAAAGTCTTTACTTACTTACTTACTAAACATATTTTATTTCACGTAAGTATGCAATACATTAAATACAAATATTATGCTACAGAAAAGTGATCTGATCGGAAGCTTTCAGAAGCTGATTGAGACCATTTCTCGACAGATAATACGTATTCTAATAAGGTAATTGGTTATGGAGGACATGTTACCAGTTTAAGCTAAATTTAAAATATAGGCCTATGATTTCCTTAAGAACATTCAACAAAGTATGACTAATTAGATACCTGTCAATATTACCGTACCACTAGTGTGTTACTAACGTATCACTATACCGTGGGATAAGCATCGTTTTATTAAAATTAAGTTTTTAGCAATATTAACCGCATACAGGGGTAACAAAAACCCAAAACACAGATCCCTTCTCCTAGTTACATGTTAATAAAGCCTTTCACCCTAAGGCTTCCACGTCCGTCTTCTTTTTAAGAACAGTCCTTCACATTTCTACAACACAGTGTACTGTTTACTTACTTCCTTGTTCAATGTGAATAAATCGTAAGGAATTCTTAAAGTCATAGTCAGAGAGTTCTTACTCAAATGAAGCCATACCAAATATGACAAGTATAAAAACAGTTTAACAGTAAAGATTTGTGATGACGTTGGATTCGAAAATCATGTTCCTGGTTCTATTTTGATCACTTCCTCAAGCAATGCATGTGTTATGATATTGGCATCAATGCATGCTTTTGTCTTCTATCTGCCACACAACATTACTAAAAGGAAGGAATGTTAACATTAATGTAGCTGAATATGTTGGCGTTCAATATAATCCTAATGTCCGCATTCTGTGCATTGTTAATATCAATTGCCAAGGGATCCCGAATCGTTTTCAGCAGGTTGTATTTATGAATTGATTCCTCATACAGACAATACTATGCACCTGTAACAACAAGTCCCGTACTGTATAAAGCATCCCCCAGAGACCTCTTCTTTCATGATGTTTGTATTAAACGAATAATTATTTGTGAACACTTCACACATCTTGGACATACCCTAGTATCTCGGGAATTTGGTATTTTCTAAAATACACGGAATTGCCATTTGCCTAATGTCAGTAGTAATTAACCGGTTTTGTGATTTTCTTATTGGTTTTTCTCCAAATCATATACATGACCTAGGAACATCACATTAAGGACAAAAAGGGTAATCTATAGTGAGATTGAGCATGTTTTTTCAAAGCATTTTATTCCTAAAATTGAAATGTGTTGGATACAGTAAGCATAATATTATGATACACTAAATTTACCCTTGAAGTTAGACAAAACATAATATGAATAAAGTGAATTTTTTGAAGCATGACAGCATTTTCATTGCAAATCTTGCTCGTTCACAAACAACGGCAACATGACTATAAGAGTCAAAGTTTGTTGTCGAAGACATAGTCAATAGTATAAGGAACAAACTATTACAAAGAAATAATTACGAAACATATTTATGAACTTGTATCATGCAAAACCAATTCAATACAAGCTGGCCTGTATTACTGACAAAGTATAGATGTAATTCATACGAAAATGACATTGAGTCTGTAAATATGACAGCGGTCGGACGAAATATCTACATTTGCGTTCTAAAGAATTACAGTGTATGCTCGAGAAGGTTTAATAGAATTCCTTTTGACCTAACATTACGTGCATCAGAAAGAAATGTACAACACGAAATTAAATCAAAATTGGTCTGTAACACTGACATACCAAAGAAGACAGCAAGCATAAGATAATAAGATTGAGTCTGTAAATTGGTTACTAGAATATGTATTAAAGAGAATCTCTAAAGGCCAGACACATTATGAAACTAGAAGATGATTTTGCACACGAGGATAGTGATTATATTACTTATATAATATAGTGATATTTCTCGTAAAACGATTTAAAAAAGTAATCTAGTAATTTAGAAAAAAGTAGTCCCAGAAAAATCCCAAACCCGGAATACTACGAAGAGCGTTGCGCCTCCCAAAGATTCCAACGTGCTAACATATGGCAACTCTGCTCTATTCTCCTTAGTTCTTTCTGCTTGTAGCTTTTAAGAGGACGAGCTGAAATGTGATGTGGAAATCCTGTCAGCGTTCTCCAAACACTATGTCCACGTTCTCAGGCTTATTTAGATAAATAGGAATTGCTTCGACTAATTCGGAGAGCATTAAGATAACTACAAATAATCATTCTTACGTTTAACATGAAATTATGAACAATTTTTAATATAGCGAACTGCGAGTTTCCCAGCACTGTTGCCAAACTTGATCTTACCTTTATGATAAAGGATTTTTGTTTTCTAATCTTTGTTCGACTAAATTCAAATCTTCAATTGAGATATGATTCGAAAAGAAATACACCTTTAAACTAAGAATGATCCCCATACATTAAAATTCCCTATATGAAATTACATCCCCTTAATATCATAGTGAATTCCTCTGAAAGGTAGCATAGCATATGTGTGTCTATAATATTCTTTGGTATAAATGTACTTAAATGACCTTGAGCTTGTTTACATGTTTTTGATAATTAATGTTACATTTTGGAATGATATGGAATGATCTAGAAGGTTCCAGGTTTTGATAGACAGTATGCTTACTTGAATATCCTAGCATTATAGAATGTTCTTAAGATTAATTTATGGAACTTTCTGGAGTTTACTCAAGTACTTTATATATAAATATATATGAACAATTTGCACAAGGAGAAGGATTTTCAATATTACATTTTCAAATGGTCAATGGAGTTACCTTGGATATATACTCCTACTACAGTGAGAGGATTTAATTAAATATTATGTGGATTTCTCTGTGATCATTGATCAACATTCTGTGAACTTTGGATTTATTTAGAAGAAACATTTGACAGTGGACATCTCAGATAAGATTTTGACATTTAATTAAGAAATTGTTTGAACTGTGTCATGTTCTGCTACTGGTTATTATTATTAATACTGTATGTTATTCATTTAATAAATTGTTAAATTGTAGTTGCTGTTAATTTCTAATTGCGTCTGTCTGAACGTAATAATATTGCGGTTTACGAAATTCGCCGTTGACCATTTAGCAAAAAGTACACATTATATCACCTAGGTAAGAGCGTCGATGATTTGCTCGTCGCTCGTCGATATGCCATCCAGATTGGTCAATTATTAAATGTTACCTGAATCGAGGCAGTTGGTTGGCATAAACGGCTCCGAGCATTAGCATCTGGTAACGTGGGTTCCCAAGTGATACCGAATGCACTGGATGTGTCTGCAAAACGCCCATGTGAATACGTGTTTGTGACATAAAAGGGGTGAATTATAAACTGGCAGTTTAGCACTTTTGAGAAGTGTAGTGTGCACCTGAAACAACAAGTCCCGATATGTTTGATCCCCAGAGACATCTTCTTTTATGATGTCTGTAATAAACGAATAATTTAATGTGAATACTTCATACATCTTGATCATATTCTAGTATCTCGGGAATTTGTTAATTTGTGAAACGCTCGAAATTCTCATTTGAATGATGTCAGTGGTTTTGTGATTTTCAGGGGGTATTTGACAAATCATGTACATGGCCTGAGAACGTTCCATTCACAATAAATTTTGCACTCTGCACATGGAACACTAGGAACTACGAAATCAAATGTTTTAACGAATTGTGCAATGATGTCCGAAATACAGGCTGCTAACAACTCTTCTACGATTTTCCAGGCACAACAAGGAACACACATAAAACCAAACACAAACACACCACAGGCGTGTCCTAAGTTCAGTCGTCAAAAAGTCCAAACATGTTTGCTACGAGTACCAGTACGTACAGCGAAGGCGATTGTGCATCTTCATGCTAATCTTATTAGTTACGTGTATCCACTTTCTTGAAACACGTAATGTTTATTGTAGTTGCGTGTCCAAGCAGTCGCGCATGTGTCATACGCTGTCCTCGTATTACTATTAATCGTTAAAATACATCACTACTGGCAGCATCGTACTTTAATGCAAAGGAGTTCTTCGTGTTTTTCTCCTTTAAACTTTGATATATAAATACAAGTGTCTGCTTCATGTATACAAGCACATCCGTAAAATCATCATGTATTTCCCATTAACGTATTGTCTTCTCTTGTACAAACTAGTATAATGCATTCTGCGGTAGGTATAAATGTAATTTAATCACATAATTAGGTGAGCGTGTCCCTATTGCTGGAACTTTTGTTATTTGCTTGTGTCGAATTAAATTTGCAGATATGTACATCAGATTCTGATCAGAATACGATGATATCGTATTTTTAAACAGGCGTGTGTACATGTACCACGACATTTTTTGCATCGTCGCATAAAGACAACTTAAAATCTGAGAATTAATCCAAAGTTGATGTTGTTTGCAGCAGAGATTATATCGGATTTCAACACTCTATGTATGGAAACTACATTTTGCTGTTGTATTTCCTTTACTAACATGCGAGGAATGGCCGGACAGATATGGTATAAAAGCTTCCTGTGAAGTTAAAACCCCAATTTTAGTCAGATCTTTTTGTGTTGACACATACCTGGGTTCAAGGCCTTTCTAAAAATGGAATTCTCGAAACATGACGTCACCAGAACATCCAAATTTAAGGGGCATGAGCACAGGTCTGGCGATGGTTGATAGGGCCATCTTGGCGTTCTTGTTATATTAGTGTGTATTTGCTGACCTTGACTGAATTCAGAATTGACATTTAAAATATTCGAATATAAATACAACAACGTATTAATACTATTTTTTCAAGTTGAAGCAGTGCAGTATTATTCGAATATGAATAGCAAAAAACTTTCATGTTAAACGAGTTTGATTAAAAACATCTTAAAATCGCTTCACGCGTTGATATAAAGGCAATCAGTCAGAGGTTACGTGTATTTGTAATAAATCAACTGAAACCTTACTTTAACGAGTCTGATTGAGAAAGTATGTGAGCACGCAAGGAATTTAAATATGAGTTTGTAATCAGTTCAAATAATATCTCGAAATTAAGATAATTTCATTCCAATTGAAAGTCAACAATTTAAGTGAAGCAATTTTCATCCTAACGGAAATTCGTCGCTTGTAAGGAGATAGGGTCAATTAGAAAAATCACAAGAAATGTGATGTCGATTATGCCCGCCTTAAGGAGTCATCACAATCGAACGTCTTTGTCTCTTGCTATTACGAAGCTTTAAAACAACGGTTAGGAGATTGTTATATAATTTGTGTTCAATGTTTGTTCAAAGTGATGCAGCATGGATGGCATTTTGTTCCTCATCTCCTTTACTCCCGAGAATGACCAAAATGTGTTAAATCGGCGAAACTTCTAGTGTGATTGTTTAATCATTAAGGAGATGGTAATTTTATTGCCTACGAGTCGTTATGCGATAAAATATTGTCGAGGCAAACTAACCCCTCTACCAATGACGTCGCGTTAACGGTATGCAAACGTCAGCATGGCTCCCATATCTTCTAGCGGCGGGTCGTCTATTCTGGTCGATTTTATAACAAACAATAGTGCTGCTTGCATTTCTGACATGAACAGCTAGCTAGTGACTTCACATGAATCTGTTAGGTATTGACGTCACTGCAATCCTACTCTCTTATTGTGACATAGTTATTGTTAGTTTGTCGGAACAAGGCACATCTTGGACGTCTCCTGTTAGCGAATAGTAAGTGTATAGGGGGGCGACTAATGATCAATAAATTGTCATTAAAACGTGTTGGTTTGGCTCTTGTCTTCGTGGCATCATTCAACATTCAAATAGCCAGTTGACGTCGTTCACTGTCATTCTTGGACCTCTAACCGTTAAATTTTAACATCGGTTTATTTGGTTGTGGCATTAGACTGACAATATCGTGTTTGTTTACATCCTTTACACGGGTCTGATTTCCTCCTGCACGTGTTACACGTTTATTCTTTATAAATGTCGTCATGGCTTCACAAAATCACGAAAACACAAATTGATCACTGTTATTTTGATACTTACGTCATGGCCGACATGTTAAATTACATCACGTATGCATACATCGCCATACACCATACATGTAAAAATATATTATTTCCCTGAAAAACTTGCTAAACTTTATTTTTTCAGTATATAAAACAGGATTATAGCCTGCTTCTAATTTTAAACATTTTTTAATGTAGCAGATAAGCAATGTGGCCGAACATACTAGTACTAATTTTATATCCCTTCCATACACATTCGGAAATACTTATAGCCCGTGCGAATTCGATTTCAAACGCGATGGCCTTCAAAAGCAAATGTTGTAATAACACAATTTACGTCCTATGACTGTATACACGTACTGGCTACTAGAACAAGTTACGATCTGTAAGAAATTTTAAAAATTAAGAAAACTCATGCTATAAAGTTATACTATGAAACTTATTTAAGGTTCGTGCTGAATTTGTACAATTACACTCGTATATTAGAATGTATAGAAATTGTATTTGCTATTCACATTATTTCAGCCGATATATGTAACAACGTGAAAATACCGAACATGTTTGAATTGCCTTCATTCCTTTAACGCTATTATTATTAGATCGTCATCAGATCTTGAATTTAGGACTATATTGTAAATTTTATTCCGATCGTTATTGAATATTCTCCTCCACTGAAGGTATGCCGTTCCCAGATATAGCAACTTCCTTGTCAAATTGATGGATAATGTTTTATTTATTTATTTGCTGTTTGTGTAATACCTTATTATAAAATAATTATATTAACGAAGCATTATTTGATATTAGGGGATTATATCACTTGTTTACGATTAGCAAAGGAGAACTTATTGAATTCTGCATAAATTTGTTAATTGGAAAATGTTTTTATACAAGTAACATTTTTGCTAACGGAAACATTTATTCATTAATAAAGTGTGTTTCATGATATGTGTAACCTTTCCAACGGAATTCACAAGAACATGCTTGATTTCAAATGTAATAACAAATGTGGGGAGTGCCAGGTGGCCGAGAGGATATAGGATGCGTGCTTCGGGTTCAATCCCCGTCTGGACCACTATTTAATTTCTCTGAGCAACCCATATGCTCCTCTCGACCAAACTGTGAATTAGTACCTGTGATGGCGGTGTCTGTACACGTTCGATATTCCTAGGCGCCGCAGATTGATGTTGGCTGCACATCCACCAGTAGGGAATAGTCTCTCAAGGGAGATTCGAACGCATGTTTCCTTAGTTACCCAAATGATCAGGGGATGTTACAATGTTAAAGGTTGGCTGAACGGCTCAACTGCTAAAAGCAGTCCTCGAAAATTAGTAGCTTAACAATTTTATGCTGAAGCCACATATTATAAAGCAGTGTAGTCCGGCGATTATTTAGTAATTAAGAAATAAAAACCTGTTCGCGTATTTTGTCGGTGAATAAAACATGGGCAGGAGTTCGGATGTTTTATTCACCGACAAAATACAAGAACAGAGTTTTTATTTCGATTCTAAATACGATACTATCCCGCACTATTTAACTGCGCGCATTCCATTTTCACCCATTTGACATTGAACATAATTCCACGCTGAAATTGAGTGGCTTATTAGCTTGTACAATTACCTCCCTCGTTAATGAAAACAAACGACCTTCGTACTTTTCTGAAGGAAATAACACATTTTATACATTGAAACAATTTTAATAACACGAGTATAGTGGATCTATTTCATGAATCTTAATTTCGAGAGTATATTGGAGTTTCTAAAAATAGATGCGTCATAGCTGTAACACTGGGTACTCGTGCAACTAGCGATCCGTTGAAGTTTTTACTATAAAGTTTACGTTCATTCATTCATAAATATGTCACATGATACGGGGCGTAACTAGTAACAACCAATTTGATATCATGTTTTATTGCGGTAATAATATATGCTCTGGTTTTCTCTGGGTGTATATGGATTAATACGCGGATCGTGATAGAATCGTTCGTATACCACAGATTAGATGCAGATATAACCACCACTTATTGATTATCGGAGGTTAGTTGACGGACGTTTATATAAATAAGGAAATTAATTGGATTGTGCGAATACAATGTATGTGCAATAATTTCGAAGATTTTTCATCCAAAATAAGATCTTGTCACGAGTCAACTTAATTCTGGATTAAAATGTATAAACAAACGCCGTAAGGTCAATTTTATACGGTATTCGTTTTATATTGTTTGACATTATGCATTTCGCATATGCATGTTAAATCAGGCATATCCTTTTGACCGATATACAAAATAATCTGCTTCAAAATTAATTGATATTTGTATCGGAATCAATCTCCATTTCCTGTCACGTTAGTTTACAGATTTGCTTTTTCTGCTCGTATTTCTGTTAACTTTAATCATTTATCATGTCATTCGTTTTTGGTCTCTCGAGTCCTTTACGCATGTTTTACGAAGCTAAAAATTATCGATTGGTTATTGATTGATTAAGTATAACAGTTTTTAAACAATACTTTTGTACAGGATCGTTGTAATGTGATTATTAATCGTCTGAATTTCGGGATAGCTCTACTGAAGCGCTTGCATTTCAAAACCGTCATATATAATCATGTGTGTTGGATTAAAATCAGTTTGCAGATAAATTGTTTGCAAACTCGTAAATAGTCAGAAATGGTGACTGTGAAGGATTTTACGTAATTAATTAATACTTTTGCTGTTAGTATTGTAAGAGGCAAGAATGTTATTACATCAAGTACGCTTTTACGTTCTAAAATGTGATAAAAGTGCAACTGTAGAACATAACTGCCACCCGAAACTTAACAATGCTTTGATGGCCAACCGATGTCGGCACCCGGCTTCTGGCCCGACAAGACAAATGTACTACGTTCGATCATTAGACGGCTATCAGATTTGAATATTCCACAAAAGCAGTAATGTAATTTTGTCTCATAATTATATGTCGATGTTCCCATAACTGGATATATTGTTTTCGTTTCCGTCGAGATTTGTGTTTGATTGATATGACGTTCCTATTACATGTAGTATAATCTTTAAAAAATACCGAACATAGCCTTTATTTTCTGTCTTTTCTGCTGAAATATTGCAGGCATTTAAGTATTTGAACCCGGTCGCCAGATTAGACAGCAAGTGTGAAACTGAATTGCAAAGTGTAACATATAACAATAACGAGTTGAATTCATTTTCTTACGATAAAAAAGGCCTTCATATTGCTAGTTTGAACATTCATCATTTATTACCAAAACTAGACGAACTTAAATATCATTTATCTTTACCTCACTCAACTGATATACTTGGACTTTGTGAAACATTTTAACGGATCAAATAAATAACAGTACTCTTCATGTTAACTGTTTTAACTTAGAGAGACGCGATCGAAAAAATAAAAAAGGAGGTGGTATTGTAGTTTACATATCCAACAAAATACATTACACTCGTAGACATGATCTCGAACATATTGATATTGAGTCAATTTGCATTGGGGTATTATTTTCTCATAGTAAACCGATCATACTAAGTTTCATATACCGACCTCCAGACTCCGCACAGTCATGGATTGATAATTTTGAAAACATAATTGAGAGAATTGATGGAACAAACTCTGATTTTAATATTCTCGGAGATATAAATATAAATTACTTAACTGAAAGTGATACCAGTTGTTTTAAAAATACTAAATGGAACGATCTTGTTAACAAATATGGTTTAAGGCAGATGATACATTCACCAACTCGTATAACTAAACATTCTTCGTCTATAATTGATCATATTTATTCGAGCAACCCTGATAATATTATTGAAGTAAAGGTTCCGTTTTATAGTATAAGTGACACATTTTCTAATTTGCTTTACATACTCGAAGAGTCAAAATTCCAGTCGATCATCTCATAAAACAATTAAATATAGATGCTACAAAAAGTTTGATGAGCACAAGTTCAGGAATGATTTATTAAATATGGGTCTTGATACGGTTGAAATATATGAGGATCCTAACTTTTCACTTCAAATATTTTATGATATACTGAATGCTACGTTAAGGAAGCATGCACCTATTAAAGGAAAAAGAATTAAACGTGACATACAACCTGCATGGTTCACAGAAAATATACAATCTGCAATAAATGAACGAAACAAACTAAAAATGTACATAGAAATAACCAAATTGATGAATATAAAATTCAAAGAAATAAAATTTACAGTATGACAAAGAAAAGTAAAAAGAACTTTTATAACGACGCTATAGAAAATAATACATCACCTAGTGATTACTATTTCTGCCGGTGACTCGGAGCAGAGTGTGATACCTACCACACTATTTTACCATAATCATCTTTTTACAGACCGAATGCAAATAATAGATGCAATGAATGAACACTTCACAAATATTTCGAATAGCATTGAAAAGACTCAGTTTGGGAAAAAGAACTATTCCAAGCTTCAAAATATTATCAATGAAAAACTTGGGTATAGCATCTTTGATATTGACTATATTTCAGCTTTTGAAGTCAAGAAACTTATTGACAAACTAAATCCTAACAAATCCAACAGGTATTGATGGAATTGGGCCGAAAATAATCAAACAGTGTGGTGACTATATTACTCCTGCCATAGCACATATCATAAATCAAAGTATACGTCTGGGAATAATTCCAGATGCATTTAAGGAGGCATTTGTTATTCCAAAATTCAAAAACGGTAATAGAAAAGATCCCAATAATTATCGACCAATATCTATTTTACCAACTCTGTCTAAAATATTTGAACGGCACATTGGTGCTCAACTTCAAAATTATTTCAAGTCAACTGACATAATTCATTCAACCCAGTCGGGATTCCGTCCGAAACATTCATGTCATACCTGCCCTAATTCATCTAATAGATACGTGGCTGAACGATATAGATTCTGGGAAATACGTCGGTGCTGTTTTTTTGGATTTAAGGAAAGCATTTGATCTGGTTGATCATAAAATCCTTTTACATAAACTTGAACTGTATCATTCTTCTAGTCAATCTATCAAACTATTTGAATCTTATTTATCGAATAGATTTCAAGTAATCAAATCTGATAATCAGACTTCGAAGAAACTCAAAATTATACCATGAGTTCCTCAGGGCTCTATACTTGGACCACTTTTATTTCTCCTTTATATAAACGACATTACATTTGAATCTGAAACATGCAATATTGATTTATATGCTGACGATTCTACCCTCTATGAATCGGACAATGACATACATATCCTACAAAACAAACTTCAAAGAAACTTAACCGCTGTTACTAACTGGTGTCAAACAAACAATATGTCACTTCATCCAACAAAAACAAACTGTATGATAATAGCTACCAAACAAAGATTAAGAAATCAACCAGACTTACATCTGAAATTGAAAATAGGGGACTCATATATAAAAAATGTAGCTGTTCAAAAGATACTAGGAATCTATGTAGACAATGTGCTCTCATGGAATTTACAGCTTAAAAAAGTATGTTCTAAAATAAATAATAAGATTGTCCTGTTTAAGAAAATAAGTTTTTTTCTAAATGAAGATATGAAAAAGATGTTGTATAACGCAAACATTTTGTCGATTCTAGATTATTGCTGCACGGTATGGGGAACAGGCACTAAGAGCAAAACTCTCATATATAAATTACAGACAAGAATGGCGAAATTGATCATTACTAAGGACTCAAAAAGACATGGCTCAGAGTTACTAAATGAGCTCGAATGGCTATCTTTTACTAATCGTTGTCATTATCATACAGTGGTAATGGTTTACAAAGTCCATAAGAATCTTGCTCCTAATTATCTTTCAAAATTATTGACATTTTCCAGTAATAATACATACACCCTTAGATCAGTTAGTAACAATGACTTAGTGACACCTAAACACAACATAAACTACATGAAAATGTCCTTCTCATATTTGTCTGCATTTATGTGGAATGTAACCCCAACAAACATTCGTCTGCTTACATCACTTAATTCGTTCAAAAAATCAGTAAAACATTTCTTATTACACAAACAAAAATAATAATACCATATATGTATGACTTCAATTATCTATTATGTTGGAAATAACGAAATTGAATATTTAAATTATTTACTAATAGTATGTGTGTACTTTGAGTGATTGTCAAAATAACATGTTTTGTTGTTGTTTGTTTTATAGAAGGCCTTGTTTTAATTAAGATGTATGTGAATTTGTCTATTGCATATGTCTGTACATGTTACGTTCTCTAAATAAAGATATTATTATTATATTGTTATTTATAACCATTGGGCTACGGAGGCACCCCATCAAAGTATATGTGTTTCGACTTTATTTCTTAGCATTCTCGTGTGATATAAATCTCAGAATATTTGTTTGCAACGGGTATCGTGTCGTGTTATTTTTGTGACTGCAATATCCGAGACGTCATAGTAATATCACACACAGAGATTGTATTTCCTTCATTACTTTTCTTAACTCTCAGGCAAACAATTAAAACAGATCAAATAATTGCACCATTTTAGATCAATGCATGGAATGGATAAAATTCATGAAATACCAGGGTTTTTTTTCAGACATGATACCGTCCGTTCAGCCTTTGATCACATACCCCGATCATCGATTCGGCTATTACTTATACGGGATTGTGCAGCCTAACCACCGGTATCCAATGGTGGCCTGGCTATAATGTTTAGCAACTTTGTACATCAATTTATTTTTTCAATTTTTTGTGCGAGACAAACGGGAGTATTTCACGTAACTACTGATCAGAACCACACGGGGTTACACCCATTAAATATCCACAGACAATTCAATACAAAATGGCCTGTATTACTGACATATCATAAAATGTAATGTAATTCATACGAAAATGACATTGAGTCTGTAAATATGACAGCGGTTAGACAAAATATCTACAATTTCGTTGTAAAGAATCATGCTCGAGAAGGTTTAATTGAATTTCATTTGACCTGGCATTATATATAACGAGTATCAGAACGAAACGTACTGCAGACATTAAATCAACATTGGTCTGTAACACTGACATATCAAAGAAGATAGCATGCCAAGGATAATAAGATTGAGTCGTAAATATGTTACTAGTATAAGAGGTAAAGTTTTTGGTTATAATAGTGTCACCCCTATAGAACGGGCCAGCTAGACACCTATATTTCGTGCGCACAGTACCTCCCGAATCCCTTGTCGCATTGCCGGGCGCGTGGCAGAGATAGACCTACGGTAACGATTCTTTAGCTAGCTGGCGGCTCATCAACCTACCGCATCAGTTCTAACCCACCTTTCGCCGGGATTAGAACCTTCGATCTCCCGCTTCCAAGGCGGACGCCCCGGCCACGGTCGCGGTATAGTATATGTATTAAAGATAATCTCTTAAGGCCAGACATATTATGAAACCAGAAGATGATTTTGCAATCGATAAGACGCGATGATAGTGATTATATAAGTCATATAGTATAGTTTATTTATTTATTTCTTGTAAAACAAATTAAATCAGTAGACTGGACTATTCAGCAACACTACTGATGCAAAGTAGACTCAGAATGAATCATACGTAGGCTACAATTGTATATTAAGTCAATGGAAAACAACGATACATCAGCAATCATCCCCATCAGTATACGTAAAACCTTTCATGCTTAACTAAAGTACATGCTCCAACTTCAAATGTTTCTACAAGGTCTCATATTTTTACTAAAACGTTAAACATGTATGTTAGACGGATAGCCTAACATAGCTTGGTGTTTTCAAGGAATTTGGATAATGTGTCACTGATAAGTCGCATCAGTGGTGATGGGACTTTGTTTACTTATCACATCGATCAAAACCTGTACACTAAGTATTTACATATTTACTTCTAACACAGACAATGCTCATACTCATGGCACATAACGACAAGAGTTAACAGTATGCGAATGAGTACAGTCGAAAGGCACCACGTGTAATGGCTTATTATGCGTTTTATGGACAAGGCTTCCATGGGGGCATATAAGCGTTTATTGAACGCAGTCTTGTTCCAAAAATGAGTTAGAACATTTTGGAATTGTGGCGACGCGTTATGTAAATCTTGGCTGTTGACAGTTCCATAATATTAATGTACTACAAAGAGTTTATTGCACCCTGTCATGATGATAAATGAATACGGCGATCAACATTTTATAAAATTCTGTTTTAGGAACATTTCTCCAACATTTCTGCCAAATTACATTAAATGCCACTAGTAATTCCTAATAAGTTATAACCAGATACGTTTTCTGTACAAGGCATGGTCATTATAAAACAGTTCTGCGGCAAATGATCATACTGTCTATCTCACTATATAATTATATTCCAGATTAATTTTTTAAGGTGCCGTCTCTGCCCAGATAACAGATTATTTTCATTCAGACGATCCGGAGGTTGCGAAATGGAACAAATAACGCGTACGACTGCATGAATATAATTTTAGAGAATTTTAGCCATCCATGAGTATCAAGGGCGTGCTAAAACGAGCTTCATCACTCAGATTTGTGTATAGGAATAGAATAATTGTTTAGTTTACGATGTTTCAGGTTTGCAACCTCATCGCCTGTGAACGTCGTACACCGAGCAACGTTTTGTAAATGCACAAACAATAATATGAATTGATATTCACTGAAAAATGAATTTACAAAGACATGTGTATTCGAAATCATAGCTACTTTATTGTATTGAAAAAAAGAAGCTTGACAGCAAATCTGATTCTAACTTGTACGTGAATATTTTAATCTTTCGTTAAACTGATGTATGGGGTACAAATATTTTAAAATGCAACAAATTGGTTTGTATAACGAAACGGAAATTATTTCTATAATCATACCTGTACCAAGAGCGACTTAATTATATGAATTTTAAATATGCAGATTCCTGGAGGGCTTACAAGTTTCCTTCAATAACGTAGTGAATTTCAATTACAAATGTACATTCTCAAAATAATGCAGCGCATTTCGGACTAATTAAAATTAGAATGCCACGTAAGTTACAATTACACGAACTGCTAGAAGTGGTTTTCAATTAGATTAGACATGAGATGTTTGCTATATTTGAAACTGCTTCCAACATTCTTGCTCGGTGAATGCATGCATATGACTAGAGTTATTGTCGTAATTTAATTATGCGGTAGTCAAAGGATTGTTCATCCGCCTCTCGTAGTTCTTATTTGAAATTTCTGAATATTTTAACAGAATTGTACTGAAGTGGTACATCAAGAATTACAACCAAACGTGTTCAAGCTGATGTAGTTACTGTCGCTATGCGCATGTGTTCTTACACTACAATGATCATAAAACGTATCCCTACGATTGATAATTGTGTATTGTTTATACTGCTCATCGAAAGATGGAGCATATAGACGCCTCTTTGTCCGTCCATCCATCCATCTGTCTGTCCGTCCGGCCGAGCCCATGAATGGCCGCATGTTGGGTACGAGAGAACAAAAGAAATACCCAATAAATGTCCATCTGTAAGTCACTTATTGGCTTTTTTGTAATTGTTGGCTTCTTTTTCCAAACTTAACTCGGACTTTAATATTTAGCGCGCATTATGTCTGAAAAAGCTGTAGACGGGACTTAAATTACCTCATATTAACGTCGAAATTATAGACAAAAACAAAATGGGGAAAAAGAAAATCAGAAAAAATAGGCTGATGTAGGATTTGAACTCGAGGCCCTTTGCTCACAAAAGATATGGTGTAGACGAACGCGCTGGGACACGCCGGGGGTCACCGGGTGCGATATATCGAGAACCGGCTTACTCCGGGGAGCACTGGGACAATACCTGGACCTTCTGGGAAAGGACCGTATCTCCACCCTATGTATTCCATGGTAAACCGTAGCACACCGTGTATAATTTAGTAGATTTTGGTGATGGTTTGACCAGGTAGCTGCTGTTACTTCTGTTGATGATATAATGCGGTTTTGACCAGGTAGCTGCTGTTACTGTTGATAATGATATAGTGTGGATTTGAAAGGAAGCTGCTGTTACTACTGATGATGATATAATATGAATTTGACATGGTAGCTGCTGTCGCTGCTGATGATATAATGCGGTGTTGACCAGTAGTCCAAGGGCTGAGGGCCATTTATTTACAATTCTTGTCCAAATCTATAATTGGTATGAATTGAAAGCATTTAGTGTCCAGTTTACGAAAATCCATTTCTTACAAAAATCTGCTGTCACAACGCTGAGAAATCCAAGATGGCCGCCAAGATGGCCGCCAATTTTTCAAATTTCACTTCTGTGACATAATATACATACTTTAAGTACCAATTCTGTCTTATAACATGTTTTATGTGATTTTTTTATAGGAAACATGTTGAAATACACAATTCAAGCTCAAAGCATGATGTTTTTAAATTGAATATTTGAAAATCATGCTTTTATGACGGAAAAATGACTAAAAATTGGTAAAATCTTTCATAACGTTTACTATAGTTAATATACTTGTTGTATTTTCGGCCAATTAACTATCCCAAATAGATCTAGTGGTAGTTATATAGATCTTACAACATCACATTTATTCTACTGTGGTGTGATGGTGAAATTTTGACGCATAATTTGTATTAAGGTGGGTGGAGTAATAATTTAACCCCAAAAATGAAACTAGTTTGCCATTCAAAAATTGTTGTTTTGAATGGGAATATTCTTTGCGTAATATAACTGTAATATTAATATTATTTTGTGTCTTTATGCATGTTTTATTTCAATTGTACTATATTGAAATATTGCTTCCAAATATTAGAATGGGGGTAAATAACCGCTAACAATGACGAAATATCGACTGCATCAGATTATTAAAATACATGTATGTCCAATAATGAATGCCCCTGTGCCAAAACATCGCTTTGTTAGCTTTATTAATTCATTATCATTTAATCAAGTTCAAAAAAATTGCTTGAGAGACCATGCATGTGCCTCCCAGAAATCCAAATGGCCAACAAAATGGTCAAAGGTCACGTTAGAAGAGTAAAACATACTTATATGGCCAATAACATTTTTGTTAATATACTAATGGATACCAGAGACTATAGATAACATAGTCTCTGTGGATACTGAATAAGTTTGAATGTGTCAATGACACAAGTATATGTATCTACAATATGCCGAATGATGACTTGGTAAGGCTACGGGCATTGTTATAGTGGCCAACGCGTCAGAATTGTTTAGAAATACATGTAATGGGTTGCATGTTTTTCTTGTCTTTTATGCAATTTATAATAACATACATGTATGTATATATCTTGATTCTTACTTTATATCTGATCAGGCTGTATAAAGGAATTACAAATAAATAGCTCAAAAACGATAGAATTAATCAATAGAAAAAATAGTCACTAAAAAGTGGTTGGGGCATTCAGTAAACCAGTGAGCTGAGCTATACTGGTTTCATTTACTGTACATACTTGATTTGTTTAATATTTGTAACTAAATACAAATATAATGTATGTGTAACTCATACATTTGTATTTCATCGCATTCCATGATATTATATAATTGTATTACATGAGCAGTTTTAAGTAATTGTTCTTTGACATGGCTGTGTCAAGCAGTGTAAGGCACACCATTGATCCAGTAAAGGCTGTATGCGGCAGTGGTGGGTGATACCTGGTGGAACCAGAAATAGGTGACTAAGCAATGTTAGATAAAGCCCATAGAGCATGGAAAGGCTTTACACAGCAGTGCAAGGTACCTTATAGAGCCAATAAGGGCTGCATCCGGTATTGGTAGGTACATCATAGAACCAGAAATTAATGTACCCGGTAGTGATGTATGCACAAGAGAGCACGAAAATGATGTTTCTGCAAGTGAAAGGTACCTAGTAAGCCGGACTCGGCTATATCCAGCTGTTGTAGGTACCACTGAAACCCAGAAACTGCTGTATCCTGCTGAAGTAGGTACATAGGAAACCCAGAATCGGCTGTATCCGACTGTGCTTGGTAGCACAGAAAGCCGGCGGTGGCTGTATCCCACTGTGGTAGGTACCACAGAAACCTGGAAATGGCTGTATCTCACTGTGGTAGGTACCTCAGAAACACAGATATGGCTGATACATGCTGTGGTAGGTACCTCCTAAACCCAGATATGGCTGATACATGCTGTGAAAGGTACCAAAGAAACCCAGAAATGGCTGATACATGATGTGGTAAGTACCTCAGAAACCCAGATATGGCTGATGCATGCTGTGGTAGGTACCCTAGAAACCCAGATATGGCTGTATACGGCTGTGGTAGGTATCTCAGAAACCCAGATATGGCTGTCGCATGCTGTGGTAGTGACGCAGAAATCCAGATATGGCCGTTTCATGCTGTATTAGGTACCTCAAAACCCAGAAATTGCTGCATCCGGCTGTGGTAGGTACCTAAGACAGCAAGATCTGACTGTACCTGGCACTATTAGGTACCTCAACGAGCCAGAAAAAAGCGTACTAGGAAGGGTAAGAACCATGAAAGGTTTTACTCAGCAGTGTTAGATATGGCTGTCTCCAGCTGTGTAAGGAGATCCAGAAATAGCTGTACCTGGCAGTGGTATGTACCACAGCCAGCTAGGAATGCCTGCAAGTACTACATAGAGGCTGTCAAAAGAACCTCACAGAGGCATAAATACAGAGCCCGGCATTTGTTGGCATACCTCATTGAGCCGGAAATATGTGTACTGAACTCAAAACAACCAGAATAAGTTTCACCCAGAAGTGTTGAGATACCTCAATACAGCATAACATATATACTAGGCAGTGATAGGTACAAAGGGAAAACTGTAGCATACCCACTAATTTTTAAACGATTTTAACATTTGACCATAGAAATGGCATTTTTGGAGGCCACCTTAGATTCCAGGGAGGCGCATGCATGGTCGCTTAATTAAACAAATAATGTAATAAAGTAAGCTTATGCAACAGATGATTGTTTCCTGACAAAACCCGCTATTAGTATCTTTTGCGCGCATGGGGCATTCAGTATTGGACAAATCTGATTAGTCCATATTTTTCGTCATTGTCGACGATTTACCCTCCCTCCCGCCTATTTGGAAAAAACACATTTCTATACACTATAATTGAAATAAATCATGCATATAAATACAAAAATAATATTAATATTACAGTTAAATGTTACAAAAATAAAATGTCCTATTCAAAATGATATTTTTCAATGGCAAACTAAATTTCATTTTTGGGGTTAAATTATTACCCCACCCACTTTAATACAAATTATGCTTCAAAATCTCACCACCACACCAAAGTAGAGTGAATGTGATGTTGTAAGAACTGTATAACTATCATTAGAACTATTTGGGATAGTTATTTTGCCAACAATACAACGAGCATATTAACTGTCATAAACGATATGACATATTTTACCAATTTTTCGTAATTTTTTCGTCATAAAAGCATGATTTTCAAATATTCAATTTATAAACATCATGATTTATTCTTGATTTGTGTATTTCAGCATGTTTCCTATAAAAATAACACATAAAACATGATATGAGACAGAATTGGTACTTACTGCATGTATATTATGTCTCAGGAGTGAAATTTGAAAATTTGGCGGCCATCTTGGCGGCCATCTTGGATTTCTCAGCGTAGTGACAGCAGATTTTTTGTAAGAAATGGATTTTCGTAAACTGGACACTATATGCTTTCAATTCATACCAATTATAGATTTGGACAAGAATTGTAAATAAATGGCCCTCAGCTCTTGGACTACAGGTAGCTGCTACCGCTGATGGTGTAATGCGGGGTTGACTTGGTAGCTGCTGTTAATACTGATCATGATGATATTTTTAGGGTTGACCAGGTTGCTGCTGTTACTACTGAATATATTGTGTAATATGGGGTTAATCAGATACCTGAGGTCACTGCTGATATCATGCAGGATTGACCAGGTAGCTGCTGTTACTGCTGATGGTGTAATGCGGGGTTGACCAGGTAGCCTCTCTTACTACTGATGCTTTTGAAATGCGGGTTTGGCCAGGTAGCTGCTGTTACTGATTATGGTGTACTGTGGGCTTGACCAGGTAGCTGCTGCTTCTGCTGATTGTGTAATATAGGTTAACAGGTAGCTGCTGTTCGGGCTGATGATGTAATGCGAGGTTGACCAGGACGGTTTTGTTGCTACTGCTGATGATGATGTATTGCGGGGTTGACCAGGTTGTTGCTGCTGATTGTGTAAGGCGGGGTCGACCAGTCCGGTTCTGCTATAACTGCTGATGATGACATAATGTGGGGTTGACCGGGTAGCTGCTGTTACTACTACTAATGAATAGTGCTTGGTTGACCAGGTAGCTGTTGCTACTGCTGATAATGGTGTAATGAGGGATTGACAAGGTAGCTTCTGTTACTGCTGTAGGTGTAATTATGGGTTCACCAGATAGCTGCTGTTACTGCTGATGGTGTAATGCGGGGTTGACCAAGTAGCTGCAGCTACTGCTGATGGTGTAATGATTGGTTGACCAGATAGCTGCTGTTACTGCCGATGGTGTAATGCGGGGTTGGCAAAGTAGCTGCTATAACTGCTGATTACATAATGCGGAGTTAATCAGGTAGCTGCTGCTACTGCTGATGGTGATGTGGTTTTGACCAGGTAGCTGCTGCTACTGCTGATGGTGATGTGGTTTTGACCAGGTAGCTGCAACTAATGATGGATCGTGCGGCGTTGACCAGGTAGCTGCTGCTAATGCTGACAATGGTGTAATGAGGGGTTGACCAGGTAGCTTCTGTTACTGCTGATGATGGTGTAATGTGGGGTTTACTAGGTAACTGCTGCTACTGCTGATGATAGTGTAATGCGGAATTGACCATTAAGTTGCTGCTACTGCTGGTGGTATAATGCGTGGTTGGCCAGGTAGCTGCTGTAACTGCTGACGGAGTAATGTACGCTTTAACCAGGTAGCTGCTGTTACTACTTATGATGTAATGTGGTGTTCTACCAAGTAGCTTCCGTTACTGCTGATGGTATAATGTGGGTTTGACCAAATAGCTACCGCTACTGCTGATGATGGTGTAATGGGGGTTAACCGGGTAGCGGTTGTTACTGCTGATTGTGTATTTGGGTTGACGTGGTAGATGCTGCTACTGCGGATGCTGTTATGCGGGGTTGACCAGGCAGCTGCTATTACTACTGATTGTGTAATGCGGGTTAACCAGGTAGCTGCTGTTACTACTGCTGATGATATATTGTGTGTTTGGGCAGTTCTGATGATATAATGTGGGTTTGGCCAGGTAGCTGTTACTACTGCTGATGATATGTGGGTTTGGCCAGGTAGCTGCTGTTCCTACTGATGATGATATAATGTGGGTTTGACCAGGTAGCTGCTGTTACTACTGATGATGATATAATGTGGGTTTGGCCAGGTAGCTGCTGTTACTACTGATGATGATATAATGTGGGTTTGACCAGGTAGCTTCTGTTACTACTGATGATGATATAATGTGGGTTTGACCTTGAAACTAATGTTGAAGTGTGTTTGACCAGATAGCTGCTCGTACTGGTGATGTTGATATAGTTTTTGGTTGGTTATATTCTAAGGAGTCCCTGCTGCTGGCGTTGGGATATTTCTTACAATCCTTAACGTAGGTAGCTAGCCAGGGTACTGTAATATGCAAAGTGGTGGTAAAGGATTGTTCACTATTGATTGTAATCAGACAAACTCCAACAAACAGTGTCTGTCCCCAATGTGTAGGTGCTTTGATAAAACGGCACCGTAGCTGGTCTTTACCTTTCATATTTAATAAACCCGGAGTACTCAACGAAAAGAAAGTATCCATCATTCATGATTTGATATTTCATGAGACGTGTAAGTGAATAGGGTAATCTAAAGTTGCGTCAATGGAAATCTTTGATGAAAATGGATATTTTATATTTTGTTGAGTCAAAGATCATACACGTATTATTTGGTTGAGTATATAACAAGTATATACACGTAATATACTGGGCGTCAATGAAAAGTTACCACTTATATTAACCTCTGTATTTTGTATACAATATGACCTATCAGTACCAAAGTTTTATAGTGTGTGCATTTGAATAGT
Source organism: Spisula solida (assembly GCA_947247005.1). Classification (NCBI taxonomy): domain Eukaryota; kingdom Metazoa; phylum Mollusca; class Bivalvia; order Venerida; family Mactridae; genus Spisula; species Spisula solida. The sequence continues at coordinate 32,732,192 of OX365947.1, read as the reverse complement.
GTTAAATAAGATAGCTGTGACTACACAGTAAGGTCAAAACATAGTCGTGTTCTGCTTTTAACACAGTGTAACGTGAATTTTACAAAATAAGAGTCAATAGGGTGGTAACTTTTCATTGACGCTGAGTATATAAACTTATGTATAACATGAACATATGCTACTCAAACTTTGACAAGGGTCAACAAATTTTCTTTGCAGGTCTTTGGCAAATTTGATAAATGAACCGATGAATTTTTAGAAAACAAAATGCTACATGTTGTTCATACGAATGAAACGAGACAAAACATACATGTTACACTGGTTGGCTTTTCAGTTACCTGGAAAACGATGACATTGTGGAAATGCATGGCAATGTTTTCGCTAGAGACATGTTAAGCACGAAGTTAACTTCATCATCGGTTTTTCTAACGTAATGTGAATATTGTTTTGCTGATCCCTATCATCAAAGTTTGAGTATATTGGTACGACCTGAACAGATTAATTGCTTGATATTCTCAATCAGTTCTATATTATTCTTGCCATTTCCTGGTTTTACAAATTCCGGCAACTATCAAACAAAAAAAAACCAAGAATACATTTGTTTTTTAAGAAATAAGCTGGTGTTAATCCAGCAATCGTATATGAACTCTCACCAGGTGTGTAGGATTCCAACACACGATTTAAAAAAAAAATGAATAGCTTCTGTCCCAAGTATTCATAAAAGCCAAGTGACATGTCTGTCTACGAGGCAAATAATTAGTCAAAATTATCAGAGATAATCTAGCAATTAATTGTTGATCGTCCAAGAGGAGAAACTAGTCGGGTTCCCGTCCCCAAACCTTACATAACTGTAAGATACGGCACGGGAATCAGACTAAAAGAGAAACAAGTACATGTAAAAACAACAAAACGACGTAACACATAATATCAGGGTCACTTTTACGGACCAAGGCCCTTTATGGGCCAAATGTACACAATGTACTCTTCCCTTTGCATTTTATAAACAGTCATATTTTACCCACAGTTCTTTGAAATACAGCGATTCACGCACGATCAGTCACTTTTTTGTTGTAAATCCAAGTCGTATATGTCAACTGCAACGGTCTTCGTGAAGTCGTGGGTAGGAACATTCCAAATCTGAATTACAAATAAGAGCTGTTAGAATACACGTATAGCCACACCAGTAATATTTCTGAGGGACAAGGGGCATATTTTGCATTAAATTCTTGCCAAAGTTGTTTAACTTACTAGACACGGTTGGTGATTTGTAGGTGTGTATCCGAACTCTAGAAAGTGGTCCAAATTTTGCATTAACATCATGAAAGAGTTATCTACCGTAAACATTAAAGTTTTTTAATACAGGGAAGCCTTGCGTGAACTTCATATACTAATCCATTCTGTTGATACAGAAAACGTATGTAAACCTCTGTAGAGCAATACCCTTTGGAGAACATACACTTTGGTTGTTGTAGAGAGGTTGCTGCTCTTAAGAGATAAACGTAACAGAAAATGATTACTTATGCATCAAAATATTAATGTTTCTTGCTAACGAGAGGTTGGTGTTGTTGGTGGGAGGGACGCTTTTAAGTGTTTGCACTGTGTTTTTTCAGCAAGGTGTGACGCTAATGTATGGTAGTACATGTATATATTTCCGTAATATGAAATGATGTTCTGCAGATATGGTCGTTGTTGCTGCTTGTTAACTCGCAGACACACAACAACGTGTGGCAATGTACAAGAAACATGCAAACATGCTGGTGTACATCGTAACCGTTAACGGGGGTCAAGAACACGCTGAAATACGCTGTCGGATACCATTGGATAAAGTTAGACTAGTGTAACATGCATAACGTTATAAATTCTGTATAGAGGTACGCTGGACAAACGCGCTAGCGTGTATGTGTACACTATGAACATAGCAGCGTTGGTCAACCTCTCAAACGTTAAAAACAATGAACCTGAACGGCACTGAAATTACGTTCAAGAGAAGGATACTTTACGTTTATACTACGAACATTTTATTTTCATGAACGTTTGGTGGTGTGGGCTAGCACTTGGGTGCATCTGCCAGCGTTGCAGTTATATTCTATAGCGCATGCGATTTTTCGATAACGTAAATGAAACATATGTGCAGCGGTCGCCGACTTGTCCAACTTAGACGACCAAGCTGGCTTTCACAGGATGCTAGCTCCTTGTCTTATTATTGTGGTCATCGCACTGTATCGGCAAAACGCGATGGGTCCTGTTTAACGACGCGGGTCCGGCTAACGTAACGCAAATGATCCGGCTAATAATGGCGGATGTCAACAATAATCAACATGTGAGTGAAACATTTTGGCGTATTTTATATGGTTATTCTTGAATTCTGAAGACAGGAATACTCTTACGGAATGCAAACGTTCGCCCTGCATGCCCGTAGCTACTAGACGTTGTCCTGCATGAATGCGTATGAACGTAATGCACGTTGAAAGTTACGAGTTAACCGTAAACACTGCCAAACAGACATGAAATACTGACATTTTAGACTAAACCATGTATAGCTTGAATACCAATATATTATTTATCCTCAGAAATAAAATAATAAATTTGCTATGAGTGTCTCGCTGTAAGATTGATCTTTCAGAAAATGTTCACTTTTAAAAATTCTGACCAACCTATGTAAAGTTATCACTCAGTTATCAGAACTTTCAGAATGCCCCTCGTATTTTAGAAAAACTGTTTTAGCCTTCTCCTAAACTGAAGGTATGGCCATATCCATTAGTCCTTTCTATAAATTTCCCCATATTACGCAGCATTCATTTCCCTGCACGAACAAGTTACATTTTTCACTTTTTAATGAAGTAAGAATTGACCTTAAAACTTTATCAAAGACGTCGAAAATCCTGCAAAAACTAGGTGGCGCTTTTTATCACTCGGGTCGTGAAATTTCGCCCTAAAACCACCAAAAACAGAAAGTCAACACTTGATACTATATAGCACCTATATAGTTACCTGTAGGCGATTTATGTCGAAAAGGTCTATTCAACCTTAAAAGTTTACAATAGTTGATGTTCGCTGGCGAGCGTTGACGAACGTCGTGCTCGTTCCAGATTTATTTTAACATGCTAAAAATATGTCCACGTTTGGAAATAATTCACGTTGGTGTACATTGGGCTCTGTTGGACTCCGTTCGTAAACGACTGCCGAGACGCTTGTGCTGTCTGTCAATATAGGCATACGTTTTGCCAACGGGGACCAACGAGTATCCGACGGTACCTGAAAGACCAACGTAGGCGAGCGTTTCACAGAATAGCTGAACGTTTCAACTTTGTACGACGGATCCTAGCTGGACATACGCTAACCTTCGTTGACAAATGGAAAATAACTGCAACGCTGACAAATGTGGACAGGTGCAAGTGCCCGCTGTCAAACGCTGTCAAGCGCTAGGGAACGTTTGATGTCCGGCCAATACACAAGGTGTGTCGTACGAACGAAACAAAACATTCTTGCGAGCGTACTTTCGTGTACCAATAGACTATTATAACGTGCCCTAGGTGTAGGGCGAGTGCTTCAGGATCAAGAGGTTCCGGATTCGATCCCCGTCTGTGCCACTTGTCAATTTCTATTGAGCAAAGTAATCATTTACATTGCTCCACTTCACCCAGGTGTATTAATGGGTCCGTGAGCCAATGTACTGTGGCTGTCAGCGGCGCCTTGTAACAGTCGACTTGCAACTCAATGATCGGGGGAGGGGGCAAATGTACATTCGGTCGGTCAAAAGCACTCATGTTTGAAAATGGACTAAATGTAGTGTCATTGTTTTTGAAGTCACAGTTAAAGGAACTTTAATGGACTGTTGAACTTTATAATGGTTTTTATTGAGTTTGAATGTCGAATTAAATATGTTTGTAATGTATGTTTCATATCAACAGGGCTGACTTACCAATTCGATGACACTGTATCATTGTTTTTTTCTCAATGTCAAGAAGCCTGAAAAACGAAGATTGAATCAGTAATAAACATGCAAGGATTGTATGAATACACAAAACATGTGCTAGTCGGTTGAATCATACATAAATGGACAAGGCAGTCCAAAAGACGGCTATAATCCCCCACCGCGTTAATGAATAGTGAATTGTGACCTTGACCAGTTGTAACCTGCTTAGTTGCCACTTCAGTGCGGCCATACCACATGGTTTTGTGACGTCATTTTTGGGTAAGACTGGCAGCCAAATAAAGTCGACTCAGAGCTAAAAAAGACCTGTAAGTATTCTATTTTTTATTCGATTTTGACGAAATATAGCCGATGCTAAGGGGAAAAGTGTACACTATCCCCTGGTTGTTAATACATTCCTCACCAAGGGTTTACGTTTGTCTAACATTCGAGGCAAATGCCAGACCACGTCCAAAATGAAGTGCATAGGCGGCAAGCCAATTGAAAATTCATCAACATTGTCGATATATCCGCCAGTGAACAGTGACTGGATAGTTTTGGACGTCAAGACACTCATTTTAATACGTGTCGGGCGAACAGATTGAACAAGACGGCAAGCCATATTTGTTCAGCTAAGACGGCACGTCAAAAGTGAAACGATGCATCGTGAATATTACTTTCGTATGTCAAACATGATATGGGACATATTTGAAAAGGCAAAGTAATTAACTATAATAATTGTCAAACATTACGTATAAACCCAACAGCACTGCTTGATTGTTAATTGTTTAAGGTCGTCCCGAGCTCAATATGATGCCATTGAAAGAATTAAGAGAATGTTGCGGAAAATTCTTCCGTTCTCTACCATCCTGTTAAGTAGTTTGTTTGCGATCGACTAACAGTCAAAAGTTTGTGATTATCCTTCCTAATTGTCCGATGACCTCCGACTACGAGATGACCATTCTGTTACATGTATTTATGTCTAAACAGAACAAAATCGCCGCAAAAAATCTCACACAATTCTTAAATGTTCGTTGAATTCGGCCTAAATAAAATAAAATAAAATAAAATGATGCCATTATTGTTTTTTTAATTATCTAGAAATAAATGTAAAAACTGTCATGAATGTTCGGTGTGTCAAAATGCCACTGAGGGTGGTGCCAAAGGCTAATGAGGCTAAAATGGAGAACAACAACTGTTACAATCTATTTATTCAAAAGTTTGTTTTTGTTGATAAAGATTTTAACACCATTCTCTTTAATATTAATAAGTTTTTAATATTTTTATTGCTACATCAATTTGAAGGGACGGGACATTAAACGAAGTATTGGTGTGTACATATTGTAGCATCACAAACACTATAACAATGCTTAAAGAGAAAAAATGGTTTTAATTTTTAGTGCATACTAATAAGCCTATGGACATTTAAGTGAAAATAAATTATTTTGGTTAATATGGCAACATATTTTCTTATATGTTATTGGCATAAAAAGCCCCTTTATCGTATTTTTGTGTTGCCTAGCAAAACAAATGTATTCTATATTATCCCAATTGAACAGATTGTTCTACTTTTTCACACACATTATTCCGGTGCAAAAGTGTGGAATAATCTACCAAAATCAGTGCAAACTGCTAGTACAATTTCCTCATTTATAAGCAAATATTTAAAGTGGAAATTTACGGGTATTTCATAATTATTGCCAGTACATTTAAAAATTATAATATCAAAATTGTTGTTTATGACTGTTTTCACCCGAATATCTGCTTCAGGCGTTAATATGCATACTTTTACCTATGTAATTTAAATTACGTATTGTTGTAAATATTGTCATTGCATAAACTTGTACATATATCTCTATTGTTATTGTGGACCATAATGAAAATTGGTTTGCCAATTATGTTATCCACAGAAAATAAAGACGTTATTATTATTATTATTATTACATCAAACATATAAGACCTTTGTCAGCAGCTGTGCTGTTTTGTCCAGCACCGTGTGAAGCACAGAAAACAATATCAATTGACACTACGACGTTGTCAAAGAGAAAATTACGTTATTTCTATGCGTAATATACAACTTAAAAACTATATTGATCGAGTTTCGCGAGATAAGTTTTTTTATTTTAAATTTGATATGTTGTTACAGGCATGCAAGATTACAACATAATAAAATTCAAACATTTTTTGACGAATTAAATTTTTAAAATAAAATGTCAAAAGCACAAAATTCCAGACACGACGTGTTCCTATCTTTGTTACCACGATATTAGATTTAGTGTATATATTATTACCTGACACGAATCGCAGTTACATAATGGTACCAACTATTTACATGTCGTGTACTAATTAAGCCCTTATATATATGCCCTATTCATGGGTTCCTTAGCCTACCACGAACAACGTTTCCCTTGGTAACTTCACGACGTCAAAGTAACGTCATGGGAATACATAGAGGATATTTGTTTGTTTTGATTGAATATGGTTTATATCTCATCGTGTAGTGATAAAATTCAATATTTTCAAGAGCGCGTAGCGCGAGTGAAAATATTAAAATTTTATCACTACAAGATGAGATTATTAGCCATATTCAATCAAAACAAACAAATATTCTATTTATTTAATGCTTTTATGGTGTCAAAACTGGTACTATTTATGCCAAATTACCACTGTGGTTAGGCTACGTATGAATATGTTATTCCATTCATATTTTTCACTTCAAAATCCACCATCTTAGATTATGGTGAATAGGTGAAAACGACTTTTTTGAGAATTTTGAAATTAAATCATACACCAACTTGAAGGAAATGGTCTAACTAAGAATAAAAACCCCCACATGACATGTTTCCGTTCAGTAATAAAAAAAGTTACAGACATTTTAGTGTTAAGATTTTGGTAAATTAAAGTAGTCCCTGTGAGGGGGCGGAGCTTATATCAGTCACATTGTAGGTGATAACCAGTGACTGATATAGGTTTTATTTCACTGATAGAACTCCATATCTCATCAGTTAGCATTAAATAAGTACGGATATATAAGACGCGATGTTGAATTGGGATTATATCAAAGTTTACTGTGATACCAAATTTGTATGTAAATCTTAAAATTTTTATTTAGTGTGGTTCCACCTTAATAACTTTTTTCGTACTAGTAATTTGACCTGGAAATGACCTTGACCTTAAAATGATCACTATTGCCAACCGATTTGATGCATACTTCTTGATGAATGTTTTCCATGCAAATATTTGTATATTCATACTGTTTAAGGTGATTCCCAACTCTTATTGTTTTCTGTACAAGAGGTATCAAACACCCGATTTTTATGAAGAACACACTCATGATAGTGATTGTGCAAACCAATAACAGTTTTGCTCGGCTAGTTTTCAAGACATTTTTTGATTTGGGGGAACACCCAAAAAACTGATATTTGCATTTCACCGAAAAAGTTTGACATTTAATTACATGAAACTTGGCATGCACAAAAGTTCGTATATACGGAATCACACGATAACGTTTGTTATATGTATTTTAAATGATATTTTAAAATATTTGATTTTTCATTTTTAAGTTATACGGAAATAATAGTTGAACAACATACTGTTTTCGTACATGCAACTAGTAGGGTAACTATAATAGAAATTTTATCCCAAATTTCATGGGAGTTGCTCGGCTAGATTTTTTTTATTGACACTTTAGTGATTTCGCCAATGCCGAAAACCGGGAGAGTTTACAAAATCATTCAACGTTTTGAATACGTTGTATCCAGTTTTCGCGATAATATGTTTTTGAAAAATGTGTATATTTAATGATGAACCCAGTTTTAGCTATATGCTCTTTTGCATTAGCTATTCTATATTCTTACGAAATAAATGCAAAGAACCTTCCTCTAATGTAGTCGGGTTGCTTGCTAAACAAATATTAAAACTTGGATACAATTTTGTGGGCGCATTATATTACGTTTCACATACGTTGTAGCTAGTATTCGCGAGTGTTGGTGTTTCAGCGTTTGGAATAAATGGCACAAAAAATTTCAGCTATACCTTTATTCTGCAAGCTTATTATAGTATAATAATTATAGTAATAACTACACAGTAAATTCGCGATTTTAAGACATGAGAACATGCTGACACATCAATTATAAGTTTTTCGTACTATTTCATCATGGTAGTCAGGCGCTTTCAATACGTCTTTAATTTACACCGATTTCTAAACTTCCACTCTACTGAAGAGTCGGGAATCACTTAATAAACGCGTCGTTTCTTCAGTATCAGATTGCAGTTCACGACGTTGAGTTCTGTAATTTGAATTAACACAAGGTCCTGCAAACTATCAATAACAATTTTAATGCATTTTCCGAGTTTAAGCATTTTCTTTTTGAACTTTTTATTTTCAACCATACTCGATCGAGTAAACGAGTATGCGAAATGAAATCTTTACATGTTTACACTTGACATTGGTGCATAATTTGTTTCTGCTACAATTTGTTTTGGGTTTGGCCCATTTTTGGACTATTTTTACTGGACTATTTAAGATTTGCGTTACTATGTTCATATCAAATGACTTACGGTAAGTGACCACTTCGATGAAACTACACCACAGTTTGTCTCAATGTCACGAAACCTGAAAAACGAAGACGAAATCAGAAAGAGATATTTGTAAAACAAGAACATGTATGTCCTCATGGCAGCCCAATAGTCAACAAGAGCTGTCAACGAACAGCGCACTCCACTATTCGCTATGATAGTATAATCATTATATGTTTTAAAAAAGCTTCATATCAGTAGCATAGATGAACAGATCTTATGATAAATGGTGAATCAATTTGAAATGTTCAGACTGTGATGTAGGCTTACAGTGATTATAATAGAAATGAGAGTATTTTCTGCGTGTATATATTGAACATCCCTCGTACAATTCAAACTGGCATAATTGATGGCATATTACTTGGCATTATTTCATATAATTTAGTAGTTGTTTAAAAACTTTCTCCGTGTGGTGTTTCGTCTAGCATTGTTATATTTCATTTTCTTTGACTCTCTGACAGTAGATCTACGTTGCTCATAAACAAAATACATGTAGCTTAGATCAAAGATGTATTATTTGCATTGATATAGTACTCATAGAATGTGGTTCAGTTGATAAGCACTGTCTCCTTTTCCATCACCATCCGTTTCGTACTCATAATTTTGAAAAAAAATATCTGAGATGGTCAAAGTACAAAACGCGACCTAGTTCGCCGAATATAAGACCAATTTTAATGCGGTTGACACTTAAGTGCAACGCAAGTATTCCTCTTGGGACATGAGTCGAGGTAGTTTTCGTTTCGAGAAACTTTCGAAATAATTGGAATGTCACAAACGTTGTTTACGAGAATTGAAACATATATTGACCTTTTTAAAATAATACAGTATAGAAGTTAGATACATCACGACACGGTCACCTGTGGTAAACTATGAATGAGATATCATGTAAATTGTGAGAGCTTTGTATTCGGTTTGCACTTGTTGCTACAGGTATTTTGTTATTAGAGCTTAGAGCTTAATTAGTAGAGATGAGACCGAATATCCGAATACAGGAGACTTTTATTGTATATAAAAAGAAACCAAACCATAGGTTGTGTGATTGAAATGTATGAGATTGTACTATACACCAACCAAAACAGAAACATCTACAATACCACATTTTCCATGCTGCTTGTTTTGTGCGTTCCAATGAGACAGTCGTTAGTGCGTGGTCAATCGTTTTTTCCTGCCAGAATGGCCAATGACTTCGAGGGAACAGAAAATTGTGTGATGCAAGGAATTCTGGTGGAATTGCGCGGCTCTTTCCGGATAGAACCTTTGGCTCTTTAACGTGCACATATACACGCGATACCATCAATGAAATGGGAGGACATTAGATAAATGGAGAAAGAGAAATATATCCGTTATCATCAAATGTTACCTAGAGAGGACCGTGAGAAGAAATCACCAGTCATACGGATTGCATTGGCTGTACTAAAATATTATCTTGAAAGGACAAAACAGATCCCCAATAAATTAATTAAATGAAATAAGCATACTTATTTTCAATACTTTTAAATATTATATAGACATGTAACAAGTATTTTCAAATGTTTTCTGACGAGGACAGAAGAAATCAACCACCGCTTTGTACGTGACGCACGAAATGTATTCGCAATGCTCAAATATTATCTAAGAAGGACAGGGAAAACGACCATCGTTCTGAACATGGCAGGAGAATTGTATTCGTATTGTTCAAATGTTATTTATAGAGGACAGAAAACAACGACCATCTTTTTGTCGTTGACATGAGAAATGTATTTGCAATGGTCAAATGTTATATAGAGAAGACAGAATAAAATGGCCACCGTTTTGTACATGACGGAATAAATGTATTAGCCATGGTCAAATGTTATCTACATAGGACAGAAGAAAACGACCATCGTTATGTGCTTGACATGAAAAATGTTTTCGCAATAATCCAATGTTATCTTGAGAGGACAGAAGAAAACGACTATCGTTTCGTGCTTGACATGAAAAATGTATTCGCAATGGTCGAATGTTATCTGGAGAGGACAGAATAAATAATTGTCAACTCTTATTGATAGGGGCGGACAAAACGACCATCGTTTTGTGCCTGACATGAAAAATGTATTTGCAATGGTCAAATGTTATCTTGAGAGGACAGAAGAAAACGATAATCGTTTTGTGCCTGACATGAGAAATGTATTCGCAATGCTCAAATGTTATATAGAGAAGACAGAATAAAATGGCCACCGTTTTGTACATGACGGAAGAAATGTATTAGCCATGGTCAAATGTTATCTACATAGGACAGAAGAAAACGACCATCGTTATGTGCTTGACATGACAAATGTATTCGCAATAATCCAATGTTATCTTGAGAGGACAGAAGAAAACGACTATCGTTTCGTGCTTGACATGAGAAATGTATTCGCAATGGTCGAATGTTATCTGGAGAGGACAGAATAAAACAATTGTCAACTCTTATTGATAGGGGCGGACAAAACGACCATCGTTTTGTGCCTGACATGAAAAATGTATTTGCAATGGTCAAATGTTATCTTGAGAGGACAGAAGAAAACGATAATCGTTTTGTGCCTGACATGAGAAATGTATTCGCAATGCTCAAATGTTATATAGAAAGGACAGTAGAAAACGGCTATAATTGTGTGCTTGACATGGGAAATGTATTCGCAATTGTGAAATATTATGTAGAGAAGACATAAGAAAATGACCATCGTTTTGTTCATGACGGAAAAAATGTTTTCGCAATGGTCAAATGATATCTAGAGAGAACAGAAGAAAACGGCCATCGTTTTGCACATGACATGAGAAATGTATTCGCAATGGTCAAATGTTATCTTGAGTCGACAGAAGAAAACGACCATAGTTTTGTGCTTGGCTTGAAAAATATATTCGCATTGGTCAAATGTTATCTAGAGAGGACAGAAGAAAACTCATTATTGTTTTGTACATGACAGGAGAGATGTATTCGCTATGGTCAAATGTTATCTAGAGAGGACAGATGAAAACTCGCCATCGTTTTAGCAAATGTATGGAGGAATGTATTGATCCATTGACAAGTGTTATCGAGAGGGGATAGAAGAACATGTCCTTCAGTTTATCAAATCAAACGAGGTATATCTTGGCTGTTGGCAAACATCGTTTGGCGAGTAGAATAGAAAACGGCAGTTGGTATAATATATGAAAGGAAGAAGAATTTCCCAGAGAAAGCTATCATCAGTTTTCTTAAATAAAATTAGTAAGGTATTAATTAGCTTTTGTCAAAAAGTATGCAAATTCAATTCAGATAATTAGGTATTGACTATTGTCAAAATGTATCTACATTAAATTAAGGAAGTAAGGTATTGACTGTTGTAAAAATGTATCTACATTACATTGATGTAGCAAGATATTGACTGTTGTCATATGATATCCGCATCAAATTAAAGCAACAATGAATGCATTGATTGTTGTAAAAATACATCTAAATTAAATGAAAGCAACAAGGTGTTGACTATTGCCAAAAGATATCTACATCACATTTAAGTTATATTGTATTGGCTGTTGTCAAATGGTATCTACACATGACAAAGGAGGAGCATCCCATGAGTTGAAATGAAAGGATGAAGGTATGGCATACATGTATGTGGTCCAAAAATGATATATTGAAATGAAAAATAAAACTTGACATGGCCTTTTTTAAATCAAATAGTTGACATATAGAATTTTGGTCCGTAATCCTACCTTTAACTCGAGTAGTCGACATTTGAAAACAAAAATGGCTGACTAAATCAGACCTTGAATTAAGTTTTGTTATATCAAAAATTCAGATCAATCGAGCATTCTGTTATAAAAACACACAACATTCACACACACACAACACACGCACACCCACACAATAAACATATAACACACAAGCAAGCATACCTTCGTATATTACACATCATTGTTACAAAACCTAGTGCAACGTATTTCGATACATATAGTATCGCGTCATTCACATATGCATAAGAACCTAGTCCTATTAAAACTAGAAACGAGCGATGACCTAGTGCAACATGTAGCTGAAGTGACTCATCCACCTAACATAGAGAATGTGTTACTGAAGATGACCTGCCACAACAACCGTCACACATCATAGTCGTAGGAGAACATGACACACCCACAACAATCTCACCATTGTGGCTCATCCCGTAAAATAGAGAATGTCTTACTGTAGATGACCTGCCACAATGACACACCCGCCACGCAACAATCTCACCATTATGACTCATCCCGTAAAATAGCGAATGTCTTACTGTAGATGACCTGCCACAATGACACACCCGCCACACAAAAATCTCACCATTGTGGCTCATCCCGTAAAATAGAGAATGTCTTACTGTAGATGACCTGCCACATTGCACTTTCAAAAAAGCCAAAAACAACCATCCAATCTCTCAATTAGAGTAAATTCTAAGAAATATCAAAGAACCTAGAATGTGAAATGTTTCATAAACTGATCTTTAAATATCCGAATTATCTTAATTTTATCGACATAAACATCTTAGACAATAAATAAATTTAACTCATAAGCTACTCAATATTTACATCATAGAGATACCATTAAACAATGATTAAGTATACTATCTGCCAAATATGATATCTAAAACGCCTGTTATATTATGAGCTTTTGATACTTAGTCAAATGGTAGTCAATATAGGATACTAAAATGGTTACGCCATCGGTTTGTTTTACTTGGGATTAAATGACAACGTTAAATCTGATAAGGGCATTTTCTTTCTTACCATTTCACAGTAGTTTCAAGGAATTTTAAAACGAACCTCGGTCAGAATACTAAGGGTCAAATATACTAGTTGAGAATAAAGTTGTAAAGGGTCAGACCAAAGGTGAAATAAAACCCAGCACATACAATGATCCAATGGATGTGTCATCTTAGTCTGAACTAACATGATAAATGATAACACTTTCACTTTATACCAAGCAATAAGAATATTATACATTGTCTAGTTATTGATTTTGCAGAAGGCTTGAATAGAAAAGAGCATACACAGATATACTATTTGGACAGTCCTGTGATCATAATAATAACAAGAACATTGCCTTGCGAGTGCAGACGCTCGTATGATATGTGTCACAGTAAAGAAGATCAGTAACCCTTGCAGAAAGTAGATGGCGTCATAACACATGACGTTTATTCATTTGTTTGAATTCCGGACGAAGACTTGTAATTAAAGTTGAAACGTAGAAACATCTTCGAGTTTGTCTTGTTTAATTTTATTTATTTGCAGAAAGCAGGACATGTGCTTTTTTACAGAGTAAGGTATTGATGGCTAACAAGGCTTTTAGTGATGAAAGTGCAATGGCTTTGATAGTAAATGGGAAAAGTAGACCGAAACATAAAACCTGACCAAAATATTTTCTAAGTCAAACAAGGGTCATAACTCTTCCAAAACGCAGGACAGAGTCAGGTATTGGTGGCGAACAAGTGTTGGAAGTTTCAATGTATAGCTTTGGAAGTTTAGGAGGAAAGTTAATATATATACACCACAATGACTATAGCCTCATATTTCGCTGATGAACAGTAGCAGATCAGGATGGACGATCATAACCGAAAGGTCAAGGCTATAGTATGCACTGTGAAGACAGCTTAAACTACTTGTACACAGTTCATCACCACATTAACACTGGTGATATAAACGACCATAGAAAATGGAACACAGAAGAAGACGAGTTGGCCAATGGAACATCACAACTGATCAAAAAGTTTTTATAACTTCTAATTGAGTTTAAAAATGTATACATGAAATATACACATTTCATTCTGTTATCTCATTCTATACTGGCGTCAATAGGAATGCGATCGTATAAATATGCTGGTTATCGTAAAACATCATAGTCCGATCACAAATACTTTTAACATGCGAAGAAGTCAAATGTGACGTTGTCAAGCGGTCACGCAGGTGAGTTGACGGATATGAACGTATTGACGTACTGAGTTCACATATCTGACGATAGTGGATCTTGAAAAAACAAAACGTCCAACGACGTCAATTTGCGAAACTCTACTTTCCAGCATTCAAAAACCCGTGCCCGATTTTCATTTTTTAATCGTGACATTTAAATTTCTTTCAATTTCTTAATTCCCTTGTGAACTTTACCATGTAAACTAACTGCAGCATGTAACTGTGCTATTGTCGACTGGAACTACCGGCTGGTAAACGAGCACGTGACGCACGTTCGAATCGTGCGTCGAACCATGCCTGGGGTCATCGGGACCAGATCGGGAATTTATTTTCCGTTAGGTAAGTGCGTTCTTAGCTAGATATGTGGTGTGTCGATAATCACAGGAATATTATGGAAAATAAAAAAAGGTATTCAGGTTTTTTAGTGTAGCATTTTTGTATTGACGTTCTTTGAAGCAGAAGTAAAGTCACATGGCAGCACTTCATGGTACAACACGGGCAGTAACTCTAATAACAGAAAAGATACACGTGTTCTGCACATTGTCTTATTTCAATACTGTAAAAGCTGGTGAAAATTAAACAATGCAACTTTGTACACATTATGTAAATACATGTATGTGTGAATTCACGAATTGGTATATCGCACAGGTGGTATGGTGTTGATGGTTCTCATACGTCTATACGTTTATAATATACGTATAGCAAGGTCAGAAAGATATGTTTCAATTCGCTTATAAAGATATGTTTCAATTCGCTTATAAAGATATGTTTCAATTTGCTAATAAAGATATGTTTCAATTCGCTTATAAAGATATGTTTCAATTTGCTAATAAAGATATGTTTCAATTCGCTTATAAAGATATGTTTCAATTTGCTAATAAAGATATGTTTCAATTCGCTTATAAAGATATGTTTCAATTTGCTAATAAAGATATGTTTCAATTCGCTTATAAATATATGTTTCAATTTGCTAATAAAGATATGTTTCAATTCGCTTATAAAGATATGTTTCAATTCGCTTATAAAGATATGTTTCAATTTGCTAATAAAGATATGTTTCAATTTGCTAATAAAGATATGTTTCAATTCGCTTATAAAGATATGTTTCAATTTGCTAATAAAGATATGTTTCAATTCGCTTATAAAGATATGTTTCAATTTGCTAATAAAGATATGTTTCAATTCGCTTATAAAGATATGTTTCAATTTGCTAATAAAGATATGTTTCAATTCGCTTATAAAGATATGTTTCAATTTGCTAATAAAGATATGTTTCAATTCGCTTATAAATATATGTTACAATTTGCTAATAAAGATATGTTTCAATTCGCTTATAAAGATATGTTTCAATTCGCTTATAAAGATATGTTTCAATTTGCTAATAAAGATATGTTTCAATTTGCTAATAAAGATATGTTTCAATTCGCTTATAAAGATATGTTTCAATTTGCTAATAAAGATATGTTTCAATTCGCTTATAAAGATATGTTTCAATTTGCTAATAAAGATATGTTTCAATTCGCTTAAAACACGTCACAAATTACAAGCACAATCAAATCACAAACCATCACATACATAACAGGTATACAAAGCCCTAGATGAAATTATTTGGTAGTTCATAAGTTACAAGAGCTATCCATAAGAAAGCGCGCTCGACTATTCGCAACCATTTGTTACAAAAATCAAAGTTCAAAACAGGATATAATTTAGTTTCAGTGCAACAGTATTGATAGTATATGAGATATAATTATTGGTATGAATGTAATTTGCACGTAAAACTTTAACCAAGAAATTTCTTAGTAAGAAAGGGGCAAAACTCTACTTAAATTCAAAATAAAGTTATTTCACTTCAGCAGTAGTGTTGACTTATGATGATGAACAAGTGTTGTAAGTTATAATGGTATATCATTGCAGATAGTACATGAGAAATGGTATGCATGTAACTTGCACACAAAACTTTAATCAAGAAAAGTCTAAGTTCAAAAGGGGCATAACTCAAATCAATCATAAATCAAAAAGGAGTTATTGCACTTGACCAATAGTGTCGGCAAGTGTTGTAAGTTGCAATGCTATAGCATAGATACTATGAAACATATGGTCAAATATAGTAACCTGCACCAAAAACCTTAACCAAAAAGCCTGGGTTCAAAAGGGGAATAACTCCAATTAAAATCAAAATGGAATTATTACACTTGACCAGTAGTGTTTACTTATGATATTTAAAAAGTGTGTAAGTTACAATGCTATAGCATGGATACTATGTTAGATATGTTCAAATATAGTAGCCTGCACTAAAACATTAAACAAAAAGTTCAAAAGGGGCATAACTCCAATTAAAATCAAAATGGAGTTATTTCACTTGACCCGAAGTGTCTACTCATGATGGTAAACAAGGTTGGTAAGTTTCAATGCTATAGCATACTTTGTAGATAGTATGCAAGATATGGTCAAATATAGTAACAAGGTTGGTAAGTTTCAATGCTATAGCATACTTTGTAGATAGTATGCAAGATGTGGTCAAATATAGTAGCCTGTACCAAAACCCTTAACCAAGAGTGTGACGCCGACGCCGACGAATGGATGAGTACAATAGCTCTCCTTTTTTTCGAATAGTCGAGCTAAAAACCGCGTCAAACTCGGTCGTATGATATAATTCCAAAAATACCAAACTGGGTAGTTTTCAAATTGTCAGGTACGAAATAGACGGTAACAATAATAAAGACAATGCTCATTAACTGAGACACTTACAATGTGTACTCTTTCAATGAATATTAAACATGTTAACTAAGTGATATGCATGTTGTTTATGAGCAACTGGTGACTTATTAAATCAATGAAACTCAAATATACCATTGCTCTACACGAAACAACACGCCGGCACATAAAAGTCAAAAACAACTCCTAAATTATATCGAACGAGGTCAAGCAAGATGCTCCCAATCATGTCAGTTATAGAATTATATTGATATTGAACCAGTTGATGAGTTCGTGTATAGGTATAGTCCGCCGATGATAACACCAGTCTTTGTTTACAAATAAAAATGAAAACAATTAAAGGCATTTAATTTTTCGATGTCCATTTTTGTCCAAACCTGTGCATAATCACTTTGAATGTTTGTTTTTTGATAATTCTAGTGTAATCTCCGGCGAGCTATAGGATGTTTGTGGTAAATCACTCATGGTAAATGTGTTTTCAGTTTGTACTGTGCCTATTGAAATAATATATTACAACAGTATAAATACATACAAATTGTATACGAACTCTGTACTACAAAAAAAACCTCACAGCAGTATCGGGAATCAAAAATTAATCTACTAGTTTACAATCATTCATAAATGCAATAGTTAGTCAATGATAACCAAAGTAATGTGAAAACTCCAACCGTACACGTTTGCATTATTAATAATAATAAAATGTAGTTCTTCTTTGGCAAAAACGAACATGTAGAAAGTTGTTATGCTGTGGTCTAGATTTTTACACAGATTATTGGCTGATATATGAAAATATGTGAAATTGTATATACTTGTAGAATGATAGGCATAATTATATGCCTTTTTCTTGAATAAACTATACCTATACTCTATATAACTAAGAAATCTTGCGATCCGATTTAATAAAGGTTAAGCCACTTATCTGTTCTGTTATGTTTTCTTCTTTAATGTGATGACTGTACATAGTGAAATCTACCATGGCAACATATTTGATAGGCAAGGTTCACTCCATAATTCGAGATCCCAAACAATCTGTAAGGTAAGAACATACATTTAAAAAAATACATGTCACAGTAAGGAACATATCGCTGGCTAAGAAGGAGAAGGTCGTAAGTACAAAATCGATATTTTGAGAAAACAAGAAAAATCTGTCTGAAGACTACTCTTTAGGCCAACAAGCTTTATCAACTTCGGTTTAGTCAACATGACCAGTTCCGATTTTCATGAAAAGGGGCTCATTAGAAACGTCTTGTGATATGCATGAGTCTTATAAGGTCGTAAGTTGCACCTCAGGAATTTGAAATTCTATCCATAAAATATCATAGCAGTCGATCTAATCAAAAACAACCACAGTGCTCAAAAGTTAGCTCATTCGACGACGAATACTTATAAAAATTATGTACCTCTTTTTATCATTCTAAGCCAGCGATATGCGCCACCGAAGGGCAATGTATTCTTACAGAACTATCCTAGAGCTACGTCGGGTGCCTGGTATTATACTAGTGTGTCAGATATCAATACAATACAAGACAATATACAAGGCACTGTATCAGATATCAATACAATACAAGACAATATACAAGGCACTGTAAATACATCAACCAATTATTAGCTGAAAGCACCAAGTTTTATTGCAATTACATGTATATTGAACGTTAAAATATTCACATATTCAGTGTAGCAATACCACGTGACTTTTGGCTACAGGTTCAAGACGAAATTTGCTTAACTTCGACAAATATAGTCATACGTATTTTATTTCTTCATCGATTTCTATAAAATATACGCCACGCTAAGGGGAAAATTATTGCATTCCATGATATATAAGATATTTTGCAGCAGATTGACCGTTTTTTCCAGCACCTAATGAGATTGCTTGCTTCATCAGATGACCCAAATAGCAAAATGGATGTGCAAAACATTATAGGAGAGTGATTTTGTGTGTGACCAAAACATTTCGGCGATATGAAACGCTGTTGGATAAGTTTCAGAGATAATTGACTTGGAATGTATAGGGAATATCTCATGTTACAAGTGAATCAACATCACTGTAGTGGAATTGCACGCGATTCAGCTGTGATATTAACCACCGATTGGAAAATATGATCGGGTTTTCTGTGTAGACCATTGTCATAAACACTCTATTTTGCTGAAACGTCGGTCCCTCAGACTGTTATAAATGTGTGGAAGTGTTTAAAGTTGTGTTTTATACAACATAAATGTCTTGGCTACCAATATAAATATATATTTGACCATTTAGTCTAAATGTTATGCCAGTCGGTAGTCGAATCCAGGTGCTGTTGTCATTTCAATTGTTCATTTCTTACATCCCTTTCTCTTATGATTAAGATAATTTGGGTAGCTGAAATCGACCCCATCAGTGTGTAACCGTGTCACTCAATAATTTTATTTCTAAAGTCGGCAACATGTTTTTAACAAAAATAATTATGCTACATTGAAAGTATACATACACATAAAGGATAATCATATCAAAAATTGAAAAATTATAAAAAGTATTTTATCTACAATTGAAAATTGTCATTTTTTGTGTCACAATACTGTAAAACGTACTCACTCAAATTTAATATAAATCACATTGTTGTGTTGTCCAATCTAATATCCAGGTGCTCGACTATTTCCCTAATCAATCAAATTATTGGTATGCACATATTGCATCAAAACGTTGGACCACTTTACGAGGGGTGTTCGAAAAGAAATGCAATTCCATGCATATCTTGGTAGTGTTAGGGGTTTCGTGCTTCAAACTCGGCATGTGTACATATTAGCCCATTTTCTGCACTTGGGTAAAATTTGGTAGAAATCCATGTATTAGTTTGGTCATAATGTATGTTTAATAAACACTCACTAATGTATACTTAGCTAAAAAACGTTCAAAAAACGTATCGTCAAACTGACTGAAAGTATGCCTTATATCAAAGAAAGGTCTAAAATTAATTTAAGTGATAAATTTATACATGATGAACTTTTTTAGATAAAAGGACATCGTAATGTGTCTTTCAGCATTGTAACACTTTTATTAAATGTTTCAAAGTAGGTCCATAGCATCTGAAAGCAAACAACAAATGTGGTCAACTGAAAACAACAACAATCAGACTCAACACTGATAAAAAGTATTATATTCGTCTCAAAGCTGCAATATTAAAAGTTGAACTGTTGCCGTTTGTACAATCTCGAGTTTATCCCAATTTCACTTCCTTAGGAAGAAAATTCTTGAAGTTAACAACAGTTGTACCCACTGGTTACCATGCTCATTACGTGGTGCCCAAAACGTCATATTATTTTAAATGCCAAGAAAATATTAAAGTTATACCCTCAGTACTTCCAAGAGAAGTTTTTACGTAGTATAATAAAGGAAGGGACACACGCTCACTATCATTAACCAAGAATGAAGCGGAAACATCAAATATGTGCTAACAGAAATTCTAAGAAATCCGTAATTGTAAAACACACTAAGTCACTGAGGAAATGATTCATTTGATTTTCTTCACCCACAAAGGGCTTGCAATTCAAAAACCAGAACCAATGGACAAATATGTTACAATAAGGTTCTATAGATATTATGTGTATGGAAAACATCAGAAATATCTCATATAGCGTCATATTGTTTATTGAATAGACCATATGCACGTTTCTCGTGAAAATGCCTTTTCGCACAGGGCTTCTACTGTAAAGGCGTTTTTGAACATAATACACATGAGAATACTTGATCACCAAGTCTATTCTGTAGACCTAATCCTATGCGAATAATTTTAAGATCCTAGATTTAATTGCATGCAGAAGACCATAGGTACGGTTCCAGGAAACCTATGTGGTCAGCCATATTACAGTGCATGAGTGTAGTACCTTTTGCAGATGACAAAACATACCCTTTATCTTAGATTTAAAGGTTAAATTTGTGTGCAATGTGTAAAGGAGAGTTCATTGAAGGTTTTCTGTGAGATTCATTGTAAATGGTTCTGTCAATAAAAAGTTACAGAGTAAATTGCATTTCTTTTCGAACACACTCGTATTGCTAGAATTGACAAATTTGATTTACACACAGCTGATTATTTTAAAGTGTAATGTATGTGTGTATTTGTTGATTTAGCTAAAAAAGGACACAAAAGTATGACCACTGAAAATCAATGGGTTTGGCAATGACTTGTTTTAATCGCAACTAATCCCGTGAATAGAAAGTTTCTATTAAGCTACCTAATGTGTACCAGAATCCCTGTCAAAAATGCGGTATGCGCATGAAACGCAGCGATACACTCCACAAAAACCGACTGACTTCTAACCGATGCAATGTTGTGGTTCACATGCGTGATCAGGTGATGCTCAGTTTGCGCATATATCGCTTTCAAGAGAAATTATGCATAATACCATAGTTATATATTAATATATACAAATTTGTGTATGCTTGGATATACAGATTTGTATATGATACACAAATCTGTATATTATATACAAATCGGGCGATATAATAGACCTGCTTATCTACGTAAACATGCAAAAATACTCGTATGTGTTGCAATATCAAAAGTTTACAAAATTGACAAAGTTCTGTGTAGAGGTTGGGGCTTCTTCAACTTTCAACTTCAACTTTATACTGCCTACAATCAATACTGATTATTACTGGCAGGCATTACTTCTAAGTCCAAATAGACAGATAATTCTGACAAAATGCTTGATAAAACCAACTCCCGTGTACAGGTGTAGGGATTGGGATCATGATGGTGAACCAAACTGCTAAGTATCAAAACAATATGTCAATGCTCTTTGCAAATATTTGATGTCGTAGCTAAACTTTAACTTGGACGTCTAAGCAATTTGGACAAATGATTGACATAGTGTGTTTAATCAAAGTCCATATTGCTTTGATACTTTGCACACTTGTTCACGTACACAGGATGATTTGATGATTCAAAATTACCGTAAACTTCTTTATCCAGTTTAAAATACACCCACGCCTGTGCCATAGATTGTCACGCAATACATCCAAAATTGTTCACCATAAGTTCACCTTGTAAGTAAAGTCCTTATTTTCTAATATTATTCGTCCATAAATGAAAAGACGTAATAATTTGAAATCCGCCACACACAAGCCAGCTAACTAAAACGAGGTTTTCAGGTCACGTGACCTAGTTCGGCTTTTACCGCTTATATTCGTTTAATTTCGTAGAGTAATATAACATGACTTTCATTTAAAGGGTAAGCCAGTATTCGAAATATAGAAACGTCATTGATCCCAAGTTAACAGTTAAGTATAGAAATACAAAACATTGTATATTTTCCTTATGTGTCGTGGACACCCAGACACCCAGAATCTCTAGTTAGTCTACTTGCTGAACATACGACAGAAATACGTTTGAAAAATAGCGTAGTTATTTATTCTTGAAGTACAGTTTTAGTCAAGTGCTTGATGATGAATTCTACTAGCTTCTCCTTTAAAATCTTAAATTTGAAGCACGGGAATTTCGTGATAGATTCAATCACGATGTTTAAATATACACTATACATTTAGACCTATTACACACCAAATCGCGTACTCTTTGAACATGTTATCCTTGAATATCCGTTATTTATTTTACTAATCAAAACAGTCTTACGGTACAATGACGAAAACACACGTGGATTAATTAGCGACAGGTCAAAAGTGCTCGACTATACATTTATTTAATTATGTGTTAAAATTATTGTATAGTACGGAGATATTGACCTGATCCGGAACTTTATGCATGCATAATTATATTACAAGGTTGCGTTGAATCACAGGGTATTGACGCATATTATTTTTATGTGTGTGCGGTTGCCTTATATCTAATATACATAGTATATATTACTTAATAAATGAAACAACACGCACGCACGCACGCACGCACGCACGCACGCACGCACGCACGCACGCACGCACGCACGCACGCACGCACGCACGCACGCACGCACGCACGCACGCACGCACGCACGCACGCACGCACGCACGCACGCACGCACGCACGCACGCACGCACGCACGCACGCACGCACGCACGCACGCACGCACGCACGCACGCACGCACGCACGCACGCACGCACGCACGCACGCACGCACGCACGCACGCACGCACGCACGCACGCACGCACGCACGCACGCACGCACGCACGCACGCACAACCACCCCACACACAACCACCACCCCAACAGCAGAACAGTCAAAGCACTTTAGTATTGAATGTCCATTACTTTACCGTTATTATATACTGGGCTGTACTCAATGTGTGCCTTCCGTATCTTTTACCAGAGTGGCCCTCTGTAGAGCAACAACTTCTCTATATCAACATCTTCAAAATTTCCCTAAGCCGATATTAACCATTAAATCAGCCTCTGAAGAATAGCAACGTCTAAACAACGGCCAATATGTGCAGATCCCAACAGAGGTAGCACTGCATATTCGAAAACTCGACAAATGTTATTTTATTCCTAAAGTAACAGCATCATGAGATATATCAAAACATGACGGCTTCGACCAGCGTAATTATAAAGTTATGAAGTGTTGAATAGAAGAAGAACTTTGGTGTAATGAGGAATACACCGCAGGTGTCTTGCAATGCTCAAAGTGAAAAGTCCATGGAGGGGCACGTGACATGGTTTACGATTTCAAAAAAATCCTAAAAAGAAGGATTTGTAACAATGTCGTGAACCAGACTAATTACATTATTCCATGCGGATAACATCGGTCTTTGTCGCATTGCAATAGTTTATTTACCGGAGAAAGCAGAATTATTCGAAATTTCACTGTGAACGCAAGGCAATTGAGGACATGTATCTAAACAGCAAGTGTCTGCAGCAGTATAAGCCAGATCAAAAACAGAAATATTTTTCAGTGTTTCCCACCTAACATAACTAAAACTACTAAGTCGTTCGGACGATACGTTAAGCGAGGTCCCGTGTATGACGTGATATCCTTCCAATTATTCCAAAGGGTCCTTCCAGCGGTAACCAAGGTTCCTACTTATGATACCTACGGGAAGGTCTCCACTGGATGGACTACTAGAAACCAATGGAAGGATCCCAAGACACTAAGATAGACCCAATAACACCATGTGAATCATCCATAAACAAACAGTGTTCATGGGTCTTTCCTATGGTATTCAGTGGTCGTGTAGTGTCAAGGGATCCTTCCAAGGATTTATAAGTGTCCTTCCAATTTTAGCCAAGGTTCCTACATATAATGTCTACGGGAATGTCTCCACTGGATCAACTTCTAGAAACCATAGGAAGGATCCAAAGACACTCGTATGGTTCGAAGTGAGGACGGTGTCTGAATATGTTCGATATTCCTGGGCGCCGCAGATTGATGTTGGCTTCACACCCACCAGGAGAGAAATAGTCTCCACAGGGAGACTCGAATGCAGGTTTCCTTAGGTAACCCAATGGCCAGGGGAAGTTAAAATGTCAAAGGGGATATGAACGGCTGAACAGCTGAAAGCAGCCCTCGAAAATTGATAACTTAATCTTCTTCTTTATATACCATACTTATATAGCGGTTTTTCATGCGGCACACGTTAAAAATCGCTTTGCATATAACGTTGTTCACGAGGTCATATTGACCTTATTTATTATTATGTATCAATTATGTATACCTATGTATGTAAACTATGTATTTATATCTATATTCAGTCTTCATCATACATTTATCATCCCATTTCTCATCGATTTCATCTCACAACTTCCATACATTTCACTGGACATTTCATCGTTTTGGTTATGTGTGTGAAGTTGGCAAAGAAATCGACAATCGACATTCAGTGTCTAGCTAGACAATCGACATTCATTTCGACATTGGAAATCACTCTCAAATATTGACCACAGCACCTTATATGCGTTTGAAAAGAGTGTATTACCCAGATATATATTTTAACTGAGCATTCTGTTTGTATTGAACCTAAATGTGTTAAGCCAAAATTTCAGAAAAAAATTCAAAGTACAACAAAGATACATCGCCAAAATAGATATAAGTGCGTGTACAGAGTATTGCTGTTTACTATACGAGTATCGTACATTAGCTCACTGATAGTTTACGGAGTACGAATTTAACATAGTTTGAACTTTTCGCTCTATAAAACGTCTCAAAAGAGTGGATTAAAATATTTGAGTGTTGAGTATAAGTATGGATTGTAATTTTGAACAATACATAAAATTGACCATATCATAGTAAAAATAAGTAATTTTCTTGATACTAACTAAACAGAACAGAACTGAACTTTTAACTGACTATATAATATATTATATATTATCGTACAGTAAAGCTGTCTTTGATAGAAGCGATATCGATGTATCAACGATATTTTTTATCGGACCGATTATCGATTCACATTTTGAAATATCGATACATGGTGACAGAGCATTTATATTGAACATGGTAATGCCTGGATACAGAAATTGTATCAAGGGGATCCGACCAATTATTTTTTCTTAGGAGGGACCAACAAAGTGGGTTCAAGAACATATAGACGGGTGTACTAATCATACTCTAAGCCCTGTCAAACTGGTGTAAAAATAGTATTCCATTTAAAATTTCGAAGGATGCTCGGACCCACCTCAGGTACGTGTATTCCAGCATGTTTTAATGTAGTTTTTACACTCTCCAATATGCAACAGATATAGATCAAGACAATATAAGTAATATTAACCAAATAACACTGGTTATACCTCACTTTTACTCATTTTCAGTGAGCAATACTCCGTACACTGTACAGCAATACTCCGTACACCAGTGAGCAACAAGCAATACTCTGCACACTAACATTTTATTTATTCTCAAAATGCACCATTATTTATGATTTCTTTCCTGATAAAACATTACCAACATTAACTTGGTCACTGGGATGTCAATTTGCTCGATTCAGTTTGTGAAGTTTTACGAAGAATTAAACAAAAGCATCTTTATTTGACAGACCGAGCTTATTTTTGCGTAAGTAACAATATGTGTTTGGTCTTTTAATTACCCTTTTAAGTAATTCCTGGTCGTTTGCCGGTTTTCATGGACTAGAACAATTATCGAATAAGATTCTTTTGTACATAATTTATGTTAAACACACTCAGAAAAACAAAACAGCGCCTCTGAACTTACACTGGTGTACACTTTAAGGTCGCGAAAATGGATAACATTACTCACCTTACTAGCAATATCCGGTGTACGGTATACCGCAGTGATAAAACATCTAGGATGTTTGGAGCGTATAGAATTGGAGATTGTTTGCACTACTTCATTTAGCACATGATTTATTAACTAATGTATGATTCCCTATCTATATTTGGTTTCATCACCGCCCCTTTTGTCACTAGCCTTTTATCTTGTGTAAGGTGTAACTCATGCTGTCCGTCTTTGATCAGGGATTATACATGCATTCTCCGTTCCTCATTAAGTTGTACTTGCATAACATCATTATAATAATAATAGCTTTTATTTTGGTATTTCCCTGTACAATGATCGCCTAGCTAGTGAACCTTTACGAACTCGATAGGTTGCTGAATAATTAAACTCGAAAATGCAAGAGATGCAAAACATATAGCACCAGCCTCGATAGCGTAGCGGTAGAGCGTCCGATTCGGGTGCTGAAAGTCCTGGGTTCCATCCCAGGCCGCGTCATAACAAAGACGATAGTATCAGTAATTCCCTTGCGAGACGCTCAGGAGAGGAAAGTACAAATTGGATTTTGTCTCTTAACCATCAGACAGGAGGTTTTGTCAAAATTGATTTATAATTATACATGTATCCTCTACAAAATTAAAAGAATCCGCAATATAGGTAAGTTTCCATTGACAAACTTTAGGTGACTTTATACTTATTGATAATGATAATAGTGATCTGGATACTGTTTTATCAAACCACTTACAGAATTTTTAACTATACGTTCATTTTAATTTTTTAATTACAGCAAATTTGGGACAGACATGTTTTGTAAGAATTCATTAACGGATTCAATATTAGTAACAACAACAACAGCAACAACAAATAAACTTTATTGCAATTCGGCAAACACATTTGCCTTTGGCAACGAAAAGCATAGACATATATACACAAAAATTATACATACTAACATATATACATGGTACATTATATACACAAAGAGATGAGTACATGTAAAATAAAGCACTTTATGTTCAAATAAATGTAGATTGATAGTAGTCCAAAATAGGTTACTTAGAATATTAGGTTGTTCTTATGTCAAAGGAATGTTTCAAGAAGTAGCAAATATTATATAGAGATTAATATTGCAGACCTCATTTCCACACTACGTAGTTGTAAATAAACTATAAAATATTTAAATTAAAGCAAAGTATATTTTTCCGTAAGTTCTTTGATAATGAATTTCTGGGGAGGTATTCACAAAGCATCTTAAAGGAAAACTTAAACATTTCTTAAAAATTTTAAATTCCCTTAAGTGTATTAGCTTAACAGGAAAATCAAGATTATCATTTTTATACAGTTTAGAAGCATTATGTAAAGAGCATTATAATCACTAAGAAATCATTGCTTATTCTTCAATTAACAGGGATTTTGAGCTAGACAAACACATTTCGTGCAAGATTTTAACAAAAATGCAAAATAAATTATTGAAGGTCATGAGCAGTTAAAAGTCTCAATTTATCTTATCGTATTCTATTTCCGCTTGATCGCTATACATAACATACTGTTATGTCATTTTAAATAAATTGAACGTGAAATTTCCATTTCCTGTCTCGTTGGTTTCCAGATTCATTTCTGTTGCTCGTATTTCTGTTCACATTAATCATTTTTTATCATGTCAGTATTTTTGGTCTTTCTTGTTCTTGGGTTACTGACTCTCATTTTTTAGAAAATGATTTATTAGTTTGATATAAAGATAATTTGAACCCGCATATAGACGGGCGTCTCCACTATCTGGTGTTGTATAACGTAAGACACTGTTTACTAATGTACTAGTGTTTCAAGAACAGCGTCACATACCCCTGCTCTTAAAGCTCTGTCACACCACAGTGCGTTTCCACTGCGTCAGTCCGGCGTTGTTAAAATTTCCAGAACGCCGTGTGATTGCCGGAAAAATCTGATATTTTCACGTAACTTGACTAGTCATGGCGTTCTCACGGCGACTAATGCGTTGCTACCGAGTTCACTCGGCGTTCCTACGGATGCGCGCCGTCACTTGGCGTTCTACGCGATCACACCGCGTCCACTGGCGATGCCACTGCGATCTCGCAGCGATGCTTGCGATCGTACTGCGCTGCGCCGACGTTCTGGAAATATTTTGGACACCGTACGGTCGCCGCGAGGACGCCGTCCTGGTTATGACAGGGGTTTAAGGTATAAATGTACTACCTTTTAGATGACCCATAAGAAGTCTCATTTAGTAACTGTAGTTTCAGAAACTAGTATAACTGTGACCGTCTGATAAACAGATATTGAATAATTTAGCCAAGTTTAATTTTGAAACAATAATTTACTGTATAATTATTTTTGGTGGGCACTGTAATTGTAATATCGTCATGTTAGTTTCATTGCGAACGATTTTAGAAACTAACATAATATAGATTTATAAGCGTAAAGAATGGTGCTTTCAATGGTCATAACAAGGCAAATTATTTTCTGATAAAAAAACAAGTTTATGCCGATTAATATAAGAAATTATCTAATTACACTTTTTCAGAACAATGTTCGTTTGTTCTTTTGCGCCTGTGATGGTAGTATTATTTTTTACTCGAAGATGTTAATTATTCATTTCAATGAATTATAATTACAATTAAATAACAATGACAATCATAAACATTATGCAATAATTGTAACATTCAAAATCACACTCGCTTTCTTACAACTTTTTAGAATAATTCAACATCGTTTCAATAAGGAACTACGATTGGAAGTGTAACTGTGGACATACTTTTATATCATTCATAATTTGTTGGGGCTCCTTCATATTTATTTCCCTTTTATTTGAAAACAATATGTGACAGTTTATACTTTCAACCACAATTTTTGAAAATACATCTCATTATATGTCCTAGTGTTTCGTCCCTTTCACAGACAACATTAAACACATACAAGGCACAATGCCCAACTGTACCAACCGAGCACAGAAAACATAAAACACATACAAGGCACAATGCCCAACTAAACAAGTAAAAGATCCGCCAAAGTCCAAGCTGTCGATAAGTAGAATCAATTAGTTTAGAAATCAAAAGGCTGAATGCCCAAGCTGAATGGCCCAGTTACAACAGTTCTAACAGTAAAACGGCTTCAATGCCTAGTTTTATCTGTCAGAAATCCTAAAAAGTACACAACTAACCAAGCTGTCGAAAAGAATAATGAAATAGTTTCAGCAATCAAAAAGCTAAATGCCCTAGCTGAATGGCCCAGTTCGAACAGTAAAACGGCTTCAATGCCTAGCTTCATCTGTCAAAGAGTCGGACAGGGAAGGCAGCACTCAACATAACCAGCAGAGCACAGGGCCCGATCTCCCGAAACATCTCAATCTGAGCTCAGTCTCAACACAAATTTTGTCACCTATCGTTTGATACCGTTTCCATGCGGAATTATACTCTAAATTGTTACAAATGTATAACAAAAACAGAAACTTTATTCTGAGTTTATTATAGTAAAAATTCGAGAGCTTGAGCTTTCTATTTATCTCAAATTCAGACTCTGATTTGAGCAAATTCTCAATTTGAGTTGAGATTTCTACTTGAGATGCTTCGGGAGATCGGGGCCTGAAAACATAAAAACAAGTTGCGACAATGAGGAAATGTTTAAAAGTAAAAACAGGGCAACATACTCTGGTTAATTATCATTTTTATTAAATACCCTAAGCCACGATTGTGATATCTATTTAGCTTTTTCGAGTTCGTGTAGTTCGGTATTGTCTATTGTGTTGTAGAAACCGGCGTAGAGAACATAAAACAATTCCCCTAAGAATTTAACATTCTCACGTAAATAGTTCATTTTTAGCTTTCCCACCATACTTAGTTTTAAGTGAAAACAAAATTCCTAGCGGACCGATGTAAATTCATTTTTACTGTATTAGCATTGCCTTTTTTAGACAGGAATTTACTCGTGTATTTACTATTGCTCGACAAGTTGCTTAATCACTTTCTTTAATATATAACATTTTTAAAAGCAACATTTACATTTACGCGTGATTCGTTTAAGTAATAGAACAGTAATTCCTGCTTGTTCTACTTTTTTCTAGTCTAAATAAAGTCTTACAATGTAATGTCATCAAAAGGTTTGTTGAAATAATGTCGTACGTTGTCTTGAGAAGTATTGAGAAATTACATTGCTATCGTATCTAATTGTTATAAGAATACTTCATGTGGTTAAAAGTCACCAAATCAGGAAATTAATGTTATTCTGATCAACTCAACATCAACAATGGCTAATGGCGCCTGATGTTTGTTTCGAATCGTGTCCTGTTTCTGTTCCTCATTTTTTTATAACTCTTAACTTAACAAGGAATACGTGCTTAGTAATGGTCGTATTCTGCAACATGCATTTCGGCACGTTACGATTTTCTCTAATTGTTAATGTAAAATACCTAGGATGTAAGGAGCATATAAAAGCGGAGGATGTTTGCTCTACTTCCTTTTGCACATGGTACGAGGGATGTTCAGAAATAACGTAGACTTTAACTCTGGAATTCGCATTGGTTATAGTACAAACATAATAAATACATAATAAATCATAATTCGGAATCAGTCTGCGATAAGTACACTAAATTAGGTGTATCTGCAACAAGTCTGGCATAAAATATAGCTCATCAAAAACAGTCATTACCACGGACCCGGGGCAACGACAATGACGTCAGTGACGTTACAATTTCGGTGTCGATGAAATAACCTCAGTGAACACCTCAGTAAGTCTCGAATATAATAATTGACACCCAATGTACTTCTCAAAAATGCCTATATACTAATTGTGATGGTAATCACGATTATGTTGGTGGTAGCCTGCTAAATATCGTATATATTTCTTCTATTTCTTTCTTGACCACGCGTACCGTTTTGTATGCCTGAAACACGCAACGTAAACGTCAACGTTCAAATGTCACCAAAACGTCTGTGTACATTTATTTATATTGCATGCCATACTAGTATTGGTGGAGTTTTAAACAGAAAGTTTAACTTGAAATGATACTATCAGTATCACTTGTAAAAGTAATGACACAAAGTGGAAAAAGGAGTTGCCCCGGGTACGCGTAACCATGGTGATACTATCACTAGTAAAAGAAATGACACAAAGTGGAAAAAGCGGTTGCCCCAGGTACGCGTAAACATGATTATTAAAAGGGCGTGTTTAAAAAAAATGTTTTGAAAAAATTACCATCAGATGGCCCGATAATTCCGATTTCAAATAACTTGTTCATATAAAATCTTTCTACAACATTAATCGTAATCAGCAAAAGTCTTCGTTATTTCTAAACATCCCTCGTAGATTTACATTATACAAACAATACCGCTCACATTTAGTGTCACGCAAAACTAGCATGTGCAAAAAGTCCCACTCATATAAAATATATATTCTAACACGATCTGCGGATTAATCCATATGCCCATAGAGGAATCCAAGCTGTATATTATTACCGAAAGAAAATATAGTGCGTTCAAAGTCAAACGAGAATCGTTATCAACAGAAACTCGTCTGGCAGGTAAACTTTGAATGGGTTCGATATCAAATCGTGTTCAAAGCACACTGTATACACCAAAGGCGCTGTGGTGTAGAGGATACGTACACTTCCTACAAGTTTCAATTTTATTCCCAGTTGTAGGTTCGATCTCCACAATTTAATTTTTTTTTAATAACACGTATCCATGATTTAAAGTCTCATTTTATACTACTGCTTTAATGTATCGATACTGCAAATGATAACTTTTAATGCTGCCGTGAATAGATTATATAATTGTATGATAATTGTACTGTAGATAAAACTTAAATGATTTAAAAGATACAATTCGACAACATAACACACAAATAATTCAACATACCTTACTACGTGTATTATATTAGTTATAAAAACAAAAAAGGTACTTGTAAAAAAATAAAAAATAAAAATTGTCGAACCAATGGCGAGATTTCAAGAACAAATTCTCAACAAAATCACTTGTATAACAGCGGCATGCTTATCCACTCGACTAACAAAACCTAGTTTTCATGTATGAGACTATTGATTGAATGTATCTCTTTTATTATATAAAACATTAGCCCCCCCCCCCCTATTCTTTTGAATGGGATAGTTCTCTCATTACTATTACTTATTGAACTTACAGTACATATGTAGTTTTATTTGTGTGTTATTTTTTTGTTCTTTGTCTATCAAGTTGTATCTTTTCAATTATCTATTTTCTATCTACAGTAAAATAATCATACAATTATATAATATATTCACTAAAACATAAATATTGTAGCATTTGAAGTATTGATTCATTAAGGCAGTAGTATAATATGAGAATTTATAACATGGGTACATGTAATAAAAACGATGGGGATCGAACCTACAACTCCAAATAAAATTGAAACTTGTAGGAAGTGTGCGCATCCACTACACTACATCGCCTTTTGTGCATGTAATGCGCTTTGAAAACAATTTGATATCGAATCCATTAAAAGTTTAACTACCACTGTACCAGACGAGTTTATGTTTATAACGATTCTCGTTTGACTTTGAATGCACTATAGTAACAGTCACTTACATTAATTTTGATCAAAAGCGCATATAAGAACTGTTGAATGCCACAAGCAGACTAAAAGTCGCAATGAACGTTATGGTATTCTATACACACTAGTTAGATTGATGTGGATAGCATACTGTTACAAAGTTTTTAATAAATTGAAAGCAAAATTGGAAGCAATTTCCATTTCTTGTCTCGTTAGTTTCCAGATTCAGTTCTGTTGCTCGTATTTCAGTTCACTTTAATCGTTTATCGTGTCAATATTTTTTGGCCTCTCTTGTTTTAGGGTTATTATTACGTTGCTAACTGTGATATTTTGGAAAATGATTTATTTGTTCAATATAAAAGTAATATGTACACACTGTCTAGCGTTTGTAAGAGTACGTTCATTTAACGTATAAATTCCGGTATACGATAGTAAGATAGATGGCAATATTTTTACAATAAAAGCATACAGCAAAATATCGTTAGCACATTGACAAATATTCAGAAGTATTTCGACATAAAGTGTTGGTGTTTTTTTGACGTTTCTGTTTTTATCGTGGTTGAGAGTGGATTGAATATAATATAATATTCAGTTGTGTAATGGTTGTCATATAGCTGTCAGTACAGTAAGTGGAAGAATAGAATTGCTTGTTGTTACCTTAGCTACATCCAACGTGACACATGGAAACCCGAACTACGGCTATTTGTTTTCAAACGTTTTGAGTTTGTAAATTGAGCGTGTATACATTTCATAAGAGAAAGTGTTTGCTTGCGAAGTTGTGCCAGGCCAGCGTGTAACATTGTACCAATGTTGTAGTTCATATGAGTTAACTCCGGGTTGACAGCTGCTAAATTTAAGGTTGATATTTTGACAGGAGGGGGTCATGATACACGGAACAAGCCGATTATTAGTTTACCTAATTATAGATGTTATGTAAAACATGTCTGGCTATACACTATATAAGCCAAGTCAATTTGTGTTAAGATTAGTTGAAATTGGAGCGCCGAGTGACGCTTGGAAGGTATGACTTGTATGTACACTGCAACTGAATAAACTGTAGAACTGAAACGGTGTCTTTGAGTCTTAGCCCATTATGCTACAAGACTAAATTTTGGTGTCGTGACCAGGATGAACAGTACGAACCACTATACGAATGAGGTGAGTGAATGTTTGTAAAGTTCTATTTTGCTTGTGTCGAGAAGATAATAAATTTTAAATTATGGCGAATGGTTTAAAAGCTGTAAGTACCCAGGGTGTCGCAAGTGTGATCTTAGAATATGATGGAAATTCAAATCAATATAAATCATGGATTAAATGGAAAGAAAATGTTATACTTAGTTACTTAAGCGGACTATTTTAGGCTAATTAATAAATATAAATGATAAAATTACCTGTAAATATAAAAATGAAAAATGTCAAAACGTTCAAATACGTAACTGAAATTGATTAAAATTTTATCATGTCAAGTTGTCAAGTGCATATACATCACGTGGTAAATTGTAAATATTAATGCAGTGTGGTTATATAAAAAATTGAAATTTAAATAATGTATCAAATGTATAGACTGTAAATAGTGAGTATAACATGTCGTAATAGTCAATAATGTTGATATGATTATTCGTTAGGAGAATCGGGTGTGTATTATGGTTTTACGGTTGTTGACCGATGTCTACAAATAGATATTATGCGAACATAATTATTTGTAAGAATTTTTGAGTATATTGTCGAGATATTAAGTATTATATAGAAGTCGAGAGCAAATAAGTTGCATATGAATATGTTTTATTCATTATAACGACTATTATAATATTGGAGTTTAGATACGAGGGTCGGTATGTGTTATTGTTGTGTTGAGATAAATGTTATGAGAACATAATTAGTAGTAGAGACATATTATATAAGAAGTCGAAGGCCAGTATTTATTAGAAATCAGAAGGCATATGAATGTATTTTGAAACGACTGTCTATAATATCAGAGTAAGTTGAGGAAGATCGGTTAGTTGAGGAAGATCGGTTATTTTGGAGTCTTTGTTCTATTGTTATTTTAACGATATTGTTACGATAAGTCGATAGCCGGTATTTTTTAGGAAATCAGAAGGCACATATATAATTATGATTTTATTCATAAAACGACTAGTATAATATCAGAAGAGATAGCAATAAGATTATAGTAGGGATAATCGGTTTATGTTGTAAATATTGTTTAAGATATTTTTATGAAAAGTATAATAAAAACGAAATTATGCGTAGAAACATTTGACTATATACATATGTTATGAATACAGTAATTGAATATGATGAAATCGGTAAAAGTCATTAGCATGTTAGGCAATCAGCAACATAGGAATATTTGTTATTCAATAAAACGACTGTATTATCCGATTATATCAATATTGTTATAGATACGGAGAGTCGATTATGTTGTAATGGTTATCAACCGATATTATTAGATTTAAAATTAAAGTTACACTTCACTTATATTACGCCATGTACACAAAATAATGAATAATGCAATTCATTAAGTTAGACATTAACTGTAGGACATTCAATGATTATATAACGTTAGGATATTAGTTTGAGAACTCAAGTTCAAGCACAATAGTAGTAAGTTAATTAATTAATTGTAAGCGTATCAAAGCATAAGAAGGAATTGAAACTTTCCAATGAATAAACTAATAAATAAATCAAAATAGTTACTTTGATAGAAGTCCATGACAAGCGTTCAACATGTATTTCCATTATGAGTAGTTATTATGATCACCATTGCCGCACTGGGTACCTTAGCTATTTTATTTTGTTAAAAAAATGTGTATTAAATTAAAAACACTTGATCAAGCAATAGGCAACTAATAGCATTCATACCACTATATACCTGTCCAGACCAACAGTGAAAACACATCGGTTCGGGTAATAAGATGGATGGGAGATGAAATCAAAAATACCTTTTGAGTATTGTCTGCATGAGCAATACAATTACAAAACCATGTCATATATGGTGTAATACTCCAAACGATGCGAGACTATCAACAATCCCAAGTCCAGTATTCAAGTATATGCCTACCAGAAGATGTGTGCTTCAAGAGGAAACTATACTTCAAGGCCGATTGCACAGGGCATCATTCCGGGTAGAAGTCTAAAACTTCACGGATGGCTCGGTGTATTACCGACAGATCCAGATAGATCCAGATAGATCCAGGAATTAACAGAATATCGAATAATAGTATATGAACTATGTCAACGAGTATAAGGGGATTACTTCATCGGTCAAGTGGGAATAATTTGATGATCCATGAAATTAACATGGATATTATAGTAATAGTTTCAACCATGGCAACTATTGCACGTCGACGCTGGATGGCTATTCAACGAGTTTCAACGTAGAGAAGTGGAAATGATGTGTCAACAGCTATACGATGATTGTGGAAATAGTACAACGGCAAGTAAATAAGATGCTGATGGACGCCAAAGTTCAACTGGAATCCGAAGAAGTCATTGCCGATGCCATATATTAAGTATCTTTGCATGTTTTGGGTTGGTTGTGTTATTGGTTGTGGTAAAAATAACAAATAATAATAGCTTCATACAGTACTTTTAAGGATGTTCATTCAAAGTAAAAATAGTAATGTTAAATTTTGTTGTATTATTAGTAAGTGTACCTAATGTTAATTATATGTCAAATGGGTACGTTATGATTTTTTGTCGTAAGATTTAAATTTTGATTTGAGGACTTTGCCATAATATGCTAGTATATGTACTACAAAAATAGAAATTACTTCCATTATCAATATTAGTGAAGATGTTACTGTGTTATGATATGTAAAAAGATGTTTTTTCATGTTGTTGTAACTAGGTGTTGGGTTAAAAATAACAAATTTAATTATTGGGTGTTGGGCAATGTTGAATTAGTTGTATAAGTTTATGTTGCAGTTGTTTATGTATTATGAAGTTGAGTTAATATTAAGTTCATGGAAGTTTTATAATATGAATAGAGATGGTATGCGTGTCAGAAGTTTAATATAGTAAGATGATATTAGAAACTGATCAATTAAATAAGCAGAATATGTCAATATAAATGAAGCATGTTGTATCTATGAAGTAATTTGTAACTTGCAAATACAAATACATACATAGTATATATAATTTCTTACGGGGTTGTTATCAAACTATATATAGATATTAATCATGTCAATACTATACATTCCAGGAAATGAAGACACTGCGGCTAGTAAACACGGACTCACATTGTAACTGAAGCTGGAAATAAACAACGAACTGCAGTGAATATCTTCCAGTGTTCAGAGGCGTTCCGTTTAAAATTTGTATGAGTAAAAGCCGCAATTTATGAAAATTCAAGTGTTTAATTGTGTTAATGTCATGTGTATATGTTGTGTGATTATATTATTCAGGAATACGATACTACAGACAATATCAAGCGAAATTATGATAAAGCGTTGGAAAAATATATACATTTGAATCTGAATTGTTATATCAAAATGTATTGTTTACCTTGATCATTCAGATATTTATATGTGATCAAGGTTCTCAGAGGTGATAATTATATGGAGAGATACTCTGTGTCAATTGTCATCTCAGTTATAAGGTGTAAACAATAATCGGAGTTCTGGAGTAATTAATTATAAGTATATATTTGGGGAAATTAAATTGAGTATTAAGTAAATGCAAGTATAGTAGTTTTTTTTTAATTATTTTTTTGGTAAGATGATAAGGTGTAACATTGTACCAATGTTGTAGTTCATATGAGTTAACTCCGGGTTGACAGCTGCTAAATTTAAGGTTGATATTTTGACAGAAAGGGGTCATGATACACGGAACAAGCCGATTATTAGTTTACCTAATTATAGATGTTATGTAAAACATGTCTGGCTATACACTATATAAGCCAAGTCAATTTGTGTTAAGATTAGTTGAAATTGGAGCGCCGAGTGACGCTTGGAAGGTATGACTTGTATGTACACTGCAACTGAATAAACTGTAGAACTGAAACGGTGTCTTTGAGTCTTAGCCCATTATGCTACAAGCGGACACCATCTATCTGATATTACACGGAATCCATTTGTCAATCGTCAACGTTTTTGACACTGTGCCTTTTTATTTATTAACATGTGTTCATTTGCTGCACTATCTGGGGCATTTGCATTGATGGATTATAAATAGGTTGCATAAAGTCCAGAAAAGAGCAGCTAAATAATTTTAGATAAGCTTATGATGCACCAACTCAAACCCTATTCACTGATCTGAAATGGATGAACATACAAGACCGTATATTTTATCAAAAATATATTTGTCTATAAATCCCTTAATTTATTTCCCGAGTACTTGTCAAACCTATTAATTGAATGTAACAATACATCCTTAAGATCTCATTCAAACAATGCATTCTAAATTCCAAGACCTAGACTAGAATTCTGCAGAAAATCTATTGCATACTCTGGTCCAAAAATCTGAAACAAAATACCCCTTAACATACGTCTGTCAAATTCACTAAATACCGTTAAAAACACACCTCACATGGTTTTAATCTGGTGGACAGAATTAATTTTCTTTGTGAATATTGTCACAATTATTATTATTTTGCTTCGTGAAGTCGGTATGTGAATATTGTCACATATTTGTTATTTACACTTGTATTATGAACTATATTTTTTCTTTTCAGTATTATCATGAATTTATTTTTTGTTTGCTTACTCTTGTAAACATGTGTATGTACAAATCATTCGTCATAGAGGTTTACATGGAAGACTGGGCTTGCCCAACTGTGTTGCCTCTTTAATTTAAGTCATTATTATTATTTTGTTTGTGCCACTTTGCAGGTACTCTTTCTATAGTGTGTTATTATGTGGGTCGTGATGTGTAGTCGTTCTCGGCTACTGGCTCTGGGTGTTACTATATGGGTTGAGATGTGTAGTAGTTCTCGGCTGCTGGCTCTTACTGTAGTTGTGTTAGGCTGACTTGGGCGGCAAGCACTTTGGGTAAATTACCGTCTTTGTTTCTGTAGCTGTGCAGTTTCATTTCCTCTTGCGAATTGTTGTCCTTGTGTTTGTTATTGTACATGCAATCTACCATTTTACTTTTTTCGTGTGTTATCTGTCCTGTCCGATTAGGTGTTATTGTTCAGCATCCCTTTAAGTATACTTGAAACTTTACAACACTTTCTGCGTCATAAAATCCATTTTCTTCCTATCCGACTTTTATTACGTTGGTTTTGTTTTTGTACTGCCTAGCTATTGCTGCATGATGAGAAATATCTGTTGTACACTTGGGTCTCTGTTAAATGATTTGATCATTAGATCAGACGCGCTGATTGTAACCATACCGTTTTTGATACAAGCTATGTTTCATTTCTTCTTGAGACATTCATTTGGTTCATGTTTTAAGGCTGGAAGATGGACAATGTTGCTGTAATGGAATAAATGACCTGTTTGTTTTTATAGTTCGTATTTTTACGACGACTAGACAATCGTTCTTTTCGTTGCTTTTGATTGATTGTTGTCAAAGGGTTTAATAACGTAGCTTTCGTCGACTCATGTCTATTAATATCACAAAAACAGGTGATTTTGTGTGCTTACACCAAATAAAATAGGCGAAAAAGAAACTTAATCTTATAAGTGTGCTTGTGTTTTTACTGTATACCTTTTTATATATGAATATTTCTGCTTGAAATTTTGTGTATATGATATTGTAGAACTGATTCATTAAGTTGCTATTGTCAAAATTTAATACAGCGGTTCACTGAACCATGAAACCGCATGTCACTAGTTAACCAACCTTTCACCATTCGTTAGGGCGTTTAACTAACGATTGTTTCGAGATATTGGCTGCATAACTTTGTCGTGCACTGACTAAGCTTTCTCATATTTGGAATGAATGTTAACCTACATGTGGCGGAGTGTCATGCCCAACCCCCAGATTCCTACAGCAAAGGTCAAGGTCACAGTTGGAGGTCAAATGTCAAATTAAAGCTTGTCCGGAACATAACTTTGTTGTGCATTGACTGATATTTTTATATTTGGCATGAATATTAGCCTCCATTTGGCGGAGTGTCATGCCCGACCCCCAGGTTCCTATCTCAAAGGTCAAGGTCACAGTTGGAGGTCAAATTGAAGCTTGTTCGGACCATAACTTTGTCATCAATTGACCAATCTTCATTATTTTTGTTTGTGGTTAGATTTAACTTGGCACATTTAAGTTGGTGCTTTTCTTCAACTTGCGCCGAGGCTGGACATAAATTTCCCGAGGGCATGAATTTCTAGTTCTTGTTCGACAGTTTGTTGGGCCTTTCTTCATTTCAGGATTTCTGACAGATAAAACTAGACATTATAGTTGTTTTACTGTGGAGCTGTGTCATTTAGCTTAGGCAGTCAGTATTCTGGTTGCTAAAATTAATAAGTCATTATACTGTTCGACAATTTGGACTTGGGCGGATCTTTACTTGTTCAGTTGGACATTGTGCCTGGTATGTGTGGTAGGTTGAGTGCTGCCTTCCCTGTCTCACTTAAGCCAAGCGATCGTGAACGTGTCATACTTGCTACATGTATCACTGTTTCCCATGTGAGGTATATGGTTATAAATTATTTAGTATGATGATCTGCGGTAAAGGCTGTTTCCATTCACCAAATACTATAAATTTAAAAAGTGAAATGCATTAAATTTTATTAAATTAAATGCGGATGTAGACAATAAACAGCCTGGCTTTATTGAATTTCTGATCACCGCAACTCTATTGCATATGGTTTCTGCCATATTTCCTGTTAATCGTCGACATTCAATCACAAATGTCTAGCATTTATCCGTGTAATTTCATTTACTTGTTTAATGTATTTCTACAGTACTTTTACATGTGATTTAATCGCTCTTATGTTATAGTGATCCCACTGTTGGATGTAATATTGTCGTTTTTGTTGAGAATACGACGGCACTGACTTTGTGTACTGGGAGACAGTTTCATATCGCTCCCTTGGGGTATAAAGGTGACTTTTAATATCAGTATAAATACAAGTTTCCAACACGGGTAAGGTCGTTTTAATTTTGTGATTTCTACATTCATGACGTCATTGTAACATTCCAATACATTTTGTATTTCTTTGAATGCGTTTGTTGCTATTTGTGACCTAAATCTTATATTCTTCATACCAGGATTCTGACACAGAATTACGGCAGATGCTCGGTTATATGATTCAACGACTTTAGAAAGAACATGCTTAAACGGTACTAGTATGTTTAAGTCTGAATACTGCTTTGATTACGTGTGAATGTGATTGGTGTAGTTTCTGTGTTCTTTGCTCGGCTGTTTCAGTTGAGTGCTGCCTTACTAGTCCGATTGTATTATCAATTTACAAATTATGTTGCAGACGTATTATGTAACTTGATTTAATTAGGTATATAATAGTTTGAGAAGAATAGGAGAAATGTTTTATGGGACTCATACATTAGTGGTAAGTCGTGTTTTTTCAGACAAATTATGATGTTAGATGCAGGGAGAACATGGAGAGAACATAAGAGATTTTTATGATAAACATGTACATGTGTAATAGGCTTAGTAAAGTATAACCAAGTTTTGAATTCACGATCAATTCACGATTTAATAAATTCGTTTTAAAAATTTTAATATCCAATGAAATAGATCTACACCATGTTAAACTATAGCCTTTCGGACACAAGTGCAGAAAACATTGCATGAAACAACGATTTTGTTCAAGAAAATATGCCTTAAAAATATCACCACACCGCAACAACTACCATCCTCATACATCAGTGGTTAGTCAAGTTCCCAGACTTATCACTGGTGAAGAATACTCTGGTGAACGAGAATGAACCACAAAACACCGCTTTTATATTCGGGCGTCAGCGATGTAGTTAATGTTTTCTTGTTTATCAAATGGTAAGCCCGGAATGAAATTATTTTATTCATATGGAAATAAACAAAAACATTCAAATTGTATATGATTCATTATATCTACCGCAATATCTTATATAGTCTAAGTTAAGAATTAAGGCTGGATAAAATAGTTTTATGTCAACATGAAAACACCTCGCACATTTCGACGGACGTTGCGTGAAATGTGCCTACGATTGCCTGTCTGCATAACCCTGTATCGTTTTCAATGCCATGCTGCTCTTTAGAAATTTGATTTTGCCACTTAAACGCAAGCCTACTTTATACTGTATGTTTGTGCTGTGTTTTATCAAGTCCCGTACACAATTTATTAGTCGCATGAATTTCCTTGCGTGATGTCATAGACATTTTAACGTTATTGATAACATTGATAAAACAGTTTTTAATTCACACTCCATCATCCAAAGAACTTAATATTTTGCATTAATCTAGCAGAAATATGGGAATGTAAGTTACCTAAATCGGAATTGTATAACTAGTTAAACCAATGAAAAAGGTACGTTACGTCGTCGGGGATGGTAGTGTGTTACTTTGGTAATACAATGGGCATGCTACTGGTTTGCATTATTGAAGATGATTGTGTGTAGTAAATACGTTCATGTTTGTAATGATATAAAATACATTATTTTAACGCGATGATAATGAAATGAGAACAATAATCTACGCATATATTGAACACGGAGGTTGGTCAGCAACTATAGATGACCCCTATTGATTTGAGGTCAGTAGGTCAAAGGTCACTGCGACCTTCACCATTTCTGACTATTTGGCTGTCATGGGGACAAATGTGTTTACAAACATCTCTTGTTTACTTAAATTCAGTCTTCCATAGACAGTTCGCAACTTTTATGCTGAATAACATGTAATAATTACTTCAAATGCCACTAGCAATGCTTATAGCTGTAACCAGACATCTCTCTATGCACAAGGTGATTCCATTTTAAAACCGATTAATCAGTAACGGATAATGTTGTAGTCGGATTGGAAACGAATCATTGTATAATTCTGTTATATATTCTTTATAGAATAGCATCATAAAGTATACAGACAACACATTCGTATAATTAAGACATTGTCTAAGCATTTGTAACATAAAATTTGTAGAACTGATGATTTGAATTGCGGTTCAGTTAAGGTAATGACTATTGTTGAAATCGTCTCGTATCGCTATGTCGCCTTCATTCCACAAGCTCGTTTGTTTTACAGCGGTCACATTTAACAGAATGATCTTCTGTCCACTGTAACATGGGAATACAATCATACTACATCATAGCAATGTCGAACTAAAAAAGGTTTTCCTGCAAATTTGTGCAAATGAATTTCACTAGTTTTATCTTTCGAAGTTATGTACATGTATAGGGAATTAATGTGCAGACAAAAAACTGGTTTTATAGAGGAAATAAACTGATTTCCATTACCGTATCTTTGACTAAAATAGGTGGAATTTGTTTTCAATGTAAAGAATACTGTAAAGTTAATATGTTTCCTTCCGAATGGAGAATATCTGAATGTTTTGTTTTGCACTCCCTTCAATATAATTAACAGCACGGGAAATGTTTGAACATTATCAGAACTGTACTAAAATAGTATAACTAGAACTGCAATCATTTTTGCTCAATCTGTAGTAGCTTCTGTTGCTATGCGCTTGTGCATTAACATTGCAATGATCATGTCACAAGCATATGATTTGAATAAGATCGCATTGCAGTCTCTAACCTATCTGTATGTTTGATTCCAAATCATCAGTTTCAGTTTGCATTTTTCTATGATATCAGATGATCTCAATATTGAGTGATTTGTCGTATTTATAGATAAGATAATATTATAGGAATTTTATCATTGAACATAATTTAAGATATCTGCTTCATGTAAACTATATCACCCATAGCATAGGACCTCATACTTACTCACTCAACCACTTTCCTTATTGGTCACTTTTCAAACCCTAATTACGTTAAACTGTGTACATACTATTTGACGATATGTTGCACACGAACGTTGTATGCTAAAGTCCTAACACTCAAATCATTAAAAATCAAAATCACGTGCCAAAGTATGCGTGGTCATTCATGTGATAAATTTTATATTTTCGCCATCAAATAATATGATCACAGTTAAAGGTATTACGGGTTTGAAAAGTTACCAATTAGAAAAGTGGTTGAGTGTAAAAAGATTTGGTA
Organism: Spisula solida; assembly: GCA_947247005.1. Taxonomy (NCBI): domain Eukaryota; kingdom Metazoa; phylum Mollusca; class Bivalvia; order Venerida; family Mactridae; genus Spisula; species Spisula solida. The sequence continues at coordinate 32,688,337 of OX365947.1, read as the reverse complement.
CAAAACAAGTACAATGTTAATGAATTATCAGAATTAATAGGCCTTTTCGATTGGGCTGTTTCGTGAAGCAAGTTTTAGCCTGGCTCCCGTCCCCACAATTACAGCACTACTACAGTAACACAAAATTAGAACGGGAACAGACTGTAACCTGCTCCACGAAACAGCCCAGTCGAAAAGGCCTAATAGTCTCAAGAAACTGTTCGATTATCTAGTACCTTCACGGTATTTTCTTGTTCTCAATGTGTGATCCAATGAATGTAAATCTATCTTACTGAATGTGTAAAGTCTCGAATGTATCACCAATATAACTTATAATATTCCCGCCTGTCTCAGCACATTAGTGTAAGATTGAAATAAATCTACTGTTTATATTCGGTATATGATGACAGAAATGTGAAATCCTTATAGAAAACTACTGGTTGCCTTGTTCTTATTGAAACGAAGTACACAAAAACTCTATACACATGTGGATAATGTAAAACATCTTCCTAAATATGACTCTTATATAAGCAATGCATTTTAATAAAACAATTACAGACCAAGACCAGGGGCCGGAATTACAACGAATACTTACACACAGCACTCAACACTCAAATAATGAAATTCACTTTTTTGGGATTTATTGGGGCATTGTGTTAGAGCAAGACGTTGTAATATTGTTAAATTGGTACTAAATATTGTTTTTGGCCTACTTCCTATTTTAATTTAGTGTAATTGTAAGCTATAATTGCAATTAATCAGTCTGAGAGCTGAGTGTGGCACTCAGATTTAATAATTACATTTGCACCTCATAAATAGTACAAAATGGCAAAGAAAATGTATCAAATGTTATTTTCAACACTCATTTAACTATCTTGTACATTTTCCTCATCTAAATTTGCAATCTAGGACAAATAAAAGCTCATTATATTACATTTTCAATATTTGAGTGGTGAGTGGTGAGTGCTGAGTGCTGAGTGTAAGTATTCGTTGTAATCCCGGTCCCAGACTTTCTAAGTACAAATGTCCCGTTATTCATTGACTAGGTTCTTGTCTAGTATATCAAATTAGCCCATCTGTCACAAAGTGACAAGGTGAGCTTTTGTGATGGCTCTTCGTCTGTCGTTCGACCGTCCGTCGTCCGTTAACAATTTATTGTGAAGACACTAGAGGCCACATATATGGTCCAATCGTCATAACACTTTGTCAGAAAGTTTGTCTCTATGAAGAAAGGTCAAGTGTGAGACTGGGTTATGATGGGGTCACAAACAAGGTCACTGAGTCAAATCTGGTGAACGCTTTAGAGGCCACAGTTATAGATAAATCTTCATAAACTGTCAGAATACTTGGTCTCTATGAAATCTAGGATAAGGTACAACCTAGGTCATGAAAGGTCATTAATTAAGTCAATAGCTCATATCTCAGAAAATAATGTTAACATATTAGGTAACACAATTATGGCCCAATCTTCATGAAACATGGTCCGAATGTTTGCTTCTATAAAATATAGGCCAAATGTGAAAGTGGGTCATGTGAGATCAAAAACTAGGTCACTAGGTCAAATCTTAGAAGCTTGTTAACGAATTAGAGGCCACAATTATGGCCCAATCTTCATGAAACTTTGTAAGAACGTTAGTCTCTATAAAATCGAGGCCATGCTTTAAAAGCACTGCTAGTATCTATCAGATGAACTTATTTGAGCGATGTGGAACAGTCTTTGCCAATCCATTTTCTGCATTTGGTATGCGTTTCTCAGGTTGATATATTGATATAATCCATGCGCGAATCTGGTCATACTGTCATTCATAAAGGCAACCGAAGGCAAACGCGGTACATGTATCTCTGATATTACTAGCATATAAAGTGCATACCATTAAACCCAACTTGATACCACCTGCCATGAAAGACATAAAAAAGTTCCAACAAGGACACATCTTGCATGATTTCTATTTTAAACGAATGGTCCAAATGAATGTGAAAACTTAACACATCTTGATAGTGTTCCACGATCTCTGGAATGTGTCTGTTAAAGCGAAATGAATAACCTTTACGCTCATTTAGATTAAACTATTTCAATTGCGTTCTTTTCGGCTTCCCAATCCAAAATATGGCCATAACCAACACTACATTTGCACGCCACATGGAAGCAACTTCACATCAAACACAAGCTAATAATGAGGTACAGTATCAAATGGGACAATGGTGGTTTGTAGTACAATGAGTAGAGTGTCGAGGTTAGGTAGCTGTTAGGTTTCATTTTTCCTTGTTCAATTTAATGTTTACCCTCGTGACGTGTCCTTGTAATCAGTTATTTGTTTCGTTTTTTGTACGTCTTTTGTTCAATTATTTCTGTTGATAGATGCTTTCCCTACCCAATGTGTTATCATTGAGCTGAACTTTTAGTTTCTGAAGTTCCTGACATATGTTGTCTGCTCTTTGCTTCTTTCTAGACATTTATCATTGTTTATTAACGTAATATATTGTGGTTCTGAACAGTAATATTGTCGGCGGCAGTTATACCAAGTTAAAGGTCAGTATGAACTACATAATGTCGAACCATCACCCTAACACTAATTACACAACAATCTAGGCCAAATGTTACCGGACGTGTCAATATACATGAGTCGTTCTCCAGGAAAACCGGGCTTAGTGACATTGTATTAGTATTTATGTAATATGCTTTAAGGAAACCCTCTTAAATGACAAAAAAGGCATGCTCTTTGATTTAAGTTTAAGTACTTGGATAATATAGAACTATGTCTTAGATTTATTTTTTCTCATTAATCATGATAAAAATCTTCTGTCGTTGCTATGGTGACCAATTTCTGAAGAGTATCCATATTGAGAAACGAGGGCTTAGTGGTTGAAAACAGTAGCTACGTTTCTCTAAAAGCTAAACTTCACGATTTAGATATGTTTTATTTAAAAAGGAATTTAATTCTAAAATGAGATACGATTTTGAAAAGTTTACGTCAAGAACTCATCAAATACTGGATTTATGAACTTTTTGGTAACGTAACGTCAAATAACGTTTGAATGACGTTTGCGCCGTAGGGGGTGGTTAGTTTTAAAAGACTGTAACGTTGTAGTTTGATGTTTTATTATTAGCTTTCAATGGATTATAGAGATTTTTCAGTGAAAATAACAGTGAAATTACCACTTTGCTATTTTCACTGTTTATGAAACTGGTTCCATTATCATGCAGAAAAAGAAACATAACGTCAACGTCGCCGGGCTTTAAATATGCGTTACGTCATCATGACGTCATAATTCTCACGTCATGACGTTCTAATTTCGACGTAATTTTTCCAATAACGGCACATATTTAAGAGGAATTTAGGCATATAATAAACAGAAAATTTGTTGATTTTTGGTTTAAGATCAATTTTATTTCACTCGTAGCTACGCCACTCGTAAAAACATTGATTTTCTGTGATTACACGGTGAAATAAAATTCGATCTTACACCAAAATCAACAAATATCCTCTATAGGCCTCATGTTGTTCATTTTTTCAGAAACTGTTCAAAAGAGTCTTCTCTTGCTAACGCCGATTTATCATGATTTTTATATTTTTGTCACTAAGCCCGGTTTTCCTGGAGAACGGCTCACATGTACATGCGTTTAATAAAAGATGAGATAAAGTACAGACCTCCCTCTGCAATTCCAATTTTCTGATAACACAATGTTGTGTTTCGCGGCGAAATTACTAATTACACTCGACTGTTCATCTTATTTAAGCCTAATTAATTATAGGTTGAAAATAAACTCATGCAAGTTTGGTTCTAATGCGGCATAGTATAACTACCGTGTTTTAAAATTGTATATTTATTCATACGTACAGTCTTTCAGTTGTTGTTAGTTTTTAAGCCAGACTTATGATGCAAATCACCATGAATTTATGCGTACATTGACACATTAATGAGACGTAAAAGAAAAAGAACACTGAAATATTTGACCCTTAAGTTTTCATTCAGTATTGCTTCTTTTTAGCAAATGAGAGGGTTCGTTGAACTGTAATTGCTTTTTGTCTATTAGTTTTGGTAAGTGCATGACATATTCTGTCTCCATGTCGCCTTAATTGTTCTTGAATATCGGATATTGACATTCACAACAACATATCACCAGTTAAAGAAAGCAATTCACCGAGTAATGGTGCTTTTCAAACAATTGGTTAACGGTAAAAACATCAGAAAATGCCACAAAATACATTTTGGAACCGCGTCTAAATGTGCCTCTGATCACTACGACTGTTTATGTTGCTTTTTTATTTGCTACCGTTCCTCAGTGTTGTATTTTCCGGCATTATCCGAACAAGGAGTTTTTAAACCGAAACCGTGATTGTGTGTATCAGTCAGCTATTATCATTAATATATGAAACAGAGATATACTCATTCTGTCCACAATCAAGTTCTGTAATCACTAAGTCTAAGACTTTGAAAGTGTTCTGGCTAATAACAATTCTTCTTACTCTAAAGTTACCATTAAAAATCGTTTTCAAATAGTTCAAATGATTCAATCTTTGCTATGTTTAGAACGTGTTCAGTAACATCCATGCAAGATGAGTGATTTTTGCTGCAAGCTAATTATGCTGTGTCCAATAGTTTGAAACCACGACAATGAGGAAAGTTAATCAAAACGTCATTCTAACTTATCCCCATTTGCGCTACTGCTCCGCTTCGTCCTTGTTTTATTACTGTAATATTTACTTCTTAAATCAGTTTGTCTGTTCTAATAACCATCATTACAGCAAGTGGTTGGGTACTAATGTACTAATGCTCCATATACAATAGCGTATAATTTATTATGATTGACTTGCTTTCGGATTATAGAAAACGAAACGTGCAAGACGTTTAAACCTTTAATGTGGTTGTTTTCCCCATCATGTATAAGTTGTAAAAGAAAAAGATGGGACTACAAGGCTAAGTATGCCTTGGAAATAAGATGCATTGCGGAACGCAAAACTTTCTTCGAACAATCCTCGAGACACGAAACTACCGTACGCAAGATCAAACTAAAGTAAAATCGGGACCCCACTTACTGTACCCTCGATTATAATTCTAATGCTGGTACCAGTACAATGAAACTGCATTGTAGTCATGATAAGTTGCTTGTTGAATTATTCCAGTAATTAACTCAGTTAATTCGATAAATTTTGTGAGCTTACATACCGGTCTTAAAGTTCTGCGCATATTCAAATTGCCATATAAATGGATAATTGTTTCCTTTTCAAACATTGAACAAACGTAACGTCAATTAACCAAAAAGGTCTTATTAAACCATACAATTTTAGTCTTTTCAGAAAGATTTCAAGAACAAAATCACGACAAAATCACTGGTATAATAGCGGCATGCTTATCCACTCGACTAGCAAGACGAAGGGAAAACCTAGTTTTCAAGTATTAGACTATTGATTGAATGTATCTCTTTTATTATATAAAACATTAGCCCCCCTTTTCTTTTGAATGGGATAGTTCTCTCATTAGTATTACTTATTGAACTAACAGTACAGATGTCGATTTATTTGTGTGTTGTTTTTTGTTCTTTATCTATCAAATTGTATCTTTTCAATTATCTAATTTCTATCTACAGTAAAATAATCATAAAATTATATAATATATTCACTGCAACACAAACATGGGTACATGTAATAAAACAATGGTGGGGATCTAACCTACAACATTAAATAAAACTGAAACTTGTAGGAAGTACACTACATCGCCTTTTGTGCATGTAATGCGCTTTGAAAACAATTTGATATCGAATCCATTTAAAGTTTAACTACCACTGTACGAGACGAGTTTATGTTTATAACGATTCTCGTTTGACTTTGAATGCACTATAGTAACATTCACTTACATTAATTCTGATCAAAGGCGCATATAAGAACTGTTGAAGGACACAAGCAGACTAAAAGTCGCAATGAACGTTATGGTATTATATACACACTAGAGTGATGTGCATAACATACTGTTACGTAATTTTAGATAAATTGAAAGTAAAATTGTAAGCAATTTCCTTTTCTTGTCTCGTTAGTTTCCAGATTTAGTGTGTCAATATTGTTTTGCCTCTCTTGTTCTAGGGTTATTATTACGTTGCTAGCTGTGATGTTTTAGAACATGATTTATTGGTTCAATATGAAAATAATATGTACACACTGTCTAGCGTCTGTAAGAGTATGTTCATTTAACGTATGAATTCCGGTATAAAATAGTAAGATAGATGGCAATATTTTTACAATAAAAGCATACAGCAAAATATCGTTAGCACATTGACAAATATTCAGAAGTATTTCGACATAAAGTGTTGGTGTTTTTTTGACGTTTCGGTTTTTATCGTGGTTGAGAGTGGATTGAATATAATATAATATTCAGTTGTGTAATGGTTGTCATATAGCTGTCAGTACAGTAAGTGGAAGAATAAAATTGCTTGTTGTTACCTCAGCTACATCCAACGTGACACATGGAAACCCGAACTACGGCTATTTGTTTTCAAACGTTTTGAGTTTGTAAATTGAGCGTGTATACATTTCATAAGAGAAATTGTTTGCTTGTTAAGTTGTGCCAGGCCAGCGGACACCATCTATCTGATATTACACGGAATCCATTTGTCAATCGTCAACGTTTTTGACACTGTGTCTTTTTATTTATTAACATGTGTTCATTTGCTGCACTATCTGGGGCATTTGCATTGATGGATTATAAATAGGTTGCATAAAGTCCAGAAAAGAGCAGCTAAATAATTCTAGATAAGCCTTATGATGCACCAACTCAAACCCTATTCACTGATCTGAAATGGATGAACATACAAGACCGTATATTTTATCAAAAATATATTTGTCTATAAATCCCTTAATAATTTATTTCCCGAGTACATGTCAAACCTATTAATTGAATGTAACAATACATCCTTAAGATCTCATTCAAACAATGCATTCTAAATTCCAAGACCTAGACTAGAATTCTGCAAAAAATCTATTGCATACTCTGGTCCAAAAATCTGAAACAAAATACCCCTTAACATACGTCTGTCAAATTCACTAAATACCGTTAAAAACACACCTTACATGGTTTTAATCTGGTGGACAGAATTAATTTTCTTTGTGAATATTGTCACAATTATTATTATTTTGCTTCGTGAAGTCGGTATGTGAATATTGTCACATGTTTGTTATTTACACTTGTATTATGAACTATATTTTTTCTTTTCAGTATTATCATGAATTTATTTTTTGTTTGCTTACTCTTGTAAACATGTGTATGTACAAATCATTCGTCATAGAGGTTTACATGGAAGACTAGGTTTGCCCAATTGTGTTGCCTCTTTAATTTAAGTCATTATTATTATTTTGTTTGTGCCACTTTGCAGGTACTCTTTCTATAGTGTGTTATTATTTGGGTCGTGATGTGTAGTCGTTCTCGGCTACTGGCTCTGGGTGTTACTATATGGGTTGAGATGTGTAGTAGTTCTCGGCTGCTGGCTCTTACTGTAGTTGTGTTAGGCTGACTTGGGCGGCAAGCACTTTGGGTAAATTACCGTCTTTGTTTCTGTAGCTGTGCAGTTTCATTTCCTCTTGCGAATTGTTGTCCTTGTGTTTGTTATTGTACATGCAATCTATCATTTTACTTTTTTCGTGTGTTATCTGTCCTGTCCGATTAGGTGTTATTTTTCAGCATCCCTTTGAATATAGCACACTAGCTACGCTTTATTGGAATTGAGTATACTTGAAACTTTACAACACTTTCTGCGTCATAAAATCCATTTTCTTCCTATCCGACTTTTATTACGTTGGTTTTGTTTTTGTACTGCCTAGCTATTGCTGCATGATGAGAAATATCTGTTGTACACTTGGGTCTCTGTTAAATGATTTGATCATTAGATCAGACGCGCTGATTGTAACCATACCGTTTTTGATATAAGCTATGTTTCATTTCTTCTTGAGACATTCATTTGGTTCATGTTTTAAGGCTGGAAGATGGACAATGTTGCTGTAATGGAATAAATGACCTGTTTGTTTTTATAGTTCGTATTTTTACGACGACTAGACAATCGTTCTTTTCGTTGCTTTTGATTGATTGTTGTCAAAGGGTTTAATAACGTAGCTTTCGTCGACTCATGTCTATTAACATCACAAAAACAGGTGATTTTGTGTGCTTACACCAAATAAAATAGGAGAAAAAGAAACTTAATCTTATAAGTGTGCTTGTGTTTTTACTGTATACCTTTTTATATATGAATATTTCTGCTTGAAATTTTGTGTATATGATATTGTAGAACTGATTCATTAAGTTGTTATTGTCAAAATTAGATACAGCGGTTCACTGAACCATAAAACCGCACGTCCCTAGTTAACCAACCTTTCACCATTCGTTAGGGCGTTTCGTTAACGCTTAACTAACGGTTGTTTCGAGATATTGGCTGCATAACTTTGTCGTGCACTGACTAAGCTTTCTCATATTTGGAATGAATGTTAACCTACATGTGGCGGAGTGTCATGCCCAACCCCCAGATTCCTACAGCAAAGGTCAAGGTCACAGTTGGAGGTCAAATGTCAAATTAAAGCTAGTCCGGAACATAAATTTGTTGTGCATTGACTGATATTTTTATATTTGGCATGAATATTAACCTCCATGTGGCGGAGTGTCATGCCCGACCCCCAGGTTCCTATCTCAAAGGTCAAGGTCACAGTTGGAGGTCAAATGTCAAATTGAAGCTTGTTCGGACCATAACTTTGTCATCAATTGACCAATCTTTATTATTTTTGTTTGTGGTTAGATTTAACTTGGCACATTTAAGTTGGTGCTTTTCTTCAACTTGCGCCGAGGCTGGACATAAATTTCCCGAGGGCATGAATTTCTAGTTCTTGTTCGACAGTTTGTTGGGCCTTTCTTCATTTCAAGATTTCTGACAGATAAAACTAGACATTATAGTTGTTTTACTGTGGAGCTGTGTCATTCAGCTTAGGCAGTCAGTATTTTGGTTGCTAAAATTAATAAGTCATTATACTGTTCGACACCTTGGACTTGGGCGGATCTTTACTTGTTCAGTTGGACATTGTGCCTGGTATGTGTGGTAGGTTGAGTGCTGCCTTCCCTGTCTCACTTAAGCCAAGCGATCGTGAACGTGTCATACTTGCTACATGTATCACTGTTTCCCATGTGAGGTATATGGTTATTAATTATTTAGTATGATGATCTGCGTTAAAGGCTGTTTCCATTCACCAAATACTATAAGTTTAAAAAGTGAAATGCATTAAATTTTATTAAATAAAATGCGGATGTAGACAATAAACAGCCTGGCTCTATTGAATTTCTGATCACCGCAACTCTATTGCATATGGTTTCTGCCATATTTCCTGTCAATCGTCGACATTCAATCACAAATGTCTAGCATTTATCCGTGTAATTTCATTTACTTGTTTAATGTATTTCTACAGTACTTTTACATGTGATTTAATCGCTCTTATGTTATAGTGATCCCACTGTTGGATGTAATGTTGTCGTTTTTGTCGAGAATACGACGGCACTGACTTTGTGTACTGGGAGACAGTTTCATATCGCTCCCTTGGGGTATAAAGGTGACTTTTAATATCAGTATAAATTCAAGTTTCCAACACGGGTAAGGTCGTTTGAATTTTGTGATTTCTACATCCATGACGTCATTGTAACATTCCAATACGTTTTGTATTTCTTTGAATGCGTTTGTTGCTCTTTGTGACCTAAATCTTATATTCTTCATACCAGGATTCTGACACAGAATTACGGCAGATGCTCGGTTATATGATTCAACGACTTTAGAAAGAACATGCTTAAACGGTACTAGTATGTTTAAGTCTGAATACTGCTTTGATTACGTGTGAATGTGATTGGTGCTCTTTGATCGGCTGTTTCAGTTGAGGGATGCCTTACTTGTCCGATTGTATTATCAATTTACGAATTATGTTGCAGACGTATTATGTAACTTGATTTAATTAGGTATATAATAGTTTGAGAAGAATAGGAGAAATGTTTTATGGGACTCATACATTAGTGGTAAGTCATGTTTTTTCAGACAAATTATGATGTTAGATGCAGGGAGAACATGGAGAGAACATAAGAGATTTTTATGATAAACATGTACATGTGTAATAGGCTTATTAAAGTATAACCAAGTTTTGAATTCACGATCAATTCACGATTCAATAAATTCGTTTTAATAATTTTAATATCCAATGAAATAGATCTACACCATGTTAAACTATAGCCTTTCGGACACAAGTGCAGAAAACATTGCATGAAACAACGATTTTGTTCAAGAAAATATGCCTTAAAAATATCACCACACCCCAACCACTACCATCCTCATACATCAGTGGTTAGTCAAGTTCCCAGACTTATCACTGGTGAAGAATACTCTGGTGAACGAGAATGAACCACAAAACACCGCTTTTATATTCGGGCGTCAGCGACGTAGTTAATGTTTTCTTGTTTATCAAATGGTAAGCCCGGAAAGAAATTATTTTATTCATATGGAAATAAACAAAAACATTCAAATTGTATATGATTCATTATATCTACCGCAATATCTTATATAGTCTAAGTTAAGAATTAAGGCTGGATAAAATAGTTTTATGTCAACATGAAAACACCTCGCATATTTCGACGGACGTTGCGTGAAATGTGCCTACGATTGCCTGTCTGCATAACCCTGTATCGTTTTCAATGCCATGCTGCTCTTTAGAAATTTGATTTTGCCACTTAAACGCAAGCCTACTTTATACTGTATGTTTGTGCTGTGTTTTATCAAGTCCCGTACACAATTTATTAGTCGCATGAATTTCCTTGCGTGATGTCATAGACATTTTAACGTTATTGATAACATTGATAAAACAGTTTTTAATTCACACTCCATCATCCAAAGAACTTAATATTTTGCATTAATCTAGCAGAAATATGGGAATGTAAGTTACCTAAATCGGAATTGTATTACTAGTTAAACCAATGAAAAAGGTACGTTACGTCGTCGGGGATGGTAGTGTGTTACTTTGGTAATACAATTGGCATGCTACTGGTTTGCATTATTGAAGATGATTGTGTGTAGTAAATACGTTAATGTTTGTAATGATATAAAATACATTATTTTAACGCGATGATAATGAAATGAGAACAATAATCTACGCATATATTGAACACGGAGGTTGGTCAGCAACTATAGATGACCCCTATTGATTTGAGGTCAGTAGGTCAAAGGTCAAGGTCACTGCGACCTTCACCATTTCTGACTATTTGGCTGTCATGGGGACAAATGTGTTTACAAACATCTCTTGTTTACTAAAATTCAGTCTTCCATAGACAGTTCGCAACTTTTATGCTGAATTACATGTAATAATTACTTCAAATGCCACTAGCAATGCTTATAGCTGTAACCAGACATCTCTCTATGCACAAGGTGATTCAATTTTAAAACCGATTAATCAGTAACGGATAATGTTGTAGTCGGATTGGAAACGAATCATTGTATAATTTTGTTTTATATTCTTTATAGAATAGCATCATAAAGTATACAGACAACACATTCGTATAATTAAGACATTGTCTAACTAAGCATTTGTATTATAAAATTTGTAGAACTGATGATTTGAATTGCGGTTCAGTTAAGGTAATGACTATTGTTGAAATCGTCTCGTATCGCTATGTCGCCTTCATTCCACAAGCTCGTTTGTTTTACAGCGCTCACATTTAACAGAATGATCTTCTGTCCACTGTAACATGGGAATACAATCATACTACATCATAGCAATGTCGAACTAAAAAAGGTTTTCCTGCAAATTTGTGCAAATGAATTTCACTAGTTTTATCTTTCGAAGTTATGTATAGGGAATTAATGTGCAGACAAAAAACTGGTTTTATAGAGGAAATAAACTGATTTCCATTACCGTATCTTTGACTAAAATAGGTGGAATTTGTTTTCAATGTAAAGAATACTGTAAAGTTAATATGTTTCCTTCCGAATGGAGAATATCTGAATGTTTTGTTTTGTACTCCCTTCAATATAATTAACAGTGTGGGAAATGTTTGAACATTATCAGAACTGAACTAAAATAGTATAACTAGAACTGCAATCATTTTTGCTCAATCTGTAGTGGCTTCTGTTGCTATGCGCTTGTGCAGTAACATTGCAATGATCATGTCACAAGCATATGATTTTAATAGGATCGCATTGCAGTCTCTAACATAGTTCGCCTGCTTCGCTCTGCTATCACCAGATCAAACGCACATCTCTATGTTTGATTCCAAATAATCAGTTTCAGTTTGCATTTTTCTATGATATCAGATGCTCTCAATATTGAGTGATTTGTCGTATTTATATATTATAGGAATTTTATAATTTAACATAATTTAAGATATTTGCTTCATGTAAACTTATTATATCACCCATAGTATAGGACCTCATACTTACTCACTCAACCACTTTCCTTATTGGTCACTTTTCAAACCCTAATTACGTTAAACTGTGGACATACTATTTGACGATATGTTGCACACGAACGTTGTCTGCTATAGCCCTAACACTCAAATCATTAAAAATCAAAATCACGTGCCAAAGTATGCGTGGTCATTCATGTGATAAATTTTATATTTTCGCCATCAAATAATATGATCACAGTTAAAGGTATTACGGGTTTGAAAAGTTACCAATTAGAAAAGTGGTTGAGTGTAAAAAGATTTGGTACAAAACAAGTACAATGTTAATGAATTATCAGAATTAATAGGCCTTTTCGATTGGGCTGTTTCGTGAAGCAAGTTTTAGCCTGGCTCCCGTCCCCACAATTACAGCACTACTACAGTAACACAAAATTAGAACGGGAATAGACTGTAACCTGCTCCACGAAACAGCCCAGTCGAAAAGGCCTAATAGTCTCAAGAAACTGTTCGATTCTCTAGTACCTTCACGGTATTTTCTTGTTCTCAATGTGTGATCAAATGAATGTAAATCTATCTTACTGAATATGTAAAGTCTCGAATGTATCACCAATATAACTTATAATATTCCCGCCTGTCTCAGCACATTAGTGTAAGATTGAAATAAATCTACTGTTTATATTCGGTTTATGATGACAGAAATGTGAAATCCTTATAGACAACTATTGGTTGCCTTGTTCTTATTGAAACGAAGTACACAAAAACTCTATACACATGTGGATAATGTATAACATCTTGCTTAACATGACTCTTAAGCAATGCATTTTAATAAAACAATAACAGACCAAGACCAGGGGCCGGAATTACAACGAATACTTACACACAGCACTCAACACTCAAATATTGAAATTCACTCTTTTGGGGTTCATTGGGGCATTGTGTTAGAGCAAGACGTTGTGATATTGTTAAATTGGTACTAAATATTGTTTTTGGCCTACTTCCTAGTTTAATTTAGTGTATTTGTAAGCTATAATTGCAATTCATCAGTCTGAGTGCTGAGTGTGGCACTCAGATTTAATAATTACATTTGCACCTCAAAAATAGTACAAAATGGCAAAGAAAATGTATCAAATGTTATTTTCAACACTCATTTAACTATCTTGTACATTTTCCTCATCTAAATTTGCAATCTAGGACAAATAAAAGCTCATTATATTACATTTTCAATATTTGAGTGGTGAGTGCTGAGTGTATGTATTCGTTGTAATCCCGGTCCCAGACTTTCTAAGTACAAATGTCGCGTTATTCATTGACTAGGTTCTTGTCTAGTATATCAAATTAGCCCATCTGTCACAAAGTGACAAGGTGAGCTTTTGTGATGGCTCTTCGTCTGTGGTTCGACCGTCGTCGTCCGTTAACAATTTATTGTGAAGACACTAGAGGCCACATATATGGTCCAATCGTCATAACACTTAGTCAGAAAGTTTGTCTCTATGAAGAAAGGTCAAGTGTGAGACTGGGTTATGATGGGGTCACAAACAAGGTCACTGAGTCAAATCTGGTGAACGCTTTAGAGGCCACAGTTATAGATAAATCTTCATAAACTGTCAGAATACTTGGTCTCTATGAAATCTAGGATAAGGTACAACCTAGGTCATGAAAGGTCATTAATTAGGACAATAGCTCATATCTTAGAAAAATAATGTGAACATATTCGGTAACACAATTATGGCCCAATCTTCATGAAACATGGTCCGAATGTTTGCCTCTATAAAATCTAGGCCAAATGTGAAAGTGGGTCATGTGAGATCAAAACTAGGTCACTATGTCAAATTTTAGTAGCTTGTTAACGAATTAGAGGCCACAATTATGGCCCAATCTTCATGAAACTTTGTTAGAACGTTAGTCTATAAAATCGAGGCCATGCTTTAAAAGCACTGCTAGTATCTATCAGATGAACTTATTTGAGCGATTTGGTTTTCTGCATTTGGTATGCGTTTCTCAGGTTGATATATTGATATAATCCATGCGCGAATCTGGTCATACTGTCATTCATAAAGGCAACCGAAGGCAAACGCGGTACATGTATCTCTGATATTACTAGCATATAAAGTGCATACCATTAAACCCAACTTGATACCACCTTCCATGAAAGACATAAAAAAGTTCCACCAAGGACACATCTTGCATGATTTCTATTTTAAACGAATGGTCCAAATGAATGTGTTAACTTAACACATCTTGATAGTGTTCCACGATCTCTGGAATGTGTCTGTTAAAGCGAAATGAATAACCTTTACGCTCATTTAGATTAAACTATTTCAATTGCGTTCTTTTCGGCTTCCCAATCCAAAATATGGCCATAACTAACACTACATTTGCACGCCACATGGAAGCAACTTCACATCAAACACAAGCTAATAATGAGGTACAGTATCAAATGGGACAATGGTGGTTTGTAATACAATGAGTAGAGTGTCGAGGTTAGGTAGCTGTTAGGTTTCATTTTTCCTTGTTCAATTTAATGTTTACCCTCGTGACGTGTCCTTGTAATCAGTTATTTGTTTCGTTTTTTGTACGTCTTTTGTTCAATTATTTCTGTTGATAGATGCTTTCCCTACCCAATGTGTTATCATTGAGCTGAAATTTTAGTTTCTGAAGCTCCTGACATATGTTGTCTGCTCTTTGCTTCTTTCTGGACATTTATCATTATATATTAACGTAATATATTGTGGTCTGAACAGTAATAATGTCGGCGGCAGTTATATCAAGTTAAAGGTCAGTATGGACTACATAATGTCGAACCATCACCCTAACACCAATTACACAACAATCTAGGCCAAATGTTACCGGACGTGTCAATATACATGAGCCGTTCTCGGGGAAAACCGGGGTAAGTGACATGCTTTAGGGAAACCCTCTTAAATGACAAAAAGTCATGCTCTTTGATTTAAGTTTAAGTACTTGGATAATATAGAACTTTGTTTTAGATTTATTTTTTTCTCATTAATCATGATAAAATATCTTCTGTCATTGCTATGGTGACCAATTTCTGAAGAGTATCCATATTGAGAAAACGAGGGGTTAGTGGTTGAAAACAGTAGCTACGTTTGTAGCTACTCGTGATCACAGAAAATTTAATTTTCACTCGTGGCTACGCCACTCGTGAAAACATTGATTTTCTGTGATCACTCGGTGAAATAAAATTCGATCTTACATGTACACCAAAATCAACAAATATCCTCTATATATTTTGTTCAAAGTTTCAGAAACTGTTCAAAAGATTCTCGTTTTGCTAACGCCGATTTATCATGATTTTCATATTTTTGTCACTAAGCCCGGTTTTCCTGGAGAACGGCTCACATGTACATGCGTTTAATAAAAGATGAGATAAAGTTCTGTAATCCTAAGTCTAAGACTATGAAAGTGTTGTGGCTAATTACAATTCTTCTCACTCTAAAGTTACTGTTAAACATTGTTTTCAATTAGTTCAAATGATCCATTCTTTGCTATGTTTAGAACGTGTTTAGTAACATCCATGCAAGATGAGAGATTTTTGCTGTAAGCTAATTATGCTGTATCCAATAGTTTGTAACCATCACAATGAGGACAGTTAATCAGCACGTCATTCCCACTTCTCCCCATTTGCGCTACTGCTCCGCTTCGTCCTTGTTTTATTACTGTAATATTTACTTCTTAAATCAGTTTGTCTGTTCTAATAACCATTATTACAGCAAGTGGTTGGGTAAGTAAGTACGCAAACTAGATCACTATCTCGCAATGTACTAATACACCATAAACAATAGCGTATAGTTTATAATGACTGTCTTGCTTTCGGATTATAGAAAACGAAATGTGCAAGACGTTTAATCCTTTAATGTGGTTGTATCCCCATCATGTATAAGTTGTAAAAGAAAAAGGTTGGGCTACAAGGCTGAGTATGCCATAGAAATAAGATACATTGCGGAACGCAAAACTTTCTTCGAACAATCCTCGAGACACGACCCTCGGGACTCCACTTACTGTACCCTTGATTATAATTCTAATGCTGGTGCCAGTACAATGAAACTGCATTGTAGTCATGATAAGTTGCTTGGTGAATTATTCCAGTAATTAACTCATTCGATAAATTTTGTGAGCTTGCATACCAGTCTCAAAGTTCTGCGCATATTCAAATTGCCATATAAATGGATAATTGTTTCCTTTTCAAACATTGAACAAACGTAACGCCAATTAACCAAAAAGATATTATTAAACCATAAAATTATTTTTCAGAAAGAAATACGTGATTTCGTGATAAAGCATTTAAAGATGCTACTGAATCAAATAAATGCAAATTCACAGAATGGATATGTTGATGCATAACACGGCAGTTGTATTGTTATCTGACCTATAATAGGAGTGATCATGTTTGTACACAAAGGGATTAGTACCACCAGCTAGCTATTGGTGAATGGCAGGTTTTTATTGTTCATTCATCCAATAGATTGACGGTGGGCATTTTGAAAATGAATACGGTGATCTCTCCTATACTATCTTTAATACATTTGGGCAACTATAATACATTGTATCTGCTACATAGTTGGGCTACTGTAAAGGGATATGTGTTTGTTTTTATTTTGACAATATTCGTTCATGACAGTGAAGTTATTACGGTGATATCCATTGCATGCTTTGTTTTCTCATCAGATTCATCCATTACAACCGCAATGGGCCTTTTGGGAGAAGTTTTGATGGTTCTTGGCGGATTGATTATGTTTGCTGGAGACATTTAATTGGTTGTTATTTCTGTTAGACACTAATCTTGATAATAAAGCTGTATTGGAATGGGTAATCTTTGTAGCTTAAATTATTTGTTTTACGACTGGATTATTGAAATTGATTTGTCTTTCTTTCGTTAGATATTGTTGTTTTCGAACATTCATCTACGGTGGTTTCAAGGCCGACTTCAATGGCGTGTTAATGGACTGCGACGAAAATGTCGAAGTGGCAGAACGGCAAATTGCTGAAAGCAGCCCGCGAAAATTGGTAACCAAACTTAATGTACGTTTTGTATTAAACACACTGTAGAGTATCTCAATAGTTCAGTCACCAATGTATCTTTGTAATAACATTAGAGGGTGCTTTTATTTATGTACAGTTGTAGTTCACATCATCAAAAACAATTTTTATATTGTATTTTATATTATGTAAATTAACAATACAGCGATATTGTCGTTATAATGTTTAATGTTTGTTTAATGTTGTTGTCGTCGAGTTAAAACTGAAGTAACGCGTTTGGCTGTCAATCCAGAGGTCGTGGGTTTAATCCCCGATATGGTAACTGGACTTTTCGAACATTTTATTTATAGTATTACCCGCCTTATCTGACCACGTGGATTGCAAAGAATTTGGTTAATTGTGCCAGGAAGCTGTGTATGATTGCTATACATTAAGGAACCAGACTGTCTATTCAAAATAACCGCAAGGCGCACTTTTGCAGCGCCGGACATGCCGGAATCTAATGTCTTTCTCTCCCATCATGGGCTTTCTCACAGTCTGTATCTGCACTGGTAGAGGATGCACCTGTGCCCATGTCGCTGGAACTCTATATGTGAAACGCCTTTGAACTTGTGTTTCGCATAAAAAGGGCACTATATAAATCTGGTAAAAAATATTTTTCTTTTGCTAGTTTCGCACGTAGTTTTGGTATATAAAGACGATTATTCGGGAACTATGTTAGTCACAAAATATTTCATTTTAGAAAAATAGAATGCTCTTCAACAACAGTAAGCTGTTGTGTGGAAATTATGTAATCGACATGCATTTGTCTTCATTATGCGTTTATGCTTCACCACACCATAACATCTGAGTACGCAAATATAAGCAGTCCCTAATTGTTGATTCAAGCACTAGTTTGAGCAGGAATGACTATATAACCCTGTAACATGTCATTAATGGAACAATGATGGACTAAAAATGTAATGAATGTACTTCCATTCTTCTCAATAAACAATCTAGAGCTTATGAGTATGTGTCAAGAACAACGTACATAGAAATGTACATACTAGTATACATGTATATGTAAAATACAGATTCAAAGTACTGGAAAGGTGTTTTTTGCTATTAAGCTTACTAAGATATCTACTTGTTGGATTGAACGGTTTCCGAGTGGTTAGCGCCCTTGACTACCAGTAATTCCCTGGTTCGAATCACGGCCGGGGCACTGGAAATTTAACAAACACTTTTCAATGCTTCCTCACCCAACTGGAAATAAACTACATGTAGTTGGAAACGCAGACATAGTCTCGCTATACACTTGAAGGTGCTATACACTTTAAAGGACCCAAGAGTCCTTGTATCACACAAACTTTCTGTTTCTTCACTCGAAGCCGGGTTCATTTGTGCAGGGATAAAACGGAATGGCCACGCACAACGACTGTCTCAATACAACGCAAAAGATCCGCTTGTGGACATCTGTCACCTTTCAGTACTTTGCTTTTATGATGAATCAATAGTGTTTGCCTCGACGGAACAACAGTGGTACGACAGCTTTTTAAAAAGTCTTATTTAAGCACTTCTTCCATAAAGGCTTACATAAGGAAGATTGTGTACAAAATTGAACATCTTATCAAGTGTGATGCTTGTTAAAGTTACATATTGAGGGGTTATCGTATAAAACAAATGAATGAAATGCTGAATATATCGTTTTATTACATTGATAATAGTGAATACTATATATAATATCTATATATCTGTATATCTGTAAACACATCCATATAAACACATATTAGATTCATATGGAACGCCATAGCTGACTTCTATTTATACTTCATAAACGGCGTTGTCATGTCAGTCCGACCATTGCATTTGTTTTCAATTCAAGCACTCAAAATAGTATAGTTGAAGTATATGTTTATAGGTTATGTTAGTTGATGACGTACGTTTTACATTTTGTGCGTCAGATACGTCACTTTACAATTGTTGGTGCACATCAGGCCATTTAATGGAGTAGATAAGTCAAATGATGAGGGTGCATTTCAGAGTTAGTGATGTGCATTTTACATTCCTCACAGTAAATAAGTCAGTGCACATCACCAACTGATTTATCTACTGCCAGAATGTAAAATGCACATCACCAACTGACATGAAGTACATCACCGTCTGAGAAGTATTTTTAAGAGTCAGCTACGGTGTACCATACATTCACGTTGTTATACTGACTCATACTACACTTTGACACAATTGCACAATGACATAAAGTTATGTGTATTACTAAATGGAGTGAGGTATTAATATGTAAAAGGTGTAACCAGTTTCAAAGATTTTGTTTAAAACTTTATGGGAAAGTTTTTTTACTTAAACGAAATCTAAGCAGGATATTTTCTAAGTCCAGAACGGTCCACAACTCTTCTAATAGGCAGAGTGGAGTTATGACTCTTTCTTTACATAGTCTGGTATTGTTGGTGAACAAGTGTTGAAAGTGTCTATGCCATAGCAAGTGAAGTTAACCTCAACATAAAACATAACTTAGATGTTTTCTTCGTCCAAAAAGGACAATCAGAGTTACGGGTCGTGCTTTACATGCTAAGGTGTTGATAATGAACAAGTTTAAGTCTATTTTTCGAGTTTCAAAGCAATAGCTTTGATTATTTATGAGAAAAATTGACCTAAACATTAATTTTAACAAAGCAACGCCGTCGACGATCAAGTGATGACAATAACTCATATTTTTTGAAAAAGTCAGATGAGCTCTAGTAAATCCACTGGTTTTTTTACTAGTTAGTGTAAGATCTTTCTTCTTCCCAATATTAGTTAAAATAATGTTCCAAGGAGATGATCTTACGTACAAAATACAGGTTAGAATGATGCAGTAGATGAATACACAATTGGTGAACTATTTAGTAATATCATACTGATTACATTATAACTAAATTCCATATACAAACAATCACTATTGTTAATGAACTATACATACACTGCCCACCAAAAACAAGTATACAGATGTCATTTCCCCCTTTACTTGTCTGTAACAACACTATTTGCAAAACATCAATATTTTTGAGAAAAAAAATGAATATTTTTGTTCATTAAATGTGAAGACCATGCATTAATTGGTACCCTAGGTGCAAAATAAAAAGTTTCTTCGACCGGCTTGAATAGTTACTTTGTCACAAAAGATGGAAAATTAAGCCTTTTGGGTCACATGGTTATTTTAATTCAGAACATCTTTGTTTCTATCTGATTTTTGCCTCATTTAGTAACTGCAGTTTGAGAAACAAGTATTATTGTGATTACTGATAAACAGATGCTTAATAAATTAACCAAGTTAAAATTTGCAAAATTTATTCACTTATTATGTACTTATTTTTGGTGGGCACTGTATAATGAAAAAATGAAAATAGTGTTTTTCCTTTGTGCGCATGCGCCTGAATATTTTCCGTTGAGCACATACACAGTGTCGATTTACCTAAAACCTTGACATCATGATTTTGGAAGAGTCACATGTAAAAGCAGCTGCTTTCAATGTCATTGGAGAATTGGAAACGTTTGACGCTTCAAGACATTAAGATCAGCCCCCCCCCCCTTAAAATATTTACCGTACAGATTTAGATCAGAGGAAGAACATTCCTCAACTGAAGAGGTGTACATTCAGCTTGTACCATCCTCATACATCAGTGGTTAGAGAGGTTTAGGTGAGGAACACGCTGATGACGAGGATATCTTTTACATTCGTTACAATTAAAGCCGTAATGTTTCCAATGTAATTACTTTAACTACCACATTTACGTAATCACGAATCGACTACTTTATGTGCATCGAGCATGCAAGAAATGTAGAGGAAAGCATGTATATATAAAGTCCCACGTTCAGTAATCAGCGACACGTGTAGACATGAGGTAAGATTTATAAACCCTGCCTGTACCATTAATGGAATTTGTGTTATTGAAGTCTGACTCAGTTAATGGGTTTCATGCAAAATAGACTTTCAAAAACGGCTCCATAAATTTGGAGCAGATGTCAAAATGTTTTACACCCAAAACTAAAATGCTTTTTGTGTAATTCAAAGTTAAATACAAATTACATTAAGTACACCCACAGGACTTGCTGCAGTGCTGTATTTACAAATAGTTATATTATATCACACTTTGATGAAATGGACGGCATTGAACAAAAAAATAGAAATCATTGTTATGCATGACTTCAAAGCTAAGAACACAACTTAAAATGAAATCTAGCGTTTCATTGCGCTGATCGCGATATTGTGTTCTAAACTTTCTTTGAGTGTGTAGACCAGTTGAGGAATAAAGCCTTGTCATTGGTTTATTCTTAAAGTGAATTCAGAAATAACCAATCAGATGGCTGAGTATAGAGGCTGGTCACCATCTAACAATAACTGTATACCTTAACCATGCCATCATTCTGTACAATAATAAGTCTGTTTGAACCACTTATCTTTATAGCACATGGTCGTTCTAGACCAGAATCCTTCACTAACACAAATCTCTGGAATGCACCATGACTTGTCAACAGCTGAACGCGATCATTAGAGTTATCAGCAACAAAGATGTTACCAATCCTATCGACACATACACCTTGTGGGCTTTTCATGTCATTATGACCTGTGTACGTATACAAGCTGTAACCATTTCTATCGATACACTTGATGGAGTGCATGCCAATATCAGACACGACAATTGAACCGTCAACAGATGCTGCAATATACCGAGGACGATCGAACAGAAAGTCTCCACTGCCGTCGGTGCTGAACGATTTGAGCACATCACCATCAAGTTGTATGATATCGACACTTCGATCTCTCATAGAGGTGACAACAAGGTAGCTCTCAGCGTCGGAGTATGATATACCATCGTACTGCCTCTCTGTTTTCGTCTTTCGTATCATAACTAGTGACTTTCTGGTGGAAATGAAGATGATGAGGCGCCCTATCAGTGTTACAGCCACATCTGTTCCGTTCCCACATGTTGTGATATCTCTAGGTTCGTCATCTAATTGAATATGGTCAGCAAGTTCTCCCTGTTTGTTAAACTTCTGAATCCTTTTGTTATTACAGTCTGTAACTATGATGTCTTCTAGTGACGTACATGTGACACCCCAAGACGATATTCCATCATCAGCACCGGTATCCACTTTAAGCTCACCGATACTTTTCATTTCATCTAAGTATGTTAAACTAGCCTCTTCCGGTATAAACTCTACTTTCACTTTCAACTTATCAGGATTCGTATCTCCAATTTGCATATTGTAATCATCAAATTGTTTCTTCACCTGGTTAAACGCCATTAAAACTTCAACATCACTTCCATATTTCAATAAATTGCCTAACCTGTGACTGGCAGATTTCGCGGTTTTCACTTGCGCTTTTCTAGGTTCAGTCCGCTCCTTGAGGACCTTTTTTGCATCTGCCGCTTTATGGTCCAATTGTTTCAGAAGAAATTGTTCCTGATCTCGTATTTTAGCGCATAATGAATTGCTCAGGTACATTATTTCCTGTTTAGATGTATCAATTGAAGTTTCTAGTTGCTTTTCTAAGACGCCTAGACCATCTACGCTGTCGAGGGATAACTGCAAGTTTTTCAGAGTCGCCATGATACTGTCGATATCAGTTTGTGAAGTTACTGCGTCAGAAACCGTGATAACATTCTCACAGCGACGATGTGACACGGCCATACACTGGACACATAACGGATCCTTGCAATCTACACAGAACAGCGTAATGCTTTCCCCGTGTCTGTCACAATTCACTTTACTCTTTTTTCGCATTATGGTTTCAAGCGGCATCTTTCTCATTTCTTCCAATGGCATCACAGTATGTGATGACGTCACCTTAACGTGTAAGTGTACTTTAGAACACGACTCACATAATGTATCGTTGCAATCTGAGCACCAATTTTCAGCAGTGATACTTTCCTCTCTTCGTAGACAAACATCACACGATTTATCGTCTTTCAGAGCTTTTTTAAGTTCAACTAATGTTGTCATGAACTGATCGTCTCGCAAATTGTCTGCGTAATGGCCATCCGCAGCCAATGGTGGTAACTCTATCTCCAAATCACACGAGGGACATAGGAAATAAGTCTGGTTAGGCGCACTGCCAGATTCCGCTATATGCCTGTTTAAACATTCGTAACAAAACGTATGAAGACAAGACAAAACTTTTGGTTGATTGAAAGTCTCTTGACACAATCCGCAAACGGTGAAATCATCTGACATGGTGGATGTTGTTTGTAGAACGTCAGGAGTAGCCATGTTGTCGATAGGATGTTAGTTAGTATGATCAACCTCAGTGTTTCTTACAGTATATCTGCAAATAGAGAATGTACGAAATTTGAATGATAAGTAGGCTAAGTTTTGGTATGCTATGTGAACGTTCATAACATTTTTAAAACTTTGCACCTATAGTGGGATTCTAACCTACACTAAACGGCGATATCGTCTTGACAATGCGAAGTACAACCGTATTTAATTAGGCCATTGCAACAATGCACAAAAGAAGAATCAGTGTGACCTGACCTCATCACTTCACGTCTGCAATCGGTTAGAACTTAGAACGGATAACAACGCTGGCTTTATGTACGGAGCGACATTCTACGGCCGCCACACGACACGTTTAACTTAATGCTGTTGATAAACATAAACATAATAAAATACCGTTAAGTTCATCAATATCATTCCGAGTTACGTAATATCCCCCCGCACATTCCGATGTCTCAACAAATATCCATCATTTAATTTTTATTTTATAATTGTTCTAAACTACTACATGTACCAGTCATTGGTCATTTACATTGAGCAGAATATTGTATGAAACTCATTCATATCAGTATGACCATAGACTATTCCGCTTCGCGATGGACGAAGTCTTTGTTCATTAAACCGCTTACTAATACTTAGGCGACACAGTTTAATCACACTTGCATTGTACTTATCTGGTTTTAACCAAATCTCAGCTACACAAATATTTAGTCTATATTTTATTGTTAGACCAATATTGTACCAATGAACAACGCGTTCAATGATTAATAACGAAAATAGTTTTACTTGCAAATCATACGTGTTAAGATAACCGACAGAGTATACATGTTTGAAGTGTTGAGTTTCGGTTAACTTCATACGTCCGTATAATATTTGCTATTGTCGTATAAAAATACCCCCTTTGTTATAACAAACTTCTCACGACAATTTAACATTTTTATTGACAAATGATAGACAAATCGTGTAATCCATATTGATAAACCAACCTAAATAATTTATCAAACATATCACTTGTCAAATTGGGACGATTTATCCGGTCCTATTATGCCAATCTTGTCTGCTAAATAGTTATAATTGTGCAAATAAAACGGTACACCGTATGATTTCGTAGAAACATAGAAACAGTGGAATGTGAAGAAAATTTCCGACAACTTTCGACAGATATGGTATGATATAAAAACACAATGACGAGATTGCATTCCCATACTCATCAATATGATTTATGAGCTTGCCAACGACAAACTTATTAGTTTTAAAATTCCATTAGAATCTATATGACTATTATTCCATGGAGCCATATAAAAGATAGATCGAGCCATAGACATATAAAACTACATAAAATGACTAGCATGCATGACAAATGCGAGGCTTATGCATTATATAGATGTAAAGTCTAATTCTTGTTGACAATCATCGGATAAATGCATGGCATTTATATTCATCCTGCTATCCAAAATCCATATAGTTTTGTCTGAGTACATATATTGTTGACAGGAAATATGCATATCAATAAATCATAAAATTACAAATATAAGTGCCGAATATCCAGTCTATAGACAAAGCATCTACCACATGTACACGTATGTTAATATCTCGTGAATGGCAAGATGTTCTATAAGCTCTTGGTGACGAATGTGCACATTTTCACCATTGGGCATGCATGTTTTGTTAGGATTTAGTTAAATGAACAGATAACTGGTTTTGTTCATCGTTAAAAAAAGTTATCAATTTTCTATGGCTGCTTTCAGCCATTCAGCCACCCTTTGACATTTCAACTTCCCCTGGTCATTGGGCCAATGAAAACCTGCGTTCGAGTCTCTCTTGGTTGGTGTGCAGCCAACATCGATCTGCGGCGCCAAGGACAATCGAACATGTTCATACACAGCCCTCTAGGTACCAATTCGCACATTTGTCGAGTAGAGCATGTGGATTATTTTTGCTCAAAGAAAGTACACAGTGGTCCAGACGGGGTTGAACCATGGACCTCTCGATCCCGAAGCGCGCGCCCTACCTCTCACACGTTGGTGCCATGTACATGTGTTGTGTGCATGTGCCCTTTTGAAAGTTATGGTGCACGAACAGTCGGAAATGTAGGTTTGGGGGCTTCTATAGCATGTACATTTTGTATTTATCTGAGCGGTAGGTTTAAACAGAACAAACATGGTACAGTTTAACATGTAACGTGATCCAAATATTGACAGAACCATTTACTAATTATAGTTAGTATAAGTTGGGTGTTGTAATTTTTACCCGGTTCATTTAACAATTGTATTAACAACAATGACATCAGTGTGTTTAGCTATACATTCACACCTATAAGGTATCATGGTGGAAGATTGATTTCACTATAATTAGTATAATAGCACTTAGTCTGATGTAATCTACGATATATAAATACATGTGACTGGTTTACTTTCTCTTTTACAAAATGTTAGAATGTTATTAGCCAAGTGTTTAAAGTCATGCAAAAGAACAGGGGTAGTATTCACAAAGCATCTTAAGGAAAAACTTAGAAATTTCTTAAAATCTTAAATTTCCTTAAGTGTTTCAGCTAAATAGAATGTATTCTATTCGAAACGGACGATTTCGAAAAGTGAACTTGTTGGAGTACCACGTTGCAAACTAAAACGATATTATTAAGTCGGACAGAGAAGGCAGCACTCAACTTAACCAGCCGAGCACAGGAAACATAAAAAGATACAAGGCACAATGCCCAACACACGACCGAACCAGAAAATGATACGACCAAGTAGCTATCAAAAAGCCTAGTGTATTATCAATGTTACACTATGGTATTGAAAAATATAGAATTAATAAAGTAAAAGTTCGATATTATTCTTGAAGCATATCCGGAAGAAGCATCCACACGTCACAGATCTAGGTAAAATGTCCAATTACATAAAATGAGGTCATATTCGTCACAGATCTAGATCAAATTTCCAATTACACAAAATGAGGTCATATTCGTTGTGATAAGTAATGCACACGTCACACATCTAGGTCAAACTTCTTTCAATTACATAAAATGAGGTCTTATTGATTGTCATCACATTGATCGCGTATGGTTTATTCAAACGGACAATTACAAAAGAAGTTTAACACTTGTTCATCCTAGTTCTGTCACTTATACAAGACTACAGCTTAATTCAGCCCATTCACTTGAAGAAAAGACGCAATCTCCGCTCATTGTGTGAAAAATCATTATAAATCTGTTATGTGTCTGAACCATAAACAATGTTTTAGACGCATTGTCGTGCCGTACAATAAACATAATTTATCCCACAGGATGTTCTTTCGTGAGCTAAAAACGTTCACTGACATTTATGAAAGGCAATTCAAACAGAAGAGAAGTAATGCCTAAATGGGTCATTTACGTCTTCTGTAACGCTTTCTTTGTGTATTAGAACCTCCTACATTCCCGGTATGGATAATTTATCTGGTAGAAGAGGATCTTTAGATATGGGTCTCATTTTTCTATGAAATCGTTTATTAATTATGGCAACTACGTACAAGTACCTGATAACATAATTTAAAGTTGTTCTCATGTTGCCACCCACCATTTGATATCGACAAATAATTACGGTGTCTGATGTGGTACAGTATTGTTAATGTCAGAATAATAGAAGATATCCCTGTACCTGATTTATGCGCAATTCCTTTTTCATTTTCCTGATTTTTGTCCCGAAATTGGGATGATATGAGGTAAGTCAGTTAACGAGACTGATATGTGAGGTAATTGTTCTACTTCTTTTATATTCTTGTTAAACGGTAGCAAGATGGAAATTGAAATACACGTCAATGCCATGGTCGTAAATTTGAGATGCTTTAATGGGGTTGTCACTGATGTGAACGTGCTTATTTTGATTGGTTACCCGGTTCCAGATTAGTGAAAAAATATTAGACAATCGGGCAGGGAAGGCTGCATTCAACTTAACCAGCCGAGCACAGAAAAACTACACAGACCACAATTGCACGGCGCAATGCGCAACACATAACTGTTCAAACGAGAAAATGAATTTAACCGCTAAGCCTAAGTCCTAGCAGTCAAAAAGATGAATGACGTAGTTTCAGCTATAAAAAGCTAAATGTCCTAGATCTAGTTCCAGCAATAAAAAAGCTGAATGACCTAGTTCTCGGTGTAAGACAGTTTGTCTTACCAACAAAACAGAGATAATATTTTTGAGACTGGTCTTGGACCTCAATATGCCGGACTGAAAAATGATGAACTATCGGGGCGCAGTCCGTATTCAGCTTTAATCATATCGAACGTTTTATCTTTGGGATACTTAATACTTTATCATGCCAATGATAATTGTTGGGCGGGAATGCAATACCATCCTCATTTACCTATCGGACAATTAATATAGCGGTTAGTATACCTAGTACCTAGCAGTATATTGACATACACTTAATTAATCCAAAAGAACCATAAATCTAAAACCCTATATAATGGTACAGTCGTCTGTGTAAATTTATATGACAAATTGGTGATACCATTCAAACTGAAGTAGTTCGTCTTTGTATAGGTGTGAATGAATGTACTAGGTGTTTCGGGGGTTTGCACTGTACTGTATAAACCGAGAGACAGAAACAACCAATCATCGTGCTACCCAAAAATGATTTCCGCCATATATAGAGACTGTCGAGTCACAATATTGATCACAGACAGTCAAAAACAGAAATGCTTTTCAGTGTTTCCCGCCTAACATAACAAAAATTACTAACAGTCTTTGGACAAGACGTTAAGCGAGGTCCCGTGTATGATGCTTTACATCGGCACGTAAAAGAACCAGGGATGCTTCTGGAACTGGGGCATCTTCTGTATCATGCACTATCCCCCAAAAACTAAAGTGACTAGCCTCTTCTGGGGGCCTCGCCCATGTGGATTTCCGGTGGCGAGGATAAATAAAAGCAAATAAACCCAAACAAAATTGTAATGCTGGTCCAACCAGACCACGAATTCTTCGAACCAGTACGTAGCAAGGAAGTGGCGGAGGCTAGACTAAACAGCATTGGCCGATTGTATCACATGTTCCAGATCCTCTTGACGGACGCATGCGCAATCAATTCGTTTAAAAGTGTATGTTTTCGGGCTTCATGTTTGATAAAGTAAGTAAACCAAATATTAACGTCTACTAAATTTGGTTCACAAACATGTCGCAAACATTTTGGACAGGGTTTGAAGCCAACAGCGTTACTGAATGGTGGCTTCTGGTCTTTGTGTGAGAATTAGATATATAGAATTACATAAATCTGAATTAAGCCTCAATTTATCAAACATTGTAAGCACTTGTGACCATGTACACACACTACTAGGTGTATTATTTTCATTCACATGTACACCACACCCTGTATAAATCTGAGAGATATTTATTGGTGACACTATCAGTTTTGCTTTTTCATAAATTTGTTCAAAATTATGTTGACTGTCAACGCTGAAGTTTATACGCCGGTGTTCAGATGATAAGAATACGATGTTGACATCGGAATGTGGTCGCCTCCGTTTTTGGGATGGACAATGTTTAAGGAAGTTCACCGGGGTGCTTGATTTACTTAATGCTTCGTCTATACCGATATAGAAGAAGGTTTCCAATCAAAGTAAATATGCATCAATAACCGCGTCACTACTCGTATAGTCCAGTTAGGATATTGTGATAGTGATGTTGCAGTTTATGTGTACGCAAAAAAGCACAACCATTGTCTAAACAGGTAGAGCGAAGTTTAGTATGTTAGTTTAGCATTTGAAGTATAGTTGTTTGTACAGTACAATCCTTTATAATTGGTTTTACACCGTTATAGTGGACTCAACCGCTGCGTCACTGGATTTTTATCCTGACAGGACTATATGATAACATTTGTATTCCCTCAAAGCCGGAGGTAATTGGCCAAATAGGCAGGGATAAAAGCAAATGGCCACGCACAACGACTGTCTCAGTCGAACGCAAAAAAATATATAAAGTATATACACAGAGAAAGCGAGCCAACACCATGCTTGGCTAACGAGGAAGATCTCCAAATGTTTTGACTTCCTGGTTAGTTTGTAACGTAAAAGATAGTTTTGAAAGATAAGGCAAAAAAAAGTTTTGAAAGAAAAGGCAAGAAAAACATTCGAATATTGGAACGAACCTGCCAAATTCGAGTACAATTTCGAACCTAACGAATTGGAACATTTCAAGTATTGTATTTCTTTAAAAAAGATTGCATGCGGGCATATAGTTTCAGTGGTTTGGGACTACATTTAGGCCACGTCGATAACAGGAGGGTTTGGGTAATGCGACCTAAATCTTAAATGACCTGAACACGTTTCGTTTTTTATAACAATTTGAAATATTTTATTCAAGTACTTTCAAGTGAAAGCATTAACTATCGTTCATTAAAACACCCATGATAGATAGATAAGCGGAGACTATCAGACAAACACATCAAAACACTCTGTATATGCTCACAACAACTAAATCCAATCTAAAGTCCTTGTAAATAGGTGGCACAAACTGCCAATGGTGATTGTCGGGAAACATAAGGACTTCAATATGAGAATCGTTCCAAAAAGGCAAGCTAAATACTTAATAGAAAAGGTAAAACACAATATTCGAATACTACATGTATATCGTAAACGTAAGAGTTCACGAAATATACGTACACGTTTTACATCGTGCTCTCATAGTTTGTCTTGCAGATGGCGTCGAGGTATTAAATAAAAAGTCCGACACAAAGTATTGGATATAACGAGTACAGAAAGTCTAGTAACACTATTCAAATGGATTAATTTTTAATAACAGTAAACCTTTCAGTTTCCGGTAGTACGCAATTTACAAGCCAGACCAAACTACGGAAGGCGGATGGTGACGTTTTCATATATTGATGCATGTAGGACAATGTATAATAGACAGGACAACCAGGGCATTGTCTCCAGATTTTCAAGAAAGGTATAACCTGCCGCTATCGAAAATTGAACCCGAATTGCCGAGTTAAAAATCTAGCGCATTAACCACTGTTTCGTTACCGCGGCTCCTCACGTTCTTGAACTGAAAACGGTACAACTAGTACTCATGTCCGAACAGAGTTTTAAAGGTCCGGACTACTTTGTCATTTAACATTGAGTTCTTCTCATAACTCACACTAATAATAGAAGAGGCACCTGGACAGACTCCCTTCAGTAAAGGACAAATGGCATCGATCTGTTATCCACAGTTCTGTACGGTTTATGGTCACAACTATCTCGTATAAAAAAGATATTTGAAAAGTAATAACGAAGAATTATGAAAAACCAACACATCAGGAGATACACACGGTGTTCAATTTTTTAGATTTCTCTGTACTTCAAAATGAAAAATCGAGAAAAACTGAAAAAGCTCTAATGTACTTGGGGTTGTATCACTATATTTTACACTGGAATCCTCAAACCGGAAGTAGACAGAATACAGAACAAACAATAAATTTCCATTAACAATAAACGCAATATAATCCATTACTGATAGATTTAAATTGAGATTGGGTCTATCATGAAGCTCATACTTACAAATACATTAGTTTTTTAATAAACAAAGTACAAAATGGTGTTTTTATCTTCACCATTAAGTGAAGTGTAATGAGTTAGAATGTTTCGTTTAATCAGAAACTAACTTTACGTTGTGATTGTCAACCCGTACCCTGACATATGTACGAATGCCAGGAAATTGCTTAAAAAGTTTTTTTTGTGCCATCTACCGACGTCCTCTATTTACCAAATGAACTCAATGCTATAGCGTGTGTACTTGTGATACGTGATATTTTGTCCTACTTTTGCTATATATATATTTATATCTAACATATTCGCAAACAGTTCACATAGTATTCGCAAATAGTTTGCAGTAACTATTCACTGTAGGTGCATTACATCTGAGACTTCAAGTGATTCTGTAACTTCCGTGAATGAACTGAACGACAAAACCAAATCCCCATGTCTAATTCATAGTTCAAAGTTGTACTTTTAAAACATCTGACAATATATAACTCCCTCATGTTGATAGCGGTCGTCTTTAAAGGCAATTTTCTTGCATGTTTCATAGAAAAACCACATAAGTGGCGAGTGAACAACTCAATTTCTATTAAGATAGCTTTATCATAAAATTATTATAAGACGATAAGTACAGAAAGGTTTCCATATGAATTACCTCCCTTTGCTTTATTCAAAAGTTTTCAAAAAAAATAAATATCGTCTCTTAATGAATATCATATTAACCTTCAAAGATGGCCTCCAATTCGAAACAATGAAGCTAAATACTGTTGATGTAGGAATTAAAGTAAAGTAATAT
This sequence comes from Spisula solida, assembly GCA_947247005.1. Lineage (NCBI taxonomy): Eukaryota > Metazoa > Mollusca > Bivalvia > Venerida > Mactridae > Spisula > Spisula solida. Next base: position 32,656,409 of record OX365947.1, on the reverse strand, counting down.
TTATATATTAGAGCCTCGTCTATATTTGAAACATATATTGCAAATAACACAAACAACAAATTATGTATTCGTCTTCCTTTTCACATTGAGGAGAAATCCGCTAATAGGGATGCCAAACATGAATTTTTAACAATTGCTCTAATGAAATGTATTGGCGTCGAAAATAACTAAGTATATCTAATGTGTTCAATCCTGTTCTCATTACATCGAATTTATACTGCATTAACAGCAACAAGAATAATGTATTTATAAGTGGATTAGAAGCCGGGTCCGGGTATAATATAACGTACGTTCGTATTTGACGTAAAAATGTATGTCAGTAATTCATATATCAGCGTCACAGTGTCATGCATCATGTTGCATAAATATGTGATCATGTTTCTCGAAGCCTACGCACCGCCATCATGTTGAACCCGCTTACTATCTCATATGAAAACATATTCATTCTTGATTACATGTCTAAATGGGTCTTTTGCGATTGTTCGTGCAAAAAGCAATATTATTTGCATACAAATAGGAAATCGGATGTTTAAACTAAATATACAGCTTAACCAATGAATCGAGGATTGGATCAGATTTTAATCTTAAAGAATGAAATGCGACCTCAAAAGATCGAACAAAGAAGCGATTGTACCGATTCTGTATCATTACAAATTTGATTGGTTTTAAGAAACCGCCTCAGATTGTTAATGTAAAGTTTAATTCAGCCAGATGTATAATTTTTGACATGAGTGCGCTTTAAAACAACATTCGTTGGTACACAATTGCCAAATTGGTTATAACAAAATGTAAATGCTTCTAAACACGTTTTCTGGTATTGCTTTTTTGGTTGGATATTTACAGGTTGATATTTACAAAAATGTAGTTAAAGATATTGGGATACAGGTCTCGCAAACCGTAATAAAATATGTCTTTTTCGCATGTATTGAACATCTGAATGTCGAGGAGTGTGTTCGAAACTGTAACACCAGGGTCATGAGGACGTATATCACTGGCTTAGAATTAGAAGAAGTTTAAAAAACTTGTTTTCCATCAGTAAAGAATAGTTTTCAGACAGTGTTTTCTTGTTTTCTCAAAATATTAATTTTGTACTTACGACCTTCTAATTCTAAGTCAGTGGTATAATCACTGTGTATAAATGAGACCGATTGACCTACTAGTGAATTATTATGCATTCTACAACTGTCATAAACCAATAAGCATTGACTAATATTTTGTTTACAACAGTCTGAATATATCGTTCGAATGATGATCGGTTCACCTTAGTCCTCTATAGATAATGTTAAGCCTATGTTCATATACTAATATATCGGATTGCACTTATAGTACAAATATGACCGTTGGTATTGCAAACACAAACAAGTATAGGTCAATATGAAGTATAATAGGGTACTATTGTCAAGGGATGGCGTATAGAAGCACAAATATCTGATATTATTTTACCAAACATATGCACGGTATGCAAGCTCTGTATTTGTCAAAAGCAACTTTGCTACTAGTAAGTAGCTTCGAACTTTGAAATTATTAAAGATAAATTTATATGACGATTTGCTTAAAATAAATGGTATTCATTCAATAGTGTCATTCAACATCCATGAATTAATCAATTTTGACCAATAAACAGATAGGACCTGTATTATCATATAATGCTCCATCTAACTAACTAGAACAAGACGTACGCATAATTCACTATAGGACAATTAAAAGGGGTATGTTGGCTTCTTTCTGTGTATTAGAATCGCCATTTAGTTAACACTAATTTATTTAGATCGATTGTGAAACAAATTTTTCTACTTATATTAATCACGCTCAGACACCTAATTTCTGATGTTATCCATTGCCATCTAACTCTATTACAATTACAAGTGAATATTCTTAGGAAACAAACCAAGAGAACATATGGTTACTAAAAGTGTACGTAGAATTAAGAGCTTGTAAATCGCCACATCAACCTCTTTAACCCACTATACTATTACATCCTTAAATTCTCCGAGCAAGCCGCTTTAATGAACAATAAGTTGTATTCATTTACCGTTTTGAACAGTAAACATCAACATCTATTGAGAGATCGAATTCAGCCGCTATCAATAAAACAGGTTCAATAATAAACTTACAATAACACACACACAGCTATAAAATTCAACCTATTTAACAAAATTCCATACAAACATATTGAAACGACTTCTAACTTTATCCGTATTTTTAAAGCGAAACATTTTAGTACCTTAATTCAATTACCATCATTCATGAAATCATCAGATTTAAATGACAATTTTTTTATTATTCATTTACTTGTAAATGTTACGGTTAAATAAGATATTTGCAGAAGATTAAATTTTCGGGAATTCGTTATTTCTGAGAAGTTAGCGACATTAAATGTTTGCAAATTTCAAATTTCAGAAAAAGAGAAAGACTGGCTCAATAAAAATTAAGAGCATAATATTTCGTGAATGTTTGACCGTGCGAATTTGGTACAAATTAAACCAACTCGCGAATTTTTCTGATTCTACTGCACGATGCGAATTCAATCTTATTTTTTTACATTTTTGTATTTCGCTTTACAGCCCAAATATAACACCACAAAAGATTTGCACTTAAATGTAATAATAGATAATGTTTATTTTTCCCACAGTGCCAGAGTTCAAGTTTTGGTAAAGGTTATTTTATGATTCTCACTGAATATAACCGTATTTACTTATGACATGCAAACAAAAAAGTCACACTGTTTGGGCTGCAAACTTGACTTAAACTATTAAGTTTTTTTTATATATCTTATTAAAAGTGTTGCCTGAATTCTACGTCACTACCTCAGCGTTGCCTAGCAACAATGAGGTGTATTCTTTCACCAAATACGCTATCTTGGTCACCCTTTTGTTCCTTACATCCGAATAGCCACTACAGACGGGGTCGATACTTTTTAAACGATGAAAGAGAAAACCAGCGGAAATAATCCAATATGTTTAACATATAGCCATTTATTATACCAGTTCAAAGGGTATTTTCAGTGTTGAATAATGCCATACTATCAGTACATGTATTAAACTGTCGACCGTTTACATATCGTAACCCATGGTAACTAATTAGTGGACCTATCTTTAAAGGTCACAAACATAACTGCTCACATGTTTGTATGTACATGTATTATGTATTTTCAAACTTTTGACTTTTTATTGTATTGTACGACGCGTCTTGACCGTCATGTTTTGTATTGTAAATGATCAAAAACTTTGAGCTTTGGACCTGTTACAAGCTGAGTTTAGCAACATGTTTGTTATTGACTAATTTGGGGAAAATGGGAATGGAGCCGTGTATGAAAATCCTCTGGTACCTTACTAAGAAGACTATAAAACTCAAACTTAGAATTTAGACTTCATTTTCTAGCTCTTATGATGTTCCACTAATAAATAGTTTAAAGAAAATTGCCTATAATGTACAGTGATCATCCGCAGTTGTTCATGACAAAAAGTCAATGCGTATAGATTAAAAAAAACTGCAGTAAAATATACTGTTTGCAAAAATAAAGTCTAAATCAAAGCTTCGGTCTTCAAATTAAGACAAGGAATTTACCAACCACGTGACATAAGAGGCACTAGATTTAATGAATGGTTGTTTTAGGTATAAAGCACATAACATAAATTATGCACAAACCTCTCACTATAGTATATCTGCCGGTATTTACCTTTTATGAGATCTTGAGAAACATACATTAGACTCTTGTAAGCAATGCTTCAACTTATGTAACGAATGGCTCACGTTTCTAAATGTTTGTTCGTACATATATCAGCCGTTTATTGAACAATAAATTTCATAATAAAGACTAATATCTATTCTCAAACTAACGTCTTAAAAGTCTACAATGATGTATTTAGGGAATTGGATCAAACAAGGGTTATAAATTCTGGTGTTTTATCGATAAGTCGAGTGTATTTGCTTTTCCATGTTTAAAGATGTCAAAATATGAATTATACTTATATATTTATTGTACTGCATGTATTACCACAGGTAACTGTGTCATTGATTAAGATAAAAAAAATGTAAATTTATAAATTCATAACTTTTTTATATATTTTTTACTCTTAATCAATGATACAGTTACCTGTGGGTATTACATGGCCGCTTATAACATGGATAGTTGTAACGTTATTGAAGCTTAAACACCAAATCTTATTTGAACAAAGCATATATAATGTTGCTTTTTACAGACAAGTTCAATTATTTAACAGAATTTATAAACGTATAATGACGTAACCACCGAGACATATTTAATCGTATTATTTCGCCTAAGTGTTGATAAAATTAAAAACTTTGAAAAGTTTTGTATTACCAGAGAGTAAATTCGGTGCAGATTGTCTCAGTACGTCGTTAGTAATCCGGATCAGTTACGTTATCAAAGTATGGGTTAATCTATTGATTTCAATTAACCCTTTACTCCCATGTAAGGCCCCTTGCATGATAAGAGTCTACTTAGATTTGGGTACACTATCTCAATATTGGTAATAAATATTATTAGAAAGTAATTAGTGGTTGATTAGTGATTATTATAATCATTTGCCAGGAATTCTGGTAAATGAGACAAACTACAATGTTGAATGTGTATGAAGTATGATATACTCGTTATAACGCGTTGGCACTGAGCATAAACAACGTAATGACGTACCATTGATACCACGTGATGGACACGTGATTTGACCATATAGTATGTTCATCTCATCAAACAGTCCCTTTTCATTGACAAAATATTGACCGGTCAACATTTAGAATCAAAATTAACAATTACAGTGTACAACTATTGTGTAGACTTATAATTGATTTGAAACATCAAAGCTTAGACGAAGTATAAAAATATGAGAGCCAGTTAGCCTGTCGCCACAGTTAACCGCCTATAGCCATGTTCTATTGATATTACCACACACTATATTAATGATCAATTACTTTTGATATGATTCTTATTATTTACTTATAATTTAGCCCAAGGTTAAAGTATGATTAACGATCTGTCATTGTAAGACTACTGGTTTGAAGGTTGTAGGCACTTGGTACTACAGTTGAACCTTGGCGTAGAGAGTCATGGTGCCCAATGGATAGACAGCTTAACTTCTAGACCGAAGATCGTTGGATCAAACTATTGCCTGTGACGAGGTCGAAACTCCCTAACCTTAAAAGTCCTTCAATAAGACGAGAGCGTTGGTTGGCAACCCAAATGGGTGATAAATGAATATTACGAATGTTAACGATATAATAATGAATTTAAACGAACCAAAAGAAAGAAACTAAACAACAAACGAAATGAACCAAATGCATTACGTATATGATATTGTATTTCTAGGATATTGTATTACTGGAACAGTGATGCTCCGCAACAATCGTGAAAGCTCGGCTATTTCCGTAAGTCTCCGCTAAATGTACAATCGGGACACCTCAGACAATTTCTTACGAATCATCGCATAAAGACCGAAGAGATCAGAATGGCTCATCAACTACGGAATTCTGTTGGAGCAAACTATACGCATTGACACACGTAAAGTCGCTGACTGACACGTACATACAGATATGGCGATATAGACATTAATTCCTGCTCTGTGTCCCTTATTGCTCAATATAATTATAATCAGTACATTTAAAAACGCACACTGCAATTTTGTTCTAATTTTGTTAAAAGAATTTACATTTGTGCCATGCATGGGCCTTCTTTTATTAAAATGTATTTTCATATAATTTGTCATGGTAAAAATGCAATTAAATGAGACATTACATAGGAACATAGTGGCTGCCACAAACATAAATGTGCGTATTTAGATATACTGAGCAAAGTTATATAAATATGGCTGTGAGTGGTCCTGCAACAATGCATACATTCGTACACATGAAGATTTAAAACAGCTGCATACTATCACCTTAAATCATAAGCAATGTTTCATTAATAATACACGTATGATTAAACTGTCGGATAAAAACATCTGTGTAGAAAGATTATTCAAACTTTTGAAATAGACACCAATAAGAAAAAAAGCGTTAAACGATGATGTTAACTTTTTATTTAAAACGAAAAATCATACTAAAAGAGTATTAACTTACGTCTGTTAGGCGGAAACGTCCATATAAGTCATTTGAACAGCCAGTCCGAAATCTACTTAAGACTAAATTCTTAAAGAATAAAAGCGGATTTCTTTTACAAGTTCGATTGTTTTAGTCATGTACGGTACACACCCGCATACACGCTACATTACCTCATGAATGTAAAATCTCAACCTACTTAAAATTTTATATTAAACTTTGGGCTTGTTCGCCGACCACAAACTATCGATCAATAAATACGTATACCTGTAAAAGTTAGGTTTATTCCGCTGAAATCTAAATATTCAAGTCAGCGATTTTCTTATTCATAATCTCAGGCAGAAAGTTTACTTCATTTTATTAGTTTTTTAATGTATTCAACAAGACGATGTTTGTGACGGGTCAACAAAATTGTGTAAATTAATATTTCAATAGATTATTCGATCAATTAGAATTAACTTGCGCAGAAAGTATCGGTATTGTAGTAATTTGTAAAAATGAGCTTACAATTTTTAAAAGCATTGAAGCGGAGGTCGACCTTATTCGCTGCCCTTCTAAATAGTATGCTCATCAATATAGAATAACCACAATCGTTCGGGCGTAACTGTACTTTTAATAATGAAATAATCCAGGTAAAAGAGGTGTATTCGGAAAAGAAATCTATTATTTGAAATTGTAGCTTACATCGTCCTCCATGGCGCAGTAGGCTAACCTAATGCTTATGAAACTAAATAGATTTTTTGTTTGGGTTCGAATCCCACCCATTTTGAATATTTTTTAAATTTTGCCAAATAATAAATTCGCGTGCATTTCTATTTTAAATATACATGTATTTCTGAAATATATCTATTTCCTTCGTACATTTTTTCTGTATTTTAATCCTTGAAAACACTCCCACGTCAAGACTGTTGAACAGAGATATCGGTCAACTGTCACCCAATCTGTGCTCCTTGTATTACCAGAGTAAACGCTTGTTAATGTTGAAGTTTCTACAGAATATTCTTAGAGTGGTGATTCCAATTCTTATTCCAGGGAAACCAATGATGAAAATAGTTTGTAATTCAACCCGATTGTCATATGAAGAATAAATACAATATCCAGGGCAGGCTAAACTCGTAAAATAAACGAAACAAAGCAACTTTGTATTATACTTAAACATTATTTTATTATTCATTAAGTAATAAAAAATATGAAAAAACACTCATGTATTATGATATTAAAATTATTGAAAAAAAGTTTAGCAGCGGACTCGAACCCACAGCCTATATAAAAAGAACGTTCTGAGTACAGACTAGTGTAGAGTATAGATGATCTTAACCACTAGGCCACGCTGTCAACTGGACAGATGACGTGAATTTACAAAATATATTCTTAATATATTAGAAAAATAACGGTAAATATCGTTTCAACCTTAGCAAATGAACTCGCCCAAAGGTCATATTTCGAAGGTCGTTGTACATCTGAGTTTAAATAAACAGCTAAGTAATGAAAGCAGACTTGTGTGTTAGCTTCTTAATTGTGAGGTGTCTTATTATTGAGGTGGTCTTTCACAGGGTTATAACGTTGGCAGTATATCATGTTGGCGGTATATCATGTCGGCGGTATATCATGTCGGCGGTATATCATGTTGACGGTATATCATGTTGGCGGTATATCATGTCGGCGTTACATCATGTCGATGGTATATCATGTTGGCGGTATATCATGTCGGCGTTATATCATATCGGCGGTATATCATGTCGGCGGCATATCATGTCGGCGGTATATCATGTTGGCGGTAAACGATAATAATGGTATGTCATGTTTACTTACACGTATGAATACTCTTATGAAAAAAATGTAGAAGTTCGTTTGGTTCACTGTACATAACCGAAAAGTACTCGGAATGGAACGAACACATAGTGAATTGCCTAAAGATGGCCTATAGGATCCGCCATTTTGAAAATAAATAACGGGATCGGCGAACTTGTACCAGACTTTACGATAATTTTAGTATGCTTTTTGTAGGGGTGACTATTGAGTCGAATTTTGACTATTGCAATACTATTGCTATTGCTGAAAGTACTATTGCGATACTATTGTATTGCTGGAAACTATTGCGATACTATTGTATTGCTGGAAACTATTGCGATACTATTGCAATAGTTATTGCCAAGATTTGAAAACTTGATTAACTTGTAAATGCAAATTTGCACTGTGTAGGATATCACTTTGTTGTACAACATACAAATCTACTATTTGTGGAAACTATTTAAAATGAATTTGACAGAAATAGATTAATAAAATTAAGGCGATATTGGTCCATTGTGGCTGTTTTGATGCGTGTGGTTATTTACAATTAGTTTTTTAACGAAAATGGAAGTTGTTTTAAATTAATAATAAACTGTATTTATAAAAAGGAAACTATCGTAACTATCGATAGTTGAGCTAACTATCGGCGATAGTTATTGGATCGAGACTTTTACTATCAATGCATACTATTGGGACACTCGGAATCGCAATGCATCGATATTTCGATGCATCGGCCCACCCCTAGCTTTTTGACATAACGATATGTTTTATTTAATACGTTTTACATACGTTGTAACCAATATTAGCCTGCGATTAGTTTACCAATTGGTTATCTTCTACATGCTGAATATACACAAGTGATGCATACATTCAATGACAATAATTTTGAAGAAAATTAATAAGTTTGCAAAAATACCGCGACATCCTCTTTAATTAAGTGTAGATTTTTACCTACAACAACAAATGCATTATTCTAACTTGCGTGATGCATTATACCTATGATGCATTCAATATCATGCTAATATACACCACATGCGAAGTGACCCCGTCCCCTTGCTAAGGTAGTAATAATGATAAGTTTGATATTGACATTGAAATTATAGACGAATACTTGTTGCACTAAACGATCAACCCGGTGAAATAAATATTCGAAATAATGTAAGGACGCGCGCTATTCAGGGATAAGATAACACTGCCTATAAATTTAGTTTTTACACAGTTCTTTTCTGTTTCATTAAGCGATATATTAAACAGAGTGAAGGATACTTAGACTTATATGAACTACTTACACGCGTCGTGTGCGACTTCTAAAAACGCCCGGTTTATTCTAAGGGCTTCGACACATGAACCAACAATGATTCAAAGCTTTTTTTAAAAAAAGTCCTTTAACATAAAAATTATATATTTTGTACCGAAAAATATACGTTTAAGGAATGTTTTTGGAAAACACTGTTTAATCGATGTTGGCCCCCAAAGAAATTGGTCACGAACTTAATTATGCATAATATAATATTATGTCTATTAAATATCACGTACAGACGTAATGATGAACAAAATATGCTGATATAATTTACATAATTATAATACCAGCAATATGTACTTATAAGTTATAATAACAACCAAACACGTAACTTCCTATAGGCCGTATAGGCCACTGTTTCAATGTAAGTCGAAAAAATAAAAATGCCAAAAATGCAATAAAAATCAATGGGGTATGGGGTATAGGAGTGTCATACTCACCTGGACTGTTATTGATATTTAGTCTGAAAAAAAAGCCTAGAGAACACATACGACAGTATAAAATTAAAAACCATCGGGGGAGCATGTCCCCAGACACCCCTACAATAAGGAAATATATGTTTATATGGAATCTAGACAATAATGTAGAGTCTTGCGTGTGTGATTTTTCATTCCTAGTTTAGATATTTGATGAACTATATTTTCCCTACACAATTGAACGTCATAGTTAATTGTTCTTATTTTTAGTCTGAAAACTGCTAAGAATGCACCTGCGACGATATAGAAATTTAAAAAAATCCGAGGGAGCATGCCCCCGGACACCTCTAAAATAATTTGGCCTACACATTGATTGTCCGATGACCTATACATGAGTATAGTGTATGAGTATATATTAAATAATAAGAGAATCATGAATATCGTAGAAAAAAATCAGCGAGTTCATAGAATAACAGGAAGTATCTGATTTAACAAAAGTGCCGTGATTTATTTATTTCCTTTTAGGTTGATGGGTTATACAGTACGGTACTTTCTTGGTAAATATACTGGGGGACAATATGACGTACATACACACGCAATCCCCTGGCTATACCACGGCCACGTCATGTAACTGACACTTAACTTACAGTTTCCTGACACTAATCGTCCAGGATTTGTTATGTCTTGCTTAAAGCTCTTACGGCGGAGGGAACTTAATACTATAGCTCGACTTTGGAATACAAATAAACAATATGTTTTGTTGCCATTCGAGAGAAATTATTTCAGAATTCTCCTCAGCATTGCGATATGACGCAACTTGTTTTGCAATTCAAAATCAAATGAAGTCGTAAACAATCTGGGTGTCCATGGCTTTTTATGTGAATTTAATGCAGGCCATAAATTATTCTATTAGCGCTTGGTCTCAACAAACCGAGCCTGCAATTAACAAAGCATCTCGGCACCAGAAGTGTTGGCGCTACGTCATGTCATGAGAATTCAAATCAAGAATAAAAACTATAAAATCGTGTTACCATATTAACTAGAAATAAATTCCACACGGAATCTGCGCGGTTAAACACGTACACGAGTCCATCTCACAGTGTATAAACGAGTCAACTTCCGGTTATCGCAATAATGAGTACACGTTGGTTAGTATAGGATTGCAATAATGAGTACAGTGATGGAAAATCACCGTATGTTTCAATCACAATAATGAGTACACATTGAAATGTATAGTATCACAATCATGAGTACAGTGATTTGGTTTATACGCGGTGCATCTATAGCTTCGTAAATCGATCTATTGAGTGTTGCCTTCCCTGTCTGATTTTTTTTCATATTGTTTCATGAATCGTCATATCCGTCCACAGATTGGTGTGTGTGTTCGTTTAAATAGCGTTATAGTCGGATATTTGTATTCTCGGACAAATGTATTATGTACATCGATGATGGTGTTTGTAATTCATTGGACAGAGAAACGGTTAAAATACCAAGACAATTACTAATTGTAGTGCATATTGATTATTGTGAAATTTAGGCCGCATTGAATTTATTACATGTTTGCTATAACCCACGTAATATTTTTAAGGATGTTGGAGCGCTTAGGACCCCACTTTCAGAATTTGCTCAAATTTTGCCAGGAAGTAAAGAAATCTATTCTGACACAAAATATGATGAAAAAACAATAGGTCACGGAACTCGTTTTTCGGGTAATCGACCCTGATTGAAGTGTGTATGAATTATTTTTATAATTCCATGGAAATTGGTTAATTGGTGGTGGTGTTCAAATTTGACATTTTTATTTGATGTCTGTGATCTAAATAATAAAATATTTTTCAATATAGTTTGGGTACACATTGTTATACATGATCAAGATACCAAAAAGGGTATATTTAATTTTGGTCTAATATATATTGCTCTTTTACCCCACCCACTTCATATTTAATGCAGCAAAATAGCACCCAGGTAAAATCCTAATAACTTTTTTTCCCACCTTAAACTTTTTTTTATATTTTGTTAAATAAGTCTAGTGACATAGATCTTCATAATTATACAATAAAAAATATATGTCACGGAGGTACTTTTTTCGCAATTTTTGTTTGTATTTTGGTTAAATGTGGCTAAAATGCTGAGAAAATCAATGAAAACGCTTAAAATAAAATTTATTGAACATGTTAATATCGCGAAAACACATCAACACACAATAAACAAACATTACCAAACGAACCTGACTCCCAAAAAAGTCATTTGGCATAAATAGCAATATTTTTATTTTTTTACCCCACCCACCTATTTTGTAATGTAATATTTTTCTCAGAATGGAAACCGTCATTTCGATTAGTATTTTCTAATTTTATTGCATAATACTTATCCAAACTGTTCAATTTGATTTATTTTAGATTATTTTTACACATTTTTACATTTATAAGGCACATAACGTACTATGACAAATGACGCATGCGCATTAAACCGATCCAGCATCCTTAAGGGAATTATATTTAGACGATCTGCGTGCATGTTACAGAAGGTTCAACATTGATGACGAGGTCACGACACATAATTCAATTCAACTTTTTTCTTATAAGTCCCATTGTCATTACATATATACAATGCAACGAAATTATATAGATGTAATACTAGTAATACATGCGACCGATCATAACTGCTTTTTAAAAGACTATTTGATACATTATGCATAGTCTCCATTCATACATATGACACTTTCACGGACTTGTGCCTACATCATCGTGACAAAAAATAACCGAAATCAATTCTACGAGATGTTCACTGTAGATAACTATACTAGAAACAAACATTTAATGAATGTCCGTCATTATAAATGGTCGCATACAGACCAATGCGGTTATTGAATAAACATCTAACGAAACACTGTGTGTGTTCATGTATTGGTATCATTCGTCTGTGAAAACAAAAGACCATTTGCAGGAAAACATTCTTCTGAAATCGATGATACGTTTTAAGAGCAGGCCGAATGATGTTTGGTACTTAGTTGAGAATATGATTGAGTGTGTACTCGTTGGCTATGGATCGATCGTACGTAGATATAAATGTAGGTATAACATGTTTTCACTGGTAAATCTTTTTTTTCACAAAACGTATTGTTTATGGGTATGAAATACAACAAACATGGTGTTTCTAAATACAAGTTACAATTTCGAGCGTTATTAAAATTCTTATTTAATGTAATACGTAACAAATGAAACACGCAGTTGAAATAAGACATTTTTTAAATACAGCCAAACAAACACGCATCGGTTTATTATAATCCGTCTTGCGTCATCTTGTCCACATGTCCGCCAAATATTGGCCAACAACTACATAGTTTTAGGTGGAACCTGGACTAATTATGTAAATTCAATGAGCAGACTAAGACTAGTGTGGAGATGTGCGTGTTTTCTATTAACGTTGCTACTTTATGTACCTCCGTCACTGTAAAATAAATTACTCAGGATTGTAAACACAAGTACTGCTAATTGCATCATTTCTTGCGCTAATGGTCTACGTCATTTATCCATTCATCCATTAGCGAGGGTAAGGAACAGTAACTCTAGATTGCCTGGTATGCAAAACGTGCCAATAGTGATTTACAGTATTTCAAGTGCCCACGTGACGTCAGGAACTGGGAAAACGTAATATATATTGGCATACCCCCCTACTCAAGCAACGCTTTCAATTAGTAAGCAAGCCAACTTAAAGCACGTTTCCCGAACTTCGAACTACTTAAGTTGAATGTGATAGGGATACATATATGTATATACTAGTATTGACAAAACAGCCAAGAGGGTAAATAACGTCACTGCATTTCCACTCAGAAACTTTAGTTCGTGTATACCAACTATAAATCCTTGGTAAGACCCATAGTAGTACACGGGGCTATTAATCTATTAACACGGGCCCATACACTAATCTAAGACTAACAGCATTTTGCTTGTGAGAGTGAAAGTTGTTCAGACACACTCGCAGCTTAATCGCCATGATGTACAAAATCCCTGGATTTGGACTCACTTGAAGCCCTGGGCATAGTCACCATGGTGTACAAAATCCCTCGACTTGGACTTACTTGAAGCCCTGGGCAAAGTCACCATGATGTACAAAATCCCTGGACTTGGACTTACTTAAAGCCCTGGGCAAAGTCACTATGATGTACAAAATCCCTGGACTTGGACTCACTTGAAGCCCTGGGTAAAGTCACCATGATGTTCAAAATCCCTGGACTTGGACTCACTTGAAGCCCTGGGCAAAGTCACCATGATGTACAAAATCCCTGGACTTGGACTCACTTGAAGCCCTGGGCAAAGTCACCATGATGTACAAAATCCCTGGACTTGGACTCACTTGAAGCCCTGGGCATAGTAACCATGATGTACAAAATCCCTGGACTTGGACTCACTTGAAGCCCTGGGCAAAGTCACCATGATGTACAAAATCCCTGGACTTGGACTCACTTGAAGCCCTGGGCAAAGTCACCATGATGTACAAAATCCCTCGACTTGGACTTACTTGAAGCCCTCGGCAAAGTCACCATGATGTACAAAATCCCTGGACTTGGACTCACTTGAAGCCCTGGGCATAGTAACCATGATGTACAAAATCCCTGGACTTGGACTCACTTGAAGCCCTCGGCAAAGTCACCATGATGTACAAAATCCCTGGACTTGGACTCACTTGAAGCCCTGGACATAGTCACCATGATTTACAGGATCACTAAAATGTTCGTGAATTGCATACCAGTAGTATACTCGTACCAGCAGAAGTAAGACATAGTTGTTCGAGGCTACGTCACAAGTTCGACCTAGTATCCATACCATTCGCCAGGCAAACACCTGTACACAACTACTCACGCATTCCTTCTGACAACCTCATCTCGAACTCTAAGTGCGGCACTGCTATCGCCATTACATCACATGTATTCAATCGGTATAGTCCGTTTCATCAGATCTGTCACTTGTATACAAACACTGCAATAGCATAACATTGTATTTTTATTGTTTTAAACACTTCATTTGGAGAAAAAGGCAGTGAAAACTAATACCTTATACACTAAGCTACATACTAATACACGTATAGTGCGTTCAAAGTCAAATGAGAACCGTTATACACATAAACTCGCCTGTTAGGTAAACTTTAAATCGGTTTGATATCAAATAGTGTGCAAATCTCATTCCATATATCAAAGGCGCTGTAGTGTAATGGATAAACGCACACTTCCTACAAGTTTCTACTTTATTCTCAGTTGTAGGTTCGATCCCACTTTAATGAATCGGTACTTCAAATAATCAAATCTTCATGTTGTAGTAAATATAGTATATACAATTGTATGATTATTGTACTGTAGATAAAAATAAAATAATTGAAAAGATACAACTTGATAGATAAAGAAAGAAAATAGAACAAAAACAATTATCTACATACCTTACTTTGAGTATTTTATTATATAAGTTACAAATAAAAAATAAAGAACTTGTAAAAGATAAAAACTTTAAAATTCATGTAACTTGGATGGGTGTCGAGATTGAACAAATCTCAACAAAATTAATGGAATAATAGCGGCTTGCTTATCCACTCGACCAACGAGACGATGTGAAAACAGGTTTTCAAGTATTATACTATTGATTGAATGTATCTATTTTATGATATGAAACATAAGGCCTCCTATTCCTTTGAATGGGACAGTTCTCTCATTGGTATTACTTATTGAACCGACAGTAATGTCTATTAAAAATACATTAATAAGAGAAATTGCAATGTTTATAAGCGCAATGTTATGTAAACAAGTGACCGATCTGATTAACCCATTATACGACGAAGAAGAAAATATTCGCTTGATTACCTCACCAAATATGTTCACAATTAATCGCCCGAATGCTTAATGAAAGCAATTTATGATAATAATTATACAATCTCACAGCGTACATACCAAATCACTGTATAACTTATTGAGATACTATACAATTCAACTTATATGATTTATTGCGAGTAAAAACATCTGTGATTTCCGATCACTGTATGACTTATTGGAAGACTATTCAATTCAACATGTATGCCTTATTGCGATAACGGAAGTTGATTCGTTTATACACTGTGACTGTAAAATTGTTTTTGAAAAATAAATGTTACACAGTTCCCCATATACTTATTCAGCCACTGCGATCGGGAGTAGGGGAAGAATCGATGCGATAAACCCTATGTTATTAAAATAATGATTACTAGTATTTAGAAAGACTTTATTTATTTAAAGACGCAACACAGTTGGGTGTGCCCAATCTTGCCTATGCGCCTCATATAATATTGACATATAATGTACAACTACAAAAGTTACGTAATATGAAATTAATTGGTCCTGATAATTATTAATTAATGTATCTCTCCAGTGATGGAGAAAGTTGCTTGACTACCAGAGAACCACCGCTTTAGTAATTGCTTTAATTAAAGTAAGTTTACAGTTGCTGATCGACGTTCTTACATTGTAAGGAAGTAAGTTCTATAATTTGGTAAGTTCAATGATTTAAAACAGATCAACAGCCCATGAACGGATAGTTTGAATACGCATAAAGCTGTTTTAACAAAATCAGTTATTCTCCTTTCCGTTCATTAAGTCTGTGTTGTTTTTTCCTGGAATTCTTCAACGGGAACGGGCAGTTAAAATGTCACAATGTCTGAACTTGGTTATTTCTTTAATGAGCATTGAAATATGATCTGCTCAGCGAGAAACAATTTGGCTTCTTCTCAGGAAGATCTACAGTTCTACAACTCTTGGTCGTGATGGAAAAATGGACTGAAATTCAAGACAGAGGTGGTTCGATAGATGTAGCATACTGCGATTACATGAAAGCTTTTGATAAAGTGTCACATAGGAGACTCGTACATAAACTCAATTTCTATAGATTTGGAGACAAATAAATAAACTGGATTAGTAATTTTCTTGCTGACAGAAGACAAAATGTTATAGTAAATGGCATGGAATCAGAGTGGCAACCAGTAACAAGTGGTATCTCTCAAGGATCAGTGCTCGGACCTATGTTTTTTGTTCTATTCATCAATGGCATCACTGAGAATATATAAAACGACAGTGAACTATACCTATATGCGGATGACATATAGTTTCCGTGAAATTAAAACAGAACAAGATAAAGAACTATTGCAACAGGATATTTATAGTATGAGTGAATGGTCTGACAAATGGCTACTCCGCTTCCATCCAGACAAATGTAAAACCATGACAATCAGCAACAAGATAGAACAAGAACGTTCATATAAACTCAAACCAGACTTAAATTTCATGGGAAAGAGCTCAGTTGAAAAGGGCATAGGAGTAACAAGAGACGATAAACTATCCTTTGCAAAACATCTGTCAGAGAAGGTTAACAAAAAGAACTCAGTACTACACGCATGTTAATTAACACGCGTGAGTACTATGAGAAGATCATTTGAATTCTTGGACATCTCAACCTTCAAGAAACTATATACAGCACTGATTCGTCCACATATTGAATATGCCCATCCATAATGGTGCCCATACAAGAAGAAAGACAAAACGACCGTTGAAAATGTACAAAAAAGAGCAACAAATATGATTCCAGGCCTATCTCATTTATGTTATTATAGTCTCTGGAAATACTAAATACTCTATTTGTATTAAAGCAGCTTACAATGGATATGTGTAGGAGATTAACTATAAGCAGTCAGGCAACAATAAATATCTGTGTCGTTATAAAATTATCTCGCCTGTCGTCTAGCGCAAAGTCGACAACGATAAAAAACTTATTCGTCTGCGTATTATCAAAATGGCGGCGTCCATGGTCACAAATCGACTACACGAAATGTTCGAAAAACTTCATTTAAATATGACTGATGACCAAACAGATCGTGTCAGAAAACATTTATGTGTGACTGGTTGCCTGGGAGACGCCCGTACGAGGAACCGGAAGTCGATTCTCCCGAGGAAACTGTATAAATGTGATGCTTACACTCTGTTCAAATTTTTAGAAAGAAAAGGTTTTGTTGATGAAACGGATGTCTCCGTTATACAGGAAGCATTGAAAGTTGTATCACCAGAGGTATATGAGTTGACTACAGACATTAACACTACAGGTACAGTTATGCCATTGTGAAATCAACTTGCATTGTTACTTATTGTAAGCTCCCCAAAAAAGCTAAAATCCGTCTCTGTTGGTTTTTAGCCTCTGACACCAATTGATGCACAATGGTCTATCTTTCTGCCTTTGATTTCAAACCCCTTACGGGGCGTAGACATTTCGCGCGTCAAAACTGCCAAGACGAGTAAAAGAACAGTAAATATTAAAATAAATATAGGACAGTATAATACAGAGCTAAAAGTAGAAAGACAGGTTTAAATAGTAGTAAAAACAGTTTTCAGAAGACTGACAGTGACTTATGGTGAAACATGCTCAATGCGGCTGACAGCCGCATTGAACGATGCTATAGTGGGAAGACTGACTACTTGGTGTGGTAGGCTATTCCAGTGGTGAATGGTCCTGGGGAAGAAGGCAAACTTAAAGTAGTCAGTCGTAGCGCCAATTAACCTATATGCTAGGGGGTGTGTTGATCTTGAGGGGTGAGAAAGGGGCACTAGATAACCTTCGATATGGATAGCTACAAGTTTGTAGGTGATTTTATACATGAGGGATAGCCGACTGTCAATTTTTCTAAGGTCAAGACGCCTCAAGTTAAAGGAGCTCAGCATATCAGATACACTAGCAGTTCTTTGGTAATTTGCCTTGATCCATCTGGCTGCCTGCCTTTGGACAGCCTCGATTTGATCCATCTGGCTTTGGGTATGTGGGGACCGAATCTCGGAGGCATATTCTAGCTGGGGTCTGACTAGAGTCTGGTAAGCAAGGGACTTAATGGATTCAGACTTAACCTTTATGTTCCTGCAAAGAAAACCCAGTGTTTGATTCGCAGTTTTCGTTGACCTATTTATATGTTCATCCCAGGATACATTATTTGAGATGTCCACGCCCAGGTATTTGGCTGATGTGACTGATTCTAGTAATACTCTATGGAGATAATATCTGGTTGGTATAGGATGTTTCCTACGGGTGACGTGGACAAGCTGACATTTGGAGGGGTTGAATAGCATATCCCACTCCAACTCCCACTTTTCTAGTGTTTTAAGGTCATTCTGGAGGGTTTTAGACTCCTTTGCAGATGATAATGATAGGTATACTGCTGTATCATCTGCAAAAAGGCGGACTTTCGAGCTGATGTTCTTTGGGAGGTCATTGATATACGCTAGAAAGAGGAGAGGACCCAGCACTGACCCCTGGGGCACTCCTGAAGAAACAGGGATAGCATCCGAGCTAGTGCCATTCAAAACTACAGACTGGAGCTGATTATCTAGGAAGCTTTTGACCCACTTCAGTGTTTGGCCTCGGACGCAGTATGAATGTAGTTTAAGCAGGACTTTCTCATGGCTGACCTTGTCGAAAGCCTTGCTGAAATCCAATAGTATGAGGTCTACCTGCAGTTTCTGATAGACTGCGGTAATTAAGTCGTTAATGAGCATGATAAGTTGGGTAACACATGACCTTTTCTCTCGAAATCCATGTTGGAGGTGTTAAAGGATGTTGTGTTGTGTGAAGTGTTTTACTACAGACGAGGCAACAATGTGTTCAAGGGTTTTGCATAGAACACCTGTCAATGAGATGGGTCTGTAGTTGGCGGGATTTGACCTGTCCCCTTTTTGGTAGATGGGAGCTACATTTGCTGTTTTCCACTGAGAAGGCAAGCAGTTGGTGGATTGTTAAGTAATAGGAGGAGTGCATGCGACATTGGACTCTAACCTGCAACCCCTGGTACGCTAGTCTGTTATGGTGTAGTTCTGCCTACTGGCCTTGTCGGGCGCCAGTCTCCACAGTCGATCACTATGTGACGGTCATACTATGCCACTTCCGGGCCTCAACAAATATTTTTAAAAGCACTCGTCCTGCAATATAGACAAAGAAGAAAACCCCAAAATCTTACTTGTTCTGCTATATAAATAAAGAAGGAAGATATTGTGCAGGACGAGCGGACGAGTGGATTTATTGTGGCCTGACTCCTCTCTTGACACCTGCAATTTCTAAGACATCTCCCACATAGCTGCTGCAAGCCTCTGTATGTGTCCGTCTGACACCATTTAAGTTAATACACAATGTAAAGGAATAATTGCACCTGATTAGATGTGGAGCACTATGTTGTAGCTGTGCCAACTGAGCTACCCGGGCACCTGTCGTGTGAAGAGTTGTCAGACCTGTGGTAATTATTAAATTAATCTAAGCACAATTCACAAGGGATTATATACTCCTGTGTTCGGTACGCCGTGCATGCATCTATTCATTGTCTTGTAAGTTGTAACTCTTGTAGGGTCGTCTATCTACGCAGCTGCCGGTAATCGTCTGCCAGTGAGCTTCCACTCGCTCCATTACGTCATTCTCTGGCCTTCTAAATAAAACAGACTGTTTAATGACCATACCCCGGGACCCCCGTTATTCGGCCCTATAACCCGGAATTCACTCGATACATCATACATGTGAGTCAATCTCCACAGTCTTGACACAACACTCCTTAAAGGCTTATACATTTGCCCTTGTCCATCCGCCCATCGATTCCAAAACATTTTTGCATGTAAACTGAAAAGCGTTTAAGCTACATTCATAAAACTTGCTATATTTCCATGAGGACCCAAACCTACCACCATTTTAATCCTTGAACGCGAATAAAACCATTAATAGGCAACTTATAGATTAGATAATGAAGCAAGACCTCTTATCCTAGAAGTGGACGCTCTACCACTAAGCTATCAAGGTAAATTGCAGGTTTTGAATTTCATATATATTTGAATTTTCATTAGAATGTTTATGATTTACTTTTAGCTGAAGTGGACCCAATGCTAACATACTTGAATGAGAACACTCCAAGACAGCTCAGTGAGTTCAAATGTCGTGCTAAGGCAGATCACGAGCCATATCAGACAAGAAAGAGAGGGAAAGTAAGTTTTTACAAGATACTATTATACAATTCATATAAATCAACAATGTCACGATTGAACTCACATGCATAAAAATAAAAATGTTCATGAATGCCACATCTTTATGCGATTGATGAACTGTTCAATTTTTAAGAATGGATGAACATCTGTCCAACTTAATCCCACAAACATGTTTGTATCAGAAGGTTTATAAACTCAATTTCTCTCTTAGGATGGTTGAATGTCCGGAGTTCTTCAACATCTCCTTTCAATTTATGCAATCTTCTCTTTATAAATACTAAATGGATTTTGAACAAACTGTACAGGAAGGATCTTTTTATAGTCCTCTTCAAACCATGGTGTCAAGAAATGTCGGTTTAACTTCTGCATAAACTTTTATTTGCAGAAGCGAAAGAATACAAACAATGCTACAAATAACTCAACCTCATTGAAAAGAAAATTGAATGTGAACCAGGAAACAAGTAGTAAACTAGATTCACAGGGTAGTAAACACAATGAGACAGATATGCCATCTACATCAGGGAATCATAGACAAATGTCTGATCTATTTGGTCATCCTAAGCCAGCTTACACATGTGGTATGTATAAATACCTAACATCCACATACAGTTGTTACCTACATCAGAAATGATTGAAATGGGTTTCACTTATTCCTGCCTAATTGGCATAGACTTAAGACTTTGTATCCAGATGGAATGAACGCAAAGGTCATTTATGACAAATAGATTTAGCGTCGTTCACGCATGTTGTATAATATGATAAAAATCGTTAGTTCCTATTACTCTGTTTTATATATCTTACCAATAGGAATTATTGAGTATGTATGATCCGGTTTTTTAATTGCAGTGCTGTATAACCTCTCTACCTCTTAATATAATTATGAACATTCATTTTTTCACTAGCCTTTTTTCCTTCAAATCTTACCTTTGGAGAGCTACTACCTCTTAATTACGACCACCCTTTGTAGCTCCTATTTTGTGTTGCTTTATAGAGGTTATACATGTACTGTATAGTATATATTATTATTGTTGTTCTTTACAATCCAATATATGAAACGTTGTTCATATGTATTCATATGTATTTTGCGCTGCATTTACTATGTAACGTCTTTTGGCGCCACCGCGTTATTATGCATGACGTTACGTCATCATTGTTTTTGTATATTATAATCATTACCTGAAGAAGCCTTCTGGGCGAAACGTTGTAGTCTAATGAATATACATTAAATGTTATTCGTGTTTGGTGGTTTCTCTCTATTTTCGATATTGCCTAATTGGCCAAAGTAATTTAATAATATTGTGTCATTGCTTTGTTCACCAATTTCTTATTTCTTCGTACAAATGTACCAATATTATATGTCCCCCTGAACTTTGAAAAACAACATTTTGACTCTTACAAGTTAAGTATGTATTTTGGCTATAAAAATGTGTAGTCTGGTATGAGCATTGATATTCGGCCCCTATTGAAACCCTTGTGTCTGCACAGACTGCTGCATGTTAGCATTCTCAGGCCTATTTTGGCCACTGGTCCGACAGGGCAAAAGCGCCCAATTTGTAAATAGGACAGTTACTGGTCCTCTAGAATTTTCACTGGTCCTTCTGGATTTTCACTGGTCTCAGACCAGCGGACCAGTGTTAGTAATGAGCGCTGATTCTTGACGTATCATTCCAGACTATGGGGAATTACGTACTGTCTTGTTATATTTCAGTTGTACGTCTCTGTTCTACGGTGGTATACAAGGAATGTCAGGAATTGTTAGATAGCAGTATACACAGTAATAAAAGACATAAAATAGAACAACAGTTTGATCTGTTCAATCAAGCATGTGATATTATCAATACACATAGTCTTAGCTCCCTTGTCTGTGATGTAACATTTGCTGATATCACATACCTCGATGCATTCTGGAGAGATTATACAAATGGCACGCTACAAACTGCTTTGGAGAAACTCTTCCTCACTGGTAAAATATTTATTATTATAAATGTATCAATTGTTGCTTGATTAAAGTGATGTAATTAGTAATTCAATATTAACAAGTACTCAAATATTCACAAGTACTCAGATATTCACAAGCACTCGGATATTCAAAAGTACTCAGATATTCACAAGGTACTCAGATATTCACAAGTACTCAGATATTCACAAGCACTCGGATATTCAAAAGTACTCAGATATTCACAAGGTACTCAGATATTCACAAGTACTCTGATATTCACATGTACTCAGATATTCACAAGCACTAGGATATTCACAAGTACTCAGATATTCACAAGTACTCTGATATTCACAAGTACTCTGATATTCACAAGTACTCTGATATTCACATGTACTCAGATATTCACAAGTACTCAGATATTCACAAGCACTCAGATATTCACAAGTACTCAGATATTCACAAGTACTCTGATATTCATGAGTACCTCGATTTTCATGAGTAAATGTACAAGCATATTCATGAGTACATCAGATATTGTCATACCCATTGTATAGTATGTATACATAATTACCTGTGTCTGTCAAAATTGCCTGATCGTGGTATAATAAGACAATTTCAAAATAACCAAAACTACTGGAAATAAATCTGGTTTAAAATTGCTATACTAGACTTTATTGTTGTGAAATTATTTCCATGTAACAGACTGACCATGTAAATTTACAATTATTAATTTGAAGACAAGCTATAATACCTCCTGAGGGTAAAGGACAAGGTTCATTTATGGCTTAATTTGTCCCTGAGTTTTATCGAAAAATAGAAATGCATCTTTCTATAAATTTGTCCTGAGGTTCTAATCGCCTAACAATGTCTTTCAAAAAATTAAGCATACTTTTCCAAATTTCCCTCGTAATATGTCGACAAATCTACTTGAAATATGTTATATTTACCAAAAAAGGTCATTTTTAGCCATTTTCATGGCGTAAAACCTTCCAAAAATTCACGATGGCATTCTTGCGACACTTTGATATTTTGTACATATATAAAGACCTGTCAATAATAGTCGTGAAAATGGCCAAAAATGACATTTTGGTCTAAACATGACATATACCTCATATTATTGGCAGTTTTGTCAACAAATCACAAGGGAAATTGGCATGTGTATGCTCATTTTTTACACAGGAATGTTAAGTTATTTGAATTAGAGGCAGATTTATAGGAACATGCATTTTTATTTTATGAAAAATCACAGGGCAAAATTAAGCCATTAGTGAACCTTGTCCTTTAAGTTTAGTGTGCATTAATCACAGTTTGTGTTATTTCTGCATGGGTGTAGCTTTAAATATTGCCAAATGTTATTGGGGTAGGTTTCTGCTTTCATTATCATTGACAAAAAGTGATATAAAAAATATTCCAAAACACGTTTTTAAGATGAAAGTCTAGTTGCTTTTGGTGGCCGATAGCAAATGTTAGAGTATATCTCTGTTCTCTTTGATATTTCAGAGTCACTGAGTTTTGCTGTGAATGGTGAACAATTACAGCTTCTGGTATCCGTGGATGAGAGTGATTATATTAAAGGAAGATTGAAGTTGATGAAAAACCTTCAAACTTGATTTATTGGAAAAATCAGAAAGTTTCGCTATTTTCTCCATATTCCTGAATTTGGCAAATTCGCAAAAACTTATGCCAGAGAACTTTAGCAATGGCTGTAAATCACAGAAAGCATAATTTATATCTGAAGTTTTGAAATTAAACTTGCAAACGACTTTAACCTCACTGACGACTTCACTGTAACAAAGAGGCAAAACTTTCACAAAGCGAAAATGTATGTTTTTACAGTACATTGTATTAAGACAATTATATTTCTGGTTGTAATGTGATTAATCAAGTTTTTAAAGGGGATTAAGTGGTTATAAGATTGACACAAGAAGTCGTGTTGATGTAGCTCATATTCTGAAGTATTTTGAGCCCAAAAAAGTGTTGCTGGTCTTTAGGGTAGGCGTTTCTTTGTAGAAATTGCATATAAAAGGCAATGATATGATCTATTAGTCAATGCTTCTTGAGTGAGAGATTAACATTTAAACTACACTGAGTACATAAAAACATGCATTTTTTCTCCATAGGGTTACATGTTAAATCGGTCATTTTGGTCAATCTGCCATTTTCTTCCTGTAATACATATATCAGTCATTTATTGTGTCCACTTGTTCCCAGGCGTTCTCGTTCACCAGAGTTTTCTTCACCAGTGATATCTGGGAACTTGACTAACGACTGATGTATGAGGATGGTTCCAAGGTATCTCTGCTTTAGCTCTTAAACTGTATTCACATGTGACTCTTATTTGAAGATTTTTGAATGCATGTTGTTAATATAGCATTTCAAGGAATTAACACATTCAGCTTTGCTGCAAAGGTAAAGTTTTGAAACAGTCTTCGGAAACAACTTTAATGTGTTAACAATCAAAACAAACCAAATCATTGTTTTGTGTGGCCTCTATAGAAAGCTATAAAGGCTAACATGTACAGTCCAGTTAGGATATTGGGAGAGTGACGTTGGAGTTTATGTGTACACAAAATATTACAACCATCGTCATAACAGGTAGAGCGAATATAGTATGTTACTTTAGCATTGATATCGTACCTGCTTGTATAAGCCTTTATAATTTGCTTACACCATAATAGAGGACTTGACCGCTGCGTCACTTGGTCCTTGCCCTGACTGGACTATAACCGTGTGGAGAAATGTTAAATGTGTGCTTCTTTCTGTACTCGGTGTATGTATGTGGCCATATACCTTTCAAGTACTTCCTATAACAATGCGTTGAGATGAACTGCAGTTTATTTGTAATGGGTTGACAAATCTTCAGGGTGAGGAGCGTTTGTTGCAGGGTATGTATGATGACCATAAATGGGACTATTTTGTTTGGCCTAAGATGTAAATGACTATTGGTTATTGTTGTTTCTGATTGGCTGAAACAGTCAAATGTTACCTGATTACATTGACCTATGACATGGAGGGAGAGATATGTATCAGTTAAAACCATTGACCAGTTGAGTAATATGCCAGGGCTGGTATTTATAAAGCATCTGAGGAAAACTTAAATATTTTGACTCTTAAAATTCAAAAATTTACAATTTGAGGCACAAAATGCATGAAAACAATGTAAGCAATTAATGATCTTTAAATTTTAAGATTTTAAGAACATCCTTAGTTTTCTACTCAGATGCTTTATAAATACTGGCCCTGATTGGTATGAACCAATTTTCTTGTTGAATGGTCTCTTGTCTTGTTTGTTTTTATTCACTCTGATAGTCTATAATGTCAGGGTTGATTGGTAGATCATACATGTATATTCAATAAAATATATTTTTCTGACTTGGTTTTTTTTTGGCTTGGTTCTTGTATTACTGGATTAACCTGCATACATATTCACAAAATTTTTATGATGACTTTTTGTCAAATTTTCAGTATCTTAAAGAGGTATTGACTTGTAACTTTTCATACTTGACCACTGTGATTAGTCACTGAATATTTCATTCTGTAGATGTTGGGATGAAATTGCCCATTTTTAGCTCGACGTTTGAAGAAAAAAAGTTGAGCTATTGTCGTGACGGAATCGTGTGCGTTGGTTAAATTTATTGCCAGTGTCATTTTCTCAAAGGCTGTCAAAGGTATTAACTTGAAACTTAAAAAGTTATTCACCATCAAAAGGGGAGTTCATACTGACACGGCTGATAACTCTGTGACCTATATTGAGTTATATGCCCTTGTTTGGACTACATACATAAAAATAGTGGCACATTTTACATGTTTACTGAATGTTCTCAAACACTACCCAAGCTTTTAACTTAAAAGTCGATACACTTGTGGAATGTGATGACCTACATCTACTGACAAGAGGTAACAAATGTATCCAGTATTTTATAAGAGTTATTTCCCTTTTCTGACTGAATCTTTACACAAAAATGTCAATTACTCAAAAACTATCAAAGGTATCCACTTGAAATTCTACATAGTTATTCACCATCACTAAGGGAGTTCATACATACAAGGCTGGTAACCATGTGACCTATATTTTATTAGTTATCTGCCCTTGTTATTCTTAGAATTTTGACTCAGATCAGCCAGGTTATTATCAAGTATGAGAAAGTCGAGCGCCCAGCACTCGTAGGCGGTGCTCTTGTTGACATAAAAGTTTTCCTTCTGTAAACCATTTCTCTTTATCTATCAGAGGTATTGTCTTCAAACTGAGCACACTGAGTGATATCACCATGTGGTAGACAAGAGGAGGTTCCTCTATGGAAGTGACTATTCTTACGACTCACCCGTAAGAATAGCGATACCGACCGCGAATGACTATTTTTACGGCTGTTTTATTTAAATGAAACGATCTCCTTTAAGTAATGTTCGATCTGTACCTGAACAATAGAATGTTAATAAACATTTGGGGATGAATTATCGCTCATACGATGTATAATAAAAACAATGACTTTGAATGTCTATGACCGGAACTCGATCTCTGCCTCCATTAATACAGCTGTAAGACTTTCCAAGTCTTCAAAAGACGAGGATTTTTCTCCAATCACGTAATTAAGGAGGAAGCTCTATCAAGGATTTTGAAGGAATCATTGCCCTTTTTGCACGTAGAACTATTTGTCACAGATGACCAAAACCACTCAAGTACAAGAAAGTCGAGCACTCGTAGGTGGTACTCTTAATTATTTTAATCTTTGGTATGACGCTGCCTTGAAGCGAATTCTATAATCCGAGACCTCCCACACTCAAAGCGCATATTCGCGACTACAAAATTTTAATTTTCTTACAATTTCCATAAAAATGGTTTTAGCACTTTCGCTGCAACTTAATTTCGCGAAATTCTACCAATTGCAAACGCCGCAAAATTAAATTGCGTAATAGAATGGAAGAATGTATTTACTGGACTGAGAAATGGTGTCCCTCTGTATTTGTTACCAAACTATTCAGAATCACTTCAGAAGCAGATAATTATAGATATGTGCTAATAACTCGACTCAATTTACCTTAATTATTGCAGTAATATCACTAAAACCAGATCTGATCAAAGGGAGACCACTGTGTAAACGATTATCAATTGAAGCGCTTCTGAATTATCTCCCTTATATAACAACAAGCATGTTAGAAACACCAGACAGTTGCATTGTTCCAGACTAGAATGATAATATTCTTGTTCAAGGGTACAACATTACGAGGTTATTATGGATCTTTCATGTGAAACTGTGAATTAGTATTGGTGTTGTTATAAAAAAACTGTGGTCCTTGGATGAAAGCATGTAATTCCTGTGAAGGTTGTATCTTTCTGAAAATCTGCACTTTTATATACATTTAATGAGCATTAAACAACTTACAGACGCATTATCAGAACGTTTAAAATGTCCCTCGTATATGCTGTTCTATGAAATCTTAATAATAAAAAAAATTGAAGTGAAGCACAATTAAGATATTGTCCATTGCCGGTTAATTTAAGAGAGACCGAAATCAGACGTACGTATATACAAAATATTGTTGCAAAACGTTAGGTCAAAACTTCAAATGGAAACCAGCCAGGATATATTCTCAGCTGATGAAGATTAGATAGTTGTCAGATTATACAGATCTTCGACTGGTACTGAACTAGCTAACTAGCTGTTTGCCTTGCTTTACTCCCTGTGATGTCATAAGGTGTTATGAAAACTATCATATAAGATGTCAGGTACTGTAAAATCATTATTTCGAGGGAGTTTTCGCTGTTGAACTCGACCACGAAATCTTATCACCACGATTAATCGACCTCTGAAACTCAGTCATATTCTGTAATCCACACATTTACGACCCCACGAAAATGCATTTTTAAGCATCCACGAAATTTAATAAAAATCATATTATATGTGATTTTAAAGTACTACACATTCACATCCGCATTTGCTGCGCTAGCATTAATGAACGCTCAGTCTGCAGAAATTAAAAGCTATTTGAAGAAAATTCACGTTATGATCCCTTCAAATTTCATAAGTTGAAATTAACAAAATATGATGTACTAGCCTATATCATTTTCACGTACAATGACCTGTGAGTATACAGAATACACAAATGAATTACAATTGTGACAACAGTGGAGAAGTCAGTGACAGGGGTGTATGTCACAACGTAAAAACAATATTACTGTATGACTTATTGGGAGAATATACTATTCAACTTGTATGACTTATTGCGAGCAAAATCATCTGTTATTTCCTGTCACTGTATGACTTATTGGATGCCTATACAATTCAACGTGTATGATTTATTGCGATAACTTGAAGTTGACTCGTTTATAGTAACTATGTGCATTTATTTGAGGATAAAAAATAAGTACCAGTAATTCTGATTGGTAAGATAAATCAAAGAAAATAGCTAGAACAACACAAGTTTAATGATGGCAGGTCAACAGAACAATTAATGGTTTGGTACATCGAATGTAAGCACACAGACTTGCATCTTACCGGTATGCAGGAATTACTGAATAATTTATGCAAATTACTGCATATTGCAAAGTTGGAAATAACTCGACAACAACACGTGTTCCGTATATTTATATAGTTTTTTTTGTATATTGCAAACAAATACCGCGTCTACGGAGTGCAATGTGCAGGAGCACAAACACTCGTCTGTTTTTGTTTCAACTGAAAATGTTTAAATGAAAACAGACCAGCATCCCCCTGATTCTACCAGAACACTTCTCTGATACGCCACATTTCTTCTAGTAAACGTACACGCAGTGAGTATGTGAGCTTTATATTTTAGACAGGTAAATAGTGTTGTATATCGCTTAGCCTGGAAATTTAGTTCATGGAAAAAACTCAATGGAACTTTAAAGTGGATCATACTTGTAGGAACTAAAGCTTTGTTAACATGGACTAACGTAGGAAAACAAAGGTACGTAAGTTCTCTTTGTCTTACACAAGTACGCGAGTGGTTCAGCTTAGGTTTCGTTTATTTAGTAACTTTTTCAATCTGGAATGCTTTCCTAAGATATACGAGAATTGGTTGTACTCAAATAAACAAAATAGTTTGCACTGCAGGGAAATGCAAGACGTATATTGTTTGATATATTGTTGGATATATTGTCTAAAATATCTTAGGAATGTTACTCGGCGTAGAATGTTGCTTTCCATAGAACTGTTGTCTGGATGTTTGGATAATTGGTATACATCTTGCAGTGACAAATGTTGCCAATAAAACTATCGTGTTATTGTAACAAACAATGGCTTTATTTATCAGTTATCAAATTAATCAACAGACATACCATAGTTACCTCAATATTGGCATATTATGTCTACAGCTCTACACGAACTGAATTATCTAATTAATTTCTGGTTCTAATGCTGCGGAAATATCTGTTATACAGTATACTATAGTTGTGCATAGAGAAATATCTGCTCCAGATTGCTTTGTAAGATTACAACCTACACAGGCTTCTATACTCCTCGTACATCTGAAAGTTCATATTTCCATTTTGAATAAAAATCACTTACAGACACACCATGTTTCCAAGTGTAGCGTAAAGCCCATGCAATACTATTAAACTTCATCTTGAGTTTTCGGAATTGCGAACTGCCGTGTTGATGACATACACTGTACATGTATAATTATTGCGCTATGTTAATGTCTTTTTAGACTTATTTTATTCTTCCTTACTGTTGCATCTCCCTCAATGGTGGCTACCTATACGTAACTGAACCTTTTAAAGACGGACGTCATGGGTATCTAACTAGACTTGGTAATGACTGACTTTCAGCAAACCTATAGACTTGACTATGTCGGACTATCTGGAAACCTAACTAGACTTGACAATGACGGACATCCCAGGTACATTACTAGACTATCAACTGACAGTCTTCCTGGACACCTAAGAATACTTGGCAATGGTGCACTTCCAGGGTACATAGCTAGACTTTACATAGACAATTACCTGGGTACCGAACTAGACTTTCCAAAAACGGACTTCCGGGTACCTGATTAGATTTGGCAATGAGTGACTTCCTGGATACCTGAATAACTATACTTTGTATAACATTACTTACCAATGACGCCCCCTGGGTACCTGACTAGGCTCACCCGTGTGGGTTACAGAATATAGAACAAAGACTAAGATATTTATTGCCTGTACCTCTATTTAACGGTGCAGCGTATTCAAGTATGCTTCGCTTGAGCAACAATTTTTCTCCAGCAATGTTAAAGTTTGAACCTAAGTAAGACAACAACCTCTCAACAACGGTAACGTTTGAACCTATGTTAGGCAACTACCTCTCAACAACGACCATATCGCACTATGTGTGAGCCCGTATAGTTTTGGAGAGGTTCAACGAGAAATTGGGGCATATATTAAATAGCAGCGCATATGGCTGTACATTGATGCGTATTATGTACAACATATCGTTGCTATACTGTAAAATCTGGAAAGTAAGCGTATACGCTAATATCAATTTTAGTGACACTTTTTATGTGCTTAAATTCGATATGCGCTTATATTTTAGCACAATGATATACGCTTATATTTGATATGCGTGTATATATTAAAATGCGCTTACTTTCCAGATTCTACAGTATATCATTACCGACTACATGTTTAGTCATTCAAAGACGCATTGCAGTTCTTTATTGGAATTAGCTAAACAGACGTTCTTTATGCTAAATTTGACCTGAGCGTTTAATGTATAGGAGATATGAAATGATTACCATACCATACCGCCTTCATTGATCCATCCCTTCCTACCTAGGGTTACCTTTATCAACATAACCTGGCTGTAAATAGCCACCGTACCAGGTATATATGCCAATACATATATAAACTGGTGTAAACTGCCTACCCACTGGTACCGTATTTATATATTCACAAAAATATCCGACCCAAGCATGACCAATATTCGCGTCTTAGTTTTTCAACAATCTCAAATTTTCGTTTTAGGCCATTCTGACTGAATGAAAACAAATGGAGAAAATCTATCTTTAGTTCGATAAGAGCTAAATCGTTTTGCGTACTTAAAAGTCGTAGATAATTATTCGGAACAAACTTAGAAATTCGTTTTCTAAGTTACGGATGCATTAACTTCCTTGTATTTTTTTAGTACCAACACATTTGGGGACACGTATTTATTTGAAAGACTTTTATTAATAATATTGCGCAATTCTTAAAACACAATTTTTAGTTGTTAATGATACACAAACATTTATAAAGGATTTTTGACGATTTTCGTAAATGCTTTGATAAAGCAGTATCCAGATTAAGTATTCCTTTCTCAGTATCAAACCAAACGTCAAAAACATGTTCTCTTTCATTGTTTGTATGGATAATGGGTTCTTAAGTCTCTTGATATTCTCGAATAGAGCTAGTTGGAACTTTTTACCAATATATTTATGAATACAATGTATTTCTGGTACATGTATATACTGTATGTTATATATATATATATTGTATGAGTCATCAATCGTTCAGCTGTTGCTGACTTGTAAACACTGATAGTACCTGTCTCTCATACAGGATGCGCTTATCAGTACAGTCTATATTATCTATACTATGTTAACGATGTTTCCATACGCTCTTAATGGTCTGGTTCATAGTTAACTAAACCCCTCTAAGTACCTTGGTCGTAGAACCTGTTCTAAATAACTTATCTGTGGTAATAAGCGTGGACCTAGTTATACTAAACTCCACTAAGTACATTAGGTCTTAAAACCTGTTCTAAATAACTTATCTGTGGTAATAAGCGTGGACCTAGTTATACTAAACTCCACTAAGTACATTGGGTCTTAAAACCTGTTCTAAATAACTTATCTGTGGGAATAAGCGTGGACCTAATTATACTAAACTCCACTAAGTACATTGGGTCTTAAAACCTGTTCTAAATAACTTATTTGTGGGAATAAGCGTGGACCTAATTATACTAAACTCCACTAAGTACATTGGGTCTTAAAACCTGTTCTAAATAACTTATCTGTGGGAATAAGCGTGGACCTAATTATACTAAACTCCACTAAGTACATTGGGTCTTAAAACCTGTTCTAAATAACTTATTTGTGGGAATAAGCGTGGACCTAATTATACTAAACTCCACTAAGTACATTGGGTCTTAAAACCTGTTCTAAATAACTTATTTGTGGGAATAAGCGTGGACCTAATTATACTAAACCCCTCTAAGTACCTTGGGTCTTAAAACCTGTTCTAAATAACTTATCTGTGGGAATAAGCGTGGACCTAATTATACTAAACTCCACTAAGTACATTGGGTCTTAAAACCTGTTCTAAATAACTTATCTGTGGGAATAAGCGTGGACCTAGTTATACTAAACCCCTCTAAGTACCTTTGGGAATAAGCGTGAATCTATTTATACTAAACCCCTCTAAGTACCTTTGTCTTAGAACCTGTTCTAAATAACTTATTTGTGGGAATAAGCGTGGACCTAATTATACTTAACCCCTCTAAGTACCTTTGGGAATAAGCGTGGATCTATTTATACTAAACCCCTCTAAGTACACTGGGTCTTAGAACCTGTTCTAAATAACTTATCTGTGGTATTAAGCGTGGATCTAATTATTTATACTGTTCTGCAATTTGAAATTATTAGTAGCCCATAACATATGCCAAGGTTCGTATTACTTAATTAACACGAGTTTATTAAACATATAGTACTGTCAAAACACCTGCCATTGAAAGATTACCTAAATGATTCACATTTACTTGATTGACTTTGGCCGGCCAGGACGAAGGACGAAACTTTATAAAAATTATACGAGGGGCATTCAAAAAATACGTAGACACCATTGTTTGTTAAATTATATGTCATCCGAATTTAATCAAATTTGGTAGAAATAATTTGCAGTTCATTACACCGCGATATTTGAACGATTTCTTATTTAATTCAGCATGGATATTTTTCAAGACATAAATTTTATAAAAAAAACCCAGATTATTTTACTCTTTATCAATGATACAGTTACCTGTGGTTAGAATCGAAAGCATGCATTATCGCATAAGTATGACAACAGTGCTGGCAGAATTGGGAATAAATTCAAGTGTTTTCATCTTCAGGAACACATGTCTACATTATGGAAGATTTCACTTTATTGAGTATTCTTTCCTTGTTAAACCGACGTTGCCAATTTTATGCTGTAAAAAGCAGTCAATGAGTCGTGAAAATAATTGATATGCTTCTGGTAGTTCTAATACAATCCATGATATTAATACGATGCTCTGGTTGTAAAGCGTTAACAAAGACAATTGTTTGTATATATGTGTCTGAAGTAAATATCTGCTCTGCTCTGCTCTGCTCTGCTCTGCTCTGCTCTGCTCTGCTCTGCTCTGCTCTGCTCTGCTCTGCTCTGCTCTGCTCTGCTCTGCTCTGCTCTGCTCTGCTCTGCTCTGCTCTGCTCTGCTCTGCTCTGCTCTGCTCTGCTCTGCTCTGCTCTGCTCTGCTCTGCTCTGCTCTGCTCTGCTCTGCTCTGCTCTGCTCTGCTCTGCTATCCCGACCAACCCCAAAGTTGCTGCCACCCTAAGTGTTTTATGGCAATGGCAAACTTTTCGAAATTTCCGGTACTGTTGTACCTTTCGATTTTGGAAGTTGCTCCTTCTCTAAGCATACCAAAAATCAAAAACATTAAACTCAACCACTTTTCTGATTTGTCAGTTTTGAAACCCAAATACGTTTAACTTTGATCATAATGTTTGACGATATTTCGCGCACAAACGTTTTATGCAATTGTCTTAACACTAAAATCGTTAAAAATCTAAATCACGTGCGTAGTCAGTCATGCAATGAAATTTGCATTTTCGCCATCAAATAATATGATCACAGTTAAAGTTATTTCGGGTTTGAAAAGTGACCAATTAGAAAAGTGGTTGAGTGTATTTTTCGACCTACCTTTTTTGCAGGGCCGTGCTAGATCTACCAGACGAGTAACAAACATTTTGTATTCTAGGCCTAACAAATAATCCGCCGATGTAATGATAAAATATCAAACATTCTCTGTGGCCATCGCCATGTTGTTTATTTTTCTATCTAGAACTCAATGAATTAAGCTATATAGATAGAGAATAGAAACATTTATTTAGTCGAGGGTGTGATGGTTGTGGTGGTAATAATGACACCCTGTGCATATTGCAGAACTTTACCACAGTCTTTTCTGGTGTAACTATGATCTAACTGCTGTTTTTTTTGTTTTTCGACTAAAAAAACTAGTATGCTTAGTAATGTATTTTTCAAGGACAGACTGTAATAAAGCATAGACAATGATTTAGGCGGAAGCGATGATATATAGTTTGTTTTGGTGTTGATGCATTTAGTGTGACGCTCACGTTTCGTCACGTCAATCAACTCTTGTAAGCCGGGAACGAGCGTAGATCTCTATCAACGAACGAAGCAAATTCTAAACACAAACATGCTCCTCTTTGTAATAGCAGAGCATTCATTCTGAATATAAAATAGGAATATAATTCGTCATGTATCTAGTTCTTCAAATCTCATATAATTGAGAAGCAATGGATAAAACGAATGTCATTTTTTTAAACATTAAGCTGCTCAAGATTGTGTCTCTAATAAACGTGTTATGACTTAAAAGGTATGTATAGACTACTTGTTGTTGTGTCGCCTGAAAAGGCGACATATAGGTGTTACTTTGGCGGCGGCGGCTGCGGCGTCACAAATTGCTTGTCCGGAGCATAACTTTGTGACCTTAAGTTCAAATGACTCAATATTTGGTATGCATGTTTCTTACAATAAGCCGAAGTGCAGTACGCAAGACCATAACTCTACCTGTCATAGTTTTTGAATTATTTCCCTTTGATTGATTTTATTAGAGCATTTCTTGACCGGAGCATAACTTTGTCACCTTAAGTTCAAATGACTCAAGATTTGGTATGCATGTTTCGTGCAATAAGCCGAAGTGCAGTGCGCAAGAACCATAACTCTGCCTTGCACCGTTTTTGAATTATTTCCCTTAGATTGATTTAATTTGAACATTTCTTGTCCGGAGGATAACTTTGTCACCAAGAGGTTGAATGACTTGAAATTTGGTATGCATGTTTCTTACCGAAAGTCCAAGTGCAGTATACACAAGAATCGTAACTCTGCCTTGTGCCATTTTTTATTTTTGCCCCTTTGATCGATTTTATAAGCATTTCTTGTCCGTGGCATAACTTTGTCACCATAAGTATTAATGACTCCAAGATAGGTATGCATGTTTCTTGCTGTGACATTTTTTTGTCCAGAGCATCACTTTGTCGTTTTTAGTTCAGATGACTAGAGAACTCTTGTGAGTCGATATGTAGCCCAATAATGGATAGTTTTCCATGACAAATGTGCATGTCGTCAGGCGACACATGCGAAACGCGGAGCTTTTTGTGTTCTATATGGGATTAAAAGAGTATCAGAATTTTACTGCTGATTAATTCTGTATTACTCTCCTTTTAGAGCTCAAGCTTAGTACGATTCATCAACTATTCAAAATGTAATATAATTAGAATCAAAGCACTGTTGTGAGCATACATTCCCCACCAAACAAAACTCGTCCATCCGCACTCTCTTTGATTGTACGAAGGCAGCAAAATCTGTTTTACCTTATTATTTACGCATGATATAAATCTTTTATGTAAAGTATACGTTTTTGTGTATTGTTTTATTTCTAAATCGTGATAGAATTTGGCTTGCATTCATTTGGATGCGCATTAATTTTATTTATGAATTCATTTCGCGTTACAAGTATGAGTCTATATTTATCATGGAATTTGCATGCTAAGAGGCTTACAAGTTACGTTCTATCACAATTCATGACAATCAAATGTAAAAGTAACTGCTTTCAAACCAGGTGCACATAATAAATAGTTGTAATTCACGTTTATTTAATTATCCTCGGTGCAATTCAGACATGTGGTCTTCGTTATTATTTTCAATGTTCACATTCGTTTTCTTGACGCTCTTGTCTGCAATGTGTGTTCTTGTACCTCTTGCAGACATCATAAAGAAAGCATCTGTCGCTGGTATCTATGAAATCCGTATCTTAAAATGTGCAATAAATGGTTATTAATACAGTAAAACTTCGTTATTACGATCATCAATATTACGAGCACCTGATCTATGTTGAGAAAATTAGAAGTAGGGGCGAATTTGCTCTATGTTTTGTGTTAATTTACACCCTTATAATGTGTAACAGAATTACGGTCACCCTGTTTATGTCAATGATAACCAATGTAAAGGCGACCGTATGAGACTTGTCTTAAAACAACCAATGAAAAGGCTGCATTCTTAGATTGAAAATTCCCACATTAACCAATGAAATTGCTGCATACGGCTCACCAACTATAGTCATATAACCATATACTCGTACATGTATTATTGATTCGTTCTCAAGTTGACGAATTCGAAAGTCAGATGAGAAAATAAGTATACACTCTTTCATATGGAAATTGATCGTCTTGAATTGTTCGCGTTGTTCGAACGCTTAACTTCGCATTTTTTCAAATGTCTAATATTCTAATAATAATGGTGTTTAATAAAAACCGGTTTGTGGTGTCTAGTTCCAAGCGCATCGAATACCAACGAAAATAAAGATTTCAATCACGAAGAAACACCCTCATAATTCATCTTCTGTCAGAATGTGAATCTAAATTAAATGATAAAATATTTCCCTGTCTTTATTTGTTACTCATCTCACAGGTGAAGGTGTTGTGTTTGGAATCTGTAGAAAACATCAAAATAAAACGTGGTTCAGTGAACAGATTTCCTCAACAGAAGGTCGGACTAACACTGACTTGCGAATCTATTTATAGCAACAAGATATGATAAAGTTATCAGTATGTGATCTAGAATTCTAGTAGATCTACATACAGTATATCTTTTCATAAAAGTTGAATAGGAATTTGTGTCATGAATACAATATGCATTGAAGTAATGGTTCACATTTAAAACAAAAGTTGTAGCAGTAACTGGTGGAAATCTATTACATACGGCTCGTAGATTTCCAAATATTTAGGAACATACTAGTCCGGATTATCAACTTAATGTTTTTACTGAGTATGTCTTTGCAAAATGTTTATGGATTGTATTTTGCTCAAAGATCTTCCTATCTTTGAGACTACAATTCATGACACACATACAGCCACCTTCACACAATGTATAACTAAAATAGTCAACATGTTTAAAGTATAATATTATTATGTTATTAATATTTCGAATGTTGTTGTCACAGGCGTTCTGATAACATGGTGAATGTGACCATTGAATTATTTGACAAGAAATTAAATGCGAACAACCACTCCGGTAAAATCATTTTTTAAAATTGAATTGTAACAACTGAAAAACAACGGAGACGGTTTCACCTACTATGTCAGAGATATAAATGGTAAGCTGTTTGAGTTCATGCATGACATGTTCTATATCCAGCATCTACCTGTACAAACTGTACAACATGTTGCCCCTTATCTTATCATACAGTTACTGGATATGATAAGTGTTTGCAATGTTTTCCCTTCAAGTTATTGCATCTGTTAAATGTCTCACATAAAACGAATTTGTTATCTTGAGTTGTGCTTTTACATTTAACGCGGTAGTAATACTACCAAGAAGTAGACCCTACATGTGTAATGTTCTTTACTTTCTATGCGATTACGTGAACCTCTCGGGGTACATCATCCAGGTTTAGCACTTGGATGTCATTGTATGGGATAGAAAATTAACGTTACCCTAGCGCTGAACATAGGTATTTACTTATCACTACAGCTGGTGTTAAGTGCCGTGTGGCGGCTGTAAAAAGTCTCCCCGTACTTCACTTCAGTGTAATTATCGTTAATAATTACCTCCCTTTATGGCTAATAATGCACAGAATTCGAAGTCCACAGTGTGTCATTCATTGTGGAGTGAGTATATAGGCTTGCTTGAAATATCCAATTTTGGGGATGTGGATGGTTCGTTCTTTGTCTGACTCTTCAACTTCAACTTCAACGTGGTACTCTTGCGTGGATGGCTAGGCGCTGCCGTCGTTTCTGTGTGGCTTTGGATTGTCTGTGCGCTACAGTATTTATGAAACGCTAGTTAGGGTATTTCACACCATATGGGGCTTCCTTCTCCTTTCAGGCTCAATGCTGAGAGGCATGTATTCCAATTAAGGTGCGTTGTATTCCAACGGATCCATATACGCGTGAACGTGGTATGGTTTTGCAAACATATTTACTAAAGGACACATTGCTCTGCTACTACATACAGTGGTTGACTCTTACATGAAGTCACAAAAGCCCGTGAAAGATTCCAAACGAGAAAGCCACACTTAAAAAAGAGCATTATTACATGATCTCTGAAATAGCGTTTGTAAAAATAAGAACATTCCATCGTAAACAACAACAGAACGATACTAGTCTTTTCCAAAAATAACACACCGTAAATAGTCGGTGAAATGTTTCATTTACGCTCAATAGTTCAACAAACTTTGCGAACTAACAATGTATCGTGTACCGTATTGACTTCTGTGTTGGCAAGACTGGTTGATAATTCCAGAGTAAAAAATGTTTAAAGAAGCATGCATGTCTGTGTGTGATTGATGTAAACAAACAACACATGATGTAATTGTATTCTCAGACTGATAAGCCAAGCCATTCATGTGTTTATAACAAGATTATGTTATAACATAAGTTGCAACATGTTCTACTGTGGATAACGGCATAAGCATACAAAACACGCATTTGATGTTAAATGTAATTCCAAATTGACTTCTGAAACAGCCCCAATTCTAGAAATCAACCAAATGTTCGTGGCTATTAATTTCATCTGCCGCAATAATTATCAATGGCTAGATTTCATGGCGTCATAATTCATACTCATGACATCATCATGTATAATAATAACACATCGCACAAGAAAGGCAAAATACAAGAGAAACAGCAGAGTACGAAAGTCAAAAAAAAGGAACACGCACAAAAGTAAAAGCACAACGCTATAGACGCCTTATTTCCTTAAAGTGTATAGCAGGGAAGACTGAAAGTGCCATTCCGTCCAATTTAGTCCACACGTTCTACTGCAATTGGGGAAAAGATAATTAAACAATCTACTAGAATACCAATACTGCCTATAACGATGGTTAACCCCTTCCAAATGCATTATACGAAATACTTGTCCACTTTCGGTGCCAAAAACAATATGAGTTAAATATTATATGTACTAGATACATTGCTGGGGCACTAAACATGCCTTGTTCTTCTAGATCCATTCAGTCTGTTTAATAACAAAGTTGACGGTTGTTGTGATTTATACCTGACCGCATGTTTATACTCCGGAAAATAACATGCCGGAAAAGAATGCATACTATGTACAAAAAGTCTATCAAGACAAAATACATTCCGTTCCAACCTGGTTTAGTTCAAGCGTGCCATTTTGGCAAATTTATAGTTGAGACCTAATGTGTCAAAAACGGACACCGGGTCGTATCCATAACGTACGCGCGTAAGAATACAGGTACGCCTAACCAACGGGTGAAATAAAGCACATAATTGAAATCAGAGAATTGATATCCATTATTGTATGTTTGAGTTAACTCTCGTAAGACATTGGACATTTTGCTCACTCATCGAGAAAAGTTTGGGACAGTCGCTGAAACCATCGATATGCCCCATGTTAGCCCAATGACCAAAAATGGTAGAGGTCACAGTGACCTTGATATTTGATCTAATGACCTCAAAATCAGAGGTAATCCATGTAAAGTTTGAGAATCCCAGGGTCAAGCGTTCTTGAATAATTGAACGGACGGAAAGACGGACGGACTTGTGCAAAGTCATGTACTCCCTCATCAAAGATGGGGAAGTAGCAATGAAAGCACAACACGCATCAAAATCACAAGACTCTAATGGACAAGCACCAAAATGAACAAGAAAACGAAGGAAAGGGCGCAGTGACATAAAAACTGACTTCCCACTCTTGTATCAAGATGTGAGCGTATAACCAAATCGCTTAGATAAGTTATTAATGTACATGTATATTGTACACACACGGTCGTAGGGACGGGCGAAGAACCCTTATAGTTGCCCTTCTAGAAAGACTTCGTATGTTCAAATTTTTACTTTTACGTTCATTTTGATGGGGTTTTTTATCATTTTTTATTATCTTGAAAAAAAAATTCAAATCGCTGTTTACGTCTAATTATTTGGACATATTTGAACAAAACATATATAATATCGTTTACGGATTACCCAAACATACACAACTTAACGAAGGCATTATGATAATCATTTTGTTCATTGCTTGTTTCGGTGAACATGCCTCGATGTCTCGTACGTTCGCAGAAAGTATTAACAGATTAACTTGTTTGACAACATGCCAGACGTAATGTTCAACGACTGTTCCTGTGAACATTTGTGTCTTTTATAATGATTGTGTTGGATCAATTAATTACTGTGTTATAGTATCTGACCTCGCTGATGTGTGTTTATGTAATTATTTACTAGGTAACAGATTTTGAATTAATTGATAATAGATTTGTGGAGTATGTTAACTGTTTGAGTGAATTTTTATGCCAGATGTTGACGTCATAATGTGAGCACGTGTTTCAAGTACACGGTTGTGTTGTCTAGCAGATTCTTATTATATTACTCGTATCCGTTTTCCTGGAATCCATGTTTGGTATCGAAGTACTCAAGGTCATATAAGAATAATATGGATTTATTTGTAGGTGTGAGTAAACTTTCTAGGTTCAATCGTTGATTGATGTATGTAATGTCGATCATTGATGTCCCAATTTATATGTTTCCTTCCTGATTTGCTCATACTAAGTTTTTTGCTTAGCGATGAAAATGTGATGTTTTATCTTGAATATGACTTTTTTATGACAAACGTGATGCGAAATTGATTAAATTATAAACGAAGTAGGCTTACTATACGCATGGTGTGTTGATAAAAATATATACAGAACATTGTTTATCGGTATTTGACAGAGATAGATATAACTTGAGGATATTTCTAAATCGAATTGAATTCATAACTCATTACTGTATGGTGCCTTTAAGGGTCATGATAAGAATTTTGCACACGACCTCATTTAAATCTGAATTTAGTAACTCACTTTCTGGTCGAGAGATTCCCTTACTTCATATTTCTGGAGTTTCTGCTTAAGAATATGTATTCAGCTGGTCGCCGTGTTGGATTTTGAGAATAAAAATATTTGAAACAGAATAAAAACTGATCATTTTGACTTCGTTTCTGTAGATCGATTCAAATAAACTGTTAATGCTTTTGCCCCCTACCTCCATCAAGACCAACAGCAATCATACCACCGTAGCTTGTTGTTATCAAAAGTACACCATTCTTTTTCCGAAACGGAACGGAAATTGCCGAAACATGTATATTGCGATTTAAAGAACCAACAAAAGATTATATACGTCTGGCTTGCGGCGATGTCCGTTAGTATGAATCATGTATATGCTAATATCTCAATAACTGTTCAGAGCATTTTCATAAAATTTTGCTATCATATTTCAAAAAGATTCATGTAACTTTGTCTAAAATTTTGTGGTTTTTCTTACATTGTGGACGATTAAATAGCATCAGTGACATTACTTTTGGATCA
The DNA here is from genome assembly GCA_947247005.1 of Spisula solida. NCBI lineage: Eukaryota > Metazoa > Mollusca > Bivalvia > Venerida > Mactridae > Spisula > Spisula solida. The sequence continues at coordinate 32,614,304 of OX365947.1, read as the reverse complement.
CCCCACGTACATTATCCTTGTACAAGCTATGTGAAATAGTATGCAGTACTGTTGCGAAAACACTTTTGGCGAATATACGTAAGTTATTGAAATTTACCTCAGAGAATGAAATCATGAATGTTACCTACATTCGACGATTGGAGAACACAACTTACTGCCTACGGCGATACCTGGCGTATAAAAATATTTTCAGGGGCGAATTCGATTTGCAATTTAGATAAATTTAGATTTAAGATTACTTCATGAACTAATCTTTGAGAGAGATAAACTCAAAGTTTTATATTCTATCTGATCCAGACTTTGAATATAACAGCGCTCTGGAAATGTAAAAATTATCCGAAGCTGTTCTATTTAGCTCGTATCGAATCATTACTCGTGCCAAATGGTGATAACACCGCCTTCTGTTTTGTGATGTATTGTTAACGTCAACTGTAGGCTACAAAGCATTGACTTGTATGATTCGACTTCCGCCTCAATCTACTGCAAAAATAACTACTTATCACGTCGTATAAAAATGTTTGGTAGAATTCTGTGCCGCATAAAATTTCATCACCAATCTTTCAGTATACCCACGAGAAAATGTTTGTGTGCACTACAGCAGTTGCTTGTTTACAATATTAAAACATGATGAGATTGATTGGTGTCGACGTTCACTGAGGCAGACACTATATAGGTAATGAACTTCATAGCTATATATAAGAACACTATATATATATATAAATTCTTGTAAGCCAGACAAGTATTCGTGTGTACGGAATCTTACAAGGAACATCGTGGTAGCGATGTGACCGTCACCGACTGTTGCGATCGTACAATTTGGCGCAGGGCGACACGATGCAACGGACAATTCAAGAATAAGTATTATAACGGCGCGATGCGTGATATTATGTCGTTTTTAAGATCCACTTTTTTGCATTTGTGCACAACTTTAGAATTATCGTGATGAGTTATAGTACCAAAATTGCAAAAGTAGGACTTAGTGACTTATGGAAATCATTCAACGGTATGTTATGGTAATTTTTAAATCGATATGGCGTTTGATTTAGATTTTATAAAGTTTGTCAACGAATTTTTGTATAACCCCTCGAAGAAGATTGCTCCCAGGAGATCCAAGTCCCACGGTGAGGTATTTTCGTCCAGGACATTTGTTAAAGTCGTGTTCTCCACATGTGAAGAAGTTAATGATTGGAAAGTATCTGGTTAAAAGTATCGGTGTTATACACCGGGCACATTAAAGAACCAGACTGTACGTCTATTCGAAATAAGAGCTAGGCGCACTCCCGCAGCGCCGGACATGCCTGTATCTATTCCCTAGTTCTCCATTCAGGGGTCTTTTCTCTGTCTGTCCCTCTGGTCAGATTATGAATGTTGATAAAACAAGACATAAACAAACAAACGAAACAAACACAGGTCCGTGAAAAGGGACCTATCCCACATACATATACATTTTTAAATATGTATATACTATTTATAGGTGGTCTACGTCATTTTTCACTGACCTTTGCCTCAAAACACCGGAAATGTGTAATCATTGCCCGACAATATTAGCCTAAGAAAAATATATTGCCAGATAAACAACTTTAAGTTACGCTTGCATACGTATAACTCATTTAATGCATGATTTAAGCAGACGCGCGTAAAACAAAAATTCATAGATAAATACTAGAACGAACATGCTTAAAAATTGTAATAATTACATCTATACTCATACACCGTACACACATAACGTCATGGCAAATGAGATTAGACAGTTGTTCCATTACAAAACCTTTATGCCTTGTATGAAATATCTTGAACATAGCGTATTCGATAAGTGTTTCATTTGTGCATATTGTGTGGTGTGTGTTTCCATGTGAAACTTGTACTTGGACTTCTGACAGCTAAAACTTAGTATTTCAGCCGTTTTACTGTTGAAACGGGGTCATTCAGTTTGGTCATTCGGCTTTCTGATCGCTGCACTAGTTCCTTCAGCTTTTCGACATCTTGGACTTGGGCGAATCATTTACTTGTTCAGCAAGACAGTTGGGCACTGTGCCTTGTATGTGCCTCGTCTGGTTAAGTTGAGTACTGCCTTCCCTGTCGGACTTAATATTATCTTTTTGTACAATACATACGAAAGAGTAACAAGCAATATCCGTACTATGCAACTAAACTGTCGAGTGGAAAATATGCGATTTATAAATTTCTCTGTGAAAACATCGCCAATATTGTGGTCTGCACTTACTGAACGTCTGTCAATGTCTGTCTCCCCTGCCAGCTGATTATCTGCTGAACATCAACTGACGTCAGTGTACATGTATATATCTAGTCTCACCAATCAACACTAATTGCATCAGATAATTTATAGACATATCTCAAATTCTTCATCCTATAGTTCATGGTTAGTCGATTATAGTCCAGAGAATTTGTGACGACTCTCGGACTTCTAATTAGCATAATTTCACAGCTGATATAATGTTTATATTTATATCACCGGTTGTCTGTTTTTATAAGCAGGTAGTATCACGAAGACTCTCGATGTGTAATACCAACACAAATCTAAAAGACTGATTTTGCGCGATTTGCTAGCGAAAATGCAAGCACCTTTGTAATATATTCATGCATAAAGGTCAGGATCGTGTAAAATTCTCCGTACTATAGTAGGTACACAGTGCATAAACGATTCAATTTCCGGTTATCGTAATAAGTCATACTCGTTGAATTGTATAGTCTTCCAATAAGTCATTCAGTGATAGGAAAGCACATATGCTTTTGCTCTTAATAAGTCATACACGTTTAATCGTATAGTATCCCAATAAGTCATACAGTGATTTGGTTTATACGCTGTAAGGAACATGGATTCGAAATTTTACTATGTTTTGACTTCTTAACAATCAAACAGCTACCTGTGGTAATAACATGGAGCGAAACCCGATGATAACTTACAGGAGCAAACATAGAGAAAGTTGATCAGTAACATTATAAAAAATGAACAAATCATTAAAGCAGAGATCGACTGTATCAAGTACATAAAACTGATTTGTATATTAGATTGAAAGCTTCGTTGATGCGTCATGCCATCCAGGTTGCCCTAAAATATCTGGGTATTAACTTTGAGTGCTTAAATGTTAAACGATTAATTCTTCAAGATAAGGGTTTATGTAACATTTTAGTGCTTCTTTGAATCATTTTATTACAGGTGTGCGGTGGTTTTAGAATATAACTATCAACATTGATTATGTGCAGATGTGCAAACTTGTAATACATCGCTGCTGGATAGCAGTATTACATAGATTTTTACCAAAGATGTGAATTAATCCTTTGGCATTTTGATTCATAACTAAATCACTGTTCAAAAACTTAATCAAAACGCATGCGATGTGATAGACACAAATCCAGCGCACCTGCGTTGTAAAAGAAAGCGAGTCCGCGGTATTCTCCATATTGTTTCCTTCAGACTTTAAGAGTAGCAGAAACTACGGAATGAAGTCGATCAATATTTAGTTAGGATAGCATTCGAAGTCGCTCATTTACTATGAAAGGTTACTTCTTATAAGAATATATGAGCTCCTATATCATGCATTTATATTCCGATCAGATTTCGGCATCCAGCACATGCCTCCCTGTATTATTTTGTCTAGGTCATTGTTCGTGAATGTGCCAGTTCCCGCTATACATAGTATCGCTATCAATTTCGTTTAAATCTGTGTTTCCTTTAATTTCAGGATGTAGTACACCATCTTCTCGATCATTGAAGGCTTGTCTTTATCTTAATCCAAGCATGGAGTTTGATGAGTGACGATAGTCAAGATGTAGCCATAAGTGTTGTGCCTTCTCTGCTTCCGTCTTGCTTACCTGCCTTGTCTACTGAAGTCCACGATATCCCCGATACTCCGATCACAGATCCTAACACCGATCGTATCGTTCCAAACAACCGTTCGTCCGATATTTGTAGTTCAAATGATGTATCAGATGAAACCGATCTTCAAAATGAGGAAGTGTCGGTTGTTCACGTGACGTCACCACAGACTGCCGAAGACTTAAGTGTTGCTCAAGTGACGTCACCACAGATTGCCGAAGACTTAAGTGTTGCTCAAGTGACGTCACCACAGACTGCCGAAGACTTTAGTGTTGCTCAAGTGACGTCACCACAGACTGCCGAAGACTTAAGTGTTGCTCTTTATAGGAAATGGTTTAGATGTACCATTTGTGCTGAAGCTGCGTGCAGCCATTTATTCGACAAGAAGACAGACCACGAAAACGAAGTACAAATATTTGAGTATGATGAAAATGGCTCACAAGTGTCATACTTAGATAAACATAATGCTATAAGTGATGAGTTTCGCGGACAAATACCTGAAAACGTATCACAACGGAAAGAGTCAAATCATATAAAACAGCATTGTGAAAGTATTAGTAGCAATACAGTTAGAACATCTAGATATCAAGACGGAACACTTACGGTACAATCCGAAAGCTCAAACTCAACTGATGGAACTTTAAGAAATTCGGAAGAGTCTTGCGAATCCGATGCACCGATTGTACATATTGATAAAAGTATTACAAAACTAAAAGCAATACCAAATGACCTAACCATGGGTAACAAACAGTCTGGTGGAAAACAAGGTAGAGGTGACGATGATCACGAAGGAAAAACAAAATGTTGTGAGCTTCCCAAACGAAAAATAAAAGACCGAAATAGTCGATCTAATCGGACTAGTCGTCACGATGATCTTGCCTTTGATTCAGCAGAAGTGTATCCTTTCGATGGAAGAGTGATCAGTGAGCATGAACTACATGAGCCGGTAGAACTTGAACCCTTTGAAATTGTTGAGACGGACGACATTAAGTTTGTTCCTGGTGCAGGTACTTCAGATGTTATCAAATCAATCAGTGAACCAAAGTTTAACACAATACCAGAGGAACCTTCACATGGTGCAGACTTTGCTTCGACATCTAACGAAACTCAGGACACTTCAATGAAGGTTCCATTTTACATTGAAAAAGGTAATCGACTCATTGAGCCTGGCACATCGACTGCGACCTCTACATTTGAATTCAAACAAGTTAAACCTAAAACGAAATTGGTAAAAATGACACCAGATCCTTATGATCATAATTACGAAAATGTTCAACTTACGACCGACGCAGGTATAAGTGGCTCAAACAGTGAACAAAAAGTGTCTACTAGCAGCTCAAAATCAGGTTCTTCATCTAGTAGTAGTAAAGACATCAGCCGAAATAATTCAAAGGAGGCAAAACAAAAACCAATCCGTAAAGGTAAAATAAAACAATCAGATACTGTTGATAATTCTGTAAATCAGGTTCCTAACACCTCAGTTGGAGACGTTAAACGCAAACAACCAAAAAGCAAAAAGGAACCAGCTATCCGTGATAGCGAAATTGATAGAAAAATCGACAGTGTACTGATGTTGACGCAAACAATGTTTAGTCAAACAAAATCACCGGAGAAATGTGAAGAGCAGATAAAGGACAAGGATTTAACCCAGACCTTACCTGGAATTCAATATGAGAATATAGGTGTAGTCGCAAAAATGGAATCCACAGGAATCAAAATTGTGCACCAGGAAGTCCCCATAACAACGTCAAAAGAAGGTTGTGAGAATAAAGATAAAAGTGTGACACAATGCACTGAAGGCGGCAATTGTGAAAATGTGAACGTATCACGTGGTGCTGCGGAAAGTAGTAGGCAGAAAAATTACCCACAATTATCGTCTGATATTATTGAAATTTCGGAAAGTGGTACCCTTATCATAAAGTCACTGGCCGATTTACCTTCCGAAAAACCGGACATAGATGACGAGTCACAGAATAATTCTATTACAAATGACTACGCCAGCGATCAAGACACGGACCACACGGACAGAAAAACACCATACGAAACCATCGATAAAGACATTGTAAAGCAGGGTATGAACAATACTTATCAAAGTGTTGATGAATGTGACAACGAAGCAAACAATAAAGTATCGTACGAGAGTATAGACCGACTAAGCGCTAACGACACGAAGGAAGTTGCAAAATCTCCTGTTCAGTTAGAAGATGTGCCACCACCGTCACCAACGGCTATGGATGTGTTAGCAGAAATAGAAGAAGACGAGGAGGAATATGAGGACGATGATGATTATGATGAAGATAAAAGACAAAGTGCTGAAATTGTAGAATTCACTGAAAATGTTTGCAAACGACTTTCGCAATTACTTATTCTTGAAGGTCAAAGAGACGAAGAATCAGAAGACGATGACAACAAAGCTGATACGCTTTCTGATGAAAAGAAGTTTGCAGATCATATATATGAAACTATTGATGGTAATTATAGGCTTGTTGATAGTAGAGTAGATGGTGTAGAGCCACAAGCTGAAATATACAAAGACACTGATAATGATTCTTTCAATAATAGTTTAAAGTTGTCGACAAGAAGTGGATCTACTGGGACATTAAAGCGTACTTCGGGAGATTCCGAAACCTATCAACGTCAGGAAACGAAATATTCAGATTCTTCAGAATCATCTGATGATATGCCAAGTTATTTCGACCCAACTCAAAATTCATTGTCACATGTAGAGTCAGAAGTTAAAGATTCACATGAAAGTAATCATGCTAACGGGAGTCGAGTGTGTGGCGATAAAATTTCGAATATTATTAAATCGAATAAAACTAATTTCGAAGGCGGAAGTTATGACAATGTTATCCTCGAAAGTGAGGATAATGAGATTTCGGAGCCTTTGAAAACTTTCGACCTCGATTTAATGAATGCTATGCCAACTACAAACAAAATAGAGGATCTGCAGGACCGAACACCCACGGCTGAAGCTCAACCAAACCTAACAGCTTTAACTGAGCTAGCTAACGTGGCAGTAGAAACCCCGTTACAATTTGACACTTCTGGCAGACATTCTGTGACATGCACAGAATCTGATTTAGATATATCAGAACATAGAGATGACATCAGCACGGATAGTATGCTCGCTGACGACGAAGCTGAAGAAACAATGGAGATACTATTCACTAAGACTTACACTGAACCTGTCGAGGGTGCTGAAGTATTCCTCAGCTGTACTGTGGTCAACAGCGCTTACAAAGATGAACAGAAGAAAAGTGAAACATGGCTTTCAGACGAAGCGTTGGAGTATTTGGAAGCCAACGCTTCCGATGTGATGTCAACAGCTTTCTTGAAAGCAAAGAAGGAAATGAAGGATATTCAGATCTGTCTGCAAAGTTTACGACAACAAATGGAACATTTTCATAGTGACTGTGATGATATAAGTCTGCCAGAAATACCTGTAGATTCTCTGTCACCGGATTACTTCGGAATACCACACCGTAAAGCCATTACTGACTGAATCGGGCGCATGCTGCTAATTTTGCTTAGTTTTTCATATTTTATGTATGTCCCCAGCCAATAAATTAACTAATTAATACCACTGCAGTGGGACTTGCTTAAATGGAACAAACGAAGTACTAGTATATGATAGGTTCCTTTAGCGCAACCAGGTTGTCTCACTATACACTGTATATTGGGATACAACATTGTTGCGCCAAAGGGAGGGGATGTTGAATCTGAAATTGCCAGTTGGCATAAATCACAACCAGATACTATTGTTTAAGTCCTCACTCATTTCTTGAGCATATTGTTGTATAATCCATATTTGGTCACAATTATCATTGTTGAATTATTTCGGGTTAAGCTTCGGATCTAAAGTTTTTGAATTGACGTTTTCGCCATGTTTGTCTATATTACTCTAGGATGTAGTTGAGGCTTGCCATACTTTTTATTTGAGATAAATGTTTTTTTATATATTTATGTTGAAATGTACGTTATAAATCTAGTCAACATTTTTACATGCTATTATCTATAGTTCACAGACATATAATTTATGAATGTACAAATGCTGCTGGTAAACCTGGATTTTCATTACAATTTGTGTAAATGTTTAGCAATTGTTTAATCAAGTATGGAGCAAGGACGAATGATTTTGATATACTCTCCCATAAATATTTTTGCTTGAAATTTGAAAAACATGTATTAAAATTTTATCACTGAATGTATTCAACTGACATATGCATGGTAAATCACTAAAATTGAAAATTCGATATAAGTCAACCGATATCAATATATTCAACGCGTCAAGTTAACGCACGAGGAGAACGCGTACTGTGTGGGACGGAGTTATTGCATAAACCCTGGCCAGTCACCGTTCTTACAGTTTACTCGTGTACATGTAGTTATATACAGTAATGTTATTAAGTAGACGCACGTATGTATACATTTATTTCCACGACGAATGGTTATGCCTGATTATATATGATTGTGTTCATTTCATAGCTTCAGAAAAGGTATTTTGCATTCTAACGTTTCCCTAGTCCGTCAGATTCCCCCTTGCTTTTTAGCTAACATTAACCCAAGACAAAGATGTTTTTCACTACTTTAATGTCTCGAGGAGGTGTGTCATTGCGCAGATCATGCATACATGTTCCTCCAACTTCAGTCATAGACAAATGAATTAGATAACATATAGTAATCTGATTGAAAGATGTTTTCACTACTGTATGCACCATATGGAGGTATTTTTTAGTCTGGTCATTTCTTCCGAGTTCATGGTCATAGACAACTTCAGGGGCATTCGACAATACTATTGACATGTCTATATCTATCATTCATTATTTCTCATACATTATACATAGTATCTTGTACTGTATACATCGTATCTTGTATAATATTTGATGATCTTGCTATACGCTTTTGTTCTGTTTTATGTGACATTTGTTTCAATTCACATTCTGTAAAAATGTACAATCATTCGGCGAAGGAAAGAATAAAGTTACAAAATGCACATACAAGTATATAATGTCATAGTTTGTTGTTTACTCCTCGGGTCTTTATTACCACCTAATGCTAGTACATTGTAGCTCGTCAGATCACTGTCCTCAATGGCGTCTTCATCGTCTTTGTCCGTCTTTAAATAACTTCCTTCTCTTTACCAATAATCAAAACACTTCAGGAAAGACCATAGGGTTGTCCTCTTTTAAGTTTGTTCAACTGGTTTTGATTTAAACGAAATATTCAACTGAAATATGTAACCGTTGAATATACCAGAAATGCGTACCAAATGCCATTTTGTTGGTTGTTACTACTACGGTACTCGGGGCGATAAAGATAACTCTGGCGAGTCTGCTGTCCTGAAAGTTCAGAAAATGTTCGCTTACTGGTTTCTTCCCTTGCTCTGAAAACGGAATACATGTAATTTGTTTATTTATCGGGTTTAATCACAAGTAACTGTATTATTGATAAAGAGTAAAAACAAATTATTTTATAAAATTTATGTTATCTTAGAAAGGTGCATTTGTACTAAAGTGATCAGAATTTGATGGTATCACTGAAACAAGTATTGGCTTTCAATAGTTTCATAAAGTAATTACATTCATAGACAACATCGTTAGAACTACCTTCATGTAGAATTGATCGACTAGTTAAAAGTTATACCATGAAATGTATACCAGGGTGTCCAGTCAGTCACTGAGGTGCATTCAATAGAAACGACAATGCTATTCTACACAAGAAAAAAGAAAGTGATTTCACGCCCTCTGTGTTTATCTTCTTATTCATGAACGGATTTTTTCAAATACATGTATTGATATCAAATTAAAGATGAAGCTCACCAGTTTCTGATTACGTAAATATATTTAAAATAACACCAGTATTCATGAAATTTGCAAACTGCACCTAAGTGACTGTGCGGTCAATTTCCCGTGTTTTAAACCTTTCTAAGATATTATGATTTAAAAAAAAAAGATTATTTACTCTTTATAAATGATACAGTTACCTGTGTGTTTAATCTGTGTCTGTGTAAGCAATTGTTCAGTTATATACGGCGTGTAACCTGTTTTCCTGGACTGTATCCTAAACTGTACTAAACGTACCCATCCTTAGAAACCATCAACTTTGCCACTTGTGGTAGAAAAGTGAGATTGTTGTCAATTGTTCATGGAAGGGATGACCAGGCCCTAATCTCCCGAAGCATCTCAATCTGAGCTAAATCTCATCTCAAATGTTGTCATGTATCTTCGAGATAATTTCTATGGGAAGCTGGGCTCAAAATTGGCATTACAAAACAAAAACGATATTCTGAGTTTATTACAGTAAAATTAGAGGAGCTTGAACTTCAGGTTGATCTTAAATTCATACTCTGATTTGAGTAATATCTCAATTTGAGTTGAGATTTCTATTTGAGATGCTTCGGGAGATCGGTGCCTGTTGTGGAATTGAACATGGACGGTTGGGCACTAACCACAGGATCAAGGCCGCGTCTAAAAATGTAAAATAGTATTTATGTAAGGTCTTATGCAGCCGATATAAGGAAGACCCAATTGGCCGTTTCTGTATAAAAAGATGATTTGGTCCTTTATAAATATCAATTGACTAGCTATTTAAGAGTATTGTACAGTATCGATTAATTTATGTTTTTGCTAGAACGTCCACTTTGAGTGCGGAAGTCTCGGGTTAGATCACAGGCCGTGACAAATCAAAGTCGTTAACGAAAAAGATACTGGTAAAATGGTTTTGGTATATCTCCCTTGCTTGACGCTCAGCATAGTAAGTTCCATGGTATTGTTTTATCAAAGCACTTACAGAAATCGTAAACTTACGATTAAGTTTAAGTTATTTATTATTTGTTTACAGCTCTGAAGCTGCAATACTCATAATGATTCAGTTACTGAGCCCCAACAAACCATATATGTCACCAATTTGCAGTAGTTAAAGAATTATAAAGAATTTAAGCTAGGTTCACACTCTAGCGTTTGGACCGACGTTTACCGACGTTTGAGCAAACGTTCAGCTCCGCTAATAAAAGTTACTAAACGTTTTGAAAAGTTGACTATCGCTGGTAAACGCTGAAGAACATTGTATTCGTTGAAAAATTTTAACATGCAAAAATTTTGCCGACGTTTGGAAATAAACGCTGTTATAAGTTGTGCTCCGTTTATAAACGTTCCTGAACGCTGAATTAAGTTGATTACAGTTTATTTAAGTTCAACTCCGTTGGCAAACGTTTGCTGAAACGCTGGTGGTGATAATGAATTGATTCGAACGTTTATCTAGCGGAGGCCAACGGATATCCAGCGCAATGAACGCGGGAGTAGCGCAAGGGCTGGCGTAAGCCAACTTTCCCCAGCGCAAATGAACGTTTGTCCAACGTAGACTACGAATATCAGACGCAATGAACGCGATAGCAACGCAAGTGGTTAGCGCAGACGAGCTTTCCCTAGCGATCAGTAACGTAAGTAAACTTTGTTCAACGGATCCAGGCGTTTGGTATATCGTTCGTCTAAGTTGGGCTACGCTAAGGACCGCTACACATACGCTAACCTTCGTTGGCAAAAGTTCACATACGCCGATAAAAATAGCTACAACGCAGACAAACGTTGTTAATTTCACCGACATTTGGGCTCATTTTTTCGACTTTTGAAACGCTGACAAACGCTGACAAACGCTCATAGTGTAAATCTAGCTTTATTTTGAGCGTAAGATTTTATAAAACAGTACCTAGGTAACTGCATGTTTGCCCGCAGTCAGGATAATGTAACTTATTAGTCTACATATGAATAAACTAGTGTTGACAGGTCGGACTGAATATAAACCTTAAAGTTCTTACTTGAAGAAATTTTAAAAGAATAATTATTGATTAAAAGAACGCCATTTGAATTGTTTTAACTTTAAATGGGTGTAACGATTTAAAAAGTATAACGAACTGGCATGGGAATATTCTATTGTCTATTGTTGTCGACTGGTATGCATGACTGACATTGAATGTACGAAAAGAAAAATAGTTTTAGTTTCAATATAAAGTGTACACCTTTGTATTATCTGATAATTAGTTACACGTCCTGTCTTTTAAAAAAGAACTTGGTGACCCAAACTTGATCTATATTAACATATTTAAACATTGTTTCGAAAACAAAATGTCGAAATGTGCACATTGTTTCAAGTTAACGTTACAATTACTATGATAAGAGCATAGCAACGTATCCTGTCCGACCGAGCGCCTGTCATAGACTTAAAAAAGGTTATTATAATTCAAAATGGCGACGGAAGTGTCAGATGATGAGCCGATTAAAGACATCGATGATACAGTGAAAGTTGACAAGCCTCCAATAGAAATAAATGGAACGAATGATCTAATATGTGCACCATGTTTCCAGAAAGGTGATGACAATGGAGCCGTGGCAATCTGCAAGGAGTGCAAGTACTATTTGTGTAGTCAGTGTGTGCACCAACATAGATCAGTTGAACAATTCATGTTCCACAAAATCGCTTTCTTCTACTGTGCACAAACGCTGAAAGTAAATCGACTAGTTAGAGCAAATTCGTTTTGTTTGGATTGTGGATATTATCTTTGTCAGAAATGTAAGTTGAACCATGGTGGGTTTCGAGAATACAGGCATCATACGTTTTTAGGAGGAAAAGCAACAACAACACACGAGTTTCATGATCATAGTTTACTTCCGAAGCGAAAGGCGTTACAATCCCGTAGTAGCAGGTAAGTTATTAAATGAGTTATATTTCGTTGCGACTAATTGTTGTTCACGACTTTGTGCAGACTGTATATAACTATTCATTCGTCAGCCGGAAGGTCTGGTATAAGGGCATTGACAGGTCATCTTCTTCAGTGAAATATCTTTTGATCTAGTTTTGTCTTTCCCGTATAGAGATGTTAGTCGCTTGCGGAAAGAAAAGTTTGTAAAATTCATGAAAATTAGTTTGGTCAACATATGGTCGTGCAAGACGGAACGAAATGCTGCAGACCGATATTTTGCACTACATCACCAGATCAAGTAGTATGTTAGTGTGTTTGTAATGTACCTAGATGGACAAACGTTTTATCGGTAAACATCCACATCCACATCCATCTGTAGTCAGAATAAAGTTTTCTAACAAATAGTTCCTGCCTTGTTTGAGGACTAGTTTCGTTAATTGCTGATATCTTTGAGTTCTGTCATTTTCAGGAAATCTGGACAGTCAATATTTACACAGCGTGAGTTTGGGGGTAAATCCCCGTATGTCAGCAACAGTAACATAGTAGAGAGAGTAGAGCCTAAAAGGAGAACAGTCCGAGTGGAAGAACGCATTGTTGAAAGACCAAGAAAGTTACTATATAGCAATGTTGGCAGAGCAAATAACGGTGTCGGTCAGCTTAAAGCCGTGGGGACTGATGTAAAACAACTAGAGGAAGAGAGGCGAGTACACTATGAAGAAGACCATAGAGCGCACCCGGCTGAAGTTATAGGTGAATACAATTTACAAGGACCAGATGATAAGAGACCGTGTAAAATTATCTCTTCTCTATTCGTTGGGAACGACCAGTTAGTAGTTTCTGATCAAGGTAATAAGAATATAAAACTGTATGACAAAGATTTTCAGTATCAATCTACCATGCAAATCGAAAAGTTCCCAGTGGCACTCTGTAAATCAAAGAACAGAGAATCAGAACTGTTTGCATCAAGTGGTAACAGAATATATTTGCTAGGTGCTATTAATGTTTTAACTTTACTACGTGAAATACAAACAAGTGCACCACGAATTGAAGGGCTTGCCACGTGGGATACCGGTGTAGCGATTGTATTCAAGTCAACTAAATCTAGAAACGACAGAAAAGGACATTTAGAAATACATCTACTGAACTATGAGGGGGAGTCTCAATACGAAGTGGTCCTTAGTAGTCAGTATGTAGTGCAGCTTGACACACCAGTCTGGTATATTGCTATGACAAAAGATGATCGGTATATGTTACTGTCTGACACACACAATAACCGTATTGTTTGTATTGATACAACAAACTGGCACGTTGTGTACGTTTTACGAGGACGAACAAGCGGTGGGACACCAAAAAGCCTATCTATAGACCAAGACGGAAATATTTTAGTCACGTGGTATGGCGAAGTTCGTAAAATCTCGCCACTTGGACGAGATTTGGGAGTTTATGTGACCAACATAGCTGAGCGTGCGACAATAACCTACAATGAACACACTAAACATGTTGCAATACCATCCTGGACGAGGATGAAACCAAATCGATTTCGAATATACCAACTCCGTGTATGATTAAACAGAATGTTAGGATAATGATTTTTTGCTTTTAACAAACCACCGTCTTCCTGTTGCGCATGTCTAATGTATGATACTTGGACAGAATACGAAATTGAACCGATCATTTCGTATTATTCTTTCTCAACTGGCCATAGTGTGACTAATGGTCTGAATGTGTCCTATTATATGTCACAGTATTGCCATCACAAACGAATGCCATTAGAAAATGCTTCACTCTTATGCCATTTTATTTATTAACAGAAATCAAACATCCAGAGTTTTATTCAATTTAACATGACCATATTACTATCATTACAAGATCATTGAAAAAATAGTCATTGTCAAAATGACGTTCATTAACGTCGGGCAAGCAATGGCATAATAAAGCTACATTATAAAGCTACATTATCAAAACATTCCTCTGATAATTGTGATTGAATAATGAATAAAAGCACCCCATCAAGATAGATTAAGTAAGCAACAAATACATGATATTTTGTTTCAATGGGATGATATGTCTGCCCTGCGACGAAGCATGTGTTATCCTGGTTTGAGTAGATATTTGCAAAGCAAATTTCATTCTTTTAAAAAATAAGTCCCGTAATAAACGACCGCTTCTCTCCCAAATGTTATGTCATCTAGACCTTTTTACCGGCCAATATGAAGTATATCTTACAGTACACATTCACCTTCAAAAGCAATGGATGAATTTAAAATAATCAGTTCAAACGAATGATAAAAACAAAGCTGCTTACTAAGTTATAAGCAAGAATGCATTTTTGTGTTTGGTTCTTCCGTGGCATAGCAACTCGTAACCAAATCAAATTTTACCCATGTAGGTTTTCAGATAGTTGCATATAGGTTAAACTTTTAAATCAATATACTATTTGTTTTTGAACACCATTAAACTGGTTTTATCACGCAATACTTTATTAGCTACATTTGTATATTAAATTTGGAAAACAAATTCAATACGGACGTCATTTTGACAGTAATCTAAAAATAACATTTTCGAAAATCCCCGTGTTGCAGTGATAGTAACATAGTCATGTTATACATTGAATACAACTTCGACATATTCGCTTTCCATTGAGATATATCAATGTTATATCAGATCAAGCATTTCCACGTGACATTTGGTTGTAAGGGTAACACATATAATGGGACAACCAGTACAGTATACACAATAATCAGTGGTGCCATTCGATCTTATTTGATAGTTTTACAGTTAAATGCAGTTATACCAGACCTGTTACATGTATGTCTACTAGCACACAGCCTTTCAATAAATGTGACATTTTTAAAAAGAAAGAAAGTTATTTTCAAATGCTTCAGTAATTCGTCTTCGAGTCGCTTTTTACTTTTTACATGGAACCAATTCCATTTGTGATTTTTAATTTATTTTCAGACTTTGGTTCTGGAGTTTTAATGTCAGTAAGTAACAGGAAAACTCGACGAACGTAATAGTTAAAGTTAATATTAAGGCTAATACATTTAAATAGAAATAGTAAGAATATGTTCATTCAGTTGTGACTTTCAAATACCACTGGATATTATGTTTTTGTTATGTATGGTGTAAAATAATATCTTACTTTAAAAGTTATTCTTTTGTTCTAACCTTTTCGACTGACTAACCTTCTATAGCAATGTGATATTGTATATTTTAGAAATAAAATGAGAATACATTCTGGTTACTGTGTTTGTTGTTTAAATTAGGTTTTGTATCCTGACTCAATGCTGTATCCATTAACACTCCGTGGTGGGTAGCGACATGATTATTCATTAGAAAAATACTCTCAAGTTCCTACTATGGATGAAAGTAACGAATTACGTTTATCTAAAGATTTAAGTAGTTATAGTTCGTTCTTCAAGACACAAACCTCTATAGACGGTGTGGTTAACAACGCTAAGGAACCTAACGATGTAATTGATCAACATAAGGCTATTAAAATAGAGAACGATGGTGGACACAGTGCAGATGTTGACAGGTCACACTCTCCAGTTGTTAAAGCTGAAGAGACTGACAAGGACACATATAGTGGTACCATTAAATACTCGCCTAAATTGGAAAATGGACATAGTGAACAAGGTACTGCATTTAACCATCCAAAAGAACAGCCAGTGACGCCGGTTCCTGACAATGGCGAGAAGAATACTCATACTGGAAACCGTGACGATGCGGATATTCTAGGAACTGAACTGAACACAGAGCGTGGAGATAATGAAAACCTACTAGACAGTAATGAATCGGCTACAAAATCTGACAGAAAACCACCTGTACACTCACCTCAGATAATAGATCATTCATCAACAAACGAAACTAAACAGCAAGAGGAACACGCGCTGGGAACCGATACCGAGACTGAAACAGTATCGCATGAAACGAACGGTATAGATAAGACGCAGGAACATGCCGTAGGTAATGAAATCTCTAAAGAACACTCTTTAGATCAAGTTAACTCGGATGCAGTGGAACATAAACCTTATGCGGAAACAGTTACCGAAACAGTGGTCAATTCTAGAAACAAAGGTAAGCTTTTGATAAAAAACTAAAACTAGAACATCTTATTCAAACACACATACCGAAACAACCAATGAACATCCGGCTGCTTGTTTCCATATTTGTAAATGATAAATGATTTGAACATAATTATGTAACGCACCATACGTCGTCTTTATAATAAATTAAACAGAAATACGATTAAAATATGCTACCAACTGTCGAGTCCTGAGCGATACATGTATAAGTAAATATTAAGGGAACACATTCAATGTACAGTGCAACCTCCGTAGAGGAACACCTTTTGGGCGCTGCAAATAGTGGCAGTTGTTTAGAGGTTGTTGCTATACAGAGGTTAAATTTATAGTAAATATAGACTTAGAGAAATTTTGAATGTGTTGTTATAGACAGGTTGTTGCTCTAGACAGGACCGCTCCGTAGAGGTTATACTGTATTTCAGATTGAAAACTTGATGCAGTTACAAACTAACTTGTCAGGACAGCTGGTTAATATTTAGTTATAAATGAAATTTAAGTAAAATAAAAGATTCCATAGTAGAACATGTTAATGATCTCTAATTGTTGCAGGTATAACAGCAGCTCGTAATGATAGAATGGAAACAAATCACAGATCAAACCGAGAAACCCCGAACGATAGTGAGACAGTCGACCAAGGTATTACTCAAGACAGTGCGCCAATATCACCTAACCGTGAGGAAAACAATGGTGAATCTACAGTTATTTCTCAATACGACCAATATAATAACCATGAAAAGGCTGAATCCGACGAAGAACAAATGCCAACGTTTGAAGCAAACGAAACTGATTTTATCAAGGGTGTTTCAACAGCTCGGGATTCTGATGTTGAAAGGGAAAAACCCGACCGAATTGAAAATCGTTCACCAACTGATAAAGATAACAGTGACTCGAAGGGTAACAAAGACACAGATAAGGATAATGAAGAGTTGGAAAATGTTGAAGAAAAAAATAATGAAAACAATGAACAAAGTGTAGATGTCGTAAAGAAAACAACAGGGGAAATAAAGGAACGTAGAAACAGTGCATCACCTGCAGAAACTCATGATCATGGGACAATGGTTCAACATGGCAAAGATACTGCACTAGAAACACAAAGTAAGCAGACAGATGTCGAAAGTTCAGAGGAAAAGCATGAAAGTTCAAATGACGGCAATTTATATTTCACCGGACGACTTCCAACTTTAATAACTATGAATGAGAAATCAATGTCGACACCAATAAATGAGGTTGACGCTGAGTCCAGTGCCGAAGGCGATCTTGAAGACCCCAATGACGATCGAAATCCAACCGATAAAGCATACGAAGACAAACAAGAAGATCAGAGAGTTCCAACAGCCAGTAAGAAAGTCAAAGAACTGCTCAATAAGATAAATGAACCGATAGAACCACGTGGGAGATATTCTAGAGGAAACCAATTGACCCCACGGACCATGCTGAAGAAAGCTAAAAGTGCAACTTCCACTCGTACTGCCAAAACGGAAGTAATTGATGAAATAGAAGAGGTAGCGAAAGAAAATGGATCAACGACTGCATCTATGACAGTTGACGATATAAATGTTTACACAAGTAAAATAATGCATGCAAATAACGCTGATGATCAGACTTCAAAATTTGACAACCTTGCCCACATGCAAAATATATCTTTATATGTGCATGAATCAAGATTAAAAAACTTGGAGCATCGCGACCAGACAACTGACGATCATCAAGACAATGGTGCGGCAACAAATAAACCAACAGATCTTCTCAACTCTTCTCAAAATAAAACGCTACCAGTATACCCAAACACTGTGAACGAAATGCACAAAAATAACACAACAAAAGAAAATCACACAGCGACATTAGAAAATGATATTAAGCTTGATACTAACAACAATCGCTCGGAGCATTCACATCCGTGTACACCACGTTCAACGTCAGAAAGTGACCTAAAAGCCATTATAGCATCCGCAAAAATGGCAAGAGGAGAAACAACCGAAGAGGCGGATGCTAATGACCATGACACGACGTACTCAGAAATTGCAAATTTATCTTTAGTTGGAGGAATTAAACCAGTCAGCAAAAAGACAAGGGCGTTTGCAGAAAGAAATAATGCTCTGGAGCCACATGACCATATCAATGATAATGATGAAACTATGACGTCTTTAATTTGTTCTAGATGTCTTAAAGTTGACAGAAACATTCATAAATCTGGTTTTTGTACCGTCTGCCAAACGTACTTATGTAGTACATGTATAGATGTACATATGATGGACATTGATACTCAAACTCACGAGATATCACCATCTTATTGTAAAAACGAACTAAAACACAATAAATATGTACCGGCCACAGGTTACTGCAGCGATTGTAATACATTTCTGTGCATGAAGTGTACAGTTCAACATACACAACTTCGAGCAAACCGTCGGCACCGAGTAATACAAAGTTCGTTTGTCTCAAAACCAAGCCAGAAACACCAGTATACCGACAATTTCTTGGATGAACTTCAAGGTAAGCTAAATGGCGATATGAGTGAGTCCTCGTCGTCACTGGATGGCACGGAAAGGAAGCGCAGAAAGATGCTAGCAGATGTGAAGGACACGAACCCACACCGTTACAGATTCGGTTATGTACCAGAATCGATTTATCCAGGCTCCAAAAAGAAGCAGACAACGTCGTACACGAAACAACCAAAGTGGCCACACTCCAGTTTACCAGCTTTGCCGTACCTTGTACAACCGAAATTTATCAAGGAAAGGTTTTATTATCCCAAACATGTAGGGTTTCACAGTCGTAAAAAGGAAATATCATACATGTCTACAAGATTGAAAGCTCTGCAGTCAAGGTACAATTTGAGACCCGAGTATGAGAAATTATATTCAAGGAAAGATCGATCACAATTTATCAGCAAGACAGGATATGCAAACGAAAGTATCAGCTTACCAGACATAGACAGGCACAGATCTGTTAGACAAATCAATGAAGAGTCGAAAGCAACACATGGACCTAGAATATGTGACTTCATAGCAACCCACCATCTGAGCTTACCGGTCGAAACTGGTGAGCACTCAACAGAAATCATAGGAATGACCATTTTGTTAAATGGTAATCTGGCAGTGATTGATAAAAACAATAATAATATTAAAATCTACAACAAATTATTTAACTGCAAAGCTGCGTTACAGTTTCATAACAGGCTCGTGGATCTGTGTACGTCAAATATATGTCCCACCGACCTGTATGCAGCCACACCAAAACACATATATGAAATATCAAATGAAGATGGACTCAACCTGCGTCGTAAGATGAAAGTCGAAATTAAACGAATTGAAGGTCTGACATACTGGAAATATGGTCTTGCCATTATATCGAAAAAGTCCAATATCACTTGGGAACTTCGTTTAATGGATTATCGTGGAAACCAAAAGAGTAAGCTAGAAATATTTAATCCTCTCACATGTGAAATAGCCTCTAGTCAACTTTGTCACGTGACGACGTCCAACGGTGGTAAACGTATTTCCATCTCGGATTCGAAAAACTTTTGTGTGATAACTGTAGATGTTACATCTCGTGATGTTCAACACGAGACTTCACTAGGAGCTGGCAATGAACCTACATATCTAACTGCCGACGGTGATACATGTCACAATATATATGTTTCTGCCAACAGCAAAGTTTATCAAATTTCTAAGAAAGGCAAGGTAAAGGGTGTCGTGTTGGATAGGACCAAAGAAAATGAAACAGTTGGAAGCATTGTATGCAACAAGGCAAGTGATAGACTGTATGTACAGACAGGGAGAGACACTCTGTGTGTGTATCAACTCATTTAAGTTCCAGTAAAACCCTGTAGTACTGTATAATATTCTAAAAGCTAGACTCGGCTAGTCCTATAGTACATGTTCTTTTGTTACATTGGTTGTGGTCACGTGCTAGTATTTTTCTTTGTGTGTTGAAGAGCAGCAAGTTTAATACAGTTCATGACTAAATCCAGGACTATTCCTGTCATCTCATGACTAAATCCAGGACTATTCCTGTCATCTCATGACTAAATCCAGGACTATTCCTGTCGTCTCATGACTAAATCCAGGACTATTCCTGTCGTCTCATGACTAAATCCAGGACTATTCCTGTCGTCTCATGACTAAATCCAGGACTACTCCTGTCGTCTCAGACCTCAATTAAAAAATAAGGTATACAGATTCCGTACATGTACACGTATAGTGTGTCACGAAATGTTGAAAAGCAATGGCATAAAACTCATTGATAGAAAATGTTTACTACATTGTGGTTATGTGTTTAATGAGCTTATAGAAAGTACCCAAATTACTAAAGACTGTATAGTGCGCCCTGGATAATGTGACAGGCGGGAAAATTTGGTATATTCCACAAAGGTGGATTACAATTATGTGCACCAATTATCAGTGATGTTTTGGGTACAATACTGACCTTATCTGCTTATTTATGTGATTTGTAAAACCAATTTTGCCACAGTTGACCAAACCGATTCATGTTTGTAAACATCACATTATCCTGGGCGGACTATATCTATTTATTTATTTACCATAACATTATATGACGAAGCACAGGAAAGCGATATTCTATCACAAGTTCAAAAACGTGTACATGGTGTATGCTCCGGTGGAAGCCATATCCATAACTATAATAGTAACTAGCTTAGTCAATCAGGGACCATAACTCTGATGAACCATGGGCAGTATTACATGGCGTAGACAATGTAAGGTGTTTATAATGGTAAATAAGAATGCCAAGTTTGAAAGCAATGCCTTGATGTTCTTTGAAAATTTTTGAGTTTCAATAACTTTACAAAACATTTTCCATGCAATGGAAAGTACACTCATTATATACCCCACGCAAGAGTAGATAGGATACAAATAGAGCTTGTATGGCACTATGCCACTTCCAACTTTTCGTCTATACATTATAACAAATATGCATCTTATAGTGTAATGTTTATTTGTGAGATTAAATTTTCAATTCATATGCATGCAGACTTGACAAGCACGAAAGTGGTCAAGCAATTGGAACTTACATATACATTTCATTGATGGTCAACTTTTTGAGATTCATTAAAAGAAAAACTTCTATTTGAAGTGACCATAGTTTGATAGTGTGTTATTCATTGTCATCCACCTGCTGTTCCATGTCAAATGACCAAATATAAATCTTAGGATGTCCATTCCTATGCAGTTTTGTCCTTGTGACTGCAGGTTTGCATCCTCTGATATACATGTACGGTTGTTAGACAAGACAGCTATACAGCAAGTCAATGTTTCTATCTCGATGCCTGCATAACTACAGTGCCCACCAAAAATAAGTATACAGATGTTATTTCCCCATTAACTTGTCTGTAATAACACTATTTGTAAAATAGTGAAACAACACTTTTTTCAAGAAAAAGGAATATTTTTGTTTATTATATGTAAAGACCATACATTAATTGGTACCCTAGGTGCAAAATATAAAGTTTCTTTGTCCCAATTGAATGGCAACTTAGTCACAAAAAGATGGAAAATTCAGCATTTTAGATCACATGGGTATTTAAATTCAGAACATATTCATCCTTTTTTCTACCTCTGTTTTTACTCATTTAGTAACTGTAGTTTCAGAAACAAGTAAAATTGTGACTGTCTGATAAAAGAATATTGAATAATTAAACCAAGTTAAATTTAGCAACAATTATTTACTGTATACTTATTTTTGGTGGGCACTGTATATGGGCTGTTTTCAAAAAAAATGGCTAGTTAAGGTTTTTTCTCAATAAAATATATTCTAAACTAATTATTCTTATATCTTTTACCCTTAAACATATCATTTGATGTCATAAAATAGTCTGTGAAGTTTGAAAGAAATAGCATTACAGAAAAAAAAGTAATGATAAAAAAACATGTCAAAAATGTCAGGAGGGAAACAAAAAAACGTGACAGTTTTCATCAATCACATAATTCAGGACATTCCTGTGAAATATATTGATGAGTTTCAAAGTTACAATTGTTTTTAAGAATAAATTAAATATATCGCCTTTAAGATGGTGTATAATTTTAAGTATTATTGTCATGTCAAGACGTAAAAAATAAGCGATTACTTAAGTGGGTGCTTAGAAAAAAATCACTAAAAAATTTATGAAAAAAATGTGTATTGAGATACAGCTTCAATAACATTTAAATGATTAACATTCTTTGTTGTTCAGAGTGAAGAGAAATATGTCATAATAAAATAGGTAAAATATGTTTCTTATGTTATTAATATAACTATTGGTTTGCTTCATAGAAAGCAGCTGGCCTGAATCCGTCAGGAGTGAAACATTTGGTATATAGGGAGTAATAGTAATGCCAAAAACTGTACACATGTACATTTTATATGCTTTTCCGGGAAGTCAGAGTCTGAGAGTGATCACAAAAAACAATTACGAGTAAAGGTGATGTTTGTGTATTGAGCACATGGACATCATGTGATTGTCAGGAGTGAAACATAGTTTCTTGATTTTATGCATATTCTTTGTATAGCCTTCTGAAATGCTTTACAGATGTTTTGTGCTGTATTTTAAAGTTATAACAAAGTGTAAATGATAATTGTTTGATCTGGTGCAAATAAGGTAAGTTAAATTGGACAGAAGTCTTTAAATTTTGTCCATTTCATATTTAAAATTTAGACATTTAAATAAAAAATGCAATTTTCGAACTGCTTGCCAATGACCAACAAGTACTGTTTTGCTATGCTATACTATGTGATAGCCATTTTAAAATTGAAATTTATATAAAAGATACCAAGTTGTGCTTCTACCAGAACTGTTTACATGTACAAATACGTGTTACACTCCTGACCAAAAATGGTAAGAAGTATTATTCATTCATCTTACACAGAACTAATACCAAAACAAGCATGGACATGCTAGTTGTGAGCCTACCAGCAATTTAAAGGTCATTGAGACATATGAAAAGGGCCAATATAGATAAGATAATTGTAACTGCTAGCACATCACCAGAACGAGCTAGAAAATACTGTGAACATTTAATTGAATGTCAGTGCTAAGCTTGAAAAGGAGAAAATAAGAGAGAAAAAATAAACACTTATGTTAGAAGGAATAGATACAACAGGACAGACTGTCAGATCCTGCCATTGACAAAACAAATGAAAGAAGAAGCTTCTACACTTACACTTAACTGATTTTAAAACGCAACAGTGGGTGTTTGATATTAGTTAAGGTGCTTCAATTTTATGGAAAATTTGCATGTGATAAAATCAAAACATTAGGTCAAATATGTGCAAAAACCATAATAATGATTGTAATCAAGGTTTAGATAGTCACAAAACCAAACCATGATAATTATTTATTGACAATATCAAATTCGCAAAAGTAATAATGTAATCAGGCTATGCCAATCAGGCGTCTCTGCCACATTTACAGAAAATATGGGACTGTACAATGTTGTTCCACACATCTATGTATAAGGTAAACATGTAACACTCATCGCTCTGAAGCTTCTGCTTGATGATGCACATCTTGATGACCATCTGCGTCGGCCTTTAAATTCAGCTTCATGAGAACAAATCCAATGCCCTCCACAGTCGCAACATGAGCTGTCAGTACTTTTTAACGATCATGGATACGCTGTATTGTGTCCTATGGCTATGATCATATCTTTCCAAGATCTATGGCATCTTAAACCCGTAACCCGACATTGTTAATTGAATATGTAAGGGTAAATATTAATACGAAATAAGTGATTTCCAATTTGGGTCAAGTAAACATTAAACACAATGTTATGCAAAATAACTAAATTGTACGCATTATTGCTATTAAACTGTACGTATAGCACCAAAATTTGTTGACCGGAAGTGATGTCTTCAAAAAAATATTCAAATGTTGCTATCATGTTTACGTGCTTCTATTGTCAGCTTACTAGACGCTGACAATCGTAGAGGTAACAGCTTCTTGAAAATACTGTGCAAGCCTGAATATCATTGCTAGACGACAGTTAAACTACTTTGTCATGGCTAAACGTCACATTCTGCTTTAAAAAGCATGTCAATAGCGTCAGGATGTTCTGTAACATAAAAGCGTGGCACCGTATACAACGCACTTCTAAACTTAATTGACGTTGTTTTTGGTCGGGGTATCGTTGTCCAACAATGTGAAGGTTAAATCATCACGCCCAGTGGTTTTGTTCTAGCAGCATTTGTAAATTATGAAAATGATGCCAATATGAAGTAATGGGTTAAATTGATATATATCTTTTCGCGGATAAGCATACCAGGCATACGACTTTAGTACCACTGATTAATTTAAACCCTACAAATTTCAAATAATAATTTATACACAAAATACCAGCACCTAAAATCGGTTCTGAATCAGTTAAGTGTAGCAAAGGTAAATAAAAAATACAGTAGATTTAGAAATTATTTGATACTTCCAACATTGTAGCTATTCAGCAATATTTGACCAATGAAATATGCATGCATGTAGTTTTATCTGTATTTCTTAATAAACCTGTTTACATGTTTTGAAGGTCGATGTAGATGTAAAGCTGAGGTTATAATAATAATGATATTAATAATAAAGACTTCATTTAAATAGGCAACACAGTTGGGTATATACCCAGTCTTCCTTGTGAGCCTCATAATGTATTTACACCCGGGGATGTACACCTAACCTAAGACTATAATAATAATAATAATAATGACATATCATGGCAGTCTCCATTATTAAATTATCAATGCCCACATAAATGCCTGGTCAGGGATTGAAACTGATGTTTAATGAAAAGGAACTTGAAATTTCTGAAAACCAGCTTAAAACTTAAGTTATATTGTTTGGTCAGGAGTGTAACACTTTTGACAAACGTGTTAAACAGCTCTTTAAGGTTCATGATTCCAGTAGGATCAATTTAAAATGTGTTAATGTTTAACTGTTTTAGTGTTCAATTGTTAATTGAGACATTTTACATGTATTGATGTTTGCTTCAGGTTTAGAGCCAATATTGCATGTAGACGCCCGTATGGTTTCCAATTAATTTCTAAAACAATATCCAAATTGGATCTATGTTATTGCCATATTTGTTTTAAAATTTTACACTGTGTATCAGTTGCTTTTTATTGGTAGTTCAGGAGATTGTAACTTGTAAGTGAAAGCTAGTTTATAAGTGACAGCTACATATGTCAGGAGTGTAACAAATTTTGATAAAAATTGTATTGTTCTAATGTTGATACTTTTGCGCTTAAATCATAATGCCTTTTATGATTTTTGTTCAGATTTACTAGTTAGTGTTAAAATTTCATGCACAACCCTGTTTTACAAAAATAGTTTGAGCATTTAATCTGAAAATAAAACTTTTATTGTATGGATATTAATTTTATCTGGAAAAAAGCAAAAAAATATGAATTTGCGTGTTATTTTTTAATGTCGGAGAGATTCAACAGTTTATTTCTGTATAATGATATAACAATAAGTAAATATAAACTTTAAAAGTGTAAAGAACCATTTAACTAAGAAAATAATAGACTTTGAATGCGTTAATGTATTTTTGTATTTTTTGCCCGTTCACTTGAATTAAAACTTGATAAAAAAAATAGTATTTGTTATTAGCTTTATACCCTACCAATTTTGTTAACTTCAATGGTTGGTCTTAAAATTCAGGCCAGCTTTTTTGTATTTTATGAAGGTTTAAATTTTGAGACCTTTTCAACTTTTCTAGCCATTCTTTTGAAAATAGCCCATATGCTCATTCGGTGAACATGGCAGAGACATCTTCTTCAACACTGATAGCTACCATATCAGGGCACCTGACATACTTGAACAACCACCATTAGATTTACAATCATTTAGAAGCATGTGTATTGGTGTGGCAATGTCATATGGATCTTGACATGAATCCTAAACAAATACGTACAATGAAGCCAGGTTTGTGTTTGTATTGTACATAAGTGTGCTGAGGTTATGTACAGTGAAGATTGTCCATGTATATGCATGTTATGCAAGGCGCCCACCGGAAGTCAAAGATAAGGCCTGTCATTCACCTGTCATGTGGTGGGCACATTTGCATATGAATACCCATGTATATAAACATGATCTCTCTTATACAGACAGATTCTAGTCAATAACATTTCAAAAACTGAAAACAAAAGAAAACACAAAAGTAGTGCATCATGTTTTTAATTTTGTTCTGCATAATAACTACATCAATGCGTCTATATAGACCAGGGATAGAAAGACACCCAACATCGTAACAAAAAAAACAGCAGAAATAAAAAATGGTGAAAAATGACAATAAACAGTACATAGTTTACTACTTAAAGCAAGTCAAAAATATCAATAGTCTGAAAGTTTAAGGTCATTTGTCAACCTCATTGCAACACGTTACATTGTTAACACGTGTTTTATAGATTGTTAGTTCAGCTTGTAGGAGCTTGAACAGACATACAGACAAACTCTCACACACACACACATACACTACATTCATTTCTGATATAACAGTACTGTATAGTGCTGAACAAGAACTATACATCTCAACCAGGGTCAGAACCAGTAGTCACCTCCATTAAACAGGCTGAACTTTACTTGAAATATTCTAAAGAAAGAAGCCAATTTAAATCAGTGGAAACAGATCAATTTTATATAACATGTAATTACACCTGTATAAAACAATCCACATCCTGATCAGATCCAGTAATTGTTAAACTAACTATCTTTCTTAGAAGGGTGTCCTGATTAGACTAAGCCCAGATAAAGTAGTGTAAATATATGAGATAACCATGGTTTTGCCAAAATGTCAAGGGGGTTGCAGGACCCAGGTCCCCTCGCTGGATCCACACCTGCACATTCTGAATTAGGAAAATTTTGATATTTGATGCACAGTGATGACTGTATATTAAAACAGTAATCATGTATTTAGATTAAAGTTAAGTGATATAACCCAGGTTTTATATTACACTTTAATCAGATAAAATGCACTAACATAAAATACAAGAGCTAAAAAGTTTTGTCACAGCATTAATTTAACTTAAAACTGGAAAATTTATGAATACAGACACTTTAGATTTTCTTGCAAGCATTTTCAAGAAAGGTCTATGTAATAATATAAAAGGTTTATAACTCTGTGGAAAAATTAACAAGTGATTAAAATTTTCAGAGAAAACAAAGATATAAATTTATATAAAATGCTGTTAGTTTTGTTGTATTTTGACATAAAATATGGTTTATATTGGGACCATAAATATTTCCAGGAGTAGCGACACCTGTTGTCCGTTATCCCAGCATAGCGCTATGAAGCACTTTCCATGGGAGGTAATCCATGCCCACTAAATCCAATTCAACCGGAGATTACCAAATAAAGGCGCTTTGGTTAAGCAACAGACCCCCAGGTTAAGCCAGTGTAAGACAAACCGAATGCATAAGCCACAGAATCAGAAAGATTTGCCAAATAATACAATAAGTTTATCATGGCAACATGCCACATTCAAATGGTGTTAAATAATATTAAATTATATTACTATGAATAAAAGGAATGTTGAATGGTCAGATGATCAAAGATCAACTTAATACCTGCTTTCTTTCTATTACAATTAAACCTCATTTAAAACCACAACATTATACATAAGATTATATTCCATGAATCAATTTGCTTGAATCAATTTGCTATATATTCACATTTGGATTCAAAAAGGTAAGAATGACATAATATTAAAACTGACTTCTTCAGAACCAAGAGATAATACCACAGGTTCCATATTGCTAGTATATCAATTTCATAATGAGAATAAATCTAATTCTAGTAATTTTGTATCACTGAGATATAATATGTGATTATGTATATTAAATCTGGTCAGCTCTTGCTATTGAAAGGAATGCTCCATTTCCTTAATGAGAGGTTTTATTTATAAGTAATTCTGAGGATTTAAAAGGAAAATTTTGATGGAAGTCCATGTCATATGTCATACTCAACGCTGAGTAGGGATTAAAAATGCCATTACATGAGAAAAGTAACATTCATAATTATAAATTACAAGTGAATTTTATATCACCTGGTAACACACTTGTTATTTCATCACCCTACAGTATCTCGGTAGAACTAGAGTATGTGGAAACATCAAACACTTGTTATTTTATCACCCTACAGTATCTCGGTAGAACTAGAGTATGTGGAAACATCTAAGTATCAGAACTACAGACAATATGCACACCAGTTGGTTAGTAGTGAAGCTTATTACAATGTTCTATTGAATTCCAGTATGTACTTGCTGAGTAATAAGGTGTGAACGTGTTGGACAAACTGACTGAAGTAGCCAATGCAAAATGCTCCTCCATTAGGGTGCATAATAAACATGGTTATAACTTAAGATTCATGGGCGCATACCCACCAAACAGGTAAGAACTCCAGCTTGTTCACCACAAATACTATGAATATGATTCTACAGTAATGATTGAAATCTCTATAGGCCATTTCAACAGTATTGATTGTTTTCAACATTACACTGGTGAAAGTTATTCTACAAATATCAGTAAAATGTTTAACAGACATATTGCACGCTTTCAAATAAATGGCAAACGAAATAATGGACAGTAAGGGACAATGAACAGAATGGTTATAAAGCAAATCAATAATATTCAATGGTAGTAGCACTAGCACGAGATAAACAAGAGTTTTCCACACAAAAACATGTCTCTGACAAAGGGCCATAACTCTGGCGAAAATTGTCAGACCTAATTTTCCAGACAATTTGCACAACTAGACTTAATAGCAAGTTTTATGAAGTTTCATTGAAATCTGATCAATGGTCAAGGAGAAAAAGCATGGACAAACTTTGTGACATCCATACATCCAGTCAGAATGATGTCCAGCACAAAATCAGTCTCTCCCGCAATAATATAGTGGGAGAAATAATTATACATGTGTATTAATTTTATTTTACCTTCTTTGGCATAGGAGAATAGCATACATTTATGGTATAAGCATGACCCTCCCAATACCATTCATTTCATGTCGCTACTTTAACTGTATATAACATAACTAGAAAGCTTGGGTTTGTATAATGTAAAATATTGAACACATGAACATTGTTCTACTAGTCCGAGGAACATATAAACCAGTACAATAAAACACACACATCTATGTTTGTCAATCTAATAGACAGGTGAAAACAATTTATAATAATAATTCAATATAACAATTGATACTACGCAAAGTGTCGATCAGGTAAATCCATTTTAAAGGTAAGTTATAATCACATGGTACGATAGTTTACCTGTAAAGCCTTGGCCAAACACCTTAGCCAAACAATAAGTCAGAGGGGGTATCTGCTCTGGCATAATGTCAATTGTACAATGGACCAGTAACAAACATCTTGTTATAAGCTGCACCAGTACTGACATAAAATAATAAAGTAACAAATAATAAAACAAGATTGCCTTCAATCAACACTTATACCCCAATGGAAGCCTTGTTCATAATAACTAGCAAAGTCAATCAGGGGAATAATTCTGTTCAAATATTGGATAGTGTTTATGGCGTTGACAATGGAAGGTGTTAATGATGGTTAACAAGTATGCCAAGTTGAAAGCAATGTCTTGGAAGGACTTTAAATATATTTAAGTTTCAAAATTTTTTCGATGGGACGGACGGACATAAAGATACGCCCACTTCTGTATAAAGTCTTTGACTCTATGGTTTTATACTAGTTTTTTCAGTTTGATTGTGAATTAAGTTGTATGTGCAAAAACTTATATTTATGCTCCCTACACAATTGCCAGGAGAGTATCACATTACAGAAGCCGGTGTCAAACAAAGGAATACTTGGACCATTTTTATATCGACTTTGGGATTGATATGGCTAGCATTTATATCATTGGTGATAAAATACTTGTTTCTACCTGAACCTCTCTTCCAATCTAACGCAGAGTTACCTCCATTTATAGGGTACAACACTGCCATTAAAAATAGTTTGATCAGTTTTTTATTTTTAGTTGTTTGTGTATATACAGTGTATTACTGATATATGATATGTAAACAAATGTCAGTCCGATATAGCCTCAATATATCTCATATCTGGGGAAAATCAATAATAAATAAATTAATTAGACATCCAAAATAAAACATACTGTTTTCAAGGTGTAATGATTATTTTGTTAAAGATTATTCTTACAAGATGTCACTGACAGCAGTGATGAGCATACCACAAACGTACCACAAGGGGCAGTAAACATAGTAGGTTAAGCAAGGATTAACATACCACATGGGAAGATAACCATAACAAGAGCAGTGACTTTTCTTCACTACGAACTAAAATGATTAATATCATTGGAGTGAACTGTTGGTTATAAGGAGTATGATTGTATACATTGAACATGGAGACCAGGGGTATGGACAGTCTGGGGGACAGATACATACCCAAATGTTCCAACAACACAAGGATCAGTTATTATTCAAATTCACTTACATAATGTACTATAACATATTTCAAAATTACAGACAATCAATTAATAATTAATTATTCATAGCATTGGTGACAAATCTTAATATGAATCATAGCTAGCGAGACATTATGTAAAATTTGTTGAATTGTAAAATATGGGTACAAGGTCCCAAGTGTAGTCCCAATCTTTTGGTGACATCAGATGTAATGATTGCAGGGGTCACTAGGGAGCATACGTAAGACAGTACATAATAAACTTGACATACGAAATAAGACAATGTTTATAGCCACAAAAACACCACATATCTAACTGCGGCAACAACTTACATCAAAGCAAACATGTAATCAATATAATTATGCATATCTAATTAAAATTAAATCTAATCTTATTTTCTTCTTAATAGAATGCATATCTAATGAGATACCAATCGGCTGAAATTATTTGTGGAAGCACTATTACCTAATAAGGACCTATTATGATGTATACTTATGCATAAAATACAAATACTTATTAAGTTCATAACAAGGCACAAAATAGTTTTTTTCTTTAGTCACCTTTTGTACACACCAATATTGCACACTTGTACACAATGAAACAACATACACAATGATTTTATTCAAGTGTTTGCCAGTGAAAATGCCAACAGGAGATAATTAAAGCAGGGACATGTACTACCTAGTATATAAAGATGGGCCCCGTAAAATGCCCTTTGTATAACAGACAGTGAATCAAAACATGAAAGTGAAACCTCTCTAGTAAAGCCAGAGTGACTACAGCAACAACCTCTATATAACAACCGTGACAATTGACATAAAACAACAGTGCACAGATTTATATGCCTTACATGATGACTATTTGTCCGACCTGACCAGAACTCTCAAGTTCCTGAGGCAGATATTTTACTTCAACCATTAGAGGTTTTATATTATGATCGAAAATAACGAGTCAAATTAACCATGCTCTCTTAAATATATTTGGTGCTATCCTATAAATATCAATTATACATTTTCAACACGACTCCAGTATACAATACGGTATGGATATAGCCATATACTCAAGCCAAAACACAACTGACTATCGGGGTTAATTTACCAATATGTTAAGATCCCAACACTCAGGTTGTATAAAATAACACTTAGATCAATAGTTCATATAAGCTGAACAACTTAAACAAGAGGGTCTACATTGTTTGCCTTGTTTTTAGGTGAACTAAAAATTAAGATACAAGCGTAAGCATCGGTACAAATAAAAGAATCAATATGAAAACAATTGAATAGGCCATCCTTAGGAAATTGTTTGCTTAGAAAAACACTTTCCAGCACATAGGAGAGTACTTGGGTAAGTACATTTATATATGCAGACTATTTGCCTTATATCATTTCTGCTACTTTATTGTGACAAACAATATTTCTTTATCGATTTCCTTATGACTTTTATTTTCTTGAAATCATTGCATTTGGTTTCACACATGACTTTAAACAAAATCAAATTTTAGAATTTCTTCTAAAATCTACAGAAATATCAAACCACAGAACTGTCTTTTTAACAAAATACCAACAAATATAAATATAAGTACATGCACAAATATTTACAGCTTGTAATAATACTTTAAGCAACCTAATACATTTTGTAGTAAAAGCCATTTTCAGAAGTTAAGGGTAGCCTTCTTGAAATTGAAACCAGATTGCATGTATATTACAGTGTGGCTACTCAGACTAAACAAGGGAATTGCAAGAACATGCAGCTATAGTCCGCAGATGATAACACTAGCCTTTGTAAATGTTTGAAAATAAAAATTACAAATGCATTTCTGATGTCAATTTATGTTTGATTACATAAATAATCACTTTTAATACAGATACTTTTCCAACTAAATTAGTAACGAGCAACCAGTCAACCGTGCAGTGTTGATAGTATCCATTTTTTGTTTATAAACTGTTTGAAATATCACGGACAAAAATCGTAAATCTCCCTGATAGCTCATGAAATCAGTTGGAAAGCATGTAAACAAGACAAGACTAGAGTTATCTCCATCAAGCTATAGTAAGGAGCTTTTACAAGATAATATCTATTGTCATGATATACATATGATCAGTGCTGTAACATTTAACACTTTCATATGCTGATAAAACATACATATATTCTCATACTCAACATGGGAATGTTAAAATGCAAACAATTCACATAATATATGACCAATTGTACATGTATACACAAGAGCACCGCTAACCGATGCTGCCTACACTCGTCTGCATGTTATGTACCATTGAGTCTTATCGTAACTTCCTCATGCCCCGTGTTCATAAGTCACTTATCGGGATCCTTTTTCGATAGTTTTTTTACACATATTTGAAATAAAATGAGTACATATAGCATTTGCTTGAAAAATGTTAAAATATCATTAGAATTAATTTGGTGACTGTATTACAAGTATGTTTTATTGAAGAGTTACGTAATTAGGTAATGACTGTATTTGGTCTTAATCGGTTTTCAGGAATCAGTTTTGATTATACAAATTTTACACAATGTTAGAATCGATCACATTATGCAAATCGTTAACCATTAACTAAAAAATACCTTAACTCGAAGTATGAAAGAAACATTATTTGATTTTGGCCCTGATCTTGAAAACTGGGATTTATTTGCAAACACGGGGCCAAGAGACTGCTCAATGACATATATAACATGTTTGCTGACAGAGACACAACACATATTGCGATCACGTTATGACAACAGCTCCTCGGTTTATCCGACGAGCTAAAAATGTAAGACACCATTAAATGAATCGTAGCTACTGGATTGATATACATCTCCAGCTGAAAGACTCTCTAGTTTAATGTCCAATATAGTGATAATATAAAATGACATTAACATTTTGATGGTTCAACAAAAAGATAACAAAAACCTCACATGGTTTTCTCACAACTTTCAAACAGGCATAAACATGATGAGCTATCACCAAAGGTGAAAAATACCCCCAGATACTGCTTGCACACAATAATAATACTTTTTTACGTCAAAGGGCAATAACACTGAACATTGATCTTGGCATATTGTGCTACCAATATGCACAACTAGGTTTAGTAGTGTCCTGAAGTTTCATTAAAGTCTGACATATGATTACGGTGAAAAATCATTGATAAAATGTGTGCACAGACAGACAGAGGAACAGGATGGACCAATCAACTGACGGACCGAAAATGTGACTCTAACATAGCTCCCATATACTTTGTATTTGGGTGTATATAATACGAGTATTGATATAAGACAAATGTTCATTATACAGACTCTACACAATGGTTTAAATCTCACCACTACTTGACACAAGCATTGAATCAGAATAAATACATATAGTTACAGCCATTTCTATACATCATTTTGTATTTGTATTACATGTACAATAAAGTCAGGGGCAGTAGACAGCCTTTGGGGACTGATACACAAGGGCTTTTTCCAACTTCATGGATGAAGCATCTAAGCCCAGTCAATTTGGCAAAAACGTATCCGTATTTTTGTAACGTGGAGAATTGGTTTTCTGGAGGTAGTCTTCATTTTTCGGAATTAGCTGAATCAATCATGTTTTTAACAATATTACAAAGTTCCATAATAAGCCAATTATGTATTAGATACAAGTGAATGTTAAAGTTAGCAATAAAACCATTCGTAGTGTACTGAAAACAAACACATAAAACATTTTATATAAATATGCTTCAATAAGTTGACAGCACAAAGACCACCAGATTGTTTTAAAACATAAAATAATTTTCATAACTGTTCAAAATTATAAATAAAAGTCAGGGGTGTAGAAATGAGCTGGAAGGTGGTAAATTCCACTGGCTATTTGAACATGCTTGACAGCTACTTTTTGTAATTTTCTTCTTTACTTTAAGTCAGATTTTAAACCAACCGCCTACTTTTGAAGATTAACTGGCTACATGAAAAACATTTCTACACCCCTGAGAAGTACTGCAGATTTTGACAGTATAAAGCTGGACACTGTTATAACATTGATACTCAAGCTACGGTGAACATAAATAATAAACTTATTTCTACAAAATGTTGGAAACAGAGGAATAAAATGTTGAGACAAATAATTCAGAAAACATGTTTAAAGCAGCTGTGTGTGTAAACATTGCCGGTGATATTACAAAAGGTGACTTAGATCACAACATGAGATGTTTGTAAAACACATATGCCCCCATAG
Organism: Spisula solida; assembly: GCA_947247005.1. NCBI lineage: Eukaryota > Metazoa > Mollusca > Bivalvia > Venerida > Mactridae > Spisula > Spisula solida. The sequence goes on along the minus strand of OX365947.1, from coordinate 32,579,066 downwards.
CAGCCCAATAGTCAGACATGGTAAATGTCACAAAGATCTTGGCCTTTGACCTACTGACTCAAAATCAAAAGGGGTCATCTACTGTTGATGACCAACCTCCATGTAAAGTTTAAGGATACTAGGGCAAAGCGTTCTTGAGTTATTGAACGGAAACCATTTGGTTTACCGACTGACCAACATGAGCAAAGCAATATACCCCTCATCAAAGATGGGGGGGCGGGGCATAATAAAGGTGGGTGTATTGTTGGTAACAGTGTGCTGAATAATGGAGTGTCGGTACCATTTATGTCTGTGATTGTCACCTAAACATCAATATCACCGCTTTCATTTCATTTTATAACACATTTCATTGTGTGTGCATTTCATTCAGTACCGCATGCCACAATTAAGTGCATGTCAGAAATATTAGGCAACACATCAGTTTTATTTTTAGAACAGTAGATTTCTATTTCCCAAATAGCGTGTATTCATCACATGTAATTTCATGAGTTATGGTTTGCATACCAGTTCTTTACAGTATTTCAGATACCGGTATATATAGTCATTGGTTGTCAACGAGGGTCTCAATATAACTTGTCTGGGTTTCAAACTCTTCCTCCAAGGACAGAAACTGCAGAATTATGATTTTTGTAACTCTTGGCTCGTTACTTAAAATAGAATTCCCCGGTCTAAAAATAAACTTGATAGATCAACAATATGATACATACATGGTTCAAACAAGCACAGACATAACTGTAGCCAATACAGATTTTTAACGTTATTACACAAACAACATATAATTATTTTTCTCTAAATCACTTGCTAGCATCAACCTCTTCATTCATAACTTTCACCATTCAAAGAAATAAAATGCAGTAAAACTATGATTCATATAAAAATACAACAAAATATTTTGTTTAAACGATTAACACAATCAGAGTTTATCAAAAATGCGCACATTATACATGTGAATCAGCTATATTATTGACCATTCTTAGCTTGTATTTACTACTAGAATGTGAACTTAGAATCTGTGACGCCACGTCATAGTCCGAAAACACAGCCAACACCTGTATAGGTAATGATATGGTTTGGTTATTGGAGTTCATGTCACGTAGATGTAACCATCCTTCCGATGTCGACAAGCGAATATCAGCTCCCGCTGCTATAAGTTTATTTAGAACATTCTCATAGTCAGATCTCAGTCCATATGGTGGTAGATCACATACCTCCAAAACGTTGCTCATGATAACTTGACCATTGCCATTGGCTGAAAATACAAGATAAACAAAATTAAAATTGTGAGGTATGCAATCAAATGTAGACCATTTAGAAGTTGCTAGTTGTAGTTTTATTCAACCATTCGTTTACTCAATGATATTGTCTTTTCATGGAAAGGTGATATAGACAAAATCCCCGCTACTAGCTCATTTTACAAAATCGCAATCATTGATTTTGTAAGCTAAGCGTACAGTGTAGCATAACTTACTTTCAGAATTCTAGTATAATTATTATAACACAGCCATGAGCCATTATAGTCAGCAAAACTAAATGGACAATGGATGTTTTGTCCACCATGAAATATCAATGATGCAAAATTATGTCTTATCATGAATAGGGTAGTATGGAGTAAATGGTTAAAGGCACACAAGTTTCAGCATTTAAAAGTTATATATTTGGTATGTATGTATGATGCACATAATTATTTGGTATCCTAATCAATGTCCAAACTTAGCCCCAGTACAGGAAATATATTGACTGAATGACTACATATTTGACACCTGATGTACCTATATTGAACTTGATTTAGATTTTTACCCTTACACTCCATTCCACTACTCTATTTCATATTTTAGAGTAACTCCTTGAAAATTGCTCCTTTTAACCTGATTCTAATTATAATGTCAAGTAAAGCACACAATAGTGACATTGAATGAGCTGATCTTAATGAAGTGATCTTAATGAAGTGATCTATTTTGTGAAGTTTTCCTGTATCTCAGTAGGAATGTGTTGCTGATCAAATCGCATTAACTACTTGACAGAAAATATAGACTATATTCAATGAGTTTCCTCGTAAAACAAAGTCTTCATTATTGTTATCATTATTCAGAACTTTATATAAAAATTTTAATAAAATGAATGAATTTTCATAAGTCAATGGCAAGGATGCTTATCAGTTGCAAGTAAACCCAACTAGTAAAAATAACCCATTGAGAGCAGTAAGAGCTCCATCAGCCTTTTTATTTCATCAACTGATAAGCCCTTACAGCTCTCCGGCGCTAAATATTGATGCTCCAACAGCTATAATACAGAGCAACAAGATTCAATGTCATGATAAACTGAGCTAGTAACTTATTTAATATCTTATACCTAGAATACTTAGTTTGTATAACAATGACACAAAGGTTAAGATGACCTATAGACAAGCCTGTCTTATACAGTCAGTCATGTCACATGATGAGACACATGAAATGTGACTACCGGGTATTTACAGCAGGTGGTTTTTTAATACAGGTAAATCATGGTGATCTGAATATACTTTAATTGTATTGACTGTTTAAGACAGGTTGTTCTTCAATACAGGTGATCACTAACACAGGTATGGCTACATGATATAAATAATAACAAACGGAGCAAAAGCACTAAATCTCCAAATTAATGATAAAATATTCTACTCAATATATACTTTTACACAGGATTCTGACAACAGCGTACTGTTTTATCAAAGCACTTATGGAAATCGTAAACTTACAATTAAATTTAAATTCTTTAAAATGTGGCTTCGTAGCTCAATGGTTAGTGCGCTCGCCATCTAATCTGGCGACCCGGGTTCCAATCCGGGTGGGGACACACATATATGCCTGTAATATTTCAGCATAAAACTGACTGGCAAATAAAGGCCATGCTCGGCATAATTTGCTTACATTTATAAAGACTTAGTGTGGTACATGGAACTGCAATGATAATAATGATTCAGACAAGGAACTCCAACAAACCATATCTGTCACCAATTTGCAGTTGTTAAAGAATCCTAAAGAATTTAAATTTGGGTGTAACTGTAAGATTTTCATAAGTGCTTTGATAAAACAGTACCCAGATGTTTCTACCAATAACTACAGGATCCAATCTCAGTCACACATGAATTGTGTGCCTGTCGGTAGTCTATGGGAATCACGTGAAGAAACAGATGCCTGTTGAGCCAAAGTTTACTCTCACAGACACTCGCCAAGCATCCAATTCTCATGCAACAGAGATGGACCCTGTGAATCAAGGAAATGAGAACAACATTGGCGCTGCTTAAAATAAATAAAAAATAGATTAAGTAATGGGGAACAATAAAAGCATATGTAATCACTATAAATTCACAATAGAAAGCAAAGTAAACAAGGAAAATACAAATCAAGCAAAATACTAAAATTATATGTAATAAAGTCAGCAGCTAATAGATCATCTAAGTTTATTCATATCTTAATAAAATATTTTTCAGAGTAGTTATAGCAAAGCATAATCTTATTATTAACTGAGTATTAAACTAGATGGGCTTCTGACACAAAAATGTATACGTCACACAAAGGGCAATAACCATGGCAAAAAATATCTGACTTAAAAATTCCAGAGAGTCAATGAGTCTTATTTCTCCCGGCAGACTGTTCCACAGGGCGGCTGTGCATTTGTCAAAATGCCTTTTTTCACTGTATTCTTAGTTCTTGTTTGTGGAGTGTATATTAAGAACTTGGCTGAGTCTCTGAGATCATGTTGGATAGTATTTGTTAATCAATTCCTTTATGCAAACATGTAGGAGGCAGGTTATGCCTGACCTTCAGTGTGTTTAGGGAGGACCTTGAACTGTACTAAAACAGGGTTCCCACAAATATTCTAACACTAAATTCCCTGACTTTTCACTAACCAAAAAGCAATTTTCACTGACTTTTTAGAGCAACTGGACACCAAAGCCTCTGTTAGTTTGGGCAAAATATGGCAATCAAAATAGAGAAAAGGAAACTATATTTGCTTATGCGACAAATGATTTGTAAAGCAACAGTTTTAGGACTGACAATTGACAATAAGTTTTAATAATTTAGCATAGATATAAGTGAGCAAAGCGAGCGAGAAATTTTTTGATGTCTTTTTTGTTATTGCCTTCACAGGAATTGACACTTATCAACAGTTATAATAAAGAATTCCCTGACTTTTGCCAAATTTTCAGATTTCCCTGACTAATTCCAAAATTCCCTGACCTTGATTTTTTTTCCTGACCGTGGGAACCCTGTTAAATTAAACCACCTGGCTATGAGATGAAGACATACATGATATGACAGAAAATGTACATTATTGTTTACTACCTGACTCAGATGTTTCTGAATGTTGACTATCTCTACTCCCAAGTTTTTTGGTTCTCTGAGGTTTTGGTGTCGTGGGACTACTGGGGAAAATAAACAGAAAATATACAGCATAATAACACACTACAAGTACAACAAGAAGTCAGACACAATTTGCTCTCAAAAGGAACAAGACTGCGTTCAATAAACGCTTATGCCCCCTGTGGAAGCCTTGTCCATAAATAAGTCTAAGTCCAAAATTAGGTAAGGTGAAGGTCAAAATGGGGTTAGGTGATACTGGCGTGTGGAGAGTGTTCATACACAACATCCATGCAAGTATGAAAGCTTTGTAGCAAGCCATATTAATGCTAGAAGAAACGGTCAATTTGGGTTAACCAGGAAGGACGGACGGACGGACGAACGGACGGACGGACGGATGGATGGACGGACGAACGAACGGACGGACAGGTGAATCACTATATGCCTCCCCATCTATCGATAGGGGGGCATAAAAATAGTTCATAGTCTTTAGTTCACCCAATATTAACATAATGCATTATAGTCAATAACTGCATGTATATACTACATGTAAAATTATGGTTGTATAAAAAGTCCTCTGTTTTGAGCATAACAATAGAGCATTGTAATTTTTTGCCTTTAAAGTTTCATTGTTATTTGTTTTTCATTTTTTAACATATTTATAGAACATCATTCTTGAGAGCAAATTTGACTGAGAATAAAATCATACGTAGCAAAGATAAGATAAACTGGCTTCAATTTTCTTTCAAACCAATGAGAAAATTCCAACTTTCAATTTCCAATATTATAATACTGCTTTAAAATGCAAAATACAGAAATTCAATGAAATAAGGGTTTTCACAGTAATGTCTACAACTCTGAGAAATGATTCCATTAGTTAAACATGTTGATTAGCATCCTGGAAACAATCATGATCCATTTCAGGGGATTTTCTCCTTATATAATAGAGACCTATAAAAGGCCCCTTCCCAATTGAAAATTTCTTTAATGTCATGCAGTTTTCCAAAAAATCCATCACTACATCTTTTAAAGGCACTTTTTAAAGGATATTGTTGAAGAAAACTGAGGCCAGATGAAGAAATATAAGATCTTGCCAACATTAAGCTAAAGGACAAGGTTAACAAATGGCTTAATTTAGCCCTGTGATTTTCAAAAAATAAAAATGCATGTTCCTATAAATCTGTCCTATAATTCAAATAACTGAACATTTCCTTGTTAACATTTTGCATACATATCCAGATTTCTGTTGTAATCTGTTGACAAAACTACAAAGAATATGATTGTCATGTTCAGCCGAAAATATCATTTTTTATCATTTTCACGAATAATAATGATGTAAAATCTTCTGAAAAACCATGATGCCAGTCGTGATACACTTTTATGTTTTTACGTAACCTGTGTTCTGCAATTATTTCATACACATACAAAATATCAAAGTGTAGCAAGAATGTCATTGTTGTTTTTGGAAAGGTTTTATGTCATGAAAAGCCCTGAAAATGGCTACACATGACATTTTTTGCTTATGTAAAACATGACATTTTCGACATATTAGGAGGGAAATTGGGATAAGTATGCTTATTTTTTTGAAAGAAAGTGTAAGTTTATAAGAATTATAGGACAAATTTATAGGAACATGCGTTTTTATACTTTGATAAAACTCCAAATTACAAATTAAGCCATGAATGAAACTTGTCCTTTACACCACTACCATATATCTACAAATAAATGCTCCATCCTCAACAAAAATATACCACTTTTTAATGAGAGCATTTATAAAGTATATTATATGGTATACTTGTCACAAATTACAGATATGTGAAAACTGAGTGCTCATAGGTTAAAGGTAAAGAATACAACATATGAAAGCAAGTAGAATAAAAATGCCAATTTTTTTTTAAATTTTAAGAAATAAAAAGATTTCTGATTTAATATATACATGTACATGTAATCATAAAAAGCAACCATAAAAAGCAATCAACTAAGTGATGGATGATTACCATTGTGCAATTAAATGTAGTGAGTGTAAAATCAGAAAGACAAAACATGGTCTAATTATGAATTCCTCAAATCCGCTTTCATTGATTAAAATGTTTTGTATTTCAAGTTTATCTTGTACGCAAACAACCTGAATAAAGTTTAGTAAGGCCCCAATTTCCCGAAGCATCTTAATAATAAGAGGAATAACAGTTTATGCGACAACCCTTCAATTTGAGCTGTACCTTTTATCATTTCTGTCTTGTAATATAACTACACTACACAAAATTTGTGAAGCACAAGTGGGTGGGGTAAGAAAGAAGAAAGTGATTTACAAAATTGCAAAAATGAAAACCTGTGAATGGTATACAAAAGTTAAGAGAAATAACAATGGTCTATACATAGTCACTTAAATAAAAAGAGTTGTCTCCCTCAAAGTGAAGCAAATGTAAGTTTTAGTTTAAAAGTGAGAACGATCTACTTTTTAGGGGTCCTACTAAGGCATAATGCCCAATCCTGAAATGAGTCGCAAGTCTTGTTTTGGTGCCATTTGCACACACCCATCAAGCAAATCCCTGTGACAAGGTTTCATACAGATTTTATGACAAGGTTTCATACAGATTTTATGACAAGGTTTCATACAGATTTTATGACATGGTTTCATACAGATTTTATGACATGGTTTCATACAGATTTTATCAAAACTAAATGTGACCATAGGATGTTTCTTACACTAGATGACCCATCATTAAACTTGGTTTAGATATTATTGAAAAAAAATGTTATTAAATCATAATGGTGACCTCTTGAGTGTAAAGAGTATACATGAGATCATAGTAAGTATAACAGACAGTGAATGATCTAAAAGCTCACCAGGAATGCTTCATACTCAGGTGAGCTATAAAATATCTAACATGAAAATATTGCAAGAAAAGACAAGGGGGGTAACCAAAAATATCTTACATGAAAATTTTGCAAGTACAAACAAGGGAGGTAACTCTTGATGATGTTAAGATCTATGTATGGAATATAGTAAGTGATTTACCTTCTGTTTGTTGGTGTTTGTGGATGAGGGAATTGCACAGTTTGTACCTGAGGTCTGTTGGGCTGATACTGTACTCGTACTTCTGTAATACATTACATTCACTAGGTCAGTACATGTTTCACTATACAATACAATACAATACAGCATATTACTACATGTTGTGTAAAACAAAATCTTCAATTCTGCCTGTCTGTAAAACATGCAATGTATCATGACAACCTTAGTTTAGGAGTAAACATTGTATAAACAACTTCAGTCTTACAACATTATTAAGCCTTCAGCCCTAACAAAACACTAAATATAACCCACCTTGGTTAGGCATTTGTGGCCTGAAGGCAACATTCGCCATCTGATCAGCTATAGTAGAAGGAGCGGTATCTGTACTGTCATGATGTCCTCCATTGCTATCCGTATTTCCTGCACTACTACTTGTATCATAAGACAAACCTTTAGCACTGACCGTTACATGTTGTGACGACGATGGCTGAGACTTACTGACGGCAGTCACTAACAACTGCTGCTGTGCTTGTTGCTGTTGTTGTAGTTGGGTTGGGTGTTGTTGTTGTTGCTGTTGCTGTGGGTGATGCATCTGCATAGGTATTTGCATATTGGGTCTGTAGACTCCATGGAACGTTTGGGCGACCTGGTTTGGCTGACCTTGCATTTGTAAGCCATGAATTGGAACAATTTGTGGATTCATGTGCCGAACGGGGGAGGAGAATGATTGTGGTTGGTGAAACTTGGATGTGTGATGCATAATGGGATACGACGACTGAAATGATGAGATATACTGTGTATTCTGTCCAGGGTTGACACCTGACCCCTGCACGACACCAGGGTTGACACTGGAACCCTGCACAACACCAGGGTTGACACTTGATCCCTGCACGACACCAGGGTTGACACTGGACCCCTGCACGACACCAGGGGTCTGCTGCTGCTGTTGTTGCTGCTGCTGGGCTACACTTATATTGTTCACAGCACTCATGTTAACAGGTTGAGTTACAGTGTTTAAATGAAGATTTGGAGTCACCGTGGAGTTATTTTGACTAGGAGGGGTGTTGCTTTGATATGATGTGCCTTGTTGGCCACTATACACATAGCCCTGCGGAACGACTGCAGGATTTGATTGCTGATTTCTCACTGTATAGTACATCTGAGATTGATTTGGCGTGACAACTGTCTGCTGTTGACTGAAGGGAACTGGATAACTATAACTATTATTGTTCTGTCCCTCGACAGGGCTAGTTACACTATATCCACACTGATAATTTACATCACCTTGTTCAAGACCCATTGCTTGACCTTGAGAGGTCATTGAATACATTTGGTTGCCTTGGTAACCAGGAACAAATTGTTGACAATACTGGGTGGGGTACTGTTGATTCTGACCACCACTGTCCATTGGTACAGATTGCATGGGTGTATATCCCTGGGGTGTCTGCACACCCTGGTTTGGCACATTATATGGGCACATATACCTGACCATAGCTTGTCCCTGCACAGTTGGTGATCCTTGATAATAAACAGCCTACAAAATATAAACTTAACGTCAATCATGGCAACATGTTTTACAACAAGGCAATCAATACCCCAGGTACTGCCCGCACAGGTAACCAATCAATATTTACAAAGGAATAGGGCAGACAAAAATATGAATGACAACTCTAAGGGCAATTACTCACTGAAAATGATCCTACCTACGACACTATTATATCGCTGGCTTAGAATTAGAGAGTCGTAAGTACAAAATCAATATTTTGAGAAAACAAAACAGTGTCTAAAAACTACTCTTTACTTATGGAAAAACAAGCTTTTTAAACTTCAGTTTGGTCAACGTGTCCACTTCCGATTTTCAAAAAAATAGACTCATAAGAAGCGCCTTGAGATGCAGATTTCAAATATGCATGAGTACTTACAACCTTCTAATTCTAAGCTTGCGATATGCACAAGTAGCTAAGGCTTGGTACTAAACATTTTGTGATGTTTGTATAAAACCTGACCAATGGCTATAGAGACTTTTCCCTTAAGAATTGGACAGACCAACATACACACAATCTTGGTACAGGACAACAGATTGAAATACTGAGCTTTGTAAAGAGTTAAGAAAGGTCAAATTATACAATATAGACTACTGCCCGTTTCTTGGGGGAAAACTATTGATAGGAGCATATTAAGTGACCACACCTGTGTTTGACCACCAGACATCTGATTAGGAACAAACGCTGTCTGCTGCATTGGTAGATTTTGATTGATCATCTGTGACTGTTGCTGGGCCACGTTACTGTCGCCACTGGCTCCGGCACTATCTAGCGAGGACTGTGGGGTAAGCTGCATCACAGACAACTGCTGACATACATCTTGTGATGTCTGCGATTCCTGAAACAATAGAAAACATATAAATCCTTCAAACTGTCTTTACATAGTAGGTGTGTATAAATAGCATCAACATCCTGACTCACTTTTTTTACTAAATAGGGGGGGGGGGGGGGGGGGGTTCCAAAGAAAAGTTCCCTAAACAACTTGTCCCTTCCTCTATCCTCAGTTCCCCATGTTACCCAGATACCAATAGTTTTCACCTAATTAAAGGGCTGGCCCCATCCCCAAATTCTGAAACAAGACATGGTTATGCCATGAAAACCACATTTTTATTTCAGCCAAACATAATTTGGCACAAATGGATGCTGTTTTGTGACAGAGGCCTATGTTCAATCCAAGCGGCATTTTCATACAAGCTACATACACAGCAAGTTCCAAAATATTTCGAACTAAAAGTTATTGAGTGGAAACAGTTTTTCTCTTTTTAGTAACAGTGACCTTAACCCCCACTAGGTCCACTTTCAATCCAAAGCAATGTTGACACACTAGCTACCTACACAGCAAGCTTCATAATTATATCTCATGCCTTACTGAAGTTATTCTACGGAAACAAATTGGTGGCATCCGCCCAGCAGCCTATTTCACCAATCTTAGCTTTTTCAGTTGGTGCCATAATCACCAACCCAAGAACCAGTTTCTTTCACTGGTAAACAAAGCTCTGATCCATCAAATACATATATAATTATGTAATGTAGGTATAGTTATGAGAGAGTTACCTGACTTATTTGAGAAGTCCAGTCTTGTTGTTGTACCTGATAAAGCTGCTGTTGTTGATGAGGATGATCTACAGGTTGCTGTGTAAAGTGAGTACTAGCCTGTGGTAATGGTTGTCCAGGCATGTGCTTGTATGGTGTACCATCAGGGTTCATGTACGCTAATCCTGAAAAAAGAAATGTAATCATTTATTCATGTAATTTAAGTGAATTATGAAACAAGTCTTTTTGTTCTTGATGACCATATCCTGGGCACTCGTCAAGGGTAAGTCACTCTTACTGACTTAAAATTTGCCAGAGTTCTCTCCCCTAATGCCATAAGTCTCTGGAAAAATTACACTCAAAGCCAGATTTAACCTAAATATTTTAAGAGACTCATGCCGAGTACACATTGACACACACACAGTTCTCCATAAGACGTCATGCTTGACTATTCAAACAATTATAACATGATTATGGTGAAAAAGTGAAAATATGACATGGCATAAATCAGCCACCATACCTTGTTCTTCAAATAGTTGAGCTTAAAATGCATTCCAATAACTGGTCCATAAAATTACATAATCATTTTTTTTAATTTATTCAAATTTAAACACAGATTGGTGTCCTCTATATTTCATTGTCTAATACAACAAGAAATTAAACAATTTTAACATACTTAGATATTTGTTCAACCAACAAGAAACTTATAAAACCTGATTTTAAAATCGAACAATATTTAAACTTGTAACTCTGCTAAACTATGGTTCCAGCAACAACACAATTGTAAGTAAACAACTTTCAGGGGTCCTACCGAGGCATAATACCCAATCCTGAAAATGAGTCGCAAGTCTGTTTTGGTGCCATTTGGACACATACATACAGCAAAACTTCTGTTAGATATCAGCTTATGAAACTTCAAATGTCCATAACTTTGTCAATTCTTTGAATATTTTCATCAAATAACTTGTATAATATGCAGAAAAGTTCAGTCTTTCTAGAGCACCAAATCCGGATTTCCGGATTATTCCAGAATTATAGGACCCCTGAACTTTATGTACTGATAGAGGTCCCATGTTAAGTTTCATTACCATAATCAAACTATGTTTGGTAAAATATTTTTATACAAAATGTACAATAAATGTAAACAGGGCACCCACTAGCCAAAGTCGCCAACCAGAGTAACCAAATTTTTTAAAAGAACTATGGTGTCATTTTTTTCAATATTTGAGAGACTATGAGTACACAAACAAACACTATACAGCATTAGGTGGTTAGGATCTATAATTTGGTTTGTGAGTACATTAAGTTACAAAGGCAATAATACAGCAACACCTGGTCCTACAAACATCTATTAGGACAGGTTGTCGATGTTAATTGTTACACACGCGTAAGTTGTTAAATGTTACTTTCAAAGTTTGAGACAAAATATTTGACGCCAAGAGTGTTTCATTCACTGATGTTACTTTAAAGGATAAAATAAATACATGTACTTTAATTAGATATTTTTATTATAAATGGTATGAAATTTATGCAAATTGTCATAAGACACTTCTGCAATGCATACATATGTACACAGGTGTGACTGTATTGAGTATTAAGGGAAATTGCCAGTACCAGTTAACGGGGTTCCCACAAATATCTAAGACAAAATCCCCTGACTTCTCCCCGAGTTTTCCCTGATCTCAGAGCAGTTGTCCCTGCGTTTTAGAGCGATCAGGCACCACAGCATATTTTTGTGCACCACAGCATATTTTGGCAAAACATGGCAATAAAAATACAGTAAATGAGATTAGCTTGATTTGGAACCAAAAAGTTTGACATAAAGTTATCAGATAGCAGTTTGACATAAAGTTATCATAAAAAAGAATTATTACAAGCGAACAAGGATTTTTTTCAGTCTTGGTATTATCTTCATAGGAAATGACATTTATTGACAGCTTAACTAATGAAGAATTCCCTGACATTTCCTAATGAAGAATTCCCTGACATTTCCATGACTTTTGCTCAATATGCAGATTAATTTGACTAATTCCAAAATGCCCGGACTTTTCCCTGACCTTGAAAAATTTCTGTTTTCCCCTGACTTTTCCCTCACCGTGGGAACCCTGGTTAAATAAACACAGGCTTGATCTATATGGAGTATAAAATAAAACTAGCTACCAGAGCCAGCTATGTAAGGGAAACTGCCAGGACCAGTTATGTATACATGTACACATGATTTATCTATATACAAGGGGGTATCCAGAATTAACAGGACGGATGCTATTTTTTTGCATTTAACTACAAATGATGAGTATAAAACAAAGGAAAACTGCCAAGAGTAATTATGTATACATGTACACAGGTTTTGCGTTACAGATTACTAAGTGATACACCTAATTTGTCAACTTGGCAGTGGAGTTTCAGTACTATTTGAGTTCCGATGCACAATGCCAGATAGACAAGCTATAACAAGTTATAATCAATAGACGAGTCTTTCATTCTTATAGGCAGTATTACTTACTTAAGCAACTTGTTTGATACAGCATACAATAGATTTATAATATAAAGCCTAGGGCTCACTGAGGAATTCCACAACAGCGATGTTCCACCCGATTTCTTCTGATACCATCCGATTCATTACAATTCCTTTCGATATCACCAACTGTCTCATGACTTCCCGAAGCTTCCCCTAGAACACGAGGAACCTGTTCCCGATGTCCTGAATGCTCATTAATTTCAATCGGGAGTACATCGCCGAGGCAAAAGTGGGACCTAGGCTTTAAATTATACATTCATAGCAAGAGCATGTTCATATATTCTCTGTTAGGTGTTTGAACTAGAAGTGTGACTTTCCCCTTCTAGATAATGACTGGCAAGTTGTGTACACTATGTGCTGATTCATTTCATAACTGCCACCGTTACTAGTACATGACAATTATGCAGGGGTTCTACTGAGGCATAATGTCCAATCCTGAAAAAAGACCAAGGTCTGTTCCGTGTGCCATTATGTGCCATAAGCATGCATCCTAACCCCAAAACACTTTCAAATACTGTTCTATCATAAAAATTCAGCATATGAAACTTTAAATGACCATAACTCAGTCAGTTATTGGTCTTTTTTCATCAAATAAGTTTCATTTTCTGCAGAAAAGTTCAATCTTTCTAGTGCAGCAATCCGGATTTCCGGATTATTCCGGAATTGTAGGACCCCTGAATTATGGCAGTATAATTAGGGCAGAGATATAAAAGAACCTGCGACCAACCAAGAAACCACCAGAGAGAGCACTTATACAAATCATACAACATGTACATGCTTCTGATTGGGGGACAGAACAAGAGCACCCCCTTCGAGTGCTGAACGCTCGACTTTCTCGTACTTAAAGGAACCCTTGCTCATCTGTGAGTGAAAATTCCAAAAGTAACACGGGCAGATAACTCATAAATAGGTCACAGGGTTACTAACCTTGTCAGTATGGATTCTCTTTGTGATGGTGAATAACTATTTTTAGTTTCAAGTGGATACCTTTAATAGTCTTTCAGAAATTTACATTTGTTGTAAAAATTCAGTCAGAAAAATGCTGGATAGAATTGTTTCCTCTTGTCAGTAGATGTAGGTTATCACGTTCCACAAGTGTATTGACTTTCAATTTGAAAGTGTTCGAGAAAATTCAGTTTATGCGTAAAATTTGCCATAGTTTCTATGTACTAAGTCCAAACAAGAGCGGAAAACTCCATACAAATAGGTCACAGAGGTACCAGCCTTGTCAGTATGGACTCCCCTTGTGATCATCAATACTTATCTTGAGTTTCAAGTGGATACCTTTGATAGCCTTTGAGAAAATGACTCTGACAATAAACTTAACCAATGCAGACGATCCCGTCACGACAATAGCTCTACTAAAAATGGCATATTTTTGTAAAAAAATAAATTTGTATTTTTCATGAATAAAAATCAGATAAGACAGAAGAAGTAAACAGTTGCCAGAATGCATCATCAACTGATGTCTCCAGATACCATGGTAACATTAGAACGATCAACTCCTAATTCAAATACATACCACAATTATTCTTGTCTGAAATATGATTTATAAAACAATGACAGACATTTTATAAAGTCACTCTAATTGTCTTTCTACTGTATATTAAAAATATAATGGAAATAAAACCAATCATGTTTTAATGATGGTACAAGAACTTTTAAGAATCATACAATATGGTAGAACCTCTTTGTTTTTTTATAGATTTGTCAAAGTTTCTATATTTTTCATGTAGAACACGTTGATTTCATTTTGGTCAAGGGAAGTCCTGCACTTAGGGGTGTGGTTTTTGATGGGTCTCATGCATGTGTCTCAGTTCCTATAGTAACGGTTATAACCTCAAGCTCCTTAATAATGATAATGCACGTAAAATTTATGTTGATGCACCGCTTAAATTCGCCAATATAATAACCATTAATTTTGTTTGTTAACTATTCAGATATACAGGGGTGTCAACAAGGCCAAATTAAAACTCAGGAAAATCGTATACGGCCGAACATTTTTGCCTAACAAGAGGCCTTCAATGGCATTGTTTCCATAATTACCTCAGTTTGTATTAAAGAAAACCCTTCAGAGCAGATTCAATTTACTATAATTTTGCCATTTCTTGAGATATTTTCATCACATAACCTTTAATTTGGACAGAGGCAATGGCTATGATAAATCCAGATAAATCAGGTTAATTGACATCCCTGGGATATAACAGTGGCTAACATACATATTATATGCACACATGTAATAACCCTACCAGGAAATAACCCCTACCAGGATAATAAAGCATCTCCCTCCAATATGAACAACAACAACAATAAAAACAACATACCTGTCTGTGGATTAATCACAATGCTACCTGCTGGTATAGAATTGAGATCTGATGGAATCCAGACAGTCTGACCTACAATTATACATTTAAACTGATTAACATATAAATCAAACTACATGACTGTCTTAATTCAACAAAGTCTACATCAATAACATATATTCAAGAGGACCTTTAATCCAATAAGTAAGGTTCTTATATTATGACATAGGTATGGACCCTGATATCACCCAGTTGCAAACTTGACCTAAATAAACTTTGTGACCCGGGTGATCTTATTTAATTCGAGAATAAGGATAGCCAATCATATCACCTGTTACTGACCAAGAGTTTAATATGGTGTGATCTGATTGGTTGTCCTTATCCTTAAGTCAAGTAAGATCAATATTGAATATCACCCCAGGTTTCAAAAGAATAAGTCAAAACTCAGTCATAGAGTGAAAACAAGGTTTTACTTGGATTTGAAAGTAAACCTTGACCTATCATGACCCCAGGTTTCAGAAATAGCAGGTCAAAACTGTGTCAACAAGGTTTTTCATTGATAATGATTGAGCCATATGAGTAACATAGTTTTTGACCCAAGTGACCTAGAAGAAAACTTGGCCTAGATTGACTGATTATTGACTTAACTGACATATTCTTTATTCGTGTAACAGAAGCCTGCAATTGCGAACAGTCCGAAATGACAAACTTAAGCCTGACTTGTCTGAGATGTTGCCCAGATTAGGTCAGACTCCAGAGCTTTTGTTCCAACTTTAGCAGCCCCCATTTACAGGCGTCTTCCCTCAGGAAAATTCTTCAAAATTCCTGGTTTCCCCCAAAAAGTTTTTTCTTCCTCTTTTGCAAAAATTATGAGTTATTTTCCCCAAATTCAAAGAAAATGCCCCTTCCCCTACTTTTGAAAAAGCACTGGTCTCTAGTACTGTCTTCTACAGACTGGTGATACCAAAGCAAAACTCAAATGCTGATGATATTATCAGAGAGGTCCTACTGAGGCATAATGCCCAATCCTGAAAATAAGACCCAAGTCTATTTCGGGTGCCATTAGCACACATTACTATAATAATAAAACACTGTTTTAAATACATGTATTGTCTATTGTCAAATTCACATTTTAAAACTTCAAATGACAATAACTTTGTTAATACTTTGAATTTTTTCATTAAACAACTTTTATTTTCTAGTGCAGCCAATCAGGATTTCCGGATCATTCCGACATTGTAGGACCCCTGTATAATATTACACAGCGATGGTATCCCCGTCCAACAGTGAACTAATGGTGTTTTAAAATTAAATCACTACATCTGTTGTTCTTATCAGTAATAAAATATCAAAATGTGTTATTTGAGATCCAGTAAAAGATCGAATTATATTGAACCATCATTAAACCATTTTTCGGGCGTAAATGATTCAAAGTCGTTTTATATTATTAATCTAAACAACACTATAGAAGTATATATGTGGTTATCATAATTAAAAAGCAAATGTCAATCAAATTACAAGAAATATATTCATACCTACATCAAAATCAATAAACTACTGTTAACGTTTAAGTACGGAATAATTATGTACCGGTAACCAATGTTCCTTTAGATGTCAACAATA
Source organism: Spisula solida (assembly GCA_947247005.1). NCBI lineage: Eukaryota > Metazoa > Mollusca > Bivalvia > Venerida > Mactridae > Spisula > Spisula solida. The sequence goes on along the minus strand of OX365947.1, from coordinate 32,562,192 downwards.
ATTGCATAAATCAAAAGAGAATATTACATAAAGGGGAAACATGATATAGTATAATCATATCACTATGGAGACCATACAATGTAATACAAAACTTCTCGTTTCCAAGAATTATTACATAGTAAATGTTAACCCTATTATCATCAAATTTATATAAGCATGATATAATACAAGTTATATAACTCCATTATTCAGGTCTGTCATTTGTTTACATAACATTGTACACACAAATGCAATTTCTCTTAATATTATATTTTAATCTGACAAATAATGTGTACATGAGTATGTGGCTTAGTGGATAAGGTAATGGTTTTGACTGCCTTGATATCTGATTAAAATGTTATTATAACAAGACATAAAAATTCCATGAAAACCAGATTTTTGTGGCAGCCAAGTTTAATTCTATTTTTAGTAACAGTGACCTTGACCCAACTGACCCCACTTTCAATCCCAATCAAGGTTTTCATATGAGCTACCTACACAGCAAGTTTCATCATGATATCTCATTCCTCACTGAAGTTATCAATAGGAAACCAATTGTGGACACCCGCCCACCCACACACCGATATCGCCAATCCAATAACCAGAAAAATCTGGTTAAAAACAATCAAAATCGGATTCAAATGTTAAAAACAATTAAAATACAATGTAATGATATAACATTGTTTGCATACAAGTGACCGACCTAAATAAACAGACTGTAACTTCAGTGTAACCGTTATCTTTAACATTGGGCTTCGTTTTGAGTTTATTACCAGCATATAGTTTAGGATGTTCTTATTTAAGCTCACCTGGACCTATGAATACTTATTTCATCCTCAACTCTATGTTGAGCTCAAACATCAAATGTTTCAAACAGTAACCAGTCTTGACAACTGAAACTTTTATATGAGATAAAGAGCAACAAATAAACAAGTCATTAAGAATTGCAAGCAATACAGAAGTCCCCCACCGGTTTTAAGCCATTTTCAATGTTTCTGTTGCCATAGCAACCACAGTTTTGGTCGGAATCAAAATATTTTTGGACGCGCATTATCCCCTTATTGCCCCCTATCAACATACCAAGTTTCATAAACCTAGCTTGGAAACTGTTTGAATAACTTCAGGATCCAGATTTTTTGACGGACGGACTGACTGACGGACGGATGGGCAAACCTATAGTCCCATCCGGTCAAAAACCGGTAGGGGACTAATTAGAGCACTATTTCCTAATAAAGTAAAGATGATTGAATTATTGCTCCTGAAAATCAGCCAAAATGAGGACATTCTAAACTAGTTCTAAACATCTAAACATTTTTGTGACAAATACTCCGTACATTGGATGCCCGAGTGGCTGTCTGTGAAACATTTCACAGACTTAGAACTACAAAGTCGTTAAAGTACAAAAAAGAGATTTTGAGAAAACAAGAAAAAACTGTCTGAATATGGAAAAAACAAGCTTTTTTAACTTCAGTTTGGTCAACATGACCACTTCTGGTGTTCATGAAAATTGTCTCATAAGAAGTGCCTTGAGATGCAGATTTCAAATATGCATGAGACTTAAAGGTTGTCAGTAATACTTACGACCTTCTAATTCTAAGCTAGCAATTTGAAGGATATATAGATAAATTGTCCAAAGTTAAAGTATCTAGTTTTATAGAAAAAATAATTCTGCAAGCTAATCACTACCCACCAGCAACATCAAATGAAGCATAGAACATGTAATAGCAAAATATAAAGTTAAAGAATCTGAAAAATACATTGCAAAAGAAATACGGCAATACACGAAAAGGCAATGTAACTAAAATCCCAACTCAAAGCAATTCACAGCAAACAGAGACAATAAGAAGCCTATGCATAGTCAAACATTAAGGTTCAGGACTCGACACTAACACTGGTCTGCTGGTCCTAGACCAGTGAAAATCAAGAAGGACCATTGAGAACTCTTGAGGACCAGTAACTGTCTTATTTACAAATTGGGCATTTTTGCCCTGTCGGACCAGTGGCCAAAATAGTTAAGTGTCTAGGCCCGAGGTTATATACAAAGTGTGAAGATCAGTCACAAAAGCTGTGTTCCTATAGTACAGTATACATCCAAATACACCGCTTCTCAGTTCCCTGAGTTCCATCAGAGTGCTACATTGTTTTCTGTTCCGTCAGAGCCATATGAAAACAGTACACTTCTCTGACAGAACTGAAAAGCAGTGTTATCAGGATTATTACCATGTCTTGGAGTTTTTAAGACAGCTGATCATAGGTTATATATGTTAGACTGGACTTTTAACTACTAAAGAGAGTGACTGGATCAATAAACTCAACACCAAATTCCCATCTGGACTAAATTCCAGGGAAGTACGCCAAATGTAGCATGACGTCGTGACGTCATATCTTTCAATATTGCGGGAAATGACGTCATGACGTCATGGAGATGCATCATAACGTCATAACAAGCTATGCATCTATGCTACTTACAGCTAAAACAATGTGAACAAAATTAAAGTGTTTCATCCTCCTGAAGAAAACCTTGTTAGGTCGAAATATTGAGAAAATAGAGTGATTTATCTACAAATATTATAGTGATCCCCTTTTAGGGATATTATACAACTAGATTAACATTTTTGCTCAGACTTTGATTATTAAACCATGACAATATCTTCAGCTTTACCCCTGAAACATTTTGCAACTAGACACAGCACAGCAAACTATTGATAGATGGTAGCCAAAGCATGTCTGCTAAACTAATCACATTAAAGTATGTTTTCAACTGTCTGAAGTTTAGAGAAATTTTAATGAGACTTGAAAACTATTCTGTGCACAGTTGATTGCACTAAAGAAAGTTTAATTGAATTAGAAACAACTGAAAATCAAATCAATCAAGGACTGAGAAAAGTTTTACAATAAAACTCATCAGACAGACACATGACTTAGAGGTAAAAGGAAAACAAGCGTATATCTAAGTTAGAATTATTATGAACAGTAAGTCATGGTCCAAAAATCAGCCGAACAAAAACAAACCGTCAACTCAAATCATCTATCAGTATGAACAAGAATAATGCTACAAAAATAGGTTTGAATGCTACTACAGGAGCAAACTAATTAATGACCTTTGACATGCAAATAACATTACTTAAGCCAGCTACTGTCTCAAAAATACAAATTAAAATAGCATTACTTATGGTAAACAGAAATAAATAACTTAAAATATCGATTAAAGAATCAGCAAGGTGAAAGCCATGTGTTTAAGCTTACAAAAATATTCAACTCAAAACAAAATAACAATGGTAATTATACTAATTTATGTGTTATAACAGCGTACTGGTAATAGGTGATATGGAAACTTTAATGCACTAAATTTAGTTTATATTTGATACATAGAAGTAGATAAAAGTCATATTTACAAAGTGCTCTAACTTTTGATGTGATCTTAAATGTTAATTTTTGAAGAATAAGTTTTTTTCTTTTTTCAAATTTTTTTAATGTCGGGTAAAAGCAGACCTAATGCCGAAAGCAATTCTTGTTCACCAACATATTTTTCACCCATTGTGACCTGGTGACTTGACCGACCACTGGTGTATATAGATACTGAAACCCTGAGTGCTAAGTTAAGGATTTCTTAAATAAAATAATTCAGTGCAATAAAGTGCTTTAAGCTTAGTAAAGAGAAACATAATACATGTATAAGGTTTTCTACAGAAGCTAAGAGGGTAGGCGTGGCACTGCATTCGTGTACCTGTGTTACCCTGGTGTGGAGACGGGGCCAAGCCAGATGAACTACTCCCCGATATGGAGGAGTTGTCTGATTGGCTGCATGTAGGTGATGACATCACAACCGGTCTGACAAGGGAACTGTTGAAATTTGGCTGTATCATACTGGTACCCATACTCATCGAGTCTGATATACACCAATATACTTATATTGTTGTAATTAACTATAATTGTATATATACTGGGCGTCACTGAAAAGTTACCACTTATATATACCTCTGTATTTTGTATACAATATGACCTATCGGTACAAAAGTTTTATAGTGTGTGAATTTGAATATTGTTATATAGAATAGCTGTGACTACACAGTAAGGTCAAAACATAGTCGTGTTCGGCTTTTAACAGTGTAACGTGAATTTTGAAATATAAGAGTCAATAGAGTGGTAACTTTACATTGACTGTGAGTATATAATATCAATATAAATATTTATCTATTTTTATCTACCAAATGTTATACAGTCAATACTCCATACAACAACACTGTTTGTTCCCATGCTAAATGTCGGGGTAACAAATATGTCAGCGTATTATATTTCCATTTAAAAAGATGTATATAGCGTTGTAAAGGATTTGTTGCCATCACAAAAGTGATGTCAGTATATTGGGTGTCGTTTTAAGGAGACCTGACTGTATAAATAGCCAATAACACAACAAGGTTAGAGCCCTGGGTAGACTTTCTGTTAGCACTATATTATATGAGTATATGTCTATAATTATATATACTGGTTTGAGTACAGTGATTACACATTACCTTCTTCGGTAAGGGCCTCATCTAAACATTTAACAGTAAATTATATAGTTATCATGTTTCAACTGTTAAACTATCCACCATAAAATCACTCTATAAGCTCACGTTTTCACAATGGGCATACTATTGAAGTAAATCTTGAAGCATTCAAATTGTATAAGATACTGATACATGATATGGTTCTTTGTGGAAAGCACTTGCTTGATTGCTTTCTTCCTTATTTTGTTATCATCTGTTACAGGATTCCCATTTGCAAAGCGAGAGGGGGGGGGGGGGGGGGGGGAGGGGGCGTTTGTATTACTTTCCAGCTATTTATATGAAAATTATGTATACAGTGATATTATAATAGACCAGCTGCTATGATATCGCATGGAAGAAGACAAACTCCTGCAATTGGACAGATACTTTGCATAGACTTCAAGAGATTTACCTGAACCATGCCTTTGGTACCGGTACGTAGCGGTCTCAGATTGAACCCAACACCTATCGCACAGACAAGAGTCACACTACCAATATTTAGGCAATCAAGGTAGATTAGAATAAACTTGCCATAAGCTGACATATTTCAATTTTAAGGCCCCAATCCCTCGAAGTATCACAAATAGAAATTGAGATTCTGCAAAAATCAGAGCCTGAGACAAATCATTATCTGAAACTATTCGAAGTTTGCAATAATAAGCTTAGATTTGTCTGATCTCGTAAGAAAAGGGATTTCAGCTGAAATTTCACGCACATGGAGGGATTTCAAAAGATTGGGGTCAAAACATTTTGGCTAGTAGATAGGGACACTTCCTGAACTTTGGCCTAAGAACATCTTAATATATATATGCACAATTATGTAATATTAATATTGATACACCAAAGTATTGTTCTGAACCAAAGGCTTTTCCAGCAAAAAATGAGTGAAGGAATGTGAACTCAATGGTCTCTTTATTTGGTGGGTGTTAAGATTTGACAAGAATTTATACAATCTAAAATTATGGTAGTTGGGTACCTCGTAGAAAAAAGTGAGTTCCGCCCACCCACTTATGTTTTTCTGAAAAAGCTCTGAACAAATTTAAAGTGTATCACATTATCCCCTCATAATTATCAAGAACTACTCAATTAACCAACAATGCCTACCTGCTTTTGATAAACTGCCACCACGCATCGGAGATTTCACCACAAAGGTACCAGTGCCACCAAAACTATTAGCTTTAGGTACAAAAAGTCGCATCACTTTGCCAGAACTATCCATACTCCCATAGCCACTGGAATCCACACTGCTCCACAAACTTTCATCTTTACCTAGGCTGTTTGGTCGGTCACTTTTCTTCCTGCTTAACAAAACATTTTAATACCAATGTCAGAACAGAACTTTATTAAGCCCAGACCTATAATGCAACATGGGTTAAATTACCGATTTTTTGCCCGTTAAACAATCACACTAAAATATGTGGTGGTCAGGGATTAAAGCTTCCACCTCCTGCTAAAATGACGAATTCTCTATAACTGCTATACCACTAAGTTTAGATCAGACACAGAGACATTACTATATATGGTTCATACACAATTCTCATACCTTAAGAATTTATAGGTTACTGTAGTAGTATCTGTACCACTTTAAATTCGGATGCACTTTATTTGTAGCTCTCTCAAAACATTGTAGATCTATTCTATTTGAAATATTATTTTTATGTAATAATGGTAATTTCATACTGCTGAATTTGCCAATCATTTTATGACATATAATTATATGTTAATCATTAATTGATTCTATGAAACAATCTCCCAATCAAAATTATAGTCGCTTGTGAATTTCAGTATACTGACAAATTCGTTATAACGACATTTTAAACATCGGGAACATACAGTGTCGTTGTATCGAGATCTGACTGTATATAAAGTTTGAGCAAATTCTTTTATTGGGAAATTTGTTCCCCATCTTTCAATTCAGGGTTTCTACTGAGGCTTAATGCCCAATCCTGATAACCGATCAAAAGTCTGCTTCAGGTACAATTAGCACACACCCCTACACCAAACTTCAGTTCAAACATTGCTCTTCTGCTAAAATTCTGCTTATGGAATTTAAAATGATCATAACTTTGTCAAAACTTTGAATTTTTTCATCAAATTACTTTTATTTTCTGCAGAAAAATATGTGTTCTTTCTACTGCAGCAAATTAAGATTTATTCCGAAACTGTTGGACCCATGGGTCACTCTCATACAAGATATTGCAGCATGTGCCTTGAACAGAATATAGCAAACCATTTATTCACATGTTCACCACTTCATGTATGATTTGTACCACAAACTTGTCCAAGTCAAGATGACAATTAAATACTGATTTCACACCATCCCGCTTCATAACACAGCAATAAAGTCTCAGTTTTTTACCCAAGTAACAAGTTTAAGATCATCACACCATAGCGTAACAACCACAGCCTAATAACTTCCTAGCAACATTTCATGAATCCCGAGTTAGCAATGACGGTATTAGTCCCTAACAACAGGACGCCCCAATGACACTCACGGGTACAATACATACAGACTCATTCCATTAGATTAGTAATTTAATGGTTTCAATAACTAAGCATGACGTTTCAACACATGTCATTGTTTGTACAGTATATATAGGCTCATGTAATGATGGTGAACAAGTGTTGCAAGTTTAAAAGCAATAGCTCTGGGCCGGTATTTATAAAGCATCTTAAGTGAAATCTTAAATATTTTGACTTAAGATAAATTATTGAGCTGACCATATTTCACAAGAAACGAAAAATAACCCATGGTTTCTATATGATTACTGTAGCTCTTTACATAATGCTTCTAAACAATGTAAATAATTGTTAATATTAGTTTTCCTGTTTAGCTGATACACATAAGCAAAATTTGAGATTTTAAGAAAATTCTAAGTTTTCACTTAAGATGCTTTATAAATACCGACCCTGATAATTAATGAGAAAGGTTGACCTAAACATAAAACTTAACCAAGCAACGCCAACGCCAACAACAATCAAGCGATGACAATAACTTTTTTTTTCAAAAATCAGATGAGATAAACAAGAAAGTATCCAGTCTTCATGTGTCTATATTTCAAAGCTAATTGATAAAATAACCAAGTACAAACATCATGACTTTAAATGCTCATGGCCTTGAAGAAATGCAGGAAAAACAATACATGATTACTGATAGCAAAGGGCAATAACTCATTTTGTACAGTATTATGCTCATTCAAACTATCAGATCATGGGTTGGTGAACTGTTTCATCAGTACATGCATTGTGAATAATCAATCTTGCTACAGTGCATGTAGGAAGCAGATTAATGCAATGTGTGTAAAATTACCTCCCTTAGAATAAAAGCTTATTTCTTTGTAACTGTTGAGTATTTCTTTTTTATTTTGCAGAGACGTTTTATGCAATGGTGCTATTAAAGTTAAGGTGGTTTAAAACAATGATGTACACATCAGAATACTTACACAATTCCTGTGATTTTCACATCATCTTGACAATAACCTGTCGGTTGATTCTGAAGTAAAACAACAAATCCAAATATAATTGATATCAAGTATATACTGTAAAATCATTAATATTCGTGGGGGATTAAATTTCGTGGATTTCGTGCATGACCTCAACCACGAAATCAAATCCCAACAAACAATTTTACCAACTAATATGTAAATTGACAATGTGCAAATTTACCGCCGCAAATTACAGGTTTAAATAAGTCCCTTTATGAGTCTAGGATTTTGGTAGTTTACTTACAGCATAAAATATAATTAATTTTATCAGACTGTCAATTCATTACCTGATCTAAGCTTATTACGTTTCCAATACGGGATTAGTTTTTTTCTGACTTGTGACTTCATAAACTATGCGTGGTTTAAACTGCGTATGTCCTAATAACTGGGTCAGGGTGTAAGCAGCTTCCACTAGATCTACACATAGGTAAACTTACACAGTACCACTATGTCGTGTAAGTACCACTATGTCTAATTTTAGACGTGTCAAATACTGCAATCAATTTCAGCTTGACCCAAAGTGTTTAGCACAAATTTATAAATTACATGCACTATATAAACAATAGAAATGATGACACTTGTGGATTTTAAAATGGAGTGTTAGGTAATCGTTATATCGTATATTGTGTAACCACACATTGCAATAAACAGTTTGACATATTAGTATGATCATCACTATGAATTGCGATCTAAATGAGAAGCAATGATAATCTATGCTATTTAAAGAATATGATGGCGTATTAGAGAGTTTATGCATCAATCCATGTTTGCTTGTCAGTTCATAAACAGACATATGTAAATTAACAATATTATTTATTAGCATCGATTGATGTTTAAGTATTGTAATTCTGATAATTAGTGCAGGTTTTGACCCGATTTTATTTTACTGAAATACGAAATCCACGAATTTACGTCCCCACGAAATGGTCTTTTTCAACAAAACCACAAAATTTCATCCCATCGAAATTAAATGATTTTACAGTAGAAGGGGTTCAATTAGCGGCTGAACCTCAAGTGTCAAGTGATACTAGAGTTTACCATACTACCTATAATAGATTCAGAGACAAATTTGACCCTTCAAAGCACAGGTCTGTAAAAAGTGTCCAATACCATCTATATATACATTTATAAATATATCACGACCTGTGCTTCAAAGAGAATCCTGACAGTCAATTTTTAAAAAAATATTCTGGGGTTAAACAAAACCCCCGATATAGCAAGCCAGTGTAGGTAACCTTTAGTAAAGGGAACCTTTTGTATCTGAAGTAGGTGGTCCAGTGGTTGACACCTACAAGCCAGACCAGGGTGATTTAATATCATTTCAATTCTACCAAAGTTCTATACTAACCTGGGCACACCTTTATAACATTGTAGTTGGGAGACCAAAGTTTTAAGACCATATCTTAACGAGTAATAATAACTCCAAAACAAATTGCCCTCGACCATTGGCATTGACTAATAATGGTAAGCAAGTGTTATAAAGTTTCAATGCTACAACATGTAACACCCAAGCAAGCATTTTTTGAAACTAATCATAAATTCAAGGACTTCTTCAACCCTATAATCTTACATCTGCTTGTTCATCTCCAGTGAATATTCGACTTCGAACTTCTTCATAAACTTGTTGACGTTCTTCCAGTGATTTGGCGGCTCTAGTTGAGTCTAAGGAAGGTTTCGCTAAAGTTCGACTCTGAAAATACAAGTAAAATTTGATAAAATATGATATTTAGATGAATGCTTCATATACACATGGCACAAATAAACATATCCAGTTGCTTAGTATAGGTTAGCATTTATCAAATATTTTCATCATGAATAAGTAGCCTTGTGTCCTTTTTGTGGCTGTCATGCCCTGCTGTTGGGTATTGTGCCGTGTAATTGTGGTAGGTGATGTTTTCTGTGATCGGCTGTTTAAGTTGAGTACTGCCTTCACTGTCCGATAATCTTTTATCTTCTTGACCTAGACTTTGTTGAGATGATCATTTTGACGAAGTTTAATAAAGACTTTGGCGGAATTGTGATCTTGAGTGACTACACAAGGTGACTACACAAGATTTTTCTATGATTTGATCTTGTGATCTAGTTTTTTAACCTAGGCTAGATGACCCATAATGAACTTGACCTAGATTTTGTTGAGATGATCATTGTGACCAAGTTTCATTAAGATTATGCCAAAATTGTGACCTCTAATGACTACACAAGCAAACTGTGGACGGATGGGCGACAGATGAAGAGTAATCATAAAACCTCACCCTGTCACTTTGTGAAAGGTGACCTAAAAATACTTGGGAATCTGAGGGAACTCAGCTATGTCACTTGACTGTATACATGCAAAGCAATATACCGACGCATCGTCGATGAGGAACATAAAGAATATTCACCGTTAGTTCATCAAAACTGCCTCCACCACGCGTTAGTAGCTTCTTTGGTTTAGATTCATCTCCATTAGTTACATGTTCTTGGAAGGAAAAATCTGGTCTAAAATATGGAAAATACATATCACTTAGTAATAGTTAATACCACAACTATACACACACAAAGAAATGTTTGAATATAACTTTTTTTGTATTAAATAAGTCTGTATTAAACAGCAAATTTCTTGCCCTATGTGCCTCCGGGCATAACAAGGACTACTAGGTAGGTAGGTATTAAACAGCAGTCTACTTTATTTTAGCTCCATTTTTCATTTTATCACACTAACTACACATATTTTTACCAAGGTCATCATTTGTACATGTTTTACAACCAAAGACAAGTATGTTCATAGTTTATTTGTTTAAATGTTTGTTTTTCAAAAAGTTGAAAATGGAAAATTCTAAAAAAAAATTCAATATTATGATTTGATTCGTAGAGCTTGATATTGGATCCAAACTAGTGATAGTCAGAACAAACGAAACAACTGGACTAACCTGGACGGATATAAACAAGTTAAATAATGCCCCATATCTTGCTTGACTGTTTGTTCCAGCACACTGTGAAACCTATATTTTCCGCGGTTTCACAGGGTGCTGGACAAAACAGCACAGCTGCTGAAAAATATCTTATACTTCAAGGAAAGCAAATCATTTTCCCCTTAGCGTGGCACATATTTCATAGAAATCGATAAAGAAATGAAATACTTATGGCTATTTTTGTTTTCCAATGTTGACCAATTTCGGCTTGGATCTGTAGCCAAAAGTCACATGGTATTGCTACACTGATAGAGTTACGTCATTAATACTTACATTCTTGTATTAGCTGTTTTATTAACTATGACACATTTCCCAGTCTGATCGACGTTATGGTCTAATCCGAAAAATGCAGCTATTCTGTGGACCAGCATTCTATCATATGAGGACATCTGGGGAAATTTTAGATAGTGATGTCTGAAAAAAAAGTAAATATAATTATATTAATAATGATAATAACGGCTTTATTTAAAGAGCCAACACAGTTGGGCAAGCCCAGTCTTCCCTGTGAGCCTCTATGGTCATCCCTCTGAGCCTCTACTGATTTAACCTTGAAGTATATACATTAAATTAGTTCTAAGTTCCACTAAACAGATGGAAAAGAATGAATTCAATAATTGGTATATCACCAATCACATGAGATCAGTCTGTCTTGTCTTGTCATGTGTCTGAGGCTGGTAATCAAATGCATGGAACTGAATTAATTGAAATATACAACCATATGCTTACAATTAACGCTATAATATGATCCTAGGTGCTGGTAAACTGTATCCTTGATTGACAACTGACATAATATTGATTGGATTTTATAATACATTTAGTATTTAAAAGTCGTATATGAACCCTCACCCGGTGGGTGGTATTAGAAACCTCTACCCCAACAAAATTGATCTTTATCAACAGCAGACTTAACCCCCTGATGCCTGGGTTGTAAGTCGCCCATTTACACACAAGAAGATTGGCTTCTTTCTCTCATAAGCAGGGGTGCAGAAATAAGCCAGTAGGTGGCAAAATTCACTGGCTATTTGACCATGCTTGTTGGCTACTTTTTGTCATTTTCTTCTTTGTTACTTTAAGTGAGATTTAGTTTATACTCATTGTGAAATTGTGAAACAAGTTTTTCAACTTATACTAATCACTCTCGACACCTCATTCCTGATGTTATCCATCGCCACGAGGGTATGAGAGAAGAGAAGCCGGTTTCCACTTACTGGTACCATTTTAAACGAACCGCCTACTTTTGAAGATAAACTGACTACATGAAAACATTCTTACACCCCTGCATAAGTACGTATTTTAACATCTGGATGGAGATGAAGTGGAATATATGTTTGGCTCAGACAAAATCTGATGGCCTGGGCGAGATTTGAACCAGGGAAAGCAGGATTCCAAAACAAAAGCTGTACTACTAGACCATTACTCCCACTTCATTTTAATACAACAGTTAATCCCACTAGTGCGACTTACTTTGGCTCTCGTATAAACTTCATAAGGTCCACCTCCAGTTTAAGCAGCATACTTCGATCTTTCGGTGTTTTATTGAGCGTTTTCTTAATAAAATCTTCTAAATCAATTCCAGTTGAATCTTTGTATGGTGTATCAACACTGGAATCTGATAACAAACAAAATGTAACTGTAAAGTCAGTTTTAATCAAACTATTACCCCTGTTTAAAGGGTCAAACAATTTGAATTATATAACAATAGCTTTGTGAGAACATTTACTATAGTCCAGAGAATTTGACACGACTCTCGACCTTTAAATTAGCATAATTTAACAGCTGATATATTGTCTATATTTGTAACCCCTGCTGTATGTTTTCATAAGCGGAGAGTATCATGAAGACGCTCAAGATGCAATACCAAAACGAATCTAAAGAACCGATATTGCACGATTTGCTCGCGGAAATTTATATATTCAACGCAGTTACCTTGTAATATATTCTTGCATAAAGGATACCAGACATCTATAAATGGCAAGCACCAAGCATGTAGGTAAGCACATACTACCATTATTTTATCAATAAAGTTGGTGGTCCAACCTGCCATATGAGACTGAACACTTAGAGAAATCAGACTTCACAAGGCTGATAACCTAAACCACTTGACCACAAGAGACATTAAAATATACACTCTCTGTTTTTATGCCAGGTTTTTCCCAAATTCTGCTGGAGAACGTAACAATACAGCCTATTAGCACCTCAGCTACACATGACTTGCATTATCTGTCCAACCTGTATTGTATACCGTATAACCCCTCCCACATCCACCCTTATATTAGCACCCTACCCCACCATTTTTGGGGGAGAATATCTTTAAAAAATAATCGGCCAGATGTTAATCACAATCATTCATTTCCCACTCACAATCAACATGCTTGCCATTTTCTTCTGCTAATTTAATAATTTTCATTTAAATGTCAGTGCATAATTTATACGCAGGAAATAACAATGTCCACACAACTCCATTTCTATAACTGAATAATAATTATTGTACCTCTGCTTCAATATGTCAATGACATCACTCAGTGCGTATAAACTTTACGCGAAGTTTTTATTTGGGTATACAACAAGGGCACAAACATAGTTTAAGATAATACAGGATTATACGGCATGATGACATTAGACAACCCACACAACCAATCACCAACCGCCCACCAAATTTGCCAACCAAAAAACGTTTTTTTTTGCTATTAGAAAACGTGTTTGAGAATCATATATCACATAATGATTATAATACAGAAAGCTCTACAGAGAATATCATTTACTCATTAAGTTAAATGTTAAAGTGGAAATGACTTCACGTGATGTATTAATCTACTATATCAAATCTCTGTAAACGGATTCTTCAGGTGTTTCACAACATATCACAATCGTTAATAACATAAATAATACGTCCCTCGACAACAGATAGTTCAATCTTCAAAATGTCACTAAAGGTTCAAGTTTCACAATTACATGTACCAGCTAAGAATAAATGCCAATAAGTTCACAAAGTAATATGTAAGAAGACTGGATCAGTGAAGTGTGAACTGTTTCCCAGTAATTTCAAATAACACCTCCACACAAAAAGCCCCCAAAGCATTTCGCAATTCTTTCAATGCTGCCATTGAAGTGTTTATTAAACATTCGGCAACTGATTTTTACTGATTTTTACCTGATTTTTACCTGATTTTTACCTTTTTTTCTGATTTTTATCTATTACCATGTTAAATGTAGCAAATGATCATGTTGTATAGCCACATGAACATTGCTAGCACCATGTATTGACTGACTTGTAACAGCTCTCTTTCCTGCCTTTCATGCTTTGCTATTTCTGCTGAGTGACTGCTGCCTTCCCTGACAGTTATGTTATTATCCTGTTACTGTTAGATCTATCCACACATTGAAATCCTTTAAAGTCTTTAATATATACATTATGTAACAAATTTGTGATTATGCTCCTTGTGTACACGGTCCTTTCACGCCTTTTATGTATTGCTCCATTCTGGGAAGGAGCGAAGGAGCTACTGTGGCCTCCTTTTAGGACCACAGCTTGCTATATAAACTCACGTAGCATCATCATTACTATGACATTCATATATTCACTGTAAATAAATAGTCACATTTTGAGTTATTGAGTGTTGTTCCCCATTCTGTAAAATCCTCATTGTGTTTCAATTATTTTTTCAAATCACAGGCATCTTTTTTAATACTATCATGCATTAATTAACCTTACTTACTCGCAAAAATTATTATTTGAATGTGACCTTACATTATGGTGGGTACAAGTGAAACAAGACAATGATTTTACCTCTTGACAGACTAGACGAGGTACCCGCTTCAGAACTCTGAGATCCATCTTTCTCCAGTCGCCCATGAAATGAGCTTCCCGATATTGAACCAGATGTCTGAAATACACAACATATCCTTCATCATGACACATAATATACAACATATCCTTCATCATGACACATAATATACAACATATCCTTCATCATGACACATGATATACAACACATCCTTCATCATGACACATGATATACAACACATCCTTCATCATGACACATACTATACAACATATCCTTCATCATGACACATAATATACAACATATCCTTCATCATGACACATGATATACAACATATCCTTCATCATGACACATGATATACAACACATCCTTCATCATGACACATGATATACAACACATCCTTCATCATGACACATGATATACAACACATCCTTCATCATGACACATAATATACAACATATCCTTCATCATGACACATGATATACAACATATCCTTCATCATGACACATGATATACAACATATCCTTCATCATGACACATAATATACAACATATCCTTCATCATGACACATACTGTACAACCTATCCTTCATCATGACACATAATATACAACACCTAACATGAAATAAAACAAGTTACTTAAGATAAAACACTTCACATGACTTAAAAAGGATACATTACATTTCACATGATGCAATCGTTATAAACAGGTCACATGAAATCAACAAGTCACATGTCATTAAACACTCAGACTGGAAATTAACATTTTTGTTTGAAAGATTTCAAGTTAAAGGCTGAAATAGTTGAGAAGAAACATAAGAGCCCGAGGTGATGTGAGTCTGTCATTTACAGTTGTACCAGAGAGATGTCCAGTGATGGCCTATAACAGATGTCTCTGTCAGGTGCTGAGTGGTAGTGCAAGTGCAATTCATGCAAGGAATACTAGGAGCTTGACACTACCGGGTTTTCAATGGTGGCTTTAAGGACCAGCAGCTTTTAAGACTTGCTGATCTGACAGAATTCCAGGTGGTCCTTACCGCTCTTTAGCAACATTCACCATATTATGCAGGGCTCGACACTAACACTGGTCCCTGACCAGTGAAAATCCAGAAGAACCAGTGAAAATTCTGGAGGACCAGTAACTGTCCTTTTACAAATTGGGCGCCTTTGCCCTATCAGACCAGTGGCCAAAGTAGTTAGTCTCTAGGCCTGTGTAACATGCATCTATATTCTTACTGTGTTTTGTTCTACTTAAACTAATTATTGTGATTTCATTAAAAACAACATCCTTCGTCATGCATCAGTTTGAATTTTACATTTAAACAGTACCATCAAGGTGGTATGGTTGCAAATCATAATTTGGAAATTTGGATGATTTTGAAGATGACTGCTTTTGTGAACAAATCAAAATATCATTTATCTGCTTTTGGTTGTCTTTGGAAAACAAGAAGGGTTTTTGACACAAATAAATGACTCCTACAAAAGGCAAAAACTCCCAACAAAATTTATCCGACCTTCAACTCCTGACAATATGCACAACTAGGCTTGGTACAAAGTAATCATGTTAAGTTTCCTTTACAAGAACATGCACAGACTTTGAGCCATCTACACATCTACCCACTGTATGTAAGGAGACATGATTACAATGGGCAAATTATGTGAGGTATGATTAACTGACTTACTATAGAAGATTTAGTTCCGATGCCGCTAGAACTACTGTCAGAGCTGCACGTACTGGCGGTGTGAGGTATGATTAACTGACTTACTATAGAAGATTTAGTTCCGATGCCGCTAGAACTACTGTCAGAGCTGCACGTACTGGCGGTACTTTTCAGAGGGTCTAATGGTGGTGATGCACATTCCTCACACAACGCTTCACTTCTAGTCAATTGTTTCAATTTTGGTGATATCTGTAAATAATGTGAAACAACTCAATATTTCATACAAATTGAATATAATACAATATCAGGGCTCGACACTAACACTGGTCCGCTGGTCCGAGACCAGTGAAAATCCAGAAGGACCAGTGAAAATTCTGTAGGACCAGTAACTGTCCTATTTACAAATTTGGCGCTTTTGCCCTGTCAGACCAGTGGCCAAAATAGTAAGTGTCTAGGCCTGTCCATATTACATCATATTTTAATCTCCATGATACAATTAAGCCTATCTTCCAAGTACTTTACAAATACAAAAATAAACAACATTTTTTAGCTCCTTCCAAATTCATAAATCTGCATAAAAAATCTGTTCAGTCAAATGTTGTGAAAAAACCTGATGTTATTGCAAAAGCCATATATATATAATTATATAGTTATGCCAGACAAATTAATCTCCAAGTCATAAAATACAGTCATGTCCTTTTTATATGATATGTGGTATTTGAATAAGGTCAACTGGTTTAATGTGACATAAACGATATACAACTAATTGAACAAGAGCTCATTCTCTAAACACGAAATGTCCCCATTGATGGAGAAAGTAAATATTTTGTAGTCTAAGGTCACAGCAACTTTGACCTCAGATCTACTGACCATCAAATAAAACCCAACAAGAGTCATCAGAGACAGGTGATGCACCCCAGGCAGGTGTTTGTCATAGAAAAATTACTCCAAAAATAATATGTAAAAGAGAGTTATGGTTCTTGGGCAGTGCACTTAACTCAGGAGGTCTACTGAGGCATAATGCCCAATCCTGAAAATATGATGCCAGTCTGTATCGTGTGCCCTAGTAAGTAAGTAAGTAAGTAAAGACTTTATTTAACGAGGCTACACATGTGGTTTCCCAATCTTCCATGTGGGCCTCAAGATATATACATTTACAGATATACAAACATACATACATAAAAACAACTGGTAGCGACATAATAAATAAGAGCATTTTACATTAAAATTGACAAAAACTGCAAAAATATGAGCATTACAAGTATATCAACATAACACAATTTAAACATAGCACATATTTAAATGAGTTAGTAATGACATTTATCTGGAACGTAATATTTGAATATTTAAATATGTATAATACAGAAAGGTAACACTTTTAAGTTTAATGATAACTCAATATTTGTTCCACTTTAGATAGGATGTTTGGAATTTTGAGAGTGTTTCAGATTTTCTTACGTTTATAGGGATTTTGTTCCATAGATCTGCTCCCGAGTAAGTTAGTGATTTTCTGTAAGATTCTAAATTTGGCTTAGGAACATAGAGCTCTGAGTTTTCAATAGATCTGAGATTTAGTGAATGTTTCTGTGATTTAAATTGAAATTTTCCGGTCATATATTTTGGAAATGAATGATCATTTATACTTTTATATACCATAAGTGTTTTTTAGTAATTGACTCTTTCATCAAATTTCATCCAGTTGAGCTCCTTAAAGAGTGTATCTGAAGGTTTGTCATAATCTTTGTCTAGAATTATCCTTGCAGCCCGTTTTTGAATTTTGATTATATCTTTTCTTAAGCCCTACACAATTCTGTTTCAAACATATTTTTTTTTTTTGTTAAAATTCATATACAAAATATCTGATGACCATAACTCAGTCAAAAAAAAATTATTTTTTCATCAAACAACTTTTATTTTATGCAGAAAAAATCCTTTTTGTAGTTCAGCAAATCCGGATTTCCAGATTATTTCGGAATAGTAGGACCCCTGTTAACTTTAATGAGATCTTTTCATCTATGAAGTTTTAAATTAATGTCTCCAACACTGCATGAGTTAGGGCCCCAAAACATTTTCGGGGAGCATAACAAAAGGGGTTATCTGCTGGTCAAGACCAACTTCCATACCAAGTTTGATGTTCTCCAGTTATCATCTGAAAACCATTAAATTTTGATCTATGGTTTAAGGGTCAGATAGACCAGCATCAACAAAACAATACCCACCCAAAGTCCTATCAAACATCATATCTTGGGGGTATATAAATGATGTACAAACAGATGAAACAAAATAATATATATCTAAGTAAGGAGATATACACGTACATGATGATTGTGCTTTGTAGATGGTGGTGATGGTTTGAGATCATCTTCGGGAGAACCTGACTCTGGTGACCCAACAACTGTCACTCTAGGTGTATCTGTCCCTGTAATATCAACAAATAGTTATACACGGATATATCAGACTCTAATACAGGGTGTTAAAAAAATTTGTTCTCATTGTTCAAGTTTCAATAGTTTATCCTTCTGACTTCAGAAGAATGTAAAATTTACAGGTTAAATTCCAGCGAGTCATACTGCTGTTCTAATCGTTCTGGCATTGAATGAAGCTGTTAAAATAAGAAATTATTCATAGCTACCGTTATAATGATCAAATAAAACTTTTATTATATGAATTTACATTTTGAAAACGAACTTTTTTTACACCCTGTAGTTATACACGGATATATCAGAGCTTACGTACACCACTTATTTATATTTAGGGAAGGTGAGGAGGACCCAAATATTCGAGTACTTGGTCATTGGACCAGAATATTCGAGTATTTGGGTCATTGGACCAGAATACTCAAATACTCGAATATTCTGGTCCAATGACCCAAATACTCGAATATTCTGGTCCAATGACCCAAATTCTCGAATTCATTAGACCAGAATATGGACCAGAATATTCGAGAATTTGGGTCATTCTACCAGAATATTCGAGTACTTGGTCATTGGACCAGAAAATTCCCAGTACTTAAGTCATTGGACCAGAATATTCCCAGTACATGTACTTGGTCATTGGACCAGAATATTCCCTGTGTACTTAGTCATTGGACCAGAATATTCCCAGTACTTAGTCATTGGACCAGAATATTCGAGTAAGTCATTGGACCCGAATATTCCCGAATGCTGCCATGCAGTCATTAATGGTAAGTGTTACCAAAACATGTTTACAAACATGGGTATAGTCTGGAGAATTTGACACGACTCTTGACCTTCTATAAGCACAACTGATATATTGTCTATATTTATAATCCCGGTTGTATGTTTTCATAAGTGGGGAGTATCATGAAGACACTCGAGGTGTAATACCAACACAAATCTCAAAGACCGATATTGCACAATTTGTTTGCGGAAATTTAAATATTCAACGCAAGAACCTTGTAATATATTCATGCGTTAAGGTCAGGACCATGTCAAATTCTCCGTGCTATATAAACTGTGATGATAATGATGTACCTGACTTGACTAAGTGTATCAATTTTCACCTATTTATTAGTATATGAAACATTATGACATAGTATTTATTTATGGTCACTTGTTCTACTTATCTAGAATTACAACACCAAGCTTAAAGTACTCTTCATTGAGAAACTAGGTGTGGAAATTCCAGGAAAACCAGATTTTCATGTCAGCCAAGTTAACTATAGTAGTATAGATATTGAGCAGAAATAGTTTTTCTATTTTTAGTATTGGTGACATATACCTTGACTCCACCAGCCCCACTTTCAATCCCAAGCTGCCTTTTCACATAAACTACCTACACAGCAAGTTTCATCATGATATTTCAATCCTAACTTAAGTAATCCAAGGGAAAAGAATTGTGGACGCACGCACACCGAAATCGCCAATCTAATAACGAGTTTCTTCTGTCGGAAAATCTTGTTAAAAATATGTCAATGAACATGAAAAGAGATATGAAGGAACACTAAATACAAACATCATTGTATTGACCTAACGCTTTACAAACTAGAAGGGTTTTTGATAGAAAAACATATGCCTAATACAAAGGGCCATAACTCCAGCAAAAAACAATCTGACTTAAAATTCCTGACAATAATAATTATGCACTACTAGGCTTGGTACCAAGCATTCATGTGAAATTTTATTGAAATCTGACCAACAGTTAAGGAGAACAAGTACAGACAAACCTGGTGACATCAGTCCAGACGTCCAGCATGAAAACAATAAGTTTAATAAAACAAACTCGGCATTCAAGAAGGCCAGTTTTCTTTGGTACCGAGAATGGAGTTTTTACTACAAGATTCCTTTCCAACTTAAATGTCAGTATAAAAATGATAGATAAGATTCAGTTAGGTTTCCCACAAATCTCTCACTGAGCCCACTTATCACCTATAATACAACAGGCGGTGATGAACTTTTAAGATGTTCATCTTCTTCCACATTTTCAAATTAAATAAAGCCTGTAAGTGACTTAAGACAATCTCATTGTAAAGGTTACAGTATTATCATGCATCAAGACTCCCACACTCAACAAGTATTCCTTAAGGGCACACACATAGCGCGGGGGAGTGTGGGAGGCAGACAGGAAATATAATCAATATGTTAGTTTCACTGAACTAACTATACTCAAGCTGATTTCGAAACAATTTTAACACTTATACAGATCACACTTGATGACTGCTTCCTGAGCTGCCAACCACACCCCAGTCTCACGAAGCTTCTCAATTTGAGAAAAATCTCAGTTCAAATATTGCCACATGTTAAACTACCATGGGAAACTGGACTAAAAAATCACAAAACAGGAACATGATTCCAAGTTTGTTACAGTAAAATTTTGAGAGCTCAAACTTCAGATTTGTCTCAAACCCTGACCCTGATTTGAGCAAAATCTAAAGTTGAGATGAGATTTTTACCTGAGATGCTTCAGGAGATCAGGGCCAGTTCTTCAGCTAGATTTAGGGACACAGCAAGAAGTGAGAGTTCAAAATCTTTCAGTCTTTGCATCAAACAACTTTTCCTAGTTTTATGACACATTTCAGTTTTCCAATCACACATATTTACGTTCGGATAACGGAAGACCACAATATCTCCATTATGAATATGTTAATCACTTGATACATCGGTATTACAAGTTCCTAACTAATTTACACCAACTCAGTTTCATATTTAAAAAGTTTCGATACGACCAATATTTTGTACATTGCTGTAAATTATGGACTTTATTCTAGCATGTTGATGCTTTCAAGGCAAAAACATTAATTTCCAGACCCATACAATAAGTGCTGGGGCACCTCATAACTGTACTTCTTTGAAAGTTGCGTCAAAATTTCTACTGCACGGATGGTATGACACCAACCATTACAATGTCCCTTAAGTGTGATTTAATTAGGCTTTATATCAGTGACAACCACACATAAATGTCCATGAGAACAAAGCCATAATTCTAGAGAGTCAATTACACCCACTATTAACCTTAAGGCAGAACAATATAGTTTTTGTTTCAAAACTATCACCACCAACTCAAATACCATGTTTCCCCAGCAGGTATGTTCAAGGAAGTTGAAGGCACATGTTGATTTATCATAATGCAACCAGTACACTCCACAAGTCACCTTTTAAAATCATTATGTCACATGCAGGGGTGTCAACAGAGTCAAACTAAAAATCCTGAAATCATATGTGCCAACCATTTTGCCTAATATGGAACAATGTTGTTCAAGGGCTCTTGTTAGGCATGTGGTTGAAGACCTCTTGTTAGGCATAAAATGGAAACAATGTGGTTGAAGACCTCTTGTGAGGCATACTATGGAAACAATGTGGTTGAAGACCTCTTGTTAGGCATAATATGGAAACAAAGAGGCATTTTTAGAGATATTTTCATCAAATAACTTTTATTTTGGTCAGACAGCATAGCTTTATCAGGACAGATAGATCCGAATTCTGGATAAATCAGGAATATTGACAACCCTGCATATGATGCTGATTTGCTGCAATTATTAATCACTAACACCCTAGAGAATAATATTCTAAGGGCAACTGTACTGTGAAAAGATATGATTGGTTATCAAATAGATGAATATTTACTGGGTTTTAAAGCAGTTTCTCAACAATTCAGTATATATGGTGGCCAAGTAAAGGTGGTACCTGCAGTAATGGTGGTATCTGATTGGTCAATGATGACATACCTGCAGTAATGGTGGTATCCAATTGGTCAATGATGTCTTACCTGCAGTAATGGTGGTATCTGATTGGTCAATGATATCTTACCTGCAGTAATGGTGGTATCTGATTGGTCAATGATGTCTTACCTACAGTAATGGTGGTATCTGATTGGTCAATGATATCTTACCTGCAGTAATGGTGGTATCTGATTGGTCAATGATGTCTTACCTGCAGTAATGGTGTTATCTGATAGGTCAATGATATCTTACCTGCAGTAATGGTGGTATCTGATTAGTCATATCTGATTGGTAAATGATGACTTACCCTGCAGTAATGGTGGTATCTGATTGGTCAATGATATCATACCTGCAGTAATGGTGGTATCTGATTGGTCAATGATATCATACCTGCAGTAATGGTGGTATCTGATTGGTCAATGATGTCTTACCTGCAGTAATGGTAGTATCTGATTGGTCAATGATGACATACCTGCAGTAATGGTGGTATCTGATTGGTCAATGATGACATACCTGCAGTAATGGTGGTATCTGATTGGTCAATGATGACATACCTGCAGTAATGGTGGTATCTGATTGGTCAATGATGACATACCTGCAGTAATGGTGGTATCTGATTGGTCAGAGCCTGGACTTGTATCCTCCTCATCAACTTCCTCTATTTCAGGTTGTTTACGTAGTAATGCTGAGCGAAGCGGTCGACTAGAAACTGTCGGAGGAGATTCTTTTGACTCAGAGAGCGACATCTTTACTCTGAAAACAGAACAGCACAAATGTATGTACAAACAAATAAACTTAAAAGCATGTAAAGGACTTAACAGGCTCTATTTGATCCCTGAACTAATTGACGCCGCCTGAATTTTCCAAAAAGGCCCAAGTAGACCCACAGGATTCGGGCTGAAGGGTCAGGTTTTTTTTTAAATTACAGATATTTTGTCTATTTGAAATTCAGTACTTAATATACACACAAGTTTTCGAATACAAAAGGACAATCAAGCCATTAAATATGAACATACTTCACATCATAAAATACAGGGGTTTTACTGAGGCACAATACCAAATCCTGAAAATAAGTCACAATTGTGTTTCGGGTGCTATTAGGACAAACCCCTAAACCAAAACACAGTTAAACATTGTTCTATTGTTAAAATTTAGCTTACAAAATTTCGAATGACCATAACTTAAGTCGATTTTTCATCAAACAAAAATAAAATAATTTTCATTTGGATAAAAACATTTTCAAAGACATATTTTTTGGTATCAATGAACATGCCTGCCACCTGGATACCTTCAACACTGATACCACAAACATGTAATATAGTCAAATATACTACACTGATATCACACACATGTAATATAGTCAAATATACTACACTGATATCACACACATGTAATATAGTCAAATATACTACACTGATATCACACACATGTAATATAGCCAAATATACTACACTGATACCACACACATGTAATATAGTCAAATATACTACACTGATATCACACACATGTAATATAGTCAAATATACTACACTGATATCACACACATGTAATATAGTCAAATATACTACACTGATATCACACACATGTAATATAGTCAACTATACTACACTGATACCACACACATGTAATATAGTCAAATATACTACACTGATATCACACACATGAAATATAGTCAAATATACTACACTGATATCACACACATGTAATATAGTCAAATATACTACACTGATATCACACACATGTAATATAGTCAAATATACTACACTGATACCACACACATGTAATATAGTCAAATATACTACACTGATACCATACACATACAATAAAGGCAAATATACTACACTGATATCACACACATGAAATAAAGTCAAATACACTACACTGATACCACAAACATGTAATATAGTCAAATATACTACACTGATATCACACACATGTAATATAGTCAAATATACTACACTGATACCACACACATGTAATATAGTCAAATATACTACACTGATACCACTAACATGTAATATAGTCAAATATACTACACTGATACCATACACATACAATATAGTCAAATATACTACACTGATATCACACACATGAAATAAAGTCAAATACACTACACTGATACCACAAACATGTAATATAGTCAAATATACTACACTGATATCACACACATGTAATATAGTCAAATATACTACACTGATACCATACACATGTAATATAGTCAAATATACACAAATAACTGTGTTCCCACAAAATAAAATAAAAGATACAGTACCCATTTCAAGTATAAAATCCACACATGAAAACAGATTCAATAGCATGACAATAATCTAAGAAATGTCACAAATAAGAGAGATCTCAAGTAAACAGTGAATGGTACAGGAATCATGTCAGCGCTCCATTGGAGCATTATGCGTGGGAGAGCTGAAGTCAATACACTCACAGGAACAATTTCCAATAACCCTAAATTTCTTTAATCATTATATATTGTATCGTTCATTATCAAAATCTGGGCTGGAATTTAGCAGGATTAAAGGCCAAACAGTTCTTAAACCCCAGCATTCCGTAGGACCTACCACCATCGATAGTAGGCGGGCTTGTCAGCTGGTGAGGTTTAACCTGTTGTAGAGTATATACTATACCAGCATACATTAGATGGTGTAGGAGGCAACCAGTTAGCTGATAATACACAGGTAATCCTGGATGCTTACTTGTTGGTATAAACACCATGCAGAAGTATATTTCTGTTTACACCATGTGACTAGTGTCAACAGTTATGTCAAATTCAAATTTTCTCCCAATTGCTGGAATATTTCATACATTAGATAAATCTAGTGATTTAACCAAAGGTTGAAAATTAAAAATATAACCACCATTTTATAATGCACTTAAATGTCTTACACTTTGGCAATTTTAAATTTAAGCATAAGTTCAATAATTATTTTAATTCAATAAAATGTATCTGAATACAGAATGTTGCAAAAATCAGCCACCATTTGATATTATTCTAAGGCTCCTCCCTCTTCCTTTTATACAAATTCCTGGGGTTTAAGTTACAGATAGATCTAGCTGTTACTGTTCAGCAGTTAAAGGAAACAGCTACCTTGACCTACTGACCTTAAAATCATAACTTCCCTGTAAAATTTGAGGATCTTAAGCCTAACACAGTTCTTCACTTTTGATCAGAAAGCATTCTGCTCTATTCTGCTGTCGAAGGTCACTTTGACCTTGACCTACTGACTACAAAATCTACTGATACTGACCGATCCCATATAAAGGTCGAGGATCCAAGGTTTGAGCCATTGATCAGAAACTATTGGTCTATAGACTGACCAACCAGACAGAGAGATCAACATGTACAATTCAGGCCTGGTATTTAGCAATCATTCTGAGGCCTTAAAATCCCAGTTTCAAAGCCTGACACTCTATTTTTCAATATAAACAAAGAAGGAAAACTCAGAATTTAAAACCTGAAATCAGGCACAGGCCTGAAAAATACCAGGTCTGACAAATATAATTCCCTACATCTTTGATAGTGGGCATCATACACACATATTCAATATGCTATTTTTCCACAGCCAGGAAACTTAAATTCTACATAAATCAATCATTTATTTCTATAGCTGGCAAACCATGATAGAAGCAGTCAGGACTAATGTTTGATAAATCTCTTCCATCATTTAACAAACCAAAAATAGCAGCAGCATTATCAATTAAGGCAATTTTCTGAAGATGTAATCGATGTGGATCATGAGGTTACTGATCTGTAAGAAAGAATGTCAACCAAAATCATGCTGCTTGTCATCAGCAATCAGAATGTCAACCATGCTGCTTGTCATCAGCAATCAGAATGTTAACCATAATCATACTGCTTGTCATCAGCCATCAGAATGTCAACAATAATCATTATACTGCTTGTCATCAGCCATCAGAATGTTAACCATAAGCATGCTGCTTGTCATCAGCAATCAGAATGTCAACCACAACCATGCTGCTTGTCATCAGCAATCAGAATGTCAACAATAAGCATGCTGCTTGTCATCAGCAACAGAATGTCAATCATGCTGCTTGTCATCAGCAATCAGAATGTCAATCATGCTGCTTGTCATCAGCAATCAGAATGTCAACCACAATCATGCTGCTTGTCATCAGCAATCAGAATGTCAACCATAATCATGCTGCTTGTCATCAGCAATCAGAATGTCAATCATGCAGCTTGTCATTAGCAATCAAAATGTCAACCATAATCATGCTGCTTGTCATCAGCAATTAGAATGTCAACCATGCTGCTTGTCATCAGCAATCAGAATGTCAACCATAATCATGCTGCTTGTCATCAGCAATCAGAATGTCAACCATAATCATGCTGCTTGTCAACAGCAACCAGAATATCAACCATAACCATGCTGCTTGTAATCAGCAATCAGAATATCAACCATAATCATGCTGCTTGTGATCAGCAATCAGAATATCAACAATAACCATGCTGCTTGTGATCAGCAATCATAATATCAACCATAATCATGCTGCTTGTCATCAGCAATCAGAATATCAACCACAATCATGCTGCTTGTCATCAGCAATCAGAATATCAACTATAATTATGCTGATTGTCATCAGCAATCAGAATATCAACCACAATCATGCTGCTTGTCATCAGCAATAAAAAATGTCACCCATTATAAATGTTCGGTATATAACACATCAGACACGCATGATACAGATTCGGAAAACCAGATGACATTGTATGATATGGAAAATGAAATATGTTGCGTTGTATTCCACTGTGTGATTTGGCCTGTATTCGTGACAATGCATTGATACGTATATAATTAATGGTATTTCCATGATTTGACCCACAGGCTCTCGGTGTGATTTTTGGGTCCGGCAAAAAATTGCACTCTAAACTCCAGTACCCTAATATTGCAAAGCCTGTGATTTGACCTATAGTGACATAAGTTTTAAACCACAGTTGACCTAATATCAAACTTGGCCTAGTTGTATTAAGAGATTGTCATTGTGACCAAGTTTCATAAAGATTAGATCAAATTGGGACCTCAAGTGTCTACACAAGTACTTATGAACAGACGACTGATGACATACGAGAATTAAGCTCACTGTGTTACAATGTGGCAGGTGAGCTGAATTGCAGAAAAAAAACTGATCACAGATCAGCTATATTGTTTCTTTTATTTCATAACTGGGTTAAAATAAATAATAAGAGGTAATGGTGAAAGATAAGGTCATGAATCAGTGAGATCTGATATCAATGAAGAAAATGGTAACAATTTATCTTCGATTCCAGGCATAATTCTCCTATTGATTTTCAATTACGCAAGACTGTAAAAACTATTTGATGTAATAAATGGCATCAGATTACAGCCAGACTGGTTCAGACTTTGTTTTTTGTTCCTTTGGGTTCCATTAAGGAAAGTTAATTACTGAATATAAACAAAACCAGTCAATTTGTGTGACCAGTCAGAGCTCTGAATTTATTAAATGAGCTGATCAGACTCATTGTTAGCAATATATTTGCAAGAAATGAACAGTTATAAATGGTATATAGCATTTTTATAGCTCTATTCTCTCATAAAATTTGACCTAAGCACTAAAAATGTCCCTCTGACCCAAAGAGTGGAATGTCACTAAAAGATTTTGAGTACAAAGAAGCTAATACAGTGTAATGTGAAAAAACTGAAATGTGGAAAAACGGGAATGTTGTCCAAATCGACTGGAATGTTGTCCAAATCGACCGGAATGTTGTCCAAATCGACCGGAATGTTGTCCAAATTGACCAAGTATTTTGGTCCCGAAATTTCTCAATTTCATACAGAAGGACGTTACTATCATTACAAAAGTGCAACCGACTCACTCACAGTCCCTAATTCCCAACAGTGATTGTAGTCCGAACATTAATGCAAAGAATAACGGAAATAAAAACATCGTGAATTATTAAGTACCAGATGTACTCTTAGTAACGTATTATCATAGTGCCTACTAATTACCTAGTATTACGCTTTATTAATTTGAACTATTTTATTACTTCTACTGCTTATTGTTCACAGTTAATGGGTTGGCAGTGTGGATAAAACGAATCCCCAACGACAATATAAGCAAGGCACAATGACTTAATTACTCACAAATTTTATACAAGCAACAAATGGAATTTTCTGGCCTAAAATTATTTATAGGAGTGACTTACTTCCTGACAAATATTCTGCCAGCCAATCGCAGACTTACTTCCTGATAAACATTCTGTCAGTTAATCATAGACTTGCTTCCTGATAAACATGCTGTCAGCCAATCACAGACTTACTTCCTGACAAACATTCTGTCAGCCAATCGCAGACTTACTTCCTGATAAACATGCTTACTTACTTAAGAAATAAAAATCTGTTCCCGTATTTTGTCGGTGAATAAAACATGGGCAGGAGTCCGCATCCGAATGAGTGCCGGTGTTTTATTCACCGACAAAATACAAGAACAGAGTTTTTATTTCGATTCTAAATACGATAATATACCGCACTATTTAACTGCGCGCATTCCATTTTCACCCATTGGACATTTAACATAATTCCACGCTGAAATTGAGTGGCTTATTAGCTGGTACAATTACCTCCCTCGTTAATGAAAACGACCTTCGTAATTTTCTGAAGGAAATAACACATTTTAAACGTTGAAACAATTTTAATAACACGAGTTTAGGGTAGCTATTTAATGAAATGAAAAATATAAATGAACTGATTATCAGAAGTTTTTATTAAACTTAGTTTCGAGATTATATTGGAGTTTCTAAAAATAGATGCGTCATAGCTGTAACACTGGATACCCGTGCATCTTGCCTTGTCATCGTGTTTCGTTGAAGATTTACTATAAATTTTACGTTCATTCATTCATAAATATGTCACGTGATACGGGGCGTAAATAGTAACAGCCAATTTGATACCATGTTTTATGGGGGTAATAAAATATGGCCAGGTCTGCTCTATATTTAATGGATTAATCCGCAGATCGTGTTAGAATTCCTGATAAACATTCAGTCAGCTAATCACAGACTTACTTCCTGATAAACATGCTGACAGCCAATTACAGACTTACTTCCTGATAAACATTCTGTCAGCCAATCACAAACTTACTTCCTGACAAACATTCTGTCAGCCAATCACAGACTTACTTCCTGACAAACATTCTGTCAGCCAATCACAGACTTACTTCCTGACAAACATGCTGTCAGCCAATCACAGACTTACTTCCTGACAAACATTCTGTCAGCCAATCACAGACTTACTTCCTGACAAACATTCTGTCAGCCAATCACAGTCTTACTTCCTGACAAACATTCTGTCAGCCAATCACAGACTTACTTCCTGACAAACATTCAGTCAGCCAATCACAGACTTACTTCCTGACAAACATTCTGTCAGCCAATCACAGACTTACTTCCTGACAAACATTCTGTCAG
This sequence comes from Spisula solida, assembly GCA_947247005.1. Lineage (NCBI taxonomy): Eukaryota > Metazoa > Mollusca > Bivalvia > Venerida > Mactridae > Spisula > Spisula solida. The sequence continues at coordinate 32,532,169 of OX365947.1, read as the reverse complement.
CCAATCACAGACTTACTTCCTGACAAACATTCAGTCAGCCAATCACAGACTTACTTCCTGACAAACATTCTGTCAGCCAATCACAGACTTACTTCCTGATAAACATGCTGTCAGCCAATCACAGACTTACTTCCTGATAAACATTTTGTCTTATTATAATTTTGTCATGAATTTCAAAGTTCTAAATGACTGGAAGCAAATTTAAGTCTTTTATATTCTTTTACTCATGCATGTCCCTCAATCAGGCCCTCATCCACTAGTCAGAAAAAATAAGTGCTTTATAAATATATCACAATTATGTTCTCCATTTTGAAGAACTTTTAAATCAACTGCTGGATTGCATGATCCAAAAATATAAAGCAATTATAATAGAAAGTTTTATAATTCTGCAACTTTTACATATCACTCATGATCGAGATCTCAATTTAGCTAAAACAAAACTGAAATACAGTAATGATATAATTTAGTCCATTCATTCAAGAATCTCAAATAATTCTGCAGAAATGAATTTAGCAACAATGGAAATGTCCCGCTCTCAATCAGAAGTTCAAATGGATTCTCTCTATGTCTTCAAACATAATGCTACCATCCTAACAGTTTCCATACTCTTACAATTGCTTTGATACCAAACCCTGAAAGAACTTAAGCTTTAGTGAGATGGAAAGAATCCCCGTATTATACAAAACAACAAGACACATCAAAGACAATAAGAGTGTGTGTAGGCTCAGGTATGGCATGTAGCCTAAATATAATTTACATCATTTACAATCAGCAATCAGTAGTCTCTCCCACACATCTCACAATGTCATAATAATCACACTGTATATACTACGTCATTCATGACATGCACTCTTATAAAGTGCAAACAACTATAGCAAAATGGCCAAAATGTCTTTATTTACTCACCTACTGCAAGCATGATAGTTGCACACAAAAGATATTTCAAATTCAGTATCATGATCAACCAATAGCAAAGCAATTGCAGTAATCGATCCTTAATTTAAATTATAATAATAGTATTAATGGCATTTTCACTAAAATACTTGACCCTTCATTCAGAATCCTGAGGATTTAAATGTGGCTGTTTGGACATGTCAGGGGTCAAGGCATCAATTGAATGTTCACATTAAACCTCTGCTATGCACAAATTTCAAAATGGCAAACCTGCCATTGTTTCATATAATGTGTTGAACCTGTGACAATGACAGATAGCAGGCATAGACAGTTCTTTATAGCCTGAGTTGAGCTACATGACCCCAATAGTTTCAAGTGCTCCTCAGACAAGCTACGATACCAGCCTTACCAGGTGTGAACAGCTTGAGATTCTCAGGTGCACCTCATGATTCTAAAAGGTTAAGGTGCTCAGGAAAGATACAAGATCCAAATAGCTTTAGGTGATCAGGTGAGCTACATGATCCCAACAGCTTCAGGTGATCAGGTGAGCTACATGATCCCAACAGCTTCAGGTGATCAGGTGAGCTACATGATCCCAACAGCTTTAGGTGATCAGGTGAGCTACATGATCCCAACAGCTTCAAGTGATCAGGTGAGCAACATGATCCCAATAGCTTCAGATGATCAGGTGAGCAACATGATCCCAACAGCTTCAAGTGATCAGGTGAGCTACATGATCCCAACAGCTTCAAGTGATCAGGTGAGCAACATGATCCCAATAGCTTCAGATGATCAGGTGAGCAATATAATCCCAATAGCTTCAGATGACAGGGTGAGCAACATGATCCCAATAGCTTCAGATGACAGGGTGAGCAACATGATCCCAATAGCTTCAGATGACCGGGTGAGCTACAATCCGATGTTACTTTAAGGATGATATGAGTGCATATATATGCATAATAAACACTAATTGGCTCATAAAGCACAGCTGTTGTAGAATAGTCATAATGACAATTACTTCATTATGTAGATGAATGTTATAAACAAACAGTTGCCAAACTAATAGTTAATACAACACATAGCTTGAAGAGGACTTGAGTACTTAAAGGTCCAAGATAACTCACCCTATACTTTATTATTATTTTTGAATGAATAACATGGAGTGCTATTAGGACATTGCAGCTACAAAATCAAAATTGTACTAGTGTTAACAAGTTTGTTTTCATTTAGCCTGGTGATCTAGTTTTTGAATCCAAATTACCCTATCTTATTGTTCCATCAGGTTGTTAAACAGTGTCTCTCAACATTAGTGACCTAATCACCTAACCAGTTGTTGTGGATTGTATCCTAACCAGTACTAACTTGCACAAAGAACCAGCAACTTCTCAACATGTAGAAGAAAATCGTTTTTGTCACATTTTCATGGAAGGGTATGATGACTTACTGCAACAAAGAATCAAGCCCTGATTGCTCAGTTGCATGGGTTACAGCACACTTAACCACATCCACTGGATCACAGCTGCAATTTTGGCATATAAATCAAGTACTCCAGGCAGCCTGTATGTCCCGTACTATGAAAATGCAGCATACATAATAACCTGAGAAAAAATCCTTCTTAACAACAGACTAATAACAACAACAACTACTACAGACAAAAAATCATCAGAGAAAAGCCAAATCATTTCATTCATAGGAAAATCAAATCTCTCAACAATACATCAACCCACGTCATAGATTTCTGTGAACGTAATTTACAAAATAAATTGCTGTCTCCGGGAATGTTTTCCATTCATACATAACTCTCACGTGACATAGAAATTCATTCATGCAACCAAGAAGCTAACATCAATATAGTAAACAAAATCTCATTCTGGCCTGAATCAATTCCTTCTCTAGGACTCAATCAATCAAGTAAGGACAGTGCTACATATTACTTGATTTATATGTTGTCCTCCTCCTAACAAGAACTAAACGAAATATTCATTGATTGGACCAAGATGCAAAAACAAAAGACTTTGTTGTTGTCTTCATTCTAAATGGTCTATTTTACTGACATGTGATACCCTACCAGTAAGATCATCTGACTGTTAACATCAAGCCTCCATGGTCTCACTGACATAATCTCACTAAAATCATACATTACAAGTAACACCTTCATTTCATGGTCTCACTGGCATGATATACCACAAGTTAGACCACCATTCCATGGTCTCACGGGCACGATATGCTACAAGTTAGACCACCATTTCATGGTCTCACTGACACGATATACCACAAGTTAGACCACCATTCCATGGTCTCACATGCAAGATATGCTAAAAGTTTGACCACCATTCCATGGTCTCACATGCAAGATATACCACAAGTTAGACCACCATTCCATGGTCTCACATGCATGATATACCACAAGTTAGACCACCATTCCATGGTCTCACATGCAAGATATACCACAAGTTAGACCACCATTCCATGGTCTCACATGCAAGATATGCTAAAAGTGAGACCACCATTCCATGGTCTCACAGGCACTATATGCTACAAGTTAGACTACCATTCCATGGCCTCACAGGCAAGATATGCTACAAGTAAGACCACCATTCCATGGTCTCACGGGCAAGATAATGCTACAAGTTAGACTACCATTCCATGGTCTCACAGGCAAGATATGCTACAAGTAAGACCACCATTCCATGGTCTTACGGGCAAGATAATGCTACAAGTTAGACCACCATTCCATGGGCTTACTAAAATAATACACTAAAATACCACCATAAGCCCGGGTGAATAATGATCGTTTATTTTCAAAAGGCAGCCATTTTACATATAATTACTAGTGGTCCTCACCCTGTGATTATGTAAAAAAGTTCCCCTTGAATCAGGGATTCTGATTGGCTAGCATATGACTTAAGCATTCTGTGAATCACTATTTCTACATAGGGCAATCCCAATCATGAGTGCACAAATGTCCTACTACAGTATCATCTCATAATATTAAATACATGGCTTCATCTACTTATCAATATAACGTGAGGTGAGGGATCATAAGAACAATTTTGCCTTACAAGAGGGCCATGATGCCCTCTATCACTCACCTCAGAAACAGTGCTTTTGCTACATACCAAATGCAACAAATAGCTAACAAGACTGTTCCCTCAAATAAGTTTGTCTGATAGATCTATACTAATGAGTATAATTGTTTTTAAATTTTTTAATTGCTTGGCCTAGACTTTATAGAGACAAATATTCTAACAAAGTTTCATAAAGATCGGGCCATAATTGTGGCCCTTTTAAATGTGTTCACAAGCTTTTGCGAATATTTGACCTAGTGACCTTGTTTTTAACCTAACATGACATAGTTTTAAACTTGGCCTAGATTTTATAGGAACAAATATTCTGACCAAGTTTCATAAAGGTGGACCTCTAATGCGTTTTACAAGCTTTTTCTAAGATTTGACCTAGTGACCTAGTTTTTTAAACCTAACATGACATAGTTTTAAACTTGGCCTAGATTTTATAGGAACAAAATATTCTGACAAAGTTTCATGAAGGTTGCCTCTAATGCGTTTTACAAGCTTTTTCTAAGATTTGACCTAGTGACCTAGTTTTTTAACCTAACATGACATAGTTTTAAACTTGGCCTTGATTTTAAAGAAACAAATATTCTGACAAAATTTCATGAAGGTGGCCTCTAATGTATTCACATGCTTTTTTAAGATTTGACCTAGTGACCCCCAGGACCCAGTTTCAAACCTAGATTTCATAGTGATAAAACATTCTAACAAAGTTTCATGAAGATCGGGCCGTAAGTGTGGCCTCTAGAGTGTTCACAAAAAATTGTGAATGGACAGACGACAGACCTCACGACGGAAGCTCAGCTTGTCACTTTGCAACAGTTGAGCTAAAAAGATGATATAAAGCATTTGACACTCAAATAATTGACATAGTAATGGTAAGTGTACAATTCTAAATCTTGGAATAAAAAAATAGCATATTATTAATAAGAACAAATCCAGGTACTGATCTCCCCAAGCATCTCAAGTAGAAATCTCAACCGAAATTGAGATTTTGCTCAAATCAGTCTGAATTTCAGATTTATCTAAAGCTCGAGCTCTCTAAATTTAACTGTAATTAGCATAGAATAATGTTTCTCTTTTGTGATGCCAATTTGGAGTCATGCAAGTCTCTCATTGATATTACTACAAAGACAAGTGATAATGTTTGAGATGAGATTTATCTCAAATTGAGATGCTTCTGGAGATCGGATCCAGCAACTGATCAAATGAATCCTATGAAAAACCTTGTGACATCCATTAAACATGCTGTTTGTATAGCAGTGCCAAATTTCAATCTGGGAATCAGTTCCAATACTGTTTATCGTTTTTAATTGTCTTTTTAAACTATAAGTATCCTTTTTTTAGTCCCCTACCGGTTTTTGACCGGAGGGGACTATAGGTTTGCCCTCGTCCGTCCGTCAGTCAGTCAGTCCGTCATAAATCTGGATCCTGACATAACTCAAACAGTTTCCAAGCTAGGTTTATGAAACTTGGTATGTGGATAGGGGGCAATGAGGGGATTATGCATGTCTAAAAATATTTTGATTCTGACAAAAATTGTGGTTGCTATGGCAACAGAAACATTGAAAATGGCTTAAAACCGGTAGGGGACTCTGTATTGCTTGCAATTCTTAATTACTTGTTAAACTAGAAGTCTCCGTCTCAACAAAACTTATCTATATACACATCAGTCATGAAGTTTAAAAGACGAGAATTAAGTAAAACAATACATGTATTACATACCTTGACATTCTTTCAACTTTTCTTTTTGACGCCATAGTAACAGCTTGGTTTGTGTATTAGACAGTTCAGTGTAATCCAGTGATATTCGTTTCACGTTTGTATTGGGTAACAAACATGACACTTCAATAATTGTTCAATTACATGTTCAATGGGAGCAAATCCGAAACATTCACAAACTTAATCAAAATGCCTTTCCAATCTAAACAAAAACAGGATCAATGAAATAAAACAACAACAAATTTCCACAATATCCATTCTATTTATATCTATGATCCAAAATCAATCACTGAGAGCACGTTAAATCTTCCCAAGTTGATTTGTTCCACATTTTATCCAATACAACCTTACTTGAATCACTGAGTAAATAAATAACAACAATTTACCAGAAAAGAGTTTTTAAAACATACCTAAAATGATCACATAAAACGTTTGAAATAATTTTGAAAAAAAAAATGTATTTTGCTCACGAATACAAATACAAGTTTGGAACACTACAAGAGTTAATATGAGAGCAAATACGATTACACCTTGTAATTATTACACGAGACATAATCAAACAAGCGCCAATTTGTCAAGCAAAGAACCTTGCCCCAGATATTTCCAAAGCCTTTACAATATTATTGAAAACCATAGTCTAACTACAGAATAAAAATCCATTCTGATGTAATTGCAATACTCAGTTACAACAAATACTTTGAACACTTGTGAGTTAATTTCCAATACGTCAACCAACTACTCTGGACATTGCGTTTTCCTATATCAGCTTATAGGCACTGAAAACTTAAATCTATACTCGTGAGAGGAATAGAGAACATCAATACAGGCACATTTATCTAGTTACCAAACTAATATTTATCAATGACACAGGACGTTTTTGCCCTGACTGTACAAGGTAAGCAAAAAATCTGTACAGCCAGTATAACAAAACATCAATATATTAATGACCTAACAAAGATACAAATATCAATAGTATTGAACCAGTTATGGCAGTCTGCTCCAAACATTAAATGTATAATGTTTGCATTTTGTTGGATCTCATATTAAGAAATATTTTTTCCCTTGAAGCCAGAGGTCATAATTGCATGCATGTCTAAGGGACAAAACCGGATGGCCACACACTTACACTGTCTCCAAATAAAGCTCCCCAAAAATAAACAAAACGTAACAAGATGTTTGTAAAACATGTATGCCCCAATTGCAGCCAAATAGTCATTTATGCTATGCCATAATTGCAGCCAAAAAGTCAAGTATGCTATGCCCCCATTGCAGCCACCAAATAGTCATTTATGCTACGTCCCCATTGTAGCAAATCAGTCATTAATGTTAAATGTCACTGCAACCCTGACCTTTGACCTACTGACCTCAAAATCAATAGGGGTTATCTACTGCTGCTGGTTAAGTCAAATTTACATGTTTAACAGTTCAAAACAATTAAAACAAAGATGGAGTCCCATATCGATGCCCCATCAACATCCTGCACAATCTAAACTTTGTATCCACTCAAAGTGTAGCTTTACAGAGATCCTTATTGGTCCTGGAACATCAAGTAATGTCCTAGGTGCTTGAGGACGCCAACATGGCAGCTTTCGGAATCCAAAACAACCATGTCCTTCTGTGACGGTCCAGGGAGAAGGCAACATCTGGGCAGGTCTGTGCAGCTGCCGCTTAGGGTCCAAGAACATTGGTATATCTGTCTCGATTGTCAGTGTGCATCCTTAACAGTCTAGCTAGGAACAAATTTCAACCAGCATCATCAGAGACCATGACAATAAGTATGGTTGTCCCTGGACCATTCACGGGCGCCTTTTTAATTGTGTTTTGCTGCCATGTTGGTACGGGTTACCCTCAGCATGATGGTTACGTTGGGCGACCTTAGATCATCTAAATCTGGATTTGTCTGGAGCCTACACTTTCTGGGACAGCCATGTACAACTGTGTTGAAATGGGGTTATGGGATCCTGCACTTTCTGGGACAGCCATGTACAACTGTGTTGAAATGGGGTTATGGGATCCTGCACTTTCTTGGACAGCCATGTACAACTGTGTTGGAATGGGATTATGGAATCCTGCACTTTCTGGGACAGCCATGTACAACTGTGTTGAAATGGGGTTATGGGATCCTGCACTTTCTTGGACAGCCATGTACAACTGTGTTGGAATGGGATTATGGGATCCTGCACTTTCTGGGACAGCCATGCACAACTGTGTTGGAATGGGACTGCCGCTTAAAGCTTTAAAATTGTAAGGTGCTGCACTGATCCATTCAGCCAGGCATGTGCCAATCTGATCCATTCAGCTAGGCATGTGCCAATCTGATCCATTCAGCCAGCCATGTGCCAATCTGATCCATTCAGCCAGCCATGTGTCATTCTGACATATTCAAATGACATGTTTAAAATGAATCTATTAAAATGATAATCAGAAATCCTGGATTATCTTACATGCTGTTTCTTTTCTTTGCTTTTTAAAAAGATTTTTTTTGTTTATTAGGCATCATCAACAACAAGAAAACTCCATGAAGCTAACAAACGACCATAAGCAAAGAACCCAAGTTGAGAACCATTGGTCCTACCACCCCTACTTAAATAGCAAAAAGACCTTAGATTTCAGGGTTTTTTCAATATAATTTTATATATATAAGGCCAATAATATATACATGTAGTGGCAAAGATTCTATGCTAACTATCAGTTCCCAATGTTAACAAAATTTTCACCACAAATTACAGGAATAGGGCCTTTTCCCAAAACCGGGACGTTATAACGCCAATACAAATTTTCATCAAAGTTTTATAGAATAGAATCTAAATAGCTTTCAAGAAACCTGGAACATTTTAAATGAATGGATGCATAAACAAACGCAATACCGAACCTACGATACTGACTAATGCTACGATAACTAAATGTTCCCTAATGTGTGAATTATGATTGGACAGACTTCCAAATAAAGCCTTTTCGATCAGCCGAATGCTTATTTTAGAAACAATATGTACAATTTGCACAACATTTCTCTCACATACTTACACCTTCAGGCATGATGGTAACAGACTAAAATTCTCTTAGAGTGTTAGTTTTGGTCAAAGCAATGAAATGCATATACGTGCCATAATACACTAAACCCCAAACATTGTACTCAATTTCTCCGGTGAAAATTCAATAAAACTCAATACTGCCTAAAAGCAGATACAAATTTGCCATACTAAATCCTCCCGCTTACGTCATTAATTTGCAGGAAATGTTAACCCGCCTACACATCTAGCATAAAAATGACTTCACATAGATTTCCAATTTCAGCGATCACCAAGCAGCCAGTGACAGACACTGACGTCATCATTTTACTACCAAGACTCTCTTTTAGTAAACAAGAGCTGCCGCGAGAGAGAGAGAATTGGTACAAACTTTCATTCATTCTCTACATAGTAAATCAGCTCATGAAACTGTCATGATCCACGAGACGACAAGTTACCATGGCAACACTCTAAGATGAAATTCGATTGGTTAAAGTCGTAACAACACCAGCTGATGTAATTTAGGTTCTATTGATTATAGCAATATAGCACACGGCTATGTGTCGGTGGCCTCCTATTATACTTGAAGAATTTTAACGTCAAGTTGATGATTGTCTAAATGCCAGCAAGATCTCAAGCTAATGATGACAGACCAACGTTTACTTGAATCATCAATAAATAACAAATATACACATACTGTGTGCTCATACGCCTCAATGAAACTGAATTCCATTCATAGAAAACCCCAGGATGGAAACAGAGAGTAAAATATTTTCCCTGAAAGCGAGACAGAATTGTCTCAGACATTCAATAAGTCTCGGCACCACAAATACATTACCAAATATCAACCAATCAGTGTGAAGGAACATTAACATACAATGTTAGGCACATTTTTGTGGTTTTACGAATACCAAATGCAGTATGCTGATAAAAAAATATCATTATGACAGACAAAGAAGGTGGGCTGTATAAATGGGAGAGTGGGAGATTATTTTTTTCCATATAATATTATGTAAAATCATTTATTCTCTTGGGCAAAACATTTGTGCATTTCGGTAAAATTTATCCTGATGATAATTTTACCTGATGAAGAAACTATGTGTTGAAACGTAGTAAAAAGTTTAAATATTGGAGTTAGTTTCTGTTTTTATGTAAAAGGTAAAATTTATAGCATTTCATGGGGTCTCAAGTCGTTGATTTATACCAAACTTGTAAGGGAAAACCCTCGCTCAATATTTGGATGGTCAATCAATCATGGGGACTGAATTCAGAGTTCATCCAAACAAACTATTTATTTATTGGATCAGGCCTAGAGACACTTAACTATTTTGGCCACTGGTCCGACTGGGCAAAAGCGTCCAATTTGTAAATAGAACAGTAACTGTTGCTGGTCCTCCAGAATTTTCACTGGTCCTTCTAGATTTTCACTGGTCTCGGACCAGCGGACCAGTGTTAGTGTCGAGCACTGTGGATCCTAATTTTTTAAGTAATTATTATATATGACCAGAAAACAGGAATCAAACAGTTTAAGACCTAATCAGAAATATACGTAATAATCAATAATAAGAAGAACACTTGATGTGTTAGAAGCAATCCTCCAAGAAAGCCCTACAAGATTCTGTCAATATCAATATTTGTGGGGATTAAATTTCGTGGATTTTGTGAATGACCTCAACCACGAAATTTAATCCCCAATGAATAATTAGCTGGCTTAGAATGAGAAGGTCATAAGTATAAAATGGATATTTTAAGAAAACAAGAAAAAACTGTCTGAAAACTACTCTTTCACTTAAGGAAAAACAAGTTTTTTCAACTTCAGTTTCAGGTCAATATGACTCTTAAGTTCCAATTTTTATGAAAATAGGCTCATAAAAAGCACCTTGTGAGGCAGATTTCAAATATGCATGAGTCTTCATTAGACCTTCGCATTCTAAGCCAGCGAATTATACTAATAAATATGTCAAGTTTACATTGGCTGCCGTATACTTGCTTTCCAGTTCAGTCAGATAAAAGACTGGGTTTTGGGGAAGTTTACTTGCATCATAGTCAACCACAGATAACTGTTTCATTGATAAAGACAAGAGTTAACAATTTTTTTATATATATCAAATTTATGTTATCTTGGAAAGGTTCATAACACAGGTAATTGACCAGACAGTCACTGAGGTGCATTTTGTTTTAATAAACATTTTGTTGACTGTGTTATTTTAAATATATTTACATAATCAGAAACTAGAGAGATTCATCTTTAATTTGATACCAATATTATAAAATTCCAGCCAGAAAATAAACCCCTAGGGTTGTGAAATCACTTCTAAAAATCTTGTGTATGAATGTAATTACCTAATGAAGATATCGAAAGCCAATTCTTGTTTAAGATACCATGAAAATCTGACCACTTTAGTACAAATGCACCTTTCTAAGATAACATACATTTTATAAAAACTTTGTTTTTACTCTTTATCAATGATACAGTTACCTGTGATATCAACATGTAATAAAACAATGATTATATCTGTTTGATGTTTTAATAATTTCTGATAATTTGTTTGAATTTTGACCTTAATGGTCATTTTTCAAGAAATCCGAAATCCTTGAAATTTCATCCCAACGAAATCGTCTTTTTCACCAAAACCACGAAACTTTGTCCCATTGAAATAACAGTAAAACTTTGACCTTTTACTGGATACGTAAAGGTTACAATGACAATACCATGAGAATTCCCATCTTTTCCACTATTCCTAATGATTCCATCGTGCGTGCGTGGGTGGCTGTGATTTATTGAATTAGTTCAGTCAGCAGAATATGTCTAACACTGGCATTTATTTGTTTGATTTTTTCTGTTTGTGTCATGGCGGGGGTTGATCAGAGCTCTGACAGGAATCAATACTAGGAAACAAAACATTGTCATAAAACAACAAAAAAATCCAAATATCAGCTCTGAGCTGACTGGTGAAGGGAATAGTTCATTGTAAGTCCATTCCTGTAGACAGGATGCAGGCATACAGACAATTATCGCGTCTTGTAGGAGGCCTGACAACATGTATAACTAACCAACAACGACGTAATGACAATAGTGTGGGAGGGAGACGAATGTTCCTCAAAGCACGATATTGATCAATTCTGTGCACGCAAACTAAGTTTCTAGGCCAGGTTTATCGATACAACAGTAAACACTAAGGCGTAAAATAGGTGTTAGTTTCCGGTCTTTCATAACCTACCCTAAAATTCAGCTGTGTTTATTACACAAACACTGTACAATGGTGGTTGGTAACATGTAGGTTACTAAACTAACCTTCAAATATATGGCAGGGCTCTCACTACACTTTTGGGACTGGGGCCAGGGGCCCTCAGGTAGGAGAACTTCGGGTCGTTTTGAAGAAAAAGGGGAATTTTGTCTTTTATAAATATCAATACTATTATAAAAGTAATACATAATAAATGAATAAAAAGCCAATTTTAAGCTATAACAACAGATACAGCAATGGCTGAACAGCTTTTACAAGGGCATTTTTTTTCAGAAAATAGGGGGAAAATGTATATTCATTAAGAGGGGGAATGGGGCTGATATTTGGCCCCAAAAATGGTCAAATGAGAGCCCTGTATGGTATATGCCATATACCCTGATGCAAAAACGGTATCAATAATATAACCACCTCAAAACCCATTACACTTTTAAAGTCTATTTTAACAGTTACTCTTTTTCTCATTCATAATGTATGTTACAATCAACCTGAATTTTAAGACCATCTCAGTAGGAAAACTTATGTTTTAAAATGAATCTCAAAAACTTTTACAATATTCAACTCCATTTTAATCATTTTGTTCAATATAACTGTAAAATCTTTATTTTTCGAGGGTGTTGATTTCACTATTAAACTCGACCAAAAATCTATAATCCCCAGAATTTATCGAACTCAAAATACGTCACAAAGTATTACCCTTCCATGTTTTGCAATCCAAGAAATTTACGACCCAACGAAAATGGATTTTTATCAAATCCACGAAACTAATACCCCAAAAAATGTGAGATTTTACAGTATAATCAACCTGAAACAAATATGACCACCTCGAATAGGGAAACCAATGTTCAGGAGATCCGATACTGGTCATATTATAATCTTGAACCTCAAACAAATATGACCACCTCGTATAGGGAAACCAATGTTCAGGAGATTCGATACTGGTCACAGTGGTGTTATGATTGAGGTTCACAGTGTACACTGTATACATGTCTGATCAATAGTCTAGTCTATTGTTTGGCTCTTTAACAAAGCAAACAAAACAAGAGTACTACCCACTATACCATTGTACTGTACTTGATGTCAATCATAATTTATCCTCAACTCTCAGATTTGGAGTTATTATTAGACTGTCTGTACACTGACCCTGTGTTTTACATGTTTATAGGAGACAACTCTTGAATCTTCTCTTTTTTCATGAAATTATTTCCCTTTGCACTCGTAAACATAGAGATAATTTATCCAAAAATTAAGTAAAACTTGCTTGACAACCACAGGTAGCTGTATCATTTAACAAGAGGGCCAAAAGGGCCCTAGGTCGCTCACCTGTCGTTATAGTTCATGAAGGCCCACATCGCAACGTAAGAAATCATTTACAACTTCAAAGAATCAAGTTAATGCAGCCTCAGTTCCACGTACAAGGTTATCATATAGTCCTAACCAGCGACCTTGTTATTTACATCAGATAACCCATATTGATATCTCTAGTACATATACAATGTTTTTCTTTGATTTGACCTAGTGTCCTTTTTTTACCCCAGTTGACCCAATATCGCACTTGACCTAGATTTCATAGAGACAAACATTCTGATCAAGTTTCATGAAGATTGGGCCATAACTGTGGCCTCTAGTGTGTTCACAAGCTCTATCTAAGACCTAAGTTTGACCTGGTTTTTGACCCCACATGACTGAGTTGTCTTGTTGTTAGGTTTCAAAGAACAAACGGCTTTGACGATGAAATGGAATGATCATCGTCAAAGACGTTGGACTACATCTACCTGTGTTCACAATCACCTATTAACAAACCATGCTGATGACTTACCTTATGTTAATGTCTATAGGCAACAGGTCAAACGTTTCTGTCACTCATGGTATTCTGGGGGGGTTTATATTCCACACTTACATCATCGACAGGATAACGTAGAAAATAGACGATAGAAGGTGCAATATATGGTGTTATAGTCTGTCTGTCCGTGTGTTCTCTCTCTAACCTTTAGTCCACAGACCAAACTCTTCAACCTCCATTATTGTTCAACTGAAAATACAATAAACATACAATATTATATATAATAAAATCATACATATGACATAAATCTGACATAGATCTTCAGAAAAACTGAATAATTCTGAAATATAATTACTTGGCAAGGCTGCAGGTCAAAACCATAGACCTATGATCAGAAGTATCGGATAGCTGCACGAGTTCCTGATAGTCAAAGTAAAAGAAATAAGCAGGGCTCGACACTAACACTGGTCCACTGGTCCGAGACCAGTGGAAATCCAGAAGGACCAGTGAAAATTCTGGAGGACCAGTAACTGTCCCATTTACAGATTGAGTGCTTTTGTCCTGTCGGACCAGTGGCCAAAATAGTTAGTGTCTAGGCCTGATAAGAATAGACTACACAAATAACTTGATAGTAATACAGTTATGAATTTTTAAACATTAATTCTCAGTGATTTTTTGGCTATTTTTGGGGCCGAATATAGGCCCCTTCCCCTAGCAAAATAACCTTCATTTTTCCCAAAAAATCATATTTTTTTCCCAAATATTATGCATATTTTCCCCCTTTTGTGCTCGCTGGTTTCAAAGCAACATGCAACAGTATAGCTGTTTTAAAGTCAATACAATGGAATTTCAAACTTGCAAGAGTCGTTGTCACAATTGACTATCGAGTATTATCTGTAGAAAATAGCAATTTATGAACAATTTTAACCAAAACAATCTTTTTTAATAATTCCCAAATTGCGCTAAATTTCCCAATTTTAAAGGCATAGGCTGTTTAATTTTGTTCAAGAAAAATCACTGATTCTTGATTTATTTAGAACCAGTGCAGTAAGCACAATCAATAGAGCACTTGTTCATCACCCAAAACCATTCAAAGAATGCAACAGCTAGTTTTGCCCCGCAATGATAATGGTCGTAATGTTGGGGTTAAAATATGCACAAAATGACTATTTGGTTGGCAAAAAATGGTATTATTACAGAATAGCGGGCAGGTCTTAATTAAAAAAACTATTAGCGAGGTGTTGGTATTTTCAGAGTGGTTGTCAGATCTATGGGGTTCCACTCCAGGACTTGACGCTAACTTATTTTTCATAGTGGCTCGAAGTACCAGCAGCTTATGAAACATGCTGGCCTGACAAAATTCCAAGCGGTCTGACTGACTATTGAGCAACTAAACTAACTTTCATTATACATTGCAACTATATTCTTACTATGTTTTTTTTTATTTTGAATAGTGATGAGATTTCATTCAACAATTTCCATTATCAGTTAACATGCTCTCTTTAAAAAGCCAATAGATCCTGTTTGAAAAATATATTCTTGGAAATACTCTTGGGTTAATGAGACCATCAGCATTCCGAGAGATAGTGGACCTCCATGAAAACCTCCATGACAACCAGCGGACCAGTGTTCAGGGCTCGACACTTAAACACTGGTCCACTGGTCCGAGACCAGTGAAAATCCAGAAGGACCAGTGAATATTCTTGAGGACCAGTAACTGTCCTATTTACAAATTGGGTGCTTTTGCCCTGTCGGACCATTGGCCAAAATAGTTAGTGTCTAGGCCTGGTGTTAGTCTTGAGCCCTGCACTCTAATTGTTTCCTCCACTCTCGTGTGACAATGATGATGTTATGGGAGACATTTTAATACCACATCTGGACCATTAAAATCATATCAAAATGGAACAATACATATACAATACTGACTACAGGTTAAATAAAGGAGACATTAATGACCCATTGATTACTATTCAGGTGATTTTAGATGTGATAACGACTAATATACCACCATCTGTGTGAAACAGGTGTTATACAACAAACTTTGACAGTGATTATATCAATGAAAATAATTTTACTTCAGAGCTACAGATAAGCTGCGTATTGGGGTAATTACCCAATTAATTTTCTTAAAAACCCAATAGATTTTAAGAGGAGGGGGTAAGAAAAAGCAAATAGAAAATGATGTTATATAGTGAAAAATAGTACATAAAAGACCTATTACCCAATAAGTTTTATTAAATACCAAATAAAAATTTGTCAAAACCCAAATAAAATTGAAACTTGGGGGTAAAATACCCAATTGCCTAAAACCTTATCTGTTCCTCTGTTACTTTATGGGAATTATTTACATCATGGTTTCATTCAACATCTTGCCAGTATTTGAAGTCTGTCTGATCATGCCAATTTTAATAAAGTAACAAAATATTTTAATGTTTTTATAACCCGAGAATTGACTTAACTATCAGAAATGAATTACTACTCCAGAATGGATTTTCTGCAACTGGAATTGACCTGCAGTATTATATTGCTCAGAAGGACTCAACCAACCTGAGTCTTTTTCCAGAGGTCCAGGCTAAATATTTTGATAGGAGGGGTCTGACCAGCTATTTTTCTGCGAGTCCAAGGGGACTCCTTAATTAGAAATAATCCTGCACATACTTTTCTCGTTGTTAAACAAAACTAGAGGGTCATTGGCCATAAACAGCTCACCCGAGGACACGCAAACAGGTAATTATCAGTAAAATGATCAAGTTTTGACCCCATGTGACCAAGTATCAAAGTGGCCTAATGTTACAGAGAACAATGTGACAAGGTATGTTAACAACGCTTTTCCTTGACTTTGCCCAATAACCTAAGTTTGATGTTTATTTGAAGACATTTAAGCTTGAAAAATGTGGAAGGTTACTAGATCCAAAACTATTCATTAAATCCAAATTTAAAACCAATTTCAAAATAGGTCATGTGTATCTTTAAACATTATTCCTTCTAATCTTTAATAACCATGAAACGAATTTCAACATACCCCAGGCATTTTCAGACATTTGTGCAAGTTATTTCAAAACATTTTTCAGCAGTTCAAGAGATTCAAAGCGGACCCGGAATAAGACAGACAGACGGACATCATGCTAAAACAATATGTCTCCCCATACTATGTACTGGTATACATGTATGCGGAAGCAGGGCTCGACACTAACACTGGTCCGCTGGTGCGAGACCAGTGAAAATCCAGAAGGACCAGTGAAAATTCTTGAGGACCAGTAACTGTCCTATTTACAAATAGTTAGTGTCTAGGCCTGGGAAGAGGATGTAAGTTAGGCGACTAGAAGTTACCAATTAAATGACTTGTAGTTGTTGAGGAAAATGTTGAAAATCCAAAAACCTGTGAACTTATCCAACTTGAAGTAAACATAAACTTATTACCACAAGAATAATGAACACCTCTCATGAATGTATGAATGAAAATACAGGATAGATAAAAATAAAACTGTATCCTAATTTCACATATGACAACTTCTAAGAATGTAGTAAAACATTCACATCACATATATAACACAGTAATACACATATAACTCAGTTTTTGTTTCAAACATTTTTCCGTCATAACTGCCAGTCATAGCGAAGCAATGAATGACATGCCATTTTATCATAATGTAAATAACCTAATTAAAAAGCAATTAATATTAAAATCTACTGAATGTTCATTTCAGTGCTACAACTATTATACTGTCACTT
The DNA here is from genome assembly GCA_947247005.1 of Spisula solida. Taxonomy (NCBI): domain Eukaryota; kingdom Metazoa; phylum Mollusca; class Bivalvia; order Venerida; family Mactridae; genus Spisula; species Spisula solida. Next base: position 32,514,714 of record OX365947.1, on the reverse strand, counting down.
AAGTCAAAATCAACAGATCCCCCCAGGGTTAATAAAATTAAGACAATCAAAATTCAATTTTTTCAAAAAGTTAATAATTTACTATAAAACATTTCAGCAGTCAGTATTATAAGCTCAACTTAATTAATTTTCTATTTTACGCTGTAACGTACCCTACGCCTGCCAGGACATTATGCAATAATTTGTTAGTGACACCCACGCTCGAAAAAAGCTTTATACTTTACAGAAAGATAATTAAAAGTTAAAAACTGACATTCCTTTGATTCTTTAATATGTACACAGGAAGAAGAGTCCCGAATCTTGGCCAGGGCATTTTGTCATAAATTTCTGAAACGCTTTTCAGTATTTTTCCCACCCATCTAGAGATGTACTTGTTGGAAACGCAGAGGCAGTCTCTGTGCTGCAGTACACCGGGCATGTTAAAGAACCCTTGCCAGGGCTCTTTTTCCGTCTATATATAGCTGGGGCCGTTTACAGGTGGCTACCCCTCAGGAAAATTCTTTAAAATCATGCAGTTTTCCCCTAAAATCCAACTTACATCAGGTTTTTTCTTCCCCTTTTGCACAAATCATGAGTAATGTTGCTCCAAATTCAAAGAAAAAGCCCCTCCCCCTACTTTTGAAAACAGCCCTGCTTGCAGTCTATTCTGAAGAAGCACCCAGATTCCGTGTATCAAAATAAATGTCATATCCCTGAAAGTGGCGGGAGGGGGGGGGAACTTATCATCTGACGAGGAAATAACCATTATTACCTGGATGCACTTATACTGATAGTCTGACATCTAAACAAATTATAAGTAAGCTACTTACAACAGGTAGCACTTACAGTGTGCTAAAAAATCTAAGAAAATGTATCAATAAATTACACTAGAACACAAGCAGGAAGAGTCATGTACCGAAAACAATCCCAATATTTAGAATGATAATCATTAATGAAGGAAGCAACAATCAGCCAGACTGCCTGCTCTCAGGCGATCTAAAGCAGCAAGTGGGTGGAGGAAAATTATGTCCATATGTTTCAAATTATCAGAGAGAAAAAGTAGTAGACCTACACCTAGAGATAGAGCAGAATAAATAAACGCACCGATCAATGGATCAATATTGCAGCTAGTAGTGAGTTAAGCTGTAAGAATTACATGTAATGGCACTATATTGTTCTTACATTGTACAGTAAGATGGTATTTTGAAACAATAACAGAAATAGCTCATTGATGGTCTTTTTTAGGAGGTTACTGTACATGTATGTTAAAAGTATCAAAATGACCCTTCAGATTCAGAAGCTAGTGGAACCCCTGACAACACCAGAACTCTGCTTTATAATACATTCATGCATAATTCATATACAAGAGTTTCTTTATTTTTAGTAAACCTGTAGCTATCATAATATTAAATAATTTTGTCTTTAAATCATGAAACTGAGTCTTTATCATGAGCTATGCCAGCTTTATACCATAATCCTTCATCATGAGCCTGTCTTCATTGTGAACATGGTCATTATCATAAGCCAGGGCTTCAAACACTAAGGCCAGTTTTTTAATTTTTAGTTACTCAGACATTTTTTAGCAAAAAGTCCACAGGAGGGAAAAAAATAAAAATAAAAACTCCCAAAATGTAGCTACCATGTTGATGGTGGACTGTAGTCAAGGACCGTCCAATATTGAAAGCAACAATGTAATTTTTAACAGCAGACAAATACAGTGCCAAGTATCAGTATCATTGATAACGAATGTTAAAAAAACCTACGGAAATTTATTAACATTTTTATCCAAAAATAATTTTCTATCAGTTGTATTTTCAATGACACCTGTGGCACAGTCACTGTGGTGAATGAGAACACAATTAAACAAGTACTATACCAAGGTATCATTAGTGAAATAATGAAATACACAATAAAACAAGGTGTATAGTATCATAATACATGTGTACCATCAAAAAATTTGACATAATAAATTATATGCAATTTAAGATTTCCAATTTTTTTTTTGAAAATGACAAAAATAGGGCAGGAGGGTCCGAGTAACAAAAATAAAAGAACTCTGGCCTAATTAATTATTCGTAGTGACCCGAAGGACCAGCTTTATATGAAACAAATGGAAGTCCAGGTCACAGATCTTACTGACTATTGAACAATTAAAAAATAACTTTTATCATACAGTGCTCTTTCAAAAGAGTTAAGATCCTGTTTAAAAAAATATTTTCTTGGAAATGTTCTGTGGAGTGGTCAATACCTTCAAAGTAATAAAGAATGAGAAAAAAAAGGACCACCTGCATTCCAACTGGCAGGGTTAGTTGGTCCTCCATGAAAACCACTTCTCTCGGACCAGCAGACCAGCAGACCAGTGTTATAGTCAAGCCCTGTACGCATGTCGTAAAATATCATGAGCACATTAGATTCTTTATTGTATGTCCAAATAACAGTAAGTGCTTTATGTATGAAATAGTTGAATACAAACATGCCAATTTTCTTCAGAAACAAGTCATTAAGAATTTCAGGCAATACAGAAGTCCCCTACGTCTGGTTTTAAGCCATTTTCAATGTTTCTGTTGCCATAGCAACCACAATTTTGGTCGGAATCAAAATATTTTTGGACGTGCATTATCCCCTTAATGCCCCCTATCCACATACCAAGTTTCATAAACCTAGCTTGAAAACTATTCGAGTTATGTCAGGATCCAGATTTTTTGACGGACAGACTGACTGACTGATGGACGGAGGGTAAACCTAGTCCCCTCCGGTCAAAAACCGGTAGGGGACTAACAAGTGCCTTATTGTACACTTTGTACATCTTCCTAATACTCGTGCTTGATGAAAACAAAAAGTCCCAGTTTAATATATGGAAAAGAAAATCAACTGGGTATTGTTTATCAAAGCACTTATGGCATGGTTCATACAGAACTTTCAAAATGAAATTCAAGTACTTTTCAAGTACTTTTTTCCCATTTTCAAGGACTACAAAATCGCATTTGTCGCGGCAATTACCATTGCTTAAAACTGTTTACCATGCAATTTTAGTGTTGTTTAACCACGTTGTTGAAAACAAGCACTTATTCCGTTTATTCATGATGATCAACGACCATTTTGCAAACATGTAGGTAAAAAACCACCAATATATAAATTTGTTCTGTAACTCAATGTCAGTCCCCAAAAATGTCAACTTTTTGTCCATAGGGCCTTTTCAATATTTATTTATCAGTAGAATCATGTATTATATAAGAAAATTTGGTACCTCAAACTAGGTAAAAATATTTTCACACACACACAGATTGACCGCAAGTCTGTTAGCCACTACCCTACTTTCGCTTTCATATCTAAGCCAGAATGCCAAATATTTCTGAATACATCTCAATTCACATACGAGTGTACAAAGTATTTAAACCCAATTTCGCGATTCTAATGCCGATTTATCAAGACATAGCACCATTTCCAGTCAACCAAAGTTTTTAAAAGGAATCCTGTACGAATGGGAAATTAAATTACGCGCCGTAAAAATCGCACGTTGTGATAATTACAATTAGAGAATAAAACCTGTCCTGTACCGTACGTCAATTTACTCGTCGGCAAGCTCTGTCGACGGTTTGTCTGTCGTTTGTTCGTCTTTATTCGATATTTTGGTCTAATAAGCTGGTTTTTATCTGATATTCTACTATAGAACATGAATTACAGGGCATTATATCAAAATTTTCAAAATTCAAGTACTTTTCAAGGACTTTTTGGCAGGTTCAAATTCAAGTACTTTTCAAGTACTTGGCATCAAATTCAAGTACTTTTCAAGGCCTGTGCGAACCTTGTATGGAAACTTACACTAAATTACGTTCAAATTTAACTTCTTCATAATATTTTAACTGCTACAATTCAAGGTACCGTACATAATTGTTCAATATGAATTTAATATTCAGTTAACAAACTACAACAATTGGTCCACAATGAGCTGTTTTTAGGATGTTGGAGCGCTTAGGATCCCACCTTCAGAATTTGCTCAAATTTTGCCAGGAAGTAAAGAAATCTATACTGACACAAAATATGATAAAAAAACACTAGGTCACGGAACTCGTTTTTCGGGTAATCAGCCCTGATTGAAGTGTGTATGAATTATTTTTATAATTCCATGGAAATTGGTAAATTGGTGGTGGTGTTCAAATTTGACATTTTTATTTGATGTCTGTGATTTAAATAATAAAATATTTTTCAAAATAGTTTGGGTACACATTGTTATACATGATCAAGATACCAAAAAGGGTATATTTATATTTTTTTAAACAAGTCTAGTGACATAGATCTTCAAAATTATGCAATAAAAAATATATGTCACCGAGGTTTCTTTTTTGCAATTTTTGTTTTTATTTTGGTTAAATGTGGCTAAAATGCTGATAAAATCAATGAAAACGCTTAAAATAAAATTTATTGAACATGTAAATATCGCGAAAACGCACCAACACACAATAAACAAACATTACCAAACGAACCTGATTCTCAAAAAAGTCATTTGGCATAAATAGGAATATTTTTATTTTTTATCCCACCCACCTATTTTGTTATGTAATATTTTTCTCGGAATGGAAACTGTCATTTCGATTAGTATTTCCGAATTTTATTGCATAATACTTATCAAAACTGTTCAATTTGATTTATTTTAGATTATTTTGACACATTTTTACATTTATAAGGCACATAACGTACTATGACAAATGACGCATGCGCATTAAACCGATCCAACATCCTTAAAGAAAAATTAAGAATTTAAATTTGAACTTAAGTTTAAGATTGGCGTAAGTGCTTTGATAAAACAGTACCCTGTTGATTTATGCATATAAATAGAAGTTTAAAGTGAATCAGGTTAGTATGTTCGAGTAACAGAAATAATATATTTTTAGAGGTACAGGTAATTATGTGATAAGAATGTGAATGTCTGTCTGACTATGCAAGCCACGCACCTTAATTGCCAATCTAAATAACCAAGTAAAACATAACCATACCTCTTATACTATTCCATTCGATATTGTAAGTTCTAATAATGCCAAAAAATAAGACACAAAATCTAGTTTATTGAGTCCTATCATTAAAAACCACTGATAGTTTTTTCTGCACACCCAACACTTCACGACTCCTTTGTCATCATTTGGGAACTGATCTATTCAACAATTGTCACAAATACTGTCACAAATTGAAAAATACAGTAAAATATAGTTTATATGTGGTGGACTTCTTTTGTTCATGCCTTTGAAAAAATCGACCATAAAATAAAATCAGCTCTAAGATACAAGACATATCCAGTTTTCTTTCCATTTTTCATTGACATTTATTAGCAATCTACAATTTCACACCCCACCACAATTTTTTAACAAAATCCACAAATGTTCACCCTAAAATATAAATGATTTTACAGCAGTGATAATACTTGGAAATATGAATAAGGCCGGAATAAGTTAATCAATAGATCATAACACAAGATGTTTGCCATAAAATGTGTCACAATTAATGACTATTACAGGTAGAGGCGATAACATAGCAATATTCAGTAACCCAAATCCGGTAACGTTAAAACAACTAATTACCAACCTGTAATAAAACAGTATAATTGACCATGAATTAGGATCATAACTACAAATACATCACATTACTGCAGCGATACCATACCATCCCAAATAAAACAACCATCTTCGTTAATTATCCCATATATCTGGTTGATATCAAAAGCTGAATGATTTTTTTATCTTGAATTACAATACTACTAGCTGTGATCAAACAGTTGGACATATTAAGAGTACATTTTTTTATCATAAATCATAAATAAGGAACAGAATCAGATGCTCTCACAAGTTAAATCTTCATCGTTACATTTGTTACAAGCATCACCCTGGGAATTTTCTTATCTAAAAGGTAAACAAATAATTAACAACTAAATGAAAAACTAAGTTGTTATAATATTTTCATCAACACCAACCCCCCCCCCCCCTCTCTCGTACTCATTAATGTAGACTTATAAGTTGTTATAATATTTTCATCAACACCAACCCCCCCCCTCTCACATACTCGTTAATGTAGACTGGTCATTATATATAATTGTGAGGGGATCACTGTGTACTTGCAATATGAAACTATTGTTTAAACTTACAAAATTATATCGAATAGAAAATCCAAATATTTCCAATTTCTCACATTCTGCAATGTCCAAGACCTATGTAGATTATGTTCAGTGACATTAAACACGCACACATTTCCTTAAACTTATAGGTACATGTATCCACCTACCACATAAGGCCAGAGTTTTTAAATTTTATGTTACTCGGACATTTTTGAGAAAAAAGTCCACAGGAGGAGGGAAAAAAATAAAAACTCCCAAAATATAGTTGATGGTAGATTGTAGTCAATGACGGTCCATTATTGAAAGCAACAATGTTAGTTCTAACAGCAAAATTATCTTAAAACAAATACAGTGCACATGTATCTGTATCATTGATAAAGAATTTTAAAAAATCTACAGAAATTTAATTGCATATACAATTTATTTTAAGATAAATTTCAGGTAAGATATTTTTTCAATGATACCTATGATACAGTGGTAAATGAGAGCACTATACCTACTTATCATTAGTAAAATATTGAAATGCATTATAATACAAGGTAGATAGTAACATTACCATCAAAATATTTGATATAAAAAATTTGTACAATTAAAGATTTCCAATTTTTTTTTTTGAAAATGCCAAAAAATAGGACAGGAGGGTACGAGTAACGAAAAATCAAAGAACTCTGGCCTAATATTATAAGTCATATATTCTACATGCTAGCATCACAACTTGAGTATAGCACGGAGAATTCAACCTGATCCTGACCTTCATGCATGAATATATTACAAGATTCTTGCGTTAATATATCAATTTCCGCTAGCAAATCGTGAAATATCGGTCCTTAAGATTTGTGTAGGTAATACAACTCGATGCGTCTTCGTAATACTTTCTGTTTATGAAAGCACTCAACAGGACTATACAGACAATATATCAGCTGTTAAATTATGCTGATAGAAGGTCGAGAGTGTCAAATGTTACGGACTACAGTGATTTTTTTCCTTCTTTGTTTGATACCGGTTTACGGTACCTTCCCAATTTGAAAAAGGCTATAATTATCCCAAATTTGAAGGGAGAAATTCCCAATGTACATTTAAAAAAAAAATCAAAATCGGACATAAAATGACAAAGTTATGAACATTTTTGACAAGAGGTCAAGCATTAATGTTTACAGAAACCAGTCAACAGTCACATGTAATCTCTTTTTCTGTTTTATTTGGCCTTTCTACTTCATGAAAATTCCCAATTTCAAGTTGTCACAACGCGAAAATTCCCAATCTGAACGGACCCGGACCTTTTCCCAAAGAAGAGAAAAAATCACTGGACTATACATTGTATAATACATTTTAGATACTGTATTATTGGTCCAAGGCCTAAACAATTGTCTACTAGTATTTCCGGTCACATTATGCTCAGGTAAGCTAAAAACAATTGAGTGTCTTGCCTGGGTCATGTTTACCTGTTGATGAAACAAGACAGGCACTCTTACTGTTTGTCTACCTATATAACAGACAATAACTATATAATACACTACAATATGGGTGATGACGCCTCTCACATGATATGATGAGATTTTCACAGACTTTACAATGGCGTGGGTGTTGTTTGTGTTAAGTAGTGAAGAGCTAGTACAGATTAGATTAGACATTTATATAAACAGGCACAGTCAGGCAAACACGAATTATGTAAAGTAGAAAATTTACAACTAGACTCACTGATTCTTTTCAGCATGTTTTACAGTTACATTATTCAGTGCAATTCAGTTCATTATAGTCTTATAGTAACCTAATATTCACTCTAGCAAAATACCAATGTAAAAGGATTTTTTCAGGAAGTTACAATGTAATATTGTATTTCATAACAACACAGCCGTCACTCAGCTGAAAGACTACATGTAATTAAGAGACACATACGCACCAAAGCAGGGCTGGAATTTAGCACTAGTCTTGCTAACTTGCTAAATGCAAGTAGATTTCTCAAAATGCAAGTGGATAAAATCACCACTTGCTATTTTTTACAGTACAACTACAAATAATTTCCAGGGTCTCGGGCGCATAAAGATGCCAACAAACTTCTGCTAGAAGAGGTCACAAATGACTCCAACAAATTTACAACTTGCTGAAATCCTGCAGTCTGATAGATGTATAACAGGTTCACAAACGATATGATTATAGCTCTAACTATGTTACATTGGTATAATACTGGTGGATATTGTAACGTTTTTAATTTAATGGCTAAATTTGCAAGTAGATTTTCTGATTTAGCAAGTAAGAAAAAAAGCTACTTGCTAAAATTTGCAAGTGACCAAAAAAGTTAAATTTGAGCCCTGACCAAAGTGTTATGTTGATCGTACAGAAGTACTTTTCAGTTACAAAATAAATATAGTGTGACAAATTTTAATAAAAGGACTTTCACATAATAAAATCAAAGCGCCGAAAGCATAAAAGTTGTTCGAATGAATGCAGGGGAAGTATAAATTAAAGATGATGTAGCTGTATTTTTCTGATGATTTATTTGTATATTGATTACTTGCATATATTCTTTAATAATACATGCTTGAATGTCTTGATGTAAACTCCTATCCGTATATACTAGTACTTATACATTAGATATACGTAGTTTTCTGGCATGATATAAATACGTTGTATACATTGATCTAAGTTTTAATGCTTAAAATCATCTAAATATGCCACAAAATATAGTAACCTTCACATACAAAGTACACAGATATAATGGCTTATCAGTCAAGGTTTTGCCCCAAGCAGAGGTAATGATATGCTTGGTCTATAAATAGTAAATAATCGGTCTATTTATTGACCGGGAGGTAGACACATGCTGTTCATTCAGAATTATGGTATGGTCTCAATTATCTTGCGTTCACCGTGAAATTTCAGATGTCTGCTTTCTTCAGAAAACTATTTTGCATGACCGGTTTACATCTGCGTAGGTAGTTACGCAATATTACTAGCTGACCGGTTTACTATTGCAAAGGTGGCGCCACCTAGTGGTGGCGTAGAAAGAAAAGCAGTTTCATCAACTAAACTATGAGCGATTGTAGAAACATGTGTATATATTTAGTTGTTCTATCGAACCACTAAACAGGAACCAACATTAATACATGTATATTAAAGTTAAAAAGGGGCATATCTCCTTACAAAATCTCCATTACGCCACTTGCCTAGTACTTTTGACTTACGTATAATGCTAGCAAGAATGATAGCAAAATCATCCTACACTTATGCCACTTGTCTAGAACTGTTGACTTATTCTAGTAGAGTAAGGATTTTTTAGTGTGCCAAGCATGTTAGAATAGTTAACAAAATATTGGACTTGTCACTTCTTATCAAACTGCAATCATGTATGCCTACTTTGAAAGCAATGCCTTGATGGACTTCAAACAAATATTTTAGTTTCAACAACTTGAAAGTTTTGGTTAACATATTCGGGAGGACGAACAGGATAATCACAAAATGCCTCCTGCATTTAGTAAAGATGCCGGGACATAAAAAGTTGGCCCTCGTATCAAAATCCAGGGTGTCAAAATGTGGCTTTTTGGAAAATTTAGGGCTCAAATGGAACTACTGAAACCAATCTAATGATCATGGTTTTCTTAAATATATATCGACATATTTAAACTAACAATTAGAAACAAATCATCGGATGATGATGATCTCTGATGGCAAAGTCATTCTTATAAAGCGATCTCTGATGGCAAAGTCATTCTTATAAAGCACACAAAAGTTTATCAATATCATTCATTTAGTTATAATACACAATATATATATAAACCAGACATTTAACAATTTCCTTGAAAATTCATAACTTTTGGGTCTGCAAGAAACAATTTGTGCCAAAATCAATAATTAACTAGTGATTCCAGACCAGTATTGAAGTAAACAGCATTATGGAGAAGAATAATAGCAGATACCTACAAGTACTAATACTGAAGTTCATTGACCATGATAAAGGGTTTCAGTCGAGGCTCGAGCTGATTTAAGGGTCATTTTGTCATTTACCATTTCAAATTATCAAATAGTCAAAAGATTGAGAGTACAATATATATAGACCCTTAAAAGGGGTTCCACAAGCTTCTGAATCTGAAGGATCAGTTTTTAACTTTGATTAATTTTACCATTTTATATGATTTTAAGAGAAAATGACCCTTCAAACCAAAATCTTGAGGGTCAAAATGTGGTGTTTTTTTAAATTTCAAGGGTCAAAACCCATACTCCTGAGTCAAATGGAACCCCTGCTGTTTGTAAATTTATGTTTACATTGGAATATGTGTTGATAATATCAATAAGTAGCATTACTAATGTGAAATGTGAATATATTTAATATCAGGATGGGCATTTTATCTAATAAATCCAACGTGGAGGACAAAGAAAAATGCACTGTTGTATTTGTTACATGACCACAATATTGCTTATTGCATGTATCCGATAGCCTAAATTGATAATTAACTTCAAAGTGAAAATATCTTATATATAGAACTTAATATAATATGAACAAAACTCTTTTTTAACTAATAATCAACACAGTCAAGGTTTTTGTGAGGAGTTGGTAGTTTGGTACATGTATTTCATTCACTCAGGCTAAAGTTTATAATTATCTGCTCCCTGTATCAGGTTTTTTTCTGAATTTGGGGAAGGGGCCTGGCCTTTTGAGTGGGAAATCTTATCCAGTCAATTACGGATAAAATCGGTACTGATTACCGGACTTTTAGCACATCCTAGCACATTTACGACATTAATTGTTGGTTTGCTTTAACTAGTACGGAAACAGAAAAATTTTTGCTTGGGAAAAAATCATTTGCTTAGGGAAGCCACCGTTCAACGGTGGCTGTTGTATAGAGAAAAAAAGCCCTGTGTATGTACAGTAGTTGCTGAGAAATCTTCATTTAATTATACTATTAATTTTACCGCAAGCGGCCTATATAGTAACTCATGAAAATTCTAAGCCTTGTGGTAACGGGGTGTTTTTTTAAGGTTTCACTTTTAAATTAAAATCTATTTTTAGCTCGCTGTGGCCTAATTAAGAAATGAACCAGAACTACATAAACAACATTAAAACAGGACCACACAAGGATCATTCTTGTGAAGTTTGATTAAATTCCAATTAATGGGTTTCGGAAAAGGAGAAGAAGCCATTTAAATAAATTTTTGACGGACAACTACAACGGACGATGACGGACAACCACCTATCCTAATACAGCTCTGGTAACCAGACCTCTAGACCTGGAGTCTGGACAATGCTAGAAGACAGGTTAGAGGTCCGGTTATTGATTTCATATGTATTGTATAAACCTTACATTTTATTGTCTCTAGACTTTCGATGTGTTAACCTTGCTATACAGATTAGTATATGACAGAAATCTTGTTAAACAAGTCATGAAGAATTGCAAGCAATACAAAAGTCCCCTACCGGTTTTAAGCCATTTTAATTGTTTCTGTTGCCATAACATCCACAATTTTTGTCAGAATCAAAATATTTTTGGATGTGCATTATTCCCTTATTTCCCCCTATCCACATATCAAGTTTCATTAACCTAGCTTGAAAACTGTTTGAGTTATGTCAGGACCCAGATTTTTTGACAGACGGACTGAAGACAAACCTATTATTATAATAGTCCCCTCAGGTCAAAAACCGGTAGGGGACTAACAAGTCATTAAGAATTGCAAGCAATACAGAAGTCCCCTACCGGTTTTAAGCCATTTTCAATGTTTCTGTTGCCATAAGCAGATTAAGCTCAGTGGTAACGCACTGGACTGACAATCCTGAGGTTGTGGGTTCAAACCCCTGCATCGGAACTTGACATTTCTGAAATATTTATAATATTTCCCGCTATATCAGACCGTGTGTCATGCAAAGTATCTGGCTAAAGGTGCCAGGAAGCTGTGTATCGGTGCTATTCACCGGGCACATTAAAGAACCAGACTGTCTGTGGCAGTAGTTGAATTACTAATTACATTAGGGGTGTAACGATAAGCTCACCTTGCGATACGATACGGGGTATATGATACAATATGTAACGCGATACAAATAGTTTAACATGAAGACAAGATAATGAGCATCTTTACTGTTTAAACTTTATCACATCACAGGCTTTTCCCCTTATAATCAAGCAGAGGCTTTGTAAGACCTTTTATCCAAGGAAAATGTGTTTTTCCTAAACAAAATCAGTTCCCCATATTACATGTATCAGTCAGTATTTTACCCTAATTAAGGTCTTAAATGAAGGTAAACAGACTTCTCATGAATGCCCCATTTTAGCCATCAACTGTCACCTTTAGTTTATTTAGTCATTTATCAAGGTTCCTTTAAAGTTATTTTTAAAACAAAATTAACGTATTCGTTGTATGAGCTATCAAGGAGTCCACGTTTTTTGTCCGTCGTATTTCGTATTTTCAGTCCAGATACATACGGTCCCGGTACGGACTTTAGTCATTCCGCATAAATAAAAATGGCTGCCGAAGTCATCGCGAGTTTTACTCTCGATGATAACACATGCATTAATGCTTCACTGATGTTGACTTTAGAGTCTATCAAGAACAATGGGCGACGTCCCCACATTTGATAGATTAATAATGTCAAACAAATGATACTTAATATTATCTCATTTTAACTAGAGAATGGGTAAAGGCCATATCGTAGCCATACCGTTCCATCGTTGTACCGTGAACCGTACCAATACCAAACTAATTCGGTATAATTACTGTCCAACGGTATATCGTTACGACCTTAAATTACATGCATTTCATCCATTATTTTCATTCAAATTACTTCGGATTATCCGCGCAAGAAGAAAAAGAAACTGTGCTAAGTCATAATTTTGTGTTGGTGTGGTCGTTTTTCCAGCCGCAATCAGCCATGTTTGAAAACGAAAGCGGAAATTATGGTGAACAGGGTTTACACAAAACCAACCATAGACTGGTTTAATATATATTTACTATTAACCGAAATGAACGGAATGGAGAGCACTAGTTATATCAATGTGGTTCTATACGAAGCGTTCCGAATTGAAAGAATCAACCAGTCTACGGAATCGAAAGTTGCGTAAATATGTAAACATTGGCTTTTATAAATTTGTTTACGTAATTACGCCCGTGTTTTAAAAGTTTTTACGTTATTTGTAGTTAATTTGCATGATTGTTACTGTACGCCCTCATTTAAAAATAATTACGTCTTATGAAAATTGATTATCTGTAGCTCTGCTGACCTAGGAGCATTGTCTAGAGGTCCGGTAACCGGACCTCCATGTCTAGACTCCGATTACCGGACCGCTAGCCACTTCCAATCAAATTACTTTGTGCACAGAAGATAATTCTTTCTAATGACGCAAATCCCGAATTGTAGAAGCCCTTGAGCGGTTGTGAGACCAATCCGGCTTGCATGGCGCTACCAGGATTCCTGCATGTGTTGTCCGAAAGTGAAATTCAGACAAGAAGTTGAAGAATTAAGTCAAGTTTCAGTTTGAGAATGTCAATGAAAATGTGGTCAGCATATAAATTCAAAGTATTCGTATGTTGTTGACAAATGTTATCAAGCTAAATCTTCATAAAACTGGAAGTTTATATGAGGAACTTTCACATCCAGCAAATTATTCAGCTTCCGAGAAAATGTTATTCAGACGAAATGCTGGAAAAGAAAGAAGACGCCGGCTTTTCACGCTCACATGTTGGGTAGCATGTGTTTTTACGACATTTAGTGTATTCATTTCGCTTTTATTTCAAAGATTAAATGAACTTACAAGTTCTTCTTAAGAATTAGAATCAGAGAAATTGTCTTTCACTGATTTTCCAACAACTTTCAGAAAGATGGCAGCTGAAGCAAATCAATGACGTCATGGGAGCTGATTCGGTTTAGCGTAAGAAAAACACTTACGTGAAAATACTTTCCTTCAAAAAATAGAGTTGTCGTTCTTAACAAGATAAAACTGTTCTGGGATTTTACTACACAAAGTTTTATAGAATAGATCCTGATCTGTTGTACATCGCATAATTGTGTATAAAGTGAGTATTCTTTAAATAATAAAAAAGTCAATGCGCAAGCAACGACTGCAGAAATATTACTTTTATCATATCGTAATGTAATGGACGTGACGCTGATAACGTCACGTCCATTCATAACAACATATATGTAAACCACGTATACATTCCCCATGGCAGCCCAATAGTCATAACTGGTAAAGGTAAAGTAACCATGACCTTTGACCCACTGACCTCAAAATCAGTAGGTGGTCATCTACTGTTGATGACCAACCTCCATGTAAAGTTTGAAGATCATACGGCAAAGCGCTCTTGAGTAATTGAACGTCGGGAAATCATTTGGTCTACCAACAGACCGACATGTGCAAAGCAATATACCCCCTCATTAAAGATGGGGGGGGGGCATAAACAGTTAAATGTTTACGTCATGACGTCATTTGCGTTGTCATATATTCGGCATATAACACATCAGATATGCATGATACGGATTCGGAATACCAGACATGTATGATACGGAAAATGCAATCTGTCGCTTTGTATTCCACTGTGCGATTTGGTCTGTATTCGTGACAATACATTGCTAGGAAGTTGAAGTATTATATGGCGCAGGAAAAACAAAAGAATAACGTCATTTTTCAAGGCCGCCGTCACCATCCCTGATTATGTCATCATATTCATCATCATCTTCATGTCATGCTAACCCGTCAAACTCAAGTTCTAGATCCCACAACAAATACTTCATCCAACTTAGAGCCAATTATGAACCATACAAGGGTAGCTTCCTATAGATCTATCACGTACGATCACGCTCTACCACCAGGCCTGGCATCGACTGCTTCTGTAGAGGAGATCAGCCTCGCTCTGAACTAATGCACATACTACAATAGACAGTGCTCTGGATTTTATGTTTTTTTAAATTGTACATAACGCTGGCTTAGAATTTCAAGTTCGTAAGACTCCTGCATATTTGAAACCGGCATATCTATGCGCTTCTTATGAGACTATTTTCTTGAAAATCATGTTGACCAAATGGAAGTTTAAAAAGCTTGTTTTTCCATAAGTAAAGAAAAGTTTTCAGTAGTTTTGTTCTTGTTTTCTCAAAATATTGAGTAAGCCAGTGATATGCTCACATTGGTGATGTTTACCATTGTGATGACCTCACTTGTCCGTGATGCGCCATGGACAGTAAATACGTAGAAATAGATGTCTCATATTTTCGTGGTAGTTGTAACCATGACGACGATCGAGGTACAGTACCGGAGTAATTAGATATATATTAGATATAATGTATTCCAATTGGTATAAAAGAGCAGCTAGAGTAATTCTTGATTGTGATTATTCAACTCCTTCAAGTATTCTATTTACAAAACTCAAATGGATGACATTTCATGAACGTGTTATTTATCAGAAAGCTATTCAAATGTACAAAACTCTCAGAGGTGATGCACCAGACTATCTTAAATCTGCATTGAAATTTACTGCAGATATTCATTCACGACTGTTACGCTCATCTTCTACATACCAATTATATAGTCCTAAACCCAATTCCGAGTTATTTCGCCACACTTTTGCTTTCTCTGGTACCTCAATATGGAATTCTATTCCTCATAATATCAAAAATTCTTCATCTATTCAACAGTTTAAAACATTATATCTACGCTGGGTGAAGCCGTCTTATTTTGAAACACCCCATGTTTCTGCAACTTAAATATCTAATGACTGGCTAGTCATAATCATTACTTCAATACACATGTATAGCCATATATATATATATATATATATATATGTCTGCAGAATGGCATGCAGTGTGTTTTATGTTTCAATTCCGTATCATGCTTTTATAAATGTCATTGTTTTATTTTATATGTTGTTATATGATATGCTGGCTGTTATGATGTCCCTATATCTAATTAAGCTTTATAGTGATTAATTATAAATTTAATTGATTAGCATTTTGATTTATACCTTCCTTTTTTTGTAGATTCCATACATATCTGTTTCGCACATCCTTTCACTGAAACTCTTTTATGAAATTCCCCAATTATATATGAAATTATGATATTGTGGACGTCATATGGGCCAAATTGCCATTATGCTTTTTCATTTTATGTACTAGTGTTCTTGTTCAACTGTTTATTGTTGAGGATCTCATGGAAGATTGCCATTTAATTTAATTGTCAAATGAGTTTCCTCGTAAAATAAAGTCTTTATTATTATTATTATTATTATTATTATTATTATTATAGTATTCGTAAAACTTGTGTTAATTTTTTTAATACCATTTTCATTACGCATTTTATTTATCATTACAGTCTATAACAATCAAACGGAAAACACGTTTTGATAAACTCACTCCAAAATTACCTAATATTTTACAACAATGAGCACCAAAATAGACAAGGTTTTACGGAGACATGACCAGTAAACAGGATACAGAGCACCGACCTAGGCACAAAAAGCTGTGATTGTACGTATTTACATGAACATTTTTCATTTTTCTTGTTTTTATTGGTTTAGTTAACAATCGTTCTTTCACATATGGGGCAGACATTTACGCCTATTGAACTTGGATGCGCGACTAAGCACGCGCAGATAAAGCCCGTGTATAGGAGAGAATAAGTTGACATGTCGTTCAGCAGTAAGGTGGGTTCATACTACTAGTATTAAAGTTTGTACCAGCGATGGTCAGCGTTTCAAATATCCCCCAAATATCATGCATATAGCGCTTGATAGCAAACACTAGCGCTCGACAACGGGCACTAGCGCTTGACAATTTTTGCCAGCGTTGTACTTATTTGGCAAACGTCTGCTGAAACGCTGGTGGTGATAATGAATTTAGTCGAACGTTTATCTAGCGGAGGCCAACGGGTATCCAGCGCAATGAACGCGGTAGTAACGCAAGGGCTGGCGTAAGCCAACTTTCCCCAACGCAAAATAACGTTTGTCCTGCGTAGGTCAACGGGTAGCAACGCAAGTGGTTAGCGCAGACGAACTATCAATAACGTTTCAGTAACTTAGGTAAACTTTGTTCAACGGATTCTGTCGTTTGGCACCTCGTTCGTCTAAGTCGGACTAAGTTAGAGACCGCTACACATACGCTAACCTACGTTGGCAAAAGTTCACCTACGCCGATAAAAAAAAGCTACAACGCAGGCAAACGTTGTTAAGCGCTTGTAACCGCTATCAAACGCAGTGGTGCGCTTAGAAACGTTCTCAAAACGTTAGCGTGCGTTATATACATGTACACAACGTTCGTAGTGTGAACCAAATTATTCCTCCTCACGAGCGTAATTTCACCGACGTTTGGGTTCATTTTTCTGACTTTTGAAACGCTGATCAACGCTGGTACAAACGTTCATAGTGTGAACCCAGCTATAATCTAGCGGAGGCCAACGGGTATTCGACGCAATGCACGAGATAGTAACGCCAGTGGTTAGCACAGACGAACATTCCTCAGCGCTAATGAACGTTTGTCTAACGTAGACCAACGGGTATCAGATGCAATGAACGCAAAAGCAACGCAATTGGTTAGCGCAGAAGAAATTACCAAATATGTTCGTAACTTAGGTTAACTTTGTACGACGTAGGACGGTTTTGACCACTCCACAAAATTACCTCCCAGATGTACGTCGATACATTTCGATTTATAGATTCGCAAGCGTCGTGCACCGATGAAATTCCTACGATAATTGTAAAGGGGTTTTAGGCATGATCTGATTCCTTGTCAGTGTTTCCCTTAGATGGAAAATTAAATTGTTTTCCTATTATAAACCGTCAGCAAAGGCCAAAGAACCAGGACAAAGTATTGTTGACACCACGATCACAAGTGTTAAAGCTCGGCCATTTTCGTTTTTCTCCGGTAAATATACTATTGTAATTGCATGAAGACCGAGGTGATCAGCATGGTACGTTCTATTAGTGTGGTATAACAACGCCCACAACGTACGTAATTACAATGCATAGTAAATGGCCCGACATGAGATTTGATAATAAGATATTGTCGAAATGACAAAACCAATTGTCCCCGAGTATTTTCTGTGACAATAAACTACAGATTTGTCTTAGCTAAGACAAAAATAATTTTGCAATCAAAACAATGATTTGCGTATCTGCTGTTTAGTACAAGTGTACACAGATATGAAAATGGCGATTGCAGTACATGGTTTGTTCGTATATTTGGTTATCTTACTTGGTCTCTTATAGATACACTATATAAACAAAAACATCGAATCCCTTTGGTAAATTTTAAAAAGTTAAGTTAACAATTTTCGAGGGCTGCTTTTAGCAGTTCAGCCACCCTTTGACATTTAACTTCCCCTGGTCATTGGCCTACCTATGGAAACCTGCGTTCGAGTCTCCCTGTGGCGACTATTTCTCTCCTGGTGGGTGTGCAGCCAACATCGATCTGTGGCGCCCAGGACTATCGAACATGTTCAGACACAGCCCTCACAAGTACCAATTTACACCTTGGTAGAGTGGAGCATGTGGGTTATTCTTGCTCAGAGAAATTAAGCAGTGATCCAGATGGGGGTTAAACCCGGGACCTCTATCCCGAAGCGCGCACCCTACCTTTATGCCACCGTTCCCCATTGGTCATTCTGGAGCCAAACACAATTCCATCTGGTTGACATACAACGAGTGAAGCACGAAACAGGCTCGAGACAAGTAGAAACACAACGTCGGGGCCATCCTAAAAATAATTTTGCAATCAAAACAATGATTTGCGTATCTGCTGTTTAGTACAAGTGTACACAGATATGAAAATGGCGATTGCAGTACATGGTTTGTTCGTATATTTGGTTATCTTACTTGGTCTCTTATAGATACACTATATAAACAAAAACATCGAATCCCTTTGGTAAATTTTAAAAAGTTAAGTTAACAATTTTCGAGGGCTGCTTTTAGCAGTTCAGCCACCCTTTGACATTTAACTTCCCCTGGTCATTGGCCTACCTATGGAAACCTGCGTTCGAGTCTCCCTGTGGCGACTATTTCTCTCCTGGTGGGTGTGCAGCCAACATCGATCTGTGGCGCCCAGGACTATCGAACATGTTCAGACACAGCCCTCACAAGTACCAATTTACACCTTGGTAGAGTGGAGCATGTGGGTTATTCTTGCTCAGAGAAATTAAGCAGTGATCCAGATGGGGGTTAAACCCGGGACCTCTATCCCGAAGCGCGCACCCTACCTTTATGCCACCGTTCCCCATTGGTCATTCTGGAGCCAAACACAATTCCATCTGGTTGACATACAACGAGTGAAGCACGAAACAGGCTCGAGACAAGTAGAAACACAACGTCGGGGTCATCCTAAAATCATGTTTACTTCGCGACAAGATTGATATTTTGAAATCTTTCAGGAACAAATGTTGTCGATTGCTTATGGTTTCTTATTTCAAGCCACTCGATCCATTCTTCAACAATACAAGGTGATCAGAATGCCGACCTAGACATTTTCAATGATCTTAATGTATTGCGCTTGAGGAAAATCTACATTTTCGCTATTGTTTAAACTTTTCGCAGGCTGGAACTTTGCTCTGTTTTATAAGTTAATTTGTTTTCCTACCTATTTTTGGGCATCTTCCTGGGAAATAAACATCTTTTAGGAATAAACAATCATACCCTATAGATGTACCCATTCCAAATCATGAAAGCAGCGATCAAATAGTTCAGAATTCATCATTTAATTTTTTAAGTTCGTTGCAGAAAATAGTCTCAAAATACCGCAGTTCATTGTAATCCAACATAATTCTTCAGAAAATGTGTCCCAATTATGATCTTTGAAACAGCAAACGACAGCAAAACACCCAATGAAAAATAGGCAATACCAATTTACTTCTAATCTAGGAGACGCTTTGACAACCAATGACGTAATAAAGCATTGGAAAGGCACATCATCGGGGCGCTTACATTAATGTTTAATAGCAGCTTTCTTATTAACAAAGATTAAACCTAGGATAAAAATACTATGACCATAGGGAACCTGGATCCGAAAAAGGAAAATAGTCATTACTCAATGATTATGTAGAAGCGTTAATTGCCATCTGAGAATAGAGACGAAAATAGCTGGTGAGTTTATTTGCGGACTAACGGTGCATTATGTGTTCATTAAGAATTAATACTCCTACGACATTATGGGTTGTGGTTTTGCAATGAGTCGGCAATCCTCGGTGTTTTTCCGGTATTTCTCGTATATATATCCACGAGCTTCTTCTAATCAATTACGGAAGTGTACGAGTTTTGCCGATCGGTGCGCGTATGACTCGTCGTGGTTATCGTGATTGAAAATTTATACTGGTGACAATTACGCTCTTACATGATTATATACATCTAGGCATTTTGTTTCAACCTCGTTATAGACAACGTGGTCTCTGTAATATCAGAATATATATGAGCCAGTCTCCAGGAAAACCTGCTAATTTGACAAAACATTTGATTTTGAGATTTTTAATTATCTAAAAAAGTAATTTTAAAGAAGCAAAATGCAAAAGAAATTTTGTTAATATCAGGATTTTTAAGGAAGTTACAGCTGTTTAGTTGAGGCACTATTCAGACCCTTTTTGCGTGACATCGCAAGCTTCATTTAAACGTTATTCGACGTCGTTGTAACAAGTACTTTATAAATACTGCATTTGATCAATTCTTGACGTAAACTGGTCAAAATGGTATCAAGTTTTAGAATGATGTTTTAAGTTTTAAAATATACATCCAAATTGTAAATGTTAACATTTAGAGAAAGACAACTACTGTTTTAAACAACTAACTCCTCGTTTTTCTCAATCATACTTTTCTGAAATGGGTCACCATAGCAACGAAGTAAATGATTTCGACATTATGCATAAGAAATTTTAAAGCTATAATATAGTTATACCGTATATGGATAAATGACTTAAAATTGAATCTATTGATATGTCACTTTTTCTTATTTGAAAGCTTTGGTGCATGTGTCTGACATCGTCTGCAAAGTGGGGCGTTTGTCTGTAATCGTCTGCAGAGAGATGCATGTGTCTGACATCTTTTGCGAAGTGGTGCGTGTGTCTGACGTCGTCTGCAAAGAGGTGCATGTGTCTGACATCGTCTGCAAAGAGGTGCGTGTGTCTGTCATCGTCTGCAAATTGGTGCGTATGTCCGTCATCGTCTGCAAAGATGTGCGTGTGTCTGACGTGGTTGCTTCAAGTAGGTCGTTTATAAACGCCAAAGAATACGGGGGATGTGTATGATCTTTGTAAACGCTGTGAATAGCAAATGTCCGAGTATTTTTCCCTGAGACATTGCGGGGGATATTATATAAGCCATCCAGATGATGATACAACTTGCTGTTTTCCGCCGGTTAGAACGATCTTCCAATGGGAGGTCGTGTCTCTTCATGCATACTTAGTCTTAGTCCAGCATGTACAGTACTGTAGAAGCTGTGGATGGGATCATGATTGAATAGTTACATAAGTGGTAGGGGTCAAAGGCTTTGGTAAATTCGAGTTCTAGTTATCATTACATTCACTTTTCCTGAACCAACGTTTGTGATACCATACAGTGCGGTGAGCAACAAGTTCCTAAAGTTTTAATACATGTGATTGTTATCAGCAGGGACTATCTATCAGCGGCAGGAATTACAGTAACTCGTTCATGAAGAATGAAATTCACCTTTAGAATTGTCTCCCTTGTTAAAAAAATGAAATAGGAGAGATCACCGTATTCATATATGCAAAATGACCACTAACAATCCATTGGATGAATGAGCATTAAAAACCTGTCATTTACCAATAGCTAGCTGGTGGTACTAATCCCTTTGTTTACAAACATGATCTATCTTATAAGCTTTTTGTAATGGAAACAAATCCTCTTTCCCGCATATTTTACAAACATTTTAGTCTGGACATGTTGCAGAAGGTATGACTTCATGTAATAGGCAACTGAAACACGTTTGATGGGTTGGTTATCTTATTTAATCTACGGCGTCAGAGTGTTTGTTCTCTATATGTTATGTATCATACTTTCAACTGTGTGGTGGTAAGAAAAGGCTCAATCATAGCATTGTACTGTTTTTCACAGTAACTATGACACAATTACTAAGTGATGCACTTTTATTATCAAGTTGAATCAGGTAGTTGTATTAGACACAACTACCTGGTTTAATTCATGTTTCAAAGTTACTTCTTTTATATATACATTAAGACTATGAAACAAGTTCTACTTATATTAATTTTGCAACTAACTAATCTGGAGTCAGACATTTTATACCTCGGCCACATTATTTTGGGACATGTGTGTAGGTCTGAACAAAGATCTAAAAATACATCTCAAATGTGTTTAGATCTTCGAGTTTGAATTTTAAAGGAAGTGCAAGGCAATTTCTTTCAACAGCAAATCTTCACCAGAATCAAGTTGTCTGGGAACTTGACTTACCACTAATGTGTCAAGTTGTCTGGGAACTTGATCGACTTTCCACTGATGTGTGTATGAGGATGTTAAATAGGGTAAACACAACAAAGGCTAAATATTTTACATAATTTATATTTATCAAAACATTAAGAATACACGACATGGAAATTCCATGAAAACCAGATTTTTAGAGTGGAAACTCTATTTTAAGTAACAATGACATTGACCAAACCGGCCCCACTTTCAATCCCAAGAAAGGTTTTCATATAAGCTACCTACATATCAAGTTTCATCATGATATCTCATTCCTAACTGAAGTTATCAAACAGAAACCAATTGAGGATGCCAGCCCGCCGACTTTGCCAATCTAATAACCAGTTTTTTCCATTGAAATATCTGGTTAAAAATAATGATAGCACAACCATGTTTGTTCTGTTTCCTCAAATTGAATATATAATTATGATGTTTTGGTGTGTGTCTTCTTCCAGTCATTATAACATGACCTACAATTTTGCCTATATTATATAGACAAAGAAGAAGCAAAGCGTTTTATAGTGTTTGAAATACCACAGTTGAGAATAACCTCTTAAGCATTAGATAAACATGTACATGCTTTCACCCGTCATATGGCATACGCTCAAAATGCAACACCGACTATATAATTTATTATTATGTAAACACACATGAAAATCAAGTTAGAATCGAAATGCAATAAGTAAACAAGAGAGCCTAAAAGGCCCTAGATCGCTCATCTGGCGTAGTAGTGCAGGCAGGCCCCTATGATGATCTGAGTAACTTTTGACCAAGATTCAATTAATTGCAGTCTCTTTTGCTTGTACAAGGTTTTTATATTGTCTTAGCAAGCGACCTTGTTATTTACAACATACCACCCATATTGAAACTCTACTTAGATTCCATCTTGACAAATTTTCTGACTTACTGCCATGTAGATCCATTTGATATGATTTGATATGAGTTTACGGTCCTTCTTTCCTACCCCATGGAGATCCAGTGAATAATACATCCTTTATATCATATATAAGGTTTTTTTAAACTTGACCTAGTGACCAGGTTTTTGACCCATGATGACCCAATATCAAAATTGACCTAGTTTTTGTTGAGATGATTATTGTGACCTAGTTTCATATAAATATTAGGTCAACATTGTGACCTCTAGTGTCTATGTAAGATTTCTCTATGATTTGATCTAGTAACCTAGATTTTCACCCCAGATGACCCAATATCAAACTTGACCTAGATTTTGTTGAGATGATCATTGTGTCCAAATTTCATAAAGATTAGGCCAACATTTTGACATCTAAAGACTAAACAAGGTTTTTCTATGATTTGACCTAGTGAACTAGTTTTTGACCCCCAGATGACCCAATATCGAACTTGACCTAGATTTTGTTAAGAGGATCTTTGTGATCAAGTTCCAAAAGATTAGGCAAAAAATACTTCAAAGAATCAAGTAAATGCGGCCTCATGTACCCTCAGTTGCATGTACACAGTTATCATATAGTCCTAACCAGCGACCATCAGTTACAGTTACAGCAGTTACATCAGATAACCAATATTGATAGTTTAGACCTGTAGTGCCTATACTAAGTTTTTATTTGATTTGACCTAGTGACCTATGTTTTATCCTGGTTGACTCAATATCGAACTTGACCTTGATTTAGTTGAGGTGATCATTGTGACCAAGTTTCATAAAGTTTAGTCAAAATTGTGATGTCTAGTGACTACACATAGTTTTTCTTAGATTTGACTAAGTGACCTAGTTTTTGACCCCACATGACCTAATTTCAAAGTTGACCTAGATTTCATAGAGACAAACATTCTGACCAAGTTTCAAGAAGATTGGGTCATAGGTGTGTCCTCTAATGTGTTCACAAGCTTTTTCTAAGATTTGACCAAGTGACCTAGTTTTTGACCCCACATGACCCAGTTTCGAACTTGACCTAGATTTAATAAAGACAAAAATTCTAACTAAGTTTCTTGAAGATTGGGTCATAACTGTGACAAGCAATTGTGGGAGAACAACTGACGGATGATTGACTATGTGACCGGTGAGCTAAAAACAAAAGGAAATAACACAAAAAAGCATGATGTAAACAAGAGGGCCCAAAGGGCCCTAGGTCGCTCACCTGTTATTTCAGTACATGACCAAGATGTACATGACATCATTGTGACCAAGTTTCATAAAGATTAAGTCAAAATTGTGACCTCTAGTGTCTACACAAGGTTTTTCTATTATTTGACCTTGTGACCTAGTTTTTGACCCAAGATGACCCAATATCAAACTTGACCTAGATTTTGTTGTGATGATCATTGTGACCAAGTTTCATAAAGATTAGGTCAAAATTGTGACCTCTAGTGACTACACAAGGTTTTTCTATGATTTGACCTTGTGACCTAGTTTTTGACCCCAGATGACCCAATATTGAACTTGACCTAGATTTTGTTGAGATGATCATTGTGACCAAGTTTCATAGAGATTAAGTCAAAATTGTGATCTCTAGTGTCTACACAAGGTTTTTCTATGATTTGACCTTGTGACCTAGTTTTTGACCCCGGATGACCCAATTTCGAACTTGACCTAGATTTTGTTGAGATGATCATTGTGACCAAGTTTCATAGATATTAAGTCAAAATTGTGACATCTAGTGTCTACACAAGGTTTTTCTATGATTTGACATTGTGACCTAGTTTTTGACCCCGGATGACCCAATATCGAACTTGACCTAAATTTTGTTGTGATGATTATTGTGATTAAGTTTCATAAAGATTAGGCTCAAATTGCGACCTCTAGTGTGTTCACAAGCTTTTTCAATGATTTGGCCTCGTGACCTAGTTTTTAACCCCAGATGACCCAATATCGAACTTGACCTAGATTTTATAGAGATGATCATTATGATCAAGTTTCATATTGATCAGGCTAAATTTGTGACCTATAGTGTGTTCACAAGCAATTGTGAACGGACGGACGGACGACGGACGAAGAGCGATCACAAAAGCTCACCTTGTCACTTTGTGACAGGTGAGCTAAAAACAAGTAATTAAGAATTGCAAGCAATACAGAAGTCCCCTACCGGTTTGAAGCCATTTTCAATGTTTCTGTTGCCATAGCAACCACAATTTTTGTCAGAATCAAAATATTTTTAGACATGCATACTCCCCTTATTAGCACCTATCCACATATCAAGTTTCATAAACTTAGCTTGGAAACTGTTTGAGTTATGGCAGAATCCAGATTTCGGCATATTTTCACTCTTTCTTTTGCCATAGCAACCACAATTTTTGTCCAAAATCAAAATATTTTTAGACGTGCATTATCCCCTTATTGCCCCCTATCCACATACCAAGTTTCAAAAACCGGTAGGGGACTAATAAACATATTGGATTTCTAAAATGTGTAAGGCATGGGTAGTAATAAATGGGAAATTGTTGCACTGATGAAAAATGCACAAAGAAATCAACCTTAAAATCCATGTTATTCAAGTACAAGACTTAGTATTAAGTCATGGAATTTCTTCAGATATTGTTCAGACCCTGAGTAGATGAACCAGTCATATTATCCTGATACAGGGAGAACCAGCAGTTACCTGGAACTAACTTAGCTAAGAGTTACCAGGAACTAACTGAGCTAAGAGTTACCTGGAACTAACTGAGCTAAGAGTTACCTGGAACTAACTGAGCTAAGAGTTACCTGGAACTAACTGAGCTAAGAGTTACCTGGAACTAACTTAGCTAAGAGTTACCTGGAACTAACTGAGCTAAGAGTTACCTGGAACTAACTTAGCTAAGAGTTACCAGGAACAAACTGAACTAAGTGTTACCAGGAACTAACTGAGCTAAGCGTTACCAGGAACTAACTGAGCTAAGAGTTACCTGGAACTAACTTAGCTAAGCGTTACCAGGAACTAACTGAGCTAAGCGTTACCAGGAACTAACTGAGCTAAGCGTTACCAGGAACTAACTTAGCTAAGCGTTACCAGGAACTAACTGAGCTAAGAGTTACCTGGAACTTACTGAGCTAAGAGTTACCTGGAACTAACTGAGCTAAGAGTTACCTGGAACTAACTTAGCTAAGAGTTACCTGGAACTAACTGAGCTAAGAGTTACCTGGAACTAACTTAGCTAAGAGTTACCAGGAACAAACTGAACTAAGTGTTACCAGGAACTAACTGAGCTAAGCGTTACCAGGAACTAACTGAGCTAAGAGTTACCTGGAACTAACTTAGCTAAGCGTTACCAGGAACTAACTGAGCTAAGCGTTACCAGGAACTAACTGAGCTAAGCATTACCAGGAACTAACTTAGCTAAGCGTTACCAGGAACTAACTGAGCTAAGAGTTACCTGGAACTAACTTAGCTAAGCGTTACCAGGAACTAACTGAGCTAAGCGTTACCAGGAACTAACTTAGCTAAGAGTTACCTGGAACTAACTGAGCTAAGAGTTACCAGGAACAAACTGAACTAAGTGTTACCAGGAACTAACTGAGCTAAGCGTTACCAGGAACTAACTGAGCTAAGCGTTACCAGGAACTAACTTAGCTAAGCGTTACCAGGAACTATCTTAGCTAAGCGTTACCAGGACTTACTGAGCTATATATATATAAGCATTACCTGGAACTAACTTAGCCAAGCGTTACCTGGAACTAACTGAGCTAAGCGTTACCAGGAACTAACTGAGCTAAGCATTTCCAGGAACTAACTGAGCTAAGCATTACCAGGAACTAACTGAGCTAAGAGTTACCAGGCACTAACTGAGCTACGCGTTAGCAGGAACTAACTGAGCTAAGCATTACCAGGAACTAACTTAGCTAAGCGTTACCAGGAACTAACTTAGCTAAGCGTTACCAGGAACTCACTTAGCTTAGCGTTACCAGAAACTAACTGAGCTAAGCATTACCAGGAACTAACTGAGAAAGAGTTACCAGGAACTAACTGAGCTAAGTGATACCAGCAACTAACTGAGCTACGCGTTACAAGGAACTAACTGAGCTAAGCATTACCAGAAACTAACTGAGCTAAGCATTACCAGGAACTAACTTAGCCAAGCGCTACCAGGAACTAACTTAGCTAAGCATTACCAGGAACTATCTTAGCTAAGCGTTACCAGGAACTCACTTAGCTAAGCGTTACCAGGAACTACCTGAGCTAAGCATTACCAGAAACTTATTAAGCTAAGCGTTACCAGGAACTAACTGAGCTAAGGATTACCAGGAACAAACTTAGCGAAGCGCTACCAGGAACTAACTGAGCTAAGAGTTACCAGGAACTAACTTAGCTAAGCGTTACCAGGAACTAACTGAGAAAGAGTTACCAGGAACTAACTGAGCTAAGAGTTACCAGAAACTAATTGAGCTAAGCGTTACCAGGAACTAACTGAGCTAAGGATTACCAGGAACTAACTTAGCGAAGCGCTACCAGGAACTAACTGAGCTAAGCGTTACCAGGAACTCACTTAGCTAAGCGTTACCAGGAACTAACTTAGCGAAGCGCTACCAGGAACTAACTGAGCTAAGCGTTACCAGGAACTCACTTAGCTAAGCGTTACCAGGAACTAACTGAGCTAAGCATTACCAGAAACTAATTGAGCTAAGCATTACCAGAAACTAACTGAGAAAGAGTTACCAGGAACTAACTGAGCTAAGAGTTACCAGAAACTAACTGAGCTAAGCATTACCAGAAACTAACTAAGCTACGTGTTACCAGGAACTAACTAAGCTAAGCGTTACCAGGAACTAACTTAGCTAAGCGTTACCAGGAACTAACTGAGCTAAGCGTTCCTAGGAACTAACTTAGCTTAGCGTTACCAGGAACTCACTTAGCTAAGCGTTACCAGGAACTAACTTAGCTAAGCGTTACCAGGAACTCACTTAGCTAAACGTTACCAGGCACTAACTGAGAAAGAGTTAACAGGAACTAACTGAGCTAAGGGAAACTAACTGAGCTAAGCGTTACCTGGAACTAACTGAGCTAAGCTTCAAACTAGAGAGATATATCAGTACCATATTCAATGACTTTTGGTTTTTTTTGCTGCTTAGGATCAAACCTGCAACCTCTAACACTCTAAGTGGGCGCTCCTCCACTAGGCAATGGAGGTGGATCATTTTATATTATCTATAATTGTTATTGTGTTTTGCCATAACAAGTATATTTACAAATTTATTAATTTTCAAAAATTAAAAATGCAAAAGAACTTATTGCTAAAATTGTATAGATCTTTAATCACTATATGCACTTAAAATGTCACAACTGTTTGTTTCTGGTACCCCCAACTACACTAAAAAGTTGCCATGCTCACAGAATTAAATATTTCTGTTTTCACCTTCCTACCCTATTTTTTGGGATTGCTACTGGAAGAAAACAATTGTTTTAGGCCTTAGCTGTCCATAGAGCCAAGAGTTAAATGAATATTATAAACATAAAGGTCTCCAAGACAGGCGACTGTTGTATATACATGGATTTAAACTTAACCAATGCATTGCCATGTGCCCAATTTTAAAATGTAATTTATACTGCGGTTAATTGTACAACCTTCATTTAGGGGGGGGGGGGTGTTACAATACCCGAGTTGTCGAATGCTTTCAAATTTCGCAGTGCTAGAGGATGGTGTGATAAAAAGTAAACCACTGCAAACTATTGTATAACAAGTCACTAAAGAATTGCAGGCAATACATAAGTCCCCTACTGGTTCGAAGCAAAGGCCCTTTAAATTACTTTTAATGTTTATATTGTCATAGCAACCACAATTTTTGTCAAATTGAAGTATTAATTAATATGCGTCATACCAATAATGGTCTCTATACAGCTACCATAAAGCTAGCATTGATAAAAATTTTGTCAGAATCAAAACATATCTAAACATACATAAGCCCCTTATTAGCCCCTAACCACATGCTGAGTTTCATAAACCTAGCTTGAAAATTGTTGGAGTTATGGCAGTATCAACATTATGAAGCATTTTCAATATTTCCGTCGTCATAGCAACCACAATTTTTGTCAGAATAAAAAAATATGTAGATGTACATAATCCCCATATTGATCCCTATCCACATACCAAGCTTCATAAAATTAATTTGCAAACTGTTTGTGTTATGTCAGGATTACCAGATTTTTGATGCATGGACAGACTGACTGACAAACGATTTGATAAATAGAGGGCGAACCTATAGACAAACCGGTAGGGGACTAAAAATTATATATAATTGTTTACATTTAGATTCGTGTTTCTATATTATCAACATGTAATAATTTTTCACAGGGTGAGCATTAAAATATCACATCAGACTACAGACACCAATAGTTCTACAGGAACTCATTGAATTTCTCCCGCAATTTGTTGATCTGGAAGTCTGTAAGTTTATTGTAACAACTGAAGAAGCTTCCTGTATCTCTAAGACCTGATAGTTCTTGTTGAGATTTCACACAATGGATCTTCTCATTATAATGTTTATCACGAAGATTTCTTGAGCCAGGATCATGTATGTACAATATTATAAGATTACCTGAAACATGAGAAAAACACTTGAAATAACAAACAAACAAATTTTGAAATATTGTCTATCCTTCATTAAAAACTAGGACTGGGACGATTACTCGGTTAATCGGATACGATTCGATTACCATGTGAAATCCGTTTCATTTCTGAAAAAGTAATACACATCCTACAATGTCAATAAATTGTATGCTACCGCATTCATACAATATATATTTGACAACAATACATGTCAGAATGTGTTGTTCGACACATAAACAAGCAATCTAACTTGGTGTGTTTCGGAAGCATGATCATATTAAACATACACATCTATTGTTGGTATTGTATTCCTGGAAGGTTACAATAAACACACATGAATTCTGCTGCTGAAATTACTTTGATATGGTCGTCTTGAAAGAATTCATCATTTTCCAAATGGCGGCCAATTAACCGGTTCGGTTGGATTCGATTTCATACCAATGATTAACCGGTTTCAAAATATTGAAATCGTCCCGGTCCTATTAAAAACTTCTATGCCTCGAACAGTTCCTCCTCAAACACCATTGATACATCAAACACAATTTTTGGTCATAGCCAAATGATGATCCACTACTATACATTACTCACAGAGTTACAGTTCTTGAGCATGGTACTCCAAACCAATGAGATCCATCCATCAATGAAGTTTTCTTGATATTAATTAATATCTGATGTACTTTGTATGTGATGCATTAGACAAAATACAGACTTAGCAGAAAACATTCTGAAAGCATAATAAAATGACATAACCAGTATATGAATAAATATACACCAGTATACAAAATGAGTCTATATATTATGCAATGTACAGCACATACAATTACCATTTATTTCCATTGTTCTATCATATGTTCTTCTGTGTAGATCTCCTAAACCAAGACCTTGTTGTTCAATAATAACATGCCTGAAAGTAAATATATTTATATAAATATACATGTATATCTATTTTCATTTTATGTAAATAAAATATATACTGATACACAGCTCACATAGATGTACAACAGACAACAAAAGTGAAAGTTACTTTCAAATACATAATAACATTATGTGGGGAGTGGTGGCCTAGAGGTAGGGCACGCGCTTCGGGATCGAGAGGTCCCGGGTTCGATCCCTGTTTGTGTAAATTGGTACATGTGAGGACAGTGTCTGTACACATTCGATAATCCTGGGCACCGCAGATCAATGTTGGCTGCACACCCACCAGGACAAAAAAGTTTTAAATTGAGACTTCAATAAAATGGTAGTGGTATAGCCCTCTTGAGAATACAATTGCCATATTGTATCTAGTTGGTCAATAAGGAAGATATGCCTCAGCATGGCATTTCAAGGCAGAATTTGGTACAATATACAAATTTTAATTTTCTCATTTTGAATGTGCTGAATAACTGCTTTTAACTCATTGTTTAACCTAAATTTATTTCGAAGTTAGAACTCAAGAATAGCACCAGGAAAAAATATCATTAAGCAGACATCATTTCATAGAAATCTTACAAAACGTTAAGAATAGACACTGTCAGAGACTGGATTAATTTTATTTGGATGACAGCTCAGTGCTTTAAATTCAAGCACCTGATTAGTTGTTTCCAAGTTCAGTAACAACGGACCAATAATAAGGCTGTATTCTGAAGCTCTATATCCGTTCACATAATATTATAACAAAATTTTGTTGTACTGATATAGTGAAAATCGGATATAGCAAACTAAATTTCAGGGTCCCTAGGATTTCCTTATAACCGAGTTCCACTGTATACTATCTCAAGCACAATTTCTTTAAATGATAGTAAGTTAAACACATTACTTACCGCTCAGTGAATTCACAGACCATCAAAAACATTTCACATCTAGGTAACATAGTAATGTCCTCATGTTTTCTTACTGTACAAAATACATAATTCAAATCTTGCATCTTCAAATCTTTAAGTAACAATGTTATTTCTCCCTGTAGTTTTGCATTGAATATGATGATACAGGCCTTGTCGTGTAAATCTTCTCCGTAACGGGCATCTGAAATCCACCTGTTTCGTACGTCTGCAACACTACTCTTTTGAACTGGTGGACACTCCATCTTTCTTCTCATCTTCTGAATCTATAAGTCAAGACTTGATTACTGTTGTGATTAAGAAAGGATATCTTATTTATTTTGAGGTAAGACCAAATTTTATTAATTGTTCATTGAATCTGATGACCAAACAAGCTTAGCAATAAAATGACAATATAACAAATTATTATAAATTTTCTAACCCAACCAGCAGTTTCCCTATATACACATGGAGGAAACCACAGGAATTTGAAATTCTATCCATAATATATCATAGCAGTCGATCTAATCAAAATCGCTCTATACGTATATAAAATACTGAAGGAACGCAACGCACTTTCGTCTTCCAAAATGGAATCACGTAGCCAGTACTATCAAAATAAAAAATACAAGCTATCAAGTTAGCTCATTCTACAAAGAATACTTATATGTACCATATCCAGTCGTCAATCAATATATTTTCCTGATTTTATGCGAAATATTTGTGATTTACTTCACAAAGTTCAATATCTAGTACATCGTCCGTGCCATTCTGTCTCTTCACAAACCACGCCCCCAAGCTGAGTTTTTGTATGGGAATCCCGGTATTTTCCACTTACGGTCAGTGGATTTAGACATTTTAACACATCGGCCCGTGATTTGCGCACGATAAACACATACACCGATCCAAAAGAGTAGCTAAGGAATGTATTTGGTTCGTTAATATTACTGATTTTCCACGAAGAAAGCGTGCAAAGGTTGGAGACAAATGTAAAATGATCAATTTGAAAGTCTAGAGTAACTCCCACTTTGTATAATCACTTAAGGGCATTCTATCTTGCGATATGGAATGTTTTTAAAAAGCGTTTTTTCTTTAAATTGAACTCTGGTGGACATAACAAACATAGCATTACATTGTACTATATTCACCCTTGGAGTAAATCAACCAATACGCATTAATAAAGCGAATTTATCAAAGCATGACAGCACTTGCGTTGCAAATCTTGCTTGTCTACCCTATCCCCTTAAATGTATTTAATATTTGCCCGTGGGCGTGGTTTAGTGACGACACTGAATGGTACTGACGATGTACTAGATATTGACATTTCGTAAAGGAAATAAGGAATATATCTGGTAATATCAGTCGAAAGTGAATATTTTCGATTGCATGAGGTACATATAAGTAGTCTTCATCAAATAATCTAACTTGATCGCTTGTATCTTTTATTTTGTTAGCATTGGCTACGGGGTTCCATTTTCGAGGACGAAATTGTGTTGCGTTCCTACAGTATTATTTATATGTATAGAGTGATTTTGATTAGATCGACTGCTATGATATTTTATGGATGGAATTTCAAATTCCTGTGAGGAAACAAAGGTGTGCATGAATTACTCTTAAACTACAGCTACGGCAAATAACCTTATAGCGTTCCGAGGAAGAAAATTGAGCAGTGGAAACTATGTATTGATGTATTGTCAAATGCGGAATATTGGCTATGTTAGAATCGAAATAATCAATATGTACCTGTGTTTTATCTATAATAAAGCATGGTCACTGGTTCAGATGTATACATTTTAAATCACTCATGCACTTGTGATTTAATTACTATGCATCCGAACTCGTGATCATGCTTTATTCTAGGATAAAACACAGGTACATATTCATCATTTCTAAAATAGAAATGTTCATTGAGATTAGACAGAAGGTTGCTTGATTTAAGTGACAACACACTAAGGTTTGACTGCATACAACTTCAATCCATTCATATCTCTGCTATTATACAAGAGCAAAATCAAATACTAGAATAATACTATGTCAAATGGTTGCATGTTTGTGTCTAGTGTGTTTGCGGGGTGAGTCCTGCCTAGCACTTAAACTCCTCAGCTCTCGAGGCTGACAAGGGGCTTATTAACCCGCTGGCCAGGAAATTAGTAAGTCCTGCACCAATCACTACATAGCCTCCCTGCAACATAATAGTGCTGACATATAGAATACTAAAGCTTATATCCAAAATAATGTATGCATCCACTTACTGGTTCATTTACAGAAGGAGAGGCTTTGTGATTAGGCCTTTGATAAAGCCAGAAAACACAAAACAGCAAGACAATAACTACAGTAGCCAACAGAACAAGTAGATTAGCTTGCTTATCTGAAAGTTGATAAATAAGTCATGTTTTACATAATTAGTTTGCATACAAAAGAAACATGTAAATATAAGGACTCTCAAATATAATGAGTTGGTTTTACTATAATTTAAAAAAAGTTTAATGATATTGCAACAAGATGATCAATGCTTGATTACAGAAGACATATTCTGGCAACAATTAAATAATCTTTACTTCATCAGGAAATATTACTATACATCTAGGCTATCCAATTGTGATGAAAGTTTCAGTAAATTCTCAAACATTTTCAGGGGCGTAGCTAGGCTTAAATGGATGCTAAGTACACACGCCTTGAAGTGGGAGGTAGGGATGGTGGGTGCCTTATGTTGTTTGAGATTATGGATTACCTAGAAAATAGAATCTAAATTGTAGTCTCTGTAACCAATGTTTTGAAAGGTAAAACAGGATGGCCATCTATATATAATATGGTGGGTTTAGTAGGTGTGTTTGCGAGGGGAGTCCCCACCTGTAGAAGATTTTCAAGTTTTTAATAAAAAAGGTAAAATTTTGTTGTAATAAAACTGAACTTTGGGATATAAAGTACAACACCCCAGATTTTGACTTTAATGTTATTTTTGGCTGTTTTTATGTTTTTACTTTCGAATTCATGTTATGCACATGTGTATGGATAGCTGTGCTCCTTATTTGATTGTTTGAAGCATTTAAAGTTTGAGCACAAAATATAGTTGAGTATGAAAGAAGCTTTATAATCTGGGGGGGGGGGGGGGGTAGGGGGCTGTTACCTTGTCTAGCTAGCAGGGCTTCTATATTCATTGCTTCTAAATCCTCCCTCATTTTCTCGATTTTTGCTTCTGTTTCATTCACTTCCAATCTGAATTTAGTAATATTGTCTGCCAATTCTTTCTGAAATAGTATATCCATGGTGCATGAATCATTCCATTGGATGACTTCTCGACAGGGATGGGTTGAGTACTGGCCACCAGTACTCGAGTAATACTCAAGTACTTTAGAATTTGGTACTAACTCAATGAGTACTGAGTAATGATTTTTGTTCCAATACTCAAGTACTTCTTGAGTACTAAAGACAGTACTCATGAGTACTAATGAGTACTTTTGAGT
This sequence comes from Spisula solida, assembly GCA_947247005.1. Lineage (NCBI taxonomy): Eukaryota > Metazoa > Mollusca > Bivalvia > Venerida > Mactridae > Spisula > Spisula solida. The sequence continues at coordinate 32,479,492 of OX365947.1, read as the reverse complement.
ACACCAATGTAAACATATGCATTTAATTAATGTTAATATAAACAAATACTGTACCCTTTGATGGAATTTCCATATTGTAACAAGAGTGACACATTGGTTGAGTGGATAACACACAAACTTATGTAATAATTTCACACAATACATATATATTTGATCAAATTTAGTGTTAATTACTTTAGAGAACATAGGAGAAGAAAAAGAAAAGAGAGGCTTTCAACCTACATACATGTATATACCAAATGAGAAGAACATGATTCCCACAAATATTCTGACTCAAAATTCCTTGACTTTTCCCGGGTTGTTTCCTGACCAAAGAGCAGTTATCCCTGACTTTTTAGAGCGATTGTATATAAGCACATATTTTCATTTGAGCAAATAAAATAGTGAAAAGGAGGTTTATGAAACGGATGTTTTGTAAGGCAAGCGCTAAAGATCTACATAAAGTTATTATAATTTAGAATTGTCCTGAACCAGCATAGTGAGCGAGGACTTTTTCATTGGTGTTTGTTATCTCCTTCACAGAAACTGACACTTAAAGTCTTAATGACAGTTATGATAAGGAATTCCCTGACTTTAGCTCCATTTCCAGATTTCCTTGACTAAGTGAGACTCCCTGACTTTTCCCTGACCTTGAAAATATCTATTTTTCCCTGACTTTTCCCTGACCGTGGGAACCCTGAAGAATGATAAAAATTACATCTCCTTTACCAACAAGTAATGCTTCCCATGGACACTGCCACCACTGTCTGTTTGATCATGTCAAGGGCCATAACTCAACTGCATATGCCGACTAATAGTCCAACAGTTTGACAACAGTAGCACAAATACTTAAGGTATGAGCAACAAAAGGACAATTTCATTATTTCAAGGGCAACAACTCAACTATACAGTTCAAATTTGAATCAAAATAACTATGTAGGTGTGCTGACTATTATACACCAGTCAATCTATTGCCCGCCCAGGGGGCGGCGGGCAACCAAGGGGAAATTAGACATTTTCATTTTTTTATTGTCTAAATCCCCACCCAGACGACAATGCTGTCGTCTAAATCCCCACCGTAGGGCATAGTTTTTCATCCGGGTACTTCATTAAAAACACAAATAAAAGTATCACTGTCGTCTTTGGCGGTGTCGAAATTGTCGGACGAAAGTCTATTCCTCGGGACTATTATTCATATAAAATTTGAAGACTGTTCATGGCTTAAATAAGTACTTACATTTCTAAGATTTCATACAACCAAAATATAAATGTGATACTTATTAACATAAACCAGATCATAGATAGAATCTGATATCTGAGCCACTTCCTTTGGGTATCCACTATATATAAAGTCTACAGCTAAAAGTGCAGTTAAGACTTAATACTCATTTCCGATCTATAGCCAACCATGGTAATAATTAGTTTTAACGATTCAAAAATTCATTAATGTTAACATTATATCATTAATACTCAATTCTATTCTTTAAGATAACTGACCTGCACATAATGGATATAGAATGTAAAACAGACAACAGACACAATCACTGTAGATATGGTCATAATCATCCATTGAACACTGAAATAATAAGTGAATGCATTTAAATATAACCCCAAAATGACCATGTCAATTTATGGTCATTGTTTCACTACAATACTGAAGTTAAATAACAATACACTACAACCTCTCTAGAGCAACCCTCTGAAGAGCAAAATCCTTTCAAATAAAACACAATCATAATTTCCCTAAGCTGATATTTACTATAAATGTAACCTCTGCAGAACAACAACCTCTAAACCACAACCATTGTTTGCAGCTCCCAAATGGTGTTACTCTACAGAGGTTGTAGTGTACTTTATGACTTTTGTAACTGTGGAGAATAATACTTATTAATACAACAAGAGGGCCCAAAGGGCCCTAGGTCGCTCACCTGTCGAACTTGACCTAGATTTTGTTGAGATGATCATTGTGACCAAGTTTCATACAGATCAGGCCAATATTGTGACTTCTAGTGACTACACAAGGTTTTTATATGGTTTGACCTAATGACCTTGTTTTTAACCCCAGATAAACCAATATCGAATATGACCTAGATTTTGTTGAGATTATCATTGTGACCAAGTTTCATAAAGATCAGGCCAAAACTGTGACCTCTAGTGACTACACAAGGTTTTTCTATTATTTGACCTTGTGATCTAGTTTTTGACCCCTGATGACCCAATATCGCTCTTAATCTAGATTTTGTTGAGATGATTAGTGTGACCAAGTTTTATAAAGATAAGACAAAAATTGTGACCTCTAGTGCCTATGCAAGGTTTTTCTATGATTTGACCTTGTGACGAAGTTTTTGACCCCGGATGATCCAATATCGAACTTGACCTAGAGTTTGTTAAGATGATCATTGTGACTGAGTTTCATAAAGATTAGACCAAAATTGTGACCTCTAGTGACTACATAAAGTTTTTCTACGATTTGACCTTGTGACCTAGTTTTTGAACCCGGATGACCCAATATCGAACTTGACCTAGATTTTGTTGTGATGATCATTGTGACCAAGTTTCATTAAGATTATGCTAAAAATGTGACCTCTAGTGACTACACAAGGTTTTTCTATGATTTGACCTTGTGACCTAGTTTTTGACCCCGGATGACCCAAAATCAAACTTGACCTAGATTTTGTTGAGATGATCATTGTGACCAAGTTTCATAAAGATTAGGTCAAAATTGTGACCTCTAGTGACTACACAAAGTTTTTCTATTATTTGACCTTGTGACCTAGTTTTTGACTGCAGATGACCCAATATTGTACTTGACCTAGATTTTGTTGAGATGATCATTGTGACTAAGTTTCATAAAGATAAGGTCAAAATTGTGACCTCTAGTGACTACACAAAGTTTTTCTATTATTTGACCTTGTGACCTAGTTTTTGACTGCAGATAACCCAATATTGAACTTGACCTAGATTTTGTTGAGATGATCATTGTGACCAAGTTTCATAAAGATTAGGTCAAAATTGTGACCTCTAGTGACTACACAAGGTTTTTCTATTATTTGACCTTGTGACCTCATTTTTGATATCAGATGACCCAATATCAAACTTTACCTAGATTTTGTTGAGATGATCATTGTGACCAAGTTTCATAAAGATTAAGTCAAAATAGTGACCTCTAGTGACTACACAAGCCAATTGTTGACGGACGGACGATGGATGGACGGACGAACGAAGAGTGATCACAAAAGCTCACTCAGTCATTTTGTGACAGGTGAGCTAAAAAAGAGCCTATTTGCGGCTGATTATGACTAACATGCGCTTGATTATCGCCTGTCCGCCCGGTCCCCAATCTCATAATCATAATCGGATCGGTTGAACGGGCGCACGATATTTTATCCATGTTTACAAACATGACGTCACATTGGAGCCAAAATGACATTACGCTGCATATATGCAATATTTCTTGGCCAATTCTATTTACTCTTAGCATATTTTATTGGTTACAACCTTAGTGTATACAGCTGTTTCAAAGTCTAAATTCCCACCCTAGAGCAAGGGCAATTTGTCAAAATCCCTTCACTGGGAGATGCTAAAATACATACCCCCCGGGATCAAAATTGACTAATAAAAAATTCATTTTATTTTTTTTATTAAATTGTAATTAGATAAAGCCATACAAACTAATAAATTATTGTTCTGTAATATTAAGGTCCTAGAATAAAACCAATGTAGAAGAGCCCTACATTAATCAAGAGGGCCCCTTTGGGCCCTAGGTCGCTCACCTGTCGTACTAGGGCATGCACACCCCTATGGTGACCCTACACATTTTCTGAATAAAAATTTAAGGAAATTCAGCCTCTATTGCAAGTTTTTTAATGATTTGACCATGTGACCTTGTTTTTGACCCCAGATGACCCAAAATCGAATTTGGCCTAGATTTGTTGACAGGATCATTGTGACAAAGTTTCATACACATTTTCATTGGTTGATGAAAGTTTACTTGTATGTATAGAGAGAGAGTTATAGCAGAGAGTTTAGTGACCATAAAGACTACATGTTGAAAGGTTTAAATGAGTACATACACTCTGTCTGAGGTTTAAATATTTCATGGTTCTACACACTGGTCATTATTAATTTGTTACAATCAGTATGATAAACTGATACCGCAAGAGTATTAATATATAATACAAGTCATTCTTTTAACACACACAGGTTTTAAATACAATGCAGAGCATAGACACGATGTAGTTTCGGGCAAGGCAATTGGAGAGTAGAAAATGTCAATTGACAGTGTGACCTTGTTTTTGACCCCAGATGACCCAAAATCGAACTTGACCTAGATTTTGGTGACAAAGTTTCATAAAGATTAGGCCAAAATTGTGACCTCTAGAGAGGACACAATCCAATTGTTGACGGACAGGCGCACAGACAGACGGACGTTCCAACATTTGGGGTTTACGGGGCTTTTCCTTTGATCTTTATGTGTTTCCCACATAAACCGACTGGATTTAACTAAAATTAGGGACGGAATGAACCTCATAAACCATTGGATGTTGGCTCGGACGGACGACGGACGAAGTGTGATCACAAAAGCTCACTCTGTCACTTTGTGACAGGTGAGCTAAAAAAATTGGTAGCCTTGTCTAGGCAAAATTTAAAAAAAATGCAATTTCCTCAATTCTAATAAATGAAGTAGCAAAACTTGAACAAATATCGACAAGTACATTGTATTTCAATCATTTTCGATAATATACACCTATATTACAATCAGGGCTAAGCATAAAATTAAAATTAACAATATAAAAATGCAGAAAAAGCATGTCAGTAGAAGACCGACTTTATAACCATCTATGTCTAAAAGTCGTTTTATACATGTTTATGCAAAATAGAAGCGTCCAAGTGAGCCTGATCGAGTCCATTAAATCTTAATCATATTTGGGAAACAACGGGAGGTAGTACAGTTTATGACATGTGGTTCCTGTTAATTGCTTTGTCGCCGACTCGCAATAAACACCATCGTTATGAAAACGGTATACACTGTTGTTGAGAACTATCAACACTTTGATTTTATCAAGATTGCCGGTAAATTGGACCTCAAAGCCGGTAAGCCTGTAATTACATCAGATTGCCGGTAATTACCGACTCAATGCCTGAGAAATGGCAGGCCTGGTGTATGCCCGCCGCTCCACCCTGGGGGAAAACATTGATAGGTGCATAATATGTAACTTGTCTTAATTTACACAGGGTCCATACAAATTCTACATTATTAAATACAAGTACATTGAACTTACATGAACAACCTGGTTAAAACTTGATCTTGGTGGTGACTAACACTATCTGGTTCACTTGTCGTAGATTTGGGAACAACTTCTCTTGCTTTTAACATTTCACTGCCGGGGAAAACATGTATGTATATATATGATAAACACAAAATATCAATGTTTGTAGACAAAAAAGAAATATTAAAAAAGTCAACAAACATGCATACAACTGAATAAGATAGTCACAGATCAGGCCAGCAACTATCTACATTTGTATGAACTAGCATGCGCCTCACCATCCATCTTTCCAGGAACCAGCACATCAATAGCACCACTTTTCGAACAAATTCAACGCTATCCAAGTTTCTACTTTCGATTTCAACAAATAATAAACAATTAGCGGTAGTTAGTATTTATCTTTACCTTTCATCGCCATGTGCCAATGCGTCTTCATTGGGTTGTTTTATCCCCTGTGACAGATTCTCGTCATGTTGAGTTTCCAAGTGAGAAGGATCTATTTCCGCCATTACCAACAGCGATATTATAAATTTAATATTATTTTAAAACTATGAAAACGAAACTAGAATACGTCACTATCACGTGATTAAGTCATGGATGTGTTAAAGTTAGTTGCAAACCGTTCGCTAAATATCACAGAGTTGTTGGTCCTGTGCAGCACTGCAGCACTGCAGTCCAAGTTCTTCTTTTTCGTGAAATTACTGCTCTAGAGCATTGTCGCGCATGGTGAATATATACAAATGCGCAAGGAAAAACGCAGTGAAAGTTGGTTAAAACAGGGTTAAAACATGCTGCTTCAGAGTTACAGCATCCAGTCTTGAAGACTTCTAGTCATATGCTGGTAGGCTGTTCCAGGCGCGGATCACAGGTATTCTGAAAAATCCCCTTGGTGTCTTATAACATTAGTGTTATAATTAAGACACCAAGGGGATTTTTCAGATATTTAATGAAATGTTATTTTATGTTGTTCGGACACTATTTAAACATGTTTAAGCTCCCTGTATGGGTTGTAGAGTGGTTCACTGGCAGGGGGTGGGGGGTCACAGCCAACATGCCGAATACCTGTGGCGCGGATGCCAGAAGGGAAGAATGAGTAACTGTTGACGTTGAAGCTGGCAAATGGTACCAATAATCGGTTGGCGTGGCCTCTTGTATGTACTCCTGCTGGAATGAGTATCTGCTGAGCTTGGATGTCCACTAGCTTGTTGACGATTCTGTACACCATGGTAGCCTTGGTGTGTTGGCGTTCTAGTGAGACCCAGTCAAGGTCCTTCATCATGGGTGCAACGCTGCTAGTATGTCTGTAGTCTCATGTACAAGATACAAGAATATTTATTTTACGTCGGATGTGTATAAACATATAACATTAGCTAATAGCTATTTTCCGACAAACAGAGGTAAATAAGATATAAGATACAGAAAATCAGCTCCAAATTAGAAGCACATGTATAATGATTATCACACAACACATAAGAAATTACATCTTTTATAAATAATAATAATAATAAAATAAGATTTTCAAGCATCATGACAGGATTCAAGAACAGCATAATAACATACATTGTATTTCATGCATATACAAGAATTTCAGTAGTATATAGCACATACAAAACAATTAACACATACTAAAATTTCAAGACCCATATACAAATTTAGTATCACGGTATTCGCGTTTTACATGATAACTTCACGATGATATAGGTTGGTATATGATTGACCAGAAAGATAAGTACTATTAAAGACCTAATTTTTTAGGTCTTTGGTACCATACTATACTAGTAATTAATACAACACTATCAACCACTTTTATTCAGCATTACGCAATTAAGGCCAATTATTTCGTGTGCCGGTCTGAATGGTCCTGGCGGTAAAGCGCTTGATACATTGTTAAATAACTTGTTGCAGAACAGGGCAAGTTCGAATCCCACCAAAATAGTTTTTTTTATTTCATATCATTTTTAAATGCACACAACTCGCAAATTCCGTGTTATACTTACGGAATACCGTTAGGGCCATCTTGGTTACACATTAAAATCGAGAAGGCGACAATGCGATGGTGCGATGGCGACGGTGCGATGGTGCGATGGTGCGATGGCGACGGTGCGATGGTGCGATGGCGCGATGGCGACAATGCGACGACGCGATGGTACGATGGCTACAATGCGATAATACGATTGCGACAACGCGATAGTACGATGGCGACAGTGCGACATGAATATCGTACTGTCGCCATCGTACTATCTTATTGTCGCCATCGTACTATCGCGTTGTCGTACTGTCGTCATCGTATTATCGCATTGTCGCCATCGTACCATTGCGCCGTCGCATTGTCGCCATCGCATAATGTGTAACCACGATGGCCCTAACGGTATTTCGTAAATACTAGTATAATTATGTGACGAACACTATTTTGTTACATGTATATTGTAGAACGTTATGACTTCTAATCAACGTAATATACGCACTTAGTTAAAACAGGGACCGTATATTCTTCTTCCCAGGTTAAAACATATTTTAGATAATTTAGTGACATTAATTTTGGTACTATGTTAAGTGACCGATTAGAAATTTGGTTGAGTGTATTAAATAAACACATTTTCAAGGATAAATTAAAAAAACCCCACTATACCTTACAATCTCTTTAAATAACATAAAGGCTCATTTATCGACGGTGGACTATATGTCACAATTCTTTTGATGGCAATAGTCGATATAGATCTACTTAAAAGCTATAATAACAGTAGCTGTGAATGTTAACTTCATTCAATGGCCTTGTTGTAATCTGAAATGAAGGAAGCTATGCTTGGGGATCATATTACATGTATAGTACTCTAAATTTGATAAGGGCCAAGACATTTTCCAGTTAAATATTTTGCAAATTGAATAAGATTGACCGGTAGAATTTTCAAAAACATAATGCTACATCTGCAATATTGTAAATCAATAAAGATTACTTCAACATTTAATGTCTTAGTGCTGATAAGCCCAACCCCATTAAAATGTTCGAGCTGCATTCAAGCCTCTGTAGTAACAGAATGCGGTCATTTTCTTGGCATTTTGGGTCTTACACGATATGGTAATAAAAACGGGATAGAAATGTCCATGTTAATCTAGCCACTTTAGTCTCCACCATTAGGGCTTATCAGTTACCTAGAAAACGACGTCATTTTGGCAATGCGTATCAAATACAAGACATCAAGTTTCGAAATTTAGTAGCAGATAAGATGATATTTTATTAAATGTACAACGTTTTCTTCATCGGTGTTGTACATTTAACGTGAGACGGACATCAAAATCAATTTATTGGCCCTTAGCAAAGTTTGAGTAGTAGAGCAGAGCAGAGCAGAGCAGAGCAGAGCAGAGCAGAGCAGAGCAGAGCAGAGCAGAGCAGAACAGAGCAGAGCAGAGCAGAGCAGAGCAGAGCAGAGCAGAGCAGAGCAGAGCAGAGCAGAGCAGAGCAGAGCAGAGCAGAGATTTAGATCTAGAAAGGCATATAGATCTATTATATAATAAATTAGCAGTGTATTTTAATTCTAAACTCGAAGTAGATCTATTTAATTGCATGCATAAGTCTAGATCTATATCTACTTAGCGAATATTGAGCTGCTTACCTGTTTACAAATGCGACCAACATAAAGTTTCACACAGGCCTATTATTATTTTGTCTAGATGAGTTCGTCAAACATAAGTCATGCACTTCGTAACGAAGAAATTGGAGTAAAAGTACCTTCTGCATCAATAACAAGAATGAAGTTTAATGCTGTAAAACAACTAGAAGAGCTATACCAGCATGAATGGTGTTTTGATCACCCTTTGTTGTATTCATTGCATTTGAAACTTGCTGAACTGGTTGTGAAGTACATTGACGTAGCAGAAATTGTAATTCGTATCTTAACAGATTGGAAAATTGAGAAAATAAGATCTACAGACGATGAAATAGTTGCGGATAGCCACGTTTTTCTTGTGGATAAAGTGGCACCCTTTGTGACTGTTGCAGAACTTAGTAGTTTAGTGATAATGTCGGAAGAAATTAGCATGTGTTCTAATTAAATCCTTTCACTGACTATTAATTCAAACCCCGGATCAGCACAATCATTTTTGTACAAATAACTGTCAATAAAAAAAATATTTAGATCTATGTATGTCATTATATGATTTGTATAATAAATGCCTTAAAGAGCAGAACAAACCAATGCCGGGTTTCGAACTCAACCTCTCCCTATCGGCATCGTTACCAGTGCCTCAAAAACTGTGAAGTTTCAGCAGTGGCGTACGCAATACGTAGGGGAGACCGGGGCTAAGCGTTACACGGGGCAAACTGTTACACTGCATTTTCAAACCTATGATATCCTTATATTACGTCATCGTTCATGTTGATGTTATCATTTTTCGAGCTGCCATTTTATCCGCTATGTCGCGACCAGTTCAAATCCTCACAAATTGTTTTACAGGGTGAAAACACTTTTTCAGGCTTTTTTGTAACATTTTTACAATTTTTCAAATGTCAGTTTATTCTATAGTCAAGATTTGGTTGATATTTGGGCTTATGGGCCAACGTTTGTGTACACATCAAACATGCCGTAGCAATAAGTAATGGGATTTGGCCACCTTTGGTATTTACTGTAGAGCGATTTATTCTCGAAAGTGTTCTTGGGGGCAATTTGTTACATAATACAAAGGGGCCACTGGGGCTAAGTGTTACACTTTTATAAGTTTTACATTTTAGAAAACGTGAACTCATATACGGCCCTAGTAAAGTTGTATACATAAAACTACACTTAATTTCGACAAAGCAAGTTACTTAATTATTCAATATAATTATGCATCAACAATTTCAACCGCTTAAAAATAGTTCGTAAAGTGTAACACATTGCCCCGACCTTTTGGAGCTAAGGGCGGACAAGTATTAAAAATTTAACTAGGTTCCAAACAATCAAAATTCAATCACCCCCAACCTTTCCGACCTCGCCTCTTCACATCCGCCCGTGTTTCTTGCAGGTAAGCTTCAGGGTAGTCGGTATTTACTACATGTAACATTTTGCCCCAGGGACTGTAACACTTGGCCCCAACACACGCGGTAATGTGTTACATTAACTTACAATTTTCGACAAGCTGTAAATTGTTATTGCATAGTTAAATTTATTAATTAAAGAACGTATTTGGTCAAAATTAAATGTATTTTATGTATACACCATTGCAAGGGCTGAATATGTGTTCATGTTTAATAAAAGGGTAACAAACAGAAACGTGTATCACATAGCCCCGGTCTCCCCTACAGTGTGATTGATAATGTATTATTCGAATTCCAGATATGCCTAAAAAAGGGAAGGGGCTGAGATGTCAGTATGAGAGGGCCGACATGGATCGGGCTGTGCAGGCAGTCAAGGCCGGTAGTCTGAGCGTCCGGAAAGCGGCATCAGCTTTTAATGTGCCACGGTCATCTTTGCATGACCGGTTGAGTGGTCGTGTGGAAATCACGGCCACGCCTGGCAAACAACCGGTATTCCCTGTGCATGTTGAGCGCATGCTCGCGGATAAAGTCAAGGGGGCTGCAGAAATGGGATTTGGCATGGACAGACAGCAGTTAAAAGCTAAAGCTGCTAAGCTGGCCTCTTCTCTGTGTCTAAACACACCGTTTAAAAACGGTGTCCCTGGTGACGACTGGGTGAATGCTTTTATTAAGAGGAACACTATTAGTTTAAGGTCACAGATAGCCCTTTCAACGGTACGGAGCAGGATGTTGAATCCTACCGTCACCGACAAGTACTTTGATGAACTAGATACCATTTTAAATACTCTTAATCTAACCGATAGGCCAGATGCCATCTGGAATATGGACGAGACGTCCGTGTCCCTTACCCACAAACCAACTCGTGTATTTGCGGCCAAGGGTTTAAGGAATGTCCCGGGGAGAGAGGGGAATTCCAGGGAATCAATAACCGTAACAGCGTGTATCAACGCTGCGGGGCATGACGTCCCCCCTATGGTCGTTGTAAAGGGGAAAACAAGAAAATCCCTCAATGCTTTTAACGTATCTGAGGGTCCGTTCGGTACCAAGTGGACATTCCAGACAAAGGGTTGGATGGAGGAGTCCCTTGGTACTGAGTGGTTTAAAGGTGTTTTCCTACCTAATATTGGGCCTCACAGACCGCAGCTGCTGTTGTTAGACAGTCACAGTTCCCATGAAAGTTTGGACATAATAGAATGCGCAAGAGCGGCGAACATCACACTGTTTGCTCTGCCCCCGCATACCACCCATTGGTTAAACCCCCTTGATAAAACCGTGTTTGGTCCATTCTCTAAGGAGTATAACCGTAGGTGCACCGAGTTTATGGCTCAGTCCCCTAACAACTTAGTTTGTAAATGGGTTTGGCCAAACCTGTTCAAGTATGCCTATGAACGGGCGTTTAGTTAAGCATAATATTACACAGGGCTTTACTACTTGTGGTATTCATCCTATAAACAGGTCTGCTATTCCGTCCAATGCTTTCATGCCATCAAATGCTTTTGATTCCCTGCCGGCTGCGACGAACAGCACCCCGCCCAGCACTGTCCTCGTCAATTCTGACCCGCCAGAAAATCCCACCCAAGTACAAAACCCATACAATGTAAGTATGTGACGTAGATTAATTTTTTTTTTTATATATATATGTACATTGTTTGTGTCATATTAGGTTTTCAACTATATTTAACCAACACGAACTTACCTAACCATGTATTGGAACCAGTACCATCTAGCTATACAACAAGGAACTCACAACTTTACACACGATGTAGAAAGTTTTTTTCAACGGGTCTAATTACGAGTACGACCAGGATTCGAACACGTGATTCACCAGGTTCAAATTTCATCACAATTAGTCCTGGACCAAGAACAAAACAGATTATCATATTCACCGTAATTGTAATACTTATTATCATCCACATGTGATATGTTCATAATAATAACTTTATTTTGTTTTAATACATAAACACATTCTTATTTAGGAAGTCGGTGTTGAAGTACTTGGCACCGCGAATGATAGCGGGACGCTCAGCCTAGAATCTGTATCCGCAGCTGAATTGATGGAAGCTATAATGAGTTCTGGCATGGAGGTGGACATAGATGTCACTACCCCAGCTGTGGTGGAATTAGACCATGGTAATATGGTTATGGCAACATCCCCCAAAGAAGAAATTGACAGGATATTTGACCTTCCACAACCAGTTAAGCAGGTCACCAAGACCTCTAAAAGAAAGCTTACATCTCATAGGTATGTGTCAGTGTGTTGTTATAAAAGTACTTTCGTATCAGCAGAATCTATTAAGTGAACAAAATATCACAATTAGATCAATATTCTGCTATTGTTCAGAAATCTCTTCATACATGCTTGGTGGAATGTTGATTGTCTTGAAACTAGCAAAATCGTATAAAAGTTAATGATATTTACTTCACATAATCATATGACAAATACTATTATGTTTACAAATGCAACCTTGGATACCAATGCAGCTGTCTACCTGTAAAACACAAACAAGACAAGGTAGCAATACCGTAACATATTAGGGATACATGTATATTTAAAAGACAAAGCTGTCATTTAGCAATTGTTTCTGACATGTGTACATGAACGAATCAATTACATTTTGTAACGTTACTTCATTAATATTAGACTGCTAACCAGCGATGAGATCGCAAGAGAAAAGATGGAAACGAAGAGGATAAAAGAAGAAGATGCTGCAAAGAAGGAAGAGAGAAAACACGCAAGACTGCTAAAACAAGAAGAAAAGAGAATGAAGCAGGCCATAAAAGAAAATCTCAAACCTATGAGTGGAACATTATAAAACAATTTGATTTGACAATAATGAGTTAATAGAATCTGTCAGAATGGTGTGCATTTAGTAATAATACACAATTATTGTGGTATATGTACATGTAATTAGAGTATTATATTATGCTGATACAAATTACATTAAACGATATCTGATCTTTAAAATTTGTTTCTAAAGCAGTTTTATTTGATTTTAGCCGACCTTAGCTGGTAAAAGCACGATTTTATGCTATATTTACGGTCGTTGGATTCCTTATGTGACATATGTATACATTATCCATCATAATACAAGGTTTACGTACATATGTAAATAACACCGTCAAACACGTAATTGAGTCGATCTATCGCATAAGTAGGACATGTGTACTGTATTTAACATAATTAGACAAATGATGGAATGTTCAACAAAGAAGCAAAAACGACGACCATATGGAGTAAAGATAGATCTACAGGTTATTGGTAGGTGTATTTACACCGGCGCACTGGGTAAGTAACGAACGATAATCACTGGTAGCATATAACATGCTGTGATACATATGCGTAGCCGTTCGTTAAAAGTCCTAATAATGCATCGAAATTCCAAGGTCGAGCTGGACAATCGACGTTCCTCTCTACATTCGAAAAACAACAGGCTGTGCTGCTCCTACAGTAATGAAATATTTGATTGTCGAGCTGGATAATCGACGTTCATCTCGACATTCGAAAAAACACACTGTAATGCGCTTACAGTTATGCAAAATTCCAATGTCAAGCTGGACAATCGACGTTCATCTCAACATTCGAAAAACACACTGTACTGCGCTTACAGTTATAGAAAATTCCAATGTCGACCTGGACAATCGACGTTCATCTCGACATTCAAAAAACAACAGGCTGTGCTGCTTCTACGGTTATGAAATATTTTAATGTCCAGCTTGACAATCGACGTTCATCTCGACATTCGAAAAAACACACTGAAATGCGCTTACAGTTATGCAAAATTCAAATGTCGAGTTGGACAATCGACGTTCATCTCGACATTCCAAAAACAGGCTGTACCACGCTTACAGTTATCAAAAAATCCAATTCCTAGCTGGACGATCGACATCCATCTAGACATTCAAAAACCAGACTCTACCGCGCCCACTCTTATAGAAAATTCCAATGTCGACCTGGACAATCGACGTTCATCTCGACATTCAAAAAAACAGGCTGGACCACGCTTACAGTTATGAAAATATCCAATGTCGAGCTGGACAATCGAAATTCATCTAGACATTCAAAAAACAGACTCATACGGAACATTTCTGTAACTTATCGGGTGTTATCGGCAAAGTAGCCTCCCTTGAAAAGTCTAATCGATCACATCGATAACGTTTTACGATACACTGATTTACTATAGATTTATATAGGAGCCGTAAGGTTTAACACTAATAACTTGTTTATAACATTAGATGACAAAATTTTATAACCTTATTTCAATATAATTTTTATTAATATGGTACGTTAACTTTTTGCTTCCATTTTCGTTTGAAGTTAGTGACTACCATTCCTATATAACTCTATATGAAAACTGTCAAAATACTCAAAATCGCGTTTTTGACAGGCTATAAAGTTGCTTTTTACTTAAGTGACATTTTTTTATAACCTCGTGAAGTATTCTTTGATGTCTAAGCATTATCACAATATATTTTTTAAGAAATTTGCAAGTGTACAAATTGCTTCCAATTTAGTTTGAAAATGAAGAAATGCGCGTTCAATAACGCGTTTCCATAATCATTAAGTATAATATATACCGTGAAACATCGGCTATTTCCGTTTTTCTCCGATCTATAAAGGCCGAAGAGATCACAATGGGTAGCCACTGTCAAATTAGTCGTTTATTATACGTGGGTTGTTTTGGGGTTTCGTATTGTGTAGTATATTTGAGAAAAAAGAAAAAGAAAGCCTTTTAGATTTTACAGCCCCTTAGAACAAAGTTAGGAGTTCACTTTTCAACTCAAATCTTTATTTACTAATTTTCTTCTTATTTAACGCATGTTTTCAATACGTTTTGTCACGCATGTTAATTAACGTGCGTGGTTTTGTGTGCATTGATATATAGGTTTTTAATTATTCTTTTGATCGTGGAGGTGGGAAGTAATTAAATCAAATGAATAAGACGTAATTATTTACTTTACTTTTTAGTTATAGTTAGAACATATTAAGTCAATTTTAATGATTAAAAAGGGCGGAGCGAGCGAAGCGAAGCGAGTCCTTTTTAGTCATTAAAATTTACTTAATATGTTCTAACTAACTTAGAATATAACATTCTGTATTCTGATTGGCCGATAGAAAGTAGCGCCAACGCATGACGTCAAGTCTGTGAAGAGAAAATTTTAATGATTAAATTTTCATTTAAGCGCCAAAATTCGGCGTTTTCATTGGCTCATAATGTAGGTTATATTCTAATTTAAATTAAAAAGTGATAAGGGGGGAACTGGTGTAATTATCACGTTCCATACATTTAACACGTGGCTAATTGATTCGTTGGTTTTTATGGTGTTTAATTGAAGTCGGCATATCTTTTACCATGTAAAAAACTGATAATTTCAAGAAAGGGACCACGGACGTATAACATAATAATATATCACCTTTAATGTTTTAAAAACGATATTACATTACAATACAATACAATACAATACAATACAATACAATACAATACAATACAATACAATACAATACAATACAATACAATACAATACAATACAATACAATATGTTTATTTCGGCATTAAACAAATACAGTTTTTAGCCACAAAATACATGTAATTTAGACAGGTGAGAGTAAGATAACGTTTTGGTTAACAGAGGCTCGGTGAAAGAGTGAGAATACAACAAGATGGTAAAGTCATATAAACAATTAACAAAATGTCAAATATAATTCACTTGAGGTTCATTGATAATAATTTCCAAAACACCACGTGGTTACATTCGAGTAAAATTTGGTAAACATGAATACAACAAGTGACTGGCTGTAGTACAGTTCGTGTATACACGCATGTTAATTAAATGTATATGACACTCTATATTAACGTAAATATGCTGCCGCTTACACATATCGATCGGCCTACCGTGTTAAGCGTAAAACGCACTAGTCAAATTCTACCCTGCTTTATGTAAGACCTCATAATTTTCGTATCTGTTATCCGATTTTAAATATTTAAAGCTTGTAATGAAGCAGAGATATATGTCTGTCTTTTGATACAACATTCATCCCGATACTCTAATTATTAAATCCACGGCGACGAGTAAGAATCCGTTCCGCGTAAAAGTAAGTTTAAAATACCTCTTTTTTTACCAAATAAAAATACAACCAACGGTCGAAAAACATCAAATATGAATTTAATTTTCGATCGATTTTGTTCATTAAAACTTGTTTTAAAAGCTAATACTTTAAGGTTTTATAAAATGTAAAACTTATTTATAAAGCATTTAATCGATTTGATTAAACTTCGTGCATTTATGTACTAATTATTGCAAATAAATTTTCAAAATGGCGGAATCACGTCGAAACGCGTGTGAAACGGGCACCTGCACACCTTCCATGCGCTAATTGAAAACATGTTTTTGATTGAAACTTGTTTAAAGTGTGAGATTAAATACGTTTTGAGGTACTGGTTGTACTTTTTTCTGGTTTCTATTGGTTCTGTCTTTACAGAATGGAGTCAAAAATAGTGATTTTTGTCACGATGCGGGACTATTTTTTTGGTAGCTGTATTGAACTTGCGGACTTATTGCCGAATGTTAATTATAAAATGGCGATTATTTACAATATAACCTGCTATTAAATGCATTTTGAGAGGTATTGGTTGCATTAAATTACGAACCATGATGCTAGCCTTTGAAAAAATCGCCACAAAAGATGATCAATGGTAGGCGTAGTTTACATCAAACATTATTATGAATACGTCCGTTCTGTTTTATTTCGTTGGCGGTCGACAACTCGCAAATGCTTTAAAAATAAGTTTTTACATTTTATAAAACCTTACAGTATAAGCTTTTAAAACAAGCTTTAATGAACAAAATCGATCGAAAATTAGATTAATGTTTGATGATTTTCGACCGTTGATTGAATTTTTATTTGGTAAAAAACGGGATATTTTAAACTTACTTTTACGCGGAACGGATTCTTATTCGTCGCCGTGGATTTAATAACTAGGGTATCGTGTTGAATGTTGTATTAATAGACAGGCATATATCTCTGCTTCATTACAAACTTTAAATATTTAAAATCGGATAATAGATACGAAAATTATGAGGTCTTACATAAAGCAGGGTAGAATTTGACTAGTGCGTTTTACGCTTAACGCGGTAACATTGTTAATCGGCCTATCGATATGTGTAAGCGGCAGCATATTTACACCTTTTACATACGTTAATATAGAGTGTCATATACATTAAATTAACATGCGTGGTGTATATGTGTAAGAAAAGAATTTCATTCGTAAAAATTACAGATCGTTTATCACGTGAATATGTAGCTAGTATTTAAATTATTTTGTCACGTGGTATTGTAAATTGTAAATATAGGTGAGGTTTCTTCATTTGAATCAAATACGCGAGTGTGTTGTATTCTGTACTATAAATGGAATTATTCGATTGTCCACATGGTGATGGTTGACATGGTAAGTTGTTTTATTTGCCTATCGAATAATCGTTTTAGCAATGTTAATTGAAGTCAATATCTATGTTGAAGATAAATTAATATCATGGTTAACAATGTGTTTTGAAAATATAGTAACTGGAGAAGGTAAGTTGGGTGTGTAATCGAGGGAACATTAGTTACGCCCCCTTTTTAGTGTATTGTAATGATAGAAAGAAGGACATGTAAATAAGGAAACCTCGGTTACCTCCCTTTTCATGGTGTGCAGTGAATGATAGGAAGAAGGACGTATAGATGGGAAAATATCAGTAATCTCCCTTGTTTCTTAATTGGAAGTGGTATTTTAAAGAGAAATGTATGTTTGGGTTCTTAATGATTAATATAAGCGTCATAAGTCTGGAGTGCGGGGAATGTGAAAAGAATAAACAATTTATATGTGAATATCTGTTCACAGTAATCGATTACTTGCTTATGTAAACAAAATAGAAACAAAATAACATTTAATAAAAAGAAAAAAAAAATAGAGTATATATACATGTGTACATTGTACAATTTCACAGTGAATCAGCAAAAATATGACGACGACAGATATTATTGATTTCTTCTTTTCATTGCGAAATATATGTATTTTGATAAATTTATTTGTGTGCGTTTCGATTCTGAAGACATAATTTTTTCAAATTTATTGAGTGTTGGCCAATGGCAATAATATTGGGTGAGATATTTATTTCTTAATTCTCTGTAAAAGGGACAGACTAGGAGAAAATGGTATTCTGTTTCAGTCGTATGCATCGTACAGTAAATACATTTTCGTTCGCTTTGTGGTATATTGTCATGACGACCGATTTCAATTGCGAGGTTATGCGAGGAAACTCGGAATTTCGAAAGTGCTATTCTGTATTTAGATATTTGTATATTATTTAGATATTGTTCAAAACAAAATTCGTGGTTAAATAAACAGTATGTTGAGAGTTTATTTGAATTATTAATATTAGCATACCATTGTTGGTAGTACATAACAAATATTCTTTGTTTGATAATAGGCATCTTGATTAAATCTGCGGATTGATTCAGCCAAATTTCGTTCAAGCCATGTTCTTGAAGGATTGGTTTTATTTGAAAAACCCAATTTTTTCCATTGTAGGATAATGAATTGTCCGCATCTTGTTTAAGCATGTTATAAGTACTACGAATTAAGCTATACTCTGGTGAGTTTAGTATTTTCCTCCAGTATTTAATCATTTTAACTTTTCTTATGATAATTAACGGGACTCTACCTAGTTCTCCATATAAAGCTGTCACATTGGTAGAGCGTTTAACGAACAATATTCTGCGCATGAATTTTTTGTGTACAAGCTCAAGGTCTGTGCACGAGTAGGTTCCTATAATTTCTCCTCCAAAATGTAGGATGGACGAAACCAGGGTATCAAACAATTGGCATTTTTGAGAGTTTGGTAACTCTATATTTTTAAATATTGCAAATAAATTATTTAAAGCGAATGATGCGTGTTGCGCTATGTTTTTTTGGCTGCGATGCCAGTTTCCGTTTTTATACAAATTTATGCTTAGGTACTTGAAATTGTTAACGATTTCGAGCTTTGAGCCATACAGATAAAAATCATGTGTTGTGTGTCTACCCTTTTCAAATATCATAATTTTAGTTTTTTCTGTATTGATTTTCAGTCTCAACGTGTTACAGTAATTTTCGATATCATTTAGTAGCGATTGTAAGTTTTGTTTAGATTTTGCAAACACTGCTTGGTCATCCGCATAAAGTAAAATGAATAGTTTGAGTTCGTTTATGGAGAAAATATCATCTAGATCAGTATCTATATTATTCATAATATCGTTCACAAAGAACATGAATAGTAGCGGTGAAGTAGGATCATCTTGTTTAAGACCCACCTGCGAATCAAAGAAGTTTGAGTATGAATTTTTATAGCGGACACATGATCGGACAGATGAGTACATCGCCTTTAAAGCCGTTACCATTTTACAGTGTATATTTTCTGATAATAATTTTTGCCAAAGAAATTGTCGGTCAATTTTGTCGAAACATCGTTCGTAATCAATGAACGCACAATATAGTTTATCACCAGAATCCAGTACTTTGTTTATAACTGAGCTTAAAATAAATATACAATCATTGATCGATTTACCCTTTTGGAATCCGAATTGATTGTTTGATAACTTATCATGTTTAATACTCTATGCATTGATTCTGTTGAGTAGTATTTGAGAATATATTTTCCCTAAAATAGGTATTAAGGATATGCCTCGGTAGTTAGCAGCCTGGTCTGGATCGCCTTTTTTGAAGATTGGCGTAATGATACTTTCCCCCCATGATGTAGGATATTCCCCCTTTTTATACAATTCGTTATATAATGTCAGTAAGAAAGGGGTGAATAAGTCATTACACGTTTTGAATATTTCTGCGGGTAAATTATCCAGACCGGGTGATTTGTTATTATTTTGAGTGCAGATCGCACGTCTTATTTCTTCTATGTTTATTTCTTTATCAAAGTCTTCCGCGTATAAGTTTGTGTCATTTTCGCTTGAATTGGATTCGTTGTTGTTAACGCCGTGTTCGTTGTCGTTTGGATTTCCCTGAGATAAGTTTTTTAAGTGTTCATGTAAGTCTTCTATCTTAAGATTGTCTGAGCTGACTTTATTTTTATTTATTGAGTGTTTTATGTTTTTCCAAAATTTTCGTGGTTCCATTTTTGCTAAACTATTTATACGTTGACCCTCTTTTATTCTATGTTTGTGTTTCGCCCTATATTTTATTTTATTATATTTGTTACGAGCGTTGACAAAGTTCGTGCGGTTTAGCTCTGTTTTATTACGCGAGAAAATATTTCGTGCTGTTTTGAAATTACGTTTAGCCTCAAAGCAGTCCGCATTGAACCATTTATTATGCGCATGTGATTTACTACGGTTTCCTTTTATGGGTAGAGTAAATATGTCACGTGATTTGGTGTATACCAGATTCGTGAACCGTGATACTACGTCATCAACTGAACCACCAATGAGCATGTTCGAAAGTTGCGCGATGGCCTCGCTTTCATTTTCAATAGCAGCGCGTAACTCTGGGGCCCTGTATTTTTCCCACGTTATTTTATTGGACGGGTCTAGCTGATTTTGCGTAACCTGTTCAGTTTGCTCAAACTCTAATGATTTTAGGCAAAAGAATATCGGCGCATGGTCTGAAAATTCAGTGTGATCTAATATATCAAATTCAGATATAGAATTAAAATTATGCAGGTATGTCAATAAATAATCTACAGTGCTGACGCCCCCATGGGAACAGAATGTGACTTGTCCATCGATATCATCGTGCACCCGCCCATTTACTATCAATAAACCTGTAGTACGACAGAGGTCAAGTAATTTTCGCCCATGTGTATCAGAAACATTATCTGTGTTTTTACGTACAGGGATGTCAACACTGTTTACAATAAATAAATCATTATCAACATATCTATCAAAATGTATGTAGTCAAGTAGGTCTGCCGTTCTACTATTAAAGTCTCCTGTTACATACACATTTCCTAGATCATTATATTTAATGCAACCTATTTCAATTAGTTCGAACATATCAACATCTTGGAAATGTAATACCTTTGATGAACATGGGGGTATGTAAGTATGACATATGTAAATATCCGACTGGGTATGTGACATATTACAAGACAGTTTGATCCACATTATGCCTGCCTGGTGGGTTTCAACAACATTAATATGATTCTTAAATATGTTTTTAAAGTATATAGATAATCCTCCACTATATCTACCTTTGTTTGTTTTTCTCGATTTATTACCACATAAATGTTTACTTGTATATCCATTTATTTCCAGATTTGATGTCTCTTTATTAGATATCCACGTTTCATTTAGGAGCACAATATCAAAATTTCCAATATAATCTAAAAAGTCATTGTCCGTCAGTTTGCGTTTTAATCTATTTATGTTCCATGATACGATGCTGAGTTGCCCCGGCTGACTTCCCTAGTTTGCTGAATAAGTTTTTCCTTCGACATATTCCTCTTTATTTACGTAAAGTTTGTCTACCACAAGTCGTACGTCCTTCACCCCTTTCTTCTCCAGGTCAACCATTATTGGTACAAGCTTCCTACGTATCTCCCTTATAGCGAATGGGTATTGAACTCCAATGCCTAGATCTGCGTTCTTAAGTTGTTCTGCAAATTCGTATCCTAACTTTCTGATCCTTTCACGATCACTGTAAGCATGAAATTTCACACAGATTGGACGAATTTTCTTCGGATCGAATTTTCCTACTCTGTGCGCTCTATCAAGTTTGATGGAGATCGCTTCCTCCTCAGACAGACCAAGGACACCTTTGATGAAGTCTTTCTTGACGATATCATCGCAGTTTTCTGTTTCACCTTGTTTTGCTTCTTTTTTGCCATAGAACATGAGATTTTCCCTCATTTGTCTCATTTGTAGATCCGTTAAGTCTGCCTGAATCTTATTTTTGTCACTTACTAGATTACGTGTATGCTCCTCTAGTGATTCACATCTTTCCTGCATGGCTTTTATGTTTACTTTAGCAGCTGACATTTCGTTATTGTGCTTGTCATTTTGATCACTCATGAATTGGCACGTTTTCTCTGTTTCAATTACTCTCCGTTCAAGTGATCTCATATTTATCTCAAGATCTGAGATTTTGGCACTTATCAGGTTCACTGTTTTCTCTACTTGGTCTATTCTGATAACTTTTTCTTTTATTAGTTTGACAGCTTCTATAAGTTGGTTGGCCCATGAAGGTATCTGCGCGCTCACTGCCTGTGATGCATGCGCGGGGGGTGGGGTACCCACCGACTGACTCGAATACGCAAAGGGGTTTGCCATTACTGATTTTCCGAAAGATGAGTCACAAGTTAAACTATAGCTGTTATATTGTTCACTTACTGTTGTGTTCACACTCTGTGTGATATTATCATTGACACGTGTACACGACCCGTCGAGTTCTTCGTGCGTGGTGACTGGCCGCTCGTTTTTGTTTTTTCCTTTTTCTTGCTGTTATGTTGGGTTTTGGAGTTTTTTCCGCCGTAGACATGAGGGTTAAATGTTCATAGTCCAAAATATCCAAAGAAATTGATAAAATAATCCGGTTAAATTTTTCAAATTTCGAAATTTTCACTGAGCCAAAAACACACGTCTCACCTATCAAGGGATATAACTCTCATATTACAGAAAAATAAAACTACATTATGCATTATTTAAACCACGCACGTTAATTAAATTTAATTTAATTAACATGCGTATTTAAACCTATCAATAAGGCTATTTCGGTCATAATACTAGCTACATTTGGTTCTAGACAAAACTACATCACAATATACCTGTACTTTCCCATTTCATGACTAATTATGAGTATATTAATAAGAGTATATTATATCTGTTTGAAAATAAACAAAAACACATTCAAACTTTTATTAAAATGGCCTTCATGCATTGTCATGTTTAAAAAAATGGTTTTATTCAAAGGTATCACGTTACCATGGCTGTTTTCAAAATTCATATATTTTCCCATATGTGCGAGACTTAAGTTTTTCATAAATATAACTTTTCCCTATGTATAGCCTTTTTATTTAAACAATATTTAAAAAACATTAATAATACATTTAAACTATTTCAATGAAAGTTTGTATGTGTTTCTACTTTTTAAACTTATAAAGTTAAGTCAGTATTCATATTTGTGACCGGGAAATATAAAGCCGCAGAAGTGTAATCCCTTAATTGTTTTATTGCCCCTTATCAGTCTAATCCTGTCTGATCACTGTCTATCGATCTAGTTAAACAATAGGGTCATACATTCTATCGCTTTATATATATGTATGTATAATTATGGGCTATTATCCACTCATGCGTGAAAAACACCGTCGATATTTGGATAAAATTAGTAAAAACCTGTAAAAATATCTTCCATGAAGGCAGATAGAAGATTGTATAAAATGTTGTATATTAGTATTGTACTAAGGCGGTTTAACTTTTTTTTATATATTTGTTTGACTTATTATGAATACAAATATTCTGTTATGATTTGCCTATTTTCATTATATCGCAATAATTGTATAATTGATTGCAGCAGTTTATTGAACTTGAACTTATAACATTCTGTGTAAAACATTGCAAAATCTTTACGATAAAAGTTACGTAATCAAACTGAATTAAATAGACAAGAACGCATATACACACGAGGACTTTAAAAAACGCCTCACACACCTCAAATTAATTATTTGATTGATGATGCCAATCACTCAATCGGGACTGTACTTGTTTTTTTTGTACGTGCGAATATAACATAATTTACAAAAAAACAAGCATAATTTATATCGGGATTAAGAAAATATTTGATAATAAGCGAAGTCATCTTGTTGTTACTAAGATACTACCACACGCATACCAGAAGTCAACATCAGCAATTCAAATTGAAATGTATACATGATCACGAGACGAATAGACAGTTACAATCATAAATATGAAAAATCGACTGCTTATCTTTTTATCTGATCAGTAGCCCCTCAGGCTACGATTTATGTAGCTTACCGTTATCATTCGTGACTATCGGAAAATTTACGACCACTAACGGAAATAGCCGATATCGATCTAAATCGATTGGATTAAGATAAGCGAAATTGTTGTGTATGGGGAATGTTTATCGATTTTTGTGGTGTAAAGGGAAACAACTCGTACAAACACACAGGTACAAAAATCACTATCCACAGAGTTGTCTTTTCCTTAAGAATTAGCCCAAAAGTTCCACATGTTACCGCGCCCACTGTTATAGAAAATTCCAATGTCGAGCTGGACTATCGACGTTCATCTCGACATTCAAAAAGCAGGCTGTACCACGCTTACAGTTATGAAAAAATCCAATGTCGAGCTGGACAATCGACATCCATCTAGACATTCAAAAAACAGACAGTACCGCGCCCAGTGTTATAGAAAATTCCAATATCGAGCTGGACAATCGACGTTCATCTTGACATTCAGAAAACAGACTGTACTGCGCCCACTGTTATAGAAAATTCCAATGTCGAGCTGGACAATCGACGTTCATCTCGACATTAAAAAAACCGAGAGTACTGTGCCCACTGTTATAGAAAATTCCAATGTCGAGCTGGACAATCGACATTCATCTCGACATTCAAGAAACATGCTGTACCACGCTTACAGTTATGAAAAAATCCAATGTAGAGCTGGACAATCGACATCCATCTAGACATCCAAAAACCAGACTCTACCGCGCCAACTCTTATAGAAAATTCCAATGTCGAGCTGGACAATCGACGTTCATCTCGACATTCAAAAAACAGGCTGTACCACGCTTACATTTATGACAAAATCCAATGTCGAGCTGGACAATCGACATCCATCTAGACATTCAAAAAACAGACTGTCCCGCGCCCACTGTTATAGAAAATTCCAATGTCGAGCTGGACAATCGACGTTCATCTCGACATTCAAAAAACAGACTATACTGTGCCCACTGTTATAGAAAATTCCAATGTCGGGCTGGACAATCGACGTTCATCTCGACATTCAAAAAACAGACAGTACTGTGCCCACTGTTATAGAAAATTCCAATGTCGAGCTGGACAATCGACGTTCATCTCGACATTCATGAAACAGGCTGTACCACGCTTACATTTATGAAAAAATCCAACGTCGAGCTGGACAATCGACATCCATCTAGACATTCAAAAAACAGACTGTACCGCGTCCACTGTTATAGAAAATTCCAATGTCGAGCTGGACAATCAACGTTCATCTCGACATTAAAAAAACAGACTGTACTACGCCCACTGTTTTAGAAAATTCCAATGTCGAGCTGGACAATCGACGTTCATCTCGACATTCAAAAACAGACAGTTCTGCGCTCACTGTTATTGAAAATTCCAATGTCGAGCTGGACAATCGACGTTCATCTCGACTTTCAAAAAACAGACTGTATTGCGTCCACTGTTATAGAAAATTCCAATGTCGAGCTGGACAATCGACGTTCATTTCGACATTCAAAAAACAGGCTGTACCACGCTTACAGTTATGAAAAAATCCAATGTCGAGCTGGACAATCGACATCCATCTAGACATTCAAAAAACAGACTGTACCGCGCCCACTGTTATAGAAAATTCCAATGTCGAGCTGGACAATCGACGTTCATCTCGAATGTAGAGATGGATGTCGATTGTCCAGCTCGACATTGGAATTTTGCATATTTGTAAGCGGGGTACAGTGTGTTTTTTGAATGTCGAGATGAATGACGATTGTCCAGCTCGACATTGGAAATATACATTATAATGATGGCGATACAGGCCTTATTTCCAATGTCCAGATGAATGTCGATTGTCTAGCTAGACACTGTCTGTTGATTGGCGATTGTCGATTGCTTTGCCAACTGCACACACATATTGAATGTTGAGTAGTGTAGTAAGTCTATGAATGTTGAGCAGTGCAGTATGTCTATTGAATGTTGAGTAGTGTAGTATGTCTATTGAATGTTGAGCAGTGCAGTATGTCTATTGATTGTTGAGCAGTGTAGTATGTCTATTGAATGTTGAGTAGTGTAGTATGTCTATTGAATGTTGAGCAGTGCAGTATGTATATTGAATGTTGAGTAGTGTAGTATGTCTATTGAATGTTGAGCAGTGTAGTACGTCTATTGAATGTTGAGCAGTGAAGAACGTCCGTCTATTGTATGTTGAGCAGTATAGTATGTGTATTGAATGTTGAGCGGTGTAGTATGTCTATTAAAAGTTGAGCAGTGTAGTATGTATATTAAATGTTGAGCAGTGTAGTATGCATATTGAATGTGGAGCAGTGTAGTATGCCTATTTAATGTTGAGCAGTGTAGTATGTCTATTGAATGTGGAGCAGTGTAGTATGTCTATTGTATGTTGAGCAGTGTAGTATGTATATTGTATGTTGAGCAGTGTAGTATGTATATTGAATGTTGAGTAGTGTAGTATGTCTATTGAATGTTGAGCAGTGAAGTACGTCGATTGTATGTTGAGCAGTGTAGTATTTCTATTAAATGTTGAGCAGTGTAGTATGTATATTAAATGTTGAGCAGCGTAGTATGTATATTGAATGTTGAGCAGTGTAGTATGCCTATTTAATGTTGAGCAGTGTAGTATGTCTATTGAATGTTGAACAGTGTGGTATGTATATTGAATGTTGAGCAGTGTAGTATGTCTATTGTATGTTGAGCAGTGTGGTATGTATATTGAATGTTGAGTAGTGTGGTATGTATATTGAATGTTGAGCAGTGTAGTATGTCTATTGTATGTTGAGCAATGTAGTATGTCTATTGTATGTTGAGCAGTGTAGTATGTATATTGTATTTTGAGCAGTGTAGTATGTATATTGTATGTTGAGCAGTGTAGTATGTATATTGTATGTTGAGCAGTGTAGTATGTAAAGTGTATGTTGAGCAGTGTAGTATGTATATTGTATGTTGAGCAGTGTAGTATGTATATTGTATGTTGAGCAGTGCTGTATGTATATTGTATATTGAGATGTGTAGTATGTATATTGTATGTTGAGCAGTGTAGTATGTATATTGAATGTGATGCAGTGTAGTATGCCTATTTAATGTTGAGCAGTGTAGTATGCCAATTTAATGTTGAGCAGTGTGGTATGTCTATTGAACGTTGAGCAGTGTAGTATGTATATTGAATGTGGAGCAGTGTAGTATGCCTATTTAATGTTGAGCAATGTAGTATGTATAATTATTGAATGTTGAGAAGTGTAGCATGTCTGTTGTATGTTGAGCAGTGTAGTACGTCTATTGAATGTTGAGCAGTGTAGTATGTATATTGAATGTTGAGTAGTGTAGTATGTCTATTGAATGTTGAGCAGTGTAGTACGTCTATTGAATGTTGAGCAGTGTAGTACGTCTATTGAATGTTGAGCAGTGTAGTATGTCTATTGAATGTTGAGCAGTGTAGTATGTCTATTGAATGTTGAGCAGTGTAGTATGTATATTGAATGTTGAGCAGTGTAGTATGTTAATTGAATCCTGAGACGAGTGTAAAGTTACAATTTTTAAAACTTCCTGTTCAGATTTCGTAAATAAAGACAAGTTCTTCACTGTCTTTCGTTCAACAATCCGATTTATTCGTGTTTTTGCATGTATTCAAACAGTTCTATTTGGTAAGTAAATTTGGTGGAAGGGTGGATCAATGGACTTTATTAAACCTATTTAGCTTACAGTTATTATCACATTGTCAGGGGGGATAAACACGTGACCATAATTTGAAACAAGATGGCGGCGTCGACGCGAATTCTATCGTTTTTGGACTAATATTTCAAGGTGAGTACGGAATTTAAACATCTTACATACCCTATCATATGGTACTCAAAACGCGCTTTCCAGCGGTGTTTAATATGCATGTGTGGTACGTTTATTTTCTGAGAACACTAAGACCAAAATTTCGAGTCGAGCACAAAAAGCCGTGGTGTATTTCACGTTATTGATGAATTTTAGTGTTTTTGTGACCAAAACGCACTTATGTGGACTATTTAAATCAATTACTTATAGTCCATGGGCCAGTGGGGTAAACCCCCCCCCCCCTAGGGAATTTCGGACACTATATTTTTCTGAAAGCGTATGACCAGTATAGTATTTTTCCAAAGTCTGCACTTTGGCCGTTGGGGCGTAAAGATTTTTTGCAAATTTTGAGAATCGGTACACTTTAACGGCAGAATACAATGTCATTGATCTTTTTTTTGGTAATTATGAAAGGCTATGACCTACCAATACTTTTCCTAAAGTCTGCACTTCAGACATTGGGGCGATAAGAATTTTTGGGGTAAAACGTTAAAAATATGAACGAAAGTGTTAATTTCTGGAATTGGTTAATTACTATCACATTTAGTAAGTTATTTTGTAATTAAACACTTTCATGGGTTGATATAAACTCATAGTTTAAGTCTGCAAAATTTTAGTCCCATGTTATTATGCAAATGGGATATTTTTGGGGTAAAACATTAAAAAATACATGAAAAAGTGCAAATTTTGAGAATCGGTACACTTTAATGGCAGAATACAGTGTCATTGATCTTTTTTTTTTGATAATTATGAAAGGCTTTGACCTACCAATACTTTTCCCAAAGTCTGCACTTCAGACATTGGGGCGTTCAGCAGGAAAAGCAAAAATAAGATTATCTCCCCTGCTTTTAAATGGTGTACAAATTGTAACGATGTATTCACTTAACCATGCTATAACACATTGTGCATTACTGTATTTTAATTGCAATTGTGAATACCAATAAAGGCATATTCCCAAAATGTATTTTAACATTTAAATGCACAAAAGGTGGGTCTATTATGGAAAATGGCCATCAAAATGGCCATCAAAATGGCCGCCAAAATGACTAAAGTATTGAAAACAGCCGTTCTACTTATTTACAAGTACTCACAATATGATTTTGAAATCTATTTCCATTTTTCACTTTGTTTGCAATGTATGTTATAGTTGGCATCAGTAACATTTGTATGGATTGTGTTAAGTTATACTAACATGTATTTTACAAGAGTGGGTGGGGTAAATATACATTCATTTTTTTTCAAATGTTATTGTACAGCTATTCCTTGTGACACAATGGCTGTGCATCATGGTTGTGTCAGGAATGGCTGTTCTGGGTGGTTGTGAGTATTCAAGAGGACCAGGAATCTCTCGACCTTGTAGTTACCAGTACACATAGTGCAATAAATGAGATACCACATGATAGTGCACATCCTATAAGACCATGGATGTGTGTATCCAGTAGTACTGTCTGCTCATGGTGTGTGTCAGTACCCTACAGCACCATAAATACCTGTACCTAGTGGTATTGGGTACCCTCTAATTGATGCACCTAGTGGTTATGAGTACCAAATACAACCAAGTATGCATGAACACGGTGGCTGTGGGTACCCATTAGGACTAGGATGGATGTACCTAATGGTTATGAGTACCTAATAAGACTAGGAGTTTATGTGCAAGGTGGTCGTGAATACATACATGGACTAGGACTGATTTACTCAGTGTTTATGATTGCCTAACAAGACCAGGAATGTTCTACTTAGGCACTTAGTCGTCAATAGGACGAGGAATGGGTGCTCCTAATGGTTATCTGTACCCAACAAGACCAGTAATGTATGTACATAACAGGATCCGGAATAGTTGCTATGCATACCAAATAATACCATGAATGTATGTACATGTACTAGTAAATGATAGTAGTGGGTACCCAATAGGACCTATAACGGTTGTGTATTGTAGCTGCAAGTACTTTATCACACTTCTTATGCATGTACATGGTGGTTACGGGTACCCACTTAGTCTAGGAATGTATGTATCCAGTGGTTATGAGTACCTAATAAAGTCAAGACTGTCTGTACATCGTGGTAATCATGACCCAATCAGACAAAAAATGACCGCACCTAGTGGTTGTTAGTACCTAATCCGTCTGCAATCGTCTGTACATTGTGATTTGGAGTATCCAATAGGACAAGGAATGCATGGGACAAGATAGTTGTGGGTACCCACTAGGACTTGAAATGTATGTACCTAGTCGATATGAGTATCTAATTAGACCATGCTTCATGTACATGGGGTTAGTGATTACCCAATTTGATGAAAAAAAATGGTCACAGCTGATGGTTAGGCATGCTCACTGCTGAATTTTAAAGACCAGGAATGTCTCTACATAGTGTCAATAGGACAAGGAATGGGTGATCCCAATAGTTGTCTGTACTCAATAAGACCAATAATGTATGTAACTAGTGATTGAGAGATGTCTAAACATGATGATGTCCAGTATCTATCCTAAACAGGAATGTCTGTTAATCGTGGTTATAGGCACCCTATACGACCAGGAATGTATGTATATGCATGGTAGTCAGTACCCACAGAGACCAATAATGGCTGAGTATAGTGGCTGTGAGGACTCGATTATACCACTTAATGGCACTTATGCATGAACTTAGTGGTTTTGAGTACCCACTATGACTATAAATGTATGCATCTAGTGGTTATGTATCCCTGATAGGGCCAGGACTGCCTGTATCAGTGACCAAATAGAACAACATATGACTGCACCTAGTGGTTGTTAGTGCCCAACCCAGTCACAAATGTCTGTACATTGTGGTTTTGTGTATTTAATAGGACCAGGCATGCATGTACATGGTAGTTGGGGTACCCACTATGACTAGGAATGTATGTATGAGTATCCAATAAGAACATCACAGTCTGTACACGGGGGTAGTGATTACCCAATAGGACAACAAATGGTCGCACCTAGTAGTTGGTAGTTCCCAATCGGACAACTGATTTTGTAAATGAAGGTTTCGAGTAGTAAATATGTTATGAGTGGTCAATAAGGCCAAGCATGTAGCCACATGGCGCGCCTGAGTTGTCAATTGATGATCGGCAGTATCCAACGAGAATGTCTGAACCTAGTGGTTATGAGTATTCTTTACGACCAGCAATATATGTACATGGTGGAAATGAGTACCCAATTGCACCTATAATACCTGTACATGGTGGTTTAGAGTACCAAACAGGACCAGGAATGTCTGTATATGGATATGTAAGTCACCACTATGACTGGGCATGTATGTACTTCAATAAGCAGTTACGAGTACCCAATTAGAATATGGTAAGTGTGACTACCCATTAAGACGAGGAATGAATGTACCTACCAGTGGTTATGGGTACCCAGCCTGACCAGCAATATCTGTATAAGTACGGTGGTTTTGAATATCAAATAGAACTAGGAATGGTATTGGGTATGCTATCAAATTAGACTAGGACTGTCTGTGCATGGTGGTAGTTAATACCCGATAGGACAACTGATGTCTGTATAGGGTTGTTTAGTGCTAAATAGAACCAATATTGCATGTAATGGTTATTCGTATGTACCAATTAGGACTAGGTATGGATGTACTTAGAGGTTTAATAATAATTTATCCAACAGTACCAGAACTGCCTATATATGGTTAGAATGTAATTTTGAATACCCATTAGGACTAGGAATGTCCGTACCCGATGGTCGTAAGTTACAACTAGGACACCAATTCCCAAAAATCACACTTTCCATTTATTATTTTTGTAATTTTCCCCCAAAGTATCTCATCTGGCAATATATATTTGAAATCTTAAACTGCATGTTACTACAAATTTATCACATTAATATTATTTAGTTACAAAAAATTCTCATAGGAATGGTTTTATTGTAATCTACAGATTCCTAATATTCCCACTTTTCGGTTTATATTTTTTGATGTTTTACCCCAAAAAT
Organism: Spisula solida; assembly: GCA_947247005.1. Lineage (NCBI taxonomy): Eukaryota > Metazoa > Mollusca > Bivalvia > Venerida > Mactridae > Spisula > Spisula solida. The sequence continues at coordinate 32,447,492 of OX365947.1, read as the reverse complement.
ATCACACTTTGCATAATAACATGGCTTTAATTTTTTTGCAGTATGAAACTGCACTATAATATCTTTCAATTAAGAGTATTTTTTTAAAAAAAAAAAAATAAATGCCAATGCAGTCCACAGATTCCAAAAATTCGCACTTTTCTCTTATAATTTTTAGCGTTTTACCCCAAAAAAGCCATTTTGCACAATAGCAGCACTCGGATTTTTTCAGTCTATATAGGACAGGTTAATATCTACCTGTTACAGAGATTTATTTTAAAATAACATAATAAATAAGATTGTAGTTAACCGATTCCGAAAATTGGTACTTTTCGTTTATATTTTTTGACGTTTTACCCCAAAAAATCTTAACGCCCCAATGGCCAAAGTGCAGACTTCAGGAAAATACTTTAGGGACCATATGCTTTCAGAAAAATATAGTGACCAAAATTCCCTAGGGGGGGGGAGGGTCTTCTATTGGTGGCTCATGGACTATTACTAGAAATAGTTTATAATGTATGTCAGCACAAGTCATTAGCTCATATTTATAATATTTACGAGATTTATCAATTTTGCATGAATTGGTGCATCCCACGCTAAATAAAACGATGGTGCATTTCACGTTATTTTACGATACACATGTGATAACTCACCACAATTTCTCATACATGTAATTGGTTCCTCTTGCAATGTTTTTTATTCTGTTAGAAAAAAGGTATTAGTCTAAGAACGTTTGTTTGTTTGTTATTTGGATATGGCAAATGGATACATCGGGATGTTGTACAACAGATAAACAATAAAATATGCATGTTTTGAATGAGTGAATAATAAACCGGAACTCTTTTAGTATGTTATTGTACTTACAGTGTTAGTACTTGTTTTCTAACTAACAATATATCACTTCTTAGATATGATTGAAGACACGAGAACAGCAAGACTAAACAGCGTGTGTGGAAAGGTCTTAAGAACTTAGAAGCATATCGGGTCTTCATGATCACATGAGACGCCACAGACGCCTCATCCGTGTTGCTTGTGTCCGGGGAGAGGAACCCGGCTTGTTTTAAAATATTAAGTGTGTACTGTTTGGAATCGTGGAATTATATATCACACATTCATGTCCGTGTTAGAATACAGTCCAGGAAAACTGGTTTGTCAAGACGTGGTTCGAGTAGCCATAGATGGACGAGAAAGTATATCAAGAATACAAAACTAAATGTTTTTGTTCACTTTACCGTTTTGGCAATTTAAATTACCCGATCGGGCACGGAAATATATTTTGAATAGTAGAAAGTTGCCAAAAACGGGCAAGTGAACCCAGTGATATATATCTATAAATCTCAGAATCTATTGACAATTGAAGGGAAATATGAACGATAGTATCTTAGATATATCCTTTGTGATATGATACATGTGTCCAGATTATCGGCAAAATTGGTAGTTTTTAAGGCTAGAAATCTCAGAGTCTATAAACAATTGAAGAGAAATTTGAACGATAGTATCTTCGAAATACCCTTTGTGATATGATACGTGTGTTCAGATTTTCGCTTGGTCAAATATCTTTATCAGAACTTTTCAGTTCTTCTGACGTTTGTTTAAATTGACCATTTTATTGACCGAGCAGAATTTCCTGATCGGGCAATTTCCCCCCACTGATAAATGAACATTATATTGCTTTTTAATTGACACATTCCATTGAAGATATCAACAATTTTTTTCTTAGAGTTGATCACAAACGCAACGGTAAATATGTTCGTATTCGAAGGGAGGTAATTTGAAAAATACCTAAGTTTGACTCAATTTACAATAAAATGCTTTAGACATTGTTGATATCAAAATTGATTTCCTTAGCAATATTACCTGTATTGATGTTTATATCCGGAAAACAACAGTTCAATTGTATGGAGTCATTGTTTTAATAAACAAAATGCTTTTTGAACAAACAATTAGTTATTCCCCGACATGTTCAGAATTACAGTGTTGCTTTGTATGGAATTCTTTAATAGGGTGAGCAGTCAATAGCCAAAATGTTTCAACTTGCATTTTGTTTTCATTAAGCATTGTCATATAAACACATTAAATGTGGATACTTTTTATTTTGCTGATGATTATGTTATGATTTCCTGTGATCGATAAATTTTGTATGTGATTACTCGAATGAGTTGTTTAATAAACGAAATCATCGTCATATTGTATTTGTTTATTTCTCATTATTCCACGTATGACAAGGTTGTATAATCAATTATCAGTAAACGATCTAGAAGTCTTAAAACGCTTGTGTGCTGCCGCAAGATTTTCGGCGACGAGATCTTTGTAACTTCGTTCACGCACCATCCTACAAGAAAAAATGTGTTAAAGGGGTTATATTTATGTATGACAACATTAGCTTTTGTCAGTGGAGTAAATTGCCCGATCGGAAAATTCGGGGATTCCCCTAACTACTTGCCCGATCGAGAACTTTTGCTCCATAAATTGCCTGATTGGGCAATAGAAACGTATAATTTTGAGAATCTAACCTGTGCATATGGATATTTGACAGAAAGACAATCTGATCGCATATTTCGTACCACAAAAGGTTTATCTTAAATCTTACCGTTCCGAACTATTTCACATTGTCTATATTCTGAGATATACTAAGTGTTTTATGTTCACTTTGCTGATTAGGTAAGTAAATACATTTTGAATAGTAGAAGTTTCCAAAGCTGACAAGTTAATACAATGAAATTAGACTGTGGTCGAATAAGGCAGTCAAGTTTTAAAGCTATATATCTCAGAATCTAGACATTTCAAAGGAACTTTGAACGGTAGTATCTTGAATATAAACAATGTGATATGAAGCATTTGTTCAGATTATCGCTTGGTCAAATATCTTTATGACAAGGTTAGTCTTCAAAGGTATAAATAAATTGACAATCTTTTCGCCCGGTCGGGCAATATTTCATTCATAATTGACAATCGGGGAATTTCCCCCACTGCGTGTTTACAAATGAAAACGACAATGTAGACACTGCACGGTACACTTGATTCTAGCTTCAGGTGTAGTCTGAGATTAAATATCCTTTTTAAAGTGATTATGAACAAAATAAGAGATCGGAAATGCATTTAATTGCCATTTTTAATTGCAAACAAATGCTAGTGTTATCTCCGGCGCACTACATGTATATAAGATACGACTCGTGAATTACAATAAGAGGTGTCAGGATACATGCTTTATACAATTAATATGAGAAAATAACACTCATTTCTGTAATAAAATATGTCAGCGTGAAATGCACCATTCTTTGTTATGGATTGGACGTGAAATGCACCATCGTTTCTTTCTGCGTGGGATGCACCAATTCATCCAAAACTGATAAATCTCGTAATATGATAAATATGAGCCAATGAATTGTGCTGACATACATTATAAACTATTTCTAGTAAGTAGTTGCCTTAAATACTCCATAAAAGTGCGATTTGGTCACAAAAATTCATCAATAGCGTGAAATACACCATGGCTTCTTGTGCTCGACTCGAAATTTTGGTCTTAATGTTCTCAGAAAGTAAACATACCAGACAAGCATATTATACACCGCTGGAAAGCGCTTTTTAAGTACCATATGATAGGGTATGTAAGATGTTTAAATTCCGTACTCACCTTGAAATAATAGTCCCAAAACGATAATATTCGCGTCTATGCCGCCATCTTGTTTCAAATTATGGTCACGTGTTTATCCCCCCTGATTGTGGTCGATATTAGCGTGTATTAAATCAAGACAAATGATTAAGCCATGACTTAATCCGCCAGGGATCCGGAGTCATATATACCCTCTATACAATCTTGATTGATGTGTTTATGGTCAGTATCAGCTTAAAGAGGTTAGTCATTTATTATTATACATGTACCTCACACGTATTCATGAGCAATATAGACGTTTTGATTGGCTTAGAACACATCATATGGTGTGCGACATTTTGAATGTTGCCCTCCTAATGGCTGACAGGAGGGTAACGTTTTCAATATCCACCTAACTATTACATATGAGCATTTTAGACGTTTTGATTGACTTAGATGTGCGACATTTTGAATGTTGCCCTCCTAATGATTGACAGGCGGGTAACATGTTCAATATCCCCTCATTATTATTCATGAGCAATCTAGACGTTTTGATTGGCTTAGAACACCATGTGATGTGCGACATTTTGAATGTTGCCCTTCTGTCCCCTCATTATTATTCATGAGCAATTCAGATATTTTGATTGGCTTAGAGAACACCATGTGATGTGTGATATTCTGAATGTTACCCTCAGAATAGATGACAAAAGTTTGTGGGTGGGTAGGTAGGTAGGTAGGCCTTTCGGTCAAATATAACCCATGAAAGTGCAAGCACTTATTTCATATGGGGTCCTGTTTTTTGCTGAAGGGACAACACGTAAAAGAGAAAGAGTTATGATACAAGAAATCCGGATGCGTTACCCTAGCTCGTTCTGAATAGACTCCCTGGTTCTTTAATGTGTCTGGGGTATAGCACCGATACACGCGAGACTACCTCCGGGTTTCCAACCAGTTCATCTCTAGTTGGGTGGAAACACTGATAAGCGTTTCAGAAATGACTAAATGTCGTCGCCTGAAAAACGATTTGTCGTATCTACCTTTTTGTAGTTTTGAGATATTGGCGTTTAAAGTTTTGAAATGATATAAAAATTTTCAGAGATTTTAACACCACATTTTGTGTTTTGTTTCTCTCCTTCATCTTGCTCAGTATCTAGCCGTTTGCGTGAGCCGTTTAATTAGGAATGTGACTTTTATGTTTGGAGATACGACAAATTTGTAACATTTTTACACAAAATGTTAAAACCAAAGTGTCACATTGGATATACGACATTTCGAGTCCTTAACATTGCATCTTTAAGGCACTTACGACAGTTTGGTTTTGCAAATTTGAAATAACTTGAAATGGATTAAATATGTAGCAAACAATGTTAAAATCAAAACAAAATAAACCGAGATAAAATATGTAGCAAACAATGTTAAAATCAAAACAAAATAAACCGAGATAACATCAAAAAATCATTACACTTGACTATTTTTTAAGAGCGCATTTATGCAAAATTAATACAAATATAATAATGCTAATTAACACTGTCATGATAATAACTATTTAAAACAAAAACAAACATGAACATGAAATATGATTTTACATGTATATACCTCGTAATTGCCATTTTAATTAGTTTGTATTTATATTAAAGTGTTTAGTATTAAAACATTCTAATGAATAAAAAGGTTCAAACAATATTTATCTTCATTAAAACTGTCTATTAGAAGTACAGAAGTTATCATTATGTGTTAATTACAATATCAAATATTCTGCCATTAGACATTGTAAAAGAAAACAACATGAACTATTATTGCATTATCTATATTGCAGTTATCGTTCCTTCTTCGTGTATTATACATTTTAGTCATTGTCATTCGAGATCCAAATGTGTTGAAAGATACTTCTTCTATCCACCATTGAAATATTTGAACTACTAAATACAATGCCACATACATCCAAAACTTTCAATTCAATGGTTGGGGTTATATTTGCAACTATAGTGGGTGCAATATTGTCGAATTATAGGTACAACTGATCAAGTTTTCAGCAATAAGTTATTACATGAATGTCGTCATCGAGATTATTTCTGCAAGAGCTCAAATTCAGAACATTCGGATTAGATATGTTTATGAGAAACCGAAGGGTTGATGTTGGACTTTCAATCAGATCTAGCCAATACAAACTCACACCGTACAACCCGCTGTGTGTAAGGCAGTTCTGTATGTTGAAGGCAGAGACACACGCGTTTTGCGCCACTAGAGTGGGGTAAGTATTTGTTATTTTATATGTGCTTTGCGTTGCTTTTGAGAGTGATCACTTACATATATCGATGACGTGATGAATGAACAATAAGTATATACAATTTATGTGCCCACAAATGCCATATTAATCGAGTTAACAGGTTTTAGGTATGCGATGTTTGCCAAAATTTCGAAACTTTTGCCTTTGACATTACATTCTCAACTCAATTCGTGGTTTGGAACAATTCTAAAACATTGAATACAAACTTCAATCCTTCCTCAATATATCTGTCGTTTCCGTTTTGGAAAATGTACATTTTATATGAAGATACAGAGGTTTAAATTGAACGAGGTACAAATAAATGCTAACGAAATAGGCAGTTCTGTTTTTCGAATGATAACGACAAAGGCAGAGCGTTGAATATTAATGCTAACGCAGAGGCAGAGATAAGAGACTTATGCTAACGACTAAGGCAGAAATTATAATTACTTGACAGGGCCATAAAACTCATTTGTACGATTTATATGTTATAAATATAACCCACATTCATGTTAGGCTGTATAACCAAGAATAACGAGTGTTTAGTGGTTATTTTCATCAAGTTGATTAACGGCATATATTATATACCTGGTGATCGCTGACGCTGGCAATTATCGGTTGCGAGTGGCCCTTTATGTCTGTAAATGACGAACTGGTGTGTTGAGGGGTGGGGGGCAATAAGCACTCCATTTATTATCATGAAGTTGAGAAACGAATAGTTTTTAGCATTCTATAGAATATGTAAGGTCGAAACGCAGCAATTCAAATTACTTGACAGGGAACTTAAGTCATTGTTTTGTTTTGTACAAAAATGTATGTTATTTGTATGTTACAAATTTTATTTGACTATTTTTCGTGAATAACTCACACGACGAACATAAGACATAATGTCGTAAAACATTGTAATGCCCCGATACATTACTATACATGTGCAGTCGAACATATGATCTTGGTATTAATCTTCTAAGCATTCAATGTTGATTAAGATTGCCTGTATTTTATAAATAAAACAGTTATTTAAACAGTAATAGAGTATACGGTATTACATCTATTAATGGGCTGCTTAAAACAGTTCGGCAATACGTGCTCATGTAGCATCACGTATATCATGTAACATATTATTACATGCCAAGTTGTTTGGTCTTCTAAATGTATTCTAAATATTATAACTACATGGTTATCATTGCAAGCTGTGCTATATATTATATCTTACCTTTTTTACTAATTCACATTTATACATATACACTAATTCAGAATTTGTAAGGTGTGTACTGGGATACCCTCGACCCAGGCACACCTATTGACGAGGATAATAATTAAAACACTCAACCTCAAAAAATAAATACGACGAAGTTTAAGCTAACCATTATTTCATAATAGGCAAATATTTCTTAATACAATTGTACAACCATTTTAAAGTGATTAAAACGACGATATGTAGTGTGATATCACGGTTTTCTTTTGTTAAAGTTACAATTAGCAAAGATCGGATTTCTGATTGTTTTGCTGCTGTTTAGAAGCACGAACAAAAGAGGTTTAATCTAAATAGACAATTCAGCTTACATGATATATTAAGATTGGGAGAAGAGCCAATTAAAGTTTCGTCTGAAGACACAACATATGTTGAACTTCTTTTTATTGCAATATCTTAATTATAGTACATGTTTTTAGTATATATGTCCAATTTGCACGTCAATAGTGGTTAATACGAAAAGAAACGAAATGATCATACGTATCCGAGGTGGATTTAAATGTAAACAAAAAAGTTGTTTGGTCTTAATGACATCATCTTACGTCTTCCGGACCACAGATAATAGAGAGGTTGCGATTCGAACGTGTACGACTACGTATACGCGTAGCTACCCGTACATGTATACGTACACGTTGCGATTACAATTGGCTTGCGAATAACAACGTGTGCGTGTAACATCACATGGCAGTTGTAACATGATTTATTCGTGAATCGATAATGAGTGTTTATACATGTATAAACTCACTGAGACTACCGGCGATAAAATATTGGGTTTCCCGTGCATACGCATACCTGTGTGACGTAGTATCCATTATATTTTCGTCTGTCACACGTCCGTTACTTGTAGAAACTACACATACCTGGATGACGAAATACCCAAATGTAGTATTCACGTACACGTACACGTAACACGTTGCCTGTCGCAACCTCTCTAATTATGCAACCAGGCCTAGCATAATACCAATAAGACGAGACGCAAGTACGCGTAAATTCTTTATGTACATGTATAATTAGATTTACGATGTACAAATGTAGTTGTTATCAATAACATTTCATATAAAATCAAAGCACTGAAAGGCATCAGTTGTTCGAATGAATACCATTCTGATCACCTCGGCCTGTATGCATTGGATTATTTACCGGAGACAAACGGAAATGTCCGAGCTTTCATGATTGGAATGAATGAATGCAGGAAGTACAAGTCAAATAGTTTTCTGCGGCCAAACAATTTCTAGTATTGTTCAGCAGTTTGGATGCTGATCGAATTTATTCCGGTTTATGTTAAATGTATTAGTCCAAATGATTCAGTTACGTGTAACATCGGATACTACCGTCTGATTAATCTAACCTAATCAGCTACGTGTATGTGTGACAATTTATATAGAGTGATGCTCGGAGTTATGGATATTCCGCGTACCGCTCGTTGAGAGTAGCTAGATTGATTACGCATGGAACTATGACCTCGATATAATTAGAAATACTGGGTCTGTACCACAGTATATGATTACGTAACAGTTTATGCCGACGAAAAAGGTACGAAAGGCAGTTATCAGAAGTGGTAATTGCTTTGTAAATACAAAGAAATACTGGAAATAGGTTTAAATTATTTATTGGGATATCCAACTGTCCTATAGATTTAGAAATATGAAATAGCTTTGGAGTATTTATATGCTGCAATTGATGGAACTATTTTGCATGACGGTTTACATCCGTGTCGGTAGTTATGCAATACCTGTTGACCGGTTTACTATTGCAAAGGTGGCGCTACATAGCGGCGGTGTAAGAAGAAAAGTAGTTTCATCAACTAAAGTATAGTCGATTGTAGAAACGTGGGTATATAACTATAGTTGGTCGATTCTCGAACAACCAAAAAGTATCATTCTATATTACATAAAGCAGTTAGAGTGACACGTAAAAATACAGTGTCGATGACTTACAGTTTATGTAAACTGCTGATAAACAAGTGCTGTATTTATACCTTACTGTCATAGATCTACATTTATTAAATATGTAAACGTACATGGACATGCACTAAGTTTAAGAGAATTAAAGCTCCAGCACGAATAAGATGTAAAGAACAACCTCCTCGACAGAGCACAAACCTTTGATTTCCGGCCATTGTATGACTTCAATGATTAGGAGACTATACATTTCAACTCTTCTTCTTCTTCCGAATCATTTGCAGGGCCCACTCTGGGGCATTGACGCGACTTGTATGACTTATTGCGCCTCCCAAAAACTGCAAATTTCACCGTCATTTTATTAACATTGTTCTTATATTATCGATAGAATACTACGAAAACCACTCGTTTCTAAACTCTAAGACAGTGCCCGGAGATCGTAGGCCCCAAAAAGCCATGCACTCGTCATTAACAGGCATAAAATACCACTCACAACCGACAATTGCCAGCGTCAGCGATCATCAGGTATGTAATATATTCCGTTAATCAACTGGACGAAAATAACCACTAAACACTCGTCGTGCTCGTGATTCTTGGTGAAATGGACTTTGGAATACAGCCTAACATGAACCTGGGTTATATTTATAACATACACATCGTACAAATGGGTTTTATGGCCCCGTCAAGTCAATAGAATTTCTGCCTTAGTCGTTAGCATAAATCTCTTATCTCTGCCTCTGCGTTAGCATTAATATTTAACGTACTGCCTTTGTCGTTATCATTCAAAAAACAGAACTGCCTATTTCGTTAGCATTTATTTGTACCTCGTTCAATTAAAACCTCTGTATCTTCACAGAAAATGTACATTTTCCAAAACGGAAACGACAGATATATTGAGGAAGGATTGAAGTTTGTATTCAATGTTTTAGAATTGTTCCAAACCACGAATTAAGTTGAGAATGTAATGTCAAGGGCGAAAGTTTCGAAATTTTGGCAAACATCGCATACATAAAACCTGTTTACTCGATTAATATGGGAGTTGTGGGCACATAAATTGTATTTACTTATTGTTCATTCATCACGTCATCGATATATGTAAGTGATCACTATCAAAAGCAACGCAAAGCACATATAAAATAACAAATACTTACCCCACTCTCGTGGCGCAAAACGCGTGTGTCTCTGCCTTCAACATACAGAACTGCCTTACACACAGCGGGTTGTACGGTGTGAAACTTGCGGAGTTAAATTCATTTGCCAGAATGAAATCCAACACAGGAACCGAGCACTAAAATACACTTCTTGGAGGCAGCAAAATTCGTAGAAATTCGAAGAAATGTGCTAAAATGTTTGAAAATACAACAGATTATTGAGAGTCACACTAATAGAATCGTTGAATTCCAATTCATGTCAATGCCAAAGTATTGAATTCGTCAAAATAACTTCATTAAGTTTGCTAGACAAGTTCTGTTAATTTACGTCAATAACTCGTGTAGTTCAATATTAAGAATAATTTTCACGCCGATGTGCTCCTGTAGATCAACCAGGGTGAAATAACGTATTGACAACCAGAAATATCAAACTTTTTTGTGAAGTATACATGTTAATTCATTTGCGATTCACACAATACCCATGGTTTTGATACATTTTTGCTACAAAATGATTTGTCTATCCCAATCTAAGAATGCTATAACAGACATGCATAGGTAAACCAAGCATATCCAAGTTATGTGCACTAATTAAACTAAAATGTATGATGCATGAGAAAAACACACAATAATGGCAGTCAATACAATGTCTCTTAGGAAGGTTGAACAATACGTACTATTAACTACAGATCATTTGAAGTATCTTTACAATGGCTACATACCAGCTACAAATGCAAAAAAAGGATAATAGGATACACTTAGTCTCCAATGTAATCTTACATCTATATGAATAATTAAATTGTGTGCCGAACAATGACGTACTATCCGAAAACATACGCTTAAAATCCAAACGATAACAGTTAAATAAACTGTATATTTTATGCATCAGCACAATGAAATGTGGTAAATGTATACATAAAATATCTACCGAAAAGCAAAAAGGTTTACAAATACTTACATCGCAAGTAATTAGGGCAGTTAAAAACCAGCATTCTGCTTCGTCTTACAATGTTGTTTATTATTTGATCGACTTCCACGTGGGTGAGTTTAAACAATGTGATTGGATGTTTCGGAGATACGACATTTCAAACTATGAAGACGATAGGTTGATTTGGATGTACGACCTTTCAATTTTCACTTTTATTTGATCACGTGACTAAGCCCGACCATCTTATTGGTGAAATGACTTAAGACAATTCGTTACTTAATTTGATGTTGAATCGTGGAGATACGACATATTAATATTCCCAAGCGCGACCTTAAGGCTATGTATAGCTATGATGTAAATATCAGGAGATACGGCACTTCAACATGATTTTATTCGTACAAAATCTCATTTTTCGCGAAAATGGAGTTACGACATTTCATTTCTGAGGCGACGACCTAACTCTTATGTACACATATAAACTTATTCAGGCATCTATACTTTCCTTAGCGTATAGTACACGTTATCACTGTAAGACTTATTGAGATACTTTACAATTCAACTACTAGTATGCCTTAATTGTTATTGCGAGACAAATCTTTTGTGATTTCCGATTACTGTAAGACTTATTGGGACGTGTATGACTTACTAGAATTGCGATAACCGGAAGTTGACTTGTTTTTACACGGTGCTTTCAATGCTAAACATAAATATAATACCGGTTCTGTCCAGTTATGATTAGGTGAGAGTTACGTTTGATTATGACGTAGATATTGTGAAGCTATATGGCATTGTTGTGATACAAAACCAATCATGATTGCTGATAGGTCCATTCAAATGCATGCATATGGCTCTTCCGTGGAAAAAAGATTTTGTCTCAAAGTATTGACTTATGTGAGTGAAATTGGCAGCCTGACAACCTTGCAGCGTGAGGTTGGCAGCCTAGCAGCCTAGCAGCCTAGCAGCCTGTATTTACTCTAATATAACAAACACCAATCAGTAGCCAATGGCATTCAGAAATTTTCTTATCGATTTGTTTCCCAGACACTCAATTGGTCAATCTTTAATTAACTCGAATACTTAAAACACCAAGTATGCATTACTGTTGTAACATAATGTTCGTTCATAATAGATACTATTCACAAACTTTAAAAAATAGCGTTGACGAGTCCGTTGTCGAAATATCATCAACAACAAAAACGCTTGGAAACAAGCTTATGTGTCAATGCTTACCAAAAAGTATCTTTCAGTGTTGGCTGTTAATCATTACTGATCTAAAACATGTCACAAAGGTGCTGTTTACGCACATTTTGCTGCCGCGACGGACAATAGTCCGTCAGCAAACTTCTGCACGTTTTGATTAGGAGCTTTCGTGGTGCTTGCGTATATTCGACCGAAATAATTACGCCACGGGCCAGTCTACGAAGGGATCAAGTCAATCAGAATGAAGTACAAATACTATGAAGATTCTTTACTTTATTGTTCGATTAGTCTATAATGTCAAACTACCTTTTATATTCTATATAGCTGTATCGGAACAAAAAGTTGATTACAATAACAGTGACCATTGAATCCAATGACGGTGAGTTTGAGTGACAACATGGTGGCGTATATTTGGAGTATATGTATCATAACGTGTTGTTTCGTCACGTGGTCGTATGCTCAACCAGACAGTTCCTTAGTCATAGATGGTGATGTCATCATAGCAGGTATATATACTATATCAGTAACAGGACGTCTCTGAGTCGTTATAATCTGAATTCTTTTTCTTAAAAGTGTATTTTAATTCAGATGCCGTAGATTAAAAAATAGGTACGATTCCGGTTGCGTAGTAAAACAGTTGGTTGTGTTACAACGTATGTTTAAGAAATAACGAAAACTTGCTTGTGTTTATCGTAAATTCTAACACGATCTGCGGATTAATCATTTAAATATAGAGCGGACCTAACAATGTTTTATTACCCCCATAAAACATACCTATCAAATTGGCTGTTTCTATTTACGCCCAGTATCACGTGACATATTTATGAATGAATGAACATAAACTTTATAGTAAATTTTTCTACGAGTTACGATGACAAGGCGAGTTGCACGAGAATCCAGTGTTACAGCTATGACGCATCTATTTTTAGAAACTCCAATATACTCTAGAAACCAAGTTTTATTAAAGCACTGATAATCAATTCATTTATACTTTTCATTTTATGAAATAGATACCATATACTCGTGTTATTAAAATTGTTTCAATGTTTAAAATGTGGTATTTCTTTCAGAAAATTACGATGGTCGTTTTCATTAACGAGGGAGGTAATTGTACCAGCTAATAAGCCACTCAATTTCAGCGTGGAATTATGTTCAATGTCAAATGGGTGAAAATGGAATGCGCGCAGTTAAATAGTGCGGGATATTATCGTATTTAGAATCGAAATAAAAACTCTGTTCTTGTATATTGTCGGTGAATAAAACACGGGCTACGCACTCGTGATTTAATTTTTCCGCATCCGAACTCTTGCCCGTGTTTTATTCACCGACAATAAACGCGAACAGATTTTTATTTCTTAAATAAGAGTTCGGTTGCGTAGTAATTAAATCACGAGTGCGTAACATATCGATTACCTCGAGTTTAACAAAGCCAATATTTTGCATTTGACAATACAAATAGACACAGTAACGTAGAACTAATTGCTTTCCCGGAACGCTTAAACTTTGATTGCGTTAATTGGCCTTCCTGTGCTTTATCGGTAATTCTAACACAACCAGCGGTTTCAGCTATATACACATAGAGGAAACCACGGAGTACATGAATTACCGATAAACACAGCTACGGCTGGAAAACTTCAAACTGCAAATAAGCTTTCCGTGGAAGAAAATAGTGCTGTGGTTACTATGCTGTCATTTGTTGTCACATGTAGAATATTGGCTATGTTAGAACCGAAATAATAAATATGTTCGAGGGTCATTCAATAAATTCGTAGACTGTGTTAATCATTTTAACATCCGATGACACAGAGAATCAAAGCACTGAGAGTAATGATGGGGGCGATCTGGTTGCTGCTACTAAAGCTTAAACCGTTTTTACACGTTTAATGTTCGCTTTCTTACTGCCGATCTTGTCTTGAATGTCAAAATAGGCATGTGTGACTATATAGGCATGTTGGGTATCTAAATAATTGTTAAAAGGTGCATATTAATTTATATGTAATACGTGTATTGAATGCGTATAACAAAAGTGGCTTTAAAATAACACTACACGCCTATTTATCAAATTCTACAGTACCGTCTTGTAATTACTTCCCTCACAGCGGGAGACAGTCTATAGAAAGCGGCTAGCTAGTACAGCGACACCATATGATTGCATAACAGTACTGTGCAGACCGTATACGATTCATTGATAAAACCATTACTTGACCGTAGTCTGAAGTTTCTAAAAATAGCTTTACAGCCGGGACATTTGATGAACACGTCATTTTCGTACTATTAAACAAGTTCGGTATCAGCCGATGTAGTGATTTTTCTGGCCAAAATATCGATTTAACGAACAGTTTCACAATAATGTTTGATCTTAGAATAAACAAATGTTGCTGATTGGCTTAAATCAGTTAAAATATTTGGAGAAACATATGTAGCAGTATTGGGAATGTTGACAGTTTCTGGAACTACTTGAATGCGGATTCACATAGCAGCCTAAAGGCGGTTAATTTTGTATTAAGAAATGGGCAATGGTAGTAATGAGAGGCTTAATCGTCTCCCAAAACCAAACTACATTACGTTAAACTACAGCCTTTCGGACACAAGTGCTGAAAATATTGCGCGAAACTACGCATTTTTAAAGAAAATATGTCTAAAATATAAATATCAACATACCGTAACCACCACACACCGCAATTTATGATCTGACGTCAGCGACGTTATTGACGTTTACCTGATTCTCAAATGGTAGCCCGAAATGAAATTTTGTTATTAACATAGCAATAAACATAAACATTTAAATTGTATGTGATTTAACATATCTTCCACAATATCTTATATAGTCTAAGTTAAGGATTAAGGCTTGGCATTATGGTTGTATATTAACATGAAAACACCTCGCACATTTCGACGGGCGTTGAGTGAAACGTCACTACGTTTGCATATCTGCACATCTATGTATCGCTTTAAATACCATGCTGCGTTTTAGAAATTTGTTTTTGCCATTTAAACACAATACCACTGAATGCTGTATGTTCTCCTTTTGTTCCATGTAGCAACTCTTATGTGTCTGCTGTGTTTTTCCGAGCCCCATGCACAATTAAATAGACGTATGAATTTCCTTGCGCCAAGAAATAGACATTTTGACGTTATTGAAAACGCGACTCGTCTTGATAAAACAGTTATTAATTAATTCGCACTCTGACGTCCAAATAATTTCATGAAATCCCATAACAATATTTTGTTATAATCTGGCAGAAACATTGGAATGTACATTAACTTAATCGTAATTTATAACTAGTTGAGCAAATGAAAAAGGCACGTTACGTCGGCCGGGGTGGTAGCGCGTTAAATAACTATGGTAATAGAATGGCTGATGATATGCGACTGGTTTGCATTATCGAAGATTGACCGTTGGTAATAAGTTACTGTTTATAATGCTATGAAAATTATTGTTAAAACGCAATAATAATCAAATGAGAACGATTGTCTACGAACATATTGAATGACCCACGTACCTGTGTTTTATCTATAATAAAGCACAGTCACTTGTTCGGATGCATACATTAAATACCTCGTGCTACGCACTAGTGATTTAATTACTGCGCACCAGAACTCGTGACTGTGCTTTATTCTACGATACAACGCAGGTACATATTCATTATTTCGTAATTAAGGCACATATTTGTTTCCTCTTAAGCATATATTGAGCACCAGCTCTTGTGTATTGTATATAGGTAAAACTGCTGGTTGTGATAGAATTAAGAAATAATGAATATGTACGACAGAACATATTGTTTAAAGTCTAAGAGGATCTTTAAATATTTCAGACATATAATTTCCTGGGAAGATTATACGCGATTAACTTAAATTCAGTTTCAAAATTAATGCTTTGTATGAGATATATCAACTATCATTCCATTGTTTGTGTCTAGTATATACAGTAAATGCCACGCGTACCTATAAATACTCTGACATTTGATACGTTTGTGAAAAAAATTGAATAATTTACAAAGTTGACGAATAGAAAAGGAAGTGATGTTGTTTAATGAAATTCGAAGTCAGTCAAGAGTATTGAGTAAAATGCGATTAGATACCCTTACGTTCACTGAGAGCTAGAAGGGGCCATCAGTTAACAAATTTCAAATGCTGATAGGTCATTCTGGTTGCCATTGGACTTGAAAACACTTTATATAAATGAATTTGAAATTGGTATTCATAACATATTTTATTGTTATAATCGGACAAAGATAAATTGGCCGGGCTATAAATAGTACCAGAAGATAAACATTCTTGTTTTTCTTTTGCACCTGAAGTAAACTAATAAGGTGTATTAGCTTGAACACTAAAGCAAAGTCAGTACAGAGCAAGGTCGAGTCACACCAACGTCATGTTTTTATTCCGCGTGAGTTCGAATCTCACTTTGTGACTTTCATTTTTGCGTCAATTCTATACATTTACTGTTAATGTTTTCGTTCTATTTCGTTTCATCTTTATTATACTTTGTAATTTAAAATTGATAAGAAAACGAAAAAAAAAACAATTATGATAAAAAGACACAACGAGTATTCGAACCTGCATACAAAATTATAATGTCAGGTATTAATCAATTGGCGGATGCGTTACCACTGAGCCACTGGCGCTTTACGAGAAATGATTGCAGCATGACAATGTCTACACATTGTATCGATTAGTTAGATGTGAAGGTCATTGTTGTGTTTATATACTAGTGCTAAATTTAGCCCGGCCAATTTATGTTTGTCCAACTATAGATAAACCACAATCGTTCGGGCGTAACTGTACTTTTAATAATGAAATAATCCAGGTAAAAGGGGTGTATTCGGAAAAGAAATATAATATTTGAAAGTGAGCTTACATCGTCCTCCATGGCGCAGTAGGCTAAGCTACTGCTTATGAAACTTCATAGATTTTTTTGCATGGGTTCGAATCCCACCCATTTTGAATATTTTTTAAATTTGCTAAATAAAACATTCGCGTGCATGTCTTTTTTATATATATTTCCCAAAAATAACTATTTCCTTTGTACATTTTTTCTGTATCTTAATCCTTGAAAACACAACCACGTCAAGACTGTTGAACAGAGATATCGGTCAACGGTCACCCGAACTGTGCTCCCTGTATTACCGGAGTAAATGCTTATTAATGTTGAAGTTTCTACAGAATATTCTTAGAGTGGTGATTCCAATTCTAATTCCAGCGAAACCAATGATGAAAATAGTTTGTAAATCAACCTGATAGTCATCTGAGCAATAAATACAATATCCAGGGCAGGCTAAATTCGTAAAATAAACGAAACAAAGCAACTTTGTATTTAACCTTAAACATAATTTTATTATTCATTAAGTAATAAAATATATGAAAAAACATTCATGTTTTATGATAACAAAATTATTGAAAACGAGTTTATCAGCGGACTCGGACCCACAGCCAATAAAAAAAGAATGTTCTGAGTACAGATTAGTTCAGAGTATAGATCATCTTAACCACTAGGCCACGCAGTCAAATTGAAAGATAAAGTGAATTTATAAGATCTATTCATAATATATTAGAAAAATAACGGTATATATCGTTTCAACCTTAGCAAATGAACTCGCCCAAAGGTCATTTTTCGAAGGTCGTTGTACATCTATATACACGTATATAGATCTAAACCATTGCATAAAACATTGTGAATACCTAAAAATATTCTTCATTGGCATGTTTATCATTTGGCACATGATCTATAACTGTAAATATCTATCAAATTACAATGTATCAAAATACTGATTTATCCCACAGGAATCTGGAATTCTATCCATAAACTATCATAGCAATCGAAATCGCTCTATATATTTATTATACATTTAATGGGCCGCTTCTATCTTACACTTTCATTTATCCCAACAATTCTTTACGTTTTCTTGCGCACAGTTGAATAATAGTCAAGTCATGACCATAGGTGTAGATTATATCATTATAATAAATGTAACTATACCGTAGAGCGATTTAAAATGGATCGACTGCTATTTTATGGATATAATTTCAAATACCTGTGTTTATACGGTCATTGTCGGAGTATTACATACAATGCAATATCCTGTACGGTCTAATAAACATTTTGTTGCGAACAATTAGAATTGGAATTTGCCACAGCCACGGATATTTGAATACAAATTTCGGTTTCACTTCAAAACACTTCAATTTACAAGGTATAACTCTAGCGCGATAAATTGCAATACAAAAACAAACACAAAATCCGCTATATTTATCATTTTTGAATATTTAGGACCATGAAAACTTAACATGTTGTGCCAAATGTGTGAATGCTTTCATTGGTAAGTGTTACGGTCCTTGATTTTAATTCATAACAAATATATAGGCAATATTGTGCTTGTTTTTGTACTGCAGTTTATCGCGTTGGAGTTATACAAGGTATAGATGTACAACGACCTTCGAAATATGACCTTTGGGCGAGTTCATTTGCTAAGGTTGAAACGATATTTACCGTTATTTTTTTAATATATTATCAATATATCTTATAAATTCACGTCATCTTTCAAATTGACAGCGTGGCCTAGTGGTTAAGATGATACTATACTCTGAACTAGTCTGTACTCTGAACATTATTTTTATATGGGCTGTGTGTTCGAGTCCGCTGCTAAACACTTTTTCAATAATTTTATTATCATAATGCATGAGTGTTTTTTCATATATTTTATTACTTAATGATAATAAAATTATGTTTAAGGTTAAATACAAAGTTGCTTGGTTTTGTTTATTTTACGATTTTAGCCTGCCCTGGACATTGCATTTATTGCTCAGATGACAATCGGGTTGAATTACAAACTATTTTCATCATTGATTTCGCTGGAATTAGAATTGGAATGGCCACTCTAAGAATATTCTGTAGAAACTTCAAAATTAATAAGCGTTTACTCTGGTAATACAGGGAGCACAGTTCGGGTGACCGTTGACCGATATCTCTGTTCAACAGTCTTGGTGTGGGAGTGTTTTCAAGGATTAAAATAAAGAAAAAATGTACAAAGGAAATCGATATAATATTATTTTAGAAATATATATAAAATAGACATGCACGCGAATGTTTTATTTAGCAAAATTAAAAAAAAATGGGTGGGATTCGAACCCAAGCAAAAAATCTAATTAGTTTCATAAGCAGTAGCTTAGCCTACTGCGCCATGGAGGACGATGTAAGCTACAGTTTCAAATAATATATTTCTTTTCGGAATACACCCCTTTTACCTGGATTATTTCATTATTAAAAGTACAGTTACGCCCGAACGATTGTGGTTTATCTATACAAGATTTATTTCAATAGTACAAGGCCACCGGCCCAAAATACAGAAAACATGATTCAATAGCATAATTATAGTGATCATTTTTTTTTAAACAATAATATTTACAAATTTACATTTATAAATTGGTATTAATTGAATAGTGTTAATACATTGTGGTAGTCTTTTCTTATTTTGTTCTCACGCACAACCTGACAACTATTATATTACAACAAAACATTTCATTTGATCATGCTCAATAATTCAAGTGTAAATGTAAGCTTGCATGAAACATTTCGGTGTGTACATAGTGTCACATTGTTCGCATAATCATCACGGTTAGTACATATCAAACATTTCATCTTTGTATATATCAAACATTTCATATTTATACATATCATACATTTCATTTTGCATTCAGCGTCTTAATACAATCCTTACAATAGAACATGTAAACTATATGTATTTCATTTTATAGCACAAGAGTACACCGATATCACTTTTATATGTATATTACCACAAAACGAGTGTCGTATTAAATCATATCTAATATATGATTATACATAAGTACCGGTATGCATTTTTAACATGCTTTAAGGGTAATGCAATTTAATATTCCATAAGTATTATAAAGTAGCGTATACATGCTAATATCAGTAATATCATAGCACAATTGCAGTAATACTTCAAATTATATTTTATCATGATTTTAAATGTAATATAATTGAATATTCAATCTGTATTATAAGGTAGTCTATACATGCATATCACAGCAGTATATAATATCGTAGTACAATTTTAGTATTATAATAATTCAAAACTATATTTTGAATTATTTTCTCATGATTTTGTTTGTAATACAATTGTATATTCTCTCAATATTATAAAGTAGTGCATGCATGCATATCATATCAATAATATCATAGTACAGTTGTTGTAGTATTATAACATTTCAAAATATCCCACTGAATTTACAGAGATTACGCAGTAATCTCATCGAGTCCACACTTAAAAGTATCTCACCGAATCTACACACAGTGTCTATTCACTAGCGTTCTATGGTTGATTTCCTGAGCACCATGGCGTTTGCTATGAACTTGGATAGCACTAACAAACTGTTTTGGTTTTTATCAGACATTATCTGAATAAAGAGCTGTTCGGTAACATGCATAGTGTTCCACTCTACCGTGAAATATTGTGCTCTAAGAGCATCGTATAACGGGCAATACAATAGAAAGTGCTGCTCTGTTTCAACACACTGGGTTCCGTTTTTCAGGCAAAATGGACAAAACCTCATGTCTCGGTCAATGTTTCTTCGTCGACCTACCTCTATCAATAATTCATGACTAGAACACCTGAAATTTGCTAGACCTCGTTTATATTTGTATGCAATGTTCATAGACAGGTATATTTCAGGAGTCAGCACTGTCTTGAAGAGCTTATAAGCCATAGCTTTGGGAGAGTCATTTATTTTATTTATAAGGTACTGGCTGCCACAGTCTGTTAGTCTTTGTTCAAAACAAGGAAGACTACTGTTGGTTCAATAAGTAATACTAATGAGGGAACTGTCCCATTCAAAAGAAGAGCGGAGGCATATGTTTTATATAATAAAATAGATACCTTTAATCAATAGTATAACACTTGGAAACCAGTTTTCACATCGTCTCGTTAGTCGAGTGGGTAAGCATGCCGCTATTATACAAGTAATTTTGTTCAATCTCGCCACTGGTTCTACACCCATCCAAGTTACCTTAATTTTAAAAGTTTTTTATGTCTTTTTACAAGTACCTACGAGTATTTTTTTATGTGTAACTTTTATAATAACGTACACGAAGTAAGGTATGCATTACGTAGATTAATTTTGGTTTGATGTTTTAATTCTTTATCAAGTCGTATTTCAATTATTTCATTTTTATATAATTATGCAGCACAACACTCATATAATAGGTTTTAATATTTTCACTACAACATGAAACTTTGATCACTTTGAAGTATCGATTCATTAAAACAGCATTATAATATTAGACTTTATAACATGGATACATGCAATAAAAAAGTTGACCGAAGTGGGGATCGAACCTACATCTCAGAGTAAAATAGAAACTTGAAGGAATTGAGGGTTTATCCACTACACTACCGCGCCTTTGATATATGGAATGAGATTTGCACACGATTTGATATCGAACCAATATCAAGTTTACCTGAAGGGCGAGTTCATGTTTGTAACCGTTATCATTTGACTTTGAACGCACTATATGTGTACATGTATTATAAATATAGGAAATAAATATACACGGAAATAACCAGACATTCGAACCTGAACCCCGATATGGCTGGCTTAGAATGAGAAGGTCGTAAGTACAAAATCGATATTTTGAGAAAACAAGAAAGAAACTGCCTGGAAACTACTCGTTACTTATGGAAAAATCAAAGCGCTTGCAAGCGCTGAAGGCCTAGGGTAAACAGTATTCGCTTTGAAAGCAGTTTACTGACTAAACTGAAGTAAATGTATACATATCAAAAATGTTTTGTAGAACATACACGTCCTCTTTAACTGTCAGTTATGTTGACCTTAGAAAGTTTTAGGATTAATATATTGGTCATGCTAAACTTGCCTCTGTATCTTGAACAAGAGATATCAGAATCCCATAATTGCCCCCACTACCCAAATACATGCACAGTCTCCTATTGAACTACATGTTAATGGTTTGGCAAATAATGCGAAACGCATAGCGAAATTATCAATGGAAATCGAAATTATGGTCACCTTTTCATGCTTACAACGTGATCACCAATTATCAAAATTACCTGCGTTATCAGTATACCAAATCATACTAATTTGCCAAGTTTCCATCGCTTGCTCACAAAATGAAGACATTGCATTGTATAACGTAGTGATAGGGGAGGTAGTCCAGTCTAAGGATGATGCAAACTCCTACGCAGTTATCTCCCTTGCAACCCTCGCATGAATAAATAAACAAGAGAAACAACAGAAACTGTGTTGTTGCCAATGCCAATTTTGCTTCAATACTATTTCTTTTACACTTTTACACGAAGCTGTCCTATTAAATAGTGATGTTCTGCATTTTTAAAAGTGGGTTAGTGAGATCTGAGTATAACTACCTTTATTGCCCATGTATGCGCATGTAATGTAATTGTGAGTTTGGGGAGTTAAAATTTGGCGTCTGCCAATTTGGACAGGCTGAGAAATTTATATCATAGCTATGGCCTTGGGGCTCCACCCTAGGCCAAACAAGCCTTTTAAACTTCGGTTTTGTCAACATGACCAGTTCTGATTTTCATAAAAATAGGCTCATAAGTAGCACTTACGACCTTCTCATTCTAAGCCAGCGATATGTGACTTACATGATGAACGCATAACTATTGCAGATGTTGCCAGCCTCAGAGATATCCCTAAGTACATAATGGTTTGTATGCAACAATTGCGCTCTTTTTCACTAAACACTAGTGATGAACTCATGCTGGTACGTAGCGTCATGACAAATCTAAGGTCACTGGTACGGAGCGGGTAAACGTGTATATATATCAGGTACAAGTCAAACAATGCTGGCCCGTTCCATCAATTACCCATACGTGTTATTTGTAAAGAAATGATGTTGGCACCTTCGTAACAAGGTGGCATGTCAGTAATTCAGTCACACGTAGACTTCAATAAATATTATTTTTCTCCTTTAAACAGGTCTATTTCAAATGCAGACATCAGAGGCTGGTGATTGTGGCGAGGTTGATGTTCCTTCTGTTTTGTCGATGGAAGCAATCAGATGGTATTTAAATACCGTAAACGCTGAAAATGCCTTGAATTTCAAAGTTGGTACGTATTGATTTTTGTCATCAAGGGACGTGGAACTCATAATGTGAACATGCATTCATTGGATTACAATTCATGCATTAAGGAGGATTAAGTAATAAATATATCATGTTATTATACATTGATGTATCAGTCTATCAGATTGGGGATCAGAGTTATAGGACATGGTACAACAGCTTCGTTTTGGTATATTTTTTGCTTATATCAGGTGGTCGGCGTGTCGGTCAAAATCAAATCAATAACAAGAACGATTTGGCCAAATATCTTTAAGTGGGTTAGTCTTGACATGTAGGTGACCCATAATGATATTGAGAAAATTACGCTAAAGTTCAAATGTCACATTGACCTACAGTGACCTTGGAATGATAAGAGTTTTACGGTCAATAACTCAAGCATGCTTTACGATTTCTTTTTCTCATTTTTAGGATTCCGGTATTATACAACATGTGGAAACACAGACGTTGCTAGGGAACACGCAGTCGATATTCTTCAACGCTACTACCGTTCACAATCTACGGACACAACTGAAGACTTCATTGTCGGCAAGCATATCTGCTGAAATTATTTTGGTTATTCGTTAGGAACAGCATCTCTCTTAATTGTTCTAAATTACTCAATATTTCGACCTAAAAAATTATGCATTCATGCTACCATACAACAAAATAATGTAAAGAATTTTGAGTGTTCTGGATCTCATGAAGAAGGCCGTTTTAGGTCGAAATATTGAGTAATTTAGAATAATTTATCAACAAACATAATTGTGATCCCCATTAGGGATATTTTACAACAAGATCTTTCTTAATTTCTTTGTCTTTTTCTTTATCGTACATAACTGCAATTTAAACAGTGAAAATGTTGATTTGTGGATGCTATCTTGCAGTAGTATGTCGAATATTATGGCCGTAAAGACAACCTTGCACCTTTCTACAACTGAAATATGTCGAAGCTTCAGCAAGTTCGGAGTTTTGCTACCACAAACATGCTATTTTAGGCTTTTCTGGTTTTACAACGACTTCGGCATGGTGAACAAAGATGCGCCTCGTCTTAACGATTATAGTGATGTAAAAATCCCAAAATACCTAATTTGAAGCTTTGGCATATTGAAGTGATGCCATCGAAATATTGATACTAGTTATATATCTAACATTGTTTGATTAAACAACTGTTCCATTCCAATATGAAACTCGTGCTAGCTAAGTTGTATACATTCTTACAATATAACTCCAAGTGAACCAACTATTACATAGTTAATGGCCGAAAATGTATACTTTAAAGATATGCAAGAAAATCACCGTTGTTTTACTTTTTGTTTGTTCTCTGAGTGTTGTACATAATACACGTTTATAAACTTGTTTGACAATTCATTCTTTGTAGGAGCTTAAACTATTAATTTGGTCCACATCTGCAAACTTGGATTCTTAATGACATATTGTTTTTGACCGGAGGTTTGCCCTCCGCCCGTCAGTCAGTCCGTCCGACAGTCAGTCCGTCCGTCAAAAAATCTGGATCCTGACATAACTCAAACATTTTCTAAGTTAGGTTTATGAAACTTGGTATGTGGTTAGGGAACAATAAGGGGATTATGCACGTATAAATATATTTTGATTCTGACAGAAATTGTGGTTGCTATGGCAACAGAAACATTGAAAATGGCTTCAAACCAGTAGGGGAGTTCTGTATTGCTTGCAATTCTTAATTACTTGTTTTGTGTGAACTAGCAAGGTCTATACGAAAACATTTGATTTACTTATATTTACTAATGCGAATATAGTTTTTTATAATGCTATACTTGTTATATCCAACAAAATTCATTTTGAAGATAAAAACGCATTTCAAAAAATGCACTAACCAAATGTAGATTATAAACTTATAAGATTAATTGATAACATTGGATAATGGTATATTCTTCAGGAGTGATTGGTCCAGAGTTAAGCTCCGAGTCAACCATCGTCTCGTCTGTGTTAAGCTCTCAAACATCATCGAATAGGTTTCTACAGATAGGTTCTTCATCAACATCTACAGAACTCAATGATAGAAAGGCTTATCCTAATTATTACAGAGTCATTCCAGACGACAGTGTACAAATGAAGGTAGTTTCTTTCATTAATACATTTACTTTCAGTTTATGGTACTCTTTAAAATATGATAATACGGACAAAGAGAGAGAGACAGTCGAGCACACAAAACACAAAACGCACAAAAAGAAAAGAGTTCGACATGCACAAAACGCACAAAAAGAAAAGAGTACGACATGCACAAATTAATCAAAAAGAAAAGAGCACACAATAAAGAAAACACACAAAAAGAAAAGGGCACGAAAGATGCAGACCACACTAACAGAAAAGAACACACAAGGCACAAAAGACACTAAAAGAAAAGAGCACACAAGGCATAAATCACACAAACAGAAAAGAACACGCGAAACAGAAAACACACAAAAAGAAAAGAGCACACAAAACACACTAAAAGAAAAGAGCAAATAAGACACAAAAAACACTAAAAGAAAATAGCAAACAATACACAAAACACACTAAAAGAAAATAGCACACAAGCCACAAAAGACACTTAAAGAAAATAACAATTAATACACAAAACACACTTAACGCAAATAGCACATAAGGCACAAATCACACAAAAAGAAATACCACAGATTACAAGCGCAAGTCACAAGGGCAAATACAAAATTAACAATCATAATAATAAAACTACACAACGACAATCTAAACTCTACATACTAGTCCGCCTGTAAAAGTGAAACAAAACCGGAGTAAGGGCCAACAAGTAACGTTCAACAAATCACAAAGACGAACGGACGTCACAATACAACATAGAAAGCAGCAACCAACTGAAACAATGTACTAGTGATTTACTAGTACTCTACCACTAGGCTTTAACTATGACAACGTCGGCCCTATTAACGTTTGCTCTATTATGTCATGCGAAGTTTATTAGGCCATGTTGTCACATGCGGTCAGGGGACTACTTTCGACCGCAATTCTAATCAAGTCATTTGAAGTGCCGAAGGCGAACCCTATGAACACCGGGACCGAACCCAATAACTGCAGTGTTGTTACTTTTACTTTTGATGACGTTCCACGATAGTCATGTTTTAGTTACGTCAGGAATGTTTTCACGTTATCACATCTTCCAGAAAATGAATTTTAATGATAAAATTTGGGAAATTCAGAGATGGTTAAGAGTTGAAACTAAATGTTGCAACAAAAGTTTGTTTGGCATGTGTTATCCGCATAGTAACTGCTTTACGGGTATATATTTTGTGTACGTGTATTTAAAGGCAATGGTGGAGCTAATGTTGGCGCTAGAATGGAACCGTGTGTCTATACTATTTGAGAATGACACATATGGTCGAGTTGGTGCTGAAGAATTACAGAGACTAGCACAAGAAAATAACATTTGTGTGTCTAGAAGCGATGCTATAAAAATTGATAGCTCGAGGCGGGTAGATGCTAATGAAGTGAAGGGCCTGTTGGAAGATATGATCATTCAGTCACCACATATAACCGGCGTTGTGTATGTTGGAAGTATGACTGTCGCGAACGCCATATTTCGTATAGTAGCGAAACAGGACTATCAGAACGTGCCGATATTTCTTCTATCGGAATCGATCCAGCTACAGAACCAGGTGTTTTATTCCACGGACGGATCGGAGCTTACAAAGACCAGAGGAGCAATGACTGTTTCCCCTCCTATGTTAAATACACCAATGACAAACAACTTCTGGGATTATATCAGGACCATGCTAACTGACTCACAAGCTTTCCTAAATGCTTCTCAGATCAACCCACATTTGGCCCAGGTTGCTACTAGATACAATAAAAGATGCAGCGCTAGTTCTAATTGCTATCCCTTAACACAATCAGAAGTAAACACCCTGATATCTGACCGTTCTCCTTACGTACATTACGCGCTTCTTGCAGCTGAGACAATGGAAGAGGCTTTACGTAAGACTTATAACACACACTGTCCGGGAGAAACATGCCTAAATATTGACGGATTTAAGACTAAATTTAAACCTAGTGATATGCTGGACGCCATGGATGGATTATCAGTTTCTTTCAATACCACAGCAGGTTCATTTATATATTCCACACCTAACATACAGTTAACAAGTGCTGCGAGTTTGTATGAAGTGTACAACTATAGGACCAATGTTGGTGATAACACGAAGTTCCAGTTTGTTCAGGTGAGTACCGCGATGTGTTCACAATTATGTATAAAAATATAATCAATTTTAAAAGCCTATTTATCCCAGTAGAATGCTGACAATATGTTATTCACGGTAAAGGCATAACACATAGTATGTATATGTATTATATATATAGTTGAAGGCATAAAGTTCAACATTGTTTCATTTTCAAAAACTCCAATACGGCTGCCATATTGGGCCATTTTCAAAATGGCGGACATGGTCAAAATGACAAAAGATACAATTTCAGATGCAATTCTTCGCATTACAATGATTCTATCTACTGATATGTGTGCCAATGCTATCACAAGAATGATTAAATCAATTTAAATAATATTTAGATGGGCATAGTATATCTTTGCTTACTGTTAAAACGATTAAAAAACTCAGTACTTTTTTCTCACGCTGTATATCGCTGCATGATATAACTTATGCCTCCCTTAAAGGTTGGTTATCTATCAGAGAACAAGTTGACACTGGAAAAAGACGTACTCAGGGATTATGATGCTAATGCAATAGTATTGAAATACCCTGATTTAAGACGTGGGACCTGTCCAGTAAAGGCAAAATGTGGCGAGTGCATACCCGGTGATTTGAACGAAGCGTACCTACATATTCCAGGAGACTTTTACGTTGTTGGTAATAATTAAGTAAAACGATTGCTATTTGGAACGTTTTTGAGTTATTGATTAATCAAAGGGCTTACCATTGCTATCCATATTAAGAATATCTTCCAAACTTTAGGTCTGTATTGTACTTGTTGCACCGAGAATGGGCCGATCAGGTTTTCGTTTTCGCCAGGGTTGCCACTAACCTTGAAAAGCCAGGGAAATGTGTTTCCTTATAAATCAATTGCCGGGGACTATAGTTTTGAAGAGTCAGGGAAACATGCAATTCGATATCGATGGTTAAAATGATTAGTGGTTATGGAAATAATAGCAATATAAGTATTTATAAGTATTTTCAAAACCAAAAATGTATTATAATTTATTTCTGTGCTTGTTGTTTCCTGAGATTTATAGATATTTCAAAACAAACGTGATGTAATTTTATTTAAATAGACACCATTCAATGCGTTTGACTATATTTCATTTAGACGTTAACTTTGATAGCTTAAAAACGGATAGGCTGAGCAATCGGAAATCCAAAGGCAGAGCAGACCAGCGAGACTGGCTCATGATATTGGTTGGCGGCCTGAAAGGTATAGTTTAATCAGGCAATCCATTTTCCCAAATTTTGTTGCATTAAATAATTTATTTGATTGTCAAACATTATCAAGCTTATTCAGATCGGCAAATATATCCTGAAGTACAATACATGTTAAATATTCCTCCAGGGATTGCTTCGATAAACGAGAGAGCTATCCCAGGCCCCCTTGGATGTGGCAAGACGCATACACGAAATGGATATCAGTTGTATTTATCTTTAAAGGTATGTACATATATATTCATTTGTAAAACATTTGAAAATAGCGTTCTCGTATGAATATATCATTGTCTAGTGACAGAGCAATTCAATTGCTTTCAATATGTTAAGTTTAAGCAGTTCAGTCACCCTTTTAACTTCCCCTGGTCATTTGGGCTACCGAAGGAAACAGACATCGCCCCACAGGTACCGATTCACACCTTGGTCGAATGGAGCATGTGGGTTATTAAGCAGTGGCACAGACACGGATCGGACCCGGGATCTCTCGACTCCGAAGCGCACGCCCTACCTCTAGGCCACTGTATCTAAACATGCGAGTTATTGTTACTTTGTTTTTAGTTTGGTCTGGCAGAATTCCAGTCAAGAAGAACATACACCCAGTACAAAGACATGCTTGGTAATCATACTATAGGACTGATAGTTATTAACAGCTGTAACAATGAACTAGAAATAGTGAGACGAATCCTAGACCTACATAGTAATGGATTACCACTATCAGATGGGAAACGTGTTGACTTAACTGGTCGCATCTTAGGTATATTTATACAAAACATGCACATTGGTCATTGTACATATGTGTTATGATTATACTAACAGAAATGATATTACTCGAGACAATTTAATCAAATTCCGGTTACCTGCTCAGAACAAATTTATTAAATATCTGTGAAAAATTGATGCTTATGCTATTAATGGATTTTGTGTAATAATCAAAGTACACGATTTACTGGGACAACCTCGTATTTATGCACCGGAAAATTAAATACAAACATTCTCCTTTTAAAGTAACGATATCCGTCGAAGGCAATGTCTTCACTTGTTTCTCACCAGTCATGGAAAACTATGAGGTAAACGACAAATCGAAACAATGAAATGGTGAATCATAAGTTAATGTGCAGTCTCTATACTATTGATACTCGGTTCATTAATGCGACCTTCTTCTTTCATGTATTGCAGCGTTTCTTGACATTGATCAGTGTGTATACGCCTTGAAGCCAGAACTGATATTCTTAATATAGTATGCAACATTATTGTAACTTGGTTTATTTAAGCCTATATTGGTGGACAATCAACAGACGTCAGCAAACCTGCTGCAGTACAACTTACCAAACTGAACTTTGTACAGATAAGCTACTCAGCATCCAATCCAAGTTTGAGTAATAAAGACCTGTATCCGTACTTCATGCGTATCATTACACCAGATAATGTGCAAGCTAAAGCATTGATAGACATAGTTAAAGGTAAATATGATAAACTTACAATGCCACATAATGTGCAAATTAAGGCAATGATAGACATATGATTAACTTACAATGCAAGACATTGTGTAAGCTAAGGCAATGATAAACATAGTTAAAGGTAAATATGATACGAGGGGTGTTTCATATGTATTGTCACTGTCCTTTGCATTTTTCTATGGCAATATTTAGAAGGATTCTACGATGACTGTCTAAAAGGTGCATGTTTCTATTCTATATCTGGAAAATTACATAGCCTTTCGTCAATAATTAAGTAATTTATTGAACTTAGAAGAGGGTATGCTCGAGTACACTGGCCTTATGTTAATTTTAAGATAAATTTGTGTCATCTTTGCAGTAGTTGGTTAGAAAAGTAAATGTCAGTATTCTTTAAACTGCAACATAAGATACGATAACTGGACCCTTATACTTCAATTAGAACTTTAAATCAAAATGAAATTATTTGTTGTCTACGATTAAGACGGTCAAAACAAGGGAGATCACTCTAATTTATACCAAATGATGCTTGTTGTTTCACGCACCGATAACTTCATATCAATTGTACTTTGATCGCAAATTCTTCCCAAAAATCAATGTTGATGGTCAATGGCTTACATACCTGTATGATATGTCAAATTCCAATCAATTAAACTAATCGAAAATTTTCATTGAAAAGTAGCATGCTTTTTTGACTAATTTTGACACTTATTTTCGCGACTTTGAAATGCTCTTATTTTGTTAAAATGGCAATCAAGTACAGCAAATCATGTTTTTATCGAAGGAATTTACAATCTTTACGGTATGATAGTTGTGGAATAAGAATATTTTACGAAAGGAAGTTTTAATCGACAGTTATTCGAACAAAGTCGCAGTGTCTATTACTAGTCCTTTGAAAAGACAACAGAAACAAAATTCCGGTAATTAAATTTTATTGTTTTTTTCACGAAATATCGCGGAAATCTTAATGGTTCTAGAAATGTATAAAGATTTAAAGATATCAACGAATTTTTTTGATTTGTGACCCAAGTGACAATACATATGGAACACCCCTCGTAAACTTACAATGCCAGTCATTGTGCAAGCTAAGGCAATGGTAGACATATAATAAACTTACAATGCCAGACAATGTACAAGCTAAGGCAACGATAGACATAGCCACAGGTAAATATGATGAACTTATGATAATTTTTCAAAACAAGACATTGTGCAAGCTAATAGTCCATGGGCCAGTGGGGTAAACCCTCCCCCCCCTAGGGAATTTCGGACACTATATTTTTCTGAAAGCGTATGACCAGTATAGTATTTTTCCAAAGTCTGCACTTTGGCCGTTGGGGCGTAAAGATTTTTTGGGGTAAAACGTTAAAAATATGAACGAAAGTGTGAATTTCTGGAATTTGTTAATTACTATCACATTTAGTAAGTTATTTTGTAATTAAACACTTTCATGGGTTGATATTAAATCATAGTTTAAGTATGCAAAATTCTAGTCCCGTGTAATTATGCAAAATGGGATATTTTTGGGGTAAAACATTAAAAAATACATGAAAAAGTGCAAATTTTGAGAATCGGTACACTTTAACGGCAGAATACAATGTCATTGATCTTTTTTTTGGTAATTATGAAAGGCTATGACCTACCAATACTTTTCCTAAAGTCTGCACTTCAGACATTGGGGCGTAAAGATTTTTTGGGGTAAAACGTTAAAAATATGAACGAAAGTGTGAATTTCTGGAATTGGTTAATTACTATCACATTTAGTAAGTTATTTTGTAATTAAACACTTTCATGGGTTGATATTAAATCATAGTTTAAGTATGCAAAATTCTAGTCCCGTGTAATTATGCAAAATGGGATATTTTTGGGGTAAAACATTAAAAAATACATGAAAAAGTGCAAATTTTGAGAATTGGTACACTTTAATGGCAGAATACAGTGTCATTGATCTTTTTGTTTTTGATAATTATGAAAGGCTTTGACCTACCAATACTTTTCCCAAAGTCTGCACTTCAGACATTGGGGCGTTCAGCAGGAAAAGCAAAAATAAGATTATCTCCCCTGCTTTTAAATGGTGTACAAATTGTAACGATGTATTCACTTAACTATGCTATAACACATTGTGCCTTACTGTATTTTAATTTCAATTGTGAATACCAATAAAGGCATATTCCCAAAATGTATTTTAACATTTAAATGCACAAAAGGTGGGTCTATTATGGAAAATGGCCATCAAAATGGCCGCCAAAATGTCTAAAGTATTGAAAACAGCCGTTCTACTTATTTACAAGTACTCACAATATGATTTTGAAATCTATTTCCATTTTTCACTTTGTTTGCAATGTATGTTATAGTTGGCATCAGTAACATTTGTATGGATTGTGTTAAGTTATACTAACATGTATTTTACAAGAGTGGGTGGGGTAAATATACATTCATTTTTTTTCAAATGTTATTGTACAGCTATTCCTTGTGACACAATGGCTGTGCATCATAGTTGTGTCAGGAATGGCTGTTCTGGGTGGTTGTGAGTATTCAAGAGGACCAGGAATCTCTCGACCTTGTAGTTACCAGTACACATAGTGCAATAAATCAGATACCACATGATAGTGCACATCCTATAAGACCATGGATGTGTGTATCCAGTAGTACTGTCTGCTCATGGTGTGTGTCAGTACCCTACAGCACCATAAATACCTGTACCTAGTGGTATTGGGTACCCTCTAATTGATGCACCTAGTGGTTATGAGTACCAAATACAACCAAGTATGCATGAACACGGTGGTTGTGGGTACCCATTAGGACTAGGATGGATGTACCTAATGGTTATGAGTACCTAATAAGACTAGGAGTTAATGTGCAAGGTGGTCGTGAATACATACATGGACTAGGACTGATTTACTCAGTGTTTATGATTGCCTAACAAGACCAGGAATGTTCTACTTAGGCACTAAGTCGTCAATAGGACGAGGAATGGGTGCTCCTAATGGTTGTCTGTACCAAACAAGACCAGTAATGTATGTACATAACAGGATCCGGAATAGTTGCTCTGCATACCAAATAATACCATGAATGTATGTACATGTACTAGTAAATGATAGTAGTGGGTACCCAATAGGACCTATAACGGTTGTGTATTGTAGCTGCAAGTACTTTATCACACTTCTTATGCATGTACATGGTGGTTACGGGTACCCACTTAGTCTAGGAATGTATGTATCCAGTGGTTATGAGTACCTAATAAAGTCAGGACTGTCTGTACATCGTGGTAATCATGACCCAATCAGACAAAAAATGACCGCACCTAGTGGTTGTTAGTACCTAATCCGTCTGCAATCGTCTGTACATTGTGGTTTGGAGTATCCAATAGGACAAGGAATGCATGGGACATGATAGTTGTGGGTACCCACTAGGACTTGAAATGTATGTACCTAGTCGATATGAGTATCTAATTAGACCATGCTTCATGTACATGGGGTTAGTGATTACCCAATTTGATGAAAAAAATGGTCACAGCTGATGGTTAGGCATGCTCACTGCTGAATTTAAAAGACCAGGAATGTCTCTACATAGTGTCAATAAGACAAGGAATGGGTGATCCCAATAGTTGTCTGTACTCAATAAGACCAATAATGTATGTAACTAGTGATTGAGAGATGTCTAAACATGATGATGTCCAGTATCTATCCTAAACAGGAATGTCTGTTAATCGTGGTTATAGGCACCCTATACGACCAGGAATGTATGTATATGCATGGTAGTCAGTACCCACAGAG
The DNA here is from genome assembly GCA_947247005.1 of Spisula solida. Classification (NCBI taxonomy): domain Eukaryota; kingdom Metazoa; phylum Mollusca; class Bivalvia; order Venerida; family Mactridae; genus Spisula; species Spisula solida. The sequence continues at coordinate 32,413,480 of OX365947.1, read as the reverse complement.
ACCAATAATGGCTGAGTATAGTGGCTGTGAGGACTCGATTATACCACTTATGCATGAACATAGTGGTTTTGAGTACCCATTATGACTATAAATGTATGCATCTAGTGGTTATGTATCCCTGATAGGGCCAGGACTGCCTGTATCAGTGACCAAATAGAACAACATATGACTGCACCTAGTGGTTGTTAGTGCCCAACCCAGTCACAAATGTCTGTACATTGTGGTTTTGTGTATTCAATAGGACCAGGCATGCATGTACATGGTAGTTGGGGTACCCACTATGACTAGGAATGTATGTATGAGTATCCAATAAGAACATCACAGTCTGTACACGGGGGTAGTAATTACCCAATAGGACAACAAATGGTCGCACCTAGTAGTTGGTAGTTCCCAATCGGACAACTGATTTTGTAAATGAAGGTTTCGAGTAGTACATATGTTATGAGTGGTCAATAAGGCCAAGCATGTAGCCACATGGCGCGCCTGAGTTGTCAATTGATGATCGGCAGTATCCATCGAGAATGTCTGAACCTAGTGGTTATGAGTATTCTTTACGACCAGCAATATATGTACATGGTGGAAATGAGTACCCAATTGCACCTATAATGCCTGTACATGGTGGTTTAGAGTACCAAATAGGACCAGGAATGTCTGTATATGGATATGTAAGTCACCACTATGACTGGGCATGTATGTACTTCAATAAGCAGTTACGAGTACCCAAATAGAACATGGTAAGTGTGACTACCCATTAAGACGAGGAATGAATGTACCTACCAGTGGTTATGGGTACCCAGCCTGACCAGCAATATCTGAATAAGTATGGTGGTTTTGAATATCAAATAGAACTAGGAATGGTATTGGGTATGCTATCAAATTAGACTAGGACTGTCTGTGCATGGTGGTAGTAAATACCCGATAGGACAACTGATGTCTGTATAGGGTTGTTTAGTGCTAAATAGAACCAATATTGCATGTAATGGTTATTGGTATGTACCAATTAGGACTAGGTAACGATGTACTTAGAGGTTTAATAATAATTTATCCAACAGTACCAGAACTGCCTATATATGGTTAGAATGTAATTTTGAATACCCATTAGGACTAGGAATGTCCGTACCCGATGGTCGTAAGTTACAACTAGGACACCAATTCCCAAAAATCACACTTTCCATTTATTATTTTTGTAATTTTCCCCCAAAGTATCTCATCTGGCAATATATATTTGAAATCTTAAACTGCATGTTACTACAAATTTATCACATTTATATTATTTAGTTACAAAATAATTCTCATAGGAATGGGTTTATTGTAATCTACAGATTCCTAATATTCCCACTTTTCGGTTTATATTTTTTGATGTTTTACCTAAAAAATATCACACTTTGCGTAATAACATGGCTTTAATTTTTTTGCAGTATGAAACTGCACTATAATATCTTTCAATTAAGAGTATTTTTTTTTTAAAAAAATAAATAAATGCCAATGCAGTCCACAGATTCCAAAAATTCGCACTTTTCTCTTATAATTTTTAGCGTTTTACCCCAAAAAAGCCATTTTGCACAATAGCAGCACTCTGATTTTTTCAGTCTAGATAGGACAGGTTAATATCTACCTGTTACAGAGATTTATTTTAAAATAACATAATAAATAAGATTTTAGTTAACCGATTCCGAAAATTGGTACTTTTCGTTTATATTTTTTGACGTTTTACCCCAAAAAATCTAAACGCCCCAATGGCCAAAGTGCAGACTTCAGGAAAATACTCCAGGGACCATATGCTTTCAGAAAAATATAGTGACCAAAATTCCCTAGGGGGGGGGGGGTCTTCTATTGGTGGCTCATGGACTATAAGGCAATGATAAATATAGTCAAACGTGTTAAATATGATAAACTTACTATGCCAGACCAAGTACAAGCTAAGGCAATGATAGACATAGTCAAAGGTAAATATGATAAACTTACAATGCCAAACATAGCTATACCTAACATACCCATAGTGACGTATGATATTTAATACAGGATGTACACGAGTTCTGTTCCCATAAGAAGAATATAGAACTTGTAGATTAGTATCCAAGGGTTTGTGACAGTTAATGTAACTATTCAAGTGATTCAAACATGAAATGTTGCAAAATCTATGACTTATCAACTGCTTATTTGCATGCAGTACAGGACGTTAAACTGCCTGCTTAGTGAGATGAGGTTTTTAATATACATTTGTATCATCTATTGAATGGCAATGGAAGGGCTGGTCTTGAAACAAGTGATTCGTGAGAACGATCAACATACTGTTTGTTAGTAATTATTTAGGCCTTTCGGTCAAGGATAACCTATGAAAGTGCAAACACTTATTTCCAATGGGGTCCTGTGTTTTTGCTGAAGGGACAGCACGTAGGAGAGAAAGAGTTATGATACAAAAAATCTGTTTGCAAATAGTTTGTATACAATATCATGCTAATAAAGAAAGTAAAAAATTGAATTTTGACACACACCTTTCTTCATTCAGCTCTACATGGTGAATATATACAAATTATGTACAGCGAAGGAGCGTATGGAGAGGGCGGTAGAGATGCGGTTGTCAAAGTAGCAAAGGATAAATATGTCTGTATTGCGCAGGAAATTAAAGTATTGGAAAGTGATACATATTATGAGTATTATGAAATTATGAGAAAGAAGCCACATGCAAAAATTGTTATAATATTTCTAAGAGCACACATTGTAAGACCATTCCTTCGGGATGTCAAGAATAGTCAAATGGAAGCCGGAGAATTTCAGTTTGTTGGCTCTGAGGCTTGGGGTAGGAATTCAGAAGTTTTGGATTACGATATAACGCGAGGTGCATTAACTGTGTCCGTTGAAATGGATACACATCGGGATCTTGAAGAATACATCCAAGGTATGTTGAATCTTTGGTGCTACCATTGCATGTTTTCGAAAAATGAGGTATACATATTCCAAAAATGAAACTTAGAATATCAGGGGTGTGATTCTTCCTCCTTTAAGCTGATTTACTCGTTTTTGCCTTAACATTTGTGAAACAAAAAGGGTCAAGATTCAGTCTGATCTACTAAGAAATGATGCTTTTGCAAAAGTATGGAGTGGAGCCTATCAATGTTTCCCCCGGGGGGGGGGGGGGGCGAGCATACACGGGACTTTTGACAGAAGGCTGTGTCCGATAGGTGGGAATTGGACTGACAGAATGGTGCCGAGTCCCGGGAATTAGACTTTGGCCGAAATTTTGATTCCGGGGGGTATGTAAAGCATCTCCCACTGAGGGGATTTTGACAAATTGCCCTTGCTCTAGGGTGTGAATTTAGACTTTGAAAACATTGATAGGTGCATTTCAGCCTTTTTGCTCTTGGAACAACCACAGGCCTGAAATCTGGTGAAATACTTGGAACATTTTCTACATGCCGTTATATTAATATTGTTATTGGTATCATACATCTCATTATCCATTCTGATCACCTCGGCCTTTATGTATTGCAATAGACCTCTGACATAACAAGGCGCCATATTGGAACTATTTCCAGTCACATGATTAGAAAATGGCAGCCCCCAGTCATCAGTGTACACATTATGCCAATACATGTACACACAAATATATAGATCGACATAGTTATATTATACCAGTAAATACACACTATAAAATTCCACGCAACAATTAATCACATGTGTGCAGGCGATATTCTAACTTGATATGAATCGAAAACCAAGTAGTATATTTTGTAAACATATACCGTATACGCTTTCCCGAAATTCAAATATGGGTCATGTTTGTTGATGTTTTCAACACGTGCATGGGAAATATAAATTATGAGTAATATTCAAAGATACGAGGTATTTCTTTCATGATATGTCTTCGTATGATCATAAACATAAGAAAACTGTTAGGGAAGGATAAAATAACCATCTTATTGACGGATACATAATTTGTTACTTTACGCGAACGTAGCTGGGACTTATAACGCAGGCGAATCATATTGGTGTATAACTACACTTAGATAGGAGGTTATTTACCGGAGATAAACGGAAATGGCCGAGCTTTTACGATTGCTCATTATCATGACCCATTTTTCGTTTCGAACCTTATAATTACTCTATATATACGTACAGGAAGAAGGAAAGTCATTATCAAACACTTCGTACGAGCGTATACTGCTCAATTTCCTTGATAAGATTTTGCAAATTGAATAAGATTGCCATATTTGGACCTGTCAATGGTTCATGGGGCTCATCAACTACATGTAAAACGTCCTCATTATGATAATGCCTGTCATATACAACACATTAAATTTTCAAAATTAAGCAGCAGATTAGATGATATTTTAATATTTTGCTCAATATATTTTCTTACTCGGTTTTGTTGATTTGACGCATCTTTTAACGGGCATGAATATTGATTTCTTGACACTTATCAAAATTTGAGTAGTATATTATGAAATAATCCTTTGGTTGTTTGACAGCTTCCACACAACTCGACATAGTTTGTATCATTCTCAGTGAAACGTATATGAATGTGCCTCAATAATGGGAGACACTTCAATTATGCCATGTGTTGGTTTACCACAGAGGAGCTAAGCACACGTTGGGATTATCGAGGTACTGCTTTGTAGTCGATTAAACCGCTTCGTGTAAGTAATCGGTATTTGTGCCTGACTCACGCCTGAAGTACAATGGATTTGGTAGAACCTGACAGGTTATATCCACAGGTAACTGTATCATTGATAAAAAGTTTCTTTTACAAAATTTATGTTATCTTAGATATTATAAATTTCATAAAAATATATTTTTTTATTTACTCTTTATTAATGATACAGTTACCTGTGGTTATATCGGGTTTCAAACTCATTGTTCATGCGCTGTGTGCAATCCAAACACATATTACAAGTCAATGAATTTCTAATTATGGATTTCTACGTTTCGCTGAGATCAAATATAATTTTTGTTTAAGATCAACTGCCGTCATTTCCTGAAGCTAACCCATGGTTACTCGATTATATTCAAAACCGACAGGATTGTTACTTTAGATGGAGTTTCGACAAGAGTTTTAGCAGACCATGTACACCTGATATTTTACCGACGAGTGATTTAGAATTTGTATCAGATCCTTGGTGTATTTTTGTTTTCAATACAGTAATTTCGTTTCTCAAAGGTAAGTGTATCTCGAGAAGTATGACTTAGTTTAAACTGTATTTATGTTCAATAGTTATGCAACATACGTACACTCATACAAACATGGCATAAACGGATAGGTCGGAAAACAAGTTAAAAATGTATATTATTACGTATACATAAGTACTAGTAGTTGTATGTATTCACCTATTTTATCTGTAGGGCGTACGTTTGCAACAGTAGAGCAAGCATTTAGGGTAGCTCGATTGCATTTTGTACTTGTATTAATAATGAATATGGAATAAATTAAGTGTTTGGGTGTATGAAAACAAGCCAATGTGTCGAAACGTTGATACAGTAATAAATGTAATAAAACAGCGAGTTAGTTTATGCGTTTCTTTCTCATTTAAATACATCCTAGTTGACTGATTGTTTAATTGATATCTTGGACTGAGGGGGTATGCCAATGTTATTGTTTGTATCGGCCAGTTGTAAGGAATGCGTAACAATACATTTATACGAACATCATTCAATCTACGTGTGTATATTGAACGCTTTTGTTGCATAATTACATGTAACCGTGGGACGGTTGGTGCCCAAGCGCGTTCGGCTCGCGAGGGATTCCGCAGAAGTTATATATATAACACGCAAACCATTCGTTAACGCTATTATAGCATACAAAACATCATTTTTGCGATTATATTTTAAAATAATGACAGTTTGGCGGGAGATTTGGTGGCGACGTCGCGTAAAAAACTTTAGTTAGGAGCGTCGGCTTCCGGGATCAGCTAATACCAAGAAACATGGATAATGGGGCTTGTTTTTATTCATAATATAAATATTATAGAACATCAATTGGCAGTTACAAATGAAATGGTAATTACAGCTCATGTGAAGGTGTAAATCATTTATAGCATCGTACAAATACGCTTTCGAAAAATGGACACCAACAGCGCGTGAATCGTTACGTTTATGTGCGATGTTCTTCCTGTTAACGAATTGGCAAAACAGCGAGTATTTTATGAGCACAATCCAATGTAAGTATGGTACAGACTCCTGTACCAATTAACCAGTGTTTGATTATGTGTCACTTTATTGTGAACGGATGTAGAATTCCATGTTGGTATATGTTCCTTATGTTAGCATTTCAAGTAACAAACCCTTTTGGTCTAATATTAATTTATTTTTATAGGTTCATCGACATTTTTGAAGGATAGATGTGGCAGCCATGTAGGTGATAAGCTCTGTTCAGGCTATACAGATCATCCACGTGATCTTGTAGAGGTCTTGAAGAAGGTTAAACTGAATATATATGGCGATGGAGATGAACTTGTAAGTACAATTTATTTTAATGATAGAAGTGTCACTCTTTGGTTTATTATCAGACTTAAGGTGTGAATATTGACTGTGTGGTTTACATAGTGATTTGCAGCTAATCCGTGTAAACTTCCTCACTGATAGATAAATCGGTGCTAGCTTGCCTCTGTCGGTACACGACAGATCCGATCCCTTTTCTGTTCTCATGTTATGGTATATGTGGCACTGTTACAGATCACGTCTTTCACATGAGATGTATTTTGTTGCTGGATGCGGAAGAACATGTGTGAATATAGTCTAGTTCCCTTCCTAAAACTTACAGTAGTTTGGGTACCGCTTTAGCTGCTGGTCAAAATGGATGACACCACTGGACCGGATGTATTTTAGTTTATATAGGCAATTTTAAATAATCTCCTAAAACGTGTGTTTTTCTGGTGTCGTTTCTAGGAGACTTTATTTATCACTAGAAAAATGAATTATTTTGATTGACCACTGGATTCATTCATTTTAACCAACTTGTACCGGACAAATACTAATGCAATGTAGCATTAGGGACGGGAACCAGACTACATGTGAATACTGGTTGATAATAAATTGCATACAGTATGTATGAATACAGTATGTTAAGCCTAGGTCCCACTTAGGAATTCCACATCGGCGATGTTCTCCCAAATTTCTTCCGATACCACCCGATTTAGTTGTTTTCCAAAGCTTGTTTCCGATATCACAAACTGTCTTCAAAGGTTCCCCTAGATCACGAGGAACATGTTACAGATGTCCTGATAGCTCATTAAACAAGCTTTGGAAAACACACAGAAACCCCAACAACAACAACCCAAAGAGGTATATATACATCAGTACGTTTTTGTTTAGTCACTAAAGCGGATTGAGTATCATCTATTTTCAGGTTTTTGACGATCAGGGGGACGGCCGCATGGGATACAAAATATATAATATACAGGACCATCCCGATGACAAAACAAAGCGAGATTATTTTCCGGTGAGTTTAAGTATTGTATGGGATGTTTTATAAATCATACAGCATGCATACACACTCTAGCATCAACTATATTGTATTTATGAAATAATTATGGAGACTTATGTTAAGTATTCGGGAGAGTCACTGATCACGAATAGTAACGTGTATTGTGGTATGTGATGTTTTTATATTTTCTGTGATCGGCTGTTTAAGTTGAATCCCGCCTTCCCCGCCCGTTTTTCTATTATCTTCTTCCACTGTTTTCGCAAGTAATAAATGGTCTAAAGTTTACGCGTGTTTCAAGTGACTATCTGGCGTAGATACAGTTAGTGTATATCTGTTTATATCTAGCAAATTGAAAGCAAACAATATGACCGGCTGTTGTAATAGATCTAATCCCCTTTTAATTATTGCCACTTAAGAATTAAGTTTAAAAGGAATATCGAGTACCACATTCGTATCAGAACTCACCTCTATACAGTTCCTGAAGATGCTCTAGTACTGTTTGTTAAGGCATTTGTTATCAAAGCAGTGTTTGACCAAGCAATATTTTTTGTCCTAGCTATGCATGGGCAAGTTTGTATTGACTAGCCATTAGGAGTCAATTAGTGCGTGGGGTACATTATATTACAAGATATACGAGTACCGTATCAGACAAGTGGTCATGAAAAAGGGTAGAAATTGCGTTAATGCGTTAACGAATTATGAATAATACATAGGTTTATGGACACTTAACATTTGTCCAAATGATACATAGAAAAAACATATGATGATACAGCGACTATAGCCTTTGAAATTGTCCCACTTTATGTATAGATATATGGACGTTGATGGATGGTTATACATGTTCCTGTTTGACTTGCATGTTTTAGGTGGGGAGCTACAGTCTTAGTACTGGTTTATTGTTAGATGTTCTAGACGTAAGATATCCTACTCGCCAACTTATCGTGTCATCTTGTCCAAGTAAAAGTGCATGTATGGATTGTCAAGAGATAGAACAAGAGGAAGAACCGGTTGTAGATGATAAGTATGACTTACTATGTATAATTACCTCCCTTTAATGGCCTTCATGGTTAATTATGCACGAAATTCAAAGTCTACAGTATGTCTTTAATTGCGGGGTCCGTATATAGGCTTGCTTGAAATATTCATTTTCGGGAGTATAGATGGTTCGTTCAATGTCTGACTCTTGCGTGAGTTGATGGGCGCGGTTGCCGTTTCTGTGTGACTTTGGATTGTCTGTACGCTACAGCATTTATATAAGATTACCGTATACTCTCTCAAAAGCAACACCTTTTTGAGAAACATACACATTGACTGTTGAACAGAGGTTGATGCTCTGGAGAGGTGCATTTTGTAGAGAGATTGTTGCTCTTTGGATGGCCACTCTGGAGAGGCTGCAGTGCATATTAATTGCATTTTTGAGATTATTGAATTTATGAAGCAGTTACTATTTTGATATTTGATATTTATTGAGTATTAGACATTACATTTCTGTCATGTTCTAAACATGACAATTCACAGCTGGTTTACATCTGGTTTAAAGATAGGTTACATGTTAAATTCTAACTAGAGCTAGCACTGGAGTGATGAATCATACCCCCGCAGCACTGCCTTGACACAGCAATATTTTATTTAACATTAAAGTCTTGCATAACTATATAACCTTTGACCTCTAAGTGTGACCTTGACCTTTGAGATAGGGACCTGGGTCTTATGCATGACACACCGTATTGATGTGGTGATTTGTACCAAGCCATTTTAAACCCCAGTAAGAAACCACAAAGTTAACAGACACTACTTGCATGAATATATAACCTTTGACCTTTAAGTGTGACCTTGACCTTTGAGCTAGGGACCTGTGCCTTGCACATGACACAACCCGTTGATGATGTGAAAATTTGTACCTGGCCATTTTAAAATCGAGTAAGAAACGACAGGTTACAGAGCGGACACGACTTGCATGACTATATGACCTTTGACCTATAAGTGTGACCTTGACCTTAGAGCTAGGGACATGAGTCTTGCGCATGACACACCGTCTTGATGTAGTGAACATTTGTATCAATCAATTTTAAAATCCCTTAAGAAACGACAAAGCTAACAGACCAACAGATCGATCGATCGACCGCCCGACCGACAGACAGACACAGTGACTCCAGTATACCCCCTTCAAACATTGTTTGTGGGGGTATAAAAATGGAGAGTCATGCACGTAGGACATACTGCTTTGACACTTGAGTACAAGGCGACATGGCAGATGGCAGGGTTTAGTTAGAAACGTTTCCAATGCCAAGAAAGCTTACTGGTAACTTGCCATGAACTAAGTACTACGGATCGTTATCAGACTCATTTAAAACATTCATTGTGTAGATGTTTTAAGATGTATTAACATAATTACAGATCAGCAGATTCCATTACGCCCGTTCTTGGTACAATTATCGGTTTGTGTTGCGTGGTCATCGTTGTGTTGAGTGTTTGCCTCATAAGATGCTACAGGAAAGGTAGTACCAAAGGTTTGTAAATATATATTACTAGTATAGTAATACGCTTATAAGCTCGTGTATGCGTCTCCGTACTTCAACACCTTCCTTGTGCGTTGCATTATTTATAATTTGATTCGATGGTTAGTCCGATGTATGTATGAAAGGACAGAAGGGCGAACTAGAGAGACTGTGTGATAATGAGTGATAGACAGACAGACGGATGGTCAGACGGACAGTGAGGAACTCACATATTTTCGCTCTTGATTGTATAAATGTTAGTTAGTATACGTGAATAGCAGGTATAACATATTACGGTGATTGTATTAATTAACAATCAAATATACTCAGCAAAATGAAAAAGTATCCACATTTCGTGTGTTTATATGTCAATGTTTAATGAAGAAATATACAAGTAGAACCGTTGTAGCTATTGATCTGCTGACACTGTTCAAGAATTCAACACCGCCATACTGAACATAAAGGGGAATAACTGAATTTATTTAAACAACATGCTTTTTGAACACAATCTGATTCAGGGTAGCTGAACTGTTTTCGGGCTATAATCATCAATACATGTACAATATTTAAGGAAATCAATTTTGATACGAAAAATGTCCAAAGCATTTTGATGCAGATTGAGTCAAACGTTGGTATGTTTCAAATACCCTCCCTTAGAATTTTAAACAAGAGCATTATTACCGTTGCGTTTGTGATAAATTCTTAGCATAAATTGGTGATTTCCTCAACTGAACGTGTTAATATCGTTCAAACACATCATATCACGAATTTTGTTAAAAAAGAAACACTTTCGAAAATGTCTGAATTTTCGCAGACCCCTTTGGAGCATAGGACGTTGATAAATTCCACCAATCTGACTCTGTTTGTGACAGTCCATTTAAATAAAGAAAAGTTAAAAATGTGGTGTGATTAGAAACCTAAGCTTCCCTATGGATACTTGTTGAGCATTTTTGCTCTGTATATTACTCAAAATTCGCAAAAGATAAAAATCAATAAATACTGTAGCGCACAGACACTCCCAAGCCATACTGATACGTCCTGACATAAGCTGCGATGAGGAAAACGATGTACAAATATTAAAATATCTAGCCTGATGCTTATTGTGGTAAATGCCATGCGACACAATTTGGATGCATTGACATAACATCGTCGCTTTCCAAGTAAATAATAAGCTAACCGACTAAAGGCTGGCCATTTATACATCTGCTATTGAAGCAATCTTTATTCGTTATAATATTGCACATGCAGCATCTGCATTTGCAAAAATCTGCAAGGGCAATGTGTTGTCCCTTTTCATATTTTGAGTTGTATATAACAATGTGTCGTGTTTGAAATAGACAGCTCGCTCGTAGTGTGTCTTAAACATATCCAAACGACACAACGAATGAGTCTATTGTCTTTTTCATTTGCGAATCAATTGTTCCGAGTCACTTTTATATTTATAGTATTTATAAATAAATTACATTACAGAAGACCCGTACATAAACCCGTGTCATTTAGAAGAACGCCGGTCTGCAGACGGACATTATGTTGAACATGAGTTTGGAAACGAAATTAGAACATAAGAAGATCTGCAAACAAAATGCAAACAAGTGTGACCATTCTAGAAATGGAAACTTCGAACTACCTAAGCCACTAGCGACATAAGCTTCGTGTTTATTATTCCTTATTTGGCCCGAACATTATAATAATGCGTTCATGTATTTGTTGTAAAGTTGGATCTTTACTCCAGCAAGTTACATAATATTACTATGATTGCATAATGATTTAAGCTTTTAAACTTCTACAAATTTGAAGTTTATGAGACTAGTCTATTCGTTAGCCATCAAGTCAAGCTTTAGCTAGTCTACATGCAAAACAAGAATCACAAGAGATTAGAACATACATTTAACCACCTATATATATATATGTGTATTGCTTATATTGTTTTATCTACATGCATTAAACACCCTTTGTGTATTTATGATTATGCGTGTTTTACATTTTTATGTGATTTAATACTGCCATTTCATTATATTGTTTTAAACCATTGTTTAAAGTATTAGGCATTCTAGATACTTTTTAGATAGACTTAAGATTCATAATCATCATGCTTTAACCTCATGATTCTGATACACTTTCATTGTTCTTATCAGCCCTTAAGTGCATTATCAGTCTATTTTTAGACATGACTGGACCCTATTACATCATAGTGTCGGCAGACTTATGTAAACAAAGGAATCTTAATTGCCTAGGTGATTATGTTAGGTATCTTTTGATTGGTTAAATTAATACTTGTGACTAATCAGAATTAGTCTTATCTAATTAAGAGACTGGTGGTACCATCTAGTGGCCAAATAGAAGTGATGTCCATAAAAGTGGAAAAACTGGCATTTCCTCATTCTGTTGCTTATTCTTGAAATATGAGGATCTTAAATCCTCTCTCCAAGATAATAATTATTAATTAATTTAATTAGGTCCTTTAGGCATTTATCTTGGAGCTTTAAGTAAATTGTTGAAATTATTTAAGTAAAATTTTTGTAATTCATTAGGTTATTTTTATTAAGTAAATCATTCAGATTATTTTAAATACTTACACATAATTGGTAATTAATTAATACTTAAGTAGTAGCCATTTTTGAGTACTTAGGCTAGCTACTTTTGAATACTTGTTAAGTGCAGAATCATTAAATGAAATATTTGAGCTTGATTTTAGGCAAATGGATTGTTTATTTAGCAGTTTGAATATTGTATTTAATCTGTTTAATTTTCTGATAACTTAGTTTATTTTGTAATACATTTTGGTACTTTTAATCATAACTTTAGTGTAGTTTTGCAAGCATTATTTAACGTTAACATCATATTTAAGTCATGATTAGTTTTGTATTAGTAGTTTTATTTTGATTTTATCTTGTTACTTTTAGATCATGACATGTTGCTTAATCTCAATTGCACTTTTGATGTTTGCATATTTAGTTTAGTTCATTAAAATTAGATTGGTTTAAAGATTTAAATCATTTTTGTTATATTTTCTCTGTTTTATTAAACAGAGTGGTGTCATCCTGACGTTTCAGTAAATCTGACTGTACTTTAAGTTTCTCATACAGAAACTATTATTTGCATTACACGCAAGCTCCTACTAAGCCAACTATAGAACGTTACGTCACCGCATAAAAGGTGGCGCGAGAACTAAAGGGTGTAAAGAAAGTTCGTTCTGGTTTTTGAAAAGCTTTTGTACACAAAACTAATAAATATATTTGCACCAAATTTTGTCTTCAGTATCCTGGTACAATAACATCATTATGTATAACAGTTTTAGCTGATTTGACTGTCAATATTTTTTCAAACGCAATGAATAAATTTGTTAATCTTGTTTCGAATATGACGTAAATGACGTCGTGACCAGGTCAAGTTCGAAATACTCCCTTTGTTGTCCACTCACTGTATCGTTGTGTATGTTTTAAACTTGTAATGAACTAAACTAATATTTAATGTTATATAAGAACAAAATATCATCCAAGTTATGATGCTGTAAGAGTTTTCGTTTTGCAAATAAATGCCTTTTGTTTTCCCATATACGTATTTATTTCTAAATTGCGCGTTTTTGTCAAATCGGGCGTTTCGTTACTTTTGAATTTATTTAGTTACTCTTTACTTGAAAAATGAGGCATGTCTTCGCCAATGCCTTATGATGTTCGTAGAAGTTGTTATTTTTTACACAGTCGGTCATTTTCTTTACCCTACTCTCAATTTTCGCTTAACGTGTACGTCACGTCACGTTCGACGAAATCGATACCATGTTCTTTCAATTACGTAGTTGTGCTCCAATTGTATGAGTACCAGTACTTTAGCCGTCAATAATTTAAGCATAACGTATTGTTTAACAATATGAATGTCTAAAATGCCTAAATCTGACTATGTTTCATTTTTGCAGTTATTTCTGTTTGTCGACTCATCTTTAAAATGGACGTCGACGTAACGTTAACGTACGCTTACTTCCGCGTTCTATAAATCCATGGCAACGGTGTCTATCCAAACGGAATTCAAGCAAAAATAATCAACATATCCTAAATTCAGTACTATACCTTCATAGCAAATTTCGTAATATTTTGCTTGGTAAAAATAAAAATACGCCATACTTTCCGACCGGAACGAACTTTCTTCACACCCTTTACTTCCACAACACCTTAATTAGTGTATTGTGCGCCAGGTGTAAGGCTGCAACTTTTTGTGCTCTGTGATTTGGATTTAAATCAACAGAACTACAGCAGTGATTTCTGTGGAATTTGCTGTGAATGTTTATGGAAGTATTCTTACTGTATATATGCATTTTTTGGTGTTGTATATATTTGTGGATTTTGTGTTATTTTGAGTTTTATGATAATATTTTTGAATATTTACCTGAAATCATATAAGTGTATTTGCCTCGGGCATAAAATGGCCCATTATGTACCCGATATTATACAGTATAATAGGTATAGCCTGTGTGAGATTAGGAAATTATCACCTACAAAACCTGATCCTCATGTATTTACAACAATAAAACAGTTAGGAATATTGAAATTCCGGGGTACCAAAGGGCGTCAATATAGACGAACATGGGACCTGAATGAAGGTGTAAATTTACAAAACATTCAAAAACACTCCCCCAAGAAATAACTACTGTAATGCCAACTTTATCTCTTGTAACCCATTTTAAAGACGAAAATGATTTAAAACACCACGATCTGAAAAATATCGAATTTGAACCTATCACTGTATGCAAAGGCCATACTTATATTAAAGTGTGTTGTATGAACCCAAGGTCAGTCAAAAAAAGGCCCTTTCAGATTATATATCATCTAATGATTATGATATTGTTGCTGTGACTGAAACATGGCTCGGGGGACCTTCCGACAAATCATGCATCGCTGAGCTTGTTCCAAATGGCTATAAAATCAAACATGTTCCTCGCGGTGGACGCGGTGGAGGAAAAGCAGTTGTGTACAAAAACACTCTTAACCTTCAGCTTCTTACTTCTACCAATGATAGAGTTTTTACCACTTTAGAACACATTGAATGCATTGTAACCATTTTGAAAAGTGGGCTGCACATTTCCGATGTTGATGAACTTGTTGAGGTGTATACACATGGACTGTCATCACTCATTGACAAACATGCTCCTCTCAAATCTAAAACGATAGTTTTAAGACCTTCTTGTCCTTGGTACACTGAAGATCTACATGACGCCAAACATATGAGACGTAAACTTGAGCGAAAATGGCGAACCACTAAATTAACAATAGATCATCAAATATATAGAAATCAATGTTCTGCTGTCAACAAATTGTTAAAACAATCTAAAGTAACCTATTACGCAGATAAGGTAGAGTCATGTGGTCGTGATCAGAAGGAGCTGTTCAAGATAACTAAACATCTTATGGGCGATGCTAAAGAAGTGGTGTTACCATCCAACAAATAGGCTAAGGTGCTTGCATTGGACTTTAGTGACATCTTCATTAACAAAATTGCAGGAATACGAACTGAAATAGCCTCCACTACTCAGCCAAACCAACATGGCGACACTGCTGAATTTGACACATTTTCAAGATGAGCAACTATCACAGTTTTCCCCGACTTCAGAAAAAGAAATCCGGAAACTGATAAATAAATCATCTAGTAAATCATGTGAGCTTGATCCAATCCCAACATGGTTGTTAAAGGATTGTTTAAATGAACTACTGCCAATATTAACGCGACTATTCAATGCATCACTTGAAAATGCTTATGTACCTACGGTTTTTAAAAGCTCAAGAATAAGACCACTGATAAAGAAGCCAGGCCTTGATCAAAATGTAATGAAAAATTATAGACCGGTGTCAAACTTACCTTTTATTTCCAAAGTTCTTGAGAAGGTAGTCGATGCTCAACTAGATGATCACTTAACACTGCATAATCTCCATGAAGAACGCCAGTCAGCATATAGAAAATTCCACTCTACTGAAACTGCTTTACTTCGTGTGCAAAACGACATCCTTTGTTCTCTAGACCAGAATAAAGCTACTGTCCTCGTCGTGCTTGATTTATCAGCAGCATTTGACACCATTGATCACACCACCCTCTTATGCCGACTTGAAAAACATTTCGGTATAGTAGGCAAGCCATTGGAGTGGATGAAAATCCTATTTGTGTGACCGTTACCAGACTGTTTGTATTGATGGTGAACTTTCGAAACCAGTCCTGATGAATTATAGCGTACCTCAGGGTTCTGTGCTTGGTCCCAAAAACTACATCATGTATACAAAACCAGTGGGTGCAATCTGCAGAAAGCATCAACTGCAACACCATTTCTACGCTGATGACTCCCAGCTGTATATGGCATTCAAACCGAAGGATTGCGTTTCACGTGATGAAACACTGCTACGAATTGAAACATGTCTGAAGAATATCTTGCACTGGATGAAAAACAATCTGTTGAAACCAAATGCAGACAAAACAGAGGTAATCCTGTTTGTACCGAAACGGAATACCAGTGATGCTGAGAATCTCACAGTATAAGTTGGTGATGCTGTGATCAGACCATCACCGGTGGTCAGAAACCTTGGTGCAATGTTGGATTAACACCTAAACATGGACAAACATGTAAACTCTGTCTCCAGGTCTTGTTTCATGCAGATCCGACAAATAGGTCAAATCAGACTATATTTAACTGTTGATGCAACAAAATCCCCCATAAATTCTTTAGTAACATCAAGACTGGATTATTGCAACTCATTACTGTGCGGCTCCCCAAAAATCATTCTTAACAAGCTACAAAATATCTAAAATATAGCTGCCCGCCTCATCGCACGGATACCGCGATACAATCACACCACTCCTGTGCTGAAGGATCTTTACTGGTTACCTGTACAATACAGAGTGGAGTACAAGGTCTTGACTCATGTTTACAAAGCACTACATGGGAATTCCCCAGGCTACATCAGAAGTATGTTGGAAATATATACTCCACAAAGACAGCTTAGGTCACAAAATGTCTCTATTCTTCTAGTTGTGCCGAGGATGAGGACTGTCTCGTATGGTGATCGATGTTTCATGGCTGCAGCACCGAAGCTCTGGAATGCACTGCCAACAACACTCAGAGATAGTAAAACACTACCATCATTCAAGAAAGCGCTAAAACACACTGTTTTACTAAAGCATATTCTGGCTGATTATTAGTTTGACTTCTTAAGGATCTCCTAAAAGGTAGTACATTTATACCTTTGGAGACGGTATCTCGAAGCAGTGGAATGTGGCGCTGTTCTTGAAACACTAGTACATTAGTAAATAGTGTCGGGGGGTTTCCTGTCTCCTTGAAGGAAGTATCACTATTCCTTTGGAGTTAGTTTCTCGTGAAACACACAATTTAGGGGGGGGGGGGGGGGTTAATTGAGGGGGGGGGGTTCTCTGTGTTATTTGTATTATGTTTACATGTATATATACATTTTTAATGTTTGCATGCATTTATCTATGTAAAATTGTTTTAACCATGTCTTAAATGTGATTGTACAGCACTTTTGAACGTGTAATTACATGATAAAAGTGCTATATAAATATGGTATAATAATAATAATTAATTTGGCCATGTTGAGTACAAATACTTGTGTATTTACCAGTGTTGATATATATATTGTAATCTGAGGGGGGGGGGGGGGGGGGGGTAATACAGTATTTAAATTGTCATGTTTTTGGCTACATTTTTTGTATTTTGATCACGTCATTTCGGCTAATCATTCGCGTCGGCTAATTCAGCGCGTCGGTTAATTCTGACCACCTTAATTTGTACTTCATTTGGGTCAAGAGTTCTTGTGCATGTTTGTAACTTATTGATAGTCTTACAAACACATCCTCGGCATCGGATAATCGCTTCTACGAAAATGAGTACCATGAGTATCATGCAATGGCAATTTCCATTAATTAGATGTACAACGTGACACGTACATGGAATAAATACACTTTTCCAATGGAAGACGAATTTTCTTTTTTGTCAAATTTGTCTTAGTGGCTTATTCTTTCTACGTGTACTTCGTTAAACATAGCCTCAATCAGATCTTTTGAACATATTATTCAAATCACAATTCTGCATGCGCAACTCTAAATAGTTCTCTAAATACAGCAGGTTAACATTTGAATATTTGACGTATTTGTCACAAAATGAAACACATTGGTAATGTTGATTTATACACTGTTTCGTTCCTTTTTACTTAACATCAAGGATAAACAAGTTTTCGAAAACGGTACACATCCTTTACTCTAATAAAGGCTGTATCTCGCATACTAAGCACTGCCACATTGGCAAGTAGTTTATTGAAGATAAGAAGAGTCATGGAGACATACTCTAATAAGATGACTATATCGTTCAAGTCCTTATCAAGATCTGAATCAAATATAATGACAGACTACACATAAACACCGTTTATTGTTAAATGATTGCTAATTTGCATAATTATGTACAACATAGTATAAAAAACGACCGATCGTCCCCTTCAGTATTGGGCGTGTCCAACTTTGTAACAGACTGCTGTGCCTCCAAACATACTAATTTATGGCGGGGTTAAAGTTCTGCTACCGCATGGAGTCTAGCCCTACCCGAACTGACGACACAGCGCACTAGACAAACAATTATGATCAATTATTATCGATATCAAGATATAGACGTAACGAACCTTTCAAAACGAACCTTACGCAGACCAGTCCAGCATCACTTATTAAACTTTTGAAATATATTTTTGTATTTAAACTTCATGTTAAGTCGGATAGGCGACCATAGAAAGATGTTTTGGTAACTAGTACGCTTAGTTTATTGTTAATGGCGGTCACGAACCTTAACTTCTTAACTCTTCGCTAAAAATACGAACCTTAAGGAGGTACGAGCTGCCTTGTGCGCATGCGCGAAATTTCAAAATCGTATTAGATAAGAACAAACATGAATTTTAGTTTTAATGATCGCATATGAATGTTGATTAATGATACTAAACAATATATTATTGCACAAATTAAATATTTTTAACTTTTTATTTTTTTGCATGTATGAAAAGTGGGTGGGGAACTGCAAAATTTTTAATAATATGGGTTCACAATAAGTCCCTACAATTGTTCAAATGCATATGCTTATATATAATATGTAGTGCATGGTTTAGTTATAAGAGGTAGCCACACTTTCAAATATTTTTGATAAAAAAATATTTAATTACAATATGCAAATTAGGTTAATTTTATGCAAATTTATTCATAATTAGTACTTTTTTATGCACAGCTCCCAAAAAAGGCTGGTGACCCCTATTTTTTATTTGACTAAACTGGTGTTCTATTTGATACTAAACTTAGGGCCAATTCTAAATCATTTTCGATCGTTAGGTATTTTTTGACGTTCATTTGAAATCGTTTGAAAATCACACTTTTTTGCAAGTGGGTGGGGTAACTATTTATCATGTTCAAATACTGAATTTGTTCACCAGGCAGCTGGAAATGTGACTAATGTCAATAGGAATGACCATTGAACACACAAAATAGCATGCATTGCTTAAAAAGGTTACATATAGTAATAATCTTAAAAAGAACACAATGGTGCCATAAATGCAGGAAATAGATAAAATGAACAAAATACAATGGTAGGTCATTGGAAAGCCATGTATGTCGAAAACGAGCCTGGTGACATATCATTTTTATGATTTCAATGTTGTTCTAGAAGACTGTTCTGTCATTTTAAGATGTTTCAAGAAAAATTCGATCGTTAGATCAAAGGTGCGCGTACCTCCTTAAAGTTGATTTTTGAAGAAAAAATTAGTTTTGGTCTTTTATAATGGACCAACAACATCAGGACATCCGCGGTGTGTTGTAATGGTAATATTTTTGTGTTTGAATATGCATTGATGTTGCGTCAATTTTCTTTTAAATGCAGTCATGTTGATTATTACAGTTTCGGGCGACATGCAATCACAGGCTTAAAATATTGCCAAAACAAGGATTTTCTGACGTGCCAATATAGGCATAAGCTATTTAACATAAAGCGATAACTACCAGAATTTGAAAAAGCATGCTTTTAAAATTGTAATATGTGCCGGATGACAGTCACGAACTTTACAAAAATGGACATTCTTTGTAATATTAAATCTACGGTGGCATAGAGGGGACACAAGAAATATTTTATTTATCACGTGCGCACATGTTAGCATCACGTGCGCACGTGTTAGCTACTACGTGCGCACGTAATAGCAACCACGTGTACACGTGATGCTAACACGTGCGCACGTGATAAATAAAATATTTCTTGTGTCCCCTCTATGCCACCGTATAAATCAATGATAGGTGATATTTAAAATATTTTACTCCGATCCAACTTCGTTAATGGCCGATCAAATATGTAGGATATGTGTTTACTTCCTGTGCCCTTTGTATATCTTTTAATTCTAGGACGACAGATCCTATAGAATTTTGGATGTAAGAAGTGCTAAAAACAACAAATTGCCGATGTTTCCGAAGTTATTGTATATGTCAGTGTGGTTGTTTATGGCATATAACTGGCATCAATACCAAAATGACGCGAATAGTTGACAATTTTATTCTATTTTTGTAATGCGTCAATACTTGAGGCAGCACCTTTAACAACCACCTAACGCATTATGCGGGTGCCCTACTAAACTCAGTAGGCGGGGACTCTACTAAACCCAGTAGGTGGGCGCTCTACGAAACACAGTAGGCGTGGGCTCTACTTAACCCTCTAGGCGGGGGCTCTACCTAACCAAGTAGGCGGGGCACTACTTTACCCAGTAAGGGAGGACTCTACTAAACCCAGTAGACGGTGGGCTCTACTAAATCCTGTAGGCGGGGCTCTACTAAAACAAGTAGGCGGGGGCTAATAACACTGAGAACACCACTAGGGGAAGTGAACACCTTAACACATAATCAGCATGAATAAGCTTTTGAAAAATAGTGCGTTTTCAGCGCTTTCTTGAATGACGGTAGTATTTCGCTGTCTCTGAGTGCTGTTGACAATGTATTCCAAAGCCTCGGTGCTGCAGCTGTGAAACATAGGTCACCGTACGTGACAGTCCTCATCCTCAACACAACTGGAAGACCAGAGTCATTCTAATACCTAAGCTGTCTTTGTGGAGTATATATTTGCAACATACCTCTGATGTAGCCAGGGGATTGTCCATGTAGTACTTTGAACACATTAGTTAGGACCTTGTACTCCACTCTGTATTCTACAGATAGCCATGAAGATCATTCAGCAAAGAAGTGACGTGATTGTAACGCGGTGTCCGTGTGGTGATATGCCGGATATGCATGAAACACGAGTTAACGTGTTATCCATGTCCAAATGAGAATCCAACATGGTGCCAAGAATTCTCACCATCGACGTTGGTCTGATTACAGCGTCATAAATTTCACTGTAAGATTCTCGGATGTGCTAACATTCCCTTTCGGTACAAACATGATTACCTCTGTTTTGTCTGCGTTTAGTTTCAGCAAATTTTCCAGCGCAATATATCCTTCAGACATGCTACAATTCGTTTCAGTGTTTCATTCCGCGAGACACAATATTTTGGTTTGAATGCAATGTACAATTATTGTGAATCGCCAGCATAGAAATGATGTTGTAGTTGATGCTTTCTGCAGATTGCACCCACTGGTTTTTTGTACATAAAGTAGTTCTTCGTACCGAGCACAGAACCCTGAGGCACACTATAGCTCGTCAGTACTGGTTTTGAAAGTTAACCAGCTATACAAACAGGCTGGTAACACTCACACAGAAAGGATTTCATCCACTCTAATGGCTTTCCTGTTATATCGAAATGGTTTTCAAGTTTGCGTAGGAGAGTGTTGTGATCAATGGTGTCAAATGCTGATTGACGATTTTCATGGAAATTATGCAGAGTAACATGCTGTTCTACTACCTTCTCAAAAAACTTAATTTTGACACAGGTCTTTGATATTTCAGTATATTTTGATCAAGGCATGGCTTCTTTATTAGTGGTCTTCTTCTTGAGCTTTTGAAAGCCGTGGGTACATGAGCATTTTCAAGTGATGCATTGAATATTCTTGTTAATATTGGCAGTAGTTCGTTTAAGCAATCCTTCAACAACCATGTTGGTATTGGATCAAGTTCACAAGATTTTCTTGGTGAACCATTTATTAGTTTTCGGATGTCTTCCTCAAATAACTCAAATAAATTAGACCGCATAAACTTGCACACATTTCACGTGTTAGGATGCAGGTAATTCACGTCCCCTAATCACACCTTTATCATTGTTTATCTATCTAAGAAAGGCAAGTAATAATTCATTTGTCGTATTCAACATTTATACACGCAAATGCAACGGAAAAATGTTATTGTTGATGGTTTTAGCAGAATCTATATTTATCCACTCATGTCGCCTGATCGTGTATGTTTCCTTGTTGGTTACAAACGGAACAAAAACCTTTTCAAACACAACGTAAATAAATCGACATACGAAGGGTCGTCAAGTGCGAGGGTAAAATTTTAAAACGCTAAATGTCGTCAGTCGAAATTTCGATACTGTAAAATACGAAAGCTATGCGATGTTGGAATCTAAATAATGAATAAAATATATACAGCTGTGCTTTGTTGTGTTATAAAATATCAGCTACTCTCTCATGATTTAATTATAACGACCAAAAGCATGCATGCATTTAACAATACAGCCGTATATAAATAAAATAAAAATAAATATACCAGATTTATATAGCGCCTTTTACATGCGAACACACGTTCAAAGGCACATTACATATCGTGTTGCAGCCATTAGGGAGCTGGTTTATCCTCTACCAGTGTTGAAACAGCATAACCTGACCAGTGGGACAGACTGAGAGAAAGCCCCTGAAGGGAGAGAGGCATTAGATACAAGTATGTCCGGCACCGCAAAGGTACGCATTGCTCTTATTTCGAATAGACAGACTGGTTCTTTAATATGTCCAACTACTTTGCAGTAAACACGGTCAGGTACAGCGAGAATAAGAGATGTTTGTAAAACACATATGTCCCCATGGGAGCGCAATAGTCAGAAATGGTGAAGATCACAGCGACCTTGACCTTTAACCTTCTGACCTCAAAATCAACATGGGTCATTTACTATTGATCAAAGGGCAAAGCGTTCTTTAGTTATTGGACGGAAACGACTTGAGTAGTCACAAATGGTAAAGGTCACAGTGACCTTGTCCTTTGACCTCAAAATAGGGTTCATCTACTGTTGATGATCAACCTCCATGCAAAATTTGAAGCGTTATTTAGCCTTATTGAACGAAAACCATTTGGTCGACCGACCGACAGACCGACCGACCGACATGTGTAAAGCAATATACCCCCTCATCAAAGATGGGTGGGGGATAAATATTTCCGACAAGTCCAGATACCAAGCCATTGAATCCATGACCTCTGGATTGACAACCCCAGTGCGCTACTACTGAGCTATCGCCGCTATAATATCCATTATTTCATAAATGAAGTTCACATAAGTACAGTTTCATTTCTTTGGTACTAGTATATTACTAATATACTTCGCTACTTAATGTCTATCATAAAACATTACAAACATAAATCTTCAAACAAGTTAAAAATGTTCATGAACCAAACGATCCATCAATATATTTGATGTTAGTATAGTTTATTATGCGTACATGAGTGACAGTAAACGGTTTTGTTGTACTTAAATTGTTAAACGTCATTAGAGCTTATGAATAATCCAAAATATATAGAGGATATTTGTTGATTTTGGTGTAAGATCGAGTGATCTGTATCTCGAGTGAAATAAAATTGATCTTACACCAAAAATCAACAAATTTTCTGTTTATTATATGCCTCAATTCCTCTTAAATATGTGTCGTAATTGGCTTAATTGGAAAAATCACTTCGAAATCAGAACGTCACGACGTGAGAATAATGACGTCCTGATTACATAATAGTCTAGCATCTAGAGTTTTTAGTGTGAAAAAAAGGTCCAGAGCGTTTCTCAGTTTATTCGTGTAGAGGGATGCTTGAAGTTTAATTTTAGCGAGGGTGGACATCTGAGATCCTGTAGGTTACCATGGAAACCATGATGGCGTCAAATTTTCCCGCCAATTTTTTAGTACACACATCGTCTTAATCTATCCTTTCTAACTAGTATGTACAAACACATATCAATTTTATAATGCATACTATTTAAAGTACCGGTATAGAGCTCAGAAATGATATGAGAGTCAAGGTCATTTAATGTCAAGGTCAAGGTCATTTGGAGGTCAAAAGACCTAAAAATGGGTAAAAAATGTGTTTTTACCCCAAATAGTTTTCATTCATATGCGCAATTTTGTCCATATACTTCATTAATTCATTTCAACATCGCCTGTTATCAGTTGCACTTAAAATAAAATTTATTTCGTGTTGACATGGCGAATAAAAATGAAATAAGGGGGAATTTCGTAACCCCACCCCAATTGAAATTGTCCATATATTTTGATTATCATGACAAAACTGTATACATTGCATTTGCTTCACCAAGTGTAAAAGTGCAAAATGTGCATACATACTACTGTATGGCAACCTTATTACACAATGATACATAGCTTAGCATTTAAATTGATATGTTGACCAATGTCACGAAGGTGAAGGTCATTACAAGGTGAAAGTTCAAGACAATTATTCCAGTCACATTTTTTAGTTGTTAAAAGTGCAACAGCTTTGGGTTTTTTGCTTCAGCGAGGAGTATTTCCTCCAATCATGTGTTGATTTTGTTTATTTATGTAGGCAGGTGTTTGAAGTTTAATACTAGAGAGGGTGGATAGCTGAAATAAAGTCAGTTACCATGGAAACCAAGATGGCGGCCAATATTACAACTCATAACCAGTCCAAATTTCATAGTCCGGGCCGAAACCCCGAAAAATTGATCTAACCCTTTCATTGTTTTTTCTTTAATGATTTTAGTAGACAAGACCGTTAAAATGGAATTTCTGACGGGTGCCATTTTGTCACCACTGAGAATTTTGAGAAAAATTCGGTAAAACGTTCCAAAATATAAACGAAACTGCGAATTTCTGGAATCGGTGATCTACAATGTCATTTTCAATCATATTTTGTAATAAATCACACTAAAATGTAATTATCAAGTTTCAGTTGAAGACTGTAAAATTTTAGTTTCTTGTATTTATGGAAAATGAGTTATTTTTTGGGTTAAAACATTAAAAACTGCACATAAAAATGCGAATTTTTGGAATAAGACGTCTATAACGTCATTGACCATTTAATTTGATAAATAATCGCTGTGATAGTTTCATAGTGACTTGCGATTAAGATATTAAGCATCTTAAGCTAGATATTTTTTGGGTAAAACATCGAAAATTGTAGTTTTTGGAATCGGTAGACTATGCACAATGACATACAACTTGGAATACACCTTGTATACCAGGTAGTGTATTGTCACCCTTATATACATGTAGAACCAGGAATACCTTCCATATCAGTGTTAGGTCCCATAAAGAGTACAATATGGCTCTCCCATGCAGTGTTTAATATCCTAATTGTCTGGAATGACAATGGCAGTCCCTATAAAACAAGGGATAACTCAGTCAGGTAGAGTCAGAACGTCCCCATAGATCCAGGCATATCTGTTTCCAGCAGTACAGTATAAGGTTACCCATACGGTCACACCCCTGGCATTATTGTAGGCAACGGCTATTTATAGAATTGTTTTTCTTGTCGAGTACTAGTGGGTCATACATAGCAATGGCACTACCCTAGGATGTACACCCACAGAGCAACAACGAGTAGTTGCAAACTGTGTTGGGTACCATATAAAGCCAGGAATGGCTGTTTCAGGCCATGCATGTGACAAAATGGAGCAATGTATAGTTACTCCATACCTTGTTTGATACTCTTTAGATTTACAGATGGCTGAATCCAGCAGTATTATGTATTAAGGATTCTGTCAGGCATTTATTAACAAGGGAAGACTTTAAAAGTATTTTAGAATCAATCACCGTTTACAGCAGCATTAGGGTACCAATGTATGTCATACATAGCTTACAGTGATTGCTCGCCTATAGAGCTAAGCAAGGATATGTTACATATATTACATAGAACAAGAAGGGCAGTCAGGACTGTGCATTGTTGAGTACCATATAAAGTCAGTTTTTGATATCTATCTAAAGCCTATGTTTCACTGAACATGTTTTTTCTCGGCGATGTACTCTCGATGGACATTAATGAGCTTCGCGAGGCAACTGAATCGGTTTCTCGTGGTCTAGGTGTAGCTTTGGGGAAGTCATGGGACAATTTGTGATATCGGGAGGGTTTGTGATCAATCGTTAGAAATCGGGATATCTTCCCGACGTTATGCGTCTGTCCCACTGCCTCGGACATGTACTCCTGATGGTAATTTGGTGCTTCGAAAGGCGTCGGGAACAGGTTCCCTGATGTCTCAGGGAAGCTCCCCACTTAAGTGTTAGGAACCTTAGACAACATTTCGGTGTCTCATTCGAGGTCTCGAGAGTTATTCCCCGAATGTTCGCTAATACTTATCGGGGATGATTCGTGTGGTACCAGTAGGCATCATGAGAACTTGATTGATTGAACACATTGGTCCTACTGCCAAGGGAATGTACTCCCGAAATTAATCGGGAGTTTGGGGCGTCGGAGAAAGGTTGAATGTGCAAAATCACCGGGGGCCATCACGAGAAACTATATGTAATTCTTCCTCGTGGATGAGGAATTCCTCAGTGGGACATAGGCTTGATCGAGCAATATAAATTAAAGCGAAAAATGCATGTGCCAGAAAGTGTCAGGTGGCAAATGAGGTTCAGGGAATAGTTTATTAGTTCGATTTTGAAGCAAATTCTTAATAATAATATTTAGTCTCACTCAGGGCCAAATACTTGGTATTTCCGTCACTCCAAGGGTATGAGAGAGAAACTAGTGAGGAGCTTACTAGTTGCATTTTGATTCGTGTTTGGTATGACCCGGTCTGGCAGATCGAACCAGGTTCACTCCGCACTCGAAGCGGCCGCTCAACCGCTAGACCATCGAGGTATGACTGTTCTAAGCAGTACATAGTATCTATAGCGCATGGAACGACTGTGTTATGCATTGCTAGGTATTATATAAAGCCAGGAATAGGAAAGACAATTTTAGGTACCACAATCGGTGTCGAAATTGCTGTGTCTGGCAGTGAAAGGTATGTACTCATAGGACATTGAATGGTTGGTCTCATTTGGTAGTGTTCGTACCATACAGGGCCTAGCAAGTTTGTTCTCAGGGGTTGAACACGTACATTTGCAGTACAACATTTCTGTGTCCCAAATAGCATGCACATTTATAGTGTTCCGAGTACCCGGGTAGTCGATCGGAAGAATGGCCGAGTAACCGAGTACCGATTTTAGTACTCGTTGCCATCTCTAGTTCCACAAGCTTCTGAATCACATGGAATCCCAATTACTCAAATGCCACATATGTGATGCCTGTATTTGGTTCTAATAGGTACTTTATATCGCTGGCTTATAATTAGATGGTCGTATGTACAAAATCAATATTCTGAGAAAACATGACAAAACTGTCTGAAAATTACTCTTTACTTTTGGAAAAACAAGCTTTTTGAACTTTTCGTGAAAATAGGCTCATAAGAAGCGCATTGAGATGCAGATGTCAAATATGCATGATTCTTATAAGGTCCACCTCCTAATTCTAAGCCAGCGATATGATCAACATATAAGACCGGAATGGCTTTATGTTTATATTCAAAACGCCACACTTATCATATATTTAGTGATGTTGACCCCCAATATATCGCATTTAGCTCAAAGCATGGTATTAGATAAAGGATAACTTGAACTACTGATGATATGGCAATATTTTAGTCTTACAGTAATTACTACCAAGTAAAATTATTTATGAGAGTGTAGTAGATCGATTCACAAAAAAAGCTAACCTTTCATTTCAATTTGAATGTTTTATCCTAAAATAACAGATACCCCGAACATATCACATTTTTTTACCGTAACCTAGCTGAAGATGTTTGATATCTTAATCGCAAGTCACTATGAAACTATCACAGTGATTATTTATCAAATTAAATGGCTAATGACGTTATAGACTACTTATTCCTAAAATTCGCACTTTTAGATGCAGTTTTTAATGTTTTAACCCAAAAACAACCCCTTTTGCGTAAATACACAACACTAAAAATTTACAGTCTTCAACTGAAACTTAATAATTACATTTTAGTGTGATTTATTACGAATTATGATGGAAAACGGCATTACAGTTCACCGATTCCGGAAATTCGCAGTTTCGTTTATATTTTGGAACGTTTTACCCCAATTTTCTTAAAATTCTCAATGGTGACAACATGTCACCCATCAGAAATTCCATTGCAACGGTCCTGTCTACTGAAATTATTAAAGAATAAACAATGAAAGGTTAGATCAATTTTGTGGATTTTCGGCCCGGACTATGAAATTTGGACTGGTTATGAGCTGTAATATTGGCCGCCATCTTGGTTTCCATGGTAACTAACTTTATTTCAGCTATCCACCCTCTCTAGTATTAAACTTCAAACACCTGCCTACATAAATAAACAAAAAAAACCACATGATTTGAGGAAATACTACTCGCTGAAGCAAAAGAAACCAAAGCTATTGAACTTTTAACAACATAAAAATGTGACTGGAATAATTGTCTTGAACTTTCACCTTGTAATGACCTTCACCTTCGTGACATTGGTCAACATATCAAATCGAATGCTGAGCCAGGTATCATTGTGTAATAAGGTTGCACATACAGTAGTATGTATGTACATTTTGCACTTTTACACTTGGTGAAGCAAATGCAATGCATACAGTTTTGTCATGATTATCAAAATATATGGACAATTTCAATTGGGGTGGGGTTACGAAATTCCTCCTTATTTCATTTTTATTCGCCATGTCAACACAAAATACATTTTATTGTAAGTGCAACTGATAACAGGCGATGTTGAAATGAATTAATGAAGTATATGGACAAAATTGCGCGTATGAATGATAACTATTTGGGGTATAAACACATTTTTTACCCATTTTTAGGTCTTTTGACCTCCAAATGACCTTGACCTTGACATTAAATGACCTTGACCCACATATCATTTCTGAGCTCTATACCGGTACTTTAAATATTACACATAATAAAATTGATATGTGTTTGTACATACTAGTTAGAAAGGTTAGATTGAGACGGAGTGTGTACTAAAAAATTGGCGGGAAATTTTGACGCCATCATGGTTTCCATGGTAACCTACAGGATCTCAGCTGTCCACCCTCGCTAAAATTAAACTTCAAGCATCCCTCTACACGAATAAACTGAGAAACGCTCTGGACCTTTTTTTCACACTAAAAACTCTAGATGCTAGACTATAACGCATAATTTAAAGCCCGGCGCCGTTGACGTTACGTTTATTTTTCTGCATGATACTGGAACCAGCTTCTAAATCAGTGAAAATAACAAAGTGTTAATTTCACTGTTATTTTCACTGAAACAACTCCATAATCCATTGAAAGCAAACAATAAAAGGTCATAGTAACGAACAAATATAGTACAAATTTCGTAATTTAATTCCTCTTGAAACGAAACTACAAACACATTTTTACTAAAACATGTAGTTATATATTTTGATGAAATAAAGTTTAAAGCAAGTTTTTCAGGTTTATCTATTAATGTTCAATTTATGTTTGGGTGATCTTGTGAAGAACTATGTCAGTCATGGCGAAAACATGTGCAACACGTACAAGATGATATCTGATCCGTGTAAAGGATGAACAAATAAATGGGAAACTCTTCGGGACTTTCCATTTAAGATTAATACAAGAACAATCCCTACAAATAAACATCTTTATACGTGCAAAATTGTTGACTCCAACTTGTTGATTTCTGTAATTGTCAAATACCTGTAAAATCCTTATTAAAGACATATATTCTGGAAATGTCGTGTAGTTCATAATCTATGAAACCGATTTAATAATTCGCTGGCTTATAAGACCCATACATATTTAAAATTTGCACCACAAGGCGCTTCTAATGAGCCTTTTTTCATAAATACCCTCTCGGTGCAAAATGATATATCGGTACCCTCTCGTGCTGGCATGGGTCTCTCTCGGTGCAAAACATTGAGAACAGAGAGGGTACCGGTGCCGCATCTAAACCGAAAGTAGGGTGTTTTTTAAAGAAATTTGATGGAAGTTACAGAATAAAAAGCTTTTAGTGGCAATATATGATCAACGGCTTTACGTCTGAGGTACTAGATTTTTGCTATATTGAAGAAAAGTCGAATTTAAGCTTCATAAACAAGGCTCGATGTTCATTCGAACAAGTACCCCGGTCAACATTCCAGCCAAGTCTGAACATGTGACAACTGATAGAACAAATTGAACAATAGGAATACAATGGTTAATCATCGGGGGTTCCGTGGGCTATCAATTTTTATGCATAGACCCGTAGACCTCTTGTCGATCTTCGTCCTTCCATTTCATTATTTTGCATCAAGAGAGACCCGTGCCAGCACCGAGAGGGTACCGGTATATCATTTTGCACCGAGAGGGTACCGATATGGTTATACACCGTGTTCTTATTTATCTATATTCCAAACAAATAACTATCCGAGTAAAAAGTAAATTATCTACTTATATTAATGAGAAACTTTATATCATGTGACAGAATGAAATGCAGGAATATTATCCCAAGATACGCAGTATTTAGAAATGATATTTTATTTAACTAACAAATCGAGGCTGAAATTGCACTTAATAATAACTCCTATGTGTCCTACCGTTAAGATTGGAACACATTTTCAGCATAATTCAATACTCTTATCATGGTTCAAGTAACTTAAATTACTGCAAAAGAAAAGATAAACTATTATCTCATAGTTCTGTTTTCGAACACTGAAAGGGAGCGAGCAAAATTTCTCAACGTGCTCATCATTTTCGGTCACTCAGAGGTTTGAAATTGCGGCCAAACTTTGGCACCTCCCACCGTATACATGCGCATTAGTATTTGAACAAAATATTGAGCACATGCTAGATACTAGGTTTTCAATGTGCTCTGTTTAACAGTTCGACCCTAGTAACATATTACGCCACATACCATGTGGTATATACACGCTGTAATATTCTTGTCTTTGAATGTCATTCAAGGGTCTGAAATGTCGGTCATTGTAAATTTGTACGCTTCGGAGGGAGTAGCAGCGGGATAAGAGGACAAAAAGTGAACACCCTCGCAAGTGCCAAACATACACTTGGTTGAGCATTTGGAAGATTGCAGGCCCAGAGTAATTCAGCAATGGCCGTATCGCGATCCCAAAGCGCGCGCCGTACCTGTGGACAACTACTCAAATGCACCGAAACTTAACTTTTATTCTGTACAAAAACAGAACAACAACGGCCAGTCAGATGAATGAATGTCGCAAGACGCACATTAGTGTGAATGTGTGTATGTGTATATGGCGGCGATAGCTCAGTGGTAACACACTGTTACTGTCAATCCAGAGATCGCTGGTTCAATCCCCTGCATGGACGTGTCGGAAATATTTATACTAGTGTGTACTGTATCTGTTTAAAAATGCCAGGAAGCTTTGTACGGGTACATGAAAGAACCAGGCTGTCTATTCTAATGTCTCTCTCCCTGCAGGGGCTTTCGCCCAGTCTATCATGTAAAGTGCCTTTGAACGTGTGTTCGCATGCAAAAGGCACTATATAAATCTGGATTATAGTGTTGCAGCCACATTGGCGCAGGTGCATCCTCTACCAGTGCATATCTGACCAGAGGGACAGACTGAGAGAAAGCCCCTGAAGCGAGAGAGACATAAGACAGGTATATTCATTATTTTTATATACATCTTACCGACTTCACACGTGTTTCTACGTAGACATATGCAGCGTGATAAACTGAATTCGGTGTATTATTATGTTTTAAAATCTTGCACGAATGCCATTTCAAACGAAGTAATTCGGAATTATTACCATTTTTATGGACCTGAATCGCCTGGCCCTTTGAAGGTATGTGTAAATCATCGTTGTCATTAAACTGGCGAACCATTACTATTAGGTGTAATAAGGAGAAACCAAAAATCGTACAAAATATGAAAACGCGCCTGTATTAACTTATGACAAACGTACCGAGACACAATTTTATGTTCGCATTGTCTCGCATTGTAGCGTAGTCATGTGTCATTTACCACAGGAACTTGCATAATTTAAAAAAAATGAAAAAAAAAGAAAACTTTTTTTTTCTGTAGATCTATTACATATATTTATTATATTTTTTGATACTGGCTCTACAGTAGGCCTGGTGAAAGAAAATGTCCAAAAAATTAATTTTTTCAATTTTTTTTAAGTTATGCAAGTTCCTGTGCATTTACCTCACTTTCTTACTTAACTTGAACGATAGTCACTGGTAAATAATACGAAAGGCAGACAAGTTAAATGCTGTATTTGCCCTCATACAAAAGAACGTGGAGAAACATGTATACTCTTTTTTATTTTTCAAAATTAAGTTATAGTTAGAACATATTAAGTAAATTTTAATGATTAAAAAGGGCGGAGCGAGCGAAGCAAAGCGAGGCCTTTTTAGTCATTAAAATTTACTTAATATGTTCTAACTAACTTAGAATATAACATTCTGCATTCTGATTGGCCGATAGAAATTAGCGCCAATGCAAGGCGTCAAGTCTGTTAAGAGAAAATTTTAATAATTAAATTTTCATTTAACCGCGAAAATGCGGCGTTTTCATTGGCTCATAATGTAGGTTATATTCTAAACCCAAATAGACAATACATTTATTTGTATATCATATTCTTGATATCTCTCCGAACACTTAGGTTAGAATGTTTTGTAATGTGTTTTCAATGTGTTTTAAATGTAATGCATAATTTATTACATTATCTTACTATGCAACCGTATGTAAATGATGTCATGATGTAACATCATGGTGTATATGCATATCTGACCCCTCTTTGTGCAAAACGAGAACACTGACCCCTCTGTGCACACTATGATTGGCAAAACGGCCTGACTCCGGAAATAACGATCCCGGTACGGCTATTCCGGCTAAAATGGCGTACTTCAATAACAATCAGCAGGTGAGGGTAACATGTCTGCGTATTTCGTACAGTTCATCTTGAATTATGAGGACAGGAACAATTCAGACTGTCGATAAAACGAAAATATTACGACTAGTGTTTTAACTCGCCATAACTTTTACATTGCCATTGGGTTGCATTCGTCTGACTTATTTTAACATGTATTTGTAATTATTATTGCTCATGTAAGACAACCTATTTTTTTGTCGCTACGTGGTGTAAACAAACGTTGCGTGATTTTGATTTTGGAAATTATCTATTTCAATGACCTTCAAATACAACGAAAACATGCAAAATACAGGTTTACTTTTTAATCGTAGTTTAAATGTTATATAAAATCAATTAGTACGAGAGGTGTTCAATTTACGTTTGAACAGAATTGAACATCCAGTATTTTCATAAATTTCACATCGAAATCGAATTGTATCTATTCTATCTTTTGTATCACCCTTCATATGACAAATATTACTGATTGTCTCCACTGACATGGGTAATTCATAATATACCAACACCAATTTGATGCTTCTATACGGGCATTTTGTCTTTAAAAACCAAACCACAATGTCCTCTATAAGATGGCTGATTTTGGTTAGAAAAATAATGCTATTATGAAACAAAATAAGTGAGCCAGTCTCCAGGAAAACCTGCTATATTGACATTATGTAATTACTGCATGTAACAAGCTTTTAAAGATCCTTTCAAATAAGAACAAATGACATATCAATAGATTCAATTTTAAGTCATTTATCCATATATTACTATATCTTTGCTTTAAAATTTCTTATGAATAATGTCGAAATCATTTACTTCGTTGCTATGGTGATCAATTTCAGAAAAGTACTCTGATTGAGAAAAACGAGGAATTAGTTGTTTAAAACAATAGTAGTCTTTCTCTGAATGTGAACATTTACGATTTGGATGTATATTTTAAAACTTAAAACATCATTTTAAAACTTGATATCATTTTGACCAGATTACGTCAAGAATTGATCAAATGCAGTATTTATAAAGTACTTGTTACAACGACGTCGAATAACGTTTAAATGACGCTTGCGACGTCACGCAAAAAGAGTCTGAATAGGGCCTCAACTAAACAGCTGTAACTTCCATAAAAATCATGATATTAACAAAAGTTTCTTGCATTTTGCTTCATTAAGATTACTCTTTTAGATAATAAAAAATCTCAAAATCAAATGTTTTGTCAAAATAGCAGGTTTTCCTGGAGACTGGCTCAAGTGTATTTACTACTTAACACATTCTCTTACATGGCTCAATAGAAATAACTCGATTTTATTGTGTTAGTATGGCAAAATCCGATGTCCAGTATTGTTCAAATAAACGTTAAACACCTCTCGTAGTCAAAACTGAAATTGGAATTACAGCTCTTATGACGCTGTAAATCATTTATTGTTGTGGATGAGGCCCTGCAACGCAATGTACAATTTTTTAACGTACAAACGGGTATCAACAGCGCGTGAATTGTTACGTTTACGCATGATTTTCGTTCCTACAGCGGTTTTTATGCTATAATGTTTATTAATATTTTGAATAAAATTGCGTTTATTTGATTGCCACTCGACATTTTACGTATTCCAATATTCAAATGTTACGGTTCACTAGTTGGTTATTCATTGGGTTTCGAAAATGTCAATTTAAGGCATTGTACTAGAAAATGCTGAAACTGGGAGAAATAAAATTGTACGTGATCATTTTGTATTTGGATCATGTATAACCCATAAACCCTAAAATAACACTAAAGAGGACGTGTATCTAAATTCACGTCGGGCTTATCAACATCGGTATCTCAATGTTGCACTAATCTTTTGCTTGAATATTACTACTTTTGGCATGGCAATGAGTAAACCTATTTTATAATGTGTTATGCAATCATTATACACATTGCAGTTTTTTAACCGTTCACCATCGGCCTATTTGTCCGTTCATTGGTACATTTTGTCAGCGCATTTTCTCGCCGGATTTCAACGAATGTGTATTTGAGCGGCAAAAGATAATAGAAGAACAGACAAGGAAGGCAGCACTCAACTTAAACAGCCGAGCACAGAATACGTAAAAAACATAACATGTATGTCATAATTACACGGCACAATGCCCAACACACAACTAATTGAGAACACGAACTTTACCGCTATTTTCAGCTATCAAAAAGTCGAAAGTCTCATCTGTCAGAAAGCTAAAATACCTATTTTCAGCTAAAAAGCGAAATAACCAAGTTATACTTCGATCAATTGTCAAACGTAACGTGAATGCGACAACGTTGTCTATCATAAATATCTAGGGTAGAAACATTATTAGCTGATCGAAAAACTCCAGTTTGAGCCAGAGCATATTTCGTGAATTCGCAGTTTTACGCAACTCTGAACTAAGTACTGGGTGTTCCTAAAAAGTTTTGTCTTGTAATGAAATGTAATAAAATATCAGAACAGTTACGCCTCTCAACTACATTCATTGGCAATTTCAACGAAATATATCCAAAACTAGTTGTGTGTTGTCATTGAGGCGTGTAATTGTGGTCTATGTTGTTTTATGTTGTCTGTGCTCGTCTGTTTCAGTTGATTGCGGCATACCCTGTCAGATGTTTACTATATTTTACCACAGGTATTTGAAATTATATCCATAAAATATCATAGCAATCGGTCCATTCTATACATTTATTATACTGACAAGGAATGTAATATATTCCCCTCGTCCAAATGGAATCACGTAACCACTGCCAACAAAATAAAAGACACAAGCGATTGAATCAGCTCATTCTGCGAAGAATACGTTGGCAAATAAAAGGTTATGCACGTACACGTTACTTTTAACAGTATCTGACACCAATTGAATCGTTTGTTTCAGTGTTTATATAGATGTGTAGATTAAGAATCGACAAAATAGTTTCAACTTAAAAGTATAGAAAAATGTAAATATAGTTTGAGAATACTCCCAGAGTATTCATTGTTCGATACCATTAAGTATTTTTGACTTTTGCTCCAACATAAACACAACTATTAATCAAAAGGTTCATTGTACATCTGGGTAATTATTTTATCTTCAAATGCAAGAATACCAACGATAGCAACTCTAAATTATTCTTGACTGACCCTCGTACCTTCCTTAAATGCAAAGCTGTGGATTCCATCTTACCTCTATCTGGCTAATGTCGTCCAGTTTCCTTAAACGCTTTACTTCTGGTTTTGTTGATGAATCGGACCCCTCGGTTGTAGTTCAGAATATTACACAAGCAACCTGAGATAAGACAGACTAACGGACCAAATCTGCAGTGATTATTCTATTTACATTGCATTGAATTCAGTCATTTGGTTCAAATTACAATGTTTTTCTTACATCTAGTATTTGAACTCACCCTTAACACTTATATCGTAAGGGCTAAATAAATGTGACATGCTTTGATTATCGGGTTGATGACATCTAGTCAAGTACTATTAAATCATTTCGGCACTTTCACTAGTGTACCCGCTTGTTTTTATTTCGCCGGATATTGTTATATATACGGATATATTGTAAAAGAATAAGCGGTGAGTTTACACCATTAAGATGCTACAAAATGACCATAAGAATTTAATATTTGTTTTAGTAGTTCTATATTTATATATATATATTTTCTTTTTACTTTTAGAGGATATGATACTAATCTCTTTTTCATAACTTATCTATTTAACAAGTTGAACAAAAAACTGTTATTACTATATTCAACGAATTTAATAAATTCAATGTCGAAAGTCACAACATTAATGTATTGTTTTTATCGCATGGTAGCTGTTTCGATCGAACCATAAAATGTTACCTTCTGTATCTAATCTTTATTATGTTTCTATTGAATGCACCCCAGTGACTGACTGGACACCAGTGTATACATTTCATGGTATAACTTTTTTAACTAGTTAATCAATTTCGATGGGATTTTGCAAGGAGGTAGTTCTAACGATGTTGTCTATGGATGAAATTACTTTATGAAGATATCGAAAGCCAATTTTTGTTTTTGATACTATTAAAATCTGACCACTTTAGTACAAATGCACCTTTCTAAGATAACATAAATTTTATAAATAATTTGTTTTGTTTTACTTTTTATCGATGATACAGTTACCTGTGCTTAGTGCCACTTGCGAATAAATAAATTGATTGATTTAGTGTTTGTAACACTGCTAGTAAAGGAATGTATGAGGTGCACCATTTATCGGCTAAACCTAAGACGACTGTGAAGTGTATCGTTATCGTGTTAAATATTGTATGATACAAAAATGAATCAAAATGAAGGAACGGTATTTAGAAAACGGCGTTATATTTCCAAATAATTTGTCAATTTATTCATATTTGGACTCCTGTTGTCATCCTTGTAGTGAATTTGGCTGACCGGAAGCGATTTCTGTGATGGAGATTGCGCATAGTCCCATCTTGTCTACGTGTTGTTATCCGGGGTCTCACTATATACAGGCGGTCCTTCACCATCCCGGTGACATTGCGTCGCTCTTTTAGCCTTGTAATTGTAGAACCAGTGGTAATGAAATTGGCTGGCGACAACAGTATGACTGATTTCATTTCGAAACATTCCAAAATTGAGCATGTTTGGTGAGTTTTCTAGGGTGTCATCGATAACCTACCATTCATGAATACAAACGTTTCGATTTTCCATTTAGCATGAGCGCCACTTGCAAAATATGGGTTTTATACTCAACCGATCAAATCGGTTATAAAACAAAACTAGTTATGAGCATAAGTGCACAGGTGTCAAGGTTTTAACCCGTGTAGCCTTCACATTTAAAGATAACAATATATCAAACTTATATGGAAAAGTAGGCCCCTCAAAAAATGTGCGTTTATTTTGTCCCTAAGTGTGTACTATCACATTATTAGTTTATTTACATTAATAATACTAAAATAGGGTGGTTATTATTTTTGTATATAGGCACTAATGCGCATATTAAAGAGGCACTAATGCGCTTATTAAAGAGGCACAAATGCGCTTATTAAAGAGGCACTAATGCGCTTATTAAAGAACACCTTAAATTATCAATACTTGGTAGGTTGTAGGGTTTATCCTTATTTTGTCGTGCTATAACATCTGCAGAGTCCCCAGGGACAGTTGGTACCCAAGCCACTCAGGGATTGGCCTTGAAATGAGCATACACATGTTTTCCACACTACCACAGTCCTTTGCAAAATGCCTGGGGATAAATATGAACTGCATATATATTCGTGCCAAAATGAAGAATAATCCGTGTTTCTGTGACTATAGAACTTGTAGATCTTGACGTAATGCTTGAAAACAAAGAATGAACTGATCTTGATTGTCTTGTTCAGTTGATACACTTTAAGGAAACCTTAAGCTTTTTGCTAAGATGATAAAATGTTAACACCAGCCCGTGTGATTGTACTACATTGTTATTTACATGTAATGTCTGGGTCACAAAGTTGTTGCGATATCTGTACGATTTTACACTACTATACGAGTCCGTAAAATTTAGAATCAGAACGGTTTCTGTACAAGCATAACCTCACCGTGTAACAAGCTCGTACGTGAATACATCCGTAAATATTGACATGCCTCTTCCTCAGAACTATTGTGCGAGCGAGGCTAGCAAGAAAAATGGATTGGAAGGAATGGACTGGAATAATGGATTATTCATCATCGCAGAAATGTGATATCATAGCAATTGCTTTTTGATTCTATAGTTTGTCGAAATATGTATTTTAAAACATGTCTACTTTGTGGAAGCATGTCTATTTTGTGAAGCATGTATACTTTGTGGAAACATGTAAACATTGGGAAAGCAATTTTACTTTGTGAAAGCATGTCTACTTTGTGGAAGCATGTCTATTTTGTGAAAGCATGTCTGCTTTGTAAAATCATGTCTACTTTGTGGAAGCATGTCAATATTGGGAAAGCAAGTTTATTTTGTGAAAGGATGTAATACTATACTGTGTGGAAGCATGTCTATTTTGTGAAAACATGTATACTTTGTGGAAACATGTCAACATTGGGAAGCATTTTTACTTTGTGAAAGCATGTCTACTTTGTGAAAGCATGTCTGCTTTGTGAAAACATGTCTATTTTGTGAAAACATGTCTACTTTGTGGAAGCATGTCTGCTTTGTAAAACATGTCTACTTTGTAAAACATGTCTACTTTGTAAAACATGTCTACTTTGTGAAAGCATGTCTGCTTTGTAAAACATATCTACTTTGTGAAAGCATGTCTGCTTTGTAAAACATATCTACTTTGTGAAAGCATGTCTGCTTTGTTAAACATGTCTACTTTGTGAAAGCATGTCTGCTTTGTAAAAACATATCTACTTGTGAAAGCATGTCTGCTTTGTAAAACATGTCTAATTTGTGAAAGCATGTCTGCTTTGTAAAACATATCTACTTTGTGAAAGCATGTCTGCTTTGTAAAACATGTCTACTTTGTGAAAGCATGTCTGCTTTGTACAACATGTCTACTTTGTGAAAGCATGTCTGCTTTGTACAACATGTCTACTTTGTGAAAGCATGTCTGCTTTGTACAACATGCCTAATTTGTGGAAGCATGTCAATATTGGGAAAATAAGTTTACTTTGTGAAAGCATGTCTACTTTGTGGAAACATATCTACTTTGTGAAAGCATGTCTATTTTGTAAAAGCGTGCCTACTTTGTGAAAGCACGTTTAAGTTCAAATAATGCTGTTGAATGGTTGTCCCCTTGTAAGTCCAACAAGGTATTTTTTTAGCTTTTTGTCAGTTGAGACTTGGTCGTTCGCCTTTATGACAGCTGCAACTTGGACTTTTTGTGGTCATTGTGCCGTGTAAGTATGGTCTTTGTTGTTTAATGTTTTCCATGCTCGGATGTTTAAGTTGAGTGCTACCTTCCCTGTGCAATATTTAATTATATTTATGTAGGAATTTGTTGATTTTTTGTCCATATTACGTGCTACAATGCTATGTTTATTAATGATATTGCACCGTATATTACACGGTGTATAACCATATCGGTACCCTCTCGGTGCAAAATGATATATCGGTACCCTTTCAGTGCTGGCACCGGTCTCTCTCAGTGCAAAACAATGAATCCGATTGACGACGATCCGCAGGAGAGGTAAGAAAATCATTTTTTGTCCAAAAATACGGGTTTATGCATAAAAATCGATAGCCCACGGAACCCCCCCGATGATTAACCATTGTCTTCCTGTTGTTAAATTTGTTCTATCAGTTTTCACAAGTTCTGGCGTGGCTGGAATGTTGACCGAGGGTACTTGTTCGAATGAACATCGAGTCATGTTTATGAAGCTTAAATAAGACTTTTCTTCAATATAGGAAACATCTAGTACCTTAGACGTAAAGCCGTTGATCATATCTTGCCCCTAAAAGCTTTTTATTCGGTAACTTCCATCACATTTCTTAAAAACACACACTACTTTCGGTTTAGACGCGGCACCGGTACCCTCTCAGTTCTGGCCCCGGTAAAAAAATCCAAACTTAATACACCATCACAATTACCACACATGTCACGGCCTCGCGATTTTGAGGTGTTAAAAATGATAAATATATAATTTAGTATCAGAAATGGAAATCGGTTCAGCCATAGATGACTCAATATCACATGAGTCGATTGATTTAAATGAATGAATGGATTGTCTACCTGCTGTAAATGAAAATGGTCACCTCGAATCATGCAAACGCTGGTGTGGCCGAGAAGAAATTTCCAATGCAACATGTTTGCTTTAAATTGTTTCTTTATGTTGTTGACTGGTTTTCAAATGAAAGTACATCGAGTATGTGGTATTGTAGCCCCGAAACTAGAATATTCTGGGATGTCAGTTAAAGGCTGTTAAGGGAAAATTCTTGAGTTTTAAGCCGGTCCTAATAAGCACGGGCAAGTTGTTGAAGGTACTCAGGATAAGGGAGCATGTGCATCTGAAAAAGCTCATACATTCCCGAAGCATAAATATTGGATCCGTCATGAGTTGTCTTTGGAGATCACATTTAATAAACGAGACTAGTAAACACAGTTATCATCCGACCCTTTGTAATTTGTTTTCGAGACGATTGTAAGAAATGTTGATCTCACAGACCACGAGTGGCGGATTCTTTTTATCACA
Organism: Spisula solida; assembly: GCA_947247005.1. Lineage (NCBI taxonomy): Eukaryota > Metazoa > Mollusca > Bivalvia > Venerida > Mactridae > Spisula > Spisula solida. Next base: position 32,372,367 of record OX365947.1, on the reverse strand, counting down.
TTACTATAGTTACCTGGTCGACACAACGTCAGAAATAGCTGGTGACGTCATACATTTGTTATCACACACGTTGGAGGACATTGTTTCGTGATTTGTTCTCGCGTAGAAGAGCACGGTATTTATGTGATAAAATGGTTAATTGGACTAGACATCACGTGGTGATATAAAACTGGTATATAATATAATACTGACGTGTTCATGTTGACCCGTACCGAACACCTAGTTGTAAATTAAATCGCTATTAAAGCTTGACATTCAAGAGAGTTATACTACCTAATTACAACGTATGTAGCAATCGTATACTATTAGATCTATGAAAGTACATTTAAGAAATAAAAATATGTTCGCGTATGTTGTCGGTGAATAAAACACGGACAGGAGTTCGGATGCGGAAAAATTAAATCACGAGTGTGTTTTATTCACCGACAATATACAAGAACAGAGTTTTTATTTCGATTCTAGATTCGATAAAATCCCGTACTATTTAACTGCGCGCATTCCATTTTCACCCATTTGACATTGAACATAATTCCACGCTGAAATTAAGTGGCTTATTAGCTGGTATAATTACCCCCTCGTTAATGAAAACGAACACATTTTAAACATTGAAACAATTTAATAACACGAGTATAGAGTATTTATTTCATGAAATGAAAAATATAAATGAATTGGTTATCAGAAGTTTTTATGAAACTTAGTTTGAGAGTATATTGGAGTTTCTAAAAATAGATGCGTTATAGCTGTAACACTGGATACTCGTGCAACTTGCCTTGTTGGCGACTAGTGGAATTTTTACTATAAAGTTAACGTTCATTCATTAATAAATATGTCACGTGATACGGGGCGTAAATAGTAACAGCCAATTCAACAATCATGTTTTATTGCGGTAATAATACATGCCCTGGTTTGCTCTATGCGTATATGGATTAATCCGCAGATCGTGTTAGAATAGTACATGCATGAATGCATTAAAAAATTGTTATAGTAATTTGCTCATGAAATCAGGATTTTACCATCTCTGCTAGAGTATACAAATGATAGATAATAATAAAATAGTAAAAGGGTGTTCTGTCATCTTTATTACATTTTACTTTATTATTGTAAACCTTTAAATTTTAAACGGGAAGACAAACTTGTTGTTAAATATACTAAAAATGCTGTAATAGTTATTCCTCTTTTATAACATATATTCTAACATGACCGGTGATTTTGTCTATATAGACAAATAACAAATCATAACGTTGTGTATCGGCCGATATACAATGAAAGTGACGTCATGCAGGTAAACAAGTAACCTAAGCAACAAAGATCTCACAAAATAACACTGGCTTTATATATAATTCCGGGTTTAAATAATGTTAGAATCGAAATAAAATATTCAAAAGCCGTTGTTTACCGGCTGTTATACAATGGTTAGTCGTTCGGACGCTTGTTATTAACCACCCAGGCCCCATGCCTTCGTGGTTAATTCCTACGCATCAGAGCTCCAACCCAATGTATAACAGCTGGTATACAACGGTTTTTCATAGTTTATTTCTTAAACATACCCTATTTAATGCTGTGGTGAGATATGGAGTTCTTTCGGTCAAATAAAACCTATTTCAGTCATTGGTTATCACTCACACTGTAACAGATATATGCTCCGCCCCCAACAGGAACTACTTTAATTTCACAACAAACTCAACACTAAACTGTCCGTAACTTGTTTTATTACTGAACGTAAACATGTCATGGTGGGGTTCATATTCTTAGTTAGACCATTTCGATGTTGTATGATTTAAGAATGCTGGATCGGTTTAGTGCGCATGCGTCATTTGTCATAGTACGTTATGTGCTTTATAAATGTAAGGATGTGTGAAAATAATCTAAACTAAATCAAATCAAAATAAAAAAAGTTTTGATTAGTATTATGCAATAAAAATAGACATTATGGGAAAAAGATTGCAGAACAAAAAGGTGGGTGGGGTAGCAAAAAGATTATATTGCTATTGATGCCAAATGGCTTTTTGGTGAGTCAGGTTTGTTTGGTTATGTTTGTTTATTGTCTAATTCTGAGTTTTCGTGATATTTTATTTCAAGCGTTTTCATTGATTTTCTCAGCATTTTCGCCACATTCAACCAAAATAAAAAAATTGCGAAAAAGATACCTCGATGACATATATTTTTATTGCATAATTTTGAAGATCTACATCACTAGACTTAGTTAACAAAATATTTAAAAAAGTTTAATGTGGAAAAAAGTTTATAAGGATTTTACCTGGGTGCTATTTGGTGCATTAAATATGAAGTGGGTGGGGTAAAAGAGCAATATATATAGTACCAAAGTTAAATATACCATTTTTGGTATCTTAACCATGTATAACAATGTTTACCCAAACTGTTATGAAACATATTTTATCATTTAGATCACAGACATCAAATAAAAATGTGAAGTTTGAGCAACACCACCAATTTATCAATTTCAATGTTATTATACAAATTCATACACACTTAAAACAGGGCTGATTACTCGGAAAACGAGTTCCGTGACCTAGTGTTTTTCATCATATTTTGTGTCAGCATAGATTTCTCTACTTCCTGCCAAAATTTGAACAAAATCTTCATAAGGGGTCCATACTGCTCCAATTGCAAAATTCGTTTTCACATATTCACGGTGGCGGATTTTGAATTGAAAAAATAAGAATGGAATGATATATTCATACACAGGTTAACCAAATTTGTAATTTTGCATAAATAGTACCAGTTTTGACACCAGATGTTTTTTTTAAATATGGTTAATAATGATAATAATATTTATTTGGTACAAGATGCATAAAACATGGCACATCAATTGATATAATAAATATCACCAACTATAACTAACACATGTTTAATGAAAGACAAAACTGCAAATACAAAATTATATTTTAAGAATTTGCATAAGGAAGCCATGTCAAACTCATCTAATCTTATAGTGATAAAAATTAAATATTTTCACTCGCGCTACGAGCTCATGCAACTATTGAATTTTATCACTACATGATGAGGTATAACCATATTCAATCGAAACAATCAATCATGAATGTTCGGTCCTAAAGGTGCTAAATATTTTGTATGACGTAATTTTCCAACCTAACCATGTATTTAGTATGTAAATGAAAGCAACTGACGTACGTTTTATGAAAGAGTGTTATTCCAACATGCTTTGTCTATTATAGCGGACAATACGCAGGCCGCAAGGCCTGCGGATGTCGTTCCGCTTTACGATAACACATTTCACGTGATTTGGTCAGAGTTCGAATTCACTAATGGATTTGGAAATTTGTGTTAAAATCCCGCACTGAAGCAACGATACTAGAAAATGGCTGCCAATAGAATAACAAAAAATTTTAAAATGCGATATTCGGCAGCTCATAAATTTTCTTTTATTTTTTAATGATGTTTAAAAATATTCCAAAAACTAGCGAAGGCCCCTGTCTAGAAAAGAAAAGATAATAATTATCAGTCTGCCGTGGTTGCTGCGCAACCCATCTTTTATATTGGGAGGGATATTTCCTAAATGTTTGGACACAAAAAAGGCAGCCATTTTTTTGCCCGCTTCGGAAGGAAATTTTAACATTTTCAGTTCATAAACGATGCTACAAACTGTAATGAGACACATTATTACTCTGAGATAACGAAGTAAGTCGAGCGGGAATCGTTCATATGTGCGAAATATCAACCAATCTTAAGAAAAATTAATAAAAACGACACATGTTCCGGCTACTTGAAGTGAAGTTGACATGTTCAGGTTACTTCCCTTTGCAAAGCGGTAACTTCCCTTTGCAATACAATCAGTATAAAGTCCGTTTCGGACTGATAATTCCACATCGTAGTTGTAGGTTATTGTAAAGAAAGTAAAACGAATGCATTTTCGTAATTCCTCGCCGAGATGTAATAAAAAATCTCTCAAAAAACGTCACTAAATGTAAAAATATTCGCGGGATAAAGGTCGCGGAAACTAATTACATGTTGTTGTTGTTCTTATTGGATACAATAAAACCCGGAATTTTCCGTCTGAATATCTTTTATGTTTTGACTATTTGCAACAGGATTTATTTAACAAGAAAAGGTGATTAAGCTTAAAGATGTTTGATATTTAATCGTAATATGATTAATTGAAATGAAAATAGCCTTTTCTTTTGAACAAAAGTACTGTCTGATATACTCATGCAACCCATTACTGTATAAAAAGGTAAAATATCAAATTAGGCCTATTTGAAATCAGTTGTTATCTGTGTTTATATATAATTATGCATTTTTAAATTAGTTACCCCTGATTTAAGTAGACCTAGAATTAAACAAATTGAAAAAAGTGCATTATCCACAGACATATATATTTTTATTTTGATCGGGCTGACAAATATTCATTCGGACTGACAAAGGATAGCAGGTTCGTATCGTCCTTCGTTACTTCCTACCTTCGTATCATACCGCTATCGAGCGCTTTCTTGTGCAACGGACCGCTTCTGTAGGTTGCATAGACGTAGCGCCTTTTGGAAACGGGCTCCAGGTTATAAATTTATTGTAAAGTTATGCTTCATCAAAAAATCCAGTGCTAGATGAGCATGTTACAAATAATGTAGGTCCGCTAAAAATATGCTGTGCATTAGTTCATATTATAATTCACACGTGATCGAACTGTAACCTCACAAACTACAGCGTAAACATCAGTGAGGTATTCGGTTCGTTTTACAATTCGTTTTCATCGTTCGAACAAATTTCAGGCAATTTTAGTGATAGTAGCGTTAATTAAACAGGGTATTAATACCTTATAGAATTTTGATACAAAATTCTAAATAACTACAAAATGTCAGTGTATCGCAAGTTATTTTAGATGACAGTTTGGTTGTTTATGGGATATATAGACAACTATACGCGACTATTTGACAGTTTTATTTTATTTTTGCCATACACCAAAACGTGAGGCAGCACCTTTAATACTTTTCCTGTTGCTCTTATAAAATTATTGTGGTGTTGCTGAGTTAATAGACGGTGCAATATCATTATCAATATCACTGTAGCACGTAGGCCAAATATGGACAAAAACAACACAATCCTACATACAGTAGAACTTCGATGCCTCGAACAGTACTTGCCTCGAACACCCTAGATGCCTCGAACTAGTTCTTCGGTCCCGTAGTAATACAATATTGGATAGGGAAAGAGAAAGTAGTACTCAACTTAAACAGCGAGCATAGATAACAACACATATAACACTTACACGGCACAATAACAAACACAAAAGTGAACGACAAAATGAACTTAATCGACGAAAGTAGTCCAAGTTTCAGCTGTCAACAAGTCGAACGCTCAAGTGTCAACTGTCAAAAAGCTGCGATATCTTGTTAGACTTACAAGGGGACAGCCATTTAACAGCATTACTCGAACTTAAACGTGCTTTTACAAAGTAGACATGCTTTCACAAAGTAGATATGTTTCCATAAAGAAGACATGATTTCCCAAAGTAGACATGTTTCCACAAAGAAGACATGCTTTCCCAAAGTAGACAAGTTTTTCACAAAGCAGACATGGTTCCACAAAGTAGATTTACTTTCCCAATGTTGACATGGTTCCACATAGTAGACATGTTTCCACAAAGTAGACATGCTTCCACAAAGTAGACATGCTTTCCTAATGTTGACATGTTTTCACAAAATAGACATGCTTTATTAAAGTAAACTTGCATTCCCAATATTGAAATGCTTCCACAAAGTAGACATGCTTCCACAAAGTAGACATGCTTTCACAAAATAGGCATGCTATTTCAAAGTAGACATGCTTTCACAAAGTAAACGTGCTACTGTCATGCTTTCTTAATGTTGACATGTTTCCACAAAGTAAACGTGCTTTAACAAAGTAGACATGCTTTCACAAAGTAAACATGTTTCCACAAAGTACACGTGCTTTAACATAGTAGACATGCTTTCAGAAAGTAAACATGCTACTGTCATGCTTTCTTAATGTTGACATGTTTCCACAAAGTAAACGTGCTTTAACAAAATAGGCATGCTATTTCAAAGTAGACATGCTTTCACAAAGTAAACGTGCTACTGTCATGCTTTCTTAATGTTGACATGTTTCCACAAAGTAAACGTGCTTTAACAAAGTAGACATGCTTTCCCAATGTTGACATGTTTCCACAAAGTATACATCCTTATACTAAGTACACTTGCATACCTAATATTGACATGCTTCCACAAAGTAGACACACTTTCATAAGGTAGACATGCTTCCACAAGGTAGACATGCTTTCCCAATGTTGCCATGTTTCCATAAAGAAGGCATGCTTCCACAAACAAGAAATGCTTTCCCAAAGTAAACTTGCTTTCCCAATATTGACATTCTTCCACAAAGTAGACATACTTTGCCAATGTTGACAAGCTTTCATAAAGTAGACATGCTACCACAAAGTAGACATGACCCATCCATTCATGGTTGGTTACTTGTTTGTGTCTATTATACCATGATTGGTCACTTGTTTGTGTCCATTATACCATGGTTGGTCAATTGTTTGTGTCCATTATACCATGGTTGGTTACTTGTTTGTATCTATCACACCATGATTATTCACTTGTTTGTGTCTATTATACCATGATTGTTCACTTGTTTGTGTCTATTATACCATGATTGGTCACTTGTTTGTGTCCATTATACCATGATTGATCACTTGTTTGTGTCCATTATACCATGATTGGTCACTTGTTTGTGTCCATTATACCATGATATGTCACTTGTTTGTGTCCATTATACCATGATTGGTCACTTGTTTGCGCCTATTATACCATGATTGGTCATTTGTTTGTGTCCATTATACCATGATTGGTCATTTGTTTGTGTCCATTATACCATGATTAGTCACTTGTTTGTGTCTATTTTACCATGATTGTTCACTTGTTTGTGTCCATTATACCATGATTGGTCACTTGTTTGTGTCCATTATACCCGGATTATATATCATACTGGTTCACGTGTTTTTCAGGACTACAATTCAGATGTCTCGATTCATGTTGATATGCTTCCTAACTGTGCTGTGGGTGGGAACCTTAGTAGCTGGCAGTGCAGGTGAGCCTTAATGCTTAAACATGCTTTTCCAACTATGTTGTTTTTAATTTTCAAAATATCGCCTCGTTTCCTAGCAACGTGACGCCAAGTACATAGGGCGTAAACTTGACATTTTAAACGTGTATTTCTGTCAAATTGAGGTTCATAATTATAAATATATAAACTCTACATGTTTGCCCTCCATCCGTTAAATATGTATATTTATGTAAAATTTATAGCAATTGTGATGTACAGGGTGTCTTAATGAACAGGGTTTCATACCGAAAATTGACCAGTATTTTACTGCGTTTTGCGCCATCTTACTAACTTCAGGGCGCAATTTGGTCAACAAAGGTCGATTTGTTACCGAAGACGTCGAAGAAAGGTCCTAAACATCCTTAATAACTTAATGTTTAGTTTGAGTGCCGAATGACGTCTTAAAATATCTACCACCAAATTCGTAACAAGAGTATGAGTTTCCGAATATATCTATGATACAATTAATTCCAAAGAAAAAGCTAACATGAAGATCCGCATAGCAAAATATATCGTCATAGTTTGTCTCCCTTGGATTGAGCAACCAGTCCATTTTGACCATGCCCTTTAGAGGAAATGTGTAAACAAACCGACAATGGATGTAAAGTTGATAATTGTAATTATTTGAATGTATATCAATTTTAACTATTTGGCTTTTACAAAATTTGACACATTTTGTTATAGATAGGTAATTATTGATGGAAAAAAAATCAACAATTTCTATATTACAGTTGCAGCAAACGTTATCTCAAAATTGCCAGGTCCTTCTTTCAAATTTGGACGGGATTTTATATCACATTTTTATTCTTCTAAAGGTGTTTTACACAATAATTATTCATTTTCAATTTTATCAGAAGTTAAGGTTCTCAAGTACTTGCAGAACATTAAGCATGGACAAAGCGACAGGAATAGATGGCATTCCTGCTCGTTTTGCAATGGATAGTGCTCCATTGATTGCTAACCTATTCGCTCACATTATTAATCTGTCTCTTATCCAAGGTACCGTCCCTGATGACCTTAAGTCTGCACGTGTTGTCCCTTTGTATAAGAAAAGTGATAAAACTGAAGCCGGAAACTACCGTCCAGTGTCTATACTTAGTGTCATATCAAAAAGATTTGAAAGGGTCGGCTATGACCAAACAGATACATACTTTAAGGATAAAAACTTGTTATACAATTTTCGGTCTTGATTCAGAGCCGGTTATTCGACCGTACCTGTCTTGTACACATGTCTGATTATACGAGGGGTGATCGCGAAGTTCGTATAACTTGCTTATAAATTATTTGTTTTTTGTTAAATATTGATGAAACCAGGATGATCAACATGATTGAAGTTGAAATATAGAACGGAATAAAAATCCGCCAACTTATGCGACAATTAACGGTACTCTTGGCAACGCTGCTACGCGTGGTTGCCGCACACTAAAATTGCTATATTTTTTATCTTTCGTTCTCCTTAAACAATGCCGTCTTATGTGTGACTAAACTTCACGCAAATATAACACATCATACGTCAACGTCAGAGGGTCTTTTCCATAAAATACAATGTTGTTTGTTTACTACATCCGCTATCAAATTAGCGCCGTGTTTATCGAAAAGACCTACGGTGAAAGGCGTTTTGACAAATGTGCAGCCACCCTGTGGAACAGTCTGCCAATAGAAATAAAAAACATTGACTCTCTGCTGGTTTTCAAAAAGACACTAAAATCGCACACGTTTAAAATGGCATATCAGTGATCAGTGGATGTTAATTAGATTTTCACGACGCTAACCAACTTTCAAGGAATTAACTTTCGCGTGTACAGCGCTTCAGAGACTTGTTTTATAAGGCGCTATATAAATATTTTCAATTATTAATAGATAATAAAACGAAACAACGTCATGATGTCAACGGTTGACATTGAATTTAGGCCCGTTACAGAATTTGCATGGGAATATGAATAAAAACTAACTGAAAGCAATGAAAAGAAAAAATGTGCTATAATTTAAGAGCGTATAGTCCGGCACTTACCAACAAACAACACAGACGATTCAAAGTACACAGAAGATCAATTGAAGTCAACAATAGAGAAAGGTTGCCAGCGACAGTGATTCCGAGGAATCATCCAAAAAGACAGACGTAAAATCACTAGACTGGCAGTCAGCGAGCTCGAGAATTCTCCTTAAACTATGTATGCGTTCTGTACGAAAGATCTATGTGTGCCAAATATCAGACATTCGTAGCCTTGTGTTGTGACTTCGTGGGGAAAGTGCTCCATACATTGGATCTACATTGCGTTTGACGTTATGTGACGTCGTTTAGTTTTCTGGTGTGCGGCGTCTATGCATAGTGACTGTTTAGGAATCGTCGTAACTATGCAACTGTTTGATGTATTTTTCTCATTTTTATAAGCAAGTTTGATAATGCGTAGAAGATTGTGATGGTATTATTTATTATTCCTAATGAGCAAAACAACACGATTCACAACAAAATTATACGAACTTCCCGATCAACCCACGTATAAGCTTTTTAAATAGACAAAGGACATGTTGTCGGAATAATAATATTAAATCTTCAGAAATCCTTTGTTACTGTTGATCATTCCATTCAAATGTGTAAACTTCAATGCACTGGTCTTGGTGAAGATATTATAGGCTGGTTTGATTCGTACTTGTCGAGTAGACAACAACTTGTTGAAATATCAGGGACCAGATTATCAACAGCGAATGCCATGCGGCGTTCCTCAAGGATCGACACTTGGTCCTCTTTTATTTCTCATTTATGTTAATGATATGTCAGCAGTTGTTAAAAACAAATTACTTTTATATGATGACGATTCCACAATATTAGTATCACATAAAGATTGTTCAGTAGTTGAGCAGCCTTTAAGTGAAGACTTACAATCAGTCAGTTCATGGTTAGTTGACAATAAACTTTCACTTCATCTTGGTAAGACTGAACCTGAATCTTATTCTGTTCAAAACCGAAGTTGAAATCAAATCCTTTCTTAAATATATCTTGTAATAGTACATCTATTCAGTCAACTTCATCTGTCAAATACCTTGGTGCTACTCTTGATCAAACGCTTTCCTGTGACTCTATGGCTATGGGTGTCATTAAAAAGGCCAATGCAAGATTTCTCTACAGGAACGTAAATTTCTCACAGAACACACTAAGAAACTTTAAGCATCTTCCTTAGTTCAATGTCACTTTGACTATACCTATTTATTCTGGTATCATGCTCTGACCAAACAACGTAATACTAAAATGCACGTCACTCAGATCGAATTAATAAGATCCGTTCTTAATCTTGACTGTAAAACCAACATTGGGCAAACTCATTTCAAAATGCTAACATGGCTACCAGTTGACAAGATGTTTGAACAAATTATCCTATAAAATAAAAATAGTTTATCCCCTGAGTATATGAAAGATTACTTGATTACGTAAAATTCTGTTTATTCTTATTAAAACTAGATTTAGTACGGATGGTGTTTGCTGTGCCAAAGGTTAAGTCCTTTGGTAAGAAGACCTTTTCTTACGTTGGGTGCAGCCTTTGGAAAAGTCTGTCTACTAGTATCAGGGACAGTACCAATATATCTACTTTTAAAACAAAAGGAAAGACCATCTACTTGGAAGGATGAAGCTTTAATGTGTGAACTGCTTCTCTTTTAATGTGCATGTACACAGTCAATTTTAAATCATAGCTACACACCCTTCAATATATATGTCTATTTATAACATACTTACATTTTTATTTATATAGTCATCAAATCTATACAATAAAAATACTTTTTAATATATATCGATACAGAACTTTCTATTTTGAAAAATTATATATAAATACAATTGTATTTCATGTCTACGAGGTACAATATTTTACATGCCTCTCTGTGTCCGTACAACAAATATTTACATATGTGGACCATATTGAAAATTGGTTTCTACCAAACATGTAATCCACGTAAAATAAAGTCGTTATTTATTTACGTACTTACTTACAAAGACCACAATGGAAATAAGAGGTCTTTTGTGACTGCCTTATGAACATTTTTCAAATATATTTTTGTATGCGTAATTTTCACCCACATAGAACATGTTTTATTTATATTTGGTGATATTTTTTATCTGAATTGATGTGCCATGCTATATAGATCTTATGCCAAAAAATGTTTTTATTATTATTAATTTTCTTATTTCTTACGTTAATGACATGCTTTTAGTTTCATTTCTGGATTAGAAGGTCAACGTTAATTCTACACTAAATTTTATTAAAGATCCAGTAACAACGACTCAATACTATAGCATACGCTTGTTTGTTTTCCATGATTTGACCTAGTGACCTAAGAATTGACCCAAGATGGCCCATATTCAAACACGACTAATTGGACTTGTTTTTGGTCGAAGTTATTATTGTGACAATGTTTCGTAGTGAACCAGCCCTGCGTTCACCGAAACTGACCTACAATCACGTTAAAAATCACAGATTTTTGTCGCTATAATCCTTCCTTGTACTCTTCGTTTGCTGCAAATATTTAAATTAAGATTAATACCCCTTTTTCCGTTCTAAGAAATGTGTACACATGCACGGGTTTTTACTATTCACATTCTTGTGTTTGCCTCTGTCCGACGTTTTGTTATGATTAACCAATTTAGGCACACCACCTCCTGATAAGGTAGCCAAACTTCGCTTACGTGACAAAAAGTGTTTTTACATATCGTTACATGAAAAACAGGTACGCAACAGGTACGTAACATACCTCATGTAATGAGCGAAAACAGTAGAAATTGCACTGTGTATTTCTCATGATAGTTGATGGAGAATGGGGTGACTGGGATAGCTGGGGTTCATGTAGCGAGACTTGTGGTGATGGGTCACAGACAAGAAGCAGATTATGTGATAATCCTGCACCAGCCAACGGAGGAGCTGATTGTGGAGTCGCTTCGTCTGACTCTCAATCATGCAATGTAGGAGCGTGTCCAGGTATGAGTTTGATTTCAATATTTCATACGTTCGATAGGATACACACTCTCCTGCTTATGTACTCAACACAACATAACAAAGTATCCATAGCGAGGCTTAGGTTTCCGTTCATACCACATTTTTAACTTTCCGTTATCTACAAGGACTGCCACAAACACAGTCAAATTGGTGCAATTTTAGTCCATTGCGAAAGTTTAAAATCACTGCACGTAATAGATTTTGGTGACATTTTGCATATAAAAAGAGAATGTTGTGATGCATTAATAAAACATATAAGAAATATAGGATACCAGTTTACTTCGTTATTTGTAGTCAAATTTGACTACATTTCACCAATAAGTACAAATTGTCTATGACTCACAAAATATATATCAACATTATCACCTTACATATTATAGCTGATTATAATAATAATAAAAACATTGCTACTGTCAGAAAACCAAAAATATATCACGAGAGATGCTTATTTGTGAATGTTTTCATGAATGCAATTCTATAGTGATAGTACATGTTGTCCTTATCGACTCATACCGAACGTATATACATCACTACGAGGTATTGAACCTGTAACCAACACAAAATAAAGCAATAAGGATAAAGCGACCTACCAGTTTCCTAACCTTTATAGCAATAAGTGGCATAAAGCTTGTTGACACTTCTAGAGAACAGGGCTGTGGGTTTAGCGAAAATAGTAGAACTTGTACTATGAATTTCTTATGATAGTTGATGGAGAATGGGGTGACTGGGGTAGCTGGGGTTCATGTAGCGAGACTTGTGGTGATGGGTCAAAGACAAGGAGTAGATCATGTGATAGTCCTGCACCAGCCAACGAAGGAGACGATTGTGGAGTCGCCTCTGATGACTCAACACCATGCAATGAAGGCGCGTGTCCAGGTATGAGCTTGTTTTCAATACTAAAAACGTTCGATAGGAGACACACTCTTTTTGATATACATTTGTACATGTATATTCAACAAAACATATCGAGGCTTAGGTTTTCATTCGTACCACATTTTAACTTCGAGTTATCTAAAAGGACTGCCATGAACATATGCAATTGGTGCAATTGAAAATCTTAAAGGTGTTCGCAACAAATTAAAAACAACTTCCCGTGATCAATTTCGCTGTCATAATGCATATAAAAAGAAAATGTTGAGATAAGAATTATAGGATATCAGTTTACTTTGTTTTATTTGTAGTCAAATATGACATCATTTTTATTATTTCTTACATTTCACAAATCAGAACAAATTGTCTAGGACTCACAAGAAATATATCAACATAATCACAATCACATATACGTTAATAATAGAAAAACAACATTGCTTATATAAGACAACCAAAAATACGTCACGAGAGATGCTTATTTGTGAATGTTTTCATGAATGCAATTTTATAGTGATAGTACCTCGTACATGTTGCGCGTATTGAATTATATCAAACGTAAATAAAATATACAGTAAAATCTCGTTATCCCGAGTGCCTATCGGGACAAGCCAAATGCTCGAGATAAGCCAGTTGCTCGACATATCCGAAGTCTATTAATTAATATACAACATAGAGAAAATTCGCCGGGACTTTGAAATTAACTCGACATAGGCCGGATTCTCGTAATAACGATGCTCGTCTTATCGGGGTTTTACTGTACATCAACACGAGGTATTGCTCTTGAACCAAACAAAATGAAACAATAAGGATCAAGGGATGTACCAGTTGCCTAACCTTTGATTGGAATGAGTGACGTAGCGCTTGCTGACACTCTTCTACTAATTAGGGTAGTGGTTTGAGCGATAATAGTAGAACTTGTAATATGTATTTCTTGTGATAGTTGATGGAGAATGGGGTGACTGGGGAAGCTGGAGTTCATGTAGCGAGACTTGTGGTGATGGGTCACTGTCAAGGGCTAGATTATGTGATAGTCCTCCACCAGCCAACGGGGGTGCCGATTGTGGAGTCGCCGCGTATGACTCATCACCATGCAATGAAGGCGCGTGTCCAGGTATGAGTTTGTTTTCAATATTAATTACGTTCGATAAATACACATTCTCTTTAATATAGACTAAACAAAACATAAAAATGTATCCAGAGCGAGGCTTAGGGCAGTGGGTTGAGCGGAACATGTAGACCTTTTACTATGTATTTCTTATAGTGATAGTTGATGGAGAATGGGGTGACTGGGGTAGCTGGAGTTCATGTAGCGAGACTTGTGGAGATGGGTCTCAGATAAGGAATAGATTATGTGATAATCCTGCACCAGCCAATGGGGGAGTTGATTGTGGAGTCGATTCGTCTGACACTCAACTATGCAATTTAGTCGCGTGTCCAGGTATGAGTTTGTTTTCAATATTTAATACGTTCGATAGGATACACACTCTCTTTATTATAAACTCAACACAACATAACAAAGTATCCATAGCAAGGCTTAGTTTTCCAAATTTCATATCAAAAACATAATGAGATTCGTGCATTTTCAAATCGTAAAGGCTTCCCGTGAGTTTAAAAACAACTCAACGTTTTAAAACATATCAGATACAGTACCAGTTTAATTCGTTTTATTTGTAGAAAAATATGACATTAATTTTATCATATTCTTACAGTACACATTGTCTAGGTCTCATGAAAGATAATTCATCAATGTCACAAACATAATAGAAAAACAACATTGCTAATGTAAGACAACCAAAAATATTTCACGAGAGATATTTATTATGCCCCAAATGTTTGATGAGGGGGTATATTGTTGTGTACATGTCTGTTGGTCGTATATGATATTTTTTGTTTAATAACTCAATCACGTTTTCACCGCGGATTTTCAACCTTTGCATTGAGGTTCGTCAGGTCCACAAGATTACCCCTATTGATTTTGACGTCAGTAGGTCACAGGTTAAGGTCATGTGACTTTTACCATTTCTGACTATTTAAATGGTTTCCGTTCAATAACTCAAGAAAGCTTTGACCTAGGGTCTTCCAACTTTGAGGTTGGTCAGCAACGGTATATGACCCCTTTGTGATTTTCAGTAGGTCAAAGGTCAAGGTCACTGCGACCTTCACCATTTCTGACTATTGGGCTGCCATAGGGGCATATACGTTTTGCAAACATCTCTTGTTTGTCAATGTTGTCATTAATTGAATTTGATAGCGATAGTACACGTTGTGGTTATTTCATTATATAAAAGGTAACTCAAATGTACATCAAATCAAGGTATCGATCGTGCAACCAAAACAAACCAGACAATCAGGTTAACGCGACCTACCAGTTGCCTAATCCTTGATTGTTTTTTATTTTTGTAATGATAAGATGTATTTCTTATAGTTGATGGAGAATGGGGTACCTGGGGAAGTTGGAGTTTGTGTAGCGAGACTTGTGGTGTTGGGTCACAAACGAGGGGTAGATTATGTGATAATCCTGCACCAGCCAATGGGGGAGCTGATTGTGGAGTCATTACGTCAGACTATCAACCATGCATGATAGTCGAGTGTCCAGGTAAGAGTTTGTTTTCAATATTTAATACGTTCGATAGGACACATACACTCTTCATTTCACACTCATCACAACATACACAATTATCCATAGCGAGGCTTTGGTTTCCATTCATACCTCATATTTAACTTTTCGTTATCTAAAAGGATTGCAACGAGCATAGATTGGTGCAATTGTAAATCTTAAAGGCGAACGCCTCTGTAGAAAAACAACTCCACGTGATAGATTTTGATAGCAAGTTGCATACAAAAAGAAAATGTTGTGATACATTGAGAAAACAAATAAAACATATAGGGTATTCGTTTACTTTGTTTTATTTGTAGTCAAATATGACATTTTTTATCAATTCATAGATTACACCAACACGTAAAAATTGTCTAGGACTCACAAAAGATATATAAACATATTCACGATTATATAGCATATGATAATAGAAAACAACATTTCTGATGTAAAACAACAAAACTACGAGGGGTGTCCGGAAAGTGTTGAGACTGGATTCATAAAAACCAAACCACTGGAGGAATATATTTGAAAGTTCACCAGCCGATAGATCAATCTAATATGGACCATACCTGACAGTTTCATTAAGATACCACAAAGATAACACATACCACAAACAATATAATAAGTACATGTAACAACCAACGGAGCACCTCGTAGACGCGCGACGTCATGAACACTTGTTATAGGTTGTCAAACATGTAGTATTTTCCTCCGTAGAGAGTAGCCTGGGAACCAACCAGGCTCTACCTTTTAATAAATTATGACAGTATTTCATATGATAGTATGCACCGCTGTCTGTTATATCTGCATAATCGGGTCACAAACCCTTACTTTAATCCACCGATCTTGATACATGTCCCGCTCAGATAGCAGTTTGTATTTCCTCATCATTAACGTTGTTCAGTTTGGCTTTCAGTCATGCTTAACTTCATGCTCGTCGCTTAAAGTATGAAGCTGGCGAACTAACACTGCTTTAAACTTGTCGATTTTATTTATTCCCTGCCAGAAGGTAAAATTGTGGTTAATGCGTCCCTAGGAGTCGTACTGGGGCGCACGCATATTTTTATCACGGCGCGCTGCTCCGTACATGACGTCAGGATTTTTCAGGCACATTGTCTTCTTCGGATGACCATAACAAACTTATTTATCACTATAAAACAGCAAAATTTTGAGCAGAGATGCAACTTATGTTGTTTTGGTGGCATGTGTTTTAACAGAACATTATGATGCCAATTATTCAAATGGCGAGTTAATTATGAATTGGGAAACATGTCAATTCTGACGTGCTCAGTAAAGCGATATATGGGTTGTCGAGGCAACGATTCCCCTACAAAGTATCAACGAAAATAGTTTTACTTTTACACAGAAGACTCATGAATAGTTAATAAATGCAGCTGTATACTATTTAATACCCCAATCACACGACTCTCGAATCAGCCGGAATTGGCCCGAATGAGTCGGAATGAAGAAAGAATAAACATTCGAAACACATTCCGAATGATAACTCGAATTGACCAAAATTATTACAGCTTTGTCAAAATGCCGTTGGAATACTTCAAATACCATTCAAATACAATTCTTATATACTTCGAGTATAACTCGAATACACTTCGAGTCCGCCTGGAATGATAGCGGAGATTGTGCACGCATATGTTTTCAAAATACGGTAAACATAAGCATCGGACCGTTTTGCACGGGATTATGCACGGGTTGTGCACGGGTAGTGTGTTTTATATCAGTACCTATAATGGCTTTAAGTAATGTTTCGAATATAGTCAAAATGCCGTAAGAATATTTAAAATTTAATCAGAATGTCGGAAGAATACACTTCGGTAGCCGTTCGATATTTCACCCGACTTCGAATGTATCTCGAAAGTTTTGAACATGCGCAAAACATTCGAAGTGGACACAGGAATGGGCCGGAATATATCGAATGCACTATAAATTGACTCAGCATGCAGACAGAATGTTTCGAATGCATTTCGATCATGAAGGAATACACCTCGAATTGCTATTCCTACGGCATTCCGGCTCATTCCGACGCCGTGTGATCTGGACAGTATCAATAAATACAGAGTGTTTTGAATAACAGTTTATTCGTTTTTAATTTATTATGTATTTTATTTCAAACGAAATAGGTTTAGAGCATGTTAAAACATTCAAACTGGCCCGAACATATGGAATGTACTCGGAATGCAGACGGAATACATTTCGAACATACAAGAATGTACCACGAATTGCTATTCCTACGGCATTCCGGCTCATTCCGACTCTCGTGTGATTCGGGTATACTGTATTCCTAGATACTTTCGCGGTTTGTTACCAATAATTTTTGAGGTATAGGAACTGTCTCAACACTTTCCGGACAACCCTTGTATTTAACGAAAGATACTTATCTGTGAATGTTTTCATGAATGCAATTTTATAGTGATATACAAATGTAACATGTTTTGCTAATTTGGAAACGCATATTTCCGCAAAATTACAATAAACACTCTTTAGTATAGACTCAACAAAAGATAAAAAGTATCCATAACGAGACTTAGGTTTCCATTCATACCACATTTATTACTTTTCGTTATCTTAAAGGATTGCCACAAACATAATCAGATTGGTGCAATGTTAAATCTTAAAGGTTGTTCGCGACTTTTTAAAACACAACTCCACGAGACAGATTTCGATGACATTTTGCAAATAAAAAGAGAATGTTGTGATACATCGAGAAATCAAATACAAAACAAACACAAAAGCTATATCAACATTATCACAAAAATATTGCCTATAATTATTGAATACAACATTTCTGATTTAAAACAAACATAAATATGCAACGAAAGATGCGTATTTGTAAATATTTTCATGAATGCAATTTTATAGTGATAGTTCATGTTGTGCTTATTGAATTATATCAAACGTAAATAAAATAAACATCAACACGAGGTATTGAACGTGCAACAAAAACAAAATAAAACAATCAGGACGAAGCGACCTACCAGTTGTCTAACCTTTAATTGCAAAAGTGACATAGTGTTTATTGACACATTTCTGCTCACTAGGGCAGTGGGTTGAGCAAGAAATGTAGAACTTGTAATATGCATTTCATATTATAGTTAATGGAGCATGGAGTGACTGGGTAGAGTGGGGTTCATGTAGCCTGACTTGTGGTGGTGGGACACAGACAAGGATTAGATTGTGTGATAATCCTGCACGAGCCAACGGGGGTGCCGATTGTGTTGGCGACTCGTCTGAATCTCAAACATGCAATGTAGGCGCGTGTCCAGGTATGAGTTTGTTTTCAATACTAGTATTAAATACATTGGATAAAATACAATGTACAGCCGCAGATGTTTTAATCCTTATTTCTCATAATACTGGCCGAAGCATCAATCGAAACTGAAAATATACAATACAGTAATATCAAAATAATTGCCAAAATTAATAAAGTCAGTGGATAAAACCTTATCAGAGTTCAAAGCAGATCTTGTTTATATATTGCTCAGGGACAAATGCAACCTAAACAATTGAAATTGATGAAGCTACTTATTTTTTGAAATCATTAACGATAATGCTGACATACTATTCGGACCGTCAGAATTTCGGATACTGATTGAGCGTAGTAGCTTGGCCAATTCAGCAAATTTACCAGACATATTGGAAAAATAAGATACAAAAATGATCGTGGATTGATAAAAATAAAACAAATTACACTAAAAGGCCACAATTCTGAGGAAAGGGTCGAACATGTATTGGAAACGCATGTTTTCGCCAAATTACAATGAACACTCTTTAGTATAGACTCAACAAAGATAAAAAAGTATCAATAACGAGAGTTTGGTTTCCATTCATACCACATTTAATACTTTTCGTTATCTTAAAGGATTGCTTCAAACATAATCAGATTGGTGCAATGTTAAATCTTAATGGATGTTCGCGACTTTTTAAAACACAACTCCACGAGACAGATTTTGTTGATATTTTGCATATAAAAAGAGAATGTTGTGATACATCGGGAAATCAAATACAAAACATAGGACTCCAGTTTACTTTTTTTATTTGCAGTCAAATATGACATTATTTGTATCATTTGTTACATTTCACCAACAAATACAAATTGTCTCGGACTCACAAAAGCTATATCAACATTATCACAAAAATATAACCTATAATTATTGAATACAACATTTCTGATTTAAAACAAACATAAATATGCAACGAAAGATGCGTATTTGTAAATATTTTCATGAATGCAATTTTATAGTGATAGCTCATGTTGTGCTTATTGAATTATATCAAACGTAAATAAAATAAACATCAACACGAGGTATTGAACGTGCAACAAAAACAAAATAAAACAATCAGGACGAAGCGACCTACCAGTTGTCTAACCTTTAATTGCATAAGTGACATAGTGTTTATTGACACATTTCTGCTCACTAGGGCAGTGGGTTGAGCAAGAAATGTAGAACTTGTAATATGTATTTCATATTATAGTTAATGGAGCATGGAGTGACTGGGTAGAGTGGGGTTCATGTAGCCTGACTTGTGGTGGTGGGACACAGACAAGGATTAGATTGTGTGATAATCCTGCACGAGCCAACGGGGGTGCCGATTGTGTTGGCGACTCGTCTGAATCTCAAACATGCAATGTAGGCGCGTGTCCAGGTATGAGTTTGTTTTCAATACTAGTATTAAATACATTGGATAAAATACAATGTACAGCCGCAGATGTTTTAATCCTTATTTCTCATAATACTGGCCGAAGCATCAATCGAAACTGAAAATATACAATACAGTAATATCAAAATAATTGCCAAAATTAATAAAGTCAGTGGATAAAACCTTATCAGAGTTCAAAGCAGATCTTGTTTATATATTGCTCAGGGACAAATGCAACCTAAACAATTGAAATTGATGAAGCTACTTATTTTTTGAAATCATTAACGATAATGCTGACATACTATTCGGACCGTCAGAATTTCGGATACTGATTGAGCGTAGTAGCTTGGCCAATTCAGCAAATTTACCAGACATATTGGAAAAATAAGATACAAAAATGATCGTGGATTGATAAAAATAAAACAAATTACACTAAAAGGCCACAATTCTGAGGAAAGGGTCGAACATGTATTGGAAACGCATGTTTTCGCCAAATTACAATGAACACTCTTTAGTATAGACTCAACAAAGATAAAAAAGTATCAATAACGAGAGTTTGGTTTCCATTCATACCACATTTAATACTTTTCGTTATCTTAAAGGATTGCTTCAAACATAATCAGATTGGTGCAATGTTAAATCTTAATGGATGTTCGCGACTTTTTAAAACACAACTCCACGAGACAGATTTTGTTGATATTTTGCATATAAAAAGAGAATGTTGTGATACATCGGGAAATCAAATACAAAACATAGGACTCCAGTTTACTTTTTTTATTTGCAGTCAAATATGACATTATTTGTATCATTTGTTACATTTCACCAACAAATACAAAAGGCCACAATTCTGAGGAAAGGGTCGAACATGTATTGGAAACGCATGTTTTCGCCAAATTACAATGAACACTCTTTAGTATAGACTCAACAAAGATAAAAAAGTATCAATAACGAGAGTTTGGTTTCCATTCATACCACATTTAATACTTTTCGTTATCTTAAAGGATTGCTTCAAACATAATCAGATTGGTGCAATGTTAAATCTTAATGGATGTTCGCGACTTTTTAAAACACAACTCCACGAGACAGATTTTGTTGATATTTTGCATATAAAAAGAGAATGTTGTGATACATCGGGAAATCAAATACAAACCATAGGACTCCAGTTTACTTTTTTTATTTGCAGTCAAATATGACATTATTTGTATCATTTGTTACATTTCACCAACAAATACAAATTGTCTCGGACTCACAAAAGCTATATCAACATTATCACAAAAATATAACCTATAATTATTGAATACAACATTTCTGATTTAAAACAAACATAAATATGCAACGAAAGATGCGTATTTGTAAATATTTTCATGAATGCAATTTTATAGTGATAGCTCATGTTGTGCTTATTGAATTATATCAAACGTAAATAAAATAAACATCAACACGAGGTATTGAACGTGCAACAAAAACAAAATAAAACAATCAGGACGAAGCGACCTACCAGTTGTCTAACCTTTAATTGCATAAGTGACATAGTGTTTATTGACACATTTCTGCTCACTAGGGCAGTGGGTTGAGCAAGAAATGTAGAACTTGTAATATGTATTTCATATTATAGTTAATGGAGCATGGAGTGACTGGGTAGAGTGGGGTTCATGTAGCCTGACTTGTGGTGGTGGGACACAGACAAGGATTAGATTGTGTGATAATCCTGCACGAGCCAACGGGGGTGCCGATTGTGTTGGCGACTCGTCTGAATCTCAAACATGCAATGTAGGCGCGTGTCCAGGTATGAGTTTGTTTTCAATACTAGTATTAAATACATTGGATAAAATACAATGTACAGCCGCAGATGTTTTAATCCTTATTTCTCATAATACTGGCCGAAGCATCAATCGAAACTGAAAATATACAATACAGTAATATCAAAATAATTGCCAAAATTAATAAAGTCAGTGGATAAAACCTTATCAGAGTTCAAAGCAGATCTTGTTTATATATTGCTCAGGGACAAATGCAACCTAAACAATTGAAATTGATGAAGCTACTTATTTTTTGAAATCATTAACGATAATGCTGACATACTATTCGGACCGTCAGAATTTCGGATACTGATTGAGCGTAGTAGCTTGGCCAATTCAGCAAATTTACCAGACATATTGGAAAAATAAGATACAAAAATGATCGTGGATTGATAAAAATAAAACAAATTACACTAAAATGCCACAATTCTGAGGAAAGGGTCGAACATGTATTGGAAACGCATGTTTTCGCCAAATTACAATGAACACTCTTTAGTATAGACTCAACAAAGATAAAAAAGTATCAATAACGAGAGTTTGGTTTCCATTCATACCACATTTAATACTTTTCGTTATCTTAAAGGATTGCTTCAAACATAATCAGATTGGTGCAATGTTAAATCTTAATGGATGTTCGCGACTTTTTAAAACACAACTCCACGAGACAGATTTTGTTGATATTTTGCATATAAAAAGAGAATGTTGTGATACATCGGGAAATCAAATACAAAACATAGGACTCCAGTTTACTTTTTTTATTTGCAGTCAAATATGACATTATTTGTATCATTTGTTACATTTCACCAACAAATACAAATTGTCTCGGACTCACAAAAGCTATATCAACATTATCACAAAAATATAACCTATAATTATTGAATACAACATTTCTGATTTAAAACAAACATAAATATGCAACGAAAGATGCGTATTTGTAAATATTTTCATGAATGCAATTTTATAGTGATAGCTCATGTTGTGCTTATTGAATTATATCAAACGTAAATAAAATAAACATCAACACGAGGTATTGAACGTGCAACAAAAACAAAATAAAACAATCAGGACGAAGCGACCTACCAGTTGTCTAACCTTTAATTGCATAAGTGACATAGTGTTTATTGACACATTTCTGCTCACTAGGGCAGTGGGTTGAGCAAGAAATGTAGAACTTGTAATATGTATTTCATATTATAGTTAATGGAGCATGGAGTGACTGGGTAGAGTGGGGTTCATGTAGCCTGACTTGTGGTGGTGGGACACAGACAAGGATTAGATTGTGTGATAATCCTGCACGAGCCAACGGGGGTGCCGATTGTGTTGGCGACTCGTCTGAATCTCAAACATGCAATGTAGGCGCGTGTCCAGGTATGAGTTTGTTTTCAATACTAGTATTAAATACATTGGATAAAATACAATGTACAGCCGCAGATGTTTTAATCCTTATTTCTCATAATACTGGCCGAAGCATCAATCGAAACTGAAAATATACAATACAGTAATATCAAAATAATTGCCAAAATTAATAAAGTCAGTGGATAAAACCTTATCAGAGTTCAAAGCAGATCTTGTTTATATATTGCTCAGGGACAAATGCAACCTAAACAATTGAAATTGATGAAGCTACTTATTTTTTGAAATCATTAACGATAATGCTGACATACTATTCGGACCGTCAGAATTTCGGATACTGATTGAGCGTAGTAGCTTGGCCAATTCAGCAAATTTACCAGACATATTGGAAAAATAAGATACAAAAATGATCGTGGATTGATAAAAATAAAACAAATTACACTAAAAGGCCACAATTCTGAGGAAAGGGTCGAACATGTATTGGAAACGCATGTTTTCGCCAAATTACAATGAACACTCTTTAGTATAGACTCAACAAAGATAAAAAAGTATCAATAACGAGAGTTTGGTTTCCATTCATACCACATTTAATACTTTTCGTTATCTTAAAGGATTGCTTCAAACATAATCAGATTGGTGCAATGTTAAATCTTAATGGATGTTCGCGACTTTTTAAAACACAACTCCACGAGACAGATTTTGTTGATATTTTGCATATAAAAAGAGAATGTTGTGATACATCGGGAAATCAAATACAAAACATAGGACTCCAGTTTACTTTTTTTATTTGCAGTCAAATATGACATTATTTGTATCATTTGTTACATTTCACCAACAAATACAAAAGGCCACAATTCTGAGGAAAGGGTCGAACATGTATTGGAAACGCATGTTTTCGCCAAATTACAATGAACACTCTTTAGTATAGACTCAACAAAGATAAAAAAGTATCAATAACGAGAGTTTGGTTTCCATTCATACCACATTTAATACTTTTCGTTATCTTAAAGGATTGCTTCAAACATAATCAGATTGGTGCAATGTTAAATCTTAATGGATGTTCGCGACTTTTTAAAACACAACTCCACGAGACAGATTTTGTTGATATTTTGCATATAAAAAGAGAATGTTGTGATACATCGGGAAATCAAATACAAACCATAGGACTCCAGTTTACTTTTTTTATTTGCAGTCAAATATGACATTATTTGTATCATTTGTTACATTTCACCAACAAATACAAATTGTCTCGGACTCACAAAAGCTATATCAACATTATCACAAAAATATAACCTATAATTATTGAATACAACATTTCTGATTTAAAACAAACATAAATATGCAACGAAAGATGCGTATTTGTAAATATTTTCATGAATGCAATTTTATAGTGATAGCTCATGTTGTGCTTATTGAATTATATCAAACGTAAATAAAATAAACATCAACACGAGGTATTGAACGTGCAACAAAAACAAAATAAAACAATCAGGACGAAGCGACCTACCAGTTGTCTAACCTTTAATTGCATAAGTGACATAGTGTTTATTGACACATTTCTGCTCACTAGGGCAGTGGGTTGAGCAAGAAATGTAGAACTTGTAATATGTATTTCATATTATAGTTAATGGAGCATGGAGTGACTGGGTAGAGTGGGGTTCATGTAGCCTGACTTGTGGTGGTGGGACACAGACAAGGATTAGATTGTGTGATAATCCTGCACGAGCCAACGGGGGTGCCGATTGTGTTGGCGACTCGTCTGAATCTCAAACATGCAATGTAGGCGCGTGTCCAGGTATGAGTTTGTTTTCAATACTAGTATTAAATACATTGGATAAAATACAATGTACAGCCGCAGATGTTTTAATCCTTATTTCTCATAATACTGGCCGAAGCATCAATCGAAACTGAAAATATACAATACAGTAATATCAAAATAATTGCCAAAATTAATAAAGTCAGTGGATAAAACCTTATCAGAGTTCAAAGCAGATCTTGTTTATATATTGCTCAGGGACAAATGCAACCTAAACAATTGAAATTGATGAAGCTACTTATTTTTTGAAATCATTAACGATAATGCTGACATACTATTCGGACCGTCAGAATTTCGGATACTGATTGAGCGTAGTAGCTTGGCCAATTCAGCAAATTTACCAGACATATTGGAAAAATAAGATACAAAAATGATCGTGGATTGATAAAAATAAAACAAATTACACTAAAAGGCCACAATTCTGAGGAAAGGGTCGAACATGTATTGGAAACGCATGTTTTCGCCAAATTACAATGAACACTCTTTAGTATAGACTCAACATAGATAAAAAGTATCAATAACGAGAGTTTGGTTTCCATTCATACCACATTTAATACTTTTCGTTATCTTAAAGGATTGCTTCAAACATAATCAGATTGGTGCAATGTTAAATCTTAATGGATGTTCGCGACTTTTTAAAACACAACTCCACGAGACAGATTTTGTTGATATTTTGCATATAAAAAGAGAATGTTGTGATACATCGGGAAATCAAATACAAAACATAGGACTCCAGTTTACTTTTTTTATTTGCAGTCAAATATGACATTATTTGTATCATTTGTTACATTTCACCAACAAATACAAATTGTCTCGGACTCACAAAAGCTATATCAACATTATCACAAAAATATAACCTATAATTATTGAATACAACATTTCTGATTTAAAACAAACATAAATATGCAACGAAAGATGCGTATTTGTAAATATTTTCATGAATGCAATTTTATAGTGATAGCTCATGTTGTGCTTATTGAATTATATCAAACGTAAATAAAATAAACATCAACACGAGGTATTGAACGTGCAACAAAAACAAAATAAAACAATCAGGACGAAGCGACCTACCAGTTGTCTAACCTTTAATTGCATAAGTGACATAGTGTTTATTGACACATTTCTGCTCACTAGGGCAGTGGGTTGAGCAAGAAATGTAGAACTTGTAATATGTATTTCATATTATAGTTAATGGAGCATGGAGTGACTGGGTAGAGTGGGGTTCATGTAGCCTGACTTGTGGTGGTGGGACACAGACAAGGATTAGATTGTGTGATAATCCTGCACGAGCCAACGGGGGTGCCGATTGTGTTGGCGACTCGTCTGAATCTCAAACATGCAATGTAGGCGCGTGTCCAGGTATGAGTTTGTTTTCAATACTAGTATTAAATACATTGGATACAATACAATGTACAGCCGCAGATGTTTTAATCCTTATTTCTCATAATACTGGCCGAAGCATCAATCGAAACTGAAAATATACAATACAGTAATATCAAAATAATTGCCATTAACGATAATGCTGACATACTATTCGGACCGTCAGAATTTCGGATACTGATTGAGCGTAGTAGCTTGGCCAATTCAGCAAATTTACCAGACATATTGGAAAAATAAGATACAAAAATGATCGTGGATTGATAAAAATAAAACAAATTACACTAAAAGGCCACAATTCTGAGGAAAGGGTCGAACATGTATTGGAAACGCATGTTTTCGCCAAATTACAATGAACACTCTTTAGTATAGACTCAACATAGATAAAAAAGTATCAATAACGAGAGTTTGGTTTCCATTCATACCACATTTATTACTTTTCGTTATCTTAAAGGATTGCTTCAAACATAATCAGATTGGTGCAATGTTAAATCTTAATGGATGTTCGCGACTTTTTAAAACACAACTCCACGAGACAGATTTTGTTGATATTTTGCATATAAAAAGAGAATGTTGTGATACATCGGGAAATCAAATACAAAACATAGGACTCCAGTTTACTTTTTTTATTTGCAGTCAAATATGACATTATTTGTATCATTTGTTACATTTCACCAACAAATACAAATTGTCTCGGACTCACAAAAGCTATATCAACATTATCACAAAAATATAACCTATAATTATTGAATACAACATTTCTGATTTAAAACAAACATAAATATGCAACGAAAGATGCGTATTTGTAAATATATTCATGAATGCAATTTTATAGTGATAGCTCATGTTGTGCTTATTGAATTATATCAAACGTAAATAAAATAAACATCAACACGAGGTATTGAACGTGCAACAAAAACAAAATAAAACAATCAGGACGAAGCGACCTACCAGTTGTCTAACCTTTAATTGCATAAGTGACATAGTGTTTATTGACACATTTCTGCTCACTAGGGCAGTGGGTTGAGCAAGAAATGTAGAACTTGTAATATGTATTTCATATTATAGTTAATGGAGCATGGAGTGACTGGGTAGAGTGGGGTTCATGTAGCCTGACTTGTGGTGGTGGGACACAGACAAGGATTAGATTGTGTGATAATCCTGCACGAGCCAACGGGGGTGCCGATTGTGTTGGCGACTCGTCTGAATCTCAAACATGCAATGTAGGCGCGTGTCCAGGTATGAGTTTGTTTTCAATACTAGTATTAAATACATTGGATAAAATACAATGTACAGCCGCAGATGTTTTAATCCTTATTTCTCATAATACTGGCCGAAGCATCAATCGAAACTGAAAATATACAATACAGTAATATCAAAATAATTGCCAAAATTAATAAAGTCAGTGGATAAAACCTTATCAGAGTTCAAAGCAGATCTTGTTTATATATTGCTCAGGGACAAATGCAACCTAAACAATTGAAATTGATGAAGCTACTTATTTTTTGAAATCATTAACGATAATGCTGACATACTATTCGGACCGTCAGAATTTCGGATACTGATTGAGCGTAGTAGCTTGGCCAATTCAGCAAATTTACCAGACATATTGGAAAAATAAGATACACAAATGATCGTGGATTGATAAAAATAAAACAAATTACACTAAAAGGCCACAATTCTGAGGAAAGGGTCGAACATGTATTGGAAACGCATGTTTTCGC
Organism: Spisula solida; assembly: GCA_947247005.1. Taxonomy (NCBI): domain Eukaryota; kingdom Metazoa; phylum Mollusca; class Bivalvia; order Venerida; family Mactridae; genus Spisula; species Spisula solida. The sequence continues at coordinate 32,344,093 of OX365947.1, read as the reverse complement.
CAAATTACAATGAACACTCTTTAGTATAGACTCAACAAAGATAAAAAAGTATCAATAACGAGAGTTTGGTTTCCATTCATACCACATTTAATACTTTTCGTTATCTTAAAGGATTGCTTCAAACATAATCAGATTGGTGCAATGTTAAATCTTAATGGATGTTCGCGACTTTTTAAAACACAACTCCACGAGACAGATTTTGTTGATATTTTGCATATAAAAAGAGAATGTTGTGATACATCGGGAAATCAAATACAAAACATAGGACTCCAGTTTACTTTTTTTATTTGCAGTCAAATATGACATTATTTGTATCATTTGTTACATTTCACCAACAAATACAAATTGTTTCGGACTCACAAAAGCTATATCAACATTATCACAAAAATATAACCTATAATTATTGAATACAACATTTCTGATTTAAAACAAACATAAATATGCAACGAAAGATGCGTATTTGTAAATATTTTCATGAATGCAATTTTATAGTGATAGCTCATGTTGTGCTTATTGAATTATATCAAACGTAAATAAAATAAACATCAACACGAGGTATTGAACGTGCAACAAAAACAAAATAAAACAATCAGGACGAAGCGACCTACCAGTTGTCTAACCTTTAATTGCATAAGTGACATAGTGTTTATTGACACATTTCTGCTCACTAGGGCAGTGGGTTGAGCAAGAAATGTAGAACTTGTAATATGTATTTCATATTATAGTTAATGGAGCATGGAGTGACTGGGTAGAGTGGGGTCCATGTAGCCTGACTTGTGGTGGTGGGACACAGACAAGGATTAGATTGTGTGATAATCCTGCACGAGCCAACGGGGGTGCCGATTGTGTTGGCGACTCGTCTGAATCTCAAACATGCAATGTAGGCGCGTGTCCAGGTATGAGTTTGTTTTCAATACTAGTATTAAATACATTGGATAAAATACAATGTACAGCCGCAGATGTTTTAATCCTTATTTCTCATAATACTGGCCGAAGCATCAATCGAAACTGAAAATATACAATACAGTAATATCAAAATAATTGCCAAAATTAATAAAGTCAGTGGATAAAACCTTATCAGAGTTCAAAGCAGATCTTGTTTATATATTGCTCAGGGACAAATGCAACCTAAACAATTGAAATTGATGAAGCTACTTATTTTTTGAAATCATTAACGATAATGCTGACATACTATTCGGACCGTCAGAATTTCGGATACTGATTGAGCGTAGTAGCTTGGCCAATTCAGCAAATTTACCAGACATATTGGAAAAATAAGATACAAAAATGATCGTGGATTGATAAAAATAAAACAAATTACACTAAAAGGCCACAATTCTGAGGAAAGGGTCGAACATGTATTGGAAACGCATGTTTTCGCCAAATTACAATGAACACTCTTTAGTATAGACTCAACAAAGATAAAAAAGTATCAATAACGAGAGTTTGGTTTCCATTCATACCACATTTAATACTTTTCGTTATCTTAAAGGATTGCTTCAAACATAATCAGATTGGTGCAATGTTAAATCTTAATGGATGTTCGCGACTTTTTAAAACACAACTCCACGAGACAGATTTTGTTGATATTTTGCATATAAAAAGAGAATGTTGTGATACATCGGGAAATCAAATACAAAACATAGGACTCCAGTTTACTTTTTTTATTTGCAGTCAAATATGACATTATTTGTATCATTTGTTACATTTCACCAACAAATACAAATTGTCTCGGACTCACAAAAGCTATATCAACATTATCACAAAAATATAACCTATAATTATTGAATACAACATTTCTGATTTAAAACAAACATAAATATGCAACGAAAGATGCGTATTTGTAAATATTTTCATGAATGCAATTTTATAGTGATAGCTCATGTTGTGCTTATTGAATTATATCAGACGTAAATAAAATAAACATCAACACGAGGTATTGAACGTGCAACAAAAACAAAATAAAACAATCAGGACGAAGCGACCTACCAGTTGTCTAACCTTTAATTGCATAAGTGACATAGTGTTTATTGACACATTTCTGCTCACTAGGGCAGTGGGTTGAGCAAGAAATGTAGAACTTGTAATATGTATTTCATATTATAGTTAATGGAGCATGGAGTGACTGGGTAGAGTGGGGTCCATGTAGCCTGACTTGTGGTGGTGGGACACAGACAAGGATTAGATTGTGTGATAATCCTGCACGAGCCAACGGGGGTGCCGATTGTGTTGGCGACTCGTCTGAATCTCAAACATGCAATGTAGGCGCGTGTCCAGGTATGAGTTTGTTTTCAATACTAGTATTAAATACATTGGATAAAATACAATGTACAGCCGCAGATGTTTTAATCCTTATTTCTCATAATACTGGCCGAAGCATCAATCGAAACTGAAAATATACAATACAGTAATATCAAAATAATTGCCAAAATTAATAAAGTCAGTGGATAAAACCTTATCAGAGTTCAAAGCAGATCTTGTTTATATATTGCTCAGGGACAAATGCAACCTAAACAATTGAAATTGATGAAGCTACTTATTTTTTGAAATCATTAACGATAATGCTGACATACTATTCGGACCGTCAGAATTTCGGATACTGATTGAGCGTAGTAGCTTGGCCAATTCAGCAAATTTACCAGACATATTGGAAAAATAAGATACACAAATGATCGTGGATTGATAAAAATAAAACAAATTACACTAAAAGGCCACAATTCTGAGGAAAGGGTCGAACATGTATTGGAAACGCATGTTTTCGCCAAATTACAATGAACACTCTTTAGTATAGACTCAACAAAGATAAAAAAGTATCAATAACGAGAGTTTGGTTTCCATTCATACCACATTTAATACTTTTCGTTATCTTAAAGGATTGCTTCAAACATAATCAGATTGGTGCAATGTTAAATCTTAATGGATGTTCGCGACTTTTTAAAACACAACTCCACGAGACAGATTTTGTTGATATTTTGCATATAAAAAGAGAATGTTGTGATACATCGGGAAATCAAATACAAAACATAGGACTCCAGTTTACTTTTTTTATTTGCAGTCAAATATGACATTATTTGTATCATTTGTTACATTTCACCAACAAATACAAATTGTTTCGGACTCACAAAAGCTATATCAACATTATCACAAAAATATAACCTATAATTATTGAATACAACATTTCTGATTTAAAACAAACATAAATATGCAACGAAAGATGCGTATTTGTAAATATTTTCATGAATGCAATTTTATAGTGATAGCTCATGTTGTGCTTATTGAATTATATCAGACGTAAATAAAATAAACATCAACACGAGGTATTGAACGTGCAACAAAAACAAAATAAAACAATCAGGACGAAGCGACCTACCAGTTGTCTAACCTTTAATTGCATAAGTGACATAGTGTTTATTGACACATTTCTGCTCACTAGGGCAGTGGGTTGAGCAAGAAATGTAGAACTTGTAATATGTATTTCATATTATAGTTAATGGAGCATGGAGTGACTGGGTAGAGTGGGGTCCATGTAGCCTGACTTGTGGTGGTGGGACACAGACAAGGATTAGATTGTGTGATAATCCTGCACGAGCCAACGGGGGTGCCGATTGTGTTGGCGACTCGTCTGAATCTCAAACATGCAATGTAGGCGCGTGTCCAGGTATGAGTTTGTTTTCAATACTAGTATTAAATACATTGGATAAAATACAATGTACAGCCGCAGATGTTTTAATCCTTATTTCTCATAATACTGGCCGAAGCATCAATCGAAACTGAAAATATACAATACAGTAATATCAAAATAATTGCCAAAATTAATAAAGTCAGTGGATAAAACCTTATCAGAGTTCAAAGCAGATCTTGTTTATATATTGCTCAGGGACAAATGCAACCTAAACAATTGAAATTGATGAAGCTACTTATTTTTTGAAATCATTAACGATAATGCTGACATACTATTCGGACCGTCAGAATTTCGGATACTGATTGAGCGTAGTAGCTTGGCCAATTCAGCAAATTTACCAGACATATTGGAAAAATAAGATACAAAAATGATCGTGGATTGATAAAAATAAAACAAATTACACTAAAAGGCCACAATTCTGAGGAAAGGGTCGAACATGTATTGGAAACGCATGTTTTCGCCAAATTACAATGAACACTCTTTAGTATAGACTCAACAAAGATAAAAAAGTATCAATAACGAGAGTTTGGTTTCCATTCATACCACATTTATTACTTTTCGTTATCTTAAAGGATTGCTTCAAACATAATCAGATTGGTGCAATGTTAAATCTTAATGGATGTTCGCGACTTTTTAAAACACAACTCCACGAGACAGATTTTGTTGATATTTTGCATATAAAAAGAGAATGTTGTGATACATCGGGAAATCAAATACAAAACATAGGACTCCAGTTTACTTTTTTTATTTGCAGTCAAATATGACATTATTTGTATCATTTGTTACATTTCACCAACAAATACAAATTGTCTCGGACTCACAAAAGCTATATCAACATTATCACAAAAATATAACCTATAATTATTGAATACAACATTTCTGATTTAAAACAAACATAAATATGCAACGAAAGATGCGTATTTGTAAATATTTTCATGAATGCAATTTTATAGTGATAGCTCATGTTGTGCTTATTGAATTATATCAAACGTAAATAAAATAAACATCAACACGAGGTATTGAACGTGCAACAAAAACAAAATAAAACAATCAGGACGAAGCGACCTACCAGTTGTCTAACCTTTAATTGCATAAGTGACATAGTGTTTATTGACACATTTCTGCTCACTAGGGCAGTGGGTTGAGCAAGAAATGTAGAACTTGTAATATGTATTTCATATTATAGTTAATGGAGCATGGAGTGACTGGGTAGAGTGGGGTTCATGTAGCCTGACTTGTGGTGGTGGGACACAGACAAGGATTAGATTGTGTGATAATCCTGCACGAGCCAACGGGGGTGCCGATTGTGTTGGCGACTCGTCTGAATCTCAAACATGCAATGTAGGCGCGTGTCCAGGTATGAGTTTGTTTTCAATACTAGTATTAAATACATTGGATAAAATACAATGTACAGCCGCAGATGTTTTAATCCTTATTTCTCATAATACTGGCCGAAGCATCAATCGAAACTGAAAATATACAATACAGTAATATCAAAATAATTGCCAAAATTAATAAAGTCAGTGGATAAAACCTTATCAGAGTTCAAAGCAGATCTTGTTTATATATTGCTCAGGGACAAATGCAACCTAAACAATTGAAATTGATGAAGCTACTTATTTTTTGAAATCATTAACGATAATGCTGACATACTATTCGGACCGTCAGAATTTCGGATACTGATTGAGCGTAGTAGCTTGGCCAATTCAGCAAATTTACCAGACATATTGGAAAAATAAGATACAAAAATGATCGTGGATTGATAAAAATAAAACAAATTACACTAAAAGGCCACAATTCTGAGGAAAGGGTCGAACATGTATTGGAAACGCATGTTTTCGCCAAATTACAATGAACACTCTTTAGTATAGACTCAACAAAGATAAAAAAGTATCAATAACGAGAGTTTGGTTTCCATTCATACCACATTTAATACTTTTCGTTATCTTAAAGGATTGCTTCAAACATAATCAGATTGGTGCAATGTTAAATCTTAATGGATGTTCGCGACTTTTTAAAACACAACTCCACGAGTAAGATTTTGTTGATATTTTGCATATAAAAAGAGAATGTTGTGATACATCGGGAAATCAAATACAAAACATAGGACTCCAGTTTACTTTTTTTATTTGCAGTCAAATATGACATTATTTGTATCATTTGTTACATTTCACCAACAAATACAAATTGTCTCGGACTCACAAAAGCTATATCAACATTATCACAAAAATATAACCTATAATTATTGAATACAACATTTCTGATTTAAAACAAACATAAATATGCAACGAAAGATGCGTATTTGTAAATATTTTCATGAATGCAATTTTATAGTGATAGCTCATGTTGTGCTTATTGAATTATATCAAACGTAAATAAAATAAACATCAACACGAGGTATTGAACGTGCAACAAAAACAAAATAAAACAATCAGGACGAAGCGACCTACCAGTTGTCTAACCTTTAATTGCATAAGTGACATAGTGTTTATTGACACATTTCTGCTCACTAGGGCAGTGGGTTGAGCAAGAAATGTAGAACTTGTAATATGTATTTCATATTATAGTTAATGGAGCATGGAGTGACTGGGTAGAGTGGGGTTCATGTAGCCTGACTTGTGGTGGTGGGACACAGACAAGGATTAGATTGTGTGATAATCCTGCACGAGCCAACGGGGGTGCCGATTGTGTTGGCGACTCGTCTGAATCTCAAACATGCAATGTAGGCGCGTGTCCAGGTATGAGTTTGTTTTCAATACTAGTATTAAATACATTGGATAAAATACAATGTACAGCCGCAGATGTTTTAATCCTTATTTCTCATAATACTGGCCGAAGCATCAATCGAAACTGAAAATATACAATACAGTAATATCAAAATAATTGCCAAAATTAATAAAGTCAGTGGATAAAACCTTATCAGAGTTCAAAGCAGATCTTGTTTATATATTGCTCAGGGACAAATGCAACCTAAACAATTGAAATTGATGAAGCTACTTATTTTTTGAAATCATTAACGATAATGCTGACATACTATTCGGACCGTCAGAATTTCGGATACTGATTGAGCGTAGTAGCTTGGCCAATTCAGCAAATTTACCAGACATATTGGAAAAATAAGATACAAAAATGATCGTGGATTGATAAAAATAAAACAAATTACACTAAAAGGCCACAATTCTGAGGAAAGGGTCGAACATGTATTGGAAACGCATGTTTTCGCCAAATTACAATGAACACTCTTTAGTATAGACTCAACAAAGATAAAAAAGTATCAATAACGAGAGTTTGGTTTCCATTCATACCACATTTAATACTTTTCGTTATCTTAAAGGATTGCTTCAAACATAATCAGATTGGTGCAATGTTAAATCTTAATGGATGTTCGCGACTTTTTAAAACACAACTCCACGAGTAAGATTTTGTTGATATTTTGCATATAAAAAGAGAATGTTGTGATACATCGGGAAATCAAATACAAAACATAGGACTCCAGTTTACTTTTTTTATTTGCAGTCAAATATGACATTATTTGTATCATTTGTTACATTTCACCAACAAATACAAATTGTCTCGGACTCACAAAAGCTATATCAACATTATCACAAAAATATAACCTATAATTATTGAATACAACATTTCTGATTTAAAACAAACATAAATATGCAACGAAAGATGCGTATTTGTAAATATTTTCATGAATGCAATTTTATAGTGATAGCTCATGTTGTGCTTATTGAATTATATCAAACGTAAATAAAATAAACATCAACACGAGGTATTGAACGTGCAACAAAAACAAAATAAAACAATCAGGACGAAGCGACCTACCAGTTGTCTAACCTTTAATTGCATAAGTGACATAGTGTTTATTGACACATTTCTGCTCACTAGGGCAGTGGGTTGAGCAAGAAATGTAGAACTTGTAATATGTATTTCATATTATAGTTAATGGAGCATGGAGTGACTGGGTAGAGTGGGGTTCATGTAGCCTGACTTGTGGTGGTGGGACACAGACAAGGATTAGATTGTGTGATAATCCTGCACGAGCCAACGGGGGTGCCGATTGTGTTGGCGACTCGTCTGAATCTCAAACATGCAATGTAGGCGCGTGTCCAGGTATGAGTTTGTTTTCAATACTAGTATTAAATACATTGGATAAAATACAATGTACAGCCGCAGATGTTTTAATCCTTATTTCTCATAATACTGGCCGAAGCATCAATCGAAACTGAAAATATACAATACAGTAATATCAAAATAATTGCCAAAATTAATAAAGTCAGTGGATAAAACCTTATCAGAGTTCAAAGCAGATCTTGTTTATATATTGCTCAGGGACAAATGCAACCTAAACAATTGAAATTGATGAAGCTACTTATTTTTTGAAATCATTAACGATAATGCTGACATACTATTCGGACCGTCAGAATTTCGGATACTGATTGAGCGTAGTAGCTTGGCCAATTCAGCAAATTTACCAGACATATTGGAAAAATAAGATACAAAAATGATCGTGGATTGATAAAAATAAAACAAATTACACTAAAAGGCCACAATTCTGAGGAAAGGGTCGAACATGTATTGGAAACGCATGTTTTCGCCAAATTACAATGAACACTCTTTAGTATAGACTCAACAAAGATAAAAAAGTATCAATAACGAGAGTTTGGTTTCCATTCATACCACATTTAATACTTTTCGTTATCTTAAAGGATTGCTTCAAACATAATCAGATTGGTGCAATGTTAAATCTTAATGGATGTTCGCGACTTTTTAAAACACAACTCCACGAGACAGATTTTGTTGATATTTTGCATATAAAAAGAGAATGTTGTGATACATCGGGAAATCAAATACAAAACATAGGACTCCAGTTTACTTTTTTTATTTGCAGTCAAATATGACATTATTTGTATCATTTGTTACATTTCACCAACAAATACAAATTGTCTCGGACTCACAAAAGCTATATCAACATTATCACAAAAATATAACCTATAATTATTGAATACAACATTTCTGATTTAAAACAAACATAAATATGCAACGAAAGATGCGTATTTGTAAATATTTTCATGAATGCAATTTTATAGTGATAGCTCATGTTGTGCTTATTGAATTATATCAGACGTAAATAAAATAAACATCAACACGAGGTATTGAACGTGCAACAAAAACAAAATAAAACAATCAGGACGAAGCGACCTACCAGTTGTCTAACCTTTAATTGCATAAGTGACATAGTGTTTATTGACACATTTCTGCTCACTAGGGCAGTGGGTTGAGCAAGAAATGTAGAACTTGTAATATGTATTTCATATTATAGTTAATGGAGCATGGAGTGACTGGGTAGAGTGGGGTCCATGTAGCCTGACTTGTGGTGGTGGGACACAGACAAGGATTAGATTGTGTGATAATCCTGCACGAGCCAACGGGGGTGCCGATTGTGTTGGCGACTCGTCTGAATCTCAAACATGCAATGTAGGCGCGTGTCCAGGTATGAGTTTGTTTTCAATACTAGTATTAAATACATTGGATAAAATACAATGTACAGCCGCAGATGTTTTAATCCTTATTTCTCATAATACTGGCCGAAGCATCAATCGAAACTGAAAATATACAATACAGTAATATCAAAATAATTGCCAAAATTAATAAAGTCAGTGGATAAAACCTTATCAGAGTTCAAAGCAGATCTTGTTTATATATTGCTCAGGGACAAATGCAACCTAAACAATTGAAATTGATGAAGCTACTTATTTTTTGAAATCATTAACGATAATGCTGACATACTATTCGGACCGTCAGAATTTCGGATACTGATTGAGCGTAGTAGCTTGGCCAATTCAGCAAATTTACCAGACATATTGGAAAAATAAGATACAAAAATGATCGTGGATTGATAAAAATAAAACAAATTACACTAAAAGGCCACAATTCTGAGGAAAGGGTCGAACATGTATTGGAAACGCATGTTTTCGCCAAATTACAATGAACACTCTTTAGTATAGACTCAACAAAGATAAAAAAGTATCAATAACGAGAGTTTGGTTTCCATTCATACCACATTTATTACTTTTCGTTATCTTAAAGGATTGCTTCAAACATAATCAGATTGGTGCAATGTTAAATCTTAATGGATGTTCGCGACTTTTTAAAACACAACTCCACGAGACAGATTTTGTTGATATTTTGCATATAAAAAGAGAATGTTGTGATACATCGGGAAATCAAATACAAAACATAGGACTCCAGTTTACTTTTTTTATTTGCAGTCAAATATGACATTATTTGTATCATTTGTTACATTTCACCAACAAATACAAATTGTCTCGGACTCACAAAAGCTATATCAACATTATCACAAAAATATAACCTATAATTATTGAATACAACATTTCTGATTTAAAACAAACATAAATATGCAACGAAAGATGCGTATTTGTAAATATTTTCATGAATGCAATTTTATAGTGATAGCTCATGTTGTGCTTATTGAATTATATCAAACGTAAATAAAATAAACATCAACACGAGGTATTGAACGTGCAACAAAAACAAAATAAAACAATCAGGACGAAGCGACCTACCAGTTGTCTAACCTTTAATTGCATAAGTGACATAGTGTTTATTGACACATTTCTGCTCACTAGGGCAGTGGGTTGAGCAAGAAATGTAGAACTTGTAATATGTATTTCATATTATAGTTAATGGAGCATGGAGTGACTGGGTAGAGTGGGGTTCATGTAGCCTGACTTGTGGTGGTGGGACACAGACAAGGATTAGATTGTGTGATAATCCTGCACGAGCCAACGGGGGTGCCGATTGTGTTGGCGACTCGTCTGAATCTCAAACATGCAATGTAGGCGCGTGTCCAGGTATGAGTTTGTTTTCAATACTAGTATTAAATACATTGGATAAAATACAATGTACAGCCGCAGATGTTTTAATCCTTATTTCTCATAATACTGGCCGAAGCATCAATCGAAACTGAAAATATACAATACAGTAATATCAAAATAATTGCCAAAATTAATAAAGTCAGTGGATAAAACCTTATCAGAGTTCAAAGCAGATCTTGTTTATATATTGCTCAGGGACAAATGCAACCTAAACAATTGAAATTGATGAAGCTACTTATTTTTTGAAATCATTAACGATAATGCTGACATACTATTCGGACCGTCAGAATTTCGGATACTGATTGAGCGTAGTAGCTTGGCCAATTCAGCAAATTTACCAGACATATTGGAAAAATAAGATACAAAAATGATCGTGGATTGATAAAAATAAAACAAATTACACTAAAAGGCCACAATTCTGAGGAAAGGGTCGAACATGTATTGGAAACGCATGTTTTCGCCAAATTACAATGAACACTCTTTAGTATAGACTCAACAAAGATAAAAAAGTATCAATAACGAGAGTTTGGTTTCCATTCATACCACATTTAATACTTTTCGTTATCTTAAAGGATTGCTTCAAACATAATCAGATTGGTGCAATGTTAAATCTTAATGGATGTTCGCGACTTTTTAAAACACAACTCCACGAGACAGATTTTGTTGATATTTTGCATATAAAAAGAGAATGTTGTGATACATCGGGAAATCAAATACAAAACATAGGACTCCAGTTTACTTTTTTTATTTGCAGTCAAATATGACATTATTTGTATCATTTGTTACATTTCACCAACAAATACAAATTGTCTCGGACTCACAAAAGCTATATCAACATTATCACAAAAATATAACCTATAATTATTGAATACAACATTTCTGATTTAAAACAAACATAAATATGCAACGAAAGATGCGTATTTGTAAATATTTTCATGAATGCAATTTTATAGTGATAGCTCATGTTGTGCTTATTGAATTATATCAAACGTAAATAAAATAAACATCAACACGAGGTATTGAACGTGCAACAAAAACAAAATAAAACAATCAGGACGAAGCGACCTACCAGTTGTCTAACCTTTAATTGCATAAGTGACATAGTGTTTATTGACACATTTCTGCTCACTAGGGCAGTGGGTTGAGCAAGAAATGTAGAACTTGTAATATGTATTTCATATTATAGTTAATGGAGCATGGAGTGACTGGGTAGAGTGGGGTTCATGTAGCCTGACTTGTGGTGGTGGGACACAGACAAGGATTAGATTGTGTGATAATCCTGCACGAGCCAACGGGGGTGCCGATTGTGTTGGCGACTCGTCTGAATCTCAAACATGCAATGTAGGCGCGTGTCCAGGTATGAGTTTGTTTTCAATACTAGTATTAAATACATTGGATAAAATACAATGTACAGCCGCAGATGTTTTAATCCTTATTTCTCATAATACTGGCCGAAGCATCAATCGAAACTGAAAATATACAATACAGTAATATCAAAATAATTGCCAAAATTAATAAAGTCAGTGGATAAAACCTTATCAGAGTTCAAAGCAGATCTTGTTTATATATTGCTCAGGGACAAATGCAACCTAAACAATTGAAATTGATGAAGCTACTTATTTCTTGAAATCATTAACGATAATGCTGACATACTATTCGGACCGTCAGAATTTCGGATACTGATTGAGCGTAGTAGCTTGGCCAATTCAGCAAATTTACCAGACATATTGGAAAAATAAGATACAAAAATGATCGTGGATTGATAAAAATAAAACAAATTACACTAAAAGGCCACAATTCTGAGGAAAGGGTCGAACATGTATTGGAAACGCATGTTTTCGCCAAATTACAATGAACACTCTTTAGTATAGACTCAACAAAGATAAAAAAGTATCAATAACGAGAGTTTGGTTTCCATTCATACCACATTTAATACTTTTCGTTATCTTAAAGGATTGCTTCAAACATAATCAGATTGATGCAATGTTAAATCTTAATGGATGTTCGCGACTTTTTAAAACACAACTCCACGAGACAGATTTTGTTGATATTTTGCATATAAAAAGAGAATGTTGTGATACATCGGGAAATCAAATACAAAACATAGGACTCCAGTTTACTTTTTTTATTTGCAGTCAAATATGACATTATTTGTATCATTTGTTACATTTCACCAACAAATACAAATTGTCTCGGACTCACAAAAGCTATATCAACATTATCACAAAAATATAACCTATAATTATTGAATACAACATTTCTGATTTAAAACAAACATAAATATGCAACGAAAGATGCGTATTTGTAAATATTTTCATGAATGCAATTTTATAGTGATAGCTCATGTTGTGCTTATTGAATTATATCAAACGTAAATAAAATAAACATCAACACGAGGTATTGAACGTGCAACAAAAACAAAATAAAACAATCAGGACGAAGCGACCTACCAGTTGTCTAACCTTTAATTGCATAAGTGACATAGTGTTTATTGACACATTTCTGCTCACTAGGGCAGTGGGTTGAGCAAGAAATGTAGAACTTGTAATATGTATTTCATATTATAGTTAATGGAGCATGGAGTGACTGGGTAGAGTGGGGTTCATGTAGCCTGACTTGTGGTGGTGGGACACAGACAAGGATTAGATTGTGTGATAATCCTGCACGAGCCAACGGGGGTGCCGATTGTGTTGGCGACTCGTCTGAATCTCAAACATGCAATGTAGGCGCGTGTCCAGGTATGAGTTTGTTTTCAATACTAGTATTAAATACATTGGATAAAATACAATGTACAGCCGCAGATGTTTTAATCCTTATTTCTCATAATACTGGCCGAAGCATCAATCGAAACTGAAAATATACAATACAGTAATATCAAAATAATTGCCAAAATTAATAAAGTCAGTGGATAAAACCTTATCAGAGTTCCAAGCAGATCTTGTTTATATATTGCTCAGGGACAAATGCAACCTAAACAATTGAAATTGATGAAGCTACTTATTTTTTGAAATCATTAACGATAATGCTGACATACTATTCGGACCGTCAGAATTTCGGATACTGATTGAGCGTAGTAGCTTGGCCAATTCAGCAAATTTACCAGACATATTGGAAAAATAAGATACAAAAATGATCGTGGATTGATAAAAATAAAACAAATTACACTAAAAGGCCACAATTCTGAGGAAAGGGTCGAACATGTATTGGAAACGCATGTTTTCGCCAAATTACAATGAACACTCTTTAGTATAGACTCAACAAAGATAAAAAAGTATCAATAACGAGAGTTTGGTTTCCATTCATACCACATTTAATACTTTTCGTTATCTTAAAGGATTGCTTCAAACATAATCAGATTGGTGCAATGTTAAATCTTAATGGATGTTCGCGACTTTTTAAAACACAACTCCACGAGACAGATTTTGTTGATATTTTGCATATAAAAAGAGAATGTTGTGATACATCGGGAAATCAAATACAAAACATAGGACTCCAGTTTACTTTTTTTATTTGCAGTCAAATATGACATTATTTGTATCATTTGTTACATTTCACCAACAAATACAAATTGTCTCGGACTCACAAAAGCTATATCAACATTATCACAAAAATATAACCTATAATTATTGAATACAACATTTCTGATTTAAAACAAACATAAATATGCAACGAAAGATGCGTATTTGTAAATATTTTCATGAATGCAATTTTATAGTGATAGCTCATGTTGTGCTTATTGAATTATATCAAACGTAAATAAAATAAACATCAACACGAGGTATTGAACGTGCAACAAAAACAAAATAAAACAATCAGGACGAAGCGACCTACCAGTTGTCTAACCTTTAATTGCATAAGTGACATAGTGTTTATTGACACATTTCTGCTCACTAGGGCAGTGGGTTGAGCAAGAAATGTAGAACTTGTAATATGTATTTCATATTATAGTTAATGGAGCATGGAGTGACTGGGTAGAGTGGGGTTCATGTAGCCTGACTTGTGGTGGTGGGACACAGACAAGGATTAGATTGTGTGATAATCCTGCACGAGCCAACGGGGGTGCCGATTGTGTTGGCGACTCGTCTGAATCTCAAACATGCAATGTAGGCGCGTGTCCAGGTATGAGTTTGTTTTCAATACTAGTATTAAATACATTGGATAAAATACAATGTACAGCCGCAGATGTTTTAATCCTTATTTCTCATAATACTGGCCGAAGCATCAATCGAAACTGAAAATATACAATACAGTAATATCAAAATAATTGCCAAAATTAATAAAGTCAGTGGATAAAACCTTATCAGAGTTCAAAGCAGATCTTGTTTATATATTGCTCAGGGACAAATGCAACCTAAACAATTGAAATTGATGAAGCTACTTATTTTTTGAAATCATTAACGATAATGCTGACATACTATTCGGACCGTCAGAATTTCGGATACTGATTGAGCGTAGTAGCTTGGCCAATTCAGCAAATTTACCAGACATATTGGAAAAATAAGATACAAAAATGATCGTGGATTGATAAAAATAAAACAAATTACACTAAAAGGCCACAATTCTGAGGAAAGGGTCGAACATGTATTGGAAACGCATGTTTTCGCCAAATTACAATGAACACTCTTTAGTATAGACTCAACAAAGATAAAAAAGTATCAATAACGAGAGTTTGGTTTCCATTCATACCACATTTAATACTTTTCGTTATCTTAAAGGATTGCTTCAAACATAATCAGATTGGTGCAATGTTAAATCTTAATGGATGTTCGCGACTTTTTAAAACACAACTCCACGAGACAGATTTTGTTGATATTTTGCATATAAAAAGAGAATGTTGTGATACATCGGGAAATCAAATACAAAACATAGGACTCCAGTTTACTTTTTTTATTTGCAGTCAAATATGACATTATTTGTATCATTTGTTACATTTCACCAACAAATACAAATTGTCTCGGACTCACAAAAGCTATATCAACATTATCACAAAAATATAACCTATAATTATTGAATACAACATTTCCGATTTAAAACAAACATAAATATGCAACGAAAGATGCGTATTTGTAAATATTTTCATGAATGCAATTTTACAGTGATAGCTCATGTTGTGCTTATTGAATTATATCAAACGTAAATAAAATAAACATCAACACGAGGTATTGAACGTGCAACAAAAACAAAATAAAACAATCAGGACGAAGCGACCTACCAGTTGTCTAACCTTTAATTGCATAAGTGACATAGTGTTTATTGACACATTTCTGCTCACTAGGGCAGTGGGTTGAGCAAGAAATGTAGAACTTGTAATATGTATTTCATATTATAGTTAATGGAGCATGGAGTGACTGGGTAGAGTGGGGTTCATGTAGCCTGACTTGTGGTGGTGGGACACAGACAAGGATTAGATTGTGTGATAATCCTGCACGAGCCAACGGGGGTGCCGATTGTGTTGGCGACTCGTCTGAATCTCAAACATGCAATGTAGGCGCGTGTCCAGGTATGAGTTTGTTTTCAATACTAGTATTAAATACATTGGATAAAATACAATGTACAGCCGCAGATGTTTTAATCCTTATTTCTCATAATACTGGCCGAAGCATCAATCGAAACTGAAAATATACAATACAGTAATATCAAAATAATTGCCAAAATTAATAAAGTCAGTGGATAAAACCTTATCAGAGTTCAAAGCAGATCTTGTTTATATATTGCTCAGGGACAAATGCAACCTAAACAATTGAAATTGATGAAGCTACTTATTTTTTGAAATCATTAACGATAATGCTGCCATACTATTCGGACCGTCAGAATTTCGGATACTGATTGAGCGTAGTAGCTTGGCCAATTCAGCAAATTTACCAGACATATTGGAAAAATAAGATACAAAAATGATCGTGGATTGATAAAAATAAAACAAATTACACTAAAAGGCCACAATTCTGAGGAAAGGGTCGAACATGTATTGGAAACGCATGTTTTCGCCAAATTACAATGAACACTCTTTAGTATAGACTCAACAAAGATAAAAAAGTATCAATAACGAGAGTTTGGTTTCCATTCATACCACATTTATTACTTTTCGTTATCTTAAAGGATTGCTTCAAACATAATCAGATTGGTGCAATGTTAAATCTTAATGGATGTTCGCGACTTTTTAAAACACAACTCCACGAGACAGATTTTGTTGATATTTTGCATATAAAAAGAGAATGTTGTGATACATCGGGAAATCAAATACAAAACATAGGACTCCAGTTTACTTTTTTTATTTGCAGTCAAATATGACATTATTTGTATCATTTGTTACATTTCACCAACAAATACAAATTGTCTCGGACTCACAAAAGCTATATCAACATTATCACAAAAATATAACCTATAATTATTGAATACAACATTTCTGATTTAAAACAAACATAAATATGCAACGAAAGATGCGTATTTGTAAATATTTTCATGAATGCAATTTTATAGTGATAGCTCATGTTGTGCTTATTGAATTATATCAAACGTAAATAAAATGAACATCAACACGAGGTATTGAACGTGCAACAAAAACAAAATAAAACAATCAGGACGAAGCGACCTACCAGTTGTCTAACCTTTAATTGCATAAGTGACATAGTGTTTATTGACACATTTCTGCTCACTAGGGCAGTGGGTTGAGCAAGAAATGTAGAACTTGTAATATGTATTTCATATTATAGTTAATGGAGCATGGAGTGACTGGGTAGAGTGGGGTTCATGTAGCCTGACTTGTGGTGGTGGGACACAGACAAGGATTAGATTGTGTGATAATCCTGCACGAGCCAACGGGGGTGCCGATTGTGTTGGCGACTCGTCTGAATCTCAAACATGCAATGTAGGCGCGTGTCCAGGTATGAGTTTGTTTTCAATACTAGTATTAAATACATTGGATAAAATACAATGTACAGCCGCAGATGTTTTAATCCTTATTTCTCATAATACTGGCCGAAGCATCAATCGAAACTGAAAATATACAATACAGTAATATCAAAATAATTGCCAAAATTAATAAAGTCAGTGGATAAAACCTTATCAGAGTTCAAAGCAGATCTTGTTTATATATTGCTCAGGGACAAATGCAACCTAAACAATTGAAATTGATGAAGCTACTTATTTTTTGAAATCATTAACGATAATGCTGACATACTATTCGGACCGTCAGAATTTCGGATACTGATTGAGCGTAGTAGCTTGGCCAATTCAGCAAATTTACCAGACATATTGGAAAAATAAGATACAAAAATGATCGTGGATTGATAAAAATAAAACAAATTACACTAAAAGGCCACAATTCTGAGGAAAGGGTCGAACATGTATTGGAAACGCATGTTTTCGCCAAATTACAATGAACACTCTTTAGTATAGACTCAACAAAGATAAAAAAGTATCAATAACGAGAGTTTGGTTTCCATTCATACCACATTTAATACTTTTCGTTATCTTAAAGGATTGCTTCAAACATAATCAGATTGGTGCAATGTTAAATCTTAATGGATGTTCGCGACTTTTTAAAACACAACTCCACGAGACAGATTTTGTTGATATTTTGCATATAAAAAGAGAATGTTGTGATACATCGGGAAATCAAATACAAAACATAGGACTCCAGTTTACTTTTTTTATTTGCAGTCAAATATGACATTATTTGTATCATTTGTTACATTTCACCAACAAATACAAATTGTCTCGGACTCACAAAAGCTATATCAACATTATCACAAAAATATAACCTATAATTATTGAATACAACATTTCTGATTTAAAACAAACATAAATATGCAACGAAAGATGCGTATTTGTAAATATTTTCATGAATGCAATTTTACAGTGATAGCTCATGTTGTACTTATTGAATTATATCAAACGTAAATAAAATAAACATCAACACGAGGTATTGAACGTGCAACAAAAACAAAATAAAACAATCAGGACGAAGCGACCTACCAGTTGTCTAACCTTTAATTGCATAAGTGACATAGTGTTTATTGACACATTTCTGCTCACTAGGGCAGTGGGTTGAGCAAGAAATGTAGAACTTGTAATATGTATTTCATATTATAGTTAATGGAGCATGGAGTGACTGGGTAGAGTGGGGTTCATGTAGCCTGACTTGTGGTGGTGGGACACAGACAAGGATTAGATTGTGTGATAATCCTGCACGAGCCAACGGGGGTGCCGATTGTGTTGGCGACTCGTCTGAATCTCAAACATGCAATGTAGGCGCGTGTCCAGGTATGAGTTTGTTTTCAATACTAGTATTAAATACATTGGATAAAATACAATGTACAGCCGCAGATGTTTTAATCCTTATTTCTCATAATACTGGCCGAAGCATCAATCGAAACTGAAAATATACAATACAGTAATATCAAAATAATTGCCAAAATTAATAAAGTCAGTGGATAAAACCTTATCAGAGTTCAAAGCAGATCTTGTTTATATATTGCTCAGGGACAAATGCAACCTAAACAATTGAAATTGATGAAGCTACTTATTTTTTGAAATCATTAACGATAATGCTGCCATACTATTCGGACCGTCAGAATTTCGGATACTGATTGAGCGTAGTAGCTTGGCCAATTCAGCAAATTTACCAGACATATTGGAAAAATAAGATACAAAAATGATCGTGGATTGATAAAAATAAAACAAATTACACTAAAAGGCCACAATTCTGAGGAAAGGGTCGAACATGTATTGGAAACGCATGTTTTCGCCAAATTACAATGAACACTCTTTAGTATAGACTCAACAAAGATAAAAAAGTATCAATAACGAGAGTTTGGTTTCCATTCATACCACATTTATTACTTTTCGTTATCTTAAAGGATTGCTTCAAACATAATCAGATTGGTGCAATGTTAAATCTTAATGGATGTTCGCGACTTTTTAAAACACAACTCCACGAGACAGATTTTGTTGATATTTTGCATATAAAAAGAGAATGTTGTGATACATCGGGAAATCAAATACAAAACATAGGACTCCAGTTTACTTTTTTTATTTGCAGTCAAATATGACATTATTTGTATCATTTGTTACATTTCACCAACAAATACAAATTGTCTCGGACTCACAAAAGCTATATCAACATTATCACAAAAATATAACCTATAATTATTGAATACAACATTTCTGATTTAAAACAAACATAAATATGCAACGAAAGATGCGTATTTGTAAATATTTTCATGAATGCAATTTTATAGTGATAGCTCATGTTGTGCTTATTGAATTATATCAAACGTAAATAAAATGAACATCAACACGAGGTATTGAACGTGCAACAAAAACAAAATAAAACAATCAGGACGAAGCGACCTACCAGTTGTCTAACCTTTAATTGCATAAGTGACATAGTGTTTATTGACACATTTCTGCTCACTAGGGCAGTGGGTTGAGCAAGAAATGTAGAACTTGTAATATGTATTTCATATTATAGTTAATGGAGCATGGAGTGACTGGGTAGAGTGGGGTTCATGTAGCCTGACTTGTGGTGGTGGGACACAGACAAGGATTAGATTGTGTGATAATCCTGCACGAGCCAACGGGGGTGCCGATTGTGTTGGCGACTCGTCTGAATCTCAAACATGCAATGTAGGCGCGTGTCCAGGTATGAGTTTGTTTTCAATACTAGTATTAAATACATTGGATAAAATACAATGTACAGCCGCAGATGTTTTAATCCTTATTTCTCATAATACTGGCCGAAGCATCAATCGAAACTGAAAATATACAATACAGTAATATCAAAATAATTGCCAAAATTAATAAAGTCAGTGGATAAAACCTTATCAGAGTTCAAAGCAGATCTTGTTTATATATTGCTCAGGGACAAATGCAACCTAAACAATTGAAATTGATGAAGCTACTTATTTTTTGAAATCATTAACGATAATGCTGCCATACTATTCGGACCGTCAGAATTTCGGATACTGATTGAGCGTAGTAGCTTGGCCAATTCAGCAAATTTACCAGACATATTGGAAAAATAAGATACAAAAATGATCGTGGGTTGATAAAAATAAAACAAATTACACTAAAAGGCCACAATTCTGAGGAAAGGGTCGAACATGTATTGGAAACGCATGTTTTCGCCAAATTACAATGAACACTCTTTAGTATAGACTCAACAAAGATAAAAAAGTATCAATAACGAGAGTTTGGTTTCCATTCATACCACATTTATTACTTTTCGTTATCTTAAAGGATTGCTTCAAACATAATCAGATTGGTGCAATGTTAAATCTTAATGGATGTTCGCGACTTTTTAAAACACAACTCCACGAGACAGATTTTGTTGATATTTTGCATATAAAAAGAGAATGTTGTGATACATCGGGAAATCAAATACAAAACATAGGACTCCAGTTTACTTTTTTTATTTGCAGTCAAATATGACATTATTTGTATCATTTGTTACATTTCACCAACAAATACAAATTGTCTCGGACTCACAAAAGCTATATCAACATTATCACAAAAATATAACCTATAATTATTGAATACAACATTTCTGATTTAAAACAAACATAAATATGCAACGAAAGATGCGTATTTGTAAATATTTTCATGAATGCAATTTTATAGTGATAGCTCATGTTGTGCTTATTGAATTATATCAAACGTAAATAAAATAAACATCAACACGAGGTATTGAACGTGCAACAAAAACAAAATAAAACAATCAGGACGAAGCGACCTACCAGTTGTCTAACCTTTAATTGCATAAGTGACATAGTGTTTATTGACACATTTCTGCTCACTAGGGCAGTGGGTTGAGCAAGAAATGTAGAACTTGTAATATGTATTTCATATTATAGTTAATGGAGCATGGAGTGACTGGGTAGAGTGGGGTTCATGTAGCCTGACTTGTGGTGGTGGGACACAGACAAGGATTAGATTGTGTGATAATCCTGCACGAGCCAACGGGGGTGCCGATTGTGTTGGCGACTCGTCTGAATCTCAAACATGCAATGTAGGCGCGTGTCCAGGTATGAGTTTGTTTTCAATACTAGTATTAAATACATTGGATAAAATACAATGTACAGCCGCAGATGTTTTAATCCTTATTTCTCATAATACTGGCCGAAGCATCAATCGAAACTGAAAATATACAATACAGTAATATCAAAATAATTGCCAAAATTAATAAAGTCAGTGGATAAAACCTTATCAGAGTTCAAAGCAGATCTTGTTTATATATTGCTCAGGGACAAATGCAACCTAAACAATTGAAATTGATGAAGCTACTTATTTTTTGAAATCATTAACGATAATGCTGACATACTATTCGGACGTCAGAATTTCGGATACTGATTGAGCGTAGTAGCTTGGCCAATTCAGCAAATTTACCAGACATATTGGAAAAATAAGATACAAAAATGATCGTGGATTGATAAAAATAAAACAAATTACACTAAAAGGCCACAATTCTGAGGAAAGGGTCGAACATGTATTGGAAACGCATGTTTTCGCCAAATTACAATGAACACTCTTTAGTATAGACTCAACAAAGATAAAAAAGTATCAATAACGAGAGTTTGGTTTCCATTCATACCACATTTATTACTTTTCGTTATCTTAAAGGATTGCTTCAAACATAATCAGATTGGTGCAATGTTAAATCTTAATGGATGTTCGCGACTTTTTAAAACACAACTCCACGAGACAGATTTTGTTGATATTTTGCATATAAAAAGAGAATGTTGTGATACATCGGGAAATCAAATACAAAACATAGGACTCCAGTTTACTTTTTTTATTTGCAGTCAAATATGACATTATTTGTATCATTTGTTACATTTCACCAACAAATACAAATTGTCTCGGACTCACAAAAGCTATATCAACATTATCACAAAAATATAACCTATAATTATTGAATACAACATTTCTGATTTAAAACAAACATAAATATGCAACGAAAGATGCGTATTTGTAAATATTTTCATGAATGCAATTTTATAGTGATAGCTCATGTTGTGCTTATTGAATTATATCAAACGTAAATAAAATAAACATCAACACGAGGTATTGAACGTGCAACAAAAACAAAATAAAACAATCAGGACGAAGCGACCTACCAGTTGTCTAACCTTTAATTGCATAAGTGACATAGTGTTTATTGACACATTTCTGCTCACTAGGGCAGTGGGTTGAGCAAGAAATGTAGAACTTGTAATATGTATTTCATATTATAGTTAATGGAGCATGGAGTGACTGGGTAGAGTGGGGTTCATGTAGCCTGACTTGTGGTGGTGGGACACAGACAAGGATTAGATTGTGTGATAATCCTGCACGAGCCAACGGGGGTGCCGATTGTGTTGGCGACTCGTCTGAATCTCAAACATGCAATGTAGGCGCGTGTCCAGGTATGAGTTTGTTTTCAATACTAGTATTAAATACATTGGATAAAATACAATGTACAGCCGCAGATGTTTTAATCCTTATTTCTCATAATACTGGCCGAAGCATCAATCGAAACTGAAAATATACAATACAGTAATATCAAAATAATTGCCAAAATTAATAAAGTCAGTGGATAAAACCTTATCAGAGTTCAAAGCAGATCTTGTTTATATATTGCTCAGGGACAAATGCAACATAAACAATTGAAATTGATGAAGCTACTTATTTTTTGAAATCATTAACGATAATGCTGACATACTATTCGGACCGTCAGAATTTCGGATACTGATTGAGCGTAGTAGCTTGGCCAATTCAGCAAATTTACCAGACATATTGGAAAAATAAGATACAAAAATGATCGAGGCATTGATAACAATAAAACAAATTACACTAAAAGGCCACAATTCTGAGGAAAAGGTCGAACATGTATTGGAAACGCATGTTTCCGCCAAATTACAATGAACACTCTTTAGTATAGACTCAACAAAGATAAAAAGTATCCATAACGTGACTTTGGTTTCCATTCATACCACATTTATTACTTTTCGTTATCTTAAAGGATCGCCACAAACATAATCAGATTGGTGCAATGTTTAAACTTAAAGGATGTTCGCGACGTTTTAAAACACAACTCCACGAGACAGATTTTGAAGACATTGTGCATATAAAAAAAGAATGTTGTGATACATCGAAAAATCAAATACAAAATATAGGACTCCAGTTTACTTTGTTTTATTTGCAGTCAAATATGACATTATTTGTATCATTTGGTACATTTCACCAACAAATACAAATTGTCTCGGACTCACAAAAGCTATATCAACATTATCACAAAAATATAGCCTATAATTATTGAATACATGTACAACATTTCTGACTTAAAACAAACATAAATATGCAACGAAAGAGGCGTATTTGTAAATATTTTCATGAATGCAATTTTATAGTGATAGTTCATGTTGTGCTTATTGAATTATATAAAACGTAAAAATAATAAACATCAACACGAGGTATTGAACGTGCAACAAAAACAAAATAAAACAATCAGGACGAAGCGACCTACCAGTTGTCTAACCTTTAATTGCATAATAGACATAGTGTTTATTGACACATTTCTGCTCACTAGGACATAGGGTTGAGCAAGAAATGTAGAACTTGTAATATGCATTTCATATTATAGCTAATGGAGCATGGAGTGACTGGGAAGAGTGGGGTTCATGTAGCCTGACTTGTGGTGGTGGGACACAGACAAGGATTAGATTGTGTGATAATCCTGAACGAGCCAACGGGGGTGCCGATTGTGTGGGCGACTCGTCTGAGTCTCTAACATGCAATGGAGGCGCGTGTCCAGGTATGCGTTTGTTTTCAATACTAGTATTAAATACGTTGGATAAAATACAATGTACAGCTGCAGATGTTTTAATCTTTATTTCTCATAATACTGGCCGAAGCATCAATCGAAACTGAAAATACACAATACAGTAATATCAAAATAATTGCCAAAATTAATAAAGTCAGTGGATAAAACCTTATCAGAGTTCAAAGCAGATCTTGTTTATATATTGCTCAGGGACAAATGCAACCTAAACAATTGAAATTGATGAAGCTACTTATTTTTTGAAATAATTAACGATAATGCTGACATGCTATTCGACCGTCACAATTTCGGATACTGACTGAGCGTAGTAGCTGGGCCAATTCAGCAAATTTACCAGATATATTGGAAAAATAAGATACAAAAATGATCGAGGCATTGATAACAATAAAACAAATTACACTAAAAGGCCACAATTCTGAGGAAAAGGTCGAACATGTATTGGAAACGCATGTTTCCGCCAAATTACAATGAACACTCTTTAGTATAGACTCAACAAAGATAAAAAGTATCCATAACGTGACTTTGGTTTCCATTCATACCACATTTATTACTTTTCGTTATCTTAAAGGATCGCCACAAACATAATCAGATTGGTGCAATGTTTAAACTTAAAGGATGTTCGCGACGTTTTAAAACACAACTCCACGAGACAGATTTTGAAGACATTGTGCATATAAAAAAAGAATGTTGTGATACATCGAAAAATCAAATACAAAATATAGGACTCCAGTTTACTTTGTTTTATTTGCAGTCAAATATGACATTATTTGTATCATTTGGTACATTTCACCAACAAATACAAATTGTCTCGGACTCACAAAAGCTATATCAACATTATCACAAAAATATAGCCTATAATTATTGAATACATGTACAACATTTCTGACTTAAAACAAACATAAATATGCAACGAAAGAGGCGTATTTGTAAATATTTTCATGAATGCAATTTTATAGTGATAGTTCATGTTGTGCTTATTGAATTATATAAAACGTAAAAATAATAAACATCAACACGAGGTATTGAACGTGCAACAAAAACAAAATAAAACAATCAGGACGAAGCGACCTACCAGTTGTCTAACCTTTAATTGCATAATAGACATAGTGTTTATTGACACATTTCTGCTCACTAGGACATAGGGTTGAGCAAGAAATGTAGAACTTGTAATATGCATTTCATATTATAGCTAATGGAGCATGGAGTGACTGGGAAGAGTGGGGTTCATGTAGCCTGACTTGTGGTGGTGGGACACAGACAAGGATTAGATTGTGTGATAATCCTGAACGAGCCAACGGGGGTGCCGATTGTGTGGGCGACTCGTCTGAGTCTCTAACATGCAATGGAGGCGCGTGTCCAGGTATGCGTTTGTTTTCAATACTAGTATTAAATACGTTGGATAAAATACAATGTACAGCTGCAGATGTTTTAATCTTTATTTCTCATAATACTGGCCGAAGCATCAATCGAAACTGAAAATACACAATACAGTAATATCAAAATAATTGCCAAAATTAATAAAGTCAGTGGATAAAACCTTATCAGAGTTCAAAGCAGATCTTGTTTATATATTGCTCAGGGACAAATGCAACCTAAACAATTGAAATTGATGAAGCTACTTATTTTTTGAAATAATTAACGATAATGCTGACATGCTATTCGACCGTCACAATTTCGGATACTGACTGAGCGTAGTAGCTGGGCCAATTCAGCAAATTTACCAGATATATTGGAAAAATAAGATACAAAAATGATCGAGGCATTGATAACAATAAAAAAAAATTACACTAAAAGGCCACAATTCTGAGGAAAAGGTCGAACATGTATTGGAAACGCATGTTTCCGCCAAAGTACAATGAACACTCTTTAGTATAGACTCAACAAAGACAAAAAGTATCCATAACCAGACTTTGCTTTCCATTCATACCACATTTAGTACCTTTCGTTATCTTAAAGGATTGCCACAAACATAATCAAATTGGTGCAATGTTAAATCTAAAGGATGTTCGTGACTTTTTAAAACACAACTCCACGAGTCAGATTTTGATGAGATTTTGCATATAAAAAGAGAATGTTGTGATACATCGAGAAATCAAATACAAAATATAGGACTCCAATTTACTTTGTTTTATTTGCTGTCAAATAAGACATTGTTTATATCATTTGTTACATTTCACCAACAAATACAAATTGTCTCCGACTCACAAAAGCTATATCAACGTTATCACAAAAATATAGCCTATAATTATTGAATACAACATTTCTGATTTAAAACAACATAAATATGCAACGAAAGATGCGGGTTTGTAAATATTTTCATGAATGCAATTTCAAAGTGATAGTTCATGTTGTGCTTATTGAATTATATCAAACGTAAATAAAATAAACATCAACACGAGGTATTGAACGTGCAACAAAAAACAAAATAAAACAATCAGGACGAAGCGACCTACCAGTTGTCTAATCTTTAATTGCATAAGTGACATAGTGTTTATTGACACATTTCTGCTCACTAGGGCAGTGGGTTGAGCAAAAAATGTAGAACTTGTAATATGTATTTCATATTATAGTTAATGGAGCATGGAGTGACTGGGAAGAGTGGGGTTCATGTAGCCTGACTTGTGGTGATGGGACACAGACAAGGAATAGATTGTGTGATAATCCTGCACGAGCCAACTGGGGTGCCGATTGTGTTGGCGAATCGTCTGAATCTCTAACATGCAATGTAGGCGCATGTCCAGGTATGAGTTTGTTTTCAATACTAGTATTAAATACGTTGGATAAAATACAATGTACAGCCGCAGATGTTTTAATCCTTATTTCTCATAATACTGGCAAGAAGCATCAATCGAAACTGAAAATACACAATACAGTAATATCAAAATAATTGCCAAAATTAATAAAGTCAGTGGATAAAACCTTATCAGAGTTCAAAGCAAATCTTGTTTATATATTGCTCAGGGACAAATGCAACCTAAACAATTGAAATTGATGAAGCTACCTATTTTTTGAAATAATTAACGATAATGCTGACATACTATTCGGACCGTCACAATTTCGGATACTGATTGAGCGTAGTAGCTGGGCCAATTCAGCAATTTACCAGACATATTGGAAAAATAAGATACACAAATGATCGAGCCTGTGATAACAATGAAAAAAATTACACTAAAAGGCCACAATTCTGAGGAAAGGGTCGAACATGTATTGGAAACGCATGTTTCCGCCAAAGTACAATGAACACTCTTTAGTATAGACTCAACAAAAGATAAAAAGTATCCATAACGAGACTTAGGTTTCCATTCACACCACATTTATTACTTTTCGTTATCTTAAAGGCTTGCCACAAACAACATAATCAGATATGTGCAATGTTAAATCTTTAAGGATGTTCGCGACTTTTTAAAACACAACTCCACGAGACAGATTTCGATGACATTTTGCATATAAAAAGAGAATGTTGTGATACATCGAGACGTCAAATACAAAATATAGGACTCCAGTTTACTTTTTTTATTTGCAGTCAAATATGACATTATTTGTATCTTTTGTTACATTTCACCAACAAATACAAATTGTCTCCGACTCACAAAAGCTATATCAACATTATCACAAAAATATAGCCTATTATTTTTGAATACAACATTTCTTATTTAAAACAAACATAAATATGCAACGAAAGATGCGTATTTGTAAATATTTTCATGAATGCAATTTTATAGTGATAGGTCATGTTGTGCTTATTGAATTATATCAAACGTAAATAAAATAAACATCAACACGAGGTATTGAACGTGCAACAAAAACAAAATAAAACAATCAGGACGAAGCGACCTACCCGTTGTCTAACCTTTAATTGCATAAGTGACATAGTGTTTATTGACACATTTCTGCTCACTAGGGCAGTGGGTTGAGCAAGAAATGTAGAACTTGTAATATGTATTTCATATTATAGTTAATGGAGCATGGAGTGACTGGGAAGAGTGGGGTTCATGTAGCCTGACTTGTGGTGGTGGGGCACAGACAAGGATTAGATTGTGTGATAATCCTGCACGAGCCAACGGGGGTGCCGATTGTGTTGGCGAATCGTCTGAATCTCTAACATGCAATGTAGGCGAGTGTCCAGGTATGAGTTTGTTTCATAATTAGTACTTTTTTATGCACAAAAAAGGCTGGTGACCCCTATTTTTTATTTGACTAAACTGGTGTTCTATTTGATACTTAACTTAAGGCCAATTCTAAATCATTTTCGAATGTTAGGAATTTTTGACGTTCATTTGAAATCGTTTGATAATCACACTTTTTTGCAAGTGGGAGGGGTAACTATTTATCATGTTCAAATACTGAATTTGTTCTCCAGTCAGCCGGAATTGTGACTAATGTCAATAGGAATGACCATTGAACACACAAAATAGCATGCATTGCTTAAAAGTGGTATCATATAGTAATAATCTTACAATGAACATAATGGTGCCATAAAGGCAGAAAATAGATAAAATGAACAAAAAACAATGGTAGGTCATTAGAAAGCCATGTATGTCGAAAACGAACCCGATGACATATCATTTTTATGATTTAAATGTTGTTCTAGAAGACTGTTCTGTCATTTTAAGATGTTTAAGGAAAATTCGATCGTTAGATCAAAGATGCGCGTACCCCTTAAAGGATTGCGACAAGTATAGTTAGATTTGTTCTCTGTTAAATTGTCGCGACTTTTTAAAATACAACTTCACAAGATAGATTTCGATGACATTTTACATATAAAAAAGAATACTGTGATACATCGAGAAATCAAATAAGAAATATAGGATACCAGTTTACTTTGTTTTGTTTGCGTTAAAATATGACATCATTTATATCATTTGATAAACTTTCACCAAGAAGTACAAATTGTCTCAGACTCACAAAAGATGTATCAACATAATCACGATCATATTGCCTATTATAATGGAACACAACATTTCTAAATATAAAACAACCAAATATATATCACGAGAGATGCTTATTATTGAACGTTTTCATGAATTCAATTCTATAGTGATAGTACATGTTGGACTCATACCGAACGTATATACATCTATACGAAGTATTGAACCTGTTACCAATAAAACAATCAGGATAACGCGACCTACCAGCTGTATAAACTTTATTCGCAAGAAGTGGCTTAGTCGCTGTTTCTCAATAAAACGTTGCATTAGGAAAGTGTAAAAAAATCAACTTCTTATTTTACATTTCACCAACAAGTACACGTTGTATCGGACTCACAAAAGATGTATTAACATGATCTCCAAACTTTAATGTGTATGTGTACTTATTTATGCCTTTCGGTCAAGGTTAACCCATGAAAGTACAAGCACCTATTTCCAACGGGGTCCTGTGTTTTTGCTGAAGAGACAGCACTTGTACAAGAAATCCGAGTGGGTTACCCTAGCTCGTTCCGAAAAATTCTTTAACGTGCCTGATGTATAGCACCGATACACGCGAGACTACCTCTAGGTTTCCAACCAGCTCATCTTTGGATGGGAAACAATGCAAAGCGTTTCAGAAATGACCAAGTGTCCCGGCCGAGATTTGAACCAGGGACCACTCGATCGGTAGATAAGTTCGTTATCCACTCGACCACCATTCCACCTCGACAATCATGCAATGTATCCGCGTGTCCATGAATGAGTTTATTTTCAATATCTAATACGTTCGATAGAATACACTCTAATTGATACATACTCAACAAAAATATAAAAATATCCATAGCGAAGCTTTGGTTTCCATTCATAACTTCTCGTTATCTCAAATGATTGCCACAAATAGAGTCCGATTGTTGTAATTGATTAATAGCAAAAACAACCCAAAGGGCCAGAAAAGGGTCTGAGAAAATTCCAACATTTTTCGAAAGGATTGGTTTCTTGACGAAAAAAGTGAAATGGTATGTATTGAGTTATACGATTGATGATCCATATATAACCAGAAAATACTTATAAATTTGCTATCACATGTTATGTTCTAACAATACTTTATGCGGTGGTTAATACATATATTAGAAGAAAACTTGAGAAATATTTTTGAGATATATCGAACAATATATTGTTTGGAGCATTTTTGCCGACATATGAAACCGATAGGTGGGACAACGTCATTTTTTAACTTTTAACGTCATTCAGAATTTAACTATGATCCTTGTAACGATCACATTCCTTAGGTACTTATATATTAATTTTTTTTAAAAGTCAGATTATCCTCCTTCAATATGGATACGTCTTCGCCAATGTGATACCAAGTTGAAAAAGACGCACAAAGTCATCCTTTGGAATTTCGTTCAGAAAATCCAATATTTCCTTGCTTAGTTCTGACGTCGACGTCAAAAATTGCGCCTACGTTGCATTAGATCACTAGCGTTTTTCAAGCAATCTTTTAATGTGTTATAATGTACACAAATCGAAGCTATTGGCAAGACATAATCACGAAATGATTACTAAATAGCATGCACACTTTTACTATTACTTCAAAATTAAATATTCTAATGATAGTCGTTTGTCGTCCGTTATTTTTGCTATCACGGAACGATAACACGTGCGTGATGTAACGAATGGCAACACCACCCATGTATGACGTCACCAACAGTACGGCGAGTCTTAAGTGTCCCCAAGTACCAATTTTCATCACATTGCTATTGCTTACATGAAAACTGTGACGGTTTGAATTTGCACGAAAACGGTGATAAAGCCACAAAATGCCCCAACTAGGCGTATCAAGGGTTACCTTAGCAACCATGGATTTTAGCATGGTGACATTGTAATCATGGAAATTCAGGGAAACATTGCTAATGTGTGTTATTACTTCCAGTAAAGTTTGAGTAAAATCTAAAGTATCATAAGAACATTATAAACATTTTCTCGTTATATATGGATCATCCCTCGTATATGTAACTAACACATTCCATGGACGAAATCACCAATTTATGTTTGATCACAAACGCAACGGCAACTATGCTCTTATTTTTATTCAAAGGGATACCAAAGTTTGACTCAAACTTCTTCAAAATCCTCTAGACATTACTTCAAAATGCTCTAGACATTGTTGAGCAATCCATATCAAAATTGATTTTCTTAACAATGGTACATGTATTGATTGATGTTTATAGCCAGAAAACAGTTCAATTACTCTTGATCAGATTGTTTTAGTAATAATAATGCTGTTTGAAGAAAATGAGTTATTACTCTTCGTGTTCAGAATTGCAGTGATGCTTTCCACAGAATTGTTTAACTGTGTCGGCTGATCAATAGCCAAGATGTTTCTGCTTGTATATTTCTTCATTAAGCATTGTCATATAAACACATTGAATGTGTATACTTTTTATTTTGCTGAGTAAATGTTTATCGAGATATTCAAATATTTTTTTATTAACTTCTATTTACGCCGTAAAAACAAAATATCATTTTAGCGTATATTTTGGAGGATTTCTAATTTACCTAGTTGACATATGGCTGGTTGAGCAGAAAGTAATCACGAATAATGCATGAGATAGGTACTGGTGAAGGGCATGACGATTCCTTCCATGACATTGTCTCCGGTCGATATCGTATACACATAGCAACTTTTAGATTTGCCTACGAGGGTCATTCAATAAATTCGTAGACTGTATTAATCATTTAAACATCCGATGACACAGAGAAAAACAAACTACATCACGTTAAACTACAGCCTTTCGGACACAAATGCTGAAAATATTGCGTGAAACAACGTATTTTTAAAACAAATACGGCTAAAATATAAATACGAGGGTTGTTCAAATTGGAATGCAACTAAGCACATAAAAATTTATCCTTGATATATTCTAATTAAACAAGCCGTTGATTGCATTGCGCTATTCATCTCCGATATATATGCGAAGTTTCATTCAGTTATTCCATTTTTAAAATGCGATTTTGTTATCATTCCTAGGTACACTGTACATATACTGGACATGAGCCATACCGAGATCTTAACGTACCCGATATGTTTTCCGACAATGCAATTTAAGAGTCGTTTGAAACAAATAAAGATCACGAGGGACATTGCTTGACAAATAAGGATGATCGGATTGTTCAAGAACTTTCACGCTTCTCAGAAAGTAGCGTTAATGGCTGCTGCAGGTGGAGGCCCATTGCCCTGCAATAGCATGCCATTCTTCAAACATGTAGCTTGGCAGCGATTGTCGGAGTATTTCTTCAATTTCTGACGGAATTTACCTTTGTTAAGCTTGGTATTTACTCATTGTCTATTTTATACATCAAATTTAATGGTAGAAACTTAGTTTATATCGAAAAAGGAGTACATTTCTACTGGCGTCCATGGTGCATTTTGCAATGCACGCTTTTGTTCTGTCTTGCTGACTTGTATTTTTTATGGATCTGTCGCATGGGGGACCAAATGATCCCATGTCTCGTTTACGGTGATTACATTTGTAAACTGTCGAAATTTTTATCTAGAAACCTGTTTCAACTACTTTTTGGACAGTTTGCAAGGACATATGTGCTGGCGTCTCAAAGCAGATAGGGTTATCCAAACTATACTTTTCGTCCTAATTGTTGTTATATGCTTGATATTTGTATGAATAGCTCCTAATGATGTACCAACACATTGAGCTACTTGCCTAATTGTAAATACTCAACCATTTCCCAAAAAATATTTGACTTACGCAACCCTTTGCTAGTATGTTGCGGTATTTGGATGGCGGGCAAGAGGATCATTTCAAAATAAAAAAACACCACTTTTAAACTTCTTAAACTATCAAGTAGCTGATGACTAAGACATTACATGACACCATTCAACAATACAAGTTATTTTAAATATTGTATTTGCTCCCACATTAAGAAAACAACGATTCTTAAATTGGACCGAATTTGGTCAGAAAAAAGTGACATTTTCCAAATAATTTAAGCATTAGTATACACGAGTAGACAGTATAAATTGACCTATTGTTACAGCTACACTGAACGGATTTTAAAATGGGAGGTATCAATGAAAAGCTAATACAATGATCTTTGATATACAGCTCACTATTTTTAGAAATGCATTGATATAAAAAAGATATAGCATCACTTGCATTCCAATTTGAACAACCCTCGTATCACCATACCGGTACCACCACACACCGGAATTTATGATCTGACGTCAGCGACGTTATAGACGTTTGCTGATTCTCAACTGGTAGCCCGAAATGAAATTATGTTATTAACATGGAAATAAACATAAACATTCAAATTGTATATGATTTAACATATCTTCCACAATCTCTTATATAGTTTAAGTTAAGGATTAAGGCTTGGTTTAATGGTTGTATATTAATATGAAAACTCCTCGCCCATTTCGACGGACGTTGCGTGAAACGTCACTACGTTTGCCTATCTGTACATCCATGTATCGTTTTAAATACCATGCTGTGCTTCAAAAATTTGTTTTTGCCACTTAAACACAAGGTCACTGCATGTTATATGTTCTCCTTTCGCTCTCTGTAGCAGTTTGTATGTGTCTGCTGTGTTTTTCCAAGCCCCATGCACAATTCAATAGTCGTATGAATTTCCTTGCGTAAAGAAATAGACATTGTGACGTTATTGAAAACGCGACTCGCCTTGATAAAACAGTTTTTAATTCACACTTCGACGTCCAAATAACTTCATAATTTCATGAAATCCCATGATAATATTTTGTAATAATCTGGCAGAAACATTGGAATGTACATTAACTTAATCGGAATTTATAACTAGTTTAACAGATGAAAAAGGCACGTTACGTCGGTCAGGGTGGTAGCGCGTTACTATGGTAATATAATGGCTGATGCCATGCTACTGGTTTGCATTATTGAAGATAAATTTGTATTGACTGTTGGTAATAAGTTACTGCTTGTAATGCTATAAGAAATTATTGTTAAAACGCAATAATAATCAAATGAGACGGATTGTCTACGAATATATTGAATGACCCACGTATTTACTGATTGTTCAATAATTTTGGCTCGTCTGAATAGGGCAGTGGATAACCTGCCAGATAAACACATGTTCGCGCTTTATTGCCAATGACGTTTGGAAGATAATGCATTGTCGGTAGGTATAAATTTAAAAAAAAAATCGTTTGGAAGATACATGCATTGTACACACATATTTGAGCCTGTCTCCAGGCATTCTCATATCTTAAAATTATTTTTTGATTGATCGAAGAAAATAAGACGAAACTTACCTTACGAAAATTAATCTTGGCTGTTTGTTCCAATAGGAGTCGATGTAATATTTATGAGATTTTGTTAGTGTGTTTGTATACAGTAAATCAGCCTTTTTGTTGGGAAAACAGAGAGAAAACACAGAATGTGACAGCCTGCATAGAATCAGTAATTGAGCAACCGATTACGCCATGAAAGTACTTGTTCTAAACAAGGAAAGTCGTATTATTATACACATAATCAAGGTACAGAGTTGTGCCATAAGTGAACGTCATAAAACGACATGGCCGACGTCATGAAAAAAATATGCTAAAATAAAACGCTGTGTAAAGTAAATAATATGAAGAGACTGACCTCAATATTTTGTGATGTAGCCTTTTGACTTAAGCACATTCTGAATCCGCTTTGGAATGCTTGAATAAATGTTCCTGGTGTAATCTTGAGGAATGTTCATCCAGGTGTCTCTAATGGCGAGTTTTAGGTTTTCTCTAGTGTCGATTATTTCAGGACAAATTTTCAGTTGCCTCTTCAACCTGTACCAAACGTTCTCAATAATATTAAGGTCTGGACTCTGGGCTGGCCAAACCATGGAATTAATATGATTTCTGGCCTTATATTCATTGAGTACCCGGGCTCTATGTATAGGGGCGTTGTCGTCTTGAAATATGTAGTTTTCTGTTGGAAAATGACGTATGTAACAACAGGCCAGAGGTTATCTTCTAGTATGTTTATATAACCTTGGGCATTTATGTTGCCATCTACCATAGCTAGGGTACCGACACCATCATATGTTATGCATCCCCATATCATAACACTAAACTTGGGAGTGGGTGGGGTAGCAAGACAACGCGGTAGCCACTCTTCACCAACCTTTCTCCAAATAAATACTTTGTTGTCCGTTCCAATATCTACCTTACACTCGTCACTAAAGATCACACTTTTCCAATACTGGTCGACTGTTCTCCTCCTGTTCGTCCTACACCAGTTTACACGATTCTTTCTGTTTACTTCACGAATTCTGATACGTTTTCGTAAAACACATCTATGAAACACTTCACTAAATAATTTTCTTTGAACAGTTCTTCTTGATATAGGCAAGTGTCTAGTCTGATTGAAAAGACTAGTAATGTCCGACCAAGTCCGCTTTCTATTTTCTTTTACGATCCTCAAAGTCGTCGACCGTCACGCTCACCAAGTTTTACTGGAGCCCCCTTTCTCGGATGATTCTCTATACTGCCACGTCTCCGAAATCTACTAACAATACCTGATATTGTAGTCCTAGGGATGCCTAGCCTACGAGATATATCTGTCTGTGATATTCCTGAGTAAAATAGTGAGATTACAGCTTCTTTTATGTCTTGGCTAAGCTCTTTACGCCTTCCCACCATGTTTGTTTACCTCGAAGTGAAAGTACATTTCAGACGATTGTTTTGACATTTATTGCGTCACATATGACGTCATGACCTAGAAAAATATTTTAATTGTCTAAGGAACACAATCCCTACATTTTTTAGTGATTGAGACGTCATTCAGTTCTCCCCCTTAAAACCGACCGTCACTCCGAAACGACGTTATGACGTTCACTTATGGCACGGCGCTGTAGTTATACAGTGAGCAGGTTCGTATCGACTATCGTCCTTCGTTACTTCGTACCCAAAAATGTCACAAATTTTCTACTGACTGTACATGTATGAATCATATGATCAGCAATCATTCTGTACTGGATGATCATGTTACTAACAATTAAGGACATCGGACGAGTGTCTACTGCTGTGTTTCAATACTGACATGTAGCAGCGAGCTATGAGAATTGAACAAAATTATGAAAATGAACAATTTAATTTTAAGATAAAATTCGCTAAAATAGGCTGTGCCTTAGTTCATATTATCAGTATAATACTGTTCCTAAATAGTTGTTAATGAAGAATTTCGAACTTTCATCTCAATCTTGTCTGATAGCACACGCATCTCATAGGGATGTTTTTGGAGAAATTCCAAAAATGTTAAAGAGCAGAAAATATTGATATTTTTATGATTTCAATGTTGTTCTAGAAGATTATTCTGTCATTTAAGAAGTTTCGGGGATATAGTTATCAAGCAACAGAAGAACCTCACTTAGGGGTGTGCGTTCGTGCCAGCGTCACACAGATTGAAAATGCAATGGTTAAGTTAAACCTTATAAATAGCGTATTTTATTACATATAACATATGTGTATTGTATCCACCTTTTATCAGTTTACTCCGCATTTATTCTTTCGTCGCCATAGTGTTCTAAAACTTTTCACTGGTTTCACAATTTATTTTCAATAAGAGTAATGAAGATTGTGTTTCGAGCATTGTGCCTTGTATGTTTTTATGTTTTCTGTGCTTGGCTTGTTAAGTTGAGAGCTACCTTCCCTAGCCAACTTAAAATTATCTTTATGAATATATCTATTGGAAGGCAGTAACTGTAATAGAAATACAACGAATAACTCCGCGTTGGACATTAATGAGTCGTTCTTTTTGATGGGATAAAATTGTACTTTTAAGGGGGTGGAGTGAGAACAAAAGTGGAAGGGGTGTGATAAACAATAATTCAGAATTTTTGAGAAAATATAAGGGCTCAAGCAGACAGACTTGTATTGTATGTATACTATCACTGTTACATAACACCAACAACTCCTTTTAAGACAGTTTGTTTCGAAGAATAGGTGTGCCTTTCAGTACTCGTTCCTAAACAAACAAATTGGCAAATGGCACGAGCCAAAACTCATACCATGTTTACATTATAACTCCAGGGAACACACTCTTATTTAGTTTTTTGACTCAAAATTGTATGCTTTAAAAGATATTCAAGAAACGTTGCCATATTTCTACTTTCTGTTTGCAAGGTCATTGAAGCTTTGCATGTCGCCAACAACACACTTTGACCCCTAATGTTACGTTGACTTTGTTCTTGTGAATGAGCAAGATTTGCAATGAAAGTACTGTCATGCTTCAATAAGTTCACTTTACTGATATTTATTTTTTGTTTTACTTCAAGGGAAATGTAGTGCATAATATAAATTTACTATGCTTAATGTACCTAACAAATTTTAAGAATAAAATGCTTTTGAAAAAAAACATGCTCAATCTCAGTATAAATTATACTCAGATATCTTACGAAATAAAGAATAGGTGTGCAAATGCCAGGTATATCTTTTTTATTCCATAACAACACAAACTTTTGTCTACTAACAGCGTGAACGCATGCTCTGGAATTGTCTTCCTTGGTTTCCTGGCAACAAGAATCGAATTGTCATTGGTATTTACCATAACATCCGTTACTTTTGACTGACCCTCGTATTAAGACATTATTCGTTAAAGGGACTGCCTCACATATTGATGTATTGCAAAAATAAAATGGTCAAATATTCGCGTAACTCTGGTATTGTTGCCTGTATATCCCATAAACAACCACACTGACATCTAAAATAACTTGAAAAACTTCGGTATTTTGTAGTTATTAAGTATTTGTACATTAAATATTCTATAGGGTATTAATACCCTATAGAATTAACACTACTATTACTTAAACTGCCTGAAATTTGTTCGCATTTGATGAAAATGAATCGGAAAATGAACCAAATACCTCACTGATGTTTACGCTGTAGTTTGTTGATGTCATAGTTCGATCACGACTGAATTACATAATTCAATAAGCATGTTGGAAGGAAACTTAGCGCTTTTTTCAAGACAAAAATAGTCAATGGGCGATATCGAGAGTGGTTAAAATTGCTTATTTGCGCCAAATCTTTCATAAAGCAACCGTCGGTGGCTTTTTATTACACCGATACTTGGTTAGGTTGGACAATCATGATATACAAACATTTTAGCCCAATCTGTGATCCAGCACCTTTAAGGTTTATTCTAACAGGCAAAAATATGTATTTTTTCTCAGTGAAATAAATACCTTTTTGCAGAATAACCCATTAGTCGCTTATATACGGAAGCTTCAAATGGACGGTTCTTCATGTTTTACTGCTATAAAAGTTCATGTCCAACGATATTGTGAAAAGACTTATGAAAATTCGGGTATTACATTTGGATGGAGATGTTCCACGGTCAACTTCATATGGTGTTTACGCTTCTCAATTAATCCGTTTTGCTAGAGCTTGTTCTCGAGTGGAAGACTTTAATACTCGAAATCTTTGGATTACTAATAAGTTACTGCAACAAGGCTATCGCTTCCATAAACTTCGTAAAACTGTTTTCTGTGCTCGGCTAGTTAAGTTGAGTGCTGCCTTCCCTGTCTGACTTAATATAATCCTTTTGCACTTTGATATGTCGACTCAAAATATACGAAATGAGATTTGTCTTTCTGTTTTAGCGAAAACTGTAAGCTGCTAATCTACCAAATAAGACGTTATTTCAAGTATATTTACGCGAGTATACTATACTTTTAATCATCACACAAAATGTTTTTTACAATTAACGAAAATATTTCGACAACAAAAATATCGAAAAGCGTTATATGTCTCCCATCTAGAGTCCTTTTGAGGATTTCGTATCTATACGCACTGATTAAACTTTGAATTGTTTATGTTAATTATACCGAATTAATGAGATGTTTTAAGTCAATTAAATGCAAAACATCTGTTAACTTGTGGCCGCTCTACGCTTTCGTAATTGCATGTTAATTGCATGATTACGGAAGCGTATCAGGGCTATCAAGTTAAAGTAAATTGTAATGATAAATTGATCATATAATAAGTTTTAGTACTTATCGTTTACTTTAACTGTTGATTTTGCATTTTTTCTTTATTATTTGAAATCACAGTTGACGGAGGATTTTCCAACTGGGGAGAATGGTCCTCGTGTCCTGTCACATGTGGAACTTCTATAGCAACACGGACTAGAGGGTGTGATAATCCAACACCACAACATGAAGGTGCTGAGTGCGTTGGGGACACCAGTGAGAACCAGTCATGCGACAGTGGAACCAATTGCGTAGGACCAGGTATGTGCTCTTCGAACAACAGTAAAATACTTCTTGACTTGACTTAATTACCCTTATCCGTCCTTTACCTTTTCATCGTGTAGAATATGCAGATTAATAAATCCTCTCCAAACACTTCAAAACTGGTCGGTTTTGCTGACTTGGTCCCTGTCCTGAACCCTTCTCTCTGAACATCTCTCTACGTCAATGTTGTTTCTCTGTGTTTAAACTGTTTTTTCGTGCGTTATTTCCATGTTTCAGAGTCTTATAACACGATATTTATTATTTGCTATCAACGAATTAAAGAAATTTATCAGTAACATAACATTGAAATTATCATTTTGTTATTTGCACTGTAAACCATATGTGTTAAGGATGTGCTACCTACTTGGTTATATTCCAACATATTGAAACTGTTTCATTGAACAGTGTGACAGATAGTATAAATCACCCTGTATTACATTTGACTTGAGTCCGACCAGGAGAAAATAGCCCTTTCCCGAAACTAGGTTAGTTCCCTTGGTAAATCCTTGATAACGTCCCCTATTTTCAATAATTCCACTTCCGGGGTGTCCTGATAAGATCGTTATATAGTAACATAGAACAAATTGCAGTTATTTAAATTGCAAGTATTTAGCTTACAAAAGTGTTCATTTTTGTTATGTTTTTGGTATTATCTGTTAGAAAAAATAATTGTGTATCCCATACTGCTGTATAACATTAGAATATTGCGAAATTAATTAAATTTATAGGGAACAAAGTATAGAATTTACCGCGGTAAACAAAACAAATATTTTAAATTAAAGAAAACATACGAAGGATATTGTTTGTTTGCTTATCACGATAATAATCTTTGAAAGTACCTGATAAAATTAAGCAAACTGTTTTATTTTTCGTGTGCTTCATAGTTTTTTTTAATTATTAAAAGTGTAGTTATTAAATTATTCAACGCCAATCTCTCCAGCGTACTTCTACTTTGATATATGTTAAGTTTTATATTATGGTATTTGTGAAATTGTACAATATACATTGTCAATGTGGTTGTAAGATGTTGGCATATTCGTATAAGATACCTGCGAATTTGTAAAAATAAATAAAAATAGTGTGATAGGGTGTTGGCGCAGTACCCCCAATCCCGGGAATGAGCCGCA
The DNA here is from genome assembly GCA_947247005.1 of Spisula solida. Lineage (NCBI taxonomy): Eukaryota > Metazoa > Mollusca > Bivalvia > Venerida > Mactridae > Spisula > Spisula solida. The sequence continues at coordinate 32,303,387 of OX365947.1, read as the reverse complement.
AAATGCATGTATTAATTTATGCGCGGCTCAAGAGGGTTGTTCAGACCCACTTGAGTTTGGTTGTCCTGTAAATATTAATACATGAGTTGTGCATGGCTTGGACTTTGATCAGGATATCCCACTGAGATCACAAAACTTGTTCGATTCGTCTGAGCAAATGGTGGCCCGACTCGATCTTTCTTGAGAATAAATTATTAGGATGCCCCCCTCCCTTCCCCTGAGAGAATGTGCTTCGACTGCGCACTTTAAAAGTTAATTTAATTTCACTGAAAAAAATCAACTGTCAAAACAAACGGGAAATACAAAACATAAATTTAAACGAACGCAGCGGACCAGAAACTATACAAGTGTCTGCACGGACGTATATATTCATCCAAAGAATACTTTTTTAAGATCTTTGCTCCCTCATTTTAAATTACAGTCATCGGGATAAGAGCTGTTTTATTACCCTAATATTAATCTCCCGCTGATATTATACAGAGGGATGCATCTATATGTCCAATTAAATAGCCACCGCGGTGACATATGTTGCATTATACAATGTGTCAGACACGTAGTTGACCAATTACATAGCAGGGGGGCTTATCCACTGATTACTACATGTAATTCAGATTATGGGTTTTTATGACACTTAATTGGTTATGAAAATAATTATGTTTTAATATGGGTTTTTATAGGGGCACTCTAAACGAATACCGGACTGTCATTTAATTTTCTCTATATACATGAATTAGGATATTTTCAGAACGCAAACATCAGTGCGTTCATTTTCGCTACAAATTTCCCTCATCATAGCCTTTTAATTAAAATACTTATTGTTTAAATCTTACATTAATTAGTTTAATATTAATTTTTGTATTCGATACCACGAACACTAGTGTGAATAAGCATGTCATGATATGTCTGCGTGCTGGTGGATTTATTTAGCACTTATAAGTGCAAGTTTATGTCTACGTGTGTTATGGGTGATAATTTAATTGGTGAGTGTCTTCATAAAAATATTGTAGATTAATTCGTATTTTATAAGGTTACCGAAAATAATTTTTGAACAAATATGAATAATATTGCTGTATATACATAATTATTTTTGAAAAGTATTCTCAACTTATAAATAACAAAAGCGCTCGTGAATAAGATATTTTACTGAGAAATATATCTAAATCTTTATGAAATTTCATTATCCCAATAAGAATTTTAGGCCATGTAATCACTTCCATACATGTTCGTTCAACTTACGACAAAAGAAAAGCTAAACCATCGTCAACAATGTACTTTTATCTCAAGTATAACGGATCTTTAATGCTAGGAGTAATGGCTGAGTAACGATATATGGACACCCCGGAAGTTGAGATATTAATCTGGCGCATGCGCATAGGTGTCAAGGGATGACAATTTCCAAGGGAGGTAACCTAGTTTCGGGAAAGGCCTATTGGTCCCCTTTGTTATTCTCGTTGTATCTAAACGACTTAAGTTACAAAAGTTCCTACACAAGTATTAATTTAGAATTTTTGGAAAACGATGTGCTGAAATTTATAAAGATTATTGTCTTATTGTTTGCTGATGACAGTGTAATTGTAAGAAAGACTGTGGAAGAATTTCAAAAATGTCTTGACGATTTTAACCAATACTTCTAACCAGAATTGGAAACTTAAAATAAACAAAAACAAGACAAAAGTCATAGTTATTCACTCAAATAGACGAGGCATTCATCATTATAATTTTACATTGGCTGGTTGCAGACTTGAGAGTGTTGACTCATATAAACATCTTGGTATTTTGGCTAAGAAAGCCATGTACTTTTTATATAAACGTATTTATAACCCCCACCTACCAATTGACTTACAGCTTTGACCATACAATCCTTCCTCTCTTACATTTGTACCGTATGGTTGTGAAATCTGGAACTACGAAATCACGGATAAATGGAAAAGATTCATCTCGAATTTCTTAGAAAAATAACATATTCTTGAAAAAGTACACCGGCATACATTCTCTATGCCGAACTTGGTCGTTACACACTCACTATTTATTTTCAAACTAGAATAATAACATAACATAGTATTGGCTACATATTATCAATGACAGTGGTAAAGATAAATTATCCTACATGATATACAAACAAAAGTCATCTTCTTCATGGTAACAAACCAAGTAAATTGATATCTAGTGTCCGAAATATTCTAGATTCAACTGGTTATTCTGACCTCTTTATTAATCAAACTGCTGTACAAAGCAAAAATTTACATTTGTTAATAAAACAGAACGTAATATACCAATTTAAACAAAACTGGAATGGTAAACTTGAACAGTCGAATGAAGGGAAAGAATACAAAACTTTCAAAGATAATACCGAATTCGAAAACTACCTAATCTCCTTGCCATCTAGATACCTTATACCACTTCTGAAGTTTCGTACTTTCAACCATAAATTCCCCATCGAGACCGGGAGATGGGAAAATACCCCTTACAACTTCCAGAACAGACGCACATTATGCATATATAGATACTACTATACCCTCACAATGTAATAAAATATCAACTTCTCAGTAATGATAACATGAATGTTTTAAAAAAAGTCGGTTTTTTATCTCCTATCTGGTAAACGCTGTAAGTTAATAATTTATTCATATTCCAATAATGGTGAACGGATTATGCACATTTGTTTTGTTTGAATGTTTGTGTGACAGTCACATTTTGTCATAGTGTAAACTGTGCTGCATTTGCACTTTGTAGTTGTTTTGTGTTTTTTGAAATATTTTAAACCAGAAGTATTTACTGCTAACTATCAAATGTTGTTATGTATTTTAATACTGTAACATATACATGTATGATGATATTATACGCTAAGGCTCAATTTCCATAAGATTGCAAAACTATTTCCACTACTGTACCACGTATTTTGCTATGCACTTCCATATATTCTACACCAGAAACGCCATCATGCAAATTTATCAATACTTTTTTCCTAATACTAAACAGTAAATATGCGATGTAACTTCTGTAGTAACGATCTGCGTATATTTATATCAATTTCTTCAGTTCGGAAAAGCATCTTAATATTATAAGTTATGCACAACTCTTAATATTGGACACCACTTTTACTGATATGTTAAACTTCTGTAATACTGAACTACAAATAAGTTGCTATGAAATATTGAACTATGTATGTTATTATGCTTACCCAAATATGTCTGTTGTTACTCATGTAACCTTGACGAGATAAAGATTGTATTGTATTGTGTTGTATTGATGATGTATCATTTTGATTTACTTGTTTATGTAACTGATACCCCAGATCTTACTCCAGTTTTTTGGGAAGCTGTTTGATTGCTCTTAGAGTTTTATCACAGAATGCATTCCCCTTTTAAATGACAATGTACCTAATTGTTATTAAATAGTTATCCACATCTTCAATTTCTGTTCTCATGATAGTATGGGTTGTGATGTTTGTTACATTTAGATGAGGAGCTTTTGATAGACTTCAGTATGTGATGGTACATTTATCGTTTCGTTTCGATTTACCCATCATAATCTAACTTTGTATATATAGCAACTTGCATAGAGATGTAACTTGCGATTGTATTTGGGGTCAGTAGCGTCATTTCTTTGTCTTTTCCAATGTTCATCATTTTCTCCGGTTTCGACTTTTTCTGATTCTAATAATTAATTGGTCATATATAGTTCGGAGGTTCGTAGACTGCTGCTAGAAAATACAAAAGCTAATCTACAATTGTGATTTTTATATGTAAAGTTTGAAATGTTTTGTCCACGATGTTTAAATATTATGAAATATTACTAGAATACAATAAAAAAATTACATATGAATAAATAATGAAGTAAAAAGCAATAACACACTAAGGCGTATATGACCACACCAGCGTTACAAGTGACGTCGTGGTGACGTTAAAAATTCAGATACATTTTTTCAGCGTAGTGTCTGTGGAGTGTATGTATTTTCTTGGGCTCTGTTAACTGCAAATAAAGTTATTAAGCGTCTTTAAACCAGATACCTGCTACCACTGCCTTAGTCACTGGGAGAGATAGAGTGTAGAGGGCTTAGGGGTTCTAGATCTGGACTGTACATAGGGTGGATGCTTGAAACTTTCGGAACAAAACAAGTTGATTTCAAAGCTGTACAATTTCCTAGGAGAAAACCTTAAATAATTGGTGACATAGTTTCCTAACTGTTCTGACCAAGTGAAAATAAAAATAATGACAGGGGTATAATATATCGAAGTCCTTTGTGATCGGACAATTACTCGGAAACTTTAGAAACCTGGAAGTATTGGGGTTGAAGTTTTTTCATTGGACTTCCTTGGCAATCTCTGAAGTATTTTTTTGAAAACTTGTATGTCAAACGTATTCTCATTGGGCATCCATGGACACCCTGTGGTAATTAGGAGTAAACGATTGTCATTAGCACCATTGCAAGTATTGGGACTGAACCATTGTCATTGGGCATCCATGGAAACCTTGGAGTATTGGGACTGAACTATTTTCATTGGACATCCATGATAACCTTGGAATTTGAGACTGAACCATTGTCAATGGACATCAATGGAAACCATGGAGTATTGGGACTGAACCATTGTCATTGGGCATCCATGAATATTTTGGATTATTGGAACTGAACCATTGTCATTGGGCATCAATGGAAACCATGGAGTATTGGGACTGAACTATTTTCATTGGACATCCATGGTAACCTTGGAATTTGAGACTGAACCATTGTCAATGGACATCAATGGAAACCATGGAGTATTGGGACTGAACCATTGTCATTGGGCATCCATAAATATTTTGGATTATTGGAACTGAACCATTGTCATTGGGCATCAATGGAAACCATGGAGTATTGGGACTGAACCATTGTCATTAGGCATCCGTGGAAACCATTGATTATTGGGACTGAACCATTGTCATTGGGCATCCATGGAAACTTTGGAGTATTGGGACTGAACCATTGTCATTGGACATCCATGGAAATCATGGAGTATTGGGACTGAACTATTTTCATTGGGTATCCATGGAATCATTGGAATATTGGGACTGAACCATTTTCATTGGGCATCAATGGAAACCATGGAATATTGGGACTGAACCATTGTCATTGGGCATCCATGGAAACCTTGGAGTATTGGGACTGAACCATTGTCATTGGGCATCAATGGAAACCATGGAATATTGGGACTGAACCATTGTCATTGGGCATCAATGGAAACCATGGAGTATTGGGGCTAAACCATTGTCATTGGGCATCAATGGAAACCATGTAGTATTGGGATTGAACCATTGTCATTGGGCATCAATGGAAACCATGTAGTATTGGGACTGAACCATTGTCATTGGGCTTCCATTGAAACCTTGAAGTATTGGGACTGAACCATTGTCATTGGGCTTCCATTGAAACCATGCAGTATTGGGATTGAACTATTGTCATTGGGCATCAATGCAAACCATGTAGTATTGGGATTGAATCATTGTCATTGGGCATCAATGGAAACCATGAATTATTGGGACTGAACCATTCTCATTGAACATCCATGGAAACCTTGGAGTATTGGGACTGAACTATTCTCATTGGGTATTAATGGAAACATTGGAATATTGGGACTGAACTAATCTCATTGGACATCCATGGAAACCTTGGAGTGTTGGGACTGAACTAATCTAATTGGGTATCCATGGAAACATTGGAATATTGGGACTGAACTATTCTCATTGGGCATCCATGGATACCTTGGAGTATTGGGACTGAACAATTCTTATTTGGTATCAATGGAAACATTGGAATATTGGGACTGAACTAATCTCATTGGACATCCATGGAAACCTTGGAGTATTGGGACTGAACTATTCTCATTGAGTATCCATGAAAACATTGGAATATTGGGACTGAACTATTCTCATTGGGCATCCATGGATACCTTGGAGTATTGGGACTGAACTATTCTCATTTGGTATCCATGGAAACATTGGAATATTGGGACTGAACTGGTCTCATTGGGCATCCATGGATACCTTGGAGTATTGGGACTGAACTATTCTCATTGGACATCCTTGGATACATTGGAGTATTGGGACTGAACTATTCTCATTGGGTATCCATGGAATCATGGGAATATTTGGACTGATCTATTCTCATTAGGTATCCATGGAAACTTAGAGTATTGGGACTGAACTGTTCTCATTAGGTATCCATGGAAACTTTGGAGTATTGGGACTGAACTGTTCTCATTAGGTATCCATGGAAACTTTGGATACTCTCATTTGGTATCCGTTGATACCTTTGAGTATTGGGACTGAACCATTCTCAGTGGACATTATCGGAAAGTTTAGACGCCAAAGGTATGTTCCAGGAACGTTTTAAGCTATTCCGAGGTACGTTTTATTTGTCCATGAAAATGTCCACGAAAATTGTTTTAGCAGACAATTTGATCACTGTCCAAAGGTTTTCAACGTTTTCCGAGGACAAAATAAGGAACAACATTTTTCATTCGTTTTCCTCGGACACCAAGGAACCTGTACAGCTGAGATTGTCTCAGAGCTTTTCATACTTAATTATAACGTTTTTGTAGGTGATTTCTACAATCATTCGCCTAATTTCATGGTTAATGTGATATTTCCTTTCAATGACGTCACAAATGCTGTCAGAAAGCTGGGGGCCGTTCTATGGGTACTGATAACAAAACTCAATAAATAATACATAAAAGTTCCTTTTTTTCTAATGCATACTTGTAAGAAATGTTCAATGAACATTATTTTCATAGCAATGTGAACAATAATATTGACGTTATACGAAAGGTCGACGAACTTCCCGATTACCCCTCGTATAACTTTTCGTTCTCTTTATGATCGAGCTATTCTATAAACGAAGTAAGTTGTTATAATGGATAATCAACTAAAACTAATATTTCAGTTAATGGCGGATTCTCCGATTGGTCTTCATGGGGTTCGTGCTCTGTGACCTGTGGAGCTGGAACAAAAGAAAGAAGCAGATCATGTAACAATCCTCCTCCCCAAAATGGTGGTAATAACTGTGTTGGTGACACCAGCGACTCCATGCAATGCGACGACGGAAACTGTCCAAGTATGTTTAATATAATTCATGATGTTCAAATACTGCCATTACAGTGCAATAGTGTATATATAGTAAAATAACATTACATTTGAATTATGTCTCTTATAGCATGTCTCTTGTAGCATGTTTCAAAATCGTTATCTAGGCTTAACCTATCAGAAGAGATATTGAACTGATTAAATGTATTAATAAATCGGATGAAAAACTGGAATACATGTACTAGTATTAATTTTAAGACTTCTCTACCACAACAAAACACTTTATATAGCATTATGATAGTGAACACTTCTCCTCTGTAGTCACCGTTGCATTTTCCTCAAAATTCCAAAGTTGAATTTGCATTTAAAAAGTTTTCATTCTGCTCAACTACAACAAAAAGATAAAAAGTCACAAGTTATGCCGAAAAAAGTGTGCGTTGCTGTAAAAATAATATATCTCCAAACTGTTGGTCTATTCGACATACAACTATTGAGAGATATATATATACTGCATTGCTATGTTATAATGTTAATAATACATGTTGTAATGCAAACTTTAAACTGTCAATATTTTAACAGGAAATGCAGCTAAATGTTAATCTCTGTTTGGCCAAATCGTCGCCAAATTAGCCGCTATACAAATGTTCTCCTTTTTTTCAGGCTCCGATTTTTAGTGTCGTATAGTAAATTATGCTATATACAATGTATAGCAACACGCCTAATACTGAAATGTTATGTGATGTAGGCATGGTGTATTCAAAAATAGTTATACTTTATTCATTAGCATTAAATTTTCGATTCCATAAAAAAATCTACGCTTAGGTGTCAAATTAAAGTTCACAAAATACAAAATTTACAACATTATTTCGTGAATTTACTATAATAAAGGTACTATCATTAAGTGGAATTAGCAATTCCCGACATAACTGTAATGCACAGTACTTATCTATGCTTTAGATTCTCGGTTGCTAAGCAATTCTAGAACACTACTAAATATCTACCGCTTGAAAATGTTGCCATGGTAACTCAAACCAACTACATTGTTTGTAACATTTTATATTAAATTGACCTTTCTGCAGACGCATCGTAGCCACGCCCCCATAGTTACGAGGATTCATATAACTACGCAAGTCAAGGTATCTTCAAAATGGCGTCGACCATAGACATTTAGCGCGCTGGTCTTGTCACGATTCCATCAAATGTTTCGCTATTATTACGATTCAAAAATATATATGGTAAAACATAATTATGTGCGTCATAAAGTAAATAGATCTACGGATTTTTATTCGCTAATTTCACGTAACTAGCTAAAAAAGTAGCGTATTTAGTCGCTGTTATAGCAGAACTCATTGCGAACATCTGTTAATTACCTTCAAAGGTGTAAAGTTATCCCTGATTGTCAAATAATAAGTAACTGTTACGGATGAATCCATATGTAAATCTACGTATGTATGATTATTACGATATTCATCACAAGAAAGATCTATCCCCGCATCTTTCACCCAATGCAAACATAAATGTGTATATTATAAGCTGTCATTATATAATATGTGAGCTTATTAATAACAGAAAGTTAACATTTCAAAGGCGTAACATACATGTATTTTATTAGATCTAGTAGAATGCAAAAGAGTACGAAACAAAAATTTCCATTATGTATTTGTTGAATTTTATCTTGTGATTTGTATGTTTTTCTGGCTTATTTAACTGGACATGTAGTCTGTCGTAAAATGACCCATGTTAAGACATATTTACACATTTTCCTAAGGTTTCCGGAATAAGTTAATTTAACGTCTCCTATCGAGAAATGAAAAACCCTGACAATTTGCGCTATGGCACCTCATAACTACTTCTATAAAAGGTTTGACAAAATTCCTAGAGAAATGTACGAGAAGTTACACACAGACGAGTTTATACATGTTTGTAACAAATCAACAATTAGACCAAAGGGCCATAACTCTGTCCAAAATCAAACATCCTGACGATATATGCTGCTTGTAAGTTTCAACAAAAATCCCTTTTGAAATGTAGGAGTTGCAAACAGAAGATTCGGACGGACGTACCCTTACAATATCCCCTTCGCATTCGGCAGGGGGGGGGGGGGTAATGAACTAGGCGTTAATGAATGTCATTCATTCACAAGTTTGTTTATGTAGGATAGATCAGCAAAATATCCTGAAAAATAACCTCCTTATGTCAATAATTTTCATTGACGTTCTATAATTGTCTAGAAACCAGAAATGCAATACACACATAAATAATATGTGATTTGATTCTAATCATAATTAGATTATTCTAACTTATTATGTCACATTCGAAGTTAGTACTGTCAAAATTTCAATTCAATTTGCATTTTGTGATTTTGATTTGGCACCTGACTGTATATTTCATGTTCAATACTACAAATAAAGAAATAATACGGAATCAAACATGAAAGGCTTAGAACTTTATTTAAGGGAGATATTATGTAAGATGCAATATCATCGGAATGGTTCTTACCACGAGTGTTTAGCAATAATAATAACGAAATGGTTAACCTTACATGCATTATTAAGGCCCCACAAATTGTTTTTGCAGTGCCCTATAGTAATCCCCCAGTCCCGTTCGTCCGTCCGTCTGTCTGTCCGTCCACATGTTTCATGCTTTATCTTAATAACCCACAAACCATTGTAGGTATCGACTTAAATTTTGTACCTTAAGCTCATGCTAATAGTACGCTGTTATATGACAAGTTACATAGCTCTATAACTACAATATTGGAAGAACTATGCCCATCGTAAATTTAACATTTTCCTCATCCTTCTTTTATAATTTAAAAGTGCCAAGTTACATCTAATCGCACCATTAATAAAGAAGAAATTATCCATACAGTACAAACTTTAATTTGACATTTGACCTTCAACAGTGACCTTGAACTTTGAGAGAGGAACCTGGGGTTGCTAATGACAGATCGATTAATAGAGGTTAGCATTCCTGCTAATTGTAAGCAAGATTGGCCAATGCATGACAAAGAAATAGTCTGGACACACTTAAACTTGACCGTTGACCTCAAACCGTGACCATCTTCACTGAGATATGAATCTGGTGGTGTGCATGACGCTCTGTCTCAATGAAATTAACATTCTTACCAACATATGCAAAATTGGTCAATGTATGACATAGTTATGGTCAGGACAAGCTTCAATTTGCCCTTTGACCTCAAATTGTGACCTAGACCTTCGAAATAGGAACTAAGGGGTTGGGCATGATACTTGGCCTTATGGAGGTTAACATTCATGCCAACAATAAGAAGATTGGTCAGTGTATGACAAAGTTATGCTTCGGACCAATCTGATTGAAATTATATCCTCAAACCCGCTACACTATGAGGATCTGACGTCGACCTTTCGAAGGTTACCTCAAGCGAACTTTCCCATTAGCCAATCGGCGCCGTGCTTTCAGAATTCTGAAAGCGATTTGATTCTATTTTTAATACGGGTTGTATTTTTATTTGTCATTTTATATGTTTATCAGTCAGTCTCTGAATCTTTATTTCATTTGACTTGAATGTAATTATTTTGATTTACTTTATTATCGAATAATTTTGAAAATAAGCCGTATACTTATAATAATTTTAGTGACGATTGTATGCGCTTATTTGTGATATGCGCTGATTAAATAACCGAAAAATATGCGCTAACTTTTATATGCGCTTATAAACAAGCCATTTGTGCCTATTTGTGATATGTAAAAAAATGAACTTAAAACAATGAAACGAAGTACACTATCGTTTTAACATTGAATTGCATACTAGAACTAGTACAAATATTTCAGCATTGTACACAACATAACTTATATAACACAGTATATAATGATTAGACATTTTTCATCTATGCAATTTTCACAGATTTGTACAATATTTATAAAGACTTACACAAGTATGACAAACTTTATTAAACCCTTTAACAATTTTCTGGTAAGCAAACATTTATTTTGCTACTCTGTAACATGAGTATTGTGAACGAATAACGTTTTACCAAACAAAAAAAACAATCGTTTTAACACCATCTGTTTATGAAACAGGTAAGATCACTTGTCAAGTTGCGGAATATCATATGTCGTAAATTAAGACTATAAGATGCATTTCTAGCCTGTTCACCAGTACAAGTTAAATATGCGCCTACTTTCGATACAATATTATGACAAGGCTATGTGATATGCGATTGTAATCCAAATTTGGATTGACGACAAGATGTGTGAGCTTTTTTTTTTCCAAATTCTATAGTATTGAAATTTCTTTCAGATCTTGCTCCTGTTGTTATTTGTGTCTGAACGTTTGCCTCTGTATTACTGACGTTGCCCCTTTTTGAACATATTTATCCACGTCTTCTATTTCTTTTCCCGTGATAGTATGTGCCGGGTTTTGTGTTATTTCTGTTTTCTCTGCTGCCTTATCTATCCATTTTATTTTGTGATGGTTATTTTATTTCCACGAAAAGCTTTTGATTGACATAAAAGTGATGATACACATTTATAACAATTTAAAAACTGGTAAGTGATAATTTCATAAGGTCCAAATAATGCATCGACTTGTTGATAGCTAAGTTTATACTTTATATTTTATTTCGAACAAAGAGCTTTTTCAATTTACATTAATCACTTTCGATATCTCATTCCTGATGTTATCCATCGCCACGAGGTTATGATTGAAAAGAAGCTAGTTTCCTTTTATGTACAAAATTTATGTACGAATAACTAATTTATCACGCAATAACATCTCTAGGAAAGATAATAGATCTAGTTTGGTGTATTGTTTTTTGTGTTCGTGTTTAAAATATGATTATTTAATGCGTAATTATCAAAAACATATTTTAGTTGATGGCGGATTATCCGATTGGTCTACATGGGGTTCGTGCTCTGTAACCTGTGGAGCTGGAACAACAGAAAGAAGCAGATCATGTACTAATCCTACTCCACAATATGGTGGAAATGCCTGCGATGGAATCACCAGCGAATCCATGGGATGCGACAACGGAAACTGTCCTAGTATGTTTGTACAATAACTATAATAAAAATGTATAGTATTTAAGTGCTTACATTATATAATAGAAGTACAGTAGTAATGTTAGTTTGAATTTTGACTCGACAATTATTATACCGATCAGGGCTGGTATTCACAAAGCATATCTTAGTAGAAAACCTTCGTTAAAAACATTAGATCCTTCCGGGTATTAGCTAAACTAGACAGTCAAGATTATTTATAACTTTCATGCAATACTAAGATTACATTGTGTTATCTTACAATTCGCATTGCAAATGTTTAACTTGAGTAAAAACAGTTTGTTTAAAAAGATGGCAAACTGACTGCAGTATGTAATTGCATTAATATTGTCTTCTATTTCTGTCCCCATGATAGTATGGGCACTATGCCGGCTTTTGTGTTATTTATGTTTCTGTTTTCTGTGCTCGGTTCTTGCAGCTAAGTGTTGCCTTACCTATCCATTTTATTATTTTTTATGATGTTTATTTTATTTCGACGTAAAGTTTTTTATTGACATACAAATGGTAATACCTATCGGTAACAATTCAAAAACTGGTAATATAACTGACACCTGATGCCTGGAAAGTGATAATTTCATAAGGTCCAAATACTGTATAGACTTGTTGATAGCTTAGTTTATACTTTATATATTATGTCGAACAAAAAGGTTTTCCAGCTTATATTAATCACTTTCGATATCCCATTCCTGATGCTGTCTATCGCCACGAGGTTATGATTGAAAAGAAGCTAGTTTCCTTTTTATGTACAAAAATGATGTACGAATAACTAATTTATCATGCAATAACATCTCTATGAAAGATAATAGATCTAGTTTGGTGTTCTGTTTTTTGTGTTCGAATTTAAAATATAATTATTTAATGGATAATTAACTGAAAAAGATATTTCAGTTGATGGCGGATTCTCCGATTGGACTACATGGGGTTCGTGCTCTGTCACCTGTGGAGGTGGAACAAAAGACAGAAGCAGATCATGTACTAATCCTATTCCACAAAATGGGGGTAATGCTTGCGATGGTATCACCAGCGAATCCATGGGATGCGACGACGGAAACTGCCCTAGTATGTTTGTACAATAACGATTATAATAATGTTTAGTTTAAGTGCTTACATTATATACTAGAAGTACAGTAGTAATGTATGTTTGGTTTTTGACTCAACACTTATTTTACTGATCAGGGCTGGTATTAACAAAGCATATCTTAGTAGAAAACCTTTCCTAAAAACATAAAATCCTTCAGTGTATCAGCTTATCAAGTCAGTCAAGATTATTAATAACTTTCAAGCATTATGTTGAGAGCCCCCGTAATCACTAATACATGGGTTACTCTTTCAATTCGCATTGCAATTTTTAAACTTGAATCAAAATATTTGTTTTAAAAAGATGGCAAACGGACTACCGTATGTAATTGCAATAATATTGGTAAAATAACTTCGCAAAAACGATACAACTATACAGCCGAGATATTTTAACACATTAAATAGAATATGGTTCAATGAGGTTTTATTACGACAGTTAATGGAGCTTGGAGTGCTTGGGAAGACTGGACATCTTGTTCTCTTGCATGCGGTTCGGGAACACAGAGTAGAAGTAGATCATGTGATGATCCACCTCCATCCGACGGTGGCACCGATTGTGATGGTTTAGATGTTGAAATGCAAGCTTGTAATACTGGTGCATGTCCAGGTAGGTTTTTCCATAGAAGATTTATCCCTGAGTGACCAGTTTCGACGCCCCTAAGAGATCACAAGCAGATTTACCTAAAAAGAATGCTCCTAAAAATGAATGAAATCGTTGACGTATTTATTTAGGATATTCATTATTGTAAAGACTACTTTTGCACAAGTTCTAACGCTTAAATTGACCCAAAACTCCATTTCTAGGTTGAACTTGATATATATTTTGTTCTGTATATGTCTTTGTGGACGAAAATCCCATGCAGTGGGTGAAATAAAAGCACCTGCCTCTCTGACCTTTGCAATTGTCTCTCTGTCTCTCTGCAATTGCCGATGTCATAGCGGTACGGGAATTGAATATTTGAATAACATGAAATAAATAAGCAATGGTTTTTTCATTGATTATAAAATAAACTACACACCATGACTTATAGCCAATTAAATTTCAATTACAAATAACTTGCGTTAATTAACGTATTACGTAACATAACGCATACACCCTACTAGAAAGTGAAAACCAGACAAATAGATCGATCTGGTCACATGCCTGTCACATGACTCGCTAAAAATGGCGGTGCAGCGAGGCGGTGCGGCGAAGTCAAATTCAGGCAAATTTTCCCTATTATTAAGTTTTTCTATCAAATTAAGCTACTTTTAGAAAGAGTTTAATTGGAACTAAGAAAAAATCACATTTTTCGAGCACGCAGCAACAAATGATCAGAAAATGAATGCTGAAAATTTTAACACTGAGCCTCTACTGTGACATGATCGACATTGGCTATTTGTTTCGAAACTAATCCGCTGGAAAAAGGACGTCAAGGGATTGCCGAAAATCAAAAGCGTGATCAAAACAAACAATTTGCACCATGGCTATGACTTAATCAGTAGCTATTGTGTTATTCACTTCTATAACACGATAGAAATGTTTGTCGACTTCTAAAACATCACTGTACCGTGGGACGATTGATGGGACATTTTATATTTATTTAAAACAAGGAATAATTAAAGTTGGCTAATAAACTTACCTATTTAAAGATGTTTTACCAGTTCATGACGTCGATGCCGCTATGATTTACAGTACGCAGATACATATTTAATCGTATGATGTTCGCAATACTTTCGTTGATTAAAACCATGCCATAAAAATGACGTCGCATATGTTAGTTTAACAATACCTGACTACAATCACAAATCTTCGTCTCCATATTGTATATATTGTTCCATTAGTGGCACACTGCATGTGAAATGAGTTATCTAGCATTTTGTGGCCGCATAATATTCTCGAGCAGAAAAGCTGTTTGTTGCAGAAATCATTGCATATTTCTTACTTGGATAATAATTATTTGAATGGATTATGGTATTGTGTAATTTTACAACTTATCAAATGTCCGAATAACTGTGTGTCAAATCCTGATGAAAATCTGATTGGTGTGATGCATTATCATCAGGTATATTTATATATATATATATTTAATATTTTACAGTTCTTGGTGAATCATGTTCCACAGAACCTGATCTTTGTTTGGGTGACTATGTCCTGTGTGACTCGCAAACTCTTACATGTGACTGTGCTACTGGATACAGAGAATATAATGGACAGTGCCTTCCAGGTAGATTGCATAATATATTCTTTTGTATATTACAAGTATTTAGTAAGTGTTGTGAAACACCAATATTTGTTTTAATTAATGCCATGCTATTTTATATAATATTTCGCAAAGAAATAGCAAAAATACCCCCTTTGGTATTAGCAATACATTGTCGCCTGAGTACAGAAGTGCTCTATTTCAACTTTTGTCTCAATTAAAATTTTTATAACACTGGAATTGTCTCATTAAGCTCTACAATCATCTTACATAAAAATACACTACCCACCAAAAATAAGTATACAGATGTTATTTGCCCACTTACTTGCCTGTAATAATACTATTTGCAGAACAGTGAAGCAACAATATATTTGAAGAAAAGGAATATTTTTGTTTATTAAATGGAAAGGCCATACAATAATTGGTACCCTAGGTGCAAAATCTAAAGTTTCTTTGTCCCTAGTGAATGGTAATTTTGTCACAAAAAGGTGGAAAATTCAGCCTTTTTGATCACATGGTTATTTTAGTTCCGAACATCTTCATCTTTATTTCTATCTCTATTTTGACTCATTTAGTAACTGTAGTTACAGAAACTAGTATAATTGTGACCATTTGATAAACAGATATTGAATAATTTAACAAAGTTTAATTTTGCAAAAATTATTTACTGTATATTTATTTTTGGTGGGCACTGTATATCCACCCAACAAAAACGAGGATACTATCTCCATAAAATAAATCTAAAATTGACTCTTATACTGTTTCAACTCCAGGAGTTGGGGCAGTTTATATGTAAACAATATATCTAGCCAATCAAATTAAGTTGTTTGTACATGTGACTCTTACATGTAGTGCATAAGTAATTGGTTGCTCTATCTCCTTAACTCTAAACACAGAACTGCTCTATCTCCTTAACGTTCAATACAGATATGTTCTATCTCCATAACTTTCAATAGCTAACTGCTCTATTTCCATAACTGTCAATAAAGGACTTCTCTATCTCAAGAACTTTCAATAACGAACCGCTCCATCTCCTTAACAGTCAAGAAGAAACAGCTCTATATCATTTAATTCTAAGAACATAACTGTACACTCAAGTATATAGGTTTGCTTGGAATATCCTTTTTGGGGATGTGGGTGGTTCGTACTGTGTCTGACTCTTGCGTGGATGGCTAGAGCATGCCGTCATGTTGCTTTGGATTGTCTGTGCGCTACAGCATTTTATATGACTTACCAGTACCAAGTCTAGTTGTGCATATCGTCAGCGGATGTTGGTCAGATCAATCTTAAGGGAATGACGGCCCTTCGTTATTGTACACTCTCTTTTACCATTGCATGCCATACTAGTATCAAGTCAAGTAGTGCATGTCGTCGGCGCACGTTTGTTAGATCAATATTAACGAAGTTAATGTGCTTTGTGTTTTGAATATCCTTCGTCAGATAAGATTTTAGGAAATTATTGTCCTTTGATAATATTCGCTTATGATCATGTCCGCGCTCTTGTTTATGATTGCAGCTGTCAGCCATAGTTTTCAAAACTCATCCCATGATCCGTAGCAAGGCTGGACAACGCATAAATACATATCGTCATAATTTAGGCGACTGATATAAAGTCACTGTGTCAAACAAAATCTGGGTTATTCATCACATATATATGATATTTCTTGTTGGTATTGTGTTTCCACAGTTTGGTCACGTCAAACCAAGATAAAATCTTATAAATGTATTAAGTTTCATGTTGACGTTTACTTATCTTCCCTATATTTTAGTCCATGGTACACAATGTTCCACAGTAACTGATCTTTGTTATGGTAACTATCTATCGTGTAAAGCGGAAAGCTCAATATGTGACTGTGATAATGGATACATTGAATCTAATGGACATTGCTATCCAGGTAGGTTGCGCATTGTTTTCTCTTGTTCACTTTTTTATTTTTGCATGTTTTCCAATGTTAGAATAACATACATGCAATCACAACGCTATAGTCAGAACACGCACATCATTTTAACAAATTTTAGATGATGTTAATTTCTTAATATTCAAGACACACGTATGATGTATAATATCGATATACAATAACATATTAAACAGCATAGGTGTATATACGGTGACAAGATACCTGACAGTAACGCGGTGGAACTGCCCATGCTCTTCGGTAATGTTTGTATGTACATGTATATAAATAGAATCCATCATGAGTTGTCTTTGGAGATCACCATTTCTCCGCCGTTGCTAATGGAAGATAGGCCCGTTGCTAATGGAAGATAACTCTATCTTACATTAGCAACATCTTTCTTACATGAGCGACCAGCGCGTGATTTATTTCCGACCTTAGTTTTGGGATGTACGTGTTCATTGCGATATAAAGCTAATGAATACGAACACCAATATGCTCTATACCATTTAAAAAGCATATTCTTGAGCGTACCACAACAGCGTACGCTTTATTACCGTTATTATTAATGATTGTTTTGAATGAGAACGTACGGCAAACAGCACGTTATGATGACGTTATGATGACGTCATGTTGACGCCATGAAAGCTAATTTGTGTTTTAAAGTCCCATTTTCTCAAATTACGTCGGAGAAAAATAATCCATCATGAGACGGTCGATGTAGGATAAGGATATCTCACCCTCGGGGTCGGAATTTTAACCAGGAACTCGGCAAGCCTCGTCCCTGGTTAAAATCCGACCCCTCGGGTGAGATATCCTTATCCTACATAGAAGCTCATGATGGATTCTTATATTCTTAAACGAGTTTAGAAAACACGGATTATTAAGTGAGCCTTAGTTTTCGTGACCAGTTTAAGAAATGTTGATCTCAAAGACAACACGTTGTGACTTCTTTTAATCACATTATTATAGTAACCTAGTCTAACAACGGCATGAATAACACATTTTCGCGCCGAAAAGATGGTGACGTCACGCGTAATTGCAGTGATTGGTGCTGAATATATCGTAGAACAAGATAAGTGTTACAGTTATAAAGATTATTAAGGCAACCCCCATATGATAGAACACCGATCACCAAAATCGGCTAATTAGTGAATGGAATAATATGTTTCATGCAGTTATACGGGATATCAATAACTCTTCAATCATTTACACAGTGGTAAACATCTGTTTGTAGCTGCGCGTCCTATTAGTTCATGATTTCCTTTTTGAATGTCTTGTAGATCTCCGTGTAAGTTGTGATGAACCGCCGTATTTATGTTATGATGAAAACGCCTTGTGCAACACCACAAGTAGAGTGTGTGTGTGTGGTTCTGGATTCATGGAAATTAATGGACTGTGTCGCCCAGGTGAGATGTTACCTTTATTTCTTCGAGTATACATTTCGTTTATTTTTGTTACACATGTGTTTTATGTATTCTTCATCTGAGTAAAATGTGTGTATTTAATACGCTAAGTTTGATCTCTCGGTTTAGATATTCCTGACTGTAGACTAAGTTGTCGCCTGCATTTGATACTGTTCTATGTATTATTAGGGGCCATAGCTTCGTTTGAAGCCCCTTTGTAAAATTCACAATTCTATGCAACTTACAACACCAAGCATCGGAAATAAATAACTGGATCACATAAGAAAGATAAGGACGTTTCCATACTAGTATTTGTTATTCATAGAAACACACGAGCAGCATTTTACAAGATGCAATTCACATACTAGTATAATAAAAGTATTACATTAAACATCAGTGTTAGTTGTATCCAGTTGCTTGATTATGTGACTGTATAATCTTCACATTTTCAAATTAAGCAGGTAGCTATTGCCTCCAGCGATGCCAAATACTGCCATTTCCTTAAAGTCATTTCTTTCCTTTGACAAGCTGTTACCGATGTACTGACTCATGGTATTAGTACTACTTATCCCCCTGTTTGCATGGTGTTTTCAAATGGAGATGGAATCTTATAAATGTGCTTAATGTTGAGGCTTAAAGTCACCACTAGCTTCAAAGTCACCTTTAAAGTTATCAAAAACAAACAACACTCGTATATAATTGATCTCTACCTTAAATAGAAATTACACCCACTACCTTATACCAAAATTATTTACAATCACTACAAGAAAATGACATTTTAAATCTATAATTTATTTTGTGATTAGTTGGTCTCAAGATACTACGCGGAGATTTATTGAGTAAACTCTGTGCGTTTCCATGGCCTTCAAACAGAGATCTCGTTAAACATTTATTTATTATAGAAGTCCAACTAAATCGTGATTTTACCAGTTATTATCACTTTGCACGGGAGTTGATATTAATTCACAAAAGCATATAGTAATATGCCCATTGCAAACTATGTTAGGGAGAAAGTCAAAGTAACTGTCCATCCCTAAAATATAACGGAGACGAGTCCTCGAAGGGGCCAAGTTCCATGTTTTCCTTAAACGGACAGTTACGCGGGTTTTCTCTGACTTAAAATAACCATGGTATTCAGTGCTGTACATCGTTTAACACTTATGATGACATATTTCTACTTCTGCATTTTACACAAACAATCATTAGCAGTGTTTAATCTTGCCTGAATAAACAAAAACTACCAACTATGGCTTGGTTTTGGCGGTGACTATGATTACTATAGTTCAACTAGAGACCTCAAAAAACCCTTCAGTGGTTAAACTATGGTCGAACTACTTGTATCGCTAGTTCGCATTTATTCTTCTTTCATCTGCGCCAACTTCAAACTACCCAAAAGCAAAACCTAGCCATAATACTGGTATAGGTAAATTTCCAACTTAGGTAGCTAAACGGGGGGATTAACTGTATAAACTCTATGGTTAAAGTACATAAACATGCATAACCTAGAAATACACCTATACAATAACTCACTACTGAAAAACAATGGGCAGCTTTTTAAAGGTATAATCGATTGAGAATATTTTAAATAGTTCATGTATGGTTCGTGTAAATATCCGATATTCTCTGTGTGTTGATTATATTCAAATTGTTAGATTACTGTTGACTGATTGGCGTGCCTTATATTTGCCAAAACGGCTACATATCATTAAAGATAAATATTGAGCGACGTAGTGGTCGAGTTCACTATTACGGTGTTAAACCAATTATAAAGGATCATCCATAACCATTATCTATACTTTCAACGTTAAACTGAAATAATTTCTCTGTTCCGACGATGGTTTAAATTTTGTCTAGATTTGTCTAAATTATACTTGCTTTATAACCTGCTGATGCTGCATGAAGACAGAATGGTAAGTTTCTTTCATGAAGCTGAAACTATTTTACAGTATTAGTGTAAATGTGCTACACATACGTTAAACAGTTTGAAAAAATCAATGTTGGATTGATTTGACATTTATTTAAACATATTACTAGTTGTGTTTTTGGAGGGTTGAACTGTTTTCTATATACGGCTCTTTCATTTCACTATCAGACTAAAGGTGCATCTACACGGTAAGTTTTGGTGTATACATCTTGACATATAAGTCCAAATGTACCGTGTAGGAACGAGTAGGGCACTTCTACCACATATTTACGGGAGATGTACGACACATTCATTGTATAGTCGACACAGTACAGAAATGGCTTGGTGTATCACCGAAATGGAACTTCCCATAGAATTATACAATACAGTATGATACATATCGACAACACACACAGTCCTATCAATAGATCTTCCTCAACCGACTCCATTGTTAACACGTGTATGGAGAGAAATAACATGTGATTTATATGTCATGGTTTACCGTGTAGTTAGGGAAGATGTACTCATGTGAAGTGTACATCTTGGACTTATACACCAAGACTAACCGTGTAGATGCACCTTAAGTTAGAACAAGTTATTTACATTTTCTGTTTGAACGTGAAAACCATTTAAAGTGACCTATGTAGAACGTAGCTCTCACATTATTCTAACTGGACAGTATGTTGATGTTGCATAAATAATATACCGTTAGAATAGTCACATGACAATACCAAAGAGTATTTAAATCTCTCACGACCAGCATAAAATGTACATGTTAGATGTAGTCGGGTAACTATCAAACACTTGCGAATGAAATCGAACGTAGAAACAACAATTGGTATTCTTTTGTTGTACGAAGACTGTATTATCGTCCCTGTATTTTAGTCTATGGTACAGGATGTTCCACGGCAACTGATCTGTGTTATGGTAACTATGTATCTTGTAATGCGGAAAGCTCAACATGTGACTGCGATGATGGATACATAGAATATTATGGAAAGTGTTATCCAGGTAGGTTGCCCAATGTTTTTAAGACTCTTGGTCATTACTGTAGAACATGTATGACGATATCAGAATATCATACCTGTAACGCTTCAAACATAACGCTGTTATCCGACAAACAATTGTAACGTATTATAGATGATGATAATTTCTTAATATTAGAGGCACATGTACATAATGGGGGAATATTAAAATAGTAAATTATCCCCCCTTACTACGCTCTAAAATTCTACAGGTCCTATCATGCGGATTACTCTGTTTTTATCCCTGTTTTGTTTGTTGTACATGGTAGTAATTAGGTTGAAATATTTGCAACATTAATTATCAGATCAAATAATAAGTTTGGCTACATGTTGTTTACACACCATGGTATATAAATTTTTATGGCCCTAACATATTAGATAATACTGAAGTGAGAAATTTCTTATCTAAAATCAATGATATTTCTGTTAGAAACAAGGATAAAGTCCGAGGATCTCAACTAGTTAGGACCTGTATGCTAATTGGTCTACCTCGGGCTTTATCTTACAAGGGAGATAATTTATAGGTCACTTATGTCTCTCATTACATACGGTAATCAAATTGCAGAGGTGTAGATACATGTACAAGGACAATGTACCTGCTAGTAAAGCGTTTGGATTATTCATGCTTGTTTAATGTTTGTATGTACGTAAAAACACTTTGTAGTGTTTAATTTAGATTACTTCGTTGATTCAATTATTTGAATTATGGCCGATTTTGGTAACTGATGTGATTAGTGCAGTTATAGGGGATAAACTTATAAAGATAATAGTAACTCGGACAGGAAAGCAAGTATTCAACAGAAGCACGTATAGATCACAAGGAGAAAATAAAAAAATGAAACTGAACTGCTACAAAGGGAAGCTGCACTCATCAAAAACAGCAAGGTACGAAAGTCACAAAAATAACACATTAAACAGAAAGAAATCTAGGTTCCAAGTACTGACCACAAGGACAAATACAAAAAAATAGTAAGACGAAATAAAAAAACACTACATCTTACTCCGACAGCTTGCCGCTCAAGTCAGTGAAACAAGTCCGGGGCAAGAGGCAGTGGACCAGAACGAACGGTCATACACCACGACAACCCACTCTTCTCAGAAACAGTATGTGTGTGCCTTTTTGAAAAACGAAGCAGCCTACTGCTGGACATTGAAATCACAAATTCAATTCATTGAATCATAAGTCAATGCAACAATGAAATAGACCAGCATCAAAACTTGCCATCCAATGAGCCTATATTTTGTCCGGTCATCGCATAATGACGTAAGAAACATGCGGACAAACTGTACATGAACTGTAAACTATAATCACCCATTGTAGGATATCTCGTATATGTAGCTCTGCATCGTATTGGTTCATGTATTCTTTGAATATCTTGTAGAGCTCAATGTTAGTTGTGAAGCACCACCATATGTATGCTATGATGAACACGCCTCGTGCGACTCCACAAGCACAGTGTGTGTATGTGATTCTCGATTCATAGAAATTGATGGATTGTGTCGCCCAGGTACTTTGCTATCTTCTTCTTTTCGCATAGAACTAGTACATTTGTATATTGTAATTCGTTTGATTGTTTCCATACGTTTATACTTTATCTATGCCATACTTGAAAAAGAAATGCAATTTATTCTGCTGATGTTAGTCTCTCAGTATATCAATATGTCTGTCAAAAGGCGAGCCAAAGGTTTGTGCTGACGATTCGCAATGTTATAAAATGTCTACGTCAGTATAGATAAAAGACCATTTCTTCATGGTATCCAACACCGCCAGCTGGTTTCTGGATAATAATGGGAGACCTCTGCCACTAGAAACTACAAATGTTATGATTTGTGGTTAATGAATTAAGGTTTACCGCATATTGTTTGCATCATGGTTTTAAAACGTCTTGAACTTTAAAAGCATTTGCTTAATGTTTGTGCTTATTTATCATCACTGTTTTCAAGTGTATGGTACAGAATGTTATCCGGAAACTGATCTTTGTTATGGTGACCATGTTTATTGTAATACACAAAGCTCAACATGTGACTGTGATGATGGATACATAGAATCAGACGGACAGTGCCTTCCCGGTAGGTTGCCCAATGGTTTATTTTGTTTATTATTGTTTTCAATATGGGACAGTGAAATTAGACCATCATTTAAGAGAGTTCCATTGTATCGCTTTTACCACAACATGAAAAACGAGTTGAACACATGATTTATATATATCGACAGTGGTAGGTACTATTTAGATGCCAACAACAAAAACTCTATGAAGTACAAATATAGATACGGAGCTGATGTAATTTATAAAAGAGAAGAAAACAGACAGGGAATGCAGCAATCAACAGAAACATACGAGTATGTAACGCACTAAAAAGAAGACGCAAACATGAAAATGCACAGACTAAAACCACCCGCTATAAAACTGACGAAGAAAAATGAAACTAAGTGATGTCTTTCCAAACCCCAACGCCAGAGAAGGAAGCACATTCGTGCCTTCATTATGATATCCAGGCTTGCAGGATATACCGGGGCATATAAAAGTTTATTAGGAATTTATCCCCACTTTATTAGTTTCTAGTTTTACAAGACATATGTGTATACTTGACATATTTTCCTAACTATTATCCCCATAAGAAATTTTGTATTTTGAAAATTATTCTACTCGTATACAGATCCAATGACTAGTTGTAGTTGCATTCATGTGTTTCAAGAACTGCGTCGTTGGTCTAATATCATGATTGTTTATGTATGTTGTGTTCGGCACTGTATGATATCGTATTGTTTTACATTGAATAATGTTGAATGTTATATACTCTTATATGAACAGATTGCGGCCAGGCACCTGTAGTAGACTATGGTTTCATTATTCAATATAATGGTATAACAACTGTTAATGGTTCACGTACGTATGCATGCCAAACAGATTATATAATGAATGGAAGTCCAACTATTGAATGCTTGAGTAATGGTTCATGGACAGATCCACCCGCATGTAAAGCAGGTAACTTGTTAAACTTTCTTTACTCGCATAAAAATCCATTTTAACGCAATGCTAAAGGAACGAGTTTATAAATAAGCTTTGCTTTCTACTCAATCCTTAATATGTGTAAATGAATGTTATCATATTATATGTTTATAAAGAAATAAATATTGTTTAAACTAAACTAATTATTCCAACCTACTTTTCCTAATGAAAGTAATCCTCTAAATGTGAAGGGTAATACCATAGTCTTGACGCACCACCGAACTATCAACGAATATATTTCTTCTTATTAGAGATAATGGAAGAAATATATTCTGTGTGATTAACATTCAGTATATTTTGCAGTAAAAAATAATATTTTGGTTTGATTATTTTAATAATATCAGGTTAAGATAATGGGCTGAACGGCAAAAGGCACTAGATGCAATGTAGTCATGATATCACATGGTTTTAAAAAAAACACGTTATTTCTGACATTCAGCATCAAAATGCAACCAATATTCTATGTACGTTTTTGTTCATCGAGTTTTTGCAGGTGTTTGCATTTGATTCTTAATACTAGAAAAACAATGATTTGAAACTATTTGATATATTTACTACATTTGGATTCGTGGTCTTTTATTCCCACCATCAATGAGCATAAATATGTTTCTATACAAAAATCAAACATAACTAGGTGCCCTGGCTAGTGGAAATGTTGGATTTTGAAAATCAAATAAAAATTCTTCAAATTTCTGAAATACATAAAATACACACAAGTTTAACAAAGAGGTGCGTTTTCATAGACCGTGAGAAAAAAACCATACTATATGTGATATTCTAGGGTGTTCAATAAATTCGTAGACTTGGTTCGTCACTTAAACACACAGAGATAAAAACTACATCACATTGAACTACAGCCATTTTGACACAAGTGCAGAAAATATTGCATAAAGAAACGCATTGTACAAGAAAATATGGCTTAAATAAAAATACCACCTTACCGCTACCACCGTAGAGCGCTATTTATATTCTGACGTCAGCGACGTTATTGGTGTGTTGCAGTTTCTCAAATGGTAAGCCCGGAATTAAATTATGTTATTTAAATGATATAAACATAAGTATTCATATTATATTCGATTCAATATATCTACCACAATATATTGTGTAGTCTTATTTAAGTATTAAAGCTCGACGTAAGGAATGTATATCAAAATGAAAACACCTTGCGCATTTCGACTGATGTTGCGTGAGACGTCAATACGTTTGCCTATCCTGCCCATCCCTGCATCGTTTTCAATACGATGTTGCTCATCAGAAATTAACTTAAACACAAGGCCACTGTATATCGTAAGTTCTCTATTCGCGCCCTGTAGCAGCTCTTGGGTGTCGGCTGTGTTTTTCCAAGACACGTCCACAATTTAATAGTCGCACGAATCTCCTTGCGTAAAGTCAAATACTTTTTCACGGTAATGATAACGCGAATCGCCTTGAACAAACAGTTTTTAATTCAAACGCAATTATTCAAATAACTTGAAAACTCCATGTAATTTCATGATAATATCTTTAAATAATACGGCAGAAATGTGAGAATGTAAATTAACTAATTCGGCATTTATAACTATTTGAACTAATGAAAAGGGTATGTTGTATCGATTGTGGCTACTGGTTTGCATTATTGAAGATAAAATGGCATTGTCTGTAGGTAATAAGGTTATGTTGGTAATTAAAGTAACTACTTATACGACAGAGTTTTTTAATACATTTCTCGGACACTTACATTTTTATTTCGTAAATACAAACTGCGTGTAGGCTTTTGTACGCAAACACGTTTGATTTTAACCAAATATCATTTTGATTTAAGAACAATATTTCCTTTTTACCAAATACATGTACCGTAGTGACTCCGTATTACTTAACACTATGTTTTGCTATTTGACACGTCAGATATTGGTTGGGCATGTCAGCAGAATGAGGATTGTATTGACGCGAATACTGTATGTACAAACTATTGCACATGCGCAGACGGTTACCTACACACATCAGCCAGTCAGATACGAGGATCTTGCCAAGCGGGTATGATATATATTGCATCATCAGTACAGTCCGCCTAATAGTATATTAAACTGGTTCAATTAATCTCTTTTTGCATGTTACTTCGAACTATATTATGTGGGATACGGTTATGCAAAATGTGGCTAGGAAAATAGATACAGATGTATAGACGACTTATTACGAAGATTTGATCGCTTTACCAATATTTTTGCATTACCGTTGCATGCAATGGATAAAGCCCCATTACACTTCATGACTTAAAATATAATAATGTTCATTATACATTATCTATTTTCCTATTTATGAAAATGTTTGGATTTGAATAATCCGAACAAAGATTTCAAACAAAATGCCAATGTAATGTCAAATATTTATTTTTTAGTACTGTATGTTTATAAGATTGTCTTATATACCAATCATGATCAAGTCATGTTATTGTTAATGTAAAACCAATCTCGTTACGCTAACTAGACTAGACAAGGTGTTCCTAGCCAAGTTCGGATTGCATGTACTGTCAACTTTGTAGCCGTTTTGTTTAAAGTAATTTTAATGGTATTGTAAATGAACTTATAAGTAATTGCACCAGTGTTCTTACCATTATCACCTATGCTATGGCCACGTGTATATGATTATATTTTATGATTGGACCGCGTGTATGTGTACAGGTATTCATTATGACCGGGGAGCTTTGTAAGCTGTGTTCGTGTTTGTGAGTTTCGTTCTCTCACCTTTTTGGCCTTGGTCCGTACTTGCCCACTTGTAGTTGTGGGGTGTGGAACAATAGGCCATATTGAGATTCTATTCATTCCGTTGGTTACGGGGTGCAAACTATTGCTTATGGGGTTTTACTAACAGAAGGATAAACAAAAGAAAACCCCACAATGTCCAGTCAGTGAACACGTCCGTCTGTCCGTCCGTTAGACATTTCACCGTTGGAACTTTCAATTTTGCTTTGATCTTCATCAAACGTGGTCTGAGGTTGTATCTCAATAAAGTCTAGGTCAAGTTTGAAGTTGGGTCATGAGTGGTCAAAAACTAGGACAAAATGTCAAGTAATAGGAAAACCTTGTTTACACTGTGGAGGACACTTTTTTTGCTTTAACCTGTATCAAGTTTAGTCAAAAGTTTTATTTTGATGATCTTATGGTCAAGTTCAATGTTTGATCATGCTTAGCAGGTGAGCGCCACATGATCTATGATCCTCTGGGTTCATATTGTGACAGTAGTGAAAACCGTGCTATGACTTGATGCTGAACGTGCAGGATATGTGTTCACACTAAGGCAAATTAGTTCATTGTTGTTTTAAGGTCGACCTGGATGTTGGACATTGTCTCGCGTCATTGTGGTCTGTCTAATGTATGTTTCTGAGCTCGACAGTTTCAGTTGAGTGCTACTTCCCCTGTCCGAGTTTTTGTTTTTTATTTGAAGAAAATATCGTCGCAATTTAGTTTTCAGTGTTAGTTAAGTTTTCAGATTTAGGTTTTGGTAAACAACATTTATCAAAAACTACCAAAGTTATCCATTCAATGACAATCTATATGAGGTAAAGACTTCCCTCTCGACATACTCGTTTACAGTGATGGCCCTATTCAATAGACAAGAGGAGGTAATTGATTCAAGGGATTTTGGGGGAGTAATTGTCTTTCATAACTCCTAACACTAAATTGTACATCACTTTGATGACCTCATTCTGTGATCGTCATGAGTATAGTATAAGTCTCGAATTTTTGTTAGGCATAGGTACGACCTGTCAGACAGATGATGATTGTTATAATGATCTACTTTGTGGGAATAATGACACATGTGAATGCCCAGACGGATATCTAGAAACAGATGGACACTGTGTTGGAGGTGAGTTATACATATAATTTATAAATGTGGACATCATTGCTATCTTTTTAATGTTGTTTTACAGAATAAAACTGCTTCAAACGAAATTTGTATCCTGCATATTTACTAGAAGCTTTTTGTGAAACACCATTTGCTTTCGTGTAACATAATTATATTTCTGTGTATTCTTATTTTGGCATGATGTGATTCTGTTTATTATGTTCTGTTATCTGTGTATATATATTCTGTTCTGGATTTAGACATGTAAAGTTTAGGTTAATTGTGGAACAAGTTCTGGTAGTATATATTACTATAGCCTAAGAGCTGAGGGAGATTTATTCAAAATTGGAGTCCATCTCTTAAACTTGCACCACAGTTGGACATATGACCGAATATTAAGAATTTGGAACTTTCAATTTTGATTTGATCTTCATCAAAGAGAGGTTGTATCTCAATAAAGTATAGGTCAAGTTTGAAGTTGGGTCATTAGGGGTCAAAAACTAGGTCAAAAGGTCAAGTAATAGGAAAACCTTGTTTTGTACACTCTGGGGGACACTTTTTTGCTTTAACCTGCATCAAGGTTAGTCAAAAGTCTTATATTCTGTTCTGGATTTAGACATGTAAAGTTTAGGTTAATTGTGGAACAAGTTCTGGTAGTATATATTACTATAGCCTAAGAGCTGAGGGAGATTTATTCAAAATTGGAGTCCATCTCTTAAACTTGCACCACAGTTGGACATATGACCGAACATTAAGAAAATCCATTTCTTACAAATTTTCTCTTTAACAACCGCTCAGCATCCGAGATGGCGTCCAAGATGGCCGCCATTTTTACGCGAAAATGGTACTGAACGCTTATTTGTACATGAAATAAATTGTTTTCTCACAAATATGTTTCAAAATGTACTTATAAGTTGAAAAATGAATAGAAGACACACTTTTATCTGTTTTAATAGTAAATTTCGACATTTTGGAAAAGCTATGACCCATATAGAGGCCCAAAAATGGCTATTTTTACTATGATGGTACGTTAGGGAGAAGATAAGACAACGTCATTTTAAAGTTTTTAGTTTATATTTTATAGGCCAGAAAGAAGTAAATGGAGCCTTTTTTACAGCGTATAAACGACTGTACGTCAATATAGGATGTCGTGATTGGATTTAAATGATTTGAGTAAAAAACGCAACGATGTTGGTAGAATAATTTGAAATACTAAGCTTATATACAAAACATAATGACAAGTAGTACATATTCATAATTAAGATTAAATTTCCTATCGTTAGCATACGCTTTATTCCGCAATATTTGATCATTGAACATCGTTTGACTTTTTGTAGGAAAAAGGTACATCGGCTACTTTTAAACATCATTTATATTGTCCTCTGGACGTGTCAGTTGATTAATTGTACATATTATAACAGGTATAACATAAACATATAATTTGTACGTTTTAAAATATTTTCAAATTGTGTTTTTACCGAGATAGAGTCCAAAAGTGATACAGCTATGTAGTCTCATTACTGTATGTTTACTGATAAGTTTTATAAGTGATTTGTATGTTTATTGTGATACAGGTGTACTCATTACTGTGATTGATATGAAGTGATTTGCATTCTTTAATTAGTATTCTTTAGGGCATTTTTTAGAGTGCTTGCATGTGATTCGATGTCACTTTGTTTGGCCACGTTAGCATTATCCTTAAAAATGGTAAAAAATGGCATAAAACTAACTAACAAACACACGCATATCTGTAAACATTTTGCATTTGTTTTTGTTTTGTTTATAGCATGCAACTCCAATATAAGCATAAGCAATGGTTCTGTAAACGGCTTAGACGAGGACCCAGTTATTGGTTCTAATGTTACATTTATATGCGATGAAGGATATTATTTAGTTGGTGATTATCTGCTGAGTTGCACTGATGAACAACAATGGAGCAATGAACTTCCAACGTGTTACAGATGTGAGTTAATAAATAAAAAGTTGTTTGTAGTTTTGTACCAAAACAACTTAATATTGTGGTTCTGGTTCTAAATAAAATAAGGTAGGTACTAGGCGGCAGGCAGGAAATTAATTAAATTCTTTAAAATATTTGTTTTGGTTTAATGCACTGGAAAATCATTGATCCATAGTGACTTCCGGCAAAATACTATTAAAATAATTAAGATAGAAGGAAATAGGATCGGTCGGTCACTTGTTTTGGCCTTTGACACGTGACAATCTAACCTTAAAATAGGCACTGAACATGAAATGGAAAACAAACCCTTTTGCTCAAGCTAAATTTTTTGTAAACGAATTTTGTGAACGTGCAGTTGATGTGCGATGTACGTTACCTTGCAATCAGACTAGAACATTAAAACAATTGCAAAAATGAACAGAAATGATAACTGTATGTCATCTAGTAATACCATGTATATATTTTGTTCTTGAAATTGGTCGACTCATAAAAACATACTAGTATATCATAATTGTGAACGTGGAAAAACTGGGTATGCCCAACTGCGTTGTCACAATAAATAGGGTTTTATGATTAGTATTATTATTCTAGTGGAACAGTGTTCCAGTGGAAAACACTCTTAGTTGCGGACCTGGGGCAGTTGGTAATTTCTATAACGAATTTTGAGTGTTTCCCACCCAGCTACATATTGACTGGTTCGTAACCCAGAGGTCGTGTCGCGTAATTCATTACTATACCAGCCATGAACGATAACGAAACAAGGATTATATTCGGGAGAATCTAGGGTAGCGCAACCAGGTTCCTTGTTTAATCAAACTTTCTGTCTATTCCCCTAAAATACGATTACATGCATTACTTTCCACAGTGTGTGATGTATATGGTAATTTCCCACATGGAGATGTCACTGTACTACACGATCCTCCTTATAGCGGAACAATTGCCAGTTTTGAATGTAATGATAAGTATACACTGACAGGATCATCCGTGACTACCTGCTTGGATACAGGAGAATGGGATAGTGAGGCACCAGAATGTATCAGGGGTAAATTGCTTTTAAATATTTGCCTTTTAACGAAGACCCTACTGATATTTCAGCCATATGGAGAGTACCTAGAATCATTATCCAAACACCGAACTCAACATCAGCCATAGCACTAACATCGTAATGCTAAGCATATAATACATGTTCAGTACCATTGTTGGCAGAATTGGAATATGTCTTCTAGAACCGAACCATCAGAGGCCCACAATTGTCTCCGAGGTTTAATGAACAGTCAGACATCATTTTTAATAGTACCATGGGCGTAGGAGAAGGGGGGGGCAGGGGGGGCCAGGCCCCCCCCAATGTTAGGACAGGGGGGGCCAACATATCGTTTGGCCCCCCCAATAATTCACACCATATTCATAATTTTCCGCCTAAAATAGTCTTGTAATAGGTAAATTGCCTTTTATCCCTGGTTAAAAAGTATAAAATGTTAATTTTCGTGCTCGCTTCGCTCGCAAAATGATTTTAATCTATGAAATATGTTATCACGTAACTGTTGAAGAACTACAGAAATACATAAAGTTTGCACCAGCTCCTATATAGCTTTTAAACTTTGTCATTGCTATGTTAAATTCCCTTACTATTAAAGCCACTTAAGTTAACTCTCAGAATTCGAGCATCTGTGCAATACTTAGAAAAAATATTTACAAAATAAGGACTTAATTTTGATTGATCTTGTAACGAAACATGTCTTTTTAAATACCAAATAATTATCTCAGAACGCACCAGATTGATTTTATTGTGGATTACATATTTGACAGTAATATCAATTTTCAATATGGTCCACTGAAAAAGAGAAACAGATTAACAACAACATAATAAATAAACAACATAATAAACAGCAACAACAATACTAGTTTATGATAGGATTCAATTTTATTACCCGGTATTTTGACACGGAAACAACTTAGTAGATATACCTTACCTTAGTGATTATAAACACAAACATTCACTATAGGTTATTAACACTTAATGTGACCCCCACATATCTCAAAAAAAATGTTGAAGACGCTCCTACGCCCATGAGAACATGTATTATTATGCAGTTTTCAAAATATGCCTGGATTCCAAATAGATGTAAAATGTTTACACTTTTAAACAAATATCATACTAAAATATCGAGTATTGAGAATGATTATTATTGACGTATCGATCAAGGTCAGTCGATAATGAATCGGTTTGCTGAACATGCACAGTTTTAACATTAAACCACCATCGGTGGGAATGTCTGCCGTCTTGCTGATGATGACGGATAGTTTACATTCTGTGACCTGTGTGGATGTAAGATTTCAGTACTTTTTAATATCGTATTTAAGTAAAATATTTGATAATTTAGCAAACAGATCATAATTAGTTAGACAGGGAAGTCAGCACACAACTTTACCGACCGGGCACAGAAAGCATTAAAAACAAATAAGTCATTAAGCCCAATTGAACCAACCGAGCACAGAAAACATAAAACACATACAATGCACAATGCCCAACTTAACAAGTAAAAATCCTCCGAAGTCCAAGCTGGCGAACACTATAATGAAAATGTTTCAGCCGTCAAAAAGCTGAACAAACAACTAAAATGCCTAGGTTTAGCTGTCACAAATCTTAAAAAGAAGAACTGCTCAACACAAAGCCTAACAAGAAAATGATCCGTCCTAGTCCCAGCTGTTAAAAGGCTGAATATAATTTTCAGCGTATATAATAAATAATATACATACCGGGCTGAATATATATAAATGTTTGTTTCAGACTGTAAAGTTTTGAGAGGAATATCTAATGGTATAATACTGACGTCTAATGAGAATTCGTACACGAGTATTGCTACTTACGTATGTGACGCATTTACCACCTTGTCGGGCAATAGTACCAGAGAATGTATGGATAATTCAAAATGGTCTGGAGAGGAGCCTATTTGCATTCAAGGTTTGTTCTGTACTCATTTCTCTTAGCATGCATGCGTTAAAATACTTTAACATCCCAGTATATTGGTAGGAAAGTAACCAAACGGCCATCTCCGGTATTTGGTTTCTTTAACAACCATAACAACATGCTCTGTTTAATTAAGAGTCCACTCAATTAAACTTTTTATTGGCATTATTTTTAATATCAGGATGACAAGCCGCTACTTAATACAAATGGTAAATGGTAAATTTGAGGTAGTACTGTGGTGTAATTTACATCACCACAGACAGCGAATATTGCCGAATATTGCCGAATATCTTAACTCTGTTTCTGATGTACGTTGTCCCAGAAAATCGCGAACATTTGAAATAAGTTTTATTTGTACAGTCCAATTTCTTTACTATTTATATACTCAGCAAAATAATAAAACTATCCACGTTTCATGTTTTATATTACTATGAAAGGGTTAAAATAAGAAGAAGCAGGCGCGATGCTGCCATGCAATAGTGATCAATATAAGTTGCAAAACTTGTGTATCATAATTTTCGTTTTCATCCATTATTTCAGACTGTCCAAGTCTAAGCAGAACATTATTCTATGGTAATGTGTGGACTTCGAACGGTCATAGGTTTGAAAGTGTTGCCACATATAGGTGTTCATACGGGTATATTTTGGTTGGAGATGAAACCCGTACTTGTCAAGGGGACTCTACCTGGTCAGGATCGGTTCCCATTTGTGTTCCCGGTAAGAATTAACAAAATGTTTGTCTCTTGTTGCATGCTCGAAACATTATTATAAAATTATGTTAATAACTTTTCTTTTGAAGGAATTACCTTTATTCGTCAAAAGGTATTTTAATATACATTTTTGGATCAAATCGTTTAATAATGGATGCACAATACTCGTTTATACAGTAAGGGTTGATTATGTAAAATAATTAGCGTACAAGAGAAAGAGAATGATTACATGTATCAATAGCGTAATGTAGTCTCATGGTAAATTTTAGTACTGAAGTATCAATATTTGATATAATATAGCTAATATATTTAGTCCATGTGACAGACCGAATTTCATTACCAAAAAGGTGAACAGATCCAACAATGATTTTCGGTTAGCTTGATATCTCAGCAGTCTGAAAACGGTTGATGGACTTGCGGGTCACTTTGCCAAATGACCTTTTGGTGGCCATCTTTAAAGATGGCCGCCATTATTTAAGCAATCATAAGCTTTGGGAAAACTTGAATTATTCCTCACTCAATAGGGCTATCGGCTTGCAATATGTCTTAAAATGTTCGTATTTCAACCCAACATTTGTTGACATATACATCATAATATTATGATAAAGGAATTAGTTCGAATTTATTGATATTCTAAGAAAACTTTGATATTTTTCACTTTTTGTCATTATTTTTTCTCTTGCAATTCTGATTGGGATTTGTATTTAGCCAGTTTTGGTTTGCTACATTTAGAGGATAATTCTAGGCATCCATAATATACATTACATTGATAGATTTTAACCTCGAAGTCCAAAATTGGCCAGGAATATATGACAACTAATGCCTAAATTAAATAGATATTTTAGGGCATATAAATAGACCGTTTCCAACAATCTCAAGAAAAGAAAAAGATTATTTTTTTTATTCCATGGCTACTTTGTTGATACGATGCGTATATATATGCCTAGGTGTCCAGTACCGTGCCACAAGGGTGTTAGTGTGGTACCTGACCCCTAGCTGGATGGTTTGGTGGCTCGGATCCGGTCAGTTGTATGAGTTCATATGACCTTATTTTTAAAAAAATGGTTATTGGCAGGAAAACTTGAATAACTATTCAGCGAAACGGAAAATAAACATAAACATGACTCCAAATGATTGGAAAATAATTTGATATGAGTTTATACATTTATATTTTTGTTTATAAATTTCCGAATATTACATTAAAAGTACATTATTTTAACGTTGTTAAATGAAAATGTGAAAGCAGGAACGTATTCGAAGGGAAACAATAAGGGATAGAGGGGATACAAAATAAACAAAATTATATATTGAATCAGTTGCTCTTTGTCTAGTGTCTAACTTACTACTTTTCTGACTCAGGTGGACCTTAGTAACCTTTAAATAACCGTTCTTAATAGAATTTGTAAAACTATACACACACTTGTAAAGCCTCCACAACCCTACCACAACCAAGGTTGTAATTGGTGACACGATGATGGCTGAGGAGTTAGTGCTCTTGACTGCCAATCCGGAGGTCCCTGGTTCGAAATTTCATTGACCAGTGTTCAGTATTTCCCACCCAAACTGCAGATGAACTGGTTGTTAACCGTGTGATATTCTCACGAGTATCGGTGCTATACGCTGGGCTCGTTGAAGAACCAAAAATGAATCTGTTCGGAATGAGCTAGGGTATCCCATCCAGATTCCTTGTATCACACCACAGTCACTTCTACTTGCTGTCTCTTCAGCAAAGCACATGACCCCATACGGAATATTAAGAAGTTATCCTTGACTGAAAGGTTTAAATAATTACAACTACAAATACAACTACAAGGTGTCAACCACGGGGATATTTATCCTGCGAGTTATGAATGTTTTCAGCATCACCGACTATCTCTGCCATGCCTGCAGGCACTACCTTTAGATGTGTGCATCCACAATTACATATGGGTATACTTTTCTTGTTGGGTTTGGTCATACGATATTGCTCCGTGATGTACATCCCAAAGATGAGCACACTTAGTCCTGAACTCATGGATTACTAGTATGTGTCGGCTACAGTCAATCCAGTTTTGTACATACATGTACATTGTATTACGGATGGACAGCGCCATTCCTGACCATATGGGTTATTAATGCATACTGGTACGACAGATGGGTACACTCACTGTAATTTGTAACCATACGAGATGCATATTACAGATAGGTTCATTCGTTCCTGACAGTATTGGGTACATACTACACATGAATACAGATATTCTTGACCACATATGATACTTAGTACACGTACTAACCATATGAGCACTAAAACATGCTACATGAAGGAACAACCATTCCTAACCATATGAAGTACATTCTACTGATGGTACAATTGTTCCTGACCATATGGAGTCCGTAGTAGATGGGTACAGCCATTCCTATCCATGTGTGGTACAGACTACATATGGGACATTAATTCCTGGACATATGGAGTCCACAGTACAGATGGGGACAGTCATTCCCAACCAAGTGTGGTACAGCCTACACATGGGTGCATAGATTCTTGGTAATGTGGGGCACATATAATTTATAGGTATATCAATTCCTTATATGTAGTACAGATGGGTATTGGGTATACAACTATTCCTGACCATAACTATGCCATACATATTACATATGAGTACAGCCATTACTGACAATACTTGATGATACATACAGATACATACATACAGCCTTTCGTAATTATATGCAGTTGGGCACGGGCATTCCTGACCATATGGTGTACATCATACAGAGGGGTAGAATGAGTACAGCCATTCATGACCATATCTGGTACATTCTGCTAATGGTAATCATTCCTGGTCATATGGGTTACATAACATGTTACTAATAAAGATAGGAACTTCCATTTATAATGTCTATATGAGGTACATTCTACTGATGGCAAATTCATTCCTGATCTTATTGGGGGTACTATGGTCACAGTCATTTCTGATTTAATACTAGTAGGTGAATATGCATGGTCACTCCTTGCCATATTGGACTTGTTATTTTATCGGTTTAGTCATTCCTGGCCCTTAAAGTACACCATATTTCTAAGTAAACCATCCTTAACCCCATGGGGAATATTCCACCGATTAAATCCATCCATTTTCTTAATATATAGAAGATGATTTTGTCCATTCCAGTCCCAATAAGGTATATGCTACTGCCTGTACATCATTTTCTCTGTCTATGGGAGTAATATCCATCACATAGTACATCAACTTTGGTTCCTATGGGGTACATTCTGCAGTCAAGTTCAGCTATTACATGTACTAATAAGGGATAGCGACCAATGACAGGAACAACACTTCCTCTCTTAATGGCTATCCCCCACATCACTTTGTCTGTGCTTGTGCCATGGGCTATCCATATTCAACAGGCGAAGCTATACCTACAAGATCCTATGATGCGTCTTACTTCACGGTTTGCTGCTATTCCTGAATGAGGTACATGTAGATAAGCAATTCCCCGCCAGATTGGTTCCCTACAACCAGTGGGTGCAACTACCACTGGTAACAGTTACCGAATAACATTAGGCATAGCAACTGCTAGTCCTACTGGTTTCCTACAATCAAGGGGTACGACTAACGCCGGTCATCATTGTCATTAATACCTACAAAAACAGTGTACATCTACTCCTAGCCCTGCAATCAAGGGGTATGACTCTTAATATAAACACTGACCATGAATGTAGGAACAAATGACTTGCATCTTCGATACTAAAATTATATTGTATGTAAAAAGCACCCAGTTAAAGTCAATTTTCAGACATTCGACCATTCGACCGACTGTACATTTACTCATTGAGCCTCACGTCAGTTGTTACACTCGCTCGGCGGTGTTGGCTGCTGGCAGGCTTTTGCCCCCCTCATGTATCCATTTATACATTTGGGTAAGTGGGGAAGGTGGATTATTCTTGCTGAGAGAAATTAAACAGTGGTCCAGGTGAGGATTGAACCGAGGACCTCTCGATCCCGAAGCATGCACCCTACATCTAGGCTCCCCACAGAAATCGTTATAATTCACGCAGCAGTTTTTAATCTTTTAAGTTAAACATGACTGTCAGTGATGGTAATCACATAGACCAAGAAGGTAAGTCTGATGATGCCAGATACAGAACCCTTCGCTTGAGATAATAATATATTTCATTATGACTTCTCTAAAACGTCACCAAAACGTACTTTTCAGAAGACAACATAAAACTTAGGAACCTAAAATTTGGCATACATTCGTGTTGAATAAGAATGCAATTCGCTAATGATTCACTATTTAGGAAAAAAAGGATCAAAGACTAAGTTATACTGAAACACTCGGCCCATGGCGTGTATGATCCTGTACTAATAGCCGGACCCTCGCCTGCAAGACTTCTAGCTGGGGTCCGGTATCATACCCACATCCTATAAGGCAAATGATTCGATTTTCAGATACCTACACATGTATAGATATGTGCATATGAACAAGCATAGCAACTTTGAAATAATAAACCAAAAGTAATGGTTGTTCCTGAGATTATTGGAAAAGATATATGCATGCGTCTTAAAAATATCCATTTAATTAGATATCAGTAGTCATATATTCCTGACCAATTTTTGACTTCAAAGTGAAAATCTATCAATGTAATGTATACTATGGATGGCTAGAATTACCCTCTAAATATAACAAACAAAAATTGGCTAAATACAAATACCAATCGGAGTTGCAAGAGAAAAAATAATGAAAAAAGGGAAAAATATCAAAGTTTTCTTAGAATACCATACATTTCGAAGTAGTCACTTTATTATAATATTATGATTTATATATCAGCAGATGTGGGGTTGAAATACGAACATTTTAAGACATATTGCAAGCCGATAGCCCTATTGGGTGAGGAATAATTCAAGTTTTCCCAAAGCTTATGATTGTTTAAAATAATGGCGGCCATCTTTAAAGATGGCCGGCAAAAGGTCATTTGGCAAAGTGACCCGCAAGTCCATCAACCGTTTTCAGACTGCTGAGATATCAAGCTAACCGAAAATCAGTGTTGGATCTGTTCACCTCTTTGGTAATGAACCTTCACTTTTCAAGGCCTGGGACATGGACTAATTACCCATGTAAAGCTCGCATTTTATTGAACTTGTTCTAGATAGATAAAGACAAGACTATTTAAACACTTATTTAATATGCTCTATGTTCTTCATTAAAACAAAATACTTTGCTCTATGTGTTAGTACGTATCCGTTTATTATAGCTTTGTACACCCATGTATTCTTTAATAGGTTGTTCCTTGGTGGCATCTCTTGATCATGGTGGCGTCACTACAACAGACAATGGTCTTAATCAAACATTTTATTGCGATGATGGATACAGACTTGTTGGGCCCGATGTTTTAGAATGTGTAAATGGTGAATGGGATGGTAGGCAACCACAGTGTCTTAAAAGTACGTAATCCTGTCCAATAAGGGTTCATTGGTTTCGGTTACTACTACTACTTTGTATATGAAATGTGTTGTTTTAAAAACGTCAGTAATGTTAAGAGTTTGATTTTCAATGAGTAAAGTATCTACTTATTA
This sequence comes from Spisula solida, assembly GCA_947247005.1. NCBI lineage: Eukaryota > Metazoa > Mollusca > Bivalvia > Venerida > Mactridae > Spisula > Spisula solida. Next base: position 32,263,779 of record OX365947.1, on the reverse strand, counting down.
AAATCATGCAAAGTACAATTGTTACATTTGTAGTTGATCCATCGGCTAAACAGTTATTTGGAGTATGCTTAGCAAACTAGTAAACTTAATAACTCATTCACTCATAGTTTCACATAAACAAAACGGACTGGTAAAATAATTATTCTATTGTCAGTAAAGTCAGCAGCCACATCGTTGCTCACAGATGAAATGCTGAAGTTACTCTGTTTAAGTTGTTTGTCTTCTTTTACAGTTTGTGGGAATATCGGTGTAGCAAATGCTCAACAGACTCCAGCCAACGCTCATGCTGGTCAGACCGTCTACATCATGTGTGATAATGGATATAGACTTATTGGAGAGAACACAGTTGTCTGTACACCGACAGGAACTTATAGTCCATCTTTGCCTTCTTGTGCTAGAGGTATTTTCTACTCTTAGTTTGAAATATTTTCGGTATCTTACATTGTAATTTATTACACTAGAGACCCAAGTATTTTGACACCAGTCTAAATACGTCAACATCAAGTAATGTACAAAACGTAATGAGTCTGATACTAAGTATAATTTACTATGATTCCTGTATAATACATAAAAGTATATACATCATAGATATGTAAAAATGGAATTAATTATCTGCGAGCCAGCTTATTGTACGTACACCAGATTATGCTAGCAATAAATTACTTTAAACATTATGGTTAAAATGCTGTTTGACTGTAATACAGAATGCGAATCATTAGAAGCCCCTGAGAATGGCTTTGTGAACTCAAATGGAAATTATGCGGGACAAACGGCAATGTTCTCCTGTAAACCTGGATTTGTTCTTGGTGGGAATACATCCAATAGGTGTAACAACAATGGACGATGGGCAAATGATCTACCTACATGTATATCAAGTATGTTGATGTTATATTGGTCAATATGGAGTTACTATGAAGCTATTTGATTCGTTTACGCATTATACATGCATGATTTATGTTACATTGTCAGCTCCTATTGCCGCCTAGATAAGACAGTTAGAAGGGCACTCTCGAATGTCATAACAAATGCAATCGTCAAAGGACCAAGTTAATTTCTGGCTTAAATTGGCCCTGTGTTGTCGAAAACAAGAATTGCTTGTTCTTATAAATCTGTCCTATATTTCTAATAGCCTGCCACTGTTTTTCAAAGCCTACACTTCTCAATTTTCCTCGTAATACGTCAACAAATCTACTTTGAATATGTTATGTTTAGCATAAATATAATTTTTAGCCAGTTTCATGGCTTTTCATGCCGTAAAACCATCACAACAACCACGATGGCATTCTTACGAGACTTTAATATTTTTACTTTTATAAAAATTTGCAGAACACGGGTTATATAAAATGGCAATTGAGATATGTACGAGGGTCGTTCATTTTATCGCCATAGTGCTTGATCGAAACAAGTATTTGTAATAAATTTTCGTTTAGTAAGACGTACTCACCAACTTGATAATTCGACAAAACTTGGTATAATTTTATCCAACCGAACTCAAAATGCGGTTACTATAGTAACACAACTAAGGGCTACCCGGCCCAACCCAAGTTTTCACTGAAATGTTCACTGAGTGTTGATATGACAGGGTACGTGGTATAGTTCCTAATTTCAACGGAAAACATCAGATAACGTTTACATAACGCTGTGTTATATATCGTTTGATGTCATTTCTGTACGGTTACTGTGCGTGAAGTGCTGTTTAATGACAACGGGTGTGTTTCCGTTGATATTGCAATTGAAATCGATTTTTTTAGGGACAAACGGATAATGATACAATTTCGTAAACGTATTAGCCATACACCTGTAAAACTAAAGACTCGTTTTTAGAGAAGCCTTTTGGGAATATTTGTATCCGTGGATTTCTGCTTATAAACGGTTCTATGATGCCAAGGATCACCTCGCGATGATCCGAGGACGGGCAAATTGAATGTCAGAAACAGGAAAGTGTCGTCGGTTAATCATCTGTTGGAGGGGTAAACCCTACTTGAAGAATAACTACGATTATAATTACGGAATCATGCGAAATTATAGTGAATACAACATTTAACATCACTACCGAACATCTTAAAATAGTAAATATGTGTGCTCGCGTGACTTTATAGCTCCACAACGATGATCAAATAGAGAAAAAAGTGTCACGTTTTAGGAGCGAAACCTGCATAACGTCACAAAATTTTGACGTCTAGTTGGGCCGACTCGCGTTACAAGTACTTATTAAAACACTAATATTATGTAAACCCTTCGTCGCAACAAGTTGAAAATTCGTATGTAAATTAAAGAAGTGTGTGAATATATTCCTGTAAATTTTCATCAATATCAGTCTGTTAGTTTTCCAGCCATATCGATCGTCCGGGTATTAAATGAACGACCCACGTATGCTAAATTTTACACAGGAAATCACCGGGAAAAATTAAGCCATTAATTAACCTTGTGATTTTGCATGCTATCTCGGCGAATTATATTTTTCATGACCATTGTTACGGTCATAGAAAAGTTGTCAATCGCCTGCAAAATAGAAATAATAACTGTTTAATTAACGACATGAAAGGTGCGTATGCCAACTGTATGGCATATATGTTTGAGCTACAGCTTAACACCAGAGAAAATGCATAATACCCTGTAAAGAGTCGTGGTTCATTCATCATTCAGAGCCAAGTCTTACCCATGTTGGTGTTTTAACTTTGAATTTCTTGAGAGAGAGCCATAGTTTGGTCTTAGTTTAGGATATAGTTACTGATGTCGTAACAAAATAGACTATTGATGTGATGCTTTTTTGCATTTATCATAAAATTAAATATTTGCATGCAGCATACCACTTATATTCAGTCAATCTGTTTAATCCAAGTAATTTGTACAATATTGAATTTCTATTAAATACTTTGCCGATTGATATTGTTATTTCACACAAAATACACACTTATTGTTTCTATATTTAATAGTTCATTATATATGTACCTGTAGTAGATAAGGTGCTGTACCCCATTCATTATTCAATTATTACCATGACAACAGTTGCCATGTTTACAATTCTAGAATATTCACATTTCAGACAGGGCAAACCTTCCTGAACAATTTACAGCATGTCCAAGTATCATATTTAATATAGATCCATTCAATGAGACATTCACCAGGAGTGAAATAATAGAGGTACGAATTTGACATGCTTTTCAGTTTTGTTTCTGTTCTAGACTATTCAGTTTTATAGTTGTTATTGTGGCGTGTACATGTTGTCTGTGATGTTCCCTTCTGTGTGTTTCGTGCTCTGCTATTTCCAGTAAGGGCTGTCTTTCCTGTCCGATTATCTATTATTTTAACATTATAACAGTTTCTGTATTCCTTCTGTATAGAAAATGGCGGTATATTATGTGTTTCACACGTTGGTCTGTCTGTTAGTTTGTCCTTAGGAAGGCTATTTCATGGGTCATGGTAAATAGGGAGCACGAACTCGATAGGGTGTGTCCATTGCATGTATAAGAGCATGTTTTGAATCGTTAGGTCAAAGAATAAGATATTTGTGAAATGAAAAGTATAGTCCCACAACGATAATGTGATTCCCGCGCAAATGTTTGGGCGGATCCATGTTTTGATAACGGGTTACATGTGATATTTTATTGACTTGACAGTAATAAAACGTTTATTTTTCTCAAACCGATCAGATGATAGCTCAGTGCGCTAAGCAGAATGTACCTGACATTCAACTTTAGTTCACTGCGTAGGTACTGAGTTCGAATACCATTAGGAATAAAAGTTTTTTAAATAAAATTTTGTTTTTATAGAAATATATTTATGAAAATATACCGTTACTTTTTATTTTGGTAATGCTTTTTATCTTTTAGATTTAGTGATTTTTTTAATGAAGGGTTTTATTTTATTGTCCATCTAAATATTTTCTATTTCACATGCAATATTACATTTTCATACTCAGTTTAGTGCCCATACAATCATATAATGCACAGATTTAATAATATATTCAATTGAACCATAAAATGCCATCGGCTTTATCATGTTTAATAATTTGTATACTTATACTTTATAAATACTTTATCATAAAATAGCCAAAAAAGACGCAGCGGTTGGGGTTCGAACGCACAAAGGACAAAAATTCAAATATAAGAAAATGCCGTGTGTCTTACCACTGAGCCACCACAGAAGCATACATTGTTGTTGTAGATATAATGTGTTATTCATTTATTGGTCCCTATGTTTTGATTTGGAATAATCTTTTGCTATAAATAGACATGTTTCTAAATAACACATTATCGTTGTGGGACTATATTTTGAAATGGCTAAATATTTATTAATTATGACATGTATGTTTACAGTTGTTGCGAGAAAAATAGTCATTCGATTTGAACTTTTTTTCTGCTATAAAGCACATGATAATTCGAGTTTGGGATATCAGTTGTAAAGAAAATACATTCACGTTGGTCGCACCGGTGAATATCTTTTCAAAAGTTAATGTAGAACTTAGACATAATGTGTTTTTTCTCGAAAATGTTTTTCGTACACATTCAGTCACATAAAACTTCCGGTTTAATCGACCTTTTTGAAACGAGCGTTTTCATTTGACGAAAATTTGAAGGTGTGTAAAGCATCGTAGTTCCGCGAACTGTCGAACATTTACCGATATAGACACAAGGAATATAAAACAACTAATATATGCTAATGATTCACTCTATTGCTCAATATTTCGACCTAAATACGATCTTTTACAAGAGATAAAACACTGATTTTACTCACATAGCTTTTTAGTACTTACATCATGAATGTAAAACTTGTTATGACGTTATGATGGATATCCATGACGTCCTGGCGGCATTTCCAATAATATTAAAAAATGTCAAGCATGGAATTGATTTATGCCGGGCCAAAAATGGTAGTCACTGGTCAGACGATCTATTCAACAAAAATGAAAAACAAATGTATGTTCATTTCGCCGTTCGATTTAGCGATCCATAACAACTTATATTTAATCAGATGACTGGTAACATCTTCCGATCGATTATGTGATATCACCGGAAGTCAGAGGGGACTTAATATGTTCTAAAATGGCCAAAACGGTAAAATAACGAAAAACAATACCGATATCTGCGAAAGTGTGGGTTTAGGGACATGATTTCAGTTTGTCGGGCGAGTTAAATTTGTTTTCTGTAGAACTGCATAGTGTTATTAAGATAGTTTTGAATATAATCCGATTCGACAGCGTCCAAATCGAGCGACTACTTTTCACGTTGCGCACCATGGAACGATTATAGATTATAGACCACGGCAGTTTATAGAATTGTTTCTCTGGTCGAATGCAAGTGGAATACACTAGTATTACTGTGTACATGTTAGTCGGGTGGTCAAACCGACTGTAAATCGATCAGTTGGTCAACTATGGCGAACAATAATGTTTAGTGTATGGTCAAGAAAGTGTTTGTAATAAAAATAATAATGAAACTGTTCATATGGTATGGCTCATTATCTCTTTCGTGCATTTTTAATACATATGTTCAAAGCACATCCATTTCATCTCGAATGAGATGTGGTTTACATGATGCCATTTTTATGCAGCTAGAATCATATTATGTATTTGACCGAATTTTACCACAACCATCAAATTATGGTCAATTTCTTGAATCAGCCATATCCCATCAAGTTTTCGTGTATGTCAGGCTTACTGAGATGAACGATATGGTGCCTTATACGTAGTACTCTTGTTATATAAAAAAGGTAATAGACAATTAATTAATGTACATGTATTAATAGATGCTCCAAAGAATAATTGATTTAAAATTTAGATGCTCCAGAGAATAATTAATTCAAAATGTATGTGACAAATTTTAAGATCAGAAAATTGTATTCACTATTTACAAAATGTCTTTATGTTTACAGGCAATTGAAAGAGGTCTACTGAATGGGACGTCAGAAGTGGCTAATGTTTCAATTGCAAATTATAAGTATGCAAATGTTTTCATGTATTAAGTATGTCTATTTAATTACATTATGTCTCAATAGATCCTTTGAACAACATTACGCACATATATATTTTATTCTAGCAGATAATATTAGAATAGGTATATTAGATATTTTTAGTTTAAACAATATTTATTTCTTTATAAACATATAATATAACATTCATTTACACATATGAAGGATTGAGTAGAAAGCAAAGCTTATTTATAAACTCGTTCCTTATGAATAGCAGGGAATAATTGGTAACTTTATGAAGTTGTAAACAGTGGAAATTATGTACATAAATGATGATTTTGGGAGGGAAAAGAATGGAAAAGAGTGTTTGACAGATTGATAGAGATAGAAAAGATGGAGAGATATAGATATATAGATATTAGATATTTTTGCTGCAATGTGGCGAACCTGGAATGTGTGCGTCCTTTGGTCACACTGGGTTTTGAAGTAGTTTGGAGCGGACTGCCTCGTCAGTTTATCAAAACTGGCTATATATGGTTAATCAAAATCCTATCTAAGTTAGTACGGAAATAAATAAATTGTGGAAAAAACGAAACATGCCAAACAACTGAACAGAGTTCAATCGATCATGAATAACAGTATAAAGGCATTTACATAAATGTATACAATTCGACAGAACTAACGCTAATCATACTGATAACCAATCTAGTGCAATAAAATGCTGTCATAGACTCACAGTGCAGTAATGGGTAACAGGTCCAGATACGCTAAACAGTCTGCAGATGATATTTTGATAAACCCCAAAACCCTCACAGTAACAATTTGACAAAAAACGATACCTACATTCCGATATTTGCCTATGTACCATTGTTTTGTTCTGAAGATGAGCAGACATTATATGGACCAGATACTACCAAAGTTCATGTATCCAGTGCGGAGGCAAATGAAGACGAACCTCGAAAATCGAAACGGACATGGTTGTGCTATAATAGTGTTCGTTGATAATTTGAAGACCGATCCTCTACCTTTTTCTTGTCTTTTTATTATCTGCTGATCGGAACTTTACTGTACTCTTTAAATGACCTAATTGGTAGGGGTGGGCCGATGCATCGAAATATCGATGCATTGCGATATCGAGTCTCCCGAAAGTATGGATCGATAGTAAAAGTCTCGATCCAATAACTATCGCCGATAGTTAGCTCAACTATCGATAGTTACGATAGTTTCCTTTTTATAAATAAAGTTTATTATAATTTAAAACAACTTCCGTTTTCGTTAAAAGACTAATTGTAAATAACCACAAGCATCAAAACAGCCACAATGGACTAATATCGCCATGAATCTATTTCTGTCAAATTCATTTTAAATCCTTTTCACAAATAGTATATTTGTATGTTGTACAACAAAGTGAATATCTTACACAATTGAAATTTGCATTTACAAGTTAATCCCTGGTTTTCAAATCTTGGCAATAACTATTGCAATAGTATCGCAATAGTCTCCAGCAATACAATAGTATCGCAATAGTACTTTCAGCAATAGCAATAGTATTGCAATAGTCAAAATTGGACTCAATTGTCACCCCTACTAATTGGGTAGTCTTAACGCAACAATAAGGAGACACTACCGAAGTATACCGCCCATATAAATAATAGAATTACATATTGTGCCCTGGTCCCTCACTCATAAGTACATGTACATGTATGCATACAATAAGGACCCCATGGTGTAGTTCACTAGACATACGGAATGCCATCACATTATTATACTTACTTTATTGTTTAATTGTGGTTTAAATTTCAAGCGTTGCGTCACACGGCGATGATTTATCCATGCGCATTATATTACTGTTTTATCAAAGCATTTACGCTAGCGTTATCCTATGTTGTCAGTAAAGATTACGTGCGTCGATACGATTTAGTAAGATATGTTTCTCTTCTTACGCGACATTTACACAATGTAAGTAAAACAATACCTATGTGTGTAACGTTTAGGCCGCAGAATATCTATCTGTCTTGAAACTGCCTTAATTGCACATGGGCGTTGTGTTCAGTGAATTGCGACTAATAAAGCTTGAGCAAAAGCGTTATATATGACCAATCGGGATGCTGGAAGCAGGTTTATTTGCCGTTGACGTCAGCAGGACAGGTGATGTTGCACGATCAACCCAAGTCAGGCAAACACTGGAGTGACAAAAATCAATTTGACGTTCACCTTTTATTGACGTTATTTAAAAAAACACGCACGTCAAAGAATGGTGACAATGCGCATCAGTGTTTTGAATACATTGGAATTTATGTTCAGCCATTGTTTATACTGTATCTTGATGCGCTTCCTTAAAATTGATACATAACTGTGTTAGGTTTCTTGTTTTTGGCAGAGTATATATTGTCAGCTAATTCCTACCAATTTATGTTACAGGATACAGAAAATGCCAGATGGTCCATACCGAGTACAGGTTAAATTTCATTGTCAACTGTTGAATGATTCAAAAATTACATATTTCGGAAGTCCGTTTTTATTTAGAAATAATGATCGCTATTTGACTGTGAAAAACCTGCCGTTATATATTGATGGGACTGCCGAGTTTTCATATGGACTCCCAGAACATGGTTTGTATGAATTATAGTCACATGTTATCTTGAAATCTGAAATCTTATATCTGGTAGCTCACACATTATAACAGTTTGTAACTCAGATTTCTAATATTCCGAACATACTTACAGGTAGTTCTTACCTCTAATTTCCCAGGGCGTGTCTACCAGTATTTCTTGTTTGTAATATATAATTTTTTACCGTCCTGTAATGGGGTCATGTATACTTGACAATTATTTCGTCATTGGTATTATGTTTTGTAACGAGAAAACACTAAAGTATATGTCTTGTATTAACAGCTCCAATTAACACTACCTGTTTCTGGTTCCAACATAGAGGAAATTGTGTGGAGAAAGGAATGTGTGCTATGGAAGATAACCGACAAAAATGCCTGTAAGAGTTGATGTACATCTCCCTGCTTCTTAAAGTCTTACTCATTGTAATGACTTCTGATTGTATGCACGAACCTCATGATTTTCTTTCTAAATATATGTAACGTTTTCGACCGTCGTCTCTGAAACTCAAAATGTGGTAGCGTTCAACCTATGATTATTACCCAACATTAAACATCCAACAGTAATAACCTACTGTTTCCAAACTAACCAAGTTCACACACTCCTGCCTCTTGCAAGAGACTCTCGTAGTGTTTCTAGTTATCTATGGCTATAGCCTGCTCCCTAGTAGAGACACCTTCAAGAGAACATGCAACGTACACAGCTACCCACGGCTGTAAACCTGTCTCCACACAGTAGACACACACAACCCTCGACTGTAGCTCTAGCCTACTACACGCTGTACATGCCTCACACAATGCGTTCTACCAATGTGTCTCTGCCCCAGCAGACGCATCAACCAAACAACACCTAGCTAGAACCTAACAATTATCGACCACTATACTTGACTCCGCAACTATGTCCCCTTATAGCTTTAATTTCAAGGAAGCGAAGCTTCTCGAGAAGTAACTAGCAAGAGAGACTTTTGTAAATACACAAGAGTGTAACGCTGGTCAATTATTCACTTCGTTTAACCAAAGTGAACGAGTCAACTTTCACAAGCAGACTGACGAGTACAGTGCGCGCTGCGGTATTTATACTGTCCTAATCGGTAGGACACATCCTTTTTAAAAACACCACCACCTGGCCGGTTCCGAAGCAGAACAAAAACTAACGGAAATAACCGATACGTACTGACGTACTTTTAACCAATTTTTAGACAATATCTCGCAACTATAGCAATAAACATGTCAACCATGCAGTGTAGTTACGATCACCATGGACACCAATCCCATAATTATGTCTTATCAAATACTTTTAATTAATAAAAATACCAACAACCGAAACATACCTAGGTTTGTTGACTTTGATGCAAATTGTGTAAAATAAACAGAGGGGAACAACTCCCGATTTCTTAATAACGGATAGGGTCTAACCAATGAACCCCTACACGTTACATATAAAAATCTCGGGTTCGATCTATGGCCGCGTCATACCAAAAACGAAATAAAACATGTACCAGAAAGTCCTTTGCTAAACTGGCTTTTCTTCTCTCATACCGTCGTGGCGATGGATAACATCAGGAATGAGGTGTCGAGAGTGATTAATATAAGTTGGAAAAACTTGTTTCACAATCGACCTTAAATAAATTCGTATAAATTTAACATATAAAACAACGTAACGTCACTCTGGTTATACCGGCCCAACGTCATCGCGACGTCGTAACACATAACAGTATACATGCTCATTCATGGCAAAATTCATAGTGTATAACGCATTGAATGATTCTCAAAAAATAGCTGTACAACCAGATACACTTCATAGACCTGTCAACTGAATTTTATTCCTTTCCAACTCGCCGATTTCAGTATAACGCTCATTTTCAGAAAACGACTTCGAAGCAAATACACGTAGCTCTAAAACGGAATTTTAACGTTAAAACATTTTATTGAAATAAGAAATCTAATGTTATATACATTGCATGTTCATTACCCACCCTTTGGTCAACTATTATAGTACTACAAACGCACGAATGATACGTCATCATTTGCTACGTGCAGCGATTGAAAATATGTAATTTGTGACGCATGACGTCGAGGGACGTTGCCATAGGAAACCTAGTTCGTTCTGACTTTGGGTAATATTGGTGGCCAGCGGTAAACCAATTCGAAATAAAATTATCTTCATGTTTAAAAAGTTTCAACGACTTACAATGACAAATAAAGATATTACATCACTTTTCCGCGTATTGTGTAAATCACCCCCCGTATTTAGCGTTAAATCGCTCTCCTGAAAGTAGGCAATGTTATTAGATACGAGGTTTCCGCATTTTACTTACGATATTGAAAGTATAATATTTCATTTTGACATTCATCGTTGGATGCAATTTTAAGATAAACAATGCCATCCTAAACAATTTACAACAAAATATTTAAACATTTTCGTTATCGGATTGGCTAAAACCTACGTACGAGGGGGTATCAAAAAGTTCGTGCACTGGCCCGTTCATTTTATTATGCGCAATGTGATTGAATTATTTGTTATGCCATCCTAAGATATATTCAATTATGTACTAAGAAACAAATAACAAGTTGGCTATATGCTTATATTAATAAAATATTTAACCGATCAAAAGATGACCGGCAGCAACCCGGCGCACTTTAAGACGTCACGACGTCGTCCAACGTCAACACATGTGTCACGTTTGGATCGACCATGGTTTATTCTTTCACGAAGTGCGGTCTTGCCCACTTGATACACTTTTGTCATTTTCTGATTCACTGATCGTTAAAGCTTCGAACTCGCATGTAATAATTTCCGCCATAATGTGATGGGCGGTCGACAAGAATGCACATGTATCCTAGCATCGTCACCCATAATGTTCATTCTTAATTTTGTGTAATATTGCATTATCACAAGGCGCCAACTCGGGACAATAGGCTATGTGTATAGTTTTTAATCATGATTTAGCCTCGAAAACGTCCATGTGATAATTTCAGTTGTATTTGTCTCATTTTTGTCATCGCAATAATGTTTTTAAAGTTTGAAAGAAATGCCCGTAAAGTCTGGCCGGCGTGGACTTTGCTCATATGTTTGAAGTCTGGGATCAAACACTCGTAAACCATAGACAGAACTGTAGTATACGAGTACATTACCGGCTTACCAGAAACTCAATATCACTGCCTTTTCTGTATTAATATGTTTCTGTCACAGTTAATGAAAGATTTGACCACTTCACTTCTTTCATCACACTGCTGAATAGGTCTACCTCAACGATAAGCACCATCTAACTCTTTCGTCGCTACATGTCTTATGTCATTTAAACAGTAATAGTCTTAAGACAGCCTCATTTTTCTAAATACTTAAGTGGTATGTTCTAATCTTATCCAAATGTTGGGGCATATCTGAGTAAAGAGCATTATGCAATGGGGTTTCGAAATTTTGAGCGTTACGTCATGTTGAAAAATGCGCCGACGTCAAGAAATGCGATTAAAATCGCGCTACCCAAATTCAGATGTATTTGTCGTCACGTCAGTATGCATGCAACTAGCGCCATGATATATACGTTAGGTTGATGCTACGGTCTTAATGGTTACGTCGGTGATTTAAGATATCAATTCGGATGACGATTCACAGAATTATAAGTATAGGTTAAAGGTCAAGTCCATTATAATTTTAAAGTGCACCACGGGGCATTTTTTAAGTTACCATTGTAACCGCCACATACTTTTGATCGATAAGAATTTGAAAACCAATTCGAAATAAGTTATTTTAATGTATGTGTGAATTTTGCAGAAATCAGTCGAAAACTGAACAAATGACAGACCCAGTGCACAAACGTTTTGATACCCCCCCCCCCCCCCCCGTCGATCTAATCAGATACATTGTGATAAAATGGCAGCTGAAAATATCTCTCAATGTGGCAATATTACGTACCAAACTTACGTTAAACATACAGACCTATTTTGCTAGGTTTTTTAGTAATGATGCTACATCTTTTGAGATATTTTAAGTTGCAAATTTATCACAATGGTTCTTATTACGGATGTTCTGTCAATTGTGATCACTTGAAGGATTACATAATTTCCATGTAAATTGTATACATGGGCATGTTATATATTTAAATTGTATATGATATATTATCACTTATAGGTGTGAAGAAATATCATGTGAACCAAAAAGTGCTACAGCATTTATTGTGTTGCCAGCATTGTCTGTTTTTCTCGTGAATCTTCTATGTGCTTGGGTATGTTACAATCATCCATGTGTCAAAAAAAGACGAAAGGTACACCGTAACCGAAAAAGGAGGTTCGTAGACAAATTTATAGTTTTATATTTGAAATTTCTGTATTTTGTATATATTTTCAACATATTTGACCTATTGCAAATAGTAACAAAAATGTATTTTCATGTATTTACATGTACATTAGTAATACTTATTTGTACCAAGTATGACAAAGTTACTTAATATAGGTGTATTTTTAGGTAACGCATGTCTATGTACTTTAACCATAGAGTTTATACAGTAAATACCCCTGTTAAGCTACCCGAGTTGAAAATTTAGCTACAGTAGTTAAGTGTGATGTTTTTTTGGTTTTTCATCGACCTAAGCATCTTTTTGTATGTGATTAATGATTATTTGGTTTTTCATCAACTATAGCATCTTTTTTGTAGGCTAGTATATAACTAATGAGATAACACTTTGTGGCTGGAATTCGTAAAACAATTCACATTTTGGCAGCCTAATCAAATGCCAACATGTATATATACTTCACAAAACTGAACAAAAGTGTGTACGTGTTTTTACGGTATGTCTTTTATATTTATGAATATTTCTTCGTGAAATGTTGTGCTTGTGCCTTTGAATAACACAATATTGGATTCATGAAGTTTTTTCTTCACATTTAAGCACAGCGTTTCGCACAACCATGAAACATTAAAACACGTAAAATGCACGAGAAAGTGAAGAAGGTGCAAATTATTTTCATGTATGATTAATTGAATTTTTAGATATATCGTCCCATTCAAAACACAAAATAATGCGATTTTTAACTCAACAACATTGTAGTAATTAATTGTTAAGTTGTATGGTCGAGGGGGGGGGTAAATCGTCAGAAATTGCCTTTTTAAAGCAAAAAGTGAGCTATTATAAACCTAAATTTGGCTTTATTATTATCATTGTTTCTTTATTCCTGTGCCCGTGATAATACCCCAATCACACGAGAGTCGGAATGAGCAGGAATGCCGTAGGAATAGCAATTCGTGCTACATTCTTGTATGTCCGAAATGTATTCCGTCTGCATTCCGAGTACATTCCGTATGTTCGGGCCAGTTTGAATGTTTTAACATGCTCTAAACCTATTTCGTTTGAAATAAAATACATATTAAAATAAAAATGAATAAACTGTTATTCAAAACTCTCTGTATTTAGTGATACTGTCCAGATCACACGGCGTCGGAATGAGCCGGAATGCCGTAGGAATAGCAATTCGAGGTGTATTCCTTCATGATCGAAATGCACTCGAAACATTCTGTCTGCATGCTGAGTCAATTCGTAGTGCATTCGATATATTCCGGCCCATTCCTGTGTCCACTTCGAATGTTTTGCGCATGTTCAAAACTTTCGAGGAACATTCGAAGTCGGGTGGAATATCGAACGGCTACCGAAGTGTATTCTTCCGACATTCTGATTACATTTTAAATATTCTTACGGCATTCTGACTATATTCGGAACATTACTTAAAGCCATTATAGGTACTGATATTAAACACACTACCGTGCACAACCCGTGCATAATCCCGTGCAAAACGGTCCGATGCTTGTGTTTACCGTATTTTGAAAACATATGCGTGCACGATCTCCGCTATCATTCCAGGCGGACTCGAAGTGTATTCGAGTTATACTCGAAGTATATAAGAATTGTATTTGAATGGTATTTGAAGTATTCCAACGGCATTTTGACAAAGCTGTAATAATTTTGGTCAATTCGAGTTATCATTCGGAATGTGTTTCGAATGTTTATTCTTTCTTCATTCCGACTCATTCGGACCCATTCCGGCTGATTCGAGAGTCGTGTGATTGGGGTATTAGTATATACACTTGGACACGCACTTGATCAACAAAGAGGACACATACCTGCATTACAAACCAGACAAACACACGTTGAAGACACGTCAAAAATGTGTGACAAATGCTTTTGCTAATGTCATCATTTGAATATTCCGTTTGTGACAATTGTTATCAGATTGTAATAAAATCAATTGAATTGTAATTCCTCATAATTATATTCAAGATACAAGTGTTGAAAATTCTAGCAATATTAAACACGTATTGACCGAGCTATGGATGATTATAAAAATGCACACTTACAATATATATAAAGTGTTTACGAGTGTGCATGTTGTCATCCAATACACATATTATAATTGAATGTCAAACTATAAATGTGTCCATGGGACACCGATGCCCCCGCTTAAGCTGTTCTCAGACACCTAAGAATTAAGTTATGCAAATGGAATAATTTGAATACACTTTGTAATTGCTTAAATGTGATATTGACCATACAACAGAATCTGGGTATGTAAGAGTGACCTTGACAATTGAGCTAAGTAATTTTGAAATCCGATAAATATAACTCAGTTACAAAGCAAACAAGATTTGTGTACTTAACTTATAATCTCTAAGTATGACCTTGACCTAAGAGCTAGGGACCTTGGTTTTGCACTTGACCCATCGTCCTGATGGGGATAACATTTGTACAAAAGCATTTAAATATCCAATAAGCAATGACATAGTACAGTGTGGGCACGATTGAAACTGTTTGAGCCTTTTCACATTTGGCCACTAAGCATGTCCTTAACCTTTGAGCTAGGTACCTGGGTCTTGCGTATGACACATCATCTGGATGTCCAATTAGAAATGACATAGTTACAGAGCAGGCATGATTCACATGCCTATTTGTGCCTTTTAACATTTGACCTCTAAGTGGGACTTTGACTTTGAACTAGTGACCTGGATCTTAGGCATGACAAATCGCCTTGATGTGGTGAAATTTTGTACCAAGTTACATAAATATCGAATAGGAAATGACACAGTTACAGAAAGGACACAAATCACATCCCTATTGGAGCCTTTTAACATTTAACCTTTAAGTGTGACCTTGACCTTTGAGCCAGGGACCGGGGTCTTGCACATGATACATTGTCTTGAAGTGATGAACATTTATACCAAGTATTATAAAAATCCACCAAGAAATTACAAAGTTACAGAGCGGACAAGATTTCACAATGTCCGAACACACGCACACACACACACACACACACACACACACACACATACAAATGCACGGACAGCCCTTCCACCATTTCATGGCGGGGGCATAATAAAACAAGATATTATAGTGTTTGTTTATTATAACTATTTGACCATGATCAATCTAATAATGCTATATTCTTACAGAGATACAGAGTACGTGCCAATATATTTCGACATCCTTCGTGTGCCTCGATACAATGTCAGGTAAGTAACTCTCCTCAAACACTGCGCACCAATTTAAATAATTATAGTTACTTTACTGCCATATGTAATCAAAACCTAAGGAGTGCACGTTTGGTTTCATTTAGGCTTATCATCGTAGTATAATGTACATGTGTGTAACCGAGATCCCTGGGCAAAACAAAGCAGAAGTGTTCTCTATATTTTACTAAATATACGAACGTTTGTTATTCATATAGACCATGCACAGCAATTAAAATTACAATTATGGTGAAATAAGGATTTCGGTTTAATCCCTGTGCCATTCAAATTACAAGAGTTAATAGACGCTATGCCCAAATTAAAACAAATTATCCCCTAAGAAATGTAATTGGGTATCTTGATTTATAATGTATATGTTCAACTCAAATGCAAATGAAATAATTAATACACGCTTGTACAGTTCCCTTTGAAGTCAGAAATGACAATAGCAATAAAACTAGTCTTTGGACACAACAGACACAGACTATGTTAGTAAATTTGTAGATGCATGCATATTTTGGCATACAAAATTAGACTTTAATTGACACCCCTACTATACCAGTATTATAACCACACTCTGGAATCTGAGATGGTATAGTGCAGCCAAGATATGATGGCACAATAACATTGTGTAAACGTCACTGGTAGGCTAAGTCCATATCAAAACGCGGGTAAGTGAATAAATCACGATCATCTAAGCGCTTGTACAGTAATTTTAACTTATTTAAATAAGGATGAAGATCGTTGTGTTTATTAAATAGTCTTGTGGTAACGTTTCTAATCTCAACACAGA
Organism: Spisula solida; assembly: GCA_947247005.1. Taxonomy (NCBI): domain Eukaryota; kingdom Metazoa; phylum Mollusca; class Bivalvia; order Venerida; family Mactridae; genus Spisula; species Spisula solida. The sequence goes on along the minus strand of OX365947.1, from coordinate 32,246,973 downwards.
CGCTCCAGGTTCGAATCCCATTAGAATCTTTTTTTTTCGCGAAATATATTTCCGCACACTTCACGAAACTGTATTTGTATTTGTTGGTGTATTACTTACAACCAGATAAACTGTGTAAACTGTATACTATTAAATAGAACTATGGCTGAAGGTATCGTTTTAACGCAGCAAGGACGATACATTGTGTCTAATGTATTAGACTTCTGCACAATAGAGGCATCAATAGAACTGCCAGTGATTCCGTTGTCCTGTCCGAGGAAACAAACTACCGCGATGATAGGGGTATCAGAATGGACGGTTTCACGCATAAAGACGACGAAATTGCACAACGGTGAAAGAAAATCAAGAAGTAACACAATCTCACTGAATTCTTTTGATGATGATGATGACAGTGATTATGACGAGGCGGATAGTGATAGTGATAATGATTTTGCAGATTTCTAAAATAATTATATCACAAACACTGCTGATGAACAATATTAATTCAAATAATTTATATCAACATGTATACGTACAGAATATTAATTTATAATTGATTGTTCTAGATAAATATAATAGAATATTATATAATAAATATACAGATAGAGAAAGTATACGAATGATAAAAAAATGTAACAAGATAATTAACGAGTAACGGGATATACTGAGAAAAAAGTTTACTAGAACTGAAGAATACAAATCATTACCAAAAAAATGCACAAAAGTGAGACTCGAACCAGTAACCTCCACCCATAATAGTATTGTATTTCCAACGCCTTACCAACTGCACTAGCGAGGCACATGTGCAATCGTCTCGTATAGTTGCTCATATTGCGAAAACGTAATACGAAACAAGCGTTTATTGACCATGACTGTAAATAAGCATCCCTTTCTGTTGAAAATGAACCCATCGGCTACTAGCATGTGTAAATGTTATTGTGCCATCATATCTTGGCCGCACTATATTGGCATATTATTTAGGCGATGTGTATGTTTAATCCATGAATAGATGCAGTTCATAACAAAATGATCATACAATGTAAAATCACAAAATATGTAATAAAGTATTTTCCTATGTACATGTATCTGATTCACATCCCCAAACCATCATTTTTTATTCGCGTGAAACATATTGTGCGCTTCAAAAAAGCTATAAATATAACACGTTTTTTACATATTTCTTAATTGTTTTCAATTTTTGTTACAATGGGTAGAGGACAGAATTTATGTTAAAAGGCTAGATTTCTGTTTTCGAGTGTAAAACCATTGTTCTTTTTAATGATTATGAAATATCTTGTGATTTCTCTTGCTTTATTTGTACGAATTACATGAAATAATGTTTTGAATCACCTATTCGATGGGATATGAAGGGGTATTGGTCATTTAACATATATAAATGTTGGACAGTCAGAAAAAAATAGAAAGTGGTCGAAGATGATCAACCATTTTTTTCTTGATAAATCTATAAATTGTGAATAAGAATGAAATTGTATTTTTAGAGCGATAATTCCAACTATGGAGACCATATATGAAAGAGGTGGAGAGGTTCCACAAATTTTTGAAGTCATTGACGAGGATGTGGTAACGTCAGAAGATGCACCCACGGATGTTAGTTTTAGTTCTGAAAGTATCTACCACTATTGATGTCTGAGAATTTATCCAGTACTTTACATTCGTTATAGGTTGAAGAAAAAATTGGACAAACTTGACAGAGGTGTTATCTTTTTTACACTTTAGTTTTAGTGATCGAAATTCATGACAGAACTTACAATCAAATTTGTGTCAGTGGTATATCGAGTGTTGAGGTTGAAATTGTGTACGTATCCGTTTTCGTTTTCGTCTTTGACCAACAGCAGATTTGTATGTAAAGTTTTCGTTTTCGTCTTGACCAACAGCAGATTTGTATGTAAGGTGATCTGATCGAAAGTATTGTAACGGTGTATTTGGTCATGCTTTAGTTAAATGTTGCATTGATATGTAAGAACATTTGCAAACTGTTTAGCAAGATTAATAAAACATTGATTTTATCACCCATTAAGTAGCATTCTCCTGAGAGAGAAAATGTGGTCTTCTCCTGCACGTTTGTATAATTGTCATGATACAATATCCGTAAGAAAGTTAAATAAAATGTACTTCTTAACAAGTTAACATGCACTTTTTCACCCGCACTGCAGCACAATCTATAGTATGTATGCTTCATGTTTAGAAAAAGACGTAATTTGTATGAAATATTATTTTAACCAGTAAAACAATTTTAGCTAAATATTGTTCTACCCGCTCCTCCACCGTGTGTTTATGTCCATGTTTCTATCACCCCCCCTTATCGTTCAATTACATCAATGACACTTGGCCCCAGGATCACATAAGAACTTAAGTTCGTTCTCAATTCAAAACGTAAGTCAACCTTTGAGTTCGATTTTGAACTCCCTTGAGTTAAGGACTTAAGTCTGGGTTTACAAACTAACTTGAGTCCAATATCAACTGAGTTCAAATTCAAGACTCAACTATTAATATTCATAATCAAAATAAGCGATATCATTTTCGTTTGGAGACACAATATAATAAAGGTACGGGAACAACTGTCAACTTTAGTCTTCTGCTGCAGTCAGAATGACTTATACGAGGGTCATCCGTAAAGTTCTAGGACAGCTTCTAAAAATAAGTTAAAGATTGACTGCAAATCCATATCATATTAGAATTTGAACAAAGTAATATTGCGGCGTTTACAAACGCGTTCGTTATCGTTGCTAATGCAACGTCTACAGCGAACTACGGAGCAATCAAAATTTTAAACTGAATGTTGTACGTTCGTCATTATTCTGTCACCGTATCTCTTTTGTAAATTGCACAACTTATCTCAGATTCATCATGACCTAAACTATATCATTCGTGATGTTTGTTCCCAAATTTCAAAACAGTAAATTATTTAAAAGAACACGTCGCACCAGAGTCTCGGCGCTCACTGACAGAGACGCCAACGTCAAACCGTACAGAGCACTTCAAGGCTATGACGTACTGCACCAAGCCATTATATGCATCTACGAGAAAATGCATTTGAATGCATTCCAAATGCTCAGTTGTTCTAAGAAGTATCAATAACACTTCTGGTTGAAGACATGGATGGGCATTGTGTTTTTGTTGGGTTGGAATGGATCAACTACATTCCATATAGTCCGAACTTGGCTAAAATGGAATTCGCCGTATTTTATCGTTTGGAAAGGGATACATGTGGTAAACGATCCTGGTATTCTAACTCAGCGAGAGGTACAAAACTATTTTGAAAATATATTCATGTTTGTGATGCGGATAGATTTATGCAAATAAGAAATAGCGACATCTTTAATGCGTAGCATGTGGTGGAGAGTGTTTTGAAAATAATGATGAGCTACTTTGACGTTATGACGTTATAATAGTATTTGGAGGGCTATGTATAATTTCAAAGTAATGTAAATTGTTAATATTTTTGCACAATATTTCGTTTGTAAATCACGAATAAATATAAGTTTTAGGAAATGTTATGTTTATGATTTCACGGATATTTTCACAATGCCACTTGTCCTAGAACTTTACGAATGACCCTCGTAAGCACCAGAAACGTAATAATACTTGTTTTTGATATCTACGAGGGTTGATCAACAAATACGCGGGAAAATGCTCTGAAATCTTAGTTACGTGACCAATATTAAAAACAAATCGGTCAGATAATAGATTGACGCATTACAAATACATGCCTTTAAAAACATTTAACTCAAGGAAATATTTGGTCGAAAAAACATAAAAACCGTAATGTCACTATGGCTACACCGGCCCAACGTCGTCGCGACGTCGTTATTTATAACAGTATAGATACTTATTCATGGTACGATTCATAATGTACAACGCAGTGAATGATTCTCAAAAAATAGCTGTACAAAAAGATACACTTCATAGACCTGTCAACCGAAAATCAATGGTTTTCCTTTGCAACTTCCATGTAAATTATAAAAATTAGCTGCTGGAGATCATTAATATTGATGGCGTTATTTGATGTTATTGACGTCGTATAGCCTATTCGCATGTCGGATTTTTGACGGTAAAAGCATGAATGTAATGTTTAATCATTGCATATTTATAAACAATCGTTTAGCAAATACGTTGTCGTAGGAAACCGCGTTCGTTCTGACTTTGGTTTATATTGATGGTCAGCAGTAAATCAAATTGAAATAAATTTATCTTCATGTTTAGAAAGTTTCATCTAGTTACAAGGACAAATAAAGAATTAATGGCACTTTTCCGCGTATTTGTTGATCACCCCTCGTATTTGGATGACATTTCCTCAACGACTTAAATACAGACAATCTATTATAGTATACAAATCATTAAATAGCATATGTCCAACATATTTTAAAGATAAGTTCCAGAAAATCCATGAGGTTAACTCCCGCCATCTTAGATCTTCAGATCTTGAACAAAATCTCTATGTTCAGAAACCAAATTTAGAATTTGCTCGAAAATAATTGGACTATTCTGGCCCCATGATCTGGAATACCTTACCTGAAGAGTGACGAATAGCAGAAAATGTATATACTTTCAAAACCAAATATGTTACTTTTTGGAAGAATCACATTATATAGAAATAACAAGCACCAAGCAATGAGTTGGACATCTGACATTGACAATGTTATTTTAAAATTGCAATAATAATGTGAATGCTCTGTGTGTAATCCTTATTATGATTGAAATGTGTTATCTTGATATATTTGATGTAACTGATGTTGTATATAATATGTAAATGTGTTTTAAGAGGCTCATAGGGAAGATTGGGCAGATGCCTAACAATGTTGCCTCTTTAAATAAAGTCTTTATTATTATGATGTCATGCGTAACGGTTACATACAATAATACATTCCTTGGAAGAAATTAGATCCATTCTATTCTAACATTGTGTAAACCTTTCTCTTGTATTGTGTAAATATATTATAGGTAATCAGTAAGAAAGTGTCATGTTATAAGTCAACGCTGTCCAAATACATCACTCTAGCAGCCAAACTCCCGAAATGAGAAAATCATTGTTTTGCATCGAAACCCATGCCATCTTATAGGCAATGATCTAATTAAGGTAATGAATACTCACTTGACCTGTTTCCGTTCAATAATAAAACAATTACGGGCATTTTAGTGTCCATTTCGCTGATCAATATCACTCAAGTTTGTTGATAACATCCAAGTAGTTCGGGTAGCGTAGACGTAGACATATCACCATCAGTGTGAATGATCACAGGAATTTGAAGTTCTACCAATAAAATATTATACAAGTCGGTCCATCACAAATCACTCGAAAATATGCACTTTCGTCTAATAGTACGAGCTATATTCCTTATTTCCTTCACGAAATGTCAATATCTAGTACATCGTCGGTTTGGTGTCGTCACTAAACCAAGCCTTCAGGCAAATATTAAAGTACATTTAAGGGGATAGGGTAGACGAGCAAGATTTGCAATGTAAGTGTTGCCAAGCTATGATAAATATGCTTTATTAATGCGTATTTGTTGATTAACTCTAAGGGAATATATAGTACATTGTAATGCAAATTTTGATTTGAAGAAAAAACGCTTTCTGAAAACATGCCCTGTCGCACTATAGAATGCCCTTAAGTGTTTAAACAAAGTGGGAGTGACTCTAGACTTCCGAATTGATCATTTTGCATTTATCTCCAACTGTTGCACGTTTTCCTCTAGGCAAATCAGTAATACAATGTATTTACAAACCAGTGACATTCCTTAGCTACTCGCTTGGATCGGTGCACGAGTTTATCGTGTGCAAATAGTGGGCCGATGTGTTAAAATTAACAAAATCAACTGACCGTGAGTGAAAAATACAGGGTTTCTCATATAAAAACTCAGCTCGGGGCGTGGTAAGTGAAGACACAGAATGGCACCGACGATGTACTAAATATTGAACTTTGAGAAGTAAATCACGAATAATTCGCGTAAATTCAGGAAAATATATTGATTGTCGATTAGATTGGTTACATATAAATTTTCTTCGTCAAATATTAATGAGCTAATTTGATAGCTCGTATCTTTTATTTTGTTAGCACTGGCTACGGGATTCCATGTATTTAGTACCAAAAATGGTGCCCGGCGATAGCTCAATGGTAACGTACTCTCCACACGCCTGTATCACCTAACCCCATTTTGACCTTCACCTTGACCTTGTGTCGAACTTTGACTTATGAAAGGGCCAAATTTTTAGGTAACCAAAATTTACCGTTTCTTCTAGCATTAATATGGCTTGCTAGAAAGCTTTCATACTTATATGTGTGTTGTATTTGAACATTCTCCACACACATTTATCACCTTACCTCATTTTGACATTCACATTGACCTAATTTTAGGACTTAGACTTATTAATCGTCCAATTATGTTAAACCAAATTTCGTTGTTTTACCATCATCGTCCTGTCCTGTCCGTCCGCGTGTCCGTCCGTCCGTCTGTCTGTCTGGCATGTCGGTCTGTCTGTTTGTCTACCCTGTCTGTCTGCCTGTCCTGTCCTGTCTATCTGCCCTATCTGTCTATCTGTCTGCCCTGTATGTCTGCCTGCCCCGTCCGTCCGCCCGCCCGTCCGTTTGCCTGCCCTGTCTGTCTACATGCCCTGTCCGTCCGTCCGTACGTCTTTTTTTCATTTTATAGTAATGTTTTATATTACAAAGTAAAACAATCCAAATTACAATACACTGTCTTTCTCAAATGTCGTTACTGGTGACGAGACATGGGTTCACTTGTCACACAAGGCATATATTGTACACGACTTCCTAAAGCAGGATAAGGTTGTGGTCACTGTGCTCTCCTCAACTTGATCTTGTCCCGTGTGCGCAAACATGCAGTATTCTAGTGTCTTTAAAGTATACCTAAAAGACTATGAAAATGCCTTCAATGATTGGATCATAATATTGAAATTTGCATATTTGTTGGTGTTGAATACTTCGAGGGTATCAAAAAAATCAAAGAATTTAATCATAGATGAAATCAATGTGCTTAGCTGCATTCCAATTAGAACAACCCTCGTCATTACTTTTACCACAAATACTAAAATACATGTTTATTTAATGCTAACTGATGAGATATGGAGTTCTATCAGTGAAATAAAACCTATATCAGTCACTGGTTATCACCTACAATGAGACTGATATAAGCTCCGCCCCCTCACAGGGACTACTTTAATTTACCAAAATCTCAACACTAAAATGTTTTATTACTGAACGGAAACATGTCATGTGGGGGTTTTATTCTTAGTTAGACAATTTCCTACAAGTTGATGTATGGTTTAATGCAAAATTCTCAAAAAAGTCGTTTTCACCTATTCACCATAATCCAAGATGGCGGATTTTGAAGTGAAAAATATGAATGGAATAACATATTCATACGTAGCCTAACCACAGTGGTAATTTGGCATAAATAGTACCAGTTTTGACACCATAAAAGCATTAAATAAATAGAATATGTGTTTGTTTTGATTGAATATGGTTAACATTTCATCTTGTAGTGATAAAATTTTAATATTTTCACTCGCGCTACGCGCTCTTGAAATATTGAATTTTATCACTACACGATGAGATATAAACCATATTCAATCAAAACAAACAAATATCCTCTATTTATTAAATATTCAAAATTGTTGAAAGTCTGAACTTAAAATTCACCGTTATGATGTTATGGTTGATTTTAGATATTAACCTTGATAAAAACTAATATAAAATATCGAACAATTAAAAAGTCTTTAACGCACGTCAGAGTATCGTAACATATATTAGAAATAGAAGCCGAGTAATGGAACGAACCTGTTAAAATACCATTCCAAGATAGAAAATGTAAATAAACACCAGCAACTGAGAAATGCACATCCACAATTGACTTATCAGTGGAGGAAATTGTCCGATCGGGCAATTCGGGGATGTCCCTTAATTACTTGTAGATCGGGAATTTTTGCTCAAACAATGGCCTGATCAGGCATTAGAAATGCCCACTTTTAAAGTGGAAGGATATTTGACATATACTTAATAGTTAATCTGATTGCACATTCCGTATCCAAAATGTTTTTATCTACAATCGATCTACCTTTCAGAATATTCTTAAGTGACATTTAGACTAAGTGTATTTTGTTTACTTTCCCGTTTTGGCAACTTACATTTCACGATCAGGCAAGTAAATATATTTTGAATAGTAGAAAGTTGCTAAAACGAGCAAGTGAACACAATGAAGTCATTAATACTGGCGAAAATGGTACTTTTTAAGACTAGATATCTCAGAACCTAGGTAATTTTAAGAACATTTCCAAGACTGGTAATATCTCAGATATACCCTTGTGATACTAAACAGGTGTTCAGATTATGATCGTCAAACATCTTTAAGCACATGTCAGTTCTTCTAAGGTACGTAGGTACTGACCATTTTATTGCACGATCAGGCAATATTTGGAGCATGATTTGCCGATCGGACAAGTAGTTAAGGGGCAACCCCGATCTGGCAATCTCCCCCACTGCTTATATTATCTACTGTACGACATATAAAACATACATCACATCATCATCGTTTAAGAAATAGAGAAAGAGGATAATCGGACAGCTGATGAAGGCAGCAGTCGACTTAAACACATAGCATGAGATAGATATTTAAGCCGAGCACAGAAAACCTAAAAACATTACAGTGACACAATGCCCAACACACAAATGAACGAGCAAATGAACTTAACCTCTGAAAGTCAGAGTCCCAGCTGTCAAAAAGCTAAACTATCTAGTTACAGCTATAAACAACTGAATGACCTAGTTTTAAGTATAAGAAACCTAAATGACCTAGATTCAGCTGTAAAAAGGCTGACATACCTATTTTTGGCCGTCAAAAGTCCTAAAAGATTAACGAATAACAGTTAATAGTAAACCCCTGCAGTCGCATATTTTTTCAAGCATCAATATACATGTATGGTGTTTATGTATGTCAAGGTTGTTGGAAACTTTGCAGTAGAGTATTAGTATACATACTGTATAACCGCCAACAAAGCAAACATCTAACATTGCAGGTAGGTCTTCATTTATATCTGAAAGCACGTCTCTAATGAAGAAATATAGAGACCAAAATGAAAGGAAGTGATAGCATCTTGAACAATGAGCAACCAGCAGATTCAGCTGGAGGCAATTCTCGTCAATGATTTATGCTCCCCGACCCGGAGCAGCCAAGTGCCTTAGTAAGTATATAAGTACTTCCCCACTATGTCCTCCAATTTCAATTGTTATACTCCACTCTTTTCTTTTCCTCTTGCCACAACTTTTATTATTAATTCAATATATTTATTTTGTGATAGGCCACTCTTCCAACAACTCATATACCTTTGGGGGGACAATTCCCCACTTATATTTGAACACAGAAAACTATTGAACATGCAATGATTTCATGCAGACACGATATAAATTAAATATATTTTTGAACTATGTAGAGTTATGTGTCTTATTGCATATACACTCAATGTTGTTTTTTTTTTGCAATTTGGTTAGAAACAATAACAACACTTCTGTAGAGTGTGTGGTGTTTTGACATTTGAAGGTCAACAACTCCCATAAAAACACACACACGGTGTTGGTTGAGCATCGATATTTTATTTATGTGAATTCGTGCATTCTGCTCAATATTCGGAACCAAGTGATAGTCTCTATTACTTTGTGGCCGCCAGTTTTGCCCGACGCCACTGGTAGCACCAATGATATCCAAGGTGTTTTTCAGGCGTTGGGAGTTTCTCTCAAACGAATTAAGCTTCCGGTGGAGTTGAAACTGAATAAATATCATCAAGGGATCCAGAGAAAAGACCAACACACATACTTGAATGTGGTCGTTACAACGAGACATTAGTAAAGTTATTGCCGACTATTAAACCTGGAAGTAACTTATCACAGACAACATTATATCAATTATTTTTGATTGCGCAGGCACAATGACGTTTCCAGCAGGATGAATATGCTACTTTAATTGTAAGGGCGAACAGAAGAATGCATTGGGACTGAACACGGTATAGAGATTATACGTAGGTTTTAGGCGGAATAATCAGCATTATCGTTGGAATGTCATTCCTTTTTGTTTGAGTTGTTCCCCTTACTTTTTTAATAAGATTGTTCGACTTGTAATTGCATATTTACGGTAGTTGGGTGTCCGTGTCATTGTATTTGTAGATGGTTTCCTTTCGGCTGCCGAAGTTAAGTACCCTGACTGATCACGTTGATTTAACATTACAAACTGTCCAATTTAGGTTTTGTGCTTAATTTAGAGAATTCGCACTTGATACCTTTATGTAATATAACGTATGTTGGTCATGACATTTATAGTTCGTACGGAAAAGTAATGAAATGGCTCAAAGTGTTTTCGTGTTTTAAAATTGTTAAGATTCGTTAAGCTTTTGAATCTGTGAACTGTAATATGTTCCGGGTCAGTAGACGCGCAGATGGTGACAGACGCGTCAAACCCCGACTGGTGTGCAGTGTACAAGGGACACATTGCATCCGGGGATCGGAACAAACGTATATCATTCGTTCTTTTTTTTTAATTTCGTATGGCAAGCCAACGTCACACTGCTCAAATGTATATCCCTCACGATATAATTCATAGCAAATTTGAAAGCCAATTTAGTTAAATCCAAATCGGCAACTTTACAATGGACAAATTGACAAACTACGTGCTTAAGCCAGGAACGTATAATATTACATAGTTTACGATCCCCGGTTTCAGCCCAACCCTCGGTAACAGAAAATGAGCTACACAAGACGGCACACATTAAAACTGATCCTAACCACACCGTACTTGTTCTGAAATAAGGTGTGACATACATGTTCCGGAGTAAAATGTGACGTACATATTCCGGAGTAAGCTGTGACGTACATGTTCCGGAGTAAGCTCTGACGCACATGTTCCGGAGTAAGCTGTGACGTACATGTTCCGGAGTAAGCTCTGACGTACATGTTCCGGAGTAAGCTGTGACGTACATGTTCCTGAGTAAGCTGTGACGTACATGTTCCGGAGTAAGCTCTGACGTACGTGTTCCGGAGTAAGCTGTGACGTACATGTTCCGGAGTAAGCTGTGACATAAATGTTCCGGAGTAAGCTGTGACGTACATGTTCCGGAGTAATCTCTGACGTACATGTTCCGGAGTAAGCTCTGATGTAAGCTGTGACGTACATGTTCCGGAGTAAGCTCTGACGTACATGTTCCGGAGTAAGCTGTGACGTACATGTTCCGGAGTAAGCTGTGACATGCATGTTCCGGAGTAAGCTCGGACGTACATGTTCCGGAGTAAGCGGTGACGTACATGTTCCGGAGTAAGCTGTGCCGTACATGTTTCTATGACGGTAAAGACTTTCAAAACTATTAATTCAAAGAAAAAACGAACTACGTGATAAAATGGCGATATAGATGATTAGTGTGATTGTATGAGGGCGAGTCTATGACGTACGTTTGGCAACAATAGGCAGTCAGCAAGTATCCCTCTAGTCAAACACAACCTTATCATTGTTTACCTATTTATGGAAGGTAAGTAATAATTCATTTGTCGTATTCAACATTTATACGTGCAAATACATCTGAAAAATGTTATTGTGAACGGTTTTAGCAGAATCTATATGTCTCAACTCCTGTCGCCTGATCGGGTATGTTTCCTTGTTGGTTACCAACGAAACAAAAACCTATTAAAACACAACGTAAATAAATCGATATATGGAGGGTCGTCAAGTGCGAGGGTAAAATTTTAACAGCGCTAATTGGCTACTAAGCCGAAATTTCGTTCGGAGTTTGATATTGTAAAATACGAAATCCATGCGATGTTTGATACTTAATAATGAATAAAACCTACATAAAATTATAGGTGTGCTCTGTTGTGTTATTACATGTAGGCTACGCTCTCATGATTTAATTATTACGACCAAAAGCATGCATGCAGTTAACAATACAGCTGCATATCCATTATTTTATAAATGACGTTCACATAAGGATAGGTTATGTTTTATGGTATATTACTAACACTTCGCTACATAATGTCAATCATAAATTACAACCATACATCTCAAAGTAGGTGGAAATGTTCATGGACCAAAGATACATCGATATATTCGTTGTCAGTATAGTTTATAAGGCGTGAATAAGTGACTCTAATCGGTTCTGTAGTACTTAAGGAGTGAAACATCTTTGCTAGAACTTATATAAAATCCAAACAATATGGTCATAGTGACGTTAAGTTAGAGGACAAGTTTCGTTATTTAATTTCTCTTACGTACATGTGAAAACAATAACATGAAAAGGTGGCCCTTATCAAATTTTGAGAAGTATGTATACTGATCAAAAACAGTTTAGCAAGTTTTTCAGGTTTAACTAGTACTAATAGTTTTACTGGTATGTCGATGTATGCATGCGTGATGTGGTTTAAATGTCGACCATGACATGTATCAAACGTTCAATAGGCAATTTATGTTTGGATGACTTATAAAGCTTTACGTCATCAATGACGAAATTTGTGCAACACGTACTGGAGGAAATGTGACCCTTGTAAAGGATGAACAAATAAATAAAAATAAAAAAACGCTTCAAGACTTTCGATTCAAGATAAATGAAAGAACAATTCCTACATATTATAATAAAGATCTTTATATATGCACAATTGTTGTCTCCAACTTGTTGATTTCTGTAATTCCGGTAGAATTCGTAAGTCATTAATTCAGGAATGCCGTGTTGCTCAAAATCAATTTAACCGATTTTATAATTATCAATATTCAAAATTAATAACTTTCCGAGTAAAAAAGTAGATGCCTAACTTAGAAATGCAGAGATTAACGAATACATGTACAAAAAACACAAATACGTTTTCCACTTATATTTATGAGAAACTGTATATGTGTACAGAATGAAGTGAAGGAAGATTATCCCAAGATTCGCAGTATTTAGAAATTATCTTTTATGTAAACAAGAGATGTTTGTAAAACACGTATGCCCCGATGGCAGCCCAATAGTTAGAAATGGTAAAGGTCGCAGTGACATTGACTTAATGACATCAAAGGTATCATCTACTGTTGCTGACCAACCTCCATGTAAAGTTTGTAGATCCTAGGTCAATGTGTTCTTGAGTTATTGAACGGAAATCATTTTATACGACAGACCGACGGAATTACCGACGGACAGACATGTACAAAGCAATCTACCCCCTCATCAAAGATGGGTGGCATAATTACAAGTCGAGGCTGAAATTGCACTAAATAACAACTCATATGTGTCCTACTTTTAAGATTGGAACACATTTTCAGCATAATTAGATACTGTCACCATTGTTCAAGTAATTTAAGTTACTGCCAATGAAAAGATAAACTAACCATTTCTGTTTTAGAGCACAATTTCCCATTTGCTCATCCTTTCCGGTGCATCGGAGGTTTTAAATTGCGGCCAAACTTTGATACCTCCCACCGTATACATGCGCATTAGTTTTTGACCACAAGATCGGACACTGTTATCCTACATAAAAACAGAATAACTCCAGACTTTAAGTAGCACATTTCTATAAAAGGTAAAGGTAAAGTTTGTGTTTATTATAGTGTGACCCCTATTGAAAGGGCCAGCCAATTTGACATATGAGACACCTATATTTCGTGCACACAGTTCCTCCCGAATCCGTTCTCGTATTGCCGGGCGTCTGGCAGAGATGGGCCTACGGTAACCCTTCTTTATCTAGCTTGCGGCTCACCAACCGACCGCATCAGTTCTAGCCCAGCTTCCGCCGGGATTCGAACCTTCGATCTCCCGCTTCCAAGGCGGACGCCCTAACCACTCGGCCACGGTCGCGGTTTTCTATAAATGTGCATATGGTACCATCTTTACACACATGTGTCTAGACGCCAGTAGATGCAGAGTGTTCAACAGAATTCGTGGCATTGTTATTATTTAAAAACTTGCCCGAATGTCATTTTAAACGAACAAAATCGGAATTATTGGCATGTTATATAGAAACTGAAACGAATGACACATAAAGGTATTTACAACGATGTAATTGAACTGGCGAACCATTACTTAAGTGTAATCAGATGAAACCAAAAATCGTAAAAAATGTAAAAACATCTGTGTTAACTTTCAAAATATCGTATTTGTCTCGCATTGTTGCTTTGTCATGTGACCTTTACCTCGCTTTCCTATTTAAAGGTGCTGCCTCACAGATTGGGCTAAAATCTTTGTATATCGAGATTTTCTAACCTTGATGTAATGTAATGATGTAATAGAAAGCTACTGACGGTTGCTTTATGAAAGATTCGGTGCAAAAAATCAATTTAAATCAGTCTCGATATCGCCCACTCGTTTTTAAAATAAAGTTTCCTTCCAACATGCTGTGTGAATTATGTAATTCATACGTGATCGAACTGTAACATCAACAAACTACAGCGTAAACATCAGTGAGGTATTCGATTAGTAGTGATAATTATATAGGGTATTAAATAGGGTATTAATACCCTATAGTATTGTTGATGTAAACATATTAAATAACTTCAAAATGACGAAGTTTCTCAAGTTATTTAGATGTCAGTGTGGTTGTTTATGGGATATACAGGCAACTATATCAACATTAAGTGAATATTTGACAATTTTATTTTATTGTTGTAATACACCAATACGCGAGGCAGACCCTTTAACACGAACGACTTGTATACAGTAGTTTAGACAGAAGTTTACATGGTGTAATAAAGTTAAATACCTACCTGTCAGCTAGCACTGGCCCTGATACATACGTAGGTACGACGTATGTCGAGCATAGCCTATATTTGCCAGTCAGCCTTCTGCTGAAATATGACAGGAATATGAGTGCCTCCAGCAGTAATTGAACCCGGATCACCAGATTAGACGACACGTGCCATAACTATTAAGCTACACAAAGTTACGGTACATTCTATTACTGATATCTGTCCGAACTCTAATGTAAGAATGTTTTGTAAACTAATTTGCGAACGTCTATGTCTATTCTATCACCCGAACGTCTCCCGGGGAATATGTCTATTCTATCACCCGAAAGGCTCCCGGGGAATATGTCTATACTATCACCCGAACGTCTCCCGGGGAATATGTCTATACTATCACCCGAAAGGCTCCCGGGGAATATGTCTATACTATCACCCGAACGTCTCCCGGGGAATATGTCTATACAGTCAGATATCGATACAACGACGCTGTTTGTTTCCAAGAAAAATATCGTTGTAACGAATATGTCAGTATACTGAATGATTAATACTTTTGTCCCCAAGTTTGATGTCAGTATAATGAATTTGTCAGTATATCGGGTGTCATTATATCGAGATCTGACTGTACTATCACCCGAAAGGCTCCCGGGGAATAATTATGTCTATACTATCATCCGAAAGGCTCCCGGGGAATATGTCTATACTATCACCCGAAAGGCTCCCGGTTTCCATTTGGGCCTCACCGATCGTGGGCCTACGTTCTGTGTCAGAAATATGAAGCCTGTGTATAGCACAAATGAACGCCATTTTATTCAAGTTTCTTTATCTTTATGTACTAGTATTCAGTCATCTAACGTAATTTAGAATACCATTCCGCGGTGGGGCAGTCGGTTTTCTCCTTCTGTTTTTCCCCGGGGAAGAAATTGACTAATCAGCTATTTCCCCGGGAAAGAAATTGACTAGTCAGCTATTTCCCCGGGAAAGAAATTGACTAGTCAGCTATTTCCCCGGGAAAGAAATTGACTAGTCCGCTATTTCCCCGGGAAAGAAATTGACTAGTCAGCTATTTGCCCGGGAAAACATTGACTATGTATTATTTTCCCCCTTAGTCCATCCCCTCTATGAAATTGATCTCTAGAATTGATTCACCAGAGGGGGAAGAAATTCACTAGTCATGAGTTCTTTCCCCCAACTTGTTTTTGACTGATTGGAATGTGTTTAGGACAGATTGGAAGGGAGAAAAAATGACTTGTCCATTCTTTCCACCTGCTTTGTTTATGGATGATAGGATGAACAAAATAACATTCTTTCAACTCTTTTTAATGATTTATGGGAGGGGGAAATAATTGACTATACAGTTTATCCTGGTCCAAATAGACTACATTATAACAAGGGGGAAACATTGCATAGTAAGGTATCAGAGTATAAATAGTGATATTGAGCATGTTTTTTCAAAAGCATTTTATTCTCAAAATTGAAATGTGTTGGGTACAGTAAGCATAGTATTATAACGCACTATATTTAAACAAAAAATAAATATCAGTAAAGTGAATTTATTGTAGCATGGCAACACTTTCATTGCAAATCTTGCTCGTTCACAAACAAAGACAAACATCTCACGAAGGGTCAAAGTTTGTTGTTGCGACATAGTCAATAGTATAAGGAACAAACTCTTACAAAGAAATAATTATAAAACATATTTATGAACTTGTACCATGCAAAACTTCAATGACCTTGCAAACCGAAAGTAGAAATATGGTCTTGTTTCTTGAATATCTTTTAAAGTGTACATTTTTCAGTTTTAACACAATTGGAGTTGAAGTATTTGTTAAACAGGGCTAACAAGGTGTTAAAGTTACATGCACGTGTATGTAATCAGTAAATGTATTAAAATTTAAGAGACATAACAAACTATGTGATGAGACCTAGGATATGAGTTTTGTCAATTTCAAAGATGAAAAAGAAGCTCGCATTCTGTTTTTATTCGGAAAAGAGCTAAAGTATTTTCCTGGGATTCCGTATATCACGAAACTGTAGTCCATGTGACAGACCGAATTTCATTACCAAAAAGGTGAACGGATCCAACAATGATTTTTGGTTAGCTTGATATCTCAGCAGTCTGAAAACGGTTGATGGACTTGCAGGTCACTTTGCCAAATGCCCTTTTGGCGGCCATCTTTAAAGATGGCCGCCATTATTTTAAGCAATCATAAGCTTTGGGAAAACTTGAATTATTCCTCACTCAATAGGGCTATCGGCTTGCAATATGTCTTAAAATGTTCGTATTTCAATCCAACATATGTTGACATAATACATAATAATATTATGACAAAGGAATTAGTTCGAATTTATTGATATTCTAAGAAAACTTTGATATTTTTCACTTTTGTCATTATTTTTTCTCTTGCAGTTCTGATTGGGATTTGTATTTAGCCAGTTTTTGTTTGCTACATTCAGAGAATAATTCTAGGCATCCATAATATACATTACATTGATAGATTTTAACTTCGAAGTCCAAATTTGGTCATATATATATCACAACTAATGCCTAAATTAAATAGATATTTTAGGGCATATGAATAGACCGTTTCCAACAATCTCAGGAAAAAAGATTTTTAGTCCATGGCTACTTAGTTGATACGATGCGTATATATATGCCTAGGTGTCCAGTACCGTGTCACAAGGGTGTTAGTGTGGTACCTGACCCCTAGCTGGATGGTTTGGCGGCTCGGGTCCGGTCAGTTGTATGAGTTCATATGACATTATTTTTAAAAAAATGGTTATTAACAGGAAAACTTGAATAACTATTCAGCGAAACGGAAAATAAACATAAACATGACACCAAATGATTGGAAAATAATTTGATATAAGTTAATACATTCATATTTTTGTTTATAAAGTTCCGAATATTACATTAAAAGTACATTATTTTAACGTTGTTTTCATATTCTTCTTTAATAATAGTAAAGCATGTAAGAATTCATACCTCCCACTGTTAAATTCTATTCGTTTCGCGCATTCACTAAGAAATGAAAATGTGAAAGCAGGAACGTATTCGAAGGGAAACAATAAGGGATATAGGGGATACAAAATAAACAAAATTATTTATTGAATCAGTTGATCTTTGTCTAGTGTCTAGCTTACTACTTTTCTGACTCAGGTGGACCTTAGTAACCTTTAAATACCCGTTTTTAATAGAATTTGTAAAACTATACACACACTTTTAAAGCCTCCACAACCCTACCACAACCAAGGTTGTAATTGGTGACACGATGGTGGCTGAGAAGTTAGTGCTCTTGACTTCCAATCCGGAGGTCCCTGGTTCGAAATTTCATTGACCAGTGTTCAGTATTTCCCACCCAACTACAGATAAACTGGTTGTTAACCGTGTGATATTCTCACGAGTATCGGTGCTATACGCTGGGCACGTTGAAGAACCAAAAATGAATCTGTTCGGAAAGAGCTAGGGTATCCCATCCAGATTCCTTGTATCACACCACAGTCACTTCTACTTGCTGTCTCTTCAGCAAAGCACATGACCCCATATAGAATATTAAGAAGTTATCCTTTACTGAAAGGTTTAAATAGTTACAACTACAAATACAACTACAAGTTGTCAACCACGGGGATATTTATCCTGCGAGTTGTAAATGTTTTCAGCATCACCGACTATCTCTGCCATGCCTGCAGGCACTACCTTTAGATGTGTGCATCCACAATTACATATGGGTATACTTTTCTTGTTGGGTTGGGTCATGCGATATTGCTCCGTGATGTACATCCCAAAGATGAGCACACTTAGTCCTGAACTCATGAATTACTAGTATGTGTCGGCTACAGTCAATCCAGTTTTGTACATATTACGGATGGACAGAGCCATTCCTGACCATATGGGTTATTAATGCATACCGGCACGACATATGGGTACAGTGATTTGTAACCATACGAGATACATATTACAGATAGGTTCATTCGTTCCTGACCGTATTGGGTACATACTACACATGAATACAGATATTCTTGACCACATATGATACTTAGTACACGTACTAACCATATGAGTACTAAAACATGCTACATGAAGGAACAACCATTCCTGACCATATGAAGTACATTCTACTGATAGGTACAATTGTTCCTGGCCATATGGAGTCCGTAGTAGATGAGTACAGCCATTCCTATCCATGTGTGGTACAGACTACATAAGGGTACATTAATTCCTGGCCATATGGAGTCCACAGTACCGATGGGGACAGTCATTCCCAACCATGTGTGGTACAGCCTACACATGGGTACATAGATTCCTGGTCATGTGGGGCACATATTATTTATAGGTATATCAATTCCTGATATGGAATCCGTAGTACAGATGGGTATTGGGTATACAACTATTCCTGACCATAACTATGTCATACATATTACATATGAGTACAGCCATTACTGACAATACTTGATACATACCGATACATACATACATCCTTTCGTAACTATGCAGTTGGGCACGGGCATTCCTGACCATATGGTGTACATCATACAGAGGGGTAGAATGAGAACAGCCATTCCTGACCATATGTGGTACATTCTGCTAATGGTAATCATTCCTGGTCATATGGGTTACATAACATGTTACTAATAAAGATAGGAACTTCCATTTATAATGTCTATATGAGGTTCATTCTACTGATGGACACATTCATTCCTGGGCTGGTATTCACAAAGCATCTTAGTTGAAAACTTAAATATTTTGACATAAGTTAAAAATTAGTATTGCATATATCGTGCACAAATTGAAGATTAACCCATGTTTTCTTAGTGATTATAGTAGCTCTTTACATAATGATTTAAACCTATACAAAACATCAATAATCTTGATTGTCATTTTAGGCTGATATACTTTAGAAATTTTCGTGTTTTTAAGAAATATCTAAGTTTTCTACTAAGATGCTTTGTGAATACCAGCCCTGATCTTATTGGGGGTACTATGGTCACAGTCATTTCTGATTTAATACTAGTAGGTGAATATGCATGGTCATTCCTTACCATATTGGGCTTGTTATTTTATCGGTATAGTCATTCCTGGTCCTTAAAGTACACCATATTTCTAAGTAAACCATCCTTAACCCCATGGGGAATATTCCACCGATTAAATCCATCCATTTTCTTAATATATAGAAGAACCTTCCTTCGGAAATGATTCTGTCCATTCCAGTCCCAATAAGGTATAATTATGCTACTGCCTGTACATCAATTTCTCTCTCTATGGGAGTAAAGTCCACCACATAGTACATCCACTTTGGTTCCTATGGGGTACATTCTGCAGTCAAGTTCAGCTATTACATGTACTGATAAGGGATAACGACCAATGACAGGAACAACACTTCCTCTCCTAATGGCTATCCCCCACATCACTTTGTCTGTGCTTGTGTCATATTCAACAGGCGAAGCTATACCTACAAGATCCTATGATGCGTCTTACTTCACGGTTTGCTGCTATTCCTGTCTCAATGAGATACATGTAGATAAGTAATTCCCCGCAAGATTGGTTCCCTACAACCATTGGGTGCAACTACCACTGGTAACAGTTACCGAATAACATTAGGCATAGCAACTGCTAGTCCTACTGCTTTCCTACAATCAAGGGGTACGACTAACGCCGGTCATCACTGTCATGAATACCTACAAAAACAGTGTACATCTATTCCTAGCCCTGCAATCAAGGGGTATGACTCTTAATATAAACACTGGCCATGAATGTAGGAACAAATGACTTGCATCTTCGATACTTAAATTATATTGTATGTAAAAAGCACCCAGTTAAAGTCAATTTTCAGACATTCGACCATTCGACCGACTGTACATTTACTCATTGAATCTCACGTCAGTTGTTACACTCGCTCGGCGGTGTTGGCTGCTGGCAGGCTTTTGACCCCCTCAGGTATCCATTTATACATTTGGGTAAGTGGGGAAGGTGGATTATTCGTGCTCAGAGAAATTAAGCAGTGGTCCACGTGAGGATTGAACCGGGGACCTCTCGATCCCGAAGCATGCACCCTACATCTAGGCTCCCCACATAAATCGTTATAATTCACGCAGCAGTTTTTAATCTTTTAAGTTAAACATGACTGTCAGTGATGGTAATCATATAGACCAAGAAGGTAAGTCTGATGATGCTAGATACAGAACCCTTCGCTTGAGATAATAATATATTTCATTATGACTTCTCTAAAACGTCACCAAAACGTACTTTTCAGAAGACAACATATAACTTAGGAACCCAAAATTAAGCATACATTCGTGTTGAATAAGAATGCAATTCGCTAATGATTCACTATTTAGGAAAGAAAGAATAAAAAATTAAGTTATACTGAAACACTCGGCCCATGGCGTGTATGATCCTGTACTAATAGCCGGACCCTCGCCTGCAAGACTTCTAGCTGGGGCCGGTATCATACCCACATCCTATTAGGCAAAGGATTCGATTTTCAGATACCTACACATGTATAGATATGTGCATATGAACAAGCAAAGCAACTTTGAAATAATAAACCAAAATTAATGGTTGTTCCTGAGATTATTGGAAAAGATATATGCATGAGTCTTAAAAATATCCATTTAATTAGAAATCAGTTGTCATATATTCCTGACCAATTTTTGACTTCAAAGTGAAAATCTATCAATGTAATGTATAGTATGGATGCCTAGAATTACCCTCTAAATATAACAAACAAAAAATGGATAAATACAAATCCCAATCGGAGTTGCAAGAGAAAAAATAATGAAAAAGTGAAAAATATCAAAGTTTTCTTAGAATACCATTAATTTCGAAGTAATCACTTTATTATAATATTATGATTTATATATCAGCAGATGTGGGGTTGAAATACGAACATTTTAAGACATATTGCAAGCCGATAGCCTTATTGGGTGAGGAATAATTAAAGTTTTCTTAAAGCTTATGATTGCTTAAAATAATGGCGGCCATCTTTAAAGATGGCCGCCAAAAGGGCATTTGGCAAAGTGACCCGCAAGTCCATCAACCGTTTTCAGACTGCTGAGATATCAAGCTAACCGAAAATCATTGTTGGATCTGTTCACCTCTTTGGTAATGAACCTTCAATTTTCAAGGCCTGGGACATGGACTACTGTCGCTTCCCTCGGAGTATAGATTCATTGACCAATCTGGCAGGGAAAGGACCGGATGGTCATGCACTATATCTTTTACGTATGCTTTTTTGATATATTTCAGAATGGCACACACACCTGAATTGAAGAGCTGGTGGCACTCATGTTCGTGTTGGTTATCCAGAGTTACCCAACAGAAACGGACATATCGTATCTAAGTTGCAACTAAAAGTATTTTTACTTTGGCTTTTCTTGGTTAAACTTAAGCATCAGCAAGTTACATTCAGTCCACACCTCATCTGTTACCAATGCTGTTCTATATAGCAATATGATTTTAAAAGTAATGAATCGGAATACAGTCTAAATGAGTATGACGTATATTGTTGATTTGGTGATTAGTCCTGACTTGTGGCTGCACAATCTATACACTTCATGTCTTATAGAACGTCCAGTACACAGGTCACTATCAGTATTATAGATGTCAAAAGATCTATATAAAAAATCATTCAATAAATATGGTATATAAACGGCTAGTGAGGGTTTCAGCCACAAACCCCTCCAAATACGTTCCTGAAAGTAACTTTGACTAGTATTCTATAAACCGTAGACTTTATTCGATGAGTTGTTTCAGGAAACACAGATTTTCATTGTTAACGTCATTTTGGAGATGTCTTTTTACGCAGAATTCTTATTTAACAAACGGTACATTGTAATCAGACAGCGGCTATGCAAATTGGTATAGCAATTATATTTAACGGAAATTGCCGCATGACGTCATGTTATACATCATTGTCAAATCTGAACAATCAGAAAGAAACAATTTGTTATTTTGTCTCAAGATACTATGCTTTGTATGTTGTGTAGTAATTGCGTATATATCTGAAGGTAGTGTGGCCGATACTTTTTGTATATAATTTGAAATAAAAACTGACTTATTTATTATACATATGATGTCGTTTGGGCTTAATTAGTATCCATGCCTATTGGTCCTTCAAATGGTGTTATGGGGTCTATATTAATATATATATAGTGTCTTGGGGTCCTTATCTAGGCTTGTAAAAATCCATCCAGTGGAGACCATTTTCGTTGACATTATAAGACGGACCCCTGGTCCGGTGCACAAAATGACTCGCACTATTTTACAGGGCGTTAGTACTTCGCATAGGGCTATGAAATACGAAATTTAAAGTGATATATGGCGATGAATACATTCCTGTACCACACTTAGCCACTCAAGTAAAGCGTTGGCGAGAATCGCATGTATATTTTGGATCTTACATCGAACGTCTGGTAGTAGATTTGTACCATGAAACGTTGGTTTTTGAAACTGTCTCAATAACTGACATTACAATCGTTATATGTTTTCCTATTACCCCCTGTCTTTCAAAGCTGGACAGTTATCATTAAAGCATTTGTGCCATTCCTAAATGATAAACGACTCACAGCAGTGTTTCCCAAATGTAGTTACGATAATTTCATACGATTCAGAGGACATTATCATCTTGCTGTTGACAGAAATGGGTAATTGTTCGTTTTTCATTAGGTTCTGATTACGTCACGAAGTTGTCAGTCTTGGACTTCAACGTCTGTTTATTTCAGTACCTAACGTTCAAATGTCGTCATTTGTGCAGACACCGTCGAACATGTAACATGCAATATCATCGCTAAGTTTGAAAACTAACGGTATGAAAGTGTTAAAGATACACCTTATTACGAAGTCGCCATCAATGGTAATTGGTGGGCTGCGTCGGGTGCATGTTACCATGGTTTCTAAATTGACTATTATGAGCGGACGTTATAGTGTAACTCGATAAATCAGATACCAATTTTCGCAATTGAATTCCGATCCGATTCAATGTTATGTAGTAATATTTGTATAATATTTAAAACTGTACCCGTGAGAGCCCAAGTCCTGTTTATTTTTTGACGTCCATCGTACATATTTAGATAGATCCCTGGTTACGTTCGAAGGACTCTAGGACACTACATGACCCCTGACTATCACATGAAGGACCCACATACACTGTTTGTTTATTGGTCCTTTACATGGTCTCATGGGGTCTATCTTAGGGTGTCTTGCGAGCCTTCCATTGGCTTTAAGAAGTCCATCCAGTGGAGACCTTCCCGTAGACATTATCAAATAGATCCAGTTCGCAGTTGCCAATTCGATTCGTAAGAGTATTCCTGTCCTAAGAATATGAAATACACAAAAATGTCACACTCACCAGCTTAGTGTTATTGAAATCCAATATTTTAGCCGGATAATATGCGTTACAAATTTAGTACATACAATTTAAATTCCGTGCGTTGACACATGGATAAACCATTGCCTTGTTTCACTGAACAACCGAAAAAACGCACAATTCCGAGCTCAAATTCGTGCACGATTATTTTGCTAAAATCTTTATTTTCCTTTGCGTTTTCTGAAAGTTTTAACCTTTTGGACTATGAATTCAACAAGCAAAACAATACAAAATCTCAAAACGTGATTGTTTCTTATGAAATAAATAGTCACTAATGTCCACCTGTGAACTATGTGATGTTTAAATTGACTGTTCGTTTTTAAGTATAAATAAAAACAAAATTCCAATTAACTATTGATAATTTGTAACTGTATTCAACTGAATAATAAAAATGGTTCAAATGTTTAAGTTTGCCGTCAGGATCACTTATTTGTACAATAAATATTTAAAATACAAAACCATTGAACAATTGTTAAGTGTTTAGAAAAATATGTATTTTCATTTTTAATAGGTAAACTGAATAGAGAATCCTACATCGATTTAATTGCCTCTTAAAAAATGTCATATCAAGTGCTTATGCTAGTGCAGACATGTAGATACGTAGTCATGTCAAATGGAGAATCCTCCCTTTTATGAAGTCTAAAGTCACTGTTTGGCAGTTGATAGTGAAGATACATAAATTTACCTTTAATTCAAGAAAGAGAGTTCGTTTGTATAACAACATTTCAATTGTTTTAAAATGACAAGAATATGCTGAATAATTATTCAATCATTCTTTTTCTAAAGACGGCCTCTGTGTATTGCGTCTGTCTTGTCGATTGACGTTCAAAATTTATCGCTCATCTTCTGCATTTCGGACTCCTGCGTGATATACTAAATTTTTCTTTCGCCACAAAATATTTGTATTTTCGATGTATAAGTATACTTCCGGCAGACTTTTCTTCCGATGCCCGTTTAATAATTTTAAATGTTTGCTTAGGCTATTATCCTAGTTTGTTATAAAAAGTTTATTTTCAAGTTTTTTGCCGATATGGCGTGGTTTTCGAGTCGGTACTACTACTAATCATGGTTATTGCTAAAAAATAACCACATTTATTTTAGCGAGATCTGTGCAATAGTAATAGGTCCCTTCTTAACTCATTTCTAACCGAACGTTTTGAGTCCGGCTGATCCGGTCAATACAGAACTTTATTGCATTCGATGACGTCACTTCGTCTTTCCTGTATGTATCTCCAAGGGCAAAGTTTACAAAAATCCCACCCACCCTCCCTAATTTACTAGTGTAAAATCAAATTTAGAACAGGGGCCTAAATTCGTATTGCAGGTTCTGCCAATCACGGGTTTTACTATGACTGGCCATTCTATGGCTTCTTTGTGCACCTTACACATAAGTACTACAGTTTCAAGTTCCGCTAGCTATTAATGGTATAGAGTAGATACAGTACATCATAATACTATGTTGCGCAGATAAAGCATTATAGTTTGCATGGCAAATAAAGTCATGCTGGTATAGCTTATGTGTAGTAGACTTATGCGTAAGTAATTTGGGTTTGGTAAGGTTAACCACATGATTTAGCCTAAGTACAGGTAATTGACAGGGTGTATAAGGCGGGTACTTAACAACGTTCTACGTGCGTATAGTACGGGTTATGTATAGTGGGTTCATTGCACACAGTATATCACGGAGAATGCATACGATATGACGCGAGAAATGCACACGGTACAGTAGGGGTTATACACCCCGTATAGTGCGGTTATGCACACTACGTATTGTGCGGATAATGCACTCGGTATGAAGCAGGTAATTATCACGGTATAGTACGGGTAATTATCACGGTATAGTCGGGGTTATACACCCTGTATTGTGCGGGTATGCACACTGTACGTATCGTGAGGGTAATGCACACGGTATAGTGCGGGTAATGTACACGGTATAAAGCAGGTAATGTACACGGTATTGTGCGGGTAATGTACACGGTATAAAGCAGGTAATGTACACGGTATTGTGCGGGTAATACACACGGTATAGTGCAGTTAAAACACATGGTATAAAGCAGGTAATGCACACGGTATAAAGCAGGTAATGCACACGGTATAGTGCGGGTAATGTACACGGTATAGTGCAGGTAATGTACACGGTATTGTGCGGGTAATACACACGGTATAGTGCAGTTAAAACACATGGTATAAAGCAGGTAATGCACACGGTATAAAGCAGGTAATGCACACGGTATAAAGCAGGTAATGCACACAGTATAGTGCGGGTAATGCACACGGTATTGTGCTTGTAATGCACACGGTATAGTGCAGGTAATGCACACGGTATAGTCCGGGTAATCACACAGTATTGCGCGGGTAACGCACACGGTATAGTACGGGTAATGCACACAGTATAGTGCGGGTAATGCACACGGTATAGTGCGGATAATTCTCACGGTAAAGTGCGAGTAATGCACACGGTATAATGCAGGTAATGCACACGGTATAATTCTGGTTAGGCACAATTTGGGGTATAGCACACGTTTAAGAAGGTAACGCACACGGCTGAGAGGGAATTATGGAATTTAGGACATGGTTGGTTTAGTGCAGGTAAAGCACACGGTATTGTGCGGTAATTATGCATTTATATATATCGGTTTATGGGATTAATGTTTTAGGTAAAGCGCAGGTAGTTAGTTAAATGTGTCTAATTATAAGTCTGGTTAAGATGAAATGTGCCGGGCAATATCCGCATGTCATTTTGAAATTAATGTTCTTAGGTGAAAAGATAATGAATCTTGAGCTTCGCTCTTATAACGTTACGTTAGGCGTTTCTCAACGATTCTTGTTTTTGACAGTGCGGGTATTGCATGGTTGTATAAGGTGTTGGCATATGTCAAGTACTAGTACATGGTATTTAGGAACGGTAGTGCTTGGTATTAAATGCACGGTAGTGCACGTAGCGTGTGGTATTAAATGCACGGTAATTAGTAGTATTAAATGCACGGTTGTTCAGGTAGTGCTTGGTATTAATGCACGGTAGTGCATGGTATTATATGCACGGTGGTGCAGGTAGTGTGCGGTATGAAATGCACGGCAATGCATGAAGTGCGTGGTATTAAATGCACGGTTGTGCAGGTAGTGCGTGGTATTAAATGCACGGTGGTGCAGGTAGTGTGCGGTATAAAATGCACGGCAATGCATGTAGTGCGTGGTATTAAATGCACGGTAGTGCAGGTAGCGCGTGGTATTAAATGCACGGTTGTGAACGTAGCGCGTATTATTAAATGCACGGTAGTGCGTAGTATTAAATGCACTGTTGTGCAGGTAGTGCTTGGTATAAATGCACGGTAGTGCTTGGTATTAATGCACGTTAGTGCGTGGTATTATATGCACGGTGATGCAGGTAGTGTGCGGTATTATATGCACGGCAATGCATGTAGCGCGTGGTATTAAATGCACGAATGTGCATGGTATTTAATGCACTGTAGGGCAGGTAGTGCTTGTTATTAATGCACTGTAGTGCGTGGTATTAAATGCACGGTAGTATTAACTACACGATAGTATGTGGTATTAAATGCAAGGTTGCGCTTGGTATTGAATGTGTGGTAGTGCTTAGTATTTAAGGAACTTTGGTTATGTGTGGTTTCGAATGCATAGTTGCTCCCTCTGATTGGTTTAAAATTATTCGAGCTCCTAATAAAGTGAATTATTGCCATTTTCAAACATAACATGCATTCGAGCAATAATATAGACGTTTAGTCACATTCATGCTGCCTAAGTTGTTACATTTCCAGCAACAAGATATTCGGGAAGAATGTATTGCGTGGCGAAATGCCTGATTCGAACCCTCAGCGAAAGGTGGACACAGGATGGTTAGGTTGAATATCATGTGCAGAACAACTTCCAGGACTAGCCTTTGAGTGCATGAGATCAACATTCCAAGGCTAACCCACAAATCATTTGGTGAAGTATCATTACCTTATTTATATATTGGAGATACGGCCCCATACACCGTTTTGCGACGATCAGGAAGGATCATTTTATAATTTAATATTACCAGATGAGTATCTGGTGCAGACAAAAATTCTTACTTTTCATTTTATTCATTTAAATATTGCTTGCTTAGTTGCATGTGCAGTTGCCCTACATGCTATAGGGCATATCGGGCAATAAGTTAGTAAGAAAGTAAATGCATGTGCAAGCTCTGACGTTTTTATTCATAACGCTCCAGTGGGTAAGGATTACGGTACCCATTTTTATGGCACTAACAAAATTACAGGGTATCTTTCAAGTATCTGTAACTACTAATACTGTATAGCCTATACACGTATTTCATTGTATCACTTAGTTACAATGGTTGCTTTTCCACGCTGGTACATATCTAGTGTAACTTTGTTGCGGTTGTTTTATAAACTACATATTGTACATATACATGTACTATAGAAGTATAGCTTTCTTTAACCAAGGATGGCTGTCAATTTAAAGACAAGTAGGTGGGAAATAGTGTATGTATACATTAATAGCCAACGTGACGGGAGTTGAACATTATTCACTGGTGAATCGAATGTGTAAACAGTTTATTACTAGTATTATTTAGCAGCTTGCCTCCATTCTCGAATTCATTCGAAATGACATGCCTTGTCCTTATTTATGCGGTAAAGTACCAGGGTCTATTTATTTTTGTAGATATTTGTCACATTGTTCTGTTCAAGATTTTAATATTTCAGCAACATGTTGCTGGTGCAAATATTGGTCGACTGCTAGACGATTCGAAGTTGGTGGAATATACCTGCCTGCGATGATTCGATATGTAGAGACTATGTCGTTCAAATTGTGAAGTCGCTACTTTGTGCTGCGGAAATTCTAGCTTAAGAGCTTTAAAACTAGAACACAGTAGTATCATATAGTTCAAGTATTACTCGTAATATCGACTGTTGATTAAATCAGTACTATATAGGTCTATTTTGTCGTACGTGAAAGTTAAGGCATCCCCTGTATTTATCGCACGTCAAAAAACTAAAGGGTCTTGAATCGCTCGTATAACATTATGTTAGGCGTTCTTGAGCTTCCCTTGTTCTTTGGCTAATACATCCTTGTTTTAGCACGGCAGTGATGCACGGTGATGCGGGTCATAGCTGCTAACATGGCGGCCCTGCAAGGTAGTGCTGGTAATAAGTTGCACGGTAGTGCGGGTAATAACATGCCAGCACTACACAGTATTGCCTGGTCTGTACAATTCAAACAGTAAAGCGGGGGAATGCTTTAACTTACTTAATGAATTGAACATTTACATTTTGATAGCTCTGAGGCTGGGGTTTCTGCCAGAGCCACGAGTCATGCCAAGACGCATGCATGGCGATTAGTCTTACGTTGCGGCCAAATACCTCCAAAAACTTAATTGACTCCTCCGTGCTTTCTTAGATGAACGCGATAGTGATTGTGATATGATCATACATATGGTATATTATTACTAGAAAAATCATGACTATAATAGCTTTAAGATCTAACTGTAGCCATTTAGGGTATCTCGGTAGATCTTAATTTTATTGTTCTTTGTGCGATCTGACTGCAGCCGCATGGTACCTCAGCAGATCTTACTTATTGAAATTTATTAATAGATTATCGAAACATGAAGTCAGTTTGTTTTCCTTTTGTATAGTTTTCCATGAGCGAGTCTTAAAATAATAACAATAACGTCTTTATTTAATGTGGATAACACAATTGGCAAACCAATTTTCATTATGGTCCACAAGGGACTGGTAGCTTTCACGTAATATATTTATAACAGATGCACTTACATTAAACCGTTTTAATCCACGGTTATTCAATGTTTTGACCTCATGTCCAATTAATTTTACAAATGTTGGAGGAATATTAATTTTATTAACATATTAACCACATGCTTTTCCATATCATACGGCGACTACTGACGACGTTTTGATGTGCGGCGACATAGCGCTGCACGTTATATTTAACGTTCTATTAATAAATCACTACGTATAGTAGAAAAATATATTTCACACGTACAGATCGGCATTAAATGCACCTAAAATAATACGATATTTTTATGGTTAAAACGCGTAAAATTTACAAATTATTACATTTGTCTCATTTTTTATCACCCCGCGTATAACACTTATTGTCAACGTAGTTCACATTAAAATCGTGAATATATTGGGCACCTTCACCCGTACAACACTTTATTTACCAGTTAAAGAATTCCGTTTTACTAAATTGTAAGTGCAAGTCACCGTTATTACTGTCACGGACTGCGAGTTACAAAACTTTTATATTCGCTTACATTCCGACTCCTTTTCAGTCTTTGATTATGCCTTTCGATATTAGGGCTATATTTCTGTTCGAATGCTTAAACTGTATGGGATCTTCTGCGTCGTAATGTTATGTCCTTTTATTATACGTGTACATATGAATGCATATTACGACAGCCACGTGTAATTGAAATAACCATCTCATTCTACGATGATTTTCACAATAACCAATATTGTTTTATTGAGCACTGATTAAAATACAGAAACCAACTTAAGCAAATTATGTAAACATGAAATCATGTTGAACATTAACATTAAAACGGTTACAAAATTAACAATGAAAATGGTTTCAAGGGAGTATCACATATGTACCTCATCACAGTGACTTATTACATACGCATTCAACTCTTTCTGACATCAATATTTCACTATAAGTATTTTACTTTATATTGGTAACGTAGTTCACGTAACGCGTACAACGTTTAGTTATTCACACATTCCTTTACTGTCTGTGATTCCTTTTTAAAGTATTCCTATTATTTATCAGCCTCCTCCTTGTCTATGTACGCTTTTGCTAGCAATTTATACTTTGTAAGCATCGGAAAAATAGGCACTTGTTATAATTTGAACTACGTTACCATTTTGAGAACTACGTTGTCGTATTGATATTACTTTTGTACTGAATGGCATAATTGTTTTTGTGGAAATTCAGTTGGGAATGACAGAAGCACCATTTACCTTACATAATATTATAAATCATATAGTTCTAACAATGTGAACAATAATTTTACGATGGACTGTGTGAACACCATGTTAAATACTATCTTTGAATATATACAGTGTTGTACAAACATGCCAAAGACTTGCTTTTTCAGCTTTACAATACTCCCATTACATAGTTTGGGTACACGGATACAATATCGATTGAGAAATATGTCCGATGTATTAACAATTTGACTTTTTTTTAGATATGTGCAATCACGTAGTTCAAGGTAACGTATTTCACGAATCGGACATGATAAGTTTTTACAACTTCATAATATATACTACATTGGTATCATCACATTCACACTAAAACATGTTCCTGCTTTAAGTAGCGGAATACATGGTAACGTAGTTCACATTTAAACGTACATTTAGGCAATTCTAACTTTATTTAATGTATTTGAATTTTAATACTAGCTTTTGTTAAATAGCCGCATATATCATTATTTTACATAGTATTCTATGTTTTCTGGTACTGCTAGTTTTGTTGTAAGTACATGTATGAGCTATATTGCATTCGCTCAGAAACTGTATTGTACTTCACATAGAATTCTGTGACATGACAAAATCGCGATTTTGTATTGTTTTGTTTCATTAAGATGTCAGCATCATTATAAAATCAAACTTCAACCTTATTTCTTTTTAAAACCATTCTAAAAAGATTAATGAAGAATATGTATCAGTGTAATAAAATAGAACAAACTAGAGCACTGCAGCTTGTGACAGGATTGTGACCATACTTAGTCGAAAAAAATATATCAAACGTGACTAGAAAAATTATTTGTCTTATGTGTAGATACTGAAATTGTCCATGTCAGATAACATAAGTTTATCACAATTTTGCTATTTTCCCCTAGACAATTGCGCTGTGACAGCTATTTTCGCGAATTGTGCGTTTTTTCTGGGTTTTCAGTGTTTTATTATTCTATTTGTTTTATTTATTAGTTGACAAAAATTCAAACTAAGATGCAATATAGACTGGGTGTACTTGCTCAGATAAATATCGAGTGGTGTTTATTTAACTTAAATACGACTTTTTATGAATACAGCAAATATATAGCACCTCAAATGTCAAGGCGTAGATTCCATCATACCTCAAAATACACTTTATTTGGTTAATTTCAGCCAGTTACCTGTAAACGCCTTACTTTTGGTTTTATTGATTAACAGGGTCCTTCTCTGTTGTAGTTCAGGATATTACGCAAGCAACAGCCAGCCCAACAGACCACGCTGCAGTGATATTCCATATGCATAACAGTACATTGAATTCCTTCATTTGGTTCAAATTACAATTTACAGTTTCTCTTACGTTTAGTATTTTAACTCATCCGTAACTAGCGTCGTAATAACTTATATAAGGGGATGATGAATGTGACATGCTTGAATTATCGCGTTGATGACATCTAGTCAAGTACTATTAAATCATTTCGGCACTTTCACTAGTGTACCCGCTTGTTTATATTTCGTCGGATATTGTTATATATACGGATATATTGTAAAAGAATAAGCGGTGAGTTTACACCATTAAGATACTACAAAATGACCATAAGAATTTAATATTTGATTTGTTTATTATCATTTTTTTATTTTCGATAGGGGATATAATACGAATCTCTTTTTCATAGTTATTCTATTAAACGATTTGAATAACATAATAAATGCATTTACCAAAGTCAACGAATTTAATAAATTCAATGTTGAAAGTAAAAAATGTGTTATCTTTATCACATAAACCATAAAAATGTTACTTCTGTATTGAATCTGTATTTAGTACCAGTATTATATGTTTTATGAATTAACTTATAAAATTCATGGTATATATGTATCTCTTTATTTCGGTCCCGTGTATGTACATGCATACAATTTACACCATATAAAACAATTCCAATGAACATCATTGAACAATAAGAGACATCTTGCACTTGTAATAAAGTCAAATTAGTCAATACAGCACCTAAAATTATATATAATATCACATTGTTAATTACAATTACTTTTATCATATCAAACATTTACCCCAGAAAACTAAGATATTGTCGTTAATGCGTTGTTTTAAAAAGATGTTTAACAAAACTTATAGATGTAAGAAACTGAAATTTGTAAATATACACAATAAAGCCAGACTAAAGCTGGAGCGTATTATTTCGGCGCTGAAATTTTCGACACATAATAACGCCTCAAATACGCGCGGAAAAACTGTTTCAATGAGTTTGTTGGATAAAAACGCGTACCTTTCAACGATTTTGTAACGTGCCGGACGGACAGACACCAACAGATCCCGTCAGTGAAAAGCTAGCTCACCACTAAGGGTGATTTGTTGGCCTTATATATGCCATTCTACTCGAATGACAACCTACAAGGTTTACTTTGTGCATAATTATCCAATTACCTCCCTTTATGCACCCAGCAACCGTAACAATATTTTAAAAAAATAGGACTTCCAGGCCATAAATAAAGATGCGATTGCATGTTTTCTAGTCCATTTGAAAGATAATGAGGTGGAGAAGATGGTGGTTGCGTTTTTGGTCAGACAAATGTTTGATGTTTTTCAAAGAGACAGGGATACTTTTATGAGCTTCTTGTTAACCTGTGAAACTAAATTCATGCAATTTAAGATGAGTTGCGTCAATTAAGCAATACTAAAATCGAAGAAGCTCAAACTTATACCTCAAAAGCTATTTTACGCGCGTACATGCGTAAAAAATCGCTACCCGAAAATATAACGCGCTGAAAAACGCGTCAATGTAACCGGCAATATAGACTGAAGCGAAATATATTTATTCGGCGTGTGTTACATCCTGAATAAATAAGCGCCGAAAACGCGTAGGTTTTACGCTTCATGGAAACGGGGCTTAATGCGCTTATTAAAGAACATCTTAAAATATCAATATTTGGTATGTTATATTATAAAACTCCCACAACGTCAAACATGTGGTAACCAAATTCAGTATAAAACGTATACTTATTTAAAGACGGTGATTTTGCCCATACTTTTACGGGACAAACACCATGCGTTAACATAAAGATTCACACGAGCACGCATTGTTGGTGTTCAGTTTTACGTACGCACACTATAGAGTCTCATCGACGACAATAAACAATTAATAACGACATATGAACTGTACTTCCGATTTTATTTGTACTGTTTATTAATTTCTATCAGATTTAAAATGTATAATTTAAACAAACCTGCATTATTACATGTTTTGTTGGTATTTCTTAATTCCGGCAGCCGACGCTGATTACTAAAACGGGCATAACGTAACATTTATTTACGCGACGTCACCACAAAATATCTCGCCTGATAGAGCATTTATTAACAATTATTTTAATAAATAAATGGGAATTACAGTTTATGAGACGCCGTAAATCGTTTATTGTCGTCGGCGGAACCATGCAATGAGTTCACGTAAACTGGACACCAACAGCGCGTTCTTGTGTAAATCTTTAAGTTTACGCATGGTTTTCGTCCCGTTAACATGTGGGTAAAATCACCGCTTTTATGCTATAATTGATGTTTTATATGCGTTTATGCATGCTTTTTCGTGACACAACGTCGCTTGGTACTTTAGAGCCCTCGTCCGTAACCATCCCTCGGGACTGTGTAGATGTTATAACACGAAAAAGCATGCATTCACTCTACATTATGTGTTCATATACCCGTCGTATTGGCATTGTAGTTACTACTTACAGTGTAGCTATACCATGTGACTCGGACTCTCACAAAATGCATCAACTCCAAGAAGAAACGTGTCAACATTGAAAAACGATTTATATTATTCTTATACCGATTTCTATGAAACATACGCTAGTCTAGTGGGATATAAGCTTTCCACGAAATATAACATCCCGAATTCCCGCCCCCTTGGAAACCTTAGAAAAGAAGGTGGCTTGAAACTGTAGTCCGCTCGCAAAAAAGCACGCGAAGGTTTCACATGGTGCTAAAAAACCGACCAAGCTGCTTAACGAGGTCCTATATTTGGTGGAAAGCATAATACGTACGTATAAGTTTTCGCTTAGACTGTCGTATGTTTCATATAGGATGCTATGATTCTAGAGCAGTAAGTTCAGTTCAATTTTCATATATTTCGTGCGAGACATCATCATTACATAAAATGTCACTTAAATAACGATTGCTTATTCAAGCGTATCATGTCATAATGAACACTTATCTTCCCTTTTATTACAACATTAAACCAAAGTCAGAACGTATGGTAAACTTGACGGGTCGTTGAATATAGACTAAGATTTTAAAAGGATAAACGATTCAAACCACTGACTTAAAGAATCATATACCATGATCGTAATTCAAGCCGAATTTTAACATGTTTTGTATATTATATGCTTTGTCATAGTTGGGTAGATATAGAATGGGTTGGGATTGAAATCCATTATGTCAATTATCAGATATTTTCAGTCGTTAAATTTATGGGTGGATGAAATCGATGGATAAAGTAATATTCCCCATATTACTACATCATTATATACGTAATACCAGTGTTATCAAGTGTGTATGATCGGCGGTGTCGGTACCCAGGCATACCTTCAGTCGGGTGATTACATCTATATATACACTGTTTGTGATTAAACCTCTGTATGATCGGCGGTGTCGGTACCCAGGCATACCTTCAGTCAGGTGATTACATCTATATATACACTGTTTGTGAATAAACCTCTCATAATGAACATGATTATGCAATTAACACCGTCGAATAATAATAAAATAATAATAATAATATCAGAATACAACCCTAAAAGCATGACAGTGATCGAATAGTAGGGTGTTGTGTAGGGTGGGGTAAGTACTGCTAAGCCCCTTCCTCAGGAAACTTTGGCGAGCGAAACATCGGACAGAATGAGTCGAATCTGTTAAAGTTAAATTCATTTCAAAACCAAACGATAGAAGACTGAAGAATAGTAATGGTCCAGACGAGCAAAATTACGACCATTTTTTCCTTAGAACTTGAGGGAGGCGTGACTTTGATATCCACGACCTGATATGTCGCACCGTCTTAAAATGTTTTATTATTCATGCCAAGTTACATCGAAATGACAGCATGCATAAAGAAGACATTTGAACCAAACATTGACCTTTGCGAAAGGAACCTGTGTTTTGTATATGACAGTCCTTCTCATGGAGATTAAGGACGGTTGATACAGTTGTTAATGCGCATTATTTCTGCGCATATACCTTAAACGGGGATCGAGGCCGCGTTTTGCACTGGATCGTCAGAAAATTAGGCAAAATGTTTGTCGTGATATTATCTAGGATTAGTATTAATATGGGTACTTCGGGGTAAAAATAAATTCACTGAGTAATTAATATGAAAACACTATGCGTGAAATAGCGGTTACATTATATAATGAGTGTTTGTACAAAATTGTACTTCCCGGGACTACACAGTCCCCTCTTACTGATAAATATGGAATAAATTAATGATCGCTTGACTACAATTGTGAAGATTATTCAAGTGAGCGACTCAGGGCCCACCTGTGTCCCCTTGTTATATAGAATGTGACGTCACTGCCAAATTTGGAAAATGGGGAGATAATTCAGTCATAATAGCACAAAGCGTAGCGTGATAACCTATGTTTTATTTTAATTTTTAGATAAAGTTCACTATAATCAACATCCTTAGCCAAAATTAAATTATGACAAGACTTGGAATTATTGGAAAAACATATGTTAAAATGTACTAATTTGGCTTTTTTGCGCCTTTTCTATCGCCGTTTTACCGCAATGTTCATTGCAAAGAGACACAATTACGACGTAACTGCACCTAAAATTTTTCTGGTACTAAAACACATCAATTCTTTCTAAGTATATATCTACTCTACTTTTATGTATATAATTTGCAAATGTAAATACTCTTTTGGTATTAGACTATTTTTTCCGCGCATATAATGCGTCACGTTTACGCAATTTCACTAAGGGGACAGTAATGACGTCATAGCGCAAAAAGTAGTATCCTGACCTATCTGTTTTATTTCATTTTTGGATTGAGTACACTTTTATCAACAAAATGAGCAATAAATATATAACTACAAATAGCAACGTTCTGATCAAACTATTAAACACAATATTAGCTATGGTTAGGGGAGATAAGAAGGTCTATGACTAACGCACATGAACACTGCTGACAATACACTGGTCTTTTTAAAGAAAGCGATGCTGACACAATTTACACCCGGTCATCACAAACTTGTTCTTGCTTGTTACACAAGCATTCCGATAAATTTAGAGGAAGGTCCTATTGCATTTCATAAGCATATAGACCAGCAAATGCAGAAGAATCTATAGCTAAAACTGTACATCAAATGCTCGTCAAAAAATATCTAACTATCGAAAATTGTTTAAAATTGGATAAAAGTTGGGAATCATATAGAACATCAGTTTAGTCAAATAAAAATCAGGGGTCACCAACCTTTTTAGGGAGCTATTCACTAAACAATAACTAATTTTGAATAAATTTGCATATATATTGACCTAATTTGCATAATCAGAGCAAAGAATTTGATAGATTATTATACTAATGCTAATTGAAAGATACGAAGCAGCCCTGCGCTGGACGACGAAATTGCAGAAGGGCACATACAAAATGAACAAAGTTCATCAAAAAGGTACTATGGCCAAATATTTTATAATTTTCTATTTTAACTATAAAGTGGACAATACATGCATACACAGGGGAAGGTTGATAATCGGGCTTTCGCCTTTGTACGGACAGCGACGAATG
Source organism: Spisula solida (assembly GCA_947247005.1). NCBI lineage: Eukaryota > Metazoa > Mollusca > Bivalvia > Venerida > Mactridae > Spisula > Spisula solida. Next base: position 32,209,156 of record OX365947.1, on the reverse strand, counting down.
CCAATGGAGGAATAAACGTTTTGTGCAACAGACCTTATCCAATATACAACCATTTTAGAACAGGACATTAATACATAAAAGATTCCCGCCATGCAATTCCCCCTATCAGAAATCAGAGGAACGAGAGAGCAAAACATTTAAGGTCACGACAAGACAATGTCACCGACCTACACCAATACCAGCCGTCCGAAAAGGCTTGAGGTGAGGCATACCATAGAGTCTGCATACTACCGGTTATCGCACTATAAATACGAAGCATACTGGCGCGCTGTAAATGGACCCACTACTAAGCATGCCGTAATTTGCAAAATTAAACCAGAGTCAGACAGTTTGGTAACCTTGACGTATAGATTAACATTTTAAAAGGACAACCGATTCAAAACATTGACTTAAAGAATGATTTATCATGAACGTAAATCAAGCCGAATTTTAAGATGTTTTGTTGCATTATTTGCTTACGCACATGTTGTATATAAATAAACATGGGTTGGTAAAATCGATTTCGTTAATTATCAGAGATTAACAGTCGCTTATTTCATAGGTGAATCAAAGGGAAATTAAGGATGGAGTAAGTAATACTCCCCATATTATTACATAATTATACTTAATGTATTGTCGTTCATGCATGCACTTGTATATATTGATTTCATATGAGCTTTGTTAATTCGACATAAACGTTTTAGGTACGTTTATACATTAGTGACATAGGACAGCCATGATCATATGTGTGCGTATGTACACATACTGTTTAGCTAAACCAATCACCTGTGAATACAAACATGCATGTCTTATTTAAGAACTAATAAATATTTATGATTTATTTAAAAAAACATTTAATCTAATATGCTGTATCTTTCAAATCTGCTCCACATAATTAGGAGCATGCTTGTTATTAGTTACTATTTAAACATGTACTGTACCATTGTCCTGTCGAATTGCATTGTATTGTCCTCATAGACTATCAACCTAATGGAATTGAAATAAACTTCAATTTTAATAAATATTCTTAATACCGTAGTTATCAAGTGTCAATGATCTGCGGTGTCGGTACTCAGACACACCTTTAGAATGATATGCTGTGTCGGTTCTCAGACACACCTTTAGAATGATATGCTGTGTCGGTTCTCAGACACACCTTTAGAATGATATGCTGTGTCGGTACTCAGACACACCTTTAGAATGATCTGCGGTGTCGGTACTCAGACACACCTTTAGAATGATATGCTGTGTCGGTTCTCAGACACATATTTAGAATGATATGCTGTGTCGGTTCTCAGACACACCTTTAGAATGATATGCTGTGTCGGTACTCAGACACACCTTTAGAATGATATGCTGTGTCGGTACTCAGACACACCTTTAGAATGATATGCTGTGTCGGTTCTCAGACACACCTTTAGAATGATATGCTGTGTCGGTTCTCAGACACACCTTTAGAATGATATGCTGTGTCGGTTCTCAGACACACCTTTAGAATGATATGCTGTGTCGGTTCTCAGACACACCTTTAGAATGATATGCTGTGTCGGTACTCAGACACACCTTTAGAATGATATGCTGTGTCGGTACTCAGACACACCTTTAGAATGATATGCTGTGTCGGTTCTCAGACACACCTTTAGAATGATATGCTGTGTCGGTACTCAGACACACCTTTAGAATGATATGCTGTGTCGGTTCTCAGACACACCTTTAGAATGATATGCTGTGTCGGTACTCAGACACACCTTTAGAATGATATGCTGTGTCGGTACTCAGATACACCTTTAGAATGATATGCTGTGTCGGTTCTCAGACACACCTTTAGAATGATATGCTGTGTCGGTACTCAGACACACCTTTAGAATGATATGCTGTGTCGGTACTCAGACACACCTTTAGAATGATATGCTGTGTCGGTACTCAGACACACCTTTAGAATGATATGCTGTGTCGGTACTCAGACACACCTTTAGAATGATATGCTGTGTCGGTACTCAGACACACCTTTAGAATGATCTGCGGTGTCGGTACTCAGACACACCTTTAGAATGATATGCTGTGTCGGTTCTCGGGCACACCTTCAATTGGGTGATTAAACACTGATAACTTGTACACGTTTTGTGAAGACCTCATGATGAAAATGATTATGCAATTAACACCGTCGAATAATAATGAAATAATAATAATACTTATATTATAATACAACCCGAAAATCAAATCTTAATACCTCAGTTATCCTGCCACTGAACGAATAGCAGGGTGTGGTGTAGGGTGGGGTAAATAGTACTAGTAACATGTCCCTTCCTTCCTCAGGAAAAGTGTACGAGTGAAGCTAGCTAGATAAATTAATAATTAATCGGCACAGAATCTATTCTTCAGCAATATTCACTGTTAAGGTGATTGTGCGGGCGATGCGAGCTCGAAAGTATTATTGTAAAGCCAAATATATAGAGGATATGTGTTTGTTTTGATTGAATATGGTTTATATCCCATCGTGTAGTGATAAAATTCAATATTTTCAAGAGCGTGTATAAAGGTGTAAAACCAATTATAAATATAAATAACATACTAAACTTCGCTCTACCTGTCTAGACAATGGTTGTGTTTTTTGCGTACACATAAACTACAACGTCACTGTCACAATATCCTAACTGGACTATATTTACATGTAATATATTATTGACGAGTTAATGTTGATCCGTACCGCAGTTGTAAATTAAATCGCAATTAAAGCTTGACATTCGGGAGAGGTATTTTGCCCAATTACAACGTATATTTGAATTGTATGAATCTATGAAAATACATTAAATTTAGTACATGCATGAATGCATTAAAATTGTTATAGTAATTTGCACATAAAAAAAGGATTTTACCATCTCTGCTGGAGTAAATAAATGATAGATATTAATTAATAGTAAAAGGGTGTTCAGTAACTTAATCTATCATCTCTATGACATAGTCCTTTATTATTACCAAACTTTCAGTTTTAAACAGGGAAGACAAACTTGTTGTTAAATATACTAAAAATACAGCAATAGTTATTCCTCTTACATAGAATAAAATAGAGTTTACAGGGCGTACAAGAGGGCGTACATCGCCCCTAAAATTGACGGAGCATGTGTATTTTTTGTGTTGTTAAAGGCTAAAAACTATAAATATGTGTTGTTGGTGCTCTATGCGCTCGCAAAATAATGTTGATGACTGAATACATATGATCAAGTTGCTGTTGAAAGAGTGTTTTAAATATCGAGCAGCAGGATGTGGTGTAGGGTGGAGTAAATAGTACTAGTAGCATGTCCCTTCCTCAGGAAAAGTGTACGAGTGAAGCTAGCTAGATAAATAAATAATTATTCGGCACAGAATCTATTCTTCTGCAAAATTCACTGTTAAAGTGATTGTGCGGGCAAGGCAATGCGAGCTCGAAAATATCATTGTAAAGCCAAATATAATTATTATTCTTATGAATTGTCAGACTAATCCATGTCAATCTACACATACATCTCCGAATATTTAAGCTCGATTTCAGAGAACTTTAAAGAGGAGTATTTAGTAATGGCCAATGGCAAAGCACGCTGTATGAAAACATGTAAAACTTACCCAAGAAACATGGCACTGCAGACCCTACACACAAGGACATCAAAAACAGACTAGCGAAAGCAAGATCAGCATTCCATAACGGAAGTCCAACCAATACAGACGGGTTTACAACAGCAATGTTAAATCCATACTACTATATGGAAGTGAATCCTCGAGAGCGACTAAATTCGATATAAAATCACTATCAACCTTCCACCATGGCTGCCTCAGACAAATCTGCAGAATATCTTAGCCTAACAAAATTTCCAACAAAAACCTTCTCGATTTACCGAATTCCATTCGTATCATCCAACAAATCAAACAGAAACGTGTTCGATGTCGTGTGCTTAGAATGCCCGTATCCAACAACACCAGAATAGCCTTTCGATGGACACCTCAGGATAAGAGGCCAACAGGAAGACCAATGACCACCTGGCGCCGAACAGTAGAAATAGAACTAAGAGAATTCGGACTAACCTGGGGCGACACTGTGCGAAAGCCACGAACAGAGCTGGATGGAGAAATCTTGTTGCGACCTTAAGATCCGACTCGGATCCAGGAGATTAAGAGAAGTGCTTCTTACAATATTTTAAATATTTCAAGTCTGCATCACGCGGAGCTTCTTAAGAGCCTATTTTCATGAAAATTGGACTCGGCCTTGCTGACCAAACCAAAGTTTAAAAACGGTTTTTTCTTATTTTCTCAAAATATCGATTTTGTACTTGCGACCTTCTTATTCTAAGCCAGCTTACATTTTTGTAATGTGATATTCCATATTTCAGAGAAGAATATCTTTATTCAATTTAATTAATTATGATTTTAAATCTCTCTTCAGGAAAATATACATGTGTACGTTTTTGTATATAAAAGAAAAAATGACGGCTATAATTCAAAGTTTCTAGGTCATACTCTTCTTATTGTACGGCGAGGGGATATTTCTAAGTGGCAAATGCACTAACTTCTTGTACCGAATCCCGATATTGCCAAAATATTCCGCAACAGTGATCACGTTTAAACTGCGGACCTCTGCGGGGCTATTTGCGGGCTTATATAGGTCTGTTAAGTTTTAATATATGTACCAGATTTATATAGCGCCCTTTTCATGCGAACTCACGTTCAAAGGCAATTTGAGAGAAAGCCCCTGAAGAGAGAGAGAAACATTAGATACAGGCATGTCCGGCGCTGCAGAGGTGCGCCTAGCTCTTATTTCGAATAGACAGGCTGGTTCTTTAATGTGCCAGGTGTATAGCACCGATACACAGCTTCCTGGCACTTCCAGATACTTTGCAGATCACACGGCCAGATATATAAGTTCCGATGCCAGGGATTGAACCCACGACCTCTGGATTGACAGCCCAGTGCGTTACCACAGAGATAAATCCGCTTATATACATTCGTTAAAAGTGTTTAATCATCGAAATAGGTTATTTTAAATGGTTAAGGAATTTGTTGATGTGAATTATTAATATAATTATAAGACATAAATGGTTCAACTGAAATCGTTCCTGTGATAATTATTTGTTTTTGTTTTCTGCCATTTTTTGCTATAGATTAATTCATGAATGTTCCAAATTTGATTTATTTAACCAAACGTGAAAAAAATGTGATATTGTTCTTGGAGCTTCCCAGTCACCTCGTACCTGAGTTAACTCGTACCGGAGTAAACTCGTATTGGTACTACACGTTTCTTAATATATTATTAACCTGCGGCCTTGAGCCGCAGGTTATATTTGATTGCCAAAAGTAAAATGACCATGGAGGGGCACGTGACATGTTCTCGATGGTTTACGATTTCAAAAAAAATATCCCAAAAAAGAAGCATTTTGTAAGAATGTCGTGAACCAGACTAATTCCATTATTCCATGCGGATAACATCGGTCTTTATCGCATTACAATAGTTTGTTTACCAAAGAAAGCAGAACGATTCCGAAATTTCACTTTGAACGCGAGACCACGAATATAAACAGAAGGTGTCTGCAGCTGCGTAAGATTCCCAGTCAGTAATAAATATAGTGGGCAATGCACTACCCTCCGTAGAGAACACATCGCTAGATTACCAGAAGCATGGTATTGATACATGATGTTTTTCCTAATTCTTTTGAATGTGTTCATTCGTTCGGCACATACATTTAACACAAACAAATAATTGGAAGATAATCGGTATTGTCCGATTTTACATGTATTGGAATTATTTTCACAGAAACATTAATTTAAACTTACACCGGAATAAATTCGAATTGCATCCAAACTGCAAAAACACATCCTAAACAATACAACTAAATTACAAGGCCGCAGGTAATCACCCGCAGGAAACTATTTAACTTGTATTATATTTCGATTTGCGTGTTTAAACTGTCGTTGAGTTGTGTTCTTATAATGTATGAGGATAATACACATATTGCATGTGTATTTGTGTATGTACATAACACGCATGCTTCCAAATGAAATATTTTCATTAATGGGTTAAAAATAATAATAACATATAAAAAAGCATTTATTGGTATCATTTATAAGATAAAATAAATTGATATTTGATAAGACTGCTCCTGCTTCCGACGAGGTATAAAACTAGCTCTCCATCGGATTTCTCCTTGAGATGCTTCGATGATCAAGGCGGATGCACTTACATACATCTGTCCATTCTTCATTCTATCAACAAATGTCTCCTTGCTGAAACTTAATAATTTATGAATTTGAAGAAATGTTTTGTCTTGCACATGATATATTTCTTCAGGTCAAAATTACCTTATATATACTAGTATGTATGAAACTTTGCAAATTCTTATTACACCAAATCATATGCTTCATTCTAGTAATCAACTGCCTGATACAATCTTCCTCCGTACAAACTTTCAACTATAACTCTTATCTCTTTCATAACCACTTCATATAGCGTCAATATATTGTGATGACGATACAAATGTACTTCTACAAAAGACATGCTTCCACAAAGTTTGCATGCTTAAACAAAGAAGACGTGCTTCTAAAAAAAGACATTCTCCCTAAAAGTAGACATGCTTCCACAAAGAAGAAATTCTCGCTCAAAGAAGACGTACTTCCAGAAAGAAAATATTCTCACTCAAAGAAGACATTCTCCCTCAAAGAAGAGGTGCTTCCTCAAAGAGGGCATTCTCTCTTAAAGAAGACATGCTTCCACAAACAATAAATTCTCCCTCAAAGCAGACATTTTCCCTCAAAGGAGACATGCTTCCACAAAGATGACATTCTCCCTCAAATAAGACATGCTTCAACAAAGCAAATATTATCCCTCAAAGAGGACATGCTTCCACAAAGAAGACATTCTCCCTGAAAGAAGACATGCTTTCACAAAGAAGACATGCTCACTAAAAGAAGACATGCTTTCACAAAGAAATTATTGTCCCTCTAAGAAGACATGCTTCAACAAAGAAAATATTCTCCCTTAAATAAGACATTCTCCCTCAAAGAAGACATGCTTCCACAAAGATGACACCCGAAAAAGAGCACTGATTATACCATGATCGTTCACTTGTTTATGTCTATTATACCATGATTGTTCACTTGTTTGTGTCCATTGTATCATGATTGTTCACTTGTTTATGTCTGTTATACCATGATTGTTCACTTGTTTGTGCATTGTATCATGATTGTTCACTTGCTTGTGTCCATTGTAACATGATTGTTCACTTGTTTGTGTCCATTGTATCATGATTGTTCACTTGTTTGTGTCTATTATACCATGATTGTTCACTTGTTTGTGTCCATTGTATCATGATTGTTCACTTGTTTATGTCTATTATACCATGATTGTTCACTTGTTTGTGTCCATTGTATCATGATTGTTCACTTGTTTGTGTCCATTGTATCATGATTGTTCACTTGTTTGTGTCCATTGTATCATGATTGTTCACTTGTTTGTGTCTATTATACCATGATTGTTCACTTGTTTGTGTCCATTGTATCATGATTGTTCACTTGTTTGTGTCTATTATACCATGATTGTTCACTTGTTTGTGTCCATTGCATCATGATTGCTCACTTGTTTGTGTCTATTATACCATGATTGTTCACTTGTTTGTGTCCATTGTATCATGATTGTTCACTTGTTTGTGTCTATTATACCATGATTGATCATTTGTTTGTGTCTATTACTAAGTATACCCGGATTGTTAACCATACCGGATGTATATCATACTGGTTCACGTTTATTTCAGGACTACAATACAGATGTCTCGGTTCTTGTTGATAAGCTTCCTAACTGTGCTGTGGTTGGAAACCTTACTAGCTGTCAATACAGGAGATCGTAAGTGCAACGAGTCAAATATCACACATCTATAGTCCGTTTATTCATGTATGTCACTTGTATACCAGCAATAGAATATATCATAGCACTGTATTTGTATTTTTTAAACATTTAATTTGGAGAATAGGGTAATGAAATCAAAACATTATTCACTAAGTTGCATATCAATGCACATAGTATATATCGATTTAGACACTAATACATGTAAGAGAATTTGTTTAGGTCCACAATGTTATGTAAACAAGTGACTGAACTGCAAAATCGATTTAAAATTACAGTGAGGGTGTAAGAGATCGAAATATAAATATAATCTTTTTCATGTAGTATAATCCACTTTGTGGACGTGTATAAAAAACATAATTAAGGTAGGCTGCACACTACAGATTGATTTGTGTTCCCCACTGAAGTTTCTATACAATGAAGTGTGCTATTATAGTGGCATGTGTTTGATGCTGTAAAAGTGACCTGAGTTTGATGCTGTTATAGTGGCCTGTGTTTGATGCTGTTATACATGTAGTGGCCTGTGTTTGATGTTGTTACAGTGACCAGTGTTAGATGATGTTACAGTGGCTTGTGTTAGATGGTGTTATAGTGACCTGTGTTTAATGCTGTAATAGTGACCATTGTTAGATGATGTTATAATGACCAGTGTTAGATGATTTTATAGTGGCTTGTGTTAGATGGTGTTATAGTGACCAGTGTTAGATGATGTTATAGTGGCTTGTGTTAGATGGTGTTATAGTGACCTGTGTTTGATGCAGTTATAGTGACCAGTGTTAGATGCTGTTATAGTGGCCTGTGTTAGATGCTGTTATAGTGGTCTGTGTTAGATGCTGTTATAGTGACCAGTGATTGATGCTGTTATTGTGCCCTGTGTTAGATGCTGTTATAGTGACCGGTGTTTGATGCTGTTATTGGGCTTGCATTTGATGATGTTATAGTGGCTTGTATTTGATCCTGTTATAGTGACCAGTTATTGATGCTGTTATAGTGGTCTGTGTTAGATGCTGTTATAGTGACCTGTGATTGATGATGTAATAGTGACCGGTGTTTGATGCTGTTATAGTGACCTATGTTAGATGATGTTATAGTGGCCTGTGTTAGATGCTGTTATAGTGACCTGTGTTTGATGCTGCTATAGTGACCGGTGTTAGATGCTGTTATAGTAACCTGTGATTGATGCTGTTATAGAGACCTGTGATTGATGCTGTTATAGTGACCGGTGTTTGATGCTGTTATAGTGGCTTGCATTTGATAGTGTAATAGTGGCTTGTATTTGTTGCTTTTATAGGTGCTTGTACTGTCTAACTTGTATTAAGCGACCACCTTTGGGAAGGTCTGAAAACGGTTGCTTAACGGAATGGTCGTTTAACGCAAATGGTATAAACATTGAGTGTAATTAACGAATTTCCGATTTTAGGCTCCTCGAATACTATTCAACTTCAATTGATAAACATTAGTGGGTAAATAAGTTTTATGACGAGTCTATACTTGTATGCGTCGTCTTCATAAACATTTCAATTTATCAATTTTAATAAACTTACTCATATATTACACAATTCAATTAATGTAAGTCAGTTTTGCTTACACTCGAAGAATAAAAAACAGAATAGACCGGGTTTTAACCCATTTCAAATGGATGGTGACAACAAGCTGATTGCAGCAAAAGATACAACAATTAATCCGTAATAATTTGTGTAATCGGATTAAAAAGCATCTGTATGACATGCTCTGCGGACACAATGGTGATTATCAATGCTGTTAATTGAGGTCCAGTTAACAAAAGACAAACTCTAAAGTGTGAACAAACAATGATTCTTCGGTCGCTAAATGAAATTTGATCAATCAATTATAGTGCATGAATAGTGGTCGTTGGTCGCGTTAGACAACATTCGCTTAATACAATGGGAAAATAGAACAAATGCGATCGGAAGGAGTTTAAACCGGTCGTTTAAGACAAAGGTCGCTTAATACGCGTGGTCGCTAGTACAAGTTAGACTGTATTTGATACTGTTATAGTGACCTGTGATTGATGCTGTTATAGTGACTGGTGTTTGATCCTGTTATAGAGGCTTGTATTTGATGCTGTTATAGTGGCTTGTATTTGATGCTTTTATAGTCACTGTGGCTTATATTTGATGCTGTTATAGTGACCGGTGTTTGATGCTGTTATAGTGACCGTTGTTAAATGCTGTTATAGTGGCTTGTATATGATGCTGTAATAGTGGCCTTTGATTGATGCTGTTATAGTGACATCTGTTAAATGCTGTTATAGTGACCTGTCTTAGATGCTGTTATAGTGACCTGTGTTAGATGCTGTTATTGTGGCTTGAGTTTGATGCTGTTATAGTGGCCAGTGTTAGATGCTGTTATAGTGGCATGTGTTAGATGTTGTTATAGTAGTCTGCGATAGATGCTGTTATAGTGACCTGAGTTTGATGCTGTTATTATGACCAGTGTTAGATGCTGTTACAGTGGCTTGTGTTAGATGTTGTTATAGTAGTCTGCGATGTATGCTGTTATTGTGACCGGTGTTAGATGCTGTTATAGTGACTTGTGTTAGATGCTGTTATTGTTGCCTGTGTAAGATGCTGTTATAGTGGCTTGTGTTTGATTCAGTTATAGTGACCTGTGATTGATGCTGTTATATTAACCTGTGTTTGAGCCGGTTATTGGCAGCTATCACTTCAGGATAGGTGATTTTATTTTGAGGCGGCCAATCAATTATTGTCTTGAACCTAAACATTTAAGGGTTTTAACTTTTAGTGATTTACACATTGCGTAAGTTGCATGCGCACCGCTTTCTTTTTTTAAAATAAAAATGAGAGACTGGTCTTTCATTTCTTTAATTTTATCTTAATCAGTCATCTAGTTTGTTAGTATATTTGGAGCTTTGTAGCTGTACACATTGGTCACTCTTTGTCCGCCTTCACCAAATAAAGTGACCTGTGTTAGATGCTGTTATATTGGCCTGTATTTGATGCTTCTATAGTGGCCTGTGTAAGATGCTGTTTTAGTGACCTGTGTTAGATGCTGTTATTTAACACAGGTCACTATAACAGCATCTAACACAGGCCACTATAACAGCATCTAACACAGGCCACTATAACAGCATCTTACACAGGCCACTATAACAGCATCTAACACAGGCCACTATAACAGCATCTTACACAGGCCACTATAACAGCATCTAACACAGGCCACTATAACAGCATCTAACACAAGCCACTATAACAGCATCTAACACAGGCCACTATAACAGCATCTTACACAGGCCACTATAACAGCATCTAACACAGGCCACTATAACAGCATCTAACGCAGGCCACTATAACAGCATCTTACACAGGCCACTATAACAGCATCTAACACAGGCCACTATAACAGCATCTAACACAGGCCACTATAACAGCATCTTACACAGGTCACTATAACAGCATCTAACACAAGCCACTATAACAGCATCTAACACAGGCCACTATTACAGCATCTTACAGAGGCCACTATAACAACATCTAACACAGGCCACTATAACAGCATCTTACACAGGTCACTATAACATCATCTCAAACAGGCCACTATAACAGCATCAAACACAGGTTACTATAACAGCATCTAACACAGGACACTATAACAGCATCAAACACAGGTCACTATAACAGCATCAAACACAGGTCACTATAACAGCATCATACACCATCAGGTTTGTCATAAATAAATATAATATTGGTATAATTTAAATATACTTTAAACATGCTATCACAGTTTGTTTGAACAATGAAATATCACAGTTCGATGTTTTGATGTAATGATGAAATTAATACTGCAGTCACAAAGGGAAGTAATCTGATTTGTCATGAGAAAATAAAAATATTTTACTATCTATCGAAAATTATAGTAATATAGTTATACATAATTATAAACATAAATACACTATGAATATAACATAGACTTTAAGAAATGGTCCTTAACCTTTGATTTGAAAGAAGATGTGGTTTCAGAATCCCTTATGAACAGAACAGAACAGAACTTTATTTACTCAAGTTGGCATGGTTACATCATATGAGTGTACGGTACAATATTATTTAAACATATTGAAGCATGACATGGTGTGAAGATATTACATATATACATATATTTATTTATCCAGTTGGTGGGCGGGGGGGGGGGGTAAATGTCATACTGATTTAGCTGGTGTGTCATTTTTTTCTGAAACAAACGGATTATAGGTATGGACAATTTATAAATGCGTGGGTGGATCGAATGTTTGTGAACAGTACAAGCAGACAAACACGACATGTACATATTCGTGACTGTCTGTGCATGGAGGTAAATGTTTGACCTTAGTAGTTTAAATGGACGGATTTACTATATAAACTATCTCAGACTGGTAAAAGTTCAATAACATGCATAACCTAGAAATTTAGCTATGGTAGTTAAATTTGCTAGAGTATAATTCCTTGGTATATAATGAATGAGAGGTAGAGAATTTTGAAATCGACTATAATAATAAAGTTGAATGAGTTTTACAATTACCATATTTTAGAAAATCAGGTCACGTGACTGTTATTGGGTAGGTTTCTTGTCAATTTCAACATGAAATACACCACGAGTAGACACCGTACACCGGATATGAAAATAACTAGATACGGTACAGTGAAATACCGTACACAAGACAATGTCGTTTTCTTCAATTGCATGCTTGTTAGTTGGTGTTTATTAGTGAGGGTTTAAACATAGGTGAAGAACATAACAGGTAAAGGTTTAAATCTAAACAGAGTCCTGGGAAGCGCATACTTTAGCTGTAATAATAGGACAATGTACGTTTTTCTGCATTTTCCTTTAACAGTGATACCTTTCGGTGCTGCTTGTCAACAAATAAGGGAAGATCAGAGGAATTTGACCATATTGGGGCTTTGAAATAAACATCCCGCTGCTTAAATTTGTTCACTTCAAGTGGATCACATAAATATTCACAGAATAATCATTGAAAACTTACCGTCGTCCGAAATCGATTTCCACTTTTACTTTCGTTTTCTCGCGAAATAGGGGGCTATATCCGGTGTACGGTGTCTACCCGTGTGTGATATACAAAGATGTGTTGAAAATAGTTGTTCATCTGTGGTAGATTTAAGTGGAATAAAAAACGGGTAGCAAGACAACAGTTGAGGTTGTTTTTCTTAAATTAAAGAAAAATACATGTATGTGTAGTTATAATTCATTCGAAATTTGATATACCTAAATTAAATTAAAGGGACAATCTACAGATGGTAAGTGATCTTGACCAATGTCCATGTTCGTGTTTACAAAAAACAAACAAATAGAAAAACAGATGACACAATAATCGATAAAAAAGGTATGAGAAAGACCATTAAGAGTATGTACATGTGGTCGTGATTGGCGTAATTATTTCAAGGACAGTATAGCGTCAAACTTATCTGACCGTTTCTATAAGTATTTTAAGAAATTTACATGACATATTTCAACTCATGTAACCGTGAGTTTGTAAGCATTTTTTTTAAACTTTAGCATGTTAGGATGGCGGTAATAATAACGATTAATGTATTTTTTCTCATTGGATCAAAGACTGGGCATTTAAGGAGGTAATGGGACTCGTCGCCTAAATCATTGAGATTACAAGAAGTGCATTTTCATTCGTTAATATCAATATTTGACTACCTTCCTGTTTCGATTGGGAAGTGGTGATTTCCCGTTCTGAATTTTATTAAGTTCACAGCTTCTTGTTTGTTTAGTTCAGTGCTGTATGTTTTTCAACTTAATGCTTTCTTTCATGAACGTATAATTTCTGCCTTTGTTAGAGTTATTTAATGAGACGTGCCAGTGTTGAGTATTTTGGTTTATGAGAATGTCTTTTATTATATACTTTATTGATCTTGATTGCCTATCATTCTGATGTAACAATGACTCATTTCTACCTGTCTCGTTAAATATGGATTTAATTTTACTCAGTCATTTTGATTGGAAATTAGGTTTGTTAAGCATGTATTGATATAATTTGAAGGCTATTTTGTTTTTATTTCCCGTCACTATACGATTCCAAAATCCGATCATTCTGCTTTTAATTATTATATTATATCATTTGGATATCTACCAGATTCTGCGTACAGCATGTATCTAGGGGTATTTTTACGTAAATGTAACACTTTTCTTATGAAGTCACAGTGAATGTTTTCCATCAAGGAACAGTCTTCATAGTCACAAACTTCACTGGAATAAGTAAAAAATGATAGAATCGTGTTGTCGAATAGTTTAAATATTAAATCAAATGGTAAGTTTAGTTGTATATTCTTTTATAGAGTAAATACATAGCTATTAGCCGTCTTTTAGACCCAAATAAAATAGATTGTTTTGCCAAGTTGCAGAGATAACTTATTAGCTTGTTCTAACTATGACTAATACTTCGTTCTGCCTATTCACAATGTAACAATTAGTTTTATTAGCATTAAATTTGTTATTGACAGCAGTGGGTGTTATCCTTATTACCCAATGAAGTTTCAAAACTGCAAGTCTTTTGACCAATGAAATTATAGGTTAATTTTCTGATGCAATACTAATTTGGAATGTCATGTATTAATTAGGGTTCCAAAAAGTAGCCACACGTTATCATTTAACGTCAATCAATTCCCATGTAGTTATTATATACTGCCTATCAATTATGAAAGTGTTAATCAATTTTATGGTGCAATGTAAACATCAAAATGTCAATTAGTATTATCTGTCGCAAGCTGACTTAAGTTGTTTATAGAGACTTGTTCTGCTGCCAATACATACATGTAGAACTTACTCGGTCATTATTAAAATACAGACTGATGTACGATTGTATGTCCCTTAAATTGTATATTCACTGATGATAATTTATTCAATATTAATCATAGAAAATACACAATAAACATTGTGTGAAAGACCTTATGTTATAAAAAGTCAAAGTGTCTATTACTAAGTCTTGAAAAAGACAACAGATACAGCAGTCCGGTAATCAATTTTTTTTGCACATTTTTATAAAATATTGCGGATTGGTCGATGGTTCCAGAAATTTAAAAAGATTTCCAGATATAAACGAATTTTCTAATTTGTGATCAAGACGACATTACATACCGAACAACTCTCGTATATATACTATACGGAGCAAACACATCAGAATAGGAAGTGTCATAATGGTACAAATGAAATATGACATGCTACACACAACATTAAGATTTTAATATCTTATAATGTTCTATATGCACTGTCACTTGTCTTTTAGCATGTACTCCCACTGATGTATGTACAGGAAAGAACGCTGTATGTGAAGACCCTGACAATGATGGTACAACGACGTGTGAATGTCCAGATGGTTTTACCATTACGGGGCAGTCTGGGAACGATTGTGCAGGTGAGTTTTGCTGCATGATTTGTAGTTTACTTGAGCAAGTAGTGAGTTATTGTACCGCTTTAAGTATTAAGTATTCGTGCGTTTCTTTTTTTTGATCGGATACTTTTAAAACTTATAATTTGTGAAAGACCAGAATGACTTGTAGATTCATAAATTTACATTTTCGCGTACTCTTAACCAACAAATTATTTTAAACCACTTGTAATACTCACAAAACGTTAATTAAAGATGATTGATAGGCGATTTTGCTTTTTCGTTATATTTTTCGTGAATAATTTTTAACTTCCTCACAAAGTTTGAACAAAATCTGAATGTGGGACCAAACCGCTCGAACATCCTTAATTCACGTCGATAGCACAATGGTACCTGGTGTTGGCTTCGCAAGCAGTAAAGTACCAAGTCAGCAGTCATGGGGAACTAATAAAATGGTACCGGTTTCACAGTGTATCAACGAGTTCGGTTATCGCTATAACGCCCACACGTTGAATTGTATAGTCTTTCAATACGTAATACAGTGATCGGAAATTACAGATGCTTTTGCTCACAATAAGTCATACAAGTTAAAGTGTATATTATCCCAATACGTCATACAGTGATTTGGTTTATACGCTGTGGGGTTATCCATGTAAATTTACACCCGGCATATATACCTAAGTAGATATCTAGATTGAGTAACCTAGACAGGGTAGCAATACCACGTGACTTTTGGCTACAGTTACAAGTAGAAATTTGTAAACATTGAAACACAAATAGAGCCATAAGTATTTTATTTCTTCATCGATTTCTATAAAATATACGCAACACAAAGGAGGAAATTATTTGCTTTCCATGAAATGCAAGATCTTTTTCAACAGCTTGACCGTTTACCATATGAAACCTGTATTATCCATGGTTTCACCGGGTATTAAACAAAACAGGTGCAGAGTAATGAGGGTTGCGGAGTTTTGTTGGTTACAGAGTAATATGTGGTGCTGAGTAAAGTTGGATGCAGAGCAATATGGGTTGCATACTAATGCGGGTTGCAGAGTAATGTGTGGTGCGGAGTCGTTTAGGGTGCAGAGTAATGTGGGTTACAGAGTAATGTGGGTTACAGAGTAATGTGGGTTACAGAGTAATGTGGGTTACAGAGTAATGTGGGTTACAGAGTAATGTGGGTTACAGAGAAATGTGGGTGCAGAGTAATGTGGGTTACAGAGTAATGTGGGTTACAGAGAAATGTGGTTGCAGAGTAATGTGGGTTACAGAGTAATGTGGGTGCAGAGTAATGTGGGTTACAGAGTAATGTGGGTGCAGAGTAATGTGGGTTACAGAGTAATGTGGGTGCAGAGTAATGTGGGTTACAGAGTAATGTGGGTTACAGAGAAATGTGGTTGCAGAGTAATGTGGGTTACAGAGAAATGTGGTTGCAGAGTAATGTGGGTTACAGAGTAATGTGGGTTACAGAGTAATGTGGGTTACAGAGTAATGTGGGTGCAGAGTAATGTGGGTTACAGAGTAATGTGGGTTACAGAGAAATGTGGTTGCAGAGTAATGTGGGTTACAGAGAAATGTGGTTGCAGAGTAATGTGGGTTACAGAGTAATGTGGGTGCAGAGTAATGTGGGTTACAGAGTAATGTGGGTTACAGAGTAATGTGGGTTACAGAGTAATGTGGGTTGCAGAGTAATGTGGGTGCAGAGTAA
Source organism: Spisula solida (assembly GCA_947247005.1). NCBI lineage: Eukaryota > Metazoa > Mollusca > Bivalvia > Venerida > Mactridae > Spisula > Spisula solida. The sequence goes on along the minus strand of OX365947.1, from coordinate 32,192,242 downwards.
TGTGGGTGCAGAGTAGTGAGTGACGCAGAGTAATGTGGGTTGCAGAGTAATGTGGTCACAGGGTAATGTGGTTACAGAGTAATGTGGGTTACAGGGTAATGTGGGTTACAGAGTAATGTGGTCACAGGGTAATGTGGGTTACAGAGTAATGTGGTCACAGGGTAATGTGGGTTACAGAGTAATATAGTGTGCAGAGTAGTGTTTGACGCAGAGTAATATGATGTGCAGAGTAAAGTTGCTGCAAAATAATGTGGTTTCAGAGTAATGTGGGTGCAGAGTAATGTGGGATGCAGAGTAATGTGGGTACGAGTAATGTCGGTGCAGAGTAGTGTGTGACTCAGTGTAATGTCGGTTACAGAGCCATGTGGTTGCAGGGTAATGAGGGATGCAGAGTACTGTAGGATGCAGAGTAATGCGTGTTGCAGAGTTGTGAGTGACGCAGAGTAGTGAGCGGTGCAGAGAAGTGAGTGACGCAGAGTAGTGAGTGACGCTGAGTAGTGAGTGACGCAGAGTAATGCATGGTGCTAAGTAATGTGTGTCGGAGAGTAGTGAACGGTGCAGAATAAATTGAGCGCAGAGTAGTGAGTGTTGAAAAACGTATATGGACGTTTCATGTTTATGTTTCAGAGTGTAATAATGCCCAGGACTGTGCTGATCTAGGATACGGACTTAAAGTAAACGTGAAATGTGTCGAGAAAGCATGTGCATGTGAAGATGGCTATATAAATTCCCCTCCAAATAAAGAGTGTGGTCCGGTTGTAAGTAAACAATATTTTAATATTTTACTTTGAATGAATAGTATACAACAATGGAAGTGAGTATGAATAAATATTAGTGGATTTGAAATGAAGTTTACTCAAACGTTGATTTTGTAGTGGTAATTTAGTGTCAGCGAAAGCGACCTGTAGTTAAGAGATTTGATAGCCTATATCTCTTGATATTAGGAAATATGACACTTTCAAGTATCACGAATGCGCTTGAGGTGTAATACCAACACAAATCTAAAGGACCGATATTGCACGATTTGCTCGCGGAAATGTATATATTCAAAACAAGCACCTTGTAATGTATTCATGCATAAAGGTCAGGATCAGGTCAAATTATCTGAGTCTGAGCAGAAATTTGAAGTTCTACCAATAAAATATTATACAAGTCTGTCCATCACAAATCACTCTACATATATATATAATACAAGGAACGCAACGCCCCCCCCTCCCTCCAAAATGGAATCCCGTAGCCAGTGCTAACAAAACAAGAGATGTTTGTAAAACACGTATGCCCCCATGGCAGCCCAATAGTCAGAAATGGTGAAGGTCACAGTGACCTTTGAATTACTGACCTCAAAATCAATAGGGGTCATCTACTGTTGCTGACCAACCTCCATGTAAAGTTTGAAGATCCTAGGTCAAAGCGTTCTATAGTTATTGAACGGAAACCATTTAAATACAATGTAGTCAGAAATAGTAAAGGTCACAGTGAACTTGACGTTTGACCTACTGACCTCAAAATCAATAGGGATCATCTTCTGTTGCTAACCAACCTCCATGTGAAGTTTTAAGATCTTAAGTCAAAGCGTTCTTGAGTTATTGAACGGAAACCATTTTATACGACCGACAACAGACCGACCGACAGACATGTGCAAAGCAATATACTCCTCATCAAAGATGGGGGGCATAATAAAAGATACAAGCGATCTAGTTATATGTAGCCAATCTAATCGGCAATCAATATATTTTCCTGAATTTACGCGAACAACTCGTGATTTACTTCTCAAAGTTCAATATCTAGTACATCGTCAGTGCCATTAGGCCTTTTCGACTGGGCTGTTTCGTGGACCAGGTTACAGTCTGGTTCCCGTTCTAATTTAAAGTTGTATTACTGTATTAGTGCTGTAATTATTGGGACGGGAACCAGGCTTAAACTTGCTTCACGAAACAGCCCAGTCGAAAAGGTCTATTCTGTCTCTTCACAAACCACGCCTCGAGCTGAGTTTTTATTATGGGAAACCCTTATTTTCCACTGATGGTCAGTTGATTTTGTTATTTTTAACACATCGGCCAACTATTTGCACACGATAAACTCGTGCATCGATCCAAGTGAGTACTGTTGATTCAAAGTTATCTGTCACAACCGCGTAAACAAACATTTAACACAATCGATTATTACAGGTGTGTCAGGATTAAGTCCTAAGATCATTAGTACATTTAAATGATCAAAACTTAAACTGCCCTATAGCCGAGTGGTTAACAGCTATTGTTTTGTGAGTCTTATTTTGAAAAAAAATGTAAACAATTTACTGCGAGTTCAAATCCCTACAATGCCTAGATTTTTTTTAATTTTGCTTAAACTACGTATATTAATGCTTTTGCTCATTCCGGCGATTACATACCTGCAATGAATAAACTAGATCTATTCGCTATTTGTATTCCAGCATACCAGGATTGTGTTCATCCTACGAAGCTGGAAATTTTTGCAATCATGTTTTGTATTCAATGTACTAGTAAATGTAAAAAACCCATAGTGTATCTATATCAAGCCAGATACTGTTTACGCAAAGAAAAGTATGATAAAAATTAATTTGTCGATATAAAAACATCAGAAAAACAATATTATAAAAAGCATAACAAAGAAAAAGCGTATCAGACTTGATTCGAACCTTAACTTGGATTTCACCAATGATTTATGCTGAAACCATGCATTTAACGCACTACGCTACGAACGGTAATGAAATATACTATGCTAATTTGATACATAAAGCTATGGTCAAAGATGGTATGAGTAAAATAAGAGCGCTGATTCAATTCCTACATTTACCTATTTAGAAATGGAACATTCTGGCGGTTTTGACAGATATCTTTGAATTTGCCACGAGGAAAACGTGCAACGGTTGGAGATAAATGCAAATTGATCAATTTGGAAGTCTGGAGTCACTCCCTTTTTGTATAAACACTTAAGGACAATTCTATAGTGCGATAGTGCATGTTTTCAGAAAGCGTTTTTTCTTCAAATTAAAATTTGGTGGACATAACAAACAAAGCATTACAATGTACTATATGTACTCTTAGAGTTAATTAACAAATACGCATTAACAAAGCATATTTATCATAGCTTGGCAATACTTTCATTACAAATCTTGCTCGTCTACCCTATATCCTTAAATGAATTTAATATTTGCCTGAAGGCACCAAATGGCAGAATGGCACCGTCGATGTACTAGATATTGACATTTCGTGAAGGAAATAAGAAATATATCTCGTAATATCAGAAGAAAGTGAATATTTTCGATTGCATGAGGTACATATAAATATTCTTCGTCGAATGAGCTAACTTGATCGCTTGTATCTTTTATTTTGTTAGCACAGGCTATGGGATTCCATTTTAGAGGGGAAAAGGCGTTGCGTTCCTTGTATACTGTTATAGTAGAGTGATTTCACTGTAGGGAACCCACGTGACCAGATGCTAATGTTCGGAGCCAATTTTGTAAACAAACCGCCTCGATTCAGGTAACATTTTTGCTTGTAACTTTCTTAATAATTGATCGATCTGGATGAAATATAGACGAGCGCCGTCTCCTTTCAAAAGCAAATCATCGACGCTCTTACCTGGGTGACAAAATTGTGTACTTTTTGTTATTTGGGCAACGGCGCATTTCGTAAACCGCAATATGCTATGCTACGGTTCGGAGCAATTCACTAAAACATGTCCTTAACAAATTACAGCTTCATTAAAAGTTACAATTTAATAGCGATAATGTGGGTCGCAAAATTTAAGATCGACAAGCAAAATATTTCTGATAAATATGAGCAACAGACAAAATGAGACGACATAAACAAAAATGCTACAGTTCGGAGCTGAAATGAAAATGCTACAGTCCGGAGCTATTTTCAGAAAATGCTACGGTTCGGAGCTATTTTCAGAAAATGCTACGGCTCAGAGCTAAAACTTTGTGCTATATGCCTTTCTGAATATCAACACTGTTAAGATCATCGACCAAGTATGAACATTCAATTTTTTAACAGTTTCACAAAAATAATAACACACACATGTCGATGCGGACACCCCGTATAAATTTGTCACCCCTTATAAAATGTATTCGTGTAGGCATCTTCCGCACCATTTTGTCATGTGGTGCCAATTTAGAGGCACAAAAACAACGCGTTTCTTGGAGTTTGAACTATTCTCAGTACATCTAGAAACGCAACATTTTTATCCTCGATATTTTTTTCTTTTATTTTAAATTCCGTTTTTCCAGAGGCGTCTAATCATTTGTAAAGTTGTTAAAGTGCGCCTCTGGATAAGGAAAGGAGATGAAATGTGGTAAATTCCACAAAGGTGGATTTTACAGATTTGTACGATTTATCACTGATGTTTTAGTACAATACTGACCTTATCAGTTTACTTTAGTAATTTGTAAAACTAATTGTGCAACAGTTGACCAAACCGATTTATATTTGTAAATATCACATTATCCTGGGCGCACTATAATGGAAAGAAAATCACAACAGACGAGTCACGTGTTTCGAAATAAAAATGCCATGATTGTCCAAACATGTGCATATTCACACCTTTGGGACGCTTGTTCAAAGAAGCACGGTTACCTATCTTTTTTTTTAATATTCTAATAGAGAACACTTTCATTAACATCATTTGGAAAAAATAAAAAAATTCTTGGACCAGATTTTTTATTGGCCTCTAGAGTACTATTTTGCGTCATTTTCATGCCGTTTTCTTTGAAAAGGGAGACACTTCTGGTTAAATAACACAAAAAGAAATACGGTGACCTATGTTTTTTTCTTAATATTCTGATGGATCACACTTTCATCAACATCATTTGCAAAAATAAGAAAAATTCTTGGACCAGATTTTTTTTAATTAGTCAATAATGTATCTTTTTTAAATTTCGAGCCTTAATTTTGGGCACATTTTGAAAATTCATTTGTTGTCAAAAATGTGTGAATGTTATTAAAGATTCAAAATATGCATAGGTATGTTTAAGTAGTATGTATGTTTTTGTACATCTGAACTAAAAAATATCTAATGAAAAAAAATATGATTTTTATTAAAAAATAAAATAATATTTGAAAATTGAATTTCATGATTTTTGTCATTTTTATAGAAAAGTGATGTTGCAAAATCTCATTTTCTGAGAAAACTAGTTCGGTGACCCCTGTTTTGCTTTAGCTTATTGTTTTCAGAATAAAATTCCCCATACAATAAAGTGAGTTAAAAAATCTTGCGCAACGTTGCGTCTTGAGTCACGCTACTAGCACACTGACACCTTTCGCGACCGTCCCTGTTAAGGTCACCCACATTTAAAAACTGCCCGACAGGACCAGTAACCCCGCGTGAACATGCTCCGAAACAGGTTCACAACTGCTTCAGACATTGCGAGACTACATGTTGGTCGTCATGGGAAAGTAATCATCCATCATTAATCGATATTTTGCATATTCACTTAGAACGACCATTCTGAAAAATGAGGATTTTTTTGCTTGAAGTTAAAGTTGTTAGTAGACTCAGTGTTGCGTTTCTAGATGCACTCAGTATCTTTTTGGTGGAGCATACATGTATGTAACATGATTCACAAACTTTAATGTGTGAAACTATTGGTCACACACAAAATGTTTAAAACGAACAGTGCTAGTTTTCTTGGTAAAATATTTATTAAATATAATTATAATCAATTCAATATACATGTAATGTTTCTTAAAATATTTATAACCTTTACATCATGGTGTATATGCATATCGGACCCTCTGTGCTGGCACTGGGCGCTTTTGTGCAAAACGATGGTTTAACAGTCGACTCTGAGTCAGAGATGTTAGAAAACGTTTTGTCCGAATCATAGTTTTTTGCTTACAGCTGTTTTGATCACGAGATGACGCAGGGTTTTGTTGTTTTGTTTTTCTATTAATTTTGTTTCATTGGCTGACACAAGTTCAAACTAAGAATGTAGGCCGTGCTTCTTTCTCGGATGCATTGGCTGACACACGTTCAAACTAAGAATGTAGGTCGTGCTACTTTCTAAGAAGCATTGGCTGACACAAGTTGAAACTAAGAATGTAGGCCGTGCTACTTTCTCGGATGAACATCGGGTCGTGTTTACGAAGCTTGGAAATATGTCGTTGTGTGTACATGGTTCTGTTAAAATGTGTTCGGCTGTGTTCGGTTCCCCATACCTTGATATAACAGCATATTATACTCTATATAGCATGTGACACTTGTCAGACTGCATAGAGCCCCGCTTCTTTTCCTACATATGGTTTACTTTGAAACTTTGCTCCGAACCGTAGCATTTTCTGAAAATAGCTCCGGACTGTAGCATTTTCATTTCAGCTCCGAACTGTAGCATTTTTGTTTATGTCGTCTCATTTTGTCTGTTGCTCATATTTATCAGAAATATTTTGCTTGTCGATCTTAAATTTTGCGACCCACATTATCGCTATTAAATTGTAACTTTTAATGAAGCTGTAATTTGTTAAGGACATGTTTTAGTGAATTGCTCCGAACCGTAGCATAGCATATTGCGGTTTACGAAATGCGCCGTTGCCCAAATAACAAAAAGTACACAATTTTGTCACCCAGGTAAGAGTGTCGATGATTTGCTTTTGAAAGCTGACGGCGCTCGTCTATATTTCATCCAGATCGATCAATTATTAAGAAAGTTACAAGCAAAAATGTTACCTGAATCGAGGCGGTTTGTTTACAAAATTGGCTCCGAACATTAGCATCTGGTCACGTGGGTTCCCCACAGTGGATTTGTGATGGACCGAATTGTATACTATTTTATTGGTAGAACTTCAAATTCCTGTGGTCTTATCTATACTTATGTAAACATTTCTTGAGTTCCATTAATCATAGATAGTAAAACATTATAAAATTATTGTATTTATATAAGACACTTTCTAAACTTACGATAAAACTACTTGTTACTAATGCTTGTATATGTACCTCTTTTCTTCAAGAATCTTAAGTCTATGTACGAGTAACACATACTATATATTGTTTAAACTAAAACAATATAACCAAATAATCATAAAACAATGAGAGACATTAGTGGCATATAAATTATCTCCCTTGTAATATAAAGCCTGATGTAGACCAATTAGCACAGAGGTCCTGACTAGTTTAGATCCTCGGACTTTATCCTTGTTTCTCACAGAAATATCCCTGATTTTAGGTATGAAATTTCTCACTTCTATATTACCTAATATGTTACCATGCACAACAAACAAAACAGGTATAAAAGCAGAGTAATCCGCATGATAGGACCTATTAGGACCTACGAAATTTTAGAGAGTAGTAAGGGGAGATAACTAACTAGTATATCCCATTGTATGATTATGTGTAAGCGCTGGTTTTCCCGGTGTTGGATAATGTGACTGGTAATATTCCCCATATGACTAGAAGTCTGTTGACCAGTGGGACAATATTTAACACATAATAATTTGGTCATACATCTGAATAGGAATGTGCAGATCTAACAGCCGATACAAATGGTGGCATTACGTATGATCCAGCTGGGACACCCCACACTGCAGACACAGTGGCAACGTATGAATGTGATTCCTCTTATACGCTAGTTGGTACTCCTACAAGAACATGTACCAATACCGCTGAATGGAGTGGCACTGCCCCTGTATGCACGTACGGTGAGTATACAGAGTCGGCGGTTTTTTTATAAATCGTACCACTCTGCTACGACTTATTGTTCAAATTATCTTTTTAGCTCTTGTGGAGCTTTTGTTTGCCCACGTATTCTGTCAAAATTCCGTGGTGTATTTGAGCACATTTTTTGGACAAAATCTCTAAGCTGTCGTGTGTTTTTCGTGACGGCGACAAGTGTGTTAAGGTCTTCGAAATATCCCACCCTTATTGTCACTTTTGAAAAGTGTTAAATCATTATCTCATATTAATCTTCATCATATTTGATACTCTTTTGTAAAATTTAAAGAGATTTCACCGTCCGATAAATAAATATTAACACTATTGTATTGTCTTGAATGCGATCGAAATAGGCCTTCAAGCTGACCATACCCAACTGTGGAAAAAACAACAAAATACAAGACTTTAGTGCAGTTTTTCATTTTCGATTTATTTGTTGATTAAAACAGTTAAACGGGTATCATTCTACACAAAAACTGTAAATTTGATGTATTTATATGGAACACTTATGTCATGACATTTGGGGTGAAACGAATTGCCAAAAAGTGCAGTAAAATGATAATTTCGTGTATTTTTCTGTACGATTTTACCAGCATAGGCAATTATATACATGTAGTATTTAAAAGTGTTATATTAAATTCTCTACAAAAATGGGTTATTAGTTTATTACATAAAACGGTTGTTTTTTGCCGACTATTGCCGAGATTTGACGACAAATCCCGAGGCCATTAGGATCGGAAATCGTTAAAAGTGTTTGTACTTGGATTTTCTTAGTATCGCAGTAATTAAGTAAATTAACGTACAACATATTTATGAAAACAAATTATTATTCAGTTACATATTTTAATGAGTTTTCTCTGAAAATTTAAGGTAAACTGCATGCTATTACATTGCTTTGTCGATAATTGGCTGTATTTTTGCGCCGTTTCTGTTTGTAAAATAAGCTAGAAGATTTCGTCCCCAGCTGTTTTGTCTATGAAACAAGCTTCGTGATTTCGTTAGTGCAAATGTTTTGTCTCTGGTGAAAAGTTGGAACATATCGTTGTAAAACTGATGGAACAACAGGACGATAGACGATGACATTAATTTTTAGATTGAGTAAGGCAATGCCGTAATAGGGGTTTAAAATCAGGTGTGGTCTTTACAACGCTCGTTGCAGGAAGAAAATTCATTTATTTATTATACTACTTTTCTTATAGTCACCTGATTCCGTCTAGGTAATTGTATCTACATGATGAGAAGGGCCTAAGTACAAAAACGCTATTTTGAGAAAACAAGAAAAAAATGTCTAAAAACTACTCTTTAAATGTATGGAAAAAGTTTGGTCAACATGACCTGTTCTGATGATCATGAAAATATGCCTCATAAGATGTGTCTTGTGAGTCAGATTTCAAATATAGATACACAGGTATTTAATACATGACATGTGTAAATTGCAAACTTATAGACATGATTGGTATTTATGTTATCTCTTCCAATTAAGTGTTATATCACACATTTTTTGTCTATACATATAATAAACACACATGTATAACGTCATATAGGTGAATATGCAATTCTCTGATAATATTATCGTTAAATGTGTTCGCTAGGGGAAGATTGTATCTTTCAAAAAATGCACACTTTTATATACATTTAGTGAATATTTAACAAGTTACAGAGGCATTATCAGAACTTTTAAAATGCCCCTCGTACATTCCATGTATAAGTTATTTGCTATAATCTGAAAAGTCGATAATGACGACATTGTAAGGCGATGCCATATGTTTCATAAAATCGCTGATATCAATTGAAATGATGTCTTAATATTTCTATCATAACCATACAAACATTGGAAGAGTGCTTTCTGTAACGAGTGTTTTACGAATAACGCATCTAGAATAATCAGTGCTTTTGTTATAGATTGTGGACAAACTTTGAGTGACCCAACAAATGGAGTAGTAGTGTACGGTGCTGACACTCTAGCAGGTTCTGAAGCAACTTATCAATGTGATAACAATTATTTATTGTCCGGAATTGACACATCGATATGCGTACCTGAAACAGGATGGAGCGGTACTCCACCAGTGTGTAATCTGATAGGTAAGTGATGCTATGTGTCTATGTTTGGAATGATTGTCTAAAATTAGTGTTAGGAAATTACCTAGTATGTTGATTAGTTATATTATTTCCCCTGCTGATTTATTCACACAGCAATGGTTCCCTTACGATTTGCACCTTTCACATATTTGCTCATAAATAATAAAACAATCTCCCTTGTAAAATATCGTAACAGGTTTTGGGCACATATTAGTTTATAATTTTTAGACGATTGCTTTAAATAATGCATTTAGAAAACTCATTCAGAAACTATATGCCTTTGCTGAAACACTTTTATTCCATGTTTATTACATTATTAAGTGTTATTTTAAGGACTGTAACTTCAAGGACGTATTTGTTTTCTTAAACTATCATTAATACCTACACTATTCATCTGTTTTCAATCAGAATCATAAATATGCCTATATTTGACATCGGAAGGTAATATCTAATAAATAGTTAAGGAATTCGGTAATTACGTAATTTGTGTAACACATACATGCCATATCTCCCGGATCGTGCGTGAGTCTACCGGATTTGAGCCTCAACTCACGCACTCCCGCATTTTGATAAAATCTCCCGGATTAGACAAAAATCCGCATAAGAATCTCAGAATTATTAAAGTTTCACTTTCCTCGTAATTTCCGGTGATAAACTTACAATTAATCAACAAGTCATTACATAACAAACCTTTATAACACCCCAGGAGAGTGGTCACTCCAATAAACAATCGATAATTGTCCCGATAAGAGTATGCTAAGGTGTCATAAACTGATAAACATCTTCCCAAGCAGCCGAAAATATGTTTGTTTACTGGTTAGGTTTAAAGCCCACACATGACCGTACATTACAGATATAATAAACTCGTAGCAGTTACTTCCCTTTGCAGTTACAGTATCAAAGGAAAAGGCCTCAAAAAGTTTTAGTTTGTAATTTGGAATTTGCATGATATTCAGTCCACATCAATTTCAGATACATTTTTTAAGCTTTATAAACTAACTGAATTGATTTTATTTCTGTATAATCAATGCATCATGAATATCATCCCAAACACTAGATTAAATTACTTCACGAAGCATGTATGCATGCATGGTATTGTCATACAAGTAAAATAAGTGCAAACTGCATATAAACTTCATTAATTTTAGTCGATAGTTCGAGCAAACAAGACTGCGTTCAATAAACGCTTATGCCCCCTGTGGAAGCCTTGTCCATAAATAAGTCTAAGTCCAAAATTAGGTCAAGTTGAAGGTCAAAATGGGGTCAGGTGATACAGGTGTGTGGAGAGTGTTCATATACAACATCCATGCAAGTTTGGAAGCTTTGTAGCAAGCCATAAAGATGCTAGAAGAAACGGTCAATTTGGGTTAACCAGGACGGACGAACGGACGAACGGACAGGTGAATCACTATATGCCTCCCGATCTATCGATACAGGGGCATAAAAAAATCTCCTGCATTTTATTGAAATCTCCTGCATTTCCATCACCAATCTCCTGCAAATGGTTCAGCAAAGTATGGCATGTATGGTAACATTAAGGTAATTGGCAAGTCTTTGGTCTGCCTGTACATGGTATATCAAACTTGTTATATTTATCAAGAACACACTTATGGCTATGATTTGGGAAGTTCCTAACAGTTTTGATCGGCTAGATTTTAAGATACTCTTAGATTTGGGGAAACCTCCTAAAAACTGATATTTGCGTTTTACCGAAAAACGTTTTACATTTGACAACAAGAAACTTAACATGCATGAAATTTCGTATGTACGGAATTATACGGTACCGTTTATATTAAACTTTGTATGTTATTTTGTATTTTTTATGTTTTATTTAAAAATAGGTTAATTTTCATTTTTGACCAAAACGAAACTATTAGTTGAACAACATACTGTTTTCGTACATGCAACAAGTAGAGTAACTCTTATAGAAGTGTTATCCCTAATTTTATGGCAGTTGCTCGGCTGGATATTTTTCCAAAGGAGGTAGCAAAACAAATCAACGTTTTGCATACATTGTATCCAGTTTTCGCGATAATTTGTTTTGGAATAGTGTGTATAATTAAAGATGAGTGCAATCTTAGCTATATGTTCTTATGCATTTACAAGTCTATACAATGTAAGTGGTCGGGATGCATGTTAAAAAATATCAATCCTTGGATAAACCTTGGTGGGCGCAAAATACTTCGTTTCAGTGAAATTCACATACGTTTTAGCTAGTGTTCGTGAGTTTTTGGTGTTTAAAACATTTGAAATAAATGCTACATAAGATTTCACGGTAGTCAGACGCTTTCAATACGTCTTATTTGCACCGATTAGCAAACTTCCGCTTAACTGAAAACGGCGAGTCACTTTAAGGACATCAATTGAAAATACCATTCTACTTGCATTGATATTGCATTGACGTTGCTATGACGTCGTGAAGTTGCTTTGTTACAACGCGACAAGCCTTACACGTAGTAAAACGCCTGTGGAAATCGTGATAATAACATCAGTAATGTCAAACCTATGGCATTCGATTCATTTGATTATTGCGCGTCCGTATATAAATAATTATAACACAGTAATTTCAAAACGCGGAGTCGAATCCTTAAAATGATATCTTTTGCGTTTGTTTGTTTTGCAAAAATTACGCTAGCTTCTGCTTTTTGAAATATATCTGCCCGTCAAAAAATAATAATGTTTTAATATGTTAAACTTACATTTATGACCTATATTATATATGAAAACTAGAAACATTCACTGTTTGTTACTTTCTGCAGATTACGTCAACTTCCACCAATACCGACGTAAAATGACGTCAATTTCGTTTCGGAACTTAAGGTGCTCGGGACTTTCCTAGCTCTAAATCAAATGTTCATATATTTACTTGAAACTAAGTACGGACGTAAATCATACCCATCTGCGTTGCATGGTAACGTTTTAATTACAATGACGTCACAATCATGACGTTGCTATCTGGCGCCGTTTTTGCACCTAGCCATAGAATCAGACCGTATTTTGATTATGCCTACATAACTTTATCATTTATAGGCCGATTTTAAATTTGTAAATTGAGCATTAACGCTCGATAAATTATCTTTGTTTTTATTACACTTGATTAACCAAAAACAAATATTGTATACGGAAATCGCGCAAAAGACGTCAGAAACGTCAACACATTTCTACTTGATTTTTCGCCTTTTCCCTTAAATATCTTGTCATAACACCAGTAATTAAAAGTCTAGTAAAAGGTCTCAGTGTTTTGGCGATAATTTAATAACATGTAAATAATCAATAATTATTCCGTAAGGGCAATTGCGTTTGCACGTGTGTTGATCATAGAAACTAAATAAATATAACAAACCGCAACATAACTATGATGATATCGTAACATTTATAACACAAACACGACGGTACTGGTACGATGATGATAGTGCGATATGCGTCGTCTTTATTAATTACACAGTTGCAATGAGTTTCATGCAATTCGGACCTACGGCATTCCGGCTATTCCGACTCTCGTGTGATTGGGGTATTATAGACAGTTATTAACAAGACACCGCGACTTGCGGAACATCACAGACTGGAGCTGACATCCGACATAAAGATCTAAAGAGATCCATGATAAACCGTGATGGACTGGCTAATAGACCCGATACACTTAAAATGTTTCATACAACCGCCAGACACCGGGAGTGATACCAAGAATCCGGAGATTACTAGGGCCCCACCGCCCCTCCATCGTAACAAACCGTAGCGTACAGGCATAATGTATTCATCATGGTGAACCCCGTGGGCAGGTTGACGTCAGGAAAAGAACGATATAGTCCCGTTCCTTTCCGGCGGAGTTACGGATATGAACGGTATGAGCAGGTTATCAGCTAGTTAAGCACCGGTATATGACGTTACACCTACAGTTAGGGAAGGTAGGTCCCGATTTCACCACGGTTACGGACATCGAAGATGCTGTGAGACAGGAGACGTAGGCGTTAAAGTGTGGTCTAGTATGGCTGCAGCGGAACCTGAAATTCGTGTATTATTTATCCAGCAAATGATGCTTGACAATGAGTTGTTCTACAGAAACTTCCCGAAGTTTAATAAACGGTATGGATTTAGTAATGGGGAATTTAACAGTTTAATCTGGTTCACGATCTTTATAATATTCGAAGTAATATAAGCACTAATCTAATGTAATGTAAGATTTGGGATCGGGAAACAGACCACGGGTCACTATGGATTGTCACTGATAACGTTGTACGGTTAACTGCGTCCTGAACGAAGTACACTGAACGAACTACGTATAACTACATGTGTTTTCGTAAATATGACACTGGCTTTAACCACATCATACCTAGGTAGCTGAAGTTAACAGCTGTAAAAGAAACCCGTTATTGAACGTAGTTTCCGTAGTTCAGCACGGTACGTAAATGTATCTTAGATATAAATGTAGTTTAAACTCCGTAGATACCTTAAGGTTCACTCCAATGGACGAAAATGTGTATTTTTCTTCAGTGAATTAAATACCCTTTTGGCATAAAAACACATTAGTATCATACATCATTGTGTAGCTTAAAGTTCAAATAATCATTATCAACGAGTGTTTTTGTTATATTCACTTGTTATAAAAATGTATTTATAAAAAGTTAATTACAAAATAGGTATACATTTTTCAAAATGTCAGTCTCATTTATTGGGTAACAAAATGCTAGAAAAATTAGAAATTGTGGTTGTCAAATATTTGATCAAGGTCATGCCTGCCCATTTATTTAAATAAAAGCAGTCAAAATGCATTGATTTTGAACAATAAAATACATCAACATGAATTAAAATGTATATGTGAAGGTCTACTTTTAATAAATCCTAAATAGTTTAGGGTACGGTGGGCCTGACGGACCAGATAGTTGTTGGTTTGTCAATAATCGATTTTATCGGGTCTATAAGACTTAAAACTTGATTATTTGTACAAGTTTTAAGTTGCCTCGAACGAACTGAAACAGGTTTATGGAAAATTAATTAAAGCTTTATTATTTCTTTCAATTATAAACATATTTAGTTAGATATTCCTTTCCACTGTATTTTATTTGTATATATACCAAAGAAATTGCCTATTTATCTTTAGTCGTATTGTCCCTGATAACGTTTGTTCCGTCCGTTAGCCCGTTTCTTTTAACATGGAAAAAATGCTGAATTTTGGTCAGTTTGTGAGTTAAAATGGTTAAATATTGCTCAAAAAACTATTGGCAGACGATAATATAGCATGGCAGTAACCTCACACCATACATAAACTTACCGAGCACGTTGTTACATTTGCACGGACTATCCGTGTGGATTGAAATATTTTGACAGCTACATGTAATGACCGATTTTACACAAACTGTATGTGATCGCGAAACGATCCAGACGATCGAGTTACACAACTGTGTTTGCAATGATTATACGAGCATAATTAACATAAGGATTATTTAAAAACGCATATTACTTTTATAATTTAGCTAAAATAAACTTTGACAGACAGGCTCGTAACACATATCAGATTATCAATTCGCTAACATGTGCAGCATGTTTTGAGATAGGAAAATGCTGATATTGATAATTCATTGGGACTTAAATTAAACCGTAAGTATCATATTGTATTCGGTGTCATTATTCGTTATGAACGGCACATTATGAACACCGCATCATAATGGTTTTGTCGATAAACTGTCGCACTACTTTGGCGCATGAATATAAAGTTGCTACACAGCGCGAAATTCGTAAACAAACGAGATGAAAACAATAATAAATATTTGGATTTCATTGTTATTATCGTATGGTCGTTTGTAAAGTTGATAAATTATTAATGTAATAAAGTTCATTATTCGATCTGGCTATCGATTGTGTTGATTACTTTGTTTGAAAAACATGTTGCTGTACGTTTACTGTGGTGACGGGAGGAAGCAAACATGGCGACTTCCTTGTCGAAATTACACATCAACATGAAGGTGTTTTTCTCGTAAACAAAACCACCCTTGTTACCCTGATAAAACAACATGATTGGATATACCCAACATGATTGAAAATTGGCGGATGTATGTTTACATTTTCATCGCATTTTCGACCAATTCTTCAAAATCTACGGGTTTAACCACCTTCTGATGCTGTATGAAGATAAACTTGTACATTCCTTCCATGAAACTAAAACTATTTATCCGTATGTTTGTGAATGTGATACACAATACGATAAAAAATTAGAAAAATTTGTGTTGGATTTATTTGACAGTCTATAAAACATATATATTGTTGTTTATTTTGGGTTAAGATCTTTTGTTTATACAGCTCATTCATTTCACTATCAGACTTAGTTTAGAGTAAGTTATTTACATTTGCCGTTTCTACGTGATAACTATTTAAAGTAACCCATGTGTGAAAAATGGATAAAAACCAACATGATTTGAGGATAAAGATCAACATGATTGATCTTTTAAAGTGGATACTGACCAACATTGAATTTTCATTGATGCACTGCAGTGCGAATTGAATATGTAGCTTCACTATTGGAAGAATAATGGGATGACCCCAACACGTACGTAGGAGTAGATAACTCTATGAAGTATTTATTGGAAAATATGTCCCTTTTTTCAACATCGTGCAAATTTGTAAGTTTACGTTCAAGGTATTAACCTATTATATCTAAGTGCATGTTCATATTGCTGTGATACTTTGCATACTTGTCAACCGTCTTGACCACAACATCTGCACTCTATCAAGCATGTTGTTGAATGTTATGCCCCATTTGGACTGATGTACTTAGTTGCTGCCATACATGCTAGAGGGCATAACGGGCAATAAGTAAGTACTTAGAAATACAAAAGTTTACAGTTTATGTACACAATTTTAACCTCTTTGATACTTTGTCACCATCATGACGCCATGACCTCCACATGAATAGGCAACTCTATCATATATCTCTATATATGTTGAAATTGTGTCCCCTTTTTTAAATTAGAAATGCAATTTGGCACCATTCAAGACATGCTCACAGCGTTTAGCCTGGTCCCCATAATTCACTGTTCCTATTCTCGGTGAATGTTGCACATTTAGATACATGTGTTAAATTTACCTGTCTTGACTTATTATGAATTTTACCAACATATAGCAGAAAAAAGTATTTAACTAGAAATATGTCCACAGGACACGGATGCCCCCGCTAAAAGCTGTCATCAGACACTTAAGTATAAAGCTATGCAAATGAAATAACTTGAAACAAGTTTGTAATTGCTTAAATGTGACATTTAACAGCAGTCAAGAGCTGGGTCTGTAATGTACCTATCAATGTTTTCCCCAAGGGGGGGAGCGGCGGGCATACACGGGACTTTTGACAGAAGGCTGTTCCCGATAGGTGGGAATTTGACAGACAGAATGGTGCCGAGTCCAGGGAAATTTTGACACTGGCCGAAATTTTGATCCCGGTGGGTATGTAAAGCATCTGCCAGTGAGGGGATTTTGACAAATTGCCCTTGCTCTAGGGCGGGAATTTAGACTTTGAAACAGTAAAAATGTCAAATTCCCCTGGGTCAGCCCGCCACCCCCCTCCTGGGGGAAAACATTGATAGGTGCATAAGTGTGACCTTTACATTTGAGTCAGGGTGTAAATGCGAATGTAACCAAGTAATTTTAAAATCCAGAACGAAATAACAAAAAGCAGACCAGAAGCATACTTGTGCCTTTGAACTTTAAATCTCTAAGTATGACCTTGACCTTTGCGTTAGGGACCTGGGTTTTGCGCATGTCACCTCGTCTTGGTGATGTGAACATTTGTGGCAAGTAATATTAATATAAAATAAGAAATGACATAGTTACAGAGCTGACATGAATCACATGCCTATTTGAGCCTTTTTACCTTCGATCTCTAAGTGTGACCTTTACCTTTTACCATATGAAAGACCTAAAAGGTAGGGGACTAAGAGTCCGTTTGAAAAACCTAAATGGTAGGGGACTAGGTGTCAGTAGGAAAAACCTAAATGATATGTTTTCTTTTGAAAAACCTACATGGTTGGGGACTAGGTATCGATGTGAAAAAAACCTGGTATGGGACTAGGTGACCATGAGATGACCTAAGAGGGAAGGGACTAGGTGTCCATGTAAAAACCTAATGGTAGGGGATTAGGTGTCCGTTGCAAAAACCTGAATGATAGGTTGTCATGTGAAATACCTACATGCTTGGGGACTAGTTGTCCATAGGTATAACCTAAATTGTAGGGGACCAGGTGTCCGTAGGAAAAACCTAAATGATAGTTTTCATGTGAAAAACCTACATGGTTGAGGACTAGGTGTCCATGTGAAAAACCAAAAGTGTAGGAGACTATGTGTCCTTGTGGAAAACCTAAATGGTAGGGGACTATGTGTCCATGTGAAAACCCTAAAAGATAGAGGACTAGGAGTCCGTAGCAAAAACCTAAATGGTAGGAGACTAGGTGTCAGTAGGAAAACCCCTAGGTTTTTCACATGGCAACCTATTCCCCGACAATTCAGATTTTTCACATTGACGCCTAGACCCCTTCCATTTTAGTTTTTTACTTGAACACCGGTCATCTCAGGGTCACCTAGTCCCATACTATTTAGGGTTTTCACATCGACACCTAGTCCCCAACAATGAAGGTTTTTCACATGAAATCCTATCATTTAGGTTTTTCCTACGGACACATAGTCCCCTACCATTTAAATCTCCTTCTATTTAGGTTTTTCACAAGGCAAGCTAGTCCCCTACCAATCAGGGTTTTCACATGGACACCTAGTCCCCCGACATTAATGTTTTTCACATGAACACCTATCGTTTAGGTTTTTTTTGTCAAGTCCAATAACAAACTCAGAGCAGGTTTGGAATACGAGTACACAGCTAAGAGCTGCGACCAACGAGTACACATCTACGAGCTAAGAGCTGCGACCTACGAGCTAAGAGCTGCGACCTACGAGTTAAGACCTGCGACCAACGACCTAAGACCTGCGACCAACGAGTACACATCTACGAGCTAAGAGCTGCGACCAACGACCTAAGAGCTGCGACTAACGACCTAAGAGCTGCGACCAACGAGTACACATCTACTAGCTAAAAGCTGCGACTTACGAGCTAAGAGCTGCGACCTACGAGCTAAGAGCTGCGACCTACGAGCTAAGAGCTGCGACCTACGAGCTAAGAGCTGGGACCAACGACCTAAGACCTGCGACCAACAAGTACACATCTACGAGCTAAGAGCTGCGACCTACGAGCTAAGAGCTGCGACTAACGATCTAAGAGCTGCGACCGACGAGCTAAGAGCTGCGACCTACGAGCTAAGAGCTGCAACCTACGAGTTAAGACCTGCGACCAACGACCTGAGACCTGCGACCAACGAGTACACATCTACGAGCTAAGAGCTGCAACCTACGAGCTAAGAGCAGCGACCAACGTCCTAAGAGCTGCGACTAACGACCTAAGAGCTGCGACCAACGAGTACACATCTACGAGCTAAGAGCTGCGACTTACGAGCTAAGAGCTGCGACCTACGAGCTAAGAGCTGCGACCTACGAGCTTAGAGCTGGGACCAACGACCTAAGACCTGCGACCAACAAGAAGACATCTACGAGCTAAGAGCTGCGACCTACCAGCTAAGAGCTGCGACTAACGATCTAAGAGCTGCGACCAACGAGCTAAGAGCTGCGACCGACGAGCTAAGAGCTGGGACCAACGACCTGATACCTGCGACCAACCAGTACACATCTACGAGCTAAGAGCTGTGACCTACGAGCTAAGAGCTGCGACTAACGATCTAAGAGCTGCGACCAACGAGCTAAGAGCTGCGACTAACGACCTAAGAGCTGCGACTAACGACCTAAGAGCTGCGACCAACGAGTACACATCTACGAGCTAAGAGCTGCGACCTACGAGCTAAGAGCTGCGACCTACGAGCTAAGAGCTGCGACCTACGACATAAGAGCTGGGACCAACGACCTAAGACCTGCGACCAACGAGTACACATCTACGAGCTAAGAGCTGCAACCTACGAGCTTAGAGCTGCGACTAACGATCTAAGAGCTGCGACCTACGAGCTAAGAGCTGTTTATTCATTTCAAATAAAAATGAGTAAACATCTGACTGTCGATGTACAACCTAAGAGCCAACTTCACAGACCTTTTTGATATACGCATTCAATACACGTATGACATATACATCAATATGCCCCTTTTTACAATTATATAGATACCCAACATGCCTATATAGTCACATATGCCTATTTAGACATTCAAGACAAGTTCGGCAGTAAGAAAACGAACATTAAACGTGTAAAGTCGTTTAAGCTTTAGTAGCAGCAACCAGATCGCCTCCTATCAGCACTCTAAGTGCTTTGATTATTAAATGTCCTAAAAGCATGTGCTATAGACTAGGTGTGAAATCCCTTACATCGGGTATGCTCATAAACCTGCTACCACAATTCATGAGCACACTTCTTTAATGTACAATTATTTGTACCTTGAGAATCCCATTGGCAAGATTTCAATTGGTAATGTTGGCTTTTATCCACAATCATGTTGGCCAGTATCCTAATAAATTTAACAATCACGTCGGTCAGTATCCAAAAAATACTATACATGTTTGAATTATTGTTGGTGAGCGTTAATTTATCTAAGATTTTAAAACATTGAAACGTACAAATCATAGTTTATACAACTGCCAATACTTCCCAAATGATATTCATTACATAAAGTCAAATAAATGAGTTTTACAACGTTTTTAAGTACAAAACTCATTCTCAAATGCAAAATCCACACATTCTTTAAGGCTTTACATAGTGAAAAATAGTACCTATGTGCAAATTGTTTAGTGCAAATAGTACATTTTCTTCATATGTTGATTATGTAATATTGAAATAAACAATCTGGATAGTTTATATGGAAAATATTGCAAAAACAATGCACTTATCACATTGTTCATGTCGGCCATTTTTCAATCATGTTGGGAATATCCAATCATGTTGTTTTATCAGGGTAACAAGGGTGAAAACACCAGCATCTAATTTCAAGCCTGGCATGCCCTTGCGACGATTGATTATAAAGTATTTCCAATGAGTTCGTATTATGAAATGCAATAATGATAACGTTTGACATTTTGAAAAAATGTATTTTTCATTCGAAAATCGCCTTTATTTTAGTGTTAGCATTTGAATTATGCAACTATATGGTACATTTTACATCACACGCAAGTGCTACAATGGTTTTCTATCATATATAATAAAAGCAAATCGTATATGCTGTTTGAAATAGCTTTTTTCAAGTGGGTGTTTTTCAAGCATTTTCAAGAGTTATGATCTACCTTAAGTAGTTATAATACACCCATCGAGACCAAGTAGCCACTACGGGTTACTACAGATTATTGGGAACTTTTCATAACAATCCGGGATGTCGATCATGTAAAGTAGCCAGTGCATGTCCTAGCTAGCTGATACAATTACCACTCTCTCATACACACACTCTGAGTGGATCATACCACTACCTCGATATATACCAGTACGCAATTTAATGAATATGGTTAATATACATGTATCCGCTACATTTACCAACGGGTTACACCTGTGAGTCACCTGTGCATCACCGACGCACAGCAGTAATATGACGAGACGATGTCGGCGATCATCGGAACAATACCAGCGACAACCTGGACATTTTCCCTGAGAAAGCTATGTACCTAACGGTGATTTAACAATGACGTTTTATATAGCGTCGTAAATTTCTAAGGCAGACGACAGTTTTTCAAAGTTGGAAGTGGCTAGAGTTACGGTCCCGTAACTTTAACCTCAGATTCTAAAGTTACGTCTCTGACGACAGAACCGTTACTTGAGTGAATCCCACTAGGATTGGCTAAAGTTACGGTTCTATTTCTGAGTAAGAAATCAAGAAACCCGTATTTTTAAGTGATTTTATAACACATATTTACCTTTCGAGTTTATATTATTGAGTGCACGTTGGAAGTGGATAAAAAAGATACCTATTAAATTTCGTACAAAAAATCCATGAATACTTAAGAAATTAAGTTAGCCTGCATAAAGTATTATAGTTCTTGACAAATTTCAAAGATTTGTAAAGTTAATTATTGTTGAACATTTGAGGTACCAAATTATGAAATAAATAATCAATTATGAACCTAATTTCGGCATAAAATTGTATATTTATAGTTCAAAAACAGTAAGTTAGTATGTTGCAGTCAAATAAATTTATGTAGACATGAACGTCAAAAGAGTCCAAATACTTACAATTCAACTTTAGCTTGGATAGATGTCAGTGTAGCAATACCACGTGACTTTTGACTACAGTTACAAGAAGAAATTTGTAAACATTTTCAGCAGCTTTCTAACAAATTTCTACTTGGAACTGTAGTCAAAAACCACGTGGTATTGCTACACTGGATTTGTAGCTGGAGAACTTCTCCCAGACATTAAAAGTTATATCGGAAGCAATAGTAACAAAGTGTAATCTGAATCATATGACAATATTCTAGGGGTTAATGTACATCTTGGGGGAATATACTAAAATCTACAGAATGTCTTTGACTCTTCGACTGTACATTGTTGTCTATGTTGTGTGCGACATATTTCGCTCCACACTTAGATTTTAATGGACAAGAACAAAAGACTTAAAGAAAGCCGATCAGCTTTAGTTATCTTCGGTTACAGTTTGCATGTCGCCTAATTACTTTGTTTATATCATATCGCACGTGCCGCTTTATATGTTTAGACTTATGATCATAGCAACTTATTTAAACAAAATACTCACAAACAAGGTACCGACTGTAATTATTCCAAACAGGACAGGACTGTCCTAGTTTGCACTTCAGATCTTGTTATATTAGGTACATCAAAGTGCAGGGGTAATGGTTTTATGTCTAAATCAAACAAGTTTAAACCATACCCCGTAGCCCAACCCACGTATTTCCCTCATCCAGGTACACATATGCCATTTGCTTCACCAGATAAAACGGCGTGCCAAGATGGCGCTCCCATGTACGATCTTATTAACGTTCATCCTACCCCTTGAAAATGCTTAAAAACACACACACTTGAAAAAAACTATTTCAAACAGCGTATGCCATCTGATTTTTATCTTATATAATAGGAAACCATTGTAGCACTTACGTGTGATGTAAAATGTGGTGTATAGTCGCCTAATTCAAATGCTAACACTAAAATAAAGGCGATTTTTGCATGAAAAATGCAACATTATTTTCAAAATGTAAAACGTTATCATTATTGTATTTTATAATACGAACTCATTGGATATACTTTATATTCATTCGTCGCAAGGGCATGCCAGGCTTGAAATTAGATGCTAATGTTTTGTTTACGATAAAAACACTTTCATGTCGATGTGTAATTTCGACAAGGAAATCGCCATGTTTGCTCCTTCCTGTCATCGCAGTAAACGTTCAGCAACATGTTTGTCAAACATAGTAATCAACATTATCGATTGCCAAATCGAATAATGAACTTATTGCGTTCATAATATATCAACTTAACAAACGATCATACGATAATAACATAGAAATCCAAGTATTTATTACAGTTGTCATCTCGTTTGGTTACGAATTTCGCGCTGTGTAGCAAATTTATATTCATGCGCCAAAGATGAAGTAAAGTAGTGCGACAGTTTATCGACGAAACCAATATGATGTGGTGTTCATAATGCGTCGTTCATAACGAATGATGACATAAAATACAAAATATCACTTACGGTTTAATTTAAGTCCTAATGAAACATCAATATCAGCATTTTCCTATCTCAACACATGCTGCACATGTAAGTGAATTGATAATCTGAGATGTGTTACGAGGCTTCCTGTCAAACTTTATTTTAGCTAAATTACAAATGCAATATGCATTTTTAAATAATCCTTATGTTAAGTATGTTGGTATAATTATTGCAAACACTGTTTTGTAATCCGATTGCCTGAATCGTTGCTCGATCACCTGCAGTTTGTGTAAAATCGGTCATTATACAGCTTTCAAAAATATTTCAATCCACACGAATAGTCCGTGCAAATGTTTCAACGTGCTCGGTAAGTTTACGTATGGTGTGAGGTTACTACCATGCTATATAATCGTCTGCAAGTAGTTTTTTAGTAATATTTAACCATTTTAACTCACAAACTGACCTAATATAGCAGTTTTTCCCATGTCAAAAGAAACGAGCTAACGGACGGAACAATAATGATCAAGGACCAGTACGATTAAATACAAATAAGCCATTTCTTTGGAATATAAACAAATAAAATACAGTGGAAAGAAATATCTTAATAAAATATGTTTATTATTGACAGACATACTATAGCCTTAATTAATTTTCATAAACCTGTTCAGTTCTTTATTGGCAACTTAAGAGCAGTTCTCTGAGAAAACCAAATTTTTAAAGAAGGGCTGCGGCACGCATAGTCACCGATTTTCCTGAAACTTTCAGGACTTAGTCGTAGAAGATATACAGAAAAAATTAGTCTGCATTATTGAATAAAGATATTATCAGGTAAACATAATGAACTATAGTCAAAATTTTACATTGACTAAATACTATTCAATGGTTGTTACAAAAGTAGGCATTTTCGCAGAATTTCATTTTTTTGAAAAATGTTAAAAACGGCAATTTTTAAAGTAATATAATTTTATAACGCAGCAAAACTAGACACAGTGGTGCATATTTTCTGAAAGACCTAACCTTGGTTTATCATATAATGAAATAAAATCGCTGGGCACTCCGGAAACTTTTTTTTAAGAAAACACCAAATATGACCCAAAATCTGTACTGTGTAAATTCTTGATTATCCCTCTTTCTAAGGCAAGATGCTATTATTTTTTAAATGTTATATTAACATGCATTTTCACATGATAAAAACATTCTATGTTCGTAGCTTTTCATTTTAATTTCAATTTAATTGCAAAAAATTACATTCACAGTTGTTGCCATGGCAACCATTTAGAAAAAATATCAAAAAAATGTTTGTTTATTGGCTCAGAGTTGTCAAATATGCTGGAAAACATTCTAGTACCATTACTTATTCTTCTTTATTGCAAAATACTACATATTCTTATTGATTTGTACCCTTTATTAGGTTCATAAGTTCTTCATAGAATATATATACGCTTTATTAGGCCCCTACCTTCCGTCAGTCAATCGGTCAAAAATCTGGATCCTGACATAACTCGAACAGTTTCCAAGCTAGGTTTATGAAACTAGGTATGTAGGTAAGGGCCAATAAGGAGATTATGCACATCTAATTGATTTTTATTTTGCTGCTAATTCTGGTTACTATGGATACGAAAACAGTGAAAACACTTCAAAATCTGGGATCCTGACATAACGCAAACAGTTTCCAAGCTAGGTTTATGAAACTTGGTATATGGCAAGGAGTCTATAAGAGTATTTTTTATTCTGACTAAAAATGTGGTTGCTATGGATACTGAAATAGTTACAGGACTATCTTTGTATAATCCAAAAATTATCAATGCTAGGGTGACAATTTATGGTGACTGTGTGCATTATGTGTGGTCAATGTTGAGATGGCGCCTATTAATTAATATTTGTTACCTCCTTTTAAGGTACTAGATGTCCTTATGGTTAGAATTTACTGAATAAATAAGAGATTCATCACAATCTAATATAATGCCTTTATTAAGCATCATTCTAATGTTTACTGATAGTGCCAAATACATAATTCACAGCAGATACCATAGCAACCATTTGTGAAAAATGCCAAACATGTGTAGTTGTATCTATCTGAAAGCAATTTTAGCTGCATAATTACTATCATGATCATAACTATGCAGTCAAATGGTTTAAATGTAGTGGATTCCCATTTTCATAGATGAAAAATTTCCCCATGGTCCACATTAGCTATATTCATTTAGCTTTATCCGTTCAGCTTCTCAAGGAGATGCATTATCATTATATAACCCTAATGCTACTACATGTATTACTGATAAATGGTATATTAAAGAAATAAAATAGTCATAATATAAAAATACAACAGAAACAGAATTTTTATTTATTAGAATAATTTCATCCAGTACACCTACATGAAATAATAAATGCGAAATTAGCAATGCCACACATGAGACGGTGACAAATTATACCCCAACAGCACCGCCTTGTTACAGAACCACATTTTCATGAAGGCTTAACAACTAAGTACAACTGGAACTATGCTGCTTAATCATCACATAAACCACTGTCACCACTTTTGAACTTGAGCAGCATATTCACATAAGCTACAGTAGCCTATACGGCAAGTTTCATCACAATATCTCATTCCTAACTGAAGTTATTGTCTAGAAAAAGATTTTCTGTTTTAAGTATGTGACCTTGACTGTGACCTTGACCCCACCATCCCCACTTTCCAACTTGAGCGGCATATTTATATAAACTACCAATACAGCAAGTTTCATCAAAATATCTCATTCTTAACTTAAGCAGTCATCTGGAAACTAACAAGAGGGCCCAAAGGGCCCTAGGTCGCTCACCTGTCGTACTAGTGCATGCACACACCTATGGTGACCCTACACATTTTCTGAATAAGATTTAAGGAAATTCAGCCTCTATTGCAAGTTTATGATTTGACCATGTTACCTAGCTTTTGACTCCAGATGACTTAATTAATATCAAACTTATACTAGATTGTGTTGAGATGATCATTAGGACCAAATTTCATAAAGATTAAGTCGGAAATTGTGACCTCTGGTGACTACACAGTTTTTCTATGATCTGACCTATAATTTAAACAAAATATATTGGAAAAAAATTATTTTCCTCCATATAACTGTACAAATAAATGGTATAAAGACAAAACAATACCTAAATACTTAAAAAAATAAAAATAAAAAATATGGTTCCAGTGGGGTTTGAACCCACGACCCTCAGGAAAATGTCAATTGACATTGTGACCTTGTTTTTGACCCCAGATGACCCAAAATCGAACTTGGCCTAGATTTTGTTGACATGATCATTGTGACAAAGTTTTGTTAAGATTAAAATGAAATTGTAACCTCTCGTGACTACACAAGGTTTTTCTATGATTTGACCTATAATTTAAACAAAATATTTTGGAAAAAATATTTTTTTCCATATTACTGTACAAATACATGCTATAAAGACAAAACAATACCTAAACAGTTAAAAAAAAAAAATTATGGTTCCAGTGGGGGTTGAACCCACGGCCCTCAGGAAAATGTCGGTTGAAATTGTGATTTTTATAGTTGACATTGTGACCTTGTTTTTGATCCCAGATGACCCAAAATCGCACTGGACCTAGATTTTGTTGACATGATCATTGTGACAAAGTTTCATTAAAATTAAGTTGAAATTGTAACCTCTGGTGACTACACAAGGTTTTTCTATATTTTGACCTAGTGACCTAGTTTTTGACCTCAGATGACCCAATATCGAACTTGACCTTGATTTTGTTGAGATGATCATTGTGACCAAGTTTCATAAAGATTAGGCCAAAATTGTGACCTCTAGAGAGGACACAACCCAATTGTTGACGGACAGACGGACAGACGGACGGACGGACGACGGACGAAGAGTGATCACAAAAGCTCACTCTGTCACTTTGTGACAGGTGAGCTAAAAAGGGACCGACCGGCAGACA
The DNA here is from genome assembly GCA_947247005.1 of Spisula solida. Lineage (NCBI taxonomy): Eukaryota > Metazoa > Mollusca > Bivalvia > Venerida > Mactridae > Spisula > Spisula solida. Next base: position 32,164,878 of record OX365947.1, on the reverse strand, counting down.
GACAGACAAGTTTGAACACTTGTACTCCCAAACTTTGTTGGGTAGGGGTATAATTATTTGTCAATGGAAGTCATTCAATGGTGAAGTTGTTTAATAGGATATACAATGTAAATGTATAAACTGAACTGTAAAATATGGCATCTGAGCATAAGGGTATAGCTGGAACAAATTAACATGGTCCTCAACCTTAATTCATGAATATATTTAAAAGCTTATTGCACAGAATATACATATATCAATGTCTGCAGGGATTTAGATTAGTGATTATAGTAGTCATTCATAATGTTCTTTGCACATTAATTAACAGACAAAATTAAATTGTAGACAAGAAATCAACTAATAAATCATGCTGAAAGAGGGGTTGAGGACTAAATCAGTTTGTTTGTACTATAGTTCATTAAAATGGTCTAAATAAAACCTTTGTTTAAACCAAACTTATTAATAGTCATTATGTGACAGTTTTGAACCAATTCTGTTTCTCAAACAAATTATCAAAATCCAGCTGAGACTGGTGCTTAAAAAGTTAAGTCAGTTTGAATCATCTTATTAAAAGTTTCACTCAGATATAAACTTTTCATTAAGGTAATTGTAAACACTATGTAAAATAACGGATGAACTTTTTCTGGTGAAATTCAGTCACTAGTTCTTGAATAGATATGTAGTATGCACTAGAATGGTGATCAAGTGTCCATGATCCATGTAGCCAAGAAGATATATCAAACTGAAAATCCGTTCCGTGTATGATTTGGAAGCCTTTAATCTGGAAAACAAAAATAAAAGGAAGTTAAAACCTTGATAAAATAGAAACATACAATTCAAACTTACCTTTCCAAACAATGATTAATTAAAAGTCATTGTTTTTTCAGGGAGGTCATAATTATAGCCATCACAGTTACTGAGTTAGACATGTATTATTTCTTATATACATCTCATTAAAATTAAGAAGTCCCATGTTTGTCAATGAGTTTGTTCCAAAGAAGCATAGGACATCATAATTTTATGAGGTGAATTTAAAACTAAGAAGACCAACCATGTTACAGTAAAGTGAAAGGTTCAAAATGTTTGTTGAAGTAGAATGATAACACTCTTAGTCATGGATCTTTTGATAAAAGTGCTGTCCATTTCAATTTATAAATCCCAATTGAAGAAAGAAACAGATTTTATGCAGACTACTAACATGGATTCTAAACTAAGTTTAGTATTAATTATATATTATACATATAAATGTACCTGTATTCTGTCACAGAACATTTTCAAGTGCTAGTCTAGTATCCTCAATCATAATCAGGACAGATACATGTACTTTGTAGTTCCAACCTCTGAAAATGAAAGTAAACAGACTCTGCAATGGTGTATGTTTAGATGAAATAAACAGAATAACAATAAATCATGAAAAGAACATCAGAACAGTAATAAACAGACCATAGCATAAGTGATTTTACAATATTGCAGCTGACATTACAAATGGTTGTTGGTGCTCCTTAGCAATATGTGTTCATAACTTCAGCATAATACTTGACCAATATTTATCTGTGTTGTAGTTGTTTGAACAGAACCAAACCATTCATTGAGATAGAGTGTAAATGTATACAGTTGAACCTCTATCAGTAGCCACTTGTATTAAACAGTCACCCACTTTGAGCAGTCATACATTATTGGAAAATATGTTTTTATCATAAACAAATAATTATGGCTGGGATGTTTTGTTTCAAATAATATTCATATACTAATGCAGATCTAGTAATACAGTGTAGCAATACCACGTGACTTTTGACTACAGTTACAAGAAGAAATTTGTAAACATTGGAAAATAAAAAAGCCACAAGTATTTTATTTCTGCATCGATTTCTATGAAATATACGCAACGCTAAGGGGACAATATTTTGCTTTCCATGAAATATAAAATCTTTTTCCGCGGTTGTGCCGTTTTGTCCATTACCTTGTGAAACCATGGAAAGTCGGTAAAACTGCTGAAAAAGATCTTATATTTCACGGAAAGCAAATACTTTTCCCCTTAGCGTGGCGTATATTTTATAGTAATCGATGAAGAAATAAAATACTTATAACTATATTTATGTTCCAACGTTTACTAATTTCTACTTGTAACTGTAGCCAAAAGCCACGTGGTATTGCTACCCTGTAATAGTATGGCATATATGATTTGCATAATTATTTAAACACAACATAAAGTCATAAACAAAGGGCACTTACCAGATAGATTGATCTGTTTGATGTATTTCACATCAGCATATTTCAGCACACAGGTTGGGAACTATAAACTGAAAGAAAGGAAACTTCATTGTATTTGCCAGGTAAAAGCATGCTTGTATTCCTGATAATATTCATGGATCCAATGTTGCAAACAAATGAAGCAAACACTTAATAAACAGCATACTTTTAAAGTAAATATTATACATACTAGCTTATTAATAGTGAAGCCGGGTACGTGTAAACAGAGCTTTCCACAAGCCCCGGCGGTCAGCGATTTCAATGACTCCTCAGAGATTCACCACCGGCTCTTTTTCTCAAACTGAACCTGACTTTGGCAAGTTCAATTTTTAAAATAAGAAGAAATTAATGATGGAATGGCATGTAAACAAACAAACAAATATTCATATGAAGTTTGATGACAATAGCACAATTACTTTTTAAGTTGCAGATGGCATTTATAAGAAAATTTTCTTCAAATTTCAAGGGCAACAACTCTGCCAATGTTATTGGTCAAATCCGAATGAAATGTATAGCTACACAACAACACATCCTAAGTAATATTGATCAATTCCTATGAAGTTCAATGACTGTAGCAATTACATTTCAAGTTACAGACAGCACAACATTTTGTGATGGAAGGACAATTAAATACATACATGACCCCACATTATTTGGTGGGGGATGGGATAAAACTTCATGCCAGGAACCCTTACAAGTATGGTATGAAAGATATTTATTGTTTAAGGGGTTTAAATGATAACAAAAACTATTAGACAAATAGAAAGATCTACCTGAAAACTTCCATTGGCAGTGCAATATCCCAACTTCCAACTGAGGCATGTCTTGAACTATCATGCCAGTTTCAGTGCAGCTGTACCAAGTAAAGCCCACCTTGTATCTCTTCTTCTATGTTCATTTTGTAGTTCAAGATGGTCAACCAAAATTTATTAACACTCTGGACCGTTACAATTAGATAAAACACGAGTTCGTTCATTTATGTCTCTGACACCTACACTGTTTTCAGTCGTCTGTCAAAAAATTCCGTCCCAGAAATGGCCCTTTCTCAGTGAAAATCACAGTAATATACAATATAACATCTGCAAAAGTTATTCTCTGATGGTTCCTGTCTAAATCTTGATCAAAACACATTGCTGCCATCCTATTAATACTGTAAATCCAAAGAATAGTTTGACTTTATGAACCAACAGTCACATGTCCGCCATTTTTAATTGAAGAGTTGTTTTCGAAAGGGAGAGCACTCGGGTCATCAATTTAGGCAAGAGACCAACAAATTACAGCATTTTTTTTCAAAATTGTCAATTTTCTGGCTGGAGTTGTAGATTTGTTTTTAGAGTGCCCACAAATGTTTTTCTTTATACTTGTAGACTGACTCTATGCCCATTCACCTATATTAATGGCTATATTGAGTAATGCTGCGATTATTGTATAAATGCATGTAAAAAAGACCACAAAATCATGTTTTTTGCCTCAAAACCTCGAGTTTAACAGGCTCTAAAAAAAGTACTAAATTATATATTTGTTTTCTTTTGCTATCAGTTGTTAGGTAATTTATTTCAATTTATTATTATAACTTAAAATATTTGTTGTCATAGCAATTGTTTGAAAAATAATTAATATTTCGAGAACAGGTCTCTTTTTCACGTTTTTTCACATTTCCCCAACTTTAAGATCGGTTGCTATGGAAACGGAGAGGAATTTCAAGAAACGGAAAAAATTTGAAATTAAAATATGGGGTCGGTGTACACAACTAACACATTTTTATCAAAATCTGTGAGATTGCGTGGCCAAAAAAATTTGGTGCTCTCAGAGAATTGCTCTTAACACTTGTCCAAAATAATCGAGTTTTAAGTCTTATAGACCCGATAAAATCGGGTTTGGACAAACCAACAACTATCAGGTCCGTCAGGCCCAATATACCCTAAATTATTTAGGATTTATTAAAAGTAGTCCTTGACACATACACATGTGATTTATTTTAATTCATGTTGATGTATTTGATTTTTCAAAATAAATGCATTTTGACTTTTTTATCAGGCATGACCTTGATCAAATATTTGACAACTAAAATTTCTAATTTTTCTTACATTTTGTTACCAAATAAATGACACTGACATTTTGAAAAATGTATACCTATTATGCAATTATCTTTCTATAAATGTATCTTTATAACGAGTGAATATAGCAAAAACATCCGTTGATATAGATTATTTAAACTTTAAGCAACAAAATGATATATGAGACAAAAATGTATTTAATTCACTGAAGAAAAATACACATTTTCGCCCCCTAGAATGAACCTTAATGAGATGAATACCAGACTTTAAAAAATTAAAAAATAACTTTGCTAGGTTAGTGCCATTGGAGAAAGAAGTCATTAACATGAAATGTCAAATGGCTGGTGTACACACAGAACAGAAATCCCTGAACTCACGTTTAACTGATGTTAAAACATGTTGTCAAACTTTCAGTGAAATTGCCGATGATTTTTTGAAAACAAAACATTATTTACAACAAGATGTATCGGATTTAAACACAAAGCTAACTCCAATTAGTGCCAATGTTGATAAGACACAAAATCAAAACTCTTGTTACACGAAGTGCTTGAATTACAAACTAGGTCAATGGAGAACGAGTTGAAATTCTTCGGTGTTGACGAGGCCCGGCTCAACGTTGATAGCGATAACCAACTAGCAATGAATGACAATCAATACGTTCAACCTAGATAAACGCGTGGAAATACGGAGGAGATTCTTCTGACGTCAGAGCCGTAACTTTAGAATCTGAGGCTTAACTTACGGGGCCGTAACTCTAGCCACTTCCTTCAAAGTTACTTACTGAAAAATCTTGCGTGTCGAACTTTACTTTTTATTAATTAATCTGTTTTTCGTATACAGAGCAACATACTGTGAAGTTGTAGATATTAAAGGGAAAAGGCGAAAAATCAAGTGGCAATTTGTTGATGTTTCTGACGTCTTTTGTGCGATCTTCGCATACAATATTTATTTTGGTTAATCAAGTGTAATAAATAGAGGATATTTGTTCGATCGAATTTTATTTCACCGAGTGATCACAGAAAATTTAATAAAATAAAATAAAATTGACATAAAATTGATCTTACACCAAAAATCAACAAGTTTTATGTTTATTATATGCCTCAATTCCTCTTAAATATGTGCCGTAATTGGCTTAATTGGAAAAATCACGTCGAAATTAGAACGACACGACGTGAGAATTATGACGTCATTACGACGTAACGCCTATTTCAAAGCCCGGCGCCGTTGACGTTACGTTTCATTTTTTGCATGCTACTGGAACCGGCTTCATAAAATGTGAAAATAATTAAGTGGTAAACTCACTGTTATTTTCACTGTTATTTTCACTGAGACGTCATTTTAACAAAAACGTTACCACGCAACGCAGATGGGTATGATATAGTCCGTACTAAGTTTCAAGCAAATATGTCAACTTTTGATTTCGAGCTCGGATAGTCCCGAGCCACCTTAAAAATGTATTAATGATAAAAAATTCGAAAGACATTCTATCATATTGTAAAAACTTTTATGCAGACTTATTCAAAGTAAATGAAAACTTAACCCAAGATAATAGTTTTTTTACAAATGAACATACGGTACTTTCTGAGGATGATAAAAACACAACCAGTGGAATAATCTCAGAATATGAAGGATCTATTGCATTGAAAGAAATGAATAATAACAAAAGTCCTGGTTCAGATGGCCTGTCTGTCGAATTCTATAAGATCTTCTGGAACGATATCAAAACATTCTTAATAAATTCATTAAACTACTCATATGACACAGGTAAATTAACAGAGCTTCAAACTCAGAGTATTATTACATTACTACCAAAAGAGAACAAGGATTATTTCTCTATCAATAACTGGAGACCAATATCTTTACTAAACGTTGACTACAAAATTGCTACTAAAGTTATCGCTATCAGAATAAAAAAGTTATAGATGGTATAGTGAATAAACAACAAACTGGATTCATTAAGGGAAGATATATAGGTGAGAATGTGCGAACTATCATAGAAACTATAGAACAAATGCAACAAAAACAAGAACCTGGTTTAATTTTCATTTCCGATTTCCAGAAAGCATTTGATAGTTTAGATCATACATTTATGTTCAAATGTCTAAAAGAACTAAATTTTAGCGACTCACTGATACAATGGGTTAAGGTCTTTTACGATAATGCAAAAGGATGTATAACTAATAATGGTCATTTTTCTGATTTTTTTTATATTAAGAATGGAGTACGACAAGGTTGTCCTTTATCACCTTACCTATTTTTACTATGTATTGAATTTCTGTCAACATCGATAGAAAAGAACGAAGATATTCGAGGTATTTCTTTAAACAACAACTGTACCAAACAAACCTTATTCGCTGATGATGCTAGCTTTTTACTAAATGGAACTTAAAAATCATTTGAAATTCTAATAAAAACCCTTGATGATTTTGGGAATATTTCGGGACTTAAACCTAACAGAAAAAAATGTTCAGTTATGCGCATCGGAAACATGAAAAACACAGACATCCTATGATAACGAATTCAAATGGACTTCATCAAATACCACAACTTTAGGAATTACTTTTAGCAACCAATTAAATACAATGTTTGACTCAAATTTAGCAAACAAGATAACAGAATGCAAACACGTTTTGAAAAATGGAAAAAATGGAATTTAACACTTGTAGGAAAAATAACGGTTCTCAAAACTTTTGTCCTTCCAAAATTAATTTATCCTTTAACTGTTCTTCCAAATCCCCCGCCAGATTTTGTAAAATCAATTAATAATATATTCTTTGATTTTTATGGCATTCCAAACCTGACAAAATAGCACGTAAATTAATAATTCAAGAATACAAAGACGGTGGTCTAAAAATGATTGACATTGAATGCTTTTTAGACTCACTGAAGAAAGATAAGTTGGATAAAAAGAATAATTGATTCAAATGCTAATTGGAGTTCTCAGTATAAGAATGAACTAGAAAAATATGGAGGACTTTTATTATTTAAATGTAATATAACAGAACAAGACTGCAAATGTCTTGATATAAAATCTAAATTTTTAAAAGATATATTAATTTCATGGTCTATGGTTAACACATTAAACACGGAAATCCAAATATCAAAACAAATCATTTGGAACGATACGAATATAACAAAATTAAATAATAACAAATTATTCTATTACAAACATTGGTACAGAAAAGGCATTCTCTTTCTAGAGCACATTTTTTACTTCAGACATGAAACATTCTATAGCTTCGAGCAAATGAAATTTTTATATGAGATTCCAAATGGCGATTATTTGAAATACTACACTCTCATTAAAAATGTACCAAAGGCAACGAAAACACAATTGGATAATTGTAATATGACATACGATGCACCTAACTTCTTGATTGATAAAGTAAATGGGAAAACAAAATTGAATAGAATATCATATAAAACATTAATCAAACAAAAAATAACAACTAAACCAAAATACAAAATAGAATGGAGTATTAATCACCCAATTGACGATATAGAATGAAAAATTCTCACACAATCATATAATATTACAATAGACACGAAACTAAGAGAATTCCAGTACAAATAGCTCATGAACATAATACCAGACAACTCATTCCTACATAAATCTCATCTTGTCCAATCGAGTCTTTCTGATTTTTGCACCATGCATCTAGATTTAATATATCATATGTTCTGGGAATGTCATATTGTGCAAGGTTTTTGTTCGGAAGTAAAGTTAATTTTAGAAGACAAATTTTCAAAAACTATAAATCTTACATTTCAAAATATTTCATTTTGCAACATTATCAACATTAAAGATGAAGATGACCTATTGCTAACTACATTGTTCTACTTTCCAAATATTTTAAATTTAAAAACAAATGCAATAAAAGTGTTCCGCTAATCCGGCAATTTAAAGAATATATTAACTATAGGAAGAAGCTTAAACACACAATAGTTATCTTCAAAGATAAAGTAGAAGTCTGTAATAGAAAATGGCAAAAGATAACTTAATTACATATTTCAAATATGTTGGTATACCCCCACCTCTATTCTCTTTCCTTCTCTCTTCATCACTATCCTGCTCTCTTCCTTACTCTTTATACACTATAAATTCTCAAAAAATCATAACGACATACACCGAATATTACGTTATACTATGTTACCAATTTATAAAATTGTATGTGAATGTAATATTGTATGTATATATGTAATACTATGTATATGTCTTATGGAAATAAAAACGTTAAAGACAAAAAAAGAAAACAGGACGGTCAAAGATTTGTTTTAATTTTCGTAAGATATAATTTATATTTATACTATCTTCTTTAATTTGGTGAAATAAAAAATGGGATGTTCTCGAGTCTGTTTTCGCGCTATGTTTAGTCAGAGTATAATTACGCAACGTTAACGTTTGAGCGCTTAACGCTGACGGCGTTAAAATCGTTCGTTGTATTCCTTTATACGCACTTTTTTAAATTAATATGATTTGTTATAAAATATATTCTTTTCTTTTGTGGAAAAAAATTGGTATATTGAATGATGAAAACAGTTCAAGATACTTGATGAAATGTTGCAAAATATTTAGTTAATTCTTATGTTTAACGAAAAAAGTATACATATCTCTAAATACATTGTGTGTATTTTTTTATATTTATTATTATTTATTTATATTTATCTGCCATGATGTTTTGTTCATGTGATAACATGTTAATAATCTAGTTTCATAGTGACTTATATGTCCATTGCGCCGGGTGTATGTATCATATGTTTTAAATGTTTGTTGTACATATTTACAAAGTCACTTAAATAAACAATATACTTACGTAATTATATTATCCATCATGTGTTCGCGCTTTCCATTTAAGCGTTCTAAAAATGCCGTTGTCTGGACCGTATTTTTAGCTCACCTGTCACAAAGTGACAGAGTGAGCTTTTGTGATCACTCTACGTCCGTCCGTCACAATTTGCTTGTGTAGACACTGGAGGTCACTATTTTGGCCTACTCTTTATGAAACTTGGTCACAATGATCATCTCAACAAATTCTAGGTCAAGTTTGATATTTGGTCATCTCGGGTCAAAACTAGGTCACAAGGTCAAACTATATAAAAACCTTGTGTAGACACTAAAGGTAATATTTTTAACCTTATCTTTATGAAACTTGTCACAATGATCATCTCAACAAAATCTAAGTCAAATCGATATTGGGCTATCCAGGGTCAAAAACTAGGTCACAAGGTCAAATCATAGTAAAACCTTGTGTAGAGCTTAGAGGTCATATGTTTTACCTAATCTTTATGAAACTTGGTCACAATGGTCATCTCGTCGAGCTCTAGGTCCAGTATGATATTGGGTCATCAGGGGTCAAAAACTAGTTCACTAGATCAAATCATAGTGTAGACACTAGAGGTCATATTTTTGACTTAATATTTATGAAACTTAGTCACAATGATCATCTCAATAAAATCTAGGTCAAGTTTGATATTAGCTCATTCGAGGTGAGAAATAAGGTCATATCATATAAAAAAAACTTATGTTGGCACTAGCGGTCATATTTGTGACATAACCTTTATTAAACTTGGTCACAATGATCATCTCAATACAATTCTCGGTTAAGTTTGATATTGGGTCATACAGGGTCAAACACTAGGTCACAACGTTAAAACATTTAAAAAAACCTTGTGTAGTCACTAGAGGTCACAATATTAACATAATCCTCCTGAAACTTGGTCACATAAATCATCTTAACACAATCTAGGTCAAGTTCGATATTGGGTAATTTCGTGTCAAAAACTAGGTCACAAGGTCAAATTTTAGCCTTTTCTTAATGAAACTCGTCACAATGGTCATCTCAATAAATCTAGGTCAAATGCGATATTGGATCAAGAACTAAGTCACAAGGCTTTCTTGTACTACTACAACAGGTGAGCGACCTAGGGCCCTTTGGGCCCTCTTATCATATTTCCCGTATCAGAAATCTTTATTTTAACAATATATTTAGCCTCAAAAGATAAACGGAGAGCATAGTGAACTCTTTAGATACATTTACTAAAAAATACACATCATTAAGTGTGTGAAAAATGCGGCCCTATGTCAACAAGGTATGACGGTCCGGTAACCGGTAAATCTTTTCCACTTTTCCATTCATAATACAACTTTAATGTTGCGAAGGAGTCGAACTTTTGATCGTGACTTCCGGTATCATGTATACGACAACTTATTACTAGTTATATACATGTTTTATTGTCCCAAACCAATTCATACATTTAGTATATACAATCATTCAACGTCTTGCAAATTTGTATCGAGTGCGTGCGTTGATAGCTACGAATTGAAATGATACCCCGATCACAGTGTATAAACGAGTCAACTTCCAGTTATTGCACTAAGGAGTACACGTTAAATTATAGAGTCTTGCAATAAGTCGTACAGTGATAGGAAACAACCGGAATTTTCAATCATAATAAGTCATACAAATTGAATTGTATAGTATCCCAATAAGTCGTACAGTTGGCTTCCTACGCCTTTCTGTGGGCTTGTAGGTTCGAATCGCATGCAAATAAATGCTATGGCAACAAAAGCACTGAAAATATATTAACAATTATATTACTCACAAGACGTTTATGTCATGCATTGACAATTGCTTCAAAAAAATTGGATTGAAAGCACTGTTTTTTGTATATTTGAGAAAAAGGCGAAACGGTTGCCATGGCAACAAAAACAGAATTTTTGAAATAAAATTCTTGAAATCATAAATTTTTAAGTTCATGTCATTTAATTATTGTTGTTTCTTTAAAAGTGGAAGAAAAACACAGATTGTTGCACATGTTAGTGATTAGAAAAAAAACGGTTGCTATGGAAACAAACGGTGACAAAAAATAGTTAAAATGATCAAATCGTTTAAAGGAGGTTTTATATCGTTCATCTAAAATAATTCATTAAAGTCGGGTATGGGGCCAAAAACACCCCTTATCGTACCTGCTCCTTTGGAATATGGAGGGAGAATTGTGAAGTATGAAATGTGAAGTATGTGAATAATAATTCATTTGTACATAGTGTGTCCATTAATTCCGCACATTAGTAAATGCTTATAACTTCAACATCTTTAAAGCTATTATATTAAAGAAAACATGTAATTGCAGAGTATATGTGTAATTTTGTTCTGATCTAAAACGAATATTCAATCATAGAATCCGTATCTAAAGCAGACAATCAATATGACTACCCATTTTCTCTCGGAAACGAGTTTCAAACGTCGTTTTAAATTCTGTAGCTTAGGTAAGCAATCTCTTTTCCGAATCGAATGTTTCATTTCCTTGGACTTATCCAACAATATTCCTTCCTGAAGGTACAGGTGTATTTAAACACACTTTTGAAGTTTTCTTTTCAATTAAATTGCAGATTGTCCAATTCATAATGAAGTTTTATGTTTTCCGAGTTGCAGGCATCTTGGAAATACTCAATTTTATGATATCATCGATGACGTCATAACGTCACTTTGACATTTTTTCATTTCATCAGAAATTTGTATTTATTACCTTTCCAACAATACCAAATGTGTACGTGAAAGTAAAGAAATATTCTAACATAGCACGTGAGATTTGCCTTCTTTGCGTATATTGAGCTTACCATATTTTATTACCCCGATAAAATATAGCTGATTGATGACGTCACGTTTGACGTCATATACTATGACAAATGACGTAACGGTGACGGTAACGTTCCTAGGAATGAAAGTAGTTTGATGTCAACCTGTCTTGTTGTGCTATAAATGGCAGAGCATTGGCGATGTTAGAATCGAAATAATAAATAGGAAGCTGTGCTTTGTTGTGTTATAAAATATAGGCACTCGTTTGAATACGTACATTAAATTACTCGTGCTACGCACTCGTGATTTAATTACTACGCATCCAAACACGTACCTATATTTTATTACGCAACAAAACATAGCTACGTATTCATTATTTCTTAAGTACAGTTTTAGGCATATACTAATGTGCGAGATGAATGGATCACCCTTTATACATTTGTATATGTCAAATTTCATACTTCATTTCAGTATTTAAATTCTTTATTCTCAATCACTCATAATATTTCAAACTTCACAGTTTAACCTATTGTATGAAGGCTGAATTAGGAAGTGTGACAATAGACTATATCCGACTATGTATTTTTAACGTGAAGTATAAAATGGACATAAAGCGTGTCGGCTATTCGTGAACTATATATGTTTGCTTGAGAATTATTCTATATCGCATGATTATTATGTAATAACATGCAAAACGAGCACACAAAAATCACCCATTGTTTGTCACCCGGTCATTACATTTCAAATTATCTGTGATGCAGATTTAAGGACAGGAAACAAATTAAAGTGGACTAGAGTATAAGATTGCCCCAAAGTCAGACATCGCGTCAAGCGAAATTCATGACGACATAAAATCGGAAACATTCCGTTTCTACTACAATATATCAACCAACGGCGATAGCTCAGCGATAACGCGTTGGCCTGTCAATCCAGCGGTCGAGGGTTCAATCCTCGGCATGGCATATGGATATTTCTGAAATGATATTCGTAGTTTACCCGCTATATCTGACCGTGTGGACTGTACTGTACAAAATGTATCTGTGTATCGGTGACCGGGAACTTTAAAGAACCTGACTGTCTATTTAATATGAATGCTAGGCACACTCCTTCAGCACCAGACATGATTGCGTCTAATGTCTCTCTCGTTTACTTCGGATGCTTCTTCTCAGTCTTTCCCTCTGGTCAGATCATGCTAGGGGATGAGCATGCGCTCCTGTATGTAAAGCATCTTGAAATGGGGACTATATAATGCTTGTACATTAAATAATTAATAACATTGTATACAAGTTTGGGTGAAAGTATTATCTTACAATGGACGTACTCACGCACCTCGATCGAGTTGTCCCGGACCGATTGTAACAGCCCACTTGCTATCCATTGTGAAAGGGGTTTGGTGAATGTAAAGTTTTCCGAACTGGCGTATATCAGAAAATAGACTTTAACTTCCAGTTTAGTTTACTTTGTGCACCAAACAATGCTATAACATCAGCTGTTACTGCAGAATCGAATTTACAAATTACTCCAATATGAATTAATACCAGCGCAACGTCATGTTGCTTGCTAAGCAGCGGAATTATTCACATTTGATCTTAAAACAACAACGTACGAGGGTCGTTCATTTAATACCCGGACGATCGATATTGCTGGAAAACTAACGGACTGATATTAATTGAAACTTACAGGAATACATTCACACCATTCCTTAATGTACAAACGAAATTTCAACTTGTTTACGTAGTATTAGTGTTTTAATAAGTACATGTAACGCGAGTCGGCCCAAGTCGACGTCAAAATATTGTCACGTTACGCCATTTTCGCTCCTAAAACGTGACATTTTTTCTCTATTTGATCATCGTTTAGGAGCAAGCACACACCTTTACCATTTTAAGATGTTCGGTAGTGATGTTAAATGCTGTATCCACTAAAATTTTGCATGCTTCCGTAATTACAATAGAAGTAATTCTTCATCCAACAGAGGTTAAACCGACGACACTTTCCTCTTTCTGACGTTAGCTTGACACAGCCTTGTACCATCGAGATGTGATCCTTGTCATCATAGAACCGTTTATAAGCAGAAATCCACCTATAAGAATATTTCCAAAAAGTTTCTCGAAAATTTATTCTTTAGTGTTACAGGTGTATGACTTATGATTTTACGAAATTGTATCATAATCGTTTTTTCGCTAACAAATTCGATTTTATGGCGATATTACAAAAACACATCCCTTGTCACTAAACAACGCTTCACGCACAGTAACAGTGACATCAAACGTTATAAAACATAACATAGATGTAGACATAACGTTATTTTATGTTTTCCGTTGAAAATAGGCAACCATACCACTCAACCTGTTATTTCAACACTCAACATAATACTGGAAACTTGGGCTGGGCCGGGTAGCCCTTAGGTGGGTTACTATAGTAACCACATTTTGTGTTCGGTTGGATAAAACTATACCAAGTTTTGTCAAATTATCAAGTTGGTGAGTAAGTCTTATTAAACGAAAATAACTTACAAATGCATGTTTCAATCAATCGCTATGGCGATCGTCCGGGTATTAAATGAACGACCCTCGTACGTAAAAACTCTAATGTTAAAGTAGATTACTTTTAGCTCGACCAGACAACTTAGATTGAAAATAGCACTGAGACGGCTGGACAACCCCCCCCCCCCCCCCCCCGATTTTATTCCACTTAAATCAGGAAAACACTATAATATATAAAATCATATGGAAAAGTTAAAGCAAATTTGATTTTTCCTGCTTTTTCGGTAAATAATGAATAGAAACGTTTTTAACGTCATCAAAACTCAGGATTCTAACGTTAACGTTGCATATTTTTAGTTCGACTAAATATCTTAGATTGAAAATAGCGGTCAAACCACTAAGTTTATTTAACTAAAATAAAGAAATTACTTTTCAGCAAATCATATTAAAATATAAACAACTTTGACTTGCTTTTTCGTACAGAATGAAAAGGATGGTTTTAACGTCATCAAAACTCAATAGCGTTCTAACGGGAACGTTGCGTACTCTCCGACTAAATAGCTTAGATTGAAAATAGCTCAAAAACTAACTCGAGAACCCCCCCATTTTTATTTCACTAAATCAAAGAAGATATTTCAAATATTATCATACGAAAATTTAAAAACCTTGACCGTCCCGTTTTATTGTTATGTGCGTATGAATGAAAGAAATGTCGCGATTTTGACGCCGTCACTACTCAGCGTGCGACGAAGTAATTTAAGCGTTACGTACATCATATTCAACATTTCTTGCTATAAATTGCACCATGTGATGCAGCAGTTATTTCCCGACACGAATATATTTTTCTCTATTTAATGACGGTAGTATTGTCCACAAAGTAAGTATGGGCAAAAACGTCGAAAACGTCCATCTAGGTTGCACGATATGTCACCCGGAATGTACAATTTCTCTCTAAAACTACCAAAAACTGAAAGCCAACACTTAATACTATATGTATACAAAATATCATCAAAATCCGTGTTATAGACGATTTCTGTGTCGCATGAAAAGGCGACATATAGGTATTACTTTAGGCGGCGGCTTAAGTTCGAATGACTCAAGATTTTGTAGTGATGTTTCTTGTAATAAGCCAAAGTGAAGAGCGCAATAGAGCATGTTTTTTAAATTACTTCCCTTTGATTGATTTAATTAGAGCATATCTTGTCCAGAGCATAATTTGTCACCTAGAGTTCAAATGACTCAATATTTTGTATGCATGTTTCTTGCAATAAGACGAAGTGCAGTGCGCAAGAACCATAACTCTGCCTTGTATCGTTTATGAATTACTTCCCTTTGATTGACTTAATTAGAGCATTTCTTGTACGAAGGATAACTTGGTCACCATTAGGTTGAATGACTTGAAACTTGATACGCATGTTTCTTACAAAAAGTCCAAGTGCAGTAAACAAGAACCATAACTCTACATTGTGTAATGTTTGAATTTATTCCCTTTGATTGATTTTATAAGCATTTCTTGTCCGGGGCATAACTTTGTCACCATAAGTATGAACGACTCCAAAATTGTCATGCATGTTTCTTGCTGTGACATGAAGTGCATTGCGCAAGAATCATAACTCTACCTTGTGTAGTATTTTAATTATTCCCTTTTGATTGATTTAATCAGGACTTTTTATTTGTCCAGAGCATATCTTTGTCGTTATTAGTTCAGATGACTAGAGAACTCTTGTGAGTCGGATATGGAGCCCAATACTGGATAGTTTTCCATGACAAATGTGCATGTTGTCAGGCGACACATGAGACTCGCGGAGCTTGTATTATCGAAATGGGTCTATTTCACCTTAAACCAATCAGTACATAAACCATTTACTCTGATACAAGATGAAACCTACCTGTACAGCGACCATAAAGATGTTCACATTTTACCTTTAATGCCTAGATCAAATAGTTTATACCAAAGCATGTCACAATGAATAAAGTCATTTATGCTTTTTTAATATATGAATAATTCAATAGCTGATATCAATTCTAGATCTATTATCCCGGTTGCATGTTTTCATAAGCGGTGAGTATCACGAAGACGCTCGATGTGTAAAATATAGTGAACCGAAATAACACTAGCCTTTGATTACAAATGACAGTTAAATGCATTTCGGATGTCAATTTTTGTTCAATCTTTTGTATATTCACTTTTTAATACCCCAATCACACGAGAGTCGGAATGAGCCGGAATGCCGTAGGAATAGCAATTCGTGGTACATTCTTGTATGTTCGAAATGTATTCCGACTGCATTCCGAGTACATTCCATATGTTCGGGTCAGTTTGAATGTTTTAACATGCTCTAAACCTATTTCGTTTGAAATAAAATACATATTAAAATAAATATGAATAAACTGTTATTCAAAACTCTCTGTATTTATTGATACTGTCCAGATCACACGGCGTCGGAATGAGCCGGAATGCCGTAGGAATAGCAATTCGAGGCGTATTCCTTCATGATCGAAATGCATTCGAAACATTCTGTCTGCATGCTGAGTCAATTCGTAGTGCATTCGATATATTCCGGCCCATTCCTGTGTCCACTTCGAATGTTTTGCGCATGTTCAAAACTTTCGAGATACATTCGAAGTCGGGTGGAATATCGAACGGCTACCGAAGTGTATTCTTCCGACATTCTGATTACATTTTAAATATTCTTACGGCATTCTGACTATATTCGAAACATTACTTAAAGCCATTATAGGTACTGATATTAAACACACAACCCGTGCACAACCCGTGCATATTCCCGTGCAAAACGGTCCGATGCTTGTGTTTACTGTATTTTGAAAACATATGCGTGCACGATATCCGCTAACATTCCAGGCGGACTCGAAGTGTATTCGAGTTATACTCAAAGTATATAAGAATTGTATTTGAATGGTATTTGAAGTATTCCAACGGCATTTTGACAAAGCTGTAATAATTTTGGTCAATTCGAGTTATCATTCGGAATGTGTTTCGAATGTTTATTCTTTCTTCATTCCGACTCATTCGGGCCCATTCCGGCTGATTCGAGAGTCGTGTTATTGGGGTATTAGATATACCTTTTAAATCTCGATGTTATCAAGCGGTCAGTCAACCTTGTAGTGTATATATTATGGATGTTTGTTTGTGGACAAGTCTAGAGTTTTCTTCGGCGAACTGTACAAAAAGAAATACGAGAGGTGCACCACTTATATTTGAACACCGTTGAATATCCGATATTTTCATGTTAACCAAATATAAAAATAATAACTCTTTTGAACCGCGTAAAATAATGTGTCAGGTAACATGTGCACTCACTGTTTGTTTGCAATATTATATGATCAGCAATTTTGTAGAGGGTGTGGCGTTTGGCTTTTTGAAGGCCGAATGCTCCTTAACAAATTCCAAGAAGGTGTTAATAGATCATGGATCTACCGTTTCTGGGAAGACTTTCAGTAAAGTTCGTCCATAGAAGGGTGCTTTACGTTCTTTAGCTCTAATATGTGAAATGACACACAATATTATAAAATGCGAAAAAGTGACGATACCTTCAAAAATCGTACACATTGGTTATATGATAACAAGGATGAATCCAATAACCAAAATGGGGATTGCAATGAAAGTAGGAGTATCCATCGAAACTATTGATGAAGTTATTTCTATGCTGAGATAATGCTTTATCATTGAGATATTTACGGTAAAACAACAGATTGCTATTTGAGAACTGTCTACGAGACTATCAAAAAGTTAACATTCGTTAAGCAATGTGAGTTCCTATCCGGTAGCATGACTTGTGCTGTTGTTTGTTAAAACTAATAAAATAGAACTCATTGTTATTCTACAAAGGGAAAAATAAGCGCACAGTACTTTGCTCTTTACGTTTAAGATAGTTTTTGGACAAACTGTTTGCCACATCTCGTTCCTGACGACAATGCCTGGAACATGGTGTTTTGGTCAAGACTCAGCTACATAACCCACCACAATCAGCCTATTCGATACATTAAGAACACGAATTCCAAGTATATTACACCAGAATAGTGAATGCCGAAGTCTTGCAATCCTGTATTCATAAACTTTTGAATCTTAACGATAAAGCAGCATTGATTACACTCGATCAATGTTTACACCATCAAATGGCGGTTTCTGTCTTAAAAAAGCTCAATTCGATGCCCATACTAAATTATTGATTTGGGGTCTAACTAAACTGAATAAATAAACAAAAGTGAGTGCTTATGTTAGTCGACACATTAATATACATGGCTGTATAGAGACATTTCGATTAAAGCGTGACAGCATGAAAATATCGGATAGTCAATGGTGTTCAAATATGAGTGGGGTATCTCTCGTAGTAAAGACAGTTTCAAATAAACAAATTCAACGTAATCGGTTATGATTACATTTTGCATATAAAAGCTCTTAATATTCACGAATTCTTTAAAATTCTTTAGCCATTTAAAGTTGAGTGAAATAGCAAATATTTTGTACATTTTTTTAAATTTAGTATATCATTTATTATTATACGTATTTATTTTTCACACATACTTCGTATGCATTTGCAAAAGAGTAATTAGTGCAGCTCGAAATAGGTACCTTTCGAATACTAATACTCAGCCGTTAACCTCCGGGCTTCGATGCCATGTAAGTTATAGGTAAAGAAATATAATGATAATCCACATTTTGTAGAACAGTGTATCAAGTAAACATTGGATTGTAAACAATTTCGGATACGGATTGAGCGTATTAGCTGGGCCAATTCAGCAAATTTACCAGACATATTGGAAAAATAAGATATAAAAATGATCGAGGCATTGATTACAATAAAACCAATTACACTAAAAGGCCACAATTCTGAGCAAAAGGTCGAACATGTATTGGAAACGCATGTTTCCGCCAAATTACAATGAACACTCTTTAGTATAGACTCAACAAAGATAAAAAGTATCCATACCGAGATTTGGTTTCCATTCATACTACATTTATTACTTTTCGTTATCTTAAAGGATTGCCACAAACATAATCAGATTGGTGCAATGTTAAATCTTAAAGGATGTTCGCGACTTTTTAAAACACAACTCCACGAGACAGATTTTGATGACATTTTGCATATAAAAAGAGAATGTTGTGATACATCGAGAAATCAAATACAAAATATAGGACTCCAGTTTACTTTGTTTTATTTTCAGTCAAATATGACATTATTTGTATCATTTGTTACATTTCACCAACAAATACAAATTGTCTCGGACTCACAAAAGCTATATCAACATTATCACAAAAATATAGCCTATAATTATTGAATACAACATTTCTGATTTAAAACAAACATAAATATGCAACGAAAGATGCGTATTTGTACATATGTTCATGAATGCAATTTTATAGTGATAGTTCATGTTGTGCTTATTGAATTATATCAAACGTAAATAAAATAAACATCAACACGAGGTATTGAACGTGCAACAAAAACAAAATAAAACAATCAGGACGAAGCGACCTACCAGTTGTCTAACCTTTAATTGCATAAGTGACATAGTGTTTATTGACACATTTCTGCTCACTAGGGCAGTGGGTTGAGCAAGAAATGTAGAACTTGTAATATGTATTTCATATTATAGTTAATGGAGCATGGGGTAACTGGGCAGAGTGGGGTTCATGTAGCCTGACTTGTGGTGATGGGACACAGACAAGGAGTAGATTGTGTGATAGTCCTGCAGAAGCCAACGGGGGTGCCGATTGTGTTGGCGACTCGTCTGAATCTGTACCATGCAATGTAGGCGCGTGTCCAGGTATGAGTTTGTTTTCAATACTAGTATTAAATACGTTGAATGAAATTCAATGTACAGCCGCAGATGTTTTAATTTTTATTTCTCATAATACTGGCCGAAGCATCAATCGAAACTGAAAATACACGATACAGTAATATCAAAATAATTGCCAAAATTAATAAAGTCAGTAGATAAAACCTTTTCAGAGTTCAAAGCAGATCTTGTTTATATATTGCTAAATGACAAATGCAACCTAAAGAATTGAAATTGATGAAGCTACTTATTTTTTTAAATAATTAACGATAATGCTGACATACTATTCGGATCTTCACAATTTCGGATACTGGTTGAGCGTAGTAGCTGGGCCAATTCAGCAAATTTACCAGACATATTGGAAAAATAAGATACAAAAATGATCGAGGCATTGATAACAATAAAACCAATAACACTAAAAGGCCACAATTCTGAGAAAAAGCTCGAACATGTATTGGAAACGCATGTTTCCGCCAAATTACAATAAACACTCTTTAGTATAGACTCAACAAAAGATAAAAAGTATCCATAACGAGTCTTTGGTTTCCATTCATACCACATTTATTACTTTTCTTTATCTTGAAGGATTGCCACAAACATAATCAGATTGGTGCAATGTTAAATCTTAAAGGATGTTCGCGACTTTTTAAAACACAACTCCACGAGACAGATTTTGATGACATTTTGCATATAAAAAGAGAATGTTGTGATACATCGAGAAATCAAATACAAAATATAGGACTCCAGTTTACTTTGTTTTATTTTCAGTCAAATATGACATTATTTGTATCATTTGTTACATTTCACCAACAAATACAAATTGTCTCGGACTCACAAAAGCTATATCAACATTATCACAAAAATATAGCCTATAATTATTGAATACAACATTTCTGATTTAAAACAAACATAAATATGCAACGAAAGATGCGTATTTGTACATATGTTCATGAATGCAATTTTATAGTGATAGTTCATGTTGTGCTTATTGAATTATATCAAACGTAAATAAAATAAACATCAACACGAGGTATTGAACGTGCAACAAAAACAAAATAAAACAATCAGGACGAAGCGACCTATCAGTTGTCTAACCTTTAATTGCATAAGTGACATAGTGTTTATTGACACATTTCTACTCACTAGGGCAGTGGGTTGAGCAAGAAATGTAGAACTTGTAATATGCATTTCATATTATAGTTAATGGAGCATGGAGTGACTGGGCAGAGTGGGGTTCATGTAGCGTGACTTGTGGTGATGGGACACAGACAAGGAGTAGATTGTGTGATAATCCTGCAGAAGCCAACGGGGGTGCCGATTGTGTTGGCGACTCGTCTGAATCTGTACCATGCAATGTAGGCGCGTGTCCAGGTATGAGTTTGTTTTCAATACTAGTATTAAATACGTTGAATGAAATTCAATGTACAGCCGCAGATGTTTTAATTTTTATTTCTCATAATACTGGCCGAAGCATCAATCGAAACTGAAAATACACAATACAGTAATATCAAAATAATTGCCAATATTAATAAAGTCAGTAGATAAAACCTTTTCAGAGTTCAAAGCAGATCTTGTTTATATATTGCTAAATGACAAATGCAACCTAAAGAATTGAAATTGATGAAGCTACTTATTTTTTTAAATAATTAACGATCATGCTGACATACTATTCGGACCGTCACAATTTCGGATACTGGTTGAGCGTAGTAGCTGGGCCAATTCAGCAAATTTACCAGACATATTGGAAAAATAAGATACAAAAATGATCGAGGCATTGATAACAATAAAACCAATAACACTAAAAGGCCACAATTCTGAGAAAAAGCTCGAACATGTATTGGAAACGCATGTTTCCGCCAAATTACAATAAACACTCTTTAGTATAGACTCAACAAAAGATAAAAAGTATCCATAACGAGTCTTTGGTTTCCATTCATACCACATTTATTACTTTTCGTTATCTTAAAGGATTGCCACAAACATAATCAGATTGGTGCAATGTTAAATCTTAAAGGATGTTCGCGACTTTTTAAAACACAACTCCACGAGACAGATTTTGATGACATTTTGCATATAAAAAGAGAATGTTGTGATACATCGAGAAATCAAATACAAAATATAGGATTCCAGTTTACTTTGTTTTATTTTCAGTCAAATATGACATTATTTGTATCATTTGTTACATTTCACCAACAAATACAAATTGTCTCGGACTCACAAAAGCTATATCAACATTATCACAAAAATATAGCCTATAATTATTGAATACAACATTTCTGATTTAAAACAAACATAAATATGCAACGAAAGATGCGTATTTGTACATATGTTCATGAATGCAATTTTATAGTGATAGTTCATGTTGTGCTTATTGAATTATATCAAACGTAAATAAAATAAACATCAACACGAGGTATTGAACGTGCAACAAAAACAAAATAAAACAATCAGGACGAAGCGACCTACCAGTTGTCTAACCTTTAATTGCATAAGTGACATAGTGTTTATTGACACATTTCTGCTCACTAGGGCAGTGGGTTGAGCAAGAAATGTAGAACTTGTAATATGTATTTCATACTATAGTTAATGGAGCATGGGGTAACTGGGCAGAGTGGGGTTCATGTAGCCTGACTTGTGGTGGTGGGACACAGACAAGGAGTAGATTGTGTGATAGTCCTGCAGAAGCCAACGGGGGTGCCGATTGTGTTGGCGACTCGTCTGAATCTGTAACATGCAATGTAGGCGCGTGTCCAGGTATGAGTTTGTTTTCAATACTAGTATTAAATACGTTGAATGAAATTCAATGTACAGCCGCAGATGTTTCAATTTTTATTTCTCATAATACTGTCCGAAGCATCAATCGAAACTGAAAATACACAATACAGTAATATCAAAATAATTGCCAAAATTAATAAAGTCAGTAGATAAAACCTTTTCAGAGTTCAAAGCAGATCTTGTTTATATATTGCTAAATGACAAATGCAACCTAAAGAATTGAAATTGATGAAGCTACTTATTTTTTTAAATAATTAACGATCATGCTGACATACTATTCGGACCGTCACAATTTCGGATACTGGTTGAGCGTAGTAGCTGGGCCAATTCAGCAAATTTACCAGACATATTGGAAAAATAAGATACAAAAATGATCGAGGCATTGATAACAATAAAACCAATAACATTAAAAGGCCACAATTCTGAGAAAAAGCTCGAACATGTATTGGAAACGCATGTTTCCGCCAAATTACAATAAACACTCTTTAGTATAGACTCAACAAAAGATAAAAAGTATCCATAACGAGTCTTTGGTTTCCATTCATACCACATTTATTACTTTTCTTTATCTTAAAGGATTGCCACAAACATAATCAGATTGGTGCAATGTTAAATCTTAAAGGATGTTCGCGACTTTTTAAAACACAACTCCACGAGACAGATTTTGATGACATTTTGCATATATAAAGAGAATGTTGTGATACATCGAGAAATCAAATACAAAATATAGGACTCCAGTTTATTTTGTTTTATTTGCTGTCAAATATGACATTATTTGTAAGAAAAAAAGCTATATCTACATTATCACAAAAATATAGCCTATAATTATTGAATACAACATTTCTGATTTAAAACAAACATAAATATGCAACGAAAGATGCGTATTTGTAAATATTTTCATGAATGCAATTTTATAGTGATAGTTCATGTTGTGCTTATTGAATTATATCAAACGTACATTAAATGAACATCAACACACGGTATTGAACGTGCAACAAAAACAAAATAATGACAGGTTCCCTCCTCTTAAAAATATTTATCCAAAATTTCCATTTTGTTGACTGATATACCTCCATATCTATTAAAAAAGTGTTATAAAATGCTGGTTTTGCATTCATTTAACACAAATTAACTGGAATAAGGCATCAAGATCAATCAATACCATATAAATTAGTTATGTTACATGTATATGGATATTTTTGGTTCTCAATGGTAAAATTACCCCACCCACTTTTCTGTCTTTTTAGGAACTATATATGACATAAGGCTGCCAATATTACTTTAAATATATGGCCTATAGTCCATGGTATGTTCCTACATGAAATGTAAGCTGATTTGGCAAATAATATTCTTTTTAAAAATAACGACAGTAACCCACCCCTTAAAAATACATAATTTTTCACCATTTTCCGTCGAAAATTTCCATTTTTTGGCTAGATTTAGCCATTTGTGTAGGGAAAAATGTTATAATCCTTGATTTATATTCATTTCACAAAAATAACTGGAATAAAACATAAAGATATGTCAAAAGAACAGAACCAATCGCCCAATCATAATATATATGCACTTTAAACATATTTTGGCGGCCATCTTGGCGGCCATCTTGGATTCTGAGCGCTTGTAAAAGAGGATTTTTTTAAGAAATTGGTTTTCATAAATGATAGACAATATGCCATCAAATAAGACCAATTTTACGTAAGCCTAAAATTTGTAAATAAATCGACCTTATCTCTTGGACTATTATTATTGAACGTTTCTAAATATAAAACAACCAAATATATATCACGAGAGATGCTTATTATTGAACGTTTTCATGAATTCAATTCTATAGTGATAGTACATGTTGTCCTTATCGACTTATACCGAACGTATATACATCTATACGAGGTATTAAACCTGTAACCAATACAAAATAAAACAATCAGGATAACACGACTTACCAAATGTATAAACTTTATTCGCAAGAAGTGGCTTAATCGCTGTTTCTCAATAAAACGTTGCATTAGGAAAGTGTAAAAAAATCAACTTCTTATTTTACATTTCACCAACAAGTACACGTTGTATCGGACTCACAAAAGATATATTAACATGATCTCTAAACTTTAATGTGTATGCGTTATTATTTAGGCCTTTCGGTCAAGGTTAACCCATGAAAGTACAAGCACTTATTTCCAAGGGGTCCTGTGTTTTTGCTGAAGAGACAGCACTTTTACAAGAAATCCGGGTGGGTTACCCTGGCTCGTTCCGAATAATTCTTTAACGTGCCCGATGTATAGCACCGATACACGCGAGACTACCTCTAGGTTTCCAACCATAGGGGTCTGTATCGACTCACTGGTCTCTCAATCACTAGATATAGATTAACAGGGACGTATCTGGTATCAAAATTGCGACACCACCAACTTTACAAACAGTCTTGTAACTTTTCCAAAAAGGCAATTAATCACATACTGTTTTCTCCAGTAGCAAGCTTATACATTTATCTTCGAGATACAACCAATCTTATGTCAAAATATATCGCACTCGAGCCGTTACAAATTCATACATGTTGAAAATATACTGAAAAATAAAAACAGGACAAAATTGTGGACAGGCCCTTACCATACTATAGGGCTCTTCACACAGGAGTGTCGACAAAAACAATGCCATGGTTGGATGAGCGTATAATAACTAAAACTATAACCAAAATATCACATCTGAAAAGTAACACAAGCGCTGGTGCGGTCATTCTATCATTTTGAAATCTAAAAATGTTCATCGGACTTCCATGTTTGTAAAGCCGAACACCCGATGATACAAGCTATTTTACTGGATAAACTTTCGAACATGTGACCACTGCAAACAGATATACTAGTTCTCGATATTCTAGCGCAGGTAATACGTATTGGATGCACAACCGGGACCAAGTAGTTTGTAAATAAAAATACTACGTATCGGTCTACAAATTGTGCACGAAAAACTCGTGTTCTGATCCAAGTGAGTAAGCAAGGAATGTAGAATGGTTGTAAATATTACTATATTCCACTGAAAAGCGTGCAGCAGTTAAAGGTTTTAAACTAATCAATGAGTCTGCTCCCCATTTTAAGAAGCACACGTTAAATGTACATGAGGGATGATCAACACATAAAAATGAAAATGCTCATAAATTATTGTTAAGTGACCAATGTTGTTTAAACATATAATATATTGGCTTATTATAATAATGGACTATAAAAAACGTTCATTTTAACACAAACAAACAAACAACTTAACGTTTATGTATTTGGGTTATTTTATTTAAAAATTCACGTCATGTGTAATAAGGAGTACAGCACTGAGAATTGGGTGTGATCCTTACCTTTACTGTATACTTGAATATATAACAAGTTCTTGCGTTGAATTTATGAATTTCTGCGAACAAATTGTAAATACCTATACCAGTAACACGCACGTGCCTATGTTCTTTAGAGTTTTGAATCGGTACTAATCGTTTTAGAAAAAGTTATTTCCGGTTTAGAAAATTGCGGAGTCGAAAGAAGTGAATGGTTGAAAGTATTCAAATTGCGAAACTTTTGAGTCCTAACATATTCTTTCATAACGTTAAGCCTGATTCAAATCATGTAAATTATTGAAAAAATCCACATCTTATTTAATCCAACGTAAATGAAACAATATGGCGACGTCTGAATTGACGTCACATCATTTAACGCGACGTCATCGCACGTTAACGCGACGTCGTCGCACGACATAGCGCGCCAACTTGTGAATAAAATTATGTTGAATTGAAATATAAATAGAGGATATTACATGAGTGTCTTTTCATATTGAATTTATTAAACGAGTTAATAAAATAATAAAATGTGAGGCTCTGTCGAGCATTTTATCGATTTTATTCAACGAGTTTAATAAATTCAATGTGGAAAGTCACAAATATAATGTTCTTTTTATCATATGTATAGCTACTTTTTTTCACTATAATAAACGCGCAACTTTGACGACATCGCCTATGCTTTGAGTGACGTCACGTCAAAACTTTATTACACAAGTGTATTTTCAAAAATAAATACATGTAATGGCTTTATTGCGCTACCGCGACGTCAAACACATGATAAATAGCAAATAAAAGACGAGTGTAAAACTATAATAACTATTTATAGGGAATATCTGTGCAACCCGTCTCTTAGATTGAAAACACTCTTTTCGAAGTATTTGTTCGCCTGGTTTTCTATGTGGTGCTGCCTGGCAGCCAGAGGCTAGATCTATAGTCTCTGTTGTAGAGCAAACAAATTCCAAAGTCATTTTTTTCTTCGATCAGATTATCAAAAAAACCTGATGGGAAATCCCCGCTGGATGCAGTGCATTTGTTTATATTACATATAGACAATATATCATCTGTTAATTTATGCTAATAGAAAGGAATCAAGTTAAATTCTCTGTATAACTCCAACGCGATAAATTGCAGTACAAAAACAAACACAAAATCCGTTATATTTATCGTTTCTGAATATTTAGGAGCATGAAAACTTAATATGTTGTGCCAACTGTTTGAATGCTTTCATTGGTTAGTGTTACGGTCCTTGATTTTAATCCATAACAAAAATAATGGCAATTTGTGTTTGTTTTTGTATAGATGTACAACGACCTTCGAAATATGACCTTTGGGCGAGTTCATTTGCTAAGGTTGAAACTATATTTACCGTTATTTTTCTAATATATTATATATCTGATAAATTCACGTTATCTTTCAAGTAGACAGCGTGGCCTAGTGGTTAAGATGATCTATACTCTGAACTAGTCTGTAATCAGAACATTCGTTTTATATGGGCTGTGGGTTCGAGTCCGCTGCTAAACTCTTTTTCAATAATTTTATTATCATAATACATGAGTGTTTTTTCATATATTTTATTACTTAATGAATAATAAAATTATGTTTAATGTTAAATACAAAGTTGCCTTGTTTCGTTTATTTTACGATTTTAGCCTGCCCTGGATATTGTATTTATTGCTCAGATGACAATCGGGTTGAATTACAAACTATTTTCATCATTGGTTTCGCTGGAATTAGAATTGGAATAACCACTCTAAGAACATTCTGTAGAAACTTCAACATTAATAAGCGTTTACTCTGGTAATACAGGGAGCACAGTTCATGTGACCGTTGAAAGATATCTCTGTTCAACAGTCTTGACGTGGGAGTGTTTTCAAGGATTAAAATACAGAAAAAATGTACAAAGGAAATAGATATATTTTAGAAATATATATAAAATAGACATGCACGCGAATGTTTTATTAGCAAAATATAAAAAATATTCAAAATGGGTGGGATTCGAACCCAAGCAAAAAATCTATTTAGTTTCATAAGCAGTAGCTTAGCCTACTGTGTCATGGAGGACGATGTAAACTACAATTTCAAATAATAGATTTCTTTTCCGAATACACCCCTTTTACCTGGATTATTTCATTATTAAAAGTACAGTTACGCCCGAACGATTGTGGTTTATCTATACTGCAATTTATCGCGTTGGAGTTATACTTGACTACATGTATATTGATACCATATATGTATACAACTACAAATGTATATATCAATGCACGATCAAAACCAACCCGTTATCAAAACATGACGTTACAAACGCACGATTGACAGTTTGCGACACGCAACGTTGGAAACATTAAGCTGTAAGGCGTCGAACGATGTTACCACAGGAGATCATGTCTATTCGGACTTTGGTTAATAATAAGAATATATGGTTAAAGAAAGGGTACCTATATATTTAGAACGTTTCATAGACTTCCAATGACGAATAAAGTAGATAGGCCTACAGTACTAAATTAGTAACTTTTCCGCATATTTGTTGATCAACCCTCGATCGAATTTCCTAATGTCCAAAGGTATGGTTTGTGACGTCACATGTTCCACCAAAGCGTGTCCAATAAAATGGCTTGTATCATCGGGTATTCGACATTACGTCACGTGACTCAAAATGGAAGTCCGATGAACATTTTTAGATTTCAAAATGATAGAATGACCGCACCAGCGCTCGTGTTACTTTTCAGAGGTGATATTTTGGTTATAGTTTTAGTTATTATACGCTCATCCAACCATGGCATTGTTTTTGTCGACACTCCTGTGTGAAGAGCCCTATAGTATGGTAAGGGCCTGTCCACAATTTTGTCCTGTTTTTATTTTTCAGTATATTTTCAACATGTATGAATTTGTAACGGCTCGAGTGCGATATATTTTGACATAAGATTGGTTGTATCTCGAAGATAAATGTATAAGCTTGCTACTGGAGAAAACAGTATGTGATTAATTGCCTTTTTGGAAAAGTTACAAGACTGTTTGTAAAGTTGGTGGTGTCGCAATTTTGATACCAGTTACGTCCCTGTTAATCTATATCTAGTGATTGAGAGACCAGTGAGTCGATACAGAACCCTATGTTTCCAACCAGCTCATCTTTGGATGGGAAACAATGAAAAGCGTTTCAGAAATGACCAAGTGTCCCGGCCGAGATTTTAACCAGGGACCACTCGATCGGTAGTCAGGTTCGTTATCCACTCGACCACCATTCCATCATTCGATCTCGACAATCATGCAATGTATCCGCGTGTCCATGAATAAGTTTATTTTCAATATCTAATACGTTCGATAGAATACACTCTAATTAATACATACTCAACAAAAATATAAAAATATCCATAGCGAAGCTTTGGTTTCCATTCATAAATTCTCATTATCTCAAAGGATTGCCACAAATAGAGTCCGATTGTTGTAACTGATCAATAGCAAAAACAACCCAAAGGGCCAGAAAAGGGTCTGAGAAAATTCCCACATTTTTCGAAAGGATTGGTTTCTTGACGAAAATAGTGAAATGGTATGTATTGAGTTATACGATTGATGATCCATATATAACGAGAAAATACTTATAAATTTGCTATCACATGTTATTTTCTAACAATACTTTATGCGGTGGTTAATACATATATTAGAAGAAAACGTGAGAAATATTGTTGAGATATATCGAACAATAAATTGTTTGGAGCATTTTTGCCGACATATGAAACCGATAGGCAGGGCAACGTCATTTTTTAACTTTTAACGCCATTCAGAATTTAACTATGATCCTTGTAACGATCACTTTCCTTAGGTACTAATAGATTAATTTTTTTAAAAAGTCAGATTATCCTCCTTCAATATGGATACGTCTTCGCCAATGTGATACTAAGTTGAAAAAGACACACAAAGTCATCCTTTGGAATTTCGTATTTCCTTGCTTAGTTCTGACGTCGACGTCACAAATTGCGCCTACGTTGCATTAGATCACTAGCCTTTTTCAAGCAATCTTTTAATGTGTTATAATGTACACAAATCGAAGCTATTGACAAGACATGATCACGAAATGATTACTAAATAGCATGCACACTTTTACTATTACTTCAAAAATTAAATATTCTAATGATAGTCGTTTGTCGTCCGTTTTTTTGCTATCACGGAACGATAACACGTGCGAGATGTAACGAATGGCAACACCACCCATGTATGACGTCACCATCAGTACGGCGAGTCTTAAGTGTCACCAAGTACCAATTTTCATCACATTGCTATTGCTTACATGAAAACTGTGACGGTTTGAATTTGCACGAAAACGGTGAAAAAGCCACAAAATGCCCCACCTAGGCGTATCAAGGGTTACCTTAGCAACCATGGATTTTAGCATGGTGACATTGTAATCATGGAAATTCAGGGAAAAATTGCTAATATGTGTTATTACTTCCAGCTAAAGTTTGAGTAAAATCTAAAGTATTATAAGAACATTATAAACATTTTCTCGTTATATATGGATCATCCCTCGTATATGTAACTAACACATTCCATGGAAGAAATCAACAATTTATGTTTGATCACAAACGCAACGGCAAATATGCTCTTATTTTTATTCAAAGGGGTACCAAAGTTTGACTCAAACTTCTTCAAAATGCTCTAGACATTACTTCAAAATGCTCTAGACATTGTTGAGCAACCCATATCAAAATTGATTTTCTTAACAATGGTACGTGTTTTGATTGATGTTTATAGCCAGAAAACAGTTCAAATATTCTTGATCAGATTGTTTTAGTAATAATAATGCTGTTTGAAGAAAATGAGTTATTACTCTTCGTGTTCAGAATTGCAGTGATGCTTTCCACAGAATTGTTTAACTGTGTCGGCTGATCAATAGCCAAGATGTTTCTGCTTGTACATTTCTTCATTAAGCATTGTCATATAAACACATAGAATGTGTATACTTTTTATTTTGCTGAGTAAATGTTTATCGAGATATTCAAATATTTTTTTATTAACTTCTATTTACGCCGTAAAAACAAAATATCATTTTAGCGTATATTTTGGAGGATTTCTAATTTACCTAGTTGACATATGGCTGGTTGAGCACAAAGTAATCACGAATAATGCATGAGATAGGTACTGGTGAAGGGCATGACGATTCTTTCCATGACATTGTCTCCGGTCGATATCGTATACACATAACAACTTTTAGATTTGCCTACGTATTTACTGATTGTTCAATAATTTTGGCTCGTCTGAATAGGGCAGTGGATAACCTGCCAGATAAACACATGTTCGCGCTTTATTGCCAATGACGTTTGGAAGATAATGCATTGTCGGTAGGTATAAATTAAAAAAAAAAACGTTTGAAGATACATGCATTGTCGGTATAGAGTAGTGTTTAAAGTCGCTATTCGAAGTACGATGATGTACCAAACATATATATTAATACTAATGTGATATTTAAATTTTGTATACACACATATTTGAGCCTGTCTCCAGGCTTTCTCATTTCTTAAAATTCTTTTTTGATTGATCGAAGATATTAAGACAAAACTTACCTTACGAAAATAAATCTTGGCTGTTTGTTCCAATAGGAGTCGATGTAATATTTATGAGATTTTGTTAGTGTGCTTGTATACAGTCAATCAGCCTTTTTGATGTCGACCAATAGATTGTATAAGGTAAAACACAGGATATTGACGCATATTATTGATATGCTCATGTTTGTCTGATAGCAAATTTTCGTGTCACGTGGTTTGGTCAGAGTTTGAATTCACTAATGGATCTGAAAATATGTGCCGCCAATAGAATAACAAAAGTTACCTAAAATGCGTTATTCTGTAGCTCATAAATTTTCTTTGATATTTTAATGATGTTTAAAAATATTCCAAAAACTCAGTAGGCCCATCTAGAACACATTTTAATAAGGAGATAAATACTCTGTTGCTTCATATTGCACTTTGATCGACCGCCATCTTGGGACGCTGGGAAAACAGAGAGAAAACACAGAATGTGACAGTCTGCATAGAATCAGTAATTGATCAACTGATTACGCCATGAAAGTACATGTTCTAAAGAAGGAAAGTCGTATTATTATACACATAATCAAGGTAGTTATACAGTGAACTTTAAAACGAAAGCAGGTTCGTATCGACTATCGTCCTTCGTTACTTCGTACCCAAAAATGTCACAAATTTTCTACTGACTGCACATATTAATCATATGATCAGCAATCATTCTGTACTGGATGATCATGTTACTAACAATTAAGGACATCTGACGAGTGTCTACTGCTGTGTTTCAATACTGACATGTTAGTCAAACCATTTCGACGCAATCTATACCCGTATAAGCTGTGGCTGGACCGTCCAATTTAAAAGCAGCCACTTGCAGACAGCTTCTCTGTCTAACTGACATGTAGCAGCGAGCTATGAGAATTGAACAAAATTATGAAAATGAACAATTTAATATTTAAGATAAAATTCGCTAAAATAGGCTGTGCCTTAATTCATATTATCAGTTATATACTGTTCCTAAATAGTTGTTAATGAAGAATTTTGAACTTTCATCTCAATCTTGTCTGATAGCACACACATCTCATAGGGATGTATTTGGAGTACATTGTAATTCCAAAAATGTTAAAGAGCAGAAAATATTGATATTTTTATGATTTCAATGTTGTTCTAGAAGATTATTCTGTCATTTAAGAAGTTTCGGGGATATAGTTATCAAGCAGCAGAAGAACATCACTTAGGGTGTGCGTTCGTTCCAGCGTCACACAGATTGAAAATGCAATGGTTAAGTTAAACCTTATAAATAGCGTATTTTATTACATATAACATAATTATGTGTATTGTATCCACCTTTTACCAATTAACTCCGCATTTATTCTTTCGTCGCCATAGTGTTCTAAAACGTTTCACTGGTTTCACAATTTATTTTCAAAAAGAGTAATGAAGATTGTGTTTCGAGCATTGTGCCTTGTATGTTTTTATGTTTTCTGTGCTCGGCTGGTTAAGTTGAGAGCTACCTTCCCTGGCCAACTTAAAATTATCTTTATGAATATATCTATTGGAAGGCAGTAACTGTAATAGAAATAAAACGAATAACTCCGCGTTGGACATTAATGAGTCGTTCTTTTTGGTGGGATAAAATTGTACTTTTAAGGGGGTGGAGTGAGAACAAAAGTGGGAGGGGTGTGATAAACAATAATTCAGAATTTTGAAAAAATATAACGGCTCAAGCAGACAGACTTGTATTGTATATATCGAGGGGTTACAGCCAAAACCTTCTATCTGATAAACTTGGCCAAATTGACTTTTTTAGTTAAATGAGTTCCGTATCATCATTGTTATTTATTCTCAAAATTATTTCAAAATATCGAACTTAATTAATTAAATATTGATAATAGTCATTTTGAGCTATCGTGTATCTACAGAACTGACTGGAGGCAAAACCAGTTTTAAATCAATGGCCTCTTAATATTTTCGTAGATGTAACATTAACATCTGTTAGAATGAATCAAATCTGTATATCAATCTCTACCAATAACATTTGTGTGTCTTAATATAATATTTGTCCCGCTCAACTGTTCCATATAAAACAATGACATTTTGGTTAAATGACATCAGCCTTGATTTGTCAATTTATATAAGTCAACAACAAGGCACCGGGTGCTGGTCTGTAGTACATACAATTTCATCGCTGTAAGTTAAATGTCAAACCACAGTTGTTGTTTATATTGCTGTATAATAATAGCAGCTTCACTCGAATAAGATGTCAAAGTGTGACTAAAATGGATTGTATACATTTAGCTATGTGTGATTGAAACAGGAATACCTTATACAGAGAGAAAAATGTAGTTTTGGCGAAAATTATTTTGACTACTAGTATTCCTTATGAATTTAAATGTTGTGCGTTTAGAAACACATTAAATTGCTTTCATTTATTTAATCTTTTTGTAAATGAGAAGCTCTTCTAATAATCTTAAATAAAGAACATAAAACTAGCTAATTCTTAATTATAACAGTAAGTATAACTTACTTAGTAAACGTGTATGTGCTTGAATTTGTTAATTTTGTAACAGCTAATATGAATTATTTTTTGGAACGGTGCATGTATTATTTAAACGAATAAACTATTTATTACGAATCAATTAATGATTTTCATTCGTCGAGATGGATATTAACATAGCTGTGTAATGTTTGATTATAAAGGTGTATAAAGTAAGAATTGTAATACATGAAAAACAGAAAAAAAACTTTTAAACACTTGAATTTGTATTAAGACATTCAGTTAAAATACTGTTTAGCCACTACGTAAGCAAACTTAAGGAAGGTGCTAGTATGCATTAACTTGGCATCAAGTAGTGGTCAAGCGTTATTAATTAACTTTTCTAAGGTAGAACAGAAATGACCACAATCACAGCGTTCAAACCTAATCACTGTATGACTTATTGGGATATTATACAATGCAAAGTAGGTGCCTTATTGTGAGTAAAAGCACTTGTAATTTCCCGTCACTGTATGATTCATTGGTAGACTATACAATTCAACGTGTATGACTTATTGCGATAACTGGAAGTTGATTCATTTATACTCTTAGACAAATACGTGTATCAGGAAAATATACATCTCTTATGACAATATCTTCCAACACTACTGTATATGCAAAAGATTGTTATAGCTTTATGTATTATCTCAATAAAAAATACCACATGGAATGACACGTGGTCCAGTTGTTGCAAGTGATATATATTATATATCATAGTGGAACGGTGGTCGAGTGCTTAGCTCGCTCAACAACTAATCTGGAATTTCAAGGTTTGAATCTCTGTCTGGACACAGGAAGTCTAGTCAGAATGACTGGACTAGGACATCCCGTCTGAATTCCTTGTATCACGCAAGCATCAACCTATCTCTTCTCCTTGAGGTCATTTGCCAATTAGGCAGAGATAAAACAGCACTACAACTGTCTGTCGAAAGCAAAAAAGATAAATCATACATTTCAAAGATATTGAAGTTTTCAATTTCTGTAGTACATATCTAAGTTGCTGTGTCAATCCTAAAACATATTTTCATTTTAAACATATTCTGTATTTTATTACCCAGTTAATATTTTAAATGTTCATACCTGCTTGTAATTCAAACATACCAACACATTTTAAATTTTAATGTTCAAGCCGTAAATATTAAAGTTTTTAATGAATTTATAAATTTATGAAAAACTGTATTAATTACGACATGACATTTATAAATTCATTAAAAACTATTAATTACGGCATGTAATTCTAATTGAATATGAATACAGTGATGGATATCACAGTGAACAGTGACTTTCGTAATTAATTTTAAAGGTTTCGTAGCTTGTGGCCATGGTGAACTGCAATTATAGTACATAACCGCATTGGTCATTATCCTATATACGTGTATTTACAATCGCAATTGCATAATTTTTATGTTTTCAAGTCACATTTCCTTTACATTTTATATGCCAAAATGCTACATCTGTTACGGAAGCAATTTGAGCATTGAATGATATTCTGATTTACACTGACATTTAAGCTTTATCAGACCATGAACCATATAATATTTTCTTGATGGTTTTTGTTAGTCCACAAACATCAATTTATATGATACCAGAGGATTTCATCACTGAATATGATAAAAAGTTTCTAAAATTTTCATCACATGGACGTTTATCGTAAACTCCATATACATATATATGACAATAATATGGTTTGACATTTTAAATGTTTTGGTATCAGGAGGAAAGTGGATTTGCCTACCGGTCTAGTGTAAATAAGCGTGGTATAGTGTGGACAGGTTTCCCATTATTTTATCATCAGCTGCTTGCCACATATATATATCGTATTACATTTGGATCTGGCAAATGTCAAATTGTATCATTGAGTGAGGGTTTGAAAACCCAAAAATATTTTGGCATTTAAATCACATTATTCCTTACAATGTTCACAAATATTTCATATTAGGGTTTAAAGTATTCAACTGTCTACATAATTTAATAGTTTAACTTTAACAATAACCACATCTTAACAAATGGTTATTAAAAACTGCTCTGCTGAAAACATAAGGAAATAGCACATAGCAGGATTTGGCTCTAACCCCTCGATATACTATCACTGTTACATAACACCAACAACTCCTTTTAAGACAGTTTGTTTCGAAGAATATGTGTGCCTTTCAGTACTCGTTCCTAAACAAACAAATTGGCAAATGGCACGAGCCAAAACTCATACCATGCTTACATTATAACTCCAGGGAACACACTCTTATTTAGTTTTTGACTCAAAATTGTATGCTTTAAAAGATATTCAAGAAACGTTGCCATATTTCTACTTTCATTGAAGCTTTTCATGTCGCCAACAACACACTTTGACCCCTAATGTTACGTTGACTTTGTTTTTGTGAATGAGCAAGATTTGCAATGAAAGTACTGTCATGCTTCAATAAGTTCACTTTACTGATATTTATTTTTTGTTTTACTTCAAGGGTAAATGTAGTGCATAATTTAAATTTACTATCCTTAATGTACCCAACAAATTTTAAGAATAAAATGCTTTTAAAAAAGACCATACTCAATCTCAGTATAAATTATACTCAGATAACTTACGAAATAAAGAATAGGTTTGCAAATGCCAGGTATATTTTTATTATTCCATAACAACACAAACTTTTGTCTACTAACAGCGTGAACGCATGCTCTGGAATTGTCTTTCTTGGTTTCCTGGCAACAAGAATCGAATTGTCATTGGTATTTACTATAACATCCGTGAGATGCATTAATTCACAATAATGTGTATAAAATATACGATCGCTTATTTTTCTAAGCATTATTTAGCAACTCTCAGTTACTTTTGACTGACCCTCGTATTAAGACATTATTCGTTAAAGGGACTGCCTCACATATTGATGTATTGCAAAAATAAAATAAAATTGTCAAATATTCGCGTAACTCTGGTATTGTTGCCTGTATATCCCATAAACAGCCACACTGACATCTAAAATAACTTGAAAAACTTCGGTATTTTGTAGTTATTAAATATATTTGTACATTAAATATTCTATAGGGTATTAATACCCTATAGAATTAACACTTCTATAACTTAAACTGCCTGAAATTTGTTTGCATTTGATGAAAATGAATCGGAAAACGAACCAAATACCTCACTGATGTTTACTCTGTAGTTTATTGATGTCATAGTTCGATCACGACTGAATTACATAATTCACTAAGCATGTTGGAAGGAAACTTAGCGCTTTTTTCAAGACAAAAATAGTCAATGGGCGATATCGAGAGTGGTTAAAATTGCTTGTTTGCGCCAAATCTTTCATAAAGCAACCGTCGGTGGCTTTTTATTACAACAATACTTGGTTAGGTTGGACAATCATGATATACAAACATTTTAGCCCAATCTGTGATCCAGCACCTTTAAGGTTTATTCTAACAGGCAAAAAGATGTATTTTTTCTTAGTGAAATAAATACCTTTTTGCAGAATAACCCATTAGTCGCTTATATACGGGAGCTTCAAATGGACTCTAGATGCGAGAAAAGATGTATTGCACATGTCGACAAAATAAAAGTTAAATGCCTCGAGGAACGAGTCTTCATGTTTAACTGCTATAAAAGTTCATGTCCAACGATATTGTGAAAAGACTTATGAAAATTCGGGTATTAATTTAATTTGATCTGTAAAAAATTCTGGAGTTTTCTTGACAAAATTCAAAAGAAACAAGATGTTTCTTCTCTTAGTAATAATGGTTTTTCTACATTATATACTATGCTGCCACATGCTCGTATCAAAGACATATTAATAGCGCTGGTAGAGAAGACAATCGGAAGAGAAAATACTACATTTCTAGCGTGTAACTATTCTAAAGCATTTTTAGTAACAGTATATTAAATAAATATACTATGTGGACCTGCAGCGATGTTTGTGAAGCCCTTATATTTCTCCTTGATAACATTTTTGTTAGGCTGGGCAATACCATTTATAGACAAATTATCGGTATTCCAATGGAAACAAATTGCGCACCTCTTGTCGCAGATCTGTTTTTATACTGTTACGAACGCGATTTCATGTTACAATTGTCTCCCGAACCCCTATCTTATGAAATAACAGCGTTTAATAATACTTCCCGATACTTTGATGACATTTTAAATATTGATAATCCTTACTTTTCGAATAAGATCATAGAAATTTACCCTGACGAATTAACACTAAACAAAGCTAATTTATCCGATACACACGCGTCATTCCTAGACCTCGATCTTGCGATAGAAGCATGTCAAATTGTTAGTAAAATTTTCGACAAGAGAATTGATTTTAATTTCGAAACTGTAAATTACCCACACTTGGATGGAGATGTTCCACGGTCAACTTCATATGGTGTTTACGCTTCTCAATTGATCCGTTTTGCTAGAGCTTAATTGTTCTCGAGTGGAAGACTTTAATATTCGAAATCTTTGGATTACTAATAAGTTACTGCAACAAGGCTATCGCTTCCATAAACTTCGTAAAAATGTTTTCTGTGATCGGCTGGTTAAGTTGAGTGCTGCCTTCCCTGTCTGACTTAATATAACCTTTTTGCACTTTGATATTTCGACTAAAAATATACGAAATGAGATTTGTCTTTCTGTTTTAGCGAAAACTGTAAGCTGCTAATCTACCAAATAAGACGTTATTTCAAGTATATTTACGCGAGTATACTATACTTTTAATCATCACACAAAATGTTTTTTACAATTAACGAAAATATTTCGACATCAAAAATATCGAAAAGCGTTATATTTCTCACATCTAGAGTCCTTTTGAGGATTTCGTATCTATACGCACTGATTAAACTTTGAATTGTTTATGTTAATTATACCGAATTAATGAGATGTTTTAAGTCAATTAAATGCAAAACATCTGTTAACTTGTGGCCGTTCTACGCTTTCGTAATTGCATGTTAATTGCATGATTACGGAAGCGTATCAGGGCTATCAAGTTAAAGTAAATTGTAATGATAAATTGATCATATAATAAGTTTTAGTACTTATCATTTACTTTAACTGTTGATTTTGCATTTTTCTTTATTATTTGAAATCACAGTTGACGGAGGATTTTCCAACTGGGGAGAATGGTCCTCGTGTCCTGTCACATGTGGAACTTCTATAGCAACACGGACTAGAGAGTGTGATAATCCAACACCACAACATGAAGGTGCTGAGTGCGTTGGGGACACCAGTGAGAACCAGTCATGCGACAGTGGAACCAATTGCGTAGTACCAGGTATGTGCTCTTCGAACAACAGTAAAATGCTTTTTGACTTAATTTCCCTTTACTTTAAATTATGCGTACCGTCATTAAGGCGCCATAATTGACATGTCGTCACGTTCTTATTTCATCGTCATATTTTCAATTAAGCCAATAACTGTAACATTATACGAAAATTAAAGCAAATAATAAACAGAAATTTTGTTGATTTTTTGTGAACGATTTTATTACACTCGTGATCACAGAAAATTCTATTTATTTTTGTGACCATTCTGTGAAATCAAATTCAATCTTACACCGAAATCAACAAACATCCTCTATATAGTACATTTTACTTGGATATATGTATCATTTTGATTCACTTGTTTATTTAACTGTTATTTCAGTTTTTTTGAAAGCCGTTTGGTTGCTCTTATATATTTAGGTCAGAAGGTATGCCCCTTTTTAATGACGATGTACCTAATAGTCATTAAATAGTTATCCACATCTTCAATTTCTGTTCCAACTACAGCATGGTTTGTGATGTATGTTACATTTAGAGATTTTGATAAACTGCAGCATGTGATGATACATCTACTGACATTTTGAACCAGGTATTTAAACGAAAACCATGGTTATAAGATCGGGGTATTGCGTGCGTAAGACAATCATGATATACAAACATTTTAGCCCAATCTGTGATCCAGCACCTTTAAGGTTTATTCTAACAGGCAAAAAGATGTATTTTTTCTTAGTGAAATAAATACCTTTTTGCAGAATAACCCATTAGTCGCTTATATACGGGAGCTTCAAATGGACTCTAGATGCGAGAAAAGATGTATTGCACATGTCGACAAAATAAAAGTTAAATGCCTCGAGGAACGAGTCTTCATGTTTAACTGCTATAAAAGTTCATGTCCAACGATATTGTGAAAAGACTTATGAAAATTCGGGTATTAATTTAATTTGATCTGTAAAAAATTCTGGAGTTTTCTTGACAAAATTCAAAAGAAACAAGATGTTTCTTCTCTTAGTAATAATGGTTTTTCTACATTATATACTATGCTGCCACATGCTCGTATCAAAGACATATTAATAGCGCTGGTAGAGAAGACAATCGGAAGAGAAAATACTACATTTCTAGCGTGTAACTATTCTAAAGCATTTTTAGTAACAGTATATTAAATAAATATACTATGTGGACCTGCAGCGATGTTTGTGAAGCCCTTATATTTCTCCTTGATAACATTTTTGTTAGGCTGGGCAATACCATTTATAGACAAATTATCGGTATTCCAATGGAAACAAATTGCGCACCTCTTGTCGCAGATCTGTTTTTATACTGTTACGAACGCGATTTCATGTTACAATTGTCTCCCGAACCCCTATCTTATGAAATAACAGCGTTTAATAATACTTCCCGATACTTTGATGACATTTTAAATATTGATAATCCTTACTTTTCGAATAAGATCATAGAAATTTACCCTGACGAATTAACACTAAACAAAGCTAATTTATCCGATACACACGCGTCATTCCTAGACCTCGATCTTGCGATAGAAGCATGTCAAATTGTTAGTAAAATTTTCGACAAGAGAATTGATTTTAATTTCGAAACTGTAAATTACCCACACTTGGATGGAGATGTTCCACGGTCAACTTCATATGGTGTTTACGCTTCTCAATTGATCCGTTTTGCTAGAGCTTAATTGTTCTCGAGTGGAAGACTTTAATATTCGAAATCTTTGGATTACTAATAAGTTACTGCAACAAGGCTATCGCTTCCATAAACTTCGTAAAAATGTTTTCTGTGATCGGCTGGTTAAGTTGAGTGCTGCCTTCCCTGTCTGACTTAATATAACCTTTTTGCACTTTGATATTTCGACTAAAAATATACGAAATGAGATTTGTCTTTCTGTTTTAGCGAAAACTGTAAGCTGCTAATCTACCAAATAAGACGTTATTTCAAGTATATTTACGCGAGTATACTATACTTTTAATCATCACACAAAATGTTTTTTACAATTAACGAAAATATTTCGACATCAAAAATATCGAAAAGCGTTATATTTCTCACATCTAGAGTCCTTTTGAGGATTTCGTATCTATACGCACTGATTAAACTTTGAATTGTTTATGTTAATTATACCGAATTAATGAGATGTTTTAAGTCAATTAAATGCAAAACATCTGTTAACTTGTGGCCGTTCTACGCTTTCGTAATTGCATGTTAATTGCATGATTACGGAAGCGTATCAGGGCTATCAAGTTAAAGTAAATTGTAATGATAAATTGATCATATAATAAGTTTTAGTACTTATCATTTACTTTAACTGTTGATTTTGCATTTTTCTTTATTATTTGAAATCACAGTTGACGGAGGATTTTCCAACTGGGGAGAATGGTCCTCGTGTCCTGTCACATGTGGAACTTCTATAGCAACACGGACTAGAGAGTGTGATAATCCAACACCACAACATGAAGGTGCTGAGTGCGTTGGGGACACCAGTGAGAACCAGTCATGCGACAGTGGAACCAATTGCGTAGTACCAGGTATGTGCTCTTCGAACAACAGTAAAATGCTTTTTGACTTAATTTCCCTTTACTTTAAATTATGCGTACCGTCATTAAGGCGCCATAATTGACATGTCGTCACGTTCTTATTTCATCGTCATATTTTCAATTAAGCCAATAACTGTAACATTATACGAAAATTAAAGCAAATAATAAACAGAAATTTTGTTGATTTTTTGTGAACGATTTTATTACACTCGTGATCACAGAAAATTCTATTTATTTTTGTGACCATTCTGTGAAATCAAATTCAATCTTACACCGAAATCAACAAACATCCTCTATATATTACATTTTACTTGGATATATGTATCATTTTGATTCACTTGTTTATTTAACTGTTATTTCAGTTTTTTTGAAAGCCGTTTGATTGCTCTTATATATTTAGGTCAGAAGGTATGCCCCTTTTTAATGACGATGTACCTAATAGTCATTAAATAGTTATCCACATCTTCAATTTCTGTTCCAACTACAGCATGGTTTGTGATGTATGTTACATTTAGAGATTTTGATAAACTGCAGTATGTGATGATACATCTACTGACATTTTGAACCAGGTATTTAAACGAAAACCATGGTTATAAGATCGGGGTATTGCGTGCGTAAGACAATCATGATATACAAACATTTTAGCCCAATCTGTGATCCAGCACCTTTAAGGTTTATTCTAACAGGCAAAAAGATGTATTTTTTCTTAGTGAAATAAATACCTTTTTGCAGAATAACCCATTAGTCGCTTATATACGGGAGCTTCAAATGGACTCTAGATGCGAGAAAAGATGTATTGCACATGTCGACAAAATAAAAGTTAAATGCCTCGAGGAACGAGTCTTCATGTTTAACTGCTATAAAAGTTCATGTCCAACGATATTGTGAAAAGACTTATGAAAATTCGGGTATTAATTTAATTTGATCTGTAAAAAATTCTGGAGTTTTCTTGACAAAATTCAAAAGAAACAAGATGTTTCTTCTCTTAGTAATAATGGTTTTTCTACATTATATACTATGCTGCCACGTGCTCGTATCAAAGACATATTAATAGCGCTGGTAGAGAAGACAATCGGAAGAGACAATACTACATTTCTAGCGTGTAACTATTCTAAAGCATTTTTAGTAACAGTATATTAAATAAATATACTATGTGGACCTGCAGCGATGTTTGTGAAGCCCTTATATTTCTCCTTGATAACATTTTTGTTAGGCTGGGCAATACCATTTATAGACAAATTATCGGTATTCCAATGGAAACAAATTGCGCACCTCTTGTCGCAGATCTGTTTTTATACTGTTACGAACGCGATTTCATGTTACAATTGTCTCCCGAACCCCTATCTTATGAAATAACAGCGTTTAATAATACTTCCCGATACTTTGATGACATTTTAAATATTGATAATCCTTACTTTTCGAATAAGATCATAGAAATTTACCCTGACGAATTAACACTAAACAAAGCTAATTTATCCGATACACACGCGTCATTCCTAGACCTCGATCTTGCGATAGAAGCATGTCAAATTGTTAGTAAAATTTTCGACAAGAGAATTGATTTTAATTTCGAAACTGTAAATTACCCACACTTGGATGGAGATGTTCCACGGTCAACTTCATATGGTGTTTACGCTTCTCAATTGATCCGTTTTGCTAGAGCTTAATTGTTCTCGAGTGGAAGACTTTAATATTCGAAATCTTTGGATTACTAATAAGTTACTGCAACAAGGCTATCGCTTCCATAAACTTCGTAAAAATGTTTTCTGTGATCGGCTGGTTAAGTTGAGTGCTGCCTTCCCTGTCTGACTTAATATAACCTTTTTGCACTTTGATATTTCGACTAAAAATATACGAAATGAGATTTGTCTTTCTGTTTTAGCGAAAACTGTAAGCTGCTAATCTACCAAATAAGACGTTATTTCAAGTATATTTACGCGAGTATACTATACTTTTAATCATCACACAAAATGTTTTTTACAATTAACGAAAATATTTCGACATCAAAAATATCGAAAAGCGTTATATTTCTCACATCTAGAGTCCTTTTGAGGATTTCGTATCTATACGCACTGATTAAACTTTGAATTGTTTATGTTAATTATACCGAATTAATGAGATGTTTTAAGTCAATTAAATGCAAAACATCTGTTAACTTGTGGCCGTTCTACGCTTTCGTAATTGCATGTTAATTGCATGAATACGGAAGCGTATCAGGGCTATCAAGTTAAAGTAAATTGTAATGATAAATTGATCATATAATAAGTTTTAGTACTTATCATTTACTTTAAATGTTGATTTTGCATTTTTCTTTATTATTTGAAATCACAGTTGACGGAGGATTTTCCAACTGGGGAGAATGGTCCTCGTGTCCTGTCACATGTGGAACTTCTATAGCAACACGGACTAGAGAGTGTGATAATCCAACACCACAACATGAAGGTGCTGAGTGCGTTGGGGACACCAGTGAGAACCAGTCATGCGACAGTGGAACCAATTGCGTAGTACCAGGTATGTGCTCTTCGAACAACAGTAAAATGCTTTTTGACTTAATTTCCCTTTACTTTAAATTATGCGTACCGTCATTAAGGCGCCATAATTGACATGTCGTCACGTTCTTATTTCATCGTCATATTTTCAATTAAGCCAATAACTGTAACATTATACGAAAATTAAAGCAAATAATAAACAGAAATTTTGTTGATTTTTTGTGAACGATTTTATTACACTCGTGATCACAGAAAATTCTATTTATTTTTGTGACCATTCTGTGAAATCAAATTCAATCTTACACCGAAATCAACAAACATCCTCTATATATTACATTTTACTTGGATATATGTATCATTTTGATTCACTTGTTTATTTAACTGTTATTTCAGTTTTTTTGAA
The DNA here is from genome assembly GCA_947247005.1 of Spisula solida. Taxonomy (NCBI): domain Eukaryota; kingdom Metazoa; phylum Mollusca; class Bivalvia; order Venerida; family Mactridae; genus Spisula; species Spisula solida. Next base: position 32,119,929 of record OX365947.1, on the reverse strand, counting down.
AGCCGTTTGATTGCTCTTATATATTTAGGTCAGAAGGTATGCCCCTTTTTAATGACGATGTACCTAATAGTCATTAAATAGTTATCCACATCTTCAATTTCTGTTCCAACTACAGCATGGTTTGTGATGTATGTTACATTTAGAGATTTTGATAAACTGCAGTATGTGATGATACATCTACTGACATTTTGAACCAGGTATTTAAACGAAAACCATGGTTATAAGATCGGGGTATTGCGTGCGTAAGACAATCATGATATACAAACATTTTAGCCCAATCTGTGATCCAGCACCTTTAAGGTTTATTCTAACAGGCAAAAAGATGTATTTTTTCTTAGTGAAATAAATACCTTTTTGCAGAATAACCCATTAGTCGCTTATATACGGGAGCTTCAAATGGACTCTAGATGCGAGAAAAGATGTATTGCACATGTCGACAAAATAAAAGTTAAATGCCTCGAGGAACGAGTCTTCATGTTTAACTGCTATAAAAGTTCATGTCCAACGATATTGTGAAAAGACTTATGAAAATTCGGGTATTAATTTAATTTGATCTGTAAAAAATTCTGGAGTTTTCTTGACAAAATTCAAAAGAAACAAGATGTTTCTTCTCTTAGTAATAATGGTTTTTCTACATTATATACTATGCTGCCACATGCTCGTATCAAAGACATATTAATAGCGCTGGTAGAGAAGACAATCGGAAGAGACAATACTACATTTCTAGCGTGTAACTATTCTAAAGCATTTTTAGTAACAGTATATTAAATAAATATACTATGTGGACCTGCAGCGATGTTTGTGAAGCCCTTATATTTCTCCTTGATAACATTTTTGTTAGGCTGGGCAATACCATTTATAGACAAATTATCGGTATTCCAATGGAAACAAATTGCGCACCTCTTGTCGCAGATCTGTTTTTATACTGTTACGAACGCGATTTCATGTTACAATTGTCTCCCGAACCCCTATCTTATGAAATAACAGCGTTTAATAATACTTCCCGATACTTTGATGACATTTTAAATATTGATAATCCTTACTTTTCGAATAAGATCATAGAAATTTACCCTGACGAATTAACACTAAACAAAGCTAATTTATCCGATACACACGCGTCATTCCTAGACCTCGATCTTGCGATAGAAGCATGTCAAATTGTTAGTAAAATTTTCGACAAGAGAATTGATTTTAATTTCGAAACTGTAAATTACCCACACTTGGATGGAGATGTTCCACGGTCAACTTCATATGGTGTTTACGCTTCTCAATTGATCCGTTTTGCTAGAGCTTAATTGTTCTCGAGTGGAAGACTTTAATATTCGAAATCTTTGGATTACTAATAAGTTACTGCAACAAGGCTATCGCTTCCATAAACTTCGTAAAAATGTTTTCTGTGATCGGCTGGTTAAGTTGAGTGCTGCCTTCCCTGTCTGACTTAATATAACCTTTTTGCACTTTGATATTTCGACTAAAAATATACGAAATGAGATTTGTCTTTCTGTTTTAGCGAAAACTGTAAGCTGCTAATCTACCAAATAAGACGTTATTTCAAGTATATTTACGCGAGTATACTATACTTTTAATCATCACACAAAATGTTTTTTACAATTAACGAAAATATTTCGACATCAAAAATATCGAAAAGCGTTATATTTCTCACATCTAGAGTCCTTTTGAGGATTTCGTATCTATACGCACTGATTAAACTTTGAATTGTTTATGTTAATTATACCGAATTAATGAGATGTTTTAAGTCAATTAAATGCAAAACATCTGTTAACTTGTGGCCGTTCTACGCTTTCGTAATTGCATGTTAATTGCATGATTACGGAAGCGTATCAGGGCTATCAAGTTAAAGTAAATTGTAATGATAAATTGATCATATAATAAGTTTTAGTACTTATCATTTACTTTAACTGTTGATTTTGCATTTTTCTTTATTATTTGAAATCACAGTTGACGGAGGATTTTCCAACTGGGGAGAATGGTCCTCGTGTCCTGTCACATGTGGAACTTCTATAGCAACACGGACTAGAGAGTGTGATAATCCAACACCACAACATGAAGGTGCTGAGTGCGTTGGGGACACCAGTGAGAACCAGTCATGCGACAGTGGAACCAATTGCGTAGTACCAGGTATGTGCTCTTCGAACAACAGTAAAATGCTTTTTGACTTAATTTCCCTTTACTTTAAATTATGCGTACCGTCATTAAGGCGCCATAATTGACATGTCGTCACGTTCTTATTTCATCGTCATATTTTCAATTAAGCCAATAACTGTAACATTATACGAAAATTAAAGCAAATAATAAACAGAAATTTTGTTGATTTTTTGTGAACGATTTTATTACACTCGTGATCACAGAAAATTCTATTTATTTTTGTGACCATTCTGTGAAATCAAATTCAATCTTACACCGAAATCAACAAACATCCTCTATATATTACATTTTACTTGGATATATGTATCATTTTGATTCACTTGTTTATTTAACTGTTATTTCAGTTTTTTTGAAAGCCGTTTGATTGCTCTTATATATTTAGGTCAGAAGGTATGCCCCTTTTTAATGACGATGTACCTAATAGTCATTAAATAGTTATCCACATCTTCAATTTCTGTTCCAACTACAGCATGGTTTGTGATGTATGTTACATTTAGAGATTTTGATAAACTGCAGTATGTGATGATACATCTACTGACATTTTGAACCAGGTATTTAAACGAAAACCATGGTTATAAGATCGGGGTATTGCGTGCGTAAGACAATCATGATATACAAACATTTTAGCCCAATCTGTGATCCAGCACCTTTAAGGTTTATTCTAACAGGCAAAAAGATGTATTTTTTCTTAGTGAAATAAATACCTTTTTGCAGAATAACCCATTAGTCGCTTATATACGGGAGCTTCAAATGGACTCTAGATGCGAGAAAAGATGTATTGCACATGTCGACAAAATAAAAGTTAAATGCCTCGAGGAACGAGTCTTCATGTTTAACTGCTATAAAAGTTCATGTCCAACGATATTGTGAAAAGACTTATGAAAATTCGGGTATTAATTTAATTTGATCTGTAAAAAATTCTGGAGTTTTCTTGACAAAATTCAAAAGAAACAAGATGTTTCTTCTCTTAGTAATAATGGTTTTTCTACATTATATACTATGCTGCCACATGCTCGTATCAAAGACATATTAATAGCGCTGGTAGAGAAGACAATCGGAAGAGAAAATACTACATTTCTAGCGTGTAACTATTCTAAAGCATTTTTAGTAACAGTATATTAAATAAATATACTATGTGGACCTGCAGCGATGTTTGTGAAGCCCTTATATTTCTCCTTGATAACATTTTTGTTAGGCTGGGCAATACCATTTATAGACAAATTATCGGTATTCCAATGGAAACAAATTGCGCACCTCTTGTCGCAGATCTGTTTTTATACTGTTACGAACGCGATTTCATGTTACAATTGTCTCCCGAACCCCTATCTTATGAAATAACAGCGTTTAATAATACTTCCCGATACTTTGATGACATTTTAAATATTGATAATCCTTACTTTTCGAATAAGATCATAGAAATTTACCCTGACGAATTAACACTAAACAAAGCTAATTTATCCGATACACACGCGTCATTCCTAGACCTCGATCTTGCGATAGAAGCATGTCAAATTGTTAGTAAAATTTTCGACAAGAGAATTGATTTTAATTTCGAAACTGTAAATTACCCACACTTGGATGGAGATGTTCCACGGTCAACTTCATATGGTGTTTACGCTTCTCAATTGATCCGTTTTGCTAGAGCTTAATTGTTCTCGAGTGGAAGACTTTAGTATTCGAAATCTTTGGATTACTAATAAGTTACTGCAACAAGGCTATCGCTTCCATAAACTTCGTAAAAATGTTTTCTGTGATCGGCTGGTTAAGTTGAGTGCTGCCTTCCCTGTCTGACTTAATATAACCTTTTTGCACTTTGATATTTCGACTAAAAATATACGAAATGAGATTTGTCTTTCTGTTTTAGCGAAAACTGTAAGCTGCTAATCTACCAAATAAGACGTTATTTCAAGTATATTTACGCGAGTATACTATACTTTTAATCATCACACAAAATGTTTTTTACAATTAACGAAAATATTTCGACATCAAAAATATCGAAAAGCGTTATATTTCTCACATCTAGAGTCCTTTTGAGGATTTCGTATCTATACGCACTGATTAAACTTTGAATTGTTTATGTTAATTATACCGAATTAATGAGATGTTTTAAGTCAATTAAATGCAAAACATCTGTTAACTTGTGGCCGTTCTACGCTTTCGTAATTGCATGTTAATTGCATGATTACGGAAGCGTATCAGGGCTATCAAGTTAAAGTAAATTGTAATGATAAATTGATCATATAATAAGTTTTAGTACTTATCATTTACTTTAACTGTTGATTTTGCATTTTTCTTTATTATTTGAAATCACAGTTGACGGAGGATTTTCCAACTGGGGAGAATGGTCCTCGTGTCCTGTCACATGTGGAACTTCTATAGCAACACGGACTAGAGAGTGTGATAATCCAACACCACAACATGAAGGTGCTGAGTGTGTTGGGGACACCAGTGAGAACCAGTCATGCGACAGTGGAACCAATTGCGTAGTACCAGGTATGTGCTCTTCGAACAACAGTAAAATGCTTTTTGACTTAATTTCCCTTTACTTTAAATTATGCGTACCGTCATTAAGGCGCCATAATTGACATGTCGTCACGTTCTTATTTCATCGTCATATTTTCAATTAAGCCAATAACTGTAACATTATACGAAAATTAAAGCAAATAATAAACAGAAATTTTGTTGATTTTTTGTGAACGATTTTATTACACTCGTGATCACAGAAAATTCTATTTATTTTTGTGACCATTCTGTGAAATCAAATTCAATCTTACACCGAAATCAACAAACATCCTCTATATATTACATTTTACTTGGATATATGTATCATTTTGATTCACTTGTTTATTTAACTGTTATTTCAGTTTTTTTGAAAGCCGTTTGATTGCTCTTATATATTTAGGTCAGAAGGTATGCCCCTTTTTAATGACGATGTACCTAATAGTCATTAAATAGTTATCCACATCTTCAATTTCTGTTCCAACTACAGCATGGTTTGTGATGTATGTTACATTTAGAGATTTTGATAAACTGCAGTATGTGATGATACATCTACTGACATTTTGAACCAGGTATTTAAACGAAAACCATGGTTATAAGATCGGGGTATTGCGTGCGTAAGACAATCATGATATACAAACATTTTAGCCCAATCTGTGATCCAGCACCTTTAAGGTTTATTCTAACAGGCAAAAAGATGTATTTTTCTTAGTGAAATAAATACCTTTTTGCAGAATAACCCATTAGTCGCTTATATACGGGAGCTTCAAATGGACTCTAGATGCGAGAAAAGATGTATTGCACATGTCGACAAAATAAAAGTTAAATGCCTCGAGGAACGAGTCTTCATGTTTAACTGCTATAAAAGTTCATGTCCAACGATATTGTGAAAAGACTTATGAAAATTCGGGTATTAATTTTATTTGATCTGTAAAAAATTCTGGAGTTTTCTTGACAAAATTCAAAAGAAACAAGATGTTTCTTCTCTTAGTAATAATGGTTTTTCTACATTATATACTATGCTGCCACATGCTCGTATCAAAGACATATTAATAGCGCTGGTAGAGAAGACAATCGGAAGAGAAAATACTACATTTCTAGCGTGTAACTATTCTAAAGCATTTTTAGTAACAGTATATTAAATAAATATACTATGTGGACCTGCAGCGATGTTTGTGAAGCCCTTATATTTCTCCTTGATAACATTTTTGTTAGGCTGGGCAATACCATTTATAGACAAATTATCGGTATTCCAATGGAAACAAATTGCGCACCTCTTGTCGCAGATCTGTTTTTATACTGTTACGAACGCGATTTCATGTTACAATTGTCTCCCGAACCCCTATCTTATGAAATAACAGCGTTTAATAATACTTCCCGATACTTTGATGACATTTTAAATATTGATAATCCTTACTTTTCGAATAAGATCATAGAAATTTACCCTGACGAATTAACACTAAACAAAGCTAATTTATCCGATACACACGCGTCATTCCTAGACCTCGATCTTGCGATAGAAGCATGTCAAATTGTTAGTAAAATTTTCGACAAGAGAATTGATTTTAATTTCGAAACTGTAAATTACCCACACTTGGATGGAGATGTTCCACGGTCAACTTCATATGGTGTTTACGCTTCTCAATTGATCCGTTTTGCTAGAGCTTAATTGTTCTCGAGTGGAAGACTTTAATATTCGAAATCTTTGGATTACTAATAAGTTACTGCAACAAGGCTATCGCTTCCATAAACTTCGTAAAAATGTTTTCTGTGATCGGCTGGTTAAGTTGAGTGCTGCCTTCCCTGTCTGACTTAATATAACCTTTTTGCACTTTGATATTTCGACTAAAAATATACGAAATGAGATTTGTCTTTCTGTTTTAGCGAAAACTGTAAGCTGCTAATCTACCAAATAAGACGTTATTTCAAGTATATTTACGCGAGTATACTATACTTTTAATCATCACACAAAATGTTTTTTACAATTAACGAAAATATTTCGACATCAAAAATATCGAAAAGCGTTATATTTCTCACATCTAGAGTCCTTTTGAGGATTTCGTATCTATACGCACTGATTAAACTTTGAATTGTTTATGTTAATTATACCGAATTAATGAGATGTTTTAAGTCAATTAAATGCAAAACATCTGTTAACTTGTGGCCGTTCTACGCTTTCGTAATTGCATGTTAATTGCATGATTACGGAAGCGTATCAGGGCTATCAAGTTAAAGTAAATTGTAATGATAAATTGATCATATAATAAGTTTTAGTACTTATCATTTACTTTAACTGTTGATTTTGCATTTTTCTTTATTATTTGAAATCACAGTTGACGGAGGATTTTCCAACTGGGGAGAATGGTCCTCGTGTCCTGTCACATGTGGAACTTCTATAGCAACACGGACTAGAGAGTGTGATAATCCAACACCACAACATGAAGGTGCTGAGTGCGTTGGGGACACCAGTGAGAACCAGTCATGCGACAGTGGAACCAATTGCGTAGTACCAGGTATGTGCTCTTCGAACAACAGTAAAATGCTTTTTGACTTAATTTCCCTTTACTTTAAATTATGCGTACCGTCATTAAGGCGCCATAATTGACATGTCGTCACGTTCTTATTTCATCGTCATATTTTCAATTAAGCCAATAACTGTAACATTATACGAAAATTAAAGCAAATAATAAACAGAAATTTTGTTGATTTTTTGTGAACGATTTTATTACACTCGTGATCACAGAAAATTCTATTTATTTTTGTGACCATTCTGTGAAATCAAATTCAATCTTACACCGAAATCAACAAACATCCTCTATATATTACATTTTACTTGGATATATGTATCATTTTGATTCACTTGTTTATTTAACTGTTATTTCAGTTTTTTTGAAAGCCGTTTGATTGCTCTTATATATTTAGGTCAGAAGGTATGCCCCTTTTTAATGACGATGTACCTAATAGTCATTAAATAGTTATCCACATCTTCAATTTCTGTTCCAACTACAGCATGGTTTGTGATGTATGTTACATTTAGAGATTTTGATAAACTGCAGTATGTGATGATACATCTACTGACATTTTGAACCAGGTATTTAAACGAAAACCATGGTTATAAGATCGGGGTATTGCGTGCGTAAGACAATCATGATATACAAACATTTTAGCCCAATCTGTGATCCAGCACCTTTAAGGTTTATTCTAACAGGCAAAAAGATGTATTTTTTCTTAGTGAAATAAATACCTTTTTGCAGAATAACCCATTAGTCGCTTATATACGGGAGCTTCAAATGGACTCTAGATGCGAGAAAAGATGTATTGCACATGTCGACAAAATAAAAGTTAAATGCCTCGAGGAACGAGTCTTCATGTTTAACTGCTATAAAAGTTCATGTCCAACGATATTGTGAAAAGACTTATGAAAATTCGGGTATTAATTTAATTTGATCTGTAAAAAATTCTGGAGTTTTCTTGACAAAATTCAAAAGAAACAAGATGTTTCTTCTCTTAGTAATAATGGTTTTTCTACATTATATACTATGCTGCCACATGCTCGTATCAAAGACATATTAATAGCGCTGGTAGAGAAGACAATCGGAAGAGAAAATACTACATTTCTAGCGTGTAACTATTCTAAAGCATTTTTAGTAACAGTATATTAAATAAATATACTATGTGGACCTGCAGCGATGTTTGTGAAGCCCTTATATTTCTCCTTGATAACATTTTTGTTAGGCTGGGCAATACCATTTATAGACAAATTATCGGTATTCCAATGGAAACAAATTGCGCACCTCTTGTCGCAGATCTGTTTTTATACTGTTACGAACGCGATTTCATGTTACAATTGTCTCCCGAACCCCTATCTTATGAAATAACAGCGTTTAATAATACTTCCCGATACTTTGATGACATTTTAAATATTGATAATCCTTACTTTTCGAATAAGATCATAGAAATTTACCCTGACGAATTAACACTAAACAAAGCTAATTTATCCGATACACACGCGTCATTCCTAGACCTCGATCTTGCGATAGAAGCATGTCAAATTGTTAGTAAAATTTTCGACAAGAGAATTGATTTTAATTTCGAAACTGTAAATTACCCACACTTGGATGGAGATGTTCCACGGTCAACTTCATATGGTGTTTACGCTTCTCAATTGATCCGTTTTGCTAGAGCTTAATTGTTCTCGAGTGGAATACTTTAATATTCGAAATCTTTGGATTACTAATAAGTTACTGCAACAAGGCTATCGCTTCCATAAACTTCGTAAAAATGTTTTCTGTGATCGGCTGGTTAAGTTGAGTGCTGCCTTCCCTGTCTGACTTAATATAACCTTTTTGCACTTTGATATTTCGACTAAAAATATACGAAATGAGATTTGTCTTTCTGTTTTAGCGAAAACTGTAAGCTGCTAATCTACCAAATAAGACGTTATTTCAAGTATATTTACGCGAGTATACTATACTTTTAATCATCACACAAAATGTTTTTTACAATTAACGAAAATATTTCGACATCAAAAATATCGAAAAGCGTTATATTTCTCACATCTAGAGTCCTTTTGAGGATTTCGTATCTATACGCACTGATTAAACTTTGAATTGTTTATGTTAATTATACCGAATTAATGAGATGTTTTAAGTCAATTAAATGCAAAACATCTGTTAACTTGTGGCCGTTCTACGCTTTCGTAATTGCATGTTAATTGCATGATTACGGAAGCGTATCAGGGCTATCAAGTTAAAGTAAATTGTAATGATAAATTGATCATATAATAAGTTTTAGTACTTATCATTTACTTTAACTGTTGATTTTGCATTTTTCTTTATTATTTGAAATCACAGTTGACGGAGGATTTTCCAACTGGGGAGAATGGTCCTCGTGTCCTGTCACATGTGGAACTTCTATAGCAACACGGACTAGAGAGTGTGATAATCCAACACCACAACATGAAGGTGCTGAGTGTGTTGGGGACACCAGTGAGAACCAGTCATGCGACAGTGGAACCAATTGCGTAGTACCAGGTATGTGCTCTTCGAACAACAGTAAAATGCTTTTTGACTTAATTTCCCTTTACTTTAAATTATGCGTACCGTCATTAAGGCGCCATAATTGACATGTCGTCACGTTCTTATTTCATCGTCATATTTTCAATTAAGCCAATAACTGTAACATTATACGAAAATTAAAGCAAATAATAAACAGAAATTTTGTTGATTTTTTGTGAACGATTTTATTACACTCGTGATCACAGAAAATTCTATTTATTTTTGTGACCATTCTGTGAAATCAAATTCAATCTTACACCGAAATCAACAAACATCCTCTATATATTACATTTTACTTGGATATATGTATCATTTTGATTCACTTGTTTATTTAACTGTTATTTCAGTTTTTTTGAAAGCCGTTTGATTGCTCTTATATATTTAGGTCAGAAGGTATGCCCCTTTTTAATGACGATGTACCTAATAGTCATTAAATAGTTATCCACATCTTCAATTTCTGTTCCAACTACAGCATGGTTTGTGATGTATGTTACATTTAGAGATTTTGATAAACTGCAGTATGTGATGATACATCTACTGACATTTTGAACCAGGTATTTAAACGAAAACCATGGTTATAAGATCGGGGTATTGCGTGCGTAAGACAATCATGATATACAAACATTTTAGCCCAATCTGTGATCCAGCACCTTTAAGGTATATTCTAACAGGCAAAAGATGTATTTTTTCTTAGTGAAATAAATACCTTTTTGCAGAATAACCCATTAGTCGCTTATATACGGGAGCTTCAAATGGACTCTAGATGCGAGAAAAGATGTATTGCACATGTCGACAAAATAAAAGTTAAATGCCTCGAGGAACGAGTCTTCATGTTTAACTGCTATAAAAGTTCATGTCCAACGATATTGTGAAAAGACTTATGAAAATTCGGGTATTAATTTAATTTGATCTGTAAAAAATTCTGGAGTTTTCTTGACAAAATTCAAAAGAAACAAGATGTTTCTTCTCTTAGTAATAATGGTTTTTCTACATTATATACTATGCTGCCACATGCTCGTATCAAAGACATATTAATAGCGCTGGTAGAGAAGACAATCGGAAGAGAAAATACTACATTTCTAGCGTGTAACTATTCTAAAGCATTTTTAGTAACAGTATATTAAATAAATATACTATGTGGACCTGCAGCGATGTTTGTGAAGCCCTTATATTTCTCCTTGATAACATTTTTGTTAGGCTGGGCAATACCATTTATAGACAAATTATCGGTATTCCAATGGAAACAAATTGCGCACCTCTAGTCGCAGATCTGTTTTTATACTGTTACGAACGCGATTTCATGTTACAATTGTCTCCCGAACCCCTATCTTATGAAATAACAGCGTTTAATAATACTTCCCGATACTTTGATGACATTTTAAATATTGATAATCCTTACTTTTCGAATAAGATCATAGAAATTTACCCTGACGAATTAACACTAAACAAAGCTAATTTATCCGATACACACGCGTCATTCCTAGACCTCGATCTTGCGATAGAAGCATGTCAAATTGTTAGTAAAATTTTCGACAAGAGAATTGATTTTAATTTCGAAACTGTAAATTACCCACACTTGGATGGAGATGTTCCACGGTCAACTTCATATGGTGTTTACGCTTCTCAATTGATCCGTTTTGCTAGAGCTTAATTGTTCTCGAGTGGAAGACTTTAATATTCGAAATCTTTGGATTACTAATAAGTTACTGCAACAAGGCTATCGCTTCCATAAACTTCGTAAAAATGTTTTCTGTGATCGGCTGGTTAAGTTGAGTGCTGCCTTCCCTGTCTGACTTAATATAACCTTTTTGCACTTTGATATTTCGACTAAAAATATACGAAATGAGATTTGTCTTTCTGTTTTAGCGAAAACTGTAAGCTGCTAATCTACCAAATAAGACGTTATTTCAAGTATATTTACGCGAGTATACTATACTTTTAATCATCACACAAAATGTTTTTTACAATTAACGAAAATATTTCGACATCAAAAATATCGAAAAGCGTTATATTTCTCACATCTAGAGTCCTTTTGAGGATTTCGTATCTATACGCACTGATTAAACTTTGAATTGTTTATGTTAATTATACCGAATTAATGAGATGTTTTAAGTCAATTAAATGCAAAACATCTGTTAACTTGTGGCCGTTCTACGCTTTCGTAATTGCATGTTAATTGCATGATTACGGAAGCGTATCAGGGCTATCAAGTTAAAGTAAATTGTAATGATAAATTGATCATATAATAAGTTTTAGTACTTATCATTTACTTTAACTGTTGATTTTGCATTTTTCTTTATTATTTGAAATCACAGTTGACGGAGGATTTTCCAACTGGGGAGAATGGTCCTCGTGTCCTGTCACATGTGGAACTTCTATAGCAACACGGACTAGAGAGTGTGATAATCCAACACCACAACATGAAGGTGCTGAGTGCGTTGGGGACACCAGTGAGAACCAGTCATGCGACAGTGGAACCAATTGCGTAGTACCAGGTATGTGCTCTTCGAACAACAGTAAAATGCTTTTTGACTTAATTTCCCTTTACTTTAAATTATGCGTACCGTCATTAAGGCGCCATAATTGACATGTCGTCACGTTCTTATTTCATCGTCATATTTTCAATTAAGCCAATAACTGTAACATTATACGAAAATTAAAGCAAATAATAAACAGAAATTTTGTTGATTTTTTGTGAACGATTTTATTACACTCGTGATCACAGAAAATTCTATTTATTTTTGTGACCATTCTGTGAAATCAAATTCAATCTTACACCGAAATCAACAAACATCCTCTATATATTACATTTTACTTGGATATATGTATCATTTTGATTCACTTGTTTATTTAACTGTTATTTCAGTTTTTTTGAAAGCCGTTTGATTGCTCTTATATATTTAGGTCAGAAGGTATGCCCCTTTTTAATGACGATGTACCTAATAGTCATTAAATAGTTATCCACATCTTCAATTTCTGTTCCAACTACAGCATGGTTTGTGATGTATGTTACATTTAGAGATTTTGATAAACTGCAGTATGTGATGATACATCTACTGACATTTTGAACCAGGTATTTAAACGAAAACCATGGTTATAAGATCGGGGTATTGCGTGCGTAAGACAATCATGATATACAAACATTTTAGCCCAATCTGTGATCCAGCACCTTTAAGGTTTATTCTAACAGGCAAAAAGATGTATTTTTTCTTAGTGAAATAAATACCTTTTTGCAGAATAACCCATTAGTCGCTTATATACGGGAGCTTCAAATGGACTCTAGATGCGAGAAAAGATGTATTGCACATGTCGACAAAATAAAAGTTAAATGCCTCGAGGAACGAGTCTTCATGTTTAACTGCTATAAAAGTTCATGTCCAACGATATTGTGAAAAGACTTATGAAAATTCGGGTATTAATTTAATTTGATCTGTAAAAAATTCTGGAGTTTTCTTGACAAAATTCAAAAGAAACAAGATGTTTCTTCTCTTAGTAATAATGGTTTTTCTACATTATATACTATGCTGCCACATGCTCGTATCAAAGACATATTAATAGCGCTGGTAGAGAAGACAATCGGAAGAGAAAATACTACATTTCTAGCGTGTAACTATTCTAAAGCATTTTTAGTAACAGTATATTAAATAAATATACTATGTGGACCTGCAGCGATGTTTGTGAAGCCCTTATATTTCTCCTTGATAACATTTTTGTTAGGCTGGGCAATACCATTTATAGACAAATTATCGGTATTCCAATGGAAACAAATTGCGCACCTCTTGTCGCAGATCTGTTTTTATACTGTTACGAACGCGATTTCATGTTACAATTGTCTCCCGAACCCCTATCTTATGAAATAACAGCGTTTAATAATACTTCCCGATACTTTGATGACATTTTAAATATTGATAATCCTTACTTTTCGAATAAGATCATAGAAATTTACCCTGACGAATTAACACTAAACAAAGCTAATTTATCCGATACACACGCGTCATTCCTAGACCTCGATCTTGCGATAGAAGCATGTCAAATTGTTAGTAAAATTTTCGACAAGAGAATTGATTTTAATTTCGAAACTGTAAATTACCCACACTTGGATGGAGATGTTCCACGGTCAACTTCATATGGTGTTTACGCTTCTCAATTGATCCGTTTTGCTAGAGCTTAATTGTTCTCGAGTGGAAGACTTTAATATTCGAAATCTTTGGATTACTAATAAGTTACTGCAACAAGGCTATCGCTTCCATAAACTTCGTAAAAATGTTTTCTGTGATCGGCTGGTTAAGTTGAGTGCTGCCTTCCCTGTCTGACTTAATATAACCTTTTTGCACTTTGATATTTCGACTAAAAATATACGAAATGAGATTTGTCTTTCTGTTTTAGCGAAAACTGTAAGCTGCTAATCTACCAAATAAGACGTTATTTCAAGTATATTTACGCGAGTATACTATACTTTTAATCATCACACAAAATGTTTTTTACAATTAACGAAAATATTTCGACATCAAAAATATCGAAAAGCGTTATATTTCTCACATCTAGAGTCCTTTTGAGGATTTCGTATCTATACGCACTGATTAAACTTTGAATTGTTTATGTTAATTATACCGAATTAATGAGATGTTTTAAGTCAATTAAATGCAAAACATCTGTTAACTTGTGGCCGTTCTACGCTTTCGTAATTGCATGTTAATTGCATGATTACGGAAGCGTATCAGGGCTATCAAGTTAAAGTAAATTGTAATGATAAATTGATCATATAATAAGTTTTAGTACTTATCATTTACTTTAACTGTTGATTTTGCATTTTTCTTTATTATTTGAAATCACAGTTGACGGAGGATTTTCCAACTGGGGAGAATGGTCCTCGTGTCCTGTCACATGTGGAACTTCTATAGCAACACGGACTAGAGAGTGTGATAATCCAACACCACAACATGAAGGTGCTGAGTGCGTTGGGGACACCAGTGAGAACCAGTCATGCGACAGTGGAACCAATTGCGTAGTACCAGGTATGTGCTCTTCGAACAACAGTAAAATGCTTTTTGACTTAATTTCCCTTTATTTTAAATTATGCGTACCGTCATTAAGGCGCCATAATTGACATGTCGTCACGTTCTTATTTCATCGTCATATTTTCAATTAAGCCAATAACTGTAACATTATACGAAAATTAAAGCAAATAATAAACAGAAATTTTGTTGATTTTTTGTGAACGATTTTATTACACTCGTGATCACAGAAAATTCTATTTATTTTTGTGACCATTCTGTGAAATCAAATTCAATCTTACACCGAAATCAACAAACATCCTCTATATATTACATTTTACTTGGATATATGTATCATTTTGATTCACTTGTTTATTTAACTGTTATTTCAGTTTTTTTGAAAGCCGTTTGATTGCTCTTATATATTTAGGTCAGAAGGTATGCCCCTTTTTAATGACGATGTACCTAATAGTCATTAAATAGTTATCCACATCTTCAATTTCTGTTCCAACTACAGCATGGTTTGTGATGTATGTTACATTTAGAGATTTTGATAAACTGCAGTATGTGATGATACATCTACTGACATTTTGAACCAGGTATTTAAACGAAAACCATGGTTATAAGATCGGGGTATTGCGTGCGGGCGGCGACGTCAAACATGGGGTTTCCGGTCATTTACTAGAGTTTGGAGTCATGAAACTTTGTACATAGCAAGCTGTCATTAGGGTCAAGGTCACTAGTTACTAGTGACGTCATGATGACGTCAAAAATTTACTGACATTTTTCGACGTAGTCTCTGTGGATTTGTGTGTATTTTCTCGGGCTCTGTAACTAAGCATAAGCAGTAATTTCTGTCATCTGAAGCAACAACATTTTTCGAACGGGGATACAAATAAATGTGGACATTACACATCACAAGGACAATCTACAACATACATATAGTGTACATGCAATTTTTAAAGATACGATGTCCGAGCGATTATTGGAGTATTGGGACCGAGCCATTCTAATTGAACATCCATGGAAACCTTGGAGTATTGGGACTGAACTATTCTTTGATGGCATCAATGGAATCCTTTGAGAATTGGGCCTGAACCATTCTCATTGGGCATCCATTGAAACCTTGGAGCACTGGGACTTAACCATTCTCATTTGGCATCCATGGAAATCCTGGAGTATTGGGACTGAACCATTCTCATTGGTCATCCATGGAAACCTTGGAGTACTGGGCCTGAACCATTCTCATTGGGCATCCATGGAAACCTTGGAGTATTGGGACTGAACTATTCTCAGTGGGCACTCATGGAATCCTTGGAGAATTGGGCCTGACCCATTTTCATTGGGCATCCATGGAAACCTTGGAGTACTGTGACTGAACCATTCTCATTTGGCATCCATGGAAATCCTGGAGTATTGGGACTGAACCATTCTCATTGGTCATCCATGGAAACATTGGAGTATTGGGATTGAACTGTTCTCATTGGATATCCTCGGACAGTTTAGACGGTAAAGGTTTGTTCCTAGATAGGTTTCGAGCTATCCATAGGAATGTTTTATTTGTCCGTGAAAATGTCCGCTGAAATTGTTATGGTAGCTCGGACAATTTGATAACGTATTTATAGGTGTTTTGCCCTATCATTCGCCGAATTTCATGGTTGACGTTATTAATGGAAAGTTTGGTTAGTTAAATTTTTGTACTTATATCTGACGAACGGAACCGCTCACAAACGTCGGATTTCCTTTCAATAACGTCACAAAGGCTGTCAGAAAGCAGATATCTTTGTGAAGTCGTACACACAAACAAACCACCTACAAATGCGTTAGTAGTCAATCTAGAAATTGTTAAAAAGTCCATCATGTTTAATGCGCTCTGTGTATGCAGATGTGTGTTGCTATGGATACTAAAAACAAAACTCAAACTGTACAAAATACAAACTGATTTCCTGTAATTAATGCTCAATGAGCATTATGTTCATAACACTAATGATGACGTTATACGAATAGTCTACGAACTTCCTTATTACCCCTCGTATAACTTGTCGTTTTCTTTTATGTTCGAGCTTTTATAAAAATAAAATATTTTAGTTAATGGCGGATTCTCCGTTTGGTCTGAATGGGGTTCGTGCTCTGTAACATGTGGAACTGGAACAAAAGACAGGAGCAGATTATGCAACAATCCTCCACCACAAAATAACGGAAATCCCTGCGATGGTGCCACAAGCGACCAAATTCAATGCATCGAAGGAGACTGTCCAAGTATGTTTAATATAATTCATAATGTTCAAATACTGACAGTTAAGTGCAACAGTGTACATGTATATAGTAAAATAACATTACATTTGAATTATGTCTCTTGTAGCATGTGTCTGTAACACAATGGGTTACGCACCTATTATGTTAATTATGAAATATGACCCAGGTATTGGACACCTGAAATAGAAATTAACTGGACAGCTGCTAAGCACCAGACCTGTTGGAATAATTAAAAAAAGCAGTTTCATTTCTCGTGTTACCTGTTTATGTTGATTCTAGCAAAGATTCAGTTCACTCAGTTCACAATTATAAACATTGCAAAAGATATATCATCAGTCCGGTTAATTCTGGAGCCAGTCTCCAGGAAAACCTGCTATTTTGACAAACAAATTGATTTTGAGATGTTTTATTATTTAAAAGAGTAATCTCAATGAAGCAAAATAAATTTTGTTAGTATCTTTATTTTTAAGGGAATTACAACTGTTTTGTTGAGGCCCTATTCACACCCTTTTTGCTTGAAGTCGCAAACGTCATTCAAGCGTTATTCGACGCCGTTGTAGCAAGTACTTTATAAATACTGCATTTGATCAATTCTTTACATAAACAGGTCACAATGGTATCAAGTTTTAGAATGATGTTTTAAGTTTTAAAATATACATCCAAAAGTTCACATTTAGAGGAAGGCTACTACTGTTTTAATAAACTTACTCCTCGTTTTTCTACATCAGAGTACTGTTTTGAAATTGGTCACCGTAACAACGAAGTAAATAATTTCGACATAATGCATTAAACATGTTAAAGCTAACTTAAAGACTTAGTAATATATGGATAAATGACTTAAAATTGAATCTAATTTCTTATTTGAAAGCTTTTTCAAAACCTTTTTACCTGCAGTAATTACATAATGTCAATATAGCAGGTTTTCCTGGAGACTGGCTCATTTACTCTTACTGATTCTGGGAATAACCAGACATCTGCGAATCCACTCTGCTGTAACAGAATACACACTTTAAAAAACCACGACGAAATGTCTGTATTACTTTTTACGCGTTGTAGTTCAGCCAGGGCTTTGGTTTTTAGTATACACTTGTCAGACTTCTTAGTGAAACTAGAAAGTGTGTCCATGGGAAACGGGTGCCCCCATTCTAGCACATATCATTCTAAATGGAGAAGGATCGGGGCAAAAGAAGGTTGAGGTAGCATCATTATTCAATTTCTCTAGCCTTGTGGACTATAATTATATTAAAAATGACAAAGGTCCATCATTCAGGTAAAAAAAGACACGGCGAAAATTCCATTCTTAATGGTCATCTATACATTGAGATTGTTAATCTGAGAAAGTTTGATAAAGTCCCACCCAACAGTTTGTGAGGAGTTCAACACAAAAGATTTTTCACTATGGGATATATAGTCAAAAGAACAAAGGGCCATAATTCTGGTAAAAATTGACACAGTGAAAATTCCACCCTTTATGGTCATCTATACATTGAGATTATTAATCTGTGAAAGTTTAAAGAAATTCCACCCAACCGTTTGTGAGGATTCCAACACACAATATTTTTCACTATGGGATATATACATTATGGGCCAATTTAACTTTGAAAACTGTCATTCTTGAATTACTCTATATTCTATGTAAAATTAGCGAATTTGACAGAAATTGTCCGTTAAACATGGTGTTTAATACTCTATATCAAATTTATCACATACAATATCTAAAATGTATTTTCCACATTAGATAGTAAATTTATTTTACTTTCGAAACATGTAAAAATAAATAAAATACTTTGATAGTGTTATGAGCCTTTGTAACATTGAATTTAATCAGTACTTAAATTTATTTAGCGCTTATTCATTCGGTAAAGTTCGTTAGCTGTCGGAATTTACCGAGCTAATTATCTGCTCACAGCATGGCGTCCAATTTAAATGATCGGATTATATAGCCTGCAATAAAACATAACTTATCTTATCTATATCTGTACCCTTAGGCAATAATGCTTTTCTGTTGTAACATACATGGACTTGCTTTTATAACAATTTCAATTTGAAGTGTGAAGTTAATTTACACAACAGACATTTATACATGAATAATTAAATTATTTCCTTCATAACTAATTGAAATAATTGTTATAATTTTAACCCGGGATGTTAAATCCACGAAATGTGATGTCTTTGTCTAGAACAACTCTTGCAGCACGTTTCTGAAATTTGAATAGTCTATCAAGTAGAAGGTAAATTGAATTTCTCCGTATTGTGATACGGCAGTCAAGATGGGGAAGAATACAGGAATTGAAAAACAGCATTTTATCCTCACGAGAAAAAAGAGAAGAGAGTTGCATTTTAAGAGTCTGTTCGATATTCGCTTAAAATCCATAAACGATTGACGGTAACACCCCAATCACACAAATCTCGAATCAGCCGTAATGAGCCCTAGTCAAAAGTGTGGGATTTTCAATACGGGCTATGCGAGGCATTATACTCTTAATGTGCTCATATTTGGCGGTGATGTAGGTACACTAATTCGACGAATACACTTGTTAAATCGTTTTCTATCCTTTTATTTAAGCATATGCAAGATTTCAGACTGCTAGTTTAGTTTTACACACGCTCCAACCTACCACAGTTGAACATGTTTAAAAGGATAGGATTTTGAATTTTCCAATTTTCCAATTTAAGTAATAAAACGTGATGATTTTGAATGTCTGTGAAATGTGGACGTTCTTTTGTTATTGACTTTATTCATGCTTGTTTTAAACGAAATGAAAGGTAATTGTTGAATGTGAACATGTGTAGAAACTATTGTGAACGTCGTGTATGTGACATGAGGCTCGTTTTAGGAATTCGAAGACGAATGTGATAACGCATATTAGGATAAATTGCGCCCTTAACCGGTATTGAAAATCCCACACTTTTCCTAGGGTGAGTGCGCTTGCAGGATTCCAAGAAAATAACGAGATAAAATTTTGTTACAAACTAAACTGATTCACACGTAGGAAAGATCAATAAATACACATGTTACATTATATTGCAATAACATATTAAAAACTTTTAGCGATATTGGGCTTTGAATCAGTTGAGGCGTTTTTAAAGTATATTGTGTATATTGTACGTATGTATGAGTAGGTATTATCAAAGACCTAAATATACAAAGATTGGAAAAATCTACCAAATCTCGCAATATCTCGCGGCAGTCTTCTGAAATCTCGCGAAATCTCGTTTGTTATTAGTTCCTTATATCTCCTGTTTTCGTGAACATAGGAAAAAACAAATAAGTTTATTCAATATCGTCAATTGCCCTGTTTCAGTGACTGACCTGTTTCGGTGACCTGTTTTTCCTTGTGCCCTACTCTGTTTTGAAGAGTTATATGATGTCAAAAATTTATGCAAACTCAACTGTAAACAAACAGCTGTCCATGCGGTTATCAAAAACTAAAAAAAAGGATTCTAAAAAATAATTGCCCCTGGTTTTTATTGTCCTATGGTATTTTTGAACTTTTTCTTATTACTTTTTATACCTATCCTTGTAAGTGCCCTAAAATGATCCCAAATGCAAAAATTTATATTTTCCCCGGGGTCAGTCATTTTTTGTCCTCTGTTGAGCAAAGTCATGTGATCTAAACAAGTCCTGCCTATTTTTTCATGTACAAGGTGCCCCAAAAGTTAGTACCCTTCTTACAGTGTTGCTTGATATTCTTTATAGTCATCCAAGAACTATTGGCGTCTTTTGGCGAGAAAAAAAAACATGGCGCCATTAAAATATAACCTTAGCATTTACATTTCCTAAAGCTTCATAATGTTAGCTTTAATATGGTATCAAAATCATTAACGTGCAACCAGAAATAAAAAAGTTATAGGAGGGACCACTTTTTCTCCTAATTTTCACTAAAATCTGGTGTGGTGCCATGTTTTATACTGCCCACCTTTATCTACTTCTTCAGGCATAGCCAAGAAAGATGAAGAAATATTATAAATTCATTTATTTGATAGGTAATAGTTTCAACTTCAGTTGCATATTAAATTTTGTTTGGAATTTTTATTTACAGACTGTATTTTTGGATAATGTCAAAGGTCACTGAAACAGGTCCCATTCATTTCCAGTAACATAATTCAATCGATGCCATTAAATGGCAGCTTCCTGTGTTTATCTAAAATTCTCTGAAGGAATTTTGGTATAGATCAAACCATAATGACGTAAAGTTAAAGTTAGGACTAAGCATGAATTTATTTTCAATATATTAAACCAGTATGAAGGGATTAGACCTTAGGGTCACTGAAACTGGTCAATCCACGATAGATTAATTGTTCTGCTTAAACCTAATTTATTGAAATCAGTCAAGAAATAAAACATTAGACCTCAAAGACCCAGACCTATTCTCATTTTAATGGAAATTCTAATTTTATCAGAAAATACCCAATTTGCCTCATTCAAACAATAATTTTCTTAATTCTATAAGAGATAGAAAAAAATAAGTTACATCATGCAGTAGAAGAAACCTAGCTCGTCAAAATGAGATATGGTCATTAAAAAAGGATAACAAACAAAAGCGTTCATGCCAGATTTCAGCATCTGCTGCATGCCATTTTGTATTTTCTCCCCGTTTTCAATTAAGTGTCCAATCTGTGTATATTTAGGTCTTTGGTATCATCTTCAGTGATTTCGTGTGAATTCGGTCGTCAAAACATAATTGCGTATAATGTCATTTATATTGCCCAATAGACATTTAATTTAAATAACGTACACGTGATGAAAACATCATTTTATAACTATTTAAAAACACATGCTTTGAAACTGATAATTTCATCATTCTTCGTTACAGGCCATAATCGATAATGTTTCATCGAATTGATGATAGCTTAGTTTATACTTATTAATTGTAAGTCGATTGTGAAATAAGCTTTTCGCATTAATCACTTCTGACATCTCATTCCTGTTGTTATCCATTGCCTCTAGGACAATGAGAGAAATGAAGCTGATTTCCTTTTATGTACAAAAATGTACAAACAACTTATTTATGATATTCAATAACATTTATATGATAATAGTTTGGTGTATAATTTTCTTGGGGTTTTTTGTGTTCGAGATACTGTACATGTATGTAAAATATAATTATTTAATGGATAATTATCAGAAAAATATTTTAGTTGATGGCGGATTCACCATTTGGTCTGAATGGGGTTCGTGCTCTGTAACATGTGGAGCTGGAACAAAAGACAGAAGCAGATTATGTAATAATCCTCCTCCACAAAATGGAGGTAATGCCTGCGATGGTATCACCAGCGAATCCATGGGATGCAACAACGGAAACTGCCCTAGTATGTTTGTACAATAACGATAATAATAATGTATAGTGTTTAAATGATTACATTATATACTAGAAGTACAGTTGTTATGTATGTTTGAATTTTGACTCGATAATCTATCTCATATTGATCAGGCCAAGCATCTCAACTTGAGCTAAATCATCTCAAATATTGTCATCCATCTTTGAAGTAATTTTCATGATAGGTTGGACTCAAAAATAGCATCACAAAACATCTGAGTTTATAACAGTTAAATGTCAAGATTACGAACTTCTGATGTATCTATAATCCATACTCTGACTTGAACAAATACTCAATTTGAGCTGAGATTTCAATTTGAGATGCTTCTGGAGATCGGGGCCAGGGCTGGTATTCGCAAAGCATATCTTAGTAGACCACTTTTCCTAAAATCATAAAATAAGTCAGTCATGGTTACAATTCTTTACATATCTTTCAATCACTGTTTTGAGAGCTCCCATATTCACTCAGAATACATTGGTTATTCTTTCAATTCGCAGACAATATAGGCATTCCAAAGTTTTAACTTTTTTTGGAATAACTTAAAAAATATTGTTGAACTAAGATGGCCAACTGGCTGCCATGTGTAATTGTATTACTATTGTCAAAATAACTGTGCATAAACGATAAAACAATACGAGATAACAGCAACTATATATACGAACAAATTAAATAGACTATGGTATAATGGGGTTTTATAATGATAGTTAATGGAGTTTGGAGTGCTTGGGAAGACTGGACGTCTTGTTCTCTTGCATGCGGTTCGGGAACACAGAATAGAAGTAGATCATGTGATGATCCACCTCCATCCGACGGTGGCACCGATTGTGATGGTTTAGATGTTGAAATGCAAGCTTGTAATACTGGTGCATGTCCAGGTAGGTTTTCCATAGTTAGAAGATTTGCACAATGCATTCGTATCATGGTTATGACGCAATCATTAGATATTGTGTTATTCACTTCTATAACATGATAGATATGTAAGTCGGCAAACAAAACATCTTTGTACCATAGAACGATTTAAGGGGCATTTTATATTGATTTAGATAAAAGAATTGGCTTATTAACTTACCTATTTCAATATGTTTTACCAGTTCATGGCGTTGACGCTGCAATCTTTATTTACAGTACACAGATAATTAAATAAGTGTATGTTGTTCGCAATACTTCAATTGATCAAAACTATGCGATAGAAAATGACACATATAGGGAGAATCTTTGCGTCGCAAGAGTTTAATAATACTAAACTACAACTATTGATCTTCGTCTCTGAGGGAGATGACATAATTATGGTATATATTCTTTCATTAGTGACGCACTGTATGTGAAATGAATTATCTAGCATTTTGTGACCGCATAATATTCTCGACCAGAAATGCTGGTGGTAGCAGAAAGCATCCTATAGAATATTTCATACTTGGATAATCATGGTTTGAATGAATTACGGTACTGTGTTATCTTTAGGGGTGAGCAGATACATCGAAATATGGATGCATTGCGATCCCGAGTGACCCGATAGTATGGATCGATAGTAAAAGTCTCGATCCAATAACTATCGCCGATAGTTTAGCCCCACTATCGATAGTTACGATAGTTTAAATAAAGTTTATTATTACATTAAAACAACTTCCGTTCTCGTTAAAAATCTAATTTTAGATAATCATACGCACCAAAACTGCCAAAAAGTACCAATATTGCAATCGTTCTTCCATTGAACATGATAAAAACCTTCATTGTATTAATCTATTTCTGTTAATTTCATTTTATATCATTTCCACAAATTGTATATTAGTATGTTGTACAACGAAGTGATATCTAACACAGTGCAAATTTGAATTTACAAGTTAATCTCTGGTTTAAGATAAAATTATAGTAGTCCCTGTGAGAGGTGCGGAGCTTATAGCAGTCACATTGTAGGTGATAACCAGTAACTGATATAGGTTTTATTTCACTGATTGACCTCCATATCTTATCAGATAGCAAATAAATAAGTGATAATATTTTACAGGCATTGGTGATGAATGTTCCACAGAACCTGATCTTTGTTTGGGTGACTATGTCCTGTGTGACTCGCAAACTCTTACATGTGGCTGTGATGATGGATACATAACATCTAATGGACAGTGCCTTCCCGGTAGGTTGTCCAATATTTTGTTAACTTTTATGAATTACCAATTTTTAACACATTTGTTTTAATAAGTGCCATGCTATTTTATATAATAGCTCGCAAAGAAATACCAAAGAGTGCTCTCTTTGGAAATAGGAATACATACTTCTGGATTAGGTAGAGTCCCGCCTACTGGGTTTAGTAGCGCCCCCCCATACTGGGTTAAGTAGGGCACCCCGCCTACTGGGTTAAGTAGTATTTTACCCGTTTGCATAAATGACTTAATGAGTGGTTAATATGTTTTATATGTGATTTATAAATTTGTCCATATTTGTATATTTTATGTATATTGTTTTAACCATGTATAAATCGTGAAAAAGGGCTATATAAATATGGTATAATAATAAAAAATGATAAAATAAACGAACAAACTAGCGTTTTTGGGTTGTGTAAAGACGAAAAACTGGTACTTTTTTGCCAAATTACCACTGTGGTTAAGCTGCGTATGAATATGTCATTCCATTCATATTTTCACTTCAAAATCCGCCATCTTGGATATTGGTGAATATGTAAAAACAACTTTTTTGAGAATTTTGCATCAAATCCTACACCAACTTGTAGAAAATGATCCAACTAAGAATATGAACCCCCACACGACATGTTTCCATTCAGTAATAAAAACGTTACAGACATTTTAGTGTTGAGATTTTGGTAAATTAAAGTAGTCCCTGTGAGGGGGCGGAGCTTATATCAGTCACATTGTAGGTGATGACCAGTGACTGATATAGGTTTTTTTTTTACTGATATAACTCCATATCTCATTAGTTAGCATTAAATAAAGCGGTTTATTATTTGCTTTCAATGGATTATGGAGATTTTACCATACCCAACTTTCATTTTTGTACCGATAATCCGCGCGTCGATAAAATTTACATTAAAAGTAGAAGGGGAAATTTAGTTTAACCCTTATAAGTCCTTAACGGATTAAAATATCAAATTTGTATTTAGCACAAAAGTTTATTTCATCTTTACACATTGCTATGGTTATTTTTAATTATTTTTAAATCTAAAACATTATGGGCCAATTTAACTTTGAAAATTGTCATTCTTGAATTACTCTATATTCTATGTAAAATTAGCGAATTTGACAGAAATTGTCCGTTAGCCTTGTGGACTATAATTATATTAAAAATGACAAAGGTCCATCATTCAGGTAAAAAAAGACACGGCGAAAATTCCATTCTTAATGGTCATCTATACATTGAGATTGTTAATCTGAGAAAGTTTGATAAAGTCCCACCCAACAGTTTGTGAGGAGTTCAACACAAAAGATTTTTCACTATGGGATATATAGTCAAAAGAACAAAGGGCCATAATTCTGGTAAAAATTGACACAGTGAAAATTCCACCCTTTATGGTCATCTATACATTGAGATTATTAATCTGTGAAAGTTTAAAGAAATTCCACCCAACCGTTTGTGAGGATTCCAACACACAATATTTTTCACTATGGGATATATACATTATGGGCCAATTTAACTTTGAAAATTGTCATTCTTGAATTACTCTATATTCTATGTAAAATTAGCGAATTTGACAGAAATTGTCCGTTAAACATGGTGTTTAATACTCTATATCAAATTTATCACATACAATATCTAAAATGTATTTTCCACATTAGATAGTAAATTTATTTTACTTTCGAAACATGTAAAAATAAATAAAATACTTTGATAGTGTTATGAGCCTTTGTAACATTGAATTTAATCAGTACTTAAATTTATTTAGCGCTTATTCATTCGGTAAAGTTCGTTAGCTGTCGGAATTTACCGAGCTAATTATCTGCTCACAGCATGGCGTCCAATTTAAATGATCGGATTATATAGCCTGCAATAAAACATAACTTATCTTATCTATATCTGTACCCTTAGGCAATAATGCTTTTCTGTTGTAACATACATGGACTTGCTTTTATAACAATTTCAATTTGAAGTGTGAAGTTAATTTACACAACAGACATTTATGCATGAATAATTAAATTATTTCCTTCATAACTAACTGAAATAATTGTTATAATTTTAACCCGGGATGTTAAATCCACGAAATGTGATTAAAAATAGTTTTTTTAATATGAATCAATACATCGTTCCTGATTCAAAGCGGCAGTTTCATTATTTGTTATGCCTCATTTATATAACATCATCATAAAATTAAAATAGATACACATGAGGTCATTCTCACTAGAAATAGAAAATCATAAGAAACTAGAAACTTTTAATACAGCTTTTAGAACAACTAGATATAATTAAATTGACAATATTTTGAAACTACTTAAATACAAAGAGCTAAATATATTTAGATCTTTGTTAAATACTAATATAATAGAGATCATTGTTATTCATACGCAAATGTGCCCACCAGCGACCAATTGTTGAATAAAAGGTATTTATTGTTCATTCATCCAATAGACTATCGGTGGGCACATTATGAGAGATCATGCTTGTATACAGTGTTAGTCATATACAAGTATGCCCACCAGCGAGCAATTGGTGAATGAAAAGTTTTTATTGTTCATTCATCCAATAGACTGTCGGTGGGCACTAAGTATATCACATAACACTGATTGCGAATCCATGCTGGTTGCGGTTTGTTTTAATACGGGAATGTTGAACATTATATGTTGGATATACCGGGCTTGATTTTGTATCTGCAATTGATGAATTTAACTTGATAGAAATAAGTCTACGTTATGTTTAAACTCTATTCCTGAGTATACTGTTTCTATTGTAAAATTGCTATTTAAGTACATTTATTCTGTCTCATAATCTGTATTATAATGATTATGGGTAAAGACAATACAATAATATTCGTGATTTTAGTGAGTCGTACATCTTAAACCGGTTTGAATACTTTCCCGATGCTGATTGCAAAAAAAAACGTATATAAAACGACGACTTTTACAACTGAGACATATTCTAAACTCAGAATCATGTTGCAGTGTTTTATTGATTTGAACTGAGCAACCACCTGTTTTGAACAGCCATTATCATACAATGAAAATATGTCCTCATTTTAAAATCGCTGGAAAGTCAATTAAATGTCAAAATGCCTATTTGTATGACATTTTGGCTTACAACCTATTATACATGTACCACGGAAATACACTAAACACTCCCGTATTCTTTGATTATACATAACATAACATTTATACAGTTAATTTCATAACCCACGGAATATAGACGATACACATATCATCATACGAACGCATAATTAAGTATATTTCGCCATGTACAACTCCGCATGTACAAAATGTCAAAAAAATATAAAATGTATAATAATTATTGCTGTGAGGGCAAAACCCCCTGAGGCAAATGATAGGCATTAATTATATTCCGACTTCCCGTGGAGTTTGCACAGCGTGATTACGCAATCAAGATAAGATCGATCAGATTAAAACTGGTATAGTCCCAAATAAGGACGATAACTGTTGTTACTTGTTAGTTAAACAAATGGGAATATTGCCGTGAAACAAATTGTTGGACATGAGTGAAAATAACAGTGAAAATAACAGTGGAACTACCATTTTTAGAAGCTGGTTCCAGTATCACGCAGAAAAGGAAACGTAACGTCAACGGCACCGGGCTGTAAAATATGTGTTACGTCATCATGACGTCATAATTCTCACGTCGTGACGTTCTTATTTCGACGCGATTTTTCTAATTATGCCAATTACGGCACATATTTAGGAGGAACCGAGGCAGATAATAAACAGAACATTTGTTGATTCAGTTTGGTGTAAAATCAAATGTATTTCACTCGTGATCACAGAAAATTAAAAATATGTGATCTCTCGGTAAAATAAAATTCTTACACCAAAATCAACAACAATCCTCTAAAAGTTTTCTGTATTTCAGCTCTCTGATGTATATACATGTATAGTTTTCCAGTTGTAATGAGTATTATAGAATTATTGGTACATGTATTTCATTTTCACCGTTTGGTTTTGTCAAACCAAGATTGAATCTTACACATGCACTACGTTTGATGTTGACGTTTAATTATTTTCACTGTTTTTAAGTCCATGGTTCAGCGTGCTCTACAGTAACTGATCTGTGTCATGGTAACTACATATCATGTAAAGCGGAAAGCTTAATATGTGACTGTGATAATGGATACATAGAATTTAATGGACAATGTTATCCAGGTATGTTGCTCAATGTTTTCTCTTGTTCATCGTTTTATTTTTGGAGGTATGTCAATGTTAGAATACAATACAATTGTAACAGTTCAATCAACACACGCAAAGTGTTTTAACACATTGTGGACGATGTTGATTCATTAATATTAGAGACATATATTTATCACATAATCTGCGGTCCAGGAGTGCCGTAAAGCCGTGCCGCAAATATCGTTCGGCACTCCCAGACTGTGCAATAAATATTTAAATTAGTTTGACGTGACGTTAGCCAATCCATGCATTGATCCATCAATGACGTCAGGATAATATCAACGTCGCCATGACGTCGCGCTCATTGAACCGCTGAATTGTGGTTGAAACATATGCAGCGTACATAATCCTTTTGAACAATAATGAGCGTTTCCTAAGGTTATGTGATAAATAGAATCTAGCATTCGTGCTCATTACATACGAGTTTTATCAAACTCATCGACAAATACAATAGACACTCGGCAAAGCCTCATGTCATATCATTTTGTCCACTCGTTTAATAAAACTCGTATGTAATGAACACTCATGCAAGATCCTCTATATAATGTATATGTCGTTATAAAATAACAGATTAAACATCATTGGTGTAGATACAGTGATTATATACCTGACAGTAACACGGTGGAACTGCTCATGTTCTTTGGTAATGTTTGTGTGTATATATAAATATAATCCGTCAGTTGTCTTAAATACGGAGGTTATTAAGACAAGCCTTCGTTGATCTTAATAATTTGTTTAAGAAATGTTGATCTCAAAGACAACGAGTTGCAGATTCTTTTTATCACATTATTACCATTACCTATAGTCTAAACAACGACAGGAATAACGAATTTATTTATTATCGCGCCGAAAAGATGGTGACGTCACGCATAGTTGCAGTGACTGATGCTGATGTAGAACCAGATTATTGGTATGGTTATAACGATAATTCCCATAGATAACCCAAATTATGACTGAACTACTGTCGATAGTAAATGTTCGATAATCACCTATATCGGCTAACTTGTGTATGAAGTGTATCATATGTTTATTGCAGTTATACGGGATATATCTAAATCTTCAATCATTTATCTAGTGGTAACTATATGTATCTAACTGTGTATCGCTCTGGTTCATGGTTACCTTGAATATCTTGTAGAGCTCGGTGCAAGATGTGATGAACCGCCATATTTATGCTATGTTGAAAACGCATTGTGCAACATCACAAGTAGAGTGTGTGTGTGTGGTTCTGGATACATCAAAATCGATGGACTGTGTCGTCCAGGTAATTTGCTTATTAAATAATCTTTATCTTTTCAGGTATAATTTCGTTGAATTATGTTCCATGTTTTTATCTTTTATGTATTCCTTATTGGAGCAAGTCGGGTGTATTTAATACGCTAAGGTTGATCTCTCGGTATGTTGGCATGTCCTTCTGTAGACCAAAAAGATAATATTAAGTCAGACAGGAAAGGCAGCACTCAGCTTAACCAGCCGAGCACAGAAAACATATAAGCGGCACAGACAATGTCCAACGTAAAATCTAGCAACTACAAAAACACGACATCCCGTCCCGAAAGACTGTCGCCCCAGTCAGTCAAACTAAAACGGAACGAGGGACAGGTGACGAGAAAATAACAACCGGACATAACACACCACAAGGACAATCAACAACATATAAATAATGTACATGCAATTTGGAAGATAAGAAGCAGGCTTCTCTGCTCATGAGTAACTTTAATTATCTTTCCTGTATTTTAGACTATGGTACAGGATGTTCCACGGCAAATGATCTGTGTTATGGTAACTATGTATCTTGTAATGCGGAAAGCTCAACATGTGACTGCGAGGACGGATACTTAGAATCTAATGGACAGTGTTATCCAGGTAGGTTGCAAACTGCTTTCTTTCGTTCATTATCTAATGGACAGTGTTATCCAGGTAGGTTGCAAACTGCTTTCTTTCGTTCATTATTTAATGGACAGTGTTATCCAGGTAGGTTGCAAACTGCTTTCTTTCGTTCATTACTTTTGCACTAGGTCGTCAATCCAGAGGTCGTGGGTTCAATCCCGGCATGGTAGCTGGACTTGTCGGAACGGAATATTTATAATAGTTCCCGCTGTATCTGGCCGTATGTACTGCAAAAAAAATATAGGTAAAGGTGTCAGGAAGCTGTGTATCGTTGTTATACACCGGGCACATTAAAGAACCATGATGTCTTCTGCAGCGCCGATCATACATGTATCTAATGTCTCTCTCCCCCTTTAGTGGCATTCTCTCGGTCTGTCCCTCTGGTCAGATCATGCTGTATATGCACTGGTAGAGGATACACATGTGCCCTTGTAGCTGCAACACTATAATGTATATATATATCTATAACTCTTCCAAAATAAGGCTAGATCTATTATCCAACAAATCAATTGTACCACATTATTGATGATATTTATATAATTATATTAACATATATTGATATACATAATAACATACGTTAATCAAACTTCAGTGGTGTAGATACAATGCCAATGTACCTGCTAGTTACGAGGTTTAATTATTCTTGTTTAATTTCTGTATGTATGTAAAATTACTTCGCGGTGTTTAATTTAGATTTTTTCGATTATTTCGTAGATTCAATTCTTTGAATTATTGATGATTTCGGTAACTGATGTGATTAGTGCAGTTATACAGGATAAACCTATAAAGATAATAGTTACTCGTACAGGGAAGCAAGCATTCAACCGAAGCAGCAGAGCCCGAAAGGCAAAACCAACACCACACTCATGTTACATGTACAGATCACAAGGACAAAAATAACAAAATGATACTGAAATGCTACCAAGTACTACTTAGATGTGTAAGTGAGTGTTACAACACTGTAAATGTAGCTGCGTACAGGCATTTTCATGGTTTGCAACAACAACACAAAAACAAATTCTAGTAGTAAAGGGAGGAACGAGCAATAAAGGATCAGTATATATACAAAATTGCGAAAAATGAGGAATTATTAAATTAGAACACTTTGGATTGATTATCTGGGTTTGAAGAATTGTTGTTGACAGTTTTAGTGCTTAAAACCGATCTACATGTAGCACAAATTTCTAGAAAACTAGGGGATAAAAAAAAATAATATACCAGATTTATATAGCGCCCTTTTCGTGCGAACGCACGTTCAAAGGCACTTTACCCATGTTGCAGCCACAAGGGCGCAGGTGCATCCTCTACCAGTGCAGATACAGCATGATCTGACCAGAGGGACATACTGAGAGAAAGCCCCTGAAGGGAGAGAGAGAGACATTAGATACAGACATGCCCGGCGCTGCAGAGGTGCGCCTAGCTCTTATTTCGAATAGACAGCCTGGTTCTTTAATGTGCCCGGTGTATAGCACCGATACACAGCTTCCTGGCACTTCCAGATACTTTGCAGACCACACGGCCAGATATAGCGGGAATTATTATAAATATTTCAGAAATGTCAAGTTCCGATGCCAGGGATTGAACCCACGACCTCTGGATTGACAGCCCAGTGCGTTACCACTGAGCTAAATCCGCTTATACGTTAGTGAAGCATTACTCAGCAGAAGTAGCAAGGTACAAAAGGCACAAAAACACAAAACAAAAAAGAAAAAAGTCAGGTTACAACTACTGATTACAAGGAAAAAAACAAAAGAGAATCAGAAGATATACCAAACGAGACATCTCGCTGAAGTCAGTCAAACAAATCCGGAACAAGGCAAGAACCAGTGTTCAAGAACGAATTACAACGACGGCCACACATCACAAGGACAAACCACAAAGCAACACTCATTAGAAACATCGTGTTTGCCTTTTTGAAAGAAAAGAAGTACATGTAGTCTAGCTTAGCTGAACATTGACATCACAAAAGAACACAAACAATAGTTTCCGTCCCGGTATGGACAGTGACAAATGCCACTGGGGCCTAGACATTTTACAGTGCACCAAACCCGACACTTAGATTTACAGGTAAACACACTTATGGGATAGTACAATGTAAATGAAAGTTTCCTGCCTAACCATAGGTATAAAAAATGTTAAACATGAAACATTATATTAACGGATTACAACGAGTAATAGTTAATGACCTATCACAAGTCAGTGTAACAAGAGAACAATACATTTAAGGGCACGACAAATCAATGTACATGTAATTGACCAGAATCAAATCCTTAAAGGTTTTGTTTAGGCACAGTCAATTTAATTCAGTCTACATTTTTCCGGTCATCGCACAATACAATTGGCCAGTCAATGAACTGTAAACTATTATCACCCATTTGCATAAAATATGTATGTAGCTCTGCATCGTATTGGTTCATGCTTTCCTTGAATATATTGTAGAGCTCAATGTTAGTTGTGAAGCACCACCATATATATGCAACGATGAACACGCCTCGTGCGACTCCACAAGCACAGTGTGTGTATGTGATTCTGGATTCATAGATATTGATGGACTGTGTCGCCCTGGTAAGTTGCTATCTTCTTCTATTCGTTTAGAACAAGTACATTTGTGTTTCAGTGTATTGTTTCCATACATTTACCCTTTATGTATGCCCTATTGGAAAAAGATGTGCAATTTGTTCTGCTGATGTCAGTCTCACAGTATATCAATACGTCTGTCAGAAGGCGAGCCCAAGGTCTTTGACGTTGATTCTTCAAGTTTATAATTGTCGACGACAGCATAAATAAAATACCATTTATGATATCCGCAACTATCAGAAGACCAGCTGGGAGACCTCTGCCACGAGAAACAACAAATGTTGGGATATCTTGATAATGAAGTACCGTTTTACCGCGTATCTGCTTTTTGTTCATGATGTTTTCAAAACTTAGTGAACTTTAAATCATTTGCTATATGTTGGTGCTAATTTATCTTCACTGTTTTCAAGTGTATGGTACAGAATGTTCACCGGAAACTGATCTTTGTTATGGTGACCATGTTTATTGTAAAACACAAAGCTCAACATGTGATTGTGATGATGAATACATAGAATCAGACGGACAGTGCCTTCTAGGTAGGTTGCACAATTGTTTAGTTTGTTCATAATTGTTTTAAATATAGAACAGTGTAATTAGACCATCATTTAACAGAGTTCCATTGTAACGCTTTTACCAGAACATGAAAACGATTTTAAGTTTTTAACACATGGAAGATGATGTTAATTTCTCAATATTACATATTCATGATATATACTCAATGAACAATAACTACCCTATTGACTCTTATACATGTACTTTAAAATTCACGTTAAACTGTGTTAAAAGTCGAACACGATTATGTTTTGACCTTACTGTGTAGTCACAGCTATCCTATTTAACAATATTCAAATGCACACACTATAAAACCTTTGTACCGATAGGTATGCATACGTGGTAACTTTTCAGTGACGCCCAGTATATATATATCGACAGTTGTAGGTAATAATTAAATGCCTACAACCAAAACTTTATGTAGAAGTAATAAAGATACGGAGCTCATGTAATTGATAAAAGACAAAAACAAACAAACCGGAAACAAAAGGCAGCAATCAAACGAAACAGACGAGCACGAACGAGACACAAAAAGGAAATGCATAGACCGAAACCATCCGCCACAAAACTGACGAAGAAAAATGAACTACGTGATGTCTTTTCAACATCCAACACCAGAGACAAAGAGGGGCAAGCGTATTCATGCCTTCGATCGATATGATATCCGGATTTGCAGGGCATATAAAAGATTATTAGGATTGTATCCCCACTTTATTTGTTTCTAGTTTTACAAGACAGATGTGTATACTTGACATATTTTGCTGATTATCATACTTATAAGATATTTTGTATTTTGATAGTTCTTCTACTCGTTTATATAGATCCATTGAGCAGTTGTCGTTTTATACATGTTTTGTAAGTACTGCATCGTTGGTCCAATATCAAGACTATTCATGTATATATATCCAGGAAAACCTGCTATATTGGCATTATGTAGTTACTGCATGTAACAAGGTTTTAAAAAAGCTTTCAAATTAGAGAAAATAACATATCTATAGATTCAATTTTAAGTAATTTATCCATATATTACTATATCTTAGCTTTAAAATGAATTACGTAGAAATCGCTTACTTTGTTGCTATGGTGACCAATTTCAGAAAAGTACTCTGATTGAGAAAAACGAGGAGTTAGTTGATTAAAACAGTATTAGCCTTTCTCTAAATGTGAATATCTACAATCTGGATGCATGTTTTAAAATTTAAAACATCATTCTAAACCTTGATACCAGTTTGACTAATTTATGTCATGAATTGATCAAATGCAGTTTTTATAAAGTACTTGTTACAACGACGTCGAATAACGTTTGAATGACGTTTGCGACGTCACGCAAAAAGGGTCGGAGTGAGGCCTCAACAAAGCAGCTGTAACTTCCTTAAAGATCAAGGTACTAACAAAATTTATTTGCATTTTGCTTCATTAAGACAACTCTTTGAAATAAAAGAAAAACTCAAAATCATTTGTTTTTGTCAAAAAAGCAGGTTTCCAGGAGACTGGCTCATATATATATATGTTATGTTCGGCACTACACTATATAATAGCCTATATATTGTTCTACAATGAATAATGTGCAGTGTTATTTACTCTTATATGAACAGATTGTGGCCAGGAACCTATAGTAGACTATGGTGTCATTATTCTATATACTGGTATAACAACTGTTGGAGGTTCACGTAGGTATGCATGCCAAACGGATTATATTATGATTGGAAGTCCAACTATTGAATGCTTGAGTACTGGTTCATGGACAGACCCACCCGCATGTAAAGCAGGTAACTTGTTAAACTTTAATTATTTAATTATATATACCCAAACTTTCTTTACTCATATAAAAAATCATTTTAACACAAAACTTATATGTTCGTCTAATGTCTGTAAATGTTGTGTAGCTTGTAGAATATCAAGCTAATCAAATGGATAAGCCCTCTTTGGAATTATTCCAACCTACTTTTCCCACTGACAGTAAACCTCTAAATGTGGAGGACAGTACAACAGTCTTTGCTTTATTACACCATAATACACACACGTTTAGTTTTAACCAAATATTATTTTGTTTTTAAAATATTTCCTATTTACGAAATAAATATACATTGTAATTATGTGTCAGGATGTGACCTTAGTGACTCCGTATTACTTAACACTATTATATGTTTTGCTATTTGGCACGTCAGATATTGGTTGGGCATGTCAGCAGAATGATGATTGTATTGACGCGAATACTGTATGTACAAACTCCTGCACATGCGCAGACGGCTACCTACACACATCAGCAAGTCAGATACGAGGATCTTGCCAAGCGGGTATGATATATATTGCATCATCAGTATAGTCCGACTATATTAAACTGGTTTCGCAAGTTACTTCGAACTATACTATGTGATAAACGGTTATGCAAAATGTGTCTAGAAAAACAGATACTGATGTATAGACGAATGATTACGACGATTTGATCACTTTACCAATATTATTGCATAACCGTTACATGCGATGGTCAAAGCCTCATTACCCATAACGCTTCATGACATAAATAGAGGATCTTGCATGAGGGCTCATTACATACGAGTTTTATTAAAGGTGCTGCCTAAAGGATTGGGCTAAAATGTTTGTTTATTTTATTACTCGATATGAAGACAACACAATTTCCAGTAATATTCGATTTAATCACACACTAACATGGTTTCTAAATAATTCAACGTATAATATAAATGTGGATAAGTTAGGCCGCTCAAGACAATACCGGGTACCCGTGTATGTCTGTAAATCCCGTCGACCGAAAGGAAAACGGATTCGTTATACGTAATTTGATTATGCTCCCACTGATTATTCTACTACCCTTGAGATGTACTACGACTTCCACAGTGCGAGCCACAAGCCGTGGCTGCACGTAAGACACCAACCAAGCTGTAAATCAACCGACAGTCAGATCGCGATTCCCCCACCATCGGGTTCCCGGAAAATGGAAGGGATCGCAACCCGTGCCGATCCAATGTACAGCCCGGATGCAACAACACTGAGACACACAAGCCGTGGTCGTATCATGCAAACTTACTGAGCCACAAGCCGTGGCACTGTATACACAACCAACTTACTGAGCCACAAGCCGTGGCAGTGAGTACACAACCAACTTACTGTGCCACAAGCCGTGGCAGTGAATACACAACCAACTTACTGGGCCACAAGCCGTGACCGTGTGTACACAATATCAACAACCTAGGAATTACCATTAGAGGAGGGCAAAACCTAATACTACGCAACAGACACACTCACTGATCAACCGTATGATACCTTTACGTAGTACATCGTTAAGTCTCAACCAATTTAGATTCCCTATCAGAGGCACCTCATTTCCAGTCGGTCCCCGGAACGAGAAGAGGAGCCCTGATCGGTCAAACACGTTTAAAGTACATAAACTATTTAATATTGTACGAAATACCTAGGTAACATCCGTTTTCCTCTCGGTCGACCGAATTTTTCCGCCACAATAAATTATAAAATTTATACCCCAAAAATTCTGAAAAACGCAACTCGGTTCCTTAAGATCATATCCCAAATATAATCTAAATAAAACCTAAACCTACATCACTAAGGTGAATTCAATCCAACGGAAAACCCCCAGTATTTGCAACGATATCCGGTGTGGATATATCAAATTGTCCAATCGTCTTAATTGAAGGCCGACTCTATTAACTCGTCGAACTGCAAATCCTGAAACTATACTGTTTAACATGAATTTACATTCCGAACATGTGTTAGCTTCCAAGAAATGTTGACACTTTAAAGTGAACTTGTAAGTATCTTACTCGGGGCACAGCGTTTGTTTTCACATCAACAACGTCTGGCTCGAATGCCTATATGTCGCCATATTTATATGGCGTTGCTGGGCAGCCTAAACTTGAATGTAAAGTAAACAATCTGACCATCGACAGCATACGTTACTTCTCATAAGAAACCTAGCAAGCTGAATGGCTCTATAATCTCACATACAGTACAGAGACAATTACCCGGCCCCGACACAAGCACGAATACAATACAAGTTCCTGTATTGATAATATCAACGTTCGAGCTAATCGTCAATATCGGTCCCTTAGCTCTGTTTTTGTACTACACATCGAGCGCCCTCGTGATACTCTCCGCTCATGAAAATATACCACAAGAACGAAAATATACACTTGTAACAAGATAGCTGTTGAATTATGTTCAAGAAGGTCGAGGATCATGCCACACTCTCCGAACCTTACGTTTCTCTGATACAAACAACGTATTCCTCTGCAAAAACACAAACAAAACCAACAGTTGTACCGTAAAATGACTAACGGTCACATGTGTACTAATAACTTTGACAGCTCCGTAGTAACAGAGTGGTATAAAAACAAGTACATGAATACGTAACAATCACAAATTGTACTATGCGTATGTATTAATTATACTTAAGTTAGACTGCAGTTTGATCGGATGCCCTGTTAAAGGCAGTGAATACACAACAAAGTCGAGTCAAAACCAATGCTTTCTCATTGACGTCGATCCGTGTCCTAGCTGCGACAGCATCCTGGTTTCTCTTTAAAAATATTACCACTACAATATACATAAATATGTGTAATAAGCAATGACTGCACTAACTTCTCAAACAAACCCTCATAGTAAAGTAGGCCTAGGACCACGAGCTCCTAGAGTCTAATTGAATACAGGCCACTGTTAATTTAATGCTATTATGTGTTATTTGAATACTAGGATAGACCCCCATGCATGTACATGGGTCAGTAAATTTCTTACTCGTATCCTAGATCGAGAAAATGAGAAAAGGTACATTCCACTCGGACCAGCACGTAACGACATCCTAACCCTGCTGATAAAACGATTGACTCATCGACAAGCCTGGCTTACTGTACCATGAGTAAGACTTGAGTCAGCTATAGTTCGGAGAAATTTACCTGATCCCGACACCCACGCCCGAACACAACACAATGTTATTGCGCTTATCATACAAGTTTTTGCCAGCAAACTTGCAATATCGGTCTACTAGATTTGTATTGATACTTCACATAGAGCGTCTTCGTGACATTTCCCCCCCCCCCCTCATGAAAACATACCAACTACCAACATAGACCAAGTATCAACTGTTAAATAAGACTAATAACAGTTCTATATGCGCGTCAATCTCTCCGGACTATACCTGATTTGTAGACGCTATAGCCTAGTCTCACAAAAGCAGTGATCAGTCATCCACAACTACATGTAAAAAGTAAGAAAAAGTAAGAAGACCGTGCAGTTGATTGACATAAAGTACCAGTTACAATCTCGTGATCAAGTTTGAATACACAACTGCCCATGGTATGTGACTTATGAAAACTTCGGCGGCTGTTTTAACCATAAACATGAATGACACACTAGCCAATTAAATTATATTCTAAAGTACACCAGAAATGCACGTGAATACCATGGTACTGACCGAGTGCTGTATACACTTCGCACGAGTTATCAGTATAAACCTTATAGAATGTACCCCCGACAAAATCTTCACAAACCAAGTGTCTAATCAGCCGAACGCTACATAGTGGCAAACTATAAAAGAAATGTTCAGTCAAAACAAGTCCGTTAATTTAAACCACCTGCCTGGTAATATACGCCAGTTACCCCTGAACGGTCTGAAACAAAATATATAATTCGTCCCATAAACAAAATAAAATTTCAACACGTGGCCTTACCGTGTGTTATATAAAGCATAGCAAAGGACATTTGGCCTGTCGCTAATTATTACTCGTGTGTTTTCTCTACCGTATTTTAAGCACGTGGCGGTTAAATTAGTAAAGTGAGGTGACAAAGATGTAATACCCGCTTCACTATTCAACCAATACATTATTATACTAATAATTAATACACATCAATATTCAATACAGACATGTTGAAATAACGGTACTACGAGTCAACACAATCCCAGTGTCGACTCGACCCTTTCCGACTAATCCGACTTATAAGTTTCTATAAATTTACCAAACCGTGTACATAAACCTGTTCCACTAGTCATGTAAGAACTACAAAACAAAAACGCATTACTTATCTTTTTAACCCTCTTCTACCTCACATCAGAAGTGTTCAAATTCGCCGTTTCTCCAGATTTGTTGACCTTGGAACCATACCGAAAAATGAAAATATTACTAACGAACTGTCTGGATGTAACTGAACACGTGCGCGGTGCACGAGATTTACTGAATATATACCCTCTGATGGTACCCTATTACGACGCTGTCATACAGCGATAAAACAGGACCCAGCCAAAACCGACCAGGTATGACTAATGCCCTTCGGACAAAGCTGGTGCGTAGCCAACACGTTTAGTGGGGATCTCGAAAAAATAAATATAATTATTTTAATAATTTTGCAATATCGTGATTTTCCAACCTAACTAAGTATTGATGTAATAGAAAGCCACTGACGGTTGCTTTATGGAAGATTTGGTGCAAATAAGCAATTTTAACCACTCTCGATATCGCCCACGGAGTATTTTATTCTTTAAAATCGCTAAGTTTCCTTCCAACATGCTTTGTGAATTAAGCAATTTACACATGATTGAAGTGTAACATCAACAAACTACAGCGTAAACATCAGTGAGTTATTTGGTTCGTTTTTCGATCCTTTAATGAGTTTCAGGCCATTTAAGTAGTAGTAGTGTTAATTCTATAGGGTATTAATACACCATAGAATTTTGGATGTAAAAATACTAAAAAACTACAAAATGCCGAAGTTTCTCAAGTTATTTTAGATGTCAGTGTGGTTGTTTATGGGATATACAGACAACTATACCAAAATTATGTTTGACATTTTTTTTTTATTTTTGCAATACACAAATATGTGAGGCAGTCCCTTTAAACGAGTGGACAAAATGAAATGGCACGAGGCTTTGCCGAGTGTCATATTGTTTTTGTCGACGAGTTTAATAAAACTCGTATGTAATGAGCACGAATGTAAGATTCTATTTATTACATAACCTTAAAATATGCACATTGTTGTTCAAAAGGATGATGTACGCTGCGTATGTTTCAGCCAAAATTCAGCGTTACAATGAGCGCGACGTCATGGCGACGTTGATATTATCCTGACGTCATTGACGGATCAATGCATGGATTGGCTAAAGTCACGTCAAGCTAATTTAAATATTTATTGCACAGTCTGGGAGTGCCGAACGATGTTTACAGCACGGCTTTACGGCACTCCTGGACCGCAGGTTATGTGATAAAACATAATAATGACCATTATGCATTATCTATTTTCCTATCCCTGATATTGATTTATGAACGTATTTGGATCTGAATAATCCGAACAAAGATATCAAGCAAATTTATGCCAATGTTATGTCAAATATGTATTATGTTTTGTATGGTGTGGTTATAATATTGTCTAATTAACCAAAGAGAATCAAGCCATGATATTGTTAATGTAAGACCAGCAACGTTTCGCTCAAAAGTCTAGTTCATAGCAAAATTAGCGGATCATTATTGTTATAAACTTATTGGATGGACTGTCAACTTTGTAGCCGTTTGGTTTAAAGTAATTTTAATCGTATTGTTAATGACCTTATAAGTAAATGCACCATTGTTCTTACCATTATCACCTATGACATGGCCACTTGTATATGAATACCTATTATGATTGAACTGCGTGTATGTGTACAAGTATTTATTATGACCGGGGAGCTTTGTAAGCTGTGTTCAAGTGTGTATGTCGTGTTCTTCCCTTTTTGGCCTTGGTTCACTTTTATTTTATATGTGACAGTAGTAAAAACTGTGCTCTGACTTGAAACTGAACGTACAGGATATGTGTTCACACCAATGGCAAGATGGGTTCATTCTTTTTAGCTCTACCTGGATGTTGGGCATTTTGTTGTGTCATTGTGCCCTGTATTAATTATATCTATTGTGCTCGACTGTTTCAGTTGAATGCTACCTTCCCTGTCCGAGTTTTCGCCATTCAGTCTTTAGTGTTAGTTAAGTTTTCAGATTCAGTTTTTGTTAGCCAACATTTCTCAAAAACTATCAAAAGTATCTTTATGAGGTATAGACTTCACACTCGAGATACCCGATTACAGAGATGGCCCCATTCAATAGACAAGAGTAGGTAATTCTATCAAGGGTTTTGCTGTCTTTTATAATACCTAACACCAAATTGTACATCACATTGATGACCTAATTCTATGATCGTCACCAGCATGGCATGATTATCAGATTTCTTGTTAGGCATAGGTACGACCTGTCAGACTGATGATGATTGTTATAATGATCTACTTTGTGGGACTGATGGCACATGTGAATGTCCAGACGGATATCTAGAAACAGATGGACACTGTGTTGCAGGTGAGTTATACGTATAACTTATAAATATGGACAAACATCAATGTTATATTTTTTAATATTGTTGTACAGAATAAAACTGTTTTGACCAGTATTTCTTAAATATTTACTAGACACCATTTTGCTTTCATCTTACTTGGGACAGAATAATAATAATAATATTCGTTCCAGGTGTTACATGTTTATATTGTTGTTTATTCTCTTTTTGGCAAGATGTGATTTTGATTATTATGTTGTCTTATTTGTGTATATATAAATACATTCTGTTCAGTCTTTAGACAAGTAAAGCTCAGGTGAATTACGAAACAAGTTTTACACATCAGTCCTAGTAGTGCATTGTATATAAAACCTTGATGGTAGGTTAGGAGAAGATAAGACAATGTTCTAGTTTTATATTTGATATGTCATAAAGTAGTAAAGGAAGCCTTCATGTAAACTGTACATAAGTTATTGACTTTCATTTCACTTATCTGAAATGATGCTAGATACTAGGTTTTGTATATTCAACGAGCATACATAGTTAGTCTCTAAAGTAGAGCACTAGACACAACCAGAATATATGTTTGGTTAGCGTTTAGAGCTCTTGCATGTTATTCCATTTGAACTATCATTAAAAATGGTCAAAAATGGTATTTCACAAATAAACAAACACACGCATATATGTAAACATTTTGCATTGTTTACAGCTTGCAGCTCCATTATCAGCATAAACAATGGTTCTGTAAACGGCTTAGACGTGGACCCAGTTATTGGTTCTACTGTTACGTTTATATGTGATGAAGGATACTATTTAGTTGGTGATTCTGTCCTCCGTTGCACTGATGAGCAACAGTGGAGCAATGAACTTCCAACGTGTTACAGATGTGAGTTGATTAATGAAAAGCTGTTTGTATTTTTTACCAAGCAGATTATTAATGTGGTTCTAGTTCTAAATAAAAAATAGTATGTACTAGGCATGCAAGAAACACATTATTTTTGTTTAGATATTTTTGTATTGGTTTTATGCACTGGAAACCATTTATCCATAGTGACATCTGGCAAAATACTAACAAAATATTAAGGGTAGGGGAACTAGGATCAGTAGGTCACTTAATCTGCCTTTGCATTTATTTTGGCCTTTGACACGTGACAATCTTACCTTAAAATAGGCACTGAACATGAAATGAAACAAAAACCCTTTTGCCCGATCTGAGATGTCTGTAAACCAATTTTAAGAATGTACAGTTGATGAAATGATCTTTGCTTTTGTAGCTTTAAATCAATAAATCATGGTCTTTAATAAGTTAATAATGTCATAGTTTTACGACGCGTCATAAAAGTTACTGCGCTGTGTGTTACCTTGCAATGTGTCATTGTGATGTTATATCTATAACCAAATTATGAACATTATATTTAATTTTCAATGTCACCATACGACTAAAGATGTATAAGATATGTCCTATCAGGTAAATGCATTTGTACTGTAATTTTATTGAAATACTGAAACTAGAACATTAAAACATTTGAGAAAATGAACAAAATGATTACTGTTTATTATTTAATACCATCTACCATATGGATATACTATGTATAGGTACCAGTATATTTATGCTCATTGTGAATTAAAGTGTGAAGACTTGGTGTGCCCAACTGTGTTGTCACTAGTATGATTATTATTCTGGTGGCCCAGTGGTCGCGTGGATAAGGTTCTTGTTTGCAAATCGAGAGGTTCCTGGTTCGAATCTAGGCGGACAGGTGGTCATTTCTGAAACGCTTTTTAGCGTTTCCCATCTACATTTCCAACTACAAATGAACTGGTTGGTAACCCAGAGGCCTGTGTATCGACGTTTTACACCAATCATGAACTTAACAGAACCAAGGAAATTATTCGGGAAGGCTAGGGAAGTGCATCCGGGTTCCTTGTATCAAACAAACTTTCTGTCCATTTCCTTGAAGCCGGAGGTCATTGGCCAACCGAATGACGACGCACTTACGAATCTCTCAGTCGAACGCAAAAAAGATTATAACATGCATTACTTTCCACAGTGTGTGAAGTATATGGTAATTTTCCACATGGAGATGTCACTGTACTACATGACCCTCCTTATAGCGGAACAATTGCCAGTTTTGAATGTGATGATGGGTATACACTGACAGGATCCTCAGTGACCGCCTGCGTGGATACAGGAGAATGGGATAGTGAGGCACCATCATGTATCAGGGGTAAATTGCTTTTAAATACAGTCTAACTTGTACTAGCGACCACGCGTATTAAGCAACCTTTGTCTTAAACGACCGGTTTAAACTCATCCCGATCGCATTTGTTCTATGTTCCTATTGTATTAGGCGACTTTTGTCTAAAGCGACTAACGACCACTATTTATGCACTATAATTGATTGGTCAAATTTCATTAAGCGACTGAAAAAAAATAAAACACTGGTCTTCTGTAGTGACATTTTGTTAATAACCTCATATCTCTTCATAAATCATTGTTTGTTCACACTTCAGAGTTTGTCTTTTGTTAACTGGACCTCAATTAACAGCATTGATAATCACCATTGTGTCCATAGGGCATGTCGTACAGATGATTTTTAATTCAATTACACAAATTATTACGGATTAATTGTTGTATCTTTTGCTGCAATCTGCTTGTTGTCGCCATCCATTTGGAATGGGCTAAAACCCGGTCTATTCTATTTTTTGAACTTCGAGAGTAGGCAAAACTGACTTACATTAATTGAATTGTGTAATATCTAAGAAAGTTTATTAAAATTGATCAATTGAAATGTT
Organism: Spisula solida; assembly: GCA_947247005.1. NCBI lineage: Eukaryota > Metazoa > Mollusca > Bivalvia > Venerida > Mactridae > Spisula > Spisula solida. Next base: position 32,075,175 of record OX365947.1, on the reverse strand, counting down.
TATGGAGACGATGCATATAAGTCATAAAACTTATTTACACACTAATGTTTACCAATTCATTATTGAAGTTGAATTTTATTCGGACAGCCTAAAATCAGAAATTCGTTAATTACACTCAATGTTTATACCATTTGCGTTAAACGACCATTCCGTTAAGCGACCATTTTCAGACCTTCCCAAGGGTGGTCGCTTAATACAAGTTAGACTGTATTTGCCTTTTAATGAAGACCCTACTGATACCTAGGCCATACAGAGAGTACCTAAAAACCTTATCCTTGCACCGAACTCGACGTCATCTTGACGTATTTATGCCTGATGACAAGCCAAATACATGTTCAGCCCTACTGTCTTCTGGAACAAAATGAACCAGCAGGCTCCAGTACTCAAACCATCTTGGACTACTGACTATTGTCTCCGAGGTTTTGTGAACAGTCAAGACATCATTTATTGTAATAATATTTTGCAGTTTTCAAAATATGTCTGGATTGAAACTAGGAACTAAATGTTCCCATCTTTAAACAGAGGACATAAATCATACCTTAGATTTATACCATAGAGTTGCGAATGATTATTATTGAAGTAACGATCGAGGTCAGATGATAATAAAACGGTTTTCCGGATTTGCACAGTTGTAACATTTAACCACCATCGGTGTATAGTCTGCCTGCTTGCTAATGATGACGGTTCGTAGTTTACATTCTGTGACCTGTGTGGATGTAAGATTTCAGTACTTTCATATCCAACTATTTGTCCCATTTGTATTGAATGTGTTTTCAAGTCGACCACAGTTACCTTCCCTTGACTGGTGTTATACCGGTTTTAATCTGATCGATCTTATCTCGATTGCGTAATCGCGCTATGCTAACTCAGCGGGTTGTCCGAGTGTATAAATGAATGTATATCATTTGCTGGAGGGATTTTGTGCGTTCAGTTACACTTTGGTATTTTTGACATTTTGTATATGATGCATACCAGGATCTTTTTTATGGGCATATCTCTGTCATTATGAAATTTTGTTCATAAGGTAGGTATCATCAGGAACATTTAAATGCTTCCATGGTATCATTCAGAATTCGTTGATCATGTGTGAGGAATCTAACAATTATGCATTTGTTATACTAGTAACCGCAATACATGTCACGATATGTATACTTATTATCATGCATATTCGATGGATGATAAAAAAATAAACGGTTACTAGTAACTGTACAATGCTTGAGTGTGTGTGCAATATCACAAAGTACAGTTTAAATGAAATTTAGCAACCACTGCTGATTTTTCAAGTATGTTGTACGGTTGATTGTTCAGTTGCATATTCGAGCCATAGGCCATACAATTATGGAACTGGGTTTTTAATATCTTGAAAAATAAAAAAGTTATGACAATTTTAAGTTCGTGAAATAGAGCGTTTTTTTCTTGAATTAAATAGGAGAATATTCGCGCGCTTGCGGACACGACAAAACTCAAATTTTCCCTCTAATTGTCACAAATATTTTATTTTTTCAAGATATCGGGATGAAACATTTGTTCAACTTATTTATGTTGGACAAGTGCTTTCAAAGTTATGAAGAGTTGAAATGTTAAACAAATACTAAATCAGTTTTCATTGTTTTAATCAAATCATAACATCAATCATATAACCAACGAAGTCATATATTCATATTCAAGTTATCACAAAATCTCACCTTTTTGACGTTTAATTTTCATTTTACAATTCGTATATATTTAATTAAGTGGTACAACGTGTCAATTAACCAGTTTATTTAACAAGTGTCATAGGAATGACATGATTCTTCATTTTTATGTCTCACCTGTTCGATTATTATAATTTTAAATTATGCGTGAGCTTATGACATTTCACTTTTAATTATTTTAATGCATGTATTACTTTCCAAATCGGCAATAAAGTCAAAGTTTCAAATCTCTAAAATCACAATAAAGTATGCATACAGGAAATATAGCGGTTATAGAAATATAGCGGTTATAACCATTCACGCGAATGTACCACTTTTATTACCCCACATGCTGTGACAATCGCAGCGGGGCGCGTCATAAAACAATTAACAATGTGCAAATTAAATATGTGTATTACTTTTTTACTAAAAAAAAAAATGATACCTGTTTTAAAAAACCGTAAAAAGGGGGCAGATCTAATTGTCACATTTCTTATATCAAAACACCAATCTGACGGGAAGAAATTAAACTATTAATCAAGTTTGCACAAAATATATTCCCCGAGAAACAAAAGAACTACGGACTAGAAAGTAACCAAGTTTGATATCAAATCCGTTCATTTCCTTCTTTGTTCAATGTGAGTGATAGTCATGTTAAAAACCTTTAAAAAGGGGGTTGATCCCATAAAGATACAACTATGAAATTTAGTGCATTATATTGTAGACATATCAAACTACAAAATATGTTTGCACATAAGAAATATCTCAAATAGTTATTATCATATGGACAATTTTACGTGGAGTCCCCATGCCTTCCAATGGTAAAAAAATTGTCACATGTGCGAATACAAATGGGACAAATAGTTGGATATGATTAATATCGTGTTTTTAAAGTAAATACATGTATCTTATAACTGGGCAACCCAATTTGCTATTGAATGCATATACGCAAGATTTTTTTCAATTAATATTATACATACCGTGCTGTTTCAGACTGTAAAGTTTTGACGGGAATATCTAATGGTATAATACTGACATCTAATGGGAATTCATACAAGAGTATTGCTACTTACGTGTGTGACGCATTTACAACCTTGTCGGGCAATGGTAGAAGAGAATGTATGGATAATTCACAATGGTCTGGAGAGGAGCCTATTTGCATTCAAGGTTTGTTCTGTACTCATTTCTCTTAGTATGCATGTGTTAATATACTTTAACATTCATGACTGTTGGTAGGAAAGTGACCAAATGACCATCGCCGGTTTTGTTCTTTTACAACAATAAAATATACAATACAATTTGACTTTTTGTTCACCTTATTTCCTTAATGGCAGGACGGCAAGCCGCTAATGCATACAAATGGTAAATGTTGAATTGCTGGTTTCCATTTGAGGTAGTACTGTGGTGTAATGTACAGCACCACAGACAGTGGACAGCGAATATTGCTGAAAATGTTTCTGTTTCTGATGTACGTGGGTTGTCCCAGAAAATCGCAAACATTTGAAATATGTTTTATTTTACAGTCAGATTTCAATGGAAATTTGATTTCATTATGATACATTATTCCTTCACTATATTATATAATCAGCAAAAATAATATATAACAATATCCACTTTTCACGTGTTTATATTACTATGAAGGGGTTGGCATAGGACGCAGGCGATGCTTTCATACAATATTGTAGTGATAAATATAAGCTGTAGAACTTGTATCATAAATTTATGTTTCATACATTCTTTCAGATTGTCCAAGTCTTAGCCGAGAATTATCGTACGGAAATGTGAGGACCTCGAACGGTTATAAGTTTGAAAGTATTGCCACCTATAGGTGTTCCTACGGGTATATTTTGGTTGGAGATGAAACCCGTACTTGTCAAGGGGACTCTGCCTGGTCAGGATCGGTCCCCATTTGTGTTCCCGGTAAGATTTAAATGTTTGTCTCTTGCTTCATGTTTTTATGTTGGTAAGTTTTCTTTTTAACAACGTATTTATTTGACAAAAGGGATTTTGAATAGACACTTTTGGAGCAAAACGTTTAGTATTTGATGCATAATAATAGTTTATGAAGAGATGATTGAGAATGTAAATCTGCTAGGGTAAATGGGATAGGGGATCATAAGCAACGGTGTAGTTTAGTCTCAACGTAAACTTTAGTACTAATTTATCAATATGCACTATAATAGTTATTAATATCTTTCCCATGTAGGGCTGGCTTTATACTACCTTATTCAACTTGTTATATACAGTTTACAGTTTATTTTCAAGATTTAGACCATTGGCCCATGAATCACATATATATACAAACAAGTTATAAAGCATTTCACAATATATGTACATAATACAAATGGTATTGTATTGCGCGAGATTATTTATTTGTTATAAAGACAATACTAATTCATTACCTATTCAATATGCTCTATGTTCTTCATTTTAAACAATTTACGTTGCTGAAAGTGTTTATTATAGCTTTGTACACCCATGTATTCTTCGATAGGTTGTTCCTTGGTGGCATCTTTTGATCATGGTGGCGTCAATACAACAGACAATGGTCTTACTCAAACATTTTATTGTGATGATGGATACAGACTTGTTGGTCCTGCTGTTTTAGAATGTGTGAATGGTGTTTGGGATGGAAGTCAACCACAATGTCTTAAAGGTACGTAATCATGTCAATAAGGGGTTCATTGGTTTATCTGACACTAGCTCGGTTTTATTTCAAACTACATGTACAGTAAAACCTCGGTAATACGAGCAGCGATTATTCGAGCAACCGGCCTAATTCGAGCAAATTTCAAAGTCCCGACGGATTTGCTCTATATTGTACATTAATTTATCCCTCTTATTTGAGTAAATATATTACGAACATACGGTCTAATTCGAGCACAGGTGTCAGTCTACTCAACAATTCTCAATGATAGTTAGTTACTATATCTCGAGGCAATCATCCAGCGAAGACTTCGGATATTTCGAGCACCTGGCTTAACTCGAGCATTTGGCTTGTCACGATGGGTCCTCGAGATAACGAGGTTTTACTGTACTACATTGTATGCAATTTCTTGTTTAAAAAGTAAGAGTTTGATTTTCAATGAGTAATGTGTCCACTAATTAACATCATGCAAACACACATTGTGCAAAGTACAATTGTCACATTTGTAGTAACGGGTTTCTTGTAGTATTCTTAGAAAACTTATTAACTGACTAGCTCATTCACTCATAGTTTTCACAATAAACAATACTGACTTGTAAACTAATTATTTGGTTGTCAGTAAGTTGAACTGTCTAAAGTAAGCAGCTGGATCGTGTATACTGCTGAAGTTACTCTGTTTAAATTGTTTGTCTTCTGTTACAGTTTGTGGGAATATCGGTGTAGCAAATGCTCAACAGACTCCAGCTAACGCTCATGCTGGTCAGACCGTCTACATCATGTGTGATAATGGATATAGACTTATTGGAGAGAACACGGTTGTCTGTACATCGACAGGAACTTATAGCCCATCTTTGCCTTCTTGTGCTAGAGGTATTTTCTACTGTTAGTTTGAAATATTTTCGGTGTCTGATATTGTATTATTTCACCCAATTATCATAGTAAGCCCAAATATTTTGACACCAGTCGAAGTACTTCAACAGCAAGGAATGTTGTTGTGTACTGTTACATAGTTCTCACTCATTTTAAGAATGTTGATACTATATGTTCTTGTAGCTGCAATTAAGAAATTAAATACCTCGCCCGAGTTTACATGGTCTATAACAAGCATAATAAATGTATAACATTCAGTAAACGTTGTTATCCTGAAACTGTAAATAAAAGTGATAATATGTTCGTTATATCAGGGAACAGTTGTCTACAACACATACATGCAATATGTCTATATACATGTATCACCTTGTTTGAGAATCTATGTAATCCTTACCGTCAAACGCAGACATTTGTTCGTGTTGTCAAAACATACAGAGTCTGATATCTGATGATTTGATGCTACCTATACATATTTGTCCTAAAGAGACAATAATGTTCTTGACAGGCAATGAAAGGTATTTCATAATAGCCAGGAATAGCTGTACCTGGCAACTTTATGTTACCGCAGAATTTATGTACAGTGTACCCCAAGAACTTTGAATGACTGTGTCATGCAGTCTATTGGTTACCTATTGGGTCGGAATGTTTGTGTCTACCTTTGATAGACGGCACCACCACAATGAGAGATAAGACCGCACACAGGGTTGGCAAGTACTGCATATGGCCTGAATTGTTTTTTCTAATTGGCAGTGAGTACTCCTTAGTACCTAGTTGTCTGTTGTTGGATATGGTGGGTCACCCCTTAGGCATTATATAGGTGTATTCTGTGATGGTTGGATATTTCTTAGAGTCTGGTATGGCTGTATTCAGTTGTTGCAAGTACCCCTTAGAGCTTTATATGACCGTAATTAATGGAATAGGTCCTAGAATGGTGCACTCAGTGTGGGTGAGTGCATCATATGGAATGGTATGGCTTTAATAAGTAGGGTAGGTACTCAATATGGCCTAGTATGGCTGAACTATGTGCTGGTGGGTTGCCAATATGGCCTAGGATGGCTGAAATCTGAGAGGACGGGTACTGAATATGGCCTGTGATGGCTTAATCTGTGATGGGGAGTACCCAAAATGGCCTTGGTGACTGTACTCAGAGGTGGTGGGTGCCTAATGGAACATTGGCTGAATGTTCTCTGTGGTATAGGATATTCAATAGGTAGGACCTGGGGTGGCTGTTCTCTGTAATGGTTGAACTTGTGGTGGTGAGTACATAAACTGGCCTGAAACAGCTGTATTAGGCAGTGTAAAGTACCAAAATAGGGCATAGAATGGTTACCTCAGTGAATGTAAGTATCCCTCAGGCATAGTATGGCTATACACAGTGGTTGGGAGTAGGGCCCAAGACCTAAAAAGGCTGTAATTTGTAGTGGTAAGTGCCACAGTCATAGGGTCTGGTATGGCTGTATTACTAGTTAGTTGCAACTACACCATAGGTATTAGTATCACAATAACTGGTTATGGGGAATTACCAAATAGAGCCAATGGTGGCTATATTGCACCTGGTATGGCAATACTCAGTTGGAGTAAGGACATAGTATGGCTGTTACCGCTGGTGGTAAGTATTACAGTCAGGTGTGACCATACCAATGTGCAAAATATAAACTGTAATTAGTGGTGGTGATTGGGCCTTGGATGTCTACACTGTATTTTTGTGACTCCTATGTACAACTTCGTATAGCTGGTGTCATTAAAAACCTAGTAGGAATTGTTGTACTCGGCAGTTGTTAGTACTCCATTTGGTTATGGAATGTATGTATGAACAGTATTATTAGTTCCCCATAGGGCCTGGACTAACTATTAAGTGGTTTGAAAAACCATTAGGACCTGATGTGTGTACACTCGGTGGTGTTTACACCCCTTTAAGGCCTGGTATATGATGATGATGAGTTCCCAGTCAGGTGTAATATGGATGTAATTGGTAGTGGTAAGTATAACATAGTGTTAATATTGACAGTATTCAGTTGTTGAGAGCACCCCTTATGGCTTAGTATGGCTCTAATAATGGTAGTGAGTACCCAATATGACATTGGATGGTTGTACTTGTGTTATATACCCCATATGGTCTTGGGATGCCTGTACGTTGCAGTGTCGCATATCCCATAGGGCATATTTTCCGTAAGTTTACCTTGAAGTGACCTTGACATTGACTTCAAAGTGGTCTGCTGTGTATGTCCATTATCAAATGAATAATATCTAAGGAAATATTTGTGACTATATACATAAATTAACAAATATTCATGAGAACATAGAATTTTAAGTGTATTTGTAAAGTATGGCAGCCATCTTGGACTTCCGGGTCCTCACCACGCGATGACAATTTATGCCGGCAGTTTCATACAGTAGAGATATAGGATAACATTTTGGTATATAGCATTGCTTTAGTTGTCACCTACCCCCAAACAATCACCAATGTCCACCCTACTATACGTGTTATACCGAATTTTTTACTGAAGTTTTGTTAAAACAAAACAACATATTTTTGAAAGGTATCGTAATTAACATGGCATTTTATATCAATTAACTATTTGTGTAGTTGTACTATAGCTATACACATTATTATGCTGCATACTAATCAGTATCATCATTTCTTAACTTAAAAACGTCATATATGTTGACTGTTTGTTTGATAGTATAGTTATTTCATGCAAAGTAACGTAAATTACGGATGTTATATCATATTGTTTGCCTATTATGATTTGTACAACTGATAGTTTCAATTTTAAAACATTTCACATACATAAATGTCACGTTCATATGATTTATTTATCAATTGGCATGTTAATAATAATCATATAAGCAAAAATAGTGACTTATGTAGAAAATCGCATAGTCACGTATTTCAAATCTCCGTAAGTCGTTAAAGCCACGACAGAAACTTGCAAACTTTTTTCTGTGAATGCCACCTACCCTAAGGTTAAATAAAATCATAGTGTTGAAAATTCCCCCGGGAGGAGCAGGGTCAATTGTCAGCTCAAACTCTATATACTATTATGCTAAAAATAAATGACTTTGAAGTTTGAACATTACGATTAAAATGTTGTTTGACTGTAATACAGAATGCGAATCATTAGAAGCACCTGGGAATGGCTTTGTGAACTCAAATGGAAATTATGCGGGACAAACGGCAATGTTCTCCTGTAAACCTGGATTTGTACTTGGTGGGAATACATCCAATAGGTGTAACAACGATGGACGATGGGCTAATGATATACCTACATGTATATCAAGTATGTTGATGTTTATATTGGTCAATATAGAGTTTATAATCGTGAAGCTGTTTGATTCGTTTACTGAGTAAACATGCAGGATTTATATTACATTATCAGCTCTATTACTAGATAGCACAGTTAGTTGGCACTCAAGTCAAAGTTTGTATCCTGACTGCAGCGGATTATGTTATTTCTTCGCCTTTGCTACGGTCATGGAAAGTTTTCAGTTGCTTGCAGTGGAGAATTAACCACTGTTAAATAATCAAAATGAAAGGTGGTTTTAACCAGATAAAATGCACCATCCCCTAAAGAGCTGTTGACTTAATCAGCATTCAGAGCCAAGTATTGTCCTTCGTTGTGTTTTAACTTAGAACTATAAGAGTGGGAGCCACGGTGCAGTCTTAGGCAGGGATATAATTTCGGATTTCGTAACAAAGTTAGTAATGATATGATGCTTTATTTTGCATATGTATCATAAATTTAATTATTACATGCGTCAATCTGTTTAATCTAGGTAGTTTGTACATTAATGGATTTCTGATAAATACTTTGCGATGTATACTCTTATTCTCCCTCATTTTACTTTATTTAGTAGTTTATGAGTTACCTGTAGCAGATAAGTGGTTGTACATCTTTTTCAAAGTATTACCATGACAACAGCTTCCATGTTTACAATTCTAAAATATTCATATTTCAGACAGTGCAAACCTTCCTGAACAATTTACAGCATGTCCTAGTATCATATTTACAATAGATCCATTCAATGAGACATTCACCAGGAGTGAAATAATAGAGGTACGAATTTGTCATGCTTGTCAGTTTGTTCTGTTCAGTTTTGTAGTTGTTATTGTGGCCTGTACACGTGGTCTGTGATTTTTGCTGTGTGTTCATCTTTGTGTGTTTCGTGCTCTGCTATTTCTAGTAAGGGCTGTCTTCCCTATCAGATCCTCTATTATTTTAACAATATTATATCCTTCTTTGTAGACAATGAGGTATATCATGTGTTTCGCATGTTGGTCGGTCTGTTAGTTAGTCCTTTTGGAAGACCAAATCAAATCATTAATTAGTAAACAAGGAGCACACACTTAATAGGGTGTGTCCAGGACATGTATGAGAGCATGTTTTAATCATCTGGTCAAGAGTTAAGAAATTTGTGACATAGAAACCAATTCACAATGTCTTTATGTATAATTATGATAGACAGATGTTCACAATATGTTGCAAGATTATCTTTACTGCTCGTTTTCTCTGTGCAGCAGCAGCCGAATACACAAAGTATTGCTTTGCGCATGCAGGCTAATCTATATCGTACAGTGATGTTTTGTGTAACATGAATAGAGTGTTTATCTTAAAATAACTATGAATCTGTCCATGTGTTCTAGCTCAAGGTCTCCTTCGTGATAAACCGAATGCATATGGTGAGGTATTAGGATCCATGAATGTTTGTCGTCCGTTGTACGTCGTGCGTCCGTTACACACTAGATTGCCTATTTTGAATTCAATTATCACCAAGACAGGTCCGAATGTTTGTCTTGGTGATATCCAGGTCACGTTTGAATATGGGTCACGTCGGGTCAAACACTAGATCAACCAGTCAAATGTTAGAACATTCTTGTTAACACACGGCACTAGAGGTCACATTTGAAGCTTGGTCTTAGAGAAACTGTGTCAGAATGCTCTCAGTGACACCACGGTTAGTTTAAATATTGGTCACTTGGGATAAAAATAGGTAAAACTGTCAAATCTTAAACAAATCTTTCTTTACACTCTATAAAGGTCACATTTAAAATTTGATCTTCGTGAATCTTGGGCAGAATATTTGTCTCTGCAAGTGCTATTAAAAATATTGTGCCATGACACTCGTGAGCCATTTAAAAGGTCGAGCGAAATAGGGCCATCTTGGGCCCCTTGTTAATACATGTGTTCAAGGCACATCTATTTGTGATCGAATGAATTTTGGTTATCCCATCATAACTTTTCTACAATGTCTATGTACGTCAGGCCTCCTGAGATGAGCGATATGATGCCTTCTAGTACTCTTGTTATATAAAAAAGGTAATACAGTAAGCGATGAATTATATATTGATAGATGCTCCAGAGATTTATAAATTTAAAATTTATTTCAGCAATTCACAAAATGTCTTTATATTTACAGGCTATTGAAAGAGGTCTACTGGATGGGGAGTCACAAGTGGCTAATGTTTCAATTGCAAATTATATGTATGAAAAATCCTTATTCTTTTTCAAATGTTTTAAATATTACAATTATCTAATTACAGAACTATCAAATTGATAATTATTTTGTTTCGCACATATTGATTACATTCCAGAAGTAAATATTCTAGTATTGGATATTTTTGTTGTAATTTAGCAGTGACCTATGGTGACACTTGCTTCTTAATCGTTTCCAGCCGAATCCCTCGCCAAACGCTAATGATAATGATAACTAATCTACTGCTATACCATATGCTGAGCTCTGTCATAAAATATTAAGGACATATGTATGGACTCACAGTGCAGTAATATGTAACATGTCCAGATACACTAAAGATTTGCTGATGATATTGTGCTTAACCCCGAGATGTCCCTATGTACCATTGTTTTGTTCTAAAGATGAGCACTCTATATGACCCGGATACCACTAAAGCTCATGTATCGAAAAGGACATGATTGTGCTAAAATAGTGTTCGTTTTTAAATGGAAGACCGATTTACTATCAAGACCACATTTTTCTAGTCTTTTTTATTATCTGCTTATCGGATATCTAATGTACTCTTTAAATGTCCTAATTGGGTAGTTTAACTCCACAATAAGGAGACACTACCGAGGTGAACCGCCTCTATAGATCATAGGATTCCATATGTCTTGCCTTGGTTCCTCACTTATTAGTATATATGTATGCATACAATACGGGCCCCATGATGTAGATGACTAGCCCTACTGGAGACATTCGTCACATAAGCATGTGCCATCACATTATTATACTCACTCTATTGTTGGTCATATCTTTTCCATTTGTGGATTAACTTTCAAGCGTTACGTCACATGGCGATGATTTATCGATACACACTATGGTACTGTTTTATCAAAGCATTTACGCTAACGTAAGTTTCCCGTAAATATTGCGTACGTCGATAATATGTGCGCAAGTGCGTTTTACTAAGGTCAGGTAGACACGGAAGTGATTAAAATCAATTGTTAATTGTCGTCATTTAAAAAGAATGGTGACAATGTGTATCAGTGTTGCAAATACATTCGACTTTTATGTCCAACCATTGTTTTAACTGTTTCTTTATGCGCTTCCAGAAAATTAATACATTATATAGTGTCATGTTTCTTTTTTTACAGAGTAGATATTGTTAGCTAATTGCTACCATTTTTTGTTACAGAATACAGAAAATGCCAGATGGTACATACCGAGTACAGGTTACATTCGATTGTCAACTGTTCGATGATTCAAAAATAACATATATGGGAATTCCGTTTTTATTTAGAGATAATTCTCGCTATTTAACTGTGACAAACCAGCCGTTATATATTGACGGGACTGCCGAATTTTCTTATGGACTCCAAGACAATGGTTTGTATCTTAAAAATCTTTGTTACTTAGATTTCTAATATTTGATGGAACGGGGGTCTGCTGAAAGATAATATTATAAGTCAGACAGGGAAGGCAGCACTCAGCTTGACCAGCCGAGCACAGAAAACATTAAAAACACACAATGTGCAATGCCCACCTGAACCAGTCGAGCACAGAAAACATAAAAGGCACAATGCCCAACTAAACAAGTTATAATTACTCCGAAAATTATATGTACGGTTCCATTCATAGCATATAGCTGAATGGCGGCAGTTTTTCACTGTAATTTCCCAGGGCATGCCTTCTAACATTTCTTGTTTGTACTACTCGTAAACGCTTATTTTATGCTGTCCTGTAATTGGGTAATATATGCTTGTCAATTATTTCGTCAGTGGCATTATGTGCTATAATGCGAAAACACTAAAGTTTATGTCTTGTATTTACAGCTCCAATTAACACTACCTGCTTCTGGTTCCAACATAGAGAAAATTGTGTCAGTAAAGGAATGTGTGCTATGGACGAAAACAGACAAAAATGCCTGTAAGATTTCTTGTACTATTATTTTTTTATTTATTTTTTTTACAGGGGAGATAATTTTATTTTCCTCGTCAATAGGTAGATGTGGGTCGAGGTACTATTGTACTATTATTTAAAGTATTGATACAGCAAATAATTATGTCAAAAGATCAATCAAAATTCCAAGGTTAATCATGCCATTTCACATAATAAAATATCGTAACTTAGACGAAAACATTTTGCAGAAGAAATGCGTTTTATCGCTCTCCTGAAAGTAGGCAATGTTATTAGATACGAGATTTCCGCATTTTATCAATATATAATATAGTATAATATTTCACTTTGACATTCATCGTTGGGTGCAAATTTAAGATATACTATGCCCAATTAACAACAAAAATATTTAATTTTCGTTATCGCATTGACTAAAACTTCTGTATATCTAATCAGAAACATTGTGTTAAAATTGCAGCTGAAAACATCTCTCTATGTGACATTACTACGTGCCAAAACAATTTTTTTTAACAATACCTATTTACTTATCACTACAGCAGGTGTTAAGTGCAGTGTGGCGGCTGTAAAAAGTCTTCCCTTACTTCAATGTAGTTATCTTTTATAATTACCTCCCTTTATGGCTAATAATGCGCAGAATTCGAAGTCCACAGTGTGTCATTTGTTGCGGACAGAGTATATAAGCTTACTTGAAATATCCATTTAATGGGGATGTGGATGATTCGTTCTATGTCTGACTATTGCGTGGATGGCTAAGCGCTGCCGTCGTGTATGTGTGGCTTTGGGTTGTCTGTGCGCTGCAGTTTTTGCTAGGGTTTTTTTTCATGTACAGATGCTACATATATTGAGATATTTTAAAGTGCATGTTTTTTACAATAGTTCTAATTGCGAACGTTTTGTCCAATGTGATCGCATGAAGGATTATATAATATTGTCTTGTAAATTGCTTAGATGGGCACAGTACATGTATATATTTAAATTATGTATGATGTAGATCTTTTATGAACTTTTAGATGTGAAGAAACGCCATGTGAACCAAAAAGTGTTACAACATTTATTGTGTTGCCGTCAGTGTGTGTTTTTCTCATGACTCTTCTGTGTGCTGGGGGATGTTACACTCATCCATGTGTCGAGAGAAGACGAAAGGTAGACTTAGAAAAAAGAAGGTTCGTAGACAAATTCATAGTCTATATTTTATTTTTCTATACTTTGTATACATTTGCAACATTTTTGACCAGGCGACATTTTTTACGTTGACGACCATCTTTTCTTTGATTGAAATTGGTGTTATTGGTAATAAGGGTGGTAAACGCTGTGGTTTGCCGATGATTATAAGAATAAACCATGCAGTTCTAAACGTCATACAAACATATATTGTGCAATGAAACACGTATGACGCGCAAGCTATTCGTGCTCATCAACATTTTACGTTACTAACGCTACTGAAACCCATTGTCCTTCGAATCAGAATATATTAAAACCACAAACATTATATATCGTTAGAAAGCTTAAACAATCTTCATTTTAACGATATATAAATGATAATGGCATGTTACAGTGGATTTTTATGACAAGCGATTCAGTCTTTAAAAAATCCAATTTTTGACGTTGTAAGATGTAACATCCGTACACGCGGTACCGACATAACAATGACAATCAAGCTATAAAACATGAAAATGAATGTCAAATAAAACAAGATATTAATATCATGCTGTTTGTTTGATAACTATTTCACCATTATCCATTAACAGGGAAACAGAATCAGTGTCAACATATTATGACATCCTTCCTCTGCCTCGATACGAAGTCAGGTAAGTAACTCTCCTCAAATACTGGAAACAAAGCATTACAATGATAGTAACTATAATAATAGTAACTATACTGACATCTGTGATCCAAAACTTACGGTGTGCATGTTTTGTTTTCGTAAGTGAGTTGACTAGCGTAATACAATTGTCCAATATGGGTAACCCCAGATGCTTGAGCATTATAAAACAGGAGTTTCTCTATACTCTACTGCATATATATACACGTATGTCCTTCATTTTGACCAAAATTAATTTAGTAATGGTGTCTTACGAAGTATGGGTTTTGCTTTAAATCACTGTGTAATTCAAATTACAACAAGTTCATGGGCGCTGTGCTCAACTTATTCCTTTGGAAATGTGACGGGACATCAGGAATTTTGATTTCTAATTTATATATAGGGTCAACTCAAATGCGAATGAATATGTGTTAATAAACCCATTATTTGTGCAAAACAGACACGTACTTTATAATGAATTAAGTAGACGCATGCATATTTTCGCAAGCAAAATTATAATACAATTGGTGTTCCCTAATACACCGGTATTACAACCATACTTTAGCAATTAAAAACGCACGAGCTAGTGTTCATAGACTAGTGTGTTTGCCTTAAGGTGGAACCAGTGGATTAAAACATGTCGGAGTATGTATACAAATGTGGTATCATTGTAAAATTGAGGTTATTTCCAATTTTAAACTGAACGTTAATCTTCAGGTTTTTAGATAATGACGTTGTTAAAACTTAAGTTGGTAATTTTGAGATGGTATTGACCTATTATTTAAGCGATGTGTATGTTTAAACCATTGACTAGATGCAGTTCATTATAAAGTGCACATACATGTAACTAAACAAACAAAAACAATAAAGTATGATTGTATTTATCACCACACTATCTCTGATTTACATGCCCCTTCTATTACTGTTGTATTCGCTCGCGTGAAACATATTGTGCGCTTAAAAAAGTACTATATAAAGCATTTTTTTTACAATTTGTTTAATTACTCTCAATATATATCAATGTGGAGAAAACAGGATTTTATGTTCAAAAGCATGATTTCTGCTTTTGATTTTAATTTTTAACCATTTTTCATTCTTTAATTGTTTTTGAAAGAGCTTGTGATTTCTCTTGCTATATTAGTACGCATTATATGATATAATGTGTCCAATCACCCATTCGATGGGCTATAAGAGGGTATTGGTAATTTTAACCTCATAAAATGGTGGACAGTCAGAACAAATAGGAAGCGGTCGAAGACGTTAATCTAGTTTTTCTGGAAAAATCTATAAATTGTTAATAATATTTTAATTGTATTTTAGCGCAATACGTCCCAGCATGGAGACCATACATGAAATTGATGACCATGAGGTTTGTTTTGAAATAGTTGAAGAGGAGGTGATTAAGCCAGAACGTGAACTTGCGGATGTTAGATTTTAAAATGTCTTAGGTGGACATCATGAATTACTTGACATGCCTTCCACTATTAATGTCCAGTGCTTGGCATTCCTTATATTAAGTAAAGGGAAGACTTTGAAAAACTTGACTGAGGTGTTCATCTTTTTTACACTCAGATAGTTTTAGTGATCGAATTTCATGACAGAACTTACAATCAAATTTGTGTTAGTGGTATATCGAGTTAAAATTATTGTGTCGTTTTCAACAGACAGCAGATAAATATTGTTTTTTTTTGTGTAAGGTGATCTGATCATCAATATAGATTTATAGTAAGATGGCCACTTAAAAAGTATTAATCAGTGGTCAATAATACTTTTAATATCCAATCAATGTGTATAAAAGTGTATATTTTCTGAAAGATACAACCTTTGCCTAGCTAACCAACACAACAATATTGTAATCGGTAAAAAGCCATTTACCCGTACGACATTGAACCAATAGGGGTATGAACAACTGGAATTGCTAGAAAATAAGGTATATTAGTAGATGTAAGGGTTGGTATTAATGGTCATAATTTCTATAATTTTTATCCGATTGATTTGAAATTTGCAGAATTCATGCACCGTATACTTGCTAAACTAGTGCTGAATCAAGATTATTGTTTGGACAGTCTAAATTGATTAAGTTGTACAAGGAATCTGCCATGTTCGAAATACTCCAAAAACTGCACTGTGCTGAGAATATACCCTATACATTGTTGCTGCATTGTACTACTGTACGTTTTAAGTGGGAAAGTCAAACATGTAGCTTTTTTACACATGTATGTATGTTACTATCTTACACATGATAAATATTTCCTGAATTATTAATAATTTGTTATTAACTTCAGCCCAAAGAACATGATCACGTGAATTAAAAATACGTATTTTAGATTTATGGCGTCATATCCCTAATTCAATTATACAGAAAACAAAAATAAAAACACATGATAGTAATTTTATATAAGACGAATTACATGAAATGGACAACAGGGGTGAATTTTCTTTGTTTATCATAAATAGGAGGTATAACATTACCCCAACCACAAGTTGGGCTCGAACATAAGATTGTGTTGTAAAAAATAAAATTGAGGTAAAAATGATTAAAATTGTCCGACGAATGAAACTACATATAATAATGTAGAAAAATTAACATATTAAGAATAAACTAGTGTTTGTTTACCTAGTATATATCTTAATATTAATTAGGGTGTAAGTGTGGTATTTAGAGTCCCGGATGTGACTTGTTTATAATGCGATAGTTTGATAATACTTTACTGTTTTAAAAGTATGGATTGCCATTTAAGAGTACAATGATACATATTGCAAATGATATCAATCTAATTTCAGTAAGCCTGAATGACATTTGACAACAACGCTCAGAAATCGCTTGAGCCCATATAACATAATTTTCTTACGTATTGTACGTGTTATTCTTTGCCCAGTGCTTTAAACCATGTCCTGTTTGAATATCAATAAAATGACAATGCTTTCATATTAAATGATAAAAATACCACGAATGTCTAGCTTTTAAGAAAATGTACACTTTATATATAGTCAGAGGTACTGATGTTGATTTATCGCCCACTGATTAATACGTTTTAAGTGGCCCTCGTATTTGGTCATGATGCCGTTAAGTGTTGCATTGATACAATGTATGTAAGAACATGTGGACACTATTTAGCATAATTGATATTAGATTGATTTTATCACCCTTTAAGTAGCCTTCTCGTTGGAGAGAAAATGTAGCCTTCTCCTGCATGTTTGTACAAATGTCATATTGCAACACTCATAAGAAATATCACCGTTTTCACCATGAATGTAGAACAAAATTGTATACATTTACTTCTCAACAACATGCTTCTTCATTAAAATTTGACGCTTTTTCATCCACTGCAGACTTTGTTAAAAGGACACAATCTATATCACATATGCTTCATTCTTTAAAAAAGACGTAATTCATATGAAATTATATTTTAACCAGTGAATCATTTTATCTAAATCTTGTTCTACCGCCCTTATTCATTCTGCGTTTGCGTCCATGTTTCTATTGCCCTCATTATTGCTCATGCTACATCAATGCGACTTGGTCACAATGATCACCTCTACTAAATTTTGGGCTTCCAATATTGACTCAATCAGGATGATGTAAAACTGAACATTGTCAATGAAACCAGTATCATTATTAAATGAAATTAATTGCGCAAATTTAGTCCTTATATTTTTACAAACAAGTTCATCTTGGTTTCTTTGATGGAAATTAAACCTGTGCTTATCGAAAAACTTTTATTTTATATGAGAAGGAATTTAATTACTTTATTGATGACGCGAGGCAATTTTGAGCACAAAAAATGTATAGATTACTGAAAATGGTACCCGATGATAGTTCAGAGGTAACGCACTGGACTGTCAATCCAGAGGTCGTGCGTTCAATCCCCGGCATGGGAACTGGACATTTCTGAATTTATATTTGTAGTCAATCCCCGATATATCTGACCGAGTGGACTGCAAAGTATATGGTTAAAGGTGACAGGAAGCGGTGTATCGGTGCTATACACTGCACTCCTGCAGCGCCGGGAATGTCTGTAGCTTATGTCTCTCTCTCCCTTCGGATGCTTTCTCTCGATATGTCCCTCTGGTAAGATCATGTTTTTTCTGCACTGGTAGAGGTTGAACCTGCGCCCTTGTGACTGCACAACTGTATGTATAGAGCCATTGACCGTATGTTTTGCACAAAAAGGGCGCTATATACTAGCACACCTGGTATATCAATTTGATTATTATATAATTAATTACCCAGACTAGCAATTTGGACTTATTTTAGCACTTCGTGCTATAGTTGGACAAACATAAATTGGTCGGGCTAAATATAGCTATATATAGTAAATAAAACACCAATGACACCAGATGATGATACAATCGCCTTTCCGTAATGGTTCATTGGTAACGTCTGTTTTAAAAAAAAATCACTGTATGTTATTATAAAGGCCACAGCAAAGATCTGTATTCTTATATCTATGGCCACAGGTTCGAATCCAGGTAGTGTATTTTTCATATTTTTTCATTCCATAGCAAATTTTGATAACAAAGTCAAAAAGGTAAAACAAAAAATGCAATGATATAATTAACGGAATAGCGTTATATTTTGCCAAAACTTTTACCCGACCAATTTATCTCTGTTTATTTTTTCCTGTACATAAAATTGTATTAATTGATACTTATTTGTATACACAATGTATGTCATCTTCACTACAAAGTATCTTGATCTGAAATGCATATGTTTCTTCACAAGTATGTACAAGGTCATTAAAGGTTGTTACTCGAAATAAACAAACTGTCCTTGCCCAGAAAAAATATAGTTAGATATATAGTTCGCCGGAGATAACTCAAGCCTTATCAATAAACAAACATGGAAAATATAAACTCCGCATGGTCGACTGGCCGCTTG
Organism: Spisula solida; assembly: GCA_947247005.1. Lineage (NCBI taxonomy): Eukaryota > Metazoa > Mollusca > Bivalvia > Venerida > Mactridae > Spisula > Spisula solida. The sequence continues at coordinate 32,055,928 of OX365947.1, read as the reverse complement.
TTATCAGTATAGATTGAAAGAGTATATGCATTAAATTGATTATGGACGTGATTAATCAAAAAGGAACATCGTAAATGATTTTAATTTGTAAACGAAGGTTAGTGATATCATCGGCGGACTATACATAATTATTCGAGGAGATCTTGCTTGGTGTTTCACTGAATATTCGCAAATTTCCTAAAAATGAAAAAAATCCTAACCTTTTAAGATTGTTTGCCAACCTGATGTTATATTATGTTAGCTTGTTATATTATTACCAGCAATAAAACAATATAATCCACGTACGTCTTCTTTTTGATCATAAAACACTCACCAGCATTTGTCAAATCTCTCGTTTACTTTCTTCCTCGTTTACTACTAGATCATCCACTCATTTCCTCTATGATTGCTCATTAATTGTAACAACATGATTGACTTCAGCTTTTACCAGAAACAGCGGACAAACTCGCTAACTGTTAAATTCACAGCACCAACAGTTTACTGGCTTGTTTAGACCTATTGCATGAAATATATAATTATATAAGTAATTACTTTATTAGGCATTTTGTGTGCCTTTTTGTTATAAAGTCGTCTTTTTGTAGTTGTGTTATAACCACAGGAACTTGCATTTATAATTTAAAAAAAAATGAAAAAAAAAATGAAAAACAATTTTTTTTTCACTAGCCCTACTTTACTACTAAAATATATATTTCATTTTTTTTTTTCAAATTATAAATGCAAGTTCCTGTGGTTATAACTACATGTGATGTTTGTATGTTTTCTGTGCATGTCTGTTTAGGTTCAGTGCTACCTCCCCTGTTCTATTATCTTATTACCAAAACGCTGACATATTTTTTTATACAAAAATTGAAGTCTGAACTTCTATCGGAGCAAAGTGTTATCCGGTGTTTGCCAACCTAAACTTGATAAAAATAAATAGGAATACACATAAGAGAATTGTCACATAGTTTAGAAATGGAACTCGAGCGATGGAACAAATCTGTTAAAATAGCATTCCAATATAGAAATTGTAAAGTGGGTAATGACATGTGAGAAGAATGATCTGTTTAATTGTCCTTTATACTATGATCTACGTGAACAAACACCTAACACAGAATTACAAAAAACCAATTTCAATACAAGAGGTTTCCAACTGTTATCTGAACATTGAACAGTTGCATGTAAACACGATACAAATTAAATATCTCTTTTGCGCAGTGTAAGGTAACATATACAGGGTGTCCAAAAAGAAATTATACAGTTTCAGTGTATATTTATGAAATCTCTTCATTCTGCTATCGTAAAGAAAAATTACATATGTGTAGACAAAAGATGTAAGTTTTTTTCTGGGTCTATTTTTAAGATTATAACTTCTATATTTTTTAGAAAAATGTAAATTTGCTGAAATTACCTTATTTTGCCCGTGACGTCTATTCAGTAATTAATGACATTCTCAAGATGTCCACCTTTCTTACGTTTTCCTTCTTGCACTTCTTTTAAACAACTGATAACAGTTACACATGTGTCTAAACTGATCTTCTTACCTTCTTATTTGATGTTTCTCGTGAGCATAGACGTGTCTGTTGGCTTTGTTCTGTACACTAGCGATTTCATATAGCCCCACAAGAAGAATTCGCAATGATTTTGATCGGGCTGTGGGTTGGCCATGTCACACTACAGTGATATTTCCTGGAAATTACTTTGGATCCCACTGTTTAATGAATTAATCCAACCCCTTATGTACAATGTGTGGCTCTGGCACATCTTGCATAAGCTATGCATCATTCAAACAATGAATCATATGTGCTGTTTAGGAATGAGCTAATTTAATGAAGACAAATAACGGGTTGAGTTTATTTCTTTCTATTGTGCTATCTGAATCGCTAGTGTACAATATAAAGCCAATGGACACATCTATGCTGCTGAGGAACATCAAAAGAGAAGGGTAGAAGATCAGGTAAGACACGTGTGCAAATGTAATTGGTAGTTTTAAAGAACGAGTGCAAGAAGGGAAATGTCACAAGGCAACATGCATGGTGAAAACGTCGTTAATTACTACAAAATGACGTCACGGACAAAATAAGGTAATTTTAGAAAATTTACATTTTTCTAAACAATATCCGGGTTATAATCTTAAAATTGATCACAGAAAAAACTTACATCTTTTGTCTATACATGTGCAAATTTTCGTTGCTATAATAGAATGAAGAGGTTTGATAGATAGACACTGAAACTGTATACCTTCTTTTTGGACACCCTGTAAAATCAATGTTTGACTTGTTTACAATATGGTTAGACCCAAAATCAACACTTAGATAGATTTTTGGCGTTCTGGCTCTCATAGAAGCCACCAAGAGTGTTGGTTGAGCATGGATATTACATTTTTATAAATATGAGGGTCATCCATAAAGTCATAGGACAAACATCATTGTGAAAATATCCGGTAAATAATTATTATAAATATAACTTTTTCTAAAACTTATATCTATTCGTGATTTACAAACGAACTATTGTGAAAAAGTATTAACACTTAACGATTCTGCATTTATTTTAAATTATACATAATCACTGTTACGGAGCACTCCAAATACTATTATAACGCCATGACGTCAAAGTAGCTCATCATTATTTTTTAAAACACTCTCCAACACATGCTACGCATTTAAGATGTCGCTATTTCTTATTTTCATAAATCTATCTAAATCACAAAGTTTAACTTAGATATCTTTTCAAAATTGTTTGTACCTCTCGCTGAGTTTATAAGAATCCCAGTATCGTTTTCCACATATATGCTTTTCCAAACGGTGAAAGACTATATGGACGCATTGGACTGTAATCGATACATTAAAAACCAACAAAAACACAATGACCACCCATGTCTTCAACCAGAAGGGTTATTAATACTTCTCAGAACAACTGATCATTTGAGATGAATTGAAATGTATTTGTAGATGCATATAATGCTCGGTGTAGTACGTCTTAGTCGTGCAAGTGTTCCGTACGGTTGGATGTTGACGTCTCTGAAAGTGAGCGTCGAAACTTTGGTGACTGAATAATGACGAACGTAATAACATTAAGTTTAAAATTTGGACTGCCCGTAGGTCGCTACAGGCGTTGCTATAGCAACGATAACTTACTCATTTGTTCTCTCCGGAATACTAATTTGTCATATTCAAATTCATAACATGTCCATCTACCAATCGTATGAATTTTAGAATTGTAGTCAATTTTTAGAAGCTGTCTTAGAACTTTACGGATGACCCTAATCAGAACGTTTATTTCCTCAGAAAAATTATACTTGCGTTCTGTTGCTCTTATAAATGAAATTACGCAAACATTTTAAAAAAAACGCCAAAAAGTGATAACGCCTTCCATAATCGTACCCATCGGTTATCTAGGACAAATCTAACAATCAAAACAGGTACATACGAAGGTAGAAGTATCTATCGGAACTGTCGATCAGTTTATTTCGAAAATTATGAGATACACCAGAAAATATTGTTGTTCACACACACACATAAAAACATTAAACAAAATTCTTTAACGTTGTATATGCTACAACAAACCGGTTTTGGAGAAAAAAACGCTGTCACCTCTAGTAAGACAAATGCATCATCATTGAGAAATTTACCATGAAAGAACATACTGCTATATGAAACGTCTTTACGAGGCTATCCTATGTTGACATTCGTTTAATGGAACTATTTATTCCCAAAGAGTCAAAAGTGACTGCAAAGTGCTATAATTTATGTTCATAAGGTTCAAAAGTATATTTGGACAAAGTGGAGGCAATGCATGGACCATGGTGTCTTGGTGGAGACAAATTTCACAGCAAATACGCTATTCGGTACCTTAAGAACACGAATGTGAAGAATATTACGCCAGAATAGTAAATGCCGAAGTATAGCGATCCTGCACTCTTAGACTATTAAATGTTGAGGGTATTGCATCGTTGATTACAGAGGAAAATGCAAACACAATCGATCGGATTATTCGGTCTTAAAAATGCCTCTACAAGATTGTTGATCTTGGTGCAAACTAAATTGCAAATATAACAAACAGCGAATGTACATGTTGCTTGACACATTGTTTCACTAGTTAGTGGGGCACCTCTCATAAATATAAATCTATCAATTTTTCGTATTGTCGCGGGCAAAATGTAACAATGTGAAAACATGACAAAGTCGATTTTTTCGCATTGTTTAGACGACAATGTGAAGAAGTAACAAGGCGAAAAGGTCGACTTTGTCGTGTTTTCCCATAGTTACATTTTCGCCACGAAAAAGCAAAGATACGACGGATATAAGGCGAAACACGACATTTTTGTTTTCCCCACTCAATATGACAGATGTAAGGCGACAATACGACGTGGCATAAATCAGCCACCATAGTTACACGATCTTCTCCTCACGTTAACACACATATTTCTATATATCGCTGGCTTATAATGAGAAGATCATAAGTCCAAAATCGATATTTTAAGAAAACAAGAAAAAAACTGTCTGAAAACTATTTTTTACTTATGGAAAAACAAGATTTTAAACTTCGGTTTGGTCAACATGATTTTCATGATTATAGGCTTATAAGAATCGCCCCGTAAAGCAGATTTCAAAGTAGCACTTATGCGTGACCTTCTCATTCTAAGTCAGCGATATACAAGTTAACATTTAAGTTGCATTGAAATTATTGAATAATGAAATTTTACTGTTTATATCACTGATCCTGTTTAAGATTTTAGTTTTAGTGTATAATATCAACAATCTACGAGTATGATTGTAACGTACGTGTACATATTTGTATTGCCGAATATGGCCACTTTCCCCTAGCAAAATAACCGCCATTTTCCCCAAAAATTCATATTTTTCCCGAAAAAGAATGCTCTTTCATTACAACTGGTTTAAACGAAACAAACAGTATGGCTGTTTTTAGCCACAACAATAGATTTTCAGACTGGCAAAAGTCGTTGCGACATATGACTCGAGTACTATTAGTAGACAAAAGCAAAATTTCAACAATTAATTAATGACCAAAATAATCTTTTTAATAATTCCCAATTTTCGCGCTAAATTTTTAGGCACAGTTTATAGGCACAGGCTGTAGTTCGCAGGAACTAAGAAATGCACATCACCAACTGACTTTTCAGTGGAGGAAGGTAAGTCCGATCAGGCAATTCAGGGATTTCCCTTAACTATGTAACATGCCCGATCGAGACATTTTGCTCCAAATTGAATAGCCCGATCAGGCATTCGTAATGCCCACTTTGAAAAACTAATATGTGCGTAAGATATTTTGCGAGAGATAATCTGGTTTTGCACATTTTGTATCCCAAAAGGTATATCTATTTTAAATTGTCTAGATTCTGAGATATTTAGATAGTGCGTCTTGTTCACTTTTCCGTTTTCGCGAGTTACGTTTTCCAATCAGACAAGTAAAATATATTTTGAATTATAGAACATTTCAAAAAACGGGCAAGTGAACACAATGAAGTTATACTGGCCAAAATGGTACTTTGTAAGGCTAGTTATATCAGAATCTAGACAATTCATAGAATATTTGAACGTTATAATATTAAAAAAAAAGATATACCCTTTGTAATGAAAATGTGTTTAGATTATCACTAGGTCAAATAGCTTCATGCCAAGTCAGTTCTTCTAAGGTATGTATAAATTTATCATTTTACTAGTATTGCCTGTTGAGGCAAAGTTTGGGAGCATAATTTCCGGATTTGGCAAGTAGCTAGGGGAATCCTCGATGGGGCAATTTTCCCCACAGCTTTTCTTCTGCATGAAATATAAAACGTACATCACCATAGCATGCACATCATCGTTTAAGAAATAGAAGGCAGCTATATAATAAATAAGGGTGATTCATTATTATCAACTTTATTAAGTACTCTTAGTAAATTGTTTACGAAAGTTTTAAATAATAGACTCACTGATTGGGCAGAGTGCTATAATGTATATATAGAGGCTCAATCTGGTTTCAGAAAACATATGAGTACCACAGATAATGTTTTTGTCTTAGATTCTTTAATTAACCACTTGATAAATGACAATAAGAAAATGTATGCAGCTTTTATTGATTTTACTAAAGCCTTTGATTATATTGTTAGAGACATTCTATGGTATAAGTTGGTCAAGTTAGGTATTCGTGGTAAAATGTTTAATATTGTAAAGTCGATATATGAGGGTTACAAAACAACGTGTCGCGTAAAGTATAACAACAAGTTAAGTGATGAATTTACATGTATGTTAGGTGTTAGACAAGGAGAAAGTTTATCCCCATTTTTATTTGCTATGTATTTAAATGATATTGAAGAGTATTTTGTTTTGAACGGGTTTAAAGGAGTTGAGATAGATACATTACACATATTTTTATTACTGTATGCAGACGATATTGTTATCATTTCAGAAACAGAAAGTGGGTTGCAAAAGGGCTTACATTTACTAGAAGAATATTGTAATAGATGGAAATTGACAGTTAACATAAATAAGACAAAAATTCTAGTTTTCAGAAAAGCAGGTTCTCTTAGAAAAAACATTAGATTTTTATATGAAGATAAAGAAATTGAAATAGTCAATAATTTTAAATATCTTGGAAATAGTTTTTACTACTGGCGGCTCTTTCATAAAAACTTATGAATCCCTTTCTGGTCAAGCGCTAAAATCTTTGTACATGCTAAAATCTTATTTTTTAAAATTTCCATCAATGAGTGTGAGCCATAAGTTAGACTTATTTGATAAATTAATTATACCTGTACTTTGTTTTGGGAGTGAGATATGGGGTATCAATGACGTAATACAAATAGAACGCATCCAATTACAATTTTTAAAAGAAATTATGGGCGTTAGATCCCAAACACAGAATAATTTTATATATGGAGAATTAGGGCGATACCCACTTAAAATTACATGTTTAGTTAATGTTATTAGATATTGGTTAAAAGTTGTACAGTGCTCAGATACAAAATACATTAAAGCTACCTACAATATGATGATTAAAGACTTGGAATTGTATCCAAATAAGAAATCTTGGGCAAAGTCCGTTAAACATATTTTAGATACTTCAGGGTTTTCAGAGGTATGGATTAATCAGAATGTCGCTAACAGTAAATTGTTTCTGTCTATTTTTAAACAAAGAGTAAAAGATAATTATTTACAAATTTGGAATAACGAAGTAGAAAATTCGACAAGGGCAAGAACTTCTAAATTATTCTGTAGTTTCAACTTTCATTCTTACTTAGATAACATTAATTTTGATAAAAACAGGTTTGCGCTCACTAGATTCCGTGTCTCAGCACACAGGTTAGAGGTTGAGGCCGGAAGATGGCACAAGCCACATAAAATCCCATACGATGAAAGAAAATGTCATACATGTCATACCCTAGAAGACGAATTTCACTTTTTATTAGAATGTCCCCTATATCACGAAATAAGAAAATGTCATATTAAACGATATTTCTGGAATCATCCAAATGTACCAAAATTTGTTGAACTTTTAAAATCTGATAATAAGACTATCCAGAAAAACCTATCTATGTTCTTACAGAAAAGTTTCGAAATAAGACGCAAGACTATCATGTATGATTTTAATTAGTACTGTAGTATATTTCACTTTAATAACTCTCTCTCACTTTGTATATATGTATATGTGTTCATTGAATAACTACAATTACAGTAGGAGTGTATATATGTACCATACATTTAAACCGATTATGTTGCATGATAAAGTTAAAACTTACAAATTGATTATATTGCTTATTATTATATCAATATATTTGATACAATTATATCTGAATATGCTAATAATGTCACCATTAACCATTGTAAATTATGTGGAATTGTATATATTTGTAGAATGTTAGGCATATTTGCCTTTTTCTTGAATAAACTATATTATATAAACTATATTATATATTCATATTTCAAGGTTTTTGGTAATCCTCAAGTTGCGTACATAACCCGACTATGCAAACATCAAGCAATGCAGGTAGGTCTTCATGTTTATCAGAAAGTACTTCCACAATCAAGAAATGTACAGACCGAAATGAAAGGAAGTGATAACACCTGAAAGTTCAAACAAACTGCAACCAACAAAGTCAGATGGAGGGAATCCGTCAATGGTATATGCTCCCCCGGAGGAGCTAATGGCCTTAGTAAGTAAGTACATACTTCCCCAATCTTTCCTTCAATAACACTTGTTTATACTCCACTCTATTCAGTTCCTCTTGTCACAACTTTACCATGATTAATTCAACTGAACACATTTATTTTGTGATAGGCCACATCTCCAACAACCTAAGGTACCTTTGATGTTGGACAGTTCAATACAAGAGGTACCCCACTCATATTTGAACACAGTGGAACATCCAATAGTTTCATGCAAACACGATATTAATTGAAAAGTTACATGTATCTCTTTTGAACTATGAAGAGTGTGTGTCAGGTAACATATACGTATACTTAGTGTTTGGTTTGTTTGCAATTTCATTTAGTTAGAACCAAAAACAACGCTTTTGTAAAGGGTATGGTGTTTCGGCATTTTGAAGAAAATATTACGTATTTTTCGTCGCAAGAATGGTATTTTGCGTTCTGTTGCTTCTTTAATTGAAATTACTCAAAATATTAAAAAACGCCAAAAAGTGATGACCCCTTCAAAAATCGTACCAATTGGTTATTTGATATCTATGACAAATCCAACGACCAAATTAACGACTTCAACGAAGGTAGGAGTATCCATCGGAATTGTCGATCAGTTCATTTAAAAAAATATGCATGTCAAATGATAACATCAGCGCAATACCACAAAAACAAGTAATTAAGAATTGCCAGCAATACAGAAGTCCCCAACCGGTTTTAAGCCATTTTCAATGTTTCTGTTGCCATAGCAACCACACTTTTAGTCGGAATCAAAATATGTTTGGACGTGCATTATCCCCTTATTGCCCCCTATCCACATACCAAGTTTCATAAACCTAGCTTGGAAACTGTATGAGTTATGACTGACGGACGGACGGTAAACCTATAGTCCCCTCCGATCAAATACCGGTAGGGGACTAACAACACAGGGAGACAAAAGTCATTAACGCTGTATAAGCTTTAACGGAACGATTATTGCAAAAACTCTGACATCTCTGATGAGGCAATGTTTTATCATTGAGAAATTTACCGTCAACGAACAGACTGCTACATGAGAAATGTTTACGATGATACTTATAAGTTAACATTCGTTAAGCACCACATGTTCACGGCCGGTTCCATGTCTGTTTACTAGTATACTTTTTAAATGGAACAATATTCCCAAAAGGTCAAAAGAGAGTGCACATTACTATGTTAAGGAGCATGGTATTTTGGTCAAGACACAGCTTCATATCCCACAATAAACACACCATTCGGCACCTTAAGAACACGATATATTATATAAGGTATAACGATTCTGCATTGATAGACTTTTAAATCTTGAGGAAATAGCAGTGTTGATAACAGATGAGCAATGCAAACAACATCGATCGGATTATTCAGTCTTAAAAAAGCCAAAAACAATGGTCCTACAAAATTGTTGATTTTAGTGCAAACTTAGTTGCAAATAAAATAAATACCGAGTGTACAGGGTGTTCAATTTTAAGGAAGTATACAGTTTCAGTGTCTCTTTATCAACCCTCTTTACAATTAGGTCTAAATGTAAAAAAATAATGATTAAACTCCAGGAATTTGTATAAAAGGAAGAGGGAGGAGCCTAATATCAAATGGTGGCTGATTTTTGCAACATTCTGTATCCAGATACATTTTATTGAAATAAAATAATTATTGAATTTATGCTTACATTTAAAATTGCCACAGTGTAAGACATTTATATGCACTTTAAAATGGTGGTTTTATTTTTCATTTTCAACCTTTGGTTAAATCACTAGATTTATCTGAAGAATGAATTAGTACAGCAATTGTGAGAAAAATTTGAATTTGACATACCGTTGACACTAGTCACATGGTGTAAACAGAAATATACTACTGCATGGTGTTTATACTAACAAGTAAGCATCCTGGCTTACCTGTGTATTATTAGCTAACTGGTTGCCTCCTACACCATCTAATGTATGCTGGTATAGTATATACTGTACAACAGGTTAAACCTCCCCAGCTGATAAGCCCGCCTACTACCGATGGTGGTAGGTCCTACCGCATGCTGGGGTTTTAACAGTTTCACTACATCCAATACATGTTCACAATGACTTTAAATTCAATTTCATGATTTCAAAACAGAATTGTCAATGCAATTGAATGCATACCACCATTTCCAGTCAATCAAATGTTTCTTTCAGGACTCTCCGAGATTATCACCATATGGACCACTTATATATTTAGTGGTTCCTTGAGGAGCATCAACAGAAGGAAAGAGGATGAATTTAGACGTGTGAAAATGTTAATCAAAGAACGAGTGCAATAAGGGAAACATCTTTTTTTAGTACAAATAGACGTCACAGACAAACTAAGACAGTTTTTTTTACACCCTGTACATGTTGCTAGACACATTCTTTTACATGCTTGAATAGAGAAACTTCGCTTTTATCATGTCAGAATGAAACTAGAATTGTGTCCATGAGACACGGGTGCCCCCATTATAGCACATAATTATCCTTTCAAATGGGGAAGGAGAGGGGAATAGCAGTTTGAGGTAACATAATCATTATATTTCTTTAGCCTTGTGGGCTATAATTCTATTAAAAACATCAAAGGCCATCATAATTAAATTAAATGTAACAACGGGCCATAATTCTGGTAAAAATCGACAAAACAAAAATTCCATCCTTTATGGTCACCTATACATTGAGGTTGTTCATCTGTGAAAGTTTTCAAAAAATTCCACCCAGTAGTTTATGAGGAGTTCAACACACAAGAGTTTCACTATAGGGTATGTAGTAAAAGTAACAAAGGGCCATAACTCTGGTCAAAATTTATTGAGGTTGTTCATCAGTGAAAGTTTGAAGAAATTCCACCCAGTAGTTTATGAGGAGTTCAACACACAAGATTTTCACTATAGGGTATATAGTTAAAGTAACAAAGGGCCATAACTCCAGTCAAAATTTATGCAGCAAAAATTCCATCCTTTACGGTCATCTATACATTGAGGTTGTTTATCTGTGAAAGTTTGAAGAAATTCCACCCAGTAATTTATAAGGAGTTCAGCACACAAGATTTGCGTTACGTACGTACGGATGGACGGAAGGACAGCACCAATGCTATAATTGCCCCCCACTTATAAATAAGTGTGGGGGCACAAATATTTGATGTTAAGGACTGTTCAATTTTACGTGGGGCACCTCTCATACAATGATTTCCATGTTCCGATTGACAGACAGGTTGGAGAACATCTGTACATTTTTTGTCCAAAGCATTTGGATCCAGATGCAAGTATGTTGGTGACGCTGCTGCTATTTCTAGCTTGTGTGTGATTACAAGGCAAACAGGAGAAAGTTCAAACGAGCAAAGAACAAATACACAAACTTCAAGCTTCAAACTTTTATTTTTAAAAGAAAACAGTATCACAAAGATAGTTCATTAAATATCAAATAAATATCTTAACACAATCATAATGTATACAAATATAAATTATTAATATATCCAATTAAAGGTTACCCTGTTTACAAGTATGCAGCAGTAAGAATATTAACATAATGAAAAATATCATAATTCAGATCATACAAATGTTCTAAATAACAAAATTTGTTAAGAGAAATTTTCAGAATGTATTGGATATAAATATTATACAGAATGTAGTTTTGGCAGATTTACTTGATTGTTTATACGTTTACTTGATATTAATGTTTGAGTAATGTTTGAGCATACATCCTATTAGATTTAGCAGAATAAATATATATGAGCCAGTCTCCAGGAAAACCTGCTATTTTGACAAAAATATTGACTTTAAGATTTACCAATGTATTACCGGATAATGTTAAATAAGCAAATTGCAAAAGAAATTATGTTAATATCTTAAGTTTTAAGGAAGTTACAGCTGTTTTTGTAGAGTCCCTATTCGGAGCTTTTTGTGTGACGTCGCAAACGTCATTCAAACGTTATTCGAAGTAATGGAAATAAGAATTTCATTTTTACACCATTTGATCAATTCTTGACATAAACTGTTCAAAATAGTACCAAATTCTATAATTATGTTTCACTGTTCAAAATATATATCAAAATCGAAATTGTTTGCATTCAAAGAAAGGCACCTTCTGTTTAAAACAACTACATCCTCTTTTTTCTCAATCGGAGTACTTTCTAAAATTGGTCACCATAGCAACGAAGTATGGGTTTTCGACATAATTCATAGGAAAATTTAAAGCTAAGGTATAGTACTATATGGGACAATTACTTAAAATAGAATCAATAGATATGTATTTTTCCTTATTTTAGAGCTTTATCAAAATCTTGTTACATATAGTAATTACATAATGTCATTATAGCAGGTTTTCCTGGAGACTGGCTCATATATATATAATGCTGAAATATTGACAGATCCTCATACCTTCAATAAGCATAATTAAACAGTCCATTTCTTGTCTATATTTATACCCAGTTGTGTTTCAGGTGTTTGTATTGCAAATACGCCCAAGGTGTAATGCAAACATGAATCTGAAAGGACTGATATTGCACGATATATGCATACACTTTAAAGGTCAGAATCTTGTAAATATATCTGCACTATACAGGCATAATACAATTATACACAAGTATTATATATATGTTATGCGCAATATAAGAATAAGATACATTCTAGAATAGTCTGTGCGCATTTTTAGATTAGGGACCATGTAAGAATTAGTATTGCGGCTATGTACATAATTTTATAAAGATAATCTTATTTTTTTTTCGTTATTTGTAAGTTCAGTTTCGATTCAAATTAACATCTCCATGTTTGTACACCATAGATAAATGTGATAAATGTACAAATTAATTTGATATCGTTTGAACTGCTCTATATAGATTGTGTAGACTGAAATCTAAGCTTCTGTGCCTTATGTATATTTAACAACATAATGGCTAACTGTGACATAAAATATTGAACGATGGCGAAAATAAACTGTATAAAAAGCGAAAAAATACTTCAATGTTTGTATTCATTAATAGTCTGTATTAAACATAATGCGCATATATACGTAAAGTTTAATAAACATATGTTTTATCCTGTTTGCGGAATTCTGGAATGTGTGGACATTATCAGAATTCCAAAAACGCACAGGACGATTCTAGAATTGTACCGTATTCTTAAAATACGCAGAACATATACAGTTTAAGTACACACACATAACCAGAAATCTAAAAATGCTGTTTCCAAAAGAAATTCAATGTGTTGCCATATATATTCAACCAAAACACTCATTATAATGACCAAGATGATAAAAAGTTTTCAAGAGTCTGAATAGTTAGGATTCTTAGTGAGCTAAATTTAAAAACATTTTAAACAAATTGGTGGCTTAAGACAAAGGTTGATGAATTTACATGGCTGCATATTGGACTGTTCTAGGCTATAACACATGTAGATTTAAACAATTAAACTGCTTGAAACACTGTCAGTGGAATAAACCCAATCATGCAGTACTCATATCATGAGACAAGACTGCTTTCAATAAACGCTTATGTCCCGGTTGAAGCCTTATACATAATAACTAGCCAAGTCAATCAGTGGCCATAATTTTGTTGAAATGTTGGATAGTGTTACATGGTGTTGACAATTTAAGGTGTTTATGATGGTAAACAAGTTTGAAAGCAATGTCTTGATGGACTTCCATAATATTTGATCTACAAAAACGTGAAAGCTTTGGTTAACACATTCAATGGGAAGGGCATTATGGACAAGACAATAAATATATGCCTCGGGCATCAATAGATACAAGAGCATAGAAAAGAAAATCTCCTGAAAGTGAACAAAGAACATATATTAATGAGGTACCAGCACCATACAATGAATCACTCGAGATAAAATATCTGTCATCTACATTACAGCTATATACAACATAACATTAATACAAGTTATATATCAGTATGTACGAATGTATAAGATTTCAGAAGCATTTTGAAAGACTGAAGGATAACAGTAATTTAGGAAACAAATGGCATTTTATGTGACACAACCATTTAATAATATAACATCTGTGTTCTACATCAACTTAAAACAACTACACTCACATACAGTGCTACTTCTATGTGAAAATAAATCAAATATAAAATTCAACAAAACCAGATCTATAACATTTATCAAGTCTCCACCATGGCAACAGGTGATTATGGAATCAGTATAGTGCAAACAAATACAACTTGGTTCTCGAACTTTCTATTTGCTTAATTAAACTGCTCGTTTTTTTGTCCAGATTTTAAGCGGCGCCTTTGATTCCAAAAGCAGTGAGCATTACAAATTTTATGAAGTGAACACACTTGCATAAATCACCGGCGAAACACGACTTTCTTGCGAAAATTAATTATTTCTGTGTGGAATATACTCCTGCATAAAGGTTTAGGACCAAGTTAATTTGTTTGGACTATTCCAGTAGTTAAACACGGTTAAACATGGTAGAGCTCCCTTATTTAGCACCAAGAATCTAAGAACAGTTTCAGGACAGGCTGGTAGTTGGCCTCGTGTCAGGACAATATGACTGGGTAGGTCACATATAAATATACCAGGCAATAACAGAAATGTTAAAATATAGTCTTAATTTTGTTGTTACTAGAACTTTATATTATTTTTCTTTTTTTTTCTTGCAGACAAAAGAAACATCTGAACTAGTACTGTTAATTGAAGCCCACAATCGCATTGCATTCCTGTGTTATCGCCTCAATCAGCCGATAAAACCAGACTGAAATGTGGGTAACATGTCTACAATTGAAGGCCATTGCAAGCTTCCTTTCTTTGTGATAGTACCACTGTTAAGTTATCCTTAGCAGAGCTACAGATAAGGTTTTAGTCAATTGGGTATTTTACCCCCGAGTTTCAATTTTGATTGGGTTTTGACAAACTTTAATTGGGTATTTAATAAACACAAAGGGTAAATAAGCTTTTATGTACTAATTTTCACTATAACATCCTTTTCTATTTGGGTATTTCAGATTGTCTTTGCTTTTTCTTACTCCCTCCTCTCAAAATCTATTGGGTTTTTAAGAAAATTAATTGGGTAATTACCCCAATACGCAGCTTATCTATAGCTCTGGCTTAGTAATAAAAGGTGTTTCTATTAATGGCAACAAAAAATTAATTAACATATGGAGTAGTTATTGAGTTCTAGCAGGTACAAAACTAACTACTCAGTTTCTCCAATATAGTAGGCATTTCTTTTTTGCCTGGTACATTACATACAAAAATACAATAGAACAGAAACATAAAATAACCAAAGATTTGACATGTCGAGATTAATATACAATGTATATAATTAATATCATATATTTTTGGGAGGGTTGTATACATAATGTATTTAGCGGATGTGGCCCAAACCATTTGCTTATATTAAGGCAATAAATTATGTTTAGTCAATGATGATCTGATTAATATAAATTATATCTGATGCACTGTACTGAACTTTTACAAAATGAATCACTGAACATAATCAACCTTCATGGGTAAAAGTTCAATGTCTAAAAATATGTAAATAAATTCCTCTCCAAGCAAATATTTCTTGCAGCAAAGACCTAGCTGTGTCATAGTGATTACATAAAGCATCAAGGCTGTGTGATATAAAACTAAACTTGCTCAAATATTAAACTTCTGTACAAACTTATTACTGTATATATATCTGGATAGTTCTGCAAGTAAAAACGTTAGTAGAATTTTAATTTAAGACATTCCGTGTGTAGAAATATTAGTTGATTTTCTATTTTTTAGTAGAGTTCATTGTTTGCCAAAATTTACACTGGAGGAAATATTAGCAAAAATTTTAAATTGCCAAATTCACAAATTCCATGTCGCAGTCACTCGCTAAACAGTATAAAATTCCTTAACACATCAAATAGAGGAAAAGGAATAGGTTGAGTTCATCTGCTAAAAACATAAATTTCAGTTGTTGGGAATTGTAACCCTTGGAAAGAAAACTTTTAAAATTCTTATTTATATAAATTTTGTGTAATTAACTAAAATAAATTTAATTAATTAGTACCCAGATCAGTTATTCAGTATTTCTCGTTAGGATTTAATACTTGTTGTATTTTTTCTACACAGAACATGGATGCTTGTCTAGCTTCAGGGCTGGCATCGGAGAAACTGAGGAACCCATGAGGTAGGTCATCAAACACCTTTAGTGTTACACTTCCTCCAAGCTTAGATAACTTCTTAGCAAACATAACTGAGTCATCTAGCAATGGATCAAAATGACACGCCTGAAAGTAAACAATAAATCATCCATCTAAACATGTAACTCTAGTCAGTGGTTCTTCTGAGGCATAATGCCCAATCCTGAAAATTTAACGCATGCCATAAGCACACACCCCTACATCAAAACTCTGTTTTAAACAAGGTTATATTATCAAAATTGAGCATACAAATTTTTTTCTTCAAATAAGTTTTTATTTTCTGCAGAAAAGGTTCGTTCTTTTTACTGTTAGTGCAGCAAGTCGGGATTTCTGGACTATTCCTGAATAGTAGGTTGCCTGTCACGTGCACTTAATATCCAGAATAAATATGCTGATATGATTGAGGAAAAATTGTTTAAAACAGAGAAAAGTAATAATCAGAAAATTAAACTTGGTCCTTGACCTGTCTTCATGAAAACATGATGAGTTTGCTATGTTGCATATATCAATGTCTGCAAGAACATCATGCCTTACCAGTCTTTTATATAAGAAGACTACAGTACAACCCCTGAAGAGCAACACCCCCTTTTTGGAGCTGCAAATATTAGCCGTTGTACAGCAGTTATTGCTCTTTAGAGGTTAATTTTATAGTAAATATCAACTAAGGGTAATATCAACTTAGGGAAATTTTGAAGATGTTGTTTTAGTGAGGTTGTTGCTCTACAGAGGGTTGCTCTGAAAAGGCTGTAAAGTAGTATAACTTCTACATATTCATAATACAAACATTTATGGAAACAAAGGCCTTAATTAAATAAAGGCAATAAATCAACTGTTAAATTTAATATGCAAATAGAAGGTAAAACGGTTAAACTCACATAATTGGATCTATAAATACAATTATCAGATTATAGTACAATGACATGACAGTAAAACCCATTGAAATCTTCACTCAAAGTTGGAGTTCTCCAGCTATTCTGGCAGGAAAAATCCCAATGACGATGCACTTATGACTACCTCAGTCGATGGCAAACAAAAACATTGAAAATGATCTTAATATGAAATAGTTGAAAGTGATTTATCTTCTAGAATGGAATGAAGGGAATATACTTACAGTTAAATGTACTGGAGGTAATGCAGCCAGTAGTTCATCTGGAGCCAACAATGGAGACATATACATGTTCTTCACGATAGGTAAATGTCGAAACAGTTGTATCGGACTTTGTGCAATCTTTCTTTGTACAGAAAACAATTTTGGTGTGAAAGACCGTTTTCCTGGTGAGAGTAGTGGTGACACAGGTGATATCTTCTTTTTCGGTGAGCTAGCCTCGGCCGATTCTTGGGCTGGATGGTAACAAACAGGTAGGTCAAGAGATAGTTGATTCTTGTTATCAGTTAGTGCCTTATTGTCTTTGACATCTTTATCATTATCTCTAGTTGGAGCCGGTCTTTCTTTTCCAGAATTAGCCACACTGCTTAAAAAGTCTATGCCATCACTTTCAGATTCAACCTCACTACTTTGACACTCCTCTTTATGTTCACAGTGTGTTGTTGGCAAGATAACATCCTGGTTAGTGTCTTGATTCTCAGTAGAACAATCTCCAAGGATACCACTATCATTAGTGTCAGTATCAGAAACAGACAGCTGTTTGTGACAACTACTTGCTTTTACCTTGACCTCAGTGGATTTAGTCAATGACATTTCATTATAAACAGTATCACTACTTTCTACAATATTGTCAGTGCTCAGACATGAGATTCTTTCTGTACCTGGACCATCACAAAGATCCTCCAATGAATGACATGAGCAACAATCCATCATGTCACTTTTATCCTTAACACTTTCCTCTTCATCTAATATCTCCTTACAGACAGCATACATGCTTGTAGCATCATCACAATGAATCCATTCAGACTCTGGTTTATCCACACCAGATACAACCCTGTCATTGCAAGTATCAACTCTATCTGACACAACATTGTCAGATACACTTGCTTCACAAGATTGACACATCTTTGATTGTTCACTATTATCCTGGTTTAATAACCTATCTGATTTCATTTCAACCCTTTTATCTTCATTAGCTAACACAGTTTCGTCACCATGAATTGCTTTACCATAATTATCACTATTGTTTGACTTATCTGCTTCCTTAACGTCGTATCTATCAGTATCGCCTGTTTCAGCTGTGTCTTCCAACTCACATACAACAAATTCATCATCCGACAAGTTCTCAATACTGTGACACATAGACAAATTACTATGACACATTTCATTTGAGGTATTTGAACTGATTTTCTTCACGCTATCTACACTATCAGATCTACCAACTTTGTCATCTAAGGGAACAGTGGTTTTAGAACCTGAACAGTTCTGGCTGTTTGGCTTTGTATCAATGGACTCGGTATTAATCATGTCCACATCATTGTTAGTCTGTTCAGCACTTGTTTGATTGTCTGATTCATCAGTACAAGCATTAGATTCAACCACTTCCCAAGTCTCATATTTACCAGGGTTGCAGAATATTGGCTTTGCTAGAGCACTGGAAAATTTGTCAGCAATACCAGCATATGCTGAAATGTAGATTTATAGTATACAATAAACTACAATAGAAGAGTTTCTGACTGGAAAAAGTATGTCTCCAACAAGGGGTCAAAAATCACCAGACCTAAATTTCCTGACATTTTGCATAACTAGGCTTGGTACCAAGCATTCATGCAAAGTTTCATTCACATCAGACGAGTTGTTACTAAGCGGAACACAAGTGGACAAATTTGTGACATCCAACAATCCCATACCACCTCACTGAAGGTCGTTTTTTCTTTAGATGTTAAGATATTTTTGTGAAAATAACTTGATAAAATGCAGTACTGGTGGCACAAACTTACCAAATGATGCTTGAGAATCAGACACAAATGGAACCTTTAACTCTATGATAAATCTACACTTTACCAAATAAACTTCTCGAAACATACCTGCTAAACATCTCGTCAGTATTCCTACAGGTAACAAAGGATCAATCATAGACATTAGACGAGCTGGTGATGGTGTATATTGCACTAGACTAGGCATATAGGCAGCCATTATACCATCAGGTACTCGTATACGATATGATACTGCTCGCAATGCTGTCGACAGAACTATATTTCCACCGGCACTATCACCAGCAAAACATATACGCTCACCAGTCCAACCTAGATAAACAAGTTCATAAAGATAAGAAATATCAGCAATAGGCAACTACAATACAAATATTAATTGCTAATTCAATTGTTAAAACCATTTTCACACCTATTGCGGAAGAAAATATTGGATTAATGCCATTCTCACAAGTTCTTTCTTTGCAATAACCTGACCTATACTATTTGGGAGTCACAGTCAGGTCTTTTTGCAATTGACATTACACCAGAGCATCGCTTTACTTTATTGTTTAAAGTTATTTGGCTAAGGCTTTCAAATGAATTAATTGGACATTGTGCATATAATTTACCATCAAAACGTATTTAAAGGTAATTGATTGACACAACCTTGATACTTGAATGGCTGTTCTTTATAAAGCAATACAATTTGCCCGACAGTCATGACTAGCACCCTACCATGTTTGAAGCTGGTAAACTCAAAGCATTCTCCAGCTATAAACCAGGCATGATTTGTACAAGCAACAAGTGGACAACAAACCAACATGTACAAAGAAAACCCTGCTTCTTTAAAGGGAATAAATATGATTTGTGTATGTAACTATAGTAACCCAACATACCAAGCTGCTCACAATTCTTCAATGCCCAAGCATATGCATAGAAGCTTTCTTCTAAACCTCTAGGAAAAGGTAACTCCGGAGCTAATGCATAATCTACAGACAATATGGGCATCTCTAGTTTCTTTGTCCACACTCGCAGGTAATTCTGTAAAACACACAATATAGTTTATATATACAATGTATAATACAAACAAGAAAGTATGTTTCAGTGACTGTGATATACAGAGTAAAGTTCAGTGTCATCATTTTATAACAGTTGATAATCATACAACTAGACTGTTGTAATAAAACTTTAATAATTCTGTTCAGGCAAAGCATCCATTTTCCATAACACAAAATAATGTACCAATGACAGTCCATTAGGCATTACACATATGATTATAAGGGTTCATATGAACAAGTATTAGATGATATTACTAGAAGCAATTCAAAGGAAAGGTGAACACGAGAGATTTGTAAAACATGTATTTCCCCAACTGGTAAGCAGTCATGTTGTACTATAGATCAGTCACATTCACCAGCTGACCTCAGAAACAAAGGATGCCATGAGAAGCATTACTACCACAGTAGAGGGTGGTACGCTTATACATTCTCTAGAGATCAACGGTACATAGTTTGTTCTACCAATGGACGGACGGACGTTCTAACGAAACGGTATTTATGTGGCTACAATACGGAATGAAGAGTAGTTATGAGTCTAATTTTAGCTCATAAAAGAAAATTTTAGCCACGTAAAAGAAAATTATACTTTCGTTTTAAATATTTTCAACTGGTTTGTTCATAAAAAGTAGGCACCTCAGTACCCGTTTGTTGGCGTGGACAGACAGATAGATGGACAATGTACAAAGCAATAATACCCACTTATTCAAAGAGGGTAGCATAAAAATATGTCATTGAAAGGAACACTATCTAATCCTAACAATTAAAGTCATATTAGAGTAACACTATTGTACAAGCTAACAAAAAGGCAAATAAAGCTGCACTAAGTCATGAGAGCACTGTATCATTATACTACTACATGGTAACACAATTAACAGAAACAGAACATAAAATTAATGTATATATAACATTGAATAAATCATGAATAAAAAAAGGTAATTCTATTCAGCACATAAATATAATAAAATATTTCTACTCAGTTCTATGAGAAAGTCAAACTATACAGAAAATATGTTACATAAAGGAAATAAAATGCACAATCATAAACATCTACTACCAAGTTATTGACATAATGAACAAAGTTATTTAAATATGATTTATTACACATTTCCAGTAATATTAGATGAGAATATTTAACGAATAAATTTTATTTTAATACTAAATTTCATGACTGTTTTCATTGCGGCAGCATCTTATTAGCGGTAGCATGCATGTAGACGTTAATTTTGAATTAAATTATTATGAGAAAACCCTACAAGTACATCTACAATGAAAGATCACTGCAAATAAATAATACACACTAACAGAAGTTTTACATTTGACTGACAAAAGGAATATCATATTCAACAGACTAAATATATTGTTTTGTTGAACAATGTGTGTTTATGCAGACCAACAGTGAAAACCAATGGTATTAGGAACAAGGATGTCATCTATGTCGCATATATTGCATTGTTGGAAAGTAAGGCATTGTTATTATACTGCAGTAATCATGTTTGCTCAGGACACATATTTTTCTCCAGCATTTTCTGTTCAGAACTTTTTAAAGAAAGACCAACAATTAAAATATGTTTAACTGAGAAACTTTAAGTTTATTTTGAATAGTAATCACATTAATAATTCCTGATGGTATCTATTGCTACATTTGAGCTCTGCTGTGGGATTTTCAACCTGAGGTCAAAATTTTAACTCTTTACATGTTGATAGAATTGTGTAATTCAATGTTTAAGGTTTCCAAAAAGTTATACCTTTTCAAAATGGTCCAACTTAGTGACATGCTATGACATGATGAAAACTAGACATATCGATTGAAATGACGCTACTGACGTCGCGTAAATACAATAATTATGATGACGTCATTTAATTAGCACAGGTCCCCTTGTACGTGCCACATTTACAAAAAGGGAAACACAATACACGGAAAACTTTTTTTTTGGATCATGTACTGGTATGGATGTCTTGTACAATTCTGAAATCAAGTTCCATAGTGTGCGGTTTTTATTTTATGGGGTAAAAATTACAAAATAGTCATCAGATGCCCAAAATTCGCACTTTTCGTTTATATTTTGTAATATTTTAGCCCAAAAACACTCTCAATTAGGGCAATATTCTGGCAAATTATTTTTGAGGCATTAAAGTACAAGGCACTAAGTACCTATAACTTAGTATTCAACCGATTCCAAAAACTCACGGTTTTGTTTATATTTTTAAAGGTTTTGCCCCAAAATATCGCATTTTGTACACTAACATGAAAAACGATGTTTGACAGCTTAAATTACAAGTAACTACCTACCTATCACAATATATTATTATAAAATAAACTCATTAATGACTTAGTGATCTATATATTCCAAAAATTCATGCTATGATTTTATATTTTGTACGGTTTTACCCCAAAAAAGTCGACTTCAACTAGCAAGTATGGACCTAGATTTTTAGTATGTTACAAGACACACATTATGTGATATGATCCTAGAAAAATACTTGTTTTGCCTTTTTCCCCAAAAATATCTGCTCTGTACTAAATGTGATTTTCCCCAAATGTGTTACGTTTTGAAGAGGTTGGAAATCGCACAGCGGAGCTCATTTTGTAAATACATTGTATAAAATCATGTGAGAAGACAGCTTGCCTTTCTATCATTGAGTGTCAAACATGTTTAACCAGTTATTCACAATGAATACAGAAACAACTTCACCTGCGTTGATTGTGTGACTACATTACATTTGGAAGTTTTAGTAGACTTAATAAGAACAACCGAAATTAAAAACTTCAAAGAGGAAGATAGTGCCCCTACCACAATCTTTTCTTTGCACATTCCCACCCCAGCATTTGAAAATACCTGGGCACAAAAACGCTTGCTGTAGTATTTATTTTCAATATATAGCATACAGTAACACATATTTCCCCCATGCAGTGATTGGTTCACTTTACAAACATAAATGTAAGCTAAATGATTTAATACACAAACGGTAAAATAAAATGTGCAAACAGTTCTAATATGAGAATTTTATGTGAGAGTTGACTACAATAACTACCTTGTCAATTCTTGCATGGAAATCTGATGAATATAATAACACTCTATGTCTTCATAATCAAACAGTAAACATACATGTACACATAGTCAAACCTCATGCTTCATACAGAAATTTTCAAGGACCACTGATGCTGGTTGATAGAGCATGTGTTTAGTGTTATATCTGGTTTTAACTAGAGCTGTCGCCATTTGGCAGACTAATATACCCCCGCCGGCAAAGGGCCATAATTCTGCCAAAATTCATCGCAGCGCAAATTCCTTTCTTCATGCACATCTATATGATGAGGTTGTTCATCTGTGAAAGTTTGAGCGAAATTCTGTCATAACTGTAGGAGGAGTTGCGTCCACAAGAATGCGTCTACGGACAGACAGACAGACGGACAAGCTGCATCCAGTATACCCCCTTACAACTCGTTGTGCGGGGGTATAATTACAAGTCAGATGAATAATGGTATCATTTTACATGCAACTACATGTTCTAGTATAAAATGATCAAATTGGTGTATAAAGCATCAATTGTCATGCATTAAACAATTCAACTACAACTAACGAAAAGTAATACATTCCTTGCTCTGAGAAAATAACTGAAGCTAAAATGTTTTCAAAATGGCTTCCATTCCATACTAATCGACTATGACTAAATGTTGGATTGTTCTTTTCTTCTACATCTTCATTTAATTATACACAGTGACACTTGTGGAATAGTTTCTCTTTCATGCTACAAACTTACATCAGCAAATATTAGGCCATGTTTAACCAATTACTAGATTATCTGGGTTTTTTCAAAAGGATAGGATTTTTTATTTTTAAAACTTGATATACTTGTGTCTCTAGCCACAGGTAACTGTATCATTAATAAAGAGTTAATTAATAGGATAACATAAATTTTATAAAAGATTTTTTTTCTCTTTATCAATGAAACAGTTACCTGTGTTTCTAGCTAAACAATAAAGAAGATCATTTCAGCATAAAAATAGGGGTAGGGAGCAATAATGTAGAAATAGTTATAGTCTGGCCTAAATGTTTCAGATTACTGTGTAAGTTGATATACATGCTGGAGTTTGCTTTGTATTTACCTATTCATGTTAAAGTTGACACAGATTTTACAAGTAAAAAAGTTTCAGAAATTCACCATGCGGAAATATATGAAATTATGCTATGGGAAATGTTTAAATGGCAAATTTTGTCAATTCCCGAAATTAACCAGAATCTCCACTCACTTCTAGGAGCCTGTACATACAACTGTTACCAGAATGAAGGTAGTAAATGTACCTCGTGTGATTGGGATGATTGTGCAACAAATCCTCCACCATGACAATGAAATAACAATCCTGAAGATTTGGGTAATATCTCTGGTTTCTTACTGCCCGTCTTTGGTTGAAATCGACTTCTTGTCACTGACTACAATATATAAATATCAGTAAGTTAGGCTCATATATACCCAGTATATAAATTTTACGTTTCTGGCCAGGTTGGACAGGCTATGTTCATACATAAAAATGCAGAGAATAGCCTTTATTTGCAATTCAAATTTCTGCTGAAAAATGGTAGGCACATATATGTGTGCCTCCACCCGGATTTGAACCCGGGCCGCCAGATTAGATGGCAAGCGCACTAACCATTGAGCTTTGGAGGCCACATAAAATATGGTATGGTCATGTCCACATGTGGAGACATTGTCAGTTGCCTGTGGAAGAGCAAGTTAGTACTGATTAATAAATTAATGCCGGGAAAACTGGTCACATCAAATCAACTGGCAGAAGTAGCACTCAAGCATTTGACAAAGAATGATTGAACAATGATAACAATCTAAATGGAAGTGAAGCCAAATATTCATGTAGCTATTCAGAGATATATAGAGAATCCTGCATAAGTTTTATAAAACAAGTGGACAAAATCATACAACACAAGGCCTTGCCAAGTGTCATCTTGTTGTTGTTGACAAGTTAATGAATTTGTATGTTTACAAAGAGCATGAATGTAAGGTTCTAATTATCACATAACCTTAGAGAACTCTTATCTTTTAAAACGATATCAAGATTTATTATATACCTAACATTGTATTGTCACAAATACAGGCCAAATCGCACAATGGAATACAACGCGACAGATAGCATTTTCTGGTTTTCTGAATCCGTATCATGCATGTCTGATGTGTTTTATGCCAAATATATGCCAAGGTCAATGACGTAAACATTAACCTTTTTATGAATGGACGTCGCGTTATATGCCAACGTTCATGACATCAATGTATACACGTTAAACGTATTTTCGCTTGTAAAAGCGCTTTTTTCACTTTTGCAGGTATGTAATAAAAGGAATATTACTGCAATTGTGTTGATCTGTTAAGCCGTATTACCTCTCGTTGCTTGCGCCATACTGCATCTCGCTCCATCTAACGGTCTCACAAGATACAGCATTACATAAGCAATTTGAGGTAATATGGCCCAACGGATCAACACACTGCAGTGACATTCAGTATGTATTGTGCGTATGTTTCAACCAACATGCAGTGGGATAATGAGCGCGATATCTTAACAACATATACAGAAATACAATCAAAGTATACCATTCCTTCCCTAACAGCGTGTGATATAAGACGAACTTTAACTGGAGCCAGTCCAGTGTGAGCACAGGGTGGTGTTATAGTCACAGTATCATCTATACCATGAGAGCCATCCACAGGCAACTCGAAATTCTCTGGTTCAAGTGAGATCACCTCACTTACTTCAACATGAGGAAATATAAATGAACGGAGACGCTGCAAGAAGATACAAATGTAATAGTAAACATTGTACATTCTACACACTGTCAGTAAGATAAATACTCAGGAGGTCATATCATAGATCTATATAGAAATATGAAGCAATAATATAAAGGTATAAAAATAGTGTTTGTATTTTTTCAGTTCCATTCTAGTACTTCCAAGACAACTGCAAATACATGTACATAGTATAAAGTTGTTTGAACGAAAGATAAAATAAGTTGTAATGAATGGTTACCAATCCCTTGTATGTATACATTTATGACAATATATACATTTAAACTGTAAACTATAATGTCATACTGGTGTTCAGTTGTTTTTCACAAAAGTACAATCTTTATACACTGTGGCTTCATTGGGCAAACCACAATACCTGGGAACAAAATTCGGCTTCATTCCCAGTAGAACTTTGATAATTAAGAATCGACCTCCCATATACAGAAAATGAGTTTACCTTTTCATTTTTTGTAATCCACAAATTTTCTACCCCACGAAAATGCATTTTTATCAAAATCCATGAAATTTTATACCCATGAAAAAATGTGATTGTATACTATAACATATATACTTACATGAAGTATAGGAGAATCTGTAATAGACCAGAAAGCTTTACAGAATTTGATATCTTCTGTCCGTGTTATATCAACAACCTATAAATAAAACATCAACGTCAGTTTATCACATGTTTGACATTGTGCCATTGTTATAAACAGAACAGAACATACATTTAGTAAGACTTGCAGCAAGTACATTGTCTACATACACAGATATATGTACTTAAATATATAATACAAAATACATGTGATAAATGGGTTAGTAACGGAGAGAAAAAGCATCAATAATGTTTGTAACATTTAAAGTGTTTTTGATCATACAAATATAGTATATATACTTCACACATACAGAACTGATATACTTCACACATTCCATGAACATAATTTAAAGACATTACATACAAGACTGCGTTCAATAAACGCTTATGCCCCCTGTGGAAGCCTTGTCCATAAAGTCTAAGTCCAAAATTAGGTCAAGGTGAAGGTCAAAATGGGGTCAGGTGATACAGGCACGTGGAGAGTGTTCATATACAACATCCATGCAAGTTTGGAAGCTTTGTTGCAAGCCATAATGATGCTAGAAGAAACGGTCAATTTGGGTTAACCAGGACGGACGGACGGACGAACGGACGGACGGACGGACGGACAGGTGAATCACTATATGCCTCCAGATCTATCGATACGGGGGCATAAAAATCTCTTGTACGAGGGGTGATCGCGAAGTTCGTGTAATTTGCTTATAAATTATTCATTTTTAGTTAAATATTGATGAAATTTCACTATCAGGATGATCAACATGATTAAAGTTGAAATATAGAACGGAATAAAAATCCACCAATTTATGCGACAATTAACGGTACCCTTGGCAACGCTACTACACATGGTTGCAGCACACCAAAATTAAGACATTTTTCATCTTTCGTTTCACAATGTCGTTTTTAAAATCTTATGTGTGACTAAAATTCACGCAAATATAACACATCATACGTCAACGTCATGGGGTCATTTCCATAGAATATGATGTCGTTTACTACATTCGCTATCAAATTAGCACTGTGTTTATCTATACTGATAATGAAACGGAAACAACGTCATGACGTCAAAGAGGTGACATTGAATTGAGGCGCTTTACAGAATGTTTCATGGGAATTTTAAAAAACACTGACTGAAACCAATGAAAAGATGAAAATGTTCGACAATTTAAAAGCGTATAGCCCGGCAGTTACCAACATACAACACAGACGATTCAAAATGCACAGAAGGTCAATTGAAGTCAACAATTGAGAAAGGTTGCCATTGACAGTGATTCCGTGTGTACGTGAAAAGTGCGCGGAATCAATCGAAAAGACAGAAGTAAAACCATTAGACTGATAGTCAGCGAGCTCGAGAAATCTCCTTTAACTATGTATGGGATCTGTCCGAAAGAGCTAGGTATGCGGAAGATATTCGTAGGCATGTGTCGTCACTTCGTGGGACAAGTGCACCATACATTGGACCTACATTTCGTTTGACGTTATGTGACGTCGTTTAGTTTTCTAGTGTGCGGCGTCTATGCATAGTGGATGTTTAGAAATCGTCGTAACTATGTAACTGTTTGGTGTATTTTTCTCATTTTTATAAGAGAGTTTGATAATGCATACAAGATTGTTATGATATTATTTATTATTCCTTATGTGCAAAACAACACGATTCACAACAAAATTACACGAACTTCAACCCTCGTACACTTGTGTAATTAAGACTATAGGACACATTTGCCCAATCAACATGTTTATAATAGTCAAAGAAAGTAGCATTTTTGATATGTCTGTCGAAAAGCTATCATGTGATAAAAGAATACTTGTAGCATAAATTTATGACTTTCCGCATTCAATTTGTATTTACTGAACTTGTTGCCTTAAGTTGGTGAAATGCTCGAAAGTCACAGAGTAAGCCCTTGCATTTTACTATTTTATTCAGCTTGTTTAATAAATTCAATATGAAAAGAAACTCATGTTATATCATCTACCTTTGTTTTGGTCTCATCATGTCAAGATTGGTTTCTTTAAAAAGGGATTGTTTAATCATGAATGATTTATTCTTATTACCATTAACAAATAAATGTGCCTCTTTAAAGCTAGCCATTAAGATATCTGAATCCATAAAAATATAGTGTGGATATTTTGGGGTTCCACTAGCTTATGAATCTGAAGGATCATTTTGATACTTTGGCTAGATTTTACCATTTAATAGGCAAAATGCTCATGATTTTAATTATAGAAAATGACCCTTTAAACTTCAGTTTGGTCAACATGACCACTTAAGAAGCGCCTTGAGATGTAGATTTCAAATATGCACTAGTTGTAAGTTTTTGACGGTCATAAGTAGTTCTTACAACCTTCTAATACTAAGCCAGCAATATATATATATATACTCTCACAGTAGCCACATACCTGCTTCGCTCTCAGCTCATTATCCATAATATATTTACTACCATTCAGCAACGACGAGGCGATCTGTATAACCTGAGAACTTTCCTCATAGCATTCACTGTATGTTGCCATAGCAATAACAACAGTATGTAACACTTTCTGCATCGATTCACTGAACTGAAGTAAAATACAACTTTCATGTAAAATTATGCCTCATGGGTCCTACTGTGGTATAATAATAATGCCCAACCCTGAAAATAAGTCAAAAGTCTGTTTGGGGTGTAATTAGTAGTATAGTACAGATCCCTACAACAAAAGTATGTTTCAACATGTTAAAATTTAGATGATGAAACTTCAAATGAGCTAACGCCAGTAAGTAAGTAAATAAACTTCAAAAGACCATAACTTCATCAAATCTCATAACTTATATTTTCTGCAGGCAGCAAATGTTTAGCTGTCAATCAGATTTTTTCAACAGCACACCTGACTAGCCCAGTCGGAACAATTGGTATAGTTCAATCTAAGAAATTTCAAATGACCATGATTATTTAACTCAGCTAAAACGCTAGTCTAAGGTATTTTTTCCTCGAATAAATTTTATTTTCAGCAGAAAAGGTCATTCTTTCAAGTGCAGAAAAATCCGAAATATGGTCCCTAACAAGTGATTTGAATGTGTCATATTCGATAGAACACAGTGTGAAAAACCCATTGATAAAAATCGATTGTTTTAAAAGCAGTAGTTAATTTCCTAACATTGTTCAAGTACAAGCATATTAAATCAAAGCAATACAATTATGTATATACCTGGAATCCAAGGCAACGACCATAAAAACAGTCTGTGTTCAACATTTCTACTTCCATCAGTAAGTCATCACCAACAGCCTGATCATCTTCTAGAAATAATTCACCAGCCTTACTGTACGATATTAGTTGTTGAAGGTATCTGAAAGTGGAACAATATACAAAATATTGCACAGAATAACTGACTGTGTCTAGTGTAAACAAAATCTATTTCCATTGAAACACATTATTATGACTTTGTGTTACATAGACAAGAAGAAAAGAGGTACATATTATATACATGTACAAGCATTGGTAACAAGTACTAGTAGTTATATGGTAACTTTAGATAGGAATTGGATTTGTAAACAAGTCTTTTGGGACTTATATAAATATGAATACATTTCCAGTGCCTAGTTTGTAGCATTATGAATTTGATGCTAAGCAATATTAAACAGTATTACTCTGCTTTCTGTAAAAGTGTTTTTTGGACAGCATTTCAGTTAAACTTAAACTGAAACTTTGTCTATACAGTTTATAAAGTTTGATTAGCACTCTAAATGAACCTAAGTCATCGACTTGCCTTAAAACACCATCAAATAAATGAATACAGTTTCAGAAAAGTTCTCTTTGTCATTTTTCAAGGAATAAATATACATATATATGATATTAATTGACAGATCATATTCTATAGATTCTATAATAATCATGCCTATAATAAACGTACAGCACACACAGGTTAATTTGTTTATTTCTAGATTGGTTTCACTAGTACAATGTAGGTATGTAAGTTTTTTTCAAGACTTACCCAAGATAAGCCATAAGTTGTCCAAGTACTTCAACATAAGCTTCCAATTCTTTCAAGTAATGGGTGGAGCGAAACAACAAACTGGTCTTGTTAATGTTAACATGTCGACATAGCTGCAGTAAGTGTACACAACATCTGAAACATTGTGAAAACAAATTCAACTAAAGCTGTCGCCATTTGACAGACTAATATACCCCCACCGGCAAAGGGCCATAATTCTGCCAAAATTCATCGCAGCGCAAATTCCTATCTTCATGCACATATATATGTTGAGGTTGCTCATCTGTGAAATTTTGAGCAAAATCCTGCCAAAACTGTAAGAGGCGTTATACCTTTATTAATGATAATGGGAAAAGTCATTGTAACTTACTCTCTTGAAGTCTTTAAGTACCATGGGAAGAAAATTTGACCCAATCATCGCCAATGTGGGACTCAAATTATATTTATACGTAAATTATAGTTTTGGGGCGATTTTTGAACAATGAACATGCATTTTAGGCGTTAAGCTTAAACAGTTGATTATTGAAGAGGGTAATTCCATAACTAAAAGGCCGACACATCAGTGTAAATAAAAGACCATTTAGTTATGGTATCCAGAACTAAAAACACCCCAGAACGCACCAGAGACGTTCTAGCGAACAAAATTTTTCAGGGGGAGCATGCCCCCAGACCCCTCTAGCCTTCTTCCGTACACATTCAAATACCTCTAGCTACGCCCCTGAACCATGATGCTAGCTTTTGAAAAAATTGCCACAAAAGATGATCAATGGTCGGCGTAGTTTACATCAAACATTATTATGAATACGTCCGTTCTGTTTTATTTTGTTGGTGGTCGACAACTCGCAAATGCTTTAAATATAAGTTTTACATTTTATGAAACCTTACAGTATAAGCTTTTAAAACAAGCTTTAATGAACAAAATTGATCGAAAATTAAATTCATGTTTGAAGATTTTCGACCGTTGATTGAATTTTTATTTGGTAAAAAACGGGATATTTTCAACTTACTTTTACGCGGAACGGATTCTTACTCGTCGCCGTGGATTTAATAACTAGGGTATCGTGATGAATGTTGTATTAATAGACAGGCATATATCTCTGATTCATTACAAGCTTTAAATATTTAAAATCGGATAATAGAAACGAAAATTATGAGGTCTTACATAAAGCAGGGTAGAATTTGACTAGTGCGTTTTACGCTTAACGCGGTAACATTGTTAATCGGCCTATCGATATGTGTGAGCGACAGCATATTACCCCTTTTACGTACGTTAATATAGAGTGTCATATACATTTAATTAACATGCGTGATTAAGGTAAGTTAGAGCTAGCATGTTTAGCGCGCGTTTAGTTCCCGCAAGATCCTGGGGCAAAAATGTTCGTTAAAGAATCAATTTATAAATAACTTAGGTTAAACATTTCTGTTGAAATTGACAAGTGCCCTCTCACGTTTTTACTTGACTAGATCGAATTCTCGGACAAGCTGTGATCTAATTTACTTTGATGAATGCCAATTAGCTCATTGGTTGATTGCCACGTAGTAACGCCCTAAATTGTCACTCATCGTAAGTTTGGCTGTGATTGACAGTTTGTAAAGGTCGATTGAGGCTGATCAATGTAAACAGACTCGATGAGCACGGGGGGTCGTAGTATTAGCGATTAATAACAGCGGTATAGTCCCACAACGATAATGTGATTCCCGCGCAAATCTTTGGGCGCATCCATGTTTTGATAACGGGTTACATGTTATATTTAACTGACTTGACAGTTATAAAACGTTTTATGTTTCTCCAACCGATCAGATGTCCCGATAGTTCAGTGCGCTAAGCAGAATGTACCTGACATTCAACTTTAGTTCACTTCGTAGGTTCTGAGTTCGAATACCATTAGGAATTAAAGTTTTTAGAATAAAATTTAGTTTTTATAGAAATATATTTATGAAAATATACTTTTTATGCCCCCCTATCGATAGATGGGGAGGCATAGAGTGATTCACCTGTCCGTCCGTTCGTCCGTCCTGGTTAACCTAAATTGACCGTTTCTTCTAGCATTATTATGGCTTGCTACAAAGCTTTCATACTTGCATGGATGTTGTGTATGAACACTCTCCACACGCCAGTATCACCTAACCCCATTTTGACCTTCACCTTGACCTAATTTTGGACTTAGACTTATTTATGGACAAGGCTTCCACAGGGCGCATAAGCGTTTATTGAACGCAGTCTTGTTATTTTGGTAATGCTTTTTATCTTTTAAATTTAGTTATTGTTTAATGAAGGGTTTTATTTTATTGTCCATCTCAATATTTTCTATTCCACATGTAATATTACATTTTCATACTCAGTTTAGTGCCCATACAATCATATAATGCACATATTTAATAATATATTCAATTGAACAATAAAATGCCATCGGCTTTATCATGTTTGATAATTAGTATACTTATAATTTATAAATACTTTATCATAAATTAGACAAAAAAGACGACGCAATTGGGGGGGGGGGGGGGGGGGGGTCGAACGCACAAAGGACAAAAATTCAAATATGAGTTATTAAATGCCGTGTGTCCTACCACTGAGCCACCACAGAAGCATACATAGTTGATGTAGATATAATGTCTTATTCATTTATTGGTCCCTATGTTTTGGAATAATCTTTTGCTATAAATAGACATGTTTGTAAATAACACATTATCGTTGTGGGACTATATGTGTCATTATCTTGTTTATTGCGATAGCGGCCTTTTAAAAGAAGAAGGCACTCGTATGATCGACATAAAAGGGCACAGGGCGCTTTCAAAAAGGGCAGGGCGTTAGTAAAACGAGGCAGGGCGTTGCGCCCTGCTATTCGCCCTAGCTGGAGCACTGTGACAGACTTTGCTACTGTGGTGAATCTACCATTCCTGCCATTTCGGTATTTCACCATTTTGGGACAACCATTCCGGTGAATGATGTCATCAAGAACCGGTGATCGGCAACAATCAGCTACATTCAGTAAGCGCTCGCTGGTAGCATATAATTTTTCTGCTTCGTCCGCTACGTAGCACTTTTTTGAAGCAAGCCATTTCCTAGCATAACTACCAACTGCTCGGTAGCATTTTGGTTAGGCAACAGGCTCCTGGAAATGCCTGGTAAAATCCCTGCCCCCCCCCCCCCAAAGGCCATACTTGATACCGATACAGATTGTAAAACCCCAGCAATTGCCCCGTCCCACGGGTATAGTCACAGCACCTTTTTCCCTGGTATTTGGACGCAAAACTCACACAGCAGCCTGGGGATATCAGAAAGGTAAAAACATGGGACAGTTTGTGTTACACACGGCCCTTCCACGGGTTGGGGACCATGGTTTCAATTGATTGGTGCATAACCATCATACCTGTTAACAATACTGATGAAGCTTCGGTATCCATTGGCCTGAACATCTTCAGAAAAGTCAAATTCATGTAATCTTGGTACGTTGTTTATGACCAATGGTTCTAGCACTTGTGTACGCTCGAGTAAAATACAAAATGTAGAATAAAAACACGCATGTACGCTCGATTTTCCGCGCTGGTAATATTCAATATTACTTATTATAAAACTCCTCACATCTTTTAAGAGGGTATGGAAGTATTTAAGGAATTCTGCGTCATTTTTGCACAAACCAAATGGTTGGTTGTCATTACTGTCAGCCATTACAGAGCATCTATAGTAACCCAACGATTTTTTGAGCGAAAAGAATCAGAAAAGCACCAAGTCTACACTATGCTTACAAAAGTATGACATATTTAGAATTTTGCACAAATTATTACATGTTTATCTTCATAACGATGTTAGAGATTGACAATCCCCTTTGCCATCAATTTATTCAAGTAACAAAAAATGTACATATGCCTACTGTACCCTATAGGTAAATTGGCTACAACTTAGTACAAGGAGTAGGCCTGTTTTTAGTTTGTATAAAATCATATCCAAGTTTTAACTGGTTTATATCAGGGCCTATTAATAGAATAGCTCCTGTTTATATGCACCTTATAAAAATAATTAATTATACCTCACTTCAAAGATACAAATATTTATAGGTACAGGGGTACAAACGATTAATAAATGCAAACCTTTGTTCTACATGTCTGCTCCTGAAGGGTTTCCCAGTGGTCAGCTGGACTTAGAGTACGCTCCTGTCTGATCACAGAGGGAAAGATAAAGTTATGAGGCATGAAACATCTGTATGATAGAATAGGTGCAGGAACTTGGTGGTGTTTCTTGTAGTGGCAGAAGTCACCAGCTTGAGGAAGCCTTGAATGCTGATATGTAGTAGGGCTGCGTACCGGTTTCCGATATAAATGGCATACCGGTATTTTTTGTTCGATCGATACATCATATCGAACATGTCAGTATCGGTCAAACATCGATCAACAAAAATACACAACAAACTCCCCATTTTCAGTTAAGTTTTCGGTAGTCTATTTGTTCCGTCTCAAAATGGTCAGGTCGTCGACGCAGCTTATGTCCGAGTGAATCTAATTTTCGAACAAGAATCTGCTTTGCAAACTCCTCATGCAATTTAAACATGTGTAAATAGGTTGTTTATCACATATCTCAAGTCAGACGTGCTTGTGTTCCGCAAGTTAATACATGTTGTAAATCTGCAAGTGCCTATATATATATACAGTTTTTAGATTGTGTATTGTCAAAACAAAATATCAAATGATATATCAAATATCAATCATTTTGTATCGATACAAATATCGTATCGATCATTTTAACTGATACGCAG
Source organism: Spisula solida (assembly GCA_947247005.1). Lineage (NCBI taxonomy): Eukaryota > Metazoa > Mollusca > Bivalvia > Venerida > Mactridae > Spisula > Spisula solida. The sequence goes on along the minus strand of OX365947.1, from coordinate 32,020,658 downwards.
CCCTAATATGTATATATACTAAGTTTCAAACACACAAAGTTCGATCTACAAGATTAGCAGTCAAGTACTACCTAAAGTGCAAACCAGACAGATCTACAACACCATATACTAGAATAATAATAATAACAACTTTATTTATTGTGGACGACATATTTGGTTCTAGACCAATTTTCAATATGGTCTACATCAGCATGGAATATATGGTGGATGTCCAGTATATATATTATTCACTAACTGCGTTGCAATTTCCAGCCCCCTCATACTAATGTCAATCATGTTACTAATTTTAGTTAATTGTTATGGTTACTATAGTGCAAGTTCTAACAACCTGTCATACTAACCAATAACTTATCATTACTTAACATTAAACTTAGAATGTTCTGGAAGTTTCTATTGTCCTCATATCAAGTATTGCCACATTTTAAGATCCAAATACGGTAAATGTCAATTTGTACTTGAAATAAGCTCCAACTAAAACAAATGCATGTATACTACATGTATGACCAATATACCTTATCACTATATTGGTCCATATAGTAAGAGGCTGTTCCCTAATACATGCATAATCAATTAGGACTGGGACGATTACTCGGTTAATCGGATACAATTCGATTGCAGGGTGAAATCGGTTTTAATTTTGCAAAACCGCTAATCCTACAATGCTAATAAATTGTATGTTACCGTGTGCATACAATATATCTTTGACAACAATATGCCTGAATGTGTTGATCAACACATAAACAAGCAAACTAGGTGAGTAGGTTTGGGTTGCATGTGATACATTAATGCATATTTTATCACATTGAACTTACACATCTTATTTTGGAACTGTACCTCGAAGGATAAGATAAATACACATGAAGTCTGCTGCTGAAAGTACCTTGATATGGTTGTTATGAAAGAAAACACCATTTTCAGTATGGCGGCCAATTAACCGATTCGATTTCATACCAAGGATTAATCGGTTTTAAAATATTGAAATTGTCCTGGTCCTATAATCAATACTTAATGAAAGTAATTAATTATACATGTAAGCTGACTATGTAACACTTGTCAATGATGGGGGGGCGGCAGCAGGATTATATACGGGAATTAGACATTTTCGGAAATTGGTTGTCAAATATCCCTCCCATGGGCACATAGTCCTGTCTAATTCCTTGGGGTGTCCCCGGTCAATAAAAAAAAAGGCAAGTCTAATTCCCGCTACATGTGATAACAGGGTTTATCAAATTTTCAATTAACAACAATAAAGCAATGTTGTAGAAACATTTATTTTTCTAACTGAAGCAAGTAATGTCATATATTAAAAACCATATACCAGAATATTGCAAAATAAAACCACAACAAGTTTGTGAAAACATGTCTTAAATTTAAATATTAATCATAAATATAGTGATCATATAGTATAATATGTAAGAAGAATATGGTATAGTCAACAATACTGATCAACATAATTATGTAAAATGTCAAAAAACATGTCATACTAAAAACTTTCAGTAATTTGGAAAATATTTAATTATCTAATCTAAATATTGCAACACCCCATTGTGGGTATTATAGGTATATGCTGGTTTTACCTTCACATTTTTCAGTTAAACAAAGTTTGAATCAAAGTTCTCAATTATATTCTGACATATGCCAAAGTATGTAAACCAGATGTAAATTCCAACAGATAAAACTTATGATGAAATACTTCTAAATACATGTATGCAAATTGTCACATTAAACATCTGATTTTAGCATATATAGAGAATGTATAGTTAAAACATTAGTAGGAGGAGTTAGCCAAAAATAGTAAAATTCACAAAATAAATACTGAAATAAAAATATGGCGGAATTAATTGTATAATTATTAGTACCTGGTATATATTACAATGTGTCACAAAACATATGGCAATGTATGCTTTAAATAAAAGAAATTAGTAAAACAAAATATACGAAATAGTTTAACAAAACAATCTTTTAGTAGATTTGCATGTTATTAAAATCGCAGTCCTGGATGTTTTTCCTAGTATTCTAAAAACATTAGTTACGGTATTAGCCATAGTATAATACATGTACATTTTCTATTAAAGATTATCTTTGTCCCAAAATTGCCAATTAAATATTTTTGAGAAAATCAATACTGAGTGATTATCATATAAATACATTTGAGCCGTTCTCCAGGAAAACCGGGCTTAGTGACATTGTATTAGTATTTATGTAATAAGGTTAAGAAAACCCCTCTTAAGTGACAAAAAAGTCATGCTATTTCATTTATGTTCTGGGATAATATAGAACTATGTTTTAGATTAATTTTTTCTCATGAATCATGTTAAAATACCTTCTGTCGTTGCTATGGTGACCAATTTCTGAAAAGTATCCATATTGAGAAAACGAAGGGTTAGTGGTTGAAAACAGTAACTAAGTTTCTCAAAAAGCTAAAATTCACGATATAGATATTATGTTTTATTATAAAAGGAATATAATTCTAAAATGTGATACAATTTTAAAACGTTTACGTCAAGAACTCATCAAACACTGGATTTACGAACTTCTTGTTAACGTAACGTGAAATAACGTTTGAATGACGTTTGCGACGTCACTAACAAAGTAGGGGGAGAGTGGTTAGTTTTAAAAGTCTGTAACTTTGTAATTTGATGTTTTATTTGCTCAAATTTTCAGAAAATGTTCAAAAGAGTCTTGTCTTTCTAATGCTATATTATCATGATTTTCGTATTTTTGTCACTAAGCCCGGTTTTCCTGGAGAACGGCTCATTTAGTTGGCAGGAAAGACATCCACATTACAATTCACATGTCACATTGTAATCTATCTTTTGTACCTGGATTACATTTGACTGTGCTGAAATGGATACTATACATTAACAAAATCTCAATTTGACTGGAAAAGCTATTAGTTCTCTGATTTTCCAAGTTTAATGGTGGTTGGATCTATGTGTTTTAAAATGAATACTAGACATCGCAAATTCCCAATTTGACGGGGAAATAACTGGTTTTTCGATATTCTCAGTTACCGTAAACGGAAAGCGGTACAATATGTGGGAATAGTCAATGTGTATCACCATGTGCTTTTGGAGTAATGGGTTAAAAAACCCTTCACATGATATTTTGGGACTAAATATAGTTCAGTGAGCACGGCAAAATCATATCATAGAAATAGCAGCAACCTCACTAGTGAATGCACGCAAACATTATATCAAATAATATACTAATAATATACCATTTACATGGGGCACTACTGGTAATCAGTAGGGCTGCATACCGGTTTCCGATATAAATCGAATACCGGTATGTTGCGTTCGATCGATACATCGTATCGAACGTGTCCGTATCGGTAAAAAAATCGATCAACAATAATATACATGTAAATCAATAAAATACCCATTTCCAATCAAGTTTTTTTGTCGTCTATTTGTTTCGTTTCAAAATGGTCAGTTTGTCAAAGTAGTTTATGTCCGAGTGAATCTAATTTTCAAACAAGAATCTGCTATGTAAACCACTCGCGCAATTTAAAAAATATGCAAGTAGGTTGTTTATCACATCTCAGGCCTGACTTGATTGTGTTAAATACATGTTGTAGGTCTGCATGTGCATATTTACAGTATTTAATGATACAAAATGATCGATATTCGATATATCATATGATATATTCTTTTGGCAATAAAACATATATTATATGTTTTATTGCCAAAAGAATATATCATATGATATATCGAATATCGATCATTTTGTATCGATACAAATATTCTAACTGATAGGCAGCCCTAGTAATCAGTAGAACTTATTTGAAGACCTCTTATTTTTATCTATAGCTGAGAAATATTGTTATTTTGTAGATAATTAGCTTCATTATTGTCTTATAGTGTTGACTTGCTATAGGGTCATACTTATTTTAAGGGCTAGCCAGGTTTACTTATTAGCACATTATATTTCCTGACTTCTTTCCTTATATAACATGCAACAGGCATGTAGGCATACAGTAGCCATTATTCAACTAGCTGGTGTAAATCAACGGACAAGATCCGTTGCACAAAAAATGCTAGGTAGCGCTTGCCTACCGAAGTGTTAAGAAACGGTATGCTATCGGCGAGCACTGCTCGCTCGAAGCGTTTTGTTGCATAGACGTAGGAAAGCGCTCGATAGCGCAATTTGGAAGCGGCTTTGTTAGGCAACAGGCTCCAAGCTCCTTTATGGATTCAAGCCTAGGACCTCCAGCTATAAAGTGGATGCCTTAATCACTCAGTCACAGGAAACAGTATAACAGACTGATAACTGATGCCCAGTTTCTGACTACAGTACATTTAAAGCTTTTACAACAAGCCCACAACTAGCATGAAGATGTAAAATAGTAATAACTCATTAAAGTAATCAGTCCCAATTAATATTATTTAGCATATTAACATTCACTAAAACGGTAAAAGTCATGGTCATAGGTCCAGATATGTAAAAAATGTATACGCGGCAGAACTATGGATAACTGATGAATACATTACAATACTGTATATAACACAACAAATACAGATAGAAAAAGTAAAAATAACAACGATAATAATAAAACAATACAAATGGAAAACAAAACCACATAATTATAAGCAATTCAGCTGTTTATGACAAAGCACTATAAAAGATAAATAACAGAACAGTGCAAACAAATTAACCTGGTCCATAAACCTTCGAATGACATAATTTAAAAGTGGTTTCTTTCTATAATTTAATTTCAGCCTTTGTTTACATAAACAGAGCATATTACGAATATGTATGAGATGTACTACAAACGCTAACCTAAATGATTGGTAAAGCACAACTTTTTCGCTGAAAATGATATACTCCACACAAGAAATCAAGGACCATGTTAATTTGTTCGGGCTATACGTCAAGTTAGTTCATTTTGGCCTGTCACTTGTATAACAATGTAATACAGGGGTGTCAACAGGGCCAAATTAAAAATCAGGAAAATCGTATGCGACCGACTGTTTTTGTCAAATAAGAGGCCTTCAACAATGTTGTTTCCATTTCAACTCATTTTATATTTAAAAGAAAATCCTTTGGACCATATTAAATCTACCATAACTTTGCTATTTCTTCAGATATTTTCATCAAATTACTTTCATATTGGTCAGAAGCCATTGGTCTTTCAGGAATGATTAATCCGGAATTCCGGATAAATCAGGAAAATTGACACCCCTGTTAATAAGAGAAACTACAATGTTTATGTCCACAAAGTTATACAAATTGACTGACCTAAATAAACGAGTCATACTCATAATGTGAATAAGAAACATTTCTAAGTGCATGTAAAAAAAGACAAACATAGAATAGTCTTGCATTCAGTGCTTAAAATTTTATCACTAAAATATAGTCCGGAGAATTTGACACGACTCTTGACCTTCTATTAGCATAATTTAACAACTGATACATTGTCTATATATATAATCCTAGTTGCATGTTTTCATAAACAGAAAGTATCAGGAAGACGCTCAAGATGCAATACAATCACAAATCTAATGGTCCGATATTGCACGATTTGCTCGCGGAAATTTATATATTCAATGCAAGAACCTCGATATATATTCATGCATAAACGTCAGGATCAAGTTGAATTCTCCGTGCTATAGACTAACATTGGAGTAAGGTAAGGAATGTATATAAAGCAACATCACAGTTCACGGTTAAGACGGCAAGAACTTCAGTCCAATTAACGAACATCGGCCATTAAGGAAAATATTAGCTTACAGCTACAGAAAAGTAAGAAACATATTTCAAAATATATACAAGCAGTACTACTGATAGACAACAAAAGTACATATGATTTTAATAAAATATTCACCAAAAATATTAACTTGGACATTTTTAAAAAGTTTTAAAGTTTAGGATATTGAAAGAAAAACCTCTTGTTACGTAAAATCCATCAATTTAAGAAACCACCACATCACAATTTTAACAAAATCCAAGAAATTGAATACCCACGAAAATTGATGATTTTACAAAAATGATTATATTTTCAACAATTGTAGAATAATTGTGGTGATCAATGGTAATATAGTATGAAATACCACAACATAGTTTATATATAACAAGTATATGGTAAACCCTTAATCAAAATTTACCTCAATAATAACACTATCTCAAAATTTAGAACACAATGATTAAGTCAGTTTTTATTGTTTCCTTAGTAATTTAGCCTTAATTCTACAACCACTCTACAACCACCTCATTAAAAGACCACCTAAAAATTAAGAACATAATGATCACATCTGTTTCTATTGTTCTGTTTTTATTTCAACCTATAGGTAATTCTACAACCACCTTAATATAAAGACCAGTTTACAAGAGTAATGATGGTGATCTTAATACTGTAAAATCATTTAATTTCAATGGGACAAAATTTTGTGGTTTTTGGCGAAAAAGACCATTTCGTCGGGACGTAATTTCAAAGATTTGGGTTTCAGGAAAAAGTGGCAAGATCTAATTTCACACAAATTAATCCTTCAAACATCAAACAGATATAATATTTGTTTTTTTTACATTCTTATATATGCAAGTAAACTTCCTAGAAACCTAGTCTTATACCTGACTGAACTTGAAAGCAAGTATGGCAGCCACTGTAAACTTGACATATTTATTGGTATTATTATTCAATGATTTAATTTCATGGTTAAGGTCAACCACAAAATCCACAAAATCAAATCCCCCCATGAATGTTAATGATTTTACAGTACATGTATATGGATGATCACAGTTCATTATGACACATGCAATGACTGATATAATCCACATCATATGGCAAAGGTACATTAGGCATAGTACTTGTTTTCAATTTAACAAACATTTGCACCAAAATCACATAGAACTAGAATTGGTTTCCTAACAAAACAAGTTATTAAGAATTGCAAGCAATACAGAAGTCCCCTACCGGTTTTAAGCCATTTTCAATGATTCTGTTGCCATAGCACAATTTTGGTCGAAATCAAAATATGTTTGCATGTGCATTATCCCCTTATTGCCCCCTATCCACATACCAAGTTTCATAAACCTAGCTTGAAAACTGTTTGAGTAATGTTAGGATCCAGATTTTTTGACCGAATGACCGACAGACTGACTAACGGACTGAGGGACGGAGGGCAAACCTATAGTCCCCTCCGGTCAAAAACCGGTAGGGGACTAAAAAGTTTTGTCTTCCACAAAGGTTCATCCTATAATAGATCAAACAATGATCAGTCAACTTAAAATTCCAGAAAAATGCACAACTAGTCTTGGTACTCGGTACTGCCCTGCATTCAACGAAGAATTATGTGACGCACATTTTGTACCTAGTGCATAACAGGTACGAAACAGGTATGAAACGTGTGTCACATAATTCTTCGTTGAACGCAGGGCTGTTGAGAGCTGCCGTCACTATCCGATCTGTCATTATCTTTTCTTTTTTTTATAGAAATCTGAAATGTGTTATAGACAACAAGCAAACTTTGTGACACATCCACAAAACTAGAACGTAGCATCTAGCACAACATATCTCCCACACTCTAATTATGTAGGGAATATAACAACCACACCAGGGCTGGTATTCACAAATCATCTTAAGTGAAAACTTAAATATTTTGACTTAAGTCAATAATTTGTGCAGCTCATATTTCCCACAATTTGAAAAATAATCCATGTTTTCTTAGTGAATATAATAGCTGTTTACATAATGCTTCAAAACTATGCAATATATTAAGCATGTTGATTTTCTTGCTAAGAAATTTCTAAGTTTTCTGCTAAGATGCTTTGTGAATACCAGCCCAGACCTATATCTAACATTGGAAACATTAATAGTATACATGCAAACATTTCAACATGAACATCATGTAAACAAGAATGGAAGATGTGATATGTAGTTAAATCATTACAAAAAAACAACATCATTCAACAACATATAATTATACGCTATGCTGATATACAAGACTAGAAATATACATAAATACATGAAATTGATGTCATAAAGTAACCAATCTCATTAAAACCAGACCCTAACATTTGCTCTATTTCTTTATGCTGTTAGAGATCTGACTACACTCCATAAGAGGTCATGTTCAAATGACCTCTCTAGCGCACAATGACGTCACGTAGCCTCAGCAGTGTTTCACTGCACTTTCAGATTTGTGAAAGTAGCGATTTGTTTGGATGACGTTAAGTTCACACTGACATGACCCCACACAGATTGCCGTCAGATCCTATATCAGCGTAAGTAGCGAAGCGTAATAAGGTTCTGGTTTAAATGAGATTGTAAAGTAACATGCATCAAGTGAAATGATTCAGATATGATATTAATATATGTGTTAATATAAATACATGTGTTATCAATAGATAGAGAATTTAAATGATGTAACATATAGTCAATATAATGTAGCATTATAACAGGTTATTTGACTTGCATACCAATTTTTATGATTTCGTCCCGAAATTTCTTTTCACAACTTGATTTGGAATGTGTAAATCTTGATGTTAATTATCAGTAATTGTCAAGTTTTGAACAATCTGAAGGCATATAATCTTATCATATAGATTACTATATACAACCCTTGTGGTTCATTCATTTCTCTCCCACAAAAACTAACTTACTAGTTCTTCAAAACGGAGAGTATTCAAGGGACATAATCACACCATACTACTTGGAAATGTTACTCACATTAAATGTATCAAAAAATCCAATGTTACAGTAGTATAAGGGCAAGACTGCTGTAGAGTAAGGAAGTCAGTATAAGATTTAAGAAAAATATCTGATTATAATAAGTAACAATTTTCAGTTTTCTTTCATTCAATAAAGTGACCACGAAAAAACTGCCATACAGTATATTGGATTTCAAATAAATAAGTGTCATTACCGTACATAGCACATGTAATAACATACCTGAAACACCGTGTTTGTAAAATAAACTAAGTCTGGGACAAAAATTACACGATAAACAAGTTTTTGATTTCAAATGCAAGAAATACTGATCTCCAAATAAAATCAAACTAAAGTTGAGACAGATAAAATATTGCACAATCCTAAATGGTAAATAATTATAATAACGAAGGCTACAATGTTTATTGTGTAGACATTATGGTTGCTGTATAGACAGTATAGTGTATATAAGGTTACTGCACTAGTCATGTGAAATATCTTACTATAATATAACATATGAACTTTACATGAACTATACTTTTAGTACATTAAAATGAACAAAAATGAATACATTCAATGGAAACCAGAATTTCAAACAAGACTCTGTAGTTTGTTTCCAGCAAAAGTACAAGTTCCACGGTGTATGACCCTACATACTGATAAAACATTCCTGCTCAGTTTCATGACCATGGTAAAAATGCTTAGAAATACAAGCATCACAAACAAAGCAGATGTTGATGCCTGTTTAATTCACCAATCTGTAATAAACTTTATTTCTGTTGAGGATAAAAGCTCAACAAAGTAAAACAAGGATAAAAGCTATGTTAAACAAGACTGCTTTCAATAAACGGTTATGCCCCAGTGGAAGACTTGTCCATAAAAAAGCTAAGTCAATCAGGGGCCATAATTCTGTTAACATGTTGAATAGTGTTACATGGCATTGACAATGTAAGGGGCTTATGATGTAAAACAAGTATGCCAAGTTTGAAAGCAATGCTTTGATAATATATGAGTTTCAAGAACTTGAAAGTTTAAGTTATCATTTTCAATGGAACGGACAGACAGGCCTATCACTTTATGCCTACCACATCTGTAGATGCCGGGGCATAACAAGGTCAAATCTATTCCCCACTACCAACATTGGTAGAGGTGCATAACAATGATGTGGAAATAAGATTTCATTTCAATGAGATACTTAACAGTTTGATTGTTTAGTAATTGATAGATTCAAAACTTTATAACGAACACAAACAATGGCAGAATATCGTAAGTAAACATACACAAGATAATTGCATGTCTAACACAAATATTATAAATTTGCAATGTATGAAAAATTAAAAGTGAAATCACCCTTCAATGAATACAACATAGAAATGGTCAACTTATTCAAGCACATCATTGGTAACAATGCTCAATTTTGCTCAACTGATATTTAATTTAGTTGAATTGTATGTCCCAAATTTCAAATAATAAGAGAGAATTTTCTTCTTAATTAGTATACCTTAAACACGAATATACAAGATTTTTATAGACTTTTTAATTCCAATTACGAACAAACCATACAAAAAATTGCAATATATATTGAACAAGACTGCGTTCACTAAACGCTTATGCCCCCTGTGGAAGCCTTGTCCATCAATAAGTCTAAGTCCAAAATTAGGTCAAGGTGAAGGTCAAAATGGGGTTAGGTGGTACAGGCGTGTGGAGAGTGTTCATACACAACATCCATGCAAGTATGAAAGCTTTGTAGCAAGCCATATTAATGCTAGAAGAAACGGTCAATTTGGGTTAACCAGGACGGACGGACGGACGGACGGACGGACGGACGAACGGACGGACGGACGGACGGACGGACAGGTGAATCACTATATGCCTCCCCATCTATCGATAGGGGGGCATAAAAACTGCTTAAAACATATGACTCATCTCAACGGTTGAGTTACATCCCCTTTTATGCACATGTTTTCTTTTATATGTAAATATTGGGCTAACTCATTGATATCGTATGTGTTATCATTGTGTATTGGTGGGTATTTTGGGCCGATGGCCTATGATATTTTGAAATAAACTATTATTATTATTATTACATCATGAATGTCCAGTCAGCATTAATTTTATACAAATTTGATTTGATGAGTTTCTCAACTGACATAATTTTCAATTTCCAACAAGATGATGAATACATTCATATGCTAAATTCCCATTAAAAGTGATTACAACAGCAAATCAGTCAAACCCTCCCCTTTCCATACTTCAACAAGACTGAATTCAGTAATTGCTTATGCCCCTGTGGAAGCCTGGTCCATAATAACTATCTAAGCCAATCAGGGGCCATAATTCTGTAGAAATGTTGGATAGTGATACATGGCGTTGACAATGTAAGGTACTTATGATGGTAAACAAGTATCACTGTATGCCAAGTTTAAAAGGAATGCCTTGATGGACTTAGAAATATTTGAGTTTCAAGAACTTGATAGAAGTTAAGATTAATCAAAATTAGTCAGCCAATAATCTTACCCACAGAAAATAAAGTTGTTATTAATTATTAATAATTATCGTTACAATATTGGCAAAATATGGCAACTTTAAAATTTACAGGAACTTAAATTGAAACTTATCATTCAAAGTTTTCTTCATCTTAAGGTTGGCCCCCTTCAATTTACGTATCAATCTTGGTCTTTCTTACAGAGAACTGACATCACACCAGAGCAACGATTGCTAAGCCTTATTGTATGTCAAAGGTGTTTGGCGCAGACTTTTAAGGTTATCTATTGGACCATGTCCATGTGATAATAATCTACCATTAAAATGGATTAAAAGGTATGTGAATGACAACTAGTGTAAGGCTAAAACAATTCAATTACATGGTTCTAGTAACCAGGGACCGACCCCAATTGTTAAGTCTGACCCAAAACATTTTATTCCAAAAAATATAAATGTGTGCTGTTCAGAGCTACAGATAAGGTTTTAGTCTATTGGGTATTTACCCCCCCCCCCCCCGAGTTTCAATTGATTAGGTTTTGACAAATTTTAATTGGGTATTTAATAAAACTCAAAGGGTAAATAATCTTTTATGTACTATTTTTCACTATATCATCCTTTTCTATTTGGGTATTTCAAATTGTCTTTGCATTTTCTTACTCCCTTTTCTCAAAATCTATTGGGTTTTTAAGAAAATTAATTGGGTAATTACCCCAACACGCAGCTTATCTGTAGCTCTGGTGCTGTTGAATTTTGAATTATGATAGTGAGATAAAAATATCATTTTTGCATTTGTGTGTGTTTTTTTTGTGCCTTTCAGTTACTTCTGTTGAGTACTGCCTTCCCCGTCTGATTTGTATTTATGTTTTAGATCTTCACAAAAGGTTTGTGCTGTAATATTGTTTTAATTATAAATGGAAAAACCATATGATTTTAAAAATTAATATATTTTGCTTACCTACCTACCCTAATTTTTTTACCAAGTTATCAGAACCACATAATTAATTTGTTTTGGCCTAATGTCAATTGAAATACATGAGAAAATAATTCTCATCACTAATTGACAGATTCGAAACTATGTAGGGAACACAAATAATGGCAGAATATCGTAGGTAACATTACACAAGTATCTCAAGCTACAGAATTCATGCTATCAATGATATCAGAACTTCTCAGACCATCTGGTAACTTGTCTATAATGATATGGTTGTCAGCACTCTCTGCAAGGTGATGTAGATTCTGCATGACATCACCAAAACTTGGACGATTCTCCGGATTCTCTGCCCAGCACATCAACATCAAGTTATACCTGAAAATATCACACAATATATAATCATATACCGAGGGATCAGTGGAAAACAGTTGTAACTACATATGATTTTAGAAGGTGTTACAACTGTTCTGCACTGAGCCCTCGATACACAACCTACAAAAATAAGTATACAGAGAGAATTTCCCCATTTACTCATATATAATAACACTTTTTGAAGAACAGTGAAGCAACACTATTTTTGAAGACAAGAAATATTTTTGTTTATTAAATGTCAAGACCATACATTGATTGGTCCCTAGGTGCATATCAATATAAAGTTTCTTTGTACAGCTTGAAAGGTAGCTTTGTCATAAACAGATGGAACATTCAGCCTTCTGGATCACATGATTATTTTACTTGAACGGGGCCGTAGAGGAATAACTATTATTTTTAGTTTTATATCATATTCATTCAACGAATGTTTGTGTGATTAGTGGATTGATCTGGATACTAATGATCCTAAAATAATATCCAGGCATGTAGCAGGAGGGGGTGTGGTCCAGACCCCAACTGTCTGCGGTTAGAGGTATGGGGTTAATTTATACCCACATTATCCTAACACTGGGCCAACCAGTTCTGTAACTACCAAGTCACATTATCCTATAGCACTGAACCAACCAGTCCTGTAACTACCAAGTCACATTATCCTATAGCACTAAACTAACCAGTCCTGAAACTATCAAGTCACATTATCCTATAGCACTAAACCAACCAGTCCTGAAACTACCAAGTCACATTATCCTATAGCACTGAACCAACCAGTCCTGTAACTACCAAGTCACATTATCCTATAGCTCTAAACTAACCAGTCCTGAAACTACCAAGTCACATTATCCTATAGCACTGAACCAACCAGTCCTGAAACTACCAAGTCAAATTATCCTATAGCACTAAACCAACCAGTCCTGAAACTACCAAGTCACATTATCCTAACACTGGACCAACCAGTCCTGTAACTACCAAGTCACATTATCCTAACACTGGGTCAACCAGTCCTGTAACTACCAAGTCACATTATCCTGACACTGGGTCAACCAGTCCTGTAACTACCAAGTCACATTATCCTGACATTGGGCCAACCAGTTCTATAACTACCCTTAATTGCAGAGCACCAAACATGAAAGCTATACCACTATACTGCAAACTGGTGAGAAAACAGAAATTGAAATATAATATATCAGATTCAGGTATATTGAATATGCAAAGTATAGCCTTTATTTGCAAGTCAGCTTTCTGCTGAAAATATAGCAAGTATATGAGTGCCTCCACCTGTATTTGAATCAGGTGCGCCAGATAAGACAGCAAACACTAACCACTGAGCTATGGAGACACACATTATATAAGTACTTACAAATCTCCACTACAGTGGATAGGTTGTGGCATCCTGTAGCCCGTCTGTATCTTCTCACTAACTTCATGAGGACCCATATCCGGGTACGGTAAGTGACCTGTAATACAAAATGTGCTTAATCTCAGAGGTGTCAACAGGGCCAAATTCAAAATCAGGAAAATCATATGCGGCCGACCATTTTTGCCAAGTAAGAGGCCTTCAATGGCGTATATGATTCCATAATTAACTCAGTTTGTACTAAAGAAAATCCTTCAGAGTTGATTAAACTTACCATAACTTTGCCATTTCTTGAGATATTTTCATCAAATAACTTTTATTTTGGTCAGAAGCCATTGCTCTTTCAGAAATGATAAATCAGGAAAATTGACACACCTGTTTATCTTTTATATAGGGTTTTATGGTAAAGCATTACAAAGTGACTCTTCTACCTATAGTAATGAATTATGTTTTCAGACTGAATGCCATTTTTCACCAATTTTCAGTTAAACATGGAGGCCTGTAATTCTTTAAACCAGTTTTTCAAGACTGTTACAATCCTAATCAGTACTAACGCACCCTTCCAGACGGAACCAGCAACTTCTCAACATGTGGATTTGTAGGACCCCTAGTTCAAATAAAGACCCCTTTGAGCTTAACAAAAACAAGAAATATCACTGAATGTGATGAATACCCCCAGCAACTGCTTGACACAGTCATATATGCACAACTAGACTTGGTACTGAGCGGTCATGCAAAGTTTCATTGAAATCCTACCATTGGTTGCAGCAAAATAGCGCAGACAAAATTAATAAGTGTAAAACAACAAAGGGCTATAACTACCTTAAAATTAATGAGACTAACGATTGTCCACCATATGCGCAACTAGACTTGGTACTGATCATCCATACAAAGTTTCATGAAAATCCGACCAATGGTTACAGAGAAATAGCGCAGACAAAATTTATAAGTGTAAAAAACAAAGGGCCATAACTACTTTAAAATTGATCCGACCAACATGTGCCGATGATATGCACAACTAGAAATTGTACTGATGAGCTATGCCAAGTTTCGATGAAATACGACCAATGGTTACAGAGAAATAGCCCGGACAGAATTTATAAGTGTAAAAAAATGAAGGGCCATTACTCCCTTAAAATTAATTTGATGGACGTCAGCCGACAATATGCACAACTAGACTTGGTACTGATCAGTCATGCAAAGTTTCAATGAAAAATGACCAACGGTTGCAGAGAAATAGCCCGGACAAAATTTACAAGTATAAAAAATAAAGGGCCATAACTCCCTTAAAATTAACCCGACCAACGTCCGCCGACGATATGCACAACTAGACTTGGTACTGATCAGTCATGCAAATTTTCAATGAAATACGACCAACGGTTGCGGAGAAATAACGCGGACAAAATTTATAAGTATAAAAAAATAAAGGGCCATAACTCCCTTAAAATTAATCCAACCAACGTCCGCCGACGATATGCACAGCTAGACTTGGTACTGATCAGTCATGCAAATTTTCAATGAAATACGACCAACGGTTGCAGGGAAATAGCGCGGACAAAATTTGTACGGACCAACCAACAGACCAACCAACCTCAAGCATGACTCCAATATAGCCCCCATATACTATGTATCTGGGGGTATAATAAACAGTAACCTACCGAAATGTACAATTTCCCACAACAAAATACCGAAAGACCAAACATCAGTTTTTGTATTGAACACGTTATCCAGCAGGGATTCTGGGCTCATCCATCTCAAAGGCAAGGAGTTCTGAAACATTGATTACATACCATACATTGGTTACACAATACTATACCGACATGCACACAATATAGACTATACTGTAACAATATAATACATTTGAGAGTAAGTACTGAACAATGTATGATTGAGCATGCGCAATGAAAGATCTGTCAACAAAAATTCTGTATCAACACCTCTTTCACCGCCATGTGCCAGTACGAATATACGCCAGATGGCGATATATAACTTAACAGAAGAAGATCATATTAAGTTTCAAGTGCAGAGAGATATTACATCAGTCATTGACATTAACTTACTAGATGGATACTGGTTACAAAAAGTTGTAACAGATCATAAACAATTTATGAAAATTTTGCAAACAATGCATTATGTGTTTTGTACTTCTTTTTCATAAAAGAACAAAAGACCTGACAATTTCTTATACAAGTTCATATCATGAATATGTTATTTAATAGACAAAATGACTCCTTCCTGGATTTTATTTGTTCACAGGAGTAGACCCCAGGACACCTGATATATTCAATTAACAAAATTTAGACCCTCATGATTCAGAATGACGCATTTTCTCCCAAGCATAGGTACAGACTGACACATTTTCTTCCAAGCATAGGTACAGACTGACGCATATTCTTCCAAGCATAGGTACAGACTGACACATTTTCTTCCAAGCATAGGTACAGACTGACGCATTTTCTTCCAAGCATAGGTACAGACTGACGCATTTTCTTCCAAGCATAGGGTACAGACTGACGCATTTTCTTCCAAGCATAGGTACAGACTGACGCATTTTCTACCACTACCAAGCATAGGTACAGACTGATGTATTGTCTTTCAAGCACAGGTACAGACTGACACATTTTCTTCCAAGCATGGGTACAGACTGACGCATTTTCTTCCAAGCATAGGTACAGACTGACACATTTTCTTCCAAGCATAGGTACAGACTGACGCATTTTCTTCCAAGCATAGGTACAGACTGACGCATTTTCTTCCAAGCATAGGTACATACTGACACATTTTCTTCCAAGCACAGGTACAGAGTGACGCATTTTCTTCCAAGCATAAGTTCATACTGACGCATTTTCTTCCAAGCATAGGTACAGACTGACGCATTTTCTTCCAAGCACAAGTACATACTGACGCATTTTCTTCCAAGCACAGGTACTTTGGCTATAAAAAGGTATGATCCAGTTAACGTTCAGCAATAAGTGGATAGCCATCCCTTATAGGGCATTTAAGATCAACATTAAAGGCTAACTTACAGCTTCAAAGAGATTCCTTTCAGTGACGTCCACACCAAAACCAAATCCTGACAACTTGCAGGTACCACCTTTACATACCAACACATTGGAAGCTCTCAGGCGGTAAAATATCATCTTTTATGAAAGAAGAATAAAATTCATACATTTTCTTCCAACATATACAGTAAACCTGACACTTCACAAAAGCTCAAGTGAATACATTAAGATCATTTCATGGATTTGAATCAAATCCCCCACAAACATAACATGACTGTTCTAGTATTATTCTTTTTCAAAGAGAAATATGCATTTCTCGAACATACTTGTATAAATGTATTGATAAAAAGTAATAATGAGTTTTCAAATCTACCTTCAATATGTAAAAATTTAAAATTAATATATTTCTCAAATTAAACCTACTTAAAAAGTGACTCAATTTATCATTCTATCATTTCCGTTATTTCACAAACTTGCCTACAATCTATTTTACTTTTTAAATGACATACTAATCTGAGCTTCCACTAGCTACATTAACTATAAATGTATCTTTAAAGTGACATACTGTAGAATAATTATTTTTTGAGGGACTTGAATTTTCGTTGATTTCGTTGTTAAACTCGATAACAAAATCTAATGCCTACGATTTATCAAACTCCAAAATAAATAGCATGGTTTCACCCTTCCATATTTTGTACTCCACAAATTTACGATCCCACCAATTTGAAAATGGATTTTTATCAAAATCCACTTAATTTAATACCCACAAAAATATGTGATTTTAGAGTCATCAAGTTTCAAAACCTACCTTAAATCTATTGATATGCTGAAGTGCACTGACAATTTGAGCAGTTAGGGAGAGAAGTTTAAGGGCTGTAAGGTGTTGGTTTCTGACACTGACGCTATCACGACGATCGGAATTAATCTCCACATGAAGATCACCGGGACGATGGTGCTGTAAGTACTGATATAAACTCCCTTCAACAGCGTACTCCACCATTATCAACCAAGGATCTAAATATAGTTCAAACACTCATAAAATAAATGTAAGTTATCTTATTTTTTACGCACTACTCAATTAGAACAAATGCAGATTAAATATTTTTCTAAATAAACTGCCATTTATTTAATATGTAAATAACACAAGGTTTAATAGCCCAACCTACACCAGACTGGACTGTGTTTACTATAAGAATCTGTAACTTATTGTTTCATAATTATGATACATGTATTGTGAAAAAAAAAGATTTCATTACCTGAAGAAGCCTTCTGGGCAAAAAGTGGTATTTTAATGAATATACATTAAATGTTATCCGTGTTTGGTGGTTTCATTCTATTTTCGATATATGATATTGTGCAAATCTATTGTATCGCCAATTCTTGACATGGCAATTATAGCAAACCTAGCTTGAACAATTTATGAACCAATGAACTCACCACTTCCAGTATAACAACCAATCAATGGTAGTATATTAGGATGAGGCTGTATGGCTTTCATCACTTCTAACTCGGCCAGAAAATATCTCCTTTCCTTGTCAGTAGCTTCAGCTGTAAGTTGATTTACCAGTATCATTGTATGTTATCGTTAATAAAGATTGTTACAAAAGACAACAAGAGATATTGGTTACTAAACTATTCTATGTCTATAAAAGTAAGAGATGTTTGTAAAACATTCATGCCCCCTTAACAGCCCAATAGTCAGAAATGGTAAAGGTCATACTGACTTTGACCTACTGACTTTAGGGGTTATCTGCTGGTGTTCATTAACTTCCATGTAAAGTTTGAGGATCATAGGGTCAGGCATTCTTGAGTTATTTAACAGAAACCATTTGGCCAACCAACTGACAGACTGTCTTGTGCAAAGCAATAAACCCCTCATCAAATATCAAGGGATAACAATAAGGGGCTATCAAAACTGTGATGTTTCTGCATATAGACCAGTTATATTGTGTACATCATCTCCACACCAGTTATTTGAGTACTAGAAGCTAACTGGTTATTGACACTGCATAGAAATTAGGGGAATATATGCGCCAGCATGGAAAAGAAACTAGTTGAAAATGTATCAAAATGTGTTGCTATAGAGTCAAGGATTATTAAAACGTCTACTATCTAACTTTATAAGTCTTACAAATTTTTTATAGCGCATGCTTACAATAAAACGTTGGACATGAACATATTTCAATACCAGATTTAAATCAACGGAATGCATAGAATCTAAATATAGCCTAATGTTCTACACCCCACAATGACAAGTGGGTGCATACGGACGGACTGACGGACGGAGGGCAAACCTATAGTCCCCTCTGGTCAAAAACCGGTAGGGGACTAAAAAAATATATATATTGCAGAAAATGGGTGAATCAGGTCCCATGATCATAAAACCTTTTTAATGATCAAAAGACAGGTGTTTTATTGAATCTGTTGTATTAGACGGATGGCCTTAAAAAACGTAGAGTAATATTTCCTGATTAACTAAAAATAACTAAATTATTGAACAGCAAGGAACAATTCAGGTTTCATGCTCAAATCACTTTGAGCACAATTTTTATAGTCATGGGACCAGACGGATGGTATAGCTTTAATAGTGGTACACTACAGTATGTGAATAACATGGACAAAGTTTATTGTGTTGTATTTTACATAACTTACAAATGATTCTCTTTATGGCAACTTTCATTATTTCATTTCTACGTGGATATTTTCTCATTCTACCGCGCCATACTTCAACATAGGATCCTTTTGCTATCAAGTCAACCAATCGAATATCTTTCCTGGCAATTTCCCACTGCTGTTTTACCCTACCATACTCTACTGGCTGTAATGAAACATTTATATAAAGTGTACATTAAGGTAACAAGAGGGCCCAGCAAGTCTGGATCAATCACCTGAGTAATGTTCACATGTTAAATCAAGGGACTATAAAAGTAAGTTTCATGAAAATAATAAGACAATATATCAATAACAATATAAGTTGTAGGCCTAGTTTCAGATACAACAACAAAGAATTATAATAAAAGCATCTCAGAGAATAAATACCACCTCCCCCAGCAAAAATATAAATGACAATTATATTTAATTTACTGTGCCTTGTTACCAGTAAAACCAGTGAAGTTTGTTTCAATTCTATCAATTGGTTTAGGAGAAATCATTTAAAGGAATTGTTGAGAGACGGAGCCCGATGCTGGACAACCCCACATCCTTATAGCTCACCAGCCAACACAAATTCAATAGTGGTATGGTAATAAGTTATATAACATTCTTATAAGGGCTGTAAGCTACTGTATCATGCACAGACCAAACAACATTGTAATAACTAGAGATGGGACCGAATATTCGAATATTCGGAAACCGAACGAATATTCGAATCCAATTTCAATATTCGAACATTTGAAAGAAAAAATCAGTTTTCAGTCATTTTCACTAAGAAAATGTCAACACTTTAATTATTCTCAAATGCTGTCAATGCCCATATAATAGGGTCCCTTATTCTACTGTCTGTAGAAAGTGAACGAATACACTGACATAGGTAATTGAATATTCGAATATATTCGTAATACTATATGAATTTCGAATATTCAAATACTGATTTTGGTATTCGGTCCCATCTCTAGTAATAACTATACAGATCAAACATGCTAGATATAACTAAGCCTTGGTGACTCACCAATTCAGAAGTATCAGGTTGTATACTTTCATCCAGTAATTCCACCTCTTGATCATCAAGATTTTCATCATGCATTCTGGTCAATCGTTGATGAAGATGTCTTTCACGTCTCTACAATATAAAACTATCTCTACTGAAGTATGTATATGATACAACATTACAGTTCCAATGGTCAGGCTGGCCTACTGAAGTAGGTATACAATACAAAACAAGAAATATCACTGAATGTGATGAATACCCCCAGCAACTGCTTGACAAAGTCAGATAAGCACAACTAGACTTGGAACTGATCGATCATGCAAAAATTCATTGAAATTGTACGATTGGTTGCTGAGAAATAGCACAGACAAAATTTATAAGTGTAAAACAACAAAGGGCTATAACTCCCTTAAAATTGATAAAACCAATGTGTGTCGACCATATGCACAACTAGACTTGGTACTGATCATCCATACAAAGTTTCATCAAAATCCGACCAATTGTTACAGAGAAATAGCTAAGACAAAATTTATAAGTGAAAAAACAAAGGGCCATTACTACCTTAAAATTGATCTGACCAACGTGTGCCGATGATATGCACAACTAGAAATTGTACTGATGAGCTATGCATAGTTTCGATGAAATACGACCAATGATTACAGCGAAATAGCCCGGACAGGATTTATAAGTGTAAACAAATAAAGGGTCATTACTCCCTCCCTTAAAATTAATTCTATGGACGTCTGCCGACAATATGCACAACTAGACTTGGTACTGATCAGTCATGCAAAGTTTCAATGAAATATGACCAATGGTTGCAGAGAAATAGCCCGGACAAATTTATAAGTATAAAAAAATAAAGGGCCATAACTCCCTTAAAATTAATCCGACCGACAGGCGCCAACGATATGCACAACTAGACTTGGTACTGATCAGTCATGCAAAGTTTCAATGAAATATGACCAACGGTTGCAGAGAAATAGCGAAGACAAATTTATAAGTATAAAAAAAATAAAGGGCCATAACTCCCTTAAAATTAATCCGACCGACGTCCGACGACGATATGCACAACTAGACTTGGTACTGATCAGTCATGCAAAGTTTCAATGAAATACGACCAACAACTGCAGAGAAATAGCGCGGACAAAATATATAAATATAAAACATAAAGGGCCATAACTCCCTTAAATTTAATCTGACCGACGTCAGCCGACAATATGCACAACTAGACTTGGTACTGATCAGTCATGCAAAGTTTCAATGAAATACGACCAACAACTGCAGAGAAATAGCGTGGACAAAATTTATAAGTATAAAAAAATAAAGGGCCATAACTCCCTCAAAATTAATCCGACCAACGTCAGCCGACGATATGCACAACTAGACTTGGTACTGATCAGTCATGCAAAGTTTCAATGAAATACGACCAATAGTTGCGGAGAAATAGCGCGGACAAAATTATACGGACCAACAGACCAACCAACAGACCAACCAACCAACCAACCAAGCATGACTCCAATATAGCCCCCATATACTATGTATCTGGGGGTATAATTACAGTTCCAATGGTCAGACAGGCCTACTTTTTTGTAGGTATACAATACAAAATTACAGTTCCAATGGTCAGGCAGACCTACTTTTTTGTAGGTATACGATACAAAATTACAGTTCCAATGGTCAGGCAGGCCTACTTTTTTGTAGGTATACAATACAAAATTACTGTTCCAATGGTCAGGCAGGTCTTTTGAAGTACTTAATATGTAGTGCAAATTGTAGAAGTAATGATTAGACTATAACAAACTTGAAGGGTTTGTGCACTAAACGTATGTCTCCCACATAGAGCCATTGAGTGTTTTACTTGCTTCAAAACATGACATCACAGATTTTGTAAGTAACTTAATAACATAATGCCGAGCACAGCCTTTATTTGTCAGTCAGCTTTCTGCTGAAAAATGGCAGACACATGAGTGCCTCCAGCCCTCCACAAATATTTGAACCTGGGTCGCCAGATTAGACGGCAAGCGTGCTTACCATTGAGCTATGGAGGCACATGCATACAACGTATCAAAATTATTAAATAGACGAAATTGGTAAGTTGAAAAATATTTGGTGATTGACATCTTTAACACAAGTGCATGGAGATTCCCTCTATGCTTGGGAATGTGTAGATACAGTACTTGTCCTGATTGGATGTATCAAGAATGGTCTCCATGGAGTAAAGGACCAACATAAAACTTACCCTCATTTTCAATGCCAGAAAAACAAACACAATAATCAGTATCACAGCAAGGCTTGCACACACAATAGCTCCAATAGCATATGGTGATACTGAAATTGTAAAACTCAAAATCAACCAAATTGAATGTCATGTATGGTTCATTCCCAATGCTCATGCAAAGGTTACTTAGCTTATGCATTCTTTCGTCTTTAATAAAACAAGTCATAAAGAATTGCAAGCAATACTGAAGTCCCCTACCGGTTTTAAGCCATTTTCAATGTTTCTGTTGCCATAGCAACCACAATTTTGGTTGGAATCAAAATATTTTTGGCTGTGCATCATCCCCTTATTGCCCCCTATCAACATACTAAGTTTCATAAACCTAGCTTGAAAGCTGTTTGAGTAATGTCAGGATCCAGATTTTTAGACAGACGGACTGACAGACGAAGGGCAAACCTATAGTCCCCTCCGGTCAAAAACCGGTAGGGGACTAATAAAGAAAACCTAGGGGTCAGCAGACAGATGGACTGACATTTATAAGGCAAAGATAGTAATAATATGCTCATGTTAAGCATGTTAATGAACTAAGGAGTCTATTTGAAAATAACTAGAGTATCTCATCTGGATTCCTTATATCACCTAACTTTACTGTTTACTGATTGGTTATTGGCCAATCTCGCAGGGAAAATGAATGACCACTTTTTTTTTACTTTCTCAGTCAAATGCAAACAAACAACAGTAATTGTATGAAAAATTAAAATCAAATTAGACAGATAATATGTCATACTGTTTCACTTTAGAGCAAGCCCAGAGTCCTGGACTCCTCAAAATTGGCTTAGGACTCATACAACTGCCATGCTAGGACAGTATAATCATTATATATTCAAAACAAAATGCTTCATATCAGCAACATTACCATCTGCTGTGTAAAGGTTGGGGCTTCTAAGTTGAAAAAGGGAGAACATTTTGACAAAATGCCGGACAGTGTTAACTAGAGTTGTCAACCGGAGTCCGGACATCCGAACGTTCGGATCCCGTTCCGAAGTTCGGATCCAATTTTCGTATTCGGACGTTCGTATAAAAACATGATTTTTTTTGCTGAAATCGATAATCATAGAATATTATCTAAGTGTCGAACATACGAGGCGCAAAATAGACTACGTCGTCAAGGTGATGACACGTTTACCCATTATACAGTTACTACGCTTACAATATACTAGTACAAAGTGTCACTGCATACGACTTACATAGTGTATGTATAATGGAATTAAATTTAACTTGATCATTAACAATAATTTTCGCACCTTCGTGGATTATAATAATTATTGCTCATTGAGGTAACTAAGCCCGATGCCGCGGGCGCTAGTAAATTAGCGACTGTCTATGGATCAGTTCGACACAGTAACTCAGTACATACCATGCAAAGTTGATGAGATGCATAAACTTCGATTTTTTTAATTTTAATTCCAAGTCGTTATTAATAATTGTAAATGACATAAACACGATTATCAATAAGTACACGTAAACGTCGTGTTAATGGTTAATCGAGTCATCTAAAACTGTCAATTTCAGCATTATTTATGCACTGACCAAGTTACACGCGAGAGGTAAACCAATTACCGATCACGTGTACAAATTGGATATGACGTAATAGAGATTTTAACACTTTGAAGGTAAACAATTCAATTTAATACGACATGTGCGTAAAATAATGTTGATTCGGTTTAGAATGTTTAGAGTCGTGTTTAATAGCAATAAATACTAGACCCGTGGATTGTACGCATTTTTGTATCTAATCAACGATCTTAATTAAATAATTGTAAGTATTATATCGAAAAAAACGCGCGGCTATGAGTATATCTAATTTTATGTGACAAACGACATCAATTTAAGATTACCGTGATTATGTACACTCAAAAGTAATTGAACGACATTCTAAAACAATCGACCTCCACAGAGCGGCAGTTTTTTGTCTCCGCTGGATGTCGCTCGATCTACGGAGGTTATACTAAAGTCGCGAAAACTGGTTACGATGGAAAAGTAATTATCAAAAAGCAATGTTACGATTGATCCGAACGTTCTAGATCCGAACGTTCGGATCTATCCGGATGTCTGATTCGGACATCCGGATGCTTGATTCGGTCGATTTTGACAACTCTAGTGTTAACTACTCATGTGTATGTACTGGGGGTCATGACAGTGTACCTAAACTTTAACATTTGCATTTCGATGTCCAAAAGGGGGCATTATTTCAGCAAAATGCTTGATAGAGTTACCTACCCCTGTTTAGGGGTTGGGGTTGTGGTGATGAACAAGTATGCAAAGTATCAAAGCAATATGTCAATGCACTTTGAAAATATTAAAGGTTAAACAACCTGTACCTTAACTTTAACATTTGCACTATTTGCACTTAGTTGAAAAAGGGGGCATAATATCAACAAAATGTTTGATAGAGTTACCTACTTCCGACCTGTTTATGGGTTGGGGTCATGATGGGGAACAAGTATGCAAAGTATCAAAGCAATAAGTCAAAGGACTTTGAAAATATAGAGGTTAAAAAACCTGTACCTAAACTTTAACATGAGCATTAGCCGACGCCGACACTGACGCTCGGGTGACTGCAATAGCATATAACTCCCCTTATTCTACGAACAGTGGAGCTAAAAATGGTCATCGAAAATGCAAATCATTTATTATTTGTATGCAGACTTTAGCAAACTATAATGCAATAACTCCAAAAAGTTCACAAAGATGGACTGCTTACCTCCCTTGTCCTTGTACTCTGTTACCACAGGAAATTTGGTAGTACCAACTGTTCTCAATGTACTCACACCATAAGTATGACCAGGAGCTGAAATTACATGCGGCATGATGTAAGTGGCATTCGTTCTTATTGATATGATGCCCATTAATTGTTCATTGAACTAAACTAAGTTTTTTTTTCAGGTTAAAACATTTTTCAGTCATATACAGCAACCGATACACCTAACTAGTTTTCCTGGACTGTATCCTAACTAGTACTTATTTACCCTTCCACAAGGAACCAGCAACTCCTCCACATGTGAATGAAAATGGAAATTGTTTTCAAATTTTCATGGTAAAGTATGACCTGCTGTGACCAAGAATCCAACCTGGATCACTGGGTTACAAATCCAGCACACTCACCACTGGACCATGTCAGCAGCTGAACTAATTCTAAGGAGCATAATTCAATATTTACAATACACAAGAAATATATCTCAATACATTAACTGTTCACACAGATACGTTCACATCATCTAGGGAAGGATTCAGTTCTAACAGAGAATGTTACATCCACAGACGGTCTCCCAATCCCATCCAGGACCTCAACACAAAAATATCAGAAAATGAGGATGTATAAGGGCCCTATCTCAGAGTTCTTCACAAGCCCCAGTGGCCAACTACTGAGGTATTTACAAATGGCTACATTTCTGAAATTGAATAAGATTAAACAAACTTCATGTTTAAAATACCGAGAAACTAATGACAGGTAAACAAACAAATCCACATTTGACGCAACTAAATACTGCTGACTACTTTATCATAATCCCTGGCTACATTGGAATTTATGGGAGCCCTATCATAGCCCCCATGCAAAAGGGAAAGTAAGGAAATCAGCTCGGACCCCCCTCCCTCAAATGAATAACAAGATCAAGGGTCGTCAAGGTCACTCAGTCAGTAACTTGTTGTTTCCACATGCTACTTAACTTTCAGGTATGAAGCAGTCTGCAATCGAACCCAAGACCTCTCGCTCTCAAAGCGGATACGCTAACCATAGACAGCAATACATACCCTGTATATTGACAACAACACTCATCTGGGCAGTCTGTTTCACTCCTTTCACAGTATTAGATACTGTACAATGGTATGTGCCGACATCCGAGTGACCTAGTTTAATTAGTCGGCATAATCTTCCATTACAATCTAAATCTCTGTGAACAAGACCCTGCAACATAATGATAGTACTGGTGTAGAGAAATATGGTTAATCAATAATGGTCAATCTTACATATAAATTTCAGATGGTTTTGAATTAACCCCAGTATACCCCCGTATAACAACATAGTATCGCATGTGTTACTAAATATAGTACCATGATTGCGCTGTATTGTATCTGATATGTGTGTCTAGTTTGCCAAATATTGATATCTGGCCCTCTTTTGGTGTGCCAAACTCCGTATCGAGGCTATATCCAGTCATTTCGGAAGCGACGTATATGTAACATACACAAACATATGATGACATTAGCGTGCTGGAATACAAATGGAAGATTCTGACTGTTGCGCAGTTTAAAAAAACTCTGTAAAAGTTAGATCTCATGAGCTGGTTTTGTTATTTCGTGTTTAGAAAAAGAGTTGAACATATGCTATTATAGAAAGGTTATAAAACAGGGCCGTTGTGCATTAAGTGGATATTGGCATACTAGACCGGTATTGGCACTCGGGCTGAAGCCCTCAAGTCATTACCTAACCTAGTATGCCAAATATCGACTTAATGCCCTATTAAACCCTATTAAAAGTCTATATGTAATTTAAAATTATTATGATTTATAAGAAAAATCTTATATTTTTAGGGCTTTTTTCTACTTCAGGGAACACAGTTATTTAGGAGAAAATATCCTTTCTTTTGGTAACATGAAGGACTAATTTGTAGCAGTTTTTTTTTGGTATTTTTAAATACTATATAAATTTTGAAAATGTTTTCCTGGAAAAGGTTTTCCCTGAAAACACTTCATAATATCTTCATGTATTAAATTTGTCACTTTTATCTTACAATTTACTATTGTCCATCACATAACATAATTATGTTACAGGAGTGATTATAATACTTGTAGGCATTATTTCAATGGCAGTCATTGTATTAATATTTGCATGCTTTCACCTAATGTGCCTAGATCTAAGGAATAGTACAGATGATTTGGCAGTAGGGGATTATGTCTGAACCATGAAATTTATATGAAGAGGATTTTGTCTGAACCATGAAATTTATATGAAGAGGATTTTGTCCATGAAATTTATATGAAGGGGATTTTGTCCACCCTGAAAAAACTATAAAGGGAATTTTGTCTGGGTAGGTGAAGGGGAATTTGTCCGAGGGGGATTATGTCCTACAATCTATAAAATACATCAAATCATGATAAACCTCTTAATGTACAAGATAACAGAACTCTTTAAATATTCAGTAAGAGTGAACTTGTCCTAACAGCAACCTCATCAGTATATCCACTTTCTGTTGAAATTGATCTGGTATCATTGTCATGTGATGAACCAGGATATTCTGAATTAAAGGATCAATACTGAGTGGTTCAAGTGTACAATACTGTACTGATAAAGCTATCCTCCAATAGCTGATAGTACCTGACCCCACTTAGCAAATATACATCTACAGAGCCAGGGTGGGGAATTCCTATGTCCAACTTGGACTTTTTTGCCAGCGGGCAATTAGATTTTCATCCAGCTTGCCCTTGGGCAAGTACAAAATTATCATGAGAAAAATAATATTAAGTGCCATATTTAACCTTAACAAAGACGAATCCCTAAACTACTGACCAAAACTGATTTAATTAACAAACTTCGAATTAAATCTAGTACTCCAATCCATGACATGATAAATAATTGAATGAAACTGAAATTTTGTTGCTTTTTTGTGTTGCCTGGACAAGTAGATATAGTTTTTGGGCAATTGGATCTTTCATTCCAACTTGCCCATGGGCAAGTGAAAAACTTGGGAATGTCCGCACCCCTGACAGAGCTCTGCACAAGCCCCAGCTATTTCACAGACTACTGAGGGATTTACTACCACCTACTTCTCCAACTGGAACTGTTTGAACAAGTTCAATGTTTAAAATAATAAAAAAAATAATGGTTGAATAATGAAACAAACCTCATTTTTCCCACCTACACACCACTGACTACTTTGTCACAATCACTGGCTACATTAAAATTTATGGAGAGCCCTGTATCTAGGACTACATTGTCACCAGATTTCATAGTTGACATAGTTTTTGATCCCAGATGATTTGGCCAATATTCTATTCAGTCAAACATTCTAACAAAGTTTTAATAATATAAAGATTAAGTGAAAACCCCTAGACTTCTAGAGTGTTACCACTTAACAGTCAACTTGTTGACAAAAATAAGAACAAAGCAAGTACATTTCACTATCACAATAGCTCATCATACAGAATATACTAAAGCTTGAACCTGGTGAATTGTTGAAAAAATGCTCCAAGTAACTTTTAGTGTTTTAGTCAGGTTGTTGAAGCATAGCAAAGCACCATAACCCTATTTCCATGGGCCATGATGCCCTTTAATCTGTACTATTTGTCCCAAGTGTTATAACTGTTCAAAAGCAGACAAAGACAACATCCACACACACAGAAGTGCGCCATTCGGAGCTAACCACCATGCCACATAAAAATACAACTAAACACTTTTAGTTCTAGTTTAGACAAACCACTTATACTATACGTACCTGTGGTGATTCGAACTGCCACAAATATTGAGGGACTGGATTACCATGTGCAGCACAGAACAGTGTCAAGTTGGATCCTTCTTCAGCCACATGATTATATTGGTCAGTGAATGGTATAGTCTTTATATGGGTAATATATGGAGCATCTGAAAGTATAGAGAAAATACCAGAGACTGCAATGTATCAATATGAAACTAGAACTGTCGCCATTCGGCAGACTAATATACCCCCCACGTGGCAAAAATCATAGCAGCTAATTTTTTGCTTCATGCACATCTACATGTTGAGGTTGTTCATCTGTTAAAGTTTGAAGGAAATGCTGCAAAAACTGTAGGAGTTGCGTCCACAAGAATGTGTCTATGGACGGACAGACGGACGGACGAGCTGAATCCAGTATAAATATCTACAGTTGATGAATCATAATAATTATAGTGTGGAGATCTTAACCCGATCCTTACCTTGATGCAAGGTCATGCATTATCAGTTCTTTAGACTCATGTTTGTATTACACCTTCTGAGTATGTGTTATACTTATCGCTTATGGACACATAGAACCAAAGTTAGACAAGAAATCAGGAAATCAGAAAATAATAATTATGTTATCATGACAACCTTGACATTTGACCTCAAAATCAATAGGGACATCTACTAGGGCCTACCAAGCTCCCTAAGATGTTTGAATATCCTAAGCTATACCATTCAGGAGTAACTGTTATTGATCGGAAACAGTTTTGTCTAAAGACAAAAAGTCCAACATGTGCAAAGCAAAATCTTTTAATCATAGGCCATTTATTAGGGTCATAAAAAGCTCAAAGGGCTAGACTTTTAACTGTCTATATAGCAAGGCGCCCTTTAAGTGGTCCCTAGCCCATGCAGACTTGAAATATATTGAGGGACGTACGTACAATAAGATAAGATCCAACAAATACTTACACTGAACACTTCCTGGTTCAAACATTGTTTCACATGTGTAAGGATTAGAGATGTTCCCAAATTGTACAACACAACGAAATAATTGACCATCTACCATATGCAGTAGATGAAGCTTCACACTTTTAGAAAGCTGAAATGATTCACAATTTAAGTAATTCAAAACAAGGCATAAATTCTGGCCACTGGACATAGAAAAACAAGAGGATCATAGATGGTGCTCACCAGCTAAACACGGTCAAATTTAAACTTGACCTTAAGGTTTTCAAGATAAACATTTTGACTAAATATGATGAAGGTTAAAGCAAAACTGTGACCTCCAGAGTGTTAACAAGGTTTTCCTATTATTTGACCTAGTTTTTGACCCCACATGACCCAACTTCAAACTTGACCTAGATTTCATTGAGATACAACTACTGACCAAGTTTGAAGAAGATCAAAGCAAAATTGAAAGTGCTAAAGTGTTAATGGTGCAAAAGCTAACGGACGGACAACAGACGACGGACAAAAAACAATCACAAAAGCTCACCTTGCCACTTTGAGGTAGGTGAGCTAATAAGGCAATTAGGAGGGGAGATAAATTTGTTGATTTCAAGTTTAAAAAGCCAAATAAAATGAAAGTTAACTAAATCATAAATTATGATACTTTGTTTCTAATGGATAAATGAGTGATGATTCATACATACTGAACTAAAGATGTGACTGATAATTGGTCAAATGACTCATAAATATAAATCAATGCAATCCTTAAAGCCTATCCTATTGACATGATGTCATTATTATTATCAATACTGTAACACTTAATCACACTGCAAACGCAACAACTAAGTTTTTCGTCATTTCTCAACTACAGTGGAACCCCTCTAATCCGGACTCGTCCGGACCAGACAAAAAGTCCGGATTAGAGAGGTGTCTGGATTAGAGGGGTTTCTATTTTTAGATACTTGTATGTTAATCTTAGTTGAAGGCATTGGCCTGGGCAATGTTCAAATCGATTGTCCGGATCCGAGGGGTCAATTTTAGAGCAAATATGTGATAAATCCTCGTAATTTTGTCCGGTGTCCGGAGTGGAGGGGTTCCGGATCCGAGGGGTAAAAACGTATTAAAACATGAATAAGAATATTCGGGACCAACAGATCCGCCCGGATTAGAGGGAAATCCGGATTGGAGGGGTCCGGATTAGCGGGGTTCCACTGTATTTATATTAATGTGATTTGTTTAAAACTTGGCATAATAATAGATACATATCTAACTAATGTTTCTATGATTTTTTTATCAAAATCGAATGATTGTAACATAAAAATAATTTCAAGTAATGACCATCACTGCAAATTGAAAAGTCACAAAAATACACCATGAAAAATATTACCAAGGTGGGGGTAAAATTTACTAAACATCTCATAACAAAAAAAAAATAAAGGAACAACATTCTGTTCCATGTTAATTAGCATCTATTATGTCCTTCCATGTATTTTATGATATTTTTTTATTTCAGTACCATCAAGAGCACATAATTCCTATCAATATCTATGGAATGGTCTCCCTTGCCCGAAAAACGGCCTGTTTCTGTCTTTTTTGCGGGGTTGGTGGTTGTCTTGTGTGTCGCCTGCGCAGCTCGTCCCCACAAATTCTAAATAATCTTGAATTCTGAAGACTTTGATGATAACGGCAACTGTCGTATGTTGTGATTATGCAGAAATGCTTGGGTGGCATGTGCCATGTGAGCCAGAGTTCAATCTTGCAATATTTTTACATGTTTTGTTTTGTAGTGATGTTCATATTGTTGTTTTATTTTTATCTTTCAATGAACTGATTTGCATATAATTTCAAGGAGGCATGCAAATTATATTAGATCATTTACATTCCAAATTTGAACGTTATCCAATGAATAATAGGAGAGAAATCATGAAATATATGTGTTGCGTTGGAAGTGTGATTAAGGGTATTATTATTATCATTATTATTATTATCAATATTATTATTATCATTATCATTATTAGCTTGGTTATTTTAAAATGACTATGAAAAGGGCTTTAAGATGAACTAAAGATTAAGAGAATGAAACTAGAGCAATAATTTCTCTTTAGCGACATGATCGTTTTGTTCCAGAAATAACCTTTAACTTTTCCCTCCCCAGAGCAACAACCTCTGTACAACTAACTATTTTATTTCCCAAAGGGTGACCCAATCTTAGGATGTAAATTCAGTTGTACGAGTAAGCTGGCTTGTTGAATGCTGGTTCTATATATATTCCAACTATCAGTATAAGAGTTGATTCATAACAAAGTTAATGCTGATTTCATGCTGAATCTTTAATTGTCACATTTTTATTATTAAATAAATTATCTTTCTAAGTACTCTCCCTCTGTATTTACAGTATAACACAGTTTCTTTACAATTTTTAGTGACATATGATATGGAGGCTGATTTACAAATTTGAACCTGTTTTCCTGGACTGAGTTCTAACCAGTACTAACATGTACCTACATGTACCCTTCCACAAGCAACCAGTAACTTCTTGACATGTGGAGGAAAATCAGCATTGATGTCAAATGTTTATAGAAGGGTATGACCTGCCCCTACCAAAGATTGAACCCAGATTACTAGGCTACTAATCCAGCACACTAACCACTGGACCGTGAATGCATCAGCCTGACAGGCCGTATTATATACACAGCTTAATACTGCCCTGTGTTCAACAAAGAATCACATGGCACACTTTTGGTACATGTACCTGTTTCATACCTGGTATGTAACAGGCACGAAACAGGTATGAAACGTGGGTCACATAATTCTTTGTTAAACGCAGGGCTGGTATACGTGAACAGGTAAAAAATCTTAACATACCATGTTTTCTGTGTTTACTTCCTCGAATCTTGTGTGCTTGATATCAACATTCGCTGGGGGCAGTTGCCAATTAATTGTTGGTTTTTGGTTTCCATGGAAACCCATTGTGCAGGTCAATGTCACATTATCACCTTCATAATATACCGGTTGTATGATGTTCTTTGTACAGATAGGACTTGTGTCTACAAAACAATAAATAAACACGTGTATAACTCCAACGCGATAAATTGCAGTACAAAAACAAACACAATATTGCCTATATTTTTGTTATGGATTAAAATCAAGGACCATAACACTTACCAATGAAAGCATTCAAACATTAAGCACAACATGTAAGGTTTTCATGCTCCTAAATATACAGAAACGATAAATATAGCGGATTTTGTGTTTGTTTTTGTATTGCAATTTATCGCGTTGGAGTTATACACAGTCATACATCTAGCAAGTTAAAAAGCTGAATGTTTATGTCCTGGTTTTTTTTTGCTTTATCTGTATATTTGGGAATCAATTAAATGTATTAAATGTCATGTGGAATGCTTCAATGTGTCCATGTGATGATGTCATGTGGAATGCTTCAATGTGTTCATGTGTCAATGTCATGTGGAATGCTTTGATGTTTCGATGTGAGATTCAAAACCACAATATATTATATATCTTATTAGTGCGCCCATGATAATGACATAGGTGGGAATATTTGGTATATTCCAGACCACAAAGGTGGATTAATCAAACGTGCATGATTTATCAGTTATGTTTAAAGTACAAAACTGACCTTATCTATTTACTTACCATAAGTAATTTGTAAAACCAATTTTGCAACAGTTGACCATACCTATTCATGTTTGTAAGCATCACATTATCCTGGGCGCACTATAAACATGGAGGTTTGTGTTTGTTTTCATATTTGGACTTCTACTGTCCATCTATCAGGCCACTCCCCATTCAGCTATCAAGGTATCGTCCACCCAGGATAATGTGATATTTTCAAACATGAATTGGTTTAGTCAACTGTGGCAAAATTGTTTTTACAAATCACTTATTAAACAGATAAGGTCAGTAATGTGCTCAAAACATCATTGATAAATCGTGCACATAATTTTAATCCACCTTTGTGGAATATACCAAATTTTATATACCCGCCTTTCACATTATCCTGGGCGCACTAGTATAGTTAGGAATCACATGTATATATGCTGAGTCAATCCATGCACAAATTCTTTCTCAGCATAATACTGTGCAAAGTGTAGATGAAACTTTATTTCATTTCATGGTATTAATATTTCATGCAGTAGTTAGGCCTGAAATAATTAAAGAAACTTAATTGTCAAATTAAGCATAAATTTAACATTTATTATCATCCTAGCATCAATTAAACATCAAATATCATTTAAATACTGGTAAAATGGTGGTTTTAATATTGATTTTCCAGTAAAATCCAAATAAATGCAGTGAAGCATCATTCTATTGTTCTCATTTTGCTCAGTCAGCATATGGTTCATTTGTTTACAGGACAATGGAATTCTCGGGATAAGAACCTCATGTACTTGACACCCTGTTATAAATGTAAGCTCATTTGCATATTTAACCTCATGCTTTGTTGCGGAACTACTAAATTCACAAGTTGTCACCAATACTACCATAAGATTGATATAGAAAGCTATACAGAGAGCCTACAGGGAAACAGCCACCTAGTGTTTCAATATTGATTTTCAGTGCCAGTTAGTCACAGGCGATAGAATTAAATATCAGGCTTTGTGCATGGCTGAATTCTTGCTACTCATTGATTTTTCCAATACCAGACAAAACATCTGTTGCAAACTTAATTACCAAATTAGAGAGTATCGGCCCTGTGATGGTTTTTTTTACTACAGACCACTTAACGTAACACACCAATATATGATGGTGGATAACTTCTATACATGTAACAGCAACACAAGATGTGGTTAGTTTTATAACATTGATGTTTTACAGCTGTTGGTCACGATCTCTGCATCTAATGTATATAATATGTGGGTAGATTCTTAAATCCAAGACAAGTAGTAGAAGGATCATATAACAGACAGAACTGTTGATGCGCCTTAAAACACTGTCGGATAAATAAATGAATATGATCTATTTAGTACCAACAGTTTTCAGATGGGAGTTACATAGTTGTGTGTACTCTCCTGCAATCATCTACATCTCTATATTATACATGCATGTATTGATTGGTTGATTAATACAGGTTAGAATGTATTATACCGTAAACCAAGAAATTATTTTGCTCGATTAAATTTCGCGGTGTTTGCGAAATTAAGTTGCTGCGAAAGTACTAAAAGCATTTTAAAATATGGACATTGCAGGAAACTTAAAAACGGGAAAATTTGTAGTCGCGAATATGCCGACGATCAGCAAAATGCAAAAGTTAGTATTCGCGAAAGTAAATTGGTTTACAGTAAAACATTTTAAAACTAACTCACCAATAACATAGAGTTCTGCAGATGCTGAGATGCCATGCTTAACCAGCTTACAAGCGTACGTTCCAGCATCGAATGATTCCACTTCGTGTATGGTAATATCAGGCCAAACTACTTTGTCATACTTGATAAAACTGCTACCACTTTCTCCAGTAGTACTTCTGTTAGATAGTACTGCTACGGAACTATTCTGGTCTTGCGCTAATATTAATACCGACTGATCTGAACCAGCAGGTGTAAACCACCATTCAATATCATGTGGATCTTCGACAATATCTTGTCCATTGGTGGTATTACGTACAATCTGACACCTGAATGTAGCATTATTTCCCAGAATACACACGCGATTCTGTTGACTTACGATAAGATTTCCATCTGATGCAAACCCTGAAAATACAATCAATTAACTTCTTTAATATAAATTATGGGCAAAAAAATCAAACACTAATTGATTAATTCGGGTTATTGAATTTTAGCTGGTCCTCGTAGTGACCCCAGGATACTGACTGAGGGAACTTTTACTGGCCTGAGTACTACAAGTTCAACACACAATTTTGGCACAAGTAGAAAGAGCTTTATGTTGTAGTTTTGACTACATAAGACTCTGCAGGTGGAGGTTAAAAAGGAGTTTCTTAGATCAAAAAATGAAGTTATGTAGCTTCTTAAACCACGATGCGTTGTGGATTATATTTTATAAAGTACATAAAAGCAATTTAAGTTACAAGTGACCGTCTGGACAACACCATTATACTATTGTTGACTTGTTGTAAATATGAAATGTTAATTTTAAAAGAATAAACACATAAAACAATTTGTGGTCTTAACTGGTAAGAAAATTAAAGTTGCTCAGACTGAAGTTTAAATCATTTTGTTATTTGTTAGTATAATGATACTTATCGTGATGCAACCACGGGATTAATGGCCAGAGGGACGAAACTAATATGGGTCAATAGGCAGTATAGCATGAGTGTATAGTACTATTCTTTTTAACAGGCCTAGACACTAACTATTTTGGCCGCTGGTCCGACAGGGAAAAAGCCCAAATTTGTAAATAGGACAGTTACTGGTCCTCCAGAATTTTCACTGGTCCTTCTGGATTTTCACTGGTCTCGGACCAGTGGACCAGTGTTAGTGTCGAGCCCTGTTTAAAGGATTATATTTTTAAGTATTATATTCTTTTGTACATTGCCACTTCCATAGCTGCAAACTGATTGCAATAAATTATTAATAAATGCAAAAATGTACGGTTGTACCTATTTTCTCTCTACATATAAAATTATATAGATGTGTTATATGCTAAAATCCTATTCTAATCCCATGCATCTATCAGAACACCTCCGCAGACTGACAGGTTATATCCGGTTAATATTGCTAAATTTATTGATAGTATTGATATTAACAGACAAATTCTTCTTGTTCGGCCAAACCACAGGCTCAAGGTACAATTTGAGGGTCCCATCATGTTTATAAATTTTTGCCAAACTCTAAAAGTCTTGTAATATTTAACTGTTTGTTGCATAGTTTAGCTCATAAGAAAGTGCCGCTCAATTCACCATTTATAGACATTATAGGATAAAACCTGTTTTCTAGAATTGAGCGACAACGTGTGAACAGGTGGCACAGTTTTCGAGTTGATAACCCTTTAGACTACTGATCAAGAGGTCCCTGGTTCGAATCTCGGCTTGGGAACTTGGTCATTTCTGAAACGTTTTTCAATGTTTGTCCACCTATTGACCTAACTAAAGACGAAACTGGTTTGAAACTCAGAGGTTGTTATAAACTAAGCATGTTAAAGAACCAAGGAGTCTTTTCATAACGAGCTAGGGTAACGCACCCGGTTTCCTTGTATCGCACCTCTTTCTCTGGATTTTATGTCGCCTAGACAAATGTCTACGTCCCTGTAAGGGGTTTGACATTGATGGAAGATAGATAGAGATGTTCCGATTTGTGGCTGCATAAAAATCGCATAGAGCAACTGGGTACAAAATCACGATTACAGGCTTCGCAAAAACTTTAAAATCCTGTCAGTCATTCGGACTGACAGACACAAAAAAGTTGTCAGTCAGAATGAACATTTGTCAGTCCGAAAAAATGTAAAAAGGTGTATAAAAAATGCATGTTCTTCTTTAATTGTTTAATTCAGAGGTATGAAATGCACTGTTAGCTTAAAACACAGTTAACAAGTGATAACCAATAGGCCTAATTAGATAGTTTACCTTTTTACAATGAGCTCATTCAGCCCATTCAATGAGCATATCAGACAGGACTTTCTGGCAAGAGAAAGATTATTTTCATTTAAAAAATTCATTTTATCCTTTTACCATTAAATATCAAACATCTTTAATATTTATCACATTTTCTTGTTAAAAAGCCCCGTCACAAATTGTCAAAAGAAAAAAATATTCAGATGAGATGCATGTCGCCTAAATTCCGGAATCGTACTGTGTACGGGTTTTATCGACATCCAAATATGTAATCAGTTTTCGCGACTTCATCCCGTTGAGTATGTTCACCTTTTTTGACGATTTCTGAAGGTTTCTTATTGCAGATCTCAGCGAGGATTAACGAAAATGCATTTGTGTTACATTCTTTACATTAATATTCAACTATGATCTGGGATTATCGGTGTCGTCACTCAAAATCGCCGTCGGTCCAAAGGTCAGACATTCAGTCAATTTTCGCCGCACAAACAGTTTTCGCGAAGCCTGCGATTATTTTTGCCTAAAGATGAGAAGTTCTGAGCAGTCTTAGATGAACACAGTGACAACACGTTTTTACGACTTCGCCAAAAAAATTTTTATTTATAAATGTTTAACTTGAAAAATGTGTGTATTTTAATGTCAACATCAAGTTCTAATGGAACCTATGGTCAGCAAATACAGGGAGGACTGGCTACTTGACACTTAAAACTGTCGGCCTCAGTAGACATACACTACCCACTAGGTGTGCAAAGGAAATGACAACACTTCAAAACCTATCAAAAACAAAAAAAATACATGACATACAAAATTATTACCCAAATATACACGAATTTATTTAATTTAGTAATATCATTTTATTGATCCAGAAAGGAAGAATCACTGAGTCAGTGGACACTGACCGATTTTCGCTTCTTGTAAAAAATGCACAAAATAAATAACGCTGCAAACATTGATATTTATTACATAAAGCATTAATAAGTAATTATACACATACCTGGCTGCAGGATTGCTATAAATATAAGAGTAAACAACATTATTTCGTCTTTAGCATTCCTACTTTCACTCTGGCTCACCAGGCCCTTTGTTTACATTGATATGCGCTTCAGTGACTCGGATCAATAATAACGTCTACTGAAATCAAATATCGTTATCGACACACCGCAAAAAAAGCGTTATCGTTCATGCGAATCTCAATTTTCACAATGAGTTTCTGTTTTGTTAATCGAAAAAAGCAACAAAATATTCATAAAGCATATCCCATGATTCTGCCTGATTGCCTAGGGCTAGATCAAATTCACGAAAACGACAGTTTTTAAGAACCCTAGGCCTACATGAGCAGGGCTTAAAAGGCAATCCATTGAACCCGGATGGATGTACTTCCTGTACTTGTTAAAGCAATTAATCTAAATACACATAAAATTAAACAAATCGAGTGGCTGGCACTTCATAAGATTGACGGGGGTGCACAATTGTTCCCACATATATTAGGAAAACAAGTAGGCATACTGAGCCAGAGGTGGTCGAACCTGGAACTTGAGCTCTCGTGGTCGTTTATTAACGGAATTTACTAGTAACTCAAGAGGTAGATTCAAGATTGCTCACTAAGCTAACACTTACGACACGGGTAATTTGATTACATTTGATATAATAATTACTTTATATTTTTTATTACTGAGTGTTAAGAAGGTAAACTACCCTTACACATAGTTATCCAAACTATTACACCACTTATTTCCCTTACTTGAATATCCCCTTATTATGCATGCCTTTGGGAAAAGTTGCTTGTTATATACAATACATATTCATGTTATTCATATATGCGATATGTATATTCCATGGAAATGAATAATCACGTTTTAAGTTAATGTATGTTGTTAGTAACAGTTACGTCTTGTTTTGCAAAACCGTCATTGCGTTTTGAATATATTACTTACTCAAAGCAGGGTTAATTTATTCAGGGACTTAGATGGTCCCTGATTTATTCAAGTATCTATATTGTACGTAAATTGTATGCCCGTGTTCAAAACAGGACCTGTTATATAAATAGTATATGACTTGAAATCCCTGTTCAAATGTAGAACTAAATAGTATGAACTCATAAAAGGGTAACTTGAGAAGGGGACACGTTCATCGTCGCTGGATAGTCAAATCTCGTATCCGTTTTTTATTCAAAAAAATACTTTGATGCAGTACGTGGGAAACATGATACAGTGTTGCACGTTATTGTCAAAATATTGTAGCAGCTCTGCACCGAACAGTGTCTTTAATATACGGGTTAACTATTCATTTTTTGTAATAAAATGTTACAAGCCAGATACGACTTTTTAGACAAAATTAGTAAACATTTGTCAATTTATATACCTACAAATTCAGACGAGCTAAAACACTTAGTCTCAAAAGAAAGTATACTACATTGTACATAACATGACATTATATCATTTTCGATTAAAACAAACAAACAAAAAGTTTATATTTACCTAATTGTATATTTATCGGATGATTTAAGACCTAACAATAACATATCAATAAATGCAATGCTGCACAAATATAGTCAACAGCGTTTGTAATAGAAAAATAAAATTAACACAAATTTATGTTAAATCGTCAAAACAATGAGAACTCCTTTATTCATTGATATTTCTACATGAAATTTTGTGTACATGCTGTTGACTACCACAAGAGTTATTAATAAAGTTTTTTCTTCAATATTAAAGACAGGTATTCATTAAGCCATGAAAAACCAAAAACGTAAATGTACGACAAATTGACTATTATGGTCAAGGGGAGGTAACCACATATAACACAAGATTTGAACATTTTTGTTAATTTGATTTTTCAGGTGTCAAAGCTGTTGACTTCATTTGTGTAGTATTGCATTTATTGACATGTTATTTATTAATCTAAAAATCTTAGATGTTAAGTAAATATTAACCTTTTGTTTGTTTCTTTCAACCTCAAATAAAATAATTTCAATTATAAACAACGTATACTTTCTTTTGCGACTGAGTGTATAAATAGCTTTACACACAAACTTTTACTATATATGTTGCCATAGTGTTTTCTTGAAAGAAGGCATGCACCTACTCATGGGCGAACATAAGCTGAAAAAATGAACACCACTAACTACCGCAACCACTGCAAGGATTATAAAATGCACATTGCAATCTACCGTAACCATTGCACGATTTAACAAACCCATTACTCTATACTATAGATACGCAAATTCACGCTCCTATCTATAATGTCATTCATCAATTATTTTCCCATAATATCGGTATGGAGGGAGATAACCCAACTACTCATTACGCAGAAACTGACATGACGAGACACACTATCAAGGGAAATTACTCTTGATTACTTGGTCCAAAAAGCTGCACTGATATTTGTATATATTCTAGCATATATCTCTTATCAGAATAGTGTAAGGTATATGGAGTAATAAGTCAAGAGGCAGTGTTGGCGTGCCATAGAGCTTCGTGTGAGGTTTGTACGGTCTAGATCAGGCTGTCCAGCTGATATATACTTGAAGAAGTTTTAATATTCCCGCACCCGTCGATACACGATTACACTCGCGGCTATTGCTGTTGTTGTTTTTTTTGGCGTAATCATGTACACACCATTGTACCTGTAAACGTACACTATTTGTTGTGTTACTTTACTTAGTGTCTTCACTATTTAAAGGGTCACCTAAATAGGCTAATAAAAATGATACCAGATTTCTATCACTTTGTATTGTAGGGCCACCTAAATAGACAGAACACATAACGTGGCATTCCGACACTTTTTTTAAAAAAAACAGTGTCACTTCCAGAGTTCCGTACATTTCAGTGTAATATTTTGAGTGGAGTAGATTAACAACTTAATGTTACTAATGCAAATAAATTGATTTGTTTTATCGTATTAATTAAATCTGACGTAGGCAGTATATCGTTGCCTTGCTAAATTATAGCATGCGTATATTTGTTTGACGAGATTTATAGTTGAACACATGCGGACAGTAATAATTATGAATACATTGCGAAAATATGATTGTCTGTAGAGATGACTCTGTCGCACAATACGAGTTCTTGGACTTCACAGAAACAACCATATCATTTCATAGAAAAGATGCATTATGATTTGTTTTGGGTTTATTGTTTTTATGCGTTCGACTGAGACAGTCATTGTGCGTGGTCATTCTGTTTTATCCCTGCCTAATTGTCCAATGATCTTCGGCTTCGAGGGAAGAGACAGTAATTGTGTGTA
Source organism: Spisula solida (assembly GCA_947247005.1). Taxonomy (NCBI): domain Eukaryota; kingdom Metazoa; phylum Mollusca; class Bivalvia; order Venerida; family Mactridae; genus Spisula; species Spisula solida. Next base: position 31,978,831 of record OX365947.1, on the reverse strand, counting down.
TACCATACACGCGAGACTACCTCGAGGTTTCTAACCAGTTTATTTCAAGCTGAATGGGAAACACTGAAAAGCGTTTCTGAAATATTGAGTGCCCCGGTCGAGATTCTAACCAGGGACCTCCGGATTTGTAGTCGAAAGCGCTAACCACTCGGCGACCGTTTCACCCCACCCTTTGTTTTAAATAATGGTGATGCACAAAGTAACAATTCTTTATTATGCAAAGAGTAGTGAGTGGCACGGTGGCCGCGTGGTTAGTGCTCTCCTCTACCAATCCGGAGATCCCTGGTTCGAATCTCGGCCGGAGTACTAATACCCGGATTCCTTATATCACACAAATTTTCTGGCTCTTGCCTCGATGCAGGAGAGCATTGGCCAATTAGGATCAGTAAGACAGGGATAAAACCAAATTGCCACGCACTGCGATTGTCCCAGTTGAACTAAAACATGCAAATAGTGTAATTAAGGGTTTATAGAACTAAAGGGTTAAGAAGCATAAGCAAGACGAATTTAATACTTTAGTAACATTTAAATTACCAGAAAACGACAATATAATTTAGTTTTGTATCATGTATTTAATTTTATACACTTTTTGTATATGGTGTCTTGTTACACGCGATAAAATTCCTCAAAATGATATCTTCGTCATGATTTTCCTTCTCAATCAATGAGTGTAACGTTATTCAGATTTTTATGAACTGTTAATGCTGCATAATGTATTGTTAAACAGATAATATTAACACAATATCACGTGAGATATATTGAATAGCCAAGTCTACAGGAAGACTGTATTAAATTGCAAATTAATTCACGTGATTGACATTTGAATATAATTATCATATATACAATCAATAACAAGGTCTAGTTTATAGTTTTCAATTGAATACACGAAATTAAAATATTGTCTAAAATTAGTTGTAGACCTTATGAATTATTTGCCTTTTAAACACATAATTAGACTTCCTAGAGCGGATCAGTGTGGTCAAATACTACGCTAAATGCAGCGATACCAAGTAAGAAAGTTTTTGTTCAAACAAAAGTTGAAAACGTCACCGTATGATAGTTATACACAAGTTATGTTTCATTTAAACAATTTTGACATTTCATTAAAATAGGGAAACATACTAATACATGTTTTTAGAAATTGCTCAGAATTATGCGCACACACTGTGGCATTCGTGCTTAGGCATCCAGTCGGGTTATATACGAACGCGGACACGTTTTAAACATATATGCCACGGATGATAATACTGGCTGCTAAAGACAGTTGATTTTTTAATTCAGATGGTCACTGACATGAGTTTGACTGTAAGTGTTGATTCTTATGTAAATGTAGAACAGTACAGAACAGAACAGAACAAAACAGAACAGAACAAGACAGAACAGAACAGAACAGAACAAGACAGAACAGAACAGAACAGAACAGAACAGAACAGAACAAGACATAACAGAACAGAACAGAACAGAACATAACAGGACAGGACAGGACAGGACAGGACAGGACAGGACAGGACAGGACAGGACAGAACAGAACAGAACAGAACAGAACAGATCAGAACAGAACAGAACAGAACAGAACAGAGCGAATTCACACATAGTCCGACGTACGTCTTGACTACAACGTACAACCTTTTTTCCCCGAAAACCGGTAGCATCCAAAATGACTAGGCCCTACCAGGTCTCGAACTCTTCCCCATAGATATACGTCCTACCAGGTCTCGAACTCTTCCCCATAGATATACGTCCTACCAGGTCTCGAACTCTTCCCCATAGATATACGTCCTACCAGGTCTCGAACTCTTCCCCATAGATATACGTCCTACCAGGTCTCGAACTCTTCCCCATAGATATACGTCCTACCAGGTCTCGAACTCTTCCCCATAGATATACGCCCTACCAGGTCTCGAACTCTTCCCCATAGATATACGTCCTACCAGGTCTCGAACTCTTCCCCATAGATATACGTCCTACCAGGTCTCGAACTCTTCCCCATAGATATACGCCCTACCAGGTCTCGAACTCTTCCCCATAGATATACGTCCTACCAGGTCTCGAACTCTTCCCCATAGATATACGCCCTACCAGGTCTCGAACTCTTCCCCATAGATATACGTCCTACCAGGTCTCGAACTCTTCCCCATAGATATACGTCCTACCAGGTCTCGAACTCTTCCCCATAGATATACGCCCTACCAGGTCTCGAACTCTTCCCCATAGATATACGTCCTACCAGGTCTCGAACTCTTCCCCATAGATATACGTGTATAAACGAGTGTATAAACGAGTGGATCGTACGAGATGAAATACTCGAACACATTGGTTAATACAAATAAAATATCGAATCTGGCTAATACAACCACGCACCCATATTAATCAATGACACAGCTACGCTCCTGTCCGCTCTTAACTCCGTGTTGTAAATAATTATAGACATTTAATAATCACCTATTCATGTTTTATGAACCTTGTAGATGCCCCTTGATTGCAATGTAATGTTATCTTATATTATACATAAAACATCCAATATAATGTCAAACAATCGCTGCGTTCTGAATGTGTTTAATTCAACAATTTTGTTGTTTATACTTGTGATGATTTTTAAGCTCGGTTGAACGTATACAATACAGAAAATTGGTAGTGCTGGTATATTAAGCTAATATATTAATTTAAGAGAAAAAATGGAGGATTATACGAAAGGGAATTATGCATTGTAAAGTAAGTGCATTATTCATATTTTATTTACCAATTTAGTGCATTTATATGTATACATGTATGAGTTTTCGCAACCAGCGAATAACGATTAGCGGTGCTGGAATATCACATTCAAGATATCTCAGACAGGTTAGATTATCAATTCAAACACAACAGATACATACATTAAAGAGAACATAATTATACTACTCATGGAACATATACTTAGAGCTGTCATCGATAGAAGCGATATCGATGTATCGATGATATTTTTCCCGATCGATTATTGATTCACATTTTGAAATATCGATACATGAGAAAATGGTTGCAGCCACCACAAATCCTGCACTTAACACTTTCTTGGTTAAATGGTAGTTTCGAAATTGTTCAAATCTAAATTCAAACTGACGCTACTATAATTTACAAAAGCTGAATCTATTCCCAATATATACAATGTAGAACAGCTAAATAAGTGAACCGTGAATGATGTGCCTGGGTATTCGTGCAAGTTGATATATCGATGTATTATCGTCGATACTTGTATTCGGATTTATCGGAATCGTCGGTATGTCTCGAATGGAATGAATGACAGCTCAACATGTACTACTCATGGGACATATACTACTCATGGCACATATACTACTCATGGGACATATACTACTCATGGGACATATACTACTCATGGGACATATACTACTCATGGGACATATACTACTCATGGAACATATACTACTCATGGAAAATATACTACTCATGGGACATATACTACTCATGGGTCATATACTACTCATGGAACATTTACTACTCACGAAACATATACTACTCATGGAACATTTACTACTTGTGGAACATACACTGCTCATGGGTCATATACTACTCATGGGACATAAACTACTCATGAAACATATACCACTCATGGAACATATACTACTCATGGAACATATACTTCTCATGGAGCACACCTCAACGATTAATGAAATGTGTCTGGAGTTTTTTTTTGCACAACATTTCGAGGGTTGCCTATAAGACTTTAGTACATTATTCTTTAATAATAAGCAGTTACGACAGTTTTGCGGCAACCCTCGATATCTGTAGAACTTATGTGTTACAAATTTGCACTTTGGTCCTGGTATTTCAATAACAGGCGTATTGTGTTGCGAAAGGCTCATGGCCTTGGTTTCTGGTATCGCATATATATTTCTGTTTCCGTCTTAATTAATGATAGCGAGTGTTTGATTCATCATCTCTTATAATAAGTAAAACAACTTCTTTGAAAGTACTGGGGTATACATAACTTCAATATTTTCATGGCATTTAAAATGTTGGTCATCGCCTTATAAGCATGGTACAGATCGTGTTAACTTTAAGAATTTTCTCAAGGCTGTACGAGCTGTGACCGTTCAACAGTCAATATTGCGGCTTTGAGACGAATATTCTGCTTTTTATCAATGTTCTGTTTGGTTGTGGTAGTTTTCGGTCGACCCCTTTTCTTGCTGTCTTCCAGATGTCTTCCCTTGGACTGTTTTGAAGTGTGTAATAAATGAGTAAGAATACAATAACACAGCGTATAAACCTAATAAGTGTATGACCTTTTGGGATACTATACAATTCAACGTGTATGACTAATTGCGAGCAAACGCAGATGTGATTTCCGGTCACTGTATGACTTATTGTGAGACTATACAATTCAACGTGTATGACTTATTGCGAGCAAACCCATCTGTGATTTCCGGCTATTGTATTACATATTGGGAGACTATACAATTCAACGTGTATGACTTATTGTGATAACCGAAAGTAGACTCATTCATTTCATACACTGTGAACCAGACACCTTACGATGTCTATAAATCTCACAAAGCTCCTCATGTGTATATGTATCACTGAATCCCAGTTTAGATCTTTCTTTGATATAAGCCTGAATGTCAGCCAGTTTTGCCACACATTTTACAAAGTTTTTTTGGCTTAGTACAATGGGTACATGTATATTATGATCAAATTGAATAAAAGTAAACTAAATTTTAACCACGAGAAGAAAACGGTCTAATATGTACCCATACCAAGTTTTACGCGCGAAAATCATGAATATATAAATGTTGTGCATATATGAAAAAAAAGTTGCTTTTGCTTTCGAACATTCTTCGTTTTACAATGTTTTTCGCCGTTGCTTTAGCTTATACAATTGCCAAACAACACTACCAATCGCGACTTCATATATAAAGTTAAATTGGCGTTCGATGTTGCTTTAGTTGGCTTATACAATTGCAAAACTTAAACTACCAATCTCGAATAAATTAGTAAAATTGGCGTTCATGAAAATAAACCGTTACATGGTATATTTATAGATTGGTGTAAGGGCATGCTTGTAGAGATCTGACTGTGAGGGTGTAGGACAATGTTGCTGGAAGTGAACCTCGCCAGCAGAATGGAAACTGCTACCATTGAACAGCTTCATAGATTCAAACATTTACATTTACAGAGTGTTGAAAGATTGCCACCAATTAGACGGGTAAGTGACACTATGGTAAGCGTATAATTGTTAAAATACCACTGCTTTTCAAATGTCAGGCGATTTTAGGGCATTTCGACAGGCTGTTTTTGTGGATCAGATTATGGTCTGGTTCCCGACCGAATTTCACAGTATCTCTACACTACTACATGTACTGTAATATTGGGGACGGGAACCAGGATATAATCTGCTCTACGAAAACAGCAAGTCGAAAGTCTCTTACGACACATGTTTGCTTTCTGGGCCTATTTACAACCAGATCTTCATACATGAAGACACGAGGTAACTATAATTATATTTAACTGACTGATTGCTCACCAGCCGACCATACCAGAACAGATAACTTCCGGGTTCTGACAGCATGGCATTCCGTTCAGTACGAAAGAAGTACGCAGACAAATGTTCATATATTCATGTATATCTCGTATGACAACAACGTAGTTACGTCAAACGTACGAGGATTATGACAAACACACTCTGATGTACATCGAATACGTTAGATGATCATTTACTCAGGTTAAGAGCACGCTGAAACATGCTGGCATAAGCTGTCTGACGCCGATGACGGCATAAATGATATGCGCGTAAGTTCCACGTAGGTCATGAACGCTTGTGAGATACGCTTGACACAGGCGGCCATATGCTTGAGTATGTCGAATAAGGTTTGTATACGCTTACGGATAAGTTAGAAATAAGTTACCCATACGTAAAACGTAGTTTATATAGCAACTGTACACCTGCACAGGAGAGGCATCTGAGTTGTTTTAACGTATGTCAGCGTTTTGGGTAAATTTCTCGTACGCGTACATTGTTGTAATTATACGTAGCAGTGTGACGGTGACATAAGTGAATGTACATGTATTATTGTATACGTAAACTAAATGGATAATGATTGCTTTGTTATTTAAACTACAGATAAGGTATTCATGCCTGCATGTTCTAACACTTTTAAGTACAAAGTAGTAATTTGACAATTAGCTTTATGAAGTGCGACTGTGATAAAAGTGTTATTGTACAAGGCGACAACTAAACTGTAACATTTAGATAGTATTCATGGCGGTGAAACCTTTCATGATCTGTATTTAGACAACATTGTTGACATTAGTTATTATCGCTGTAGAATGTAACAATAACGGAAAGCGAAAATATACATATTTAAGTCGCACATAAGCAGATCAAACTTGCACAGTGAAAGGAATACATATAAGGAATTACTGTACTCCGATAACAACGGAGTATATTATCTATTATCATTACCTATCAACACCTGTTTATAAATTTTGTGTCAAAAGTTAATGTTTTATTTAGATTGTCCTAATTTAAGTAAATTCATTATGGATTTGAAAGTCAGTTTAATTAGAATATTATGAAATACTTCAAACATTAGCGCACATTTGGAACTTAGTCGATATGAACAAATAGACACACTTTTCATAACAATAAAGCCACTTACATTGTATATATGACCATGGGTGACATTTATGAATTTTGAAGTTATGACGTTGACATCGCAAAATAATGAAGTTGAAATCGTGTAATATTGATGTGAAATCGTGTAATATTGATGTGAAATCGTGTTTTGTGGAATATTAAAGAGAAATTGATATGTCACTGTTGGTCTTTCGTACTTTTAATTAAGCACATTTTTTTACATTTAAGAAATAAAGACTTTAATTCAAACAACTATACATTTTATAAACGTTTGAATGATTGTGCGTTTTAAATCTTCATATTTTAATGCCTAAATTATCTGCTATTGGCCAATATATTGCAGTTCTTGTAATTAAACCTGGTTGTACTTTATTGACAATACCAATAATGATAAATATAGACTTTTTTGAATACAAGAACATAATTATACGTTTATTCATGCGAACCCTGTGTAAATACTGGATCGATGAAATTGACAGTCGGGACAAAACCCTTTGTGTGATCAACGGTAATAAGATGTGGACTTATTGTTAAAATGTGATGAGCTATAATAGTATTTATACTATTTAAGATTAACTGAAGTTCTGGTTCTGTGCCGATTGATACCTGGACATATACTGTTTGTTTTTGTGCCTCCCGTACTCTGCTGTTTTGTTGAGTGCCTCCTATCCTGTCCGATTAGTTATTATTTTATGCAACATCTGTGTGTTGTGAATTTTACTATAATGTAAATGCACAAAAAATATAATGGACCATACCATATGTTAACCAGACATTAACGTAACATTGCATTAACATATTGTTATAAGCTAAATGAGGAAACTGAAACCATATCTTGTCTGAGGAGAAAGTAGCAACGTTGTGCTGTTTCAACCTGTTTGTGAATTTTTGGAAGTTGAACATTCTGTGTCCTGAGAGTATGGATCCGGTGCAGAGTTATCTTGCTGGTATAAGTAAGCCGTGTAAATCAGAAATAAAACAATATTTCGCAAAATATGGACACCGTTTAAATGCCCAGTCTCAAGTTCTTATATGCACGCATTGTGGATTACCATTGCCATTACAGCTATCACGTGACCAAGGACTTACCCGAGCATGCGCATTTAAGGAGTTCCGGTTTGAACCACCGTATGTGTCAAAGAAAAAAGAACGCCGCAGAAAGAAACTGCCACCTATTCCAGAACATATGTTACCACGACAACACGATATATTGAACGAAGAATATGAACTAGATGACGAAAGTTGTGAAATACCTCCTCTGCCTTCTTTGTCAATATCACCGGCATTTTTAACAGAACGGGTAGTTATATTATTATTCAGGTCCAGATTAACTGCTTTGCTCTTTATTTAACTCAAACCATTTAGCAGTTCCAATGGTCTCAAAAGGTGGTATTTTCTTTGAGATTTTTTCCGAATTGCATTCTCATGATAATGTGTCTTTGTTGGTAAATTTCTTTAAATTTTTCCATCCTGTATGTTGCACTGTTTGCTTATAGTGCCATGCCTCCAGGGATCGTGTGGCGGCCGCATATCTTTATGTCAATACGCTAATACCTTCTCGCGTTCACTTTGATAAAATATTGAGATTATTTGGATATATAGGAGACTGGTAGGGTTACAGGTTAATGAGCACTTGGTAATGATATACATAATGCGTACTTATACATTGACCAATACCGATTTTCTTAAACATTTAATCCTATACTTCCAATTTATTCTAAAAGAGATGTCAGCTAGATCGAATACAGATCCCTATCACGGTACATTCAATTGGGGTAATGTTTAATGGGTATGCAATACTAAACTGAATAAAGGTTGTATTGAGGAAAACAAACGTTCATATGATACTTAGTAATTCAAAGGCTATTGTAAATACTGTCACATGTTTTATTCAACTTATTCATAGTAATTGGTAGTACTACGTTCATGCGAATTTTGACTAAATCTTGAACAGAGATACAACAATTAGAGACAATTTCCACGTTATTTATCGAACTAATCCCGTTGATAAGCTTTTATATTATTATGTTTAAACTTTGCTGTATAATTGTTTGCAGGATGAACGATCTCTGTCAGTTGAAGTCGCAACGAAATCTCCACAATTCCACATGTTTAATTCAAGAGAATTCACCTTCCCTGAATCTAATATCAAACGTAAGAAACACATACCTAGTCAACCAAGCGTCGTCCCCGCTCTCACTCCGAGACTTAGGGATACCCCGATACAAGCTAAGATAGAAAAATTGGCAAAGCAACGTCGAAAGGAACGGGTGAGTTTGTTGTTGCTAATTGCGATACGACTGACAAAAAGATTATATTAAGTCAGACAGCGAAGGCAGCACTCAACTTAACCAGCCGAGCACAGAAAACATAAAACACACAACGCACAACGCCCAACTGAACCAACCAAGCACAAGAAACATAAAACACACAACGCACAAGGCCCAACTGAACCAACCGAGCATATGAAACATAAAACACACAACGCACAACTGAACCAACCGAGCACAGGAAACATAAAACACACAATGCCCAACTGAACCAACCGAGCAAAGGAAACACAAAAGCACACAACGCACAATGCCCAACTGAACCAACCGAGCACAGGAAACATAAAAGCACACAACGCACAATGCCAAACTGAACCAACCGAGCAAAGGAAACATAAAAGCACACAACGCACAATGCCCAACTTAACCAACCGAGCACAGGAAACATAAAATCTATGTATCTAGTTTTACATCAAATGTATAAATTCACATAGACAATATGAGCCAATATGTAGAATCTATAATATTATTGTTGTACGCTGACCAGTGATGTGGTTTTACTTGTTTTAAATACTGATTGACAGTATTTCAGTCATTTGGAGACTTTCTATTATCCTGACGCAGGGCGTACCAGAAGTTTCCTGGACCGAACTTTGATAATGCAAAGCAAGTGATGCATACGAATACTATATTATTTTATTTGAATCGACTTTTATATGTCGCGGTATGAATTCGAACCCGAGACGTCTCGCACTCGGAGCGGACGAACTATCATTTTTTTTATCCTACCTTTGGTACATTGTATATTAATTGTACAATTTGGACATCACTTTACGAAATTTTTAAACATTAATATTATTTGTCAAACAGTACAATGTTCATGTATATATTACAAGAACATGTACACCGACAAAACAGCTTGACAAAGGAAATTAAGGATTTGTAGCTGACAGTCAAATTGTTATCCAACATTAATAAATAAGCATTACGTACCGTCTAAAAATAGGATTTACTTTCAAACACATTTTGTCTTCTTACAATGAGAGAACCAAACCATAAGAGAAGGAAACCGATTGATACGGTACTACAATACAATGTTATGTATGTACACATTGATTGTTGGTTCCTGTGACTGTGGACTATTCGGTGTAAATGTGTTAGCAAATAACTGGTTTCCGTTTGACCTTGCTAAAACGACACTGTCTGGTACCAAAATGTATGGATGTAAGTGTATCACATATACACGCGAACATAATACGTTGTGTTTGCGTATATGTGCAAATTTGAGATCAAATTATAATATACTTCGACCTAATTATGTGTAAGTAAAAGAAGTAGCATCTAGTTTTCAAATCATATGAAGGATTGTGGCAGTGTATCCGCATGGACAAGTTCAACTTCAACTTAATACTCCCCAACTTTCAGTACTGAATGTGACTGTGAGGCGTTAGGTAAAGGGCATTCTCGTTCACCAGAGTATTCTTCGTTCGAAACATAGTCTGGGGAACTTGACTAGCCGCTGATGTAGGAGGATGGGTAAAGGGCTTCGTTGTGTTATTCAAACTTGTCTAGCTTTGTTGCAATGAGATCTTTTCATGACGAGGCAATACTACTTTTCAAAGACATATTCTTCTTTATTGTCTCCGAGTAGCACCCTTTGGCATTTTCCATGGCACAAGAGAATGCCACGATTTATTGCCTGTATGTAACAGACACATTTCTGTGGGACATGGACGAGTTCATGTGCATCACAGTTAGTGAAATATATTATCACTGTTGGTATCTTTAAGACTAAAAACGGTTGAAATGCAACTTAAGCCCCATTATAAAGCTAAATGACGTCATATTTGCCCATACTAAAGCCTGACATCAATAATACTGTTTAACCTAGGAATACGTATCCATCGTATAATTACTCAAACATGTGATACCATTACAGGCCAAGAAATCTATTGAACGAAGATATGAGAAGAAGATGCATAATATGATGGACATGACGTCACCAACCAGTCACATGGCATTTAAAACTAAACGAGAACCGGACACACAAAATATGTTTAACTTACGGGAGCATAAACAATCTCCATTTAAACAAATGGTTCGAGGTCCTGAGGAGACTCATGATAAATCAAAGGTTAATCCAAGACTTTATACGCGTATTGTGGACAGCATTTATACATATACGAAGGGTGTGCATGAACAAACTCGTGATGCGGAAACACAGGGTCCTTATGAACGCATAATGGTTACCCCAGCAACACTCCGAGACGTAACTGACGTCAAGGATGACGTCAGCAGACAATTAACACAAGTACCCCCAATTGTGTAATTCTTCGTCGATGTGATGTTATTGGAAGAGTATTCTCTGGACGTTATATATACAAATTGATGTAACTGATGCTGTAGGGAGACAATACATTCATCGACATTATTATATTTGAAACAGTGATAATTTTATGTATCTTACGAATTTGCTCTTTGAATTCACCGGGTTCGAAATGGTATTCGAATTACGCCATGTGCTCGAATAGTGTATTCGTACAATTGGAATTTTAAGCCGTACTTCGGTTAATATCGGATCTTCCGAAGAACGAGGTTCAACAGTTTTAATGTTGAGTATTGCTCAATGTGTGAAAGAGGAAAGCTACTTGCATGTTATTAGTATTTGATCGGCATACAATCAGGATAGTAGACACAGGAAACATGTTTGTAAAGAAGCGGAACAGTTATATATAGATATATTTAATTTCAGATATACAGATGGACTATCATTCCATAATAAACATTATGTTATTTGTTCATAAACAGTATTATGTTTTTATCAGTTATATAGAATAACATGGCAGACTGTTGAGTGATCTAAGTATTGGTTTTGTTCATATGCCAAATTCTCCTTAATTTATCAATGTGCATTATTAACTTATTCATTGTCCCGTTGTTGTTAGTACTATGGTTTATCTTTATGTCGTTTTATATTTCAATAAAGTTTTTTATACCCACTTATATACTGACGTGTGTTTACCGTGACATTGTACTTAGTTCATGTGATAGTACAATAGTTACAGCATATAAACCTAATCACTGTATGGCTTATTGGGAGATTATACAATTAAGCTTGTATAACTTATTGTGAGCAAACGCATTTGTGATTTCCGGTCACTGTATGGCGTATTGGGAGACTATACAATTGCACTTTATGACTTATTGCGAGTACAAGCATCTGTAACTTCCGGTCACTGTATGACTTATTGTGAGACCGTACAGTTAAACGTGTATGGCTTATTGCGATAACCGGAAGTTGACTCGTTTATACACTATATATAAATGAAAGTGTTAGGTACGGGTTGATATATATTACCTTATTGTACGGTCAACTCTCGTTACCTGGTAAGAAGTACTGTTAAGACGTAAATGATGGCTAGATGTGCGTACATGTACACGACATAATGTAGGCTACAAGTACAGAGGTCTGTATGGACATCGCAATATCTCATGGAAGCTTACAAGTACGATATCCGTATAGAACGAGGCATGGTCATGCTTGTACGACTATCGCATGGAACTCGCATAGACACCGTACGACCACCGTACTTGTAAGACGTAAAAACTGGCTATGTGTACATACATGACATCACTAGTGTTGACTACATTTACTTATGAACACTGAGTGGATGCACTAATAGCGAATTTTCACACAGAATGTGACAGCCTGCATAGAATCAGTAATTGATCAACTGATTACGCCATGAAAGTACTTGTTCTAAACAAGGAAAGTCGTATTATTATACACATAATCAAGGTAGTTATACAGTGAACTTAAAAACGAAAGCAGGTTCGTATCGACTATCGTCCTTCGTTACTTTGTACCCAAATATGTCACAAATTTTCTACTGACTGTACATATATGAATCATATGATCAGCAATCATTCTGTACTTGATGATCATGTTACTAATGATTAAGGACATCTGACAAGTGTCTACTGCTGTGTTTCAATACTGACATGTAGCAGCGAGCTATGAGAATTGAACAAAATTATAAAAATGAACAATTTAAGATAAAATTCGATAAAATAGGCTGTGCCTTAGTTCATATTATGTGCAAGATGTCAAATGTTCGAAATGAAAACTGGTACCACAGCATTCAATGATAAATAGACTGCATGTTTTACTAACTATGCCAAACAACAGCTGTAAACATAAACGAAATGAGTCTAGGTGAAATACTTTAATTCCATTATTTAAACATTCATCGTCGTTGAAAAATATGTGAATAAATAATAATATTATAAATATATAAACAGTGGTCTCCCCTTTACCATAATAATAATAATAATAATAATAATAATAATAATGACTTTATTTTACGAGGTTAACACATTTGCATATAAACACAATCTTCCGTGAGGACCTCAACATATAATACATACATTTAACATGATAATTGCAAACATAGTAAACTTAACAAATGAAATGAAAGTAGTCAAACTTAACAATTGAATGAAAGTTAATAATGAAAAGTTTGTATAAACAAGACTTAGCTATTCAAATACACTATGAAACAACAAAACAATATAAACAAGTTAAGAGACAATAACATAATATTTACAATGAATCTAGAACATACTTATTTTATTGGTAGTCCCAGTCTGGAAACTTCCATCTTATATACATTCTTTTGAATTGTTCGAGAGAGCTAGCAGTTCTTATATGAAATGGTATCTTTTCCCAAAGTATTGGTCCAGTGTAGCTTAATGACTTTCGAAAGAATTCCTTTTTTTGGCTTTGGTTTATGAAGTAATTTTTGACTAGAAGACCTAAGGCCTGACTCTTTAACATATTTAAATTTATTTGAGATATATTCAGGACATTTTGGGGTTTTAGTATCTAGGGATTTGTAAATTGTCATGACTTTTTTGTATTCAACACGGTATGGAAATGTCATCCATTTAAGTTGCTTAAAAAGATCACCGGATGGTGCATCATATGGTTTATCTAAAATTATTCTGACAGCTCTCTTTTGAAATTTTATTAAATCATCTTGTAATTTTGTGCAGCAATTCCCCCATATTGTGTTACAATAATCCAAATGAGGTAAAATATAAGCATTGTAAAAAAGTTTGCGAGCATGCAAGTCAAGATAGCGTTTTATTCTTACTAGAAGATAAAGAAGGGAGTTGCATTTTTTAATGGTTTTTTCAACTTGATTTTTCCAGGTTAAGTTTTGATCGACTTGCATTCCAAGGAGTTTATCATTTTTTACAATATCAAGAGGTTGATTACACATCTTAAGTTCTATGCTATCATCGTTTTCAATTTCTTTAGAAAGTTTTGTTGATGCAGAAATAAACATAGCTTTTGTTTTATTTGCATTTGGAACCATAGCATTATTATTACACCAGTTTTCAATACAATCAAGGTCATTTTGTAAGTTGTACTTAATATAATCAAGTGTTGCACCAGAAGCTGACAAAGTCGTATCATCTGCAAACATTTTAAGTTGTGAGTTATTAACATTCAAAGGTAGATCATTGATAAAAAGAATAAAAAGTATTGGGCCAAGGACAGAGCCTTGGGGAACACCAGCTACAATCTCTTGGGCTGCAGACAGCTTTCCAGATACATTTACTTGTTGAGATCTATTAGCCAGATAAGAATTAAACCACTGAAGTGCATTATTATTGATCTTGTAACATTTTAACTTCTCAATGAGTAATTCATGATTAATTAGATCAAAAGCCTTAGTAAGATCAAGAAAAATCGTTCCAATAAGAGCATCATCAATAATTGCTGTTATCCAATCATCAACTATATCGGTTAGAGCAGTTTCACAAGAATGGTACTGCCTGAAACCGGATTGTTGGTTGTGTAGTAGTTTAAATTCTTCAAGATAGTCCTTTAAAATCTTAGATATATGCCTTTCCAATATTTTAGATAGAACTGGCAAAATAGATATTGGTCTATAGTTATTCTTGTCTGCCTTCTCACCTTTTTTAAAAATAGGTGTAACCTTTGCTATCTTGAACATTTTTGGAAATTTCCCTGTAGAAATACTACGGTTAAATATTTTTGTGAGAGGCTTAGCTATTTTATCGTGACTTATTTTAAGAAAGTGTGCTCCTAAGCCATCAAGGCCAGTCGCTTTACTGCAATCTAAAGCGTGCAGTTCCTTTCTCACATATTCTTCCGTAATATCAGGGATTTTAAATTCTGTGTAAGCATGTGTTCTGACGTCCACAAAGTTTTTCAGTAATGACTTGTTTTCTTTAGTTAATTCATTGATGTTTAATGGCGCTTTTTTAAAGATATTTGTAAAGAATGTATTGAATACTTCAGCACTTTCCATGGAATCAGTTATGGGGTTACCATTGTCATCATTTATAGTAATGTTATTTTGGGGTGTGTTTTTAGCTGAAAGATTTTTCAAATTTCGCCATAGCTTTTTAGGATTTTTGTCTTTTATGTTAATTGCCTTGTTAAAAAAGGATTTTTTAGCTGTTGCTGACAATGATTTAACCTTTCCTTTCCAATATTTAACCTGTCTTATATTATTAGCTTTTTTTGCTTTATCCCTTGCTTTAATTGCATCTAATATTTCTTTTGTGAACCAATCCGGTTGGTTCTGGTGCTTTACTCGTTTAGTTCTTAATGGAGCATGTGTGTTAAGGTTTTGAGTGAACAATGATATAAATGTATCTATACAATCATCCACTTCATCAAAAGTATCAATAACAGACCATGCTGTTTCATCCAGCGAGTCTCTAAAACCTTTCTCGTCAAAACCTTTTAAAGATCTATATTCTATCGTTTTATGTTACATAGTTTTCTCTGGTTTTGAAGTAAATTTTCTGGTAAAACAAATTGGAAAATGATCACTTATTGCGATTATTGGGATATTGACCTCAGATATGTTACAGGGTGAGTTAGAGTACAGATGATCAATGATGGTTGACGTATTTGAAGTCACCCTAGTTGGCTGTGTAACTAACTGTGATAGATTCAATGCTGAAATAATCTTGTTCCAGTAACGGTTATCTGAATTATTTACTATGTAGTTAAAATTAAAATCTCCTAGCATAACTGTTTCAATGTTTTCAAACCATCTCTTTTTGTTTATTATTAATTTATTATTATAGCTAATATAATTTGTCTAATACAGCCTACCTGTCTATTTGTACAGTAAAAAAGTGTATGTGATCACTGAAATATCGCAACACCACCTGTATTATTTTAAAATATACCTAAATTACACTGGCCCCCCGCCCGATGACCCGCCGATGTCCGTCCGGCCTCTGGTCCGATTTGACCAAAAAGCCACCCGATCATTGAACGGCGACCGGATTGGATTTCTGACTCAGATGTTAGGCAGCTAATATAATATAATTAATTCTAATCAGTTGCGTTATACACCAGTATTCAACAAGCACATAAAGTTAAAGTTAAGTTACCAATTTTCAGCAGTTCAGTCGTTCTGCCACCCTTTGACATAGTAACTTCCCCTGGTCATTGGGCTACCTAAGGAAACCTGCGTTCGAGTCTCCCTGTGGAGGCTATTTCTCTCATGTTGGGTGTGCAGCCAACATCGATATGCGGCGCCCCGGAATATTTAACATGTACAGTCATCGCCCTCACAGGTACTAATTAACACCTTGGTCGAGTGGAGCATGTGATTTATTCTTGCTCAGAGAAATTAAGCAGTTGCGCAGACGGGGATCGAAACCGAGACCTCTAGGCCACCGCTCCCAACATGCTTTAGACAGTCTCACTTGATGTTACCATTGACTGGCTGCTTGAAACAGATTATACTGTCTAATTATAAATAAACACAGAGAGATGGAGAGGGGAGCTAATCCACTGTTTATAAATTGTAATTTGTCATAATTTTAATGTTGTATAGTGCGCCGAGAATAACACTAGCCTATATTACAAATAAAAATACAACTAAATTCATTTAAAAGGTCCTTTTTGTTCGATCTTGTGCATACTCACAACCTACACGCGAAACGAGCACTAAGTCACCTGTGCAGTGTTATAGTCTATAAATATTGTCATTTTTATTTGTAAACAAAGGCTAGTGTTATCATCGGCGGACTATAAATCTCCCGTAACTAATGATCACAGAAAGGCTTGAATTGTATGTCCAGTATAGTTCACACTACTCCTCCAGTCACACCGCGGTTCTTGTACGCCAGTACAGCAAAAACAATGAGAACAATCTGAAACAGACATCAATAGATACAATCATAGGTACATGGTTTCAAATTATGGTTTCAAACTTATCTGAGTGTACCCTATATAGAAAGAAGGTTGTGTCTCGGCCATGATTAGCCGCAACGGATATGACGTTACAGGAACTGGTATCCGTGTTTGCTGTGACAACTGTATAGAACTGGGTACCAGCTTTCGTAAGGTATTATATCCGTTGCGGCTAAACATGGACGATGCACAACCTTCTTTATTTATCACATAACCTGCGGTCTAGGAGTGCCGTAAAGCCGTGCCGTAAATATCGTTCGGCACTCCCAGACTGTGCAATAAATATTTAAATGAGCTTGACGTGACGTTAGCCAATCCATGCATTGATCCGTCAATGACGTCAGGATAATATCAACGTCGCCATGACGTCGCGCTCATTGTACCGCTGGATTTTGGCTGAAGCATATGCAGCGTACATCATCCTTTTAAACAATAATGTGCAATTTTTCAGGTTATGCGATAAATAGAATCTTATATTCGGGCTCATTACATACGAGTTTTATTAAACTCGTCGACAAAAACAATATGACACTCGGCAAAGCCTTGTGTCATATCATTTTGTCCACTTGTTTAATAAAACTCGTATGTAATGAGCACTCATGCAAGATCCTCTATATATAGGGTACATTCAGAAATTTGAAACTCAGATAATTTGACACCACGTTCCTATCAATACAATCGCCATCATTCCGACATTGTCATGAATAATCGTTTTGCAGTGGGGCTATATCATTTTCTCAACAACCCACCGTGAGTAATATTCATGGTGGACAGTGGTCATCTGGATACTGTTTTATCAAAGCATTTACGGAAATCGTAGAAGTTACGCACACATTTAAGTTCTTTATAATTCTTGAACACCTATATAATTCAGGGACATATATGGTTTGTAGGAATGCTTAGCTTAACTGAAACATTATTCATATTGCAGATTCATTGACCACAATGTGTGTTTGTTGAAGAATTATAAAGAATCGTAATTTGAGCGTAAATTTAAGATTTTAGTTAAGTGCTTGGATAAAACAGTACCTTGGACAGTTGACCCGTCAGTCGTTCTATATTTGTTTAGGCATTGTTCAGTCTGACTAAAACACAATGCTCTTCCTGTAGGTAAGCGGTTTTAATTAGATTGAATGTCGTTTTAAGTCTAACTGGTCAACAGTACGAGTGTATTTCAGTTACATTGAGACTACCCGGTCACATTGTCCAGACGCCGGGCACACAGTCAGTTGCCTCGAACTAACTCTGCTGATTGCCAAGAAAGGGAGATATACCAGTAAATGAGTTTTGTACGGCGCGGTCTGGGATCGAACCCGAGACCTCTAGCACTCTAAGCGGACGCTCTACCACTAGGCTATCGAGGCGGACTACCAAACCTGAGTATCGTTCACACACCTACCTGGGCAATAAAACAGAAGACGATAGCGATGATGAAATATGTCTGACTATCATCCACCGTTCGTGTCCAGACTGCTTCAACACAACCCTGTACAATAAAGGAAAGCTAAACTTGAGTCATTATAGTTCTCAATCGTCATTATTGTAAGAGTTACGCAATCTGGCTTTTAAAAGTCTAGGTCCCACTGAGGAGTTCAACATCGGCGATGATTTCCCGATTTTTTCCGATACCACCGATTCATAAAAATTCCTTCCGATATCATACACGGTCTCGTGACTTCCCCGAAGCCTCCCCTAGACCACGAGGAACGTGTTCCCGATGTCCTGATAGTTCATTAATTTAAATCGGAAGTACATCGCAAAACAAGCTCAGCGGGACCTAGGCTTTATTAGACACTATAACACGTTATGTGCACATTTAAGTCGTTATTACAATCTTAGAAGAAAGAACAGTGGTCAAGAATTGAATGCATACTTCAAAATGGATAGGCTGTAAGTTCGAATTCTACACTGAGAGTGATTGACCTCAGTCGTATAGCTCGGCCATTTCCGTTTGTCTGGGGTAAATATACAAAAAGATCGGGGTGATCAGAATGTGATTGACCAGCAACGATTGGGAAAGGTATGAGTTAGCAGCACCGGAATTAAACCTGAACCCACTGACATTAAAACATAGATGAGTGTATATACCAGTAGTGGCCGCGGGGAAGAGTTAAGAAAGGAGCTTCAATCTCCTATAGTTATTAATACCAGTTTCACAATCATTGTAGGCAAGTCTCAGTTTGGCATACGTCATTCTTAGATTGAGGGATGTGTGCATTTTATTATATGTATATTTATGTATTGTGATTCCCATGAACGGAAATTAAACACATCATCGATCAGTGTATAATTTAGAAGGAAATGTGGATGAAGTTGGTCAAACATGACATTGGAACCGACTAGGTTACATTATTACTAGTAGTAGCTGAAAAGAATGACCGGGACAATATGGATATTGCCGTCGTTGGTTGTTCAAATGCTGGGCGAGATGAATGTGTATCATGTACTAGCAGATTATATAGGGACTGGATTTCAGCCACCACTGAGTTGTCAGCTGAGTGCAGAAGAACATGTTCAAGCACGGAGAATTTGACGTGATCCTGAATTTTATGAATATATTACAAGGTTATTGAGTTGAATTTGTAAGTGAAATATCGCTTCTATAGATGTGTGTTGGTAATATACATCGAGCGTCTTCGTGATACTTCCCGCTTATGAAAACAAAAAACCGGGGTTATAGAAATCAGCCGTTAAGTATATCTCATAGAAGGTCGAGAGTCGAGTAAAATTCTCTGTACTTTACTCGTCTGTTAGCCCAGAAACATCGGTTAGCCCTTAATCAGTGAATTGTTGGTATTTAAAGGCGACATAAGCCCCAACACAATGCCATTTTATATAAACAATGAAGAGTGAATACCTTGTTGCGGTTACTATCAGATTCGTTAGGTAATGTAGCAGATTGCCCAGCACACGTGACTCTCTCCGCTGCACTAGTTGGTAGAGTTTTACAACATGCCACCGGGGCGGTCACACTTCCGGTTGTACCTGACATAGCCGAGTTATCATTTATGTTTGCATCTTTGTATATACTTCCTTCTTTCCGGAAGTCGTCATAGTTGTCCGCTCCGCAACAATCAAACTGTAAGAAAACAATACTTGTACATATATGTGACCTCCGTAGCTTAGTGGTAATTAAGCGCTCTTGTCGTCTAATCTGGCGACTCGGGTTTAAATCCGGGTGGAATCACACATACGCCCGCCCGCAGAAGGCTGAATAGAAAGGAAATAATCGGCATTATAATAATATTATATAGTGGTTCCTTTGTATGGCGCAAATTATTGTTCATACGCATGTCAGAACAACACTCAAAAAGGGAGACGACCTATGACGAATCCGACCAAAAATAACTTAAGATTTATATGCGGTCATGACTTATTAATTATTTGTCTAAATGAGACGACCTACAACACTGTCCTGAGTTTGCTTTGAAAATAAAAATAAAACTCAAGCCTTTAATTGCATTGGTAAACCAAAGAACATTTCAAAACGAATTTTAAATAACTAGTCAATGTGAAAAAAATTACAAATAGTCTTACAATATGCTACATGTACATGAAATGATGCTTGTGGCAATTGGCAAATAGTACAATTAACTTACGAATTACAAGTTCTGTTCCAATGATAACTTATCCCCCAAAGCATCACACGCCCAAGTTTATTAACTCTTTACAACATGCATTCCTAATACATTTCTCTCAATAGTTAGCTTATGTGCACCGTTTGGCCATAAATGTGATACTGGAGTAAAATCTGAATATTATTTATCACGTGATTTGTTGCCATGACAACAACGCTATATTACCTCCTGCATCATCCAATTCCATCCTAGGCTTGATACAGTTGTTCCTTTTATTCCCTCATACTCTGACATTGTACTCTTCATAGATGGTCTAATACGGTCTTTTATCTGAAATAATAAGGATATAGAAAAAAACATAAGGAAATCAAAGCGCTGCAAGCGCTGAATGCCTGGGGCTAAACTTTATTCGCATAGGAAACAGTTTATTGACTAAACAGAAGTAAATGTAAACGGATCAAACATGTTTTGTAAAAAATACACGTCCTCTTTTACTGCCAGTTATGTTGACCTTAGAAAGTTTTAGGGTTAATCTATTGGTCATGCTTAACTTGCCTTTGTATCTTGTTCATGTCGTACTAGTAATAAACAAGAGATCTCAGAATCCCATTATTGTCCAGCCCCACTACCACATACATGCACAGTCACATATTGAACTACATTCACCATATCGACATAACAGCATAAACGACATAAAACCTGTTTTCTGGGATTACGGAATTAATTGAGCGACACTATGCGAGATATTCTGAATGTATGTCAGGGTGGTGGCTGCATAAAGCGTATAGGGCAACTAGGTACAAAATCGCGATTTTTTTAGCAAAATTATAAGAATTTGTAAAAAGTCTTACTTGAACACAATGACAACATTATTTTACGACCTCGCTGCCAATATGTTCGCCTAAATTATATGTTTAACTTGAAAAAATGCGTATATTTTCTCGCCACCGGTATCGGGCTATGGAAGCGTCAGTGCAGCATAAAATGCAATACTTCAAAATAATAGAATATAAAGCATTTTTTAGGATAATTCTTGCTAAAGTTTCAAAAAAATCTTAAATGGAAGATACGCAATAATTGGTTTATGTGTGTTTCATGTTTAAACGTTGAAAAATGATTAATTATGTACACTCATCATACTACTTTGCCAAGCTCACAAATTGTAAACGTAGTGATAGGGGAGGTAATCTAGTCTAAGAATGATGCATTCGGCATTTATACTCCTACGCAGTTATCTCCCTTGCAACTTTTAAAGGCGGAGTGAAAACTACTTTTATTGCGCATGCAGTGTTGTAACTGTCATGTTAGATAGTGATGTTCTGCATTTTTAAAGGCGGTATAGTGAGGTCTACCAAATACAACACGAATGATAGTACACAGTAATACAGAAAGTGAAGAACTTACCGCGTCAGGTCTACCAAATACAACAATAATGGCAGCAATTTGAGCCAACAACAACGCAATCAGAATGATGGCATACTGAAATAATATAGATATAGTTCACATACAAAATTTAATGTACTTCACATATGGCATTCTTCAGGAAATATTAATTGCCCATAAGCAGTTTGGCTAGAAATGATTGAACTTCCTTCTCCTGGTTGTCTCGGCACTACTGATCTAAGGTAACAAAATTGTAGTGCTATATTTATTTTAACAGGGCTTTTCATATTACGAATAAAATTGCATGTACGTGAGACAGTGTAAGATTGCCGAAGAACATCAGAAATGATTAAATATATAATAACTACGGATAAAGATTGAATTACTATAAGAATGTTATAGTAAAATTAAATAATGTGTATTTATAGCAAGACAATGCGTGCTCACATAAATTAGATAAAGTTCTTATAAAGTGGGTCAACTTACAACGAGCATTAAGGTAGTGAATGAACAGCATGCACCGCAACATCCAATAAACGATACAGCCAACAGTACAACACCCAGTGCTATCATCACATAGGTCAATGTACTAACAAGTGAGCCCAACTCAAAACTGTCAGTGTTATAACCAGTGGCCCCTGTAACAAACAAACAATAATTTGACGGAAACAAAATGTTCGTGAATTTGGCAGGATAGCGGCCTAGCAGCGTGAAGTTGGCGGCCTAGCGACCTAGCGTCCAGATATCCACAAGTAAGGTTACGCTTCCTACAACGACGGGAATATGACGCGAAGATGCGATATTTCAAGAAAAAATCGATGACATGGTTTGGATTTTAAGTAATCTACAAACTGTGTATTCTTGAAGAACCATTCCGTTATTTCGATCCTTATAAAATTACGCCTGCCTACATGCATAATTTATTGCATTTGGTGCGATAGTAGTGGTCCATCGAATACTAGTATACACGTATCTCTTATCAGAAACATGATAAATATGAAAAACCCACTAAATTTTCTTTTTTAGCACATTTTATCCATAAAATAGCGCTAATACCGGTATATCGAAAGAAATGCATTTCAGACCCAAATTAGCACTTAAAGGTGCCGCGATTTCTTGAACTATGTACGAGTACCCGTACTAGTACCTATGAACTAGTATTTTTTACTTGGCCTACTGTAGAGCCAGTATCAATAAACTATTATTTCTTAATAGATCTACAGAATTTTTTTTTTCATTTTTTTTTTAAATTATGCAAGTTCCTGTGATCATATATAGATTTACAAAAACATATAACCTGGTAGCGTTGGACACGTGCATCAAGTATGAATACAGTAAGACAACTGTTGAATATTTACCATCATAGTGTTGTTTCACCACCGTTTCAATGTCACTGAGAACAGATGTCACCTGGGGTCGAAGCCAATCGTGTGCGAATCGGATAATAAACCCACTAACTATGAGAGTAAGCGACACTAACTGAAATGCAATGATACATATACAATGTATAACTTTTTTATAATATTGAATTACTGCAGAATGTTGGCTCTCATAAAAACACATTGTTCTCACTAAACGATGACGCAATCAACGGAGAAGGGGACACCGTTTCATACTGGTCCGGCCCACGGAATATTACGGTCAATTAAAAACAAATAAAATGCAGTAGCAAAAAAGGATTGCAGCACGCGTACACGCATCCTCGTGAACACCAGAGTCATCAAAATATAGTTATAAATATAAAACAAAAAAAAAGCAGTTTCACAATAAAGTTCTCAAACAAATTAGAATATAACCTACATTCTGAACCAATCAAAACGCCGATCAGTGCTGGTTAAATGAAAATGTAATCATTAAAATTTTGCCCTTAACAGACGTGACGTCATGTCTTGGCACTATGTTCCATCGGCCAATCAAAATGCTGAATGTTACATTCGAAGTAAGTTAGAATACACTGCTCAAAACATTTAAAGAAACACCAGAATTTTTGGCGATATATCCTCCAGGAATGAATAAATACCAGCGACACAAATGTATAAAATAATGTTATCTGACGGACAAACATAAAAATATTTTATCACATAACCCGCGGTCCAGCAGTGCCGTAAAGCCATGCCGTAAAAATCGTTCGGCACTCCAAGACCGTGCAATAAATATTTAAATTAGTCTGACGCGACGTAAGCCAATCCATGCCTTGATCGGCCCATGACGTCAGGATAATAACAACGTCGCCATGACGTCGCGCTCTTTGTACCGCTTAATTATGTCTGAAACCTATGCAGCGTACATCATCATTTTGAATGATAACGAGCGTTCTCTAAGGTTATATGATAAATAGAATTATACATTCGTACTCATAACATACGAGTTTTATTAAACTCGTCGACAAAAAGAATATGGCACTCGGCAAAGCCTCGTGTCATATCATTTTGTCCACTCGTTTAATAAAATTCGTATGTAATGAGCACTCATGCAAGATCCTCTATGTAACGAATGTATACTTATTGAAAAAAGTAGCGCATATTGATAACGTTTTCGTTGATTATTCCATAAACACTAAAATCGGTCTACACTAGTAATGTGTATGGCCCTCTATATTGTTAATGCAATGTCTACACCGATTTGGTACCTTTTCAACCAATGTCATTATGACTTTATGTGCTTTTAGGGGAATTACTCTTAACTCCTACATGATTACACAAATCAGATCATCAAATGGTTTCCTCCACTTTCTCGTGCGTGTAATGCACCTGTAGACAAAGTTCCAAACTTGCTCTATATAATAGCGATCCTTACACCATGCGGGTCAATCCATAACGACGATTCTGTCAAGCCCAAACAAACCAAATGCTACTCTAGAAGGGTATGTGCTTATTTTAATCTGCATACACGAGATGCTACGAGCATGGTTAACGACAAAAAGGGTCACTTAAAGTCGTTGGGAGTAAAACCTTTACGGTAAGACCCTTTAACACCTACCTCTTAACCGATAGAGTTTCGTACGCCCACCAAAGCACACATTTCGCCAAAGCATTTTTCAAACCCATTCCATGTTATTTCAGTTAAGTCACCATGACGTTACCCTGGGGTTTCCAAACGCGTACATGTCTTTCACATACAGAATAATGGATCCCATTTTTTATCGCGATATAAAAAGTTTTGACTGACAGCCTTTCCGAATTTGCATTGTCATTGGCAATTTCAATACGGGCTTTGTGTTGTTTTGTGACCAACATGGGACGTGCAGCGATCACCCGATTATAAAGGCCTCATTCCTACAGCCTTTTTACCAGCAACTCACAGATTATTTGCTCTTTTAATGACGTAAATGAGGATTCTTATCGTTGATGTAGGTATGGGGGTCTCAAATTATGACATTTAACATGAGTTGTGAGGCATTTTCTTCCCTGACATTCAAATACCTTTACAGTGATTTGACAGTTCTTGACATAATAAAACATCTCGCCTTCTAACGATTTTTGGTAGCACTGCCCCATCATTTACCATTTGCACAGCCCCTGATGCGATTCCTGTACTAAAATGCTACCTGTCATGTGCAATAAGCATAACAAAACTAAACAAAAGGCATAGAATTAACATTCACTTTCAAGTTTAAGTTTAAGCGTTATTGAATTGTAACACAGTAAATAAAGAAAATAGCCATACCATAGGGTGGCGTAACAAAATTAAGTAATTGAGCTTAACGACCCCCCCCACAAGAAACATCAGGAGTCTTAAAATCCTACAAATGTATGATAAATTAGTTCACTGACTTTAAATATTAACAGAAGTAGAAAAATTGCAAGTGTTCCTTTAATTATTTTGAGCAGTGTATATTAAGTAAATTTTAAAGACTAAAAAGGACTCGTTTCGCTTTGCTCGCTCCACCCTTTTTAGTCAGCTTCGCTCGCTCCACCCTTTTTAGTCATTAATATTACTTACTGTGTTCTAACTATTACATAGATAATAGGGATTCATTAAACATGGCCGCTCAAGAAAAGAGGGTCGTTTAATTAATTCACGTCATTACTAGGGCAATTGATTTACGGATAGTTTTTAGAGAAGACATGTAGAATCTTGTTGATACCTATAAGAATAATACGTGTATACTAGTCAACTACATACAAAGGGTAAGAACTCGTGATAGACTGTTGTGATTCGGAGAGTTATTATTAAAAGTATGCACATTATTCATGGATTACTAAAACATGAAATCCTTACACGGTGTATTTCATCAGCCCGATATTGATATAAGATCACTGTGTAAATACAATTTCTGCTTTCTGTTTTACGTACAACAAAGTTATTTAGAAGAGATGGAGAGTGTTTTGGTAACACAATTCTGATTTCAACATTATTTTTAAAACTTCCCGTTATGGGACGATATGATATTAATTCATTATTAATTAGTAAGTAATATTTTCAAAAGAACGTTACAAGAACTTTATTATAATTATGTGGAGAGCTGTAGCCTAAAGGTAGGGTGCGCGCTTTGGGATCGAGTGGTCCCGGGTTCAACCCCCGTCTGCGCCACTGCTTAATTTCTCTGAGCAAGAATAAATCACATGCTCCACTCGACCAAGGTGTGAATTAGTACCTGTGAGGGCGTTGTCTGTACATGTTCATATTCCTGAGCACAGCAGACCGATGTTGGCTGCACACCAACAAGGAGAGAAATAGTTTCCATAGGGGGACTCGCACGCATGTTTCCTTAGGTAGCCCAATGACCAGGTGAACTTAAAGTGTCAAAGGGTGGCTGAACGGCTGAACTGCTTAAAGCAGCCCTAAAAATTGGTAACTAAACTTTTTAACTATACTCGTTCATTGTTCATTCATAACCACCCTGGGTACGGAATATACTAGGACGGACGAACAACCATTGATATATTGTTGGTCAAACAGTTCAATACAGTAAAAATAGTCTTGCCTTTTCGTCTTCTGTTGGGACATTTGCTCATGTGTTTCAGTCAAATACATAAGAACGGTCATTTGATCAAAACATATTTCCCTGACAGTAACAAGTTCTTTAACAATCAACGGACAAATCACCTCGCATGTGGAGAATACTATCGCAAGTAGTTAACGTTAAGGAAAACGACGTTCGCAACCCAGGGATCGGGTGTCGGTCTAGCTCTCTACCAACTACGCTTGTCAGGCGGTCTCATTTATTTAATAAACTGGAATTAAACGCACTTAACAAAAGAACAATTTAATTTATGGCTTCATTTGGCCGTGTTTGGTGAAAAAATAACAGTGCATGCTCCTATAAATCTGTCCTATATTTCTAATAACCTAACACTGTCTTTCAAAACAAAAAAAAGCATACATATCCCAATATCAATGTTTTGAGAAAACAAGGAAAAACTGTCTGAAAACTAGTCTTTAAATATGGAAAATCAAGCTTTAAACTTCAGTTTTGTCAACATGACCACTTCCGATTTTCACGAAAACAGGCTCATACGTTCGTAAGAAACGCCTTGAGATACAGATGTCAAATATACACAAGCCTTATAAGGTCGTAAGTACTAAGACCTTTTAATTCTAAGCCATCGAAATATTCTTTACACAGGTAGTGTTATTAGAAGTTATTAGAATTATAGGACTTTAGGCGAATTATACGTACGATAAAGAATATATTGATGACCACCAATACAATTCTCCCGACAAATGTAAGCATACCCATAATGGCACACACAGATCTGAAAAAAAACACAAGCTAATCAAACAAAATGTTACACAAATCAATACAAGGAAGCACACCATTTCGGACCCCGTGAAGATTTGTCTCATATAAGACGAAACACCAAACCGGAAATACCCGCGATAAAAAGTCCCGTGGTCAGTAGAACTTTTATGATAGGTAAACATTGATTATGGCAAATCTTTGATGGGTGTCAATATTTGAAAATAATAAAAATAAGTAATAAAATAATACCCACCGATAACTGTTTCAGCAGGAATAAACACTCTCAATATACCAAAGCCGGTATCACGCGATTATGTGAAGTATTTCCAAATTATATTTCAACCTAGTATTGTTCCATGGTCGACGTAATTTCCCTAACTCACCGTGTTTTACTTTCCACTAAGGCTAAGAACACATACACAAAAAGTCCAAATAAAATAAATCGAACATGAGGATATGAAAATATAAAGTTAAGTTAGAGTGTTTTTTTCTAAATCTGAAGTTTTAAGATATATCCCGGATTTATAGCCTGTAGTAAATACGTTTTAACTGCCACACACAAGTATTTCAAATATCGTGATTTAGAACACTCTAAAATATTTTTTAATATAGTCTATAAATACAAGTTTGGTTTATGAATATATGTATTGGTTCGTGATTTATGACACGATCATAAGAATGTTTTAAACGAACTCTAGACGTCATAGATTTTCTATTATATTTAATATTATGCTGAAATTTAATATTGTAAATAAAAGGAATGGTATTCTCTTCCCGGTGTTTCAATTACATGCTCATTCAAGGCCAGGATAAACTATTCCCTAGAAAATCGTCCCCTAACACCGTTCCCTATTCTTCATGGCACCTATAAAACTGTCGCATGTATTTTCTTTTCTGTTAAATGTTCTAGGAATTCATACAGAATCGAAACCAGGACCACTACATGCTTTGACAATAATGATTAAAATTGTTGAAATAAACTTTTTTCCTGACATTTTACACGTTAAATATGGTCAACCTTTAACAACTTGCAAAACACTGTGTCATTGTGTTCCCAAATTCCACTATTTAACCACATGTAAATGGTCAAATGCAATTAGAAGCCGTTCTATGCTGTCCAAACAAGGTTTTGTTGAAGTTTTGTCAAAAATAAAATTTTGCATGAAAAAAGAGTTACACATCACTTGCAATATCCAAAACAAATAACATTGTGTGGTTCCCTAAAGAAAAAATTACTATTATTCATAGCCCCCCCCCCCCCCCCCAATGAAAAATAACTAGCCGAGCAAAACTGAACTTTCAAAATTATTGACGAATGTGTTCTATATAAATAGAACACAATTGCTATGTATTGTACGGATTGATCAGACAATCGAATATCATGTAGATAGTATATATGATTTGTTTCAAGGAAGAAAAAAAATATTACCTAGCATTTTATTTATAGTGGCCTGAAAATAAATTTGAAATTGCCTTGTATTCATAATGGGACGTGTTATGCTTTCTGCACACGTTTGTAAAGCTTAAGTTTAAAAAATATTTCTCTTTTTATTCATCTGGTAATTATGATATAGAACCTATATTTAAAATAGATCGAACGATACTATGAATATTTGTAAAGAGTGTAACTTAAATAAGTAAATGTTGTCATGCGTTTCAAAATATGTAATAGATATAGTACTAGTTATTCGTCAAAAGTGTCTTCTTACAAGGGTTATTGTACAGTTTTGTGAGGACAAAGAACATAATTGTCCGAGGCGAAGCCGAGGATAATTTGTTGTTTGTCCTCACAAAACTGTACAATAACCCTTGTAAGAAGACACTTTTGACGAATAACTAGTACTATATCTGACTTGTACTCCGACATAAACATAACGATCACCAGAGAAACAATGATTACCAGAATCTATTCTGGCACAATTCAAGAACAGAAGATGTTTTGCATTTTAGAAAATATAATTCTAATGTTCAAAATAAGCTTGGCCTAATGATCCTTAGGGATTATCTAACTGTCCATTCATACAGTGCTGAGCATTTATTAGCATGTGAAAATTTATTGAGTAAACATCAAATGTACCCATGTGTTATTACACCACATAAAATAATACACATCTATAGGTTTCCACATTGGTGACTGATGGTACAAGCTTGATGCACAAAGGTACATATCTGTGCATAATATTTGTCTTTTATTTTGTATTTAAAAAAAAGACAATCCATGAGGTTAATATAAAAAAGTTTCTTATAGATTGTAAACTGTTTTGTGAATGTTAAGACAATGTATTTGCTTTATACTTGAAAAAAAACTGCTTGTATTATGATATGATCCTTAACAAAATGAACTATTTTCTAGTTTAAACATACATTTTTCACATGGATATATTTATTGATATAATGTTATATTGAAGTGATACTTATTGGCATCACCAATGCTCATGACAAAATGGAAAAAAAGTTGTAGCCACTAATTGGCTGATGTATATAATTCAGGTTTCTTGCAATTAATTGTCAATTTGCACAATATACGTTTCAAGCTTACAAATAGTTTCTAGTTCTGTTTCAATTGCTTGATACTGTATACTGTAAAACCATTCAATTTAGAGTCTTTCTCTGGGGATTATAAAAAAACCATTGTTGTACAATTGTTTGAAGGTAGATAAATTTTGAGGATTTAATTTGATGATATACATGTAGTTCAACCAAGACATTGAATAAAAGTTAACACCACAAACTTGATGTTTTTTACAGTAATGCAGCATATTAATCAATACTGTGTGTTTATACAATTTCCTAGCTCCGTGTTTTATGCTTTAGGCAATCAGTTACTATGTCGTTTATTTAACTGTTACACAGATTTGTCATAGTTTTCGTCTAATTGACCATTTATGGCAATTATTTCTTGAGTGAGACAGTTTTCTTATAGCTCACAAAAGTGTCCGCTTACGAAAATAATGTACACTTTTTGAATGGAATCAGTGGGCGTATCGGAGTATAATAACAATTAATGATCATGAAATGAAATATGTAAATTATGATTAACCAGCATTATTGGTGAAAATACGGTCAAAAAGTGGCCTTTTCCTTCTTTCATCATTGGTTTCCAATACAATACAATACAACATTTATTTCGTCAAGGTTACATGAGTAACAACAGACATATATGGGCAACTACCGGATTAACCTAGCCACATATCAGCCAGAATTGAAGCACTATCCTTTTTCATTTTTCTAGTAAACCACGAATTTGAGAGAGGGGTCCCTAAAGAATTATTATAATCAAATTCTCAATTCACTTGAAGCATATATTTTGTAGAGAAATAGTTCTATAATAGTTTATGTAACATAATTAGTGACGTAAGAGTGCATCATGACAATTGTTTTTGCAATTTCATCTTAAAAAGCCTAAAAATGGCATGGAAAAAGTGAAAAATAGCGAAAAATTGAATTTCTTCGGTTGCCATAGCAACGGTAGTGAAAATAAAGTTTTGACCCCAGAAATCATTTATGTAGGTGAATACTAAAAAAGGGCAAACTATTTTGAAAATCTGAGACTATGAGTGGACAACGATGTCTGGGCTGGATATTATATAGTGAGTTTTAATAACGACAAACCGTTGTTCAGAGGCTGTTATACCAGATATTTAGTCTTGATTGCTTCGTTATGCCCCGCATTTTCTTTTTTGTCAATACTAAAGTCTTGGTTTTGGCAAAATTGCAGGTCATATTAGAATAAGGCTTCAAATGCGCTACCTCTTCAAAGCAGCACGCATACATAACAAACTATCTAGAAGCACAAAGGTTGTTGCATAATGAAGAGGAAATGGTTCCTTTTGAAACAAAATGATTCTGGAGATAGGCCGCACTGTCTCTTCATCAGCAGTATTGTTTTTAAATTTCACCAAAGGGTGTTGTTGCTTTAGAAATGTTCTTGAGCTGTAAAAGTGCCGAGTTATAAAATATGTATGACCACAGGAACCTGATGCAGTATATATATGGCCCTTAACACTGTCCAAGACTCCGTTACTGACCATCCCTTAGAGAAAATAGATATTCTATGTGCTGGTCAGAACAGTGGTGGTCAGTAACGGAGTCTTGGATAGTGCTTTTGGCCATATCTATAAAACATCAGGTTCCAGTGGTATGATACAAATGTTTAAACCCACACGGTAAGCTCAGTTTGTAGAGTGCTAGACTGCCACCGACAGATCTAGGTTCGACTCCCAGGTTGGTCTACCCAGACATTAAATGGCACATTATGTCCTGCCTGTTGGGACGTTGGTTAATGCTGGTGGAAGGCCAGTAAGTACACGTGAAAAAAATAGTAAAAATGTTTTTCTTCTTAATCAATGAAACAGTTACCTGTGGTTAGTTAAGCATTATTGTGTCTATTGATGAAGACAGATTATGTATGTACATATATAGTGATTGATAGCTCAAGGTTGACTTCATTTTATCAAGATTTGTCAAGTACATGAACATACAATGTACTACTTTAAATGATCTAAGTTCACATCGATGCCCGGGGACTTGCGATTTTCATATTGTATATAATTTAAGGCATGTGTCACATCAGTCGCATCATTGTTTGGACGCACGATTTATTACTCAGGAAAATAAAATTAAAATAACATTCAGACCGCAGACAAAATCGCAGACGTGATCCGTATTTTGGCATGTTGGGTCTTACGCCATATGAGAATAAAAGGGACAAGTATTTTCAAGCTACTCTTGCTACTTTGGTACTCATGCCCTTAGGGCTTATCGGTTACTTCGAAAAATCAAAGCACTGAAAGTACTACTGTTAGGGCTTATCGGTTACTTCGAAAAATCAAAGCACTGAAAGTACTACTGTGTGGCGTACTGATGCCACTAAATCCAATATCGAATCCAGGTTGTATCATAAGTTTATGTCCCAGTTCTGATAAGCCCACCCTTACTCACACATTTGTGCTGCTAAAGACACCAAGAGAACCAGCAGTTACCTGGAACTTACTTAAGTAACTATGCTGAGCATCAATGGAGGGATATTTACAAATACCATTTTTAACGACTTGGAGAATTCGACCAGTGTCAAGATAAGTGACTGTTTATTCTCCGTATGACCACGCATGTTAATTAAATGTATATGACACTCTATATTAACGTATGTAAAAGGGGTAAACATCGCGTCGCTCACACATATCGATCGGCCGATTAATGCTTTAAAAACAAGTTTTACATTTTATAAAACCTTAAAGTATTAGCTTTTAAAACAAGCTTTAATGAACAAAATCGATCGAATATTAAATTAATAATTGATGATTTTCGACCGTTGATTGAATTTTTATTTGGTATAAAACGGGTTATTTTATAAGGAAATTAATCAAACAACACTGAGGAAGGTTTTACACGAATATTTAATGCTGTGACTAAGCATGAAGTAATCATAACACAGTTTTAGTTTCAGCTATTATCACCAGCTTGGCTCAATTTAGATCGACATGAATGTATCATACACAATTTGTAATTAAAGCACACAGTAAATAGTTTGTAATTAGTGAGTGGAAAATATGGCCGCAGAAACAGATAGGTGGGTCGCCTAGAATAAATTAACGAGAAGTTGTAACTAGGCCCAAATCTATCTGTTAAATCCAACCAGCCGAGAGATAGGTGTTTACTGAGGTTCTATTATGAGGTATTAGACTTGCCAGACGCAAAATTCACGTTACAATTTGGTAATTGCTATACACCACGCAACTCCTCATCAACTGAAGGATTTACAACATGTGTCCTTGGACGCAATGAGACTGGACGCAAAACGAGGTGTTCCCTGTACACAAAGGGAGACAACCTCGGCCTGTATAGACGCAACATGAGGTGTTCCCTGTACACCAAGGGAGACAACCTCGACCTGTATAGACGCAAAACGCAACATGAGGAGTTCCCTATACACCAAGGGAGACAACCTCAACCTGTATAGACGCAAAACGCAACATGAGGTGTTCCCTGTACACCAAGGGAGACAACCTCGACCTGTATAGATCAGATCTATACTTTGTAACATGAGACACAGTATGTCTGAACGCAACACGCAAAAACCTGCAAGTACACGCAACATGAGGTGACACCAGTACACAAAGAGTGACAACCTCGACCTGTACAAATTAAATATAACTCCACTTGCAGGAACACGCAACATGAGGTTTTACCAATACACAAAGGGCAATAACCTCTACTTAT
This sequence comes from Spisula solida, assembly GCA_947247005.1. NCBI lineage: Eukaryota > Metazoa > Mollusca > Bivalvia > Venerida > Mactridae > Spisula > Spisula solida. The sequence goes on along the minus strand of OX365947.1, from coordinate 31,944,813 downwards.
GAAATATGCAACTATGTGAATTGCGTCGAGCTATCCTAAATTAGAATTTAGTGAACATGTCAGTGACCACCATTTCACTGCAGGGATTGGGGTTAGCTACATAAATTTGTAGCCAGGCCCCATCGACAGCTGCAAGTTGGCCACAGACTTAAACTATTGTAAAATATTGCAATTCACCACAAATGGTGGATTAGATCTGCATTAGAATAAATATAAAGGAAAATATTGGCCTAATCTCTCGGCCGGTTGAATTTTTCCGCGACTAGAAATTCGAAATATTGTTTAACACGTATAGGAAAGTTCTATTGATGACGAGTTAACTAAACTATTGGATACAGTTTGTGAATGAATAAATTATCCCACTTCGATGTCGACTTGACAATAGGATGTCTTGAGCCTGATGTGAATATGTTGAAGCAGCCAGCTGGAACTTTATTTCACTAGCATAAGCGGCATGGGCCTGAAATATATAATATAAAAACCGCAGCAAACAAGTATCACAAAACAAGTCAGTCGGCAATAGACCCAGCATAACCATAGATTCCGCCAAGCACAACACCTAACAAGCTGACAAGGGGTCTGGGAGGGCGGGTGATTTTCGTGATTATTAATTTTATCGTGTGTTCGGCTACTGCTTGGCGTAAAAAGGAAGTGGTACAGACTGGTATACAGGTTCCAGTGCCGAATGACTAAAAACGAATCCTTTCAGGCGAAAAAGTGAGAACCCGCCAACCTTACTGACTGGGTTACCGACATCACACATGATCTGCGATTTGCAGAGTTAAACACAGCGGAGCCGTCTACCATTTAAATTCGGATGCCTTTTGTTTACATCCAAAAGCTGGATAAACACGGAAGTAATTTGTGTAGAGGCTACACGGGCGGAGACACAAGTAATTTGCTAAAAATAAGTGTCGTTATGTTTATGCAATCATAACGAATATTATTTTATAAGGAAATTAATCAAACAACACTGAGGAAGGTTTTACACGAATATTTAATGCTGTGACTAAGCATGAAGTAATCATAACACAGTTTTAGTTTCAGCTATTATCACCAGCTTGGCTCAATTTAGATCGACATGAATGTATCATACACAATTTGTAATTAAAGCACACGGTAAATAGTTTGTAATTAGTGAGTGGAAAATATGGCCGCAGAAACAGATAGGTGGGTCGCCTAGAATAAATTAACGAGAAGTTGTAACTAGGCCCAAATCTATCTGTTAAATCCAACCAGCCGAGAGATAGGTGTTTACTGAGGTTCTATTATGAGGTATTAGACTTGCCAGACGCAAAATTCACGTTACAATTTGGTAATTGCTATACACCACGCAACTCCTCATCAACTGAAGGATTTACAACATGTGTCCTTGGACGCAATGAGACTGGACGCAAAACGAGGTGTTCCCTGTACACAAAGGGAGACAACCTCGGCCTGTATAGACGCAACATGAGGTGTTCCCTGTACACCAAGGGAGACAACCTCGACCTGTATAGACGCAAAACGCAACATGAGGAGTTCCCTATACACCAAGGGAGACAACCTCAACCTGTATAGACGCAAAACGCAACATGAGGTGTTCCCTGTACACCAAGGGAGACAACCTCGACCTGTATAGATCAGATCTATACTTTGTAACATGAGACACAGTATGTCTGAACGCAACACGCAAAAACCTGCAAGTACACGCAACATGAGGTGACACCAGTACACAAAGAGTGACAACCTCGACCTGTACAAATTAAATATAACTCCACTTGCAGGAACACGCAACATGAGGTTTTACCAATACACAAAGGGCAATAACCTCTACTTATGAAATATGCAACTATGTGAATTGCGTCGAGCTATCCTAAATTAGAATTTAGTGAACATGTCAGTGACCACCATTTCACTGCAGGGATTGGGGTTAGCTACATAAATTTGTAGCCAGGCCCCATCGACAGCTGCAAGTTGGCCACAGACTTAAACTATTGTAAAATATTGCAATTCACCACAAATGGTGGATTAGATCTGCATTAGAATAAATATAAAGGAAAATATTGGCCTAATCTCTCGGCCGGTTGAATTTTTCCGCGACTAGAAATTCGAAATATTGTTTAACACGTATAGGAAAGTTCTATTGATGACGAGTTAACTAAACTATTGGATACAGTTTGTGAATGAATAAATTATCCCACTTCGATGTCGACTTGACAATAGGATGTCTTGAGCCTGATGTGAATATGTTGAAGCAGCCAGCTGGAACTTTATTTCACTAGCATAAGCGGCATGGGCCTGAAATATATAATATAAAAACCGCAGCAAACAAGTATCACAAAACAAGTCAGTCGGCAATAGACCCAGCATAACCATAGATTCCGCCAAGCACAACACCTAACAAGCTGACAAGGGGTCTGGGAGGGCGGGTGATTTTCGTGATTATTAATTTTATCGTGTGTTCGGCTACTGCTTGGCGTAAAAAGGAAGTGGTACAGACTGGTATACAGGTTCCAGTGCCGAATGACTAAAAACGAATCCTTTCAGGCGAAAAAGTGAGAACCCGCCAACCTTACTGACTGGGTTACCGACATCACACATGATCTGCGATTTGCAGAGTTAAACACAGCGGAGCCGTCTACCATTTAAATTCGGATGCCTTTTGTTTACATCCAAAAGCTGGATAAACACGGAAGTAATTTGTGTAGAGGCTACACGAGCGGAGACACAAGTAATTTGCTAAAAATAAGTGTCGTTATGTTTATGCAATCATAACGAATATTATTTTATAAGGAAATTAATCAAACAACACTGAGGAAGGTTTTACACGAATATTTAATGCTGTGACTAAGCATGAAGTAATCATAACACAGTTTTAGTTTCAGCTATTATCACCAGCTTGGCTCAATTTAGATCGACATGAATGTATCATACACAATTTGTAATTAAAGCACACAGTAAATAGTTTGTAATTAGTGAGTGGAAAATATGGCCGCAGAAACAGATAGGTGGGTCGCCTAGAATAAATTAACGAGAAGTTGTAACTAGGCCCAAATCTATCTGTTAAATCCAACCAGCCGAGAGATAGGTGTTTACTGAGGTTCTATTATGAGGTATTAGACTTGCCAGACGCAAAATTCACGTTACAATTTGGTAATTGCTATACACCACGCAACTCCTCATCAACTGAAGGATTTACAACATGTGTCCTTGGACGCAATGAGACTGGACGCAAAACGAGGTGTTCCCTGTACACAAAGGGAGACAACCTCGGCCTGTATAGACGCAACATGAGGTGTTCCCTGTACACCAAGGGAGACAACCTCGACCTGTATAGACGCAAAACGCAACATGAGGAGTTCCCTATACACCAAGGGAGACAACCTCAACCTGTATAGACGCAAAACGCAACATGAGGTGTTCCCTGTACACCAAGGGAGACAACCTCGACCTGTATAGATCAGATCTATACTTTGTAACATGAGACACAGTATGTCTGAACGCAACACGCAAAAACCTGCAAGTACACGCAACATGAGGTGACACCAGTACACAAAGAGTGACAACCTCGACCTGTACAAATTAAATATAACTCCACTTGCAGGAACACGCAACATGAGGTTTTACCAATACACAAAGGGCAATAACCTCTACTTATGAAATATGCAACTATGTGAATTGCGTCGAGCTATCCTAAATTAGAATTTAGTGAACATGTCAGTGACCACCATTTCACTGCAGGGATTGGGGTTAGCTACATAAATTTGTAGCCAGGCCCCATCGACAGCTGCAAGTTGGCCACAGACTTAAACTATTGTAAAATATTGCAATTCACCACAAATGGTGGATTAGATCTGCATTAGAATAAATATAAAGGAAAATATTGGCCTAATCTCTCGGCCGGTTGAATTTTTCCGCGACTAGAAATTCGAAATATTGTTTAACACGTATAGGAAAGTTCTATTGATGACGAGTTAACTAAACTATTGGATACAGTTTGTGAATGAATAAATTATCCCACTTCGATGTCGACTTGACAATAGGATGTCTTGAGCCTGATGTGAATATGTTGAAGCAGCCAGCTGGAACTTTATTTCACTAGCATAAGCGGCATGGGCCTGAAATATATAATATAAAAACCGCAGCAAACAAGTATCACAAAACAAGTCAGTCGGCAATAGACCCAGCATAACCATAGATTCCGCCAAGCACAACACCTAACAAGCTGACAAGGGGTCTGGGAGGGCGGGTGATTTTCGTGATTATTAATTTTATCGTGTGTTCGGCTACTGCTTGGCGTAAAAAGGAAGTGGTACAGACTGGTATACAGGTTCCAGTGCCGAATGACTAAAAACGAATCCTTTCAGGCGAAAAAGTGAGAACCCGCCAACCTTACTGACTGGGTTACCGACATCACACATGATCTGCGATTTGCAGAGTTAAACACAGCGGAGCCGTCTACCATTTAAATTCGGATGCCTTTTGTTTACATCCAAAAGCTGGATAAACACGGAAGTAATTTGTGTAGAGGCTACACGAGCGGAGACACAAGTAATTTGCTAAAAATAAGTGTCGTTATGTTTATGCAATCATAACGAATATTATTTTATAAGGAAATTAATCAAACAACACTGAGGAAGGTTTTACACGAATATTTAATGCTGTGACTAAGCATGAAGTAATCATAACACAGTTTTAGTTTCAGCTATTATCACCAGCTTGGCTCAATTTAGATCGACATGAATGTATCATACACAATTTGTAATTAAAGCACACAGTAAATAGTTTGTAATTAGTGAGTGGAAAATATGGCCGCAGAAACAGATAGGTGGGTCGCCTAGAATAAATTAACGAGAAGTTGTAACTAGGCCCAAATCTATCTGTTAAATCCAACCAGCCGAGAGATAGGTGTTTACTGAGGTTCTATTATGAGGTATTAGACTTGCCAGACGCAAAATTCACGTTACAATTTGGTAATTGCTATACACCACGCAACTCCTCATCAACTGAAGGATTTACAACATGTGTCCTTGGACGCAATGAGACTGGACGCAAAACGAGGTGTTCCCTGTACACAAAGGGAGACAACCTCGGCCTGTATAGACGCAACATGAGGTGTTCCCTGTACACCAAGGGAGACAACCTCGACCTGTATAGACGCAAAACGCAACATGAGGAGTTCCCTATACACCAAGGGAGACAACCTCAACCTGTATAGACGCAAAACGCAACATGAGGTGTTCCCTGTACACCAAGGGAGACAACCTCGACCTGTATAGATCAGATCTATACTTTGTAACATGAGACACAGTATGTCTGAACGCAACACGCAAAAACCTGCAAGTACACGCAACATGAGGTGACACCAGTACACAAAGAGTGACAACCTCGACCTGTACAAATTAAATATAACTCCACTTGCAGGAACACGCAACATGAGGTTTTACCAATACACAAAGGGCAATAACCTCTACTTATGAAATATGCAACTATGTGAATTGCGTCGAGCTATCCTAAATTAGAATTTAGTGAACATGTCAGTGACCACCATTTCACTGCAGGGATTGGGGTTAGCTACATAAATTTGTAGCCAGGCCCCATCGACAGCTGCAAGTTGGCCACAGACTTAAACTATTGTAAAATATTGCAATTCACCACAAATGGTGGATTAGATCTGCATTAGAATAAATATAAAGGAAAATATTGGCCTAATCTCTCGGCCGGTTGAATTTTTCCGCCACAGGAACTTTAGTTCCCCCCCAAAAATTCAACTATATTTCATCCCATTTCAACCAAACTCACTTGACTCACTTGAGAGGATATGGAGAAGTACATAATCATTCAGAAGATGATATGAGACCAGTTTTAATTCACTTATACTAGGCTTTCCTTAAAAAGATAATCTAAGCTTAACTTAGCCGATGTCTCATGGCATGTGGTAACAAGCCATTACTTGACAACTGGTACACCAAGGGAGATATAATATAAAAACGCAGCGACAACTGGTACCCCAAATTGGTCTCTACAACTCATCTATTGTTTCTGGCAATTATAACACAACCACAAACTAACCAACGTCTCCTACCTGGATCATACACTTTAGTCCAACCAGGATCATGTGATATTTACAAACATGAATCGGTTTCGGTCAACTGACAAAATTGGTTTTACAAATCACTTAAATAGACATATAAGGCCAGCACTGTACTCAAAACATCACTGATAATTGGTGCACATAATTGTAATCCACCTTTGTGGACTATACCAAATTTGCCCGCCTTTCACACCATACTGGGCGCACTAAACCTTGAATCGACAAATTTTCTTACCGTATTAACTGCTCATCACATAACTCACCAGTTTCGCTTAGCACATGTGCAAAGTACAGAAATAATTAATTGAACATCACATGTACTTTAGACCAGATACATACCCTATTCTAATAATTTAACACACCGATGCCGAAATAAAAATGGTATCAGTTATACTTCTGCACTCAGCAAAAACAGGAAAGCTGACTTCCCTCTCATACCCTCGTGTTGATGGCTGTTGCCAAGAACAAAGTGCAAAGAATGATTTTTACCCAGTGTAAGAACTTGCTACACTTAACTAAGTATTTTAGTATAAGCAAGCACCAAACCAGAAACAGTTTAGTCATCCCTCCTTAGATACACAGGAGACTTACAACTGCATTTATAATTGGAAGTTACACTAAATAATATAACACTGTAACAAACCTCCTTTTTATAAAATTACTGCAACATCAACAGCTATGTAACTAAATAAAATATGCTGACAGATTGAAATGTGGAATATTACCACCTAATAGGCAAAACACACCCAATAAATTTCAAATTCCAGTATTTGAACTGCTTAACAAGCTAGAATTTGTGATGGAGTTGGTACATGTAATAACCCCTTGCCTAACATTTATCACTGAAATACACCTGTCCCATTCACACCTAAGAGTAGTGATGATTTCACAACAAAACATCTTCAATTAATCTTTGAACTCCCATTCACAACTTGATTCCATCCCGGCGTAGGTCAATATTGACTGCAAACATATACTGACAATTAACCCTGATTGTACTGGGCAACATTTTGAGTAAAACTTCCATTTAAAGACTTATTTGACACTCCTATCACAATTTCGAATAGGTAAAATAAATAGACAAACATGGTGAACTAAACTGTTAATACTACCTGATAATCTCCTGACTGACTCAAGCTATCCACACTTCCTGCGCATACACACCCTCAAACAGTCCACACTGCTTTCTGGCGACTCAACATGATGCGTCAAACAAGGAGTACTTTAACCCATTTCCTTAGGATTGTGATTAGACACATTCGTGACATTCCCGTCTTGTTTGTGTGTTCCACATTCCCACATTTACTTGTCAGCAACTAAATGGTTAGAACAGATACAGAATGCCATGAAATTTACAACAAACATAATGGCGTTAGATTTTGAATTACGATCATAAACGTCAAAGTATACAATTTAACAAACTCAAAGCAGGAAAAAGGTTTGGTAATTAATCCTGCTGTCTAATGCATGGCTGCAAATTGTCTCAAACAGCCACTCAATGATGTGTGTGTATATATTCATCAACTTTAGTCTCAAATACAAGGATAGATACCCCCGACTTAATGTGCACAAGCCAAGGCTCTATTTTAGCCAACAATACAGGATACACAAATTATACAACCGACTCCAGCCATCAAAAGAATAAAATTATACACCCTATCCTTCAATTTCATAGATTCTATCCTCCATGATGTAATATCTCCACATTCCGTGTTTCCATCACAATCGTGGTGTCTCAAATACAAGTGTAGATACCGCCAATTTCATGTTCTCAAGCTAAGGCTCTATTTCAGCCAACAATACAGGATACACAAAACATACAACCGACTCTAACCAGAAAAATAATAAAATTATACGCCCTATCCTTCAATTTCATAGATTCTATCCTCCATGATGTAATAACTCCACATTCCATGTTTCCATCACCATCCACAACTGTTACAATGACTCCCTTCAGTATGTCACATAACCTTAAGTGACTTCGCCAAATTTTGACAGAAGAAAAAATATAACGAGATATAAAAAGTATAAATAGAATTCTAACAAAATGAATACATGTTAAAGTTATTTCTCTTCATGTTTAATAAAACTAACACATTATAGATTAGGTGGCTGTGAAACTAATGCTACGAGTCTAATGTCTAACACAGACCTGTCAAAATCTTGTCAACTTTTCCAAATTCGCCTATAGCAATGCTCAGTGTAAAGGCACTGGTTAACACGAACCTAAACCTGGCTGCTGGCACTACATCTACCCTATGCACTCGGGTTCATGACATGATTAAGCCACTTAATCAACTGTTAATAGGCCAACAGCATTCACTTGATTGAGTAGGTAAACCTTACTGTCACGCTTGAATGGTTTTAAATACCACGCCGAACTCAGAATATGGCCCTACTGTGGAAACCAATATATTGATATTACTGCCGACAACCTGACCAGGCTAACTACGAGTAAATTTATAATGGGGAACATGCGCTGTATACTTGGCCATCTGTTATTTCGCGGTACTAACAGTTAAAAATAATATTCAAATGCAATAATCAACGTACATCTGTTAAAACTGTATATCATCATTTTCTTCCATTCTTTCTACGATGAATACATTACAAATAATTCATTAAAGTCGCAAATCAAGGAGTATTGCAACTTTGTTTATGGTAGGTATCGGCCATGTTTAGTCAATGACGTCATCATTCATTGGTTTCGCGGTACGGGCTAAATTCCAAACAGTAAATTGAACACTAAGGTTAAACACCACTAAATGTTAACCACGCTGTATTTTAAACTATTTGTGGTCGATTACGAAATTTAGAAGTTAAATCTTAAGATACGGAAAATATTGGCAGCAGTTAAAATACTTCATGCTGCCAAAAGATAGCCTTCGTGGAAGTGCTAGCAATAGTTTGACTGACCAATAAGCATTCCCGATTTTGTTTGATTTTTCAAATTCTCAGAATGTGTGCACCATAAAAAATCAGTTTTAGTGGCCTTTGACCTATTTCAACAACAACAACAGGAAGTTAACTGTATTAAACACTCTTAGGATTGAGTTGTAGAAATTACCGCGACTCCAATGACAACAAGAAACCAGTGGTATTGAGTATAAGGTATAACTTAGTAATTACTTACGAAATAGTTATATGACGAACAACTTGCGAAACATTGCGATACTTAGTGACGTCATAAATCAGTAAATGACATCATCCCATATTGATCATTCAATTTCAGGGGCGCAGTTAGTGATTGTGCTTAAGAGCCCTCAGATTGTAAGAATTCCTACTTTAAAGCCATTGTGGCTGAATTTGTATCTAAATTCTAAACAAATTTATGGAATCACGTGTGTCAATTCAACTGGGCACAAAATTTACAAAACAATGGAGGGCTCGTCCGTGTCGCTGGCTACGCTCCTTAATTTTTTTTTTTTTTTTTTTTTTTTTTTAATAAAGACAATTCTGAAATATTCTGTAGAATAATCTGCCGTACTTAGCAAAGCAAACTGTATATAAACATGCCCACAACTAGAAACTACAGTACTTGTCAACTCCAGCCATCTAGATGATGCAATCGCATTCCGTCTGTTCGTGTAGGCCTACACCACGAATGTTGAAATCCTCTTAAATCAGTTATAAAATAATACCATCCGGACCTGATACCTAGCCGCAACCCGACACATCAGTAGTAATCAAAAGTACATCTATCAACATCCGCAATAAATACCACAATTTCCAGAAACAGACATGATTTTCGTGATTATTAATTTTATCGTGTGTTCGGCTACTGCTTGGCGTAAAAAGGAAGTGGTACAGACTGGTATACAGGTTCCAGTGCCGAATGACTAAAAACGAATCCTTTCAGGCGAAAAAGTGAGAACCCGCCAACCTTACTGACTGGGTTACCGACATCACACATGATCTGCGATTTGCAGAGTTAAACACAGCGGGGCCGTCTACCATTTAAATTCGGATGCCTTTTGTTTACATCCAAAAGCTGGATAAACACGGAAGTAATTTGTGTAGAGGCTACACGAGCGGAGACACAAGTAATTTGCTAAAAATAAGTGTCGTTATGTTTATGCAATCATAACGAATAATATTTTAAACTTACTTTTACGCGGAACGGATTCTTACTCGTTGCCGTGGATTTATTAATTATGGTATCGTGTTGAATATATATATCTGCTTCATTACAAGCTTTTAATATTCAAAATCGGATAATAGATACGAAAATTATGAGGTCTTATATAAAGCAGGGTAGAAATTGACTAGTGCGTTTAACGCTTACCGCGGTAACATTGTTAATCGGCCGATCGATATGTACGTAGAACTATTTCCCCCCACCAGCTATATATAGCATCAATGTTTGTATACAACATAATTAGGTAATCGTCTGCAGTGTGCAGCGGTGGTGTGATTTACATACGTTACAGTATACGATTGAAAACCGTGGGAACTATTTTAGATTCCCGCCACCAGTGAGAACATTCTTTGGTAGTAAAAATATAGTCCGTTGCGGAATGATTTGCTATAAATATCCTCTAAAAATAAAAGTCTGATATAATTGTTGGTCTTAATATAAGTAAATGTTGGTAATGTAAACAAATCAGGTCCAATGATACGTGTAACCTGTGTTGCATGCTTGTAATATTGTTCAAATCATAGAACTATTTATTTGCCGAGGCCTAATGCGTTAAATTGGTCGTAAGCTGAAAAGTGGTAATATCATTGTGTGGCGTTTACGCCACACAAAAACGACACGTGTCAATGTATACCAAATGCATCACATGAATTGTTCGAAAAGTAGCGGACTGGATGATATTTCAATATTTGATCAACGTTTTTTATCGGCTCTGTGCAGGTAATGTAAGGCGGACATTGACATTGATTTCTAGACCCTTATCAACGTTTCAGTAGTATGGTGTGTTTACTTAACACTTTTGCAATACCGAGTCGATTTAAGGGTAAAACTTTGTAAATATCACAATCATTATCATTGACTATAACGTGATAACGCATCATTACACATAAAACCAAGCATGTACTCAGTGTTTGAATTGAACACCATATTTTATTCAGATATGAGGAAATATATGAAAATTTGTTGTGTGTGTTTTATTTCATTTGGAATAGTGTGTATAGTTTTTATTTCCATTTACAAACAATTACTAGAGAATGATCTTCCAATATCTACAGAGAAATTATATAGAAGACAAAAAGAGGAGTTCGTTAATGCTCTAGGTTATAGAGGTGAGCATCTCTAGTATATATAATTATATACTATACATATTATTTACACTATCATATTGCATATTGTTTCGAATTGAGGAATAATTATTTGCATTGATAATCCAGGGTTATAGTTCTTTCAAAATTCCAGATCGTTATACGGTCGGTGATTGGCTGATTTGACAAAATATCGAACACTTCTTCAAAGTTTCTGTATAACTGAAACCACCGACCTGTTCTTCCACATTCTGGCCTGTGTTAGCCTACCGCAAAAAATTCAAACACCAGTAAAACGAAGAACGTGTACATGTGCAGTGGTTCTTCCTCGACACGAAGATGTGTTTTTTTTTCAATCACAAACGTCACATTATATTTTAAACTTAATAAATGTGTCAAAAAGTCAGCTCAAATTTCATGAACATGTAGTAAAATAATAGTAGCATATTTCATCATATTGATGTATGCACTGGCATCCGTATCTTTCTAAAAAATGACAGGTTTTCCGCGCTTGGTGGCATAAAATGGATAGTGCACGAGTTATACCGTAGATACTGCACATGTCCACTGTAAAAAAATTATTATAGTGCCTGTGTTGTCTGTTTTAATACTTGTTTCATGGATAAATGCAGGCCTGGAATAGATAATTTAACATTTCCATGGGAAGAAATCTACATAGTTCTTACTAGAGATAATAATATAATAATATTGTTCGGCATCATTGTTACCTGTAAAATCACAGGTGTCAGTATCGTACTGTAAGTCTGTCTACTTACGAGTAGAATCTACGAGTAGAATCTACAAGCAATTACATAAATCGAGTAAAGAGCGCATTGAGCTACATGTTATCACCATGAGGGTTGAAGACACGAGAAGCCAGATTGTTCATTCTATACAGAGCGTCTGCTTGATCCGCTCATGCGAACCCAATATATCACTTTTCGTTAATTACTTTCCACGTCACTTTACTTGCGAGTAGGTCTATATGTGTATTTTGAAACCACTAGTCCCCTAGACATAATAACCCCTACTAACAATGCTCTCCCAAAATGTAAAAGAGAAGCCCCGCTGTATGTTGTCTTGAAGTACTAACAAGCCCGCTCATGATTGAACGACTCCTATCGGCCTACCATTTACACAATTATTCGCATGAATATTGATAATATTATATAAAAAAACATTGAATACATGTGTCCGGCCTATTCCGTCAACAAGAATGCGGAAACACTGCGGTATACAGTACACCGGCTATTGCTAGTAAGGTGAGTAATGTTATCCATTTTCGCAACCTTCAAGTGCACAACAGGGTAAGTTCAGAGACGCTGTTTTGTCTTTCTGTGTGTGTTGAATGTAAATTATATACAAAAGTATCTACCGGAAAACGACCAGGGACTGCTTAAAAGGGCATTTAAAAGACCAAACTCGTATCGTTCCTCACGCAAAACATATGCTCGGTCTGTCAAATAAAGATGTTTTTGTTTATATTCCTCGTTAAGCTACACAATTTGAATCGAGCAAAAGAACATCCCAGTGACCAAGCATAATACGTTGTTAATGTTTTACCAGTAACGGAGTCATAAATTACGGTGCATTTTGAGAATTTTAGTATTACATTAGTATTGCTCACTGTTGTACAGAGTATTGCTGTTCAGTGTACGGAGTATTGCTCACGGAAATTTAGTAAATGCTAGGTATAACCAGATATATTTAACCTGCGGCAGGTTATATTGGATTGCCAAAAGTAAAATGACCATGGAGGGGCACGTGACATGTTCTCGATGGTTTAGGATTTCAAAAAAAATATATCCAAAAAAGAAGCATTTTGTAAGAATGTCGTGAACCAGACTATTCCATTATTCCATGCGGATAACATCGGTCTTTATCGCATTACAATAGTTTATTTACCAAAGAAATCAGAACTATTCCGAACTTTCACTGTGAACGCAAGACCACGAATCTAAACAGCAGGGTACTGTTTCACTAACATTGCGTAAATGTCGCGTAAGTTTACGCATATATTTGTCACTTACGCAAATCCTTAAGTGTGTTTTACTAAACGATCGCAAGTTGTTGCATACATTTACGTAAAAAATATTGAATATTGAACGTAGACCGGGCCACGTTAGAGAGGTTGCGATTCGAACGTGTACGACTACGTGGACGTGTAGCTACCCGTACATGTATACGTACACGTTGCAATTAAAATTGGCTTGCGAAACACAACGTCTGCGTGTAACATCACATGACAGGTGTAACATGATTTTTTCGTGAATCGATAATGAGTGTTTATATAAACTTACTGAGACTACTGGCGATATAATCATGGGTTTCCCGTGCATATGCATACCTGTGTGACGTAGTACACAATATATTTTCGTCTGTCACACGTCCGTTACATGTAGAAACTACACATACCTGGATGACGAAATACCCAAAAGTAGTATTCACGTACACGTACACGTTACACGTTGCCTTTCGCAACCTCTCTATTATTACCAATATAACGGGAACCAGGATGAATAAATATACATAAAAGTTCGATAAGTTTTGATGATTAAACAGGTTTATATTACTAATCACGGTCTATAACAACAAATGACGGTCGAAAATCAACAGTGCGTGGCAAAAACTCCTCACTACGTTCATATTTGCTAGTTACGCTTACCCCGACCTTGCGTAGAATTACGCCAATACTTACGACAAAACATGAGAAAAAAAATATCTTAGTAAAACGCATTTGCGCAAATATTATCGACGTACGCAATATTTTCGGAAAACTTAGAGTTACGCTAGCGTAAATGCTTTGATAAAACAGTACCCTGGTGTCTGCAGCTGCATTATCATCCCGGTCATTAATAAATATAGTGGGCGATGGACTACATACCGTAGAGAACACATCGCAATATTAACAGAAGCATGGTATTGATACATGATAAATGTTTTTTTAATTATTTTTAATTTGTTCATTCGTTCGGCACATACATTTAACACAACCAACTAATTGGAGGATATTTGTTTGTTTAAACTGAATACGATTTATATCTCATCATGGCATTTGTTGTTAGATTGATCGGTATTGTTATATGTATTGGAATTATTTTGACAGAAACATAAATTTAAACTTACACCGGAATAAATTCGAATTGCATCAAAACTGCAAAAAACACATCATAAACAATACAACTAAGTTATCAGCCGCAAGAAACTATTTGACTTGTATTTATTGGTAACTAACTTAATGTTGTATTTTGTGTATTTGTAATTTCATTAGTGTAAAACTATATTTATGAGCCTTGATAATGTCGTTACATTTTGTTAACCTCATTTTTTTCATATAATCATGAAATGAGAGAATAAAAGGTATTTGATTTGACAACACTTCTAAATATTGGTCGGATTCTGAACGGTTAGTCATATAACCAACATGAACTGAACCATTGCATCCAGAATAAATAAATTGTGGAAAAATCTTAAAATATTAATTTACAATTACTTCATCTTCCGATCAGGTATAAAACTAGTTTACGGTCCTACGCGTAAATAAAGTATTCGCATGTTAAAGAAGTCGTACAGGAAATAAAATGGATATGGTCTCGTTTCATCTTCTTTTGTTAATTGTTCTAATGAAGGTGTCAAAATTATTTTTTAGATTATATCTACAAACGAGGAAGGCGGAAACTATATGTGCTAATAAATATTTCAATCAACCTTTGTTGACAAACTTGTTCTTTTAAGATATGTGCTTATCGTAAATCGCCTGGGACATCTTACTTATATTGTACTTTTAAGTAATAGTACGGAATCCTGTTCGGGCCACATTCAATTTCGCTTGTCTAACATGTGAACAGGCGATATTTATCGCGTCGAAGGCGATAATTATCGCCTCTTCTTATGGAGAGAGACACTTGTACTAGCGAAATTTAACACCTTCGCGAAAGTTTTAGGGCGATAATTATCGTCTTAATTTTCGCACGTATGTCTCAATTTTCACGGAATATGGACAAGCGAAATTTAAGGACATGCGAAATTTAACGTTAAATTTCGCCCTTATAATTTTGGCGGGCTTATAACACGTGGTATCAGTGTACCCGGTGTAACGTTAACACCGGTTACCTTCTTACACCGGCAAAATGGGGATAAGGCTAAATGCAAACCATTACAATTTATTAAAAACTCTGAACTATTAGAATGTGTGGATGAGAATCGTATAACTAACGGATAATAAACAAATCTGCGGGTCGTATTGTCTCTGATGAAAGGCATATAGCAGGGTTCATACCTTGTTTAAATAACAAATCCCTAAGAATGTTTGGTTCAAAAATGGTTTATACGGCCAATCTATTAGACTACATGGGTTTCTACATGATTTGTACGTCCAATCCACTAGAATACATGGGCTCCTACATGGTTTATACGTCCAATCACTTAGCATACACGTGTATCTAAATAGGTTATTCGCCCCATCGATTAGAATGTACGGGTTCATACATGGTTTATACGTCCAATCTGTTAGTATACATGGGTTCCTACACGGGTTATACTTTCCAATCCAGTAGATTACATGGGTTCCTATATGGGACATACGTCCAATCCAGTAGAATGCATGGGTTTCTATATGGGACATACGTCCAATCTAGTAGAATGCATGGGTTCCTATATGGGACATACGTCCAATCTACTAGAATGCATGGATTCCTATATGGGACATACGTCCAATCTAGTAGAATGCATGGGTTCCTATATGGGACATACGTCCAATCTACTAGAATGCACGGGTTCCTATATGGGACAAACGTCCAATCTAGTAGAATGCATGGGTTCCTATATGGGACATACGTCCAATCTAGTCAGACAGTACAACACATGTAGTGGTCATACAGTACAACCTCTATAGCTGTCATACAGTACAACCTCTATAGTTGTCATACATTATAACCTCTACAGTGGCCATACAGTACAGCCCCTATAGTGGTCATACAGTAAGCCTCTATATTTGTCATACGGTACCACCTCTATAGCGGTCATACAATACAACCCCTCTACTGGTCATAAGTACAACCTCTATAGTTGTCATACAGTACAACCTTTATAGCGGTCATAATGTACAACCTCTATAGGTGTCATACAGTTAGCCTTTATAGTTGTCATACAATACATCCTCTATAGTGACCATACAGTACAGCCTATGTAGTGGTTATACAGTAAGACTCTATAGTTGTCATACAGTACAACGTCTATTGTGGCCAAACAGTACAAACTTATAGCGGTCACACAGTACAACCTCAAAAGTTAATCTATAGTGACCATACAGTACAACCTCTATAGCTGTCATACAGTACAACCTCTATATATTAGTCATATAGTACAACCCTTGTAGTGGTCATACAGTACAACTCCTGTAGTGGTCATGCAGTACAATCACTTTATATTTGTCACACGTTACAACCTATATAGTTGCCATGCAGTACAACCTCTATAGCTGTCATTCAGTACAACCTCTTTAATCGTCACACAGTAAGACCTCTAAAGTTGTCATACATTACAACAACTATAGTTGTCATACAGTACAACCTCTATCGTTGTCAGACATTACAACAACTATAGTGGCCACACAGTACAACCTGTAAAGTTGTCATACATTACAAAATATATAGTGGCCATACAGTACAGCCTCTACAGTGGTCATACAGCCCAACCTCTACAGTGGGCATACCGTACAACCCTTGTAGTGGTCATACAGTACAACATCTATATTGGTCATACATTACAACATCTATAGTGGCCATACAGTACAACCCCTGTAATGGCCATACAATACAACTCCCGTAGTGTTCATACAGTACAACCTCTGTAGTGGTCAAACAGTACAACATCTGTTGTGTTCATACAGTACAACTCCCGTAGTGTTCATACAGTACAACTCCCGTAGTGTTCATACAGTACAACCTCTGTTGTGGTCATACAGTACAACCCCTGTTGTGGTCATACAGTACAATTCCCGTAGTGTTCATACAGTACAACCCCTGTAGTGTTCATACAGTACAACCTCTGTAGTGTTCATACAGTACAACTCCCGTAGTGTTCATACAGTACAACCTCTGTAGTGGTCATACAGTACAACTCCCGTAGTGTTCATACAGTACAACTCCCGTAGTGTTCATACAGTACAACCCAGTTGTGTTCATACAGTACAACTCCCGTAGTGATCATACAGTACAACTCCTGTAGTGTTCATACAGTACAACTCCCGTAGTGTTCATACAGTACAACTTCTGTAGTGGTCATACAGTACAACTCCCGTAGTGTTCATACAGTACAACTCCCGTAGTGTTCATACAGTACAACCCCAGTTGTGTTCATACAGTACAACTCCCGTAGTGATCATACAGTACAACTCCTGTAGTGTTCATACAGTACAACCTCTGTTGTGGTCATACAGTACAACTCCCGTAGTGTTTATACAGTACAACCTCTGTTGTGGTCATACAGTACAACCCTAGTTGTGTTCATACAGTACAACTCCCGTAGTGTTCATACAGTACAATTCCTGTAGTGGTCATACAGTACAACTCCCGTAGTGTTCATACAGTACAACTCCTGTAGTGGTCATACAGTACAACTCCCGTAGTGTTCATACAGTACAACCCCAGTTGTGTTCATACAGTACAACTCCTGTAGTGGTCATACAGTACAACTCCCGTAGTGTTCATACAGTACAACTCCTGTAGTGGTCATACAGTACAAATCCCGTAGTGTTCATACAGTACAACCTCTGTTGTGGTCATACAGTACAACTCCCGTAGTGTTCATACAGTACAACTCCCGTAGTGTTCATACAGTACAACTCCCGTAGTGTTCATACAGTACAACTCCCGTAGTGTTCATACAGTACAACCTCTGTTGTGGTCATACAGTACAACCCCTGTAGTGTTCATACAGTACAACTCCTGTAGTGGTCATACGGTACAACTCCCGTAGTGGTCATAAAGTACAACTCCTGTAGTGGTCGTACAGTACAACTCCTGTAGTGGTCATACAGTACAACTCCCGTAGTGGTCATACAGTACAACTCCCGTAGTGGTCATACAGTACAACTCCTGTAGTGGTCATAGAGTACAACTCCCGTAGTGTTCGAACAGTACAACCAATGTAGTGTTCATACAGTACAACCCTTGTAGTGTTCATACAGTACAACTCCCGTAGTGTTCATACAGTTCAACCCCTGTAGTGATCATACAGTACAACCTCTGTTGTGGTCATACAGTACAACTCCTGTAGTGTTCATACAGTACAACCTCTGTAGTGGTCATACAGTACAACCCCTGTAGTGGTCATACAGTGCAACCCTTGTAGTGGTCATACAGTACAACCTCTGTTGTGGTCATACAGTACAACTCCCGCAGTGTTCATACAGTACAACCCCTGTAGTGGTCATATAGTACAACCTCTAAACAAACATCAATTTATATGATACCAGAGGATTTCATCACTGAATATGATAAAAAGTTTCTAAAATTTCTATATTGGTCATACAGTATAACCCCCGCCAGTGGTCATAAAGTGCACCCCTTGTAGTGGCCATACAGTAAAACCCATTTAGTGGTCATACAATACAACCTCTATATATTGGTCATACATTGCAACCTCTATAGTGGTCATACAGCACAATCCCTGTAGTGGTCATACAGTAGCACCTCTAAATATTGGTCATACAGTACAACCTCTATAATGGCCATACAGTACACATCTACAGTGGTCTTACATAACAACTCATAAAGTGGTCTCACAGTACAACCTCTGTATGTTCATTCTCTTTAAGTAGCGTGAACTTGGCACGTACATCTGCAGTCTGCACACAGGTCTGCAAATGAAATATTTTGCAGACCCAGGTCTGCAGTCTGCACTCAGGTCTGCAAATGAAATATTTTGCAGACCCAGATCTGCAGTCTGCACTCAGGTCTGTAAATGAAATAGGTCGCAGACCTATGTCTGCAGTCTGCACTTAGGTCTGCAAATGTAATATTTTGCAGACCTAGGTCGTAGTCTGCACTCAGGTCTGCAAATGAAATATTTTGCAGACACAGGTCTGCAGTCTGCACTTAGGTCTGCAAAAGAAATATTTTGCAGACCCAGGTCTGCAGTCTGCACTTAGGTCTACAAATAAAATATTTTGCAGACCCAGGTCTGCAGTCTGCACTCACGTCTGCAAATAAAATATTTTGCAGACCCAGGTCTGCAGTTTGCACTTAGGTCTGCAAATGTAATGTTTTGCAGACCTAGGTCTCCAGTCTGCACTTAGGTCTGCAAATGAAGTATTTTGCAGACCCAGGTCTGCAGTCTGCACACAGGTCTGCAAATGAAATATTTTGCAGACCCAGGTCTGCAGTCTGCACTTAGGTCTGCAAATGTAATATTTTGCAGACCCAGGTCTGCAGTCTGCACTCAGGTCTGCAAATGAAATATTTTGCAGACACAGGTCTGCAGTCTGCACTTAGGTCTGCAAATGAAATATTTTGCAGACCCAGGTCTGCAGTCTGCACGTAGGTCTGCAAATGTAATGTTTTGCAGACCTAGGTCTCCAGTCTGCACTTAGGTCTGCAAATGAAGTAATTTGTAGACCCAGGTCTGCAGTCTGCACACAGTCTGCAAATGAAATATTTTGCAGACCCAGGTCTGCAGTCTGCACTTAGTTCTGCAAATGTAATATTTTGCAGACCCAGGTCTGCAGTCTGCACTCAGGTCTGCAAATGAAATATTTTGCAGACACAGGTCTGCAGTCTGCACTCAGGTCTGCAAATGAAATATTTTGCAGACCCAGGTCTGCAGTCTGCACTTAGGTCTGCAAATGTAATGTTTTGCAGACCTAGGTCTCCAGTCTGCACTTAGGTCTGCAAATGAAGTAATTTGCAGACCTAGGTCTGCAGTCTGCACTTAGGTCTGCAAATGAAGTAATTTGCAGACCAAGGTCTGCAGTCTGCACACAGGTCTGCAAATGAAATATTTTGCAGACCTAGGTCTGCAGTCTGCACTTAGATCTGCAAATGAAGTATTTTGCAGACCTAGGTCTGCAGTCTGCACTCAGGTCTGCAAATGAAATATTTTGCAGACCTAGGTCTGCAGTCTGCACTCAGATCTGCAAATGAAATATTTTGCAGACCCAGGTCTGCAGTCTGCACTTAGGTCTGCAAATGTAATATTAACAATATCACTCGAGGTTACCCTAGATGGTCACATATATGCCATCGCCGGGATATCAATGTACATACCTGGTCACTATTGTTCCATCGTTCGATATGATGAACAGTTCCTCTGGTACGATGGGTTGAAAGCTCGTTTGGCAAGCCTCCCTACGAGTTTCGACGAGATTTTAGCCCCTACCCATGCTATATATTGCCAAGTTTGAAGACTTTGAATGGTATTGAGTACATATATTGACACATGGTACAGTACATGTATAATATGTTACGATAGTATGATTGATAGTACTTGGTGCACCGGAGATACAGAACTTTGAAATTGGTCACGAATAAAACGTTGAAAAATTTATGGTAATATCTGGAACCTCATACTTTTTGGTGCGAGATTTACATTTATACTGGTATGCATTTTCACCAAAAAGTACAAGTATAAATGATATCCCATATAAGTTGAAATTTTGAAGAAATCATTACATTAGTTGGATCTGTTTTTGAGAAATACAAATTGATGTGGGTATTTTGGAAAATCCGTATTTCATATGTTAGCGCTGATGGGTTTGCTTTCAAAACAATGTTGTGTCTTATCAATATATTAGCCGAGTTACCACTAAGTGTTCAGTACTAAAATGTATAACATCAGTATGACTATTCACATATTTCGCGAAAAGGTTGTTTTTTGTAGTTACTGTAAACAATCTTGTATGATAATTCATTAAAAGTTTGTATAACTTTTATACTTATCCCAATCTATTCTACACGAAATACAAGGCATACATTCATATGATTCTGATAATAATTAGCTAATAAACAACAGTTGGACAGAACATTCCAAAAATAGGTTCGTGGATAACTACAACCTTTAAATCACATATTTTACAAAAGGTTGGTATTATCCACGTATTTATATCAGAAACATATTAACTTATTTCCTGCATTTCATGTAGAATGGACTGGGTTATGTATAAGTATCCAAATGACACAAACTTTCAACAAATTATCGCAAAAATCAACCTGTTGGATAAACATGTGAATATCCCATAGGCCGTAATGGTAACAAAACGACGTCAAAAACGTCAAAATTACCGACGCCGTTCACTATATTCAACGGCGACGTAACGTCATTTTTAACATTACGGCCTATGAGAAAATAGCGTTTATCCGGTCACTTCCGGCAAAATCTGCCTGTTAACGAGGTGCCTGATAAACTTAGCGATAATCGGTCACCTGGTCATGTGACTAGTGATAATCCGTCACCTTACCACGTGATCTGACGGACTTCTTCTTATATGAGAGTCACCGGTTGCAATTCCGTGCCCGAGGGTGAGGTTTTCCTATTCTAAATGAGCTGGTGGCTGATCGGTTATTTTCTTCGACTTAACTGCGTCTACACGACGTCTATCAAGATGTCCGTCGTCGTTGTTTATCATGACGTCACGGAACGAACGTGACGTTGTGCGCTTAGTCCCGAGTTTGATCCCCTTACTGAGCAGATTAAGCTACTGGATAAATAGAATAATAGGTTAGTGCCGTGAATGAAGTAAAAGTTTATCCGGCTCGGCTACGGAAATTATCGGATTCGCCTACGGCTCACCCGATAAATTCCTCCGCCTTGCCAGATAAACTTTTTCATCCACGGCACTAACCTATTATTCTCTATTTATCTCTGTTTTTTACCACAATTTTCATTTTATTAAAAAAGAAAAAAATGGTCTCCTGGTATAGTAATATTGACGTAAGTTATGTAATGAATCCAGGATCGATGTAATTTTGTACAAAGACAGTTGTATAATATTCCAAAGCATCATAAATGTATTAAAACTGTGTGGAAACGTTATGTTTGAGATGATGTCTTGTCACCCCGAGAAAATAAAAAAAATTCGGGTTTTGTATAATTTGAAAACCAGCTCAGTGACTAGATAAGTTACGATACATTATACAGTGTTTTTGCACCAATGTTATATATGTACATAATGCAATATTAATAAATATATTACAGTAAAGAAGTATTCGTAATTTCATGAATTCCCAGTAAATTCATGAAACAAAAGAGGGAATATTTATTTTAAATGGCCACTATATTCACCGGATATCATGTTTTACGTCCCTTTTATAGATAGCCACCGGCTAGTTTTCTGGACGACAAGGCTAATTGCCTGTGTTTCTTACCAGTACACATCTAGATGGATTCGAGACACATTATGCCTCCTAAATATCTGAAGCTCTCCAACCTGGGATCGAACCCAGGGCCTCAGATTCGCAGGCGGGGATACTTTATCCCTTACACTACGGAGGAATCCATTATATGATATGAAGGAAAATGCTATCCATTTGTTTAAGTACTCACAATATACACATGTGCCAATTTGCATGATTGTATCACTGTTGGAAATGTCCTTATAACAGTAAATTCCGTGAAACCAGGGGTTATGGAAAAGTTGAAAAGCACCACATTTCGCCGCTTAGAATTTCGGTTGATTTTTTTTTCAAAGTTGAGGATGATCCACCTATGTTCTAACACTTCTTTAAAAATGCGATATGTTATCAAGATTCATGTTTCACGAATGTAATAGGAATTTCATGAAAATTACAAATTACACTACTTTACTGTAACATAATCATGCTTATTTTGGTGTTGTATATGATAATATGATAATCTGGATATACAACAGAAAAAGTAAATAGCGGAAAAAGATTTATTTTTATTTTGGTATACTTATTTGACAAGTTTTTAGTGTGTACAGTCAAATATATGATTTGACATATGCAATCGTAACTTGTAACATATCCATAATTTTATAATAAATTAAGAAATGAACGTGTTGTGGATTTGATAAATATTAAGGCAGTGCTGACGCAAAAAAAAAATTTAAAAAATTGTTGACGAGAATGTATCCAGCGAAAACGTACCCTGACCATAACGTACCCGAATTGACGGAAACGACACCACATGTCGACTAAAACGGAACAAAATTGACCAAAACGTACCCACATTGACATACTAAGATTAAACAAGAATCATGTCAAGATCATACAATGTCAATTATTACAATCGGGATATTGCTATTGGCAGAAACAGAAACATTTTTTTCGCTATTTACCCTTTTCACGAAAATATGTTTTCTGTTTTCGCATTTTAGTACTACCGCCAATGGAATAACGGTTGTCAATTTGTTTTGGTAATTCAGAAGTCAGTGACAATATTTGAATTAATACAATCAGAAAAACTAAATTACTAGTATGTGAACAATATAATGCACAACGCGAGAAAAAGGCCCTTAAGGTCAAACTTTTCGATTTGTGTTTTTTTCATTAAAAGTAACTATTATATCTTTCCTCGTTTCAAAAATGTATCATTTATGGCTTTACCATGTTCCGTTTGGTTGCTATGGAGATTTAAAAATGCTCTTTTCAGGAAATGATAAAAATACAGTAAATAATTCGCATTACATGCATTATACATTAATGATTATTTTAAGTTTGTTTTACGTACATCACCGCTTACTTTTTATCTTATAGAAGGTGATATCGATTAAGCTAGTTGTACAAATGAAAGGGTCACATATTTGGCATTTTGTGTTACTATAGCAACAAGCCTCAAACCAGGAAATTATCTTCGTACATGGCACACAGAAAATATGCTTTTGTATATAATTATTTACACTGCAATTCAAATCGAAAAAGGAAAAGAGCTTAACTCATTAGTAAATATAAGAGTTTCACTCGATATATGGTTGTTATGGAAACAAAACATTCAAAACAATTAATTATAATTAAGCCGTTCTCCAGGAAACCGGGCTTAGTGACGTCATATGGTAATTAGGTAATAATAATTATAAAAGGCCCTCAAATGCGAAAAAAGTGATTCTCTTTGGATTTATTCTTAAGTACTTGGATCATAGGACGCACTCAAAAAATGGCTGCCAATCGGCGTCGGATAAACCTATATTTAACGTTGAATGTAATCATTACTTAAATGGTGCATATCCTTTCGGTAAAGTTCGTTAGCTGCTAATTATCTGCGCACAGCATGACGGCCAATTCAAATGATCGGATTATACAGCCTGCAATAAGGCATATCTTATCTATATCTGTACCCTTAGGCAATAATGCTTTTCTGTTTAGTGATGTCATTTGTTACATGCATGGATTTGTTTTATGACAATTTAAAGTTGCAGTGTGAAGTTAATTTACGCAATACAGGGTTATTCATATGCAAATGTGTCCACCAGGCGAGCCATTGGTGAACGAAAGGTTTTTAATGTTCATTCGTCCAGTAGACTACCGGTGGGCACATTATGAGAGACCATGCTTGTATACAGGGTTATTCATATACAAGGGTGCCCACCAGCGAGCAATTGGTGAAAGGTTTTACTGTTCATTCATCCAATAGACTGCCGATGGGCACTTTGCATATGCAGAATGGGTGATCTTTGATATTACATAACACATGATTGCGAATCCAAACTGGACACGGTATGTTTTAATACGGGAATGTTGAACATTATATGTTGAATATACCGGGCTTGATTTGTATCTGCAATTAAAGTTATGAATTTAACTTGAGCAATTAAAGTTATGAATTTAACTTGATAGAAATAAGTGTCGACATAACTCTTAATTCAATCTCGAACTCAGATACTGAAATACTCATTAGTATGGCAGAAGGCTTCTCCAGTGGTGAACTGTATACTTTACAGCCGAAGAAAACAGAGGCGTTGAAAGTTCTCCCAAGTAACAGAAAGCAGCATATTAACGACCAACATTACCTTAATGGTGATCCGATCTCAAATACCAAAGTTAGCACATATTTATTCAGAAATAAGCATACGTACGCAGTTCATCTACAAAGACAACTTTAACAAGTTTATTCAAATACCGGTACTGTACATTTTATATCGTATTAGATTTATTAAAATTATGATGTTTATGAAATTAAATTTAAGAAATGCGATAAAACCTATGTGATATGTGTGGGGCGATAAATATTAATATTATGTAAATGATTTAAATTAAACTGAATGATTAATCCTTTCGATCTATGCGGATTAATAATCATGCCAAGTTAAACCCTGTGTGATAATTGTTCAAGCTTTGAAAGAATTACGTGAAAGTTATCTATAATTGGATTATACACCAAAGTATACACTCACGCCAAAATACAGCAAAGGAGGATGAAGATGCAATAATAATAGTTTATTTCAATTTGGAGATTATACTGATAGCTGGGTAACCCGCCAGAAATTTACAAAACAATATACCAATTTATTCTAATTTATGCACTTATCACTGTTTGAAGAGTTTTCCCTTCTAAGCTCGGAAGGCAGTTGACTGCATGGATATAACAGGATACGAATATTAGGTATGCACCACGCATCCCTAAATTAACACAGCAAATGAGGACGATAAGAACTTTATTGAATTTCATTAATCTGTATATTTAATTTATTCAGGGTGATCGTATATGTTATAAGTTATTAACTCCTGTCCGCCAGCAACAAAGTTCAGACAAACTAATGTTAAAATCATGATTAATAAATCATTTGGCTGTACGCATTCATCAGAGAAAAGTGTCTACAACCTGGTACCTAAATTTATTGATGGTTAGACAGAATTTAATAATAATAATACTAGGTTCTATGTTAACACATGTACATAGATGCCATACACATGTACTTATATTCGTTTTACAGTATAATAAATTCACAACACTTACAAACGCATAATTCAAACAAATGAAGAAATCAATAAATAAACACTAAGACTTGATAGTAATCATTTAGAATGAAATCAATGATTCTCTCGAAGCCGGGGGATCATTGACCAATTTGGCAGGGATAAAACCGAATGGCCACGCACTATGTCGACTGTGTCAGTCGAACGAAAAAAAAGATCAGTGAAATGCCACAATGCCCAACAGACAAACTTTGCCGACACATTACACCACGTCAGGGAAACACACCGGATTAATCTACCTCCTATGACGGCTGTTCTCAGTTGTGAGGTCATCGCTAAGCGGCATCCGTATAGCCGAGACATCCATATAACGTAGGTTTTCCGGTAAACTTCGTATTAAAGTCTACGTTATGTTTCAACTCTATTCCTGAATATACTGTTTTTAGTATAAAAATGCTATTTAATTATATATCATTATGGTAAACATATTGACAATTTACACACATTTATTCTATCTCATCAACATCTGTATTATAATAAATAAAGACAATACTGTAGTATTCGTAATTTTAGTAATTCGTACATCTTAAGCCGGATTGATTACTTGCCCCAATGTCTTTTCTACACAGATTAAAATTTATTCGTAAAATAAAAAGTATTGCTCTGTCCAGTGACGTTTTACCTTTTATTTGGATAATAATACTTTGTAAACTTGATTACTTGACTTGAAAAACTCAGACAAATTCTAAACTCAGAATCTTGTTTGTTGCAGTTTTTATTGATTTGGACTGAGCAAATCGATAATTTACAGAAAATAACGAATAGAACTTTGCGAAAATGGAACTTAAATAATTTTATGAAATAAACACTTAGGCTATCATACGCATGGGTTTTAATAGTTTATTCGGGTAAAAAACTGATAAAAATACGTTTGTTTCCGGTCAATGTTCTGTGCATCGAATGCAGAAATGATCGAAGCTAACAAATAATATCAATTTAATGTCATGAATTGTGGGTTTTTTTGGATTGATTTTTTGTGAAATTGCATCTCACTGACGATGTGTTAATTTTGTAACAGCTCCATAACTAATTTGGCAACAAATTAACATTTACATTGTCGGGAAAACATGCGCTTATATGAAGCGTAATTCATCTGTTGAGACACGTTTACGCTGAATTCGGCGCGCTCACGTTTGCGTCGTTATCTCAAAAAGAAAAAAAAGAAATAACAATAAAAAGTTTCAAACATGAATGTTTCATACAAAAATTGTACTTATATGCTTTGTGATTCAATATTAAATTTTAGAAATGACCGAGCAGTGAAGTTGTTGTTATTTTCTTTTTTTCTTTGTGTTCACATTGAGACAATTAAGAAAGGGTACTGGCCTATTGGGTATACATGTAGTTTAAACAGCAGACCAATATGTTGATTGACCTAGATCAACAATATTTGCAGACTGTATACCCGGGGTGTAGACGTGGTACTACATTTGTAGGTATACAAAATATTGCATTTAGAGACATCATTTAGATGTAGATGTAGGTACTAGGTATCCAATATATTTGATAAGCAAACCTAGATGTTGATGTATTTCATTTATTTACCAGGATGTAGATCTAAATGATAGATCTACAACAAAATCATTTGTAAACCCGTATGTAGATATTTTTCATCTGCAGACATGGTTTTAGATCTAGGTGTTAGTTCTACAAAGTATTTTATTTGTAAACCTGAGTGTAGATCTAGGTGCTCTGTCTGCAAAATTGTTCATTTGCAGACCTGAGTGCAGACTGCAGACCTGGGTCCGCAAAATATTTCATTTGCAGACCTGAGTGCAGACTGCAGACCTGGGTCTGCAAAATATATCATTTGCAGACCTGAGTGCAGACTGCAGACCTAGGTCTGCAAAATATTACATTTGCAGACCTAAGTGCAGACTGCAGACCTGGGTCTGCAACATATTTCATTTGCAGACCTGAGTGCAGACTGCAGACCTGGATCTGCAAAATACTACATTTGCAGACCTGAGTGCAGACTGCAGACCTGGGTCTGCAAAATATTTCATTTGCAGACCTGAGTGCAGACTGCAGACCTGGGTCTGCATAATATTTCATTTGCAGACCTTTGTGCAGACGGCAGACCTGGGTCTGCAAAATACTACATTCGCAGACCTGAGTGCAGACTGCAGACCTGGGTCTGCAAAATATTTCATTTGCAGGCCTTTGTGCAGACTGCAGACCTGGGTCTGCAAAATACTACATTTGCAGACCTAAGTGCAGACTGCAGACCTAGGTCTGCAAAATATTTCATTTGCAGACCTGAGTGCAGACTGCAGACCAGGGTCTGCAAAATATGCAGATGTACGTGCCAAGTTCAGGCTACTTTCTCTTAGTTGTCATGATGGTCTTATATGTAGTGGTTGTACTGTATGTTCTATTAATTTCGTACATGAAGCCTCTGATCCATTTACATTTAATGACAGACTGAATGACCAATATATAGAGGTTGTACTGCATGTCAACACTAGAGGTTGTACTGCATGTCAACAATAGAGGTTGTACTGCATGTCAACAATAGAGGTTGTACTGCATGTCAACAATAGAGGTTGTACCGCATGTCAACAAAAGAGGTTGTACTGCATGTCAACAATAGAGGTTGTACTGCATGTCAACTATAGAGGTTGTACTGCATGTCAACTATAGAGGTTGTACTGCATGTCAACTATAGAGGTTGTACTGCATGTCAACTACAGGGGTTGTACTGTATGACCACTATAGAGGTTGTACTGTATTACAACTATATAGGCTGTACTGTATGACCACTATATAGGCTGTACTGTTTGACCACTATAGAGGTTGTATTGTATGACCACTATATAGGCTGTACTGTATGACAACTTTAGATGTTTTACTGTATGACAACTATATAGGCTGTACTGTATGACAACTATAGAGGTTGTACTGCATGACAACTATAGAGGTTGTACTGCATGACAACTATAGAGGTTGTACTGCATGCCAACAATAAAGGTTGTACTGCATGTCAACAATAGAGGCTGTACTGTATGACAACTATTGAGGTTATACTGTGTGACCGCTATAGACGTTGTACTGTATGACCGCTATAGAGTTTGTACTATTTGACCACTCGAGAGGTTTACTGTATGACAACTATAGAAAGTCGCGTTAATGGCTGTTGCAGGTGCAGGCCCATTGATCTGCAATATCATGCCATCCTACAAATATTTGGCTTGGCAGCGATTTTCGGAGTATTTCTTCAATTCCGGAAGGACTTTACGTTTGTTAAGCTTGGCAGTAACCATTGGCCATTTCATACATAATATTTAATGGCAGAAACTTGGTTTATTTTGAAAAAAGGTGTACATTTCTACTGGCGTCCAGTGTGCGTTTTGCAATGCATACTTTTGTTCTGTCTTTGCTGGCACATATTGACAAAATGAACCCGTATGTCGTCTATGGTCATTATATACGCAAACGTTGTACTTTTTTTAGCTAGAAACTGGTTTTAACTATTTTGCAAGGGCATATGTGCATATGTATTAAGTTTTGTAATATGCTTGATAATTGTATGAATAGCTCCTAATGATGTGCCAACACATTTAGCTACTTGCCTAATTGTAAATACCAGTTTCCAAAAAAATAATCATTTAAGCATTAGTATACACGAGTAGACAGTGTTAATTTGCGTATTGTTACAGCTACACTGGACGGATTTTAAAATGTGATGCATCACATTTAAAGCTAATAAAATGATCTTTGATATACAGCTCCCTATTTTATTCATTGATACAAGTAAGATATAGCATCACTTGCATTCCAATCTTAACAACCCTCGTATCCAGGACAGCCAGGATGGACATTTGATGAACAGCTACATTGGACAGTTGGTATATTTATGATATTAATGACACTTTAAATGATGGAGAGTTGAACAATTATAGGAATGTACAGCTAGGATGGACATTCAGAATGGACAGCTACATTGGACAGTTGATATAATTATGATATTCACATAGACATGACTATCAAACAATTATAGAAATGGCCACCCAGAATTGACATGCTGAATGGACAGCTACATTGCACAGTTGGTATATTTGTGATGTAAATGCAACTATCAAAGATTCACAGTTGACCTATTGTAGGAATGGACAGCTAGGATGTACAGGGTGTTAAAAAAGTTCGTTCTCAATGTTTGAGTTTCAATATTTTATTTTTCTGACATAAGAAGACTGTAAAATTCCCAGGTCGAAATCCAGACGAGTATACCATTGTTCTAATCTCACTGACATTAAATGAAGCTATTAGAGTAAGACATTAAAGTTGTCTACTGAGAACATAGCTAAAATTAAACTTTATATGAATTTAAATTTTGAGAACAAACTTTTTTAACACCCTGTACATTCAGAATGGACAGCTACATTCGACAGTTGGTAAAATTGTGAGATAAATACAGACATGACTTTCAAACAATAAATGAAATGGACAGCCAGAATGGACATTCAGAATGGACAGCTACATTGGACAGTTGGTAAAATTGTGATTTAATTACAGACATGACTATCAAACAATTTTAGAAATGGACAGCCAGAATGGACATTCAGAAAGGACAGCTACATTGGACAGTTGGTGTATTTGTGATACAAATACAGACATGACTATCTAACAATTATAGGAATGGACAGTCAGAATAGACTTTTAGAATGGACAGCTACATTGGACAGTTGTATATTTGTGATATAAATGCAACTGTTATAGATGGACAGTTGTACAATTATAGGAATAGACAGCTAGGATTGACATTCATAAAGGACAGCTACATTGGACAGTTGATTATTTGTGATATAAATACAGACATGACTATCAAACAATTGTAGGAATGGACAGCCATAATGGACATTCACAATGGACAGCTACATTGGACAGTTGGTATATATGTTATATAAATTCAACTATCGAAGATGGATAGTTGAACAATTGTAGGAATAGACCCGTGTATTCTAAATGATTGGAAGTATAGCTCATCTATGCCCGTATATACTAAGGTTTTGAACGTTTAAACCCTTTTTGAACCCATACATTATAATGAATTTGTGGTTGATAAATGCCAAGTGCCATTCAATAAATAGAGAATAATAGGTTAGTGCCAGTCGCTTAGTCTGCTCAGTAAGGGGATCAAACTCGGGAGTATATTGTCACTCTTTCATTAACCAGCGCGCAACGTCACGTTCGTTCCGTGACTTCATGATAAACAACGACGTCAGACATCTCGATAGACGTCGTGTAGACGCAGGTTAGTCGAAATAAACAACCGATCAACCACCAGCTCATTTAGATTAGGAAAACCTCACCCCGGGCACGGAATTGCAACCGGTGGCTCTCATATAAGAAAAAGTCCGTCAGATCACGTGGTAAGGTGACGGATTATCACTAGTCACATGACCAGGTGACCGATTATAGCTAAGTTTAATCCACACCCCGTTAACAGGCAGATTTTGCCAAAAGTGACTACATGAACAGCGATAATACCCCGCAGAAATATTTGTTCTTTCTTTATCTATCCGTGTTTTACACGATTTTATATGCACACATTCTAATGGTTTGAAATTAGCCCTATCCATGATCGGCTCCGACATGCAGCATCATCAGTCCGTCAAAATGATCCTACCCAGGTAAATAGTCCTACTTGCTCAGCAATTGTATCCTAGGACTAAAAACACGAGAAATTTAACGTTAAATTTCGCATGTCCTTAAATTTCGCTTGTCCAAAATTGAGACATACATGCGAAAATTAAGACGATAATTATCGCCCGAAAACTTTCGCGAAGGTGTTAAATTTCGTTAGTACAAGTGTCTCTCTCCATGAGAAGAGGCGATAATTATCGCCTCCGACGCGATAGTTATCGCCTGTTCACATGTTAGACATGCGAAATTTAACGTGGCCCGAACAGGATTCCGTATAATAGTATACTTGAAACTTCCTGGTTGCGTGCACCCATCCCATTGGTCAATCAGTTGTAAAACATATCTTCATTGACTGGCAACCTCAATTTTTATTTAGAATATTTTCATATCAATTTAGTGAATTATTTACTCTTGAGCCTTTATGAACACAAAGATGTAGGTGAGCCTTCTTGCAGTTGAATGGCAACCACCGACCGGCTCTAGCGTGCATCATATATAATGCAACATAAAGGGTCTGCAAACTTGTACTAATTTTGTCTACATAATTATGTTGAGTATTGGAGAGTGTAAAAACTACATGTACATAACACATGCTGGAATGACGAATTCTGAGGTGGGTCCCTCGAGATTTTAAATGTAATACTGTATATGTACACAAGTTTGAGATATACTTATTTTAACTATGATATGGACGCTTTTTTGTATTGTTCAAAATTACAATCAATACTTACACTCAGCACTCAAATATTCGAATTCACTCTTCTGAGGTTCATAAAAATAGTTATAATGTTAAATTGGTACTAAGTATTATTTTTGGTTTATTTCCTAGTTTAATAAGAGTGAGCTAATGTGCAATACTCTGTATGTAGTAAATATCAATACGCTGTACACGCACTTATCTACATATGTATTTTGGTGTGTATCTTTGTTGAAGTTCAATCATTTTTTTCTGAAATTTGGTCTTAAGACATTAAAGTTCAGTATAACTAGAATGCCCAGTTCAAACGCATTTAAAGTGTTGTGGGCAAAGTTTGCGAGTGAGCAGCGGACAATAACTGAGTAATTTGAACACTTCTATGAAAAATACCTGTTATAATATGGCGTACTATAAAGTTATAAAAATATCCGAATACATTAAAACCTAGTTGAGATGAAGAAAGTAGTCGTCTCTGAACTAATCCCAGTGAACACTATAATGTCGCGAAAATCGATAACATTACTCCCATTCACTAGCAATATCCGGTTTACGGTATACCGCAATGGAAATACATGATGTATAATTATATAATAGCACTTACGTTACATTTGTCTCATAATCAGACATTTTTGCAAATGGCAGATTTCATACAAACGGAGATGACATGAGGCGTTCAACAAGAGGACAATTGAAAGGATAAATCCCGTTTGTTGCGTGTTTTGTTGTTGTCTCTTATGTTACGTTTAGTTACCAGTTTTGGAGGGCCTCCTTCAGCAATCAAGCTACCCTTCGACATTTAACTTCCCCTAGGCATTGGGCTACCTAAGGAAACCTGCGCTCGAGTCCTAATATGGAGACTACTTCTCTCCTGGTTTGTGTGAAGACAACATCGAGATGCCACGACCAAGACTATCGAATATGAACAAACACCACCCTCACAGGTACCAATTCACAGCTTGGTCGAGTTGAACATTATTGGTTAATTTTGCTCCGAGAAAATGAGCAGTGGCGCAGACGGAAATTGAACCCGGACCTATATATCTCCAAGCGCGTGTCCTACCTGTAGGCACCACAGTGAGTTTCGTGCCCAGCTGTTTCCGTTTAGTCCTGCATTCCCTGTCCGATCTGTCATTATCATATCGAAAATCCGCTGAATAGCTGCAGACACTGAAAGTAGCCTTGCGGCATTTGTTTTCTGGATTCCAGTTTGATGTCTAGTGGAAGACAAACATTAAATAATTTGGGGAATGGAAAAAAACGTCACTAGCGTGTTGTTAAATTGAGTGTCAGTGACTTCACTGTGAAATATTAAGCGTTTACGAGTTTCTCATAACAGACAAGATCTTTATACTCTTATTGACAATTTTGCTATATGTATGTGTACGTCTATATTATCTAGGCCATATTTTTCTGCTTTATAAGAATGGTTAAAGGTATCTTTACATGCCTATTTGCTTTAAATAAATGGTAAATTGATAAAAATAACACTCGTTACATAAACGGAAAATGCACAAATAGCGCTTCTGTGAAATAAAAAGCAAAGAACGAACGCATTTGATATATATGTCCATGCGAAGATACCTTGGTATATGTGTGGTGTAACTAAGAAAATGGTACACGGGATTTAGACAGTATATTATATGGGGATTTATATTAAATTCAGCAGATCAATGCAATTAAAACTTAATACATGTTTAATATAGATAGACAAGAATTGTTGTATGAAAATTGTGCCGTGAAAATGTTGTTTTCAGTCCTAAAACATTAAAACTGCGAGCAACAAGGGCAGTATTCATCTACGACTCGGGCAGTATCTAGACAATTTCACCATATAACTCGTGCACCATCCATTTTATGCCACCAAGCGCGGAAAACCTGTCATTTTCAAGAAAGATAATGATACCAGTGCATACATCAATGCGAATAAATTTGCTACTATTATTTCACTACATATTCATGAAATTTGAACTTTCTCCGCGGTCTATAAGTATTTTTAATTATTTTTTAAAGACCAAACTTCTGACTTTTTGACAAATTTATTAAGTTTAAAATATAATGTGACGTTTGAGATCGAAAAAAACACATCTTCATGTCGAGGAAGAACCACTGCACATGTACACGTTCTTCGTTTTACTGGTGTATACACAAAATAAATGAAACACGCACAAAATACCTAACCTCTTGAATGTTAAAATTTTTGCGGTAGGCTAACACAGCAGTATTCAGACTAGCACGTCTTATCGGGGTACACGGGGTGATTTACGCTAGCGTAACTCTAAGTCTTCCGTAAATATCGCGTACGTCGATAATATTTGCGCAAATGCGTTTTACTAAGATATTTTTTCTCACGTTTTGTCGTAAGTATTGGCGTAATTCTACGCAAGGTCCGAGTGACCGTAAATAGCAAATATGAACGTAGTGAGGAGTTTTTGCCACGCACTGTTGATTTTCGACCGTCAATTGTTGTTATAGACCGTGATTAGTAATATAAACATATTTAATCATCAAAACTTATCGAACTTTTATGTATATTTATTCAATCTGGTTCCCGTTATATTGGTAATATTGTGGCCCGGTCTACGTTCAATATTCAATATTTTTACGTAAATGTATGCAACAACTTGCGATCGTTTAGTAAAACACACTTAAGGTGATTGGATACTCTTTAGTTGAGCGGAAGTTTAGAAATCGGTGTAAATTAGACGTATTGAAAGCGTCTGACTACCATGATGATAAAATAAGAATAACTTAAAATTCATGTGTCAGCATGTTCTCATGTCTTAAAATCGCGCATTTACTGTATAGTTGTTACTATATTATTCTATAATAAGCTTACAGAGTAAAACTATAGCTGAAATTTTATGTGCCATTTATTCCATACGTTGAAACACCAACACTCGCGAATACTAGCTACAACGTATGTGAAACGTAATATAATGCGCCCACACAACATTGTATCCAAGTTTTAACATTTGTTTAGCAAGCATCCCGACTACTTTAGAGGAAGGTTAGTGTTTTAATGTTACCATTTGGGTTCTTAGAACTACAAGACAGTTGTGCTCTAACTATGTTTATTCAGTGATTTCTTAACAGAGAGTGAGTTGGAGTCAAGAGGCATGCAACATAATTATATATATATAACAAGGGAAGTAACTTAGATTAATATAGTGAATGGTAATACTAGAGTTGTCCATATTATAACATCTCCCTTCTTAAGATATAGGAATTTTCCGGATCATATTGTAATCATACTATAAACAAAGTGTCATCATAAATAGATCATTATCGGATAGTCCGACATTTACTAATTGCTTTCTCACAGCGCTCGTGTTGGCACTAATTGGAATTGAAAAGTTCACACGTCTGGTGTTATGGTTCTCTATTGAATATTATGAACATTGTAAAGACATGAACTTAGATAAAGTATCTCTTGTCAGTAATGTTTATTTGTGTAAAGGATTACACTTAATTCTTGATCACAACACTTGTTATAATCTTAACTGATTACATATTACATTTACACAGAGTTTATTATCCTTGGTTTAACCACTCGACCTGATCTTGTAGGCAGCCTGGAAAAGCTGGACTGGACTCGTGGACTGGACTCGTGGACTGGACTCTTGGGCTGGACTCTTGGGCTGGACCCTTGGACTGGACTCATGGACCCAGATATTTGGACTCCAAATAAGAGGTCATTATCATTCTTTAAGGTCACATACTTCTGGATACAGTTCTAAGTGTTCAACAAACAGGCTGTAGACATGGCATCACTCTTTACCCATGGGAGTTCAAATGGTCTGTTTCAGTCGCTGGATAACATTAAACATTTAGATGCTTTGATAAGACTTGAGAAGTGGATTTCTTTAGCATGTAGAAGCATTAAAACAACAATGTGTCCTTAAATATATTAAATATTAACAATTTCAAAACGCAAGTACAATTGTAGTAAGGAAAAAATAATTTATACATGTATTTATTTTGACTTTTTTACAAACAAAATCAATGTGATTCAGAATGCTACAATCCATTGTTTGGGTGACAAGTATAATTGTATAATCATTATAACACTTGTTACCATCAATAGTCAATGTTTAAGGACAGAAGTAGTTATTTAGACTATAACTTCATCACCTATATTATGCTACTGGCCAAGAGCAAATACCATATTAAGATTTAAAAGGAGTTTTGACTTTTCTTGCTTAGGAACCGGGAACGGTCAATGCATTTTCGGAATCGTTGAACCAGCTGTCTAATGCAGGAAAAAAGTAAATTCAAAGCATAATATTTTTGTCAGTTCACTTTTTTAAGTCGATTGTGTATATGTATCTATATTTTCTTAGGAAATAATTAATATAAAAAGTATGTGTATAAAAAGAAAGGGACAAAGTATGAAATACATGCTTAACTAGACATTTGCAAAATTTAATTTAAGGCAGATATATCTTTAATATTTGTCAGTTAACCCATGACTTAAATCTCTCTTGGATTTGTAATTACTGGCGCACAGACAGACATGTCCCTGGTATCATTTGCTGACCTTTAAATTGTTCAGCTGAACCCTTTAGAGGAGTTTGTCTAAGGATAGGTATGTGGTCTAATATTAATAACTCCCTTTGGGGTTACCTGCTGACAGGTATATAGCCATTAGTGACTAGACTTGTAAAATAATATTCCAGAAGGACATAACCTTAAAGTTCTGAGAGGACAAAGACCTGGTTATCTGAGGTCAAATATCTGGGTCCATGAGTCCAGTCCACGAGTCCAGCCCACGAGTCCAGTCCATGAGTCCAGTCCACGAGTCCAGTCCAGCTTTTCCAGGCTGCCGATCTTGTAACATAAACATCCGACTGGCTAGTCTTTAATTGACCAGATGTTGAAGGTTGGATATTTGCTGTTTCTGGATTATTGCTATCACTCTGAGAATTTGGAAGTGAATTAGTGCTTGTTGCATTACTCTGACATGACTCATTGTCCTTTGGGGAGGAACTGGGAATATTTTAATCTGGGGTATTCTGATAGTACTTGAATTCTTGCTCGTTAGTTTTTAACAATTGACGTCTATTCCTACAATATTCAGCACCATCGGGTGTACGAACAGTGTATGACCTATCATTGTGCTTTTGAGTAACAATAACAGGTTCCCATTTACCCTGTTGTAATCTTACAGGTTCACCTATGTTTAATGAAGGCAGCGACTTGGCATTTTTGTCAATTAATGACGCTTTTGTTCCACCTGTTTTTCTCTCAGTTTAATATTGACTGTCTATTAATCATCAACTGTTCTCTTGGGATAGGCAAAAATGATCGAATTTTCCTGCCCATGAATAATTCTACAGGGGTGTAACCATGTGTTAAAGGGGTTGCACGGTATTCAAGCATATAAATCAATACATCTTGATTTGCTCGCTTTGATTTTTTCAACATTTGTTTTGCGATTTTAACCGCGGATTCACTCAATCCATTAGATTGGAGATAATGTGGACTAGAAGTTACAATCCTTAGTGAATAAATCAAACTCTCTAGATGTATAATAACTAGCACCATCTGAGATGACTTTCTCAGGTATGCCATATCTAGAGAACCACCGTTTGAATTGTTTGATAACTGATGTACTGGTAGTACTTGTTACCTTCTCAAATTCAATAAAATTGCTATAGTAGTCAACTATAAGCAAATAGTCATGACCTTCCCAGGTAAATACATCACTGGCAACATTTTGCCAAGGACGTTCGGGTACTACATGGGATATCAATGGTTCCTTTTGATTTGAACTGCGATGTTCTATACATATTGAACATTGATTAACCTTGTCATTTATCTGCGATGATAGTTTTGGCCAAAACATAGTGATTCTAGCTCGTCGAAGACATTTCTCGATATCGAAATGACCTGTGTGAAGGACATTTAACATATTAGCTCTCAAGCTGGAGGGTATGACAATTCTTTGACCTTTCATAATCAGACCATCAATGACGGAGAGTTCGTCACGATAATTCCAGTAGTCTAACAGTTGGGTCGGACATTCACTACGTTTATCAGGCCATCCATCAAGGATCAAACTGGTGAGGGTTTGCATTTCACTATCTTGAGCAGTTTGTGACCTTATTTCATTCAGTTTTGTATCACTGAAGGGTAATTTGTCCATCACGAAGTTTACATGTAAATTTGTGGCTTCTGATATATCTGGGTATGTATCTGGTAGAAACTTACGACTAAGGGTATCTGCCAGTGGAATTTGGGTACCTGCCTTGTGTTCAAGGTCAATATCATAACCTTGTAACTGTAACATCATCCTTTGTAACCTAGGAGGTGCTGCATGCAGATACTTTTTCCAAATGGCCAGTAAAGGTAAATGATCTGTTTGGACCAAGACCTTGCGCCCATATACATACTGTCGGAATTTGTTTAGACCAAATACTATGGCAAACATTTCCTTTTCAATTTGTGCCCAGTTGACCTCTGACTTTGTCAGTGTTTTGCTAGCATAACCAATAGGTCTACCATCTTGCATTAAGCAAGCACCAGCACCATATTTTGAACTATCACACTGCAGTACTAATGACCTTTTAGGATTAGGATCAAAATATGTCAACACAGGGCCTGGAGACTGAGTTAAAACATCTTTAACCGTCTGGAATGCAGCTTGCTGGGGTTCATTCCAGTGAAATGTTACATCTTTCTTTAAAACTTCTCTTAATGGTTGGGTTATCTCTGATAAGTGGGGTGCACATCTAGCTAAATAGACAACCATACCCATAATGGTTTCTAATTCTGCCTTGCTCTTGGGAGATTCCATTTTCATAATGGCCATAGTTTTCTGGGGATCGGGCTTTAGACCTTCAGATGAAAGGACGTGACCAAAATATTTGACTTCCGGTACACCTACTTCGAGTTTGTCCGGATTAACCTGATGCCTTTCTCACGACACCTATCTAGTACCAGTTTGAGGTTTCTATCATGCTCCTCAACTGTGTCCCCATAAACTAATAAATCATCCACTATAACTGCACAACCATTCCGCCCCTCCAAGCACTCATCCATTTTCTGCTGGAATAAGTCTTGGCTGTTTTTCAAACCCATAGGGCACCTAAGGTATCTATACCTGCCTTGAAATGTATTGAACGTGGTCAGGTATGATGACTTTTCATCTAGGACTAGTGACCAATAACCAGATTTACAGTCCATCTTGGTAAATACCTTGGCTGATGATAACTGTGGGAGAATATCGTCCAATGTTCTCATTGGATAGTATGGCCTCATAATGGCTTTGTTCAAGTCCTTAGGGTCGAGACAAATTCTGACCTTACTGGAGTTAGGTTTGTTTACCACTACCATTGAACTTACATATGGCGTAGGGGTTTCTGTAACCTTTTTAATGATACCGGCTTTCGTCATTGAAGTAAGCTCGGCCTTAACTAAGTCCTGTATCGGAACAGGTACACGCCTAGGTGGATGTACGACAGGGTCTACTTTGTGGTCAATCTTTATTGAACATGTTCCCGGTAAGCGACCAATACCATTGAATACATCCTTGTACTCTTTCAACACCATCTGCTTAACCAGGGGTTTAGAGGGGTTATCAACAGACATGACAATTTTCAACAAATTAAAATCTATGCATGTTTGCACACCTAGTATAGGGCATCTACACTTACGAACTACATAGAATTCAACATACTTTTGTACAGCCTTATATTTACACTGTAGGCTGAGTTTTCCCAGAACATTGAGTTTTGTACCATTATATACAGACAATACAGAGTTTGTCTTTTCTAATGGACCTTTAAGTTTCAATGATTTGTATGCAGATTCTGTCAGAATATTGCAACTAGCACCAGTGTCTAATTTAAAAGAAATAGTGTTAGCATTAACCAAATTATCAGCAAATATCTGACCTTGTTTGTTGTCCAGTGCGTCCACAGAGAAGTCTTCATGGTCCGACTTGTCGTCTTCCACCATGTGAACACGTTTTTTCTGAAAACATTGTTTCGCAAAGTGATTCCACCTTTGGCACACATGACATTGCTGTCCTTTCGCTGGACATTTGTCCTTTTGATGTTGTCGCCCACATTTTGTGCATTTGTCCATACTTTTTGTGGTCTTGGCTTGAGCCTTCTTCGCTTTGTACGATGTCTTCACTTGGCACACCGTATTTGAATTTTCAGCGCCTGGCTTCGAATTCATGGAATTTAACTGTTTTTGAGCATAATCATGACTTTGTGCGATTTCTACAGCTTTATCAAACGTTAACTTGTCGCCTAAGCTCAGGAGCTTTTCTCTGATTTTGTCCGATGTGACTCCATGTCTCTCATCATTTCATCTTTGTCTGAGAATTTGCAGTCACCTGCATTGACTCGTAGTTTTGTGAAGAATTCTTCCAGGGAACTGTCACCTTGTACAATGTTATTTAATTGGTATCTCTTAAACACCGAATTCAACTTAGGCTCTACATAAGCCTTGAAGTTTTGGTATAATTTGTCCAGGTCTTTGTTGTCATCTGCAGACAAATTCCATGACTTGTGGATTTCTCTTCCACGTTGACCAATCCACAGAAGCAAATAAGTACATACCTATCCTATAAAGGACCCTTAAAAATTAGTTCAATATGGTCTTTAAAGTTTGTCCACTCGATAGGTAGACTCGATGAGTACCAATTCATTTTGGGCTCAGGGACTCCTGTAAGCTCCATGATGAATGTCGTGTTAATTTATAATCCGATAAAAAAAACACAAATTCTTCCTATGGTAAATCACAACAATATTGTCCATTAATTTGTAAACTAATAAAAATTAGTTAACCACTTCTGACACCATGTTTTAATGTTACTATTTGGGTTCTTAGAACTACAAGACAGTTGTGCTCTAACTATGTTTACTCAGTGATTTCTTAACAGAGAGTGAGTTAGATTCAAGAGGCATGCAACATATATATATAACAAGGGAAGTAACTTAGATTATCATAGTGAATGGTAATACTAGAGTTGTCCATATTATAACAGTTAGTTTGCATTTATTTGGTAATAATATAAACTAGCTAATACAAAAGAGCATTGGTTCATCTTTAAATATACACATTTTTCAAAAACAAATTATCGCGAAAACTGGATACAACGTATTCAAAACGTTGATGTATTTTGTAAACTCTCCGGGTTTTCGACATTTCCGAAATCACTAAAGTGTCAGTTAAAAAAATCTAGCCGAGCAACTGCCATGAAATTTGGGACAAAACTTCTATAATAGTTACTCTACTGGATGCATTGACGAAATCAGTATGTTGTTCAACTATTTTTTTCGTATAACTTAAAAATGAAAAATCACATATTTTAAAATATCATTTAAAAATACATATAACATGCATAGTCTAAAACAAACGTTATCGTGTGATTCCGTATATACGAAATTGCGTGCATGCCAAGTTTCATGGAATTATATGTCCCAACTTTTTCGGTGAAATGCAAGTATCCGTTTTTAGGTAATTCCATACTCTTAATTTTTTCTGTACAAGAGGTATCAAACACCTGATTTTTATGAAGAACACACTCATGATAGTGATTGTGAAAACCCATAACAGTTTTGCTCGGCTTGTTTTAAAGATATTTTTAGATTTCGGGGAACGCCCCTAAAACTGATATTTGCATTTCACCGAAAAAGTTTGACATTTAATTACATGAAACTTGGCATGCATGGAATTTCGTATATACGGAATCACACGATAACGTTTGTTTTAGATTATGCATGTTATATGTATTTTTAAATGATATTTTAAAATATGTGATTTTTCATTTTTAAGTTATACGAAAAAAATAGTTGAACAACATACTGTATCGTACATGCAACCAGTAGAGTAACTATTATAGAAGTTTTATCCCAAATTTCATGGCAGTTGTTCGGCTAGATTTTTATATTGACACTCGGCATGTAGTGATTTCGGAAATGTCAAAAACCAGGCGAGTTTACAAAATACATCAACGTTTGAATACGTTGTATCAAGTTTTCGCGATAATTTGTTTTTGAAAAATGTGTATATTTAAAGATGAGCCCATGCTCTTTTGCATTAGCTAGTCTATATAATAACCTTCCTTTCATGTAGTCGGGATGCTTGCTAAACAAATATTAAAACTTAGATACAATTTTGTGTGGGCGCATTATATTACGTTTCACATACCTTGTAGCTAGTATTCGCGAGTGTTGGTGTTTCAACGTTTGGAATAAATGGCACATAAAATTTCAGCTATAGCTTTATTCTGCAAGCTTATCATAGTATAATATAGTAACAACTATACAGTAAATCCGCGATTTGAAGACATGAGAACATACTGACACATCAATTTTAAGTGTTTCGTACTATTTCATCATGGTAGTCCGACGTCTTCAATACGTCTTATTTACACCGATTTCTAAACTTCCGCTCAACTGAAGAGTTGGGAATCACCTTAAACGGGTGTCGTTATCAGCCCAACAATCGATATAAGATAAAGTCAGTAAACAATCCCGATATGTTCAGAATGAAGTCCTGTATGAGTATCAGGCAGATATGAGGAAGTTGACGTATTTCATTATTGGGTGTTTAATTTCATTCAGTTTATTATTTATTGGTGTTTATCCTAAACATGATGATATTACCTCGGAAAGGAATAAACAGTCTGTAGAACAGTTGTATGTTGATAACAGAGGTAAGATTAACCTTTTTATTCCCCTTGTAATGAAATTGTATTATTGCGCAATCGTTGTTGACCCATTAAAACCATCTCCTAAGTATACGCGATTCTACGCTGTGAACTAGGAGTTTGGAAGATCGGGTACTTCTGTCAGAGTGTTGTCATTCGCTGTCAGACG
This sequence comes from Spisula solida, assembly GCA_947247005.1. NCBI lineage: Eukaryota > Metazoa > Mollusca > Bivalvia > Venerida > Mactridae > Spisula > Spisula solida. The sequence goes on along the minus strand of OX365947.1, from coordinate 31,901,406 downwards.
AGAACCGGAATCAGAACCGGACATACGTAACATTATCTATTGCCAGCTGTTAATATTTAGGTCTACTAGCTTTGTGACAGCTGTTACTTGGACTTTCGACTTTTTAACAGCTGATATTTGGAATTCTAGCGGTTAAGTTTATTTTCTCATTCAGTTGTGTGTTAGGCATTGTGCTGTGTGATTTTGATATGTGTGTTTTAATGTTTTCTATGCTCGGCTGTTTCAGTTGAGTACTGCCTTCCCTGTCCGATTTTCATTATCTTTCAGTATGCCGTCTGAAAAATCGTTGAGCATGGCGAAAGCTGCAATGAACCCAAACACACATTTTGTACATGTCCATGTTAATAGATGGTTACAAAGGTCACGTCTTCAAGTACCACAATACTGTCAAGCTTTCATTCCGTGACTTGGATGAAAGCACTGGTGTGAAATATATGATTCACTCATAGAAAAATGAATAGGACAACATTATGAAATATTGTTTCATAAAAACACAAACACCCAAAAAGATACAAAAACTTGGACAGGGAAGGCGGCATTCAAATAAAACAGCACAGCACAGAAAACGTAAAAACAACACAACTCACAATTACACGGCACAATGCCCTAACACATGGAATCAGGCGGTGTTCGGATTTTTTGTATGGATACTTTGTCTATTGATCGATGTATTTTTTCTTGTTTTATAGTTTGGATGACTGTTTGTTTCTACTCTTTATAAGTGCAGTTTTGCATCGAGTGCCACTATATACATACACGTGTATTCATGATTGAGTATAATTATGTAATACGTACAACATATACGTACTTTAAATACACTTAAACAATTCAAAAATTCATATTTGCAGTGGATGTACTCTGGTCACATAATGTAACACTTACATGTTTCACAACATTACAATAATTATATCCATAAATTACATTTACTTTTTGTATATCATATTTTGTATCATTACCTTAACACCATGCTGTTTTGTTTCTGTTTTGTTTTGCCTTTTTATTATAGACTCAATGAGTCTTTCTGTTCAATGTTTCTCGTATTTATCATGTATTTCTGTAAATTACTGTATACATTCCTTGCTGATGTGGACCATATTGAAAATTGGTCTAGAACCAAATATGTCATCCACAATAAATAAAGTCGTTATTATTATTATTATTATTATAATTCTCGTATGAATTCCCGAAGAGTTTAAACTTGGCCACTTTAATGCGGAACTAGCAATTGTTTTCGTATACATTTACTGTTCTTTTATTGTCTTTTAGTGTCTGTCTTGCTCATTTGTCCCCGTATACCTGGTAACTGTTTTTTTTGTTGAAAACAATTAAAAATCTTGTTTGCATATGTAGGGTATTCAATTAAAAGTGATAATAACAGTTTTTGGCCGACGGGTGACATCTCAATGAGGACTTTGTACATAGCTGTGTTGTCTCAGTTATTCTTGTTCAGTTTTGGTTATTGTGACGTGGTCTTGGATATTTCTTTCTGTGTGTTGCTCTGAGTGCATTTCGTGCTCTGCTATTTCTGTTGTGTGCTGCTTTCCCTGTCCGATTCTATGTCACTTTTTCAAGTTATTTTCTGACGTCAGAGGCGGACATCAAATTTCATTAAATTGATAAAATAGTCAGTCATATGTCCTTATCAGTACGGTGTTTTTAATATAAAATAATCAATGTATTTGTTGTTGAAAGCTAGGTCAAGATAAAAAACCTGCTTGAAAACACTTCAAAGGGTTTTAACCATTATCGTACTGAAGGTCAAGTACGATAGGCATATCAGAGGAAATGAGTTTTACCTAGTACAATAGTAGTATATATTTTATTTAACGTTATCTTTCTTCAGTTAATACGAGTACAAACTTTAAGATTATATTTGACCATATTTGGACTACAGAGCTTGAGTATTCATCCTTTAAATCCCCTACCAGTGTTAACCCGGATATTACATTCATGTCGACCCAATTCTCCAGGGAATAAATCAGCAATACTTGAGAGGTTGTGGATTTGGCGGGGGTAAACGCCAATCGCAATTCCAGCTTCACAGTAGCAGCTTAACGTGAAAAAACTGAAGTCAACTACTTCGGGACAAACGTGTTTTACAAACATTCCTGATTATAGTCGTGTCGATATTTTCTATTTAAGGTAAAGATGGAGTCAATCATGCGAGACGTAAAAGAGCTTCTGGTGTGTTCGATCTCATAGCTGGAATATCAGGCGGATCTGTGATACATACCGACAAAGATAACATCTCGTCTGCAATAGATTTACTTACGTCACGATTGGTAAAGTTTACTTTAATATTCAACGAAAAAAGAAACTGTGTTATCAACAGAAACAGGCGGGCACGAACATCACAAAAGGGAACACACACAAAAAAGAAAAAAACACAAACCACAAGCACACGTCGCTATGCCCTACACAAAACTGAATTGGAAAATGAAAATAAAACTGCTGCAAGTCCTTAATTCAGGTGTCAAAAAGACCTTAAACGTTTAAGAATCACTGTAAAATGTTATAGTATATCTCTTCAAACTCTCAGTTTGGGTTAATACTGTATTTATAATGTTCTTACCATTTCTCAATTGTTTCTCCGTATCAGAATCGTCAACTGTCGTAACTGTTTAAGCCTGGGCCCACTCAGGAATTCGTCATCAGCGCGCGATGTTCTCCCGATTTCTTTCGATACCACCCGCTTCATTACAATTCCGTCCGATATCACAAATAATTGTCTCATGACTTCCCCGAATCTTCCGCTAGACAAGGAGGAATATGTTCCCAATTTTCTGATAGCTCATTAATTAAAATAGTGAGTACATTGCCGAGGCAAAAAAGCTCATTGGGACCTAGGCTTTACAGACACAACATGACATCATCTGCATAGCGACCTCATTCACAGTCTGGAGAGTTTGATTTAGTCGGTTGTCATCACAGTTGCTGAGTGTATGTTTGAAGCATGGGAGATGTTATGTTCCCACTGCTCAATGACTGCCTATATATGTCAATAGTACAGCCTGTCATTTTGCTATCCACGTCTGCCTTAATGTATATATCGCTGACTTTAAATTAGAAGGTCGTTAGTACAAAATCAATACTATGAGAAAACAAGAAAACACTGTCTAAATACTGCTCCTTACTAACGGAAAAACAAGCTTTTTCAACTTCATTTTGGTCAACAACCACTTACGATTTTCATGAAAATAGGCTCAAAAGAAGTGCCTTGAGATGCAGATTTCAATTATGAAGAGTCTTATGAGGTCTTCTTATTCTAAGCCAGAGATATTTATAACAGTTACTGTAAAATATTCAAAAATAGCGTTTTTATATCCGGATGAAAACACATTGCTGATATACAGGGTGTTAAACAAGTCCGTTCTCAATGTTTTAGTTTCAATATTTTATTTTTTTGACCTCACACGACTATAAAGTTTTCAGCTTGAAATCCAGAGGGTTCGACCATTGTTCTAATTTCTCTGGCATTAAATGACACTATTAGAGTAAGAAATTAGCATTGTCTGCAACTTACATAGCTCAAATAACACTTTATATGAATTTAAATTTTGAGAACGAACTTTTTTAACACCCTGTACATTGTACCGTTGAAAAGTGGTAAACAATCTTCAGGTTTCTTCTCTTGTCGATACAACAGGTGAACCAGGTGACTATACTACGGCAGCAGTTGAAGGTAAACACCTCTTCACAGTACAGTTTCTACGTGGATACGTCAGTCAAACAGCTAGGGATAAAAGCAGACACATCTTGTTGTAAACCTAATGTTGTGCTACTAGATCCGACAGGTTCGTGTTATATGTTACACCGTAAAGCCTCACCAAATATTCCAAACTCAGCCAATAAAATCACCTCTAAATTAACAGTGAAACTTCAAAGTCATGTTCACTATTCTGTGTTTGATTAAATCTTAATATTTTGACAACCTATACAAGAAGAACGGTTGCCAATAGTTCCTAGAACTTGTATAACTTCAAGAGCTAACCACGAGCTTACGACTATCCCAAACAAAAAATAAAAGAAGGAGAAAAAAGTTGATTGAAATACGTTACACATATTGACACGTTAGTATAAGTTAAAGAATGTGAATTTAAAGTGTGCATAATAGTAACCGCATTTATTTCTGATTTTGAGCTCTAATACTCGTATGCTAACTGTTCGGTTGATAGTTTTTCAATATTCAGAAGGTCGTAAAGCTTTGACTCTTGATGATAACGTGTATATACAAAATAATCTAAGAACATGCATATTTAGTTTTATTATTAACTAATTATGATAAATGTATTTCACAAAATCATATGTACATTTTGTGAGTTTCATGTGTGTATGCATGTGTTATTGTAGGAGAGCAATTTATGAAATCCAGTGACAATGTATCAGTAAAGGTCGATACAACAAACACATACTATGCACTGCTGAATGGAACAATATCAACAGGTAAACGTTATATAAAACAATTGGTGACATACTGAATTGAAACTGTACAAAAAGGTCCGAGTCTCTAGTAAAGTATCCTTCCACTTTATTTAGTTTGAACGTAAAATCGAAATCCTTATCTCAACACAATCGATTAGGGAAATTTATTTTTGGTTTATGAACTAAATAAATTTAACGAATATTATATATATTATACCGGGTATTGAAGAATTAATGTCCGGACATCACGGTTATATTGTCTATTTCCCCATACATGTAATGATCCCCGAAACCATCTTAAATATCAGCTTAAATTGAGATTTTGCTCTGATCATAGCCAGGAATTGAGGCAAATCTCAAGTTGGTGCTCTTCAAAATTTGCTTTTTTAAACTCCTTAATATGCAATCTTGCTTGGAAATTAACACAAAATATTTTATGAAATATGATTTTACTCTGATCATAGCCAGGAATTGAGGCAAATCTCAAGTTGGTGCTCTTTAAAATTTGCTTTTTTAAACTCCTTAATATGCAATCTTGCTTGGAATTTAACACAAAATATTTTATGAAATATGAGCTGAGATTTGCCTCAGATTCAAATGTTTCTGTAGATCGGAACCTGATTATTTCAATGAAGATTAATATTGGCACATACATTATTGGTGCTGCTTCAAAGTTTATTTATTTCAAATACGATATCGGTTAAGTCTATTTTACTGTAGTGTAGTTTTTTTCAAGTCCAACGGCTGGAATACGAAGGTGTAGTAATTCATTGTCCAATACGTTTTCTAGTTACACTACTATTTCACATTTTCACACAGGTCTGTGGACAGTGGTCATCAATGACAGCCACGTGCAGGATTATGACGTCACAATATACGGAAGTAGTTTGATAAGTTTCAGCCTAGAGTTTTGTGATAGCATGGGTAGTAGTGTGTCTGGACAACCAATATCAGGTAAATCTATCTATGATCAAAGTCGAACTTTTCACTAATGTTTCATTTGTCCGAGTTTGAACATTGTATCTCATACGTGTTCGTTCTAAACTGCATTGACAATCGCTGGGTCGTAAGTACAAAAACAATATTTTGAGAAAACAAGAAAAAACTGCCTGAAAAATACTCTTTACTTATCGAAAAACAAGAAAAAACTGCCTGAAAAATACTCTACTTATCGAAAAACAAGCTTATTCAACTTCAGTTTGGTCAACATGACCACTTCCGATTTTCAAGAAAATAGGTTCAAAAGAAGCATTTTAAATATGCATGAGTTTTATTAGGTCGTAATTAGTACGTACGACCTTCTAATTAAAGGCCAGCGAATTGTATTTCTAATACCTATAAAGGTTTGAAAACTGCCCTAGGTGACCATATCGTCTTGTTAGACATCGCTTCTAGAAGATACTGTAGCTAATATCTTAATTCAGTTTTGCATTGATGATAAAACCACTTGTTACTGGATCACTAAAATAAAAAAGACTATAAAAATAAATGTATTATGTTAGCTTAATACCATATAGTACAGAACATTTGACTTGGTCTTATGAAACCTCGTATGGTTAAGCTATTGTACCGTAAGAATGTTTCGGTTAGTTAAAATAACGTCTCCAAATTGACAACGAATAAGCACGGATATTCAAGGAGGTCATGTTAAATGTTCTTAGCCTAACACACTACTAACACATCAATGAAATCTAGAGCATGTTGTTTCAGAGAGTAACCAGACGTACGTCAAGATCACACCATCGGGAACAGATTTAACTTCTAATTGGACATATTTCATATTGAAAACCACGAATGGAACCAAACTACAGCAGTTAACATTTGGTGAACTGAAGGGGTCAAGAAGAAATAAAGTATACTTATTACAAGTCAAATGGCCAAATATGGTACGACAACATCACGTTTTAAGTTGCACTCACTATTACTAAATACATACGCAACAATCCTTCAATTTCAAAACGTTCCTTTTGGTGATATGTATATAGTATTTAATTTGAATTAATTCAGCTTTGGTTGATCAGGAAACAAGTTCTACAACTTCTATCAAAGACCTTCGATCCCTATTGCTGATGTTCACCAACGACATGATGTATTGAGCATTGATGCATGATACATTATTTCAGTCGTACCGGGACATTATCCAGTCACAGGATCTTGACACTGTGCTTACCAGTCCTTTGTTTACCCTTACACCTCAAGCAAGGAACTGATACACGTGTCATGCTTGCTGCCAAGTACGGCATTAAAAGCACCATAAAGAATACACTTCGCACAGATTTTATGCATATATATAGAGAGAGGATATTTGGTTTTTTCGGCAATATTTTAATATTACACCGAAAAAAACAAATATTCTATTTACTTGCTTTATTTCAATACAGTCATGTATTTCTAAACCAATTAGCAACTACATTTAATTGGATTTTATTGCCCCGTATGGCGCGTCTTAATTATCGACTAATAATTCACTGTTATTCCGCGGTAAACTACTCATAAGCATTAAATAAAATGATATAATCATCATATATATAATGACTATAGTATTGAAAGTCATAATTTATTTTATCACATAACCTGCGGTCCAGGAGTGCCGTAAAGCCGTGCCGTAAATATCGGTCGGCACTCCCAGACTGTGCAATAAATATTTAAATTGGCTTGATGTGACGTTATAGCCAATCCATGCATTGATCCGTCAATGACGTCAGGATAATATCAATGTCCTCATTGTACCGCTGAATTGTGGCTGAAACATATGCAGCGTACATCATCCTTTTGAACAATAATGAGCGTGTTCTAAGGTTAAATGTGATAAATATAATCTAACATTCGTGCTCATTACATACGAGTTTTATTAAACTCGTCGGCAAAAACAATATGACACTCGGCAAATCCTTCATTGTGTCCACTCGTTTAATAAAACTCGTATGTAAAGAGCACTCATACAAGATCCTCTATATGTTGGTATATACAGTTTGTATACTCTATACTAGATCTAGTATACTTACACCCTTGCAACCTCAGCTGAGAATCGGACAGTTTCTAGCACTATTTGAATACCATGTTGTGATCAAATGGTTGTAATATATCATTATATGATTATAGGATGTACACGTTGGAGTACAAGGTATGGATACTACGGGTCACATATTTACCAGGGAATTACCAGCACTTATACAACCACTCGGTGTACGACTTCATCTGGGTAATACAGATATAGGTTCGTAATTGTTCAATTAATGTTTCACTTCTTGTTAAGCCTAGGTCCCACTGAGCATTTTTGCCTCCGCGATGTACTCTCGGAAATTATTAAGCTATCTGGACATCGGTTACAAGTTTCTCGTGGTCTTTAGGGGAAGCTTCAGGGAAGTCATGAGACAGTTTGTGATATTGGAGGGAATTGTGATGACCGGGTGGTATCGGAAGAAATCGGGAGAACATCGCCGATGTGGAATTCCTCAGTGGGGCATAGGCTTAAGATAAATAAACAAATAATTACACTACGAGTGTCTTATTGTATGATGAGTATTATTTGAATTATTTCTGTAGTATGCATAAATAGCACAGTCTTGGTGTGGTATTCAATATTTATCTTACTTGACTTAAGAATAAGGACAACCAATCAGATCACACCATATAAGACTCTTGGTCAGTAACAGGCGATATGATTGGCAATCCTTATCCTCCAATTAAATAAGATCAATACTGAATACCACCCCAGGGTTCCATACATGATCAAAAAGAGGCCATAATTTTGGCATCCTGTATTGAGTTTCATGTTCTACGTGTAAAGTATTTGTAACTTAGTGGGCTTACTAGTAATCGGTTTCATGTGATTATCAACGACTACATATATTATTTAGAATAATTTTTCTGAAATCTGCGAATATAAACACGATTTATATTGTCGTATTCAAGGTACCTTGGGGTGTATTTAGTGACAAAGAATGTCGTTGAAACTCTTAAATCGGATTTTCCTTTCTTTCTAATACATGCATAATATAACTCGAAATGCTGGCATGTGAATCACAATTTGTTAAAACGTAGATATATTGAAATCGAGTCCTAACGAGTAATTCAGGTAAAGATTCAACCTGTATTCATCTGCAAAATTGCAGATGTGACATTCTATTTTCAAAATAAGTTCGTTCGTCCATTTTAACAAATATAATTATGCACACAAAATATCGATGAGGATTTTTTTTATTCTTTACCAATGTTATCATTGTTACAGGGTATATGACGTCATGTGAAACGCCGACAATATTGTCATTTACTGTCACAAATTTATTATCCACGTATGAGAACATTACATGCGAGGCATCATCGTCAAACTTAGTAAGTATGATACTTTTAATATAATACATATGTTTAGCCTATTAACAAGACCTCGAATTACATTACAAATCGGAATTACCAAATACAGCTTTAAGCCTACCTGGCTACAGAATTTGGCAGAGCGTTAGAGTGTCATACCTGGTGATCAGATCACATTTACGAGTGGTTTGGGTCGGTTATGTTCCTCCGTCAAGTTTGGTTGCGGTCATTACCTCAACTAGTCTGTCTATAAAGGCCCAACGTTTAATAAAAAAGACAACTGTTTTTCAAAATATTGTTTCCCTTTGTATCCTCCAACATAGGTATTCAAGCCCACCCCCGCTCCAAAATAGCTATAATTGAAAATAACGTAATGATAATTGCTTGACAAAATATTATCTAGTCGGGTAGTAAGACTATATCTCCACATGTGGAAAAGTTGTCAAAAGTCACGGACGAGGTGTTGATATACTGGTTGATATTTAATTCTAGGGTAATTGGTTAGATACATTACATGTTGTATTTAATTTAATCGGACAAAAGATTGAAACATCGTTATAAATTCAAAGAAACCTACCAACCAACAAGCTTAACTCATTTCACATTAACTGTTATCGATATCCTAGTATATTGAAAATTAAAGGAATATGTTTTGAATTTGTTATCTTTCTTTTTTCTTTTTAAACATAAAACACAACCGTATTTTAAATACATTACTGTCAATTTGAATCAAAGCCAACATTATAAAGCCTCTTACTGTTCAGTGAAATGTTTGATAAACTAATCGAATACCTTCATAACTATGAAAAACCCTATAAAATCAGTGAAGTAGTTATTGGAATGCGCAACGTGTGATATATCTTTAATTCGTTGAAACGAAAATTTGAAGTGGTTTGAAAAGCTTAGTTTTGGTATTTGAGATAAGCGCAAAATATGACGTCACTGGAGAACAAAATCGTCAATATGTGATGTACGGGTATATCATATAAGATTGTCGTAGATGATCCTCAGAAATTAATGATATAAATCTCCATAGAGAAGTTTAAACATACATGTACCTACATGTTGTAGTCAGACGTCTGTGTTCACTTTACAAATATATCGCATTCAAAATACTTCCTCCAGAGTATTGCTGCCATGTTTTGTTCATAACAGTCACACTTTCCTTTCTACAGAAATTCCAAGCGTCTGTGTCATCAGATCACTTCCGGTTAGGTAGTCACCAGACGAGAAAAGTATCAGTCGTTGTTACTCTGGTTTCCTCACCCACTCCAGCCGAATCCACGTAATTATACTATGAGTTTTGTTCTGTAAAATTTATTACATTTTTAAATGTGTATTTTTGGTGCATGACATTTGTTATGTATATAAATGTGTACATGTCCATTAAGTTGTTGACCACTGCCATCTTATATATATATTATTCATCAAACCGTTGAAATGCATACATGTATGAGATGTATTCAACTTAAGCCTTGGTCCCACTGAGCATTTTTTGCCACGGCGATGTACTCCTGATTAAATTAATGAGTTATCAGGATATCGGGAACAGGATCCTCGTGGTCTAGGGGAATCTTCGGGGAAGTCATGAGACAGTTTGTGATATCGGAAGGAATTGTGATGAATCGGGAGGTATCGAAAGAAATCTGGAGAACATCGCCGATACTGAATTCCTCAGTGGGACCTACGCTTTATATTTTAACAGTAAAGAAGATGATCCGATAATTTGTCATGTTAGCACAATAAAATCGATGTACGTTATGTTTCTCTATATCCATTGTGTGAGGTGTAGCTGAGCACATTTGACCTATCGCTAATTTACCCTCGTGTGCTTTTGTTATTGTACCGTAAGAATGTTTTGATCAGTTAATATAACAACTCTGATTGGACAACGGATATTCAAGGATATCATGTTAAATGTGCTAAGCTGTAACAGATTAAGTACAGTATACTTATAAAAGCACTGTGTATTGCTTTTTTAAAATTACCAATGTTGCCGAAAGTGCTGAACCTGGCTTTTTGAAGGTGAAACACTCTGATTAAAGCACAAAATACAACCTGACACGATTTCTATGTTTTACACTAATAACGAGTTTATAATATTTTAGCATATTGAATACATACGTATGTAGATGTATATGTCTTATATACTAGTATACGATAATATGTGTATATATGCATGTTTTAGGGATATATTTATATCTGCTATGACGTCAGAGAAGAAAGCACAGTATGCTACCAAGACGCTGATAGCGAGAAATGTGATATGTAAAACTGCAACTCATGGCTATGTAAGTTTTAACTTAATTATACCTCTCCGCTCCAATCGAAGCATGATGCCTTCATCACAGCTCTTGTCCAGTCTATGAGCCGAGGTGAGGCCTCTCCCCACCACATTCTCGTCTTTCTGAGCTCAATATACGGGGTTCTTCTTCAAGAATTGGTGGACCGTCCTCTTCTTATTGTGCCTTGAGGATTCCAGTCCAGGGCTTGTCTTGCAATGTTTGGCTTGGCTTTGCGCAGCGAATATCCGATCCATCCCCATTTTCTTTGTACAATAGAGTATGTGTAAGCACACTCGTAAAAAATCTTTGTACAATAATACAAGGTTAGCTTCTTACGGCAAAGAACATTATTACATGTCTGAATGAGCACATTCATAACAACATGAAAACACATTGTCAGCGATTTTAACCACGCAGGTTTTCTACGGTCTCTGCTTTGTGCCACCCTGTGTATACAAGTTATATAGCTTTATTTTTTTTATTTATAAGCGACTGGAATCTGATTAATATAACCGATGGTAGGTCCGCTTTTATGTACTACCGGTAATACCTTCTAGAAACGAATATAATATTATGATCAAACAACTTAAATCAACAATTTGCCAGCACTCCCATGTTATACCCGGTAACTTAGTGCTACTCATTGAATCCCGACCCGTAGGCACGCTAAGGCACACCGAGTCGCTTGACTCGGTGAAAACTTGGGAAACTACCCAAATAAGCATGTTTTTGAAGAAAAATGCCTCAAATAGACCCTGGAAAATATTTACCTCGATGTTTTGATTGTCTCTGAATATGATCCTGACACTAATTCTTCACATGACCAAACAATTTGTTTAGAAAGTATCTTTCGTCAAACTTTGGTTTCCATTGTGTTCAATTATGTGACTTGTGTGTTTTACAAATTTTCTATCAATATACTTTCGTATTTTCTGTCAATATAATCAAATCTGTTGTCAAATTGAAATGACATTTTTTATAACAATGTAGGTAGTATCAACACATGGTTACGAGACAACATATATACCTGACAAGGTAAGTTATGCATCATATTAAAGTTGACAATCCAAGCACCATTCACAACACACATACTCTAGTCTTATAATAACCACATCCATTTGATGCTAGACCACCTCACCTCACCTCACCTCACCTCACCTCACCTCACCTCACCTCACCTCACCATCGCCTCGCAGCACCTCGTAAAGCCTAACCTTGCCTCGCTTTCCTATGACATAAGTCATTTATTCGTACCATGTAGATCGGCATATACATGTATGAAACACACAAAACGTTCCTCATAATTAGGCCGGTTACAATGCCACGCTTGTCCGTTCATGAAGTCTCTTGGCATGTTCAGAGCCGGAAAGTAGAGTCACCGACGTTGTGGGTCAGTACCATCGCACCCGATTCACAATTATTCATCTTAGGGAACGATTCCATGCCACAGGATGGTTGTATTAACTATCGGCTTCGGCCAGGTCCCGATCTCCTGAAGCATCTCAAGTAGAAATCTTAACTCAAAATGAGATTTTGCTAAAATCAGAGTCAAAATCGGAGATAGCTCTTGAAATTTTACTGTAAAAAACTCAGAATAATGTTTCTGTTTTGTGATGCCAATTTTCCGCATGGAAATTGAAATTAAGGCACATGACAATATTTGAGACGAGATCTTACTCATATTGAGATGCTTCACGAGATCGGAGCCAGGAAAAATCCGGATAATAACGCCTCGACAAGATACAAACCTTCGATGAATACAAAGACATTTCCACTTAATGAGCTAAAATGCGTTCGCAAACCCATTCATACCACAACCCGTAAAACGTCAATGGGATTTCTCAAGCTTTGATTCGGGAGTGGTGTAATATTCCAAAACACGGCATAACAAATATTGTTCTGTCTCTGAGGCAGAGATGCACTGTGTGCAGGACTTCTGGTTTGATTAATCACTTGCGACTTTCACATCGAGAGTGTTGCTCTTTGAAACTAGATATTTCTGTTTCTAATAAATATTATGCCATATATTTTGCAGACGTTGTTGAGAAGTTGTGCACTGTGGTCAAGTTTAATTAGAATATACGAATATACGTACAAATTGTAACTATTAGTAAATTTTTCAATCATTAAAAACTGTTGTGTTATTAAAGTCTCTCGGTGTACAGAAAAATCATTTCCATTATTTCAGACGATTCCTACAACACCAGCATCAAGTACAGCGTGTATACAGTCGACTGTGACAGTGATGTCTGTTATGTATCTTATGTTAATCATGTTATGATATATTATGTTTCTATAAACAATGAAAGACGAGATACAAAAATCAGGGAGACAAATCACCATGTGAGGATAGCAGTGCACCTCAGTTACATGTGTTTTTTTAAAAAAATTTTATGCAATTAATGTTTTTTTTGCGGCATTCATGATCTTATTGTAAACTGTGATAAGTTAAATAATAAAAGTTTTATTACATTACTCAGGTGTTTACAATGACCATGATGACCCTTTATTATTTGCTTTCAATGGATTATGGAGTTTTTTCAGTGAAAATAACAGACTGAGTGAAAATAACAGTGAAATTACCACTGAAATTACCACTTTGTTATTTTCACTGTTTAAGAAGCTGGTTCCAGTATCATGCAGAAAAAGAAACGTAACGCCAACGGCGCCGGGCTTTAAAATATGCGTTACGTCATCATGACGTCATAATTTTCACATCGTGACGTTCCAATGTCGACGTGATTTTTTTTAAGTCAATTACTGCACAATTTAAGAGAAATTGAGGCATATAATAAACAGAAAATTATATTTTATTTCACCGAGTGATCACCGAAAATCAATATTTTCTTGTGTTTTTACTTTTTATTCAGTTTTCAGATACATATAGATACATCAAAAAAACAATACAATGCACACAACAACAACAACAATTAACACAAGATAAGTTATATTTGTTTGATTGAATTGTCATGTGGTTATTAGTATGTGTACTGAATTGTTTCTTAAAGAGGGTGGTTTGATATTTGATCAGAGGAGAAAAAGAAGAAAGGAAAAAAGGAAAAAACGATAAGGGGGGGGGGATAGAAGAAAAAAAGGAGTTTGAAGGAAAGATAAAGATCTTGTGAAAAAGATCTTGTGAGCCTTTAAATCAATTTAAGAAAAAAAAAATATTTTTTCATTTTTGTTTTGTGTAAGTGTTGCGTTGTCACGCTAGGCATTAAATCTGTTCCATTTTGTTTCGAATATTTCTAGTTTGTCTTTGTGTATTGCAATGATTTTTTTCGATGGATATATGTCTTGCGAGGTAATGTTTGAATGGTTCTATGTTAGGAATTGTTTTATTGTATTTAGAAGAGCTGATGTAGTATTTTGCTAATATTAAAATAAAGTTGGTTATGTTTTTTATTTTGCTGTCTTTTTCGTTTTCCATTCCTAGTGTTATTGTTCTGTAGTTCATTAAGTTAACATTAATGTTTTTACTATTCAAATAGTCCTGTATGTTAAGCCAAAAATGTTGGATTGATTGGCATTCCCAAAAGAGATGTCTTTGTGTTTCTGTGTGCATCAAACAGAAGTCACACAATCTGGAACTTGTTATTTTGCATTTATAAAGATAATCGTTATTTGGTGTTAATTTCATTAAGAATTTATATTGATATTCTCTTAGTTTGGTATCTATGGTGCAGTTTAATGGTGTTGTAAGTATATTTTTCCATAAGATCGTTTTTTCAGGAAATTCATCTTCCCATTTTTTGAGTGCTTTGGCATTAATCTTTTTTGTTTTAATTTGTTTTTCATACAATATTTTATTTCCAGTTTTACTAAGTTTTATTTTGTCTAATAGGTATTCTGGTTGTACAGCTGGTATGTTTTCCTCGTCTGTTAATTGTTTTCTCAAAGTTTTGTTTATAGACTTAATCAGTGACAAGTAATTGAGGAAATCGCCATTTTCAATGCCGTATTTGTTTTGTATTTGTTCGAAGGTTAGGAAATCCTTTATTTGAAAGTCGTATATTTGATCTATGTATATGATGTCTTTCTCTATCCATTTTTTTGTATAAAAATAGGTTACCGTTTGTATGTTTTATATTCGAGTTATTCCATATGATTTCTTTGGGGAGGTAATCCATAGACTGTTTATAGTTAATTGAGCTCCAGGATGAAATAATGTTTTTTAGAAATGTGTAGTTGAAGTTAAGTTTGCTTACGTCTGTTTTACTAATGTTACATTTAAATATATTATACCCGTATTTGGAGAGCTCGTTGTTATAGATTATATTCCATTTGGCTTCTGTTTTGATGTCAATTCTTTTAACCCAGCTTGCTTTCACCGAATTTAAGAAAGCATCAATATCTAGCATTTTTAGTCCTCCATTTTCGTATGTTTGATAAATCATATTTCGAGATATTTTGTCAGGTTTGGAATCCCACAAGAAGTCGAACATGATATTTTTTATCTTGTTAAGTCTTTGTTCATTTGGGTTATTTAAAACCGTTAAAGGGTACACTAGTTTTGGGAACGCAAACGATTTTAGAACTGTTATTCTTCCTATTAGAGACAGCTTCCATCTCCTCCATTTGTAGAGGGTATGTTGGAATGCATCAATTTTTGGGTCTAAATTTAATTCCAGTACTTTGTTTGGGTTATTTGTGAAAACAATTCCTAGTGTTGTAGCTTCGTCTGATGTCCATTTGAATTTTTTTGATTTACAATATATTATATTTGTATTACGTAATGATCCTATTCTTAGCACTGTACATTTAGACACATTCAATGTTAGACCAGACACCTGATTGAATTTTTCGAACGTTGTTATGAGGCTTTTGAAAGATTTTTCTGACCCATCCAAGAAGAAACTGGCATCATCAGCAAAAAGCGTTTGTTTTATTTCGGTGTTTTTGATATTTAGCCCTTTTATGTTTTCGTTCTTGTCTATATTTTGCGATAATAGTTCAATGCCTATGATAAATAAATAAGGGGACAAAGGGCAGCCTTGTCTCACCCCTTTCTCGATTTTGAAGAAATTCGATAGGTTGCCATTTAATGTAATACAGCTTTTAGCGTCTCTGTAGAAAAGTTTAATCCAATTAATTATTGTATTACCGAAGTTAAAATATTCTAAACATTTGAATATATAATCGTGATCTACACTGTCAAATGCTTTATGGAAGTCCGAGAAAAATATTAAACCTTCCTCGTTATCGTTGTTTATTTGTTCGATTACATCATATAATATTCGTACGTTTTCACCAATGTATCTTCCTTTGATAAATCCAGTTTGATCTTTATTAATTATATTGTCAAGTACTTTTTTCATTCGATTGGCTATTGATTTGGAAGCTATTTTGTAGTCCACGTTCAACAATGAGATTGGTCGCCAATTGTTAATGTCAGTTAATAGTTTGTTCTTTTTTGGTAGAAGAGAGATCACGCTCTGTGTTTGAAGTTCTGTTAGTTGATTATTTTGAAACGAATAGTTTAAAGATTTTATAAGATATGTTTTAATGTCATTCCAGAAGATTTTGTAAAATTCTGTACTTATGCCATCTGAGCCAGGACTCTTTCTATTTTGCATCTCTTTTAGTGCTTTACCACATTCATATTCCGTTAAAAGGCCTTCACATGTTTGTTTTTGTTCTTGGTTTAGTTGTTTATGTATGTCAGGGAAGAAATCAGAGTCATGCTCGATTTGGTCATTTTTTTGGTATAATTTACTATAAAATGATTGAATTTCTAATAAGATGTCTTTTGTTTTTGTTTTTATAGTGCCATTATGTTCAATTTTAGTTATTGTTTTTTCTTTTGATTGTTTTTTCTCTAGGCTTGAAAAATATTTTGTATTTTTCTCAGCTCCTTCAACCCATTCCGCTTTTGTTCGTAGTAAGATGTCTTTCATATTTTCATCTAACAAGTGGTCTAGTTTTTCTTTTTCTGTATTAAGTGTTTTTAAAAGTTCATGATTAAGAGGTGATTTAATGATGTCGTTTTCAATTTTTTTGATGTTTTGTTCTATTTGCATTTGATCTTTTTTATTATCATTTTTCTTTTTCGCTGTGAATTTTATAGATTCGTTTCTAATAGTGCTTTTTACTACTTCCCACAGAGTATTTGGGTTTGCCGCATTATTGTATTGGACTGTTTCCTGGATAGAAGTTCGAATAATATTTTGGTACTCGGGGTTGAGAATTATGCTATTGCTTATCTTGAAGTACCCCGGTCCTCTTTCAACCTTTTGTAGATCTATTTTTAGATTAACTATTGAATGATCTGATCTGTATCCAGGCGATATAGAACATTGTGAAACCATGTTAATTAGATCTTGTGAGATCAAAAAATAATCAAGTCTACAAAATATTGGTGGTTTTGTATTATTATGCCAGGTATAGCTTTTACCTTCGGGGTTTGTTAGACGCCATATATCATATAAATTATTATTTGAAATTATATTGTTTAATTCTTCGGAGTTATGTTTATTTGTATCTTTTCTTCCGTTTAGTTTATCTCTGTTGAAGTCCAAGACAACATTAAAATCACCACCTACAATCAGTGTTTCATTGTTATATTCTTCAATAGTGTTTTTGAATGTTTCAAAAAAAGCTCTATCCTCTACATTTGGACCATAGCAGTTTACTATGACAAACGGTTCATCGTTTATTTCAAGTTTAAGTAATTGGAGTCTACCTTTGATTATATCTTTATATTCTATAATTTTATAGTTTGTTTGTTCACTAATGAGTATGCCTATACCTTTGCTGTTGGTGCTGTCACCACTTAAAAATACATCATTTTTCCATTCGGTTTTCCATAATTCTTTATCATTTTTATCAATACAGTGGATTTCCTGTAAAAGACAGATGTCGTATTTTTTCTGTTTTAAATATTCAAAAACTTTTATCCGTTTTTCTCTGGAGGAAAGCCCTTTGGTGTTAAAAGTACATACGTTCCAAGTCATTTGTTATCAGTAAGTAAGAATAGATTGGTGTCAGGATCATAATGCACAGTAATTTCAAAAATATACTATATGTGAATATGATAGAAAGGCTCACAAGGGAAAGGATAAAGAGAGATGGGATCATACCAAAAAACACGCAAGTAACTTCATAAAGAAACAACATAAAATACATAGAAAATGTAACAATACAAGAGTACTTTCGGGTGTCTATTGGGGTAGATCGGAAAGTATTAGATTATATATACAAACTCTATCATTGCAGTCGGACCCGACTTGATTGTCTGAAAGTTGCTATACAATTTACATAGGATATTAATACAATTATGTTGAGACGAATTGCATTTGCATAATTCCATCACACACAGACTGGGAGAGATTCGGTCAAATTTTCAATGACTTGAATATAATTTTATTGCATGTTTTGCTTATATTCTATTGTCCGTATACGACTTTCTGTATAAATTAATAGTATCCACGTGACGTTGTATATTTATATTTCCGACGTATATAAATAAGTATATTATTAAATGTAACACAGTAATGGCTCAATTTTAACCAATCTATGTGTAGATGGAGGATATAGTTTACATGAGGTGTGAGTGTTTAGTATACTTCTATAAACTAAACAATCACACGTTGTAGTTCATCAGCATGGTATCAACATACAGTTATTATATGAGACAATTTCAAATATACACAAGCTTATGCAAGGGGGACAAATCTGCAGGGATTATATATTTTAACTATTTACCTCCCTTGGGGTTTCCCCGGTGTGTTCTATTTTTATCTTAATTTATCATTTTTAGAAAATTGACTACACGCGTGTCCGTCTAAAAATAGTGCCGTGTTTTTATTCACAACCAGAGGTACTCTATTTATGGAGAGTACACGTGGTGTAGAACCAGTGAGTTTTTGCATATTTAGTGTTCTTAATGTTTGGAATATATAACAATTGGAGAATTAAATATTGAGACAATAGTGGCACGGATACGTTATTAAAGTGCAACTTGATTCGTGGTATTGTTCTCCACTGTGCTTCGCTTTTTGGATAAATAGTGTTTGTTTGTTTACGGAATGACGTCACATTGTTCACTAATCGGAGCATGAACGCTATTCTTTGACTACATGAACATCTGGGAAACCCCAATGGAGTGTAAACAAAATTATTTGACAGGTATGTAAATAAACAAACAAGGCATTGCATGATGTTATGTTTTAAAACTATATCTTGTAGAGCTCTATCGGTCTGTCAAGTGTAGGCCAAACGGAAACACTGTACTTGTTTATTATTTGGCCTCAACAGAAGCCTCGAACACAGAACAGTCTTGACAGATCGACAGAACACACAACACAAAAGTTTTATGTGGGTGGTAGTACGTTACAAGTTAACATTGACTCGAGTTTTTCAGGGCGCATTATACACATACATGTACATAATTATGATTGTCTGAAAAATTCAGTATCTTAAAAATATAATAGCAGATCAATAGATTTAATTTTATAAGCCATGCAGTACAAGGATTTTTGACCATGAGCCATGATTTGACCCAGTTAGCATGATGACATATTAGTTGCATTTCATTAGCAAATACATTTTACTCTACATGAGTAGATAGTCATGTGTTAAGCAACACTCAGTAAGCTGGTGATAAAATACATACCAACTACATGCAGAATATTCATAGGCATTCAGTATGATTCACAACAGCTTGTACAAGAACCAAAGCAGGCCAATTGAATTTTTGAAGCAGCAAATATAGGCAGGCACTAGCATAGTACAAACATATGCTTAAGAGTCACAGTTAACGATACGATATAATGTAATTTTGGTCACATGATAAAAGTATATGATTCACAAAGGTATGTACGAGAAACAAAAGCGACCGATCAGGTACTTTTCGCGACAAAACTAGGCAGGCACTAGTAAAGTACAAACATATGAATTACAATCAAATTATAGAACATACAGAATCAGAACATTTGTCGGTATATGATTTGTGAAAGCATGCACATGAAACAAAGGCTGGCTGATTGAATTCTTGTCGAAACAATCATAGGCAAGCGCTAGCCAGGTACAAACATATAAGAGCATAGTAAAGTACAAACATATGAATTGCAGTCAAGTTATAGGACATACATATAGAATAAACACAGATGTAGAGGGCTGGTATGTATTATGATTTGCACAGGCATGCGCAAGAAACAAAGTACAAACATGGATTACAGTCCAACTACAAAACATATATATAAAATATACACACTTGGAGAAAGAAGATTGTAGGTATGTGATTTGGAAAGGTTTGCACCAGAACAAAAGCCGGCCAATTGAATTCAATGAAAGTAGGCAAGCACTAGCATATGAATTATGGTCAACTATAGAGCATACATGTAGAATATAGGGGCATGCAAAATTATTTTTTTGTATATTTCTGGTTTGCGAAAGCATGCGCAAGAACAAAAGCGGGGCAATTGACATATTGTCTCAACAAACATAGGCAAGTACTAGCAATGAACAAATAGGATATAAATACATGCAGAGATTTGGTATGTGTACTGTTCACAAAAGAATGCACAAGAACAAAAGCAGCCGATTTGGTTCTTGTCGCAGCAAACATAAGCAAGCACTAGCAAAGTACAAACATATTAAACACAATAAAAAACTAACTATAGAACGGAAAAGCATGCAAACAAAATATAGGTAAACTGTGTGTACAAAGTTTATCAACAGAAACAAATGATTTTGAAACAGGAAAGCTGCACACAATTTATATATATATATATATGTCATGCCAGAAACACATAGAAAGCATGTATGGAAAAAAAACAATAACACAAAGCTGGGTGTTCACTGTTCAGTCTATACAGACCTATTAATTAAACACAAGCAACACAAGCAACACAAGCAAAGCAGTAAAACTAATGTAACTGTGAATAAACTATATTACCATAATTATCTTGTGAGATTTCTGTAGATAGAAGAAATATTTTATATTAAGGCAGATAAATCATAATTTAGTGATAATTGCACATTCATGTGTATAATGTTTCAATTTATTAAATATTATCACTGTAGTTTCTCCAGATATCTGAACTATTTTTTCTGGTTTGCAATATAATTTTATTCCCTATCTCCAGCACTCTGGTTTTCAACTTATTGGGACCATGCCTAAGCTGGTAGGCTTTATTATTCAGATGGTAACGCTCTTCCTTTAGTATTTGAGGCAGGTCTACCAGAATGTTAAAACCTTTCATTAATGCGCCTGAGTATACTTGGTTCAAGACAAAGTCTCTGTCGATATACCGCACAAATCTGACAATTATGGGCCTATGACCATCCCCTCTGGTTGGGAGTCGGTGTGCATGTGCGAACATGATTTGGTCAACTTTTTCCATAGGGATTCCTGCCTGGTTTGATAGGAAGGACTTTATCACTTTGTAGATGTTCTCCCCCTGTACTTCTTTTATCCCATATAGTAATAAATTGTACTTCCGCCCATGTCTCTCCATATCAAGAGTTTTATTCTTTAGTTTTTATAATGTCATCCTCCATTTCTTGCTTTTCAGTTTTGTGCTTATCAGCGAGCATCTTTATACTTGTCTCAAAGACTTCCCGTTGTTCTTCCATTTGTTTTATTAGCTCTTGGTTTTGTCTGTCAAGTTGGTCCCCCTGATATGTTAGACTATGTTCCATTTCAGACATTGTTTGTTTTAGAGTTTTTATATCATTTTTGTTGTGTTCAATATCAGATTGTGTCCTTTCTGACAGTCCACTGACCCTTTCATTTACTTCATCAATTTTAGTGTTCAATGATGATTTTAGATCTGCCAATTGACATTTAATTGATTTATTATCAGTTTGCATTTCATCTAATTTTTTTAGTATTAAATCTAGTTTTGAATCGTCCATTGTGGCAGGGGTGGCGGTTGTCATTTTGAGAGCCGAAACTATGGTAGGTTGATTATTTTCAGAATATTTAGTTTTTGATCGTGTTACTTTTGGGGAGAGATCTTGGTCCTTGTTTGGTTTGTCCTTCTTTAGTTTATCTGATGTTTTCTTGTTAGCACTCATTGATATTCGTGGAGCAATGTGCGACTGTTTGGTACACTTTTAAACAACAACTTTATGCTTAGTGGGTGGGGTATGCTCGTATGTTAAACTGTTACAGATCAGTTTGTTGACTAAAAAGCTTTATCCACGACTGATAAGACCTTTCTATGAATATATCAACGTCTTATACCTTATTCAGCCGAACACAAAAAGTATAAAACAATAATCTGGTAGTGACTTATTTCGTATTGATTACTTAATCCGAAATCATGTCTATCCGATAGTATGGTCACTTTTCGAGTCTTCGGTAAACATTCAGTTTCTTATATGCGTTGTTCGTTTAAATTGACTGGTTATTTTGAATAGATCTCCGGTCCTCCCATATTGACAGTTGGTTTCTACATTATTTATGGTAACGTATTTCTGGTAGTTTTTTCTCCCATCGAAAATTCGTAGTATTGTTCTTGAGGCGTAGGGCCCAGCACGTACATTGATATTTTCTGTGATCACGAGTGAAATAAAATTCGATCTTACACCAACATCAACAAATATCCTCTATATATCTTGACATTTCACATGTGTATTATTGCACTGAAAACAACCTCGAAGACATTGAACCCAATGTCGGGTCATATTATGACCCTATGGTTATATAAACTGTCTTGGTAAATGATCCCTAGACAATATTACACGCCAAATATCAAAACCCTAGCATACATACTTCGTCTCTGGAGTGATTTGCTTCAATCTCTACTTTGGCCATATCAAAGGTCTTTGATTTGTCCTAATAAAATACTAGTGTTTATCTTGTAGAAACATATGCACTGTAACATTAAGGAGGTACGGGCTGCCTTGTGCGCATGCGCGAAATTTCAAAATCGTATTAGATAAGAACAAACATGAATTTTAGTTAGATATTTTTAACTTTTTATTTTTTGCCTGTATGAAAAAGTGGGTGGGGAACGGCAAAATTGTGAATAATATGGGTTCACAATAAGTCCCTACAATTGTTCAAATGCATATGCTTAAATATAATATGTAGTGCATGGTTTAGTTATAAGAGGTAGCCACACTTTGAAATATTTTTAAGAAAAAATTATTTCATTACAATATGCAAATTAGGTTAATTTTATGCTAATTTATTCATAATTAGTGCTTTTTTATGCACAGCTCCCAAAAAAGGCTGGTGACCCCTATTTTTTATTTGACTAAACTGGTGTTCTATTTGATACTAAACTTGGGCCAATTCTAAATCATTTTCGATCGTTAGGTATTTTTTGACGTTCATTTGAAATCGTTTGAAAATCACACTTTTTTGCAAGTGGGTGGGGTAACTATTTATCATGTTCAAATACTGGATTTGTTCACCAGGCAGCTGGAATTGTGACTAATGTCAATAGGAATGACCATTGAACACACAAAATATCATGCATTGCTTAAAAGTGGTTTCATATAGTAATAATCTTAAAAAGAACATAATGGTGCCATAAATGCAGGAAATAGATAAAATGACCAAAATACAATGGTAGGTCATTAGAAAGCCATGTATGTCGAAAACGAGCCTGGTGACATATCATTTTTATGATTTCAATGTTGTTCTAGAAGACTGTTCTGTCATTTTAAGATGTTTCAAGGAAAATTCGATCGTTAGATAAAAGGTGCGCGTACCTCCTTAAGCAACCTCAGAGCAATGTCATTTTGAAACAGATGCCAGGATTCAAACATCTTGGTAAAAGTCCTTATGTGAAGCTATATGACAAGTAAGACTCAACCTTGTGGTGAGTTAACAGTGAAGTGGTGTATAGTTATGGTAGTGTGGGAGTCTGTGACTCGAGAGGCATGATTAAATAATTAAACTATGTAGCTCTAGAATATTATCAAGGTGGGAATTATAAGTGTTGTCTCAGAACTCTTGTCATCATGTCAAGCTATAATTCGAACAACTTTGAAAGAGTACCATGTAGATTTTGTTTCAGTGAAATTTAGTCGAAAACATACATATATTCAATAGTTTAATATACATGTACTATACAGACAAATGGTGGCCACAAGAACTCATCATCTGTTACATGTGTATGTGAGACAATAATATCTATCCGCTCCCATGGATGCTTAAATGGGAATAATTGTGGCTTTCAGAACAACACACCAGATGACTTAAATCCTTACTTCTACAGTATATATAATGATTTTAAGTTACATATTAAGCACAGGTAACTGTATCATTAATAAAGAGTAAAAAAATTATAATACAATGTATCTTGGATAAAATAAATTTTATATAAGATTTTTTTACTCTTTCAATGATACAGTTACCTGTGATATTACATTTATAAATGCAAATATGATTAATGATATTTATTGAAAGAGATTTGCGATTCTATGAGAAACTAAATACTCAACATACATAGCACTAAAACAGAGAGTGGCAGTTCCATATTTAGAACAGGCCACAATCTCCCGAAGCATCTCAAGTAAAAATCTCATCTCAAATTGAGATTTTGCTCAGACCAGAGTCAGAATTTATGTAAAATTGATGGTTCGAGCTCTTTAAATTGTACTGTAATAAACTACAAATAATGTTTTCTTTTTTGTGATGCGAAATTTGATTCCAGCCTCCCATGGATATTATTTTAAAGCACATGGTATTATTTGAGATGAGATTTAACTCAGAGTGAGATGTTTCTGGAGATCGGGGCCAGAACCCATTGGAAGTATTTGCGAAGATGGGCCTGCAGTTTTTAGTGGATCGAAAATCCTGTTTAATTTTATGATCTCGAGTTGGTTAATATTGTTTTTATTAAGTTACGGAATTTTTGTTATAACTATTGTTGTTCTTTTTAAGATATTTAAGGTTCAATGTGACTCATCCTGATCGCAAACTGACTATATGTAATAAGTTTGTTGAAAATTAATATTAAACATGAAAGATAACTCGAGCGTACTATTTTGCAAAATCCTACGCATTGATCTCCCTCGTCGCTACGCACTGTTTTGACGTAGCACCTTGCGTACAGTGGTTGTTAGGTATATAATATGTGTGAACATTGCGAAATAATCGTACCGGCGTAGTCGTGTGGTTACTTCGTATTGAATGGTTTCAAAATTTGTCTTACTCACAAAATCTCGCGGGTTCGACTCCCGTAATATCCACGGACGCCATCCGGTATTTTTATTTGAAATTTATAGTTTGTTTATTTGTTAATTCACACAGGTTCATGTAACTGTTTCATTGATAAAGAGTAGAACATTTTTTAATTATAAATTTTTATGTTATCCAAAAACAAATGACACTATCAATGATACAGTTATCTGTGTTTATTGTGTCAACAGTCGATACATGCATACGGTAAGTTAGGATATATATGTGCACGTATAAAATTATACCTCCACTGGTGTAATGTGACACTCGTTAATTTTACTATGATGACAAGACTTTAATTTCAATCCTTTTTATTTCAAACCACCGTTTGTTTGTATAGTCGACAGTGTACTTCTATTTTAAAGTTGATGGGTATTTTGTTAACAAAACGTATTATTTCCACGGTGTAAATGCATATCGACTCACTCTCTATGCAAAGCGATGGTTTGAACTCTTGACCACAGGTGATTGGCATGCGGTTATGACCCATATGTCCCCTATAATTTCAGATCTCTATTTTTAATTTGATGTTGGGTTGTAGATGTGACCATTGGGACCATAACCACATGCCAAGGACCTGTGCTCTTGACGACCAGCTCTCAAGTCATATAAGAAAATATATCTTTTTTTTAAACAAAGGGTTGTTCATTAGAATATATTTCTCCTGAGTTGACCCAATTAGTCACCATTGTATTTCTATTGTTCAACTTGTTTTGTCAGACGTGAGGCTGTTGATCCCGTTTAACATTTAAGTATACTTTATGAGGCCGTTTTCACCAGGTTTCCTTAACACGCCCTACTTTCGGCCAGTTATTAACAAAATGTAAACAATTGCCACAGAACATTTATAATGCAAAATTTAGTTTCTGCGTAATTTTCAGATTATTGATTTATTTTGGCCGTTTTGCTACTAAATTTGGTGCATTTACGGTATTGCGTAATATTGCATGTTTTTTATCATTGATAAAGATTCTAACAGGATCTGCGGATTAATCCATATACGCATGGATCAAACCAGGGCATGTATTATTACCGCAATAAAACATGCCTGTCAAATTGGCGGTTACTATTTACCCCCCTATCACGTGACATATTTATGAATGAATGAACGTAAACTTTATAGTCAAAACTTCCACGAGTCGCCAACAAGGCAAGTTGCACGAGTATCCAGTGTTACAGCTATGACGCATCTATTTTTAGAAGCTCCAATATACTCTCGAAACTAAGTTTCATAAAAACTTCTGATTTCGTTTATATTTTTCATTTAACTGAATGATGAAATAGATACCCTATACTCGTGTTATTAAAATTGTTTCAATGTTTAAAATGTGTTATTTCCTTCAGAAAAGTACGAAGGTCGTTTTCATTAATAAGGAAGGTAATTGTACCAGCTAATAAGCCACGCAATTTCAGCGTGGAATTATGTTCAATGTCAAAAGGGTGAAAATGGTATGCGCGCAGTTAAATAGCACGGGATATTATCGTATTTAGAATCGAAATAAAAACTATGTTCTTGTATTTTGTCGGTGAATTAAGCGAACAGATTTTTATTTCTTAAGTAAAAATAATTGTTTTATATAAAATTGAGGTTCGTAACACGGGAAATTGACCTGATAATCACTAAGGTGCAGTTTGTTTTGATAAACATTTCATTAATATAGTATCAATTTAAATATATTTACATATTCAGAAACAAAAGAGCTTCATCTTTAATTTGATACCAATATGTTCAAAATCCGTCGATAAATAAGAAAATAAACCACTAGGGCCGTGGAATCACTTCTTCTTTCTTGATTAAAATAGCATTGTCGTGAAGTGATTGACTGGACAACTTGATATACATTTCATGGCATAACTGTTTGATCCATTTACGCATGCTTTTTCGTGCTATAACATATGTAGACTACTGGGGGATTCTTCATAATTATGCTATAACACGAAAAAGCATGCGTAAACGCTATTATAGCATAAAAACATCCATTTATGCGCTTGCATTTTAAAATAATGACGTTTTGGCGGGAGATTTTGAGACGACGTCAAGTAAACATGGGAATTAGCCCACGAGACCAAGCTGTGGTGAGGTGCCAAGCAACCTACAGAAGACGGTGTATGTCGTCACTACATACAAACTGAAGATATAAAGGGCCGTAGAAGATGGAACGCAGAAGAACAAACAAATAATCAACAAGAACATTGTCGAAGTTATAGTAACACATAAAGAACTTACAGATAGAGTTTAAGTTTTTATTAAATTGAAGTCATTGTACGATTTCCAGTAACGAAAGCGTTACTGAATGTGTACACCATCAACAGTTCATTGAGTATGATATTCATCGGCATGCTTCCTAAAGAAACGAAAAAAACACAACAAGCATTTACGATGGTTTATGTTTTATTACAAAATTCAGCAATACAAAAATGCCATTATATAAGTACAATGTACCTAAATACATAACTTTATTATGCTTAATTGAGTAGAGCTCAAAAAATGATATAATGAGCAATACATGTACATATAAACAAGAGAGCAAAGTGGTGCTATACCGCTCAACTGAGTACTTGTACCAGCTTTCATATTGAATATTAGTAATTCAGGACCTAGTATTAACCATCTGTATGCTTCTGTTGTACAATATATTGAGAAACTTTGAAGAACAAAGTTCGCATACCCAAGGTTTTTCTACTATTTGACCCATTTCAAATCCCAACCCATATTTTATCAACACAAATATTCCGACCAAATATTACTAAAACCCAATGAAAAATAAACCCTCTTTCGCATACTGGTGTTCTTAACATTGGAACATGTAACCTAGTTTTTTATCCTTAATGACCCACTATCAAACCTGACATAGATTTTGTTGAGATGACCAAGTTTCATAAATATTAGAGCAAAATTATATCTTCTTGTAGCTACACACGGATTTTATTATTTAATCTAATAACCTAGATTTTGACCCAAAATGACCCAATAACAAACTTGACCTAGTCTATGTGAAGATGTCTGTAGTCACCAAATGACATAAAGATTAGGTCAATATTGTGACCTCTAGTGACAACACTAGGTTTTATTTGATTTGATTTGACCCAGGTTTTGAAAATTACGCACAATGGTTGACCTCTAGTAAATAAACAAGGTTTTTCTATGATTTGCTCAGTGACCTAGTTTTGACCCAACTTGACCCAATATCGAACTTGATCAAGATATTGTTGAGATGATGATTGTGACCATGTTTCATAAATACTATGCCACAATTGTGACCTCTAGTGTCTACACAAACAAATTATGGACGGACGACTGATGGACGACGGACAAAGATTGACCACAAAAGCTCCCCGTCGCTTTCACAGGTAACTATACCATTGATAAAGAGTAATTTTTGTTTATAAGACTTATGTTATCTTATCAAACTTTTTTATCAATAATTCAGTTACCTGTGGTCACTTTGACAGGTGTGCTAAACATATGTAAAATATGTAATGCAAGAATGACACATGACATACAGATTATCATAAAGAACAGATGCTTGCATACGTGAATATGAACACACAGAGAAAACATTTTACTGCTGTTCAATCATGTGGAGAAGGTCCAATTGTACAATCCTTAGAGATGTATGTAAGAAATGTAGCCCCAATTACAGACCAATAGTCAGAGAAATTTAAAAGGTCATAGCGACCTGGGCATACTCTATAAAAGTCAATGGGGGTCATCTACTACCGGTGTAAACCGTCTACTCTATAAAGTTTAAAGATCCTGGACCAAACCGTTCTTGTGTTATTAATCGGAAACCATTTGGTATATTCATTCATGTTAAAGGTCACCTACATGCCTCAACATCGAGAGTGATTATCTACTCCTGATTATAAAACGTAGACGTTCGAACGTGGATCCCTATTATTGCAATTAAAATACACCACAATACCTTTATTTCACTCAATACATTTACATACAGGTGAGGCTAAACACATATTAAATTGCAACACAACCATTATAGATGAAAAATGTGACATGCTATAATATGAAACACTTAAGTAATAAATACATACGTACATTTCACCATTAACACTGGTATAAAACAATATAATTATGGTCTTACCGTTATCAATATAATTTTAACAAATTTAAGTAATTTCAAACATTCAGCTTCCTTACTGGTACACGTAAGATTTTCTAATTTAAACATACTTGGCCACCAACAATATTTCGGTTTCAAATAATGTTTTCTTTCATTATTGAATCGGTTACATTCAAACAAATAATGAAATTCATCTCCAATCATATTATAGCAAAAATTACAGTATCTTTGGTATACGTAACCAGTTTCCGGTTTCTACAGGTAAATGATGAGTTCGGGTTCTGAATTTGATAATGTAATGTAACCTGAAGACCTATTTTTGAATTCACATTCGTTAACCCATAGTTATTTATTCAGTTTTGCAGTTTATTCATTAAGATAGAAGTTGGCCCATGAATCACATGCATATACATAGATTGTATAAAGGCCTACAATTGCAAACTAAGCATACCGAAATTTATATACATAATGTAAATGAGGTAATAATGTAAATGAGGTATTTTTCGAGGTAGTTTAAATTTAGCAATTTGTAAACATCTCGACGTCATTTCGCGTAAAAATACTTTTATATTCGACATTCGGTTAAGGAGAATCACGCTACCACGAGCGCATGCTCGGAAATTCAAAATTCGATTTGCCAGTGATAAACAAACATAAAATTTGGTTTCAATCACAGAAAATATAAACGTAAATAAATGAGATAATAACCACAATGTAGGTGCACAGTGCTCATATTTATAACGATTTCTTTTTTGTATACAAGTATAAAAAGTGATGTGAATGTGTTGGTGTAATATGTATATGCAAAAATAGATAGAATGAACAAAAGAAAAGTGTAGGTCATTTGACAACCGTGTTTCTCGAAAAAAAACTTTTTTATTATTTCAATGTGGATCGTCACACGTAAAGCCTTATATTTAAACCACAAGTACAAGACTTATTTGGACGTCAATATTAAAAAAAATGTTATTCGTGGTTGGTGGTTTCTCTCTGTTTTCGATATATGACGTCAATATTATGAATAGGTTACGGTTTTTCGTTCATATGCAATAGTGTTGACGTTTTCGTTCGGTGAGTGGCGCATCTTCACCGGGTGTTCGTAAAATGTACACAATATGTCCGATTTTTGGAACACATAATTATGATACATGTACATATAATGTGTGTACATATAAACCTAGTCATACCACTCAACACAATTCTGGTTTTAGCTTCATATTATGAACACAAGTAGGTCATGGAACAATAGCACTGTTGTAGAACATGTCTCATTCAGACTGTTATCGAACATCCCTGAAATAAATGAATACGTAATGAGACGTTAGTACAGTAAAGTTCCGCTATTAAGACTACCGACCGTTCTGACAAAAAGTGGTCTTAATAGCGAGTCGGTCTTAATAGCGAGTCTGTGTGTATGTATCTTGAAGAAGCTAGTACTGGTTGTTATATACTGGTAAACATTGTCTTTGAAGCTAATATACATATATAAATATAATAAAAACAATGTACAGCATACACATTTAATTAATACAATATAATATATATATAAATTAATTAAAACTGCATAATTAGGCAGCAATAATGCTTATGTTCTCTGAAGCACAATTTATCCGAATTTTGAAGTTGTCCGAATACTATGCATGTTACAATAACAGACCGTGATTTGAATCGTTCTTCAGAATAAAATGGGCTAAATTTACAGCAAACTTTCCTAATGATAGCCAAAGAAATAATGCTGACAATAAGTCAATGTTAAATAGGTACTGTCCTTTTCCACAACAATTGACAGCTTCTGAATAATTATGTGAATGTCATGACCGTAGACAATGCTGTAGATGAAGGTGTACTTGACAAACACTGCATTTGAAAATAGTACTGCTTGTTAATCACAACTAAAATATTCACATAAATTTCATTACACACCGGACTCATTTCTAAAACATAAAAGCGGATTTAGCTCAGTTGTAACGCACTGGGCTGTCAATCCAGAGGTCGTGGGTTCAATCCATGGCATCGGAACTTGACATTTCTGAAATAATGTTTCCCGCTATATCTAGCCGTGTGATCTGCAAAGTATCTGGAAGTGCCAGGAAGCTGTGTATCGGTGCTATACCCTGGGCACATTTAAGAACCAGGCTGTCTAAAGAACCAGCGCCGGACATGCCTGTATCTAAAGTCTCGATCTCTTTCTCCCTTCAGGGGCTTTCTCTCAGTCTGTCCCTCTGGTCAGATCACGCTGTATCAGCACTGGTAGAGGATGCACCTGCGCCTTTGTGGCTGCAGCACAATTATGTAAAGTGCGTTCGCATGAAAAAGGCGCTGTATAAATATGGTAAATTTATTTATAAAACATGTACTCATAACATGCTTACCATTTTCCATCAGAAGAACCTGAAAAACAGAACTAAATGTAAACACATTGTAAATAATAATTCTGTTTACATTCGCATATATCAACTAAAATTAATTGATAATTCAATCGTATATTAAAGAAAATAGTTCAGGAATGCTCCAAAGTTCATGGAAGCCATGGAAGCTTTACAAACAGTACAACCTCTGTAGAGCAGCACCCTTTGGTGCAAATATTGGCTATTGTGTACAGATTGGTGCTCTAAAGAGGTGTCAAATTTATCATATACGGGAAATGTTGAGGATGTTGTTATTGAGAGGTTGTTGTTCTGCAGAGGGCAGCTCTGGGAAAGGTTGTACTGTATACTAAAATGTTAATCAATATAATGGATGGAATTAAGCAACATTTGAACAGTATAGGTAACCCATCCATAACGTTACGTTATGACGTCATTGAGTCACACGAACAATCGTGAAATGATAAAATCATACAAAATATAGGTAGGGGAAAACCCCACTGCAGTCTACGATATGTATAGGAAGAGTTCTGTCTGCCGTAATCTGGTGCAAAGGATACAAAACATTTGATCGATGAAGGAAAATGGAGTCAGAGTTAGAAAACGAATAGTGACAGCGTAGACATTCACGTCAATGCGTGATATTCTGTCTAGAAAGAAATAAGATAAGATAAATTTATTATCGTCTCACTCTTGTACATGTTTGTTACAAATATACATATAAAATGATAAAAATGTAAAACATGCACAAAACCACTTAATTTGAGTTATGAGAGACAATATATTGATATATATTATATTGAAATAGAAGATATATACACGATATGCAGTGGGCTATCACTAACAGTATCGTGCATTACGATCACAATCAGTATAAATGAATTTTAGAGAAGTGTACTAGGTGTTAAATGGTATATTTCGAGACTAAGTGAAATGATTGTTGAGGTTATTCATATACGTATATGACAACTATCTTAACAACCTTCGATGTAACAACAACTAGTGTTTCCGTACTGACGTGGTGTTGAAAGAACTAAAGAAAACTACACACGCACTGTATAAGTACAGCGTTCACACTTACATGCTCCACGTTTAAGAAGACATACGACCACAACAAGAATGATTATAAACACAGCGGCCGTCACAAGCACTGACACAACTATTGCTGTGTTATATGTGGACTTTTCTACCATCTCTTCCTCTGAAACGGGAAACAAGAACAGCTAGATTAACACAATGTTTACCAACAATATCAATACAAACGCATTACGTGGTCTTTTTGTTGCAGAATATAAACATTTCAACATTTTAGATAGTATAGTCCAGTCAGGGTAAAAATCCAGTGACGCAGCTGTCGAGTCCATCACAACGGGGTAAAACCAATTATAAAGGCTTCTACTGTACAAGCAACTGTAATTTCAATGCTCTAAACTAATTAAATTCGCTCTAGCTGTACAGACAATGGTTGTTATCTTGTGTGTACACATAAACTGCAACGTCACTGTTACTTTACATACTGATATTAGTCAACACTATTGACCTGTCGCTAATTAATCTCCGTGTGATTTCGTTTTTGTACAGTAAGAATGTTTTGATGAGTTAAAATAACAACTCTGATTGGACAACGGATAAACATGGACATTCATGGGTGACAAGTTAATAGTGACAGGTAATACATCCGAGGTCCTGTGAACAGTTGAGAAGCTAATAGGTGAGATCATGTTTGTATAGAAAGGGATTAGTACCACCAGCTAGCTAATGGTAAATGGCAGGTTTTGATTGTTCATTCATTCAATAGATTGCCGGTGGGCATTTTGAATATGAACACGGTGATCTCTCCTATTCAGTCCTTGAACTTTCGGTCCAATGTTTATATCATGGATATAATCATGGATATAATCTAGAGATATTATGTCGCGGCCTGCATTTGACAACGTCCGAAACCTTCCGTTCTCGAGGGGGGACAGTCTGATCATTCGGCCAACATTTAAAATGCATACTTATGAATACAAGATCAGCAGTTACAATGTACACGGAATCAACAAAACATTTTTATTAACACTTTTGTCATCATACCTGGTTTGATGTTGAAGGTTTGAGCATCTGTGTACATTATCGCTCCATTCTGAGACAATGCCTTCACTCTCACCTGGTAATCACCAGATTGGAGACCGAGAGAAAACATAGAAAACTTATATTGTTCTGAAGTTTGTCCTGGGAGTGTATCACTAAATGCTTTACTGATCTCAATCCACACGGAATCGGAAGATTTCTTGAACTGTATATAAAACGCTTGGGGAACTGCCGGTGCTGTAGATGCGGTAATTATTTCAATGTCAGGAGCATGTCCACGTTGATCTACCAAATTTACCAGCGGCTTGTCAGGAACATCTATAATTATAATACATTATACATTTTTGGGAGGCGTTTAAGCCTCTCATTACTACCATTGCCCATTTCTTAATACAAAATTAACCGCCTTTAGGCTGCTATGTGAATCCGCATTCAAGTAGTTCCAGAAACTGTAAACATTCCCAATACTGCTACATCTGTTTCTCCAATTTGTTTTACTGATTTAAGCCAATCGGCAACATTTGTTTATTCTAAGATCAAAAATTAGTGTGAAACTGTTCGTTAAATCGATATTTTTGCAAAAACATCACTACACCGGCCGATACCGAACTTGTTTCATAGTACGAAAATGACGTGTTCATCAAATGTCCCGGCTGTAAAGCTATTTTTAGAAACTTCAGACTACGGTCAAGTGATGGTTTTATCAATGAATCGTATATGGTCTGCAAAGCACTGTTATGTAATCATATGGTGTCGCTGTACTAGCTAACCGCTTTCTATAGACTGTCTCACGCTGTGAGGGAAGTGATTACAAGACGGTACTGTAGAATCTGATAAATAGGCGCGTAGTATTATTTTAAAGCCACTTTTGATATACGCATTCAATACACGTATTACATATAAATTAATATGCACCTTTTAACAATTATTTAGATACCCAACATGCCTATATGGTCACATATGCCTATTTTGACATTCAAGACAAGATCGGCAGTAAGAAAACGAACATTAAACGTGTAAAGTCGGTTTAAGCTTTAGTAGCAGCAACCAGATCGCCTCCCAACAATACTCTCAGTGATTTGATTATTATTTGCTTTCAATGGATTATGGACATTTTTCAGTGAAAATAACAGTGAAAATAACAGTGAAATTACCACTTTGTTATTTTCACTGTTTTAGAAGCTGGTTCCAGTATCATGCAGAAAAAGAAACGTAACGTCAACGGCGCCGGGCTTTAGAATATGCGTTACGTCATCATGACGTCATAATTCTCACGTCGTGACGTTCTTATTTCGACGTTATTTTTCCAATTAAGCCAATTACGGAACACATTTAAGAGGAATTGAGGCATATAATAAACAGAAAATTTGTTGATTTTTTGATGTAAGATCAATTTTATTTCACTCGTGATCACAGAAAATTACATTTTCACTCGTGGCTTCGCCATTTGTGAAAATATTGACTTTCTGTGATCACTCGGTGAAATAAAATACGACCTTACACCAAAATCAACAAAAATCCTCTATATAACATTAAACAAGCTTGATTGATCTGTGTGCATTAGCTTACAGTGTCAAACTATCACAGCTGCTTAGCAATGTCTTGTATTCCCCTGGGAAGGACTGTAGAGAAACTGGTTCAATCAAGATTTTAAAAACGTTGACCACAATGCAACATCTGAACAATGATGGCATTGGCTACTTATTGACATAACACCAGCTAATATAGATCTAATTACAAATCTAGTATTTGATTTTGCTCATGAAAACATTGAATATACGTATCGCACGTGTTTGCATAATAACAAGTTCGCAGTGACGACACGTAATCAACGTTAAAGTACGGGGCCCAATTGGTCACCTAACTTCAACAACATTCTCGAACGAGATATTGCGCTTAAATATACATGTTCTTACCCACTACATCAACGTTGATCATCTTTGAAACCTCGTGCAAAAGGTTTGAAGATCCGCCAGTATTCAGGCTTGCCCTACACTCGTATTCTCCAGAATCGATCTTCTTTGCGGTAACAATCTAGAAAAAAGGAATACTTGGATGAATACATTTTTATCACATAACCTGTGGTCCAGGGGTGCCGTAAAGCCGTACCTTAAATATCGTTCGGCACTCCCAGACTGTGCAATAAATATTTAGATTAGCTTGGCGTGGCGTTAGCCAACCCATGCATTGATCCGTCAATGACGTCAGGATCATATCAACGTCGCCATGACGTCGCGCTCATTGTACCGCTGAATTTAGGCTGAAACACATACAGCGTACATCATCCTTTAGAACAATACTGTGCATTTTGTAAGGTTATGTGATACCGGTAAATAGAATCTTACATTCGTGCTCATTACATACGAGTTTTATTAAACTCGTCGACAAAAACAATATGACAAATGTCATATCATTTTGTCCACTCGTTTAATTAAACTCGTATGTAATGAGCACGCATGCAAGATCCTCTATGTCTTGGTGACATTTCCATGATGTGAATTCCATTATTTGGTAAATGAAAGACTGGATACACATTTAATACTAGTCAACTATGGTTGTTGCATTAGCCGCGTGGTCGAATGCGTTTGTACTTCAAATTGCTCAAAATGAATGATCTTTAGGCTATCAAATGTTTCAGATACGCTAGGAGATTAATAATAATAATAAAGCTTTATTTATAGAGGGAACATACTTGACATAATTGTTAATCTGCCGTAAGGCCCTCAACAGTAAAACATTGAAACAACAGAAACATGACATCACTAAATCTAATAACAAATGCACAAAATACCAAGCATAGGGATATATAATGAAATTATAATTATGTCATATAGTTTGTTTAAGATGGTATACATGAGAGTTGTTTAAGTGAATCTACATACATAACAACTACAATCCCAATACATACCAACACAATTATTGTACATGTACATGAACTTAGTTAAAGTAGGGTTTAGCGGGATGCAATCGCTGTGAGGAGATTTCAAATTGCTCGGCGAATGCATCGTACTGTATGGGTTCGAATTCCAAAGTATTACGTAGAGGCTATATATATATGAGCGAGTCTCCAGGAAAACATGCTATATTACTATTATGTAAAAAAGTTTATAAAAGCTCTAAAATGAGAAAAAATACATATCTTTTGATTCTACTTTAAGTAATTTACCCATATAGTACTAAATATTAGCTATAAAATTTCTCATGAATTATATCGAAATAACATACTTCGTTGCTATGGTGACCAATTTCGGAAATATACTCCGATTAAGAAAAACGAGGAGTTAGTTGTTTAAAACAGTAGTGGCCTTTCTCTGAATGCAAACAATTTTTATTTTTATATATGAGCCAGTCTCCAGGAAAACCTGCTATAATGACATTATATAAATATCAGATGCCTGCCTGCGTGACATTGATATTGTCAACCCGAGGGCAGAATGTCATCCCGAGGCGAAGCCGAGGGTGACATTCTGTTTCGAGGGTTGGCAATATCAATGTCACGCAGGCAGGCATCTGATATTTATTTTATTATACCGAACACTATTAGAATCTATAAGTCTAGCAAAGCGTTCACTGCTATGATTACCATAATTATAAACAGTAGGCATGGCGGTGTTTTCATACATTGTTGTGTATCAATTTCACATTCTATTGTATGTGTAGGCCCCTACGTTCATTTGGTGCATTTTGCCGATTTCTTTAATTAATAGATTTTTTTAAAGAAATTATCTAGAACTTGTGTTATATAAGCTATAAATTAGCTTTTTACCATTTTTGTATAGATCTATAACTTTAAAAGTGCGCCAAACGTGACGTCGCGTTTTGACGTTATGACGTAATTGCTGATGACGTCATGACGTCTAACATAATTGTACATGATTGTTTTGTGTACAGTGTTCTTATTCTGGTGAAGTTGAATAAAGGAAACGCGTCGTTTTGAATACAGATTTGTTTTAGTTGTCTTCTTTTGTCAGTCTATTTTTTAGAAAATCTTGTATATTTCAACAATCAAAGAACTAAGATCGACGCAGTTACTTGCCCTTGCATGACATTGAAAATGTCAGGTCGATCACATGACCTGACAGTCAGTTTTTGGTCGATCACGTGTCATATGGGTTGGAACTGTCAATGACAGTCATAATGTCTCTCTCTGGGGCAATGGGACTTTTGCATTGCAGAAAAAGGTGAGGTGTAATAATATGTAATTACTATATGTACCAAGATTTTGATAAAGCTCTAAAATAAGGAAAAATACATATCTATTGATTCTATTTTAAGTAATTGACCCATATAGTACTATGCATTAGCTTTAACTTTTCCTATGAATTATGTTGAAAACACATACTTTGTTGCTATGGTGACCAATTTCAGAAAAGTACTCCGATTGAGAAAAACGAGGATTTAGTTGTTTAAAAAAGAACTAACCTTTCTCTGAATGCCAACAGTTTCGATTTTGATATATATTTTGAAAAGTGAAACATAATTATAGAATTTGGTACTATTTTGAACAGTTTATGTCAATAATTGATCAAATGGTGTAATAATAAAATACTTATTTTAGTTACGTCGAATAACGTTTGAATGACGTTTGCGACGTCACACAAGAGGCTCCGAATAGGGACTCTACAAAAATAGCTGTAACTTCCTTAAAACTCAAGTTATTAACATAATTTCTTTTGCAATTTGCTTATTTAACATTATCCTGTAATACTATGAAAAATCTTAAAGTCAATATTTTTGTCAATAGAGCAGGTTTTCCTGGAGACTGGCTCATATATTTTAAAAATTAAAACATAGTTCTAAAACATGATACTATTGTGAACAGTTTATGTCAAGAATTGATCAAATGGTGTAATTATGAAATTCTTGTTACAGTATCGTCGAATGACGTTTCAATGACGTTTGCGACGCCACACAAAACGCACCAAACTGGGACTCTACAAAAACAGCTGTTACTTCCTTAAACTCAAGATATTAATAAAATTTCTTTTTCATTTTGCTTCATTTACATTATCCTTTAAGACTATGGAAAATCTCAAAATCAATATTTTTGTCAAAATAGCAGGTTATCCTGGAGACTGGCTCAATTATATATTTATTTATAAGTAGGTATGATTACGCTCTAATGATTTGTTAGAGGTCATTTATATTTATTTGTACTTACGCTAAGTTCCAAGTAGTTCGATCCTTCAGCAATTGTTTGTCCATCTTTATTGAGCCATGACACGACAGCTACAGGATTACTATCGACTGAACATGGAATTGATAGGTCTGAGCCGACATAGACTGTGTATTTGTCAAACGACGGGGCAAGAATTTCAGAAAGCCCTAAAATGATAAGAATATTTTATTTAACATATTTCTTTATCTCAAGAATCTAATAAATTCTCATGGTCATAGTATACTCAATATAACTGAAAAATGAGAAATTTTCGCGAGGTCAAAAATTCGTCAATTTGTCTTTCTCTAGTTCTCGAGGTTAAATATTCGCGATTTGATAATTTAGATTTCGTTTCTTGTTTTATCGCTGCTGTTTAAGCTCACGGACATAATTGTTTTCGCGAACTTCCTGATTTCGTGAATATAGCGTAAATTAAACCCTCGCGAAAATATCAGACTTTTAAGTATACAAGATTTAGTTGATTTTAAGTTGGTTTGAAACAAGTTCTAAAATTGATTGATTTTATATTATCAGACTTAATATTACTCAGTGCAGTGAGAGTATGACATCAACAATAAAACAACCCAAGGAACAATGTGAACTAATCATCTTGTAATTAGATTGTTGCATTAACGTTGACTAACGAGCAATACCACTCAAATGAGTTTTGAGGTGTTTATTTTATGTGTTTTTGTTTACTTCAGTGTTGTTATCATTAGTAGTTTCTTCCCTTTGTGGTATGAGATGTTTATTTCAAGAGTCATGCAGTGAGTCATTTATAATATGTGTCAATATATATGTCTCGAAATAAACATCAATTCTTACAGAGTATTTTTCTGACAACTTTTTATTTAATTTTAGAAGAAATTGGGCCTGGGTAGATCAATAGTTTTTATATAATTATATTTTGAGTTGGATTTCATTGAAGAATAACCACGGTGAAAAACATATCAGCAGAGGAAAAACCTGTTTTAGATACTTACAGCGAACTTGGAGAACTGTTGAACCACATATTAACTTTATGTAGTCAATCAAATCATTTACACAGCATAAATACGTCTCCCCATGTAATTCTTTATTTACAGACAGGTTTACAGTTTGCGTAGCAATACGTCCTTTGTACATGCCCGTGTCCTCGATACTGACCGGATATTGCGACATATTTATCATATTGTAATATTGACTGGAACCTCGATACCATTCGAGTCTATAAGGTTCCGGGTTGCTTGGAGCAGTAGTGCAAGTCAGTTCCATCGTGCCATTTACAGAACCTTTAACAATCTGTGTTGGTTTGGCAACCACAGTAATGTTATCTGAATTGTCTGGAAATAAACGTATTCAAGTTAAACATCAGTTAATTTGTACGCATTCGTTTTATTATATTTACATGTTGTTGAATAGACTAGTATGCATTAAACACAGCCACCACTTGAGAGCATTGTTCTTATACGTTCTCCTATGGTTATTTACACATTTAGAAGTACAAATGTATCGATGGGTTGGCGGGAAAACTGTTGTAACTCCAGTATAAAACATAGTGAGTTACAATAGTTTTCCGCCAAACCATCGGTGTGCGAAATTGCACATGGCATATTTTGAACCTTTTGTGATATAGATACAAAACTATCCAAGGCATGTTCATGATTTGCTAGATATACTATCAATGAAAGCTGCCCTTCGTACTATGTGGATACACGTAGCATTCATAAGTTCTGACGTATCCGACTCTATATCAGGTGTACAGTCCGTTTATTTAGGTATATCTCTTGTATACAAATAATGTATAATAATTATACCCCAATCACACGAATCTCGAATCAGCGGGAATGGGCCCGAATGAGTCGGAATGGAGAAATAATAAAAATTCGAAACACATTCCGAATGATAATTCGAATTGACCAAAATTATTGTAGCCTTGTCAAAATGCCGTTGGAATACTTCGAATACAATTCGAATAATTCGAATACAATTCGAATATACTTAGAATGTAACTCGAATATGCTTCGAACCCGTCTGGAATGATAGCGGAGAACGTACACGCGTGTGTTATCACACTACGGTACACACGGTCATCGGACCGTTTTGCACGGGATTTAGCAAGGACAGCAACAGTAAAATTACTTCTTCTACTGTCTCTGGCAGTGGTGGTGTGTTTAATAACAGTACATATAGTGGTTTTAAGCAATGCTTCCAATGTAGTCAGAATGCCGTAAGAATATTTAAAATGTAATCAGAATGTAGGAAGAATATAATTCGATCGCCGTTCGATATTTCGCCGACATCGAATCGATCTCGATAGTTTTGAACATGCGCAAAACATTGGAAGTGGACTAAATGGAATGTACTATGAATACAAACAGAATATGACGGAATATGTTAAGAATGTACTTCGATTACGCAGTAATACACCTCAAATTATACATTATGGTGACATTCCGGCTATTCCGATGACATGCGCTCTGGAATATTTGAATTAATATACATTTTAGGTTTAGATCATTTGAAAACATTCGAAATGACCAGTATAAATTATTATTAGACATAATGTACTCGGAAAGCAGTTGGAGTACACTAATGTTCCCGTAATCGCTATTCCTACGGCATTCCGGCTCATTCCGACTCTCGTGTGATTGGGGTATAACATTTTTATCGGTTTGAACAGTTCGATCGGATAAAAAAGCTGTCGACACAAATACCTTATCCACCAATTTACATACATATACAATAACTATTTGTTAAATTAATTATTAATAGGAGAAATTACAAGGCTTATAAAATGCAGATAATGTTATGTTAATAAATGACTGGCCTAAATAATTATATCAAATATTTGAAATATCCGAGCAATTTCAGAGTATCATACAATATGTCAGAGTCAATTAACTACTTGATAAAACATTCATTATGTGGCCTCCGTAGCTCAATGGTCAGCGCGCTTGCCGTCTAATCTGGCGACCCGGGTTCAAAAACGGGTGAGGCACACATATATATGCCTGCCATATTTCAGCGGAAAGCTGACTTGCAAATAAAGGCTATGCTCGGCATTTCAATAGTCATTATTAAGATCAGAATTCTAAACTATCTAAACTACATAAAAATCCTTACATATATAATCAAGTGTTCTCACAACACCACCGGACACCGTTACCCCCTGATATGTACTGGTACAGGTCACCTCGGTACCGATATCTTCTTTGCCTAAGTCAAGCAGTGTCAAATTTGTGCGGCATTGATACTTGTTGGAAGCACTTTCCTGAAACAAAAAAAA
Source organism: Spisula solida (assembly GCA_947247005.1). NCBI lineage: Eukaryota > Metazoa > Mollusca > Bivalvia > Venerida > Mactridae > Spisula > Spisula solida. Next base: position 31,859,298 of record OX365947.1, on the reverse strand, counting down.
AACGATACAATGGATAAATGCGATAAAGTCAAGTCAAAGTCAAATTATTTATTGGCATAAACAACAAAGTCCATCGCCAAGTAAACATATATATACAAATCAAAATTTGCGGTAGAAAAATATAAGTTATATATACATTTTGTACATGTAAGTAAGTGAAAATGACAAATATACATGGTACTTATAATACAATTATATCGTAGATTAACCAGTTTCAGTGACCTTAAGGTCTAATCCCTTCATATGGGTTTAACATATTGAAAATAAATTTATGCAGGCTTCTTACTTTAACTTTACTTCAATATGCATTGATCTATACCAAAATTCATTCAGAATCTATTAGATAAACACTGGAAGCTGCCATTTAATGACGTCCATTGAATTACGTTCCAAGAAATGAATAGGACCTGTTTCAGTGAACTTTTATATTATCCAAAATACAGTCTGTTAATAAAAATTCCAAAACAATTTTTTTATGCAACTGAATGTACAACTATTACCTATCAAATAAATAAATTTAAAACATTTCCTAATCTTTCTTGGCTGTGCTTGAAGAAGTTGATAAAGGTGGACAGGATCAAACATGGCAGCCCCACCAGATTTTAGTGCAAAAATAAGAGAAAACATGGTCTCCCTATAACTTTTTTATTTCTGATTGCATTTTAATCATTTTGATACCATATTAAAGCTAACATTATGTAGTTTTAGGAAATGTAAATGCTTAGGTTATTCGGTTATGACACCATGTTTTATTTCTCGCCAAAAGATGGCAATAGTGCATGGATGACTATAAAGAATACAAGAAAGACTATAAGAAGGGTACTAACTTTTAAGCACACCATGTACATGAAAAAATGGACAGAGCTGGTTCAGATCATGTGACTTTGCTCAGAAGAGGACAAAAATGACTACTCAAGTTCTGGTAAAATAAATATTTTTGAATTTGGTATCATTTTAGGGCACTTTTAAGGATTGATATAAAAAGTAATAAGAAAAAGTACGAAAATACCATAGGATAATAAAAACAAAGGACTATTTAGTTATTAGAATAATATTTTTGTATATTTTTATAACCACATGGGCAGCAGTTTGTTTACAGTAGAGTTTGCATTAATTTTTAACATCATAGAACTCTTCAAAACAGAGTATGGCACAATGAAAAACAGGTCACCGGAATAGGTCAGTCACTGAAACAGGGCCATTGACGATACATATACAAGTATTATCATCGATACAATAATACAATAATAAAGTATAAACAATTCTGTATGAAAATATAAATTTAGTCAAGATGGGATAAATATGTCACATGATTCCACATTTTGGTATCTGAATAAACAAATGTTGCTAATTTATTTATGGTTGTAATTTTTTGTGAATTTGATAAATATCCTAACAATATACATAACGTTCCAGCAAACAATCTCTCAAGTAACATTTCTCTTCAATCAGGCGTTAAATAAATATTCACAATTTCGGGAGATAGTCACACTGGTTCGTAACTGTTCGTGTTTTGTTTCATATGTTCATTTGTTAAAAGTTGTGATGATTCGTTTGTCAGGTATTGGTATCATATCCTATGTTAATTTTACAAACTTAAACCGGTCATTCATGTTGAGAGAATCACTCAATGACTTAAATAATACATTTTATTGCACCAATTCTCATTTTGACCGGGGCCACTTTCTTTCGGAAGTACTATTTTCTTCGTATATTCCCGTCACCTAACCGTTTAGTTCGCGTTTATTAGTATCATACCCGGTTAATTTAGAATTCATATTTGCAGCTGTAGAGTTTTGGAATTTGCACTATATAGCTTTTTGCTCTATGTTTTTGCTCAATTTTTTATCTTTGTGTTTAATCATTTCTTTGACAACCATCTAGATTCATTAATGGCAGTTGCAGGGTTATACTATTAATAGTGATTCTTAAACTTTTTAGCTTGGATATTGAAGGATCATAATTGGTTTGGTTTGGCATTGTGCCTTGTATGTTTTTTTATGTTTTCCGTGCTCGGCTGGTTAAACTGAGTGCTGCCTTCCCTGTCGGATTTAATAGTATCTTTTTGTAGCGGTTTATTTTTATTTGCTTGTTCAGTTTAATGTTGGACATTGTGAAGTTTACTTGTAGTCTGTCTGTCTATCTGTGTGTGCGTGCGTGCGTGTGTGTGTGTGTGCGTGTGTGCGTGTGTGCGTGCGTGCGAGTCGTGTGTGCGTGCGTGCGTGCGTGTCGTGTGTGCGTGCGTGCGGTATCAGGAGCAAACTATGTCAACTTACGAAATTAGTATTCCAGACTTGTTTGCAGCCTTGTTCCGTTGTGTGTGTAAAGTCGGTTTCACTCAAAGGTATTCCACCAACCTTCCACTCAAGTTGCGTCTCAGGAAAACTTATGGTTTCACAAAACATTTCAACTTTATTAACTGTTGAATTAGGAACACGTCCGTAGCCACGGAAAGAGAGCAGAGGGGGAACTGTAACAGAGTGAGGACATAATAGGTCAGTCAGTCAGTTCACCCTGTCGCAAAAATAGCTTGGACAGTGACTATTCATTGGAGGGGCCGATGACATAAAACAGGGTTCATACTCGTTTTTTATAACGGTAAATTTCGTACAAATAATGTTTTGATCAAAACAATTTGACGGTTCGTGTACGAATTCAGCAATTAATGTTAATAATTAATTAATCAATCTCATTACTACCGGTCAAGCATCTGACCTGGATACATCAGTGGTTAGTCAAGTTACAAGATAGAGGACGAAACCCCTCTGTGAACGAAAAGAACAAGGTTCTGTATTTGAAGACGTCCTGAATTTGAGCGAGAAATTACGAATATGACGAGTTCAAATATACTGTATTTATTTAATGCTAACTGATAAGATATGGAGTTCTATCAGTGAAATAAAATTTATATCAGTCACTGGTTATCACCTACAATGTGACTGATATAAGCTCCGCCCTACACAGGGACTACTTTAATTTACCAAAATCTCAACACTAAAATATCTGTAACTTTTTTATTACTGAACGGAAACATGGCATATGGGGTTTTTTATTCTTAGTTAGACCATTTCCTACAAGTTGGTGTATGATTTAATGCAAAATTCTCAAAAAAATCGTTTTCACCTATTCACCATAATCCAAGATGGCGGATTTTGAAGTGAAAAATATGAATGGAATAACATATTCATACGTAGCCTAACCACAGTGGTAATTTGGCATAAATAGTACCAGTTTTGACACCATAAAAGCATTAAATAAATAGAATATTTGTTTGTTTTGATTGAATACGGTTAATATCTCATCTTGTAGTGATAAAATTTTAACATTTTCACTCGCGCTACGCGCTCTTGAAAATATTGAATTTTATCACTACACGATGAGATATAAACCATATTCAATCAAAACAAACAAATATCCTCTATGTACACATAGATAATATACTATGTCATTTCAAAAACGATATGTACTTCATCAGTAGTATAAACCGAGACCCGTATATATAGTATGTGCTGAATCCATGGTGTGGTGTGATAAAGTCACATTGATACTGGTTATAGTTTATTCGTTTATACTAATTTATTTAAGGTCGATTGTGAAACAAGTTTTCAAACTTATATCAATCACTCTCGACACCTCATTCCTGATGTTATCCATCGCCACGAGGGTATGAGAGAAGAGAAGCCAGTTTCCCTTTTATGCTGAGCGTCTAGCAAGGGAATTTTCTGGTACCATTTTTATTTCGTCTTTGGTATGACACGGTCAGGGATCGAACCCGTGACCTCCCGCACTCGAAGCAACGCTCAACCACTAGACTATCGAGGAGGCGGTGAATTTACCGGTTATTACTGGTTATTTACGCAACCTATTGTATACTTGTTACGACAGCTGAGTGGTCCAAAAGTGTTCGTACTTCTCATTGCTCTAGGCAATGAAACCATTCAGGATTGGTTCGAATCCCTGTATAGGTGCAAACTATTGCGAAAATTTGTTATACTCTCCATCAAAAACTAATGTACATGTATATCACACCAACTTAGATTCAACTCCTTTGGTTCGGAGAGTTACATCCCTTGACGGACGGACTAGTAATGACCATCGTTTAGTCATTTGACTAACAACTGATGTTGTCACGTATGAGGATGCGTTCAGTTGATCGTATGGATTTATCAAGGGGAAATTGATACTTTTCATGAAAAGAACTAGCGTTCAAATTTAAATTCTTAAATGTTCATTAAAACCTACATGTAGGCGACAAATGTTGTTTGTAGAGTGTCATTTGTTGAATAATAGTTTAAATTGATCAACATTTTGCATTAAAGAATTATAAAGAATGCAAACAGCTACGTAAGTTAACTATTTTCGCAAGTTAAATTAACAAGATTTGATTTGAATGAACAAGCCTCGGTTATACTTTCCGAGTATATAGAGGATATTTGTTTGTTTTGATTGAATATGGTTTATATCTCATCGTGTAGTGATAAAATTCAATATTTTCAAGAGCGCGTAGCGCGAGTGAAAATATTAAAATTTTATCACTACAAGATGAGATATTAACCATATTCAATCAAAACAAACAAATATTCTATTTATTTAATGCTTTTATGGTGTCAAAACTGGTACTATTTATGCCAAATTACCACTGTGGTTAGGCTACGTATGAATATGTTATTCCATTCATATTTTTCACTTCAAAATCCGCCATCTTGGATTATGGTGAATAGGTGAAAACGACTTTTTTGAGAATTTTGCATTAAATCATACACCAACTTGTAGGAAATGGTCTAACTAATAATAAAACCCCCACATGACATGTTTCCGTTCAGTAATAAAAAAGTTACAGACATTTTAATGTTGAGAATTTGGTAAATTAAAGTAGTCCCTGTGAGGGGGCGGGGCTTATATCAGTCACATTGTAGGTGATAACCAGTGACTGATAAGGGTTTATTTCACTGATAGAACTCCATATCTCATCAGTTAGCATTAAATAAACGAAATTATACGAAAACATTATTTTATTATGGTAGAACTTACAGTATAATTGTAAATATGCCTTCCATTCCTGACCATCGAAGCTACAACTCAAATACTCCCTATTCATCTCACCAGTCACTTGAAACGTTAACGTAACATTCACTGAAAACACAATAAGGTGGACATATTAGACTTAAAGGTGCTGCCTCACGTATTGGTATATTGCAAAAATAAATTAAATTGTCAAATAGTCACGTAATTTTGGTATAGTTGCCTGTATATGCCATAAACACCCACACTGACATTCAAAATAACATTGGAATTTTGTAGTTATTTAGTATTTTTACATCCGAAATTCTATAGGGTATCAAATCGTTGGTAAGGTAGGAAAATTACGTCATACAAAAAATTTAGCCAGATATATGAGGCAGCACCTTTAACGCAACAATGCGTTGTTTGTTTTAACTTGCATGGTTTTCGAAATATTCAACATCGTAGTTAAGCCAATCATAACTGACATTACTAATTGCGTTTTCCCCTGTTGTTCTTCAATCTGACCGATATATTTATATTGTATTAGAATATATACTGCTTTCAGTTGACATTACACATTTCAGGGTACAAATAATAAATTCTTAACTAGTTCATATTTCCCCTTTAGTGAACAACGGACGTCTTGTCGGTACATGTGGGAAAAATAACCCATAACATCTAAGCCCATAAAATTGTATCCTTGATAGATTCTAATGAAACAAGCCTTTGATCCCATTGCAGTATTAATCTCCGATATATATGCGAAGTTTCATTCAGATATTCCGTTTTTTAAAATGCAATTTTATTATCATTCATAGGGTCACTGTACATATAATGGACAAGTGCCAGACCAAGATCTTAACGCATCTGATATTACTTCCGACAATGTAATTTAAGAATCGTTTGAAACAAATAAAGATTACAAGGGACAATGCTTGACAAATAAGGATGATCAGAAAGCTCAAGAACCTCCACGCTTCTCGGAAAGTCGCGTTAATAGCTGCTGCAGGTGGAGGTCCATTGCTTTGCAATAGCATGTCATCCTTCAAACATGTGGTTTGCGAGCGATTGGGAGTATTTCTTTAATTTCTGAAGGAATTGACTTTTGTACCCATTGTCCATTTTATACATCAAATTTAATGGTAGAAAATTGGTTTATGTAGAAAAAGGTGTACATTTCTACTTGCGCCCATGGTGCGTTAAGCAATGCATACTTTTGTTCTGTCTTTGCTGGCCCATATTTGTTTAATGATCCGTCGCATGGGTGTCAAAATGAACCCGCCTCTCGTTTATGGTAATTTCATTTTCAAATGGTCGACTTTTTTATCTACAAACTATTTTTTGGACAGTTTGCAAGGGCATGTGTGCTAGCGTCTCTAAGTAGATAGGGGTATACTTACTGTCCTAGTTTTTGTAATATGTTTGATAATTGTATAAATATCTCCTAATGATGTGCCAACTCATTGAGCTACTAGCCTAAATGTAAATATTCCACCAGTTTCCAAAACAAATATGATTTTCGCAACCCTTTTCTAGTATGTTGCGGTATTTGGATGGTGTTCATGGGGTTCTTTTCCAAATAAAATTAACCACTTTTAAATTTCTTAAACTATCAAATAGTTGATTAATTAAACATTACATGCCACCATTTAACCAAACAAGTTATGTAAAATATTGTATTTGCTCCAGCATTAAAAACCAACGGTACTTAGAAAAGACCGAATTTGGCCAGAACAATGTGACATTTTTCCAATCATTTAAGCATTAGTATACACGAGTGGACAGTGTTAATTGACTTATTGTTACAGCTACAATGAACTATTTTAAAATGTGAGGTATCAATTTAAAGTAATTCTATGATTTTTGATATACAGCTCACTATTCTTAAAAAAGCATTGAAACAAGAAAGGTATATCATCACTTGCATTCCAATTTGAACAACCCTCGTATTACCATTGACAACAGTACATTCCTCTACCAACAGTGCTGGCTGTCGCTTTAGGTCAATGGTCACTTTTTCTTAAAGGGAAATCTCAAAACGCTTTTCTATATGCAACCCCTCGAAACCAACAAACCAGATTTCCTCATTCAGTCATGGAGACTATAGGCATAATTGGTATCCTGACATAAGGTCGACAAGTCATGTTTAGCAGTGTGTTAAATAATTTAAGTTACTTGAAAAAAGTTAATAGTTTTCGTAGGCCCCTTTCAGGAATTCAGCCGTTCAGCCACCCTTTGACATTTTAACTTCCCGTGGTCATTGGGCTACCTCAGGAAACTTGCGTTCGAGTCTCCCCGGGGAGGAATGGAGACTATGTCTCTCCTGGTTTGTGTGCGACGGCGCCCAAGATCATTGAACATGTACAGACACCGCCCTTACGGTTACCAATACACACATGCGTCGAGTATATTTATAACCTTGAATATGGGGGCCTTACACCTTTAACTGGTAGGTATTGAAATTGTTGTAACGTGCAAAACTGATTTTGTAGAGGTAAACCTAATTTTAGGGGGAAAACGCATGATTGTAAGGATTATTTCCTGTATTAGGGGTCTGTAAACGACCCCTACTATACGAACTAAGAGCCCTAGCCACGTACATGATCAATGAGAACATTAAATGTTTTACCATTGTATTTGTTGCCTGTAACTTCTGAGTTCGTTTTCACATCAGATTCTGTGATCGGAAATTCTGCATTTCTTACGAAACCAAAGTTGACATCAGGTATTTTATCAGCATTGGTAATTTGGCAAATCACCACTTCTTCTTGTCCATAAACTAAGTGCAGTGTATCCCCGGAGCTAGCACCGCCTGGATTCACAACCTTTACATCTGAAATGATAAACATGGTGCTATCGGGTTGGGAACAGTGTGGGGTTGTTTAATTACACTAACACTGACTATTCCGTATTCGCTATCACGTGCTAGACGGCTTGGTGATTTTATTGTAGTTTAGTTTTACAATATTGTGCCATAGTATACATGTTTGTTAATTAATTAAACTGATATGTATAAATTATATTTGAGAGATTTCCGCATGTACATGCACCAAAGAAAGGTGGCTAAAAGGCGAAAGTCTATACAGATTTGAACCCCGTGTCTATACAGATTTGAACTGCCGAAAATCGTCAGATACGTTTCGATTTACGTTCGGTCTTTCAATGTCTATTTTATCATAGATTTAAGTCGCTCTGCAAATGGAAAGATGTGTCTATACAGATTTAAACGCATTTGCTTTTACAAGTATCTATTCACTTAAAATGGTATTTATACAGATTTAATTTGTTCTTTATTCTTGTTATACATATTTGCATACATTCTAAGCGTATAGGCTCATGAATAAACTTGATGTTTGTATAGATTTGGTGTCTATAGTTCGCAAATCTGTATAGAATCATCTTCAAGAAACCAAATCAGTATAGGCACCAGACACCAAATATGTAAAGACACCAGGCATCAAATCTGTATAGACAACAGGCAACAAATATGTATAGATATCAAGCCACAAATATGTACGCATAGACACCAAATACATGTACGTATGGACATATCTTTCCATTGCTAGAACGGTTCAAATCTGTATAGACGGGTGTTCTAATCTGTATGGACACTGGATCAAATCTGTATAGACTCTTGTTCAAATCTGTATAGACACCAAATATGTATAGACAGATCTTTCCTTTACTGGAACGGTTTAAATCTGTATAGACAGATGTTCAAATTTGTATAGACACTTGGTCCGAAAAGGCGAAAGTGTATACAGATTTGAACCCCGTTTCTATACCGATTTGTACTGCCGAAAATCCAAATCTGTATAGACACTGGTTCAAATCTCTATAGACACTTACAGTTTTAATCAAATTTGTATAGACAGAATTGATATGTTCAAATCTGTATAGGCACTTGTTCGAATCGGTATAGACACTTGGTCAAATCTGTATAGACACTAAAAGTCCTGTCAAATCGGTATAGACAGATGTTCAAATCTGCATAGACACTTGGTCAAATCTGTATAGACACTGGATCAAACATGTATAGACAGATGTTCAAATCTGCATAGACACTGAATCAAATATGTATATTTCGGGGCGAAAGTCTATACAGATCACGAATCTGTATAGACACGAAGTATGTATGCGTGTATATTAGGAACTATATAATTATTCAAATCTGTATAGACAGAAGGTTAGAACGATTCTAATCTGTATAGACACCTATATAATTTACGACATTTTACCAGTTTTACGACTTTCAAATCTGTATAGACACTCAATTCGTAATCTGTATAGACTTTCGCTCCTTTCCAAAAGAGTCGTCTATGTCTCGCTCGCCGCAAGGTGGTTTGACAAAGATTTATATCTATAAAGTGGCTCATTTTCGTTAGACACTTTCCGCATGAATAAACAACTGGCAAATTTTCGCCATGCTTATTACAAATAAAATACGATTGTTTTTCACATATTACGTTACGTCATTATAGTTACCATCACTAGTCCTGCTGACCGTATAGTTAGAAGCGGGAGATATTCAAGAAATGATAAACCAAATTCGACTTTGTAATATAGTTCCTACTTACTTAGTTCTTCTTGTCCATATGAAAGGGTCGGTGACGATATCACTATCAGAAATAACACTGAAATAAACAGAGGTGCTAGTAATACAACTGAAAGTCATATACATACATACAAACATACTTCTACATACAATGTGCCCTATGTTAGCAACATGAAGCTAGCAGCCTAGCAGCCTAGCAGCGTTAAATTGGCAGTCTAAACGCCTAGCAGCGTAAAGCTAGAAGCCTAGCAAAGCGGTTGGTTTATCCCCTATTTAATGAAATTCATTGTATGGCGGTAAAAGTCCCCCTACAGAACGTCGTCACTCATGGGTATCGTACGGGGCGTCGAGTTTTTGCAAGTCGTATAATAGCCTCAATGAGCCTGAGATTATATTGATCATATGCAAATATTTTGGTTATTTCTATTGTTACTATTTCACACAAATAAAACGCGGGAGTACAATGGATAGCGTAAAGGTCATTGAAGTTTATGTCGTCGTACGTTACGAATGAACACAGTCAAAGCAATGACCTAAAACGGAATTCCGTAGATGTATAGATACGGTACAAAAATGTAGGCGGAATGATGTATAAACTATAATCGAAGTGTATAACTCCGCGGAATTGGGACCTGTGTCACAGAATGTAAACAGGTAGATGTGTAGGGATATTGGAAAAATGATTATCTTTACAATGAGCACCGAAATTTAAATTGACTTGTTTGATTAAAGTGACCATTCATCTCATCTGATGAATTTAGCGATCAGGAAATATAAGTGTCTGAGCCAATGCAGATACAAGTTCTAGGCTTATATATCTATATATTTTTATTATTTACAGATCGAAAATTAAATGCGAAACAATAATACGTTTGTGTAATATTTTTCCATTGTTTTTAGTTATTATTTTCGCATAAATCCAATATATTATGCGGATAGTTCTTATAAATCTGCCTACATATTGTATCACATGAACAACTCCTACAGTGAGATGTAGCCGCGACACACAGCCTATATCTAGTCAATAATGTTAACCTCCTGAAACTTTAATCATGTAGAAGATCACATGTAAATTTTTGTAGCTATGTGAAGTTGGCTCAACATACGACATTCAAAAAATCGAATGTCGTCCAGCTCGACATACGACATTGGACGACATTCAAAAATCGAATGTCGTCCAGCTCGACATACGACATTGGACGACATTAAAAAAATCATCAAAAATCGAATGTCGTCCAGCTCGACATACGACATTGGACGACATTCAAAAATCGAATGTCGTCCAGCTCGACATACGACATTGGACGACATTCAAAAAATCATCAAAAATCGAATGTCGTCCAGCTCGACATTGGACGACATTGGACGACATTCAATAATCGAATGTCGTCCAGCTCGACATACGACATTGGACGACATTTAAAAAATCGTCTAAAATCGAATGTCGTCCAGCTCGACATTGGACGACATTGGACGACATTGGACGACTTTCAAAAAATCGTCTAAAATCGAATGTCGTCCAGCTCGACATTGGACGACATTGGACGACATTAAAAAAATCGTCTTAAATCGAATGTCGTCCAGCTCGACATTGGACGACATTGGACGACATTCAAAAATCATCAAAAATCGAATGTCGTCCAGCTCGACATTGGACGACATTGGACGACATTCAAAAAATCATCGAATGTCGTCCAGCTCGACATTGGACGACATTGGACGACATTCAAAAAATCGTCTAAAATCGAATGTCGTCCAGCTCGACATTGGACGACATTGGACGACATTCGAAAAATCATCGAATGTCGTTCAGCTCGACATTGGACGACATTGGACGACATTCAAAAAATCATCGAATGTCGTCCAGCTCGACATACGACATTGGACGACATTCAAAAAATCATCGAATGTCGTCCAGCTCGACATTGGACGACATTGGACGACATTGGACGACATTCAAAAAAATCGTCTAAAATCGAATGTCGTCCAGCTGAACGACATTCGATGATTTTTTGAATGTCGTCCAATGTCGTCCAATGTCGAGCTGAACGACATTCGATGATTTTTTGAATGTCGTTCAATGTCAGGCTGAACGACATTCGATGATTTTTTGAATGTCGACAATTTGTGTCCTCTCTATAACTTTGTAATGCACACAGGTAACCGGCAGAACAAAGTTAAACCAAGTTTCAACCCAGCTGGCTAACATCAGTCAAGGTCACAGTTCATTTTACATTAATGCGGCGGGAGGCTAAAGCCACCTTCTGAACTGTCTTGTTTACTCCTGTTATTATCAACCTATAGGTTAGGTTATAATGCATGTTTATGTACTTTAACCATATAGTTTGTATAGCAAATCTCCCCGTTTAGCTACCTGACTTGAAAATTTACCTTTTTTAAAACACAACTGCTTGATCGCTATTTTCAAGTAATTTGTAACCTGAGCGATGGAGGAAGGGCTCTCAGTGAGGTTGTGTATACATTGTCACTAAATTTTTTTCGAGAAACGGCATTAAGCCCCCCCCCCCCCAAAAAAAACAACAACAAACATTAAATACCATGCTGTATGCTGTATGCATGTTTTCCATTTACGAATTTACACTTTCAACATACGTAAAGCATGCGAACTATTTATGCAATGGAATATCACCTGATATAGTAAGTTTAATAAAGATTAATTCAGCAAACATACTGAAATTATTCACACATGATAGTTAACGTATGACAAATAGCATATTTACCTGGATTCATTATCCACGTCATGTTTGTTCAATCCAACAGCTCACTCCTCTTTAATATCGAAAATAATTTATTTACAAACGTTCTGATGATGAACCGACTAATGTCGCTTATCAAGTGTTTTATATTATGTTGTTTTCTATGGATAAATTCTCCCCGGTCTTGTATGTTAACCCGTGACGGTCTCTCAATCACGCTACAGTGACCTACATCAAGATAACGCTCTAAAACGTAAACCCTGTAACATTCAGTATCGAGTACAGCAATAGCTTTAAATATAAAACCATTTAGTCTTGGTCTAATAAATTTGCAGTTGTTGACATGTTCACCTTAATGAACTAAATGCGTAAAGGCAATTCACATAACCATGCAACATTACATGAGGTTATTGACTTATGTTGAGGTGAATAACCGGTATGATGGTTTGTTGACATGCAAAAAGGTTATATTAACCGAGAACGAGGTTCGAGGTCGATATTACTTTTCTGCAGGTCAACTAGACATAATATTCATCGAAACATAAGTCAACAACTGCTATATTATATACCATACCATTAGTCTTGGAAATGAAACAATTTGACAGTTAAATAAACTATGAAGTTGAAAATGTATTGGGTTTTGACAAAAAAAGTAAAATTAAGTGGAAATTATAAACAATGCAGAAAGCCGTCATTTGCATTTACTTGGATGGCTTCTTGCACTAAGTATATTTAGGAAATAGACCTTTGTTTTGCGTGATAAACCGGTGAATAAATCACGGTTTAGAATAGGAATTAATCACGTATGAATTAATCACGTATGAATTAATCACGTACACCGTAGATTGATAACTGTGCCTATAAACGGAATTATATATACATGTATGTATGTCCGAAATAAATAGATATCTCAAATATTGTCATAGAATGTCGTTTTTGCGCATTTGAGCACCGATGGCTATCGCGACGTTGAATTTAAAATCGCATATAAAAAGTTTTGATATCGTCAGATCAGTTTTTTAACAGATAGAAATAAATAATGGCTTAGATGTATCTAAAACTTTAAATTTTATAACATTTCATAACAATTTACAAATTTCCATTATGGCGGCCGCTTTCCTTATTGCTTACGCTCTGGCGGTTTAACTTGTGACATTTTCGGTCCGTCATCATAGACGTTTTGCAACAAAATTGTCCGCGATTATATAGGCACGACATGCTGTAATTTAACTGATAGACTTTTATTACAAATTAAATTTGCAATATTAAAGTAATATATCGCCGCAAACATCAGCTTTAAATTTTCTCATATCAACATGATAGCCATTGTAATGTTTGTCGTGTTCGATTTATTAGCATTATTTTAAAACCAAAACCTTTTATCTTAAATTCATACCGCTGGAAATATGCAAAAACACAGTCGACCTGTTGGCTAATATTCCGTCACCCCCACCTTTGACGTAACGTCAATATTTACCCAGTTTCGTTTTCGGGAGGTGAATATAAAAAATATATTGACTACTCATGCAGGCCGTTAAGCCAATCAAAATTATTGTTTTATTATAGGTATATATTAAAAACTGTAGCTCCTTTTGACTGGATGCACGATACCAGAGAATAAAGATTGGCAACTAGGCTGAGAACTGAAATAGCATGTGTATAAACGAGACAGGTAGGAATGATTTATGGTTACACTAGAATGATAGGCAATCTAAGTCTATAAAGTATAAATATGGATTTAATTTAATTTAGCTCAGCCATTTCGATTGGAAATTAGGTTTGTTAAGCATATATTTATATAATTTGAAGGCTAGTTTGTTTTTATTTTCCGTCACTACACGATTCCAAAACCCGATCATTCTACTTTTGATTATTATATCAATTGGATATCTACCAAATTCTGCGTACAGCATGTATCTAGGGGTACTTTTACGTAAATGTAACATTTTTCTTATGAAGTTACAGTGAATATTTTCCATCAAGGAACAGGCTTCATAGCCCCAAACACTACTGGAATAAGTAACAAGAGCTGTCCACGAACAGCGCGCTCCACTATTCGCAGCGCCATGCTAGGATAGTACATGTACAATCATTATACATTGTATATTAAAAACAAAATGCTTCATAACAGCAGCATTACCCTCTGCTGTGTAGAGGTTGTGGCTTCTAAGTAAAAAAGGGGGATAATTTGGACAAAGTATGCAGGACCGTTACCTACTCATGTGTAGGTCCTCTAGGTCATGATGGTAAACACATAAGCATTTCTTAGTCCAAAACGGGGCATAATTTCAACAAAATGCTAAAAAGTTATCTTCTCATGTGTAGGGGTTGGGGTCATGATGGTGAACAAGTATGTAAAGCAATATGTGAATGCACTTTGAAGATATTAGAGATGAAAAAAAAGTTGAAAAGGGGGCATAATTTCACCAAAATGCTTAATAGAGTTACCTACCCCTGTGTATATGTTGGGGACATGATGATGAACAAGTATGCAGGGTATCAAAGCAATATGTCAATGCACTATGAAGATATTAGAGGTAAAAAAACATGTACTTAAACTTTAACATTTGCACTATTTGCACTTAGTAGAACAAGAGTGCCAAAATGTCACAAAAAACGCCCGTCTTGGGGCATAGTGAGTCTCAGGGCATGGTAAATGAGAAAAACAAACAATCCAACTTTTTTTTAATTAAAGGACTACAACCCAAGAAGGCCTAGGCTGATTTGGCCTACAATTTAACTTGTCTTAGATATTATATCTATGAACATTGTCACCAAGTTTGAAGATACTCAGATGAAAACTATTTGCACTAGAGAACAGACAAGGCCAATTTCATACTTATTTGGTAATTAATTTAGGCCCATTTAACCAAATGACGTCTAGACCGATTTGGACTATAATCGAACTTGGCCTAAATATTATGCCCATAAGCATTGTCACAAAGTTTGAAGATGATCGGATGAAAACTATTTGCGTTAGAGTACAGACATGGCCAATTTCATACTTATTTGGTAATTAAAGGCCCATAACCCAATAAGGCCTAGGCCGACTTGGCCTATAATCTTACTTGACCTAGATATTATTCCCATAAGCATTGTCACAAAGTTTGAAGATGATCAGATGAAAGCTGCACAAAAGACAAGGTCAATTTCACAATTATTGTGGTAATTATAGGACCATAACCAAATAAGGCCTAGGCCGATTTAGCCTATAATCAAACTTGGTCTAGATAGTATGCCCATTAGCATTGTCACAAAGTTTGAAGACGATCGCATGAAAACTGTTTGAGTTAGAGCACAGACAAGGCCAATTTCATACTTCTATACAAATTAAAGGCCCATATCCAAATAAATCCTAAGCCGATTTGGCCTATAATCAAACTTGGCCTAGATATTATGCCCATAAGCATTGTCAGCAAGCTTCAAGATGATCGGATGAAAACTGTTAGCGTAAGAGTACAGACAAGGCCAATATCATACTTATTTGGTAATTAAAGGACTATAACCCAATAAGGCCTAAGCCGATTTGGCCTATAATCAAACTTGGCCTAGATATTATGCCCAGAAGCATTGTCAGCAAGTTTGAAGATGATCGGATGAAAACTGTTAGCGTAAGAGTACAGACAATGCCAATTTCATACTTATTCGGTAATTAAAGGACAATAACCCAATAAGGCCTAGGCTGATTGGGCCTATAATCGAACTTGGTCTAGATATTATGCCCATAAGCATTGTCAGCAAGTTTCAAGATGATCAGATGAAAACTGTTAGCGTAAAAGTACAGACAAGGCCAATTTCATACTTATTTGGTAATTAAAGGACCATAACAAAATAAGGCCTAGGCCGATTTGGCCTATAATCGAACTTGGCCTAGATATTATGCCCATAAGCATTGTCACAAAGTTTGAAGATGATCAGATGAAAACTGTTTGCGCTGTTTGCCCGCCCGCCCGCCCGCCCGCCCGCCCGTCCGCCAAGGGTGTTCACATAATACGTCCCGTTTTCAACGGGTGTATAAAAAGGGGGCATAATTTCAACAAAATGCCTGATAGAGTTACCTACTCCTGCATATGGATTAGGGTCATGGTGGCAAACAAGTATACGCAAAGTATGAAAGCAATATCTCAAAGGACTTAGTGAATATAAGAGGTTAAAAAACCTGTACCTAACTTTAACAAAAGTGTTACGCCGACGCCGAGCTAAAAATTGGTAGAATCTTGTTGTCGAACAGTTTAAATATTAGGTAAAATGGTAAGTTTAAGTTGTATATTCTAGTATATAGTAAATACATAGCTTTCCTAACCTAAGGCTGTATCGTCAGCATAAAGGAGGAGTAAAACTCTAAGAAATGCATTAATTTCGTTATCAGATTCATGTAATTCAATGCCTGTGTGACATCTGTCTACAAGCTAACTCTCCAGATCATTTAAAAATAATGAGAAGCGTACCGGTGAGAGGTTCTCATCTTGTCTGACTCCACAGTTACATTAAAAAATGGTGATATTTATCCTTTTTGAGATATGCACGATTTTTATGTTAAAATACATGTTTGAATAAATCTAAAAGAATTACCATTTATATTATTATCAAGTAATTTTCTCCATAGTCCTATTCTCCACATACTGTCAAAGGCTTTAGAGAAACCAACAAATAAGCAAAAAATCTTCTTTTGTGGTATCTCAATAATTCAATTATTGAGTTAAGTGTGAACACATGATCTAAGGTTGAGTAATTCTGTCTAAAACCTGTCTGATTTTCCAATATTACACTGTTCCCGTTCAGAAATTTATTTAGTCTATGTACATTTGAATACAGAGGTAAATAGTTTACTGACACAACTCAGTAGAGTGATAGGTCTATAATTTTCCGGTGATAAAGTATCCCCTTTATTTTTATAAATCGGTATTATTATGCTTTGTGTTCATTTTGCTGGCATTATACCGGTGTCTAATATGAGTTTAAAAAGCGAACCATACAGCGGTAGTAACTTTTCACTAGTTGATTTTATATGTTCATTCATATTCCTACTGATTTGTCGTGTTTTAGTGATTGTATGCATTTATTTATATCAATATGTGTAATTTCAGAGTTCAGTATACTATCACACAGTTCCCTGACTGAGCACAGTCGTCAACAATCTTCATAGCGCGGCCGGGAAAATCCCCATTAACGATTACATGCGAAAAACACGTGATTGTTGTTGTTGTAGTTTTGCATTGGCTATGACCTATATTTTTTTGTCAGACCGGATGCAGAATAATGATTCGGTAGACTGATTTTCACGTCCCACTTCCGGTAGAGGCAAGTTCTTGCTAAAGATTTGAGAACCAATTTGTTTAATTCATTTTTATTTCAATTTGAAATATAAATACAGTTCCATTCTTTTAATAACGTTTCGGCATATAAGCCTGATTCAAATCCTGAAAATTATTGAAAAAATACATTTCTCATTTAATCCAACGTAAAAAACAATATGACGAGGTCGGAAATGACGTCACATCATTTAACGCGACGCCATCGCACGTTAACGCGACGTCGTCGCACGGCATAGCGCGCCAACTTGTGAATAATTATGGTGAATGAAAATTAATGTAAATAGCAAATAAAAGACGAGTGTAAAACTATAATAACTATTTATAGGGCATATCTGTTTAATCCGTCACCTAGATCTAACACTCTTTTCTAAGTATTTGTTCGCCTGGTGTTCTGTGTGGTGCTGCCTGGCAGCCAGAGGTCTGTGGAGCCAACACATTCCTTAGTCAGGTTTTTCCTCTGTCAGATTATCTAAAGACCTGATGGGAAATCCCCGCTCGATGCAGTGCATTTGTTCATATTATTTTGTCAATTCAAAGATTTTAGTCTCCTCGACGACCAGTTAAAATATCTGATTGTCGGCAGCTGTGCTCATAGTAAAGTTTGATGTGTTTAGCCCCGAAATGCTTTAAAACTCGAAAAATAGAGCTGGCAGCTCGTTTCCAAGGAGACAGAGAATACCAATAACGTGCATTTTTGGTACTAGAAGGTCTTAACTAATCATCAGTATGACAAAATCTTAGACCATTTCATTAGGCCATATTACATGGTTAGTGAACCTACTCCTTTAACACCCGATCATGCTCAAATATGACAGAATTATTTGGATAGACGACATGGCAAGATGGTAGTTAAGATAAATTTGAATACAATTAACTTTCCATTTGATATAGTTATTTATTTAATGCTTACTGGTGAGATATGGAGTTCTATCAGTGAAATAAAACCTATATCAGTCACTGGTTATCACCTACAATGTGACTGATATAAGCTCCGCCCTCTCACAGGGACTACTTTAATTTACCAAAATCTCAACACTAAAATGTCTGTAACTTTTTTAATACTGAACGGAAACATGTCATGTGGGGGTTTTTATTCTTAGTTAGACCATTTCCTACAAGTTGGTGTATGATTTAATACAAAATTCTCAAAAAAGTCGTTTTCACCTATTCACCATAATCCAAGATGGCGGATTTTGAAGTGAAAAATATTAATGGAATAACATATTCATACGTAGCCTAACCACAGTGGTAATTTGGCATAAATAGTACCAGTTTTGACACCATAAAAGCATTAAATAAATAGAATATTTGTTTGTTTTGATTGAATATGGTTAATATCTCATCTTGTAGTGATAAAATTTTAATATTTTCACTCGCGCTACGCGCTCTTGAAAATATTGAATTTTATCACTACACGATGAGATATAAACCATATTCAATCAAAACAAACAAATATCCTCTATTTACATAATATTTGAGTTCAACTACTTACCTGGGAAACGTGTCGTTATAAAATAACTCCGTATCAATACGACACGGGATAATAAACGTTTGTATTAAGTGTATTAGGT
The DNA here is from genome assembly GCA_947247005.1 of Spisula solida. Taxonomy (NCBI): domain Eukaryota; kingdom Metazoa; phylum Mollusca; class Bivalvia; order Venerida; family Mactridae; genus Spisula; species Spisula solida. The sequence goes on along the minus strand of OX365947.1, from coordinate 31,840,136 downwards.
TCAACTACCAATTGCGAAATAATTAGCAATCGCGGATGCGGAAAGTTTCAGTAAAATGTCAAATAAACAATATGCCGAAGGTTTATGACCTTCCAAATAGTAAGTTAGTAGCGTACCGTAGTAGATTTAGATTATATAAAATGAAATTAATGAGTTTGTCAAATAAAAAAATTGTCCGCGAATGTCCCTAGGCACTCCGTTTTACGATCAGTCCTATGATGATTAATATCACCCGCGGTCTCTTAGGAAAAAATCCAATAATTGGTGTATTATCTTTATTAACAATCAGACATACTCACATTAAGTTAATGGAGATGATATATTAAAAAACCGTGGTAAAAACATCTTTATTATTTGCTTTCAATGGATTATGAAGTTTTTTCAGTGAAAATAACAGTGAAATTACCACTTTGTTATTTTCACTGTTTGAAGCTGGTTCCAGTATCATGAAGAAAAATAAACGTAACGTCAACGACGCCGGGCTTTAAAATATGCGTTACGTCATCATGACGTCATAATTCTCACGTCGTGACGTTCCAATTTTGACGTGATTTTTTCCAATTAAGCCAATTACGGCACATTTTAAGAGAAATTGAGGCATATAATAAACAGAAAATGTGTTGATTTTGGTGAAAGATCACTTTTATTTCACTCGTTATCACAGAAAATTAAATTTACACTCGTGGCTACGCCACTCGTGAAAATATTGATTTTCTGTGATCACTCGGTGAAATAAAATTCGATCTTACATCAAAATCAACAAATATCCTCTACTCATTATTTGCTTTCAATGGATTATGGAGATTTTTCAGTGAACATAACAGTGAAAATAACAGTGAATTTACCACTTCGTTACTTTTACTGTTTTGGAAGATGGTTCCAGTGTCATGCAGAAAAAGAAACGAAACGGCGCCGGGCTTTAAAATATGCATTCCGTCATCATGACGTCATAATTCTCACGTCGTGACGTTGCAATTTCGACGTGATTTTTTCCAATTAAGCCAATTACTGCACATTTTTAGAGATATGGAGGCATATAATAAACAGAAAAATTGTTGATTTTGGTGTAAGATAATTTTATTTCACTCTTGATCACAGAAAATTAAATTTTATCTCGTGGCTACGCCACTCGTGAAAATATTGATTTTCCGTGATCACTCGGTAAAATAAATTCGATCTTACACCAAAATCAACAAATATCCTCTACTCATTATTTGCTTTCAATGGATTATGGAGATTTGTCAGTAAAAATAACAGTGAACTTACCTCCCTGTATTTCACCATCTTTAATATAAAATTCAGGAACAATTTTTTTTTGATAACATAATGATTAAAAATTTCCATTCTTTATGAAACTTACAATGACAATTTGTGTTTCCTTCTTAGATAAGTGTTTTCGTTTAAATAACGTAGCCACTTAAAAGGTGTACGACTAATACCACCTAAGGAGTGAAATATTTCCTTCATCTCTAGGTTTACACCCTTTTCCGCAAAGATAGACTCACAGGCAAAGGAGGTGGGGTATTCATCTTGGTTAAAATTAGTACATCTCATCAGTACAGCATCAGCTTTCTACACGGTGTGAACTGCTAAGGAATCAAAATAAGTATGAACAATTCAAAGCCCCTATATGTTGCTGCCTACTATAGACCTAAAAAATGATCTGGTGAGTTTAGTAGAATTTGAAAGGTCACTGGAGCTATCCAGACCCATTTAAGGCACCAAATGGATTTTGGTGACTTTAACACCCCTTATCTTACACGGGACAATAACCACACACCGTATATGGAACAACACAGTAAGAGTACACAGTCATATAGTAAGTTTTTAAGTTTGATGATTTCTCTCTCACACAAATGGTCACTTCGCCTACACAAAATGAAAACACACTGGACCTTTTCTTAACAACTAACTCAACACTAGTCAGCACAGTCTCCACACAAGCAGGTATTTCAGACCATGACGTCATGACATAGTTATCACACAAGCTCGTCTCAGACATGCATAGACAAGCATGCTCAGAGAGACATCCATTTATTTAGGAAAGCTAAATGGGATGACTTCAAAGAGTTCATCAATAGCTCTAAAGTTATCATTTTAAAAGTAGCAGATGTTATCCCAGTTGAAGACCTAAATGTCTAATCCAAGAAGGGATAACAAAGCTTGTCCCAATAAAGAAAATGGGAAAGAAAAAGCTCCTCCCATGGGTCACCCAAGACATAAAACGGCTAATCACAAAAAAGGGACAAACTCTATCAAAGGGTCAAACATAACATAGGTCACATTCAGTACAGAAATCAAATCAATGCTATCAAACATCACATTCAACTAAAATCATATGAGGCAAACATTATATAGAACATATTCTAGACATCCAACAATCTGAAAACACCTCCACGTCCACATTTAACACACAACGACTCTATTCACTTACAAAAAGTGCGAAGCAGGAGAGCCAAGGTTTTGCTCCACTACCAGATCAGACTGATGGCAAACTTGTCTCTGATAATACTGGTAAAGCAAGCATCCTGAATAAACAATTTCAGTCTGTTTTCTTAGGAGTCTCTCCACTATTCCTGTCACAATTATGAAAACAGACGTCTGGTTTCCAAACTTGTCATTTTTTACAAAATCTATCATTGTCTTGTGTCACCTTACCCAATAAACTAGAAGTCCCAACCTGGTTTACAAGACACATGCACCCCTATAGTCTCCGCCAAATACATGCCAACTCGGACGTCTTTAAATATTCCTTTTTGCCTCATGCCACAGTCCTCTGGAATAGGTTACCCCCATATATTGAGACACTGTCTGGTCTAGAACCATTCAAGCAGGCAGTGACCAAACTCCACAATTAGTTTTTTATGTACAACAGTTGTTATTTTGTTTGTTCTTGTTCTTTTCTCCCTTTAAATTTCGTTTACTTACTTCTTTTATTTTATCACCAGTCCTGGCGAACGCCATTTACCTGCCAATAATACTCGAACGAGGAGTTGGGCAGTATAGATAGATAGATGGATGGTGGATGGATGGGTGGATGGATGGATGGATGGACGTTATTACTATTTATCACATAAGACGTAGCGCTCATTGTACCGCTAAATTTGTTCCTGGTCATCCATGTGGATTCCTTGTCGATTACGGGTTCGCTCGTGTGACAGCCATGTTGGCACCGGTGTGATGGTCAAAAACTCCAATAAAACTGGACGGATCGATATGGATCTTAATTCAGCACCAGCCCTTCCGGGACTGCAGTGTCCGTCCGTGCGTATATGCTTAAAGTCATGCTTAAATTGCATAATTCACAATAATAACTTCATCTATTATATCATACATTTGTGAATATGTTTTTCTTTCAGATAAAATATAATTTAAATGGGTGAACTTTGGCTAACCCAATTCTCCCCTTACCAATTATCAACTTTTTTCTGTTAGACACACCTGCATGTATTTATAAATTAACTTTAATATGTGCTAATTTATTTAATTACATTAACTAATTTGAACATACTATATATACCGGGTATATATGTACATATTTTCATAATTATATTCTTGCATCACCATTGACATGCTGTGTTTATACTTGTATATAATTATATGTGTTGGAATTATAGGCTAAAGGCCCATTTTCTGAATAAAAGCTATCTACATGTATATATATTCTATATAACAAATGAGAAAGATCTAGTTCAGCTCTTATATACAATGTTTAACCTCCTCAAAAACTATTTATTAAGGCTCTGTTGTTGGGGAAACTGGGTATCGAATAATCGGTTTTGGATCAGCTTGCACCAGTTTATACATTTTGAGAATTACCCTAATAGAGCAGTAATAAATGATTTAACGCTGACTTGAGATGTTTGAGAAATTTCTGAGAAATATGTATTTTGTAAAAACAATAGTTTCAACAAGAATAGGAGAGATCATGTTTGTATACAAAGGGATTAGTACCACCAGCTATAACTCCAACGCGATAAATTACAGTACAAAAACAAACACAATACCGGTATTGCCTATATTTTTGTTTAAGAAATAAAAATCTGTTCGCGTTTATTGTCTATACGCACTCGTGATTTAATTTTTCCGCATCCGAACTCCTGCCCGTGTTTTATTCACCGACAATATACAAGAACATAGTTTTTATTTCGATTCTAAATACGATAATATCCCGTACTATTTAACTGCGCGCATTCCATTTTCACCCATTTGACATTGAACATAATTCCACGCTGAAATTAAGTGGCTTATTAGCTGGTACAATTACCTCCCTCGTTAATGAAAACGACCTTCGTAATTTTCTGAAGGAAATACCACATTTTAAACATTGAAACAATTTTAATAACACAAGTATATGGTATCTATTGCATAAAATGAAAAATATAAATGAATTGATTATCAGAAGCTTTAATAAAACTTGGTTTCTAGAGTATATTGGAGTTTCTAAAAATAGATGCGTCATAGCTGTAACACTGGATTCTCGTGCAACTCGCCTTGTCATCGTGAATCGTAGAAAATTTTACTATAAAGTTTACGTTCATTCATTCATAAATATGTCACGTGATACTGGGCGTAAATAGAAACAGCCAATTTGATAGGTATGTTTTATGGGGGTAATAAAACATTGTTAGGTCCGCTCTATATTTAATGGATTAATCCGCAGATCGTGTTAGAATATGGATTAAAATCAAGGACCGAAACATTTGCCTATGAAAGCATTCAGACATTCGGCGCAACATATAAAGTTTGCATGCTCCTAAATATCCAGAAACGATAAATAAAGCCGATTTTCTGTTTGTTTTTGTATTGCAATCTATCGCGCTAGAGTTATAGCTATTGGTGAATGACAGGTTTTTATTGTTTTTTCATCCAATAGATTGCCGTAGGGCATTTTGCATATGAATACGGTGATCTCTCCTATTGCCACACACCGTAACGAATTAACCCGAGAGTTAGGCTATGTCATAGTAGCCAAGTTATGTAAATCAGGTGCAACTGGATACATGCTGCTTAAAATTCACACAAACTACCCAGACAGTATACAACAAACATTCCTCAAGTTATTGAACGAAAACATGTTTTTTTTATTTTCGTAACGACGACCTTGATCCTATCAGCCCTATTTTCAATCTCGAGCAGGGTATTCACCCAAGTCACCTGAACAGCAAGTTTTATCACAATATCTAAGCAATCCTAATTAACGTCATCGTCAGGAAACAAACAGACCGACTGACAAACTACGTTTTGCTTGGGTATAATTACATTTTTGTACTAGTTGTACTAACATCAACCAATAAATTAAGTAAGTCGATGACCTACTGTTTAAATCAAATGAGTGTTAATAAACCACAACAATATAGGTAAATTGGTTTTGAAAATTATTTTTCATTTCACTAAGACCTTTTCAACACTTTTACAATATAATCTAATAACACAATCTTTTCCAAGTAGATGCGTATTGGTGTTTTGAATTGAATAATGCAATATAGCGACTTAGTGAAAAATGTCACTTAAACCATTTACCTCTCGATGTATACATTGTACATGGCGACCGTTTACGGCAAATATAAATCGTAGCATAAGTTCCAGGGCCGTACAGTAGTTGTCGCACAGTACAACCTATATAGTGGTCATACAGTACAACCATACCGTACAACCTCTATGGTAACAATAAAGAAAAACTTCGATGGTGACAATACAGCACCACTTTTGAGTGACCATACAGTACAACCTCTATAGCGACCATATAGTACAACAACTATAGTGACCATACAGTACAACAACTATAGTGACCATACAGTACAACAACTAAAGCGACCATACAGTACAACCTCTATAGCGACCATACAGTACAACAACTATAGTGACCATACAGTACAACAACTATAGTGACCATACAGTACAACATCTATAGTGACCATACAGTACAAACTCTATAGCGACCATACAGTACAACCTTTATAGTGACCATACAGTACAACATCTATAGTGACCATACAGAACAACAACTAAAGCGACCATACAGTACAACCTTTATAGTGACCATACAGTACAATGTCTATAGCGACCATACAGTACAGCCTCTATAGTGACCATACAGTACAACGTCTATAGTGACCATACAGTACAACGTCAATAGTGACCATACAGTACAACATCTATAGTGGCCATACAGTACAACATCTATAGCGACCATACAGTACAACATCTATAGTGACCAAACAGTACAACCTCTATAGTGACCATACAGTACAACCTCTATAGAGACCATACAGTACAACCTCTATAGTGGCCATACAGTACAACCTCTATAGTGACCATACAATGCAACATCTATAGCGACCATACAGTACAACATCTATAGCGACCATACTGTACAACATCTATAGTGACCATACTGTAAAACATCTATAGTGACCATACAGTACAACAACTATAGTGACCATACAGTACAATCTCTATAGAGACCATACAGTACAACCTCTATAGAGACCATACAGTACAACCTCTATAGTGACCATACAGTACAATCTCTATAGTGACCATACAGTAAAACCTCTATAGAGACCATACAGTACAACCTCTATAGAGACCATACAGTACAACCTCTATAGTGACCATACAGTACAATCTCTATAGTGACCATACAGTACAACATCTATAGTGACCATACAGTACAACATCTATAGTGACCATACAGTACAATCTCTATAGTGACCATACAGTACAACCTCTATAGTGACCATACAGTACAACCTCTATAGTGGCCATACAGTCCAACCTCTATAGTGACCATACAGTACAACCTCTATAGTGACCATACAGTACAACATTTATATTTATAGAGACCTTACAGTACAACATCTATAGTGACCATACCGTACAACAACTATAGTGACCATACAGTACAATCTCTATAGTGACCATACAGTACAACATCTATAGTGACCATACAGTACAACATTTATATTTATAGAGACCTTACAGTACAACATCTATAGTGACCATACCGTACAACAACTATAGTGACCATACAGTACAACATCTATAGTGACCATACAGTACAACCTCTATAGTGGCCATTCAGTACAACCTCTATAGCGACCATACAGTACAACATCTATAGTAACAATACAATATATAATCTATAGAGACCATACAGTACAACATCTATAGTGACCATACAGTACAACCTCTATAGTGACCATACAGTACAACATCTATAGTGACCATACAGTACAACATCTAATACAGTACAACCTCTATAGTGACCATACAGTACAACCTCTATAGAGACCATACAGTACAACCTCTATAGTGGCCATACAGTACAACCTCTATAGTGACCATACAGTACAACATCTATAGTGAACATACAGTACAACATCTATAATGTGACCATACAGTACAACATCTATAGAGACCATACAGTACAACATCTATAGTGACCATACAGTACAACCTCTATAGAGACCATACAGTACAACCTCTATAGTGGCCATACAGTACAACCTCTATAGAGACCATACAGTACAACCTCTATAGAGACCATACAGTACAACCTCTATAGTGACCATACAGTACAACATCTATAGTGTGACCATACAGTACAACCTCTATAGAGACCATACAGTACAACCTCTATAGAGACCATACAGTACAACCTCTATAGAGACCATACAGTACAACCTCTATAGTGACCATACAGTACAACCTCTATAGAGACCATACAGTACAACCTCTATAGTGGCCATACAGTACAACCTCTATAGTGACCATACAGTACAACATCTATAGTGAACATACAGTACAACATCTATAGTGTGACCATACAGTACAACATCTATAGAGACCATACAGTACAACCTCTATAGTGACCATACAGTACAACCTCTATAGAGACCATACAGTACAACCTCTATAGTGGCCATACAGTACAACCTCTATAGTGACCATACAGTACAACATCTATAGTGGCCATTCAGTACAACATCTATAGTGGCCATTCAGTACAACAACTATAGTGACCATACAGTACAACATCTATAGTGACCATACAGTACAAACTCTATAGCGACCATACAGTACAACATCTATAGTGACCATACAGTACAACATCTATAGTGACCATACAGTACAACATCTATAGTGACCATACAGTACAAACTCTATAGTGACCATACAGTACAACATCTATAGTGACCATACAGTACAAACTCTATAGCGACCATACAGTACAACCTTTATAGTGACCATACAGTACAACATCTATAGTGACCATACAGAACAACAACTAAAGCGACCATACAGTACAACCTTTATAGTGACCATACAGTACAATGTCTATAGCGACCATACAGTACAGCCTCTATAGTGGCCATTCAGTACAACATCTATAGTGGCCATTCAGTACAACATCTATAGTGACCATTCAGTACAACATCTATAGTGGCCATTCAGTACAACATCTATAGTGACCATACAGTACAACATCTATAGTTGCCATTCAGTACAACATCTATAGTGACCATACAGTACAACATCTATAGTGGCCATTCAGTACAACATCTATAGTGACCATACAGTACAACATCTATAGTGGCCATTCAGTACAACATCTATAGTGACCATACAGTACAACATCTATAGTGGCCATTCAGTACAACATCTATAGTGACCATACAGTACAAACTCTATAGTGACCATACAGTACAACATCTATAGTGACCATACAGTACAAACTCTATAGCGACCATACAGTACAACCTTTATAGTGACCATACAGTACAACATCTATAGTGACCATACAGAACAACAACTAAAGCGACCATACAGTACAACCTTTATAGTGACCATACAGTACAATGTCTATAGCGACCATACAGTACAGCCTCTATAGTGGCCATTCAGTACAACATCTATAGTGGCCATTCAGTACAACATCTATAGTGACCATTCAGTACAACATCTATAGTGGCCATTCAGTACAACATCTATAGTGACCATACAGTACAACATCTATAGTTGCCATTCAGTACAACATCTATAGTGACCATACAGTACAACATCTATAGTGGCCATTCAGTACAACATCTATAGTGACCATACAGTACAACATCTATAGTGGCCATTCAGTACAACATCTATAGTGACCATACAGTACAACATCTATAGTGGCCATTCAGTACAACATCTATAGTGACCATACAGTACAACATCTATAGTGGCCATTCAGTACAACATCTATAGTAACAATACAATACATAATCTATAGAGACCATACAGTACAACCTCTATAGTGGCCATTCAGTACAACATCTATAGTGGCCATTCAGTACAACATCTATAGTGACCATACAGTACAACATCTATAGTGGCCATTCAGTACAACATCTATAGTAACAATACAATACATAATCTATAGTGACCATACAGTACAACCTCTATAGTGGCCATTCCGTACAACATCTATAGTGACCATACAGTACAACCTCTATAGTGGCCATTCAGTACAACATCTATAGCGACCATACAGTACAACATCTATAGTAACAATACAATACATAATCTATAGAGACCATACAGTACAACATCTATAGTGACCATACAGTACAACCTCTATAGTGACCATACAGTACAACCTCTATAGAGACCATACAGTACAACCTCTATAGTGGCCATACAGTCCAACCTCTATAGTGACCATACAGTACAACCTCTATAGCGACCATACCGTACAACCTCTATAGACACCATACAGTACAACCTCTATAGTGGCCATACAGTACAACAACTAAAGCGACCATACAGTACAATCTCTATAGTGACCATACAGTACAACAACTAAAGCGACCATACAGTACAATGTCTATAGCGACCATACAGTACAACCTCTATAGCGACCATACAGTACAAAATCACTAGCGACCATACAGTACAACCTCTATAGCGACCATGCAGTACAACCTATATAGCGACCATACAGTACAACCCCTATAGCGACCATACAGTACAACGTCTATAGCGACCATACAGTACAACCTATATAGTGACCATACAGTACAACATCTATAGTGACCATACAGTACAACCTCTATAGCGACCATACAGTACAACCTCTATAGCGACCATACAGTACAACCTCTATTATGACTATACAGTACAACCTCTATAGCGACCATACAGTACAACCTATAAAGTGACCATACAGTACAACCTCTATAGTGACCATACAGTACAACCTCTATATAGTGACCATACAGTACAACCTCTATAGTGGCCATACAGTACAACCTCTATAGCGACCATACAGTACAACCTCTATAGCGACCATACAGTACAACCTATATAGTGACCATAAAGTACAACCTCTATAGTGACAATACAGTACGACCTTTATAGTGACAGTACAGTACAACTTATAAACTGACATTACAGTACAACCTTTATAGTGACCATACAGTACAACCTTTATATAGTGACCATACAGTACAACCTTTATATAGTGACCATACAGTACAACTTATAAACTGACATTACAGTACAACCTATATATAGTGACCATACAGTACAACATATGAGGAAATCCTAAATTAACTGAGGAAAATATTTTTTTCGAAATGTCAAAAAGGCTGAAAATAAAACAGAATTTTCAACAGATATAATTTCTGCTATAAATGAATCTCTGAAATAAAATTCTGCAAATCAGTCAAGCAAATTTGAAATACCCTATGTTAAAATTAATTATGTAAATCGCTGCGTCACTGGTTTTTTGCCCTGACAGAACTATATCTCCAAAATATTCGAAAACAAATGATTTTCTTTTTACAACACAATCAGTCGTGTGAAACAGCACTCGCAAAATTGTAATTGGTTACTTGATTAATGCATCGATCAATGGAAAATCAGGCGGAACATTATTCCTTGACCTATCATAGGCATTTGATTAAGTTAACCATATAATACTGCTTGAAAAACTATATATAAACGACCTCTCCTCACCAGCTATTACTTGGAATAAATTATATCAGATTCAGTCAGAAAAGTCACAAAAAGTCAATGTTTCTGGGGTATTGTCTGAGCCAGCAGAAGTTGTCTCAGGAGAACCACAGGGATCAGTGCTTGAGCCCCTTTTATGCATTATATACAAAACATGATCCCTTCATGTAAAGATGTCAAACGCTGATATGTTTGCAGATGTCACTTCTCAGAATGCTACTGGATATACAGCACAAGAGTTAAACAAATCTTCAAACAGATCTTGATTATGTTAGCACATGGTGCAACCATAATGCAATGGTACTAAATGCATAAAAATCTGAAGCTACGAATATATCAACTAAAATTACCAAATCAGAAAACACAACACCATCTCTTCTGTAACTTCAATACCATAAAATACAACTTACAGACACTGAAAAACTACTAGAAATCTACATAGACAACAATCTTAAATGTATTCCTGCAAGTTTTCATTATTATCAGTCCATTAGTTTTTTCCAGGAATATCGATCGTCTGGGTATTAAATGAACAACCCTCGTACGTCGTTTACCCATGAGTCCGATGCTTTGTAGTTACAATGTCATAAAGAAAATGAAATCTCTCATACGGATCATAATATTGACCAGGGGCCGGGATTACAACGAATACTTACGCTCAACACTCAAATATTGAAAATGTAATATAATAAGCTATTATTTGTCCTAGATTGCAAATTTAGATGAGGAAAATGTGTAAGGTAGTAAATGAGTGTTGAAAATAACATTTAATACATTTTCTTTGCCATTTTGTCCTTTTTATGAGGTGTAAGTGTAATTATTAAATCTGAGTGCCACACTCAGCACTCAGACTGATGAATTGCAGTTATAGCTTACAAATACACTAAACTAAACGAAGTAAGCCAAAATGAACCTCAAAAGAGTGAATTTCAATATTTGAGTGCTGAGTGTAAGTAAGTGTAACTTTTAAAGCGCTGTATAGAGAGCACTATATTAGGAAATGGCTTTCTTTACACAAGTGCTACGTAGAGGACAAAGCGAAACATCATATGCTACCGGTGAGCACTCGCGGATAGCAGACCGTTGCACAGCAAAGCACTCGCCGAGCAAAGTACTGAGAAACGATATGCTGTAGGCAAGCATAATGCTCGCCGGTACTGTATCATTGCATAGACGTAGGAAAGAGCTCAAGAGCACAATTTGGTAGTTGTTTGGTTATGCAACGGGCACCAGCAATATTACCAGATCACTGTTACATATCATTCAGGCTATCATATCAGCATGTCCCACAAGTGTACGGAATTGATGCACACCGCACTGGTTCTGTTAAACTTATCCCAGGGAAAATTAATGACTCATCAGTGTTTGTACAGTAGTAGCCATTCAATGCCCTATAGTGGGAGACGTTACATCATAGAACAGTCATCCCAGGCCCTATGTATGGCACATCACTACTCGTAGCAGCCATACACTGTCCTATAAGGGACACGATACTCCTTGGAACAGTCATCTCAGGCCCTATGTGTGACTCATCACTACTCGTAGCAGCCATACACTGCCCTATAAGGGACACACTACCCTTGGAACAGTCATCTCAGGCATTATGTGTGACTCATCAGTGCACACTAGAGCTTTGAACAGTCATCTGATGTCATATAATGAACTTGTCATTGTTTGGGGTAGTTTTCCTGGACTCTTTGGGTGACTTTGGTGAATTTGAATAGCCATTCAAGTTAATATGAGGGTCTCATCTGTATTAGGAATGGCCGTCCATGCCCGTATTTGAAAGTCATTCCAGGCCCTATATAGGAGATCGTTTGTGTTGGGCGTGTTCCTACCGTGGTTCATTCAGGATTTACCAGTATTTGTTACACTCATCCTCCCTGCACTACATGTATATGATTCATCGTTCATGGTTACATACATAAAGCAACGTATAGGGGGGGGGGGTCATCAATCGTGATATACCACTGCCGATAAAGACCATCCAAACCCATATTGGGGACTAATCACTGTTGATAACAGCATATTAGGACCCAGTATTTGGAACCTACTACGGCTGTGAATACATGTAATCATCCTATTTACTATGAGGTGCATATCTCAATGCTGGTTAATCAATCAACAACTAGCTTATGTGGATACGCAACATGACTGACTTCGGTCATCAATTGGTCTATGAGGGTTTATTACTGAACAGACATAATAATGACCTGATGAATACTCGCCATCAGTGCCAGGAACGGACATCAAACGCCCTACTGCATACCCGCCACTGCTTTCAACAGCCATCCCAGGCCCTATACGTGAGTCGTAATCGAGAAAGGTCATCCATGGCCATATTGCTCAACAGTGTTTGGAGTTTTCATGCAATACCGTAATAGGAACAGCCAACCAAAGCTAAAGGGCTGTTTAAATAATAGTCCAGTCAATTATGAAAAAGACCCGGCATTGGACTGTATAGTAAATATTTTTTGGTATTCTGTTAGGGAATATGTTGTTATTGAAGAATCTGAATGATGCCCAGCTGGCACCATTGAGCATTTTGAAAAATTCAAGATGGCGTCCAAGATGGCCGCTAAAATTAGAAAAAATGCCATGGGTGCATGACATAAGTTACAAATTGCTATTTTTACTCATCAGTTGTACTTAAGATGTTTTAATCATAATAATTAATATATATTTATCATTATTCATTGATTCAGTTAATATAAGATGGCATCCGGGACAGCTAAAATCAAAATGGCGGCTACGTTGGCCGCAATAATTGCCCAACTTGGTAAATTGTATCAAAAATCATCTATTTTAATCCTATTCGTTTATATCAGTACTGTAATATGTAATTATTATTCAAAATTAAACTTTCTTTCATTTCGAAACCATTGACTCATTAGCTGATTCAAAATGGCACCCAAGATGGCGACCAAAACCAGTAAACATATACCGATGAAAGTTACAAATTGCTATTTGTGCTGAATGACAATTCTTAAGATGTATTTGACGTATTTGTTTATATCATGTTTTATTGTTTGAGTCTATTTGCGATAACATCCATGAAGGCTGAAATCAAAATGGCGGCTTCAATGGCCGTCATAATTGACGAATTGGCATATTTTATTAAAAACCATGAAGTGTAATCAAAATTGCTAATTATAATATTATCAGTACTGCAATATGTTACACAAATACTCTAATTGAAACTTAAATTAAAAGCAATTGACCCGATAACTGATTCCAAATGGCATCCAAGATGGCTTCCAAACGTGAACGAAGTGGTTAACCATACAGTCATTGTCATTGGTCGGTTGGTATATTTATTAAAGTATTCATTCCAAATAAACTAATTTATATTGATCGATTTTACAAAAATCAATGTACATGCTGTATAATACGGGACCCGTGCACTTGTTAGGTAGCATTAAAAGTTCAACCAATCAGGTGTATTATGTCCCCATCAAAACATGGGTTTTGTCCAAATTCCAGTGAGTCACGGTTGTGTAATAATTAATGCCCAGACGAATCCAGATAGTTAAAAGGCAATAACTCGTACTTGTACAAAACCCCGAAAAAAAGAGTTTATCACTTTCATTGGTGATATAAATGCCATCACAAGTAAAGAAATGATCATTGATAACGAAATTCTAGGCGAAAAAAACGGTATATTCTATGCTGCCATGTGATGCTCATGTGTTAAGTTATTGAATGAAAAAGATTCCAACACCCAAGAATCTACGAGGCCACATGGAGGTCATCAGATATGGTCGCTTTAAACCAAATATTATGTAGCGATCTCCAGAGATGGGGAATACCTCTGCATGACACAATAGTTTATTAACGGGCAAACATAAGACCAGACCAGACAAGGACAGACCTGGTAATAGTAATACATGTAATACTAATAATAACGACTTTATATCTATTGTGGATTACATATTTGACAATTATAAAATTACTTGCTAGAGTAAGGAACGACCATTCTTGGATTATCTTTAAGCTTGGCACAACATCAACACGCCAGATATAGAATGTAATAATAAAATTATTTCTAAAGATCATTCGGGATACAAGAAGAGGATGTACAAAACTTGGCTTACTGGCGAGATGATAAATATCAGATAGACTGTTGCAAACAAGGACCAGATATCTAAAATACCAAGTGTAATATAGAGAACTATGGGAAGACGGTAAAGAAAGCGCCTGAATGAACATGACGGTTGTGGCAAATTGATTACTAAAAGAATAGGTTAAGGATGACATGATGACACTGGTCATAAAAGATCTTGTCAGAAGGAGAGAATATGAACTATACATTGATCCTACCAGAAGTGATGCTACTTAGCGACCCATTATTAGGCTGATTGCAAGAAAAGCCTCCGAAATTAACCAAGACCAAGCGTTGAAAGCTCATACCCCAACCTTAGCATACTTATAATAAGTTGTTGAGTGATATGTGGAAGACATAAGGATTCTTGCATAGTGAAAGGAATGCCGCTTGGTCAAGGTGGTTTCGGTAACTTCCAGGATTGGAGAGGAATACAACCTAGTTGTCACTTGTAAGGTTAATATGTATGTGACTGATAATAACATCACTAAATTGAGTCAGATATTTGAAATATGCTGAATGTATCGGCCTAGTGTCTCACACAGACTTTTAATGTGTACTGTTGACTAGTATATCTTCAGATTGGATGTAGTGAACTGCAACATCTTCTGTACGTAGGTTGCTAGCATCTCCCACAGCTTTGTCTCGTGCTAAACAATGTACATTGTCTTGACAACAAAAACCAAAGACTTTGGTCATTGTCAAGAAGACAAAACGGTTTGCGATGCAACATTATGCGCTAAGCTCTAATCATGCAAGATGCCTTGTGGAGCATCAAAACCTTGATAATGAGACCTTCACCTTCTTGAGACGTGTTGGAACGGACAGGGGAGGATTTAAATTTGAAGATTATGATAGGTAAAGCTTGCAATGCTTTTAATACATTTAAACCACAGTGGAACACCAGCAACAATTTGATCGAATCAGACATCAAGCTATTTATCTCAAGGCCAAGACAAAATAGCTGTTTATTTTAAAGACCTGGTACCTTACTGAGCAGATAGTGAAGACTCCACGTAGACAGATGATGGCTCTGCATGCATTCCTCAATCAAAATGGCCATGTAGAATTGGGAAAATATACGATCAAGTCATAATTAAAAACTGTACGCCTTAACAGGGGATGAAGCAGAAGTCCACCACCAACACCATACACAAACGAAAATGGCGTCAGTGTTGGCACAGGACGAAGCATGAACACACAACCCCAACCATAAAACGACGAACGTGGAAGTGATACGGCATCTACATTGTGAGAACAGTCTAACATCATTCACCTATAATTGAAATTCAACCAAAAAGACCAGATTATCCTACCAGATATTACTTGAAGAATATTTCTTGTCGCTGCTTTCGTTTTGTGTGGCAAAAATTGCGACCCAGGTCCGAAAACGATTAAAAGCTGTTAACAATGCCTATTTCCAAACTACAGTAGAAGTGGATAAAATCAAGTGCAAATGTATATAAAGTGTTGTTTGTAAAATAAACAAATGTATAGATAAAACATATATACTTATACTAGTATTCACAATACCATATACATTATACTAGTATACCAACCGACCAGTGGTCTAAGATATATAATTAGCTTGGTTTAAACTTTCATGTTTTACATCAATCTTGGAAGCCAATTTGAATAAGCTAAACATAAAGTGTTTTCAATTGTAGTTTTATTAGATCATTTATTACCTATAGCAGTACTTATATTAAAAATTAACAATTTCTATTACGTTACATGCTATTAAATGCTAATTTTCTGTTTGACATATGTGGCAGCCATTTTTGCCGCCTTTTTGATTTCAGCCGACATGGATGCCATATTAAATTGGCTTAATCAATAAATAATGATACATTAATGCAGTGTATTACAGAAGTAATTATGTTTGAGACACTTACACTACAATCAATCAGCAAAATATCAATATGTAACTTCTTTATGATCCACTAACATATTGTTTTTATTATGGCGGCCATCTTTGACGCCATTTTGAATCAGCTAATGGGTCAACTGTTTTGAATTGAAGTTTTCTTTGAGTATTTATCATATATAACACTACTGGTACACATATAATTAAAACAATTGAATTTTAGTACAATTTGGCAATTATGGAGGCCATTATAGCCGTGATTTGGATTCCAGCTGCCATGTGTGCCATCTAAGATTCACTAAATCAATAATTAATGATAAATTTATATCAATTATTAGGTTTTAACATCTAAAATACAATCAAACCGCAAAAAAAAGCAATGTGTAACTTATTCCTAGTACCACAGTCATTTTTCTAATTTTAGCGGCCATCTTGGACGCCATCTTGAATTTCTCAAAATGCTCAATGATACCAGCTGGGCATCATTCAGATTCTTCAATAACAACATATTCCCTAACAGAATACCAAAAAATATTTACTATACAGTCCAATGCCGGGTCTTACCTAAATATCCCATTTATAGACCGGACTATTAACTTGGGTTAACTTATTAAGTTGAAATTGTGAACTCTATTGACTACACAAGGTTTTTCTATGATTTGACATTGTGACAAAGTTTTTGAACCCGGGTGACCCATGATCGAACTTGACCTAGATTTTGTTGAGATAATCATTTTGACCAAGTTTCATAAAGATAAAATCAAAGTTGTGACATCTAGTGACTACACAAGGTTTTTCTATGATTTGACCTTGTGAGCTAGTTTTTGACCCCGGATGACTCTATATCGAACTTGACCTAGATTTTGTTGAGATAATCATTTTGACCAAGTTTCATAAAGATAAAGTCGAAATTGTGACCTCTGATGAGTACACAAGGTTTTTCTATGATTTGACCTAGTGACCTAGTTTTTTACCCCAGATGACCCAATATCGAAATTGGCCTAGATTTTGTTGAGATGATCATTGTGAGTTTCATAATGATTAGGCTAAAATTGTGACCTCTAGTATCTACGGACGGCCGGACGGACGGACAGACGGACGACGGGCCAAGAGTGATCACAAAAACTCACTATGTCACTTTGTGACAGGTGAGCTAATAATACCTCCTCCTGTTTAAGTAGACAATCCGATAATAATCTAGCTAGTAATTTTAAAAGGTACAAGACAGAACAAAATTAGAACAAACAAAACAACACAGAAAATAATAACCGGTCACTTTTACGGACCACAGTCCTTTAAGGACCCCATATGCACTATTATATAATATACACATAGTCTCATTACATTTCATAAACAGTTTATGAAAGTATAATTATTTACAAAAAACGGTTCTTTGAAATACAGCCGTTCCCATACGATCAGTCGCATCTTTGTTGTAAATCAAAAATACTGTGGGCTCCTGCGGCAGATCATAAAATAGGTAGAAGCATTCCACAACTGAAATATAAACAAAGGGCAGTCAGAAGATATGTAAACTGAAATATAAACAAAGGGCAGTCAGAAGATATGTAAACTGAAATATAAACAAAGGGCAGTCAGAAGATATGTTTCACCACTCTTATCATAGTTCTGGTAGGTACTGTGCTTGGAATTCATGCAAGGATGATCGAAGTTACTAGATAGAGATGCTGTTTGATAGACAACAAGCTGTTTAATTAACGCCAAGAAAAAGTAAACAGTGTTAGTTGTAATTTCTATGAACTTAGGAAGCCTCGTGTGAAGTTGTAGTGAAGTTGTAGTGAAGTTGCAATTCAACCTAATCAGGGCAGAGGCGGCCAAATACACTCATTAAAAGTTACACCAATTTGTTACACGAATCTTTTTTATTATACGAGTACATGATAGCTTGTTCATTTTTGCATGTGTTCATGTGAGTAGTATAAAAGCAATACAACATTATGTCATTATGAGTAATAACAGATTTGACCTGTTTCTCTGATTATATATTTTGCCGGGCCATTATAACGTAACTGGCCCTCACGTGAGGGCCGTTTACTTATTATAACGGCCTGCAGAACAGAATAACGCGCAATTGACGTCGCCATAATTTGATTTCAATTTTAAAAATGAATAACAAGTTTCTAAGCTTGTCCGGTCCCAAGCCCGGATGAGAAGGGAGGAGGGTTTTGCGTAGGGTCAGTCACCCTTCCATGCAAAAACAATTCACGCTACATAAACCAACAGTACAAGAAAGACAAATCCATCGAATTTTTGGCATCGACCCCGTAGAGAGTGTATGAAGCAGAAAAATATTCCGATGTCCCTTCTCTCTCCAAATACCGTTACATGGATTGCGACTTGGAATGTGAGAACATTATATGAAACGGGTAGAGCTGCACAAGTAATTAGGTGGATGGAGAGAGGTACGATCTTAAAATGCTTGGTTTAAGCGAAGTAAGATGGACATCAACTGGAAAACTCATCATTGCTTCAGGACAGACACTTCTGTATCTGGAGCATCTGAGAAAAGGAAAACCACAATGGAGTTGGGTTTATGCTTAGCAAGAATGCAAGCAAGAGCTTGTTGGAATAGGAACCAATAAGAAGTTAAAGATGCTTTCTATGAAACATTGCAGGAAGTATTAGATCGAATTCCAAAGAGAGACATATATTTTGTCATAGGAGACCTAAATTCTAAGGTTGAGAGTGAAAACACCGGAAGAAAAATGTACATGGACAAAGAAGGCATTGGCAGCATGAATGAGAATGGTGAACCGTTGGCTGACTTCTGCGGAGACAACAACCTGCTCATTGGAGGAACTGTTTTCCCACACAGGAGGACTCACAAAGCCACTTGAAAATCCCCAGACATGGTAACAGAAAACAAGATCGACCTCATCATTATATCCAGAAAGTAGTGAAGATCTTCGGTAGATGCCAGAGTCTGTAGAGGAGCTGAAATAGGGTCAGATCATGAGCTACTACTAGCTAAAGTAGTCAAGTTAGTAGCTGTCAAGACGACTGGACTCCAGAAACAGACCCGGCTTGACACTGCCAAACTGAACTCAGTAGAGAGCTGCCAGGAATTTTCCGTACCCATTTCAAACAGGTTCCAGGCCCTTACAGAGATGACTGATCCCTGTTTTGAAAAGAAATGGGAAAGAGTGAAGGAAATGCTGAAGACTGCATGTCTTTAAGACTGCATGTCGAGAGAACTTAAGGAGGTCCGAGCTACCTTGTGCGCATGCGCGAAATTTCAAAATCGTATTAGATAAGAATAAACATGAATTATAGTTTCAATGATTGCACATGAATGATAATTAATGACAACAAACATAATACTATTGCACAAAATAGATATTTATTAACTTTTTATTTTTTGCATGTAGGAAAAGTGGGTGGGGAACGGCAAAATAGTAAATACTATGGGTTCACAGTAAGTCCCTACAATTGTTCAAATGAATATATGCTTATACAATGTATATAATATGCAATGCATGGTTTAGTTATAAGAAGTAGCCATACTTTGTCATATTTTTAATAAACTTTTAATTTCATTACAATATGTAAATTAGGTTAATTTTATGCAAATTTATTCATAATTAGTACTTTTTGAAAAAAGGCTGGTGACCCCTATTACTATTATTTGACTAAACTGGGTTTCTCTTTGATACTCAACTTATGGACAATTCTAAATTATTTTCGATCGTTTGATATATTTTGACGTTCATTTGAAAATCACACTTTTTGCAAGTGGGTGGGGTAACTATTTATCATGTTCAAATACTGAATTTGTTCACCAGGCAGCTGGAATTGTGACAATTGTCAATAGGAATGTCCATTGAACATATAAAATATCATGCATTGCTTAAAAGTGGTTTCATATAGTAAAAATCTTAAAAGGAACAGTATGGTGCCATAAATGCAGGAAATAGATAAATGAACAAAATACATTGGTAGGTCATTAGAAAGCCATGTATGTCGAAATCGAGCCTTGTGACATGTAATTTTTATGATTTCAATGTTGTTCTATAAGATAGTTCAGTGATTTTAAGATATTTCAAGAAAAATTCGATCATTAGATCAAAGGTGCGCGTACATCCTTAAGATTCAAGAAAAGAATATACATAAGTTGGCTGACAGAACGTACCATCACTAAAATAGAACAGAAAAGAGCAATCAGACTGCGACTTGTTCAAGCGAAGACCAGTATACAGAAGCGTAACATCCAGAAAGAGAGTACAGGAGCATGTAGAAAGAAGTGAAGAGACGCACAAGACAGGACAGAAAGAACATGTGGACAAGTTAGCGAAAAGAGCACAAGAGGTAGATGAAACAAAAGACATGAAGACATTGTATGACATCAGCAGGAACTCTCAGGTAAAAAGAGTATATTAAGTCAGACAGGGAAGGCAGCACTCAACTTAACCAGCCGAGCACAGAAAACATTAAAAACACACAAAGCACAATGCCCAACTAAACAAGCGCAGATCCGCCCAAGTCCAAGCTGTCGAAAAGTATAATAAATTATAACTAGCTGAATGACCCAGTAGAAAAGATACAGCAACCAAAAGGCGGAATGCCTACGCTGAATGACCTAGTAACAACAGTAAAACTGCTGAACTACATAGTTATAGCAGCCTTTAGTCTCAAAGTTAAATAACAGTATTAAAACGTTGAAAGGCCCGTATAGTGGGATGACCTACTAACAAGCTGAATGACCCAGTTTCCACAGCAAAAGGACTATATTGCCCCGCTTTAGCTGTAAGAAATCTTAAAACGAAGAAGTGCCCAACACACTACCGACCAAGAAAATTAAACGCCCCTAGTCTCATTGTTAAAAACTGAATAAAAAAGATTCAGCAAACAAAAGGCAGAAAGCCCACGCTGAATGACCTAGTAACAACAGTAAAACTGCTGAACTACATAGTTTTAGCAGCCTACAGTCTAAAAGTTAAGTAACAGTATTAAAACGTTGAAAGGCCCGATTTCAGCAACAAAAAATCTGAAAACCTTAAAACGAGTGACCCAGTTTCATTAAGTAAAATGACGTAATTGAACAAATCGAGATATGACGTACTGAATTGCAAGCAATACAGAAGTCCCCCACCGGTGTAAAGCCATTGTCAATATGTATGTTGCCATATCAACAAACCAATAGTCCCCTCCGGTCAAAAACCGGTAGGGGACTTAAAACTACAATAAATGACCTCAGGGGACAGAACACTACATCCATAACTCCACAGCTGTACATAGACTCATGAACGAACCCGGTAGGATGCGAACCGCTGGGACGAAATAGTAAGAGGACAACCGGCAAATACGAATAAATAGTTAACTCCTAGCTCCTTTTGGCCCCGGTCAAAAAATTAAATACTGAGAAATTATGGCATATTATCGATTATTTTAAAATGAAAAACTCGATTATAAACGGAATTGGCGTTTAAATCCAGATACAAACCCATATTATAATAATTAAACAAAATACGAAACTACCG
Source organism: Spisula solida (assembly GCA_947247005.1). Taxonomy (NCBI): domain Eukaryota; kingdom Metazoa; phylum Mollusca; class Bivalvia; order Venerida; family Mactridae; genus Spisula; species Spisula solida. Next base: position 31,817,671 of record OX365947.1, on the reverse strand, counting down.
GAAGTAGCACCGACCCCAACAGAAACCGCGGGACACGCGAGAACAAAAAGGCACAGAAAATATACAACTTCACTCGAAAAGGCGCGGAACATACATAAAAAACTAGCACAGGAACATGTAATACAAAACCGGGCATCCAATTCCGAAAGTCTGCTGCTTAAGCCAGTCAAACCAAAACGGAACAAGAGCCAGTTGGTAAGAAATTAACAACCGGACAAAACATACACCACAAGGACAATCCACAACATACACTGAGTATATGCAATTTTGAAAGATACGAAGCAGCCTTGTGCTGGACAACGCAATTGCAGAATGGCACATACAAAATTAATAAAGTTTAACAAAAGGCACAGTGGCCAAATATTTTTGTATTTTTTCCAATTATACTATAAAGTGGACAGTACATACACAGAGGAAGGTTGACTAAAGGGCTTCCGCCTTGGAACGGACAGTAACACTTGTCACTGGGGGCTTAAACGTTTTACAGTGCACCAAACCTCACACTTACCCCATAGACAACCTTATAGAACAGGACAGTGTAAATAAATGTTTCCCGCCATGTAATGCCCCCTAACAAAAAGGCCACAGTGACCGGTAATAAAAGAATGTAAAACATGAAACATTATATAAAATACAACCATCGAGTAGCACAGAAAGTACTCAATGACCTATCAGAAGTCAGAGCAACAAGAGAGCAAAACATTTAAGGGTACGACAAGACAATGTAACAGACAGGCATCAATGCCAGCCGTCCACAAAGGCTTGAGGTTAGGCATATCATAGAGTCTGTATATTTTCCGGTCATCGCACAATGAAATAAGAAGCATAGCGGTGAGCTGTAGATGGACCCACTGCTAAGCATGCAGTCCGTTGCAAAATTAAAGGGTCATATCCTCTACTCAGAAAACGTTTTATGATCTTGAGAAACACATCATGAAAGTGGCTATGACCCAGAATCCTTCGAAATTTGTAAAGCACATCACCATAAAATTCAGGCTGAGACAGACCTTGTCGCAGAAGTGTCTTTAAATTAGTACCATATTTAGAAATGAGATCTGAATTACGCCTATAGAATTTTGCAAACGTTTTACGAAGTTTATGGAAGCGATAGCCTTGTTGCAGTAACTTATTAGTAATACAAAGATTTCGAGTATTAAAGTCCTCCACCCGAGAGCAAGCTCTAGCAAAACGGATTAATTGAGAAGCGTAAACACCATATGAAGTTGACCGTGGAATATCTCCATCCAAGTGTGGGTAATTTACAATATCGAAGTTAAAATCATCTCTCTTGTCGTAAATTTTACTAACAATTTGACCTGCTTCTATAGCAAGGTCAAGGTCTAGGAATGATGCGCGTGTATCAGATGAATTAGCTTTATTTAGTGTTAATTCGGCTGGGTAAATTTCTACGATCTTATTAGAAAAGTAAGGATTGTCAATATTTAAAATGTCATCAAGGTATCGGGACGTATTATTGAACGCTGTAATTTCCTCAGATTGGTGTTCGGGAGACAATTTTAACATGAAATCGCGTTCATAACAATATAAAAACAGATCTGCGACAAGAGGTGCACAATTAGTTCCCATAGGAATACCGATAATTTGTCTATAAATGGTATTGCCCAGCCTTACAAAAATGTTGTCAAGAAGAAAAATAAGGGCTTCACAGACCTCTCTGCAGGTCCACATAGTAAATTTATCTGATATGTTGTTAGTAAAATATGCATTAGAATAACTGCATGCCAGAAATGTGGTTTTCTCTCTACCAAATGTTTTCTCGACCAGTGCTATTAATTTATCTTTGATACGAGCATGTGGCAGTGTGGTATATAATGTTGAAAAATCGTAAGTACTAAGAGAAGAAATATATTGTTTCCTATGGATTTTGTCAAGAATAACTCCAGAATTTTTAACAGACCAAAATAAATTAATACCAGAATTTTCATAAGTCTTTTCACAGTATCGTTGGACATGAACTTTTATAGCAGTTAAACATGAAGTTAGTAATTTAGACACATTGGTAGTTGTGCAAGCACTAGAATTAGAAATGAAACGGGCTTTGTAAGGGGTCTTATGCAGTTTGGGAATCCAATACATAGTTGGTAGTTTGTGTTGGCCTTCGCATATACTAGTTTTAAGTGTATCGCAGCTAGATTTATGAAGATCCACAATGTCGCTCTCAGAAAACAGTGTTGGCGTAAAAGCATTGGTAGAGGAAAGTTCATTAGATAATACATTAACATAATGTAATCGTCAAATGATAATGATATTATTAGAAGCCTTATCAGCAAGAACCAAAACGAAATTATTATGAAAATTTTGTATGTCTAATTTTAACTGGCGAAAAGAAGATCTAGGCTTAGGGGGTAAAAGTGTAGGATTAGACTGGTAGAATTGAATACGTTTTTCCATTATATTTAAAAAACCGCAAACACAGGCAGACCAGTGAAAACCGGAGACGGGAACATACTGACAAATCCATCTGATAAACTGGAAAGATGGATAGATCATTTCAGTACGCTACTAAATGGAACATCTATTGATAATCCCCCTTATATACCTGATGATGAAGTTCTTGACATAGACACAGGTCCAATTAGCAAATATGAAACCATCAGATCCATCAAAATGTTGATAAACAACAAAGCTCCAGGACCAGATGGAATTCCGCAATAAGCCCTCAAAGCTGACACTGACATCAGGTTAGGGCTATTACAAGACATCTGGGAAAAGGAAGAAGTTACTGCGGATCGGAAGACAGGTCTGATCGTCAAACTGCCAAAGAAAGGAGATTTAGGCGACTGCAATAACTGTTGGAGAGGCATTCAGTTCCTGTCTATTCCCAGTAAAGTTCAAACTAGAATCATTTTAGAAAGCTTGAAGAGGGCAGTGGATAAAGAGTTGCGAGATGATCAAGCAGGATTTCGTACAAGAAGGGCATGTGCCGATCAAATTGCAGCGCTTAAGATAAAAATTGATCAATCATTGGAATGGATATCCCCTCTCTACATAAATTTCATTGACTTCTGTAAGGCATTTGACATGATAGATCGCCCACCCATATGGAATATTATGAGGAACTACGGCATCCCAGTCAAGATTGTTAATGTCATCCAAAACCTTTTACGAAAACACCACCTGTCAAGTAATCCATAACACAGACCTAACCTCATCCTTCGCTGTCACTACAGGAGTTAGACAAGGCTGCTTGCTGTCTCTATTAATATTCACAATGGTCATAGATTGGAATATGAAAAGAGTGACGAGCCAACCAAGAGGACTACAATGGACCTTTACAAAACAGCTTGAACATCTTGACTTTGCGGATGACATCGAACTCCTTTTCCACTCATATGCACACATCCAGGAAAAGACTCAAGCCCTTCAAAACATAGCGATGACAACAGATCTGGAGATCAACATCAAGAAGACAAAGAGTATGCGAATAAATGCTCTCCAAGATGCTCCTATCAGACTTGAAGAACAAGCTATAGATGATGTTGACGTCCCTAAGACCAGTATGGAATAACACCAACATACAAATGTTACAGGCACGCACAATCATAACATAATAAAATTCAAACTTTTTTGACGAATGGAATATTTGCAATTGGTGAAACGTCATATAATGTCAAAAGCACAAAAATGCCAGAAACGACGAGTTCCTATCTTTGTTACCACGCTATTAGATTAAGTGTATATATTATTACCTGACACGAATAGCAGTTACATAATGGTACCAACTATTTACATGTCGTGGAATAATTAAGCCCTGAATGCCCTATTTATTGGTTCCTTAGCCTACCACAAACAACGTAAAAACGCGTTTCCCATGGAAACTTCACGACGTCATAGTAACGACATCGGAATACGCACGGAGATATAAGACGCGATGTTGAATTTGTTGATACCAAATTTGTAAGTAGGTCTTGAAATTTGTGTATAGTGTGGTTACACCTAGATCACTTTCGTACCAGTATTTTGACCTTGAAATGACCTTAAAATGAGCACTTTTGCCAACCAATTCGTTGCATACTTCTTGGTGAATGTTTCCCATTCAAATATTTGTACTAGACTAAGTATATTTATACTGTTTAACAAAGAGTCAGATTAAACGCGTCAATTCTTCAGTATCAGATTGCAGTTCACAATGTGAGTTCCGAAAAATGAATTAACCCATTCACACTATCAATAACAATTTTAATGCATTTTCCGAATTTTAAGAGTTTTCCTTTTGAGCTTTTTATTTTCAACTATACTCCATCGAGTAAACGAGTATGCGACGCTATCATGCTCTTGACCTAATACATGTAGGTATTTGAAAATTGGTTTTAGTGGTTCAGCAATTTCTGGCGGCTAGCTGGGACGCCATCTTGGATTTTATCCCTTTCCCGTCATCATTTTTGAGGACTTTTTATGAAATTACACTTGACATTGACGCATAATTTGTTTCTGTTACAATATTAGTTTTGGGTTTGGTCCATTTTTGGACTATTTTTACTGGACTACTGAATGACGTACATACATTAAAGATTTACGTTACTTTGTTCATATCAAATGACTTACGGTAAGTGACCACTTCGATGAAACTTAACCACAGTTTTTCTCAATGTCACGAAACCTGAAAACGAAGAAGAAATCAGTAACAACAGATATTTGTAAAACAAGTTCAATGGTCAGAAATGATTAAAGTCACAGTGACCTTGACCTTGGCCTACAGGCCTCAAAATACATAGGGGTCATTTACTGTTGATGACCAATCCGCCATGTAGCGATATTCAGTATTTGAACAGAAACCATTTGGTCTATCGATATCAAGCATGTTGGATATAGGCATCTCAGAATCAAAACGAAACATAATGAGTAAAAAGCTTCTGGACGACTTTTTAAGTAAGTTTGGGCCGCTTCGGTCGATAATAGCACTGCGGTATACAGGTACACAGGATATTGCGAGTAAATGAATAATGTAGCCATAAGTTGTTCAATACTCCGTATACATACGGGATACTCGGCAATACTCGATACTGTAAAAATCAATACTCTGTACAGTTACTTGTACATGTTTAAGCAAGTATCGTTTGTGTACTTTCGTCATTTTAACTGGTTCAGATGATAAGCATTGTCTTCATTTCCATCAACATCCGTTTCGTTATTATAAATTAAAAAAAAAATATCTGAGATGGTCAAAAGTACAAAACGTGATAGTTAGCCGAATACTAGTATGCGACCGATTTTGACGCGGTTGACACTTATGTGCTACGAAAGTATTCCTCTTGGGACATGAGTCGAGGTAGTTTTCGTTTCGAGAAACTTTCGAAATAATTGGGAATGTCAAAAAATACGTTGTTTACGAGAATTGAAACATATATTGACCTCTTTAAATACAGTACTTATAGAAACTAGATAGGTCTACATCACGACACGGTCACCTGTGGATAACTATGAATGTGATATCATGTAAAATGTGTGAGCTTTGTTTTTGCACTTGTTTACCCATTCGCCTACATGTATTTTGTTAAAAGAGCTTAGTTAGAGCTTAATTAGTACAGATGAGACTGAATATCCGCATACGGGAGATTTTTATTGTATATAAAAAGAAACCAAACCATAGGTTGCATGATTGAAATCCATGAATGTACACACAGCCAAAACAGAAACATTTACAATTACCACTGAGACAGTCGTTAGTGCGTGGTCAATCATTCTTTTTTCCTGCCAGAATGGCCAATGACTTGGAGGGAACAGACAACAGTGTGTTGTAAGGAATCCTGGTCGAATTGCGCGGCTCTTTCCGAATAGAGCCTTTGGCTCTTTAGCGTGCTCATATACACGCGATACCTTCAATAAAGTGGGAGGACATAAGAAGTGGTCAATTAACTAAATGGAGAACGAGAAATGTATCCATTATCATCAAATGTTACCTAGAGAGGACCGTGAGAAGAACTCATCAGATATACGGATTGCATTGGCAGTTCTAAAATATTATCTTGAAAGGACAAAAAAGATCCCCAATGAATTAATTAAATGAAATAGGCATACTTATATTCGTTATTTTTAACTATTCTATAGACATGTTACAAGTATTTTCAAATGTTTTCTAACGAAGACAAAAGAAATCAACCACCGCTTTGTACATGACACACGAAATATATTCACAATGCTCAAATATTATCTAAAAAGGACAGGAAAAACGAACATCGTTCTGTACATGGCACGAGAATTGTATTTGCATTGCTCAAATGTAGAGGACAGAAAAAAAACGACTATTGTTTTGTGCTTGACATGAGAAATGAATTCGCAATTGTCAAATGTTATCTCGAGAAGACAGATGAAAATGGCCATCCTTTTGTACATGAAATGAGAAATGTATTCACAAAGCTCAAAATTATAAAATAAAATGTAATATAAAGAGGACAGATGAAAACGACCATCGTTTTGTACATGACGGAAGAAATGTATTAGCCATGGTTAAATGTCTTCTAGAGAGAACAGAAGAAAACGACCATCGTTTTGTACATGACATGAGAAATGTATTCGCAATGCTCTAATGCAATCTAGAGAGGACAGAAGATATGGACCATCGTTTTGTACATGACATGAGAAATGTATTCGCAAGCTCAAATGTTATCATGAGAGGACAGAAGAAAACAACCATCGGTTTGTGCTTGACATGAAAAATGTATTCGCAATGGTCAAATGTTATCTTGGTGAGGACAGAAGAAAACGACCATCGTTTTGTAAATGCCATGAGAAAATTAATGTATTCGCAATGGTAAAATGTTATATAGAGAAGTCTGAAGAAAACGACCATAGTGGGGTGCTTGACAAGTATAATGTACTCGCAATTGGTAAATGTTATATAGAGAAGACAGAAGAAAATAACCATCGTTTTGTACATGTCAGAAGAAATGTATTAGCCATGATCAAATGTTGTCTTGAGGGGACAGAAGAAAACCACCATTGTTTAGTGCTTGACATGAGAAATGTTTTCGCAATGGTGATTAAATGATATCTGGAGAGGACAGAATAAAACAATTGTCATATGTTATTGATAGAGGATAGACGACAACGACAATCGTTTTGTGCTTGACGCGGAGAATGTATTCACCATGGTCATATGTTAGCTACGGAGGACAGGATAACAATCATCATCATTTTGTTACTGTAATTAGGAATGTATTCGCTATCGTCAAATTTTATCTAAAGAGGACAGACGAAAACTCACCATAATTTCGTATATAAAACAAGAGCATCGTCTACGAGTGCGGAACGCTCGACCTTCTCGTACTTGATAGTGATCTTGTTCATTTGAGAGTGAAGTTCTAAGAGTAACTAATAAATATAGGTCACAGGTTCACCAGCCTTGTCCGTATAGACACCCTTTTGAGGTTGAATAACTATGTTGAGTTTCAAGTGGATACCATTGATAGTCATGGAGAAATTGACATTTTAGTGTAAAAATTAGGAAAGAGGAATGACTCTTACAAAATGCCGGATAAATTGGTTTCCGTTTTTTCAGTAGATGTAGGTCATCACATTCTACATTGTATTGACTTATTTTCTTGAAAGCTTTGATAGTGTTTGATAGATAGTTTATGTGTAAAACGTGTTACGATTTCTATGTACTAAGTCGCACCAAGGGCAGATGAGGAATGTATTCGCGATTGTCATATGTTATTTAGAAATGACGAAAGAAAACTACTATCGTTTTATGCATGACAGGAGGATGTATTCGCTATGGTCAAGTGTTATCTAGAAAGGGCAGATTGAAACTCACCATCGTTTTAGCAAATGTAAAGAGGAATGTATTGATCCATTGTCGAGTGTTATCGAGAGCGATAGAAGAACATGTCCATCAGTTTATAGAATCATACGAGGTATATCTTGGCTGTTGGCAAACATCGTTTGGAGAGTACAGTAGAAAATATACGGCAGTTGGTATAATATATGAAAGAATGATTTTTCCAGAGAAAGCTATCATCAGTGGGTTTTTTTAATAAAACTAGTAAGGTATTAATTAGCTTTAGTCAAAGGTTATGCAAATAAAGTTCAGATAATTAGGCATTGACTATTGTCAAAATGTAATCTACATTAAATTAAGGTAGTAAGGTATTGACTGTTGTAAATATGTATATAAATTACATTAAGGTAGTAAAGTATTGACTGTTGTAAAAATGTATAATAATTATATATTACATTAATGTAGCAAGATATTGACTGTTGTCAAATGATATCTGCATTAAATTAAAGCAACAATGAATGCATTAATTGTTGTAAAATACATCTACATTAAATGAAAGCAGTAAGGTGTTGACTATTGCCAAAAGATATCTACATCAGATTTAAGTTATAATGTATTGGCTGTTGTCAAATGGTATCTACATATGACCAAAGAGGAGCATCCCGTAAATTGAAATGAAACGATGAAGGTATACATGTATGTGGTCAACAAATGATATATTGAGATGAAAATTAAACTGGACATGGCCTTTTTTAAATCAAATAGTTGACATGTAAAATTTTGGTCCGTAATCCTACCTTTAACTCGAGTAGTCGACATTTGAAAACAAAAATAACTGACTTAATCAGACCTTGAATTAAATTTTGTTATATCAAATATTCATATCAACCGAGCATTCTGTTATAAAAACACACAACATTCACGCACACACAACACATGCACACCCACCCAATAAACAGATAAACACACAAGCAAACATACCTTCGTATATTACACATCATTGTTACAAGACCTAGTGCAACGTATATCGATACATATAGTATCGCTTCATTCACATATGCATAAGAACCTAGTCCTATTAAAACTAGAAACGAGCGATGACCTAGTGCAACATGTAGCTGAAGTGACTCATCCACCTAACATAGAGAATGTGTTACTGAAGATGACCTGCCACAACAACCGTCACACATCATAGTCGTAGGAGAACATGACACACCCATAACAATCTCACCATTGTGGCTCATCCCGTAAAATAGAGAATGTCTTACTGTAGATGACCTGCCACAATGACACATCCGCCACACAACAATCTCACCATCATGACTCATCCCGTAAAATAGAGAATGTCTTACTGTAGATGACCTGCCACAATGACACACCCGCCACACAACAATCTCACCATTGTGACTCATCCCGTAAAATAGAGAATGTCTTACTGCAGATGACCTGCCACAATTCACTTTCAAAAAAGACAAAAACAACCATCCAATCTTTTAATTGGAGTTAAATTCTAAGAAATATCAAGGAACCTAGAATATGAAATGTTTCATAAACTGATCTTTAAATATCCGAATTATCTTAATCTTAGCGAAATATTAAACATCATAGACAATAAATAAAGTTACACTAACAATGAACTTCTGATTTAACTCATAAGCTACTCAATCTTTACATCATAGAGATACCATTAAACAATGATTAATTATACTATCTGTCAAATATAATATCTAAAACGCTCCTGTTATATTATGAACTTTTGATACTTAGTCAATTGGTAGTCAATACAGGGTACTAAAATGGTTACACCCATCGGTTTGTTTTACTTGGGATTAAATGCCAAGGTTAAATCTGATAAGGGCATTTTCTTTCTTACCATTTCACAGTAGTTTCAAGGAAAAACGAACCTCAGTCACAATACTAAGGGTCAAAATATGACTAGTTGAGAATAAAGTTGTAAAGGTTCAGGCCAAAGGTGACATAAAACCCCGCACATACAATGATCTAATGAATGTGTCAACTTATTCTGAACTAACATGATAAATGATATACATGTAAATGTGACGTAATATCAAGCAATAAGAAGATAAAATATTGTTTAGTTATTGATTTTGCAGAAGGCTTGAATAGAAAAGAGCATACACAGATAGACTATTTGGACAGTCCTGTGATCATAATAATAACAAGAACATTGCCTTGCGAGTGCAGACGCTCGCATGATATTTGTCACGGTGACAGTAAAGAAGATCAGTAACCCTTGCAGAAAGACGATGATGTGATAACTCATGACGTTGTTTATTCATTTGTTTAAACTCCTGGTGAAGACTTGTTATTAAAGTCGAAACGTAGAACACCTTGGAGTTTGTCATGTTTACTTTATTTTATTTGCAGAAAGCAGGACATGTGCTTTACTTTTTTTACAGAGTAAGGTATTGATGGCGAAAAGGCTTTTAGTGATGGAAGTCTCAATGCAATGGCTAAATATAGTAATTGAGAAAAGTAGACCGAAACATACAAGAGCTGTCCACGAACAGCGCGCTCCACTATTCGCAGCGGCATGCTAGGATAGTACAATCATTATATATTCCAAACAAAATGCTTCATAACAGTAGCATTACCCTCAGCTGTGTAGAGGTTGGGGCTTCTAAGTCGAAAAAGGGGGATAATTTGGACAAATTATGCAGGACTGTTACCTACTCATGTGTAGGTCCCCTAAATAAATAATCCTTTCTTAGTCCAAAACGGGGCATAATTTCAACAAAATGCTAAATAGTTATCGTCTCCAGTGTAGGGGTTGGGGTCATGCTGGTGAACAAGTTTGCGAAGTATCAAAGCAATATATCAATGTACTTTGAAGATATAATAGGTATAACATTTGCATTTTCAAGTCCAAAGGGGGCGTAATTTCAACAGAATGCTTGATAGAGTTACCTACCCCTGTGTAGGGGTTCGGGTCATGATGGAGAACAAGTATGCATAGCAATATATGAATGAAAATGAAAATATTAGAGGTGAAAAAACCTGTACCTAAACTTTAACATTTGCACTAAGTTGAAAAAGGGGGCATAATTTCACCAAAATGCTTAATAGAGTTACCTACCCCTGTGTATGGGTTGAGGTCATGATGGTGAACAAGTATGCAAAGTATCAAAGCAATAATTATGTCAATGCACTTTGAAGCTATTTGAGGTTAAAAAACCTGTACCTAAACTTTAACATTTGCATTTCCAAGTCCAAAAAGGGGGCATAATTTCAACAAAATGCTCGATAGAGTTACCCACCCCTGTGTAGCGGTTGGGGTCATGATGGGGAACAAGTATGCAAAGCAATATGTGAATGCACTTTGAAATATTTGAGGTAAAAAAACCTGTACCTAAACTTTAACATTTGCACTAAGTTGAAATAAGGGGGCATAACTTCACCAAAATGATTAATAGAGTTACCTACCCCTGTGTATGGATTAGGGTCATGATGGTGAACAAGTATGCAAAGTATCAAAGCAATATGTCAATGCACTTCGAAGATATTAGAGGTTAAAAAACCTGTACCTAAACTTTAACATTTGCATTTCCAAGTCCAAAAGGGGGCATAATTTCAACAAAATGCTCGATAGAGTAACCCACCCCTGTGTAGGGGTTGGGGTCATGATGGAGAACAAGTATGCAAAGCAATATGTGAATGCACTTTGAAAATAGTTGAGGTAAAAAAACCTGTACCTAAACTTTAACATTTGCACTAAGTTGAAAAAAGGGGACATAACTTCACCAAAATGCTTAATAGAGTTACCTACCCCTGTGTATGGATTGGGGTCATGATGGTGAACAAGTATGCAAAGTATTAAAGCAATATGTCAATGCACTATGAAGATATTAGAGGTTAAAAAACCTGTACCTAAACTTTAACAAAAGTGTTACGCCGACGCTCGGGTGACTGTAATAGCTCCCCTTTTTCTACGAATAGTGGAGCTAAAAACCTAACCAAAATATTTTCTAAGTCAAACAAGGGTCATAACTCTTCCAAAAAGCAGGACAGGGTCAGGTATGGATGGCGAACAAGTGTTGAACGTTTCAATGTATATTTGGAAGTTAAGGAAGAAAGTTATAGATCTAATAACAGAAAAGATACATGACTGTATGATACGTATGTTCTTCACATTGTCTCAGTACAATGCTATAAAAGCTGGTGAAAAATTAAACAATGTTACTCTCTGCACATGTCAATATTATGCAAATACATGTATGTGTGAATTCACACATGGGTATATAGCACAGGTGGTATGGTGTTGATGGTCCTCATACGTCTATACTTTTATAATATACGTATAGCAAGGTCAGAAAGATATGTTTCAATTCACATATAAAGATATGTTTCAATTCGCTCAAAAAGATATGTTTCAATTCGCTTACAACACGTTACATTACAAGCACAATCAAATCAAATCAAATCAAATCACAAACCGTCACATACATAACAGGTATACATAGCCCTAGCTGAAACTATTTGGTAGTTCAAAGGTTACAAGAGCTGTCCATAAGAAAGCGTGCTCGACTATTCGCAGCTATTTGTCACATAAATCAAAGTTCAAAACAGGCTATAAGTCAAACAACTTAGTTTCAATGCAATAGTATTGATAGTACATGAGATATAATTATTGGTCTGAATGTAATTTGCACGTAAAATTTTAACCAAGAAACTTCTAAGTAAGAAAGGGGCATAAAATCAAAATGGAGTTAATACACTTCACCAGTAATGTTGACTTATGATGATGAACAAGTGATGTAAGTTATAATGGTATATCATTGCAGATAGTACATGAGATATGGTATGCATGTAACTTGCACACAAAACTTTAATCAAGAAAAGTCCTAGTTCAAAAGGGGCATAACTCAAATCAATCATAAATCAAAAAAGCGTCATTGTACTTGATAAATATTGTCAACTAATGATGGTAAGCAAGTGTTGCAATGATATAGCATGGATACTATGAAACATATGGTCAAATATAGTAGCCTGCACCAAAATCCTTAACAAAAATGTCTGAGCTCAAAAGGAGCATAACTCCAATTAAAATCAAAATGGAATTATTACACCTGACCAGTAGTGTATACTTATGATAGTTAACAAGTGTTGTAAGTTGCATGGATACTATGTAAGATATGTTAAAATATAGTAGCCTGCACCAAAAACCTTAACCGATAGTGTGACGCCGACGCCGAGGAATGGTTGAGTTCAATAGCTCTCCATATTCTTCGAATAGTCGAGCTAAAAACCGCGTCAAAATCGGTAGCATAATATAATTACAAAAATACAAAACTTGTATTTTTCAAATTGTCAGGTACGAAACCGACGGTAACAATAATAAAGACAATGCTCATTAACTCACGAAACACCACGCCTGCACTTAAACTGTTAAAAGTCTAAAACATCTCCTAAATTATATCGAACGAGGTCAAGCAAGATGCTCTCAATCATGTCAGTTATAGAAGTGTTTTGATATAGAACTAGTTAATGAGTTCATGTACATGTATAAGTACAGTCCGCAATAGTATGGTGTACCATTTGTGTCAAGTCTATACACAAGTTTAGGATATATAAATTGTAAGTGCACGTACAGTTTTATACGTGCACGAATCTCCTATACGTATAATATATAGATCTTTGACCCAAATGGTACGCCATAGTAAATCAGCTATGATAACACTACAAGAAAACCTCACACCAGTATCGGGAATAAGAAATAAATCTACTAGTTTACAATCATCCCATAAATGCAATAGTCAGTAAATGATAACCAAAGTAATGTGAAAACTCCAACGATACACGTTTGTATTATTAATTATCATAAAATGTAGTTCCACTTTGGAAAATACGGACATGTAGAACATTGTTATGCTTTGGTCTAGATTTTTACACAGATTATTGGCTGATATATTACTGAGAAATCTTGCGATCCCATTTAATAAAGGTTAAGCCACTTATCTGTTCTGTTATGTTTTCTTCTTTAATGTGGTGGCTGTTTATAGTGAAATCTACCATGGCAACATATTTGACGGGCAATGTTCACTCCATTCGAGGTCCCAAACAATCTGTAAGACAAGAACATAAATTAAAAGCATGAACTGTCACAAGGAACATATCGCTGGATTAGTATGAGAAGGTCGTAAGTACAAAATCGATATTTTGAGAAAACCAGAAAAAAACTGTTTAAAAACTACTATTTAGGCCCCTACTTATGGAAAACAAGCTTTATCAACTTCAGACTATATTGATTTCTATGAAATATACGCAACGCTAAGGGGGAAATTATTGAATTCCATGAAATATAAGATATTTTTCAGCAGCTTGGCCGTTTTTTCCAGCACCCAATGAGATCGCTTCTTTCATCAGATGACCAAAATAGCAAAATGAATGTGCAAAACATTATAGGAGAGTGATTTTGTGTGTGACCAAAACATTTCGGCGATATGAAACGCTGTTGGATAAGTTTCAGAGATGATTGACTTGGAATTTACAGGGAATATCTCATGTTTACAAGTGAATCAACATAACTGTAGTGGAATTGCACGCGATTCAGCTGTGATATTGAACACCGATTGGAAAATATGATCGGGTTTTCTATGTAGACCATTGTCCGACCTAAACATAAACAACACTATTTTGCTTAAGGGGGTGAAGTAAGAACAAAAGTGGGAGGGGTATGGTATACAATAATTCAGAATTTCTGAGAAAATAAAAGGGCTCAAGCAGACAGACTAGTATAGTATGTACTAAACTATCACTGTAACAAAACACCAACTACTCGTTAAAAGATAGTTTATTTCAAAGAATGTATGTGCCTTTCAGTACTCGTTCCTAAACACACAAATTGGCAAATGTCACGATCCAAAACTCATACCATGCATACATTTAAACTCCAGGGAACAAACTCTTATTTAGTTTTTGACTGAACAATTATACTTTAAAATATATTCATGAAACATTGCCATGTTTCTACTTTCGGTTTGCAAGGTCATTAAAGTTTTGCATGATACAGGTTCGTAAATATGTTTTATAATTATGTCTTTGTTACATTATAAGAGTTTTTTACTTATACTATTGACCAAGTCGACAACAACAAACGTTCACTCTTAATGCTATTTTGACTTTGTTTGTGAACGAGCAAGATTTGGTGTCATGCTTCAATAAATTCACTTTTTAAATTACTGATTTTTATTTTATGTTTAACTTTAAGGGTAAATATAGTGCACCATAATACTATGCTTACTGTATTCAACACATTTCAACTTTAAGAATAAAATGCTTTTGAGAAAAACATGCTAAATCTCACTATAAATTATACTCTGATACCTTAAACTTCGGTCCCTTAGATAAATGTGTTTAAGTGTAGAAAGTTGTGTTTTTATACAAGATAAATGTCTTGGCTCCCAATATGAATATATATTTGACCATTGAGTCCAAATGTTATGCCAGTCGGCAGTCGAATTCAGGTGCTGTTGTTATTCAATTCTTCATTTCTTAAATCCCTTTCTTGACATATATTGATTACGTGCTGTATCCCTGCTATGGTTGACACACAATGATATTTATAAATATAATTTATTATATAGATGTACATGTACATACAGATGAGACTAGTATAATAAACTAATAACTACTATTTATCCGTAGCCGCGGTCGTATCAAACAATTTATCCACTAAGCTACCTAATTCATGTGACCCTTATCTAAATATGAAACAAGACGGCGTTCAATAAACGCTTATGCCCCCATGGAAGCCTGGTCCATAAAACAGCTTAGACAAACAGGGGGCCATAATTCTGTTAAAATGTTGGATAGGGTTACATGGCTTTGACAATGTTAGCGGCTTATGATGGTAAACCAGTATGTCAAGTTTGAAGACAACGCCTTGATGTAAGACGAAATTTGGTTTAACAAGAATTCCAAAATTAGGTCAAGGTGAAGGTAAAAATGAGGTTAGGTGATACAGGCGTGTGGAGAGTATTTAAAGTGAAGAATATGGGTTAACAAAGATTTTTTACCTTCAATAAGCAGGTTGGGTACAACGCTAAATTTAGTAACGTTTGTAAAAAAGTGATATTACCATACACTATAAAATAATTTTTAGTTAAATTGCTTTGTATGTTGTTACAATGAATAAATTAAAATGTTTTGCAGGTAATCTGATTGAAATCGGACGTAAAACAACAAAGTTATTGCATAAATAAAATTTGGAAAATAATATGAGTTATCTCCCTTTTAATCAAAATAAGTTGATGCAAAAAACGCAACGGTGAAATATTATTTTTTTGTAAGTTTTCTACATTATAGATGTTACAGAAGAAAACTGCCCAGTCAATTTCTTGCAATTATAAAGCTAAATTATCAAACCAATACAATTCATGCAGTTTTGTCACCATTTGTAACTAAAATTAGTTACACGAAGGCGTTACTAAATTTAGTCTTGTCCCCAACCTGATAAGTCTAAGTCCAAAATAAGGTCAAGGCGAAGGTCAAAGTGGGGTCAAGTGATGCAGACGTGTGGAGAGTGTTTATATAAAACATCCATGCAAGTATGGAAGCTTTGTAGCAAGCCATACTGATGCTAGAAGAAACGGTCTATTTGGGTTAAGGTACATTGGTTAGCTGAAATTGAAGTTATCACAGTGAAACTGTGTCAGAAAAAAATTTGATTTTTCAAGTCTGCAATATAATTTTCTGCCAAAATTATTATGCTATATTGAAATATGTACATTCATAAAAATATTTGTATCAAAAAATGAAAATTCAATTAGTAAAAAAGTGTTTCATCACACATTGAAAATTGCCAATTGTTGTGCAACTGTGCTGCAAAAAGTACTCACTCAAATTTAATATAAATCACATTGTTGTGTACTTCAATCTAGTATCCAGGTGCTCGACTATAGAATAAAAATATATCAATTATATTTATACCGAAAATCACTGAATATTAAACCATGTATAACGTAAAATTATGTTTTGTATTTAACATTTGTAGAAGGCATTTGTGTACATGGGATTAGTTGCAATCAAAACAAGTCATTGCCCAAAAAAGCTAAATCAATACACACACGCGCACGCGCACGCGCACGCACACGCACACGCACACACACACATTACACTTAAAATAATCAGCTGTGTGTAAATCAAATTTGTCAATTCTAGTAATAAAGTGGTCAAACGTTTTGATACAATGTGTGGATATCATTAATATAATTGATAAGGGAAATAGTCGAGCACCTGGATAAAAGATTGGAGTACACAACAATGTGATTTATATTGAATTTGAGTGAGTACGTTTTACAGGATTTTGACACAAAAAATAACAATTTTCAATTGGAGATAAAACACCTTTTATAAAATACTTTTTCATTTTTTGATATGAATATCCGTTACATATATGTATTCTTTCAATTTAGCATAATTGTTTTTATTAAAAAACCTGTTGCCAACTTGAGAAATTAAATTATTTTCTGACATGGTTACACACCGATTGGTTCAATTTCAGCTAACCAAATTACCTTAACCAAGAATGTTTACCTTCAATAAGTCTAAGTCCAAAATTAGGTCAAGATGAAGGTCAAAATGGGGTCAGGTGATACAGGCGTGTGGAGGGTGTTCATATAAAACATCCATGCAAGTATGGAAGCTTTTTAGCAAGCCATAATGATTGCACATTTTTTCAATCTTACCAGCTAACACATGATGATTTGATGATTCAAAATAACCGTAAACTTCTTTATCCATTTGAGAATATATCCACGCCCAGACGCCTGTCTCATAGATTGTTAAGCAATACATCCAAATTTGTTCATCATAAGTTCACCTTGTAAGTAAATTCCTTATTTTCTAATATCATTCCGTCCATAAATGGAAATTTAAAACGTAATATTTTTACAAGCCAGCAAACTAAAACGAGGTTTTCAGGTCACGTGTCATTGTGTCATAGTAACCTAGTTCGGCTTTTACCGCTTATATTCGTTTAATTTCGTAGAGTAATATACCATGACTCTCATTTAAAGGGTAAGCCAGTAAACGGAATATAGAAATGCCATTGATTCCCAAGTTAAGTATCTAATAGCTAGAAATACAAAACATGTATATTTTTCTTATGTGTCGTGGTTACCCAGACACCCAGAATCTCTAGTTAGTCTACTTGACGAACATACAACATAAATACGTTTAAAAAATAGCGTAGTTTTTATTCTTGATCGCGTTCAAGATGATAAATTTATACGAGAGATTACCTTTAAAAGCTTACATTTGAGGCACGGGGTTTTCGTGATATGACGAATGACGATTTGTAAATATACACTGTACATTTAGACCTATTACACATCAAATCGCGTACTAAAAACATACATTTATTTAATAAGGAGTAAAAAATTATTGTACGGTACGGAGATATTGACATGATCCGGATCTTTATGCATGCATAATTATATTACAATGTTGCGTTGAATCAAAGAGTATTGACGCATATTATTTTTCTGTGTGTGCGGTTGTCGTATATCTCGAATACATATATTACATGCATGTTATACTGTTTTTGACGTAGGATGAGGTGAATATCATGTTTTGTGGACCTGTAAAAAAGAGATTGACGAAGGCAGAGGTCAATATAACTTTTTGAAGGTCAACTAAACATCATAGTCGTCGAAACATACGTCAAACAACTGTTATACTATATACCATCCCATAAGTCAAAGAAATAAAGTGATATTGACCTCTGACTTCGAAACGCATGTTCACTAATATTAGACACAGAACAATGACATAACATGTATTTGTAAAATGTGTTTGTTTCATATTCTATTATTCCTATGCATTCTCTATCTTTATATTTCACATGTGCTTTGTATATATTAATGTTGTTCTCTATCAATTATCACTATTTCTATTGTTCATAAAATGAATGTATACATCATTGTAAAGGTGGAATAAAATCGTATATATATATCACTTTTTTCAGGTCAACAAAACATCATATTCGCCTCAACATATTAAGTCAATAACAGTAAAATAACCACCCCAGCCTCGGTTTCGGGAGGTGTATATTAAAATATATAGATCTCTCGTGCAGGCCGTCTAAGCCAATCAGAATCCTTGTTACGTAATATGTATGCAATGTTGGGCTTTGAATTAGGTGAGGCGTTTTTAAAATCCTTGAGTGTATTGATGTTTCTAGTGTGTTCATACTGCATTTGATTGTTTCTAATGATTCTACGTATTTCATTTCTAAAGGTACCACTCCGGGTTGTTGGATATAACTAGTAATAACCTTTTGGACCGAGGCATTAACGGATTAGTTATTTCGATATTTTAATGTCAAATTAAATGTCATTTTACATTATTATGCTTTTATCATAGAAGTAGGTCATGCAGAGATATCGAATACCTAATACCGATTGGTGCCAAACACAGTGTTTAAATACTTATATATATATAATATTTATTATTTATTGTATGTGTTTCTACTTTTTAAACTTATAAAGTTTAGTCCGTACAGTTTTTATATTTGTAACCAGGAAATAAAAAGCCGCAGAAGGGTAATCCCTTAATTGTTTAATTGCCCCTTATCAGTGTAATCCTGTCTGGTCACGGTCTATCGATCTAGTTAAACAATAGGGCCATACATTATATCGATTTATATACAGTATACGGATCACTAGAGATGTTAATGTAAAGGGAAACAACTCGTACAAAAACACCGGTACAAAAATCACTATGGACAGAGTTGTATTTTCCTTAAGAATTATGCTGAATGTTCAACATGCCACTGACAGTTGTCAAACAAGAATACGTTTTAAGAACAACAGTTACTATCCAAGCACATTCACCCAGTTATACAAGCTTATAGAATTGTTTGAATCTACATGTAGGAGTATTTACGTGGATATTGTTTATTTATCAAAGCACTTACGGAAATAGTAACCTTATAATTTACATTCTTTATAATGCTATAACAACTACTAATTGCTGTAAATGAAGCTCCAATATTCACAATCATTCAGTAGTTAACACCTACAATACCATACCAGTCCCACATTTGTAGTTGTGCATTAAAAGAAGTGCATATACTTCAAATATGAACGTAAGTTTAAGATTTGCGTAAGTACTTTATCCGCCGAACCATTCTCATGGTAAAATACGAAAAAACACT
Organism: Spisula solida; assembly: GCA_947247005.1. Lineage (NCBI taxonomy): Eukaryota > Metazoa > Mollusca > Bivalvia > Venerida > Mactridae > Spisula > Spisula solida. Next base: position 31,797,752 of record OX365947.1, on the reverse strand, counting down.
AGGATTAATTAGTTCCTAGTTAATAGTTTTGTACAAAAGCATAATTTCTAGCTGCTGTTTACCAACGATCAATTAATTGTGCTAAACTATGTAGAAGCAAACGTATGACTCAGAGATATCCTCCTATATGTCGACTTAATATTGAGTTGCTATGGTAACGAACAATCCAAATTGTGAATAGCTTTATATATTTTTTCATGGAGCGGTATCATGTCATCATCTTCCAATAATGTTCACATGGGAGTTATGAATATGTAAATAGGGATTACAGCCTCTACTATTCATTCGTGTAAAGGCAAGGTCATTGTAACATATTCCCTGCACATCCAGGAATTCATCCTTTTTGGGCAAAATCAACATCTAACTCGCTAGGAGCAAAGTCCACACCTAACACACCTGGATCAACCAGAGGAACGTCAAACACACCGGAATCAACCAGATCAACATCTAACACACCTAGATCAACATCTAACACACCTGGATCAACCAGATCAACATCTAACACACCTGGATCAACCAGAGGAACGTCAAACACACCGGAATCAACCAGATCAACATCTAACACACCTGGATCAACATCTAACACACCTGGATCAACCAGATCAACATCTAACACACCTGGATCAACCATATCAATATACCTGAATCAACCAGATCAACATCTAACACACCTGGATCAACATCTAACACACCTGGATCAACCAGATCAACATCTAACACACCTGGATCAACCATATCAATATACCTGAATCAACCAGATCAACATCTAACACACCTGGATCAACATCTAACACACCTGGATCAACCAGATCAACATCTAACACACCTGGATCAACGAGATCAACATCTAACACACCTAAATCATCCAGATCAACGTCTTACACGCCTGTATCAACCAGATCAACATCTGACACACCAGGATCAACTAGATCAACATCTAACACACGTAGGTCAACATCTAACATACCCGAATCAACTAGATGAACATCTAACACACCTGAATTAAGTAGATCAACATCTAACACACCTGAATCGACATATAACCCACCTGAGTCAAACCTGGATCAACATCTTACCCACCTGGATCAACCAGATCAACATCTAACACTCCTGGATCAACATCTAACCCACCTGAGTCAACCAGATCAACATCTAACACATCTGAATCAACCAAATGAACATCTAACACACCTGAATCAACTAGATCAACATTTAACACACCTGAATCAATTCCCAACACGACTGAATCAACCAGATCAACATCTAACACATCCGAGTCAACCAGATCAACATCTAACACACCTGGATCAACCAGATCAACATCTAACACATCTGGATCAACCAGATCAACATCTAACACACCTGGATCAACCAGATCAACATCTAACACACCTGGATCAACATCTAACACACCTGGATCAACCAGATCAACATCTAACACACCTGGATCAACCAGATCAACATCTAAAACACCTGGATCAACATCTAACCCACCTGAGTCAACTAGATCAACATCTAACCAACCTGAGTCAACTAGATCAACATCTAATACACATGTATCAACCAGATCAACATATAACACACCTGGATCAACCAGATCAACATCTAACATACCTGGATCAACCAGATCAACATCTAACACACCTGAACCATCATCTAACCCATCTGAGTCAACTCGATCAACATCTAACAAACCTGGATCAGCCAGATCAACATCTAACACACCTGGATCAACATCTAACACACCTGGATCAACCAGATCAACATCTAACACACCTGGATCAACCAGATCAACATCAACCAGATCAACATCTAACACACCTGGATCAACATCTAACACACCTGGATCAACCAGATCAACATCTAACACACCTGGATCAACCAGATCAACATCTAACACACCTGGATCAACCAGATCAACATCTAGCACACCTGAATCAACCGGATCAACACCTGACAGACATTTTTTTGATATAAAAATAGCAACTGTAAGATTTTACATTTTATTTATAATTTGTTGGTACATTTGTACATGTATTATTAATAGGGAATGTATCCCCATTATATAACGATTTCATGCGAAAACATGTGATTGCTGTTGTTATGGTTTTTGCATTGGCTATGGCCTATTTGTTTTGACATACTTGATACAGAATAATGATTCAGTAGACTGAATTTCACGTCCCACTTCCTCTAGAGGCAAATTGTTGCTCAAGATTTGAAAACCAATCTTGTTTAACTTATCTATTTTCAATATGAAACATAAATACAGTTCCACTCTTTTAATAACGTTTCTGCATCTAAGCCTGATTCAAATCATGAAAATTATTGAAAAGAATACATATCTAATTAATCCAACGTAAAACAAGAGCACAACCTTGCGGGTGCAGACGCTCATCTGATCATTGTCACTGTAAAAAAGGCCCATTACCCTTGCATAAAGTAGGGCAGTGTTATTGGTCTTGCTTAAAACAGTGAGGTATTGATGGTGAATAAAAGGGGCAATAAATCTTGCAAAATGCTAATCAGAGTTATGGGTCTTGCTTGACATGGTCAGGTATTGATCATGAACAAGTGTTGAAAGTTTCAAAGCAATAGCCCACATATGGTATGAGAACAGTGGACCTTCCAAAAAAAAAAGAAAGAGAACAGTGGACCTAAACGCAAAACTTAACCAAGGAATGTTTTAAGTCCAATAAGGGGCAATAACTCATGCAAAATGCAGATCAGAGTAATGAGTCTTGCTTGACATGGTCAGGTATTGATGGTGAAAAAGTGTTGAAAGTTTCAAAGCAATAACTCAGATAGTTTAGGAGAAAAGTGGACCTAAACACAAAACTTAACCAAGGAATTTTCTGAGTCCAAAAGGGGCAATAACTCACGCAAAATGCAGATCAGAGTTATGGTTCTTGCTTGATATGGTCAGGTATTGATGATGAACAATTGTGGAAAGTTTCAAAGCAATAGACCACATAGTGAGAGAAAAGTAGACCCTAAACACAAAACTTAACCAAGGAATTTACTCAGTTCAAAACTGGGGTAATAACTCTTGCAAATAACAGATCAGAGTTATGGTTCTTGCTTGACATGGTCAGGTGTTGATGGTGAACAAGTGTTGACAGTTTCAAAGCAATAGCCCACATAGTGTATGAGAAGTAGACCTAAACACAAAACTTAACCAAATAATTTTCTAAGTCCAAAAAGGGGCAATAACTCACGTAAAATGCAGATCAGAGTTATGGGTATTGCTTGACATGGTCAGTTATTGATGGTGAACAAGTGTTAAAAGTTTCAAAGCAATAGCCCACATAGTGTATGAGAAAAATGGACCTAAACACAAAACTAAACCAAGGAATTTTCTAAGTCCAATAAGGGGCAATAACTCATGCAAAATGCAGATCAGAGTTATGAGTCTTGCTTGACATGGTCAGGTATTGATGGTGAACAAGTGTTGAAAGTTTCAAAGCAATAGCCCACATAGTGTATGAGAAGTGGACCTAAACACAAAACTTAACCAAGGAATTTTCTAAGTCTAATAAGGGGCAATAACTCATGCAAAATGCAGATCAGAGTTATGAGTCTTGCTTGACATGGTCAGGTATTGATGGTGAACAAGTGTTGAAAGTTTCAAAGCAATAACTCTGATAGTTTAGGAGAAAAGTGGACCTAAACACAAAACTTAACCAAGGCATTTTATTTTCTAAGTCCAAAAAGGGGCAATATTCTTACAAAATGCAGATCAGAGTTATGGGTCGTGCTTTACAGGCTCAAGTATTGATGGTGAACAAGTGTTGCAAGTTTCAAAGCAATAGCTTTGATAGTTTATGAAAAAAGTTTACCTAAACACAAAACTTAACCATGCAACGCTGACGTCGATCAAGTGATGACAATAACTCATCTTTTTTTCAAAAATCAGATGAGCTAAAAACAATATGGCGACTTTGAAAATGACGTCACATCAGTTAACTCGACGTCATCGCATGACATAGCACGCCAACTTTTGAATATGTTGAATTGAAATATAAATAACAAATAAAAGACGAGTGTAAAAATATTATAAATATTTATAGGGCATATCTGTGCAACTCGTCTCCTAGATCAGAAAACACTGGCAGCTAGAGGCTGCAGCCAGAGGCTAGATCAGAGTCTCTGTGGAGCAAACAAATTTCATAGTCATTTTTTTTCTTGCCAGATTATCCAAAAACCTGACAGGAAATCCCCGCAGGATGCAGTACATTTGTTCATATTATACTTACAATTTGTCGACATCATTAATATAATTTATTATATACAATTATCTCTCAGCCTTAAAACAAACATGTAACAGTATAAGCACTGCCCATATAGTATCAATAAACTACAACTAAATTTATACAATTGCTAGAATATGGCCTACATTAGCCGGACATCTACCAGTATACACACAGGGTCAGGGTATTAACACATATTGTGTTTATGTTAATGCCTGTCTAACACCTCATGTATTACAATATTGTTTTAAGTTGCTGTTTGTTTGTAATCTACTGAGACAGACATAAGTGAGTGTGTGTGGGCATGATTATTTTCCCTGTCAGAATGGCCAACAACCTCTGACTTTGAGGAAAGAGACAGTTGTGCGATACAAAGAGTCCTAGTGTGGTACTCTAGCTAATTCTGAATAGACTCATTGGTCTTTGTATTTGCCCAGTGTACAGTACCAATACACTGGAACCAGCTCACCTCTAGTAGGGTGGGAAACACTGAAAAGTGTTTGTGAAATTTCCAGCACCAAGGCAGAGATTCGAACCAGGGACCACCAGATTGGTAGTCAAGAGCTCTGACCACTTGGTCACCATGCCATTCCATATATTGTAATATGAGATACAAGGTAAATATATATGACAATAAACAGCAGCTTTACATGCATAACTGATACACAACTACAGGTATATCAATGGTTTATCAGTTATGTACCAGGGATAATCAGGAGTTAAGTAGAGGTTTTCTATCATGTACCGAATACTGTATATATAAAATTTTACTTAATTGTTTAATACAACAAAATGGCACATAGGGCCCTAGGACACTCATTGATCATAGTAGTACAGGTCCCATAGGAAACCTCAGTAGTCATTCTAAAATTCTGACAAAGATTCATGAAAATCTTATGAAATTTTAGTTTCTGTTGCGTGCACATTTTTTATTTTAACTGGTAACCTTGATGACTCTTAGCACTTTGATTACATCAAACCAAACATCTGCATGGAGTATTGAACAACATTGTGATGACATTTCTTAATTTTACTCAAGTTTACAGTATACTATAGTGACTATATTGTATAACAATTATCGACGTAGTTCAAATTATTCCTGGACAGCCCTGGCCCTCTGTTAGACAATATTGCACAATATAAAACAATCTGTTTATTGGTCCCAAAAGAAATTAGTATTATCACCACATAATACGGACCATTAAACAACACACACTCTTTTACAACCTACCCAGCTCACATCTTTCCACTAGCACCCACGTTCACATAACTGTAGTTGTGAGCTTAGAATGACCTTAACATTATTGTGTTTGGAGTTACCTGACCTCAAAATGATTAGATGGCTAGGATGGTTTGAATTTTTTTTAAAAAAGTCACTCATAATGCAAAAAGAATAAAGGCCAAAAGAGGTGAAGTTGCTGGAATGTTTGTGAGTAGGTACATTAAGTTAACTCCAAAACACTTTATTAAGGTCTGTCTTATAAAAACTCATGTTTTTGTTTTGTCACAGTTTTGATTGATGTACACCATGGAGGTTAGAGTCTTTTGTCTCAGAAATGATAATTAGCGAAACTGGTGTTAAATGTTCTCTCAATCCAACTGGACCTAGGCACAGCACAAAATCTAATATCGAGTCAATTTGACAGGGAAATTCTCTGTGACTAGATGGTCATCATGAAAGATTATCACAACATTCACTTCAAACTCTGAAATATAAAACTTGTAATTAGCATTCTGGGGTGGTATTTACAAAGCATCTTTAAGGAAATTATATAAACAAATCATAATTAAGTGTATCAGCTAAGCAGGAAAATCATTTTTTACATTGTTTAGAAGCATTATGTAAAGAGCTAAAATTTTCACAAAGAAAACATTGGTTATTCTTTGTTTCTTGGGAATATGTGCAGCTCAGTTTTTTAACTTTAGTCAAAAGATTTAAGTTTTCCTATGAAAACCAAATTTTTAAACAAGGGACACAACTCTCCTGAAACTAAATTCCAGCAAAATTAAACTGATAGTGTATCCTACATCATAAAGGTGCTGCCTCACAGATTGGGCTAAATTTTTTGTATATCGTGATTTTCCAACCTAACCAAGTATTGTTGTAATAGAAAGCCACTGACGGTTGCTATATGAAAGATTTGGTGCAAATAAGCAATTTTAACCACTCTCGATATCGCCCACTGAGTTTTTTTTTCTTGAAAAAAAGCGCTAACTTTCCTTTTTGCTTTTTGAATTATGTAATTCACACGTGATCGAATTGTAACATTAACAAACTACAGCGTAAACTTTAGGGATGTATTCAGTTCGTTTTCCCATTCGTTTTCATCAAATGCGAACAAATTTCAGGCTATTTAAGTAGTAGTGTTAATTCTATAGGGTATTAATACCCTATAGAATTTTTGATGTAAAAGTACTAAATAACTACAAAATGCCGAATTTTCTCAAGTTATTTTAGATGTCAGTGTGGTTCTTTATGGGATATACAGGCAACTATACCAAAATTACGCGAATATTTGACAATTTTATTTTATTTTTGCAATGCACCAATATGTGAGGCAGTCCCTTAACATTCCTAGGACAGAAACCAGTACAAGCTTTTACTTCTACAAGCACCGGAATATTTCCCTTAATGGAAGATCAGAAGTGCTGGACAAAGGATATTTTATCTTCAGGCCATGTCTCACCAACTATTAAAAAGCAAAATAATTTTATATGGAATATAAAATATTGATGTACAGTACAACCTCTCCAGAGCGGCCCTCTGTAGAGTAACAACCTCTCTATAACAACACCTCAAATTTTTTCTAGGTTGATATTTACTATAAATCTAACCTCTGTAGAGCAACAACCTCTCTATAACAACACCTTCAAAATTTCCCTAGGTTGATATTTACTATAAATCTAACCTTTGTAGAGCAACAACCTCTGTATTACAACACCTTCAAAATTTCTCTCTCAGACTATAGAGCAATAACCTCTATACAAAGGTCATTATTTGCAGCTCCTAAAGGGTGTTGCTCTGCAGAGGTTGTACTGGACTTACCGACTTTGAAGTTATTAGTACTTAATGTAGGACATGTAAACAATCGTGGGAAGATCATGAAGATTGGTATACTGATCCCTCTCATGACGTCACCATCCGCTATCTGTATGTTCTGTATCTCTGTAGCTGTAATCATCAAATAGTGAAATCGTTTGACGTGTTCAGCCAAGGAAAACATGTCACATTTTATCAACAAAAACAGCTTTTATTCAGCAATAATCATAATTGCAGGGCTCAACATTTTTTATAAGTGCTGTTGAGTTGTCCAGGACAACTGATCATGAGAAATAGAGTTGTCCCAATTTCGTGTACAGATGTCCCAATTTCATGTACAGATGTCCCAATTTCGTGAACAGATTTCCAAATTTCATGTTCAGGTGTCCCAATTTCATGTTCAGATGTCCCAATTTCAATCGAGTTAGTACTGGTGAACCAGGGGTCCCAACTGTAAATTGATATTTTGTTGATTTGGATAAATGGCCTGGTGCTTTACTTCAGATGACCAGCAATAAACTAGGACTAAATCTGGAAGACAATAACACAACAACCACCTTTCATAAAGATGGCATTGAAATGGTAACCTCTATAGTGTTTTCAGGCTTTTCAGTGTTTCCTATCCAACAGTTCCAAGTAGAGATTAACTGGTTGGTAACTCAGACGTAGTCTTGAGTGTAGCAGTGCTGTACACTGGGCATGTTAATAAACAAAGGAGTCTATCTTATCCAGATTGTATTACACCACTGTTCTCCTTAGTTCTGTTTGCTGTCCCTTAAGCAAAAAGACAGGACCCCATTGGAAATACATGGAAGTGCTTGCACTTTTATGGGTTTTCCCCGAAGGTCTAAAGAATTACTGCTAATTGTAGACCAAGCTATTATCTCTTGACTAAGTCATGTGACCTAACTGTTCACCTCAACTGACCCAGTTTCAAACTTGGCCTAGCTATAATGGAACCAAACAGTACCGGTATTACCAAGTTTCATTAAGAAAAGTCAAAACTCTACAAGTATGGTGTACACAAACAAATAGTGGATGTTAGACCCGGAGTATTGGCATGCCTGTTGCACATACATGGTACAAGAATACAATACAAAAGTTTACCATCTTTTGCATATCCTTCCGCACAACCACAAGTCTCTACTCTAACAAGTTGTATTTCTATAGATTTAATAGCTGCTTCACATTGTTCTACCACAATCTAAAATTCAAATTAATCTTAGTTTTCAAAGTATTACTTTATAGAATTATAGAACAGAACAGAACATAACCTTTTTTTTGCACAGATTATATAGTAAAAACAAGTGCAAAAAACACATACACAAATGGTACACATGGATAATGGCAGTAATAGATTCATACAGATACACAGATGTGAACACTAAACATGTATGAAACAGCATAACTATGCAAAAATACTGTATTTAATATGCACAAACTGGTGTGTAGTTGTAGCTCACAATAATATACCCACACTTTATGTGATGAAAAGTAAATTTATATCATTTGTATATATACAATAAAGGTCTAAGGTTGTAGATATAGCATGCAACACATGTGTTTAATCATTTTAGTACAAATAAATATATCACAAACTAACTCCTACCTTTAATGCCAGTAGCCACTATTTAACAAGAAGCGTTCACAGACACTCATATCCCTTGCCGTGGGAAATAATTTGGGCTAACAATATATACAAACAATAGTTTTAACAGCACTTATACACTACTCAAAACTTATAATCGGTCACTTCACATATTTACAAATTCCAGCCTCCTTATACTAATTTATTTAAGGTCGATTGTGAAACAAGTTTTTCTAACTTATATTAATCACTCTCGACACCTCATTCCTGATGTTATCCATCGTCACGAGGGTATGAGAGAAGAGAAGCCAGTTTCACTTTCATGCTTAAGCAAAGGAATTTCTGGTACCATTTTTATTTCGTCTTTTGGATGACGCGGACAGGGATTGAACCCAAGACCTCCCACACTCGAAGCGAACGCTCAACCACTAGGCTATCGAGGAGGATCGCCTCTATTGCATTTACAAGGTTTTCATATTGTCTTAACACGCCACCTTGTAATACATCACAAGACATTGCATAAACAGATTTTGCAGTTTAAGTTTTGTCGATGATTTGACCTTGTGACCTAGTTGTTGACCCTGGAAGACCCAATATTAAACTAGACCTTGATTTTCTTTAGATGATCATTATGACTGAGTTTTATAAAGATTAGGAAAAACTTGTGACCTCTAGTGACTATGCAAGGCTTTTCTATGATTTGACCTAGTTTTTACCCCAGATGACCCAATATCGAGCTAAGCCTAGACTTATCATGATAACCGAGTTTCATAATGATTAAGCTAAAACTGTGACCATTTGTGTCAATGGCAGCTAATTGAAGACGGACAGACGACGGACAAAGAGTGATCACAAAAGCTCACTCTGTCACAGGTGAGCTGAAAACAATGGTCAGAAAAAAAAACTGATAGTATAATGTGTATTGGCACTGCATAGCAGTAATAGCAAGGTAAAGATTAATGTATGCATGTAATGTATGAATGACGAGGCAAACAAGGGAGATAAATGTATGTATGTATGTATGTATGACAAGGTAAACAGTATTACCTCCCCTGTTAATGGTTTTGTTATACACAATGTAGCAGAGTCTAACTTTCCTCTAGCTTTGAATTTTGGCACCTTTTCTTTCTGAAAAAAAAATGAACATGAAGGTCAATGATACATACATATACCAATCAGATATCAATCACATAAAAAGTATTTTCCTTATCTGAAACATAGTCTTTAAGTTCATTTACCAGTACTGTTAAAGCAAAGATGTAAAAAAACTGTATTTTTAGATCTTGGTAAAAGTGTTATCGTTGGGCATCTATTTGATTTTTGACCCTGGTATAGGCAGGTTTCGACTATTTGAGTGGTTAAGCTAGGGCATATGGTAGGTTTCGACTATATTAGTTGTAAGGGTATAAGGCATGTTTCGACTACATTAGTCGTAAGTCAAACAGAAATAGTTGTACCAGTATTTATAATGACTTATTAATAAGTACATTTATAATTCATGCACGAGTGATAGTTTTAACAGTCAAATATAACACTAAACAGTCTTCATACCAGTGAGTAAATATCATTCTGCCTTGATAGACCAGTGGTAGAGCATCCCATTCAAGGGCAAAGAGTCTAGGGTTTGATAAATTTTACAAATATTAGTACATTATACATCAAAGTTACCTCCCTTTGTTTAACATACCTCTTTCAGGTTTGTGAGAGTCTCAGGGCTGATTGTGAAATTTATAGCTTTTGATTTTATTTTTTCCTTCTCATTTGGTTCCTGTAAAATCAATATTATACTTAATAAATGACTCAAACAATAACTGACATAAAATTATACTGACATTATCATCTACAAGGAGAAAACAATTTTAGAATAACTCATTTATTAACAAGGAGCTGTAATTTATACAAATGGAAATTGCATTTTTATTTTCATTTTTTTTAAGACTACTCGTAGATTTGTGTTTTTGGATTAATTAATTACAATTAATTAATTGATATATTCTAAATATAATTTATTAATTAATACATTCTAAGAAAAATTATCTACATTACTACTAATAATGTAAAGAAAATAAAAGGTTGAAATGCTGGACAAATAGTTGAGGTTGAAAGGGACACTAATCTAGATATTTATTTATCCCGGCCTTAATAAACTATGTGTTACCTTGTATTCAACAATAAATTCACATTGTTTAGTTAAATCTTTACTCAACAATGATCTCTTCATATCCACCTTGATCTGATACTGTAACAGGAGAAATATACATGGTAATAATCATCATAATCTGATACTGTAACAGGAGAAATATACATGGTAATAATCATCATAATCTGATACTGTAACAGGAGAAATATACATGGTAATAATCATCATAATCTGATACTGTAACAGGAGAAATATACATGGTAATAATCATCATGATCTGATACTGTAACAGGAGAAATATACATGGTAATAATCATCATGATCTGATACTGTAACAGGAGAAATATACATGGTAATAATCATCATAATCTGATACTGTAACAGGAGAAATATACATGGTAATAATCATCATAATCTGATACTGTAACAGGAGAAATATACATGGTAATAATCATCATAATCTGATACTGTAACAGGAGAAATATACATGGTAATAATCATCATAATCTGATACTGTAACAGGAGAAATATACATGGTAATAATCATCATAATCTGGTACTGTAACAGGAGAAATATACATGGTAATAATCATCATGATCTGATACTGTAACAGGAGAAATATACATGGTAATAATCATCATAATCTGATACTGTAACAGGAGAAATATACATGGTAATAATCATCATAATCTGATACTGTAACAGGAGAAATATACATGGTAATAATCATCATGATCTGATACTGTAACAGGAGAAATATACATGGTAATAATCATCATTGTTTAACATATACATGTACATACATCCTGCAACTGATTTACTAAGAGTCTATACATTGTACTACCTGTACTTCCTCAATAGCATACATAGTGGTACAAAATTAATGTAGAAGTATAGCATGGAGAATTTGTCATGATCCTGGTCTTTATGCATGAATATTTTACAAGGTCCTTGCATTGAATATATAAATTTCAATGAGAAAATCGTGCAATATCGGTCCTTTAGATTTGTGTTTGTATTACACCTCATGCATCTTCGTGATACTTCCCGCTTATGAAAACATACAACCAGAATTATAAACATAGACGATATAATTATCAGCTTTTAAATTATGCTAATACAAGGTGGAGAGTCGTGTCAAATTCTCTGTATTATTGACCATCAGCTTCAAGAGTGGGAGGTCGTGGGTTCATTCCCAGGCCACACCATACCAAAGATGAAATATAAATGGTACCAGTAATTCTCTCGCTAAAAGGATTTTTTACAAGAACTGGCTTCTCTCTCATACTCCCATGACAATGGACAACATCAAGAATGAAGTGGCAAGGGTGATTTGCAAAAGACCCAAACAAAATGAGTATAAAACAACTGTTTTAGTGTACCAATCTTGTTTCCATTTAACAGCATTTCATTTAATCAAATCTGTAATTGCATTTTTCTAAATATTCTAATTTTTGTGTAAAAAATGTTTTTGTACGACAAAACAATAGGGCCATGATGAAGTGGATCTAAAAGGTATTTGTTTCTTTGACCAAATGTACGACCCAAGAAGTCCAGGGTACTGAAATTGGCCAAGATATTTTAGAGATGTGCATTTTCACCACTTTTCATATAGATTAGGTTAAAACTTTAAATAAATTGAGATGGACGATGACCACAGAAATAGGAGGATTAAGACAGATCACTTTGAGTTATTTCAAATTTGTACCAAAGTGAGCTGAATAATGAAGAATATGCAGGGTGTTAAAAAGGTTTATTCTCAAAATTTAAATTCATACCAAGTGTTATTTCAGCTATGTAAGAGTAGACAGTTTTAATTTCTTACTCCAATAGCTTCATTTAATGCAAGAAAGATTAGAACAAGAGCTGTCACTATAAGAGACATATGCCCCCGAATGTGATGTTGATAGTATACACAAGTACTTTATGTTACCAAAATGACCAAGTTCAAATAAGGGTCATAACTCCTTACACAATAATCCCATAGTTGTATAACTTATAATGTCAAGTATGACTACCAAGTACAATAGCACTGAGTATAAAGAAAATATCGAACTATATTAAAAACTTCAATCAAAATGTCTAAGTATAAAAGGACCACAACTCCTTACAAAATCATCCTAGAGTTATTCCCCCTTGATTAGAGGAGTCGACTTATAAAAGAAATAAGTGTGCCAAGTTTCAATACAATAGTATTGATAGTAAACAAATTATTGACCTTTATCAAAAACTTTAACCTTGATGTCAAAACAAACAGACAGAATGACAGACGGATGGATGGTTCAATTTTAATATGCCACCCTAAGTAGCAAGCTTAATAATGGTAGACCCCTCTGGATTCTAACCTGAAAATTTGCGGTTTTCTGAGGTCACTAAATTTCTGAAACTTAAACATTGACAACAAACCTTTTTAACAGCCTGTACATATACTGGTAAACAGTAAACTTACTTGAATGTTCACAAACACACCATGATATGTCTCGTATAATGTTTTATTTGGTTTTGGTTTCAGTGGAACTTCAAATGGTATCTCTGTCTTACCATTAGGAAACTTTCCAGGTTTGGCGATTTCTAAAGGGTAGTACAATAGTTGTATAGGCTGAAATAATGATAATTACATCAAGTTAATGTACTAGAAATGCATTCACATGATACAAGTGTTCCCACACATTAAACATTTGAGAAGCTTACTCTTTGTAAAACATGTACATGTATGCCCCAATGGCAGCCCAATAGTCAAAAATAGTTGAGGTCACAGTGACCTTAACCTTTGACCTCAAAAGCAATAGGGATCATCTACTGTTAATGACCAATCTACATGTCAAGTTTGAAGATCCTTGGGCAAAGCTTTCTTGAGTAATTGAATGGAAACCATTTGTCTACCGACCGACAGAATGACAGACATGGGCAAAGCAATATACTACCTCATCAAAGATGGGGGGCATAATAAATGCCATCCATTTAACAGGTATGTCATTGATTGTAATGCTTGTCGTAAGAGGGTTTCATACTAGCTAAGATATGAACGTCAGTTTTGGTGGGTTGCATGGAATTTCTAACATCGATCAAGTAAATGTGCATTTTCTGTCTAAAAAATTAATATCAAAGCATGTATATTATGTCACTTCATCAGGCAAAATGAACATAAAGTTCCTTAAATACCAAACATTCGTAGAGTAAATTGTATAGGTTTGTCAAATAATGCACCAGATGTATACTTCACAGTCTCCACGGATTTCAAAAATCAAATGGTTTTATTTTGGCTATAATTCCAGAATAAAGATTTTCAAAATCTGCAGAAAACATACTTTCATAACATGGAAACCTATCATGTGACCTTCGACTTGGAATACATAAATCCTTGAAATAAGTCTCAGGTACCTAAAATCACAAAATGAAGATCACACAAATATGATGGCATTTACAGCAGTTTTATTATTTATAATTTTTATTGACTGGGTCATCGTAAGTATATCAGCCGAGCATAGCCTTTATTTGCCAGTCAGCTTTCTGCTGAAACATGACAGGCATATGTTTAGTGCCTCCTACTGTATTTGAACCCAGGCTGCCATATTAGACGGCAGACGTGCTAACCATTGAGTAACGAATGCACAATGCATATGGAAGACAATGAATTTTACAGAAAGAATTGTTAAACATACCTTAAGTGAATTGTAGAAAGCTTCAAATACTCCGACACTTTTGGCACTCAACTGTAAATTAACTGCTCCATCCATTGTAAGTGTAATACCTTGATGTTGTAATTCTCCCTTACTTTGTACTACCACCACTCCAGCAACAACATCCTGAATATAATAACATCCTGAACATAATAACACCCTGAATAAATGACATCCTGAATATAATAACATCCTGAGTATAACAACATCCTGAATATAATAACATCCTGAGTATAACAACATCCTGAATATGATCGATAACACCCTGAATATAATAACATCCTGAATATAATAACATCTTGAATATAATAACATCCTGAATATAATAACATCTTGAATATAATAACATCTTGAATATAATAACACCCTGAATATAATAACATTCTGAATATAATAACATCCTGAGTATGATAACATCATCAATATAATAACATCCTGAATATAATAACACCCTGAATATAATAACATTCTGAATATAATAACATCCTGAGTATGATAACATCATCAATATAATAATGTCCTCAATATAATAACATTATAAAAATATTAAATGATGTTATGACATTTTCTCGCTTGATCGAAACTCACTCTTGCAATATATTAACAGATACAACATTTTGGCAAAAGACGCGGGAATGTTTGAAATGTTGATTGCAAGAAAAAAGACTTTTTGGAAAAATGTAGTTACAAGGGACGTTCATTTAATACCCGGACGATTGCCATAGCGCTTGATTGAAACATGCAATTGTAATCAATTTTTCGTTTGATAAAACTTACTCACCAACGTCATTATTTGACAAAACATTGTATAATTTTATCAAACCGAACACAAATTGTGGACTGGTTACTATATTAACCCAACGAAGGACTACCCGACCATGCCCAATTCGTTTGAGAAATGTAGAGTGTTGATGGGGCAGGGTTTATGGTATAGATGCCTATTTTCAATGGAAAACATCAGATGACATTATATCTACATCGACCTTATGTTATATAACATTTGATGTCATTTCTGTTCTGTAACTGGGCGAGAAGCGTTCTTTTTGACAATGGGCATGTTTCCATTAATATCGCAATGAAATTGAATTTGTTAGGAAAAACGGATTATGCTACAATTTCGATTTAGTATTAGTCGTACACATGTAAACTAAAGAATCTAAATTAGAGAGGCCTTTTTGGAATCTTCGTATTGGTGGATCTCTGCTTAAAAACGGTTCCACGATGACAAGAATCACCACGCGATGATCCAAGGCCAGGTCAATCTTATGTCAGAAACAGGATAGTGTCGTCGGTTAAACATCTGTTGGACGGTAAACACTACTTGAAGAATAACTACTATTATACCATACAGAATCACCCAAATTATCGTGGAAACAGCATTTAACATCACTACCGAACATCTTGAAATGCTAAAAATTTGTGTTTGCGTGACTTTATGGCTCCAAAACGATGATCAAATAGAGAAATAGTCTCACATTTTGGGGGCGAAAATGGTGTAACGTCACAAAATTTTGATGTCAACTTGGACTGACTCGCATTATATGTACTTATTAAAACATTTTTATTATGTCAACCCTCGTCGCAACAAGTTGAAATTTCATATGGATATTAAGGAATGGTTCGAATGTGTTTCTGCAAGTTTTTATTAATTGATTAAACTTCGTGCTCAAGAGCACAATTTGGTAGTGGTTTGGCTTAGTCAAACCATTTCGACGCAATCTATACAGGGATGCCCGTATAGAGTGGTTTCACCTTTAGGTGATTTTTACCTATGCACCGGTTGGCGGCCATCTTGGGGGGACAGAAGTGTATCATGTATTTGTAAACCAGTGATTGTCATAGAGATTGATACAGATAGCATCTTAATTTCTGCAACATATGTTGGAAATATGAAACATAAGGACTCAATAATGTACAAGTAGATCATACAGATAAGACGAAAAATATTTATGATATAAAATGCTATAACAGATACACATGGATACATATAAAATAAATTGAAAACAACAGCCTGTATGGTCCAGCCTATTGGCCCGTTCTCTAAAGCACAAGGCATACACAGATATTTTGAATTACTGTATTTTAAGCCAAGCCCTTGATACCCTAGTCATACAAATCTTGAAGCAACAGGAATTAGTCTGAACGGAAATAAAAACTCAAGATATATTCGGGAAGAAATTAAGTCAATATTTGAAAGTTTTTATGTACAGCCCCGTAAAAAGTATGTTGAGTCCACAGGGATACAGCAAGTAATTAATATACTGCAAAAATAATATAATTTTGTGTATATAGGCTTAATAAATTATTATTAAGCCTATATATACCCCAATTTTTTATTCAAAGTATATTGATAATGTGCTGTGTCCCTTTGGTTGAGTCGGAATGTCGACAGAATGTCGTCAGAAAGACAATTTGTAACGTTAGTATATTCCTTGATATTCAATGTGCCTTTTAACCCAGCATGATACTAAGGTCAATTCCAGAAGCCACTATATTGTGTGACCACAAGAATGGATATGAATATATCGAATTAAATATGCACTCGGAAGACACTCAGAATGCAAGCAGATTTTTAGAAAATACTGGTATTATCCATGAATATAGATTTTACCTAGAGCACTTTCATTAGATGCATGGCATACAGTGATACCAGCTCATTCAGTTTTATACACGGGTCACAAATTATATCTGGACGCTGGACGATGTCCGTGTGTCCGATGTGTACAGGTTGAAGATTATAGACATCGTGTGAACACCGGCCGATGAGTAACATTGCAGTTTTCAAAAAAGACCCAAAGTTTATACTTGGATACGTATCCAATCCAATCGCGGTTTGATGAGCTGACGGTATCCTTTCAATCGGGCCCGAGCAGTAAGACGGACATCAAGTTGTCCATCTGAGGCATTGTAGGGTTTGAGCCATGTATGACTTAAATTCTCACATGATGCCTAAACATCCTTTACACCCCGTTTAATTATACGAACATCGTCCGGGTGATTTCTGACCCAGGTTACTAGTAGGCCTATTCCACACACCGCCCGATGACTGACTGTTGTAAGCCCGGCCTCTGGTCCATAGTAAGAGCCATCTGATGATCGGACGGCGGTCGGATTGACCCAGGTATAGGCCTAAGTGTGACCAATGTTGAAAATATATTTGAAGTAGCATAAATGATATGAAAAGCACTTAAGATTATATGTGTGTACATACTTTGAACAATTAGCAATTAATTGACTGGAGTAACCCTCGAAGCCAGAAGTCATTGATCTATTGGACAGGGATAAACCGGATGACCTTAAGGCTGTGCCAGTCGAACGCAATCAAATAAACTTAACTTGACCTGTACAAATTTTGAGTATCTTTGGTATATTCTAAACTTTGGACCTTGCGCAACGTCATTTCATTTCCGTGTGAATTAAAGTTTGTAGATGCGTGCATGCATTTATTGAGAATATTGGCGGTAATATTAAGTATAACTCAAGTCCCTACACTGACATGTACTGGTGCAGTATTGATCACAACAGGACCGGACCTTGACAAATGTGGTTACTAATAAAACATACCATCCATAAACTGAATCTTTCAAGTTGTGTATCACTATGACAGGTCAGAATGACTGAAATTTGGGTATAATTAGTACGAGAACTAATGTATTAATTATCTTTTAATAATTATGTATAGATTAGATTACACAGTAATTCAAACACTTCACAACCAATTTAAGGGCTATACACTATACATTCAGTGCCTTTAACAAAAGTATTAGAACAAATGAATGTTGTCAAGAATTGTACCAGTGAGACCGTGGTTGATTCTGTGGGATCCAGCAATAATAATTGTATTTCTATCTGACAATAGAAAATATTTGTCACTGTCTGATATGCTTGCCTTATCATACAATATGGTATTTTAACACTCAACAAGAATTCAGAATTTATATTTTTGATATGCACTGGAGGCCAAGTCTGGCTAAGCTTATCAGTTTATCCCCCCAAGATGGCCGCCATCGATATGATTACGTAACGTGAAACCACTCTATAGTGGCTGGACCGTCAGAATTTTAAGCAGCCACTTGCAGACAGCTTATCTGTCTATGGTTGGGCTATGCAACGGGCACTAGCAGTAATGCCAGTATAATTTAATTACCAGATCACTGATACATATCATTCAGGCTATCATCGACAGCATGTCCAACAAGTGTACCGAATTGATGCACACCGCACTGGTTCTATTAAACCAATCCCAGGGCAAATCAAATCGTTACACGGGGGACAAATCGGAATACAAACTAGTTGAAGTAAAAAAATGGGAGGTGCATAATATTCGTAATTATTTAATTTCTTGTTTTCGAAACGAGTGTCCATCGGAACAGATGACATATCTTAGAAGGGGTGCATTTATCCATATTATAATATAATGATTAAATGACAATTACCCCATCTTTGTAAATTTTGTTGACTTTTTTTAATCTGATATCTAAACTCGCCATTTTGGACGATCATGTGATATATGACAAGTTTAAAATCAAGTTTTGTCCGTACTAGTCCGGAAATATGTGTAACATTGCACATGTCTAATTTTGTTGACCCTTTATCGAAATGTTTCCGTGGTGTAGTGGTTATCACATCCGCTTAACACGCGGAAGGTCCTGAGTTCAATCCTCAGCGGAAACATTGCTTTTAAGAAATATTTGTTTAACTTTTTTTATCTTATGTTTTGTTAATTAACGTGCGTGGTTAAAAATAACTTCCTTATCAGATTCAATTTTTTTATTTTTTTTGATTGAATTAATCTGCAGATAAAAAATATAACACTTCTTTCAATTTGTAGATTTCTCGAATGTAGATCTACAACAATATTACGCAATCTACCTATCTTATCTATATTACATTACAAGTTCATCTATGTTTCAAACTGTACGCTGTAAGTTGTCAGACTTGACCACTAGGCCTATCCAACGTTGCGCAAGAAAACAGGCCCCGATCTCCCGAAGCATCGCATTCTGAGTCGAGATTATTCTCAAATACTGTCATGTGTCTTTGAGATAATTTCCATGGGTGGCCAGACTCAATGTTGGCACCACAAAATAAATACGTCCATTACAGTAAAACATTTTGAGCACAAACTTAAGAACAATCTCAAATTTATACTCTTGACTTGGACTTGAGCGAAATCTCAATTTGAGTTGAGATTTCTACTTGAGATGCTATAAGATCACGTGTAAAAATGAGACGCGGCATAGTGTATATAATTATGTGTAACGTTATTGTAAGGATTGTTTAAAGACACTGAATGCAAAATGAAATGTTGTACTAATATTATGCTACCAAT
Source organism: Spisula solida (assembly GCA_947247005.1). NCBI lineage: Eukaryota > Metazoa > Mollusca > Bivalvia > Venerida > Mactridae > Spisula > Spisula solida. The sequence goes on along the minus strand of OX365947.1, from coordinate 31,777,721 downwards.
GTGATACTATGTACAAAATCACGGATATGGTATCGATTCTTTGGAACAAAATAAGAAAATACTAATACAATGTATAAACACAATTCAAATTAATATGAATTTATAAATACGCCTTGTAAATATTATTGTTACAAAAATGATCACTATAATTTTGCTATTGAATCATGCACATGTTTTCTGTATTTTGGGCGATGATTTTACTATTGAACTAAATCTTGTATCTTGAATTTTTAACTGCGATATGTATACCCCTAGCAATCCCCATACATGGGACGACGTAATACCACATTATAACCAAATGAACAGTAATTGTAAATGTTGAATACATTAATTAGAAATATGAAGACAAGATGTTTCCGTGGTGTAGTGGTTATCACATCCGCTTAACACGCGGAAGGTCCTGAGTTCAATCCTCAGCGGAAACATTGCTTTTAAGAAATATTTGTTTAACTTTTTTATCTTATGTTTTGTTAATTAACGTGCGTGGTTAAAAATAACTTCCATATCAGATTCAAATTTTTTATTTTTTTTGATTGAATTAATCTGCAGATAAAAAATATAACACTTCTTTCAATTTGTAGATTTCTCGAATGTAGATCTACAACAATATTACGCAATCTACCTATCTTATCTATATTACATTACAAGTTCATCTATGTTTCAAACTGTACGCTGTAAGTTGTCAGACTTGACCACTAGGCCTATCCAACGGTGCGCAAGAAAACAGGCCCCGATCTCCCGAAGCATCGCATTCTGAGTCGAGATTATTCTCAAATACTGCCATGTGTCTTTGAGATAATTTCCATGGGTGGCCAGACTCAATGTTGGCACCACAAAATAAATACGTCCATTACAGTAAAACAGTTTGAGCACAAACTTAAGAACAATCTCAAATTTATACTCTTGACTTGGACTTGAGCGAAATCCCAATTTGAGTTGAGATTTCTACTTGAGATGCTATAAGATCACGTGAAAAAATGAGACTCGGCATAGTGTATATAATTATGTGTAACGTTATTGTAAGGATTGTTTTAAGACACTGAATGCAAAATGAATTGTTGTACTAATATTAGGCTACCAATGTGATACTATGTACAAAATCACGGATATGGTATCGATTCTTTGGAACAAAATAAGAAAATACTAATACAATGTATAAACACAATTCAAATAAATATGAATTTATAAATACGCCTTGTAAATATTATTGTTACAAAAATGATCACTATAATTTTGCTATTGAATCATGCACATGTTTTCTGTATTTTGGGCGATGATTTTACTATTGAACTAAATCTTGTATCTTGAATTTTTAACTGCGATATGTAAACCCCCAGTAAATATGAAGACAAGATGTTTCCGTGGTGTAGTGGTTATCACATCCGCTTAACACGCGGAAGGTCCTGAGTTCAATCCTCAGCGGAAACATTATTTTTATTTTGGTATGATGTGATATTAGAATATTTGTTGACATACGGGGTTGTTTCATAAAACACAATTAATCTGGTCAGTCATTTGTTTACATATAGCATTTTGTACTTTGAACATTGCAATTCTCTTAATAATAAACAGTGCCGTTTGAAAACGCAACACTAATTAAATCAACTTGTTTATTTATTAATTTTTCTTAACGAAATGTTTGTGTGCTATTGGCTACCCATCGGTTTTACCTCGATGTTTTTTCTATCTTGCCCCGATCTCCCGAAGCATCTCAAGTAGAAATCTCAACTCAAAAGTTGAGATTTCGCTCAAGTCAAGAGTATAAATTTGAGATTATTCTTAAGTTTGTGCTCAAAATGTTTTACTGTAATGGACTCAGAACAATGTATTTATTTTGTGGTGCCAACATTGAGTCGGGCCACCCATGGAAATTATCTCAAAGACACATGGCAGTATTTGAGAATAATCTCGACTCAGAATGAGATGCTTCGGAAGATCGGGGCCTGAATTTACTACAGCTGAGCATTGAACCATGAAAAGGCAGAAAAGAAAAATGTACGAGGAATTGATGGGTTGATGATAACAAATACATCTTATCTATCGTCTCTGATACCCTCTGAGGGTTCAGCTTTAGCTCCAATAAAGGATCACCAGCTGTTAGTACGAGGTTATTATGAAAACATTGATAGACTTATGAGGATCAAGCCAATGACCTACGTGGAATATCTAGTTAGAAATGCTTATTGGTCGGCCGATAAGTTATGCTGTGTATACGGGGCCGATGTTTTTCTCAAACTGGAAAGTCATGTAGCGTTTATCTCCATATGACCACCATTGTCCGTATGTCTATTGCATTCCATACTGTTCCTTATTTACACAATTCCATACTTATTTCTGCAGAGAAATTGATATCATTGAACTTTATTCAAAAATAACAGTTGAAATTCATATTAATATCAATGCTATTAAACCATTTACATAGCGTTCGCATAAATGTAATTATGCGTTATATGGCACAAATCGCTGACTCCAATACAAAGTTAGATCAATAATGTTCTTTATTTAAACCACGCGGGTGTACAATAGAACAGCCCGTTGCTATCAGTTGTCACCACGCTTAAACTACCGGTTAAGCCTTGGTTACTACACCGGTGTAAACTTTCGCACACGCGCTGTTTGTTTATCCCGTTCTGTGATAGACTATAATTGGGAAATTTTTGTTAGTGCGACCGGCCGAATACCCAATTTAGGGTTTCGACTTTTACAACTTGAATAGTGCAGTAGTTACGGAATATGTTTCGGATTTAAGATAAAAAAATAGTTTATACCATACTAAGTGCTTGTCGAGTTAATCAAGGCAGTTAGTTAACGTCGACGGAATATACCACACGATGGGGTCCCCTAGCAGAGAGGCCGCGATCCTGTCGGAGAAGTTTCCGGACAATATTTCCATTAGTGACTTATGTGACTGCGGGTAAGGTTTCATTATTATCACCGTAACTTTTAAAAGTTTAAAAATTTCATTCAATTTTTTATCGCAATACACATTTCATTTCAAACCACTTATCTGTATTAAGCTTTAGATAGAAACTTTATAGAATAATGATTATACATAGGTAATCGGGTTACAAAATATTGTCATAAACAACCTAATGTATTGAATTTTCGAGAGTGAAGTTTTACAATTATAGTTAAGGATCAAAGAAAAACAAGTAGGCTTTGTTCATATACTTTCACTTTAACAATTCGACATACTTGATACCTTAACATACACACCACGCACATACTTAAGCCCTGAAAAGGGGACAAGTATTATGTCAAGCAGTTTTGCGTCATAGTGGATATAACACGTAATATTTAAATCGAACAATTCGTGAAGCATATTATCAAAGTTTAACAATTCGTAATCATAAATCAAGTAGTTTAAGTTGGACATTGCCAGCCCCGGACCGTCGGATGCAGATCAACCTTTGGAGGTATTCAAACCCACAATATGTCGACCTCGATTTCCACACTATGTACACAGAAATCACAGACCAACTACGGCAGGATAAAACTGATTGTACATGAAAAGCATTCACATTTATAGTTTAATAAAACTTTCCTTAATATAAGAGAACAATACAGAAGTAGTTACAATAAATGTGTACGTGTATTGTCATAAAACGAGTAATTTTGCAAGTTGTACATGTATATTCTCTTACATACAGCAGTAATTAACAACACACACTCCGTAATGTGACCATACCAGCTCGACACGTTCTTTATGATAAATATTAGATAGTTTTATATGACAATGTACTTGTTACATTGCATCAGAAGCAGTATATTCGACCAGACAATGAGCTCAATAATTTACCATAACTACCTGTATATTGATTTGTCTGCAGTTTTATATGAAATATGATATGGAAATACATTTGTTTATTCTATAACAAAAACAGCCTTTTACTATAATCTAAAATTATGATACAATGTCACATTGTACTCATATCTGCTATTAAATTCGTTGTTTTGATCGTTATTTATTAAAACTTTACAATTCATATGAAAACTGATTCAAATACACGCACACCCAAATACAGAAGTGTTCGAATGTGTGGTATTGGTCTTGTATCAGTATGGTCATGCGTGGAATTAAGTTTGTATATTATGCATGTGTGTCATAACATGTAAAACGCCACATATAATGTGTACAATGTATATCCAATCATTAACTTCAGAAATCCAAGATGTTTTGCTCAACAAGGAAGGTGAGATGCATGTTCAGAGAAATAACCATGTTTTTAGTATATATAATAATGTTCTCCAGAAAGATCGATTTATCAGAATGATTAAATCTCAATTTTGCTTCCTCATTCCTAGACCACATTCAATGTGTTTAACACTTTTGTATAATTATATTTAAATAAGTTTCGTCCTCCGAATGACCACTGTTATTGACCACGTACAGTATTATACGTACTGGTATTTGATAAGTTTCATTTTGTCTCATATAACACACGAAAACGGTCATAAAGGAAGTATGACAAAAAAACTCCACATGTTTTATTGTCTATTGTAATGAAGCAAAAATGAGAGTTTTACATGTTGATAACGATCTCTGACTCTGTCTTAACTTGTACCTTGAAATACAATAACCTACATGCCAAATAAACCTCTTAATATTATCAATACTTCTTAATGTGTCAATTAATACATTAACCTTTGTTATATAACAATTACTGTGTGTGGTTTACTTACACGAATATATCTATAATAAATATGTGTATTCAATTGATCCAAACAAGACATCTGTGACCGAGTGGTTATTGCCTTCAAATCACTGGTCCCTCACACCGTCACACCCAACAGGTTCGAATCCCAGTTAAGATGTATAACTGTGTGCACATAACTGTGCTTCAACGCTATTCAGCAGACTTTTAGAAAGTGGGTGATTCTGCTCAGATGCAATCATGCCCTTTATATTGGACATTCATTCATTAATCTGTTATTAATGGAAGAACCATTCTATGGGCTATGTAACTTTAACCCCTTTTAACCCTTTTAAAGTTGTTCAAGAATGCAGCTGATTATAATGAAATGTCTCCAAACTAAAGTTTGTCTGATGGTTAATGTATACAGGTTCAAATCTACAACTAAAGCAATGAATGCATCATTCATGATAGTAGTTGGAATATAGAAGGATTTGGAGATAAAGTCAATTTAAATGGATGCCCTTCAAACTTCAAATAATGCAGATGTCTTGCATCATGTATTGTTTGTTATCATAGGCTTTTAGCCGATATAAAATGAATATGTCCGTCGTAATTTCATTACGTCAAGTGCCATGCCCTTGTCCAATTTTTATCACAACAACACCGCGTCACCCCTGAGCCAACCAGCGGGTTGAGTTATAGAACTGTTTTCTCCAAAGACGCTACTCAAAGAACACTACTACTCAGGCTGTATACTGATAAGTGCATAACGAGTGTTAGCTTAATTAAGACCTGCTCTCATGGTCAAGTAGTTAAGATATCCTCAATGGGATGGGGTTGCCGTTGGTTGAAATCCGGGTATGGACATATTCTGGTATGTTCTATAGGTTATTCGCGATCTATAGTTAGTTAGTTGTTAACTAATTGTTAAATTATCTTTATAACTAGTGGTGTGAGGTTACATGATAATGTAGTTATAGTCGGTTAGAGGCCTTCTTCTGTGTTGATGGTTTATTTCTTAATGAAGTAATTATTAGCTTTCTCGTGCATAAATAATAGTCTTAGAATACCACATCTTGCCAGTTATATCAATTATGTAAGTACTATTGCCAGCTACATTACCAAATCTATCATAATTGTTCTTGTTTCGAAACGGTTACATGTCGTATTCGGCGGTCAGCACGACGTCATAGTTATTAGATTGTATGTTAGTATTGTTCATTTTCTACATCACTGTATCTTGATGTTCAGATAATTTGAAAAATATAATAAGCCTAAACTTTGCATGTGTTTTCTCCAGATGTCCTATATATATACGTATCTATATTATCTCTTGAAAACTATAAAACAAACTGATATTTTTTGTCGTAACACAAGACTCAGTTTGGCTATTTCACTTGCATGGCTTTTGTCATTGTGTTTGTGTTCTATAGGCATGTTCAGTGAGTGTTTCTTTATATATAATCGTGCTCTCTGTTTATTTTATTATGAATAATATATTTACATGCGTTTGCTTTCCAACTGAGTACCACAATGTCGCTTACTATGAGTCTACTCAATGGTTTCGAATGAATCACAATGGACGTTTAAATTCAATTATAATGAACTATACATCGATATAATCTATATAAGACTTACATTGATATAGTGATATAACTATATTATCATAACGTTAGAATTGTTAGTTGATTTATCTCGTATACCCGTGGATCGAAGACTCAATGTAACAATACAGCCGCGCTGTGTGCGTCACCTAGACACTTCTTATGTTCTACGACCAATGTTGACTTATCTACTGTGAAATCTTCACAGGCCGAAAATGCATTGTTTATTTGTACAATAAACGTTTAGAAGCCTAACACAATGTATGTAGGTATCTTGTTGACTAGTCCCACTTTAAATACTTTAACTTCGTAATCGCTAGACTTGATCAAAAGTGTGAATAAGTGTGAAATACAGTCGCACAATGTAGCAATATTGCGTGTGCGAGCATGTTTAGATAGATCTACATTCTGCGTATTGATTTGGAATTGACAGGTTCTTTACCATGGTAATGTGTTATGTTCATTTATGAGTATGACGAATCAGCGTTATGATTGGTTAATAATTTATTCCAGGAACGGTCAAGTGCAATAATCCGACCATATAGTATACCAAGGACGATGTAATAGATTGTTTTATATTGCTCAAACAGTAACAGCAAAAACATTGTCAATTTGGTATTACATTTGTATAACGCAGATGTCCTTGAAAGTAAGACAGTAATAGGCATTTCAGGTTGTAATTAGAATAAAGTGGACCTACATGTAATTAACATTTATATTCTCACGTTACAAATACATTTAAATTACGCCACCTCATAATGACAAGGGTCAATCTTCCACTTTGGTTAATGCAGGCACGCCCTTTATATTTTAAAGTGACGCTAAATGCATGACCGGTGTGTGTAACTCTTTTATTTGTTCACTATTCTCCTTCATATCTGTTCATTTTAGTTGTTATGTATTTAACACGTACTATAAGAAACCGTTTAGACTACCACTTACATTTACATATATAATACATTCAAAGCACTGGACCTCCACCATACCTATACACCATACATATTAATATAATTCATATTAATCAATTCAAGTAAATAAACCCATGGTCGATGCCTTTTTACAATGTCAATAAATTATACAGTAAATTGAAATAGCAAACAACATTAAGTGGTGACAAGCGTATGGCAGCGTTCATCGCTTCCGGTAAAAGGACAATATTTGTAAAGGACAAATATAGGTTCCTGTAGCGTCAAACTAATGTGACTGCCGTCGTGCAATTGGTGAAACGTACCGATTGATATCGTGTTTAAACAATGTCCTTGCATGCCAATCTATTTGAATATTATTAAAATATATCAATACCTCAATCATCGTAATGTGTGGTTAAACTAATATACATTTGTATCTTGAATTCGATTGTCCGTGTTTTAATGTTGGCATGTACGGTAAAACCTTAACAGATCGACCCAATCGTGGGCAGGAATCTCCAATCTACAACAGTATCAACCGTTTTATAATAAGAGCATACTCTCTATATAATTTCTCCCACGGTAGATGACACTTAGTAATTCGCATATGTTATAATATAATGTTACAATCTATAACCTGAATGCATAAAATGTCAGATGATTATAACATCGCTAGAATGGGTATATGTATAGACCTACATTTGTATTTGCCTTTTTAATAAAGTTACCCGAAATAATAATATATGATGTAGATATCGGTCTTAATTTGGAGACCAAGGTCCGAACCCAACTTGTCAACGTTACTGTCACCAATGACCGCGTGTTTAAGGACCCCACCTTTGAGCCGCCAGTTAGGCATATAGTTCAAAGATAACAAACATGTGCTATCTGAAAGGTACTTGGTATTTAAGAAATGAGTAAATGTCCTCAAATAGGGGGTGTCTTGTACGAACTTTAATCTAATCATTAACAGCAATGACTTTATGATAAATCAACACTTTAACTAAATACAATACTTGTAAACAAACTTAATGGCTATATTGCGCATAGACATTTCATACACCCAACAATCTAATATTGACCTATGCACCATCGGTGTTTTAGTTAAGATTATCAATCACAGTTTTAAAGTTTTAAAGTGGTACTCGACACATTTTATACAAATGTACAAACAGTATACACACAATGTTTGAGATTGTGCGAGTATGTAGATAATTTATTGGAAATCACCGTAGATTGAACAAACAATTACTTCAATACAGAAGTTTAAATACAAACGACAAAAGTATTTTTTTATCATAACATATTATTACCTTTATCGCTTGAACGGAATCTTAACGACGCTTTAAAGCTTTTATTTACACATCGTAAGATTTTCAGCATCATGATTCGTTTTAGAGTCCAATTTCTGATCATTTGAAAAAATAAACAAAAAGATATTAAACTTTATGTTTAATGGATATTTTATCCAACTACGAAGCATGGTTAATAGTTATGTTATTGCCAAATTTTACAATAATCCTTTTGTGTATCTGTATACCAGTTACCTTAAATCATTGTTTGTTCATATTGCTATTTTTAAACAAATTGAAGTCTTATTCATATCATGATTTTATATAATATTGCATTACAGCAAATAAAACGGCCACGATAGATCAAATATAGGTTTATTTGAGGATTTTAAAAATACGGCACTAGTTGATACCAGGCAGATTTCAAACTACACAAATGCACCATTGTTATCAAGCTGGTGTTAAATTACAACTTTTTCAGAGTTTACGAAATTGTATAACATGGATTTGTATATTAAGTAACGCCAGAATACAAGAATTCGTTCAAGAATTGTGATTGCCCGCCCAGTTCGAGTTCCACTATCCATTCATTTTTGACCGCTTGTTCAATTTATCATAGTTTTTGTTAATGAACACACCACTATGTATAGGTTTTGTTGCATGATAATTCGACTCAGCCATATAAATTTGAGTAAAATGATCTTTACAGATGTTTTAACCAATATGACTACAATAACGGATAACATAAATCAAAGATACATTTATTGAGATGAGTCAGATATATCTTTAAGATGTTATGGCCTATGACGTTTACACTGATCGGAGGTATTCGTTACAACTCATCAACCAATCTATATTTAACACAAAAAAGGAGGTGTCAATCCTGCAAGTGTCTTAAGTTCAATACTCAAGTACACTCAATGTGACTCAATATTTTAACTGCCCATGACCAAGATTTTTTGGAAAAAAAACGCACATGATTACTGATAGCAAAGGGAAATAACATATATTTTTGTTCAAACAATATTATGTTCACTTAAACTATCCTATCTTGGCTGTTGAATAGTGTTGATGTTGTAACCAACTGTACCTGCATTGTTGTAATAAGAATCAAGTTTGTTATCGAAACTGTCCTACTAAGATTAATACAGTTGGAGTCAGACATTGTTCATGCATTGATTTGAATTAAAAAAAACTTATTTTTACGATTTCAGTCAAAAGTTAGCGTGAACTGTTAATTTTGTAAACTAAATGTGAATGTTAAAGTTTATCACTAATTTGATCAAAGAACGAACCCTGTAGAGAAGACTTTAGTATGATTATAGTACGGAGAAGTTGACACGATTCTCTACCTTCTATAAGCATGATTTAACAGCTGACACATTGCCTATATGTATATATTCCGGGTTGAAAGTTTTCATTAGCGGGAAGTATTACGAAGACGCTCGAGTAATATCAACACAAATCTAAAGGTTCGATCGCGGAAATTTATATATTCAACACAAGAACCTTTCATAAAGGTCAGGATCAGGTCAAGTTCTCCGTGCTTTACTGCGTCAATTGAACCTTACAAGACTAAGTGTTGATTTTTTCAAAATATTGTTGAGTATATATATACTACTCAAACTTTGCTAAGGGCCAAGAAATTGATTTTGATGTCCGTCTCACGTTAAATGTACAACACCGATGACGAAAACGTTGTGCAATTAATAAAATATAATCTTATCTGCTTCTAAAGTTCAAATCTTGTTGTCTTGCATTTGCAACACATTGCCAGAATGAGGTCGTTTTCCAGGTAACTGATAAGCCCTATTGGTTGGGACCAACGTGGCTAGATTAATATGGACATTTTTATCCCGTTTTTATTACCATATCGTGTAACACCCAAAATGCCAAGAAAATGACCACATTCCGTTACTCAAGAGGCTTGAATGCCGCACGAACATTTTAATGGGGATGGGCTTATCAGCACTTAGACATTTAATTTCGAAGTAATCTTTATTTGTTTACAATATTGCAGATGTAGCATTATGTTTTTGAAAATTCTACCGGTCAATCTTATTCAATTTGCAAAATATTCAAATGGAAAATTTCTTGGCCCTTAACAAATTTTGAGTAGTATATATATAGATGACACTGGGTGCATACACTGCAGAAGACGAGACATCCAAATATAGTTATACCTTTCAAATAATTCTCGCCCGGGATCAATATTTTAATATACCCCATGTATACACACCAACTGCTAATTAATCAATCTTTACAAATATTATCAATACCTAGTCACAAGTTCACTGCAGGATTCTATTATTAATCTCATGCGACCATTTAAGATCGGAGCGGCGTTAAGTGTATTGATATGTTAAACCTGGGTATACTTCCCATATATTACGTCTACAATCGTCTATAAAGGTTTTAACATACAATATTTAAACATCATATCTATTCATATTGTATTAAACATTTTAAATGTATTTTTCAACTGACGGAGATCGTGGCATACGAATAGCCAAGTGAATTATACCCGTACATTACTGGCAAATATATTTAAATTCCGAATATTATGTTCCAAAGATTACTTAATTCATTTATGAAATTGAACATTTACTTATTAGTGGAAATTATGTCACATAAGACTGCTACCAGGTAGTTGCATTGATAAGCCTGCATGTCCTTTTTTCTCTTTCCCATATTCTTCATTTCAATGTTGTTTGCCCTTCGTCATGTCTCTTTGATCTTCCTCTGTGTCTCTATCTATGTTTTTTTGGCATTTAAGCAAACTGACACATTACATTATAATATTAATATAATAATAATAACATTGGACTATTGAGGGGAAAAGAACCCATCAGGACTAGCTCAGTCGGTAGATCGCACACTGACTACTACTTAAGTTTCAATGGCGCGAAACCTGGTAGGGCTGCGTGTGTTATTCCGTGATAATTTGACTGAATGTTCATCTATATTCATCCACCTCCGACCTCTATAGTGTATATGGAGAGGTTGTTAGCTACTTTCAGAGGAACGGACAAGTAATGGTCGGTTACCATGTAGCAATACTTAGGCTTACTGAATGGTGTAGGATGTAACTTAAATACTAGTACTGCTGGCAAAATAATCAAAGTGTCAACATTTGTTATTTATATACAACGGACTGTCGACATGTGCGGTAGCTAATATTTCCTAAAACTAATCATCTACCAGCGTTAACTACCGCTAGCAACACACAACTTATGCACATGTGGAGGACATACATACTCACGTATTAACACGGAATAACATAACCGGCAGCACAACCACGGTATCGAACACAAACCTTCATGATAGCAGTCTACGACCTATGATATGTTTAATATTTGAGGCATATTCAACCATGGGGTTACCGATTACGTTACACATTACAAAACCGGAACACGTCTTTTTTTCTTTACCAATGTGCGGCTTGACTTGTTTAGTCTTACCCACCGATGGTTTTACGATAAGATGACAAATTACATCCACACTTCTGACACCATCCATAAAGATAACAGGAGTCAAGATATGCTCTTGATGTTTCCATGTATTGAGCACTAATAGTTCTTGGTGGTAACTATCATTTTTAACAATGTTTGAAGAGAGGTTATTTTACCGCATTGTGATACTCGCGAGACATACAATCAGTATTCCCACATATCGATTCAAGAATATTTTTTTAATAAATGTTGATTAAGCACGTTCAGATGTATGTACGACTGCTTGATACGGCTTCTTAAAGCATTTACACCGATCAATGTGCTGGTAATTACCCGAACTGTGTGTGAGATGACTTGTACGTTTCAGTCCTAGTACGCCGGTGTCTGTCTTCTTTTTAACTTATATTCGGTGCTTGAAATGAAATGTCAGATTACACTCCGTCATAGGTTAAATACCGTTTTGTCCCAGTGTGTCCTAGAAACTAGAGATTTTGTAGATATAGCCTTGGAAATTTCATATAAATCGGCGAGAAGTCGACAAAAACTATATGACGTCGCGCAAAGGTGGTGAGCCACCTTAACACACATACTAGATAATTATATTGTATGTATACACCATACACATAAAACTAAAAGCTTTCTTTGCAATAAAGCATTTGTATTGACATTCCAAGTTGTAACTAACTTCAAACGAAAATTTAATGGAGCATTTGCCAACGACTGTTGATATGTCATAGGAAAGTAGACGTGTTAACAGGCAACTTTCAAGAAAAATGAAAACATTTTAACTGTAAATTATACTTTACAACCTTGTAACCAGTACGATATAATGTGCGTATGTGAATAATTAAAAAAACCAGTCGCTATTCAGGAAACTTTCAGAACTTTCAGGAAACAAAATATAACACTAGGGTCACAAATCAAATGTAGAAGAATGCTGGTCATTATTTGTAATATAGTCCTCGGTAGCTCGGTGGTTAGCGCGCTTGCCGTTGAAATCCGGGTAGAGGCCCTCGTATACTGCCATGTTCAGCAGAAAGCTGACTGGAAATAAAAGTAATGATCGGCTAATAACGTACTGTTAAATAATAAAAGATTATTGTTTCTAATAGTGTTGATAATATACCGGCACATCAGCATACATTATTTGAACACCTTACTATTTCAGTTAACCTTTAAATAACTAGGGCAGTAATAGTTGTATAATTATACAGAACACATTGTAGTTAAAGACCTTCACAAAAATAAAACCACTCCAATTTAAAAATCAAAGCACTGAAAGTACTGATGTGTGGCGTACTGATGCCACTAAATCCAATATCGAATCCAGGTTGTATCATAATTTTATGTCCCAGTTCTGATAAGCCCACCCTTACTCAAACATTTGTGCTGCTAAAGACACCAAGAGAACCAGCAGTTACCTGGAACTTACTTAAGTAACTATGCTGAGCATCAATTAAGGGATATTTACAAATACCATTTTTAACGACTTGGAGAATTCGACCAGTGTCAAGATAAGTGACTGTTTATTCTCCGTATGGCCACGCATGTTAATTAAATGTATATGACACTCTATATTAACGTATGTAAAAGGGGTAATACATATCGATCGGCCGATTAATGCTTTAAAAACAAGTTTTACATTTTATAAAACCTTAAAGTATTAGCTTTTAAAACAAGCTTTAATGAACAAAATCGTTCGAATATTAAATTAATAATTGATGATTTTCGACCGTTGATTGAATTTTTATTTGGTATAAAACGGGATATTTTAAACTTACTTTTACGTGGAACGGATTCTTACTAGTCGCGGTGGATTTAATAATTAGGGTATCGTGTTGAATGTTGTCTAAAAGAGAGACATATATCTCTGCTTCATTACAAGCTTTAAATATTCAAAATCGGATAATAGATACGAAAATTATGAGGTCTTATATAAAGCAGGGTAGAAATGGACTAGTGCGTTTAAAGCTTACCGCGGTAACATTGTTAATCGGCCGATCGATATGTACGTATAACTAATTCCCCCCACCAGCTATATATAGCATCAATGTTTGTAATCGTCTGCAATGTGCAGCGGCGATATATAGCATCAATGTTTGTAATCGTCTGCAATGTGCAGCGGCGGATGATTTACATACGTTACAGTATACGATTGAAAACCGTGGGAACTATTTTAGATTCCCGCCACCAGTGAGAACATTCGTTGGTAGTAAAAATATAGTCCGTTGCGGAATGATTTGCTATAAATATCCTCTAAAAATAAAAGTCTGATATAATTGTTGGTCTTAATATAAGTAAATGTTGGTAATGTAAACAAATCAGGTCCAATGATACGTGTAACCTGTGTTGCATGCTTGTAATATTGTTCAAAGCATAGTACTATTTATTTGCCGAGGCCTAATGCGTTAAATTGGTCGTAAGCTGAAAAGTGGTAATAACATTGTGTGGCGTTTACGCCACACAATGAGTCCGTTTTCACAATTTTGCTCTTCACACAATCACAATATTAAGACCACGCGTACGGCATTGAGAAAACTAATGATTCAGTAGGATCTAAGGTTGGTATTATCATTGATACGTTACTGTATGTATAGTACAGATAATTTGGCGTGATCCTCGACCCCCTTCTTTTAGCATAATTTAACAGCTGATATATTGTCTATATTTATAACACCGGTTGTATGTTTGCATAAGCGGGCAGTATTACGAAGACGCTCGAGGTGTAATACACACACAAGGCCGATATTGCACGATTTCCTCGCGGACATTTATATATTCAACGCAAGAACCGTGTAATATATGCATGCAAAGAGGTCAGTGTCATGTCAAATTATCCGTGCTATAACAGCACGATACATCAGCTCATGGCGTAGACCATCCATCGTCATATTGTAAGGTGTTTGTCCTATAATAATTATGTACACATATCCCCAAACATATTTTCATTTAATTATTCGTGCGAAATCCAATTTGGTGTCCGTTGGTCTGTGGCACTATGAATTCTGGTATGCCATTGACTTAATTGATATTTTTTTAATTAACTCAATGTTCGCGGAGATTGTGTGTTGACAACGCATATAAACACCTCAGTGAAAATTGGTTAAATTTAAGTATAATGGTTGATGTATGTCAACAGTTATATATTGATTAGTTTTTAATTAATTCTACGGAAGCTAAGAAATGCCACCTGTCGTGACGATCTTATTCAAAACGCATTCTATAAATGACTGTAAATGTATAACCGCGTAGGATGTTAAGCAGTATGTCTAACTGCATCCATACAAACGACAGTTGATGGATTTATTTACCCTCGCCACCGGGATAACCCATATGGGCGAGCATTCTCTATCTTTACAGTTTGCTTTCTTTATTTAAACTATACTATAATTATCTATTTTAGAATGTTTATATATATACAAACGAAACGGTCTTCGCAACCTGTTATAGTCGAGAACTTTTGACATGTCGCTAATTAATCCCCGTGTGTTTTCGTGATTGTCCTGTTAGAGTGTTTTGATTAGTTAAAATAACAACTCTGATTGGACAACTGATAAGCACGGATATTCAAGGATGACATGTTAAAAGTACTAGGCAATACACAAGTTAAATTACGCTTCTTCCAATAAATACCAACTTGATTAATTCTGTTAAACAAATAACTCCCACATCCACCTGTTAGTGTCGGTTTGTTGATATAATTTTGTCATGCAATCTGTTAACTAATATAATTGTTTATAGACTTTTCTCGTCAATGTCCATATAAAGCTTCCGTAGCCTTGTCACTCAAAATAACAACACAAGTTACCTCTAATTGAATAGTGCGTACAATAAAAGTCTATTCATCTTTCATATAATAGATCAATTGAGAATAGAATACAACTGAGTATAAACTGGAGCAACAATACTACCGGACCGAATGGTTCAATACATTGTAATTGATCCCTGGGTTTTATGGCTACAACAATATCCAAGCACTATAAAACTTCATTTTAATACCTGATTTCCAGTGTCTGACAAAGAATTAATCATATTTGGTATAGGTAAATGTCCACCACTTGTATGTTTCACGTTGTCTTAGATAAAAGTTCCAGGGTCTGTGAAAGAATACATCATACTTGAAATGGGTAATGTCTATTAGGACTTCAGACATTTCAGCCGTTTTTCTGTTCAAACTAAGTCGTTCCGCTAGGGAATTCAGCTTTTTGATTGCTGAAACTAGTTCATGCAGCTGTTTGACAACTGGAACTTGGGCAGTTCATTTTCTCGTTCACTTACGTTTTGGGCTTTGTGTCTTCTAATTGTGGTATGTGAGTTTTTATGTGTTCTGTGCTCGGATGGTTAAGTTGAATGCTGCCTTCCCTGTCCCACTTCATATTATCTTTTTGCGTAATGTCTACCACCACTTGTATATTTCACATTTGCTAAGGAAAGGTTCCCACATTATTCTAGACTTTTTCACCGTACTGCTGTTAATAAACTTAAAAAAGTAATAGACTGTCATAATTATTATCTCTGTAAGAAAACTAGTTTGCTATTGTTCCTGTGTGGTTTCTATTTGAAGCATTATATTAGAGTACAGGCTTTATTATTATATGACATTGCTTGGCTCTAGGACTTTCCTCTGTTATTGCAGAATAAATTTCAATTCTAAGATATTGTCCTAGATATGGGCATTGAGCTGTGATTGCACAATGCATTTCATACTATCGTAAATAAATAATTAAATACTACTATTGTGAGTGCAGCCACTGGTAACTGTATCACAACCACAGGTAACTGTATTATTATAAACAGTAAAAAATGTTTTTTATAAAATTTATAATATTATTTTAGAAAGGTTTATCACGCGAGAAGTTGATCACACAGTCACTGAGGTGCAGTTTGTATTTAATAGACATTTCATTAATACTGATGTTATTTAAAATATTATTACATAATTAGAAACTAGAGAGACTCAGAAGCCAATTCCTGCTTTTGATACCATGAAAATCTCACCACTTTAGTACAAATGCACCTTTCTAAAATAAAATAAGTTTTATAAAATATTTTTGTTTACTCCATCAATCATACTGTAACATGTGAGTGCAGCGTGTTAATTACGTATATACATGTATATAGGGAGAGAGAGAGAGAGAGAGAGAGAGAGAGAGAGAGAGAGAGAGAGAGAGTGTGTAAAGGTTATGATTAAACTTTCACGGGTCAAAATTGAACTATAAATGTGGATAAGTTGGGATTTAAATATACTACATACACACTGTCACAATTCAGTTACCTTAAACAGTAGTGTTTGATTTAAAGCTTAAGTTATTGTCATGTATTTATTCAATAAGAGTGGATTACAGTAACAATGCGATTTTTATTTGTTTATGTATACTAGTAAATATACCCAATGTCTAGTCAATACACCTGAATGATCAGTATCAGCACATAGTACGTACATAAAGTACTTTATCACGACCTAGGTATGTCTATAATCCGGTATTACCCGTCCATTATATCCGTATGACCTGAAATGTTTGAATAGAAAATCTACAGGAAATTAATAGCTTTTCAAATTCAGGAACAATAACTGTATAACGCATTGTATATTTTACTCTATTGATTCTTTCCCCTTAATAAACGAAATCTTACGATATTTTTATTTTATCTTATTAGTTTGTTTACACCTCATCCGTCATATCAAGTTCTTTCATAATCTTACGTCTTGTGTTTAAAATCTATGGGAATTGTATTTCAAAACTGAAAAAAAATCTTTCCCGGAGATCTTAACACTTTTAACATGCAATTGTTTGATTCGTGGTATGATTTCTGTTTATGTATATCTAGCTATACTCTGTGTAGATACTAGATACCTTTGCGTCTGAGTTTAAAAATTAAATATGTGCAGGACATTGAACAAAAAGCACTCGAGTGAAGGGGAGTATCCTCATGTAGCTACCTCGGTTTGAGCCCAAAGCATACACTCTAAATTTTCTGGACCCGGTCCAATATAATGTTTCAGTTTCATTCTTATGCCACGTTCAATACTGATCAGTAGGCAAAGAAACAAAACTTTATAAGCCTTCTCAAAATGAAAACCTCGTTTTCGTTTGAACAGTATGCCACGTCACGATAAATGTTACGTGTCAAATAAAATGAAACAATCAGACCTTTTATGGATGTTTGACAGCCAATCTTAATAATACTGAAATAAAATATTTCATAAAACAAGGTTTGCTACTACATGTATTGTTCAATGACATAATATAACGATTGAACGAACAGTGTTTTTTTCCGAATGACTAGTTGTTTTAGTAATTCAACAGCATTAAGACGTCAACTGACTGTAGAACACCGTATCTGCATTTCCGATATTTAACGAGTTTAAAAGTCATCTTCTTTTACGATATTTCCGTTTATTTTGTCTTGTATGACATTCATTAATTTTGAGATATTTATTTCTCGTTAACACTATCAAGGGTTTCATCGTACAACTCAGAACATCCAGACATGCAATCTATCTTGTCGATACAAACTAGTTCACAGAATACAGAACACATACCCAGTACTTTTCTGTCAATATGTTTTACAATTTCGTTATGATCTAAGTAAATTGCTTCATTGATACATGCTATGCTACTTTGTGTCAAAGCAAGTTCTTTGTGTAATATACGAGTACATATCTCTTTTTCAAACACACCTCTTAGTAGATATGTATTTTTGGCTAATTGGTTGGTTTGTTTATAATACAGTTATTTGCATATATACATTCCTATGCTATGTTTTAGAATAATTATTTGGATTTTCAGGCGTCACAAGAGAAGGAAGGATACTTTCCCCAAGCAGCGCCGTCTTAGATCATATCCTGACCAGTCCGATTATAGGGACACATTTAAGCAGCACAACATTCGACCAAGGTCTAGTAAACGGCCTCCACCTTCACCCAGGGATCCGCATCCACCTGCTATGACATTTTCCACGAACCAGAGAGAAGAATATAGAACACCGAAAGAGACCGGTAGACCTCCAGATTACGCTCCAGTAAGTTATAACATTGATTATTCTATTAGTAAAATATAATATCATCTTTAGAACACATTCTTGTTGGCGAGTAAACTAGTAGCTGACCTGCTAGGAGCTTAATATGCCGTTTTTATCATGGACTGGTGGTGGTCGCACCGATGTAAATCAGATAACCGCCGTCCGAGGTTTGTGCATTGACCACATTTGAAAAAAATGCATGTAGGCTTACTCTTAGACGTTGTCTATAGTTTATAGGTTATTACCATCCACCAATTGCATAGATTACTAACCAGTACTACACTGTTCACCGTTCATTGTCAAGCAACTGCGACATTCTCTAGTTTTACTATCAGGCAGAGGACAAGTCAAATAGTTCCTGCGAGCAAATGATGTACCGACTTTATTTGACAGAGAATTAACAGGATCCTCGACCTTCTATCTGCATAATTCAACAGCTGATGTGTATAAAAATAAACATGAAAATCTCAAAATTGTGAGAAAAAAATAAGCGCGATAGGCCGGTAGCTTTCAAATTGGGAAAACTATATGCACGATAATTTGACATACGAAATTTATCAACAAATTGTTAAATAATTTCATGTATAACAAACCAATTTTCAAGACACTTAATTGCATATTATGACTCCCTTGTTCCATATAATATTTATATGCTTATAAATAAAACCTCGTATCAGTTCATTAAAAGGTACTACCACAAGACATGTTTTCAGTGTTCAACAATATCAAAGATCATAAACCAATTCCGGTAATTCCATGACAATTGACTGGGAAGCGCTGTGTTTATGCAGCTGCAGTCCCCTGCTGTTTAGATCCATGGTCTCAATATTGCCTAGCGCTCACTGCAATTTCGGACAGTTCTGATTTCTTCGGTAAATAAACTATTGCAATGCGACAAAGACCGATGTTATCTGCATGGAACAATGGAATTAGTCTGGTTCACGACATTCTTACAAAATGCATCTTTTTGGATTTGTTTTGAAATCGTAAACCATCGAGAACAGGTGACGTGCTCCTCCATGGACTTGTTACTTTATGCTATCCAATATACCTGCTCGCCTAAGGCTCGCAGGTAAAAAGAAACGGCGATGCATTTATATTGATACGTTTCTGAATGTATGCCCACAAAAGTACATGTGATTCCGGTTTCTGAATTACTGTTATGTAATCAAGTTGTGAAACTGGCTTCACTATCGACATAAAAATGCATTCCTTTGGAATAATTATTAAAACACAAATATCACCAAATGAGTGATTATCAGTGATATCACATATCGGATGCTACTAAATGCACTTTGCTATCAAAGTCATTTATACCATCAGTTTCACGAAGCAGCTTCTATAACGCGGTATCTTAATTTTTCTTTGGCTTCTACTTCCAGAAAGACTTATATGAACCTCCATCCGTACCTGTAGAAAAGAATACTTACTACACACAAGAATTTACCCAGAAGAAAACGCTACCGGAAATCAGAAAATTCGAACCCCGTGAGAACTTCCGCCGTACCAGCGCCAAGTTTGATGGTCGTACCACGTACAAGGATCACCACAAGCATTGGGTCGGTCAGAAACAAGTTCCGTTCGGAGAGCTGCCAAGTTTTGTCGGCAAGTATTTTACAATTTAAAATGTATGCAGATATTAGATATTGAAATAAATAGATCTACGCGTGCGTTACATGTACTTTATTGGAGTTTATTTTAACTGTAATGAAACTAATGATCGTAAAATAGTTAAGATAATCCAATGGTCCTAAAGAATGCTAGTCTCCATTGTGAGATGGTTGGATTAACAAGTCATAGTTTGACTAAAGCCAACACTTAAATTGTTCATGAAACAATAATGATTAACCCTTGAACTGATTGGTTTTCTGTATATGTTCTTGGTGTCAAAATATATCTTCTTGATCATTTGATAAATCATTTACGTTGCCCACTGTGTCATAAACATTTACAAATTTAAACACTGATGCTATATGCATACATGTAGTTATTTGAATAGTTTGCATGCTATTAAAACACTCATTTTGATTTCATAAAACCGCATCGATAGCCTATTGGTAGAACATTTTCTTCTAATACAAGATGTCTCGGGTTCGATCACAGACCGCGACATACTACAATTGTTAAAAATGGTACTTGTATATATCCCTTGATTGAAGCTAAGCATAGTTAGGTCCTGCTGGTTCGCCCGGTGTCAGGGCAATGCGACTTCGTAGTCTAAATATGACTATAACACAATCGTACAATGGAATCCTTTTACTATATAAATGCAGAGACATGAATGTGTTTTAACGTCTTCAGATACGACGCATGTGTTGTCCTTACATATCATTGTTGTAAATGCATTGTATGCTGTTTGGTCTATGATTGGAGATGCCCCGTCTTGTGAATGCAGTGTTTTTTGTAACTAATCTCTTTCTTTATTTCACACAGGTTCCATCTTGTTTCCCACCAAAGATCACACACATGACAGCGTGACCAAACAATCCTTTCAGGGAGAGTTTGCTAAACGTCCTGATGCGATCCGTCTAGCAGAATCACACATAAAAATGGAAGGTAAATTAGCTATATAGAAATTTCAAAGCACCGACTTTTGTCTTAGAGCTTGTGCATTTGGTAGGTTATAACAATTCCATCCACAAGATGTGGTTGAATCAACTCTCAAGATGAGAAAATGATGTTCTAGGTTACTTGCAAGAAAGCTGTTATTGATGGTAATTAGTTCTAGGAAATTTGTTAAGGTAAATTTGTCGTATATGATAATATTCATAAAGCATGCCAAGTTGAAAGTAAGCGTTTGGTCTTATATTTTGTATAATTTCATGACTAGGCTTTGCTTGCTACATTGGTTGTTATTCTATAACACTAAAATTGTATTAAATTTTCAGGTGACCATCGCATGTTAACCACTCATATGGACACATACAAGGACGTCAAGGGAGATCACCGACCATCTCCGATTATCCGCCAATCAGATCTTGCCAAACATAAACCACGTGGCAAGTTTTCTGGTGACACCCAGTCCAAACATGACTTCCCTGGATACGTTGGTGGTCAACCCAAACCACCGTCCCCAGCACGTCCGGCACCCGACACACTCGACTTGAAGTTTGATAACAAGTAAGTTTTGCTTTTTTAGGTTTGAAACCACCAAATAAATTTGCTCTTTAGTCCAATGTCAAGGTACAATGGTAGGCCCCAAATGTTTACATATTTTAGTCTATGGCCAGCAGGAAGACATATATCACTTTAAAGAAATACCTTAGAGCTTCAAAATAATACAATAAAAAAGGGGGGTCAAGAATCTTCTAAGAAAAATTTTGTCCATCAAACATGGTCTACCTATTTTTACACATGTCCGGACTGATTCAATCCGGGTTTTACCCTATTCTACTTTCACTTTGGTATCAATGTAAGAATACCAAAATATTCCAGATTTTCCAGTTTCACTACATAACATGCATATTTACAATGCATTTAAACTCAATTCCATCACTCCAGTGCACACTAGTCAAGACATATCCCCATTTACAGGCAAGCCAAAGTTTTTTAAGGACTACTTGAGTATCACCATTTGGCCCGCGTAGGCATTTGGTGGTTCTTTACCTTTTTCTGTTTCGAAATACGACTTAAACCATCCATAATTACAATAGTTGCTTGTGTGACATAGTGTCGTGAGCTTTTAATAATTGAACACCAGTTACCATTATTTCCAAGAGTAAATGAAAATGTTCACCGAGGTCAAACTGGTAACAGAACAGGTATGACTATAGCTTGTATCAATCTATGTCTTAACAAACAAGAAAGCATTCCTTAATTTGCAAACACTGGAACATATAAAAGGATGGCTCTAAATAATAACTAAATGAGTCATTTTGGCTAGTTTACATTCAAAAGTTTGCATAGTTTGTTTTGATTCGATTGGTGTTTATGGGGTGCCCATATCGTCTCATTCCTTTCGGTAGTTCGGAATTTTTTAAGAACCCTAGTATGAATTATTAAGCAATGTATCGTGTTTCTATACTTTCTACTTTCATTAATTTTCAGCCGTTGCTTTGATACTGAACAAAGAAAGATTTATAGAGGACATGATGTGCTGAAGAATCCAGTCCCTAAATCTTGTAAACTAGAAGACGAGTATATACAACCAGATGTTAACGTAGACACAGAAACTAGTAATAAGGTATGTGATATACATAGTGTTAGTATTAACAAAGTTAGCCTGATAGCATAACGCACGAACTAAAATAATTCCAGGATTCCAGTACAGGGCTTGGTCTGCCTTCCCTGTTCCTTATATGATATTTTTGGTGCTCAGTTTGTAATCTAAGAAGGTATATATGTTACTTAATGTGTGGATACAGTCCGTTTTCCTCGTTTACTAAATGTTTCTCAGTGTCGAGTAATCATGACGTGAGTGATCAATTTATCAGCTGCACAGAACATTCACCATCGACTTATAATAAATTGTTGTAGGTGAGAAATCTGATAACATGTTTCGGGAAGATTTCAAGTATTCAAAATATAGTCAAAAATTGAAACCTTATTTCAACTAACTTTTAATGGTAGTGTCTATGTCATTTTCAGAGAGACTATCGCCCAATTGATTTATCACGGGCATATATCGCTCGTGCTGTCGTTCCGATGCAAAAGGTTCAAAGATCGGATGCTAAATTTGAAGATATGACGAGCTCCAAGGAATTCTTTCGCAACTGGGGACCGTCTCCTCGAGTTAGGTATGGTGATTTCCACGAGAACAGACCCTATCTACCACCACAGCAACGATTTGAGGGAGAGAGCGTCCAACAAGCTTCATACACTCCAAAGAAGTTTTCACCAACTGCAGACTTCAAACCAGAAGATAAACCAATTAAAGGAGAAGGAGAATTTGACTTTAACACAGTCACGCATATGGCGTATAAGAAACCAGACGTGAAACCGTGTAGGGCAGCTTTGTACCTCATGCAGCAAGAGTTGAAACGACAACGTGCAACTGATGCTCAAGTCAATGGTACTCCAACTGGACTAACCATATCTGCAAAGTAGTGGACCTATTGCATACTTAATAATATCTTCAGAAAAAACACTTTCGAGCAAAATATATATTCTGGCAATTATTAACTGAAGCGATGTTCGATGTAATTGCTGTGTACATATCTAAGAAAGGGGAGTAATCCATACCTACAAGGTAGCTCTATACTTAGTTTTAATTATTCCTGTGATATAATACCGTTATGAATCGGATTTGAATATTGACTGATTTCTGTGATACGTCATCTATGTATATATAGTAGTGGTTGCTGAATGTGAGTTCGTTAAGTTTTGATTATAGTAACACATTGTACATGTATTGGATGGAAGTTGTGCTATATACGTACATGTATGTGATGTCTGGTGAACATTTGGAGAATGGGTACGTGGACATTTAGGGTAAATATTTCATGATAAAGGGAACGTTTGTTGACCACATACTGTGTCTAGGTAAACGCTCTTTAAGCGATAATTCAATTTACTTTTCAAAACTGAAACAAACCTGTTCAGTTTCTCAAACCAAGTAACTAACCATTTGGTCATTGCAGCCGGTTTAGGTTTTCCGAAAGTGTGTACCTTGATGAAAGGACAAAATCTAAAAGAATGGTGACCGCAAATGTTAATCGTCTGATTCACGTTTTAGTATCCTTTATTCACGCATAAACATATGTTTCAAAATCTAATCATAATAATCACATTCTGTGTGTTTTCATTTGACATCGGACTAGACTATCTCCATTCTATTTGTGATATATATGAAAACAATTTCAGTACGTTTCATCTATGTGACAACAAATGCGCTCCAAATTATATTATGCTATGAATGAATGCCATGTGTGTGTTGGTGCGCGCGCGCAATGGATAAATGACAGCGTTATGCATTTAGCGGGTACAGGTATAGTGTTATATGTACGTGATACATAAATGGTACCAACTGATCACGCTGTAGAAAGTGTTGATGAACATGTTATGACGGCTGTTCTAGTTCCTGTTTTAAAGCATATACATTTGTAATTGTTACATATCGGAAACTTACCTTATTGTAGATGTATGCTCAAAATATACATATTTCTAGATTTAATATGTTAATGAAATATTTATTAATGCATTTGTATTTTAATTCTTTCATTGTTATGTATACATGTTTGGGTTTGAATAAATTAAAATAACGAGTTACGTGTTCATGTTATAAAGAAGAATTCGTGTTATTAGACTGGATTCATCATTTTGTACATCAATTAGGAAAAGATAAATATACCCCATCCACATACGAGATAATTATAAATCAATAACTAGAATTATATAGTATCCATTGTCTTCGTAAACTGGGGGCTTGAAAAAATAATGCTATCAACTGACATATCTTGCTTTGACGTTGAATGATTTAATAATTCTAAAAGATAAACGATTGCTCTCCCTCGTTGTCTACTATATATAATGGATTAACCATTTCAATCAAAACAGGTCGTCTTGACAATATAGTGATGACGGGTATGTTAATATTTAAATTGATATACAGTCTGGCCTATAATACAACAGGCACACAACTTCAGATCGTACCAATGCTTTCCGTTTAGGGCGGATGTTTCACCAAATGTAGTGTACCAAACATATAATATACTTGCACGATCAATAGTGTGTGCTAATAATATCCAATATGGATATACAGCAAGTAAATAAATGGTTTGAAATGCATGTGATGTGCCAACTACAATGTAGCAAAAATAAATAACGAACAAGTAGTTTTATATAATGTTATGTTTAATAACTAACGCAATGATAACAATACTCAACGAGTACATATTATTATGTATTTATTAAAGGGACTGCCTCACATATTGGTGTATTGCTAAAAATAAAATAAAATTGTCAAATATTCAAGTAATTTCGGTATAGATCTAGTATTATTGTAAATTATAATACAGAGAAACTGCATTTACGAACGAATTGTTCAATATTCTACCGTGTGTTTCAATGGTACGAAGTATTATACAAATGCAATACATGAATATTGTGTGTTTACTCAGTCAATTCATTTTTATTTGCATCTTCAACACACATACAATCCCTCACGTACGTCGACATCAAATTTCCCAATCTTCAATGGAAAGGGTTTTTCATCCAGCGGTATGTAACCCTTGATACGAACATACAACGCGATACATTTCTGTTTGAACAATTTAGGATTGTCCGTCATGTATCCAATGGATTTCAGAGGACTCCGTGCAATGCGCAAGCAGTGCTTATATTGAGCCATGAACTCCTCACTCTGTATATTAATACACACATCAACATCCTGTAAATCATCCATTAACCATAAGTTCTTTATTTCTTCTTGTTTGATTTTTTCATTCTCCAACTTGCATCTATTGTCGATTTCGTCAGGAGATCTTATGTGACACTTATATCCTTCGTCATCGAAATGTTCAATGTTTTTGGTAATAATAATAAAAGTGACATTACCATCGTTACCTCTATCACCTTTAGTGTAAGCATATGCGGGCCAAGCTTGTGTCACTCCGGGTCGACGTTTGAATAGTACACAGATGCGATCACACACTGCTTTCATGGCTTCAGAACATCGACCAAGATTGCTGCAGGCGAACTCCAGGGTGGATTGATCCAGTATAACATTACATGTTAACAATTTCTGTTCTCCATCTTCGGTATTACCGTGGTAGTAGATTTTCCACTCATCTGAATATAAAATACGCACAATGAACATCGTAACAAACTAATATTACTGCCACATGTTTACGGCACACGCATATAACTTACACTTCTAATATGTTTGTCTTACGGTATAACACTACTCGTATATATTATACAGACGTTTGTAGACATTTTGGTCATTCAATTTAAGAAAGGCTCCTACTACCTAGTATTATCCTTCCATTAATGTACATGTATACATAGCCGTGCATTTATAGGGAGATGATAAAACAAGCCATTTGAGAATTTATGGAATTATACAACGTTCCACTATGACCATCGTGTTCTCACGTTTTCTTATAGGTTTCAATAAAAACAAAAACACGATAGGACGATTTGATATGAAAAACTGGAGAACACAACACAAACACACGAATGATCGATGGTAAGTAAAGTCTTTATTTTACGAGGCTGACATATTTACAAAAATGCAATCTTCCAATGCCGATGCAAAGAAACTCTGACAATACACGATGGAACGATACGAATAGTTTGCATCTATAGTGTCTTTCGAACCTATACTGTATACTGCGTGGTGTGAATGCATTAGACCACTCGGCTATCGTAACAAAATGATGATATTAAGTCGGACAGGGAAGGCAGCACTCAACTTAGCCAGTCGTGCACAGAAAACATACAAGGCACAGTGCCCAACACACAATCGAACCAGAAAATGATCCGCCAAAGTCCCAGTTGTCATTTATGAACCCCAGAAAACATTGCGCAAATTACCAGTATCAATGTGACTACAACACACCACCCCAATAAAAGGTTGATATAGTGATAACAGCATACATGCAGATACTCAGGTGACTATATGCACGGGATATGCCGA
This sequence comes from Spisula solida, assembly GCA_947247005.1. NCBI lineage: Eukaryota > Metazoa > Mollusca > Bivalvia > Venerida > Mactridae > Spisula > Spisula solida. Next base: position 31,750,227 of record OX365947.1, on the reverse strand, counting down.
ACATAGCCTTTAATTATTTGACAGTCAGCTTTCTGCTAAAATATGGCAGGCATATGAGTGCCTCCACCCCTATTTGAACCCGGGTCGCCATATTAGACGGCATGCGCGCTAACCATTGAGCGACGGATGCATTATGGGACGGAGCACATGTTTATGGCAACACGAGCGACGGATTGGATTCACAAAAAATACGTACCTGATGACATAGACATCGGGTCTTTTCCTGAAAAGGTTAATTTTTATAATGAAGTCCAGAACTATGTATAACACCAACGCATATTGCCGGAGCCCATTAACCGATATTTCAAAGCTCCGTGTTTGATAAAGAAGCACTTATAAAAACCTGTGTGCTAAATTATTCTTAAACAGCAAAAGATGATGATCTATTTTATATACATGTATTTACAATAAGCATTTAACCTCATTGTCATGTGTTCAAAAAGTAGATTTTGTTTGATAAACACTATACTGCATGTATGGTCGTTAAGTTATATTTGAATGCATGATACAACTGGTTGATAAAACCTTGTGACATCCTTTGTTATACATCCACATGTGATTTGTGTTAAATGTATCGACGTGACAACTGTATGGTTATCAAACTCGACAGATCGAGTTTAAGAACAGGTTACATCAGTGTCTTGTGTAATTTGTCGCTTTCTTTTTCATTACTATATTGTTAATTTTTTAAGTATATTTGTATATTATGTAATAATTTTGCGGTCGATTTCAAGTACCTGTAATCCACTCTACAATATCTATTCGACTTTCCTCTCGAAATACTTTGACCAACCATCCTATTTTGGCGCCTTCACTTAGATCACCAGCTTGACTCCTCCACCTATATGTAGACAAAATGTCTCACACAAAGAGTCTTAACTTTAGCAGTATTCAGTTATTCACACGTTTTAAAATTCCTGACAATATGCACAACTAGGCTTGGTACCAACTATTCATGCGTTTTTCCATATAAATAAGGCCATGGCTAAGGAAAACAAGTGCGGACAAAATGTGTAATAATAATAATAAAAAAAATATTATTTTACGAGGAAACTCATTTGACAATTAAATTAAATGGCAATCTTCCATGTGATCCTCAACAATACACAGTTGAACAAGAACACTATTACATAAAATGAAAAAAGCATAATGGCAATTTGTCCCATATGACGTCCACAATATCATGATTTTATATATAATTGGGGAATTTCATAAAAGAGTTTCAGTGAAAGGATGTGCGAAACCGATATGTATGGAATCTACAATAAAAGGAAGGTGTAAATCAAAATGCTAATAAATTAAATTTGATAAAAAAATGCGTAACATCCAGACAAAAATCCAGTCAGACGTCCAGCTTAAACTCAACATATGATGAATGATTATATCTTGTACTTCTAGCCACATGCACTGTAACTGTATCATGGATAAGAACATTACAGATTCCGGTATTTATTTATATATTAGACGGTACATTAAATTTTGACCAATTTGACCGAAAGTGGCAAGACGTCCAAACAAATTAAATGCAAAATCCCATCTAAATTGATCGACTCATTTGAGTGTTCTTTCAATAGATTTCAGCTCTCTATTTTGATCTCCGAAATGTAGTTAAATATAATTATATATATGGTTAACTATTATATCACTTACATGACCAGAGCCTGGAAAGCCTGTCTGTGAGTATCACCTTCATAGTTTTTTGCGAAACACTTTAGTTTAGCGTCGACTAAACCCAGTGATGAACAGTATACCTGCCATTTTTCTGGTAATCTGCCGGCTAGCTCTAGGAGAAATATGTCATTGGTTGTAGCTGCCAAAGAAAAGAAAATAATGTACATGTAATAATAATAATAATAATAAAGACTTTATTTTACGAGGAAACTCATTTGACAATTAAATTAAATGGCAATCTTCCATGAGATCCTCAACAATAAACAGTTGAACAAGAACAATAGTACATAAAATGAAAAAAAGCATAATGGCAATTTGGCCTATATGACGTCCACAATATAATAATTTTATATGTAATTGGGAATTTCATAAAAGAGTTTAAGTGAAAGGATGTGCGAAACCGATACGTATGGAATCTACAATAAAGGGAAGGTATAAATTAAAATGCTAATCAATTAAATTTATAATTAATCACTATAAAGCTTAATTTGATATAGGGACATAATAAGAGCCAGCATATCAATGTAACAGCTTCAAAGTCCTACTTTTATGCATTAATTCTCTGGCTTAGAATTCGAAGGTCGTAAGCAGAAAATCAATATTTTGAGAAAACAAGAAAAAACTAAAACTACTCTTTACTTATGAAAAAACAAGCTTTTAAAACATCATCACTAACAATTTTCATGAAAATAGGATCATAAGAAGCGCATTGAGATGCAGATTTCAAGGTCGTAAGTAGGTCAAAAGCCAGTTAATTGGCCTTTGAAAACCATAACACTGTATATTGTATAACCCTGCAGATATATACATGTTTTTTAATGGTAGTCAACAAAGTTATATCAACTAATCGAACAGGGGAGGAAGGACAACGAAAGGCACAGACACATTTTACCAACAGATTGCTAGCTATGCACGGAAGTGGCAAAGAGGAAAAAGAGAAAGATATAGAGAGTGATTGGAGAGAATAATTATAGAATGAGGCACTGGAAACTGAAGTGAGGGGTGCATGGTGAGACGGAAATACAAGGGCGGTTGTAGGGATTTGGCTAGGGAGAGGCACATATGGATACATAAGTTGATATATTCATGGATATTGCGAGTCATACCAAACGTGATGGTACTAGTAAACTGTGCAGAACATATATGGAACACTGTCTGAATAACTTCCATATAATTTGATGCTAAACATGTGTTTCAAAATGTGATATAAGGTATAGATTCATGACTCATATAATTATTATAAATGCGAGTAACTTACATTTATCTATCTCTGCTGAATTGTTCTGAAAGAGGTAATATAAGGTAATTGAAGATAGTAAAGGTTAAATGAGACAATTCAAGCGTCCAACATAAATAAATAAAATTGTAGTATCAATAGCATATGACGGCAACTTACTACTTAAATCACAATTCAAACCTTTTTTTATAAACGCGAGTGACAGTGGTGGACGTTCAGTTGTATGTTTTTATCAGTGTTTATTTGTTTCTTTAAACAATATATCGGTCATGCAAATAAATTATCCAAACTGACTATAATAGAATAGTTATAAAAAAGATAATATTAAGTAACAGAAGGGAGGGCAGCACTCAGTATAACCAGCCGAGCACAGAAAACATTAAAAACACACAAGGTACAATGCCCACCTGAAACAGCCCAGCCCAGAAAATATTAAAACATAAAATGCACAATGCCCAACTAAACAAGTTATAATCCTCCCATGTCCAAGCTGTCGAAATTCTAAATGAACCAGATCAGCTTTTAAAAAAGCTGAATGCCCAAGCTGAAATGACCTAGTTCCAACACTAAAATGGCTGAAATACCTAGTTAGAGCTGCCAGAAGTCCTAAAAAGTAGACAAAATAAGTAAAAGGTAAATGTTAAATAGCAGCATTATGTGCCAACTGAAAACGTAGACCTGTAGTATACATACCTTTAACGCTGAAGATTCGCCGCTAAAATCTGAAATAATAAAAGCTCTAGTATTAAAATTTAAGCTGAAACAGTATATGGTTCATGTCAATAACAACAGGTATGTATGTACATGTAATTGACAACCGCCTTACTTGGAAGAATATCTACAAAACACTCAAAAAACATGTGTGGGTCAAACGCCTACTGTATTTGTCTATACTCGAACGATCAGGTGTAAATATTATGCTGTTGGTCTTCCAAGTGGGATGTACGGTTATTTGATCATGTTATAAATCATTTTCTCTCTGTTTGGATGTTGTCAATGCAATGCTTTGTTAAGTCTGTTCCGTCCAGTTTAGTTGGCTCTCGTGTTTTCTCGTCGACAAAGAAGACATTCAGTTAGTGCTTCCGGTGTTTTGCAGTTGTGGTATGTCTGGTTTTCTGTGCTCGAATCGTTAAGCTGAATGCTGCCTTCCGTACTCAGTTTACTATTATCTTTATACAGTTAGTGATTCCATGCCATGTTAACAATCTATCAGCAATTTTACCTTTGTAACTGTTGTGTACGTCATTCGCCAAGTCATTTATCTTCTCCGCTCTTAACGCCCCACACAAAATGTTCGCACACTCCCGCTCTCTGTCAGTGTAAAGCGAGCTCTTCCATCTAATTAAACAAATATACAATTGTACACATCAGTAAAACGCTTGAATGAGATAATCAGTTAACGATTATAAGTTCCGAAATAACCAGTAATCGGCAGAAATTTCAGTTTCAGTTTATTATTATATTATTGCAAAGTCCTGCAAACTACAGGAAACATAAGCATAACACATTTACAATAGCAATTTAGCTGTCACAGTGACACTGGGTAATCGACATAAAACAGCGTTTTGGAATATTTGAAGTCACAAAAAATGAAATAATTCTTATAATCAAAGAGAAAATTTATGTTAAGTTTGAAATATTCAAGTTCTTCATTACACAAGAGCATTTTGAAATGATAAAAAATGAAATTTCATCTTTTTATTACACTAACCTTGTGTGGCTAATCAGTTAAAAACGAAAGCGAAAGTAGATTAGCCTCACCTAGTGTAATTGTGACAGACTAAACATTTACGACATATAATGCTAATAGTCATTTTCATACAATGAATGCATCACACAACTTTTTTTTTAAATAACATATATACATGAACATATATACACATACATGTACGCACACACGCACACACCACCTCTTACACGATCACACCCACACATGCACACACGAACGCACGTACACTCATACACACGCACACACATAATACGGTAAGAGAAAAGAGAAAAGTGTCATGAAATCAATGGAGCTAATAGTTTTACAAATACAAAAGTGCATGTATACAGATCATTTATCGAATAATTTAAATGCAAGTGAATAACAGTATGGCTTTTATACATTTATCATTTTCGTTTAAAAAATGTCATTATAATGTCGCAAAATATACTTAATCGACGTAATGTATTAAGATTTTCGCTTGAGATCAGTGCAATAAATTTAACCATGTTCGGTCTTGTGTATGTACGTTTATCAATATATTTTCGGCGTGAAACAATGAATTGGGGACATATTAACAGATAATGGTATTCGTCACCTAGGTCATTACATAATTCACATTTCCTATCTAGGGTCGGAATATTTCTCCAACGTCCGATTTCAATTGGTAAATTGTGATTTCTTGAAATAAATGCCATTAATCTTGTACAGTGATGTTGTGTTAACAATGTAATATACGGACTTTGTTTGAATTGCTGTTTAACATGTTTATAAACATTTGTATTTGATGTTCTTTCTATTTCGGAAAACCAATGCTGTACAAAAATATCCTGAAGTTTTTGTTTCGATGAATGTATTAACCACTTAGAATTGATAATATCTTGACTATCCCAAATAACTGATAGCCCTATATTACAAAGAATAGTTTTGATATTTTTTATCCATTGTGATTTTATTGCACCATTGATTAGGGGTGACTATTGAGTTCATTTTTGACTATTGCAATACTATTGCTATTGCTGAAAGTACTATTGCGATACTATTGTATTGCTGGAAACTATTGCGATACTATTGCAATAGTTATTGCCAAGATTAGAAAACCAGAGATTAACTTGTAAATGCAAATTTGCACTGTGTAAGATATCACTTTGTTGTACAACTATCTGTGGAAATGATTTAAAATGAATTGGACATAAATACTGTAATAAATTTAACTAAATACTGCATTGTTTGCAGTTTGGATGCGTGGGATTTTTTAAAATCAGTTTTCTAACGAGAATGGCAGTTGTTCTAAATTGATAATAAACTTTATTTATAAAAAAGGAAACTATCGTAACTATCGATATTTGAGCTAACTATCGGCGATAGTTATTGGATCGAGACTTTTACTATCGATCCGTACTATCGGGACACTCGGTATCGCAATGCATCGATATTTCGATGCATCGGCCCACCCCTACTATTGATGTTAGTGTTCGTATCATAAGATAAATGTTTGAGGAAATTTTATTTGTACCTAGTGTGCTAATGTCACCAATTAGACGAGTCCAATAAGAACTTACTCTATTTTGTATTTCTATTTTTAGCGGATATATACCTAATTCACCATAAAGCATGTATGATGGTGTTGGTTTTATTAATTTGAACATATATTTGTAAAATTTGATTTGAATTCGTTCTAAAACATCGAAGCTTCCATATCCCCAAACTTCACTTGCATACAACACAATCGGTTTAATTGTTTTATTGAACAATTCAATTTGAATATCATATGGTAGTGACAGTCTTTTGATTTTTCTAATCAACGAAAACATAGCCTTGTTTGCTTGTCCTGCAATATATTGTTTAGTTTTTGTAAATGATCCATTTGTTGTAAATATAATTCCAAGATATTTATATTCATCTACAAATTCCAATATTTCTACGCCAATTTTAAATGTATTATGTAATTGTATTCGTCGATTTGATATAACCATCATTTTAGTTTTTGTATCACAATTACTTTTGAATAAGTCTAATACAATTTGGAAATCAGCCTCATCGTCACTAAATATAACCGTGTCATCAGCATACAGAAGAATGAAAAGTTTTAAGAAGAGTCTCGTATCTTCTATGAAATAGTCTTTAACAATTCAATTTACATAATTATTCCTCAAATGTGTGTCTAAATCATTAAGAAAAATAGAGAATAAAAAAGTGACAGGTTTTCTCCTTGACGCACACCTCTCATACAATCAAATAATTGGGATGACCCTTCAGCATTTACGACTCTAGCTTTTATATTCTTATACATATTTTGTATGACATGAAAACATTTTCCGGTTATATTTTCTTTTAAAAGTTTTGTCCATAGCCCGTGTCTCCAAATTGAATCAAAGGCCTGTTTGAAATCTACGAAGCAACAGTAAAAATTCTTTTTATCCGACTTAGTAATGTCTATTAGACTATTTAGAATAAAAATGTTATCTGTCGTAGAGAAATTCTTGCGAAAACCAGCCTGTGTATCGTGGATAATATTATATTTTTCGGAATATTTGTTTAATCTCTGGTTCAGAATATGAGTAAAAAGTTTCCCAAAGCAGCTTAACAGGGATATCGGTCGATACTTTTCTGGTGATTTATGGTCGCCTTTGCCTTTATAGATAGGTTTTATAATTCCTTCAGTCCAACTTTCAGGAATGATTCCTTTGTCGAAGACAATATTAAATAACGTAACATAAATGGGTAACATCAGATTAATAGTCGACTTTATATGTTCGTTTACAATATTGTCAACTCCAGTCGCCTTATTATTTTTCAGGGTTTTTACCGCGTCTATTACTTCTTGTTCAATTATTGGCATATTTATCTCATCGGTTCCTTCAATTATTGTTTCAAGGGTAATTTTCAAAGTTATATGTTTCATTTAGATCGGCTGTTTCGTTTACTGTTGTAGAAAAAAAAGATACAGATCTTCTAGGGACGCACCTGTTTCATGTTGACCTATTGTATGCACGTCTTGCTTTGTGTGATATTTATTTCGCGCTTGAACGCAAGAATGATTAAACCAAGGGAATGAATTTTGTCTTTTATTATTGTTATGTTTAGCCTTTTTAATTCCAAACGATACTTTAGAACAATCAGTAAAGAGTGTTGCAGATCGGTTACTTTCGTATCAATATCTGTTTGTGAATAGTCATTTACAGATATTGATACGATAGTAACCGAAATTCATGTAGTTTAGTAGAAATGTATATGAAAATATTTATTGTTGTCGAAAAGAAAATAACATCGGACTGAGGAGATTACACTCATCAGAAACGAAATAACAGAGCAGGAAAAGCACGATGGAAAACACGAAAAGGTAACATTTGTGTAATAACATACCGCAGAAGCATGGTGGTCGTCTTCTCACAAAGTTGTCCTCGGTTATTATGCTCAATCTCGGTAATAACGTGGTGTTCCAATCCCAGCCTGATGGCTAGTTTCCACCAATCAGCCGCGATCTTGTCAGATATGTGATTGAAGAACGACCCCGTGAAGAAATCTGAAGGCAAATGTTGAACTGAACCGACATGAAAATAAATACATGCGCGTAGGTATACAGGTAATTAAATAAATAAATATACCAGATTTATAAAGCACCCTTTTCACGCGAACGCACGTTCAAAGGCACTCTACATTATTTTTTTGTTGCAGCCACAAGGGTGCAGGTGCATCCTCTACCAGTGCAGGTACAGCATGATCTGACCAGAGGGACAGACTGAGAGAAAGTCCCTGAAGCGAGAGAGAGACATTAGATACAGGCATGTCCGGCGCTGCAGAAGTGCGCCTAGCTCTTATTTCGAATAGACAGCCTGGTTCTTTAATGTGCCCGGTGTACAGCACCGATACACAGCTTCCTGGCACTTCCAGATACTTGCAGACCAAACGGCCAGATATAGCGGGAAATATTATAAATATTAGAGAATAATTGCAAGGTAAGTACTGCTACTGCTCGTATATCACGTATTTGAACGTTTATGAATTGCTATAAAGAAGTGGAAAACAATAAGGGAAACGGTATAACTGGGCATAATGCATATCAATTGACAACTAAAGTGTGACACATATTACCTACTTCATGTGGTATTGAGCTCAATTTCTGCTTATGGTGCTATGAATATTGACAACGATTTTGCCTTCTATGTATGCAGAAATTGTCAGTTATTTAATGATTAATACTGATATTGTTAGTTGTCCGTCGTATTTGACTGGCGTAAACCAACATACTCTAGGCATAAGGTTGATCCCTTATATGTATTACTTTCCATTTATTGTTTATCAAGGATAAACGAGAGGTGGTCAACTTATTGTTGACCAAAAAAGAACTTCGGGTTTAGCAATGCTAGCTATATATATCATCATTGTGTAATGGTTGTTTAGGTTATATTGATACGTCCATTAGCGAAGGGAAATGTAAACACCACTGGGACTTAAAAATACAAACGCCTCTTTCTCAAACGTTGATCATGATCTAACCGTAGTGCATAATGCAATTTACAATGAATGTAATAGTATATGTTTCTTGATACATTATTTTACGGAATAGGATAGGCGTTATTCGATTTCATTGTGAAATAATGAAAAAATTGGATGTTCATTTTTGTTCATTTTCGTATGCCACATAACAAAATGACTTTACAATAAACCTCACCACTTCTTTTAGACTGTATCGGTTTAGAGTCGTTTATGTTATGCTGAGATGAAGTGACACGACGTGTTGCATTGCTTGCGATCTCGACAGGTACCCGTGAAGCTTCCATCGCATCAGCATCTTCAATCGGACTGGCAAGGCCGCAATCAACTGAAACAGTCGAGCGCAGAAATTACATAGACCACAATCACACGGCATAATGACCGATACACGACTGAACGAGAAAGTTAAACTTCAATTAAATATAACACAGTCATCTCTGAATGTAAAAAGTTGGCATAAACAATGCATTCTCCAGTCACCCTTGTAGTTTAGCTCAAATATTATTCCAAAATATTATTATAACCAGAACTGAAATCATTTTAAGCGCTGCCAATTGAACATATATGTACGAACTTTTTAACTTACGGTTATTTGATGTTGGTCGGCATCTCTCTTCTAGTGCCTGGATATCAATATAAAGATACTTATTTAAAATATACTATACAATGTAGTCCACATGCCTTAGTTAAAATAACGTTTAATATAAAACATATGCTGGATCGGTTAGGGAATGGAGCACTCAGCAGAATCAGAACCTTACATAGAAGTCACCCACAAAGGCAGCATGGCAAGGAAAAGGCAAAGTACATACAAGACACATCATACAAATATCACATTTCACTAGTCAGTCGCCTCAGTTAGACATATTGAACTATAAACCAACACACAAACGACGACGATACACTGCAAGGAACGAAACCTCACATAGAGAAAAACTTTTCTGTAAATTTCGTTGTAACTATATTCTAGTGAACAATACATACGTCTTGCACCGTGACAACTGTCAAATGAGACTTAAACTTGTTTTAAGGTGCGTGCTAAACCTCACTCCTACCCGACAGACAACCTTATGGGAAGTTTTATAAATACCGTTTCCTACTTTCGCCGTCGTTTGAGTTAAATGAATGTCCGTAGAAGTCTGAACGTTCATACATATTTGGTTAAGAGAAAAAAGTTTAAAACATGTTTCCACACTTTTTGGTGTCTATCCATAACAAAATAATCCTGTTAGTGGGGAGCTGTTGTCTAAATGTAGGGCGCGCGCTTTGCGATCGCGAGGTCCCGGGTTCGATCCCCGTCTATGCATTTGGTGTGAAATGGTACATGCGATTGTGAGGGAGATGTCAGTACATGTTTGATATTCCTGGCGCCGTATCTCGGGGTTGGCTAGACTCAAACCATGAGAAATAGTCTCAACAGTGATACTCGAACCACAGGAACTTGCATAATTTAAAACAAATACAGGCTCTCAGTATTGAATTTAAAAAATATATATTATGCAAGTTCCAGTGCTCGAACGCAGGTTTCCTAAGGTAGCCCAATGACCAGGGTGTCAAGGATGGCGATAAATGGCCGAATTGTTGAAAGCGGCACGAAAAAACTGATAACTTACTATTTTTTATAAAACGAGTATTAAATTAACAGTCTCCTACTTTTGGTTTCATATAGGTAAAATCATAAAACTTCCTTATACGCGGGGTTTCCCAAAATAGCGTATAATCACATATACGTGTAAACTTTTATAGCTGTAACATTTTGTTTGGCAAATACATTCAACAATTATACGCTATTCTGGGACACCCCATGTATCTGTTGCTTTCCTACATATATTTTGTATTCAAATTAAAACGTTTCACCTTCCAGTTAGATTTGAATCATTTTATTTTATACGAATAAATTGAACTACTTTCGATTTTATTAAAAGGTAAATATTGTCAACCAATTTAAATAAATGACAAGCGATCGCTTGATACTCACTTCCTTAAGTTTTAGCCATTTTTCTCGTTTCTCCCAATCTGCGTTATCCCGGAACTCCATCTGTGTGTATATGTCGAAATGTTGAGATCTGCCACCGTTCAGGCAAATAGGTATCACACATTTACCTCTATTACGAAATGTTTTCATCAAAGCAGTCATGATAGCGTATTGTGCTTTATCGCTTCTTTGATCATGATTGGGTAATATAATAACGATAGTGACATTAGTGATGTCCAGATCCTCTTGCAGCTGTTCGAACCAGGTACGTCCTAATCTATCACTCGTAACCTTAAATCCCCACGATTCTGTCTTTTGGTGTAACACATCAATAAAGCTTCTAACCAGTTCTTCATTTTCACCATCTTCATAGTCAGCTACAATATTATAATCACTTACTTCGCTGGAAGCCATTCTTCATGATTTTATTGAATTAACTTCCTATTTCGGTTCATATGCAGGACGTTCTAGATAGACGTATTTAACGAATGTAATTTTCTGATTGTACCGGAATGTATATAAACCTACACACAACACTTACAAATGTGTATTTAAAAACATGGGAAACTATATACGAATGTGTCAATCTATTTACTATTTAGGGAAACGTTTTTGCAGCTCTCCATGGTAATTTCACCATTTATGAATTATATTAACTTCAAGCTGCGCCAAGAGATAACTTACCTGTATTCACGAGTAGTGTCGCATTAGTTGTTCCCCTTGTATAAATAATCTTAAAACTAAATTATAACTTTTATAAAGACTATTACGATACTTTGTCATCTTCAAACGGGTAAAACTCTATCATAACACTAATCATCTCCACGACAGTCGTTGAGATACAACTTTTTGTTTATTTGCTTTTATTTATCCTCGCCACCGGATAATCCATATGGGCGAGGCCCACAGAAGAGGTTAGCCACTTTAGTTTTTGGGGGATAGTGCATGATACAGATGATGCTCCAGTTCCAGAAGCATCCGTGGTTCTTTTACGTGCCGATGTAAAGCATCATACACGGGACCTCGCTTAACGTCTCGTCCGAAAGACTGTTAGTAAGTTTAGCTATGTTAGGTGGGAAACATTGAAAAGCATTTCTATTTTGACCGTCTGGAGTAGGGATCGAACCCATAACCTTCAGATCAGCAGTCAGTAGCCCTTACCACTAGACCACTTCTCCACCTATAGACACAACTTCTGTTGTCACATTCTATATATACTGTCCCAACTGCTTTAATTTCACCAATCATATTGTAGTTGAAAATTTGTTTTCTGTCATTACTCAACGAACGCAATAAACCGTTTTGGCAACAAAGCATCTTGCTTCATTGTGCGATAATCACATATACAGTCGAATAACGATAATGTCACATGGTCGGGCAAAGTTTAGCATGTTGGATAGTACCTAATTTCAAATATAACCAACATTTTCCAATCAAAATTAACAGGCCTGTCACGACGGTACTATAACAACAACATACGAGCGTACTTGAAGATTACAGAGTGTTATTATCGGTATCAATATTAGAGCAGTACTGTAAAATATTGAATATTCGCGGTTGATTAATTTTCGTTGAATTCGCGGATGATCTAGATCGCGAAATTTAATCCCCTCAAATAATTTATCACATAAAAACGAAGCAATATATTTTTCTTTCAATATTTTCAATCCACGAATTGAAGAAATCCGCGAAATTTAATACCAGCGAAAATATGATATTATAGTATATGACCGTTTTCATTTGTTTGGGTTTCCCAAACGAATACAGAAGTCAATCTCAAACGCGAGTCCTTAATACCTGAGCGAAAGTAGTCTAGAAAATTCAATTAAAGACAAAGTTGTTCCATATATGTGCCTTTTGTGTGATCAAAATATATTTTCTCATATGAGTTAACTACTAGTATGCTGATGATTTGAATCTCATAACAAGGTTGTTAAATTTCAAAGAAGGTAAATAAATAATTGAATATGAATAAATTAAAATTATAATGCGCAGTGATTCTAAGCGTATGAAGCCACGGCGGTTAAAATTTTCCCCGAAGTACTACGTACGTAAAAAGTAGTTCGTTTTTCAATGCGATTTTTTAATTGAAAAAAAGTGATTATGAAAAAACCCATACAATATTCTTAAAACGTTTCAAGTATTTGTGTTATCCAAGTTATCTATAAACTGCATGTCTAATTAAAAATAGCGCGTATTAGTATCATCTTCGTTGCTAATCTGAACGGTCCGACCGGCATTTATACATGATAAAAACTGTCGCCATTTTGTTGCTGCGAGAAAAGAAATTTTATAGGAGAATTTATTCCGATTACACGACGCTAGTACTTGGTAAGCAAGGAAAATTTATCACTCACAATTAACGTACTTATACAATAAAATCAACACCCGATGCCGTGTGTGACTGTCAGAGGTTTCGGTAGTACAAATAACATGTCGTACCCGCAACTATTCGACCCCCCAAAAAAATCAAAATGACTCTTTGACAATGTTATGTCTGTATTGTGCTTATGATAGCAATCTTTTTGAGATTATAGTAGTACTGTGTATAGGATTTAAGGGAAAACTTGTGTAGGTGGCTAGCTTGACAAGCTTGCCGTCTCATTCAGTTGTAGCTTTATTGAACTGAGCCGCAGTAGTGTAAACTTATTTACTTAAACTGTATGCGTCCAATATGTTAAACAAGTGGCTTGATAGCTCAGTCGATACAGTATCCGCTCTGTAAGCACATTGTCAATGGCCAACATGGCATCTTGCTTAGTCAAACCAACTTGAGGTGTGTAGGCCCAACCGAGACCAAACGTTTCTAAACTAAACGTTTCATTACGTTAGGTGATAATAGGTCCAACAGTCTTTACAAGTTAGGTCCCATGGTTTGGACTAGGTGTGTACAGGCTCTTCGCAGGTTGCCGAATATTGGAGCGGCGGGGGAGGGGTATCCCCTCCGTTTTTATGAGGAAATTTTATGAAATCAGAGTGTAAAGGGGCTATTTCCAGTTCTTTCAATATGTATTCCGTTGGATGAATTTTTGGATCGTCCGTGTATGTTAGTCATTTTTTGGTATCATTATTACCAAATAGTTATGCCTTATAGGCATATAGTTGCTGAATTACATTCATTTAGTGCTATTATACCCTACTTTTTTTCCATAATCAGGAATACGCCAATATTTTTCCCAAAATGTAGAGACTAAGGATCCTTCCCAAAATGAACAGAAAATCCCTGGTTTCTTTGTGTACGCTGCACATACATAGTAGATACATAGAATCTAAATTAATTAATATTCATAAAACTTCTCCGTTAAAGGCCGCGCCTTAGTTCATATTATCGTTCAATGTTTTGCATGCGTGATTATTATTCCCCGCAAAAGGCGAAGGGATAATAGTAATTGTATGCGTCCGTCCTTCTGTCCGATATTTTGTCCAGGCATAACTTGAAAATTATTTAAGATATTGATTTGAAACTTGACATATGAATAGATGACAACTAGGAGAACTTCCGAGAAGTGTAGCGAAAGAGAATCATAACTCTATATGGTTCACTTTTGAAATTATCTGCCGTTGTTTAATTTTTTAATAGATTTTTGTCCAGAGCATAACTCTAATACTATTTGTGATATTGACTTTAAACTTAATATATGAATAGATGGCAACTAGGAGAAGTGCAGTGACCAAGAACCATTACTCTAGAATACCCAGTTTTTAAATTATCTCCTCTTGTTTAATTTTTAATAGCATTTCATCAAGAGCATAACTCTATAAGACTATAACTATTTGAGGTATTTACTTCAAACTTGGTTGGTGAATAGATGACAACTAGGAGAAGTGCAATGACTAAGAACCATAACTCTATATGGCCCAGTTTTGAAATTATCTCCCTTTGAAGTTTGATTAAACACCCATTAGTAAAAACATTTATGCTGGGTTGGCCATGTGAACGTGGCTCTTGTTAAAGTTTGCAATAGCACCCTCTAATGGTCAGAGATTCATGAATATTGCATTGAACCGATTGTGTCACATGTGAAGAAAACATACTCTACACTAGTCTATCAGTCTCCAATTACTGTCTATTGCCTATTCTGCGCTTTCACACACAACCGCACTGTCCAACAGCCAAACTAGAAGAGAGCCACCACTCAACTCACCGAATAACATGGCATTTCAGACTTGATAAAACCTGTACCCAGCTGTACTGTACACAGAACGGAATCCGAGAATCACTACACTCCCTCCGACTTTGTCTGAAAGCGCTGGGGTTACAACTGAATTAAGAAATTTAGTCCCAAATGCTCAAAAAACACTAAACATAGGCAATTTTAAAACTTTAATTTAGATTGCCCCATTCAAAACTTAAAACTGATTCGTTTTTAGACATTATTATTATTATTATTCACTGACGGGATTTTTTCAGTGTCTATCTGTCCGGCACGTTACAAAAGAGAATTGCCATGTTATTGAGGACAGAAGATTTTTTACATTTTCATTATTCAAACCCAATCAAATGTAGTGCCTTCAGCGCTTTGATTCACTTCTAGTTGCCGTTTATATGTTTGAAGTCACCTCGTATATGAATACAAACGGCAGATGATACGATATAAAAACATGTTTATTTTCAATTCCAACTAGTAAGATATTAATACAAAAATAATACATGTATATCTAAAATAAAATAGTATTAAATTATACTAAAGGCCTCCGGCCCATATACACCATCTATATGTATATATGAGTCGAAGACCTTTGGTACAATAAAACATACTGAATTTATGTATATCACATCTATATAATTCCAAAGTCGGCAAATCCCTGCATTCTGATTGGCCAAGACGTGACGTTTACACATCAGTGAACCTCCGTTTTCATTAATCAGGACCCTCGGACATTACTGACGTAAACGTTCTTGACGAATGTGTGTGGAATAAGTCAAACTGCAAAGGCCCATCACATTTGTACAAACTCTTATAGCTTAATTTTGATATAGAATATTACCTACATGTATGTTCATCCCCTGATTTTGTGTTTACGTAAGGAACAAAGCATCTAAACACATTTTGCTTAGCTAACGTAATTCACCAAACGTCACGTTAGGGTGACGTCACGTTTACGACGTCATTAAATCAATGGCATTTTTTTAAAAAGCGCGGGAGTAAATTCAATGTTTTCATTGATATTTATGTGATTAAGCGTCAGTTTGGAATTATAAGGATTAAACGCCCATTTGTTGACGTTAACTGATGTGTAAACACCCGATCTGAAGGCACACATTTAACATAAAGCCCCTTCGGGGCTATACTCAATGTGTTGCTTCAGATCGGGTGTTTACACATCAGTAAACGTCGACAAATGGTCGCTTAATCCTATATTGATTGTCATATACCAAATAACAAACCATATCAACAGTAGGTTGTGATCATATGGTAGCATATGTTACTGCCTAACGTAGTTAGTTTAAGCAATATTTATTTTTATAAACATATAATAAACCTTCATTAACACATATCAAGGTTTTAGTAAAAGCTAAGCTTATTTATAACATAGTTTTTTAAATGATTTCTTTTTCAAAAGGATGGACAATTACAGAAAATCCTTATCTATGCGTGGTTTTTGCAGCTGGTAAAATATTAAACATCGATAAATGGATGGTTACTAAATATGTTAGGTACATATAATTCTCATTCTAGAATGAAACTCGTCTTCTATACCATTATGGCGGTATTTCCGAAATAAGACATTGATTGGTACTTCCGTATGGCTTCCAACAAATGCAATATATATATGTACCACTATATGCGTTTTCGGATAAGCTGTTTTGTGGAGCAGGTTATTGTTTGGTTTGCATCTCCATTATTACATTACTACTACTGTACTATCAGGGACGTGAACCAGTCTTTACCCTGTTCTACGAATCAAAAAGGTAGTATGCGTGTATATTAAATATCGTTACATAAATATTGCACTTGTTGGTACTAATGATTTCAACTTTGAGACTTTTTAATGCTTTTATGGAAGCCACGTCATAAAAAAGCCAGCCATATGCCATTTTGTCACTTGTCTTCATTCTTTTCAGTGCAAGTTTGGACACATCTTGTCAGTTTCTAAAAGGTGCACAGTTTAGAGATATGTTCCTTATGCAAACAAATGGTAATTCATGATTCAGAAGATTCTAACAAAATGCCTTCTTAACAATGTTGACCTTTTTGCGTATTGTCTGCACAATTTAAGAAACTTACCTACTATCGATGACTTTTAAAACGCCAATCTTGATTTCATGTCAAATTTCGCCTTAATTTTAAATTTAATTTTATAGAAATAATGTGTCCCGCATATAAATCAATTTAGTACATAAGAAAATGTCATTTCTTTATCGGTTAGAGATCCTGAAAGCACACATACCGTATCAATACCGAGTAGAGTAGAGTAGAATGCGCTTTCAGGGTTCCCAAGGAATTAACGAAGCAATAATTTATTACAAATTATACGGATTGAGTATTATTTAATAACACATGCTAGTACGTAATTTTTTTTCAATCTAATAAAAACGATTTGAGAGTTATTTGAATATAAGTAACATGAGGTGTTTTTAATAACTCGAGTGTAAATAGCAGACGCAATGATAGCGGCTAATTATTTGACACAATTTCATAGGCTGTCACATTTGTCTATTTGCAATTGATATCACTTTTTGCGAATCACGGAGTTGCTTGGAACAGTGGATATAGTAACAACATTGTAGAAAAACGAACGTATCGCAAGAAAAGAATGTCATTTTTCATAAATTCTGCAGGAAAAACGCATATGCATCAATTTCGTTGGATGTGAACAATTTATAGATATGCCATGGAAAAAGGATTTGTGGAATTGGCACACATGTGTCGCTGGCTTAGAATTAGTAGATTGTATTTACGACCTCATAAGTCTCAAGACGCTTCTTATGAGCTTCAGAAGCTAACCAAACTGAAGTTTAGAAAGCTTGTTTTCCACATGTAAAGAGTGGTATGCAGACAGTTTTTTCTTGTTTTCTCAAAATATTGATTTTGTCCTAACCACCCTCTAATTCTAAGCGAGCGATGTATATCATGAAATAAAACTATCAAATACTATCCGTAAATATTACACAATTTTGAGTTTGTCGATGTATAACACACAGCACATTTTACATTGTTCATATTATAAATCATATGAAGTAAGCACTGTATTATACATTAAACCTAATTATTGCATAGTACATATTACAAATCATGTGAAGTTAGCACGTGTGTATTACAGTAAACATATTGCATAGTAAATAGTACACATCCTATGAAGTAAGCACGTGTGTAATACAGTACACATATTGCATAATACATATTACATATGTCATGAAGTAAGTACATGTACGTGTATGATACAGTAAACATAATCATTGCATAGTTACATATTACAAATCTTATGAAGTTAGTATATGTATGATACGCTAAACATAAGTATTGCATAGTACAATAACATATTATAAATATTATGAAGTTAGTAATACATCAAATATACATGTATTGTAAAGTACATATATCCGAGATTGTGCCGAATGGTAAAATGTATATTACATCATTATACAACCTGCAGTTTTACCTAAATACATACAGGAAATCAAATGAGCAGGAATTAACGTTAAAACACAGCTAAGAAACATAACGTTATATCGTTCCGAAGAAGAAAGTAGTGCAAATGCTACAGTGTCTTTCTGTGCAGCCAAATGGCTATGTTAGAATCGAAATAATGAATATGTACCTGTGTTTTATCTAGTATGAAAAAGCACAGACAGTTGTGTGGTTGCTATGCACTCGTGATGTAATTACAGTGCACTACGCATCCGAACTCGTGAACGGCTTCATTCTACGATAAAACACAGACCTACAGGGTGTTAAACACTTTCGTTCTCAAAATTAAAATTCATAAAAAGTTTCATTTGAGCCATGTACGCAGTAGACAACGACAATTCCTTACTGTATTTAATGACAGAGAGATTAGAACAATGGTAGAACCCTCTGAATTTCAAACTAAAAATGAACTGTCTTCTGAGGGCAGAAAAATAAAATATTGAAACTCAAACAGTGAGAACGAACTTTCTTTACACCCTGTACATCTACCTATTCATTCTGTCTTAAATTAACTAAACAGTTCACAGTTCATTGACTACACTCAGCACATAGTACATGTGATATAAGGTACAACATAATTACAAAATACATATAAACATCTGACAATCCTGCGTGGTTAAAAAATTGGTAATAATAAAGTGGAATCAATGTGGTTGAGAAATAGGTAAAACTCATGAACAATCCGTAGGCAATGTGTTATAAAGTAACATATCACTTAGACCTTATTAAACATAGCTGATATAACATATTGTGTGGAATTGACACATGTTAAATGAACTTAACATAGTACACATTTTGTGGAGTAGGTTTATGTATGATAAACTAAACATATTGAATAGTACAATTTACAATTATTTTGGAATTGGTACAATAAAAAGTCAGGTTAAATCAAGTAAACACATAACATAGTACTTATAACAGAATTATGGAATATGTACATATAAACAGAACACATTGCACAGATCATTATTCTTCTGTTCAAGATTTTCTTATATAATAGGCATAGTCTAGCACAACTTTTTAAACGCATTCCTGAAGGTACTCGCATATCTCTGGTATCAGGATTGCATAGTTAATAGTGCAAAACACTTGTTCTAGGTATGGAAAATTATATATTTACTGATGTTAGTATTCATCTGTTGTTTTTTTCTTAAGTATCAGTTAGATACTGGCAAATGGTTAACATTTAATAATCTAAATGAAAAGACGATTCTATGTTTTCCATATTTCAGAAACGTCATACCATTCTGTTTCAGAGATTCGTTTTCATTAACATTAATTATTCTGGCTAAATATTTAAAGCTTCCATAGATCCTCTCACACCATTTGCTTGCTTAGGCGAATCTGACTTGGTTTCATGTTGTAGTGACGCTTCTTGTACTCCAGATTCAGATTTGATGGCATTGTTTGAAGCTATTTTAATAGTTTTGTCATCCACTTCTTTAAAGGATTCTGATTCTGTTGCACCCTTGGCAGTTTCTACTGGGTCAGCTGTAAATTGAAAACGAAGATGTTTATACCGTTATTCGCATGGACTTGAATGTATCAACCTTTTATCATTCGTTTGTGTCGTTTATGCCCTGTTGTTTCTGTTGCGTTATGCGTACCCTTCTTATCCCCTAGTTTCGCATTTCAACATAAATGACTAGAAACCTGTATTTAATCTTATGTTGAGCTCCAAAAAACGATCTACGATAATAATTGTCAAACTTAAATAGTCGATCTCAAGTACCTTCTATCCATTCCACAATGTCCTTCCGTCTGCTCTGTTCAAATACACCAAGCAATTGATCCATTTTAGCCTCATTACTTAAATCACCGGCTTCACATCTCCATCTGAATATAAGGACAAAACAAAATGATCTGAATGGATCATGACACATAGCCGATCGATTCAACTACGATACTAAAAGGAAAAACATTTCTGCACATTATGAACATGCTACAATTATTATAGATAAATACTGTTACAGTATAGTAAAATATCAATCCGATTAAAATCATAACCTCAAACCCGCTACGCATGAGGAAGATCAAGTACTTTAGTCAGATTGGTAAAACACTTGTCTCTGGAATACTATTTACTAGTTCATTAAACCTGAATATATTCGAAACAGTCGATGGTCAGCTGTTCGCTAATAAGAGGTTTTAAATAATTTCCTTGCACCAAGTGCTCTTTAAATCAATGTTTTAATGTGCATTTTACTATGTTTTCATCTGATCAAATATCTGTTTTGAATCCCGCGTTATAAATTAATCAAAACTATATCATCACGGTTGTTTGGAAATTTACTAACTTTACTTTAACATACATTACTAGAGCCTGGAAAGCTTGTCTGTGAGTGGAGCCGCCATAGTCGTGTTTCAGACACTGTAGCTTTTCGTTCCCCACACCTAGTAGCAAACAGATTCTAAGCCAGTCGTCTGGTAATTTGCCAGCAACTTCGAGTAGAAACACGTCGTTGGTTATAGCTGTTGATTAGAATTATTGCTTGTAGGTTATAAATTATGTAGAAAAAAGTGAAATATATCTATTTAGACAGAAAGAGGGGAAGACAGAGTGGGAATATATAATTTATAGTTTATATAATATTTAAATTGTTTACAAAGCTACTGTATATACATGTGTGTTATTGTGTAACAAACATGACATACGTATAAAACCACACTTTATATATAATTCAGAGAATTTGACACGACTCTCGAACTTTAATTAGCATAATTTAACAGCTGATCTCTTGTCTATATTTAAAATCCCGGTTGTATGTTTTTGTAAGCGGAAAGTATCACGAAGACGCTCAAGTTGTAATACCAAGACAAATCTAAAGGACCGATATTGCACGGTTTGCTCGCGGAAATTTATATATTCAACCCAAGAACTTTGTAATATATTCATGCATAAAGGTCAGGATCATGTCAAATTCTCTGTGCTATACCAAATATAAAGTAGTTTATGTTGTGAGTCCATACCATATAATACTATGTATATATGTATATTGATTTGCCAAAGGGGGCTGGTAGTGGATACTTTGGGTTCCTTTCAGATAAATTATCATAACACCGTGACATATTCAACTGCTCGGCGTTTACAGATTTCCATTACAGATAAGTTCTATGTAACTCTTTGGTTTTCCACATTCTACCCCGTTATGACATAAATTAACTGCATTTCCAGAGGTACACATGCTATTATTGCACTTCATCAGTGCCAAGACAACACAAACATAACTATTAATGCGATACCTTAAACTTACATTTGTCTATCTCTGTTGGATTGGTCTGAAATAAAAGGATTAAATGTAAAGTTACAAGAATTTACTAACATTGATGTTGCTATGTCAAAGATATTTGTGGAACAGATAGAAAATGTATTATTTCACAAGTTTGTTGCAAACGTTTATACTAGTATAAATCATGTTGTTGGTTCCTCCGGACGAGGACGCAATAAGCTTGGAATATATTAGTCTTTTAAATCGGAATATGCAGCTGAACAGTACTGTAAATTAATAATGCCTGTACAACAGAGGTCTGCATTTAGTATATTTCGCTGCGGGGTTGCCCCAATTCGTATAGAAACTCTACCCTTTACCCAGCAAGGCTGAAATATTGTGTCCAGAATGTACCATCTTAAATTGTTTTCGGGAATATACAATACACATACCTTTAATGGTGAAGAGGATTGGCTGAAATCTAGAATAAGAAACTAAGTTTAAATGAAATTTAATATATTGTTCAAGGCAATATTTTCAAACTGCCGTAAAAGTTGGAAGAATATCAACCAACCATTAAAAAGGGCAGACCTACGTATTAGTAATAGTCTTATAGTTTTACATTTTATCGATCAAGGATAATATATACGTACATTTACCATGCATTAAAGGTCAGACCTACTTATCAATCATATGTTGTACCAAGCACATGTTATTTTATTCTGTAATAAAAAATAAATGGACCCAAAGCGCGATGTATGGTTCACATATTTTAAAGGAATGTTTGAAACTATACTTTTAAATTGTTAAAGAATCATACTGTTTAAACAACTATCCTTGTTCTGTGTAATATATTTAGCCAAATGTTATTTGGAGCTTTCTTCACTTTTTCAAACTAAATACATAATGTTAGTTACTAAATGACTTTTTATCAACATATCAGCAATGTTACCTGCATATCTGTCTTCTATGTCCTTGGCCAAGTCGTTTCGTTTCTCCGCTCTTAATGTCCGGCACAAAACGTTGACACGTTCCTCGTCGCTATCAGAGTCAAATGACTGCTTCCATCTATATAAACAGTTAATTTAAGTATTAAAAAGAAATAAGAGAATAGCATACAGCAGTACTATGCTTCAAGAAGATTATTATCATCAATCGCCATACGTTATGGATATCCTGTAATAAACTAGACACACATTATTAATAGTCGAATAAGATGATGCGAAAATAGTAACATAATTTAATATCATTGCCAGAACAGTTTATTAATTAAAGGGGATGTGTTGCAGAATCATGTTAAGAAGTTTGTTTATTGTTATGACATACTTCCGAAGCATGTCGATGATCATATCACGGCTTTGTCCTCGATTACTGTTTTCAATCTCAGAAATAATGATGGATTCTAGTCTCAACCTGATGCCAAGTTTCCACCAACCATTCCCAATCTTCTCCGATATGTCGCAGAATAACTTGTCCGTGATGAAATCTGAAGTCAAAAATTGAAGTTAACAAAAATGGACTGATAAGATCTTCAAGAAAGACATGTGATGCTTGATGTTGTCGGTGCTAAGCTAGTTGTGACCATTCCCTGACCGATTCTCTTGATCTTTTTCTATGTGGGGTGAGGAAAAAGGTAATGAGACAAACGCTGTAAAAGTATATTGAATACTGATATGAAATAGAATAATCGTGTACCCATTACACATTGTATCCTCTCTCCGCCTGCAGAGCAGTGAAATATTATGGCTTGGCATTATGTACCTAAATTATCAACTTAATGTGATATAATTCGATTCGTCATAATGCGAGTTAACTACCGCTTATGGTCTTATTGATGTTTTATTTTACCACTTTATAACACTCTTATCAGGCAAATGCAAGTTCAAAAGTGCTCGTTTGTATGTACATTGACGGGACGTTGTCCTCTACGTATGTAAAGATTTCCAATGACTTTAAATGGAAGGGCGAATTAATACTGATAAACGATGAATTCCAAGAACCGACTAATGCTATCTATCGAGAACAGAAAGACGGCTTAAACTCACGTAATGCAAAGTTATTCCCCCATTTTATATTGGAATATTTTCTGCACACATAATGGTCGATGGTTGTAAACGTGCGTATGACCCTATTGGTATTATGTCCCAATCATTTGGTAATACTAAGTAATAACCCTATATTACACAACAAAACCAAACCACTTCTGTAATATATATCGTTTAGGCGCTTTGCAATCATGATTACATTAAATTATAATAAATGTTATATTTCTTTAATTTTAGTTTTACTGTCAAATAATATGAATATCAAAGTGTTACATTACTTGAGCTATCATCAGGTGTCGGCGAAGCTTTTGTCCTGTCAGCATCTAAAACAACAATTAAATATAAACCCATTATAGTTTGATATTGTAGGCGAACAATTTACTATAATCTCGAACGAACAAAAACTAGTCAGTATAAAAATATTGTTTATATTGTTGACTTTAAATAAATTCATGTTAAAGATAAATATCTATCGATATACGTAATACATTATATAATAGACATCCATTCTATAGTGGCCGAAATTTATCAAATTTAAACGTTTCATTCTGGGATGAACTTTTGACTTACGTTTCGTTGATACTGGTAGACACCTGTCTTCAAGAGCCTGAATATAAATACGAATCTTTTCATTTGGCAAGTAATAACTATTTACCATGTTGTAGTACACGATTATACATACCATACATCGTTCATGAAACTTACTTACATGAATATATAACGGCTTCATTATAGGATAAAACTATCATTTGTTGAAGTTCACTGATGTGTAAACATGCGATCTGAAGGAGCACAGTGAGTAAAGACCCGAATGACATAAAGAACCAGCACAATTCATACAATGGAATTGACTTATGCGGCAAGATTTTTGTAAATATGGAATGCTATTGATAAAATAAAAAATCGAAATTTAATCACGTAAGCGTCTGTATAGTCCATTAGCGACTAGGCTGGACCCCCATAAACCTTAAATATCTTTTTAAGTCATTATGCAATTTGATTGAAATTTTGTATGGTACACTGAATTACCTTTACCAACTATGTGTTTAAATTTCAGAATGTTTTATGAACTCATTAATTTTTCCGCATTGTGTCTAATGTATTAAATTTGGTATTTAAATCAACAAATGGACAGGGAGTAAAATAAGCCATTGAGATTAGGTAGTTAGACTACTGCTATTGTATTTGTAATAACTGTAACGGGAATATATGGATAACTTTGACCTACATATGACTGGTCATCAATGTGTATATAGTTGAGGCCCATCTTCTGATTGTAATGAGCATTTGTATAAACAAAATGTCGGTCTTGAGGTGAGCTTAAACATAAAACACATACACTTAGATGTATGGATCTCATTTTATATTTGCAGTCGTCACTGGTGTGTTACTTAATGTACAGTTATATTGGACCAATTTGCTTACCTTTGCTGTTCCAGTCACTTCAATCACCCATACGTATTTACCCTGTTTTAGACTTAAAGTTTTACATAGGAAGTAAATGCAAAGTACATTTGTCTGTGGACCAAAAATTCTGTTATAATTTTTGAGAGTTGGTAAGGTTAATTCAGATATACCAATTTTTATTCTAATTTGCATTGTACTTTTTAAGATATTTAGGGTTTAAGGGGGTCCAGCCTAGTCGCCATCGGACTATACCTAGTGTCTAGATATTTTAGTGCCGAGTCTTTATGTTTTGTTAGATCTTGGATGAAACAATGGAGAGTGCAATATCTTTAGTGCATTATAACATTATCATGTACTGAAGTAAGTACACTCATTCCTTTATAAAATGGGGATCACCCCATCAATAATAATTGCATTTCAGTCGCACCTTCTTCACTTAAAGGGTATGAAGTTCACACTAGGGCCCCACTTCTACTACGATATAAAATTGGTCCAAGTCGTGACCGATCGTGAGACAGTCGTAGTCAATCGGGGGAGGATCTTTGTGAACGTGGTAGAGTCGTTGTGGAAACGACCAAATATGTACAACTTGTCAATATGTTTTTGTATATTTATAAGCTTAATATTTCAAATCATTCAACAGGTCTTGTTGTGTTTTTTACTCCGACCATCTTAATCTAATTACACCATCCTACTTTACATACAGTCGTTTATACGCCGTGATAACCGATCCTACGAATAGTGTATATTCAGCCCCGCCTATTTATTAAATTTTAGACACGCCCAGCACTTCTAACGACTAGTAGCTCAAGCGGTTACGAAACAGCAGTTACTCTATCATACACTTGTAACTTGACACGTACGTATATGATATTACCATATGCATTCAAGTACCCTAACTGACAACAACACGACAACCTCGGATGTACATTTACATAATATTATCGTTTATCCGATAGTTTATCAATCAGCTGATCTGCTTGCAGGTTAAACTAGCGTATTGAAAAGGGTTTTATACATAGACGCGTACATGTAAGATGATACATAATACACATATTTTATCTCGCTAGCCCTGTGTATTGTTGAATCACTTCCGATAACCTTAAAAACTAGCACGGTTTTGAACTGTTTTGATATGTAATATGATATTACAAATGTACATGTAATAGTATATTATAACATACAAAACTTTTTCAACTTTCGGTTTCGTTTCCAAATGTATATTATATAGTTTTGAAATAAACTTTCGGTGTTATGCATTGATTCTATCTAAATTAATTAAGGCTTTATTTTCAAATGAAGTACTATTTCCGGGTTTATCGCCTAAACGGTCACGTGATGTTTCGCCCCATCAGAAATATTAGTATTATACTCACTTTCTTGAGTTTGTCCCATTTTTCTTGTTTCTTCCAATCTGCCTCCTCCTTGAATTCTAATCGTGGGTATAAATTGAAGAGTTTTGATTTGCCACCATTTAGGCAAATAGGTATCACACATTTCTCTTTATTCTTAATTGCCTTCAGTAAAGCTTCCTGACTAGCATGGTTCGCCATGGTCCGTTCATCATCATGCTTTGGTAAAATAACAACCATTATTACATTAATGTTTTCAAGATCATCATGTAACTGATAGAACAAGCTATCTCCTCCCAGTTCTTCATCCTTATCCTTAAATCCCCACGAGTTAGTATGTTTATGAACCAAATCAATAAATTTCAGTGCTAGGTCGTCTTTGTCATCATAGACGATCTTATAATGACACACATTAGCCATTTTAAGATTTACTATTTCCTGTTAGCATATGGCGAAAAGCGTTAACGTCCGCTCATTCCGATACGCCCACTTTACCCACGTGACTAATGTCACTCCACCTCCATTGTCGCACTAATAGTCTTCACATGGATATACTCTCATAAGGAATGCAAGTTATGTTCAGATTAAAATATTGCGTTTTATGCTCATTTTAATTGCCATATACGCAGATTTTGTTCAATCTTCTGTTAACATAATAAACTAATAATGTGCACACATGTTTGCCTCATTGTGAATACATTAGAGTTCCATTTAACGATTGTGAGGGATGTTCATGTGAGGTCATAAACTAGGTAATTATGTCTAATCTTGGAAAAAGCTTGTGAACACATCAAAGGACACAAGTATGGCCCAATCTTCATAAAACATAGTCAAAATGTATGTCTCTATTAAAATCAAGGTCAAGTTTGAAACTGGGCCATGTGTAGTCAAAAACTGGAACACTATGTCAAATCTTAGAAAAAAGCTTATGGACACATTAGAGGATACAAGTATGGCCAAATCTTCATACAACTTAATCAGATGTTTTTCTCTATAAAATCTAAGTCAGGTTGGAAACCGGGCCATATGGGGTCAAAAACTAGGTCATTAGGTCAAATCTAAGAAATATTTTGTGAACACGTTAGATGACACAAGCGTGGCCCAATCTTCATGAAACTTAATCAGAATATTTGTCTCAATGAAATATAGGTCAATTTTAACACTGGGTTATGTTAGGTCAAAAACAAGGCCACTAAGTGAAGCCTTTGAAAATGCTTATGAACACATTAGAGGATACAATTTTAGCCCAATCTTCATAAAACTTAATCAGATGTTTTTCTCTATAAAATCTAGGTCAGGTTGGAAACCGGGCCATATGGGGTCAAAAACTAGGTCATTAGGTCAAATCTAAGAAAAAGAATGTGAACACATTAGATGACACAAGCATGGCACAATCTTCATGAAACTTAATAAGAATGTTTGTCTCAATAAAATCTAGGTCAAGTTTAACACTGGGTTATGTTAGGTCAAACACTAGGCCACTAAGGAAAACCTTAGAAAAAGCTTATGAACACATTAGAGGATACAATTATGGCCCAATCTTCACGAAACTTAATAAGAATGTTTGTTTCTACAAAATCTATGTCGTTTAGCGGTCAAAACCTAGGTCATTAGGTCAAACCTTACAAAAAGCTTGTCAACACATAAAAGGACATAATTAATTAAGGCCTTGTGTGGTCAAAACCTATGTGACAAGGTCAAATCTTAGTAAAATATTGTTTATAGGGGAATTCCCAAAGTTCGTGAAGCGAGCGGGGAATCCCCAGTAACGATTACATGCGGAAACACACGATTGTTGCTGTTGTTGTTGTAGTTTTGCATTCACTAACGCAGTTTTTTTTTGCAGACCGGTGTCCCGTAAGAATCGTCAGAGGTGATATATTCGTCCGACTGGGATAAGTGCGCATGCGCGGCACTTACATTTCTTACGGTGTGATGCGGGCGGATGTGCAGATTCATCGATGAAGACAGGTTGCAAGGTAAAGCGCTTGTTTATATTGCAATTTAATAAACAATATTGTAGTCTGTAGATGCAATTTTTGTTCGACGTTGTTACATTTCGGATCCTGAATTCCTACATCGGAGAACATAACAATAAAATATAAATCATCACTTCTGTAAACAAAACACATCGAAAGTGAAAGTAGACTGTCGGCCGTTTGTACGCAGTTCCGAAAAGTCCTTGCCATGATTTCTAAGCGTATATAAGCAGAGTGTTACATTAAGTACACTGTGTCACTGTTCAAAGAACTATATCTAATTCATAGATGAGTTTTATCATACATGCTCGACTATACGCCAACGGTGGGTGGGGTGTTGTTGTCTTGACCCAGGGCAGGGACGGGGAAAACTGATGTTTGATCAGGGAATTTTGTGTCAGAATATTTGTCGGAACCCTGCTATTTGTCAGCGTTTTGAATCAGTTGGCAGAATCGCATCGCACAGTAGTCAAACCATTTTGACGCTAACAGTACCTTACTAGCTGTGGCTGGACCATCAGAATTCAAAAGCAGCCTATTGGAGACGGCTTATCTGTCTGCATGGACTCAAAGGTAGTCTCATGCGTATCGGTGTTTTTCGCTGGGCATGTTTAAGAACCAAGGAGTCTTCATTATTTGGAAGGAGCTAGGATAACGCACCCGGATTCCTTGTTTTACATCCCTAGCTGTCTCTTAATTGAATTTAAGTCTGCCCTAAACAGCACACCTGCCTATAAACTCGAAAAGAGGTGCATGTTAGTTAGTGAAACTAAACGGAGAAAATATTTACTTCTATGACAAATGAAATTCTCTGGATAGGTCTATCCCCCACCAACCCCCGTGAGAAAATTATTGAAAAGCACATTTGTAAGGAAATTTAATTGTTGTAGTGTTAAAGCCCTGTACGCAAAGGCATGGCTAAAAGATGATCTACTAGCCAGGGGCGAAGCTTTTGTGTAAATGTAAACTTCAGAATGCACCATATTTACATACTGTTGGCATGGCTCACAAGAATATTTTCGTTGTAGGTGCTGTGTTTTCTTTGTCTGTTAATTTCTAGACTGGAAAATTAA
Organism: Spisula solida; assembly: GCA_947247005.1. Taxonomy (NCBI): domain Eukaryota; kingdom Metazoa; phylum Mollusca; class Bivalvia; order Venerida; family Mactridae; genus Spisula; species Spisula solida. Next base: position 31,720,440 of record OX365947.1, on the reverse strand, counting down.
GAATGTTTAGGTTGAGTGTGGCACACTTGTACCCATAGATTTTAATTACTTCATGATGGCCTAAACCATTTATGAGTTTTTCACAATAAACATATTGATGTAGACTCAGTAGTACATATAATAAACTTGACAAACCTTCATTGTTATTAAATAGAGCTGTCATCTATAGAAGCGATATTGATGTATCGACAATAATTTTTGGTCGATCGATTATCAATTCACATCAGGGGCAGATCCAGGATTTAGTGTTAGGGGGGGGGGGGCGTGAAATGAAAAATGAGCTGGGGGTCCAGGGGGGCGAATCACGCGGTAGCTCCATTTAATACGCATCCATCTTTGTTGTCATAAAATGCAGCGAAAAGAGAATCAATGTGCAAAAAGAACGATACATCAGAATCGCAAAGTTCGACCTGAATAATGGGGCGGCAGAGAGTTTATCGAAGTGTCTGTGGTTAGTGGAAAATGTTAATTGCGCGCTGTGCGCACAGAAAGCAGAACAAAAATGACTTTAAATATGTGATTTAGTGTGATACAACAAATGAATTGACTTTACTTTGGCGATTTTAGGGGGGGCGTACGACGGGTCCGTCCCCCCCCTTGGATCCGCCCCCCCCTTGGATCTGCCCCCCCCCCCCTTGGATCCGCCTTTGCACATTTTGAAATATCGATACATGAGAAAATGGTTAAATTGAAGTTTACAAAGTGCCAAAATTTGTATAGTCTAAAATAAAACTGAAGCTACTAGGTTCAAGACCTGAATCTACGCTCAATATATACTAATGAGAACAGCAAAATGAGTGAACCATGACTGATGTGCCTGTTATGATTCATCTATATGTGCAAATTGATATATTCGCACTACTTGTCATCGGATACATATCAGAATCATCCATACCGAATCAGACAGAGCTGTACTATTAAATTAATAATAAAAGTGGTAGTTTTTACATGCATCTATACATCTTTTGACAATAGGTGTATAATACTTCATTAATTATTATTGTTTTATCTTACTTGAAGTAATCAGTTCAATGATAATTAATTGATCTGACTTTATTTCAGGTTTTGGCAGTCAAGTACTTCCCAGATCGGCTCATTGACTGTCACCTTTGTTTGGAGATCTGGTATTAATACTTACTGGAACTGCAAGGTAATTCTGACCTGAATAATGTCACTGTTGTGTCCAACTATTTTCCTAAAATTAAATTTATTATCAAGAAAATAAGAGCAATGTTAACATTGCCATCCCCACAGTACATGTTTGTTACTAACTGATGTTTCATAGAAACAGGACTAAGAAGGAAAAGGGAAATATCATTACTTCTTTGGTTAAAGGGAAATAATTCAAGAATGGTACCAGTTAGAGTTAGGTTTCTTTAAGTCACAAGACTTTTCCTAGATGCTATTCTACTTACCGGTATATTTAAAGTTTCAAGTCAATCAATTGAATTCTTAATTAAATTAAACAAAGGGAGATAATTTGAAAACACGGCGACATAGAGTTATGGTTCTTGGTCACTGCACTTATATATATATAGTTGCCACCTATTTACAAAATTAAAGGTGGACAAGTGGTCTAGTGGTAAGGGCTACTGACTGCTGATCTGAAGGTTGTGGGTTTGATCCCTACTCCAGACGGTCAAAAACAGAAATGCTTTTCAGTGTTTCCCACCTTACATAACTAAACTTACTAACAGTCTTTCGGACGAGACGTTAAGCGAGGTCCCGTGTATGATGCTTTACATCGGCACGTAAAAGAACAGGGATGCTCCTGGAACTGGAGCATCTTCTATATCATGCACTATCCCCAAAACACTAAAGTGACTAGCCTCTTCTGGGGGCCTTGCCCATATGGATTATCCGGTGGCGAGGATAAATAAAAGCAAATAAACGAAACAGAATTATCTAGGTTTAAGTAATACCTTACATTATTGTTTTGCCATTATTAAGGCCCTTTGTTACTTTTACTATATACCCAATAATGAAAATTTTGTTTGAATTCCTCACAAACTGCTGGATTGAATTTCTTCAAACTTTCACAAAAGAACAATCTCAATGTATAGATGACAGTAAAGATGGAACATTTGTTGCGTCAAAACTACTCATAAACTGGTTCTGATTCATTTAAAGCTCCTGCGGGTATCATCTATTGAGAGACATGACCTCTGAATTTACAATCTTACATTGCTCACCGTTTAAATATTGTCATATTTTACAAATTATTTTAGAAAAACTCTATCATTATGTCATATTGTATATATATACGGGTTGATATCCTTATCAAATACATTGCCAACAGGCTACTTTATGTATTCTAATTCATTAAAAGCTCCTAGGGGCATTGTCTATCAAGTGACACAACCTCTGAAATTCAGTTCTGACTTTTCTCACAGTTTAAATGTTGTCTTATTTTTCCAATTATTTCAGAAAAACTCAATAATCATGTTCTATAATATATAAGTTGTGTTCTTCATCAAATATATTGCCTAATTTATGTATTCTAATTCACTGAAAGCTCCTCGGGCATAGTCTATCAAATGACACAACCTCTAAAATTCAGTTCTTACATTTCTCACAGTTTAAATATTTTTATATTTTCCAAATTATTTTAGCAAAAGTCAATAATCATGTTCAATAAAATAATTATAAGTGGTGTTATTTATCAAACATATGATACAATGTATGTATTTGAGTTCATTAAAAGCTCCTGGGGGCATCATCTATCAAGTCGCATGACCTCTGAAATTCAGTTCTTACATTTCTCACAGTTTAGATATTGTCTTATTTGTCCTAATTATTTCAGGAAAACTCAATAATCACATGCTATAATATATAAGTTGTGTTCTTTATCAACTATATGAAACAATGTATGTATTTGGGTTCAGTAAAAGCTCCTGGGGGAATCATCTATCAAGTCACATGACCTCTGTAATTCAGTTCTTACATTTCTCACAGTTTGAATATTATTATATTTTCAAAATTATTTAAGAGAAAACTCAATAATCATGTTCTATAATATATAAGTTGTGTTCTTTATCAAATATATGATATAATGTTTGCATTTTGATTCATGAACAGCTTCCGGGGGGCATCATTTATCAAGTCACATAACCTGTGAAGTTCAGTTCTTACATTTCTCACAGTTTAAATATTGTTATACTTTCCAAATTATTTTAGAAAAACTAAAATTTAATAATCATGTCCTATAATACAAAAGTTGTGTTCTTAATCAAATATATGAAATAATGGATGCATTTTGATTTATGAAAATTTCCCGGGGGAATCATCTATCAAGTCACGTGACCTCTGAAATTCAGTTCTTCCATTTCTCACAGTCTGAATATTGTCTTATTTTCCAAATCATTTCTGAAAAATTCAAAAATCATGTTCTATAATATATAAGTTGTGTTCTTTATCAAATATATGATATAATGTTTGCATTTTGATTCATGAAAAGCTTCCGGGGGCATCATTTATCAAGTCACATAACCTGTAAAGTTCAGTTCTTACATTTCTCACAGTTTGAATATTGTCTTATTTTCCAAATTATTTCTGAAAAATTCAAAAATCATGTTCATGTTCTATAATATATAAGTTGTCTTCTTTATCAAACATATAATACAATGTATGTATTTGGGTTCATTAAAAGTTCCTGGGGGCATCATCTATCAAGTCACATGACCTGTGAAATTCAGTTCTTACATTTCTCACAGTTTAAATATTATTATATTTTCAAAATTGTTTTAGAAAAAACTCAATAATCATGTTTTATAATAATTATATAAGTTGTGTTCTTTATCAAATATATGAAATAATGTATGCATTTTGATTCATGAAAAGCTCCTGGGGGCATCATCTATCAAGTCACATGACCTCTGAAAATCACTTCTTACATTTCTCACAGTTTGAATATTGTTATTCTTTCCAAATTATTTTAGAAATACTCAATAATTATGTTCTATAATATATAAGTTGTGTTTTTTATCAACTATATGATACAATGTATGCATTTTGATACATGAAAAGATCCCTGGGGCATCATCTATCAAGTCACATGACCTCTGAAATTCAGTTCTTCCATTTCTCACAGTTTAAATATTGGTTAGTTTTCCAAATTATTTTAGAAAAACTCAATTATCATGTTCTATAATATATTTGTTATTCATCAAACATATGATACAATGTTTGTATTTTGGGTTCATTAAAAGCTCCTGGGGGCATCATCTTTCAAGTCATTATTTTAGAAAAACTCAATAATTGTGTTCTATAATAAAGACTTGCATTATGATACATGAAAAGATCCCTGGGGCATCATCTATCAAGTCACATGTCCTCTGAAATTCAGTTCTTATATTTCTCACCGTTTGAATATTGTTATATATTCCAAAGAAAATTTAGAAAAACTCAATAATCATGTTCTATAATATAGAAGTTTTATGTTTTTTATCAACTATATAATACAATGTATGCATTTTGATTCATGAAAAAATCCTGGGGGCATCTTTCAGAAAAACTCAATAATTGTGTTCTGTAATAAAGAAGTTGTTCTTTATCAATCATGTTGCCTAATAAAAGAACCCCATTTATGACCTATAGAGCCACATGTCCACATATGAATTGGTTTGCATGAATACTTTGTTAAATAGGGGCATACTGAGAAAATAGGGACACATTATTTTGGACTCTACAGGTATTCTCTCAGCATGATGTCAGTATGTGCTCCCTATTTTTCAAGATGTCAAGATACAGTATTGCACACTATTGCATAATATTGCACAGTCTGTTAATCAGTTATCTTACATCACCCAGATACCCTGTTTGAGAATTAATTAGTCCCTTTATGACAGGAAGTTAATTATAAATGGGGGTATAATAAAACCAGTTACTTGTAATTTAATAATATCCTATACATTTTTTTATACATAACCTTTGTTGTAATCAATAAAATATATAGTCTGTTCTGTAATCAATACATGTTATAAATGATCAAACATTACCTTTTATTAGGCTGGATAATTTTTGACATCAGGCAATGGTGACATGTCAAATCAACCTACCTGTACATTACCTAACTATAAGTGTCATAATTATATACAGTGTGAAAAAATATGTAGACATTAAGTGACCCTTAATTTTAATGAACAGAACAGAATAAATGGTTTATTTAGCTTAAGCATAATATACAGCTGAAATGGAAGTAATAGATGACTTCAAAATATTTTTAAATAAATAAATTAAATTTTATCCCATGATTGTTTTTTAATTAATGGACCTGCACAGAGGTGACACTTAATTTCACATATCAGGTAGTCAGTTATTAATCATTGCACTTGTGAAGTGAAGTAAAACAGTTACATTTTGTCACCTCCATTTTCTATGTAAACATGAAATGAGTGAATAAAAGGTATTTGGCTTGAATAAAAGTTATTTGGCTTGAGTAATTTAATACCTATTGACGTGTTGTAAATATTACAGATTATATATTTGCTAGACATTTGTTTTTATGATCATTTAAACATTACTACACATCCACAATTCAAAATTCAAGAATCAAATATTAATTCCTAATTAGCCGACCAGGTTTCAATCAATCAATCAATCGATCCCTCAATCAACTTGACCCGACCTGACCCTATCCAACCCAATCAATCAATCAATCAATCAAGCAATTAATCAATCAATCAATTTAAAACTTCAAAAATATAATATTATGTGTTCAACATTATTGAAAGTCAATCCTGTGATGGTATGTTTTGGTTATTGATACAATAAGATGATAAATGTTTTTTTCTATTTGTAGATTGTTTGATAGAACAGCAAGACAGCTGTTGGAGATCAATTCCACGAAACTGGTATTCGTAATGAAGAACAATTCATATAGGGTCAATCCGTTTAAAGTTGGACAGAAGTCGATGAATCGAACTTGACAGGCAGCTGTACGTCAGTGTATGGGGCAGGAATCCTGTTGACTATTTGCATCATTATCTTCGGATTTCGTATACATTTGAACGATAATATCAAAACTATCCCGACAAAGACAGAAATGTTATCAACAAATGAAATGCCAAATCTTGGGCAGTGCAGCTAAAAAGTAGAAACTCCACAGTGCATAATCAAGTCAACTTCCGGTAATCGCAATAAGGCATACATGTTGAATTGTATAGTCTTGCAATAATTCATACAGTTATCGGAAATCATATGTGTTTTTACTCACAAGAAGTAATACAGGTTGAATTGTATAGTATCCCAATAAGTCGTACAGTGATTTGGTTTAAACGCTGTGAACTTGGGACGTTTAATTTTAAATAATTATTCAAAATTTGGACATTTTAAAAATGAGCATAGTTAAAGAAATCAATCCTATTACATGTGCTGTAATCCAACTGAATAGGGTTAGCACGTATGGACTCGTGTTTATCCTTTACCCTGAGAGACATATAATTGCTGATTGGACAGAATAAATCCAGCAGGTAAATTAATAAGACAAAGTGTGAAATCGAACGCTAGGAATTTTAACAAGTGTTCAACCCCTATCGGGTATGTCTGGACAGCACTATATGAAATGCACCTAAAGTTAACAGCATTGAAGGCTGTCCTGAAACTAATAAATATTGTATTTATGTTGGGACTTTACTAACCCAGTAGGCGGGGGGCTCTACTTAACCAAATAGGCGGGCCTACTAAACACAGTAGGTGGGGCTCTACTAAACCCAGTAGGCGGGGGCTCTACTTAATCCAGTATGTTGGAACTCTACTAACCAAGTAGCAGGGGGGGGGGGGGGGGCTCACTTAATCCAGTATTGAACATGTATCCGACTTAAAATAAATATTGTATTTTTGTTGGGACTCTACTAACCCAGTAGGCGGGGGCTCTACTTAACCAAAAAGGCGGGCCTACTAAACACAGTAGGTGGGGCTCTACTAAACCCAGTAGGCGGGAGCTCTACTTAATCCAGTATGTTGGGACTCTTCTAACCCAGAAGGCGGGGGGCTCTACTTAATACAAATTTGTAAATGTATCCGACTTAAAATAAATATTGTATTTGTATTTATGTTAGGACTCTAACCCAGTAGGCAGGGGGCTTTCTTAATAGCCAAATAGGCGGGCCTACTAAACACAGTAGGTGGGACTCTACTAACCCAGTAGGCCGGGGCTCTACTCAATCCAGTAGGTGGGGGCTCTACTTAACCTAGTAGGCGGGGCCCTACTAAACCCAGAAGGCGGGGGCTCTACTTAAACTAGAAGGTGGGTGCCTACTAAACCCAGTAGGCGGGGGCCTACTAAACCCATGAGGCGGGGCTCTACTCAACCCAGTAGGTTGGGGCTCTACTCAACCCCGTAGGTGGGGGCCTACTAACTCCAGTAGGTGGGGGCCTACTAAACCCAGAAGGTGGGACCTACTGAACCCAGAAGGTGGTGGCCTACTCAACACAGTAGACGAGGGGTTGATTATTCGCTAGATATTAGGGTGTCACAAAGTTTTTCCACGCTTTTCTTCTTATATCCATTGGTTTGATTTGAATGTAAATGGCCTAGTCATGGAGTACATGTATTTAGAGAATTTATAACATTCAAGGATCTGTGGGGGATAGTTCTGATAGTTGTTGAACTTGTTTGATTATATAACTCAAATAACTCAAGTGTTATCGCTTAGTATGAAATTGTACTAATTTTATTAAATTTTCATTTATTATCTGAATTAAATGTTTATTTTATAAAATATATTTTCCTTATTTATCCACAGATTTATGTTATCTCTTATAAATAACTGGGTCACAAATCACCCTGAAGCTGGGCGCCTTCCCTGTCTTTTGCGGCTTTATGTCTATGCATATCATGCGGACGGGCCAATTAGTAGCAATGAATATTATCAAAAGACTCTTAAAATTACTCCTGTCTCTGCCCGATGCTCTACAATACCCCCAATGACCATAAGATTCCTTCAAGCAGATAAGCATTCGATCATTGGATTGCAATCCGATGGGATTTGTGACACCAGGTATAGTTACAGAATTTAGTCTGACAGGTCCATGTTGTCTTTTGTGATTGACTGAGACGGTCGTAAGTGCATTGTCATTGATTTGTCCCTGCTAGATCAGACAACGACCTCCGAGTTCGAGGGAAGAGTCAGTTTGTTACACTAGGAAACCGGGTGCGCTACCCTAGCTCTTTCCAAATAGACTCCCATCTTTCTTTTACATGCCCCAAGTAATTAAAGCACCGATACACACAAGAATGCTTCTGTAATTTGGTGAGAAACTCAGAAAATCAGTTCTGTGATTTCCAGTGTCTAGCGGAGATTTGAACCTGGGACCTCAGGGTAGCCTAGAGTCCTATCAACATGATCATGATAGATGGAATCTCAGCACAGGTATTAATTCTTAGCACCGTGTGGGTTGGCAACATCAACAAAATCAAATGCTCAAAATATAATGAAAACAACATGTACATAATTATGCAGCGGCTCCATCTAAAGCTGATTTCAAAACCCAAGGGTAAATGGACTTTTTCTGGGGTCAGAGGGTCATTTCATATATTCAATTCTCCCATAAACATTGAAAGAAACAAAATCCAAATACCTCAACGAACAATTTTAGATCTTTGCAAAAGCTGACTATGGACGCATGTTCTTTTAACAAAGACTATATATAGATAACGTTTACAGATCTCTATCGAACGTACGTTAATAAGGACGCGTTAATAGTGTAAAATACGTAACTAATACATAAATTTATATGAACGTATTATCTAATGTGTAAATCAATATATAGGTATATATAGGCCTATATGTAATGAAAATAAACAATTAAACTTGACCGCATGTTAGTACCAACGTACGGCGCATCCCACGTACGGAAGCGATCTATACATGCGTCGATAAATCTACGATAATACATAGTAGAGGACGTTTAAAACTGCGAATCATCAAGTATATTTGGAAAGTGTTCGTTTCTTTTATAAAAAAACCCCCAAAAACATGACCGCGAGCTCCGAATTTAAACTCGCCAGGACTTTTTTTATACGCCTCGGCAGACAATTATCACGGCTGGTGATTAGCACTTGTGTACCGCATAAAATGTGTCAGCTATACTTCCGGTCGCACTGATCTCATAGTCGAATGACTCTCACGCGACACCGGATCTCTATGGTCTCTAGGTAGACGGACTCTCGCTTCCGACTTCCGGTAGCAGGATTTTGATATCGAAAAAACGATAACCATTCTTCATTCTATTTTTATTTTTTGAATGTGGAACATAAATAAGAAACATAGTAAAAGACGAGAATAAAACTATGATTAAATATTTATAGAATAAATTTATTATGCCAAAAAACGCTTTGAATAAAAAAAAATCAGTCTTCCATGGATCCTGTGCAACCCATCTCCTAGATAGGATTCACTCTTTTCCATAGTCTAAAAACAAAAACGGCAGCCAGTTTTTTGCCCACTTCGGAAGGCAATTTTAACACTTTCAGTGAATAAACGATGCTTTAAACTGTTAAGAGACACATGTTTACTCTGATATTACGAAGTATGGTCGAGCGGGAATCGTTCATACGTGCGAAATATCAACCAATCTTAAGAATATCTAATAAAAACGACACATGTTCCGGTTACTTCCCTTTGCAGAGCGGTTACTTCTCTTTGAAATTCATTTGGTATAAAGTCCGTTTCGTGTCTTTACCTATCCGGACCGGATGGTGATAATCCCACATCGTAGTTGTACACGAATGCATTTTCGCAATTCCTCGCCGAAATGTAATAAGAAAATCCCTCTAAAATCGACAAAAAATGTAAAAATATTCACATGATAAAGGTCGCGAAAACTAATTACATGTTGTTGTTGTTCTTATTGGATACAATAAAACCCGGAATTTTCCGTCCGTTTATATTTAATGGTTCGACGATCAGCAACACCAGGTTTATTTAACAAGAAAATGTGATTGAAATTAAAGATGTTTGATATTTAATCGTAATATGATTAATTGAAATAAAAATAGCCTTTAGACCGTGAGCCATAGGGGGTTTTGCTCCCCCCCAGGGGGAATTTTTTGGACCGTATTTTTTTGAAACCCCAAGGTGTGGCGAACATTTTTGGCATAAAGTTTGCAACTGGCGGGTGGGGCTTTTCTCCGTTACCACGCTTTAAAATACGTTACCCCTAAAATATAAAAAAAATATTTTAATTTTTAAAGATAAATTGTACCATTAGACTATTTAATAATTCCAAGTTTGCATATGTTATTCAAGATATTTGTAGCTGCAAACTGATAGAATTTCAATGCCAAAATGCAACGTTAAAGAAGATAAATATGGGAAAACATACGTTACCCTAAAAAACTAAAGTTTTTTGGCATAAAGTTTTTTATTTCAAATTTAGATGACCAGGCAATCAAATTATAAAGTTACCATTACAAAGTTCAACATTTAACCTAACCAATGATGTATAGATTGCCAGTATAGGTTAAGAGATAGATGTTTGGTAGCGATTCTTAAAATGTCACCCGTTCTCCAAACCATGTGCGTTTTTCATTCCTTCAATAATTTCAAGTATTCAAATTGTATCATACACTTTTCAGTTACATATAATACCATTTTATACATTTATAATGGTTTATATTATATATATTAACAAGAATCTTACTTGTAAGATATGTTAAGGCAATACTACATTGCACTTTACGTTACCAAACATATAAATTAAAGTTCATGTCGTCAGTGTCTTAAAAACGTACTTAAAACAATAAAAAAATGAACAATTTAATCCTACTCAAAAACTATTATAGGTTTGCAGTTCAAACTGTATATTTAAGGACATGGGGTATGATCTATAGTGGGTGGGTGCATGCTTTTTTCAAATGCATTTTATTCTTAAAATTGATATTTGATGGGTACAGTAAGCATAGCATTATGATGCACTACATATACCCTTGAAGTTAAACAAAAAATAAATATTAATAAAGTGAATTTATTGAAGTATGACAGCATTTTCATTGTAAATCTTGCTCGTTTGCAAACACAAAAACAGCCCAACGGTACTTGATAAAATGTATATCAATCTTACAATATAACACTAGGGAACAAACTCTTACTTAGTTTAAGACTGAAAAATGTATACTTTAAAAGATATTCAAGAAACATTGCCATATTTCTACTTTCGGTTTGCAAGGTCATTGATGATCATTGAATTTTTGCATGATACAAGTTCATGAATTTGTTTCATAATTATTTCTTTGCAAGAGTTTGTTCCTTATACTATTGGCTATGTCCCCGACAACAAACTCAGACTCTTAATGCCATGTTGACTTTGTTTGTAAACGAGTAAGATTTGCAATAAAAATGCTGTCATGCTTCAATAAATTCACTTTATCAATATTTATTTTTTGTTTAACTTCAAGGGTATATGTAGTGCATCATAATGCTATGCTTACTGTACCCATCAAACATCAATTTTTAAGAATAAAATGCTTTTTTTAAAAACATGCTCAATCTCACTATAAATTATCCTCCGATACCTTAACTAAACAACATGTAAACTATAATGTACATGTATTTAAATATCAAACAAAAATACAATTTACCAGCCTTGTATTCTTGACTTTAGATAAACTTTACCACTAAAAAGTAATTGATTTTCTAATCAAAATATCTTTTATCGCAGTTTGCATTTGAACTTCCAACACATGTATTTTAACAAAATAATTTATGTTTCAATTTACGTTGCCTTACTTACAAACTTTACAATATCATATATGCTGTAGTTTTAACACAATGTTGACTTATCTTTGTAAAATCTCAAACGTACAAGTATTTTTGTTTGCTTTATACAATATGTATTTAACTTAATACACACACACACATTTAATAATCAAACTATGAAACTGGGACACAGATTGCCCCTCGATTTAATTTCTTCATGAGAACACTATGCACACACATGACTTTTAAACATCTACTATTTTCATGTATACAATCGTATGTCAGTTATTTAATCACACTACATACAAATTCACAACCACAGTATATATTTGAAAATAAGTTTGAAACATTCTCTAGGGTGCACCAGGAATAAGACCCCAAAAGTAAATTGTCCAATTCCGCTTGGTCTGTCCATCACTCCCCCACAGGAGGAAACGATTGATAGGTGCATAATTATCTTATGGCGACTACCTGAATTGTTGTGCAATACTGACCAGTGAGAGGTCAAGATCATTTAATGTAAAATAATCTTAAAATAGTGTAGACTGTGTTACTGTTCATTGTTTGAAGCCTCTGCTTATATTTCCATATCTGTCTAGAGCCAGTATTGCATGTGTTACATACGACATGTAGTCAGGAATTGCTGCATCATATGACATTGTATGGTTTTAAAAGTGGGGAAGTTACACAATATGGCCTAGGATGGCTGAAATCTGTATTGGTGAGTTCCCAATATGGCATAGGATGGCTGAAATCTGTGTTGGTGGGTTCCCAATATGGCATAGGATGGCTGAAATCTGTGTTAGTGGGTTCCAATATGACAAAGCATGGCTGAAATCTGTGTAGGTGAGTTCCCAATATGGCCTAGGAGGTCTGAAATCTGTGTTGGTGTGTTCCAAATATGGCATAGGATGGCTGACATCTGTGTTGGTGGGTTCCCAATATGGTCTAGGAGGGCTGAAATCTATGTTGGTGGGTTCCCAATGAGGCCTGGGATGGCAAAATCTGTGATGTTGAGTACCCAAAATGGCTTTGGTGGGTACCCAATAGGGCCTGAGATGACTGTACTCTGAGGTTGTGGGTACCAAATGGAACCTGGGATGGCTGTTCTTTCTGGTGATGGGCATCCAATACAGCCCGGATGTCTGTACTCAGAGGTAGTGGGTACCCGACAGGGCCTGAGATTACTATACTCAGAGGAGGTTGGTACCAAATGGTGCCTGAGCTGGTTGTTCTCAGTGGTATAGGGTAGTCAATAGGACCTGTGATGGCTGTTCTCTGTATAGTGGGTACCCAATCGGTACCTGGAATGGTTGAACTTGTGGTTCATAAGCTAGCATGGGACGGTTGTACTAGGCAGTGTTAAGTACAAAATAGGGCATTGAATGGCTTTGCTCAGTGACTATGAGTATCTCTCAGGCATAGTATGGCCGTACACAGTAGTTGTGAGTAGGGCATATGGCCTAAGAAGGCTGGTTGGTGGTGGAGAATTACGCAATAGAGCCAATGATGGCTATATTGCACGTACTATAGCAGTATTCAGTTGGTCCGATAACCCATTAGGACATAGTATAGTTGATACACAGTCAGGTGTGACCGTACTCAATGGTTATGTGGACCACTTAGTGCAAAATATAAACTGTAATTGGTGGTGATTGGGCCATGGATGTCAGTACTATGTTGTTGTGACTCCTTTGTACCCTGTACAACTTGGTGAGACTGTAAGTCATTTGGTTATGAGCACCCCTATGGGGTATGAAATCAGTAATTATTTGGAATGAGTGCCCTTTTGGGCCTTATATGACTGTAGTTTTGTACTAGAGAGTAACCCATATGGCCTTGTACAGCTGTGCTCAGTAATAGTGAGTACCATATAGAAACTTACATGTATATGACTTTACTCAGTTGTTGTGAGTATCTCTTATGGCATACTATGGCTATAATTAAGGGTGGTGAGTACCCAATACGTTCTTGGTTGGCTGTCCTCTTGGTTTTAAGTATCCCATAGGGCCTCAGATATAGCTGGCGCCATTAAGAATTCAATAGGAATGGTTGTATTGGGCAATTGTAAGTACTCAATTGGTTATGGAATGTATGTATAGACAGTGTTATTAGTCCCACATAAGGCCTGGGTTGACTATTAAGTGTTTTAAGAATCCCTAAGGGCATGATATGGGTGTACTCGGTGATGGTTACACCCCATTCAGGCCTAATATATGATGGTGATGAGTACCCAGACATGCCTGATAATGGTGTAATTGGTAGTGGTAAGCATAACAAAGGGTTTGGTACCCCTTATGGCCTAGTATGGCAATAAGAAGTGGTAGTGACTACCCCATACGGCATTGTATGGCTGTACTCTGTGATAGTGAGTACCGAATGTGACATTGTGTGGTTGTATTGACAAGTGTTATGTACCCCATATGATCTTAGGATGCCTGTACTTTGCAGTGTTGCATATCCCATAGGGAATATGTTTCGTAACTTGACCTTGAAATGACATTGACCTTGACTTCAAAGTGGTCAGTCTTGTATGTCCATATGATGCACATTATCAAATGAATAATATCTAAGCAAATATTTGTGACTATATACATAAATGTTTAAGTGTATTTGTAAATTATGGCGGCCATCTTGGACGCCATCTTGAATTTCCGGGTCCACACCACGTATTGACAATTTATGCCGGCAGTTCAATAAAGTACTTACATAGGCGAACATTTTGGTATATAACATTGCTTGTTCTACTTTAGCTGTCACCTCGCTACCCCCAAAAAATCACCAATTGTCACCCCACTATATGTGTTTTACCGAAATTTTAACTGAAATGTTGTTGAAAAGAAAAACGTATTTTTTAAAGGTAAAGTAATTTACATGGCATTTAATTTCAATTAACTATTTGTGTAGTTGAACTATAGCTTTATACATTATTGAGCTGCATACTAATCAGTATCATCATCTCTTAACTTAAAAACGTCATATACGTTGACTGTTTTTTTTAATATTCTAGTAATTTCATGCAAAGTAACGTAAATTACGTATGTTATATCACATTTTTTGCCTATAATAATTTGTACAACTGATAGTTTCAATTTTAAATACATTTAACATACACAAATGTCTTATTCACATGATGTATTGAACAATTGGTATGTTTATAATATCATATAAGCAAAATTAGTGATTCCTGTAGAAAATCGCATAGTCACGTATTTGAAATCTCCGTAACTCGTTTAAGCCCCAACAGAAACTCGCAAACTTTTGTCTGTGAATGCCACCTACCATAAGGTTTAAGAAAATCATAGTGTTGAAAATTCCCCCTGGGGGGAGCAGGGTCAATTGTCAGCTCAAGGTCTACTTTCTCTTGAACGAAAGTACTGTCTAATATGCTCATGCAACCCATTATAAAGAGGTTAAATATTAAAAAAAGGCCTATTTGAAATCAGTTCTTATCTGTGTTTATATCTTAGAATGCATTTTTAAATCAGATATCCCTGAATTGAGTAGAACTAGAATTAAACAAATTGAAAAATGTGCATTATCCACAGACGGATAGATTTTTATTTTGAGCGGGCTGACAAATGTTCATTCGGACTAACAACACTTTTATTTCTGACACTCCGAAGGATTGAAAGGTTTTAAAGTTTTCGCTCCTGAACTTTAAAGCAAGAATGATAAATAACTAAGCATTTTTTCGCTATGCATTCTATGTGGTTCTGTCTGGGGGCCAAATACTATAGTCTCAATGGGAGCAAATAAATTCCTTGGTCATTTTTGGTCGGTCAGATTATCAAAAGACAAAGGGCTGATGGGCAATTCCCCATTGGATGCAGTGCATTTGTTCATATTAATCTTACATAAATAGTTGTTGGGAGACCTCGTTACAAATTTGTCATTTGTGTCATGATTCGTCAAAAACATGGCCACCAGTATGTGGTGCTTCGTTTTTTTCTACATAATTTTAGTGATACATTTTTATCTGAAAGTACAGGCTGGATTTCATCACAAATACATGTAAGTTACACTGTTCCATCGTTGGTCAATTCTTAAATAGCTAAATGATTGAAATCCATGCAGAAACTGGTTTCCTTGGCAACCGAAATTTAGGTTCAGTTTAAATATGGTTTGACTTAATTACTGTGTACAGGTGAGCGACTTAGGGACCTTTGGGCCCTCGTGATGAATTTTGAAATATCTGGCCACGTTATTGTATATTTTTAAAACATTGTTATGGATCTGAAATGTATGCCGGCCATTTTAATATTGAATATGGTTACAAATACCCGGGGCAACCGATTTTGTATCACTTTGTGCCATTACTTTCAATACATAATTGATCGTTTCTATTTACAATACCACTGAAGTCTACACTTTGATAAATAATATGGATTGGAACTGTAGTGATAAAGACATAGTCATTCAAGTAGAAGGGAATGACTTGTCATGACAAATGATTTGGATAGACCAAGAAGGACTAACTTATTTAGGCCCTTTGTTCCCCGGGAAGCATATGTCAATGATGAATTCATTTCATCTGGATATGTTACATGCAGTGTGTTCGAGGGTGTTCCATGTGTTATCACAATCTGTTTCCTGCAGTGTGTTCGAGGGTGTTCCAGGTGTTATCACTATCTGTTTCATGCAGTGTGTTCGAGGGTGTTCCAGGTGTTATCACTATATGTTTCATGCAGTGTGTTCGAGGGTGTTCCAGGTGTTATCACTATCTGTTTTTTGCAGTTTGTTCGAGAATGTTCCAGGTGTTATCACTATCTGTTTCATGCAGTGTGTTCGAGGGTGTTCCAGGTGTTATCACTATATGTTTCATGCAGTGTGTTCGAAGGTGTTCCATGTGTTATCACTATCTGTTTTTGCAGTTTGTTCGAGAATGTTCCAGGTGTCATCACTATCTGTTTCCTGCAGTGTGTTTGAGGGTTTTCCAGGTGTTATCACAATCTCTGTTTCCTGCAGTGTGTTCGAGGGCGTTCCAGGTGTTGTCACTATCTGTTTCCAGCAGTGTGTTCGTGGGTGTTCCAGGTGTTATCACTATCTGTTTCATGCAGTGTGTTCGAGGGTGTTCCAGGTGTTATCACTATATGTTTCATGCAGTGTGTTCGAGGGTGTTCCAGGTGTTATCACTATCTGTTTCATGCAGTGTGTTCGAGGGTGTTCCAGGTGTTATCACTATATGTTTCATGCAGTGTGTTCGAGGGTGTTCCAGGTGTTATCACTATCTGTTTTTGCAGTTTGTTTGAGAATGTTCCAGGTGTTATCACTATCTGTTTCATGCAGTGTGTTCGAGGGTGTTCCATGTGTTATCACTATCTGTTTTTGCAGTTTGTTCGAGAATGTTCCAGGTGTCATCACTATCTGTTTCCTGCAGTGTGTTTGAGGGTTTTCCAGGTGTTATCACAATCTCTTTTTCCTGCAGTGTGTTCGTTGGTGTTCCAGGTGTTATCACTATCTGTTTCCTGCAGAATATTCGTGGGTGTTCCCGATTTTATCACTATATGTTTCCTGCAGTGTGTTCAAGGGTGTTCCAGGTGTTATCACTATCACTATCTGTTTTTGCAGTTTGTTCGAAAATGTTCCAGGTGTTATCACTATATGTTTGATGCAGTGTGTTCGAGGGTGTTCCAGGTTTTATCACTATCTCTTTCATGCAGTGTGTTCGTGGGTAATCCAGGTGTCATCACTATCATTCTCTTTCATGCAGTGTGTTCGTGGGTGTTCTAGGTGTTATCACTATATGTTTCATGCAGTGTGTTCGAGAAAGTTCCAGGTGTTATCACTATATGTTTCATGCAGTGTGTTCGAGAATGTTCCAGGTGTTATCACTATATGTTTCATGCAGTGTGTTCGAGAATGTTCCAGGTGTTATCACTATCTCTTTCATGCAGTGTGTTCGTGTGTGTTCCAGGTGTTATCACTATATGTTTCATGCAGTGTGTTCGAGGGTGTTCCAGGTTTTATCACTATATGTTTCATGCAGTGTGTTCGATGATGTTCCAGGTGTTAACACTATCTGTTTCCTGCAGTGTGTTCAAGGGGGGGGGGGGTCCAGGTGTTATCACTATCTGTTTCCTGCAGTGTGTTCGAGGATGTTCCAAATGTTATCACTATCCGTTTCATGCAGTGTGTTCGAGGGTGTTCCAGGTGTTATCACTATATGTTTATGCAGTGTGTTCGAGGGTGTTCCATGTTTTATCACTATCTGTTTCCTGTAGTGTTTTCGAGGGTGTTCAAGGTGTAATCACTATATGTTTCATGCAGTGTGTTCGAGGGTGTTCCAGGTGTTATCACTATATGTTTCATGCAGTGTGTTCGAGGGTGTTCCAGGTTTTATCACTATATGTTTCATGCAGTGTGTTCGAGTGTGTTCCAGGTTTTATTACTACATGTTTCATGCAGTGTGTTCGAGGGTGTTCCAGTCGGTATGACCATCTGTTTCATGCAGTGTGTTCGAGGATGTTCCAGGTGTTATCACTATATGTGTCCTGCAGTGTGTTCGAGGGTGTTCCAGGTGTTATCACTATATGTTTTCGCAGTGTGTTAGATGATGTTCCAGGTGTTAACACAATCTGTTTCCTGTAGTGTTTTCGATGATGTTCCAGGTGTTATCACTATCTGTTTCATGCAGTGTGTTCGAGGGTGTTCCAGGTGTTATCACTATATGTTTCATGCAGTGTGTTCGAGGATGTTCCAGGTTTTATTACTACATGTTTCATGCAGTGTGTTCGAGGGTGTTCCAGGTAGTATCACTATATGTTTCGTGCAGTGTGTTCGATGATGTTCCAAGTGTTAACACTATCTGTTTCCTGTAGTGTTTTCGAGGATGTTCCCGGTGTTATCACTATCTGTTTCCTGCAGTGTGTTCGAGGATGTTCCAGATGTTATCACTATCCGTTTCATGCAGTGTGTTCGAGGGTGTTCCAGGTGTTATCACTATATGTTTCTTGCAGTGTGTTAGATGATGTTCCAGGTGTTAACACTATCTGTTTCCTGTAGTGTTTTCGATGATGTTCCAGGTGTTATCACTATCTGTTTCATGCAGTGTGTTCGAGGGTGTTCCAGGTGTTATCACTATATGTTTCATGCAGTGTGTTCGAGGGTGTTCCAGGTAGTATCACTATATGTTTCGTGCAGTGTGTTCGATGATGTTCCAGGTGTTAACACTATCTGTTTCCTGTAGTGTGTTCGAGGATGTTCCAGGTGTTATCACTATCTGTTTCCTGCAGCGTGTTCGAGGATGTTCCAGGTGTTATCACTATCTGTTTCCTGCTGCGTGTTCGAGGATGTTCCAGGTGTTATCACTAATTATGTATATGCAGTGTGTTCGAGGGTGTTCCATGTTTTATCACTATCTGTTTCCTGTAGTGTTTTCGAGGGTGTTCAAGGTGTAATCACTATATGTTTCATGCAGTGTGTTCGATGATGTTCCAGGTGTTATCACTATATGTTTCATGCAGTGTGTTCGATGATGTTCCAGGTGTTATCTCTATATGTTTCATGCAGTGTGTTCGATGATGTTCCAGGTGTTATCACTATATGTTTCCTGCAGTTTGTTCGAGGGTGTTCCAGATGTTATCACTATCTGTTTTCTGCAGTGTGTTCGAGGGTGTTCCAGGTGTTATCACTATCTGTTTCCTGCAGTGTGTTCGAGGGTGTTCCAGGTGTTATCACTATCTGTTTTCTGCAGTGTGCGAGGGTGTTCCAGGTGTTATCACTATCTGTTTTCTGAAGTGTGTTCGAGGGTGTTCCAGGTGTTATCACTATCTGTTTTCTGCAGTATATTCGAGGGTGTTCCAGGTGTTATCACTGTCTGTTTTCTGCAGTGTGTTCGAGGGTGTTCCAGGTGTTATCACTATATGTTTCCTGCAGTTTGTTCGAGGATGTTCCAGGTGTTATCACTATCTGTTTTCTGCAGTGTGTTCGAGGGTGTTCCAGGTGTTATCGATATCTGTTTTCTGCAGTGTGTTCGAGGATGTTCCAGGTGTTATCACTATCTGTTTTCTGCAGTGTGTTCGAGGGTGTTCCAGGTGTTATCACTATATGTTTCCTGCAGTGTGTTCGAGGATGTTCCAGGTGTTAGCACTATCTGTTTTCTGCAGTGTGTTCGAGGGTGTTCCAGGTGTTATCACTATCTGTTTCCTGCAGTGTGTTCGATGGTGTTCCAGATGTTATCACTATCTGTTTCTTACAGTTTGTTCGAGAATGTTCCAGATGTTATCACAATCAGTTTCATGCAGTTTGTTCGAGAATGTTCCAGGTGTTATCACTATCATTAACTTCTGTCTCACCTTTTCTTCTCTGGATATATCTATTACATCTAATAGATTTCATTTTACAGCAAGCTTGTTTTGTGACGTTTGGGGTTGTTTTTCGTACAACCCGCCCTATCTATCCCCGTCCATTTAATTATTTTTTTTCAACGTTGGTGGTTTTTTTATTTGTGAATTCCCAAGAATGTTCATTGCGTACGATGTCGGTACATTCTATCTTCAAAATTCTTCGTATAAGTTGTTGGTGAAGCTCTGACGTTTGGTTAGCATGATTTTGTTTGTTGTTCTCCATGTTTCCGATCAATACAAGAAGACTGATTTAATATTTGAGCTACGTATCTTAAACAAAATATACTCAATGATAAGTGGTAATCTTTGTGCAGTAATATGTGTTATTGTACTACAGGCTCGTATAAATATCGTTGCTAAATCCGGAGGTCCTTGAACGAATTCAATTGGCAGAATAGCATGTCTAAATTAAGTGATTTAGTGCTCACGATTTTTACAGCGAATAGAGGATATGAGTATGTGTTTAATATCAGGCAATCCCCCAGACACCTTCTACATTTGTGACACAAATATGTCCTACTAGTATTATAGCAAGTGCAATTTCGACAATCAACATTACCATCGGGCGCATGTGTTTACCGCATAGGGATCGATGCTTGTTACACAATCGCAGATCATACGTGGATTGCGTTAAGCAACAAACCTCTCTCTCCACATAACTTAAAGCTATTGCCATCAATATGCATTCCTTTAAAGCAACAAGCTTTAAAATACATAGTTTATCAAATTCGTGACTAGTCCGTTTTGTCAGGTTCGACTGTATTGTATGCTGTGGGTATGGCGCCGGAGTCGTCCTCGGTGGCGTCACCTTTGAATATCAAACGTTTATACCAAATGTATGCACATCACCATAGTTTTATAAACAGATGTCTTCCTCTATACAAAATCCATACACTAAGAGACTCACAATATTTATACACTCTACTTTTAGTAAGCGATAACAAATGGATTAAGCCGTGGACCAATCTTATCAGATCGTGTCCACTGTTACAAGTAGAACAATGTGGACGTGTGTAATTCTGTTAGCTGTCTGTAAGTAATCAATCACATATTGTATCTTTCCATAACATTTCTACTCATATTTAGCTTACACTCATTTATCTACAACTTAAAAAAATTATTCTCGACACTTCATTCCTGATGGTAGCTATCGCAACGACAATGTTATATAAATATCAGATGCCTGCCTGTGTGACATTGATATTGTCAATCCGAGGGCAGAATGTCACCCCGAGGCGAAGCCGATGGTGACAATAGATAAGGCATCGGCCTCGTAAGCCTGGGGTTGCGGGTTCGACTCACGCAGGAGGTTTCAAGTTTTAATAAAAAAAACCTCATAATTAAAAGAATGTGTTTTCCATCAGATAAAAAATTAATATTATTTAAGTTTGATTTTAGCATTGTTTCTCAACATTTACATTTTATTGAGATGATGAGGGCTCATCCAGTAACCAAAATATTTAAACAAATAAAATTGCAACTACTAATGCAAAACGTTTGTTTTAACGCGACATGCCCGTCAAACTTATCTTTTTTTGTAAACTCGATCGCATGTTGAAGGAAACATGTATATTTTACTTAAACTATTTTGTTTAATTATTAAAGTTGCACTGTATTTTAGTGTATTATACTATTGTTCGCCGGGGATAACTCTAGACTTATCAATAATTCTAACACGATCCGCGGATTAATCCATATATACAAAGAGCAAACCAGGGCATGTATTATTACACGAGTTGCACGAGTATCCAGTGTTACAGCTATGACGCATCTATTTTTAGAAACTCCATTATAGTCTCGAAACTAAGTTTTATAACAACTTCTGATAATCAATTCATTTATATTTTTCATTTCATGAAATAGATACCCTATACTAGTGTTATTAAAATTGTTTCAATGTTTAAAATTACGAAGGTCGTTTTCTTTAACGAGGGAGGTAATTGTACCAGCTAATAAGCCACTCAATTTCAGCGTGGAATTATGTTCAATGTAAAAGTGGTGAAAATGGAATGCGCACAGTTAAAGAGTACGGGATATTATCGTATTTAGAATCGAAATAAAAACTACGCACTCGTGATTTAATTTTTATCGCATCCAAACTCCTGCCCGTGTATTATTCACCGACTAAATACGCGAACATATTTTTTTTCTTAAACAAACAAAGCAAATTATAAACACTGCACGGTCGACTGGCTGCCAGTTATCAGTGTAGATTTAAAGAGTAGATCATTTAAAGTGTATATGCACAAGATTGAACAAAAATGAATATTGAAGATGTATTTAATTTTCATTTTCATTTGTAAACAAAGGCTAGTGTTATCTCCGGCGACCTACACGTTGTAGAGATACTAGTATTTTGGCGAGTGACGTTTGTCAGTTCTGGAAGCAAATTTGTCGCTAACCTTAAAATGCACTTTCAATAAAACTACATAATGATTTACTTTCCGTCACATGTCTATCACTTGTGGTATCACTTACAACCTTTTTATTACCAGATTCCGTGGCAGCCGTTACAGCAGCTGCTGGACCGACGTGTGATGACATCGACACTGAGGCATGTCGTCTGATGCAGGTACAACAACACAACTTGTGTCAAAACAACGCTGTTGCCACATCATTGTGCAAGCGTTTCTGTAAACTATGTCGTAAGTCTTTGTATGTTTCAAACTTTCTCTACGTATCTTTATCGATTGCTTTTAACTTTTAAGGGAATGGGGTTGTGTTGAAAAATATCATACGCTCAACATGGCATTGCATGCAAACAATGCTATGTGGCCTCATTACTAACTTTATCGGTGCCATATGATACAAATAATTCAGGAGATTCTTTATTAAGCGAGCCTCTGGAGGAACTCGTTTAACATACGTTTATTTCAATTGGCAACTTTGTATACTATTACCCTTCCTATGCTCAGTCAGGTGATGAGACTAAGATTTTGATAGAAATTTCGTCTGTGTTTTTCGGAATTTCTAACAGAAGTATTTAAATACATATTTGTCTTCTTTTATGCAGCAATGGAATGTTATCACTGTGATGTGACCGTAAAGGACTATCATGCATGTAACACAACCAAACTGTGTGGACAAGGAGAGGTAATTTATTCGTACATAACATGCTAGTAATACATGATTACACTTACGCACTTTAAAAACGCACCATTTCTTAGGGTTCCGTAATAACTATTTAGCTTACTTTGTACAATGAAATGGTGTTCCTGTGAAGTCGCAAAACTAGCAACCATGACGTTTCGCAGGATTCCATTGTCTTCATAAGCGCGTTAAAACTGTTACCATGACCTACCGTCCAAGGCGTGAAAAAATGCATTAAACAACACCTTAGTTGGATTGATTAATGCGCATGTAGCCGACGAATCAACGTTCGGTTAGAAACCTTGATTTGCAGAGGAATGCTTGGTCATGCAATTTTTGCTCAATGATGAAATAAATAATGAGCTTTTTATAAATAAAATTTGGTTGCCACTTAATTGTTTACTATATACTTGCGTGATTTGAATAAGTGGTGCGTTTTCAACGTGTTTAAGGGTATATAAGTACATATAGGACACGAATTACTGCCTTAGAAAACCTTCATAATAAACACCTCGTCCTGTTGGTGCGTCATAATAGTTATAACTACCATATTCCATATACGAGGGGTGTTCCATATGTATTGTCACTTGGGTCACAAATCAAAAATCAAAAAAATTCGTTGATATCTTTAAATCTTTTTACATTTCTAGAACCATCAAGATTTCCGCGATATTTCGTGAAAAAAATCAATAAAATTTAATTACCGGAATGTTGTTTCTGTTGTCTTTTCAAAGGACTAGTAATAGACACTGCGACTTTGTTCGAATAACTGTCGATTAAAACTTCCTTTCGGGAAATATTCTTATTCCACAACTATCATACCGTAAATATTGTAAATTCCTTTGATAAAAACATGATTTGCTGTATTGATTGCCATTTTTAACAAAATAGGAGCATTTCAAAGTCGCGAAAATAAGTGTCAAAATTAGTAAAAAAAGCATGCTACTTTTCAATGAAAATTTTCGATTAGTTAAATTGATTAGAATTTGACATATCATACAGGTATGTAAGCCATTGACCATCAACATTGATTTTTGGGAAGAATTTGCGATCAAAGTACAATTGAAATGAAGTTATCGGTGCGTGAAACAACAAGCATCATTTGGTACAAATTAGAGTGATCTCCCTTGTTTTGACCGTCTTACTCGTAGACAACAAATAATTTCATTTTGATTTAAAGTTCTAATGGAACTATAAGGGTCCAGTTATCGTATCTTATGTTGCAGTTTAAAGAATACTGACATTTACTTTTCTAAATAACTACTGCAAAGATGACACAAATTTAGCTTAAAATTAACATAAGGCCAGTGTACTCGAGCATACCCTCTTCTAAGTTTAATAAATTACTTAATTGTTGACGAAAGGCTATGTAATTTTCCAGATATAGGATAGAAACATGCACCTTTTAGACAGTCATCGTAGAATCCTTCTAAATATTGCCATAGAAAAATGCAAAGGACAGTGACAATACATATGGAACACCCCTCGTACATGTACATTCCCGTGTGACTAAGTGGTTAAAGTACTCGTTTTAGAAGGGGAAGGTCGAGTGTTTGGAATTGGTCATATCTGATACCACCAGTTGTTTAGCTGCGACATTACTTACTTACTTACTTACTGCCCGTTATGCCCTCTGGTATGTAGGGCAGCAACAAAGGATCTTCACCGGAGCCTGTCTTTGGCCAACTTCTCCAATGTTCCCCAGGACTGTCCCATTCGTTTAAGTTCTGCTTCGACGGTGCGCCTCCATGTGATCTTTGGTCTTCCCCGTTTTCGCTAGCCTTCATGTGTCCAATGCAAGGCTACTCTCGGGATGGAGTTATTTTCTTTTCTGATGACGTGTCCTAACCATTTCCATCTTCTCCTGTACAGTATGGTGGCAACATCTTCTTGGTGACATTGATGAAGTAGATTTTCGTTTGAGATAGTATTTGACCAAAAGATTCTTGAAATTCTTCTAAGACTTTTTGTATGAAATGTTTATAGTTTCTGTAGATCATTTTCCGTCATTCTCCAGTACTCTGATCCATATAAAAGGGTTGATAGAATACAGCTCTGGTATAACTTGAGTTTGGTGTTTTTACTATATTGTGATGATTTCCATATATTGTTTAGAGACATGAAAATGTTTCTTGCTTTACACAGTCTTGAATGGATGTCATCTCCAGCTCCGCCATCGTTTCTTAGTACGGAACCCAAATATGTGAATTTTCTGGTGTTGGGGAGGACTTTTCCGTCTATTTGTATAGGATGTTGATTGTTGATGTTGAGGGTCATTATCTCTGTTTTCGTCTGGCTGATATAGAGGCCGACTTGTTTAGCTGATTGTGATAGGCGGTTCGTTTTCTCTTGCATATGTTGATGAGTATGGGTGAGAAGGGCGAGGTCGTCGGCAAAATCTAGGTCTTCTAATGAAGTTTGAAGTTGCCACCTAATACCTCTTGGTGTATCTTCTGTGGTCTTTCTCATCACCCAGTCTATTGAATAGAAGGGTAAACATCCCCAGCCCTGTCTTACACCAGTTTTTACCTCGAAAGAGATGTTGCTGTTGTTGACGCAACAAGTGAAGTTCTTGTAGAAACTGTGTATGATTTCTGTGATTTCTTAAGGAATGCCATATGCTCGTAAGATTTTCCACAGGCTCTCTCTGTGTATGCTATCAAAGGCTTTTTGGAAGTCGACAACGTTGACGTATAGTTGTCTCTGCCACTCTGTGCACTGTTCAATGATGTAACGTAGAGCAAATATCTGGTCGGTGCATCCTTTGCCACTTCTAAATCCGGCTTGTTCTTGTCTTAATTGTTTGTCTATGACATTTGATAGTCTCTGTATGGTGATTTTACAGAGAATCTTACTGGGAACGGATAGTAATGTAATACCACGCCAGTTGTTGCAATCACTAAGTGAGCCTTTTTTGGGAATTTTTATGATATTGCCTTTAGTCCAATCGTCTGGGGTGTCTTTTCTTGTCAATATTGTTGTGAATAAGGGTTGTAAAATAGTAGCAGCAAGTTCTGGGTCAGCTTTGAAGAATTCAGCTTTAAATTATTTTGTCCAGGTGCTTTTCCATTTTTCAATTTCTTGATGGCGCTGATTATTTCGTATTTTGTTGGTGGAAATGTTTCTATTGGGAGGTCACTGTCTGATTCTGGAATGATTGATGTTTCTTCGAGAGGTGGTCTATTCAAAACTTCTTGGAAATGTTGTGCCCAGCTTGTTTCCTGCTCGTTTTCTGTTGTTAAGATCTTGCCGTAACGGTTCATGTCTTTAATCGGGATATTTTTGTTTCCATTAAACTTGCCCTGCTCTCGTTTTTCAGCTGCTTCTTCAGCCTGTTTTGCTACATCATCGATGTACGCTCTTTTATCTTTTCTAGCCAGCTTCTTGACCTCTTTGTCTGCTGCTCTGTAATCATCCTTGTACTTGTCTTTCACTCTTTCTGAGTTGGTGCTAATTTCTTTCAGTATGAGCTTGCGTCTTTTCTCAATAGCATTCCATGTATCGGGTGTAATCCATTTTTTCATTTTCCTATTAGATCTGGGTCCCAAGCATTCTTCACTACTGTTTGTATATTTTGTTTGGACGTTTTCCCATGTGTTGTTGATTTCTTGGACATCAGTTGTTTCAGGTAAGTTCTCAAGTGCTTGGAGTCTGTTTTTTAACTGTAATACGAACGTTTTCTTGATTTTCGGGTCTTTCAGCTTTTCTGTATCGTATCTCTTTATAACTGGTGGTTCCTTCCCAGTGCGTCTTAGTTCGACCTTGATGGTTGCTGTGACTAGATGGTGATCACTTCCTCTGTCAGCTCGTCTTTTGACTTTGACATCTAGTAAGGATCTTCTCCACATTCCATTAATCATAAGGTGATCTATTTGATTTTTGTCCCTTCCATTGGGTGAGTTCCATGTTAGTTTGTGTATTAGGAGATGTGGGAATAACGTTCCTCCAATAACTAGGTTGTTGTTAGCACACATTTCAATTAATCTTTCACCATTGTTGTTGAGTGTTCCACATCCGTGATTGCCCATTATTCGTTCTATATTGTTGTTGTCATTGCCTACTTTAGAGTTGAAGTCTCCCTTTACAATTAGAATATCATGTCTTGGAGCTAGTGTGATTTCAGCTTGGAGTTGTTCATGGAATTCATCTTTGCAGTTTTCTTCACTATCATTTGTTGGAGCGTAGCATTGTATTAGACTAAGAGTCATATTGTTGTGGTGTCCTTTAAATCTGGCTGTTAAAATACTATTGTTGACTGGTTTTCATTCGATTAATGTTTTATCTATTCCTTTGCTCAGTATGATGGCTACTCCTTGGTAGTGGTTGTTATCCTCGCGCCCTGAGTATATCACTGTTTCTCCTGATTCTGTCGAGATTTTTCCAGATCCTGTCCATCGACTCTCGCTGATACCAAGAATTTGTAAATTGTAACGTCTCATTTCTGCAGTTACTTGAGCTAATTTTCCCCTTTCGTACATGGTACGTACATTCCAGAATCCTATTCTGGTTTTGCGTTTGGCGCTAAGGACTTCCTTCATGCTGGTAGCTTCCTTGCGGCTTTCACTACCAGCAATCATACTGGTTTGAAGGCCTCTGCGCTCAAGTGCATATTGATTCTTTGTTGTTGTTTTTACTATACAGGGTTGTTAGCCCTGTGATAAACCCCCAACCTGGAGGACAGGGAATTTATGTTCAAGGTTTCCTTCCTCTAGATTAGTTGCCAACCAAGAGCTGCGACATAGTGCAAACATATTAGTAGTATGCCTAGTACATTGGTGTCTGCCATGTAAGGATAGGATACGGGAAATAAAACACACACAATGTAATTGTTGGGACGATATTATAAGCAATAAACATAATATGTATGAGACAGCACGATCAACCACGTGCTACACAAAAAATTATAGGTCTAATACAAGACCGCTTAAGTCTAAACACTAGAATGGACTGTCCGTTTTAATATCCAAATTGTCTTGTATTATCATTCCTGTTGTAATTTTAAACAAGTTGTATTATTTACAGGTTTGCATGAAGAAAGAGCTGACATCCTATAACGACGGTCACCATGAGTACCAGTTCACGTGTGCGGACAGACAGGTAAGAATTGTATAACCGCATGTAGTTACAACCGATTAGCTGTTCATAGTGGCACACATCTTAAATAGATTAGGTTGCACAGTTTATGTTATTGAAATTGTTTCATTTAATGTTACTGTACCTAAACATGTAAATTAGGTACGTAACATTAAAAACTATTGCCCTCCGTGACGTCAATTAGGCTATATAGCTAATTAATGAATCGCATGGCGTATGATAAAATGGTGAATGACAAGGTAATATCTACCTCAGCTAACGACTCGGTTGACATAGTTGGCCTGTGGTGAACATTCCATTCTACCACCCTCTGTGGAAAGTTTATATATTGTTGCAACAAATAATGTAACACATTCTTTGATCGCATTTGCCTGACTTGAATAATTCATGCAACATACCCGCAACATAGAATCCCCGTAGTGAAAGTATAAACAACTGGAGTATTTTAGCTTGTATATTTACCTTAGCTAGCTACTTCTGGTATATTAACGTACGTGAAGAAAACAAATGTTACTATTAACAATCAATTTACCAATTGTGATCCAATATTTATGGGGTTTATTTACAATGTTTGTCTCGATAAATCACTATTGTACGATTAGCAGTGATATACATGTACACTTAAATCTTATAAATGTGCACGTGTTTTTACCGCATAACTTATTTATTTATGAATATTTCTGCATGAAAGTTTATGTACATGCCATTGAATTACACAAAATTAGATTAATATAGTTTTTTCTTCAAAATTAAATACAGCGGATCACTGAACCATGAAACTTCAAAACACATAAAATGCACTAGAACTTTACGCATAGGTAGACACTATTATTATTTATGGTCATTTAGAATTTAAGATATATTGTTACATTCAAAAAACACAAAATCCTGCGATTTTTCACTCAACAAAATGGTGATTTTTAACTTTTGAAAATACAGTTTAAATGTTATGGTCAAGGGGAGGTAACTCTTCCAAAACTGGATTTTAACACAAAAAGTGAGTAGTTATTAACCTAAATTGGGCTTTATTCTTATCACAGTTTTCTTTATTTCTGTCTCAGTGATAAGTACATACACTTGAACACGAACTTGACCAGCAAAGAGGATACATAACTACATTAACAACCTGATAAACACCCGATGAACACACAGCAAAAACGTGTGACATTAGCTTTTGCTGATATCATCATTTGTTTATTCTGTTTGTGAATGTTGTTATTTGATTGTAATAAAATCAATTGAATTGTAATTCCACATATCCATGCTGCATATGTTGAAAATTTTAACAAAATCAAACACATTTTGACCAAGTTACGGGTAAATATAAACATGCACACTTATAAGATTTGTTAAGTGTATGTGCATAACATTAGGTATACTATACCAATGGCTGATGAAAATAAAACTACAAATTAATGTATATGATTATATTTATTTTTACAATGCCACAACAAGGTATTATCGTGTTGGTATAGCACCTTTATTCGAATGTTTAACTAAAAATCGAACTTATTTGTACATACTCTTTATACAAAAAGGTTTATCTGCAACGCTTGGCTCAATAGAATAAATGTCTAGTTTTCAATGTTTGTGTTTTAGACGTCACGCCATTTATCACATAACCCGCGGTCCAACACTGCCGTAAAGCCGTGCCGTAAATATCGTTCGGCACTCCCAGAGTGTGCAATAAATATTTAATTGAGCATGACGTGACGTTAGCCAATCGTTAGCTTTGATCGGTCCATGACGTCAGGATAATGCTAACGTCGTCAATACGTCGCGCTTATTGTCCCGCCGTTAAAACATATGCAGAATACATTATCATTTTGTAAGAAAAAGTGCTTTCTATAAGGTTATGTGATAAATAGAATCTTACATTCGTGCTCATTACAAACGGTTTTATTAAACTCCTCGACGAAAACAATATGAAACTCGGCAAAGCCTCGTATCATATGATTTTGTCCACTCGTTTAATAAAACTAGTATGTTATGAGCACTCATACAAGATCCTTTATCAGTACACTAATCACACCGATGAATGGATCCCGAAACATGTTTGTAAATTAAACGATAAATTGTAACTTCAAGTTGTTGCTGATTTCTTAATTAAAATTTAGTTTTCAAAAAAGAAATTTTAAACTTCAATTTGTTTCCGCTATGTTGTTCCAAAATGTCAATCTACATAGTTTTCTTATTTCATTAGATATGTGATGGCGGGAATGACCTGGTCATACCGTTTGGTAAACGAATGGTGTTAACACGTGACATATCGGTGTCTTGTTGTGGTGATGACCTTTGCAATTATCCACATTCAATACAAACTACAACAACAACTACTACAACAACAACGAAAGCTACAACAACAACACCATTCCAAGGTATTGTTAGTGGTAATACTTTGTGTATGCGTTACCTACTAATACATAGTAAGTGCAATGATAAGAGAAGAGAGGTCGCGGATACCACATTAATGTCATGCTGTACCAATATGATCCTTACCATTCTACTAGTGGTAGCGTTTCCTTTCCCTGCGCATAGCAGTATTTCAGTAACTGGTCGTTCCTAGTTTTGGATAATGTGCATTAGCGATGTAACTCAAATCTACTATCTAAATCTGATATTTCAGGTTGTCCAAAGGACATCATCTTCATAGTAGACCAATGGTCTAACCACGCACAGTATGAATTGTCTTCATTGGTTGATATGCTGCGCAGCGTTTTTGGACAAATAGATATTGGCATAAATGATAATATGGTAGCTTATTACGTCGTCGAACATCACGGTAAGAGACTTGTTGACCTAGATGACAGCAGAGATAAAGCTAGTCTGCTATCACACTTAGAGCATGCAATCATCGGTCATCATCCCCACACCCATGATCCCCTACACAACAGTCCTTCTTCAAACGACTTACAAAATACGATAAGGGATGTCGTCCACAGAGTACATTCAGGCCTAAACGGCGATCGTCGTAGTTTTGATGATACGGTCGTGTTAATAGCGTTTGATAGTACGGTGAACAATTATGATCCTGTGCATTTACGCTACAATGAAACCCTTCAATACATCAGCAGCAATGTGATCACCCTTATGGTTGGACCAACCAGCTCCTCAACGATGGCAAAAGTCAACGACATATCTACAGATAGCCAGCATGTTCTAACAGTTGATGATCTGAGAAATTATGCTTCCATAGTAGACAATCTTGTTCGTTTGATTCAAAAATGTTAATTTATTTCCAATAAACGAAAGCAGTACTTCAAAGTGTAAAGTGAAATGTTGTGTTATATATAATGTACTGGTATGTTAGTCGTCAGTACATACACACTATACATATAGTAATGTTCAACCTTGTAAATGCAGTGTAGCAATACTTCGTGACTTTTGGCTACAGGTCCAAGACGAAATTTGCTTAACTTCGAAAACAATAATAGCCGTACGAATTTTATTTCTTCATGTATTTCTATGCAAAATATACGCCACGCTTTCGTCTTGAACCTGTAGCCAAAAATCACGTTGTATTGCTACACTAAAATGAGTATATTTGTAAGTGTATGGTCACCTTTCAATTGACTTAAAACGTGGATTCAACCCTTTTCTACAAAGAGAAATTTACGTGATCTTGTAATGATAGTTGGTATAATTTAATGTATGAGATGTGATCTTTACAAATTCGCGGAGTTTAGTCCGAACTAGTAAGTTTAGCAACGTTAAGAGCGCCACATAGCGGGCGTAATTTTCGTAGCAGTTTTGACGTGTTTGCTCCATTTTCCATTTCTGTAATGCATTCTTATGTTTCGACAAAATGAAAAAATATTTGCTGGTATGGATTTGCATGCGGCATGATATTATGTTGGTATCTTTAATTGTAAGTTAAATATTGTTCGAGTAACTCGCAAAATCCGCCCCGTTTTCCTCTATTAACGTTCTAAAAAAGCCGTAATTTTTGTGTTAAAATGCAAATGTCGAAATAAAGGAACGGTCAAAGTTTTTTAAAATTTTACTATGATATTAAATAAAGCAATTTCTAAATATATGTCAAATAAAAAGATGGGGCCCACGAGTCAGTTTTTTTTTCGATAAATTGAGTGAAAAAATGCGCGACGTTAAGTCGTTTTATTACGCAATATGCAACGAACTAAATTCTTTCAGCGATAAAAATGGACAAACCACAGAACTGCATACTTATTCAGAAGGACAAGGAGTTAGTATGATGAGAATTGATAGTTTTATTTCAAAATGTATTCAGTTGTTACCAGGAAAACCGAAACTCGCCGATCATGTTTGAGGCATTGGACCTGACAATCTGTACGAATTATTGAATGCATGTACATAATATGGTTCATTAAACCTAATACTAAATGTATATGGGTTGGGGGAAGTCAGGAGAATATTGAAACGGCATGGGGTCTGCTCCCGAGTACGCCTTAATATCAGAGCAATAAAGTGGGTTCTTTTGAGAACACACGCAAAATGTGTACAAGGAGTACAAACATAAATATCAAAATCTGAAAGTAAGATTAAACACAATTTTATTCACATAAAATAAGAGGTACCCAAGAATAAACAATAAAACAGATTGATTATTTCCATGTCTACAGGGGTACTTCAGCCTCGTCTGAAAGAGGTCCTCAGCCTCGTCTATAAGGGGACATCAGTTAACATCAAGCCTCGTCTTGGTATGGATATATAGGTACATATATAAACAAAGACCTAATATGCTATATAATTATATTTGACAATAATTATATGTACGTATACACTCAAGGATTTTAAAAACGCCTCACCTAATTCAAAGTCCAATATCTCTCGAAGTATTTATGTTATTGCAATATAATTTTACATGTGTAGTAATTCATCTGTCCTTCGTGCAAATCAGTTTATTTTGTTTTAAAAGGTTGTATCGTTATTTTCTGGCAATCCAGCAAGCGCACTCACCCTAGGCAATAGTGTGGGTTTTCAATACAGGCTATGCGAGGCATTATACTCATGTGCTCATATTTGTGAGATGGTTTAGGTACACTTATTCGTTGAATACACTTGTTAATCTTTTCTATCCTTTTATTTAAGCATCTGCAAGTTTTCAAAATGCTGGTTTACTTTTACACACGCTAAACCCCATCGCATTTGACCATGTTTAAAAGGATAGGATTTTGAATTTGCCAATTTTAGTAATAAAACTTAAAATTTGATGATTTTGAATGTCTGTAAAATGCGTGAACATTCTTTTGTTATTTACTTCATTTATGCTTGTTTTAAACACAATGACAGGTGGTTGTTGAATTTGGACACGCGTAGAAACTATTGTGAAAATCTTATATGTGACTGGAGGTTCGTTTTAAGACTTTATTAGGATCAATTGCGCCCTTAGCCGGTATTGAAAATACCACACTTTTGCTTAGGGTAAGTGCGCTTGCAGGATTCCCAGAAAATAACGAGACAATATTGTATTACAAACTAAACTGATTTAAACGTAGGAAAGATCAATTAATACACGTGTAAAATTATATTCCCGTAACATAAATACTTTGAGCGATATTTGGCTTTGAATTAGGTGAGGCGTTTTTAAAGTCCTTGAGTGTATATGATGATTGTGATCATGTAGGTATAGTTTGAATCTAGATATACAACTTGAACAATATCCAAATGGATATTATATATGAAGTATTATTCAGGTCAGGGTCCTCTATGGAACAACAGCAGGACGATGATTTGAGGTGTCTATACTGGAACAATAAGTTTTCAATCTACATGGTCATAGATTTGTCTAACAAGGATTATGAAATAGCTAACTAGGTCTAGAACTAAATGGATATAGATTATACGCTTATCACGAATTATGGAAATAGTTATTATGCTTAAAACATAGATCTGCAGGGGTATAGATTCTGGGTCTGTCAAGAGTAATTGGATCAAATGACTGGATCTACAGGGGCTAATACATTATTTATAGGAATATGGTCGTAGAATTATTGGCTGGATTTACCTGGGTTGATATGCTTGGCTTTTCAAGATTATGGCAACTGACTGTAATGCCTAGATCTAGATGGACATGGATTGTAGACCTATCCAGTGGTAATGTAATTGTTAATATGGCTAGATATACCTGGGCATAGATGTGTCTGTACGAATGGGCAGACAAAAGTACATCAATGTACAACAAATAGTAATTAAGCTATTGTTTAGACTATACCTTTCTGGTCCCTGGCGACACAGGCATTAATGCTTGCATGGCTGTTTATTGCCTAAAAGTGGGCTGAATTTCTGAAAGATAGTAACTATATTTTGCCAGATAATGGGCTGATTTATGCCTCATTATATTAATACAAAACAAACATTTCCTGATGAATTCAAAATGGCTAAAGTGACGCCAATTCATAAAAGGTTATAATGTGATAAAAATAACTACAGACCAATCTCAGTGTTACCTATCCTGTCTAAAGTTATTGAACGTCATGTATCTGACTACGTAAAGAAATATCTTGAAGAAAATAACTTACACAACATATTACATAAATCAGTCTGGTTTCAGAGCCAATCATTCTTGTGAAACTGCTTTAACATCAATCGAGGTGTATAGATTTATCAAAAGCCTTTGACCTAGTAAACCGTTCAACCCTCTTAAACCAATTAAAATCATATAATTTCAGCCCATCAACACTCCAATGTTGTAAATCATACCTAACAAACAGATATCAAAAAGTATGTGTGTCTGGGAAGCTCTCAGAAGCGGGTCATATAACTTCCGGCATACCTCAAGGATCTGTTCTTGTACCTATATTTTTTATCATGTACATCAATGATATGTCAATTGAACTTAGGGGAATATTTACTGACATGTTTGCGGATGACACCACTCTAACAGCTGTTGGTGAATCGTATGTAGAAGTTCAAACCAACCTACAGGACAACATAAATAAAATCTTGTCATGGTGTCAAGTCAACTCAATGGCTCTAAATACTAGGAAAACAAAGGCAATGAAAATCAGTGCAACAAGTAAATCAACTACAAATCAAAACATTTCTCTACATCTGGGACAAGAACAAATTGAGTGGTCCGACACAGAACGCCTTTTAGGAGTTCAGGTTGATAGAAACTTAACTAGAAAAATGTAATTCTAAACTCTATCTTTTGAAAAGAATAAAACCTTACATCTACATATCAGTCAGAAAAATGTTCTATACTGCATATATACTCCCCAATTTAGATTACTGATGCTCTATTTGGGGGAATTGTAGTGATATTAATGTTGACACTACTGTAAAATTTCAAAGAGGACTGCCAGACTCATTCTAGATAAATACTTTGATACTCCATCAGAAGAACTATTTGCTACTTTGAACTGGATTACTTTTCCTGACAGAGTAAAATATAAAAAAGCCATCATTATTTTACATCATTAAACAACATTCAGGAAAAACTCCAAAAACTTCATGAAGTCCAAATTCGCAATCTCAGATCCTCTGAGTGGCAGCAGAATCTCTATATTAAACACCAAGGCTAGAATTCTGTAAAACATCTATCGACTACTCTGGGCCAATGATTTGGAATTCTTTACCATTAGATGATTGAAATGCACATACTTTGAATGCCTTCAAATATGAGTATATGTCTTATTGGAAAACATTGCTGAATTGATGTGTATTGCCGCTGATAACAAAAGAATATCTGTAATGTGAATCTTGTTCTTGATAGCTTTTGCACATTGTATATAAATAATATTTTGATATTATTTATTGTGTTGCTATGTACATATAATGTATTTGTAAATGTTGACTATTTTCAAGAGGCTCACAGGGAAGATTGGGCAATTGCTTAACTGTGTTGCCTCTATAAATAAATATACTGTGATGAATTTGCCTGGAATACGGCTGAACTCTGGTGACGGCGTAATTGTCGCTATCTAGACAGATACTGACAACCCGAGCACAGTGTCAGCGTGGTTGATATAAATAGTACTTGTCTCTGCCCCAATACACCATTAAGTTAATGACGTCATCGGTTTACTTCACTCTGAGGTGGGCTGATATTTCGACCGCGCCGTCTCGGACATCTATATAGACCATATTGAACATTGGTATAACACCAAATATGTTATCTACTATAAATAAAGTCGTTACTTACAACGATAATCAAAGTAGGCGTAAAGCAAAATGGGTGGTGGCTAAGTCGTTACATTGCACCCCTGCCTGATTGATTCAGTCCCTGAATTGGCTAAAGGTACGGTTCATGTGAAAGTGTACTGGAACTGTCATTTTGATCTCGTGGTTCGACTTCGAATTAGTTATTTGGCGCACATGTCCAAGGGAGATATTACGAATACAATCTTGTAACATGAAGTCATGGATTACTTCCCTTGTAAATAATACAGTAAAACCAATGTAGTATTGTTTTAAGTGTGAAGGACTATCCGGTGTTTGTCTAGTTCAAAGGAACTTCTTACTACATTACAATGTTAATGTAACGTGTACAATATTAAGCTTTGTGTCATAATAACAATAACTAATAATAACTGGCTATTAGCCAGCCAGCACGCCAGCCAGCCGGCTGGGTCAATGATGAATTCCTTCCATCAGACTCTGTCTCCTTCAGTTTGTTCGATTGTGTTCCAGGTGTCTTTCACTACTGTCTCTCCACTTCTGCTCTAGGTATATCTACTGTATTTCCTCAGAAGATTCCAGTTTACAG
The DNA here is from genome assembly GCA_947247005.1 of Spisula solida. Classification (NCBI taxonomy): domain Eukaryota; kingdom Metazoa; phylum Mollusca; class Bivalvia; order Venerida; family Mactridae; genus Spisula; species Spisula solida. Next base: position 31,683,520 of record OX365947.1, on the reverse strand, counting down.
CCAGCCTGTTTTGTGACGTTTGGGGTGTTTTTCGTACAACCCGCCCTATCTGTCCCAATCTATTTAATTATTTTTATTTCAACGTAGATTGTATTTTGATTTGTGATTTTCCGAAAGTATTCATTGCGTACGTTGTCTGTACATTCTATCTTCAAATTTCTTTGTATAAAGTAATTGGTGAAGCTCTGACGTTTGGTTAGCATGATTTTGTTGTTCCCCATGTTTCCGATCCATAAAAGAGGACTAATTCAACATTTCAGCTATGTATCTTGAGCTATATACTAAATGATAAGTGGTAACATTGTCAAGTAATGTGTGTTCTTGCACTACAGTCTTGTATAAATACCGTACCTAAATCCTGAGTTCCTTGAACGAATTCAAACGGTCAGAATAGCATGATTGTCTAAATTAAGTGATTTAGTGCGTCACGATTATTAGAGCGAATAGAGGATAAGAGTATGTGTTTATTATCAGGCAATCTCTGGACACCCGTTACGTTTGTGACACAAATATGCCCTTATATAGCAAGTGCAATTAGGACAACCAACATTTACATCGGGCGTATGTGTTAACCGCATAGGGATCGATGCTTGTTGCACAATCGCAGAACATTCGAGGATTGCGAAAAGCAACAAACCGCTCTCCAAATAACTGAAAGCTATTGTCATCAATATGCATTCCTTTAAAGCAACAAGCTTAAAACACATAGTTGATAAATCTCTTGACAAGCCCTTTTTGCCAGGTTCGACTGTATTGTATGCTGTGGGTATGGCGCCGCAGTCGTCCTCGGTGGCGTCACCTTAAAACATCAAACGTTTATTCAAAATGTATGCAAATCACCATAGTTTTATAAACAGATGTCTTCCTCTATACAACATCCATACACTAAGAGACTCACAATATATACATGTATATTCACTACCTTTAGTATGCGATAAAAATAGATGAAGTTCATGATCAGTCTTATCAGATCGTGTCCACTGTTACAAGTAGAACAATGTGGACGTGTGTGATTCTATTAGCTGTCTGTAAGTAATCAATCACATATATTCTCTTTCCAAGACCACCTAGCTGTACGGTGTTTGCCTCCGTAGCTCAGTGCTTGGGGCGCTTGTTGTCTAATCTGGCGACCCGGTTGCAAATACGGGTGGATGCACTCGTATGCCTCCCATATTTCAGCAGAGAGGTGACTGACAAATAAAAGTTGTGCTTGACATTGTTGACATATTTAGCTTACACTTATTTATATACATCTTAAAGTAATCAAACTAGACACTTCATTCATGGTGGTATCTATGGCAACGACGATATTAGAGAATGGAGGAAAATGTTCTCCACTTGGTGTTAAGAAAGTGAAACATGAGACTGAATAGTATTTCGTCTTTTGATTGGCGTGTGGCCAATACACTTATATTGTGATAAATCATCCCTTCAAACCACAAATATCCAAGTCACAGATACCCGGACGCAACCCGGACGCCAGTCGACGTATTCGTATAACCATGCCTCATATTTCCGAGGTACCCATAATTCCGAACAAACGGATAAAAACATGACGTGCACCTTTTTGCTCGATAAAAACATTAATTTGGAAAAACTATAAACCAAAGATGCTTTTTATCATTCAGTGGAAGGCTGTTACCAGAACCTTTCAGTATTTAAGTTCACAATTAGGTAGGTCGGAAATACGAGGCGCCAGTATATACGACGTCTAGGTTTCACGTCTACAACGGAACAGAACGCCAACACTGAGTAGCAATTAATATTTGAAGTGATGCTTTAAGGTTATCCGCACACGCTTAATACTTCATCACCTAAGCATAGAAGTAATCACATGTTCCCCAAACCCGAGGTCATTTTAAAAGCAATATCAAATGTATGCAAATAAAAAAATTGTTTCCGCTGAGGATTGAACTCAGGACCTTCCGCGTGTTAAGCGGATGTGATAACCACTACACCACGGAAACATGTTCATTATAACAAATAAATAATAAATTTAAAGACAGTTATAATTACTATTTGTTGACAGATGTTTACATTCTGTTTTATCCAAACATCACGTCACATATAAATCTATTATACAGGTCAGTCACTTGTTAACATTTATAACAGTTTGTACATAAACATTGCAATTTCTCTTATTAATGTTTTCTTTTGACAGACATTTTATGAATTAGTATGTGGCTAAGTGAATAAACTAAAGTGTTTGACTGCCTTTTCTCAAATTAAGATTATTAAAGCAATAAAAATAAAATATTATGATATTGCAATGTTTGTATACAAGTGACACACCTGAATAAACGGGCTGTACTATAGCTATGCATGTTATTGTACTTTAAGCAGATAGTTTATATAGTAAATCTGTCAATTTAAACTACCAAGGTCAAACATTTACCTGTACATGGTATGTCCAAACTGATACCATGCTTCATATAAGTGATTTTAAATGTACTTGCGATGGTTATCTGTGATTGTTAAAGGATTAGATTTTTGACAAATAATTAATACTTACTACAACTACTAGTATATACGTAGGGTGTTCCAGAAGTAGTAGGACTTTTATCACAGCAGCGATGTAAATCAGAAGTTTAGAAAACTAGTTTGCTGTAAACAATATTTCATCTATCACTGACAAATATGCGAAATATCAAAGCAATTGGTTGATCTATAAAAACTCTATTAAACATTAAATATACCATGTACCAAGGAGGCGGGTCCGGCCTTGACGTTATGATGACGTCGCCTTTCAAGCACATTATTTTAACCAAAAGATAGCCTTGATAATTTTTATATATAGTCACCCTGACTTACAAAACAAATCTGTTGTTACTGTCCCCATCGTTTAAATGTGTCGCTGTACCACTGTTTCAAAGAATGGGTTACAGTGATGTTAGAAATTGCTCTAACCTTGAAGCGTCTATCAGTGTACGAATGGTGTCTATCAACGTCAAACTACTTTTTCTATCACTTGACCTGTGTTCACTTGTTGGTTCATACATCAGTCATCCGTGAACAAATTGTGCCAACAAAACACGAATGGATGCTGGATGCCATTACATGCTGCGTGTTTAATTATTTCAATGGTTTCCCTTGTTGATTTTTTCCAATTTATAACATGATTTAACAATCGCGCGGTTTCTAGTTTTTGACGTTGACGTCGTTTCATCCATGACGCGCTTGGATATATTCCCTTATTTACTCAGGTGTGATCATAAACAAGCAGCGATTGCTTCGTAAGTTTGCATGCACACGTCAGTGACATCAAGGTAATGCCACATAATTTGCCAATATTCTTTATCCAGTGGTTACTGAAATATTCACGTATTTATTATGGTTAGTAATAAAAATTTACAGTGTGGCCCGCCTAAGCGTTACATGGTTTCTATGACAAGTATCACCAACAACAACGAAGACTATGTTGCTGTCAGTATAAAGAGCATGAAATACTACGCATATGAGATGAAAGTTCATTTAAATGTAAGTGTTGAGTACGAAATTATGAGAAAAGTCCTATTATTTCTGGAACCACTTGACTATAGAAACATCAACTAAATATTATTTAAGTCACATTGTTTTGTTTTGACAAAAGACGAGTAAGTTTCAGAAAAACATAATTATGTTTTATTTTAAAGTAATAAGATCACAAATAAAACCATGTGACACAAGACTTATAATTCAGTTTATTACCTGTGTCGCTCAATATTTAAAGTTCCTTGTAAGCCTCCGTGGCCTAATGGATAAGGCATCGGCCTCCTAAGCCGGGGATTGCGGGTTCGACTCCCGCCGGAGGTTTTAAGTCTTAATTAAAAAATCTCATAATTAAAGAATGTGTTTTTCCATCAACTAAATAATTAGATCATATTCAAGTTTGATTGTTGTGTTATTTAGCATTGTTTCTCAACATTTATATTTTATTGAGATGATGAGTAAGGAATAGTTTATGAAAAACTTGGATATCGGTTATTGAAATAATTAAATACTTCTAACGTAATTATTCTTTTCAACTGCATTATCATTATTTAGTGATAACATGAAAAATATAGTGTCACATTATTATTTGAATACATCGTTGATCATAAAAACTAAAAAATGCAAAATAGGAATACAAAGCCGGATTCCTTCTAAGAATTGATCCCATGTCATTCTTTGTAACTGGTTCGTTTAAGAAGTGTAATCATATGTTTTATGGTTCATCCACTAAACAAAACACTCAAACAACAAACTAATAAGTAAAATTGCAATTACTAATTCAAAACGTTTGTTTTAACACGACATGCACGTCAAACTAAACTTTCTTGTAAACTCGACCGTATTTTGAAGGAAACGTGTACATTTTATGGAGCCATATAACTGCCACCACTTAACTTTAAGATTTCATGAAAACTTTCGTAAAAATTATGGGATATTTCATGAAAAAATATAATTATCATGAAGACAGATAAATTATCTTAACACGAAATTCTGCTTGTTGGTGCTCTGAAATATTACTTTAACTATTTTGTTTAATTTATTTAAGTTGCACTGTATTTTATGTATTGATAAAGGGGGCACACACCAAGGGCGAACTTGTATGGAATAAGAAACAACGTAAAAAGGTTTTGAATTGATAACGGGCATTTACTTTAAACAATGCTTTATCACAAGGAATATAATAATAACCGTGAATTCCTTTAAGTAGTCCAAAATATTTGATTTAATTTGCAAATTGACGAGGCAGCTTCCTACGTCAATGATAATAAGAGTAATGGCTGACAAGCGTTTTGATTGGTCGGATCAGACCATGTTAAGTAGCGCTAAAGATATGTAAAGCCGTACCTATCGGCCCGGAAAGAAAACTTTCCTAATGCCATAAATGATTTTATGTGTGCATAAAATTTTATTTAGTGCATATACTATAAATACACGTTCTATAGATACTACGTAGTATATTGGAAAGTGACGTTTATCAGTTCTATATGTTGATTTTATGAAACAGACTATACTACGTCATCACGCTTTACCGTGTTAGATAATAAATGATCATATGTAAGCCATTTGTAAAATAAACTTAGTCGTAGAAGCACACTAGTGTTCTCTCTTCTTTGCATTATTAAACTTTTCATTATAAAACATGGTGTCAGAATAAAAAATATATTATTACGGATATTTACGTCGCACACACAGTGGACTTTATTATATTAAACCAAAGTGATCATTTAATAATTGAAAATTGACACAAGAAAGTATGGCTCTATCCGGAACAACACCACCAGTGATGAACTGTGAAAGTTCCAACCTACCCACAACTTGGGAGAATTTTGAAAGGCATATACAACTAATCTTTTTCGGACCTCTAAAAGAAAAATCGGAGGAAGAAAAAGTTTCGTTTCTGTTGATATGGGTGGGAGAAAAGGGCTAAGACATCCAACAATCTTGGACATGATGAGCAATGATGAAAGTAAACTATTGGACACATACTACAATAAATTTCGCAAACACTTGCAACCTAAGCTAAATTTAGTATTTGCTAGGTATCAATTTCATAACGAGAAGCAAAACAAGGACACCATCGTACAATTCGTTACACGATTAAAGCTCAAAATTGTCGCCCGTTAATTCCAGGACAATACCGTGAGACAAATGATTAGGGACAAAATAGTTTTTGGTGTTAATAACCAGAGGTTACGTGAAAAAACACATCAACGAAGGCGAAAGCTTGACACTCGAAAAAGCAATTCAGCTATCACAGAACTACGAGTACTGCAAACACCAAATGAAAGTGCTAAACGCCAAACCCCAGGACGTAAGCTACGTTAGAAACAGAAGTCGTGGACGTACAAATCGAGGACGTGAACAAAAAACAGCAAACGTCGATGATCACCATAAAAACCAAGGGAAAACAACGTGTGGTCGATGTGGCACATCTCATGACATGTCGAATAAGACAAATGTCCTGCATTTGGCAAGCAGTATAACTTATGCAAAATGTATGATCACTGGAAAGTAGTTTGTAGAACAAATAAACACAATTCAAATATTCATGAAGTGCAAAATAATAGTGGGAATGTAAGTGAGAGTGATGACTGGATGGATACCTATTGCATTGATACGGTAAGTCAATATTGATCCGCGCTTTTGTGAATATGGAAATCGGTTCAAAAATGCACACACAGTCGTTTTAAAATCGACACCGGGTCAAGCGCCAACACGTTAACAATAAGCCAGTTCGAAGCGCTTAATGTTGAAATTCCTTTGGAGGCCCAAGACTCAAAATTGACTTCGTATCCAGGAGACCCACTTCAAGTATATGACAAGGTCAATTTAGCATGCAAATACCGATCAAAGAAAATAAACGCTCAGTTTTACATTGTAAATAATTATAGCGCTCCTTCGTTACTCGGATTAAAAACTTCCATCGAGCTAGGATTGATCCAGTTAACCTATTCAATTAGCGAATGTCAAACAATGACTAAACAATCGATTTTGTCCGAGAATAAGGATTTTAGGATTTGTCAATTATCTTACAAAATTCGCACAAAAACTTGCAGAAATCACAGTCTCCATCCGGAGCCTCTTAAAAATGATGTTTAATTTCTGTGGGACGTCCACAAGAGCTAGCTTTTGCAAAAATCAAAAACGCAGTTGCCGGTTCTAGGTTACTACGACATAGGGCGTTGTCTTATGCAAGAAGAAACTACCATCGTGTATTCTAGCAAATCATTAACACAGACTGAAATAGGGTACGCTGTCATTGAAAAAGAACTACTAAGGATATTGTTTGCACTTGAAAGATTTCATCAGTTCACATATGGTAGAAAAGTCATTGTGCACTGTGATCATAAACCAATTTCAGCTACTAGTATAATGAAAAAGCCATTATCCTCCGCACCTCCGCGTTTATCTAGAATGCTACTAGCACTGTCAAAGTATCAGATTACTGTTTATCATGTGCCCGGAAAAAGCATACCTGTCAGTGTCTGTTTGTCGAGACAGTCATTACCTGATACATTTCCAGGGATGATCGAAGATATGGACAATCATGTACATACACTCATACAGTGACAAAAACAATATGTCACAGACAATCGAAGGACACACAAATGTCAAAATTGAAACAGGCTATACTTCTAGGAAGGCCAGAATGTAGAACACAATGTGAACCTGGCATTTCAGAATATTTCAATAATCGTGATGAAATAAGCACTGAGGATGGTCTAATATTTCGAGGTCATACTATTATTATTCCGAAATCTATGCGAAATGAACTTTCACAAAAAGTTCACTCCTCTCATCTGGGAATTTCTAAAACGCTTGAACGCGCGAAAGACTAATTTGTTTTGGCCAGGGATGTCTAAGCAGGTTACAGAATATGAAACACACTGTGCATCATGCCTCACACATAGAGACGCGAACGCATCAATGCCTTTGGTCACTACTGAATTCACGGACCGCCCGTACCAGAAGATAGCCACCATTTTCAAAGGAATTAATACCTCTTGACCATTGACGTATATAGTCGATTTTTCGAAGTTGATTATCTGTCTAACACAAGGTCACAAACTGTCATTAACAAACTTCAAAAACACATGTCGCCAATGTCAATTCCCGATATCGTTGTATCTCTAGCAACGAATTTAAGGACTTCGCGAAAGAATGGGGATTCGAACACCGGGCATCATCAGCAGGTCAACCCGCAAAGCAATGGCCTCGCGAAAAAGGGTGTAGGAATTGCGTAGGAGTCCGTACTTAGCATTTCTAGAATATAGATACACACCATTAGAATGCGATTACTTTTCTAGTCATTTATTGCTAGGTCGCAGATCACAATCAATCGTGCCAATAACAAACAAAGCACTCAAACCAATAATGGTTAATATCAAACAAGTGCAAAAACTGGTGACCTAGTTTTTTACCTCAGATTACCCAGTTACGAACTTTACCTAATTTTCATAGTGACATTGTGACCAGGTTTCTTAAAGGTAAGATAAAAAATGTTACATCGAGAGTGTTAACAAGGTTTTTCATCATTGTGACCTAGTTTTTAACACCAGGTGACTCAGTTGCGAGCATGACCTAAATTTTATAGAGATACACATTGTGACCAAGTTTCATAAAGATTAGGTAAAAAGCGTGACCATTGGAGTGTTAACAAGGTTTTTCTTCAGTGTGACCTTGTGACCTAGATTTTGCCCCAGGTGACCAATTTGCAAACTTGTCCTAGATTTCATAGAGACAAACAATAAGACCTAGTTTCATTTAGATTATGTCACAAATATGGCCACTAGAGTGTAAACAAGGTTTTTCTTTGATTTAAACTAGTGACCTAGTTTTTGACCCCAGATGAAACAATTACGAACTTGGCCTAGATTGCATAGAGACAAACATTGTGACCATGTTTCATAAATATTAGGTAACAAATGTGACCTCTAGAGTGTAAACAAGGTTTTTTTCAATGTGACCGGGAGACCTAGTTTTTGACACCAGGTGACCCAGTTGCAAACTTGACCTATATTTTATAAAGGTTCACAATATGACCATGTTTCATAAATATTAGGTAACAAATGTGACCTCTAGAGTGTAAACAAGGTTTTTTTCAATGTGACCTAGTAACCTTGTTTTTGACCCCAGATGACCCAGTTACTTAACCAAAAATTTCATAGAGACAAACATTTTGACCAAGTATCATAAGGATCAATTGAAAACTGTGACTTCTAGAGTGTTTACAGTCAAATTGTTGACGACGGACGGTGGACGGTGGACGACGGACATAGGGCGATCCCAATAGCTCCATTGAGCACTTCGTTGGAGATGTTCTATATGTTGATATTATGAAACTGACTATACTACGTCATCACGCTTTACCATTTGAGATGTTCAATGACCATATGTTAGGCACTTGTAAAATCAACTTAGTCGTAGAAGCACACTAGTGTTCTTTCTTCTTTGCATTATCAAACTTGTCATTATAAGACAGCCGTAAAATGCACTTAGTAAAAAACTACAGATTCACTTACTGTCACATGTCAATCAATGACTTGTGTTATCACTTACAGCCTTTATATTACCAGATTCCCTGACGGCTGTTACAGCAGCTGCTGGACCGACGTGTGATGACATCGACACCGAGGCATGTCGTCTGATGCAGGTACAACAACACAACTTGTGTCAAAACAACGCTGTTGCCACATCATTGTGCAAGCGTTTCTGTAACCTTTGTCGTAAGTATTTGTACGTTTCAAACGTTCGCTATGTATGTTAATAGATTGCTTCTTGTTAATGTTTAACTAAGGGAATGAAGATGCGTTGAAAAATATCATACCCTCAACATGGCATTGCATACAAACAAAGATGTGTGGTCTCATTACTAACTTTATTGGTGCCATATGATAAAAATAGTTCAGGAACTTTTATTGAGCGAGCCTCTGGTGGAACACGTTTAATATAATATTATGTTTATTTCTATTGACAACTCATGATAGATCCTCTATATATTATTAATCTTGTTATGTTTCGTCAGGCCCCGATCTCCCGAAGTTGAGATTTCGCATAAATCAGAGTTGAAATTAGAGATCAATCTGAAACTTCAGCTCTTGAAATTGTACTGTAATAAACTCAGAATAACATTTCTGTTTAGTAATTGCTAATTTTGAGTCCAGCCTTACATGGAAAGTAACATAAAAAAGATAATATTAAGTCAGACATGCCAATATTTGAGATGAAATCTTGCTCAGATTAAGATGCTTTGGGAGATCGGGGCCTGGTGATGAGACTAAGATTTTGAAAGAATTTTCGTCTGTGTTTTTTCGGAATTTCTACCAGAATTATTAACATACATATTTGTCTTCTTTTATGCAGCAATGGAATGTTATCACTGTGATGTGACCGTAAAGGACTATCATACATGTAACACAACCAAACTGTGTGGACAAGGAGAGGTAATTTATTCGTACATAATATGCTAGTAATACATTCTTACATGTACGGACGTTTAAAAATGCACCACTTTACATGGTGTCGTAATTTTTGTTTGAACTATTTAGCTCACTTTGTACCAGTGAAATGTTGTTCCTGTGAAGTAGCAACAATGACGATTTCGCAGGATTCCATTGTCTTCATATGACAAATATTCGTCTACAAGAACGTTAATGCAAACTGGCACCACCACTTACCGTTAATGGTGTGATAAAATGCATTAAACGACATCTTATTTGGATGGATTAATGCGCATGCCCAGCCGACGAAACAACTTTCGGTCAGAACCGTGACTTTGTAGAGGAATGCTTGGCCTCCATTTGTATGTCTAAACGATGAAAATAAAAAAACATTTCATTTAGAACAGTTTGCCAGTTTGTGTTACATCGAATACGCTATGTAACCTGTAAACAAACCTGTCTTGTTTCACAATTTCTGGTGACAACGATTTTAACCTTAGACATCATGATTATAAACATGCGCATTTATTACGGAAACTGATCACGCTCTGAAAGAAAACACTATAAACGTGATGGACTACAGCCGCTTTATCCCAAGATTGTGTTCTCATTGAAAACATATGATTTGCTTTGGCAATAGCGTGTCTACGCGTGAGTATCGTCAGCTAGATCTGTCGGCGGGATTCTCCTGACCCGTGTCGATGAATGGTGGAACATTCCTCACGAAGCGCACTGAAAAAGGAATGTTGTATATGAGTTGCCGTTGTTGTAAATGCACCACGAACAAACCGCTATACCCATACTTCTAAACTGTGAATTCGGCATTTACCTCTTTAAACACATTCATGGCACGTGACTTTGCAATCTTGTTAACTTTGTCATGCAATTTTTGCTTAATGATAAAATATATAATGAGCTTTTCATGAGCAAAACATTATACAAAAACATTAAGTGTATTTAAGTAGGACCCTAAAAACGTCTTTATAAAACTAAAAACTGTTCATAATAAATACCTCACCCTGTTTAGGCGCACACTGACGGTGCGTCATAACAAATTACCGTATTCCATATACCTTTCCCTGTGGACGAGCTGTTAAAGTATCCGTCTTGGTAGGAGCATATGTGGAGTGTTTTCTGATATCACCAGTTGATGAGCCTCAACAATGTGCAAACATAGTTAGAAGTATGCCTTTTACCTTGGTGTCTGCTATGTTATGATAGGATACGGGAAAAAAGCGCACGCAGAATAATTGTTGTGACAATATTATAAACAATATACATTCTATTTATGATACAGCACTTACAACCACGTTTCACACAAAACGGATAAGCCTAATACAAGACAGCCGAAGTAGTATAGCTAGAATGCAAATTCCGTTTCAATATCCAAATTGCAGGTATGCATGAAGAAAGAGTTGACTTCCTATAACGACGGTCACCATGAGTACCAGTTCACGTGTGCGGACAGACAGGTAAGAATTGTATGACCGCACGTAGCTACCACCTATTTACTGTTCATAGAAGGCATACATCTTAAATAGATATTTGGCGCATGTTATGTAATTGAAATGATTTCATTCAATGTTACTATAACTACTAATATGAATTATCTACGTAACATTAAAAACTATTACCCTCCTTGACGTCAAATAAGGCTAATAAATCAAACGATGTTTAATAAAATGGTGAACGACAAGGTAATGTCTACCTCAGATCGTGACCTGGTTGACATCGCTTGTCTTTGGAGAACAATCTATTTTATCACCCTCTTTGGGTTGTTGCTGCAACATACGTGCATCACATTAGTTGATCGCATTTGTCTGACTTAAAAAATTCGTGCATTATACACGCAACATATATTCACCGTAGAGAAAGAATATTTTAGCTAGTATGTTTTCTGTCATCTCACGTCGTCCGGCATTGACGTCAGTTGAGAAAACTGTGATTATTAACAAAATATTCACCTATTGTAATCCAAAATTCAATTTTTCACATTGTTTGTCTCGATACACCATGACATGCTTCAACATATTATTGTAAAATTTCACCGTATACGCATGTGTTGTAACCATATCACGTTGAGTGAATATAGTTCTGTTCTGTTCTGTTCTCGTCTGTTCTAATAAATCAGTATTGTACGATTATCGGTGATATATGTGCGTAATATTTGGTATACTATACAATTGTCTAAGGAAAATACAACTACAAATGTATATAATGATACAATGTCGCAAAAAGGTATCTCAAAGTAACTAAGAATCAAACTTATTTTTTACATATTCTTTTTACAAAAAGTATCGTCTGCAACACTTGGCTCTCTAGAATAAATGTCTGGTTTTTAAAAAGAAAATTTAAACCTCGATTTGTTTCCGATATGTTGTTTCAAATGTACATTTACACGAAATTTGGTATTTTTTTATTAGATATGTGATGGCGGGAATGACTTGGTTATACCGTTTGGTAAACGAATGGTGTTAACACGTGACATATCGGTGTCTTGTTGTGGTGATGACCTTTGCAATTATCCACATTCAATACAAACAACAACAACAACTACTACAACAACAACGAAAGCTACAACAACAACAACACCATTCCAAGGTATTGTTATTTGTAATACTTTACGTATAATCCAGTTAGGATCTTGTGACAGTGACGTATCCATTTATGTGTACACAGACGATTTATAACCATTGCCTGAATAGGTAGTGAAAATATAGTTTGTTAGGTTAGCATTAAAATTATGCTGTCTGTTTATAATAAGTCTTTATTATTGGTTTTACGCCGTAATAGTAGACCTGACCGCTACGTCACTGTATTCTTACCCTGACTGGACTATAATTATGCGTTACCTACTATTACATAGTAAGTGCAATAATAAGAGAACAGGGGGTCGCGGATACGACCCCTGCCGGCCCCGATCTCCCGAAACAACTCAATCTGATCTAACTCACATTTCAAATAATGCCATGTGTTTTTAGCTCACCTGTCACAAAGTGACAGAGTGAGCTTTTGCGATCACTCTTCGTCCGTCGTCCGTCCGTCCGTCCGTCCGTCCATCAACAATTTATGAAACTTGGTCAAAATGATCATCTCAACAACATCTAGGTCAAGTTCGATATTGGGTCATCCGGGGTCAAAACTAGGTCACAAGGTCAAATCATTGAAAAACCTTGTGTAGTCACTAGAAATCATAATTTTGACCTAATCTTTATGAAACATGGTCCCAATGATCATCTCAACAAAATCTAGGTCAAGTTCGATATTGGGTCATCCGGGGTCAAAAACAAGGACACAAGGTCAAATCATAGGAAAATCTTGTGTAGTCACTAGAGGTCACAATTTTGACCTAGCCTTTATGAAACTTGGTCACAATGATCATCTCAACAAATTCTAGGTCAAGGTCGATATTGGAGGTATGGGGTCAAAAACTAGGTCACAATGTCAAATTATAGGTAAACGTTGTGTAGTCACTAGAGGTCACAATTTCGACCTAATATTTATGAAACTTGTTCATAATGATCATGTCAACAAATTCTAGGTCAAGTTTGATATTCGGTCATTCGGGGTCAAAAACTAGGTCACAAGGTCAAATCATAGAAAAAACCCGTGTATTTACTAGAGGTCATAATTTTGACCTAACCTTTATGAAATTTGGTCGCAATGATCATCTCAGCAATATCTAGGTCAAGATTCATATTGGGTCATCCAGGGTAAAAAACAAGGTCACAAGGTCATAGAAAAACTTGTATAGTCACTAGAGGCACGCACGTTAATTAAATGTATACGACACTCTATATCAACGTATGTAAAAGGGTAAACATGTTGCCGCTCACACATATCGATCGGCCGATTAACAATGTTACCGCGGTAAGCGTAAAACGCACAAGTCAAATTCTACCCTGTTTTATATAAGACCTCATAATTTTCCTATCTATTATCCGATTTTAAATATTTAAAGCTTGTAATGAAGCAGAAATATGTGTCTGTCTTTTAAGACAACATTTATCACGATACCCTATTTATTAAATCCACGGCGACGGGTAACAATCCGTTTCGCGTAAAAGTAAGTTTAAAATATCCCGTTTTTTACCAAATAAAAATTCAATCAACGGTCGAAAATCATCAAATATTAATTAAATTTTCGATCGATTTTGTTCATTAAAGCTTGTTTTAAAAGCTAATACTTTAAGGTTTTATTAAATGTAATACTTATTTTCATATTGATCGGGCTGACAACTGACATAGTCCGCTAAAAATATGCTGTGCATTAGTTCATATTAGTGGTATAGTTTCCTTACTCCCCGCATAGCCGCGGTATTTCCGCGACTGATCGGTCGTGTTTAGATAATGTAAATGAGTCAATTTCAAAATTCGCAGGGTTTTTTGCTCCCCAATTTCTTAAATAGTTTTTGTCAAATATAATGGTTTTAATTGTACAATATCATTGTCCAAACTCTTCTTGGACATTTATGTATAGTTTCGACCCTTAACTAAGACAATATATATGTTTTTCAACTTCAAACTTAAAGTCACTTAAGTAAATTGTCTTTGGTGTAACGATCAGGAAATGTAACAATACATTCTTTAAACAAATTGAATTTAGATGATTTTCAAGTACATAGTTACTAAAATACTCATATCTAAATAAATTTTACTGAAATTGTAAATTGAATGAGTCACATACAATTGTATAGCAATACAGTTCACCAATATCAAATCTGAACATTTCCTACTACTTTGTATGGTATATATTACAAACAAAACAGTTTTGGTTATTTTTTTCTTTCATATATGTAGTATTTCCTGCATGCTATCTTTAAGATACTTCGATTGTAAAGACTGTTTTCATTTCAATTACATCATAAAACCTGATTTACATTGTTACACCACGGACATTGTTACACTATGGACAGATATGTTACACCACAGACAGATATGTTACACCATGGATAAACACTTTAATATACATAATTGATCAAATTTAGGAATAAACTTAAGATAAAAGGTATTGCAGACTGGTGTGGTGTATTCAGTGCTACCCAATATCTCTATGCAAAAAACAGAAAGTATGCCATGTGTTAACAGTCAGGTCGATTTCCTTAAAGAAATTGTTCATGGTGTAACAGCTATATTACATTTATTAGTTTTATTATTAAATATAAGGACATTATTTGACCATAACCATTTTGGTTCAAAACCAACAAACAAGAAATCAAAAGACATTTTTTATTTACTTTCCACTACAGAGATACTTTCTAAAAACCTTAATGTATTCAAAATGTTTGGAGTAATTAGGCCGTAAACAATCTAAGTAGAAAAGCCAACCAGGAGTTCACTTATTCCTTTTAACTTTTATAAGCAAATTTCAAATTCTAATGCTGCAATGCAATCCACAACTATCCTGCAAATCTCTGCCATGCAATACGCAACTCTCCGCAAATCCCTGCCATGCAATACGCAACTCTCTGCAAATCCTTGCCATGCAATACACAAATATCCAGCAACTGCAATACGCCAATATCCAGCAAAAGCAAACGGACAACTGCAACGGGTGTGCCATATACCCTGCAATGCAGCTCAACAGCAAATCCAGCAACGCAATATACCCTGCCATGCAATACGTAGATCTCCCATAAATCAATCTCATTCTGGCACGCGATAATAAATTATTGCGTGCCAGCACACAACTGCATATATTATTGAATAATATATCCAGCCATGCAATATATATACAAATATCCTGGATTCAAGGATTTCTATCTAGCAAAAATCCAATCATGCCACTAATATCCAAGATTTTATATCGAGCAAAATCCCATTTGCAAATATGCAAGCATTAGTCAAGCAAATTATCAAATAGAAAAAAGCCAAAAAACAGCTGGGAGATACCAAATGATACGGGCAAAACCCAACTGTCACAAAAAACTATGTTTTAAGAATAATCCATTGGTAACTCCCCTAACAGCATAGCTCAGCCGCAAAGCTGGCCTATCAGAGGTTGAAACCCCTAGATCAATAAACAAATATTTCAAAATGTTTTGCCACCATGGATAACAACCCTAACATGCAGGGTCCATGGTTTTTAAAAGATGTGAACCCCTTGTTGGCAGTCAGCTACATGAATTTTTCCGCCACAATAAATTTAACTACTTTTAAATTTATCCGCCAAAAATTCATTATTCCCCAAACTAAGAGTGCCCTCTTTATCTATGCTAAGCACCTAAATTCCAAACTGTCTCAACAAAATGCGTTCAGCACCAACTGCAATTTAATCATTATCAACCCCTCAATATTGATGGTAACATCATCATCACAAGGTGTAACCTGAAAAATTGTAAAGCGACCTGACTCCTCTGTACCTGTTCACACACTGTTTTCCTGCCAAATCTGTATGAGGTAATGATTGAGCTATTTTAACTTGCAACTAAAGGCATGTTTACATGATTGGTACATGAATAATTCTTACTAAAGCCTGCACTTCATTGCCTGGAAACGCAATGAAAGCCTGCTAAAAGATTCAGCACACCATAGCTGTACCTGCAAGTAAGTAATTGAACGCCACAAGCAATCACACAATGTAAATTTCCCCAATAAGGTCTCAGTTGCAGACTCGCACCAAACAGTGATTCAAATAAAATTTGCTGTTTCTGAACTAACTTAGAGAAAGTTGTAGACCATGATCCACGATAAGGAATGTCAAGACTAACACTCACTTATATACCTGTAATAATGCAATGCATACAGTCGAAATATTAAAAGCAGAGTATAACAAACAAACCAGTTGTCATTGATCAGACAGTAAGCAACCTGTCAACACTATGTCAATTGGGATAATGCAAGTATCCACATTCTAATTCCCAATAAGTCTACTAACATACCAAATAAAAACACAAGTTAATTTCCCGATTCTGTATATATATAGCAAACACCATTCAATTCATAAACTTAAAACCATTTCTGTTTTTAAAAGCTATTTGCTCAAATGCTGTTAATTCTCCTCTGACTGAGCCCTGACCAGTCTGCCAAAGCATCTTGACGGTATTGAAACCTTACATGACATGTGATAAAAACTAAAATTGCTACTTCCCCGTTTTCCGTTCACTCCAAAACAAATGATTGAAAAAGATGGTTTTCTTGTAAACACCAGTCAATGACAATGCCAGCAATATCAAGACCACATCTTCTCTTATCTACAACTCATTTATGATGCATAAAAGGCTACAATGACTTGGATGAATGCAGATATAAATTATTAAATTTCATCTCTGCAGACGCTCTTTTCTGTAAAGGAAGTAGAAATGTGCCTAGACACCGTGCAGTAAGAAAAACATGCCTGTGAAAATCACAATCAAAGTTGTGCAGTGTAAGAATAACATGCCTGTGAAAATCACAATCAAAAACGAAAGTAGACAAAATGGTTGCAAATAACAACGATTATTTTTTAAGTAATAATCGGCATTATTATGCTTTTTGCAACACATATCTGCTTTAAAAATATGTGTCAATGACATGCAACCGCAAGCAATTAAATATGTCAATATATTTCTGAACTTCGTAGTTAATTTACTGTAACTGTCCATGGTGTAACAATTTAAATTTGTTACACCACGGACAGTTACACCACGGACATTTTTTAGATGTTATCATGATAACATACACATTGTTTATAGTACTTCGATACTGGCATTACACAACTACTGTATACTTATATCTTAAACCAAAAGTGGAACTATTTTGAAAAATATGCTTTCGGATGTTAAAAAACATAGTTACACCAGAGACAAAGAAATAAAAGTACGACAAGGGGTACAAACATTAAATTGTCTATAAATTTCCAATTATATATTAAATTAAAAACCATTCATCGCTGTTGTGTGAAGGATGAGGGACTCTTTCGAAACAAAGGAGTTATTTTGGTATTTTAGGGGATCATGGTATAAAATTAGATACCTAATCGATTTCGTTACACCAAGGACACAAAGCTATGGGACATGCATAAAACATATATTTTTTACAATATTCATTGTATATTTTTGTTTACAATATATTTTCTCTGTATTATTAAATATTCACCATCAAAATGCACATACAAGTTTTCTCTCATAACATATGACAACATGAAATACTGTTAATAAAAGCATGGCACTGCGGTACTGGGACATTCATTTGTTCCCTGTTTTAGGCAGTAAAATCACAAATACAAAAATTTACTGATGACAAATCATTTATTTTTGCAGTGTTACTATAAATACAGTATATATAGCTTTATATAATGAATGTTTTACTTTATTTATCATATTTATGTGTCCTTTAGTCAACCTTCCTCTGTGTATGTACTGTCCACTTGATAGTATAATTAGAAAGAAATACAAAAATAATTGGCCACTGTGCCTTTTTGTTAAACTTTATTAATTTTGTATGTGCCATCCTGCAAATTCGTTGTCTTCGTATCATTCAAAATTGCATTTACTCAGTGTATGTTGTGGATTGTCCTTGTGGTGTGTGTTTTGTCCGGTTGTTAATTTCTTACCAACTGGCTCTTGTTCCGTTTTAGTTTGACTGACTTTCGGGATTGGATGCCCGGTTTTGTATTACAAGTTCCTGTGCTAGTTTTTTATGTTGGACATGTTCCGCGCCTTTTCGAGTGAAGTTGTATATTTTCTATGCCTTTTTGTTCTCGTGTGTGTCGCGGTTTCTGGTGGGCAGTGCTACTTCCGGTAGTTTCGTATTTTGTTTAATTATTATAATATGGGTTTGTATCTGGATTTAAACGCCAATTCCGTTTACAGCGGAATTTTTCATTTTTAAATAATCAATAATATGTCATAATTTCTCAGTATTTAATTTTTATGACCGGGGCCAAAAGTTATATGAAGCTAGGAGTTATTTATTCGTATTTGCTGGTTGTCCTTTTACTATTTCGTCCCCGCGATTCGCATCCTACCTGGTTCGTTCATCAGTTGATGTACAGCTGTGGAGTTATGGATGTAGTGTTTTGTCCCCTGAGGTCATTTAACGTAGTTGTAAGTACCCTGCCGGTTTTTGATCGGAGGGGACTATTGGTTTGCCATCAGTCCGTCAGTTTTGGTTCTGACGGGAATTGTGGTTGCTATGGCAACAGACACATTGAAAATGGCTTTAAACCGGTAGGGGACTTCTGTATTGCTTGCATATCTCGATTTGTTCAATTACGTCATTTTACTAATTGAAAGTAGGTCATTCGACTATACGGGCCTTTCAACGTTTTAATACTGTTATTTAACTTTTGAGACTAAAGGCTGCTAAAACTATGTAGTTCAGCAGTTTTACTGTTGTAACTAGGTCATTCGGCGTACATTTGTAGGCATTCCGCCTTTTGTTTGTTGAATCTTTTTTATTCAGCTTTTAAACAGTGGGACAGGGGATGTTTAATTTTCTTGGTCGGTAGTGTGTTGGGCACTTCTTCGTTTTAAGTTTTCTGACAGCTAAAACTAGGCATTATAGTCCTTTTGCTGTGGATACTGGGTCATTCAGCAAGTTATGATTTATTATATTTTTCGACAGCTTGGACGGATCTGCGCTTGTTTAGTTGGACATCGTGTCTTTATGTGTTTTATGTTTCCCGTGCTCGGTTGGTTCAGTTGGGCATTGTGCTTTGTGTGTTTTTAATGTTTTCTGTGCTCGGCTGGTTAAGTTGAGTGCTGCCTTCCCTGTCTGACTTAATATATTCTTTATTCAATCAGGACAAGAAAACCAGCGAATTTTGAAATTGACTCAAATAGCAATATAATTACGCTCGTAACTAACAACTACTATCTACATTCGGGTGATATTTGATATTTCAGGTTGTCCAAAGGACATTATCTTCATAGTAGATCAATGGTCTTATCATGCACAGTCTGAATTGTCTTCGTTGGTTGATATGCTGCGCAGCGTGTTTGGACAAATAGATATTGGCATACATGATAATCTGGTAGCTTATTATGTCGTCGAACGTCACGGGAAGAAACTGATGGACCTAGATGACCACCGAGATAAAGCTAGTCTGCTATCAGATTTAGAACATAAAATAGCCGATCATCATTCCCACATCGATTCAAACGACTTACAAAGTACGATAAGGGATGTCGTCCACAGAGCACATCAAGGAATGAATGGTGATCGTCGTGATTTTGATGATACGGTCGTGTTAATAGCATTCGATAGCACGCTGCACTATTATGACCCTGGACACTTGCATTACAATGAAACTCTTCAGGGCATAAGCAGCAATGTGATCACCCTAATGGTGGGACCAACCAGCTCCTCTACGATGGCAAAAGTCAACGACATATCTACAGATAGTCGGCATGTTTTAACTGTTGATGATCTCAGAAATTATGCTTCCATTGTCGACAATCTTGTTCGTTTGATACAAAAATGTTAATTTTATTTCCAATAAACGCAAGAAGTACTCCAATGAGTAAAGTAAAATGTTTTGTTATATATAATGTACCGGTATGTTAGTCAATCAATCCATACACACTACTAGTATACATATAGTAATTTGTAACCTTGTAAATGCAGTATAGCAATACTTTTGGCTACAGGCCTAAAGCGAAATTTGCTTAACTTCGAAAACAAATAAGCCATACGTATTTTATTTCTTCATCGATTTCTATGCAATATACGCAACGCTTTCGTCTTGGACATGTCGCCAAAAGTCACGTGGTTTTGCTACACTGGAATGAGTATATCTGAAAGTATATGTTCACGTTTGTTTCAATTGATTTAAGGTCTACTTACTTACTTACTTATCCTCTTCGTGCCCACTGGCACATAAGGCTGCCATCAGATCCCTCCACTGACGTCTGTCCTTCGCAATCTTCTCAACTTCGCCTGGAGTCTTTCCCATTCTTTTGATTTCACTGGCGATTGTTCGTCTCCATGTCTCTTTTGGCCTTCCTCTGCTTCTTTTGCCACCTGATGGTGTCCACTTTTGAGCAGTTCTTGTGATGTTACTGTTGTCTTTCCTAATAGCATGTCCTAACCATCTGAACCTTCTTTGTTTGATTTGTAAGGTGAGGTTTGTTTGTTTGGTTCTTTTGTAAAGGTCGTTGTTAGAAATAATTGTAGGCCAGTAGATTTTGCAGATTTTTCGGAGGCATCGTGTATGGAATCCTGATAGTTTTTGGCTGTCTTTTACAGTTACTCTCCAGCATTCTGCTCCATACATCAAGACCGAAAGGTCTACTACAATAGTTTAATTACATTCATAGACAATATAACTACACGTGGAATTGAAATTGCGACGATATGACTAGAATCATAAATACTAGTAGTCGGACGTCGGACATAGTAAGATTCATCGTAGAAGATATGGGGTAATAAATGTTACTTATTGATCATTTCTCAAAGTTTAATGGAAGTGAATAACCATGAATTGGGAAATCGCCTATATTATATGCATTCATGCGATATAGAGTACTAATAATCAAGGATGAATACGAGTCGGATCTCGTGGTCCATCCAGTATGTAAAACTTCTCATTCAATCAATGCATATATTTACAAATTTACGACACAACACATGATATACTACACCAAGTCTAGGTAACGCGGTGATCGAGTGGATAACGCTCTCGGCTACAAATAGATAGGTTCCTGGTTAGATAATCGCTGCTGAAAGTCCAGGGTACTGTTGTTTTAAAGCACTTACGGTAATAGTAAAGTTTAACTTACGTTCAAATTTAAATTGCTTATAATTCTCTTACAACTACTATTTGATAACTGATATGAGTTGTAGGAGTTCATTAACTAAAACATAGTTAGTATTGCAGATCCATTTACCACACTTCGTAGTTGAAAAATAATTATAAATAATTTAAATTCGATCGTAAGTTTACGATTTCGTAAGTGCTTTGATAAAAAAAGCTGAAATACCTAGTTTCAGACATAAAAAGCTTCAAATGACAATACAAACGTACATGCACTGAAAATGATACCAATGATAATAATCCCTTTCTATATTCACGTCTAATAAAAATTCATGGCGAACGATAAGACCATATACTTAAGTATTAGCAGTTACAGTTGTTTCATCTGGAGTCAAATATACACAGCATTTATTTAGCATTCTGGAAACAGTGTAAAACACACGACAACTGTACAACAAGCAGCTGAAGACGGTCATACTGAGGGAAAGTCGTTCAATGATGTGTTTGACTTACCTATGCAGGAACATAAGGTAAGCGGAACGAGAGGTAAGTCCAAGGGACATAAATACAGTACAATGGAAAAGGAGAGAGCAGAGTATCGGAAGATTATGAACTATTTGACAATTTCAATTATCGAAACGTTTGTTGGCGTTCATGAAAATTTTTCATTTATATTTTTCGACTCGTAAACTAATACGGAAATGTATACTTTATAGATGGAAATTTGAGACACAGGCTTGCATCGTACTGTAATATACTCGGCAGATGATGAGAAAATGCTAGTATTGCAGCGTCTTTATTTCATCACACTGAGCCAAAGGAGCATCGATGACGTGTTTTAAAGTATGGTTTAATTAATGCACTGCGCTAAAGATTTGTTATGAGCCCGGTGAGTCATATCGGAGGTTGTCGTTTGTCCTTATCGTTTTGGGATTACCATTATTTACTCGTAGTAGAGTATTAAATAAGTGGAATGTTTGTACAGTACAGGTTACATCACTAAAACATTGACAACCGATTAAAGCATGCATTATCTCTAGAGTACATACTACATGTAGTACAGTGTAGCAATACCACGTGACTTTTGACTACAGTTATAGTCTAGTCAGGATAAAAATCCAGTGACGCAGCGGTCGAGTCCACTATAACGGTGTAAAACCAATTATAAAGGCTTATACTGAACAAACAATTATACATTCAATGCTAAACTAACAAACTAAACCTCGCTCTACCTTTTTAGACAATGGTTGTGATTTTTTGCGTACACATAAACTGCAACGTCACTGTCACAATATCCTAACTGGACTATACAAGAAGAAATTTGTAAACATTGGAAAATAAAATAGCCATAAGTATTTTATTTCTTCATTATTTTCTATGAAATACACGCCACGCTAAGGGGACAATTATTAGCTTTCCAGGAAATATAAAATCTTTTTCAGCGGCTGTGTCGTTTTGACCATTACCTTGTGAAATCGTGGAACGTGTAGATTTCACAGGGTAATCGAAAAGTCGGTAAAACTGCTGAAAAAGATATTATATTCCACGGAAAGCAAATACTTTTCCCCTGAGCGTGGCGTTTATTTTATAGATATCGATGAAGAAATAAAATACTAATGGCTATATTCGTGTTCCAATGTTTACAAATTTCTACTTGTAACTGTAGTCAAAAGCCACGTGGTATTGCTACACTGTAGTAACCGTATCGGTTGGGTCAGACTGTGAGATAGATGAGCTTCCTCCTAACGTGTAAACTGTTCTAGTTCCAAGAATAAAGTCCAATTAAGTGACAATTATTTCATAAATAACGCCTTTTAATGTTACAATCCGTCTACATTGAATGACAACGTTTGACATAAAAATGATGAAATGGTTTGCCCTTTTATTTCTGTTTTTGAAATAAAACAAGCCTTTATAGTTTTGATAACCAAAGAGAGGTTGAACATATACTGGGTGTGTCACAGATCGTTGTTGGAGGATGTAGCAACGCTTCTATACACACGATCGATACAATTACTTGAATTGTCGTCAGCCCGGGTAGCTCTGCCAACTGAGCTACCCGGGCTGACGACAATTAAAGTAATTGTATCAGTCAAGTACTGGTCCTGTGACACAATGTCATGCACCCTATGGGGAAGGATGAGCAAGGTTCACACGTCAGACTCAGGACCGTTTTATCGCCGTTCAAGCTTACAAAAACCGGTTTCAAACTGCCTCAACTATTGGAAACAACTTCTAGAATGCAACCAGCGTAAGACTTTCCATCCGAATCGTACGCAATCGTCTTCACAATACTTGAATGAATGACCGAAGACCTGCTATTCGCATCCCTCTACAGCTGTCTTACTTGAGAGAACGTTTGTAATGGGCCCGAGACCATGTCCTTTGGAGACTCCAAGACTGTACCCCTGTTCTATTTCTTACCAGTCCAGGTTCTGTGTCGATTTCAAAGACAGTCGGGAAATGAAATGCACGAATGAGCGTTTGAACTTGTTTTGTAGTTGAGGATGATCGGTATGGTGGGGTTCGTTTATGGTTTGGGCTGGAATCAACGACCAAGGAAAGCCAGACCTGCACTTTTGAAAACGGGTCAGTAACAGATGTACAGTACATTAACGAAGTTCTGGACGTTTGTGTTCGCCCCTATGCTGGTGTCATTGGTCCAGATTTCCTTTCCATGGACGATAATGCTCGTCCACATAGGGCTCATGTGACCAATGAATACCTTCTTTGCATATCTTGGTATGTTCGATCCTCGGATTTAAATCCGATCGAGCACGTCTGGGACATGCTTCATGTAGCGATACCAGCAAATCCTTAATAGCCTACACCAACCAGACAGCTTAGAGAAGCTCTGCTAGTATAGAGCAGTGGGCCGAAATCCCGCAGCACAAAGTTCGTAGCAGTATTACCAGTATGCAAAGGCGCTGTCAAGCGGTTATAGATGCATGTGGACATCATAAACTTTACTAAAATTCAACATCGACCTATAATTATTCCTTAAAACTGCACCTTTCAATGTTTCTTTTCTCAGCCCATACCAACGAAATGTCTTAATTCATCCCCTACCTTATCCAAGCAGTCGTTACGACTTAAAAATTCAGTTATTTTCTTTATTTCATTTATTCGATAGATACAGAAATGATCGATGCTGCATTTAAATCCATTAAAACAACTTTTCATCATATCAATCAACAATGACATACAGGCTAAATCTTGACCCTTATCAAATTTCTGTAGTATATAATAAATATTACCAACAAGGCCAGTATTGTTGTATATGTCGTTCATACATGTACACTGACACTTACTATGTAGGGTTGTTAAATGAAAGGGGAACTCTGAGATAATATCCATACAGAAACAACGATGAAACTTTAACTAAATACATGTAGTATATTAGGGAGACATTTTAGCCTGTAATGTTATGGCAATATTCTGATTTAGCTATTTCCTCTACAATAATGTAAGTTTAAAGTCCCATTATGCCTTAAATTGCTATTTTCAAAAAGCAATAACTTGGCAACCTATCTGCAGAATGATGCCTTTTAAGCACTTTAGTTGAGTCCCAAAGTTGGAAAACACCATTAGATGTAAGAAAACGAAATAAAGCCTCCGGTTGGTTTGTAAACAAAATAACGAAATGTAAACAATAAATACATAATTTAAAGTCTAAGGGGAGCAACTCTTGCAAAATTAGTATTTCGTCATCCATACATTTTACAAAATGTGATTTTTGGCATACTTTTTTGATAGATCTAGCTGACATTCTGTCCGTCAATCATAGGTAGTTTGTGAAAAAATCATACTTCTTTGTATTTAGTCCATTTACTGGACGACCGAGAAAAAAGTTTTGGGAGAGATAATGTGACTTTGATTCAAGTGATTGTGGTAACGACACCGGTTACTAGTTTCAACTACGACTTTATTCAAAACATCTAGATAAGATCATGAATTGACATATTGCCTGTAACATGTCGGTACAGTAAACAACAAGTCATGTCGATAGTAACTGACTTTATACATCATATTGAGGAAAACTATCATTTCAGCTATTGACACGGTTGCGATAACAAGTAAAGGTAATAACATCATTTCGTTGTATTATTGTCTTTTACATGTATCCATTTTTATTTATTTGACTTTGCTTTAGTTTAAAAAGTATTTATTCAGAAACTATTTTACAACATGTGTATAATAAGTTACAATTGCTAAAGGATTGGGAAACAAGTGTTTTAAACTTTTCAAAATAACAAAATAATTACATACATAATATAGTAACATCCGGAGTATGTGACTGTCAGGATAGAAAGAGGACTTTGCTTTAATCTTAATTATGTATATTGGTGAATCTATTAGTATATAATATAATATAGTAAAATAATGATATAAATATCAAGATTAAGAATATTGAAATATTGAAATATTTTTTTATTTAGAATATAAAAAACGGGTAGTGAGGTTCGATTTTTGACCTAGTTGGTTTGAATAATTGTATTCTTACATAAGTATTTATAATACACACTAATTTGAAAAAAGTAAAGTGAAAAATGGACTTTGCTATTAGTTTATAGTTAAAAAATATATTTAAATTCCCTAACCTAGACATTTATCTGTACAATAATATAATTGTATAGCGATAACAACTTCTTAATAACGTGATAAGCGGATATGTAACAATAGCAAGCTGCTTATTACAAGTGGTGTTTTTATGGTCGTTAGCCTAAAGTAATTTAATCAATTACATGTATGTGCAAAGCCTTTATTTGCCAGTCAGATTTCTGCTGAAATATGACAGGCATATTAGTGCCTCCACCCGCATTTGAACCCGGGTTGAATCCAGATTAGACGACAAGCGCTCTAACCATTGAGCTATTGAGGCACATAATAATTTAAATCACCTATATTCCACATGCACTGTCAGATATTGAGTGATGGTTCTATTTATATTTACCACTTGTTTCTCGTTTGTTTTGCACCGTAAAAATGTTTAAGCCCCAAAGTACTGTTTTATCAAATCGATTACGGAATTCTTAAAACTTACGCTCACTTTTAAATTCCTTATATTGCTTTAACAACTAGAAATATGAGACTCAGATATGGTTGTTTTATGAGTTTATTAACCGAATCACTGTGAATATTGCACATCCACGTACCACATTATGTAGTTGTTAAAGAATTATACAGAACTTAATTTTGGACGTAAGTTTACGATACCCGTAAGTACTTTGATAAAACAGGAGTCATGAGACTTTTGTAACTGTTCTGTCGGTACCAAGGCGGAGGCCCTACAGTCAACTTTCCTTTGTATGGTTTGTCAACTTCACTTTATAACTTAAAACGAATAAACAAATTTATAACATATTTTGTAATTGGGCATTTTGGGTTACGCAGTTCATACTGTTTTATCAATTTGAAAGCACTTACAAAATTCTTTAAGAAAGCTTAAATACATGCAGCAAAACCTAACCAAAAAACAAAGTTCATTCATGTAATCTCAGATCCGTAAACCATAAATAACTATTTGTACCATCACCAAATTTTGAATTATCTAGAAAAGCACTTGCCTTCTCATACCTATTCATGCATCATTTTTAGTGAAATATAATTATACAAATTGTTAACATACCAATTAACTATTTGCAAGTGTAAGTGTTAAATATATTTATTTGCATGAGTCATATACTATGCTCAATAGCTTTGTCTGATTGTTTTCTTTGTAATTATTACTTTATTATCTATATATATATATGTCTTTCATACAATATACCCACTTGTATATTTATGTATATATCGCTGACCTAAAAAAGAAGGTCGTAAGTACAAAATCAATATTTTGAGACTGTCTTAAAACTACTCTATACTTAGATAAAAACAAGCTTTTTACATTTTGTCAAGTTTGGTCAACATGACCACTTCCGATTTTCATCAAAATAGGCTCATAAGAAGTGCCTTGAGATGCAGATTGCAGATATGCATGAGTCTTAAAAGGTCGTACTTACCACCTTCTAATTCTAGGCCAGCGATATGTTGAGGTCCATATGGAAAATTGCATTATTGTTAATATGTTAGCCTCGTAAAATGAAAACTTTTCTAACTTACTAAAGGTATGCCCTATTTTAAATTATTTTATAATACTGCAACAACTGTAAATTGGTGACGGATTTGGTTTGTAGGAGTTCATTAACTGAATCATCATTAGTTGTCTAGCTCCATTTACCACACGTTATAATTGTAAACAATTTACAATTTCAGTAAGTGCTTTGATGAATAGAGGAAATTTGTTTGATTTGATTGAATATGGTTTACATCTCATTGTGTAGTGATAACATTCAATATTTTCAAGAGCGCGTGAAAATATTATAATTTTATCACTACAAGATGAGATATTAACCATTTTCAATCAAAACAAACAAATATTCTATTAATTTAATGCTTTTGTGGTGTCAAAACTGGAACTATTTATGCCAAATTACCACTGTAGTAAGGCCACGTATGAATATGTTATTCCATTCATATTTTTCAATTCAAAATCCGCCATCTTGGATTATGGTGAATATGTGAAAATGCCCTTTTTGAGAATTTTGCATCATACACAATCTTGTAGGAAATGATCCAACTAAGAATATGAACCCCCACATGACATGTTTCCGTTCAGTAATAAAAAAGTTACGAACAGTTTAGTGTTGAGGTTTTTGTAAAAGTAAAGTAGTCCCTGTGAGCCGGGGGAGGAGCTTATATCAGTCACATTGAAGGTGTTAACCAGTGACTGGTATAGGTTTTATTTCACTAATAGAATTCCATATCTCATTCGTTAGCATTAAATAAAAGATCATATTAAGTCAGACATGGAAGGCAGCACTCAACGTAACCAACCGAGCACAGAAAACATTAAAACACACAAGGCACAATGTCCAACTAAACCAACCCAGCACAGAAAACATAAAACGCATATAAGGCACTATGCCCTAATAAACAAGTAAATATCCGCCCAAGTCCAAGCTGGCGAAAAATAGGATGAATTAGTTTCAGCAATCAAAAAGCTGAATGCCCTAGCTGAATGACCTAGTTCCCATAGTAGTAAAACGACTACAATGTCTAGTTTTAGTTGTCAAAAATCCTTAAAAGAAGAAGTGCCCAACACACAGCCGACCAAGAAAATGATCCGCCCTAGTCCCAGCTGTTAAAAGGCTGAATAGAATAGTTTCAGCAATTAAAAGGCTGAATGTCCATGCTGAATGAATAGTAAACAATAAATCTGCTGAAAAACATAGTTTTAGCTGTCTTAAGTCCTTAAAAGTTAGATAACAGTTATAAAATGCTAAATTGTGAATGACCTAGTTACAACAGTAAAACTGATGAAATACATAGTTTTAGCTGTCTTAAGTCCTTAAAAGTTAAATAACTGTTTTAAAACGCTTAATGGCATGGTTTCAGCAATAAAAAAGCTGAAAGCCCCAGTCGGATGACCTAGTTTCAATAAGGAACTACATGACAACAGTGGATGCCCCAGCACCACTATGTTTGTACGAGTATTTTCGCAAGTGTGTAGCTGTTCTGTTTATATGTCACAGTGGTAAAGGGATCTCGAACATCAACAATGAGTTATTTCATTAAGTCCTACAAACTGTGTAGTTGTAAAAACATTAAATGAACTTTTTAGTAGTACATTCCGTAAGTGCTTTGATAATCATTAGTTTTATATCTTTAACAGCTGTTAATCCTTGTAGAAAGTATGAACACCTTTGGTGGTCGTGAACACCTTTGGTGGTCTATAATTAATGCAATCATATTCATAATATTTAACATAATGTAGCATATGGCTACTTGCTGATGATTTGTGTGCTGATATTTCAGTTTCTTTGTTCACAGTCCAAGGTTTTCTGATACATACAAGTTAATGGTTAAAAGTCTTTAATTTATCTAAATAATGGTTTTACTGTACTTATAAAATGCTGAAACGAAAAATTAACCCAAATTCATCGGGCATGTTGTAGTGTTTCAATTGATATCATTCGGCGACTTGAGTGATTCTAATATATGTGCAAAGAGCACAACTTGCATCAGAAAGAAAGGGGTCCACATATTAAATTAATGTATACATCCTTGGGCTGGTAGGGATAAGCTGTCGTTTCATGTGGGATTCCATAATAATGCATGTTGCGAAATTAGTTTCGTATTTAAAGTCCTTTAGGGAAATAGCCTATATATTTTCCCAAATAATTATAATATTTATATACATGATAAACAAACATGATTTTCTGATCAACCTGTTTTGTTTTAGATAACAAAGTACGAAAAGATTCAAACATGAAAATTTAGGGAATTATTTTACGTGTTTATTCAGCAAACTGTGACAAAAGGCTTATCTGCGACCGTAGTTAAATTGTATTGTGCTGGATTTGTTATCCTCTGATAAGGGTTCGATTCCTACTCGCAGCTTATCTTATCTTTCATTCTCCTCCATGTTGCCGTTTCCTTTTCGATGAGTATGCTAGTACTAATTAGAATATTGCCAAGGAACACTTGCTCCGTATCACTCAACATTCTGGCCCCAATGCCACGAAATCACTCAAGATATTGCTCAGCTGACTACAATTATAGCCTTATGTTATAGTTAGAACATATTAAGTAAATTTTAATGATTAAAAAGGGCGGAGCGAGCGAAGTGAAGCGAGTCCTTTTTAGTCATTAAAATTTACTTAATATGTTCTAACTAACTTGGAATATAACATTCTGCATTCTGATTGGCCGATAGAAAGTAGCGCCAACGCATGACGTAAAGTCTGTGAAGAGAAAATTTTAATGATTAAATTTTCAGTTAACCGCCAAAATGCGGCGTTTTCATTGGCTCATAATGTAGGTTATATTCTAAGTAGATAGATGCCATTAAGTGTGTATTTATTGCTAAATAATAATATAGTAGGTGGTTTTTGTATGATGTCTCATGGAAATCCACTATAATGAACCTTGTATTTCAGCTTGTTATAACAGTTTTTAATTCAGATGTTTATAACTACTGCAAACAAGAGGGCCCAAAGGGCCCTAGGTCGCTCACCTGTCGTACTAGTGCATGCACACCCCTATGGTGATCCTACACATTTTCTGAATAAAATATAATGAAATTCAGCCTCTATTGCAAGCTTTTGTATGATTTGACCATGTGACCTAGCGTTTGACCCCAGATGACTTAATTAATATCAAACTTAACCTAGATTGTGTTGAGATGATTATTAGGACCAAATTTCATAAAGATTAAGTCGAAATTGTAACCTCTGGTGGCTACACAGGGTTTTTCTATGATCTGACCTATAATTTAAACAAAATATTTCCTCCATATAACTGTACAAATACATGCTATAAAGACCGAACAATACCTAAACACTTAAAAAAATAAAAATAAAAAAATAAAAATTATGGTTCCAGTGGGGGTTGAACCCACGACCATCAGGAAAATGTACAAATACCTGCTATAAAGACAAAACAATACCTAAACACTAAAAAAAAAAAAAAAAAAAATTATGGTTCCAGTGGGGGTTGAACCCACGACCATCAAGAAAATGTACTAATACATGTTATAAAGACAAAACAATACATAAACATTTAAAAAAAAAAAAAAAAAAAAAAAAAAAAAAATTATGGTTCTAGTGGGGGTTGAACTCACGACCATCAAGAAAATGTACAAATACATGTTATCAAGACAAAACAATACCTAAACCTTTAAAATAAATAAATAAATAAAATAAAAAAATTATGGTTCCAGTTGGGGTTGAACCCACGACCATCAGGAAAATGTACAAATACATGTTATAAAGACAAAACAATACCTAAACATTTAAAAAAAAAAAAAAAAAAAATTATGGTTCCAGTGGGTGTTGAACCCACGACCATCAGGAAAATGTACAAATAAATGCTTTACAGACAAAACAATACCTAAACACTCAAAAAAAAAAAATTATGGTTCCAGTGGGGGTTGAACCCACGACCATCAGGAAAATGTACAAATACATGCTATAAAGACAAAACAATACCTAAACACTTAAAAAAAATAAAAATAAAAAAATTAAAATTATGGTTCCAGTGGGGTTTGAACCCACGACCCTCAGGAAAATGTCTACGCTCCCTACAGCGCTTTGATTTCCACTTAACCATTACAATTCACACCCTGCTTAATATACTAGAATATTTTGATATTTGACCTTTACAAAACTGCTGTGAACCCTGATACACATTTTCATTGGTTGATGAAAGTTTACTTGTATGTATAGACAGTAGAGAGTTACAGCAGAGAGTTATGTGACCATGAAGACTACATGTTGAAAGGTTTAAAACAAGGTTTTTCTATAATTTGACCTAGTGAGCTAGTTTTTGACCTCAGATGACCCAATATCGAACTTGACCTAGATTTTGTTGAGATGATCATTGTGACCAAGTTTCATAAAGATTAGGCCAAAATTGTGACCTCTAGAGAGGACACAACCCAATTGTTGACGGACGGACAGACGGACGGACAGACGGACGGACGGACGGACGGACGGACAGACGGACGGACGGACGGACGACGGACGAAGTGTGATCACAAAAGCTCACTCTGTCACTTTGTGACAGGTGAGCTAAAAATGGACTTTATATGATCTAACACCAACAATCAACAAATTTTCTGTTGATTATTTTCCTCAATTTCTGTTAAAAAGGTGACGTATTTGGGTCAAGTTATAGTTAGAACATATTAAGTAAATTTCAATGATTAAAAAGGGCGGAGCGAGCGAAGCGAGTCCTTTTTAGTCATTCAAATTTACTTAATATGTTCTAACTGACTTAGAATATGACATTCTGCATTCTGATTGGCCGATATAAATTAACGCCAACGTATGACGTCAAGTATGTGAAGAGAAAATTTTAATGATTAAATTTTCATTTATCCACCAGAATTCGGTGTTTTCATTGGCTCATAATGTAGGTTATATTCTAAGTCAAAATTGGCACGTCACGACGTGAGAATTAAGACGTCAAGATGACGTAACGCATATTAATTTTTAAAGCCAGGGTTGACGGTGCGTTTCTTTTTTGCATGATATTGGAACCAGCTTCTAAAACAGTGAAAATAACAAAATGCCAATTTCACTGTTTTTTTCACTGTTATTGTCACTGATAAATCTCATTTAACCAACAAAAAAGCTGACTCAGTTGAGCAATAACATAAGTTTGTTTGTGATATTTGGCCAGGAGATGACTTATATTTAAAGTGTGCATATACTGGGTATTTATGTACTTGACAATAAAACTGTACTATACTAGATCATCAGAAGAATAAACAAACATATATCTGTATACTATTTACACGCCCTTTCTTCTATTACAGACATGAAAACTATTGTATCAGCTTTCATCTTCGTTGTGTGTTTAACATACTTCACGGAGGCACAAGGTAATGCAACAGTCAATTGAAACAATGGTACTCCCAACCCCCTGTATAACAGGGAACAGTCCCGTGAGTTTAGCAAGGAAATATTGTCGTAACTATATGAGGTATAGGGCGGAGCAATTTGTGGAGTTTTACTATCAGCATTGCACTGAGGTGTGGGAATTTTACCAGGGGTTTGAAAGGGCAAAAGTAAAAATCCCCGCCCTTCTCCGGGGTTTGGGGACCGTGGTTTCAATTGACTGGTGCTTGAATTAAAGTGTCATCATTATGGATTAGGTCAGCAAAATGTATCAGAGTTCCACAAGTTTACAGCATTCGATCACCGAACAGTGATATCACTTTTTAAAAATCATGTCGGGATATTCCTACATTCGACCGTCCGCCAGGAAGCCTTTAAAGGCACTTAGTCACGGTGGATGACGGTATTTTCTGTATAAACTCGACTGTATTTACGATGCAGCCTTAATCTGTTCGGATATTGTATTTTTGTCTAAGTTAGTATTCCCCCATTGGTGTAGTTTAGATACTCAAAGTATTTATAATAATACATGACATATCCATGGCTGGTATTCACAAAGCATGTTAAGTGAAAACTTCAATTTCCTGAAGTGTATTAAGTTTAACTCGAAAATTAAGATTATCAATTTTTTCATTGTTTGGAAGCATAATGTAAAGAGCTTCAATAATCACAAAGAAAAGAACAAAATACTCAGTGGGCAATATCGAGAGTAGTTAAAATTGCTTATTTGCACCAAATCTTTCATTATGCAACTTTCAGTGGCTTTCTATTACATCAATACTTGGTTAGGTTTAAAAATCATGATATACAAATATTTTAGCCCAATCTGTGAGGCAGCACCTTTAAGTGCTTTCTGAATACCAGCCCAGGTCTGTTATATTTAAAGTCCTGTCAATGCAAGCTGTTGTTATATACAGACAACATATTGTTAACTTATATTTTACTTGTGTGGAAATGTTCATCATAAGTTTAATTATATATAATATGGAATATACGGAGATAGTACTGTATTATGAAAACTGACAAATTTATTACCCTCATAATGATGTTATAAACACATTACCGAGTGCGTATTTAGATACAGTTGTACTTATCTTCAATCATTTTTTAAAACAGGTTCGGGCTGTTGCAGATTCAACAGTGTTTGGCACGAGGATGGTGAAGTATTTCTAAATGATTGTAATCTATGTGGTTGCGACAATAGAATCGTACGATGCACGTTGTATGAGTGTACAAGTAAGTAAACACGGCATACTGCAAACTGTGGGTTTTAAACATGTTTAAACTATCACGATAAATACATGTACATGTTCTTCGCCTACACGACCTTATAAAACAACCAGTTAGATATTTCCAAGAGTGCGGTCTACACTTTAATGGAAGAAGTAGAGCATTTTGTTACAACAAGCTATTGGGCAAGTCGTGTATTATTCGCCTTTAGGTTACTTTTATATATTCTGATACACTATTGCTGACGTACCTCTTGTACAACACGGTCTGTGTTATTTATCTTATCCAAGCCCAATAAATTAACCAGCGTGAACATAAGTACGTATTTTCGGACGTACTCAATATCGGATACGCGAAAATAAACTGAATTTGTAACGGATTTTTCGCGAGATTCATGATTTCGCGTAGCAACAACCCTCGCGAATATTAGCGACAATAAAACTCTCACGAAAAAAACGTGCATGTATTGCATCATGTATGAATTAAATTTATAATGCTGTTCTAGATATGCGTTCTAACCCACTGCTTTACCTATATATTATACACACAAAGATAAAACAGGGGTGTGCTTGAATTCGTTCCGAGGAATAAAGTAGTGCAAAGATTACCGTGTCTTGCTCTGTTGTCCAATGCAGGCTACGGTTTATGTTAGAATCGGAAAATGAATGTGTTCCTATGTTTATTCGCAGAATAAATCATAAAATCATATTATTTCTTACTAAATAAGTTTGACAGTATCATTACATTTACTTGCCTTTACACTTTGGACGAGGGTCAAAGAGAAGATGTTGTTGCTGTTCCGACACTTGCATTATTTATGCAAATTTTAAACTTTTGACCAAAATAATATTCTGAAATTTGCCGTTTATGGTAAGATTTGCACGCCACTTGGCGTCCTCATATTATAATAAAATACGCAATTTTGGTGACATAGTACCATAAATGTACATTAAAGCATGTTTCTTTATTTCTCTAAGTCACCTGTAATGAGGATGGCTTGACATATTATGGTAATGAACCGATGCCACCTTTCGATGTCTCGGACCAGTATTGGGAGTGTGGCAGTAATGGTGAAAAGATATGTTACAGCGAAGCCTGTGCGGTTCCAGATTGTCCTGAGGTCAACCGATATACACCTACAGGAGAATGTTGTTCTCAATGTATGTAGCATTTATAAACATGTCTTTAAATTGGAATAATCCTCCAAACCACACTTTGTCATACATATACATGAATCGAGTATGCTTCTTTAATGCTCTCAATGACTTAATATGCCTTTTTTAATTTTTTTGAGTTACCATACAGGTGTTATGATATTTTGAAAGTTTGCTTCCTTTGAGTTTATCAATGAGGAACTAAGTTTGTAAAATGCCTTTATGTATATTAAGTAATAGAGCATATTATACGTTACCATTATGTTGAAATTTGACTTCAGACATACATAACGTTACGTCTTATTACTCAAAGCAGTGTACATAGCGATAATATCACAGTTCTGTGGATAGTTCTAACACGTGATCCAGCCTAGAACACGGAATGTTCAAGAGTTACTCCTAACGAGTTCAATGAGTATTCTTGTTTTAAACAAAGCAACAGTACTTGTTAACAAAATAGTCTGTTTTATTTCCAGGTGGCTGTGTTTATGACGGCCAATGGTACAATATTGATGCTCAAATCAACATTGATGCGTGCACATTTTGTTCTTGCTTTCCTGGCGAAAGAAACGCAGCTTGTGCTGTCATCGACTGCGCACCTCTAACGTGTGACAACTTTTCTACCATCGAAGGAGAATGCTGCGCAAAATGTGAGTAAATATTTCAAATATAATTATAAAGACAATTACGGTCATAATACTGAATTATACAATAATGCTAAAATGTGTTGCCTTTATTTTATCTATATATTATTAGTATCATTATCTATGGAACTACATGTATGTTTCAGCAGAGTCTTTATCATTGTTTTATTTCTTGTTTGATGAGGTAATTATAGTTGTAACTTTTATATAAGCGGATTTAGCTCAGTGGGGAACGCACTGGGCTGTCAATCTAGAGGTCGTGGGTTCAATCCCTGGCATCGGCACTTGACAAATTCTGAAATATTTATAATATTTCCCGCTATATCTGGCCGTGTGGTCTGCAAGTATCTGGAAGTGCCAGGAAGCTGTGTATCGGTGCTATACACCGGGCACGTTAAAGAACAGACTGTCTATTCGAAATAAGAGCTAGGCGCACTTCTGCAGCGCCGGACATGTCTGTACCTAATGTCTCTCTATCTCTCAGTCTGTCCCTCTAGATATAAAATCTGGTATATTATTATTATGTTTGTTCCACATGCACTTATTTAAGTCAAAGACTTATAGTCTATTAGTCAAAGAAATATATATTACTATTATTTTGAATAAAAAAAATAAAGAAAAAGGAACTTCTATAGATCTATTTTTTGGCGTATGTTACACTGTATTAGTTAGAATACTTATGATGATAATATGTATATATAGATAATATATTTGACCACTCACATACATATGATATTGAATAATTGTGTACTCATGGATTGTATATGTCTATTGTATTTGAAAATAAACTCTAAACTCTATTTAGCGTTTTGGCCAAACCGTTGTCATCATAGGGCTTATTTTGTGAGTTGCCTATGTCTACCTAGAGATTCCAAACTAACGGATAGACTTGTATTAAATGTTTGTAGAGCAAGGTCACTTGGTACATATATTTATATATACATATCTTTCGTCATCATTCCTTCGCGTGTTCGCCTTTTCGTCATCATACCTACGCGTTTTCATCCTCACACGTTCGTATAGTCCTCATGTAGTTTCGTGTCATAAAAATCGTACGTTCGTGATATTGCGTTTCGTCATCGAACTTTCGTGTACCGCATTTCAGACAAACACATTCAAAAAGATAATATTAAGTCAGACAGGGAAGGCAGCACTCAGTTTAATCAGCCGAACACAGAAAACATAAAACATACACAAGGTATAATGCCCACCTGAACCAGCCGAGCACAGAAAACATAAAAGGCACAATGTCCAACTAAACAAGTTATAACCCTCCCATGTCCAAGCCGTCGGAATTCTAAATGAACCAGTTTCAGCCATAACTGTATCATTTATAAAGAGTAAACAAAAAAAATATTTTTTATAAAATTTATAATATCTCAAAAAGGTTATTACACCGGAAATCGACCACACAGTCACTGAGGTGCAGTTTGTTTTTAATCAAGATTTAGTTAATACTGATGTTATTTTAAATATATTTTCATAATCATAAACTAGAGAGCTTCGTCTTTAATTTGACATCATTACTTTGCAAATCCGTCCACACATAAGAAATAAAAACCATAGGGCATGTGATCACTTTCATGTTTCTTGTTTAGAATACCATTGTCGTTTCTATTGAATGCACCTCGGTGATTAACTAGACACTGTGGTATACATTTCAGGGTATAACTTTTTAACTAGTTAATCAATTTCAGTGGGAGTTTGCATGGAGGTAGTTCTAACGCTGTTCCCTAAGAATGTTATAACTATATGAAGATATCGAAAGCCTATTCTTGTTTTTGATACCCTGAAAATCTGGTAAATTTAGCGCAAATCCATCTTTCTAAGATAATATAAATTTTATTAAAAAAATGTTTTACTCTTTATCAATGATACAGTTACCTGTGGTTTCAGCAATCAAAAAGCTGAATGCCCAAGCTGAATGACATAGTTCCAACAGTAAAATGGCTGAAATACCTAAATGAAGCTGTCAAAAGGCCTAAGGCGATGTCTCCAACACATGTCTTCAACACAATTCCGTACACATCCCGGTAGTACAATATGTGTTTCATGGGTTCAAAGTCTAATGTCCAAACCTTGTAGTAATCATGTCATCTACATATAAAATTGTAATCTATTTTGTTTTAATTTTCTAAAGGCTTACAATGATATGTTCATCCATGCTTGTCTTTTTATACTGATTACAGGCAATTGTGTATGGCATAACAAGGAATACCAGCACGGTGAACCAATGCAGCGTGGAAAAGGTTGCACTGAGTGTCCTGTTTGTGATGATGGAGAGAGAAAATGCGAGGCGTGCCCGTAATGATTGCATTACGACGCTTTATTTCATGCTTAATTCGATTTTTTTCGTCGGCGAATTGCAAAACCTAGCGTTTCATAGGTTTCTGCAATAATAATATGTTTATGCCCCCCATCTATGCAGTCGGTGTGTATTTCTTAGCACAAGTCTGTCGGTCGGTAAGTCGGTCTGTCGTTAGACCAAATGGTTTCCGTTAAATAACTCAAGAGCGCTTTGTCTTAGGATATTCAAACTTTACGTTGAGCTTGGTCATCAACAGTAGATGACCCTTTTGATTTTAAGGTCAGTAGGTCAAAGTCATTGTGACCTTAACCATTTCTGACTATTGGGCTGTCATGGGTCATATCTGTTTTAGAGACATCTCTTGTTTTAAATTATGTTTCTTTGTCTGAAGATAAGGTTAGTTGTTCCGGAAGAAATTGCACTACTATAATATTTAAAAAAATTATGAATAAGTACTCTCAATAACGTTTATCTCCCGTGATAAAACAAAAAAGAAATCTGCAGAGCATGATGAATATTTGAATAAAGCGACCATCACCTGTTATCTATGTTGTTTTTATTCAGCGGTATAACATATCGCTTTTCCTCATTAGTATTGCACTAGAATGAAACAACACTAATTTCATATCGTTATACAATCCCCCTGGAAACACAGTAATGACGCATAGAATCAGGTAGAAACGGTTGAAGAATTACAAATGGTTCACAATGCAATACAGTAGAATCGAGTCACGTGCGCATCTACAACGTTTATGGATTTTATTGAACAAAACTTACGACGAGGAACTAATTACTCCTCGTGTGTTTTCGTTATTGTACCCTGATTGGTCGACTGACAAGCACGAATATTCATGGAGTACAATACTGGTAAACACATAGCATCTTAAGTGAAAACTTAAATATTTTGACTTAAGTTAAAAATAATTACCGTAATTAAAGAAAACCCATGTTTTCTTAGTCAGTATAGTAGGTGTTTACGTAATACTTCAAAACTATGCAAAATATAAGTCCTCTTGATTTTCTTGCTTAGCTGATAAACTTTAGAAAATGTTAAGAAATTTCTAAGTTTTCTTCTAAGATGCTTTGTGAGTAGCACCCCAGGTCGTGGTGAAACAACGTTAAACCCTATGACGTAATGTCTTACTTCATATTACTTGAAGTTCATAGAATCGTTAAAGGTTAAGATATGCCGTTAAATAGGTATACAGTGCCACCTCTCCCGAAAGGCCCCCTATAGAGCAACAATCTCTCTTGAACAATTTATCATATCGATTGTATTTGCTGTTGATGTCAAGTTTTGTTCTTGACCAATTCAATATAGTTCACTTACAGTAATTTACAAGAATACGTAAATGATAAATATGAGTAGACGAAAACATAAACAGAATGGCTCATTGAGTCAAAAATAAATACCAATATAATATTAAGCTAATGGAACAAAATAAGATATAACAATGTAATGAATGGGACCCGGTGTAATTATTCCGATTTTGTGACACATGTAAATGTCACCAGAGTACATCCACTGCAAAATGACGTTTTTGAAATGTTTCAGTGTATTAAGAGAACGTGGCTTTTAGTATGACATTCCAAATGATGGACCCTCGATAATTTCGAATAAAGCATTCTTGGTAAATATTATTTTCTAACTTGTATGCCAATATTATATTTTCTTATAACATATTTTGTCCAAAAAGGTCATCCACTTCAAATATCAAAACAGTTCTGCATATGGTGCAACAAATTCCTTATACAAAGTTGTATGAATACACGTTGATGGAACTTTAAGACCAGTGTCTAACAGTCCCCTACTGCAGTTTCCCATACTGTACATCAGTATACACTTATTTCATGTCTGTTTGGTTAACAGTCAAAACTATTGTCCCGAGGTATCGGGGAAGACTTTTGAACTGTTGCACGAGGCCGATATGACTGTTAACCCAAAACAGACATGAAATAACTGTTTTATTACCTAATACTCTATATAACTACAGTAAAGTTCTACTAATACAACAAACAAAAAGGATATTTCTAAGACATTTTGTCAAACTAATAGCGGATATTTTTGTTATAAATTCAAGACTGTCATTATCCCCATTATTTTATTATCAAACAAATAAAATCGGCATGTAATAAAGCAAAAAGGGACAAAACATTGTTCAAGAGTTATATTAAAAATACGCTATAGATCTAGCAGGGTGTTTTTGCAGGAATTTATATTGCGCATCGTAGTGCGCAGGTAACAGTTCATCCAGGGGTGTAACAGTCAAAACTGTTTCCCTCCTGGCAATGAACTGTTTCATACCTAAATCTAAAAATAAACATTAAGGCATGAAACAGTCAAAAATAACGAATTACTCGTTATATAGAGTGCTAGGTAATAATAATCAATATGGGGCAATATATATGCCTGAAAAACATTGTCCTACACTAGAGTGGATGTTTGGAAAACTTATGATTCTGAGAATAAAATAAAACCATGTGTTGCATTTCGTAAGAATTTGTTCAACCTGACACTTCCAGTTAAGGCAATTTATCGGCATGCCTCCTATTTTTACATAAAGAACCAAATAGCGATAGCCAGGTGACAAATATATATACAACAACGAGTCACTGTGTTGGTACGAGTAACGCATCATCTCGTTTCATCAGGTGTAAGTTGCGTCTACGTCATTTGTTTGCAACGACCATTTTTTCTAGAAGTTTGAACAACCAACTCGGTCCTATCATGTCTGGCTCTTCTGAATGTCACGGATAACAAATCTACACGATGAGGATATTGCACCTACAGGGGCTGTCACACTATGGACAGTTTCAACTTCGACTTAGTTCTGTACACGTTCTAAAGATATAAACGTGCACTTTTTGGCTCCAGATGTGTTCATAGCGAAATTTATTTCGATATTAACATGATACAAGTACGACAATTGATTTTTTAATTTATAACGATTTAAGCCGAGATATATACGATTATAGTACGATGTTTATTCGCCAATCGAAGAAATGTCGTCGAGAAGGGTGCGACGATGTGTTGACGAGTTTGTACGACTTGTGGCAACATGTCCATGACGCTAATTTACATGCAAAATACGACTTATGGCGAGTAATGGCAATACATTGACCTTTCACTTTAGATCAGTCATCAATTAATATTTCGCTATGGGTCACACAAACGAGTCTGGGAACAAATCAATGTACACACAACGAAGTCACAAAAATGACACCATGTAATCACAGCATACAACAGTTGCCGCTATCATCAAAGTCTTCACAATTCAAGATTATATAGAATTCGTGGGGACGAGCTGTGCAGGCGACACACGAAACGACCACCAACCCCGCAAAAACAACAGAAACAGGCCGAATTTTGGAAACGGAGACCATTCCCCAGGTATTGATAGCAATTATGTGCTCTCGATGGTGGTTCTGAAGAAACAAATATATCATAAAATACATAGATACTAATTTACATGGAACAGAATGTTGTTCTTTTATGTTTTATTGTTATGAACTGTTCAGTAAATTTTCACCCACCTTGGTAATATTTTCATGGTGTATTTCTGTGACTTTTCAATTTGCAGTGATGGTCATTACTTAAAATTATTTTTATCTTACTATAAATCGATTTTGAAAAAAAACAATCATAGAAACATTAGTTAGATATGTATCTATTATTGCGCAAAGTTTTAATCAAATCGCAGTATAATAGTTGAGAAATGACGCTATATATATAGGTGTTGCGTTGGGAGTGTGATTAAGTGTATTTTGGTGCAGAAAGAAACAGATGATTTTGTTATTGCCCAGCTGCACCAGTACCAGACGAAATAAGTTTCAGATTGGATGAACAAATTCGCAGTGTTTAGTATCCAGTAGCAAATGCCTAGGTTAGAACCAACCCGGTGTCCGGCGGGTATGCCGATTTCTCGGCATCGACCGGTGTCAATTGATCGGGAAAGTAACAGTGTCACTGTACACTTTTGCAGAATGGATCTATAATAAGTTGACATATATCATAAATATACGACCAGTACTGACTTGATCTTGAGTAACCAGCTTCTCTGCACAAATCACAAGTTAAGGACTAAAGACTGCAAACAACATTTAATCTCCAAACATGGACCTCCTCGCTAACAACCTAGTACTAGACAACCATTGAGCTATCCGGACAATGGTCTACTGAGCTAATATACAGTCAGATCTCGATACAACGACGCAGTTTGTTTCCAAGAAAAATGTCCTTGTAATGAATATGTCGGTATACTGAATTGATACAAAGAGCATTTTAATACTTCTGTCCCCAAATTTGATGTCAGTATAATGAATTTGTCAGTATATCGCGTGTCATTATATCGAGATCTGACTGTATATAAATAGCACTAGCTATGTAGACAAAGGATTCGGAATATATTAACTGATTTCACAAAGTATAAACCTAATCCCTGTATGACTAGTTCGGATACTATACAATTCAACTTGTGTGACTTATTGCGAGCAAAAGTGTCTGTGATTTCCGGTCACTGTATGATTTATTGTGAGACCATAACATTCAACGTGTGTGACTAATTGCGATAACCGGAAGTTAACTCGTGTATACACTGTTGATATGCAAATGTTCATATGAGTGTATTTCACCTAAAATAAGATAAGTTTGGTTAAGTTTATCTCACATAACTGTGTCATGTTACTTCACCTACAATGCACTTTGGAAAAGAAAATATGTTTAACAAATTATCGAGAAGTTAGTAAACCGTCATATGATCAAGCTTCCATTTCGAGGGTTAAAGACAGATTGTGCTTTAACAATCATTGTGATGTAATGGATGTTGAATTGTGTTCAATTTACTACTTACATAATTATAATGTCTAATAAATAGAGTAATATTCGTTGTGCAGTCACTGAAACTAATAAGTTGTCAAACTCGATCATTTGTAAAGTAATGATGTAATATTAATATTATTAGCATACAGTTAAGACTACCACCAGGTATACGTAGATATAAGGGCTATAATTGTGTATAGGTTCACATTCTATATACAAGAGTAATGTCATTATTATGGAACAGTCACTGCCAAATCGGTTTAAGGTTGGTGATACATGTTTTGAGCCTCTCTATACTACCATTGCCAATTTCTTAATGCAACCTGAACCGCCTTTAATAGGCTGCTATGTGAATCCGCATTCAAGTAGTTCCAGAAACTGTCAACATTCCCAATACTGCTTCATATGTTTCTCCAAATTTTTAAACTGATTTAATTCAATCAGCAACATTTGTTTATTTTAATTCAGTTATTATAATTTTATTACATTGGTTACAACCTGTTCAGTGTTAATGCCATGACGCGCATAGTGTAACTATTTTAGGTTTCGACTGATGTTAACTGGTTGTAATATGTATAACAATATATATATATAATATAAACTAATATGTTATTATCATTTCTATTTGATTTGTAAAAGGCTAAGACAGCAAGTGTGTTCAGACGGCAAGAAGACTCATACACGTCGACCAGAAATTCACAATCAGCATAAACTCTCAAAATTAATTGTCTGGATCGTTTATCTTAAAAAAGAAATACTCTAAATTTCAAGACATCAAGATTATATCGTACGTTGTATATATAACATTTAGCGATCTTTGCTGTTACTCCGTATAAATTTGTCCGAGCTTTTTGAAAGCTGGGGCTTGCACTTTAGACTGTCTCAGTGTAGTAATACCACGTGACTTTTGGCTACAGGTCCAAGTCGAAATTTTTCAACATTGGAAAACAAAAGTAGCCATAAGTATTTTACTTCTTCATCGATTTCTAAGAAATATACGCCACGCTAAGGGGAAAATTATTTGCTTTCCATTAAATACAAGATATTTTTCGACAGCTTGACCGTTCTTTTCTAGCACCATGTGTATTTTCCACGGTTTCGCATTGATATAAGGACTTGCAACATACAAAAGATATTTCATGAATATGGGTTACGAAATACTTAAGACAATTTTTCCTCGTTGAATCGATGGTTTGTTGATGATTTTTTTCTAGAAGCTTGACCCAATTGTGACGTCATTGACTACGTGATTGTGCACCATGATTCACATATTGGTCAAGTGGAACATTGTGGGTTATTTTGGTTCAGAAAGCGTCTTGGATTCTATCACATATTGCGTAATAGCGAGAACATAAGTCATTAGGTTCGAACGGACAGCTGTTTCAGTTTAATTAATTCTTAATAAAAGATTACGAATATTCATTTGTATACACTTGATACAATTCTACATAATATAAGAAAATATGTTTAATCCAATATAACTAAATTACCAATTACATCTGCTAAAGCAACATTTTGTTCACCGAATATTCTTCAACTCTACATGTAAAAGTATGGATACTAATTTGTTATATCTCATGATTCATACTTCGGGTAAATATTTCACCACGATAGATTAGTGGTAAACATAGGCTTTGATTACAGTAGGATCGAGGTTTGTTCCGTGGCCCTGTCGTGGCAAAGATTAGAAAAAAGTTGTACCCGATTGCGTGACATTGAAACACAATAGGCACAAAGGGCCCTATGTCGTTCACCTGTCATAGAAGAACATGCAGGTTCCTA
The DNA here is from genome assembly GCA_947247005.1 of Spisula solida. Taxonomy (NCBI): domain Eukaryota; kingdom Metazoa; phylum Mollusca; class Bivalvia; order Venerida; family Mactridae; genus Spisula; species Spisula solida. Next base: position 31,638,551 of record OX365947.1, on the reverse strand, counting down.
TGGTAACATGAGTTACAGCGTCTACACCATAAAAGGTTGTTTCAATGCTTTGACCTTGTGACCTAGTTATTATCCCAGATGACCCATGTTCAAACTCAATTTTGGTTACATCTTAACAAACATTCTGACTAACTTTCACAAAGATGAGGGAAAAAACAGCCTCTATAGCATGCACAATGCGTTTCAATTATTTGACATAGTGACCTAGTTTTTGTCCGCATAGACACAATATCAATTTTGACCTATATTTTATTGAGATCATCATTGTGACCAAGTTTCATTAAGATTCGGCCAATATTGTGACATAGAGGGCCTAATCTAGCAAGTTGTGGACGGACGGACGGACGGACGGACGGACCGACAAAGAATGGTCACAAAAGCTCACCCTGTCACGTTTTATTGTGCAGCATTGTGTTTGTGTTAAATAGGTATACACCTACGGAACTCAGACACACGGACAGGCGGAAAGGCGGGGGCAGACAGGAGCAGTACGGGGGCAGTACAGGGGCAGACAGGAGCAGTGCAGGGGCAAAAAGGATATGCATGCATAACTGAAAAGAAACACCACATGTATTTGCGGCGCTATTTGGATACTTTGAATCAATGTTTTCTTGTTGCACTTTTGTACCCATGTGTACCCATGTGTTTGATTATGGTCTATCATGCATATGTCACCAATCACGCGTCGTTAATAATTCTCGTATCGTACCATTACAAACATTGCCTCCGTTGAAGTAATACTGTGAACTTCTAAGTTGATTTAAAGCTGCATCAAGATTTACACCTACACGGCAACTAACTGGTAAATACATTTAGCTTATTTTCGATTTAACGCACTTGGCTGCGAGAATAATATTTATTTATTCAGTTATTTTTTAATAAGATTTTATGCAATCTAGATCATTATAATTTGTATTTGATTTTAATATATTTGTGTAATATGAATTAATAACTGATTAGTAACAATATTCACTAAATTCTTATTTCATATCATTTAGCCATGTTTATGTCTGATAAAGTCGATGTTTAAATAGCGTTACATAGCACTTCATACATTAAATAGAGTACATTTGTTGATTTGGGTGTAAGATCGAATTTTTGTTCACTGTGTGATCAAAGAAATCAATCTTTTTACGAATGGCGTAGCCATGAGTGAAAATTTAATTTTCTGTGATCACGAGTGAAATAAATTTGATCTTTCACCAAAAATCAACAAATGTTCTGTTTATTATATGCTTTAATTTCTCGTATAATGGTACAGTAATTGGCTAAATTGGAAAAAATGACGCTGAACTTATAACGTGACGATGTGACAATGATGGCGCAATAATGACGTTACGCATAAGTTGGAGCCCGGTGTCGTTGGCGTTACGTTTCTGTTACCGTATGGTATTGGAACCAGCTTATAAAACAGTGAAAATAACAGAATGATAATTTCACTACTATTTTCACTGTTATATTCACTAATAAATATCTATAATTCGTCAATAGCGAATAATTAATGGCTAATCATATGTAGAGTAAATAATGGATGGTGTTGTCACAAACTTCCGATTAAAAATGTTTCACCTAAATGGAATTATATTTAAAGAAGAGTTAGTGTTTTTTTCAGCCAGTGTCGGTTCCATTCAATTGGGCAATATGAATACTAGTATAGTTATGCACTCTATTTTGATGCATCAGTACATAGTTGATTGTTTTCTTTCAGACCATGCAAACACTAGTGCTCGCTGTTGCTTTTGTAGCAGGTTTGTTCTACTATGGAGACTGTATAAAGTTGGATTGTACTAATGTGAAATGCGCCAGTCCAGACTCATTAGATTGTAACGTACTCATTAAGAATCATCCAAACTACTGTTGTGGATTTTGCCCAAGTGCGTAATCCTAATTCCAAGTTGAGTATAATGTTTGTTTCATTTCTAACCAAATAAGACTCGACCTTCTGTTTAATAAAGATATTTACTCGTTCTTTAGCAAGAATCGTCATTTTCGACGTCGCTATATTGTGGAAGTAATAGAGGTATTTTTCAATAATTTTCGTGATTTGAATCAGGCTTATATGCTGAAACGTTATTAAAGGGTACTTATATTTCATATTGGAAAAAAATAAATTAAACAAATCTAGAGCAACAACTTGCCTCTACCGGAAGTTGGACGTGAAATTCAGTCTACCGAGTCATTATTCTGTATCGGGTCTGTCAAAAAATAGGTCATAGCCAATGCCAAACTAAAACAACAATAATCGCATGATTTAGCATGTAATCGTTAATGGGGGTTTCCGGGCCGCGAATCCCCTATGAATGCTAAAACCATGAATTGTTTAAAGTTCGTCTGCTCAACGGGTTCCTTTTAACAGTGACCTTTTTATCGCCCCTCAAAAGTCATCAGTCATTTTACAGCGCGTAGGAATTTATTCTCACGAATACATTTACTCTTCGAAAAAACTTTCGAGCAGCTCACACAATACAAACAAACAAAAAGTAATTTTATCACATAACCTGCGGTCCAGGAGTGCCGTAAAGCCGTGCCGTAAATATCGTTCGGCACTCCCAGACTGTGCAATAAATATTTAAATTAGCTTGACGTGACTTTAGCCAATCCATGCATTGATCCGCCAATGACGTCAGGATAATATCAACGTCGTCATGACGTCGCGCTCATTATAATGCTGAATTTTGGCTGAAACATATACAGCGTACATCATCCTTTTAAACAATAATAAGCGTTTTCTAAGGTTATGTGATAAATAGAATCTTACATTCATGCTCATTACATACGAGTTTAATTAAACTCATCGACAAAAACAATATGACACTCGGCAAAGCCTCGTGTCATATCATTTTGTCCACTCGTTTAATAAAACTCGTATGTAATGAGCACTCATGCAAGATCCTCTATATATTGTAAACAAATTTTCTTAAAAATGGTTGAATATTACGATATTTGTTGAGATTAACTGGCACTTGTTTTTTGCTCGGATAAATTGGTTATGGAGAAATTACATGGTTAAAATCGTAGTGATTTCAGAATTGTTAATGAATTTCAAATAATGGGGTTCCCCAAGTAAAATTTATTGAAAATTACGATATTGGTTGATATTTGCTGGTAATTGTTTCTTGCTCGGATGAATTGGTTGTGGAGAAATTACATGTTTGAAATCGTAGTGATTTCAGAGTTGGTATATAATACGAATACTGGGGGTTCCTCCCAGTAAAAATGTACTTATAACCTTGCAAAATTTATAAAGGAAGCTCAACAATTACGTAAAACTTCCCTTGAATTCCCAAATTAATGTATTATGATCATTGTTTATTTTTTCACTTTTTGTTTGTTTTTAATAAATATTGTCTTTGGCATAATTGATTATGTTTTTTTGTAAATGGCAAAAGGCAAACGTTTGGTGATTGCCAATAAACTGTAAGCTGATTATATCACATCATGTCATGTCACATATCTCTTGATTTCAAAACGAGGTCATTCAACATTTCGGTAAAAGTAAGACAGTTGTTATTCTCTACATAATGTATATTGATCGTTCAGACTTACATGGTGCGTGTACATGTACCTCATTTCATGAATGTTCAATGGCCTGTATTATACTGAATTTCAAAATTCCCATCAAAGCAGTTTTTTTATATTCCATTCAAATATCTCATCAAGGCAGATCTTATTATAATCTATGAAAACACCATTTTATGGATGTGTTCTTGATCCTCCAAACTGCATAAATAAATAACCTAAATATATAAATGCCTTTTTTTGTATATAAAAAGATGTTGGTCATCATGCATATGCAGCTGAGCTGTGTTGTGCTGTGCAGTGCAGTGCTGTGTTATATACTGTCTTTGGAATGGAAAAGAGTACTAGTTTTATTTTTTTTTTATAGAAAAGGATAAGAAAGGAGAGCACTGCAAGGATGGGAAAACAGCCAAACCAATTAAGCACGGCGAAAGTCGCAAGGTTGATTGCAATACATGCTACTGCAATGACGGAAAGTTACTCTGTACAGAAATAGCTTGCAATCGTAAGTAATTAAGAACTATATTATCAAGTAGCATACCCATAAAATGAGATAAGATAAATTTCAAATTTTATTTTGAGTCGGCAAGACTATACCATAAACAACAAATTTCAGATAGGCTTTTACAACCCACTATGCAACACGTGTATAAGATTACAGACTTATTGTAAAACAGCTAAAAGTTTTATTATTTGACGATTTACAGTAACATACAGATACAATACATATTTAGATATTAAATATCAATTGTTTGTCAAGTCTATAAAATCAGCGTACACTAATAATGACATATACATGAGCACATAACGTAGTGCGTATTACTTGCAATTATACATTAAAATTTTGAACCAGGCAATATCAGACATGGTTGTCCACGCATAGTCTCAGATTTTGAAATAGTTTGCCCCTATTTTAGTATTCACTTACAGAAATAATTTCAGAGGTCAAAACTTCATTTTCACTACCGTTGCTATGGCAACCGAGGAAATTTAATTTTTCGCTATTTTTCACCTTTTCGAAAAATGAATTTTGCCATTTTAAGGCTTATTTATGACAAAAATTGCCATGATGTACCCTTATATGTCACTAATTATGTTACATAAACTATTATAGAACTATTTCGCTACAAAACATATGTTTCAAGTAAATCAAGATTTTCATTATACTAATTCTCTTGGGACCACCTCTCTCAAAACCGTGTTTTGCTAGAACAATGAGAAAGTATGGTGTTTCAAACTTTATTTAAATGAGCCATGGAGCGGATCCAGATATCACATCATATATTATTTGAAAACAGTATATATAGGTGTTCATTGTCTGAATATTTTCAAAGGTAATATTTTTAATTGATTCCACCATATTTGAAATATTTGGTTGAATTTTTCATAATTGAGCATTGGCGAAGCATTAAAACAAAACTATATAAAATAATCTAACATAAAAGCAATATCAAAACAGCACAGACATATTCAACATATATATCAAATCATACTTTAACTGAAATCATACAAGCAATATGCTTATAACCTTAAAAGCATAAACGATATACAGTATGAACACAACAAGCATATTAATTACATTTAAAAACCATGAATCAATCATTAATATTACAAGTATGAGAATCAAACATAATTAAATAACCCATAAATAGTACTTATCTAAGATATCAAGAAAATATAATACATATAGTTCATACATCACAAGCATTGGCAATCAAAAAGATAATATTAAGTCAGACAGGGAAGGCAGCACTCGGCTTAACCAGCCGAGCACAGAAAACATAAAACATATACAAGGCACAATGTCCAACTAAACAAGTTATGATCCTCCCATGCCCAAGCTGTCGAAACTGAAAATAAACCAGTTTCAGCAATCAAAAAGCTAGAATATCCAAGCGGAATGACCCAGTTCCAACAGTAAATGGCTATCACATTTAATGATAACAAATGCAACTATATGGTAATAATATAGTAACACAATTGTATTAGTAGGAATTACGTTTGATGAAATGTTGTAGCTTTGGATCTAATAAAAAATGACGTCACATACCATGTAGAAGCAGAGAGCTAAGTTGACCATGCATTGGTCACGTGAAGTAAAGTTATACTTATTAAAATAACGCACACTATCATAAGCATCTGGATACTGTTTTTGTAAGCGTTCAAACGGAAAGATTATTAGTATCGCAGAAAAATCGTGCACATCTGGTTAATCCACCTTTGATGAATATACCAATTTTTCCGCCTAAGTATTTATTATTTATCAAATACCTTTTATAAGTATATGTTTAACTTGTGTAATCAAAATAATGGACTCGTTTTCTGACAAGGGGAGTTCACGTTGAGTATCTACATATTACAACTGTAGAAAGCAATGTGTTTATTTATCACATAACCTGCGATCCAGGAGTGCCGTAAAGCCGTGCCGTAAATATCATTCGGCACTCCCAGACTGTGCAATAAATATTTAAATTAGCTTGACGTGACGTTAGCCAATCTATGCATTGATCCGTCAATGACGTCAGGATAATATCAACGTCGCCGAATTTTGGCTGAAACATATGCAGCGTACATCATCTTTTTGAACAATAATGTGCATTTTTTAAGGTCTTGTGATAAATAGAATCTTACATTCGTGCTCATTACATACGAGTTTTATTAAACTCGTGGACAAAAACAACATTTTGTCCACTTGTTTAATAAAACTCGTATGTAATGAGCACTCATGCAAGATCCTCTATTTAGTGTACCTGTAAAAGGATTAGTACATATTTTATAAAAGTACAACAACATGCATAACCTAGATATGTACTTTATTGCAGCATGTGTTGGTCGCGAAGATGGTGTTGTAGTAAGTACGGATCCGTGCGTAGAGTGTACATGTCACAGCGAAAAGCCTCAGTGTGTAGCTTATGCCTGTTTGGCTTGTGATGTAAATATACTACCACCTGTAGGGGAATGCTGTCCGCAGTGTACGTAAATCTACTGTTGTCATATTTACCCGGGCATTTGTCGAAATTGGCATACTCTGTTTTGTTCTTGCGTAGCATAGGCCATGTCTGTTGCATGAAGGTTAAACAATGACTTCTTATTTGACGCCTTTTACACATTACATTAAACGTATATTGCCGATGTAATATTAGGAATTGTAAAAAAGAACACAGAAAGCGTAAGGATATTATGCCATGCAATTCATGTACTGAGCAAACGTTATAACTTGGCTGTTAAATAAATGTCTTCATATATTTTATTTTAAGTTTTGTTTTGAAATAAGAATTATAAACATTTGTTGGGTACAGTGTATGGATTGTATTGTATTGTATAGTAAAAATTGTAAATGGCCAAAGGCAACGTTCTTTGCTGATTATGCCAATAAACTTTGAACTTGTTGCTATGATGCAAGTCATTTCTTATACTTGTTTCAGGTCCATGTCAAGAAGGTGGGACGACATATGAGCACGATGCTATCATGTCTACTGATGCGGACTGTGGGGAGTGCCGATGTAATTATGGAACAAAAACGTGTGAAAACTCGGTGCAGTGCGTGAAGTGCAGAGAACCAGAAGAAACTGGCTGTTGTCCGCCGTGTCCTTAAGTCCTCTATTGCCAGATGTATTGATTTGACACTTCTATATACCTGAATGCTCTATAAATACATGTTCCCATTTAAACTGCAGTCTAAATCATTACAACAGCAACACCAGAAATCGTTATAATTGTGTCAAGTGAGGTCTGAATGTTTATACATTTTTGTATAATTATGTATATATTTAAGAAATAAAAATACAAGAACATACTTTTTATTTCGGTTCTAAATACGATAATATCCCGCACTATTTAACTGCGCGCATAAGTGTATCAGCTAACAGGGGGTTTATTAATGTTTTAGATTGTTTAGAAGCATGATGTAAAGAGCTACAATAATCACAAGGAAAACATGGGTTGTTCTTAGTTTCTTGGAAAATATGCGCAGCTCAATTTTTTAACTTTAGACAATTGTTTGAAGTTTTCAATTTAGATGCTTTTTGAATATCATCATTGACCATAAGTCTCTGCATTTTATGTGTAGCAGGTTGAGAAATAATGCAAATGTAGCAGAAGTTTGTTGTAAAAAGCACAGGCATGACAATTCAAATGCGTAATTAAATCACGAGTGCGTAGCATGAGTTATTAAATGTTTGCACCTGAACGAGCTTACAGTAGTTGATTAGACCAGGAGATTGAACAAGAAATGAAACGTGCAAAAAGAGCGTTTATACTGATACACGAAGAAGCAAGACAATCTCATCAATCTTAAGAGCATAATAGTACGTTTACGTTTAGCCCTACACAGTTGACGAGATATAATCATTCAAACATTAATTTCTTAAGAAACTAATACTAGTACATAGGACGGTCCTGAATATATCGTAGTTTCGCGATATTCTATACATTTAATTTATTTCAAATTGCAAGGTTATTGTTTATGTCAATGACAAGTTTGTTATTGCGCAGTTTATGTGTCTAGTTACGCGTCTATAAAACTTTGTACATGCTATGATTATGAAAAGATATAAAGCCAGTATTTCACCACGCTCAATGTCAGATGTTGATAGCAGTAATTCTATTAAATTAAATTAAATTTACATGTTTACATGTTTACATTAATTATCTTCGTGTAAACGTTCAAGATTAAGTCCACGGAGAGCATTGATGATAAGGTGTTGTTTGTTAACTCCACGCTGACATCATTCCTCCGTCAATTACTTTGTCGTTGCTTTAGTAAAAAAACGACGCTTGAAAGAAGTGTGACTCAAATTGACACGGCACAACAGCGTGATACTGTATTCTAAATGAAAAGAAAAAATGTAGAGCAGGGTACGTCAAGTCGGAATTAAAGGGAAAAGGAACAATTAGTAGCTACAAGCATGTCGAAATGAAGGTGGAGATTGGTAAACGCAAGGCATGTACACAAGTAAAAAGTAGATGAAATGACAATAACAATCCAGACAGGAATGTAGTAATCAGCAGAATCAACAGATTACGAATACAAAATCAATCTTTTTTGTCATCTATATTTTGAGGTTGTTCATATGTGACAGTTTGAAGAAATTCCACCCAACAGTTTATTAGGAGTTCAATACATAATATTTGCGTTACGGACGGACGGACAGCACCATTGCTATATGCCCCCACTTATAAATAATTATGGGGCACAAAATCGGATAGCAGTCTCTTTTTGCACAAAAACATTAAGTGGTATGGAAAGTCCTCATTCTCGTTGTTTTAGGTGTTCGTTAACAAACAACTATAGTTATACACACACGTTTCAATTATCGGTCCTAGTTTAGTTGATGAAACTAGCCGCTGTAAGGCAGCGCCACCTTTGCACTAGTAAACTGGTCAGCCAGTAATATTGAGTAACTACCGACGCGGATGTAAACCGGTCATGCAAAATAGTTCATCAATTGCAGCATATATGAGGGGTGATCAATATATTCGTGGACTTTTCATAGGCAATTATGTTTAGTCAGCAAGACTCAACAGCAAATTAGCATTATTCAGTGTAGGATATCTCCGACCGAATGCACCTATAACATAGTTTTATTTATGTAATGGGTGCGTGACACAGGCCACCACGTGACGTCATTCCAAGCGTCACCGTTTGAGCAGCACCGAGCTCCTATCTGGACTCATATCCGATCCACTGTATACGATTTATTTACTTTTTATACAGAAATAAGTCATAAATAGCCAACTCTGGAATGTAAGGCGGAATAGAAATTGTCTCTTTGCGTTACTTGACTTAAAACTCTGAAAAAAAGCGGTTGGCTTTACACGGGAATCACGACCTAACAAGTTTAGGGCGCAATTTCTCAAGAACTCCTTTTAAATGGAATGAAAGATTTATTGTTTTGTAATCTATACTGATCGTAGAGTTCGTCAGTAACATATCGTTCAGAAATATGCCTCTTATTTCTCAGACATTAAGGAGGAGTATCCCTAACTCAGTCTTAATTCTTTCGTTTATTCTTTTTTTACCATGGCGTCAGTTTGACAGAGTCCCTAATATCACAAACATTTGGAGTGCAAAGAATCCCCATACATGTTGGTCAAGTCATCTTCGAGCTATCGCAAGGATTTTCCAAGTTAGGCGTTTATCTTAATGACATGCCGTTGCTCTGTGATTATTTATTGTCCGTCACGCTCGGTGGCGCGCGCTGCACCTGGGTCACGATAAATGACATCATCAAGAACATTGTGGCGTCACAATATAAATAATTAATTAAAACGCTAGATAATTGATAGATCTATATTGCCTGGAAATTTCATTGTTCTAGAATCAATATTTACAAAGTTAGAAGGAAAGTCTTCGAAAATAGACGCAGTCTTGTGGGCGCAACTCCTCCTATACAGACGTTGCAGGATTTCCTTCAAACTAGCACAGATGACCAACCTTAACATGTACATGTAGATGTGCATGAACAAGAATTTATGCTTGCATGAGGTTTGCATTAATTATAGCACTTTTTTATTCATAATAGAATATATATTGAAAACATATTGTTGACGCAACTTGTCTTACAGTTTTAGCAGTTTTTCCTTTACTGACGAACTAACTCAATATGTAGATGTGTATGCAGGAATGAATTTGCACTACAATGGCTTATGTCAGAAGTATGGCCCTTCGTTATTCACTATACAATATACGTACAGTGGAAACTGATTGTTGATTCAACTTACACACACACACTTGTAGCAGGATTTCCTTCACACTTTTACAGAAGAACAGCCTCAACATGTAGATGTGCATGAAGAAAGGAATTTACGCTACAATGGTTTGTGTCTTAATTATGGCCCTATGTTCTTGTATGTACTCTATAACATAACTACACAGGTAGTGAAAAAACCATTTTGGACACATTATTCCTCCTACATGTTTGGAAGAAACTTCATCAAACTTTCACCGATGTCTTAACTCATTAGTTGCATGTAAATGTGCAAGGAGGAAGGAATGTACATGAAAGAAGAAATTTGCATTTGATGTTTTTCTCAGAATTATGGCCATTTGTATTTTTAACTATAAAGTTTGGCATGCTATCCTTCAAACTTTCACAAATGAACAGCCTTCACTTGTAGATGCGCATGATGAAAGATGGAAGAAATAAGCTCTATGATTTTTTAGCCAAATGCATGGTGGCCCTTTGTTCTTATATTCACTATTTAAAGTGATAAATTCTTGTTTAAGCAAATCCTCACAACAAGTTTGTAGTACAGGTATTTCATTCAAACATCCATATACGCTGTATGTCTTAAAAGGTTCGCAGGGCGTCCGACGTCAATACGAAATATTTTTTTCTAGAACTGTATATTGTATTACAAAATACATATACAGTGATCATTTGGTTGAATGGTTTATCTAATGAAGAAATAAATACAGCATTGCATCGGTTACGGCTACGCGAAGCAGTTTAAAATATTCAGTTACATTGTGTATTTTGTTTAATAGAAAGTAATGACCGTCACGTAGGTTTGGCGCAAAAGTGTCCACGCTTATATAATACATGTATATAAAGCCGAGGTATCGGGTATGATGCTTTACACCAGGCACGTAAAAGAACTAGGGATGCTTCTGGAACTGGGACAACTTCTGTATCATGCTCTATCCCCCAAAAACCAAACATCTTCTGGGGGCCTCGCCCATATGGTTTCCCGGGTTGCGAGGATAAATAAAAGCACATAAATCGAAAGCTTATGCACATTACTAGTACGGTGGTTATACAGGGTGTCAAAAAAGAAAGTATACAGTTTCAGTGTATATTTATCAGATCTCTTAATTCTGCTTTTGTAAAGAAAATGCGTAGACAAAAGATGCAAGTTTTTTTATGGGACTGGTTTGAGATTATAACTTGGGTATTGTTTAGAAAAATGTAAATTTACTGAAATTACCTTTTTTGCCCGTGACGTCCATTCAGCAATTTATGACGTTCTCAAGATGTCCACCCATCTTACGTTCCCCGTCTTGCACTTCTTTTAAACTACTGATAACATTTGCACATGTGTCTAAACTGATTTGCTTACCTTCTCTTTTGATGTCTCTCGTGAGCATAGACGTGTAAGATGGCTTTGTGATGTACACTAGCGATTTCACATAGCCACACAAGAAGAAGTCGCAATGATTTAGATCCGGGTTGTGGGTGGGCCATGTCCCACCACAGTGGTATTTCCTGGAAATTACTTTGGACCCAACTGTTTCAAGGAATGAATCCAACCCCTTATGTACAATGTGTGGCCCTGGTACAACTTGCAAGAACTATACATCAATCCAAACAATAAATCACATGCGGTATTTAGGAATGAGCGGGTTTAACAAAGACAAGTAACGGGTTAAGTTTATTTCTTTCTATTGTGCTATCTGAATCGCTAGTGTACAATCTAAAGCAAACGGACACATATATGCTGCTGAGGAACACCAAATGAGAAGGTTTGAAGATCAGGTAAGGCACATGTGCATATGTAATTAATAGTTTCAAAGAATGAGTGCAAGAAGGAAAATGTCAGAAGGCGACACCATCGTGAAAACGTCGTTAATTACTACAAAATGACGTCACGGACAATATAAGGTAATTTTGAAAATTGACATTTTTCTAAAAACTATCCGGGTTATAACCTTACCATTGATCACAGAAAAAACTTAATATTTTATCTATACATGTGCAAATTTTCGTAGCGATAGCAGATTGTAGGGATTTGATAAATAAACACTGGAACTGTATACTTTCTTTTTGGACACCCTGTATGAAGACCTGCATTAAACGCGTTCTCGCATTTGAAAATACGTTTTCAGCAGACAACATGTACTATACCAGACTTGTTGCCAGCCAAGGTCAACAGCTATATATACATTTTGTATACCATTGAATAGAAATGATATAAACAGTCAGACATCACGTGGTAAGTTATGACCTTGACGTGAACATGTCTGGTAAACACAAGCTGCTGGTTTTGGCTTTTTATAGCATCAAGTAAATATTGAATTAGATCAAAATGACGTCGACACTCAATTTACAAGGCGTGACTTGAATTATTGGTACAGATTGGCCCCATGTAAACTTATAATTCGTATTTAATTTGTCTAGTAATCGCGATTGAATTGTGGTAAAAAATATAATATATTGAAGACGATCTATAACTTACCTGAGTCAGCGCTAATTCATCGTTTAAATTTCGATTTTTACGCTGTGGAAGTCATAGAGGCGGTGTAATTAAGGATAAAACAATACCCGTACAAAACCCTGCTTTTAAACATGCATATTAACTAAGGGTAACACTTTTCATCATTGGAAGATTTGTTCAAACAGTTGTGTTCTTCAATTTACCCATTTATCATATTCATACAGAACGATAAATGCAAAATTTACTCCATTTCCTATTTTGTCTGTATCTCGGCGATTGACTCAAAACAGATATTTACAGTTTATGGCATGATTTTTAAACTTATGGATCAATTGTGATGTAATTATGCATGGACGTAGTTAATATAATGTTTATCATAAATATTAAACATTTATGAAAACGTCATTGCCAAATTCGCGTTTTTGATGCTTTGAAAAAAAGGTGGCCACTTAGTTGAAATATACCTTCTAAATGATATATTAATTTCTGTAAGACAAATCAATGATACAGTTACCTATGAATTATACTACCTTACTATATTATAAAAAAAGCAATCTAACTTATTGACAAAATTATAAATAAATTGCATCGAACAGAAAACCGCTTTAAAGTACGTTTAAGATTATTGATAAAATATAGAAGCATTTTATAACCCTCGCCCACTCAAACCTATTAGAAAAGTACACGGGAGGTGTTCAACTTATATTTGAACAAAAACGAACAAAAACGTACATCCAACAGTTTCATGATTTTCACAATGAAATCTTAAAACGCCCATCCTATAATTGTGTAAATTAATGTATCAAGAAACATATACAAACACTGTAAATTGCATATGCACAACGGTTATATCATTATCATGGTTTGAGTACAGGGCGTTGTAAGTTGCCTTTTAAGGCTTTTTAAGGCCAAAAACTCGTCTGGATGAAACATCCCAAATAATTACAGATTTCATCCCATAGGCCATATGGGTGCTCATAACCAATGATTTACAGTCTAACCAAGTTGTATAGGGTACATGAGTCATGACAACATAGTACAGACATCCAAGGCCCAATCACAGTTTATATTTTGCACTAAGTGGTACACATAACCATTGAGTATGGTCACAAATGACTGTGGTACTTACCACCAGCGGTAACAACCATACTATGTCCTGAGGAGTACTCGGACCAGCTGAGTAATGCCATACCAGGTGCAATATAGCCATCATTGGCTCTATTGGGTAATTCCCCACCACCACTTATAGTCATTCTAAACCCTACTAAGTAGTTGTAACCACTAGATATAGCAATACCAGACCCTATATGGTATTTACCACATTTGCCTTCTTAGGCCATATGCCCTACTCACAACCACTATGTACAGCTATACTAGGTCTGAGGGATACTCACATTCACTGAGGAAAGCCATTCAATGTCCTATTTGGTACTTAACACTGCCTAGAACAGCCGCCCTATGCCAGTTTATGTACGCACCTCCACAAGTTTAACATCTCCGGCCCAATTGGGTACCCACCAACATAGATTTCAGCCATCCTAAGCCATATTGTGTAACTACCCCACTTATCAAAGCCATACAATGCCATATGATGCAGCAATTCCTGACTACATGTCGTATGTAACACATACAATACTGGCTCTAGACAGATATGGAAATGTAAGCAAAGGCTTTGAACAATGAACAGTACCGGTAACACAGTTTACGCTATTTTAAGAGTATTTTACATTATGATCATGAAAATATCTTGACCTTTCACTGGCCAGTATTGCACAACAATTTAGGTAGTCGCCATACAATAATTATACACCTATCAATCTTTTTCTCCAGTGGGGGAGTGGCGGACAGATCCAGATGAATTGGACACTTTTTCTTTGGGGTCTAATTTCTGGTGCACCCTAGAGAATGTTTCAAACTTATTTTCAAATATACACTGTAGTTTTCAATTCGTATGTAATAAATCAGCTTAAATAACTGACATACGATTGTGTACATGTAGATTGTATAAAGTAAATGTTTAAAAGTCAAGTATGTGCATATTTTTCGTATGAAGATATTAAATCACGGGGCAATCTGTGTTCTAGTTTCATAGTTCGATTATTAAATTGTTGTGTGTGTTTAAGTTTAATACAAATTGTATAAAGCTAATAAAAATACTTGTACGTTTGGGATTTTACAAAGATAAGTCAACATTGTTATAAAATTACAGCATATATGATATTGTAAAGTTTCTAAGTAAGGTAACGTAAATTGAACATAAATTGTTTTTTAAGTACATGTGTTTCAAGTTCAAATGCAAAACTGCGATAAAAGATATATTGGGTTGAAAATTAATTATTTTTTAGTGGTAAAGTTTATCTAAAGTAACAGAAGACAAGGCTAGTAAATTGTAATTGTGTTTGATATTTAAATGAATACATGTACATGTACATGTATAGTTTACATGTTTTTTAGTTAAATATACAGTTTGCACTGCAAACATATAATTGTTGAGCAGGATTTAATTGTTATTTTTATTTTTAATTGTTTAAAGTACGTTTTTACGACAATGAACACATGAACTTTAATTTGTATGTTTGGTAACGTAAAGTGCAATGTAGTATTCTCTTAACATATCTTACAAGTAAGAGACTTGTTAATATATATAATTTAAAAATTATAAATATATAAAGTGGTATTACATGTAACTGAAAAGTGTATGATACAATTTGAATACTTGAAATTATTGAAGGAATGAAAAACGCACATATTTTGGAGAATGGGTGACATTTTAAGAATCGCTACAAAACATCTATCTCTTAACCTATACTGGCAATCTATACATTATTTTTTTGGTTAAAAGTTGAGCTTCGTAATGGTAACTTCATTATTTGATTGCCTGGTCATCTAAATTTGCAATGAAAAACTTTATGCCAATTAATTTTGTTTTTTAGGGTAACGTATGTTTTCTCATATCTATCTACTTTAGCATTGCATTTTGGCATTGAAATTTTATCAGTATATGTAAACTTGGAATTATTGAATAGCATAATGGTACAATTTATATTTAAAAATTACAAAAAATATATATATTTTGGGGGTAACGTATTTTAAAGCGTGGTAACGGAGAAAAGCCCAATCCGCCAGTTGCAAACTTTTTGCCACACCTTGGGGTTTCAAAAAAATATGGTCAACAAAATTCCCCCTGGGGGAGCATAACCCCCTCTGGCTCACGGTCTATAAATAGGCTATATTTAGATTCTATTCATTCCGTTGCTTACGGGATGCAAAATGTTGCTTATGGGGTTTTACAAACAAAAGAAAGAACAAAAGAAAACCCCACAACGTCAAGTCAGTGAGAATGTCCGTTCTTCTGTCCTTCCGTCCGTCTGTCCTTCCATCCTTCTGTCCTTCCGTCCTTCCGTCTGTCCGTCCTATATTTTTGCCAGAGCATAACTCTAAAACTATTTGAGGTATTGACTTGAAACGTGGTATGTAAATAGATGGCAATTAGGAGAAGTGCAGTGACCAAGACCCATAACTCTATATGGTCAAGTTTTAAAAATATCTTCCTTGTTTAATTTAAAAAACATTGCCCAGAGCATAACTCTAAAAGGTATAGAAAAATGTATTGGCTTTAAACTTGGTATGTAAATAGATGGCAATTAGGAGAAGTGCAGTGACCAAGAACCATAACTCTATATAGTCCATTTTGAAATTATCTCCCTTTGTTTAATTTACTATCACCGAGTGAACATTGAATTGTTAGTTATACGAGTACAATCATGTAAGATTTAGTGTTGTTGAAAATGTTATTAATGATCCAAAGGATTAATGATCCTTACTGAGCTGTTAAGATCTAGTAATATATGGATATCTATTTTTCACCGTAGATATCGTGATTATATTGCATGACACGTGTTGAAAGTGTTGTTATATTACTGCGCAATAAGTTACGAAATAGCAAATTTTAGTCCGCTCGTTTGCCAAATACATTATTTACCCTAAATAAAAAAAATATATCGATCATTTCTGCATCCACTGCTGCGTTTTTACTTTATTGTGCGTTGCTGTGCCATTTGACACAACACAGTTTATGTGAACCCGGTAGGATTGTAGCGAGCAAGACCTAGTGACATGATTCAGTCGCTAAGGTACATAACAAAGTGCACTTATATGAATTTTGCACAGATTTTAAGCGACATAGTGTACACGAACCCTGCTTCATTAAAGCTGATTAAGACCTGTGAGATGATTCAGTCTGAAAGTCACATGACTTCACGGTATGTTAGTTTGATTAATTTGTGACACAGTGATAGATGAACCATAGGTATACTTGCAGGTAACAAAACCGCAACGTTATTTGTCTTTGATAAATGGCAACACCGCTTGTTTCATGAGCCTTATGGCATTATCAGTCAATATTTAATAATAATAATATAATTATATGCTAGTCAAATACCGGCTAATACAATATCTAACTAAATGTATTCGACTATTTGCTGATCTAACTAATTGAACCTGAGTGTATGCTGATCTAGCCAATTGAAATCGGCACTTATTCATCTACAGCATCTGAAGTTCCAAAAGAACCGGTAGTTAATATGAAAAATGATTTTTGAATGTATCTAAAGTCAAGTAGTATGATGCGTTGCTTTCGTCGGTCAGTTTAATAGATGTTATTGCGTAAATTAGTGTACCATATATATATATACGTACAAAGTATTGCGCGATCTAATTATACACGCCTTTGTGACTTTTCAGCAACCAATATCGACATGAATTTGCAAAGTAGATTATATCAATCATGCCCATTTCATTAAACGCCCCGACTTAGAGTGAGGCAGTCATATATTCGATATTATCCTCATCAGGACACATGGTAAGTTTTATATTTTATAAGTTTTATATTATGTTATGTTATATACAAATGTGATATTACTTTTTAGTATTTTAAAATGTATGTTCGTACAAATTAGGTACTGAAAGCTGTTTTGTTGAAATGTATGATAATGTGTCGTTTCTTTTGACGCATAAACTAAAGACTCAAATTTGATTTCTTTATTTCTAAATCAGATTCAATGATTATTCAAAATATATGCAGCTCATTTAATTTTTGGACGACTTTGCATATTAACTTATTTTCATTTAGTCTAGTATATTTGAGAAAGTTTATTACCTGCGGGCCATAAGGCCGCAGGTATATTGGAATGCTCAAAGTGAAAAGTCCATGGAGGGGCACGTGACCTGTTCTCGATGGTTTACGATTTCAAAAAATAAATCCAAAAAACGGAGCGTTTTGAAAGAATGTCGTGAACCAGACTAATTCCATTATTCCATGCGGATAACATCGGTCTTTGTCCCATTGCAATAGTTTATTGACCGAAGAAATCAGAACTGTCCGAAATTTCACTGTGAGCGCTAGCCAATTGAGACCATGTATCTAAACAGCAGGTGTTTCTCGGTCAATGATAAATATAGTGAGCAATGGAGTACATCCCGTAGAGAACACATTGCTAGATTAACAGCGTGGTATATTGATACATGATAAATGTTTTTCAAATTCTTTGTTATTTATTCGCTCGGCACATAACAAAACCAAATAATTAGAGGATATATATTTGTTTCAACTGAATACGATTTATATCTCATCATGACATTTGTTGTGATAAAGTTCAAATTACTGTTACGTATCATAGTTGGTTATGTTATATTAATCGGAATTTTCCGATTTTACAAGTCATGTATTTGAATTATTTGGACAGATACATTTAAACATACACCGGAATAAATTCGATCCGCATCGAAACTGCAAAAAACACATCCTAAACAATACAACTAAATCATCTGCCCGCAGACAACTTTTTGACTTGTTATATATTTTGTATGACAAATGATGTAATGATCACTGATACTTAACAAGTAGGAAGAAGCCGTCAAACTTTTGTATATATGTTTCAGTACTGAAAGGGCACTGCTTGAACATTTGGACATTCTTGTTTGAAAATAAATATTTAGTTTGTAAACTCCAAATTGTGACAAAACTAGCAAATTACTGTATTTCTTTGCTGACCAACGTATCATCTTTCGAAACGTATCAAAGTTTACACGACTATGTTTTTGCTTTGAAAAAATTATTATTTTAAAGAATAGATGACGAAGCGATCAGTACTAATTGTTGGCATAGTGTGCTTATTGGCGGTGTTTGTAGAATCAAATATACAGACACTGGACTGTGCTTCTGTGTTATGTGAGGCTGTAGAATGTGAGGGTGGACAAACACAAACGAAACGACCACCCGGTCAATGCTGCCAGCAGTGTACTGGACCAGGTAGAACTTATATCTCACTACACGCTAGTTTTGTGTTATTTGATAACAAAGTTACAATGTCGGCTTTTGGAATCGCTCCTCGTCCGTCGTCAGTGCGATTGTGCGTGCGCCCATGCAAGCGTGCGTCCGTCCGTATGACCGTCCCTGTGTTCATGCGTGATACAATTGTACACGTCTATTTCTCAATAAAATGTTGATGTGTAATATATGTATGCGAATAAACGATACAGTAAAGTTCCACCTAACGACCGGTCCGATAATGCGACCGTCCCGCTATTACGACCGATTTTTAAAAGAACCAAATAATTGTGTTCTATATTCAATTGAATTAAGGTCCTATAATGCGACCGGTCCGCTATTCCGTATTACGACCAATTTAACCAGTCCCATTGTGTCAATTCCCACTGTGTTTGGTCTCGCTAATACGACCAATTATGTGTCATGTATAATTTTGTGTAAACAACTTTATTCACACCTACGCGTATCTCTGGGGCGCTTGAAAATCATCTTGCACCTTGATCAAGGTCGCGGGGCGCTTGAGATCGAAGACGCCGTATTGAAACGTGTGTGTTCATT
Organism: Spisula solida; assembly: GCA_947247005.1. Taxonomy (NCBI): domain Eukaryota; kingdom Metazoa; phylum Mollusca; class Bivalvia; order Venerida; family Mactridae; genus Spisula; species Spisula solida. The sequence continues at coordinate 31,618,990 of OX365947.1, read as the reverse complement.
TATGACAGCCAATTAAATGTCAATTAGATTATACATGTATAAACCATCGATAATTGCCTGGGGCAGCATGCATGACTGGCAAACAAGCAGATTAACCAATTTAAGACACTGATTAGCATCAATAAAATGTCACTAAAGTTGTGAAAAACTTGTTGAATTTGCCGACGATAAAAATAAATTGTCTTCCATTACGGTACGGTTTAAAGTCAGGTACGATACTGCGTCACGGAATTTCGTTACCAACGTAGATCGTTCAGAACTTTGTTAATAACGAAGAGCATTAATGTAGTTTATATTAATCAATAAATCTTCCTTAAATATATTTTGGGTCAAATCATAACAAAGAAGTCACCATTTTATTCTCAAGAACTCTCAAGAACGATTCAAATCACGGTCTGTTATTGTAACTTGCATAGTATTCGGACAACTTCAAAATTCGGATAAATTGTGCTTCAGAGAATATAAGCATTATTGCTGCCTAATTATGCAGTTTTAATTAATATATATATATTATATTGTATTAATTAAATGTGTATGCTGTACATTGTTTTTATCATTTTTATATATGTATATTAGCTTCAAAGACAATGTTCACCAGTATATAACAACCAGTACTAGCTTCTTCAAGATACATACACACAGACTCGCTATTAAGACCGACTCGCTATTAAGACCACTTTTTGTCAGAACGGTCGGTGGTCTTAATAGCGGAACTTTACTGTACATGCATTGGACAATCTTCCATTCACATGCCTGACACAACTCATGACCCAACCCTTTTGCTTCACAGCATTTCTTTATAATTACCGTATGTCATTATTTGTGTCAATATGTAACTGTGAGTTACGATATATAGTGAAACTTGTAATAAGCGACCACCGTAGGGAAGGCCAGAGACGCTCGCATAACGAAATAGTCGTTTATCATATTCGATAATCGGGTAATTTGGTGTAATCGACGAATTTCCAAATTTAAGGCTGATGAATTATATTCAACTTCAATTAACTGATGATTAATATTTGCGCGGAAACAACTATGCTCGTCATCTTCTTCACAGATATTTTAAGTTTATTATAATAATCAACCTACTTTTATGTATTACAAATTAAGTTTATATACATGTGATATAAATTTAATACAAATCTTAGCAAATATCATCGGTTAAAACAACGCATCTATCCCTCCCTCTCTCTTCAGAAAACGGCAATGCTGGATGCACTCATGGTGATAAACAATACCAACATCTACAGGTGTTTTGGGACAAGTGCAACAAATGCACGTGTAATAACGGCGACACCCACTGTACCAAGAAGGTGTGCGTAGGTGGGTATAACATTACATGTTATTAAGTTGGATATAAAAGCATAGGTGGACCTCGCCACTGCTACTTAGGTTAACCAAATAGTCCAATGGTAAGAGCTACTGACTGTGGATATACCACGTTTTTTTGTGACGAACGCTAATAAAAATATGTCAACACAAAGTTAAAAACAACCATATTATTAAGTAATTTATTCTTTGACCAATTGGTAATACATACCATCGACGCTCAAGGCCAAAATGAGTACTATCCATGTAACTTAATATGTTCGTGCAAAAGGAAGCAGTTGTTGCCCGAAACCAACACAACTGCTATCCGACAAAAACTGTGACAGATCGTTGAAAAATATTACGTTGTCTGGTTAGTACTCCTTCCCGAAAAATGAACTTAGCAATCTACAATATTATCATTTGCAGCTGATGAATGTAAAGGACAGGGAAAGGAACAGAACGAGTATATTGATCCGCAAAACAAGGATCCTTGTGTAAATTGCCTTTGTCGAGATGATGGAACGTATGCATGTTACTACATGGCGTGTTTACTACGATACTGTCCAAATGGATACATGAGGAAGAATAATGAGTGTTGTCCAAGATGCAGAAAAGGACCATGTAAACCCTAGTTGACCAAACTCCACGCTTTATAACATCTAAGATCATGGTTTCCAACTGATAGTACACACTACGCTGTCTTACCATATAACAATTAAATATCATTTTCATTAACCATTATCACTCTATTTTGACACGCCTCTCTCAAATTATATATACTACTCAATATTTGATAAGGGCCAAGAAAGTTTCCATTTAAATATTTTGCAAATTGAATAAGATTGACCGGTAGGATTTTCAAAAACATAATACTACATCTGCAACATTGTAAACCAATAAAGATTACTTCAAAATGTAATGTCTAAGTGCTGATAAGCCCAATCCCATTAAAATGTTCGTGCTGCATTCAAGCCTCTGTAGTAACGGAATGTGGTCATTTTCTTGGCATTTTGGGTCTTACACGTTATGGTAATAAAAACGGGATAACAATTTCAATGTTAATCTTGCCATTTTGGTCCCCGCTAATAGGGCTTATCAGTTACCTGGAAAACGACGTCATTTTGGCAATGAGTTTCAAATGAAAGACATTAAGCTTCAAACTTTAGGAGCAGATAAGATGGTATTTTATTAATTGCACAACGTTTTCATTATCGGTTGTGTACATATAACGTGAGACGGACATCAAAATCAATTTCCAGGTCCTTAGCAAAGTTTGAGTAGTATAGTTTCCGAACCACAAGTGTAATAAATCTTCAAGATAACTATACTAAGTTATGTGAAAAGAGTACAACTGTATATTACAAACAAAATGAAAGGCGTGTTGAACTATCACAAATAACCAGTGGTATAATACGGACACTATATTTAACACTCCATTCTTTAGACATACCAATATTAAAGCACACATAAACTTCTGTTTGATTGTTGTAGTAAAATATATTCCCTTGATTTTGTAACAATATTTTGGATAAATCAAATATCGTTAGGTGGCATTTTGTAAGTACAAATGTATATGAAATACGTAGACTTCACAGCATCTATCAACAAGAAAGTCAACATAAACAATCGCATTTTCATTTATTTTATAATTATATACAGAAAACACCAGTAATAAACCCACCCTTGGGACCTTTGGCAATTAAATTTCTGATTAATTGTGTTATAATGTTGAGAAATAATATCAACAACTGTAAATACGTTCTGAACTATGAAGTAGTCTAATAATCGTGGTGGTCTTGGAATGAAGTTTTCCTCTTTTATGAAGTTGACGACTAAATACTATATGTATTTGATATATGTGATATTATTGAAATAAAATATCTAGTTAAACATTTAGCACATACTTGTTTAGGTTTGTTTCTATTATCATCACTCCGATCAGTTTCGCAAAGGAAAATAACAACTTGGAATTATAAACAATGACACTTTCTGTTCTTTTCGGTTCACTATCGGTGGTCTTGTTACATTTTTACAGTTTATTTCAGAAATTAAGACATACTGCATGGTTTATCCTTACAGCATGTTTACCTCTTAGAAAATAGTTAGTTTGTTGAAATTGAAGGTATCCTTGCAGCACTGCTATTAATCATGGAGAAAATCCCGTGTACCGTCAGTGGTATGTGACGCTGTTTTAGAAACACGAGTTCTTATACCTCGATCGGCCAAAACTAGCGATATTGTCGTTTACGGCGTCAGATTTCAGTTTAATTAAGTTTACTTTTTCTTACAAATGTATTCTATGTGATTGAAACCTCATAGTGAGGTTATCAGCCATCAGTCGTGTTACAATGGCGGAGTAGATAAGATATTACTGACTGGAATAATTTGAAAAATACAGCCGTCGGATGTTTCATTGTTCGTCATCGTAGTCATACTCAGTTCAAATTCAACATTTTTATATGCGGATAGGGTACAATCACAGGCACATACTATCTGAATGTACCCTATGTATAGAGGCACAGTCAGATGAGTTGACACCATGTGCCTATGGGTATGATTATTTAGCAATCAGTACTAACTTACTTTACGCAATCAACAGACACCAGTATAGTCAGTTTGCGATCAGCTTGGATTTTCAGTGGTTTTGATTCATTTTCTAGTTCAGTTGCGTGTTGGACATTGTGCCGTGTAAATGTGGTCTGGTGCTTTTTCTGTGCTCGGCTGGTTAAGTAGAGTCATGCCTTCCCTGTCCGATTTTCTATTATCTTTTTGGAACCCCATAAACCTTAATGGACTTTAAAAATACAATTCTGATTAGAAACAAATTTTACATATCTTATTATAAAAATCTTCCAATCGATCGGACTTTGTGATCGACAGAAAAGTGTTCTTTGCATTGATTTCCAATGTAAAATTTCAAGTCTAAAACATGGTAAGTACGTATGGGGGGTAGAAGAGATCAGAACAGCATAAAACAGCAATTTGATCCAATATAACTGCATAAAGTAACACGCCAATTGCCATTGCAAATATAAATGAGGATCAGGCATCAGCATGCATGTTTGTATCTGTTTTAAGAAAAGATCTACTTGCAAAAAGAGTATATTAAGTCAGACAGGGAAGGCAGCACTCAACTTAACCAGCCGAGCACAGAAAACATTAAAAACACACAAAGCACAATGCCCAACTAAACAAGCGCAGATCCGCCCAAGTCTAAGCTGTAGAAAAGTATAATAAATTATAACTAGCTGAATGACCCAGTAGAAAAGGTACAGCAACCAAAAGGCGGAATTCCTACGCTGAATGACCTAGTAACAACAGTAAAACTGCTGAACTACATAGTTTTAGCAGCCTACAGTCTAAAAGTTACATGTTTGTACAGTGATCATTGCGATCAGAAGATGGGCATCCACTATACATGTACATATATACTACTCACAATTTGATAAGGATCAAGATATTTTCCATTTGAAAATTTTACAAATTACATAAGATTGACTGGTAGATTTTTCAGAAACATATACCGTAAGATCGTAATGGTTTATTTTACTCCATGAATGTACTTGTGTTGATAAAATTGGAAAAAAATCAAATATACACACAGAGTTGGTAAAGGTAATTCAATGAACTGTGCTGAATTTCAATAAAAATTGATTTAATTTATTACTTTTTAAAATACGGGGTATTCAAGGTTTATGGGGATCCAATAATTTCAAAATGTAAACTAATTCAGTAAGAAGTTTAAGCATTTTATTGAATTTCAATATATATAATAATGCTTCAACTGAAGAATATGATGATTGTTACTATCTTGTTAGACATAGTCGTGTACCAAATATCAGCAGTTATGTCCCTTGAATATGCAAAATTGAATAGAAATACTAGTTTTTTAGAGCAAGTAGCTTCTCGATAAGCTGGGCGATATTTGTTTTGAAAATTATATTGGTTCTAACTTACCAAGATTGAGCAAATGTGATTATTGGGAAAGGTTGACGAAGTACAGTAAAGTTCCACCTAACGACCGGTCCGATAATGCGACCGTCCCGCTATTACGACCGATTTTTAAAAGAACCAAATAATTTTGTTCTATATTCAATTGAATTAAGGTCCTATAATGCGACCGGTCGGCGATTCCGTATTACGACCAATTTAACCAGTCCCATTGTGTCAATTCCCACTGTGTTTGGTCTCGCTAATACGACCAATTATGTGTCATGTATAATTTTGTGTAAACAACTTTATTCACACCTACGCGTATCTCTGGGGCGCTTGAAAATCATCTTGCACCTTGATCAAGGTCGCGGGGCGCTTGAGATCGAAGACGCCGTATTGAAACTTGTGTAGTCATTTATGACAGCCAATTAAATGTCAATTAGATTATACATGTATAAACAATCGATAATTGCCTGGGGCAGCATGCATGACTGGCAAACAAGCAGATTAACCAATTTAAGACACTGATTAGCATCAATTAAATGTCACTAAAGTTGTGAAAAACTTGTTGAATTTGCCGACGATAAAAATAAATTGTCTTCCATTACGGTACGGTTTAAAGTCAGGTACGATACGGCGTCACGGAATTTCGTTACCAACGTAGATCGTTCAGAACTTTGTTAATAACGAAGAGCATTAATGTAGTTTATATTAATCAATAAATCTTCCTTAAATATAGTTTGGGTCAAATCATAACAAAGAAGTCACCATTTTATTCTCAAGAACGATTCAAATCACGGTCTGTTATTGTAACTTGCGTAGTATTCGGACAACTTCAAAATTCGGATAAATTGTGCTTCAGAGAATATAAGCATTATTGCTGCCTAATTATGCAGTTTTAATTAATATATATATATTATATTGTATTAATTAAATGTGTATGCTGTACATTGTTTTTGTTTTTATTATATTTATATATGTATATTAGCTTCAAAGACAATGTTCACCAGTATATAACAACCAGTGCTAGCTTCTTCAAGGTACATACACACAGACTCGCTATTAAGACCGACTCGCTATTAAGACCACTTTTTGTCAGAACGGTCGGTGGTCTTAATAGCGGAACTTTACTGTAGTATTAATGCACGTGATCGAATTAAATCACAAATCCTAAATGGACCGACAACACTTACTCACGATTTACTCGAGGAAATTGATATATTTACTGTATATTCATATAGAAAGGTTCAGGATGATGTTAACATTTTCAACAACATGTACATGTATATAGTTGCACAAAACTTCACATAGGTATTGTAATATCAGATAACATCATATAATAAACATTTTAAACACATCTTTCAAACGCAAAACGTTGTATAGTACTAGATACCTTCCCTGTATATATACATATATAATCTGTATTTCTTCATTCTGTTATTGACCTTGACAACAAGATAATCATGTAGTAAGATTTTATAATAATATTTGTGATCGGGTGGCATCTCTGACCTTTGTCACAAGTTTATGTTTTGTCATAGATACAGTGTAGCAATACCACGTGGTTTTTGACTACATTTCCAAGTAGCAATTTTTAAACATTTGAACACAAATGTAGCCTTAAGTATTTTATTTCTTAATCGACTTCTATAAAATATACGCCACGCTAAGGGGGGGGGGGGAATTATTTGCTTTCCATGAAATATAAAATCTTTTTCAGCGTGCCGTTTTGTCCATTACCCTGTGAAACCGTCGAACGTGTAGGTTGCAAATACCCCCCCCCCCCCCTTAGCGTGATGTATATTTTATAGAAGTCGATTAAGAAATAAAATACTTAAGACTATTTTATTTTCCAATGTTTACAATGTTCTTCTTATGACAGTAACAAGTGGCAAAAGGCAGTAAAAGTTATGCAGTCAGTTTAAATAATGATGTATGAATTATAGACAAGAAAAACAAGAAACAAACAACAAAAGAGTCATATAATGGATGTTCTAAATCAATCTTGAAATCTGTCCACTGTGTGTAGTATGTACCTCGTTTATATTGCTGGCAATGAAAGATCTGGACAACTTGGGCAACATTGACCGGGAAGATAACGTTGTCCCTCACAATATACCATTAAACAGTGCATTCTAGAACATTGCCGCTTGCCTTTACGACAATAGCAATCTAAACAATCATCCTTGCTTGGCATTTTCTGTCCGTCTTTGTAAGAAATGCCATTGTATGTACATTTCTTCGCTGAAACAATAATAACTTAATAGTTTAAATTTCTCAATCAATGCATAGCCCGCCTAAATGACACCATAACAAAGTCAAAGGAAACACGTACGTTGGTCCAATTCAAAGAATAATGAAATATTTGTAATCATCCACCTTTTCGTGAACATCAGCATATACATGTAAGTACACGAGCACCATCAACGACAAAGTTAATAATAAAATATTCAAGAATACACATGAAGCGCAGTCCTGTTTGCAAGCACTATATGGGGTTGTTAAAGGTTCAGAGGTTATGTAACTTGACAATAACTCATGACAAGATAACTTAAGTAATGATATAGCCGTATCTCACTTAAGAAAGTATGCAATACGTCTTTCAAGGACCACAAAGCCGTGTAACTATTTTGTTAAAGTGTAACTATTGCTGCTGTTACATTAAAGACACGCTCGAATTAACAAACATGTAGTGTGACACTCAAACGTTGCAGAAATGCTTTTATTCAATGATATTAATATTGCAATTAAAACTTATATTATTTACATTTTACAACATTTTGCCATGCGGAACGTAGCCTATATACATCAAATCAGATGATCTATCAGTAACAGTGATGTCATATCAATCAGACCATTACAACATGTTCACGGTGTATATGCATATCGGACCCCTCGCTGTGTATAGTGAGAAATCGGACCACTCTCGGTGATGGTCCAGAGCGTGTCGTGTGCCAACCACATAGATGGAGACGTTTTCTAATTTTGTACGGAATGGGGTACGTGTTCTAATTTTACTCGGAATGGGATACGTTTTCTAATTTTACACGGAATGGGATACGTTTTCTAATTTTACACGGAATAGGATACGTTTTCTAATTTTGCCAGCACATAGAGGGAGACGTTTTCTAATTTTGCCAGCACATAAAGGGATAAGTTTTCTAATTTTGCCAGCACAGAGAGGAAGACGTTTTCTAACTTTACACGGGATGGGGTTCGATTTCTAACTTTACACGGAATGGGGTACGTTTTCTAACTTTACACGGAATGGGGTACGTTTTCTAACTTTACACGGAATGGAATACGTTTTCTAATTTTGCAAGCACAGAAAGGGATGCGTTTTCTAATTTTGCCAGCACATAGAGGGATAAGTTTTCTAATTTTGCCAGCACATAGAGGGATAAGTTTTCTAATTTTGCCAGCACAGAGAGAAAGACGTTTTCTAACTTTACACGGAATGGGGTACGTTTTCTAACTTTACACGGAATGGGGTACGTTTTCTAACTTTACACGGAATGGGATACGTTTTCTAATTTTGCCAGCACATAGAGGGATAAGTTTTCTAATTTTGCCAGTACAAAGAGGGAACCTTTTCTAATTTTTCCAGCGCAAAGAGGGATAAGTTTTCTAATTTTGCCGGCACAGAGATAGATACGTTTTCTAATTTTGCCAGCACAGAGAAAGATACGTTTTCTAATTTCTCCAGGACAAAGAGGGATACGTTTTCTCATTTTGCCAGCGCAAAGAAGGATACGTTTTCTTATTTTGCCAGCACAAAGAGGGATACGTTTTCTAATTTTGCCAGCACAAAGAGGGATAAGTTTTCTAATTTTGCCAGCACAAAGAGGGAACCTTTTCTAATTTTTCCAGCACAAAGAGGGATAAGTTTTCTAATTTTGCCAGCACAGAGAGGGATACGTTTTCTAATTTTGCCAGCACAGAGAGAGATACGTTTTCTAATTTCTCCAGGACAAAGAGGGATACGTTTTCTCATTTTGCCAGCACAAAGAAGGATACGTTTTCTTATTTTGCCAGCACAAAGAGGGATACGTTTTCTCATTTTGCCATAACAGAGAGAGGTACTTTTTTCTAATCTTGCCAGCACAAAGAGGGATACGTTTTCTAATCTTGCCAGCACAAAGAGGGATACGTTTTCTTATTTTGCCAGCACAAAGAGGGATACGTTTTCTCATTTTGCCAGCACAGAGAGAGATACGTTTTCTAATTTTGCCAGCACAAAGAGGGAGACATTTTCTAATTTGGCCAGCACAAAGAGAGAGACGTTTTCTAATTTTGCCAGCACAAAGAGGGATACGTTTTCTCATTTTGCCAGCACAAAGAGGGGTCCGACATGCATATACACAATCAATACTAGTAAGTTATATATACGAGTGACAGTTAGAAAGTATTAATCAGAAGACGATAAATCACCATCGGTGTCCTTGACTATATAAAAGCGTATTTTACTCGAAAACCAAATATGTGACAAATGTGAATTAGTTTACCAGGAATAACTAACACATGTGATAAGTGAATGCCTATGTACCCAGACACTCCGAACTGAATTCAAAGATTCACTAGTACAGTATATCAGTCAAGACGAGTTACACGAAATCTTGTCATTTGACATAATCTCACTGTCTTTAAAACTCTTAGGGGCACCATTGGAACCTGAGTCGACGTTGAAACTGAGTCTGTATTTCTCAAATCTTCATTATATGTATATAAACCAATGTCTGAATATATATTCTGCTTAGTGAATAACTAAGACAGAACCGTGATATATGTATGACTGGTCCATCGAGTGTCGCTAATCACCCGCGGCATGTCTTCTGAGAATTACACATTAATATAGTTATCATGCTCGTGCTCATATTTGTATAACATCTTATCGTTCATTCTACAGATAACTGAACAACTTGAGATGAAAATTTGAACCAACATGCATAGTCTCAAAATACTATTGAAGGATATTGATATTGCACATAGTTTTAGTATGCGACCAATCAATAGCCGACAGATACGTTACGTTGCATTAAAGACTAGATTATTTTACTAAGTGATATAAATAGTTATCAAACATATTGTACCTGCAGTAAAGTCAGTGGTATATAGAGGATATTTGTTTGTTTTTATTGAATATGGTTTTTATCTCATCGTGTAGTGATAAAATTCAATATTTTCAAGAGCGCGTAGCGCGAGTGAAAATATTAAAATTTTATCACTACAAGATGAGATATTAACCATATTCAATCAAAACAAACAAATATTCTATTTATTTAATGCTTATATGGTGTCAAAACTGGTACTATTTATGCCAAATTACCACTGTGGTTAGGCTACGTATGAATATGTTATTCCATTCATATTTTTCACTTCAAAATCCGCCATCTTGGATTATGGTGAATAGGTGAAAACGAGTTTTTTGAGAATTTTGCATAAAATCATACACCAACTTGTAGGAAATGGTCTAACTAAGAATAAAAACCCCCACATGGCATGTTTCCGTTCAGTAATAAAAAAAGTTACAGACTTTTTAGTGTTGAGATTTTGGTAAATTAAAGTAGTCCCAATGAGGGGGCGGAGCTTATATCAGTCACATTGTAGGTGATAACCAGTGACTGATATAGGTTTTATTTCACTGATAGAACTCCATATCTCATCAGTTAGCATTAAATAATTTGTATCATATTCCATAACAAAATGATGGCAGAAAATTTTGAAATGGATAAAATATTAGCTTATTGATTCATTTCGAGTGGTTTATCAGTACGTTTTGATTCATATAATTATAATGTTCTCTGCAACAAAGATTCTTCGTCGCAAACAAGTTTTAAAGAAGAAATACTAATCTTCAAGCTGTAAACACAATGTTGTCAGGATTACACAGATGAACGTTTAAAATTATAGTTTCTTCGGGTATGTAGACGTATGTGTGTCGTCTTGTAACGTATCTGTCTATCAAAAATATTGTTCTTTCCTCACCAAAACAACATGATATGTTCATTAATTTCAAACAAAACAATAATGCATAGGTATGATGATACGTTTATTCAAGTTTGAGTACAAAAAATATCGTTATGAATCTCCAATTGCATCATCTTTATAGTGGCGTAACGTATCTGTTGCTAACGTAAAGCTGTTAAAGAAAAGTAACTCAACATAACGTTCCAGCTAAATATTACAAATGTTTCAAAACATGTATAATGTAATATGCAAACTGCAACATAACAATAAGGAAACCACGGTTTACATATATTATATACCAAATTGTACTCATCAAACAGGCGTGGGGTATTCACCTCGTCTGTATCTAAATTGTGAAAGGATCTCTAAATATAAGCTGTATGTGTTCAGCACACAACAGAAAATTAATGAAAGAACTTCACTTACAAATACATTTTCTCAATTAAGTTTGAATTAAGACCAAATTTAGCAAAATAAAATTGATAGTAATGAAAAGTTATTGCATTAAAAGCCAGCGTGTTAAATAGTCCCCACTATCTTAGAGAAAGTAAACCGGGAACATCATGGACAGTCTAGATGGGACTGACGCAGACGCAGCTTGAACAAATAGGACCTAAGTCACTTAAAATTGCATAAATTATTATATTTAGTCAATATTTATGTCAGGATTTGTACATAAAGCGAAAAACAGATACGTTACGTAGCTAAACAGATACGTTACGAGATGTTATGAAGCTTTTTATTTGTATTAAGTGCTATAATTTCGAAATTAGTTTCTTTATATTAACAAACAATAATAGAGGGTGTGTTTTCAATATGATAATATTGAAATTTAGCCATGATTGACGAGAATTACCTCGCGTTTTAAGATCACCCTCTGATTCTTCAAAAAGCACCATCCGAATATGCACGTAAGTACATTCAATATGGCGATGGGTGATCTCTGGAAGTTATCTCCCCATAGTGGGTCACTTAACAATGTAATTTATGAAAACTGACAGGAGTAAGGTGCTTAAAATGCACGTATTTTAGCAGATATACAAATATTCCGTAACGTATCTGTTCAATGTAACGTATCTGTCAAACAAAAGTTTAAGCACATGAAAAATTAAGATTATAGGGTATTTGTATGATTATTTCTACATAATTGCAATCCTTCGATGATATTTCAAGTAAAAATCATTTATTTGTGCAACAGCTCCATGTGCTTATTGAATAATTTCACAAAACGCACGTAACGTATCTGATTTAAAATTTTGAAAAGTGTCAGTTTACTGTTCAAATCTTCGTTTCTTAGAAATATACTGCTTTCTCTGTACAATTCTTTACCAATTACTTTATCCAATTAGTCAAAATGCCCATGAAATGATGAAAAATGCGTGTTTATCCATCTAATATTTTGACATACTAGCAGCGTAACGTATCTGTTGCCTAAATCGCCGACAAAGTCTCAATCAGTGAACGGGACATAAAATCCGAGTTTCTATCAATTAATTGCTGATATTTATTTAGGTACACCCTTTTAACACCATATGAAACATAACTTTAAGACTTCTGTACATTATTACACATACCAATCCAGCGTAGTTGCCAATGACATTGTATCGCATTTTTAACAGAATTCGGGCTCCATATAGCATTTATGACGCTTCAAATGTTTGCAAAAGACTAAAATCTGTTTTGAATCTGACAGTACTTATGCTTATGTGTAATATCTAGCATTGAGCAAGTACTAATGTATTCATTTTACAAGAAAATCAGGGCACCGACAGCATTTTTTCCGTTTTGTTCATCTATCTGTAGAATGAACATTATACTTTGTTATCCTGTACATATTGTGTCTAATATCCTCTACATAGAGGGAAATAAAGAATTGAATGAATGAATGAATGAATGAATGAATGAATCGTATATTTTAGAAACAATACTGTTTATGCATATTAACTGCATATTAATCAAGTAATCGTCTACTGATTAATTGTTTTCAAGTGCCCTTCGTTTTACACAATCATATATCGGTGCATCAAAATGACACGGGGTACTCACTGGACAGCCTATTTTCGTACAAGCAACACTCCCTCGACGACAGGTACACCAATTACAGTCAACCTTTATTACCTGAATAATAACAATTTGCTATGGAAGATTTGAACGAGCACTAGGACAGCGTGTTAATTAGTCCCCACTATCTTAGAGGAAGTAAACTGGGAACATCATGGACAGTCTAGATGGGACTGACGCAGACGCAGCTTGAACAAATAGGACCTAAGTCACTTAAAATTGCATAAATCATTATACTTAGTCAATATTTATGTCAGGATTTGTACATAAAGCGAAAAACAAATACGTTACGTAGCTTAACAAATACGTTACGAGATGTTATGAAGCTTTTTATTTGTATTAAGTGCTATAATTTCGAAATTAGTTTCTTTATATTAACAAACAATTATAGAGTGTGTGTTTTCAATATGATAATATTGAAATTTAGCCATGATTGACGAGAATTAACTCGCGTTTTAAGGTCACCCTCTGATCTTCAAAAAGGACCATCCGAATATGCACGTTAGTACATTCAATATGGCGATGGGTGATCTCTGGAAGTTATCTCCCCATAGTGGGTCACTTAACAATGTAATTTATGAAAACTGACAGGAGTAAGGTGCTTAAAATTCACGTATTTTAGCAGAGATACAAATATTCCGTAACGTATCTGTTCAATGTAACGTATTTGTCAAACAAAAGTTTAAGCACATGAAAAATTAAGATTATAGGGTATTTGTATGATTATTTCTACATAGTTGCAATCCTTCGATGATATTCCAAGTGAAAATCATTTATTTATGCAACAGCTCCATGTGCTTATTGAATACTTTCACAAAACGCACGTAACGTATCTGTTTTAAAATTTTGAAAAGTGTCAGTTCACTGTTCAAATCTTCGTTTCTTAGAAATATACTGCTTTCTCTGTACAATTCTGTACCAGCCATGCCATCTTACTTTATCCAATTAGTCAAAATGCCCATGAAATGATGAAAAATGCGTGTTTATCCATCTAATAATTTGACATACTAGCAGCGTAACGTATCTGTTGCCTAAATCGCCGACAAAGTCTCAATCAGTGAACGGGACATAAAATCCGAGTTTCTATCAATTAATTGCTGTTATTTATTTAGGTACACCCTTTTTACACCATATGAAACATAACTTTAAGACTTCTGTACATTATTACACATACCAATCCAGCGTAGTTGCCAATGACATTGTATCGCATTTTTGACAGAATTCGGGCTCCATATAGCATTTATGACGCTTCAAATGTTTGCAAAAGACTAAAATCTGTTTTGAATCGGACAGTACTTATGCTTATGTGTAATATCTAGCATTGAACAAGTACTAATGTATTCATTTTACAAGAAAATCAGGGCACCGACAGCATTTTTTCCGTTTTGTTCATCTATCTGTAGAATGAACATTATACTTTGTTATCCTGTACATATTGTGTCTAATATCCTCTACATAGAGGGAAATAAAGAATTGAATGAATGAATGAATCGTATATTTTAGAAACAATACTGTTTATGCATATTAACTGCATATTAATCAAGTAATCGTCTACTGATTAATTGTTTTCAAGTGCCCTTCGTTTTACACAATCATATATCGGTGCATCAAAATGACACGGGGTACTCACTGGACAGCCTATTTTCGTACAAGCAACACTCCCTCGACGACAGGTACACCAATTACAGTCAACCTTTATTACCTGAATAATAACAATTTGCTATGGAAGATTTGAACGAGCACTAGGACAGCGTGTTAATTAGTCCCCACTATCTTAGAGGAAGTAAACTGGGAACATCATGGACAGTCTAGATGGGACTGACGCAGACGCAGCTTGAACAAATAGGACCTAAGTCACTTAAAATTGCATAAATCATTATACTTAGTCAATATTTATGTCAGGATTTGTACATAAAGCGAAAAACAAATACGTTACGTAGCTTAACAAATACGTTACGAGATGTTATGAAGCTTTTTATTTGTATTAAGTGCTATAATTTCGAAATTAGTTTCTTTATATTAACAAACAATTATAGAGTGTGTGTTTTCAATATGATAATATTGAAATTTAGCCATGATTGACGAGAATTAACTCGCGTTTTAAGGTCACCCTCTGATCTTCAAAAAGGACCATCCGAATATGCACGTTAGTACATTCAATATGGCGATGGGTGATCTCTGGAAGTTATCTCCCCATAGTGGGTCACTTAACAATGTAATTTATGAAAACTGACAGGAGTAAGGTGCTTAAAATTCACGTATTTTAGCAGAGATACAAATATTCCGTAACGTATCTGTTCAATGTAACGTATTTGTCAAACAAAAGTTTAAGCACATGAAAAATTAAGATTATAGGGTATTTGTATGATTATTTCTACATAGTTGCAATCCTTCGATGATATTCCAAGTGAAAATCATTTATTTATGCAACAGCTCCATGTGCTTATTGAATACTTTCACAAAACGCACGTAACGTATCTGATTTAAAATTTTGAAAAGTGTCAGTTCACTGTTCAAATCTTCGTTTCTTAGAAATATACTGCTTTCTCTGTACAATTCTGTACCAGCCATGCCATCTTACTTTATCCAATTAGTCAAAATGCCCATGAAATGATGAAAAATGCGTGTTTATCCATCTAATATTTTGACATACTAGCAGCGTAACGTATCTGTTGCCTAAATCGCCGACAAAGTCTCAATCAGTGAACGGGACATAAAATCCGAGTTTCTATCAATTAATTGCTGATATTTATTTAGGTACACCCTTTTTACACCATATGAAACATAACTTTAAGAATTCTGTACATTATTACACATACCAATCCAGTGTAGTTGCCAATGACATTGTATCGCCGACAAGCATTTTTAACAGAATTCGGGCTCCAGATAGCATTTATGACGCTCAAAATGTTTGCAAAAGACTAAAATCTGTTTTGAATCTGACAGTACTTATGCTTATGTGTAATATCTAGCATTGAACAAGTACTAATGTATTCATTTTACAAGAAAATCAGGGCACCGACAGCATTTTTCCCGTTTTGTTCATCTATCTGTAGAATGAACATTATACTTTGTTATCCTGTACATATTGTGTCCAATATCCTCTGCATAGAGGGAAATAAAGAATTGAATGAATGAATGAATGAATGAATGAATGAATGAATGAATTAATGAATTAATGAATGAATGAATGAATGAATGAATGAATGAATGAATGAATGAATGAATCGTATATTTTAGAAACAATACTGTTTATGCATATTAACTGCATATTAATCAAGTAATCGTCTACTGATTAATAGTTTTCAAGTGCCCTTCGTTTTACACAATCATATATCGGTGCATCAAAATGACACTGGGTACTCACGTGGACAGCCTATTTTCGTACAAGCAACACTCCCTCGACGACAGCTACACCAATTACAGTCATCCTTAAACTTCTGACCATCGGTATAATATTTTCCTTTGTATGAACAACCTTTATTACCTGAATAATAACAATTTGCTATGGAATATTTGAACGAGCACTAGGACAGCATTACACCATAGGCACTTGGTTTCAAATTATCTGAGTCAAAATTATTTGAGCGTACCCTATATATAAAGAGAAGGTTGGGCAGCGGCCATGTTTAGTCGCAACAGATATGACGTTTCGAAAGCAATTTTTCTACAGTTGTCACAGCAAACACGGAGACCAGTACCTATAATGTCATATCTGTAGCAGCTAAACATGGCCGCTGTCCAACCTTCTCTCTATATACGGTACGCTCAGATAATTTTTACTCAGATAATTTGAAACCATGTGCCTATGTATAACATGGCACTGACGTCATTCCACATCCTATTATGGTTGTGGTACCAATATTTATGCCGCGTGTACATATGTACGTAGTACGTATTGCAATCGTCCTTAAAACTGGCTCCAACTGAAACATGTTTACCCTTGTGGAAACATGATTTGCCAATGGAATAAATATCAGCGGCTAAACCAAAGTGAAATATATGTACAAATTATCTGTAATTCGTAATCCCATATGGGAAGCACAGCTCGTATAACGTTGGATTATCACCTGGAAGTTCAAGTTTCAGTGCTGTCTTCCTTTCCAATTTGCTATAACCTGTTTAACCGTTTCAGCGGCGTCACCATAGGAACAGATTGATGTTCCGACCATTTTGATACTCGTACTTAGTGAAGGGAGGAATTCTGCGTTCCATGGACCGGCACTTAATGAGACATGAAAGGTTAATAATGCCGTGACACGTATTTCGTAGAATATATGGTTCGTTTATTCAGGTCGATCACTTGTGTACAATCAATGTAATACCAAAAACAAAGCATTTTCAATGTTTAAAAATTTCAATCAGACAAAACAGCAATAAAAACCAATAACAAGTTACCATATGCAACAAGCCATATACTCATATATACACTTCATATATACACTATATATTAAATTTATTACTTAATAAGAGAAATTGCAATGTTTATATACACAATGTTATGTAAACAGGTGACTGAAATCATTAAACGAGTTATACATGACTTTGTTGTACTTAAACACATTTTAGATAATATGATTATAATATAGCAAAGATAGGGTCTGGTATTCACAAAGCATCTAAAGGGAAAACTTAAATATTTTGACTTAAGTTAAATAATTGAGTCGCAAATATTGCCTACGAAACGAATTATAATCCATGTTTTCGTTGTGACAAGTGGAGCTCTTTGGATATTGCTTCTAAACTATGTAGAAATTGATAATCTTGATTTTCCTGTTTAGCTGCTACCATTAAGGACATTTTAAGATTTTAAGAATATTGTAAGATTTCTCTTAATATGCTCTGAGAATACCACAGTAGTCTTACCACATCCTATTTTCGTACAACCAACACTCCCTCGACGACACGTACACCAATTACAGTCATCCTTAAACCTTTGACCATCGGTATAATGTTTTCCTTTGTATGAACAACCTTTATTACCTGAATAATAACAATTTGTTATGGAAGATCGGAACGATCACTAGAACAGTATTACATCATAAGCACTTGGTTTCAAATTATCTGGGTCAAAATTATCTCAGTTTACCCTATATAAAGAGAAGGTTGGGCAGCGGCCATGAAAGCTGGTACCCAGTTTTTCTACTGTAGTCACAGCAAACACGTATACCAGTTCCTATAACGTCATGTCCGTTGCGGCTAAACATAGCCGCTGCCCAACTTTCTCTCTTTATAGGTTCACTCAGATAAATTTGACATAGATATGTGTAATTTGAAACCATGTCCATATGTATCACATGACAAATCATACCACATCCTATTGTGGTACAAATATTCATGCACGCAGCGTGTACATAAGTACTGATTTCAATCGCCTCAAAACTGGCTCCATCTGGATCGTGTTTACCCTTGGGGGAACGTGACTTGACAATTAAATAAATATCAGCGGCTATCGTAATCCTACATGGAAAGCACAGCTCGTATAACGTTAGATTATCACCTAGAAGTTCCAGGTTCAGTGATGCCTTCCTTTCCAATTTGCTTTAACTCCGCGGCGTCATTATAGGAACATAATTATTGATATTCGGACCATTTTGATACTAGTACTTAGTAAAGGGAGGAATTCTGCGTTTCATTGACCGGCACTTAATACGTCACAATAATAAGAAATGAAATGTTAATAATGCTGTGACCTATTTCGTATAATGATGGTGGCAATCTTGGCTTTTGAAGGAAGCGTTGGAAAGAGAAATTTGGTAAGAAATGTATGTTCTTAATGTTTGGTCATATGACCAAATTTGGTGCAAGTTTAAGAAATAAATCGCCCTCAACTCTTAGGCTAATATATAACATAGTATGTACATGACTGTCTTGTACTTAAACACGTTTTTAAATATTCTAATAACATAGCAAACATCTGTGTAGTCTTAAAGCGTGTTTACATTATGCTCAATTGTTGCTTGTAATTGTTGTCGTCAACAATTTGCCTAATGTATTTACTCCGGCAACAGCTGCACAAGCGTTACACAACAATTTGACCAAATAGAACTTGTTCTATTTTCCGACAACAATTTTCCCATTAATTTACTGATAAGGGGGTATGAAAGCTGTCAGGTATCCATTTTCATCCTGATAAGGCCAACTCTGGGTAATAATCAAGTATTTTATACGAATGAGAGGTAAAAAGGTATCTTGACAATGACAATATATATTGAAACTTAATTGATCAATATAAAAAAGATGAACAATTATCAAACATTAAGCTATCTCAGGTTATTTTTAAAAGTATATTTGTAAAATATGTAGCACACTTAATTTATAAATCTGGCTTGGGGAAACCTTATTCTAAACACCCATTGGTTTATGTGCCGAGAGTGTTGTTTTGGGGAGGTGAACTATTTTGTAAACCTCAGGAATAAAATGATCATGTTTCTTAATAGAGGTTGTTACTCAAAAAATGGTTGGTCAAAGAAGGGTTGCTCTCGCGAAGTGGCACTGTATACTGGGTTTACATAATACAATTATGTAAAACAAAAATGATTTAATACTTCAAGAGGCTATAGTTAACATGTATGCCAATTTGATGTGTGTATACAGAACTACATGCAAGTGTTGGGCAACACTTGGGCAACATTTGGGCAACAATTGAGCTAGTCTTTAAACTGAGAGTATACAGAACGAAAACAATTACATGCAATCGTTGGGCAACAATTTGCGTAATGTAAATAGAGCTTTACCACATCCTATTTTGGTACAAAGAGCCTTGCCAAGTTTACATCTACAGGTATTACAATCGTCCTTAAAACTATCGCCATTTGAGTAGTGTTTTCCCTTGTAGAAACAGGACGTGTCTATAAAACAAATACCAAACTGGTTAAACTAAAGGGCTAATTTCATTGTAGAATTACAGGTAGATAGACGTACAACTACTACATCGAAGCTTTTAAGTACAAAAAGATTACATAGCTACATCAAGAATATAAAAAGTCATATGTACGTATGCATTGTAAACAACATTCATAATATATATACATAATCTCCTAACACTATTTATCCCCACGTTACAATTATGGTTGTTTTGTCGAATAAAATATGTAATATTGCCGAAGTTAGTTGTTATTACTTCAACAAAAATAATAATAATAAAAAACACCTCAAAATCAACCGTGACCTCTGGTTCTAATTGTGTAAAACTCGGTATCTGTTAACAAAAGTATCCATTTTGTCATTTTTAAGGCTATTTCCCGTTCAATAGTTATTCTTGTTTTAAGGTAGTTTAATAAGTGTTCAAAACATAATATCCCTAGTTTTTGTTTCGTATAAAAAGTAAAATACTTCATTAATAAGATAATGTAATTAATCAAGTTATAGTGTACATGTTTTTTCGTAATACCAAAACTTACTATCGTATAATCAAACATAATATCAATATCTTTTCCCCTGAAGTATCGGGATAACCTATTCCACATATTCTGCGAGTGACAGCATGACCAAAACAAGTGTCCGATACTTTCCTCATAACTATTTCAGAAATAACATATGCTTGATTCTACTATATGACATTTTAATAGAAGTTTATTTGTAGCAACTACGCGTTTTAAGTATTTGTACTCGGTTGCTGGAATATTGTAGTTAAATGCGAACTGTCTTCAAAATTGTCTTTTACTTTTACCAACGTCTGAGAATATCTTCTAAAAACGAATTTTTATATACATAGTTTACGTTTTTCAATTTGTGAGAGTTCCCCTTCGAATATTAAATTACCACCATATGGTATGCGTATTGATTTGTAAATATGTTTCCATTGTCCGGTATTTTCTTCATCTATATAATACGTTTACCCCATGAGGCTTTTATTGAGTATAGAAATTTTCGAATGTCTGTTAGTTTCAAACCTCCTATATCATAATTCTGTACTAATTCTATTCGTTTAATATTTGAATATTTGCATTAAACATTCATAATAACAACATCAATGTAAATAGATATACATAATAATTACATTTATTGATCTCGATGGAATTAAGGTATTGTCTGACCAGATTAAACTGAGACTCTGATCAAAATCTGTACTCGGCTGTTTTCGATTCGTATGTTTATTTACTACATGTGCAGTAATATCTGCATTTATAACAAAATTCAAAAGAATAATCAAGCAGGAATAGTAGTGCAGTGGAAACGTTTGCGCCTTTAACGCCAGTGTTCGCAGGTTCAAAACTTACTGTAATCTTTGACATAATTATTTTTACTTCAACATTCTATCCTTGAATCAAGGGGTTTATGTTTAAAACATTTTCCCGTACGGTCTTATATTATTTGGTCTGTAATTTCGGTGTTTGCAATATTTCCAATTGCATATTTCTTTATTATAAGTACAAGAACAATGTTTCAACGACTTGGCCATTATAGATTTAATGTATGCCTGAATTGTGTAATGGATATGTGAACGTAGGGATGATTATAATTCACGAATAGCACACTTGCATATAAAGAAAAAAAAGTTGAGTTTGCAAAGAACCCGATACCTTGTGGTCTACAAACCGCACACTTACCCACTGAGCCATCGCATATTGTTATCTATAGTTCAATTTTGAACTCTGAGCCATGACCTATCCGACTAGTCGGCAACGATCAGAATTTTAGACCAAGAAGTTGGTGGTTCGAATACCTGATTCGCTCATTTTTCTAAATTCGTTGTTTTATGTTATTTGAAGAGATTGTAAGTTAAAAGATTGTGTTTATATTTTTTAATTTATCCATTGAAGAGTGTCGATTCAATATATTTATCATTTTCACTCATTTCGATCGTTGGTGTATTTAGAGCTTACTGACATCCTATATTCGGCTGATTAGCCTTCATAACGTTCTACAATATACATGTAACAAATATGGTTTGTCACATATACTAGTATTACACGGATTTTACAAGTTGTGTGCATTAAAAAAATATAATAAAAATGAATAACTATTTTGGTGGGATTCGAACTCGCCCTGATCGGACAAAAGTTATAAATATATCAAGTGCTTTACCGTCACGACCAACCAGACACATGAAATATTTGACTTTAATTGTATTACTTATCGTACTGGTCAAACCTATACCAACCTATATCGATTAGTGGTTAAAACCTTAAAAGTGCAGTCACGGCTCAATGCTCGAAATCGAACTATAGTAGCAACTCAATACAACCACATATAGCGATAAATGTAATTATATGTTTTTATAACTTCGGAAATTTCATATTTACATGTATTTCTATAGTGTAGACTCAATAACAAATCAGTATCAACATGTTTGTATTTATACTAAATGCAGTGCTCATAATTGACACCCATCCAAGTTACATACATTTTAAAGTTTTTTACAAGTACCTTATTTTGTATTTGTAAGAAACATTATAATAACACACGTAATAAGTACGTAGATTTATTGGGGTGTTATGTTTTCATTCTATATCTATCAAATGGTATCTTTTCAATTATTTTATTTCTATCTACAGTACAATAATCATATACTTATATGTAAACCTCAGGAATAAAATGATCATGTTTCTTAATAGAGGTTGTTACTCAAAAAATGGTTGGTCAAAGAAGGGTTGCTCTCGCGAAGTGGCACTGTATACTGGGTTTACATAATACAATTATGTAAAACAAAAATGATTTAATACTTCAAGAGGCTATAGTTAACATGTATGCCAATTTGATGTGTGTATACAGAACTACATGCAAGTGTTGGGCAACACTTGGGCAACATTTGGGCAACAATTGAGCTAGTCTTTAAACTGAGAGTATACAGAACGAAAACAATTACATGCAATCGTTGGGCAACAATTTGCGTAATGTAAATAGAGCTTTACCACATCCTATTTTGGTACAAAGAGCCTTGCCAAGTTTACATCTACAGGTATTACAATCGTCCTTAAAACTATCGCCATTTGAGTAGTGTTTTCCCTTGTAGAAACAGGACGTGTCTATAAAACAAATACCAAACTGGTTAAACTAAAGGGCTAATTTCATTGTAGAATTACAGGTAGATAGACGTACAACTACTACATCGAAGCTTTTAAGTACAAAAAGATTACATAGCTACATCAAGAATATAAAAAGTCATATGTACGTATGCATTGTAAACAACATTCATAATATATATACATAATCTCCTAACACTATTTATCCCCACGTTACAATTATGGTTGTTTTGTCGAATAAAATATGTAATATTGCCGAAGTTAGTTGTTATTACTTCAACAAAAATAATAATAATAAAAAACACCTCAAAATCAACCGTGACCTCTGGTTCTAATTGTGTAAAACTCGGTATCTGTTAACAAAAGTATCCATTTTGTCATTTTTAAGGCTATTTCCCGTTCAATAGTTATTCTTGTTTTAAGGTAGTTTAATAAGTGTTCAAAACATAATATCCCTAGTTTTTGTTTCGTATAAAAAGTAAAATACTTCATTAATAAGATAATGTAATTAATCAAGTTATAGTGTACATGTTTTTTCGTAATACCAAAACTTACTATCGTATAATCAAACATAATATCAATATCTTTTCCCCTGAAGTATCGGGATAACCTATTCCACATATTCTGCGAGTGACAGCATGACCAAAACAAGTGTCCGATACTTTCCTCATAACTATTTCAGAAATAACATATGCTTGATTCTACTATATGACATTTTAATAGAAGTTTATTTGTAGCAACTACGCGTTTTAAGTATTTGTACTCGGTTGCTGGAATATTGTAGTTAAATGCGAACTGTCTTCAAAATTGTCTTTTACTTTTACCAACGTCTGAGAATATCTTCTAAAAACGAATTTTTATATACATAGTTTACGTTTTTCAATTTGTGAGAGTTCCCCTTCGAATATTAAATTACCACCATATGGTATGCGTATTGATTTGTAAATATGTTTCCATTGTCCGGTATTTTCTTCATCTATATAATACGTTTACCCCATGAGGCTTTTATTGAGTATAGAAATTTTCGAATGTCTGTTAGTTTCAAACCTCCTATATCATAATTCTGTACTAATTCTATTCGTTTAATATTTGAATATTTGCATTAAACATTCATAATAACAACATCAATGTAAATAGATATACATAATAATTACATTTATTGATCTCGATGGAATTAAGGTATTGTCTGACCAGATTAAACTGAGACTCTGATCAAAATCTGTACTCGGCTGTTTTCGATTCGTATGTTTATTTACTACATGTGCAGTAATATCTGCATTTATAACAAAATTCAAAAGAATAATCAAGCAGGAATAGTAGTGCAGTGGAAACGTTTGCGCCTTTAACGCCAGTGTTCGCAGGTTCAAAACTTACTGTAATCTTTGACATAATTATTTTTACTTCAACATTCTATCCTTGAATCAAGGGGTTTATGTTTAAAACATTTTCCCGTACGGTCTTATATTATTTGGTCTGTAATTTCGGTGTTTGCAATATTTCCAATTGCATATTTCTTTATTATAAGTACAAGAACAATGTTTCAACGACTTGGCCATTATAGATTTAATGTATGCCTGAATTGTGTAATGGATATGTGAACGTAGGGATGATTATAATTCACGAATAGCACACTTGCATATAAAGAAAAAAAAGTTGAGTTTGCAAAGAACCCGATACCTTGTGGTCTACAAACCGCACACTTACCCACTGAGCCATCGCATATTGTTATCTATAGTTCAATTTTGAACTCTGAGCCATGACCTATCCGACTAGTCGGCAACGATCAGAATTTTAGACCAAGAAGTTGGTGGTTCGAATACCTGATTCGCTCATTTTTCTAAATTCGTTGTTTTATGTTATTTGAAGAGATTGTAAGTTAAAAGATTGTGTTTATATTTTTTAATTTATCCATTGAAGAGTGTCGATTCAATATATTTATCATTTTCACTCATTTCGATCGTTGGTGTATTTAGAGCTTACTGACATCCTATATTCGGCTGATTAGCCTTCATAACGTTCTACAATATACATGTAACAAATATGGTTTGTCACATATACTAGTATTACACGGATTTTACAAGTTGTGTGCATTAAAAAAATATAATAAAAATGAATAACTATTTTGGTGGGATTCGAACTCGCCCTGATCGGACAAAAGTTATAAATATATCAAGTGCTTTACCGTCACGACCAACCAGACACATGAAATATTTGACTTTAATTGTATTACTTATCGTACTGGTCAAACCTATACCAACCTATATCGATTAGTGGTTAAAACCTTAAAAGTGCAGTCACGGCTCAATGCTCGAAATCGAACTATAGTAGCAACTCAATACAACCACATATAGCGATAAATGTAATTATATGTTTTTATAACTTCGGAAATTTCATATTTACATGTATTTCTATAGTGTAGACTCAATAACAAATCAGTATCAACATGTTTGTATTTATACTAAATGCAGTGCTCATAATTGACACCCATCCAAGTTACATACATTTTAAAGTTTTTTACAAGTACCTTATTTTGTATTTGTAAGAAACATTATAATAACACACGTAATAAGTACGTAGATTTATTGGGGTGTTATGTTTTCATTCTATATCTATCAAATGGTATCTTTTCAATTATTTTATTTCTATCTACAGTACAATAATCATACACTTATATAATATATTCACTGCAACATGAAATATGTAGCATTTGACTATCGATTCATTAAAGCAGTAGTATAATATAAAACTCTATATCATGGATACATGTAATAAAAAAATACATTAAATTGTGGGGATCGAACCTACTCTACTCAAAATAAATTTGAAATTTGTAGGAAGCGTGCGTATCCAGTACACTACAGTGCCTTGGATGAAGGGGGTGCGCTTTGAACACAATTTGATATCGAATCCATTAAAGGTTTACCTAACAGACGAGTTTATGTTTATAACGATTGTCGTTTGACTTTGAACGCACTATACACAATTTTTTTACTTTTTTGCATAATAGTTATGACGGTATAATGTTTTCACAAGTGTTTAACTGATCGACTTACGCCAAGTTCTATACTACATAACGGAAAGTTTGTATCCATGATACTTAACGCATTCACTGTGATATTTAATTTTGTTTTCTTTCTGGCCAGGGGAGGTCGATCCAATATTTGTAATGTGTGAAGTTCACTTGGTGGGTTCGCTCGTTGGTGTGTCTATAAAAGACTTTGCCTTCTCGTGGCCACGCCCTTTTCACTATATCAGCCTGTTTAACCGTACACTTTTAAGTAACTCCCTATTCAATTGGGTCAGATCTTCGTTAATGTACACCTCATCCGCACCAAACTGTTTTCTATTTGACCAGATTCTCTGCTTCATCATTCTCGATGTTAATTTCACTATTACAGATCTACGCCTGTCTGACTTGTACTGTCCAACCTGTGCGCTATATCCAGATCCTTTATCGACAATTCTAGTTCCGGTAACTTCTTGTTGATCGTGTCTATCACCAGCTTACTCGTTTCCTTTGCGGTTTCATTATCTTTATCAACCAGACCATCGATTCGAATATTGTTTCGTCTTCCATACTGCTCGAGGTTGTTATACTGCTATAACGTGTTTTCCTTATGTTGTTCTATTTTACGTTTTAATACTTTATTCTCGTCATCTGATTCGTTTAACTGAACACTTAGCTTCTCTACTGCTGCTCTTAGCCTATCATTCCTCAATTGCTTTTCAAAGATTTTGCACTCTAACACTTCAAACTTTTTTTCAACAGATTTCAGAATTGCTTCCTCAGCTTTTGTTATCAGATCAGTAATCATCTGTTTTATACTATCGTCGTCTTTTGTCACCACGTTTTCGAGCTTCTCATTGATTTCCTTTATTCCATTCAGTATCGTTTTGTTCATTGGTATTTCACTGTCGCTCTCACTTTCGATTTCTTCGTCAATATCTTCGTATTCCTCATCAATCTTATCACCCTGTGGTAATTTCTTTTTTAGTTGTTTTTAGCCGTCATTTTCTTCTTACTACTGCTCTTATTGTATATTTTACGCTCCGTATCTAGATCACTTTGGCTACTAACACTGCTAATTTCTTCTCGCTTTCTCTTTTTGTCATCGTCAATACCTTCCTCATGTTCCTCTTCAGATTTCTTTTGATGTTGGTTTTCAATGTTTGAATCCATACTTTTTTCGTGTAGTGTACTTTTGAATTGATTGAACCGGACTTTGATAGTATGGTTTTCCCGTGCGTTTACTACTACACTTAGTTTAATACATCGATGGGTGGGTTAATTGTTTACACAAATCCAAGATGGCGGCGCCCTGTATTATGCATTGGTACTAAAATAAACGTCTATTGTATGTTGCTTAGAATAGTTTATACCTTTTCAATGATCATTACTTGTATAGCAATTGTTAAATATCCCGTCCACAAATTTACACTATTCCAGGAATTCTAAAACATGATGAATTTCTTCAATATTACGGAGCTCGTAAAAATGCAACCACGACCACCAAGGGAGATAACATACCTAAGCATGCTCGTAATGTACATCGTGTCACGCCGTTAGAACAAAAACATGTATTGCACGAGTCTTTGAACGACGTTCCACTCTTATAGGACTTGCCTTTATGAAAGCAACCTCTTTCTGTAAACCATGACAAAATATTAAATAATATGAACTAAGGCATTGCCTAAAATAGGTGATCCATTCATTCAAACATAATAAATTATTAAAGTGTGTACTGTAAATGGAGAAATTAGTTACTTTTCATTTGCTACAACCAAAGCAAATTTGATGAATTGATATCCCCGCCTTACAGGTTATCAGTAAATTTACCAAAAAAAAGACCTTGACAGACATCATCACAATCCAAGTTTACCTTTGTGAATCAAGGGCAATAACTATAAAACCGTTGATTTACCCATATGTTATAGGGGTGAAAACCATTTAGTATAAACATAACAATTCACAAACTGTTCACATCCATTTTCACATATTATGCACATTTAGGGAGCCACAGACCACAACAACTGATTTTTACAGCGCCATATGACGTGTAATTCCCATTTCATTTCTAGTTACTAATTAATTTTCTTTAAGATTCAAATGATGAAATTAACGGACTCACGTTATCAATGTTTACTTGGTATTTGCTCATCCGAGAAGCCTAGACTAATAACTAACAAGAACAACGCCTACGAGTGCTGGACGCTCGACTTTATCGTAATTGGTAGTACTTTTGCTCATCTGTGAGTGAACAATTTAAGAGTAACCAGGGCAGATAACTCATAAAATAGGTATAGATAAAGGGGTTACCAACCTTGTAAGTATGGATTCTCCCTGTCAGTGAAATTCCGCGTTATTTTGCATGTTACATTTTATTTTAAGGGGAAAATGAAGTTTTGTTGACCTGCAAAAACTGCTATTGGCCGAGAACGAAGTTGTTTCGAACTACACGAGGTTATCGTATACATGTATAGTCCAGTCAGGATAAAAATCCAGTGACGCAGCGGTCGAGTCCACTATAACGGTGTAAAACCAATTATAAAGGCTTATACTGTACAAACAAATATACTTCCAATGCTAAACTAACATACTAAACTTAGCTCTACCTGTTTAGACAATAGTTGTGATTGTTTGCGTACACATAAACTGCAACGTCACTGTCACAATATCCTAACTGGACTATAGTACATCTCCTATGATCCACATGATTGTTTATTATATGGAGAGAGGGAGATAGAGACTTGTCAATTACGTCGGATAATTAGTCAGAAATAAGCTATAAGGTTGTAGAATTTACGAGATCCAACGGTAAGTGAAATTCCGCGTTATTTACATGTTACATTTTATTTTAATCGTGTAATCGTATTTAAATGCAGGCGATATATTTACTTACTTTGCGGGCAGATAGAGCAACATGAGGAGGAGGAATTCTCGTCACAATCGATCGTCTGTAAAGCACATCGACGCAAGGCGCACTCAAAGTTTGGATGTGTTTCCCTTATTCCGCTTACCACGTTGTTATAGCCCACAAAACACAGTACTATACCAAGCAAATACCGGTAAACTATCTGTATAAAATATACAATATATATATGAGCCAGTCTCCAGGAAAACCTGCTATTTTAACAAAAATATTGATTTTAAGATTTTCCATTGTCTTAACGGATAATTTTAATGAAGCAAAATGCAAAAGAATTTTGTAAATATCTTGAGTTTTAAGGAAGTTACAGCTTTCTTTGTAGCGTTCCTATTAATTTTGGCGCTTTTTGTGTGACGTCACAATGTCATTGAAACGAAACGTTATTTGACGTTACTATAACAAGAACTATATAATTACACCATTTGATCAATTTTTGACATAAATTGTTCAAAATGATGTCATGTTTTAGAATTATGTTTTAATTTTTAAAATATAGATCTAGATCAAAATCAAAAGTGTTTTTTTTACATTTAGAGTAAGGCTGTTTTAAACAACTAAGTCCTCGCTTTTCTCAATCGGAATACTTTACCGGCATTGGTCACCATAGCAACGAAGTCTGTGATTTCGATATAATTCATAAGAAATTGTAAAGCTAAGATACAGTACCTGAGTACTATATAGGTAAATTACTTAAAGTAGAATCAATGGATATGTATTTTTTCTTACTTTAGAGCTTTTTATAAACCTTGTTACATAATAACAATTGCATAATGTCAAATTAGCAGGTTTCCTGGAGACTGGCTCAAATGAAAAAAGATAAATAGTAAGTCAGACAGGAAAGGCAGCACCCAACTTAACCAGCCGAGCAGAAAAGAATAAAAACATACATGGCACAATGCCCAACTGAACCAATCGAGATACAAGACTAATCAGTGTTAACAAAGATTGCAGAAGTTTGTTCCCATGCCAATGTTTTCATTGTGAGACACTCGCTCAATCCTTAGAAAGACCACATATGCATTTAAGCGCGTGTTCTATAATAAATATGTTAAATAATCAAAGTCGACTTCATCCAGAAGTAATTTGATGACACTGCGCTAGCGCATGTAGAATCTTCGTGCAAGGGACCGCGTTCTAGTGGTATCAGTAAAACCCCAATGCATAATAACTATTCACATTTTTCTGTTGGACACCATTTACAAATTTGATCGTCCATTGGGCCATTATATGCGCTTGTCTCGCCTAATTTTCTATGTGCTGACCAACATAGAGCTTCAGACATCGACAAGTATCACACGACCACGGAGGCCCGTGCTTATAAGCACCAATAAGAGATCAAATGTGTAAAACATATTTTAATTTCATGAACAAAATTTAATTATGTAAAGTATATTTTCCCAGTTTTGGTGTTGACAGAAATAGACATACTTTAACTGTACATGTATATGTCATAGGGGTCTGTATCGACTCACTGGTCTCTCATTCACTAGATATAGATAACAGGGAAAGGTAGTAAATTTAATGTAGTTTGGTTTAGATTGGCAAACAACATAAGATGCAGAGAGCGTGAAAAATGTATACGTTATATATTACGAAATAATATTACATCGCGGTGCACAACATATACGTGTAGTTCAACAACAATCGTTTATAACTTACTTTTGCGTCCATGTTAGCGTTATTTATCCTCACAGTAATGTTTGAGGTTTGAGAAACACTGGTATTTTATATCAGTGTATACGCGGATGTGTTTTCTGCGTTTTTGCAAATTTCTTAGAACGAAAAACATTGATTACAAATGTTTAATTTCCGTATCCTACTGTACACTTTTAGGGACATTGTGTGTGAATGGTGTTTTACACGCTTGTTTAATCATCGTGTCTGAAACGCACACACACAGGATAAAGGTTTCTTGTAGGCCTATGAGAGATTGCGCAAATAATGTTCAAAAATAGAAATGGTTCAAATCGTAGGTACCCGAACTTGTTAGCCTAGTGGTTGAGCGTTCGCTTCGAGTGCTCGAGGTCTCGGGTTCGATCCCTGGCCGCGTCATACCAAAGACGAAATAAAAATGGTACCAGAAATTCCCTTGCTAGACGCTCAGCATAAAAGGGAAACTGGCTTCTCTTCTCTCATACCCTCGTGGCGATGGATAACATCAGGATTGAGGTGTCGAGAGTGATTAATATAAGTTGGAAAAACTTGTTTCACAATCGACCTTAAATAAATTAGTATAAACTTGTTTATTATATGCCTTGAAACGTTATCCGCAAACAAATGTGCGTATTCAAGGGCAGATAATTCTAAACCAACACGGTGACCAGTTATTATCTTTTGAAAATTGTCGTTGTCTAATATGATACACTGTCCATATACAAAGTATGCCTTGCCAACGGTTTCTCCCGCCATATTCAGTGAATTATTAGGGATTCCAGGTTCAACCTCATTTGAGGCGGTATTAGCAGAACTTACAACCTTCGAAATAATTACCAGTGTTCGAGAAGAGCAGGGACCCTATATAACGTTATTTATACATTCCTGCTGAGAGGCAAGTTAGTACTGGTTGAAGCTTTTTAAATTGAACATTGTAATAAATGCACATAAGCAGGAATGTTCGTGACATAACCTACAACAAAATGGCCCAAACTGATTTCCATAGGATTGTCATTTGACGTCATTTATACGTTTACCAATACCAAGCCGCAATTAACGTAACCATCGCGGTATTTAATCGCTCATGTTGTTGTTTTTTCATTTAAACTTGGTGTAAACTATAAAATGGTACGGTTCCGGTACGTTCACAAGCTTGTCATAATTATCTCATTAGTAATGTTGTTAAATGTAGTGTACAGGTAATGCTTACACATATTATATAGAGGATATTTGTTTGTTTTGATTGAATATGGTTTATATCTCATCGTGTAGTGATAAAATTCAATATTTTCAAGAGCGCGTAGCGCGAGTGAAAATATTAAAATTTTATCACTACAAGATGAGATATTAACCATATTCAATCAAAACAAACAAATATTCTATTTATTTAATGCTTTTATGGTGTCAAAACTGGTACTATTTATGCCAAATTACCACTGTGGTTAGGCTACGTATGAATATGTTATTCCATTCATATTTTTCATTTCAAAATCCGCCATCTTGGATTATGGTGAATAGGTAAAAACGACTTTTTTGAGAATTTTGCATTAAATCATACACCAACTTGTAGGAAATGGTCTAACTAAGAATAAAAACCCCAAAATGACATGTTTCCGTTCAGTAATAAAAAAGTTACAGACATTTTAGTGTTGAGATTTTGGTAAATTAAAGTAGTCCCTGTGAGGGGGCGGAGCTTATATCAGTCACATTGTAGGTGATAACCAGTGACTGATATAGGTTTTATTTCACTGATAGATCTCCATATCTCACCAGTTAGCATTAAATAAAATTATATAGTCTGCTGACGCTAACACTAACCTCGTCTAGAACAGTTTACTATAGATTGACAATCAAATACATTTCCGAGGTCGATTATGTTCAATTTCATTCGAAATCCCTTTTAAGAATACTATTAACAAGCGGCCAGGATTGAAATTTGTCCATTTTTTGTTATATACAAGGCTAGAATAATAGTTCGCTGATGATAACACTAACGTTAGTTTTTGTTTATAACTAAAAATGAAACTTAAATGCATTTTCGATGTCCCTTTTTCTTCAATCTTATGCATAATCACTTTCAATCTACACTGATAACAAGCCGTCGACGGTGCAGTGTTTATATTATTCATGTTTATTTATTGAACGTCGGTGTGCTATACTAGTAAAACAGAAAGACAACTCTTGATGTAATTATTCAAAATAATATCATATGGTTATCTCCCTTCCCTTAGGTGGATTACGAAAGTGACAGCGCATTATTTGTTTTTGTACGTGTACGTGACATATAGTAATGCTATCGACATAATGTTTATAATTACTTTAATCACTTTATGACAAATACCTGTCACTTGATATAATTCTTATCATGATAATATGATTCCTGACGTCGCTCTTATGTTGTATTTTCTTTAAATCGTCGATAGACAGTTAAAATGTTCCAACACTATTGAAATAAATGATTTTTTCTGCCCATATATTTTTATGTTGTATTTTAAACGATCACGTCATATACTGTATTTAGGTTTTATTATGTTTTGCCTCTTTTGAATGAGTATATGACTTTAAGAACTTATACTGTATAAAGTTATTGGCTTTAATAAATAAAGCCCATTTTCAACTTCAATCTGTGTCGTTTTGTATCCAACATACTGTATAGCGGGTATATTTCACTGGGGTCTAATTTTCGCTATATTCGCGGTCAACATCGATAGCGCGAAATCTAAACCCAGCGAAATTTTTACCTCGTACACATACAAATTTTACAGAGGGAGACAATTCATGATTAAAAACCAACGTTGACCCAATGATTTTGCAAGAAGTACGTCGATTAAGTACAATACGGCAGTAAGACTTCGACTTATAATAAACTACAAAATATAATTCGAAATTAGATCTTGATGTGTATCAAATATCATACGTGCATAATGTTTTCTCAACGTTAAAAGGTGTTGATTATAAGCATGTGCATCAAAATTATTAGATTTAACGCTTTTGTTTGTTTGCAAAGCGTGTTAATGGTTGCCGAAAAAGTATTTGTTTGTGTAATTTTTCTAATGATAGTCAACTCGGCCATCAAACAAACCGTTCAAAATAACCGTCGAAACGCAAAGAGCGATTTATGAACAAAATAAATAATCTTACTGTGTTTTACGGTTTTCTTACGATATTGCATGTAAATTTTAAGCTTTATAAATTGCCGTGTTCAGCAATCAATGTCCGTGTTTTTATTTTCCAAGGTGTAACTTACGTAAGATTGACCTCTTATTTCATGTTTACCAACAAGGTTTTAAATTCGCGGTCGAGGTCGTTTGCGCGAAATCAAGACACCGTGAATTCAAAAGGATCCAGATAACGCGAATTATGGACCCCGTGAAATATACCCGCTATACAGTACTAGCTTCACCAGTCACCATCACCACAAGGATTATAAATTCCCCGCATCGACAGCCTATTGATGGATGATCTGCTTCGAGTCAATCGGGACCCCTCGGACAATCTCTACGAATCATCTCTCGGGTGTAAATACATAGAACGTCGCCATTTTTCAACGTCTTTCGCCATGACGTCATCATGACAGATTTAAACAGTGCTTCAATGGAATACACGCCCATCAAGCAAGCGCTGCATAGCTGCGTGTTATGCTCAAGGAGTAAAGTGAAATTGTATTGTTTATAATCAATAAAACATATTTTGATATTCCCGCTGATGATAAGTTACGGTCTATTTTCTTCAGCCCATTTTCTTCTGCATAGGATTTAAGAAAGAAAGCTGCTGGATTCATACGCTTGATACATCCGAGGTATTTTATCCCGTAAAAATGCCGTACGGACAGTTCCGATTGGCTTCGAGTGTGGGAAGTTTGGTATCCCAGGCCGCAACCTACCAAATTCGTTATAATGGTACAGGTAGATCTCCCTAGCTTAATGCTTAACATATTTAGTTTCAGGTAACTGTTGGTTCATCCGGTTTCAACATACATGTATTATGACACGGTAGTCTCCCATATGACTGAAAATTTTATCTGTGGGTCCTTGGGACATAAAACAATATTTGAAAAGCATATGAAAAAAGACAGCGTCACTCCGAATGGAAAGCTGAAACTCAAATACAAGATAGATCTATCCCGGTATGTTCGTCATTGCGTAGGATGAGTTATCCAGGGCGAGTTGAAGGTGAACTGTGTTTGTTGTTCGAGTAAGATGGTGGTGGGGTGAATTTGCCGTACTTTTTTAGGACGTGCCGAACTATGTTTAAACAATTTACAATGGACAAATATTCAAGTATAACCAGACCTTGCAAATGGAGATTAGAAAGGCTAGTCAATGATTCAAAGTGCCAGGATGCAGGAACCCCATTGAGTATTTTAAAAACAGACGTAAGCAAATATTAAGTCATCCTTAGAAATGTATTTGGCATAACATTACCCTCCAAACTTTAGGCAGGCAATTTCGTTGATTCAAGTTTTAACGGTTACAAAAAGAGACGCAAACGAAACTTTTAACCTAACTCCTATACTCATGAATGCGGGAATTGTATAATATTAGAGAGGTTGCGAAAGGCAACGTGTTACATGTACGTGTACGGGAATACTATTGTTGGGTAATTTGTCATCCAGGTATGTGTAGTTTCTACAAGTAACGGACGTGTGACAGACAAAAAATATAATGTGTACTACGTCACACAGGTATGCGTATGCACGGGAAACCCAAACATTTATCGCCGGTAGTCTCGGTGAGTTTATATAAACACTAATTATCGATTCACGAAGAAATCATGTTACAACTGCCGGGTGATGTTACACGCACACGTTGTGTTTCGCAAGCAAATTTTAATTACAACGTGTACGTATACATGTGCGGGTAGCTACACGTACACGTAGTCGTACACGTTCGAATCGCAACCTCTCTATTGTCTACATTTCACAACTTGTAGTTGTAGTGCAACCCTTATACCGGTAACCGTCAAATATGTTATTACGACTGTTATATAGTTCCAAGTTGTTTGAAATTACCTGGCCACAATCACCCGAAGCATCTCAAGTAGAAATCTCAACTCAAATTGAGATTTTGCTCAAGTCAAGAGTATAAATATGAGATCATTCTTAAGTTTCATGCTCAAAATATTTACTGTAATAAACTCAGAACAATGTATCTTTTTTAAGGCGCAACTTTCAGAGTCTTGTCTCCCATGGAAATTATCTCAAAGACACGTGACATTATTTGAGATTTATCTCAACTCAGATTTAGATGCTTCGGGAGATCGGGGCCAGATCTATAAAAAGTTATCAGCACAGAAATCGTATGAGATCATTATACACTAATTAATGTAGAGCTATGCCATAATCAATTCTATAGGAATGACTTAATGAAAATAATCAAGCAATAGTTCGAATTCTGAAATTTGAAACTTGATAATGGCGCATTTCTTATAAATACCATAAACCTGGCAAAATTAAAATAAATTCATGTACGGGAAGCATAGGTCGTTTCAAAAAGACATGCCTGCCTAATAGTAATACATCTAACCATTTTTATACTCAACTGTGCATGTTGAGTTTTCTTTGATTTGTAGCAGTTAACACGTGTTTCAAATTAAATACAAGGCTCATGTCAACAAACATCAACACTTTTGACTTTGATTTTGACCATTGATGCAACAATAAGTGCAGAGTCCGTTAATTGAACAACACAATCAGTTTTATCACAGTTTATTCGAAATGATATATCGTTATCAATATAAATATACATGTATTAAAACATACATTTTACTCGAAATATATGTTCTACCGTGTAGGAATAATCATCGAATGTTTAGCGAATGATAAATACACAAAGTGGAAATGCAGTGAAAGCGAATAAGACAATTAAAAGAAACATGCATAGCTTACATATGAATGTAATTATCTAAGACTGGATTATTATATAATTTTGGCATGTGCTTATAAATACATAACAAATAATATATGAATACTGATAGAAAATGTCTATGGGCGTAGCAATGTAAGGCAATACTGTATCAAACAGCTTAATCTTCCATAATGTTTCAAATATCAATTATGACCACGTCATTTATAACAAGGAAGCACTTTCTACATATTTTGTTATTGTATCTATATTATTGAAAATATAAATATTTGTGTCATTGTCTATCAAATGTTTAAAGTTTCTATGAAGTCGCTTCTGCTCCCTGATCAGTTGCGGAAGTATGGTCGGCCTGTTGTGGTGGATCACTGGTCTCTGTGTTTGACACAGCTGGTTCAGTTGTCGCTGGTTCGTTTGTTTTTCCTTCTACCTGTTTTGTAGCCTCTGTTTCAGAGGTTTGTGCAGGTACTTCTTGTTTCAATTCTGTCTGATTTTCAGATGCATCTGCAGACTGTTCGGTGGCAGTTTCTGCTTCAGGTTGCTGACTATTGGTCTCAGTCTCTGTTTGTTGTGTTTGTTCTTCAGCCTCAGCAACTGCGGGCGGTGCACTCTCTTGTTTTGTTGTCTCTGTGACTGGCGTGCTCTCGCCTGTAGCTTCTGATTCTGTCGTTTGCGCAGGGGCTTCGGCATTTTCTCCGGTTGGTTCAGAACTATCTGTTGCAGTTTCAGGTGCAGATTCTGAAGCTGGTTCAGTCTCAGCTGGCGTAGCACTTTCTTGATTGGCCTCTGATTGCGTCTGTGCTGGACTCTCTTGTTCAACTTCTGGTGCTGCTGGCGATGCTGTTTCTTGGGGAGCTTCAGTCTCAGCTACTGCTTGTGGAGCCTCTGGTTCGGATTCCGCTGATGGCGCACTCTCTTGTGGAGTATCGGGTTGAGCATCCGCAATCGGTTCGCTCTCTTGAGGAGCTTCAGACTCCTCCGTTGCTTGGGCTTCTTGTGAAACCTCTGGCTCTGACTCTGCAGGAGGTGCACTCTCTACAGGCGATTCCGGCTCCGCTTCTGCAGGTGCGCTTTCCACAGCAGGAGTTGCCTCCGGCTCCACATCTGCAGTTGCACTTTCCTCTGCAGGAGTTGCTTCGGGTGCCGCCTCAGCAGGAGGTGCACTTTCTTCTGCAGGGGTTGCTTCTGGTGCCGCCTCTTTAGGAGGGACACTTTCCTCTGCAGGGGCTGCTTCTGGCGCTGCCTCAGTAGGTGGGGTACTTTCCTCTGCAGGAGGAGCACTTTCCTCTGTCGGAGGTACGTCGGTCACAGGTTCGCTTTCGGGAACAACAGTGGATTCTGCAGGGGGTTTGCTCTCTTCGGGCGCATTTGACTCCTCTGTTGCTGTGGCGTCTTGTGGACTATCTGGTTCTGACTCTGCAGTAGGGGCACTTTCCTTGGGTGCTTCAGGCTCAGAATCTGCAACAGGTTCGCTTTCTTGAACAGCTTCGGGCTCTGATTCTGTAGGTGGCGGCGTACTGGTTTCGGCTACCTCAGGTGTTGCTTCAGTAGATGGTTCTTCAATTGTTGTTTCAGTTTGTCCCTGATCTTGAGATTCTTGTGGGGGTTCAACTTCTTGTTCTGTTGTAGTTTCTGGTACAGTCGCTTCTTCTGCTACTTCCACTGGAGCACTTTCAGTTCCAGTTTTAGATTCAGCAGATTCAGCTTGTTGTGTATCCTCGGGTTCGGTAGTTTGTCCCGCTACGTTTTCAGGCATTTCTGCAGTTTCTGATGTGACTGCCGATTCAGCAGTTGCTTCTGATGTTTCATTTGATACTGGTGTATCCTCTACAGGAGAGGTATCTTCATTAGAAGCTTGAGCATTTTCTTCAGTTTGTTCATTAGATACAACAGCTTGGTCAACAGTTTGTGATTCAGTGTTTTCGTCCTGTGCATTAGATTCTACAGTCTTTGTAGAAGCTGGTTCTGGACATGTGGTTGAATCGCCTGTACTTTCAGTAGTTTCTGGTGCAGGCTCTTCTATTTGAACGACTGGTACACATTCTGTTGCATCTTCTGTTGTTTTTTCTATTGTTTCTTCCACAACATGTGGTTCTTCGGATACTGGTGCTTCAGCTTCTGTGGGTGATTCTGGTTTCGATTCTTCTTGTGAAGCTTCCTGTGGTCCCGATTCAGATTCATTGACATTGTCTAAAGCTATCTTAACCGCCTCAACGGCTACTGGTGTATCGGATCTCTGCTCCTCACCCTCCTGGTGGGTATCATCGATTTGATTTTCCATTACCTGTTCGGGTACAGAACTGTCTGAGTGACCTTGGCGCTGTTCTGGTTCTTGTTCAGTCACGGGTAATGAAGGTGCGCTAGCAGATGTGTCGTCAATTTTTCTATATGATTCTGGTTCTGGTTCTGTGTCGTTATTGGCACTTTCCACTGGAACAGCTGTAAATAGAAAACGAGGACGTTAGTACTGTTATACATATGTCAGTTTGTAATGTAATTCTATTTTCTATGCTCTGTTGCCATGTTCAATAACTAGAACATTTGATGCCTCCCATCTAGGAATAAGATAAAATATTATTGATATAAAATGCTACATCTGGCAGACGGTGACTCTGAAACAAACCGTCTGTCATTACGCATCAAGATAGCCTAGTTCATCTTCTAAGAAAGTAGACTACCATAACACTGTTATAAAATCGTCAAAAAATACTTTTATGACTGTTATAGTTTGTGTGTCCACTAAACTGAAATCCGGGAGCACTTGATCTACAAATGGTGCTGAAAGAACGTGTTGCAATAGTTTGAAATGCGATTTATGTGTACTTGCATCCAATGCGTTTTGCATGAAGTTTCAACTTTATGAGAATCGGTGCAAAACTGTTTCCAGATATTGCTTATGATAACGGAGTCGGACTATGTACCAAATCCTTACGTTAATATCATATAGCAACTTACACTTCAAGTTTAACGTTTTTGTGTGGAATCATGATACTAAAACTAATGAATAGGTAATGAATTGTATTTAATATAACTTTGGATGTATATTTTGTGTCGTGTTTTCAGACACTATATTTTTTCATTACTTACGTTGTAATTGTACGAGTTTCAACTTATATTGTATTTTCAATAATTTTGATGTGACTCAGTGATCATACATATACATGCATTATTACTGATGCCATTGGCCAAACTGTGTTTAAAATTTGTATTGTAAATAAATGTACTACTCATAGACTGTATAGTCTCATATATTGGAAATAAACACATTAAACACATATCATAAACTATCATATACAACACAATGTACAAAACCAACAGAGGGAAACACTTCAACAGCATTGCGTTTCAGGCATTTCACAAGACGTCTTTGTTTTATTTCTGAATATGACTATCTCTTACATGCATAACAATATTGTACAAAAGGCTGTTATGAATTTTATAAAATATATAAGAAGATAGAGGAAAGACGAGTACTATAATCTATTATTTTTCACAGAATTGGTGCTTGACAGAAAGTACCAAAAAAAAACCAAAATGGAGTGAATGTACTTTGTATGAAAATTTGCTCTCGAATGATAATTATTATTGTTACTGTCGTGGAAATTTTACACCGTGTTGATATTCTCCAGCCATACGCATTGGAATCTTAAGAAAACAAAATGTTCGAATATATACTATAGAGCCTCCACGACAGCTGCTTGAGTAACAAACCGGTACTTTCATCTACATCAGGGATTGTGAAATAGTAAAGTGATTACACCGCACGATCATGAGCTCGAATTGTCAAATTTCAGTCTATGAGACAGACTTACCCCACGAAAAATATGCTTCATAATTATTTCATGATCGTAAAAAATACAAGTATGTGTGTTTGCTTTTGTGGACCAATATCCGCATCATTTCTTGCGTCCATGATAACTGTCAATCATTTTATAACCAAAAAGATTTTAAATTGTCTAGTTTTGTACCTGTTTGTGGGAACATTCTATCGTTTATCCGGTCTCTCATGAGCGAGACGGAAATACTAGGGTAGACAATTTAGTTAATCTGCTGCCAGATAAAAGCATCTCAAAATACATTGACGATAAACGTTGTTCCTTTTATCACTTCGTACTTGCTTTACTTTGCTACGTATAACTCGCTATTCAGTATTCCATTAAGAATGAAGTTTTCAACTTGAAACACAGAGCATTGACCTCAACGTTCAGCAACCAGCTAAACAAGTGTCACGCCTTTGAAGAAAATCATGAATAGATTTTGTCAAATATGTAAAACGAAAGTATAGCTAGTCAGCGTGCCAACAACAGCCTGAAAGTACATTTTGTCATGATGTCCTTCTAGTCAAAGGAGGACAATTCAAGACAAGGCAAGCTGCAGTAAGGCTTACAAAGTTTAATATAGATGTCATATACAAAGGCAAGTGTGGACACGGATTAGGTTATATGTTTGTGCATACATTGGATATAACCATGTTCTCTACATGTGGAGAACATTAGGGGTACATGTACTTGTAATGATCATAATATTATGCTAATAATATTTCTAAAGCTTTCAGTGAATGTTGCTCAAATGTGCGACATAGCAAGCCAACATTAAGCTCATTTCAAGGGTCAAATATGACTGGTATTACTGGCTGGAACTGAAACAAAACACCTAGTGACACTCTACACCTGTTTATTAGTATTCCAGACCTATGAGTATGGCCCAATCTCATTAAAATCAGACCCTTCTAAAGGAATGTAGCTGATTTTAATGAGATTGACTATGGCTCAAACATTACTGGTAAAGTCAACCCCCCTTAATGACCGAAAAATGGATGAAAAAAACGAGACAAAAATGACTCACTGATAATTTACTGAAATATTTCAAATATGATAAAAGTATTGTAAGTAACTGATTATAACATTACATAATGCTATAAACAACGTGTACCTTACATCAAATACTCGGTTATCATCCGACCGACTTTCAACGAACAATTTAAGTCAAGAGAAACAAAAAGGCTGCTGTTATATATATTTCTCGGTGATTTTTATCTGCAAAAAGCCAACCTCAACCGAATTTAACCTACGTATGAATAAAACAGACAGTGTTGTTGGTGGTGGGATCATTGAATCGATACTTGAAACAGAGACATGTTTTGTCGTAGCGTCATTCATCATTGTCAGTATCAACACAATCCCTATGTCCAAATAAATGTCCGTCACCTTCAATTAACTTACATCGTATCTCATTAACAATTTAAATCTAGTCTATACGCTTGGCTTAATATCGCATTTAGATGTCTATACAACGTCTTACAGCATTTAAAACGTAATGGATATATCCCTTCTCGCTTTGTTTATATTAAATGTTCGGGATGGTATGCTTGAAATTTCAATGTTGCTGTCCATGAAGCAGTTACCTGTATGTTTTATAAGAAATGTACTGCTAGCTCAGTTAATGTACTGCTAGCTCAGTAGCCAGACTGAACAGAGAATTCAGCGTCTATGTTATATGTGCAAACTGCTAAATGTAAAACACATGTGATTGACGCATACAGGATACGCATGTGCTAACTATACATGTCTGAATGCCATTCTACGTAAATCTGGTTTATATAGATATATTTCTGTGAATATTTCTATTTCTGAATAGCGGTACAATAATCACGTTTTATGCATACACTGGTAATTACTGCAGCTGCTTTAGACACGCTAGTTCTTTGTAGTTCGTCTTTGCGACTTAAAGGTACATACTGTACAGGAAATGATATTCGCGTGGATTAAATTTTATAAATGTCCCAGATGAACTCGACCGAGAAAAAAATACCCACGATTAATTAATTAACTTCCGAAATACGTGACAAGGGGTCTTCCTTCCAAAGTTTAAACTCTGTAAAATAACGACGACACGAAATAGACATATTACCAGGCATATTACCAGAAATATCGACCTACGAGAGCGATAGACATTCTACCAAACTTCACCAAATGACGAGCATCGAGATAGACATACAACCAAACTCCACGAAATGACGAGCATCGAGATAGACATACAACCAAACTCCACGAAATGACGAGCATCGAGATAGAAAGACTACCAAATTCCACGAAATGACGAGCATCGAGATAGACATTCTACCAAGCTTCACCAAATGACGAGCATCGAGATAGACATTCTACCAAGCTTCACCAAATGACGAGCATCGAGATAGACATTCTACCAAACTCCTCGAAATGACGAGCATCGAGGTAGACATAGACACCAAACTCCACCAAATGACGAGCATCGAGATAGACATACTACCAACCCATCGAAATAACGAGCATCGAGATAGACATAGTACCAAACTCCACGAAATAATGAACGCTGATCTCAAAGACAACGAGTGGTGGACTCTTTTATCACATTACCATAGTTACCGAGTCAAAATAACGTCAGAAGTAACACATTTCAGCCGATGACGTTACGCCTGGTGACGTCACGCATTTGTTATCACACACGTTGGAGAACATTGTTCCGTGATTTATTCTCACAGAGAAGATCATAGTATGTATGTGATAAAGACATATTACCAAACCCCACGAAATTCAGTGATATTACAGCATTTAGGTAAAGATCCATGTGTACTTTATAACATAACAGCGCGGGATTGGCTATTACCACAGTACATACTACATGATACTTTAAGTGGATCCGAGCTGTAACTTATCTAATCGTTAAATATTTCACCATCCATTCTTATCAGATGAGACGTAAATAAATAAATATCATGATGTCGGTCAAAATAATCAAGCTAAATTGATAATTAAACCGCCGCGTTTTTCTTTGATGATTCGTCGGGTTCAAAAGATCAACAATTACACGTGATGTTGTTTTAATCGCCGAATAAACAAATGGTACATGAATATCACATTTGATCTATAACACGCACCCAGGTCCAAGTGATTTCATGTAAGTATAATGTATATATAAATCGTTTGTATATACGGTACACTAAGAACATGAAATAAATACGTAGATTTATTATTATATAGCCGTAAATCTATCGAATAGATATTAAGTAGGTATCTGAAATCACCCAAACATACAGTAAGAATAGCCAATATGCCAAAAATGTGTGTTCTGGTATCTTACAAACAGACTATAGGATGCTAAGGGCTGTAATTCTGATAAGCGATTGACTGTTAGCATGAAATGCGTCATCCTCGGCGTTATGCCAACCATGGTGTAAAACAATCCTCCACAGAAATTCAGGAATCAATAGAGGTATGCACGTGTAAAACACTCGTACAATCACCTATAAATCACAAGTCTACCATAAATTGTATATTTATAATTTTATATCACACAATGCTAATGATGTACTAGTGTCACAGCGTATAAACCAAATCACTGTATGACTTAATATGATCAAAAACATCTGTGGTTTCCGATCACTGTATGACTTATGGAAGACTATACAATTCAACATGTATGCCTTATTGCGATAACCGGAAGTCGACTCGTTTATACACTGAGAGTATGATACAAAATACATTGCCTCAAACTATAAACGAACGAAACAGTTTTCATGCTTCCATTTCCGTTTCTATAGGTTACGTCATTCATACAATAATTTA
Source organism: Spisula solida (assembly GCA_947247005.1). Taxonomy (NCBI): domain Eukaryota; kingdom Metazoa; phylum Mollusca; class Bivalvia; order Venerida; family Mactridae; genus Spisula; species Spisula solida. The sequence continues at coordinate 31,574,705 of OX365947.1, read as the reverse complement.
ATCATTAAAGTTTCGGACATTGCCGGACCGAAGGTATTATGTTGTCCAAATTAAAATCACGTCATAAAGTTTAATATGTCGTCAGATATTAGAAAAAAACGAGAAAAGATAGACTCAGTAATACTGAAAGCATAATTTTTATATCAGTAAAAACTTTAAAAAATGTAGCAAAATTTTATGACAAATGAAGTTTATGATAAAAAAACGCCATTTCACTAAATTATAATTTTTCTCACCTTTCGCCTTCGAACGAAATATCCGAGATAGAAAATTTCCCATTTTGTTACGTTGAAAGTTTTATGTCAATATACATAAAATTTTGGATAAATACACACAAAATTTCGAAACAAATACGATCGTCCTTTATCCAATGTTCAAACAAATCGCTTTACATTCAGAGCACTCATTTACAATTATAATGAATTTTGGGAAAATCACAAACACCACGTGCTTCTCAGGAAGAGCGTATTCTAATAATGAGAGGGAGAAAGTTTTATTATGTTTCCATGGCAACGGATTGTTAGAAATAATACACCTAACACATTAACTCTGTATTACAGATTCTAGATATGAAACTATGTCTTACCGTACAACTTTTCAAGCACCGCGACATTTTTGTCATACTCTTTGCGTCACTATTTTGGGATTGAATCAGAATAGTGATTAATAGATGAGAAAAAGATTTGCAATCGTATGAACTGAAAAACAATAAGCTAGGCTATGGTGGCTTGGCATCGCTCACCAGGGTATACGTGTACATGTTTCTCTCGGACATCAGTTTCCCAAAGATAACATAAATTCATAAACATCATGTTCAAATGCATGAAAATGTACTCTTATATACTCAAAGTCCGTTATTATGTCGTCTACTCAGACAGTACTAAGAATGTAAGGCTATAAACATGTACCATACTCTAGTTCTAGATGTGGTAGCTATATATTGATACTATAACTGTCGTGCTATCAACTAATCAGACACAGTATCTAACTTCAGAGACGTATTTTATTTTCTCAAAACAAACATTCAATATTAAATACATTCAATACATTAGACATCACTTATTTTTGTTCTTCTTCTTCTTCCGAATAATTTGCAGGGCTCACTCTGGGGCAATGTCGCAAATGTTCGGCGGAAGGTTTGTACTCCGCTTACAGTATCGATGTACCGTGTACAGTGCAGTCCTACATTAGTCCGGTGCTAGGGCACAAGATCACCAAATGGAACCTTTCGGTTCCTTACTGTACAATCAGCAATCGTGACCCCTCGGACATTGCTGACGTAATTTCCAGATCCATGACGGAAATAGTTATGATTGTACCATCAGCATTCGACCGAGCCTAAGCAAGTAGAAGTATTGCATTACCTGGGTGACATCGCTATATTGAGCATCTCTGGATTTGGTGGGCTAGTATTTAGGGTGTTCGTCTCAGGAACGGATGCTTTATGTTCAATCCCGAACCACGACATGCGAAATTTGTAACAAATGATACTGGTGTGCCTCGCTTATTTGTCGCTGAGCACACATGTACAATATACCGGTTATCCTAGTGTCCAAATAATATGACGGTAAAGTTTCCATAAGACTGTTCTTACATTTTGACTCTAAACACGGAATCAATTGAGACAATTCCTGACCATTCCTTTCTCTGACAAGATCGTACTAGTTAATCTTGCATTGCGTATATCATGCGCAGTGGAGATTGAGTGGACAATGAAGCTGTTGCTGTTCCTTTATACTAGTACCCAGGAATTACATATTTCACCATCTAAAGTAAAAGAACATTGATTCGAAATACCCAGAGTGTCCTTCATGCCAGACACCCACACCTCCACTGAGAACAGAGAGGTCGGCCTCGTAGTAATTCCCGACAGTTGACATGTTCCCACAAAACAGTGTTATACATGCCTACTAGTAATATAATCATTACATGACCACCTTTTCTTTTTGCTTATAACACACTATTTTGATATCGGTATCTTTTCAGAGTACGTCACTTAACATAAAACTGGGGCGTGATTTCTTTGATACCAAAGAGAACATTCTTGGATGTTTTCGAAACAATCGTTTACCGTGTATATGTGTCTTCAGTAAGAAGGTTACTTATCTTTTAGCAGACCCCCGCATTTCTGTAGGATTGTTTTAAGTGTTCCAGTAAATCATGGAGTATTATCACAGATTAGATAAAACCTTACATTATAACCATCCTGTTGGAATCACCAAAGACCGGTATAAAACGGTGTATTTATGTTACTACCTATGCCAAAATCTCTTTTATATTGCGTTTACAGTCCTAACGCTTGTAAGGGTGCAGACACGGGACTAAGCAGTCCATATATATACACTTCCTAACAGGCAACGCTAACTATACGTTTGCTATGATTAATATCACAAAAACCAGAAACGTAAACACACCGGACAAACAAAAGCATTTACTTGCAGCCAAACATAAAATACACAAATCACATCATTAAAACTGTGCTTAAGCTTATGTAAACACACGCAACAGCAAAAACATCTACATAATGACTTAAAATTCAATTAATGTAACCCATATCGAAGAAGGCATATACAGTCAAACGGAATTCAAAAGTCTACTATTTTAAGAATCAATTGCGTTTCAGATAAAACTGAATTTTCCAATCTCATTGTAATCTCTATAAAGTCGACATTTGGTCTCTATTAAAGTCAATGTGCAGTTGATACAATTTTACAGTCATGTACATTTCTCATTAACTATTTTGCTGACGAAAGCTAAAAGGATTGGTGCATTCTAGACATGCGATATAAACCGTGTGTAGAATAGCAGAAAACACAACGTCATTATAAACATTCAGTTTGATCTACCACGGCCATAGCGTACACTGGTATAATCTACATGATCAGTGCATAGAGGACATTGTCCTACTGACCATTAATTATATATTTTACCTTTTTTACAATATCAGTCACCATACGTGAATGTAATAAATTATCTTATGTCATAAATCAGATTATACATTTTATCCGTAAAAATAACAATTATGACGTCATGACATTTATATTATTTTTAGTAAATTGTCGAAAATAATACCTTGGTTATATTTACACAATTGACGTGATCGCGGAAGAGTCATAAAACTCATTCATTATTTTCACTAATTTATGCACATAAAATGACGTCATGATTATTGGTAAAGTAATAATACATGTGTAAGTGATATTAAATTACATTTATTAGATATTTAGATACTTACTAACGTTATAAACAGTTAAAACCCCTTTTTCAGTTATAAGACCAGTTAGCCACAATGTGAAAATTGTATTAACTACTGCGAGTCCGGTTCATTCTAACTTTTATAATAATTATACCGACAATCTACGTAGGTGAGTGACTGAATTTTCTGATTAGCAGATATTTTTATTGATACGAGGCATGTTTAACTCCCGGTATCTTTCACGTACCCGTGTCAAACCGTGCCTGTGTATAACGTAGACGTGTTACTAAACCTGTACCGATTCAGAAAAAATAACCTTCGAGTTGAAAATACTCATTTATAAAGTCTTATCTCAAAACAGATCTTTCACTACGATAAAGATGTAAATATATATAAACTGTTTTGGGTAATTTATCTGCTATTTTTCTGAATGAACGTTACGTCAAGGGTTGTTATAAAGTGCCTGCTAACGCTCTCTCGTCTAGACGTGGGTACTAACATATTGGTGGAAATGTTGAATTGATTGGCTTGGTAAATATAGTATATGACTGTAAATAATGTTTTTAGTGTATAAACGAGTTACCCACTAACCCGGTTAACTAGTTAACTAGTTACCCCCTTGAAGAGCATACATGATCAAACTACACGCGCCAATACGTTTATCTCACCAGGACTAATCCATCGACATAACCCATTTGTCAATCACATACAAACCGCTTCTGCTAGAAGGGTTTTTGGCATAAAAACGTATGTCTCCCACTAAGAGCCATAATTCTGGCAATATTCGTCCGACAATATGCACACTATTCGATGACAGTACTTCTTTCGATTTTATTCTACTTGTCATCGTAAACCGCGAAATGACAATAATACCTATGTGACCAGCCTATAGATTTGACAAACCAATGCAGGGGGATATTGAATTGGATTGAATTGCACCCAGGGAAATTGATTGGATGGATATATAGGTTTGCACTGCATGAAATCTGCACAAAGAACAATTGATATACCGTATTGTTTCTTATCTTCAAATGTACAAGCGAGATAAATATTCGTACCCAGACAGAAGTGTGCAGACGATAATAACTGCTCCCTATCTACCTTTGCAAAATTAGAGCATTGATCAAGTTGTATCGTACAATTAGGCAATCTCAAAACGCAAGTTAAACTGATTTCATGTATACAAGTATGTGTACACGTCTCCTTTCATTAATGGCTATGCCAACTTTAGGACTAAGTGCTACTTCTGTAGATTACTCTGATTGCAGCACAAACTTGAAACTGACAGAAGTACATCGGTTTCAAGTTTGCCAAAAGACAAATTACTTTTAATAATGACATAATGACTTAAACGAAATACACCTAGTACATGCACTATGACATAGCATTTGGTTGAACTTTTTCTTACCTGCAAAAATAAGAGAAGGTTAAAGTTTGTTTATAGCTGCATATATCAGATTAAATTATCTACAGCATGTTTTACACGAGAGATAGATTGCTGCATGACTCATTGAATGCACACGCACATGCACTTATACCAATTGGTTGCGTAATTATGTGCTTGTTTTCAACAGACAAGATAAAGTAGAATGCTTATTTAAATTACAAGAGAGTGAGAGAGCTAATGAAACTAGACAGTGTTCACAGATGTGTGTTCTGACAAACTCTGACAATTTAATCATTCAGTCTACAGTGAGTGCATATCGACCCTTATGATGTTTTTCTGCGTTTAAGCAAAAACACTGTTTCTATCCTGGGTGTGCAGCGAACATCGAGGTACGGCGCCCAGAAATATTAAATATGCACCACCTTTACAGGTACCAATTCACACCTTGGTCGAGTGGTGAATTGTGGGTTATTCTAGCTCAAGGAAATTAAGCCGTGGCGCACAATGGATCGAACCCGGGACCTCTCGATCCCGAAGCGTGCGTTCTACCCCGCTCCCCACGTTTGTATCATGATTATGGCGGAGTGCAATAACTGCAATATTACACTGGGAAAATGTGCGTTAATTACAATATTGCACTGGGAGAGCCTTTTTTACCACAACGCACTATGTTTAACTATGCTGCGTCTTAGGATAAATAAGATAAGCTCATGTTTCAGTTCTGTAGTATTTTTGGGATTGGCTTTCTAAGAAGAGTAAACTGATTTAAGCCTGTTTGTATTAGCAGTGTATGCTAAGAAATGACTAAAACTTATAACCTTGGACACGGCTGATTCATAGCTCGTATGTACATTTTGGATACCATGTTCAGTTTCCAAAACGAATGCTCAAGAACCTTTTCTATCGGGACCGGTCTTGTCCCTTATAACTGCAATATTACATTGGGAAAATGTGCGTTAATTACAATATTGCACTGGGAGAGCCTTTTTTACCACAACGCACTATGTTTAACTATGCTGCGTCTTAGGATAAATAAGATAAGCTCATGTTTCAGTTCTGTAGTATTTTTGGGATTGGCTTTCTAAGAAGAGTAAACTGATTTAAGCCTGTTTGTATTAGCAGTGTATGCTAAGAAATGACTAAAACTTATAACCTTGGACACGGCTGATTCATAGCTCGTATGTACATTTTGGATACCATGTTCAGTTTCCAAAACGAATGCTCAAGAACCTTTTCTATCGGGACCGGTCTTGTCCCTTATTCCAATATTCCCAGCACAAAAATGTTATATAATAAGTTTGCACCTATAGCTTGATTCGAACCCATACTGCCTAGCCTAGCAATGCGAAGTACGAAAATATTAGACTTCTTTGTTGAATAACGTTAAAATGAGCATAAAGCACAATTTTATAGAATCTTGACGCACAGTATGCCATCAACATGCAACTTACATAATTATATACATGTACAAACTTCCAACAAAGAGTTCCACAAGGTAGAGCTTGTACCGGGATGTCATTATCTCGAAGGCTGCATGTCAGTAACTGTTTACAAAAAAGTTAAAACATAAATTAGAGAAAATTGATACAGGAACATGTTTGTTGAAGATTGTTACTGGCATACAGTATGTTTATTTGAAAGTAACAGAGAAGAAGTTTGGCATTTCGCAGATTTTCTTTGAAGAAATATTTAAGGTGAGTCTACATTATCTGTAGGTATCTGAAAGTGATTATTCAAGAATGTCAGATATGTATATGATCGTAATAATGCCTGTCTGACTATGTTACGAGGTTTGCTGCATTGGTTTTCAGTAAGGCCACGTGGCAGTAATTGTCAGTTTCTAAACAAGACAACTATTTTGACGAAATGTCTAGTACTTGTCGTAGGAGATCATTGTCTGTGACTTCTTTATAATGTTTCAAAGCACAATAAACCCGACTTAAATGTCACCTTGGAATAAGATATCGACAAAATTTATACCACATTTACGACAATTCCACAGTTCAAACTTCACAAGGGATGGGCAGCCCATCCAGTCCAAACAACTGATATTAAACACTTAAAAAGACCGTATTTGAAATATTAAAAAACATGCATTAGTTACACCAATGCCCTCCATATGTGTGAGCGCTTTGTACAGTACGTGTAGAACATAGCTGTCGACATTCTTTGCAAAAACGTCAACCGTCTTATTTTAGTCGTTTCATAGCTCATTAATGTTTGATAAGGATCATAAATAACTTAAGAAAAAATTAGGTACTACTTGTAGTATGCAGCGTTTTAGTGTAAGGAAATCCGCGCATGCGCTCTCATAACATGTATTAATGTGAACATGTACTTTTACTTGTGATATAACAATACGCATGGGGCATGAAATCACAACAATCATACCTAGACAATATGTTTACCATCTGTTCTGGTAATGTATATGCTGCATTCAATGCTTACATAACCACAGGAACTTGCAACCATCGACACATGGCATAAGTCTCTCATACACCTTTCAGTGATTACAGTCAGGCACGTGTGAGGGGTCTCCAGAATTAAACCGTCATAAGTCTTTTAAAAGCAGCCAATGCTTCAAAGATAACAATGAATGGACTAAAAAGAAACAATTCAATTAGGTGGCCGGGATCGATACAAAAGGGAGAGAACTTTTGAAAACGGGGTCTGATTTCTGTACATGCTCGACCATATTGTATTTAATGCACATGTGTATTAAACAGCCACGTACTGTTTGTATGATGTATCCTTTGACAGCCTGCTTAATGATATAAATAATAAATATAACAATGATAATACTAATAAAGACTTTGTTTATGAGGAAACCTTTTTGACAATATATAAATTTGACCCTCAACAATGAGCAATTGATAATGAAAAGTAACAAAGCAACATATTATTACTATTATTATTAAAGAAAATAATGGTATCTGGCTCATGTGACGTCTCATTGAATAGTATTTAAGATTTTCATAAAAAGAGTTTCAGTGAAAGGATGTGAGAAAGCTATACATGTATAGGCATGTTAATCTTGTCATTCTTAGACTATACAAACATGTTTATATCAATGAAGATTGTCACTGCAGACAAACATGTTTATACCAATAAAGACTGTCATTAGTTGATGTGTGAGGAACATTAAGTTTACTATCATGAGAAATCCCAAACATCACTTCCACTCCTTTAACAATTACGTAATACTTAACCCTAGTCATTACCATTATATTTATAATAAACATTACTCTCGATTATGTTCCAAGCTCTCACCTGAAATGAAGGTACCTAGGTAAAAGATGTACGTTTATGTGTGTTAGGTGAGTAATAATGAAACAATGTGGTTCTTTGTTCCAAAGGAAGGTTCATTGTGTTACTAAGACAATGGAGTCATACGCATCGAACTTTGACCGTTCTTATACAAGTCATGCCAATACCTCAATAACCTCAATAACTCGTATACTCGTAACAGCTATCCAGACCAATGTTTCATTTGAAACCCAAAATGGTATATGTATATGAATTGTTCACTACTTATACTAATTGTTTTCTTCAAACAGCTATCATACACATTGTTGCGTTCAACTGACAGTGCTAAATGCGTGGTCATTCGGTGTGACCCTGCCTAATTGGCCAATGACCTTCGTCTTCTAGGGTTTTGTGATACAAGTAGTCCGAGTGCGATACCCTAGCTCGTTCCTAATAGACTCACTGGTTCTTTAACGTTAACCGATGCATGCGAGACTTCCTCTGGGTATACAACCACGCAGTTCGTCTCTTGGTTGATAAGAAACAAGAAAAGCCTTCTTGAAATTGCCAGTACCTTGGCCAATATTCTTGTACGCTTATCACATAACGAATTAGATAAAAGTAACAGAGAAATAATTAATAGTTTTGTCTGGTCCTGATGATCTCCAGCTGAGAATGTAGTATTACTGTAGCATGTTGAAATACGCGGGGGAGATACCTTAGGGAGTAGTTGATACGCTATGTGCATGCATGTTTGATAGATAGTTGGCAGTACCGCTATGTCTGTAATGATAGTGCGCAATTAGTGATACTGCGTCTATAACTTCGCAATTAATGACATAAGGTATTGCATAAATATAAACAAACCAGGTTTGAAGCAGTAAGCGTTGTGATTGTCATATACCAGTACCTGTCACCACTCGGTACGAATATACGCAATGTCTTAGTTAAATTATATTAACTAATTTCCTTCAGTCGTTTAATGTACAAACTAATTATCAAATTATCATACTTTAATAGCACCAAACACTCTTAAACTGACATGTTTCAACCTCCTACATAATCTAGTTACCAACAACAACTCATAACGTTTCATTTTCGTATAAGATAAATACATTAGAATGATTGTATAGTATGAATGCTTTCAAAGTTTCAACGCTCTGATGATACTACACAAAATGTCATGACGTATTTGAAAAAATAGATCAAAACTTTCAGAAACAAGACAACAAATGTTGAGAGCTGCACTATTTACAAACCCTTCACAGTCAAACAAAAATATACAATAAATGCTAATAATGATGAAGACAAAAAGATGAATAATGTCAATGTAATTTGATAGCGTATTCGACCAACAAATCTAGTAACAACTTAACATATTATTTCAAGGTCTTCCAAATGTCCCAACAAGACAATATGTCGCATTATAAATAATAACTTACGATACGAACTATTCCAAAATTATCATATTTTTATGTCCTAAGTTTCTATATAAATTTATTAAAAATAAATGCAAATACATTTATCAAATTATATTTTTGACAAATAGTTTAATTAAACTAAAAGTAATTGCATTAATAAAATTAAAAACAAAATTACAAATTAATATTAACCATTATAATAATACATACAGAATAATCCAATTGTCTGTCCGATTGCGTACAGAATATTGCCCATGAAACCGTCTGCAGCTCAACTCCCTTACACCGGATATTTATTCAACTATCTTCCAAACAGGGACAATTCAACAGTTATCAATTAAAATGCGTGCTAACTGAAATTCACGATAAAGCTGATGTAATGCACGTCACCGTGTCCCCAGTCGCTGGAAAGGCAGACATTATATGTTTTTATCATTCAAGAGTCACCTTGCAATTTATCATTCTATGTGTGAAGTTCATGACCGGAACTTGGAAATTGTCCAAAATTTTCAGACGTGCAATATAAATAAATTATATCCGTTGAAATATAGGCGAACTCCGTACAAGATTGACCACTGGCATTCACGATAGTCACATCATTCATCACTTATTAGACGCTTTTCCTTTGCAATAACTTATATCTAGGTTGTCATTATCGGAGTCCAACAGATAACGATTCGGTTGAATCTTATTCAATTATATTCAATAACCTACCAGAATTTTTCAGGACTTTAAAATGGACGCTGGGAGAGAATGATAAGACTAAAGTGTGTTTAGAATAAGAATTAAGATTGTATAATATTGTAAAGTTCATTCCCGTCAAAAACCAGGCTATCTGCCCTAAGTTGCTGACTTCAACCTTTTTTTCACCGTGTGATTTTCACATTGTAACTCTCTGCAATACCCTACATGACTATCGCCATGTAACCGAAATTGCAAAAGGTGAATTGTCAAGTTGCACACCTTGTCAAGGTAGTAGAAAACATTGGCCATACCTTCAGACATGCAAAACTGTCTATTGTCCTGCAATCTTATATCTGTAGTATGACATTGACCCAATATGGCGGAGAATTATCCTTCCATAGGGTGTCTCATACCGACCGTCAGACAGACGGAAAGACTGGACGAATCACAATATGCCAAGCATAGCCTTAACTTGCCAGTCAGCTTTCTACTAAAATATGGCAGGCATATGAGTGCCGCACCCGGGTCGCTAGATGAGACGGCATAAGCGCTAATCATTTAGCTACGGATGCCACATATGTATAGCCCGCCGTACTATGTATTTGCATGGATAGGAATAGATTATTTGCTTAAGGACAGTAATTCAAACGTATTTAATTATAAATCTGCACAACAATAGCGCATTATCGAGTTTATGAATTGCATTTAACTATCACGTAATAAAAGTTTGCATATAAAGGGTTGTTGTACGACCGTTGAATCACGGTATGCGGACTGCCTCGGCTGCGATTTGTAATCACAATTGCGAAAAAAGCAAAGTCTGCAGAAAAAAGCTAATTCGACTTCACGCAATATGTTATCAATAGATAAGATGGTATACGTCAGGAATGGTTTATTGATGTGAATCTATAGGTTTACATGTCGAGACGTACATTGAAACATGTAAGACATTGGCTTGTTTGATCATCAATGCAAACAATATTACGATATTTGTTTTATAGTAACGTTAGGGGTATGTAAGAGGTAATCAACCTATTGTGTGTACAGATTATTAATATGACACTTCAGAAAAACAAACACTATTGTTTACCTATTGAGCTTAATACTTTCTGAATACTTTGATGCATATTTTACGGCTTATCAATACGATACAATAAATGATTGAGGGTGACATAACGACAGCAATGAGTACAGACACACTATTATATCGGTCAATGTTCTCATCTACCTTTAGAATAGTATTTGTCCGAAAGGCAGAAATCAAGGCTTAAGATCGAAGACTTAAAGCTTGCTTAAAGAAGAACGAATCGTTAAAATCGCATGTTTTCTATGCATATTCTTTGTTTTAATCATTTCGGTTGTATTTCGTTATCAGATGTTGTGATAGTAAAATTCTAATTCTAGTAACTAAATTGGTTTCCCAAGGCCAAAGTCGATCAGAGTAAAGTTCATTGATATACCCGTACAGGGTACGATGCAAATAGGTGCAGGTTTGACAATTGTCCGAATGCATCACGAGACACAAACAACACATGATCAGATAGTGGTAGCCTAATCAGAGTTACATGTATAAATAAACATCAGGAACCGTATGCCTATTCCTAGATATGACTTAGCGCTTTTTAAGTTAGCTAATTTCGCGGTAGCTATACTTCCGCAAACATTTTTTATCCGCGAAAACGTCGCAAATAGATTTGAGTGATGCAAGCAGTACAGCAATTCGAGGGATCAGTGCAAAACTATTGTAACTACATCAATTTATATAGGCATGTACAATAGTTTTGCACTGAGCCCTCGAATTGGAGTCGCCTGATAGCCCGTATGTTCATCGTTGGACTGGTGTCTGGGAATGCAACATCAGCAACCACACAGATAAAGGTAGAGATCTTGACGCCAATCCATACAACCACAACAAGCGCTGTTTGAAAAACTTTAAATGCAACTGGGTTTAGTTTGTTTCTTTTAGCGTTTAGCATTTTCTGAAACAATGGCGTCAGGACATTGTTGTGCGGGCTGTTTCTTGTACGTCTAACATTAAAATCATCCTATAAATATACGCGACGCTACGCTGGGAACTACGAGTAAGGAAGATCGCGTGCTTTTAGTCAGTTTACGTTTAACAAACATTTCAGCATTGTTGACCATGTAACCATCACAACCATGTCTATGTACCATCCGGCTAGAACATAGGTAGAGCCCCAGATTGCCACAACGACGATATTGTTTAGTTCCTAGATAGGACAGGCTATCTCCTTCCACATACACAGTATCCGCTGTTTGTGGAAGAGCATGTTAGGACTGCTGGTCTATTATAGGAAATTCGTATATAACTGATCAGACTGAAAAAATTGACGGCGTAAAATGCACAGAAGAAACAGTAAGGCATATACACATCGTTATAAAAGTGGCTGGGAAACAGGCTCGGAATTTTCAAGATATCAAATGGTTTGAGATAAAACGGATAAAACGATTAGATAAGTTAACTGGAAAACTAGGGATGGTTATAACATTGATTCAGTATACACGGCTTATTACCTATGAATAATAAACACAATCATCGTTGTTGGTAAACCACAAATATCTAGGACGATGAGACAGTACAAAGGGGTAGCCAAATAATTCACTGAACTTTGACGAGAACATTGTCTGAAACAAAGGTGTGGAAAGATCTAGTCAAAGCGTCAGTGAACTCTTACAAAGTATTGACTCACAGTTACAAGGCTAGGGGAATGAACAATGTCTTTTACTATACTCCGTCGAAATATTGTACCTTTGCTATTACAATTTTCACTTTTTACAAGTAGATCCAGTATGGATAACAAATTAACAATGCATTGTACTACTGAGCATTGCACTACAGAATGAGTTCAAGGGAACATAATGATAATCTTAAATGTGAAAATCCAGGGAGAATGGTAAATAACAAGTAAATATAACAACCAACTACAGAAAACAACAAAGGGACATCATACCCTCAGCTCATTAAACTCGTTCTCGGTACAGTCTAAAAAATGTCGCCAAAGGACGTCGTAGCAACAATTCACGGTCTGAACGGGCTTGGATCAGTTTTATCGGGAATGTGGCTAAAAGATTTGGTGGACCATCACGTTGTATAGACAAAGTGAAGTACTTAAACTAATCGAACGTACTGTAAACGAATTAGACGTTAATACGAACGGGTCTGTCGTTCTTCTATCGTATTAGGGACCTGTTATGACGTGGTTCGGTCTGGCGTCAATTAGCAGCAAGCGTACACACCGAACACTCTAATGTATCATTATCTCGACTTTCACATTGAGTAACGATCTCAGTTAACTCTACAGCTTGAGTGTGATCAGAACGGGCTCCAGTTAGGACAGGGGTTAGCCGATTTCTGTTACACTTGAACGTACTGGGAACAGAATGAAGTAAGAACGAGATGGTCGAGTATGAACTAGCTAAAACAGATTTCGACGTATTAGCAACAGAAAATAACTAGTTGAGAACTAGCTATGAACAAAATAGGATCGTGATTTGGACATTTTCGAACCAAAATGTCACGTTATAATCGGACCAGAACCGTTTTTGTCGATATTTTGAAGACGGTTTAATAATGCATCACTACTCATGCATGGAAGGCTGGGCTACATACCCAACTATGTTACCTCATTCCTTTACTATTATTACACTCTAAGAGAAGTCAATGGTAGAGATTTGGCGTGCGGAATATCACCGTCTTCATTCCGAGTTTTGCCGTTGCCACCGAGCAGTTTCGATAGTTGGAAACATTTCCAGAATGTCCGTGTAGTTTTGATTTTTAAGCGAGGAACTTGTGGTGAACTGAATAAAATTATCATAATTATGTAAATGATGACATTCTCGTAAATCATGTTTAATTATTAATCTTTAACCTGATATTTTAATTACCATGTTTTTCTTGTAATTAATATATTATTCGACCTAGTGACAGAAATGTCATGATACAGACCGCCGAATCAAAATATGAGTAATATTACGTCGCGTGACTTTAAAAGTACTTTTCAATGTCATTGTAATTGACAGGTGTTAACAATATCGTAAATTAAAGTCGTCCAACCGACAACGTAACATTATATACTATCTGGTGCCTCGACCTGCCCACATCAGTCAGATATGGTAAGATAACCGAATTTCAAGGATCAGCTAAAAAGGTATATAAAGTCCTCTGTGATAATGGAACTGTTTGTTTGTCGAACGTGTCCCCGATTTGAGTTTTACTCTGATAGTGGGAAATAAATCATGTTTACAGTGCAATTCATTCACAAAAATATACCACTATCAAAAAATAAAGTATATTGCGTCAGCATTTATATGTTTACAAAAATCTGGGATCAATATGTGTCTAGCTTGATTATGTTTAAGGATCGTCCGGTATATTTAAACAGTACGGAAAACATAGACTCATTGACTTCAGAAAAATAACCATCTGACGGTTTCAACTTTAAAAACTTGTTGGGACGAGTGAAAGAAGTTTAGTGTCTCATGGATGAAGCATTTTGACCTAATTTAACATTTCTGCATACTATTAGAAATACATGAAAACTAAACAGGTGACCTTGAAACATTGTTCACATTACATTGTACTTTTCGCTGACCTATATAATTAACTGAATTACTACCATGTGTTTTTAATCATGCTGTATAAATATAAATCGACCAACTTGAGCTTTCTCACAAGGTTTGCTAGCAAAACGTGAACGATTTTAAAGAAATATCAAATTCTTGACTGTTTACCTGTGAAACTTTTATGATAAATACAATTTATAAGCACTTTTTTAGGATAACAAGGAACATTCGATACACCCCTCTTTGAACAGCTAGTGATAAACTGCATTCCAGTTCAACGTAAAATGAAGCTAAAAACAGCAAACAGCGTTCATTGCATAAGGCACATATTTACGCATTTCTATGTTTACCATTGCCAAACAGATTCGACGCAATAACATAACTGGCACGACTTAACCTCAGAAATTAACTTTATCAAATGATATTTACATATTTTCTCTACAATTGCGTTGGAACAAACAAATTACGATTTTGATATCTAACACCAAGCAAACTACGCATCTCAATTCGTACTCAACCTTTTAAAAACGTCTCTAGTGATAGGTTCGTGGACCATTGTATAAAAATATAAAATTAACATGACTTATTATTTGCTTTCAATGGATTATGGAGATTTTCAGTGAAAATAACAGTGAAAATAACAGTGAAAATACCACTTAGTTATTTTCACTGTTTTAGAAGCTGGTTCCAGTATCATGCAGAAAAAGAAACGTAACGTCAACGGTGCCGGGCTTTAAAATATGCGTTACGTCATCAAGACGTCATAATTTTCACGTCGTGACGTTCTAATTTCGACGTCATTTTTCCAATTAAGCCAATTACGGCACATATTTAAGAGGATTTGAGGCAAATGATAGACAGAAAATTTGTTGATTTTTGGTGTAAGATCAATTTTATTTCACTTGTGATCACTGAAAATTAAATTTTCACTCGTGACTATAATTTATCATTATATCCTAGCGAAATAAAACTAAAATCCATTTATTTGACGTTTACTTATATCTATTTTCTCATATAGTCATGTCTTTTTATCATCAACTCATAGATCTATCGTATAAGGAGAATGTAAATTATTTTTTCGATTCGTAGCATCGTAAAGAGAACTCAAGGTCTTGTTCATTTAAAGTACAGTTTAAAGTTCACGTTATATAGATAACCACCTATAGTATAAACAGCGTGAACGATGATGCAAACCTTACACCATACACAACTGAGGCGATTGTAGCGATAACCGATTGTAAGATGTTAAACCTCGATGGCATTGACGTACAGCTGATAAAATGTAGAAGCAATCTAAAAGATCAAACGATTATGTCCATCCATTTGTCTTAAATTCATTCATGTAACATTTTGGCAGAAACAAGCGTCTAAAATGCATCCATATTATAGAATCATGGCCACTGAATGGATGCTGCTCATACTGGACAACGCAACAATTCGTCCCTCCATGCAAAACCCTGGAACTACAATCTCAATCTAGGACAGACTGACAGGCTCGTGTATGATGAATAGCTAGTATGACACTGTGACTTTATCCATGATCATGGTAGCGCCTGTACGACGTGACGACATTTTAAGTTGAAACATACCAGGCGAACGTTTTTTAGAAACAATCTCTAATAAACATCATTCACAAATATGATAATACAATGATATATATATATTTGTCATTCACGAACTTAAACATCACTTTAGAAAGAACATCTCAATACCGATCAAAGGTTGCCTAACCGATGTCATATTACAAAACATATAGTTTAATGTCGAAAACTTCAAAAACCTACTCATGTGTTAGCCAATAAGTTATTGTCGTATTTTGTTTGAAAAACAGGTTTATTCGAAATAAACATAACATGCCTATCATTCCACTGAAAAATATATCACACATTCAAAGAATGTTACATTTTCATCTGTAACTATACGAATGATGCTAATATACATGTACATGTACGTCTGAAGTTCGCTCTTCTCGTTCCACGTATTATAAAGGCTTTGAATAATATGATAAGTTTTATTTACGATCTATACAAAGACGTATAATATTTATGCTCGGAAAGCAATCATGTTTTATTTCTTGCACACGTATATGTATTTAGTTTAGTATCTACAGAATAGGTAAATATAGACGTAAAAGTGCCAATGTTGCGAGATAAATAAAATAAATAAAAATAATCAAATAAAATTGAGTACAGGGAAGACGAATATATAAGTCTATGTGCTTCTGTCTTAGGCACATAGTATAGTTTCGCTTTCACTCTGTCTTTAAATTCTAAACAAGTGCTCAATCAATATTTGTTTTATAATTATACATAATGTAACTATTATAAATATGAGTTAATCTTTGTTGTGTTTTGTTAAACAAAGGGTGAAACAAGTTTAATCTGGCGCGTGTACTTCATACTAAAACACCAAAAAAACCACACAAATTTAGAAAAAAACGATGAAATTCAAAATCAATAAAATTGCGACTGTGTCAATTTGAATATAGTTTTTATAATGTAGCTTAGTAATTCCACAACCTTGTGGTATATATTCGTTCGCACTTCATAATTAATTAGTAAAGGCTTTAAACAATAAATAAATAAAATAATCAAAAGTATGTTATTTATAATTATAAAGGTAAAATAATATTATTTAAAAAGACCTGATAATTCAATATTATATCAAACAAACGGCTATGCATATATCTATCATGTTATAATACATAAAAAATGTCCACCTTACCTCTAGTTCACGCCCAAATCTTGCCACACACAACGTTTAATGAACACTGTTTTTGGTAACTTAAAGTTCACTGTGCTTGTTTGTGAATGAAATCGTTGGAAAATAATAGCAAATATTCGGGCAACTTAATCACTGACGCAAAATCTGTCAGATTTCGAACGTAGATTTTCGGACGAAATTTCGAATACAGAGGAGTTCATCTCAGCGGTCCGTTTTATACAAAAGTAGACAGAGACGCAGTATGTACAATAATAGACGTTGTAACGATAGTAGCGAGTCAATATTATAGAAAACGTGTCATTATGTTGTACATCTTTAATTGAAGTTCGATCTTGCCAAATGACACAGCGTTAACATAACCTGAATGCCATAATAATCGGTTTTGGATAGATGACAGATCTGATGCTATGAAAATAATTGTATGAGAATGTATGTTCGCATGGCTAGTTCAGTTTGTAGAACGACAAAATGTCGCCCAGCTAACCTGCTTAATCTCCGAGCTGGGCTGGTCAATTTCCTCTGTAATATTTGATATGGACATATCTATGACACGCGTAGAAGTTGTCGGTTGCATGTGGAAAGGCAAGATGTTGCAGGTTTATAATTATTTGCTGGTTCACATGACTAGTTGATATGGCAACTCTAAGTTGTATGAATTAGTTTACTACAACTATCATGCCAGTGACTAAATAACACAAACGTTGCCGTGATTTTCCCTCTGTGTTTAGTCTCCCTTGCTGAGCCATTGGACTGTATTACTAGTCATTGTGTTATATGTAAATGTCCCACCATTACATGTGCATTTAAGTTTTGATTATATAGAGGATATTTGTTGATTTTGGTGTAAGATCTAATTTTATTCCACCGAGTAATCACTGAAAATCAATATTTTCACGAGTGGCGTAGCCACAAGTGAAAATTTTATTTTCTGTGGTCACGAGTGAAATAAAATTGATCTTACACCAAAAATCTACACATTTTCTGTTTATTATATGCCTCAATTCCTCTTAAATATGTGCCGTACTTGGCTAATTGGAAAAATCACGTCGGAATTCAAACGTCAAGACGTGAGAATTATGACGTCATGGTGACGTAACGCATATTTTAAAGCCCGGTGCGTTGACGTTACGTTTCTTTTTCTGCATGATACTGGAACCAGCTTCTAAAACAGTGAAAATAACAAAGTGGTATAGATGTACAACGACCTTCAAAATATGACCTTTGGGCGAGTTCATTCGCTAAGGTTGAAACGATATTTACCGTTATTTTTCTAATATATTATGAATATATCTTATAAATTCACGTTATCTTTCAAGTTGACAGCGTGGCCTAGTGGTTAAGATGATCTATACTCTAAACTAGTCTGTATTCAGAACATTATTGTTTGGGCTGTGGGTTCGAGTCCGCTGCTAAACTCTTTTTCAATAATTTTGTTATCATAATACATGAGTGTTTTTTTTTCATATAATTTATTACTTAATGAATAATAAAATTATGTTTAAGGTTAAATACAAATTATGTAGAAACTTCAACATTAATACGCGTTTACTCTGGTAATACAGGGGGCAAAATCGGGAGATCGTTGACATATCTCTGTTCAGCAGTCTTGACGTGGGAGTGTTTTCAAGGATTAAAATACAGAAACAATGTACAAAGGAAATAGATATGTTTTAAAAATATATATAAAATAGACATGCACGCGAATGTTTTATTTAACAAAATTTAAAAAATATTCAAAATGGGTGGGATTCGAACCCAAGCAAAAATATATTTAGTTTCGTAAGCAGTAGCTTAGCCTACTGCGCCATGGAGGACGATGTAAGCTACAATTTCAAATAATATATTTCTTTTCCGAATACACCCCTTTTACCTGGATTATTTCATTATTAAAAGTACAGTTACGCCCGAACGATTGTGGTTTATCTTATAATTTTACTGTTATTTTCACTGTTATTTTCACTGAAAAATCGCCGTAATCCATTGAAAGCAAATAATAAACCTTATTGTTTTATAAAAACAGAACAATGTATGACTGTGATATAGTATAAAATATCAGTTGATCCTGTGCCATTTTACGAATAAAGGAGCCACCTTTCCTTAAAAACAATGTTCATATTGAATGTATCTCTACTCAACGACCATGTTGCAGCATATTTGCGGCAACTTTTGGTTGACTAGCTGGCTGCTCCAGACAGACTTAACTGTAGTTGCAACGACATTGATTATGCGAACAATTGGCTTCCAAAAGTAATTTGACGAAACTGTCACTGCAGACGATAACTTTTGCAGTATTCATCTAAAATTGATTGATTAGTCGTTTCCATTCCAGAATACTGTGTTATACAGGCCCAACAATGTGTAATATTACTGATGTTATGGTCTACTATGTATCACCCAAATGATATACATTGTATCACCAATAGTAGCCAAGTCGCAAGTGAATTGGCGCATCAAATAATTACCAAATGTAGACTAGATGCTGACACGAAACAAGCAAGTATCGCTGTTGTCAGCGCAAGTCCACTCGTTTTACTCCAGTATGCAAAAAGGGAGTGACCAGTCTCATACGGAGGACGATTCATGTAATACGTTATCCTTATCAAGTCGTATTCAACTACATGTACACGTAAAGGATATTGCCTTTGTCTAACCCTGAGAACGAATCCCAACCTACCAACTAACTTGACTAGCCGCGCGAATTAAAATCATTTCTGAAGACGCTATACACAGCCCTTCTTCCATATCATTTCAAATTCACTGTAATCTAAAATGTCATTCAACTTATTTATTCCCGTCCAAATTATGACAAGAATGTTTTTCACTGCCTATTTTACTACGTACACTATGCGACTGATGATTGCAATGAGACATCTTTATTATATCATACTAGATTAACTGAAAATCAAAACAAGAAATTAACTGTGGTTAGTGCGCAATTTGACAGCATCAAACTATGACAGAAATGTTTAAATAAATTACGTTGTTTTTAATTTTAGTTTGGGTTTGGAACAACGGCCGTATGCATGTAAGGCATCTGCCAAATAGCGACTGTGATGGGTCTCTACCTTATAACATTACTTTGGAGGTACGTGGGAAGAACCAGTGACCTTTTGCAAGCAAGATATTCCACACATTCGAATCATACTAGTACAGTGTACGTTGCAGATTCGAATTCGTAGCTATGTGGACCAGTGATTTGAAGCCAGTTGACAACTTCGACCACCGTCTATGGAATCCCCTTACGTTTTGCACTGATTGAAAAACTATAGATAACACTTATTTATTTTTGACGACGAAGTTACCAGTTACCAATTTTCCGAGGGCTGCTTTTAGCAGTTAAGTCGTTTAGCCACCCTTTGACATTTTAACTTCCCCTGATCATGGTGCTAGCTAAGAAAACCTGCGTTCGAGTCTCCCTGGAGAGACTATTTCTCTCCTGGTGGATGTGCAGCCAACATCGATCTGCGGCGCCCAGGAATAGCGAACATGTACAGACATCACCCTCATAGGTACCAATCGTCACGTGAAGCATGTGGGTTATTCTTGCTCAGAGAAATTAAGCAGTGACGCAGACGGGGTTCGATCCCGAAGCGCTCGCCCTTACTCTATGTCACCACTCCCCGCAAGATCACGGAACTATCCTTATTCACTAAGGATCAAGCAGTGAATCTGTATTTATCAGTTGCCTTGGGTGCTCTGGTATGTATTGTAGGGGTCTTGTGTGTTAGAACCTACACTGAACTTTCTGATCCCGAGTCACGAAATTGCCGGTACGTGTAAAATAAGCATAGCATCTGTATATAAATAATGATCCAGATTGAACAATCGGGCTCTCATCCGTCGGTGTACATTAATTGAAATAAAGTCGATAAATTACAAGTTATCGGCGATATGATATGATTGTACATTTTGTATATCAAAAAGTGGGCAATGTTCATGCGAAGATAATTGGGAATAAAAAAGGATAGGTCAGCGTGGTTGACACGCACTTGATTATCATTTACGACAACAACTTTCATATCGCGGTCAAACATAAATATCAGATATCATAAACCAAATGTTATCGTTATTTGTATAATCATACAGGAATGCGCATTTGCCATCCTTATGAAAAAAAACAGAAATGTGGAAATTCAACGAAATGCAGTAATCCAACATATGAACCTAATCACTGTATGCCTTATTGTAAGACTATACAACTCAATTTGTATGTCTTATTGTGAGCAAAAACATCTGTGATTTCCGGTCACTGTTTGACTTATTGAGAGAGTATATACAATTCAACGTGTATGGCTTATTGTGATAACCGGAAGTTGACTCGTTTATACATTGTGATTATGATAAATATTAGCTGAGCATGGTCGAGTCTTGAGTGAGTGTCGATCATTCCGACCCGACCACACTTACCAACGCCCATAATTACCTTCAATGTAATAATGAATCATGCAACATAAAACCTCCTGATGCGGGTCACTGATTATTTTTATAGCTGATGTGATGCCTAATATAATCGAAGAAATACAGTTAAGATCTGTAACTATAGTTACCTTAACATAGGTATTAATTTTTTAACTTTAACCACAATGTATCAATCAGATAATGCAGCTAATAATCAAATACCGTTTGAAGTCGAAGTTTGTTTTAATCATTTTGGGCGCTTAAAACAGGTGGTTGCTTAATTTAGGTGAAAATTAATACAGGTATGACTGTACTCGATAATAAACTCAGTTGTTTATGACGCGATTACACTTGGATTACTAATCAGCGCACCAAACCTGTTCAACAAGATAAGGTCACAGAGAGCGAACTTTTTGGACAAGATTCATACCAATGACTGCCATTTTCACAAGACGTGTCGATCAAAGCACTTAACTATACAAGCCATGTGAATCAAACATAATAATTTAAAGTTTCACTGTCAATCAAAATTAAAGTAAAACATGAGTTACTTTAAACAAACGCTTTGAAATAAAAAACCTTGTTTCACAAAACAAAAAGTATAGAAATAGAACACTGATGGTTTCACAAAACAAAGAGGTGTTACGATGTTCTGTGCGTTTTTGCCATGTAGTGACTCTATTGTATATACATGTCATAATAATTATCTTTATCATACATATGGTGTCAATATGTCAGTATATATACATGTCCGTGGATGATTTTCCCAGCAAATAGTTCGCAACTTGACTGTACAAGCATAAAGTAGCGCGTGTTGTCATTAATTTCGGTAGGGGGTGTAAGGGCGATGCGATGATGAAACTCTGGGAAGGACACGCTGAAAGAAACGTGTATTTTGTAATCAGTAGATTGTCTAGTCATATCCATCAACATTTTGTCTCTTAAAAGGGTTAAGTTACCAGTTTTCGAAGACCGGTTCCAGCAATTCATTCGTTCAGCCTTCTTTGACATTTAAACTTCTTCTGGTCTTTGGGCTACCTAAGGAAACCTACGTTCGAGTGTCCCTGGGGAGACTATTTATCTCCTGATTTGTGTGCAGCCAACATCGATATACGGCGTCCAGGAATATCGAACATATACAGACATCGCCCTCATATGTACCATTACACACCTAGGTCGAACGGAGCATTGTTGGTTACTCTTGTTCAGAGAAATAAAATAGTAGCTCATGGGCGAATCGAACCCATGACCTCTCGAGTCCGAAGCGCGCGTCCTACCTCTATGTCGTTCAAATGCATAGTTTATAATCACGCATGCCTACGGCCTTTGTGATTAATTCCTACGCATATGAACTCTAAACCGTGATCTATTCACCGGTATATCACGCAAAACTGCAATCTTTTTCCTAAAGTATGTTAAATGTCAAATACGTAACGGTATCATAACATTATTAGTAGGTTTTTATGTCATTTTGATTTTTAACACGATCACACGAGATCTACATGTTTTTGATTACTGCTTGGGTTAGTGTGTTTGAAGTATCCACTAGATGTGGGAGTTGAACACCCGATCCGACATATGCTATCAATGTTACAATGCATTAATGGAGATTCATCAGCATAATTAGATGTCTTAGAAGAAAGAAAGTCGAAAGAAAAAAAAATTATTTTGAGAAAACAAGAAAAAACGGTTTAAAGACTACTCTTTACTTATGGAAAAAAACAAGCTTGTTCTAGGCCTGCTCTGGACGCATCAGTACGCCATGCTAATCCAACATTCCAATATTTTGGTAGATTTCGTATCATGGTCTATTAGATTAGACATTATTAATTACCAGAAAGAACATTTTATTCACATACGAACACGACCTGTGGTGTATGTTACGTTCACCAGATATGCGTATAAAATCTTTGCCGAGACGGTATTCGTGTTAAAAATCTTGTGTTGTGATCTTCATTCGTGATCATATAGTTTCGGCCTGAATTTAAACTCTTTGGCTACAAGCTCTCGCACGAGCGCTCTAAACAACAGCGAGGCTAGTAACCCATGTGTATGTTTGGTTTATTTTAGATTAAAACATACTCTTTTTTATATAGATTGAGATCTTGATTCTATTCTAGCTGCTTCTTTATGATATATTGCCAGTTAAAATTGATTATCTTATATATGAAAGTTCTTATCCACTACAATGACTGACTCAACGTACCATGTGATAGCTATATCAAGTGTCATTCTACGTGTAAGTGAAAAAATGCAGCAATTTTTAAAGCATTTGACTCCTTTGAAGAACAACCAACTATACCTTACACCAGAGGCAGACACGTACCCAAAGTGTGTACCAATTTGCCGGGTGATCAAACATACGTCCAAAACTAATACTACAATAAACCTGCTTCGTAATTACGTAATTGTCTGACATTTTGTAAGAAGACTACATGCGTTTTCTTATAAAATGAGAAATTAGCGACATCCGGTCCCATAATTATGCAGATGAAAATATAAATAAATTTGTGTACATCAATTTCAGATCGAACAACTAATCGGGTTGAATAGCTTAATATGTTCCTTTGTAACATTGGCTATTGCCACGACTTTCACATTGCCACATCGTACAGGCCTTGGATTGACTCAAGAGCAAAAATGCTGAAATACCCTACCCCCCCCCCCCCCCCCCTCCCCCCCACACACACACACACTTGCTTTGAGTATGTCAGATTGAATCTAAACCATTTTGTTTCAATGATTTTTTAAGAAAAAAATGTTCGTAACTTTTCGGGAGAAACGAAAACGTATTTTTTATGTTGCAAATTCTTCGTTTTACTTTTTTCGTCGCAGTTTACGTAATCACACAGTCAATTCTGCTTAAAACAGGGATAAAGATATCGATAGAAATCCGGCTAATTTGTCAACAAACCAGTGTAACATGTTACATCTACAGAAGTTGATTAATCGTTTTTTTTAAACATATACACATGAACCAGATGCTACGACGTAACGCAGAAATCTGCAGTGTTAGCAGAAATAAGCAATGCTACTTGTAAATGGCGACATATTTGGTGAAACAAAATAACAGACTGATACAAAAAGATCAACACAACAAACCATTTACAAGATACGCACCACACAGATAGACAGAAACTTCGCTTTGTAATTTAGCTGACGAGACAGGCTACAGGAAAACACAAACAACCTTGAAACAGATACGCTTACTGTTTGGAAACCAGTGTCAGTACACTTAGATAGGTGTGAATTTATAAGATTTCAGATGGGAAAATACCTGTTTGTCAACATAGTCTGACCGATTAACAAGAAATGGGAATTGTACAAATATTTGATTCATCATTGTCCGTGACGTATACGACAGATAACTTGGTTTTAAGTAATACAACCACGGTACAATTATATCATATGGGACAAATACCTCCTTCGATTTACAAGCCATGTTGGCATGCTTACAGTCACATCAGCATCTTGACTTATTATAACATTGACTTATAAGCCTTTACATGTGTTATAAATAAAGGTCTACTTGTGTACATCAATTAAAAAATTAGAAAGAAGACCGGTATGTTATCCAATATGAACACGTGTAATATCGAACGTTCGGAAGAGATCTTCGAATATGTCAAGTTTCTGTGAAGTAAATTAATTCATCGTTCAGCTCTGAAATCGTCTAAGTCAAAGATTTGCCCGTGTTAAAAGTGCACCACATTGAATGTATTTCAAGGGAGATAACGTGTACGATCTTATACGTATAATGTCTAAGAGGTATCCGTTTATCCGACGGTATGTTACCTTATGTTACCTTATGTAGATTCTGCACGCAGCACTGATGGGTGCTCTGTATGCAGCTCATATACTAGTATGATTCTTACCACGATTTATATAAGGTTTAATAAACCATATCAAGGAATATAAAGACACGTGTGATTAATGTTATGCAATACGGAAGTTTGCACGAGTGTATAAGTATATATTCTATTTCTAATCTGAAATTATTCAAATAACGTTACATTCAATTTGTAATATCTAGACTTGCGGTTGTAGGAGAAGAGTTCTGTGTCAATTCTCGGACTGTTGCTATATCTCCACAAATTTTAAACATAGGTTGACGAATTTTGCTGACTATAAAGATCATTTACCCTGTATTTCAGATCCAATGAATATGACATTTTTCATATTTATACTTCCATTTTCAAAATATGGTTACCTTGGCTACTTGTGTGCACTTCATGTAAGGGGTTACTTTATACTTAATAAAATACAAATAGTGAATCCATTCATTTTGTAACTTAAGGACATTGTGGTTATAATATAAATTCATCGCTCATTTTCGGTGACAATTCCTGGCACCAAACGTGGATGATATCATGTCAATGTCGCATCATCTTGTACTTTATCACATAACCTGCGGTCCAGCAATGCCGTAAGGCCGTGCCGTAAATATCGTTCGGCACTCCCAGAGTGTGCAATAAATATTTAAATTAGTCTAACACGGCCTAAGCCAATCCATGCTTTGATCGGCTCGTGACGTCAGGATAATACCGACGTAGCCATGACGTCGCGCTCATTGTACCGCTTAGTTTTGTCTGAAACCTATGCAGCGTACATCAACATTTTGAATGATAATGAGCGTTCTCTAAGGCTATGCGATAAATAGAATTTTACATTCGTTCTCATTACCGTACGAGATTTATTAAACTCGTCGACAAAAACGATATGACACTCGGCAAAGTCTCGTGTCATATTGTTTTTTCCACTCGTTTAATAAAATTCGAATGTAATGAGCACTCATGCAAGATCCTCTATAGATTAATCAACGACAGAGAAATTAATTTAATTTAAGACTGAATTATACCTAACTTGAATATACATGAATTTCAGGTTAATGCTCTCTTTTATTATATACCTAGCAGTGTATTGTCACGAATACAGGCCAAATCGCGCAGTGGAATACAACGCGACAGATTGCATTTTCCGTATCATACATGTCTGGTTTTCCGAATCCGTATCATGCATGTCTGACGTGTTATATGCCGAACATATGCCAACGTCAATGACGTCACGACGTAAACAATTGCCTTTTTATGAATAGACGTCGCGTTATATGCCGAAAATATGCCGACGTTCATGACGCCAATGTATACACATCAAACGCATTTTCGCGCGTAAAAGAGTTTTTTTCACTTTTGAAGGTATATAATAAAAGGAATATTACTGCAGTGGTGTTGATCCGTTAAGCCGTATTACCTCTCGTTGCTTGCGCCATATCGCATCTCACTCGACCTAGCGGTCTCGTGAGATACGACATTACACAAGCAACTCGAGGTTATAATACGGCCCAGCGGATCACCACACTGCAGTGATATTCCGTATATACACAACATGGTAACGTAACACAGTGTAAACGAACCTTCAGCTGATGCCAAGATCGCCTCAGCATGTTCAGCACCGGAATCATTCCTCGGCGGCAAAGATGGCTCACTCGGAGACCTTCTCTCTAATAACTGTGCCAAATAAGATTGGATAGGCAAGGCATTCTGCTCAGCTGCAATAAATAAGAATTTTGGATTATCGTAAAGTATCTTAAGTTAATGTTTACGTAACTAATTCAATCATCTTCTAAATGAATTGTACTGGAACGTGTACAATTGACGAGTCTCTAAAATTAATCACAACTTATCGGGGAACATGACCACAAAATGCATGAATATCGACTCTTCATATACCACTCACTAGTTGCCTTGTATAGCACTATATTTGTGAACAAATGTCAGGGAGAGAAAATGTAGATGACATGAAAGGAAAGAAAAACCAAAGGATCATTATTTTCACCTTGTTCTTCAAGCAACTTTTCTTGTAGGTATTTAGCAGCGAATGCATATATATTAGATGGTGCCTCTCTAACTATCGCCCGTCCAAGACGCTCCAACAAATACTGGAACTTGGGTGGTAACTTTCTTCTCCAGTAGTTCTTCTCAGCCACCGATGCCGACATTCCTGTTGTCACAGTTACCCTCCCTGATATATAGAATATAGCTCTATGATGGTACATTTGCACTTAAATTAAATAACATTCATGTCAGTTGATCAACAATATTTATTTCATTTTGGTCATGAATGAAAGCTGTAACCAATGTGTCGTCGCATTTTACATCCTTAACTTAGAGATTAATAACTGGGCGCGCTGTGGCATTGGATGATAATATCACCGGCACGACGATAATGGCTCGAGGATATTATCATCCAATGCCACAGCACGCCCAGTTATTGAACTGTTTAATATACATGTTTCAGCGAAGGAAATATATGAAAGCACGATCGCAGGGCGATTATTGATCACGTGATGGATAATATCCCCGGGGATATTATCAGTTTTCAACACTTTGATGATAAAATCCCCGGTGGGGCGATAATACAGAATTTGGCAACGTAAAAATGTTACTATATATAGTAACAGGTGTATTAAGAGAATATTCAACCTGAGGGATGCTGAAAAAAATGATATGACATAATAATCACTGTGTGGTGCACGAGATATACGCGAGATATATACGTACAGCATGTACGTACACAATGGAGCTCGAAATTAATTATATTCAAGAAATGAACTGTACTTTTTTTATAATTCTTAATATAAATATTTTACAATGTATACATAGGCGAAACGTGCGAGTGCCAAACTCTGCATTGTTGTATTAGAATTTCGAATTCCTGTGATAAAAAGTAGGCCTACACCCACGGATATTCATGTAGTCTTTGCCTACACCTCATTGTTTCAAAATTGGACAGCAACATCTTCAATGTCATGAAAATGCATATGAATCTAGAGGATGACTGATTTATCCAGAAGGGAATAAGTGAGAAGATACACGTCCTCATTTTCCTGGCTACACTACAGTGTGTGTGGCAATTGAGACAGACTGGTTTTCAATGAAATAAAGTCGCTGAAGACATCTTTTATCTGGCTGTTTTTTAATTAGGCCCTACATGTTCGGTGCCGTTGTATTTTTTCTAGAATTACCCACAGTTCATAGATTTAAAAAAACGAAATACGGTAGATCTAGTCTGAAATAAACTGAAACTAGGTAGATCTATAACTATTTTAAAACAGTTCATGTTCTTACATGACACATTAAGTGCGCACTTTCGTTAAGAAAAGAACATTTTGAACACGGATGGATCCGTGTGTTGAGCGACTCAGCGAGATGCGGAATTTTAATCATTAATGTTAACTTTAAATAAATAATGTACGGATATTTTTCTTCTAAATTAGATAAAAAACAGACACATGTACTTGGTGGTTATACCTCAAACCAAACCCCTTGTCGGTGGTCCCTTTTCAAGTCCAGAGGCTAGGTTTAAAAGTTGCTATTTTATTCCCTTCGATCAGCTGTTCGATGTTGTTGTTTATCCAGGTTGCGGCGTAACAGACCGTGAAACACAGGAAATGACGTCATTTGAAATGAAAATAATAAAATGTATTATTTTTCCAACAATAAAATATCTGTTACAT
The DNA here is from genome assembly GCA_947247005.1 of Spisula solida. Taxonomy (NCBI): domain Eukaryota; kingdom Metazoa; phylum Mollusca; class Bivalvia; order Venerida; family Mactridae; genus Spisula; species Spisula solida. The sequence goes on along the minus strand of OX365947.1, from coordinate 31,545,549 downwards.
GATCCTATAAAAAGCTTTAGAAATTTGTATATAATAAGATAAATTTGTAACATAAGTTTCAATGTAACGGAATTTAATTTACTTTTTCGAAATATTCAGCCCGGTCCTAAAATGCAGGAAGTCAAAACAAATCTAAACATGAGCGGCTAGTTACTTTAGAAAAACGTGTGTACTCAGTTATTTAAGACAATCTAGTGAGTAACAGTTTCATTTATTAGTATAACTTGTCCTATGTAAGAATTTCCGTTACATTTCTTGTACATTGCTTGCTAGCTAACGAGAAAAACATTGCTGTCAAGGTTTGTTTACATGTATATTTCAGTGGGTGGGGTACCACTATTATGTCACAATAATGTGTGTACATTGGCGACGGCTAAATTATAGTAAATAGAATGTTATACTTACTTATTTAAAGTAAGAGTTTTGTTATTTCATACAATTGAATTATTTTTTTTTGTAAAAACATTCTGTAGTGATTAGTGACTGAGCTAAGCTATGCCGGGGCTTGTGGTTTACCGTTTAGCGGGCTTGTGGTTTAGCGTCTCATGTTAGGTGCACTTTTTCATCATAAGTTAAGTTAATGATGTCAGTGGTTAATGGCAGTTGTCTTCCAATTGTCGATTATAATTAACAATCGATCAAAAAGAGTGACGTCGCCAACAATCTAGTCAAATTTATCACGTTGTTGACAATCACCGTAGTTTACACAGCGTCTTTGCATTGTGTCAATGATAAAGTGTTCAAGCATGAAATGAGTTAAGCGATTTCTGGCCACTTTCGGGTATCAATGTGATGACAAAGTACAATCACGCCTCCATTTATCAAATTGGTGTGTTTCAACTTTGTATACGACTGCAAGAAACATACGGCATGGTCGCTAATTATTAAATTAACATATGTATGCTTGAAATAATTTAATCCAGACTTTAGCACTGCGTTTGATTAGTCAATGTGTTCATTATAAACTCTGCAATTTAATCCCAACTAGAAGTGTCTAAATACACGCAGATACATGTTGTTTGCATACAGGCAACACAACACATTTGATGCATCTGACACATTGAATTGTTCATAATTTATTAATTCAACATGACCAATTATTTCAGACAGAAGTTTCCAAAGTTGACAAGTTTCGTCCGGTATTTGTAGCCGGTCACATGCTATTGCTACACTGTATCCTCGAAGGTCCTCATACCATGAGGCCGTCCTTATATATAAATTATATTTGCAGTAACACTACCTACCCATCGAAATTGCCCCCTACTTAATTGTTTTTCAACCCATTTCCTTATATAAAATATATCGACCCAATTGTTTTTACAGGTTCCCTGAAAAGTATTTCTATACAAAAAAAAAGATTCAACCTACCTACCCACCTTAAAAATCTTGGGTCGCGTTACCACAAACAAACACATTTTTAAGGACGGCCTGATAGTCTGGATTCCCGTGACAGATCTCACTTCTCGCGAGTTCCGATGACGTCATAATCGTGCACCTCCGTAAATAATAAAAGCTATTTGCAGCTGTCAGGCGAAAAAAATGCTTTAAATGAGAGAGAAGGGTGTAAAACTCTTATGAATATGCTCATTTGTGTAAAATAATACATTTTCTATAATATTTCAATACATAGTCACTTTGGTATATCATTTATGCCCCCAAATAGTCACTTTAGTATAATGCCGCAAAATTACTTTAACAACCGGTACTGTTTCAATTCGTCTGCATGGTACCCGGATGTTTAATTGAAATAGACACATCTTATCAGATTTACTTCCCTTTGTAAGATGTCATTGGACTGAGAGCCCATTAAAAATGGCGGATGATTTTGACTGTCGGGGCTTTTTTGCTAAAGTTGGGGAAGGGGCCTTTTCTTTGAATGGGGGAAATAATAACTCATAGATTTTGCAGAAGGAAAAGTAAAATCTTAATGTAAATTGAATTTAAGTGGGAAACTGCAAGAAATTTTCTGAGGGGAAGACACCTGTAAACGGCCTCTGTTTTAGAAGGAAAAAAAGCCCTGACTGTATTAATTATTTCACGTTAATTCTTTGTGAAAATGTTTGCAATTACCATAAAAGTTGATGCAATATGTTGGAAACAGATAATTTTATCAAAGTATATCATACTATATGTAGTTTCTAGCAGAAATAGTTTGTTTTTGTGCAATTTTTAGTTTATTGATAGTATCCCACCGGAATGAGGACCTACAAGGCTATATGATGCCTTATTTTAAGAAATAGCAATACAATTATTGAGTTTTACATATGACGTCACTGTGTAACTCACTGACGTTTACACGTTTCTCTGGCGAATTAACGCTTTATATGGCGAGGAATCGAGGACTGGGTGATGTGTGCTTTAAAATTGTTTTTGGATTCGCCACATATTTTTTATTGATGATTAAACATGCAAGTCAACGGGTTACATTGGTAAATAAAGGTTAGTTAGATCTGGTGATTAGAGCCCGTTTAATTCCCCGCAAGATCCTGAGAAAAAAAATGTGCGTTTAACTTTAAGCATACACGTTAATTAAACTTCGAAGTTTAAGAATGAATTTATAATGACTGTAACTTATGTTAAACATTTCTGTTGAAATCGGCAAGTGCCCTCTCAGTTTTTGCTTGACTTTATCAAATTCACAGACAATCTGTGATCTAATTAACTTTGATAAATGCCAATTAGCTATTCACCCGTTGCTTATGCGTGAACGTGAGACACAATCTCTTTGAAGATGACAAGCCCCGCCTCAGATGTTATTAATTTAAGAGTGTTTTATGGGTGATTGATGTATCTGATTATTATACAACTTGTCACGTTGTTTATTACTCGATTGACCCAGTTTTTTTACACAAACTAGAAATTTAAAAGGGCTGGGCGGATGTGACCACAAAACGGCGCAGGAAAAGGGCAGCAGGGCGTTGCGTCATGCTATTAACGTCTAGCTGGGGCACTGCAATCTAAACTGACTATGTTGAGAAGGGTATTATCACTGGCTACGTGTACTGTGTGTACCTTGACCTAGTTTTCTGTGACACTTTCACTTACATGATATCAGATTTACATAAGTAACAGTTTGATAATTCAGATATCAAGTTGTTTCAATGATTTGACCCGGGCAGTTTGACTTGATAAACATTAAATGGCTGGTCATTATACAGGCAAGAGTCTGATGCACTAATAATGATGTATTCATGATCTTTAATCAGTAACAGTTACTGGTACAATGGACTTCTTTATTTCTTAAGATTTCTGAATTTTTTTCGTGTTTTCTGCACACTCAACCGCAGTATCTATAATTTATATATATAAACTTAGAGTGCATGAATTACTGTGAAACACATATACGGCATCTAACCTATTTATTACAGCATTCCGAAGAAGAAAATAGTGCAGTGGATACTAATATGTATTGATGTGTTGTCACATGCGGAATATTGGCTATGTTAGAATCGAAATAATGAATATGAACCTGTGTTTTATGTTTTATAAAGCACAGTCACTTGTTCAGATGCATACATTAAATCACTCGTGCTATGCACTCCAGATTTAATTACTATGCATCTATACTTGTGCTTTATTCTATGATAAAACACAGGTACATATTCATTATTTCTTAAAACAATGTCTTTATAGTCATCAACTTGAATGCTTACCGGTATATGCTTATTGAGTTATTCTAGTCACCCTATATACCCGGTAACTGATTTAACTTATGTGGCATATTTCCTGCAACTTTATGCACTTGATTGTCTGAACATTAATAAATGTGTATATCTTCTTCTTCCAGTAAAGTACAGATACCACTGGCACTGGGGCAATGTTGTACTGGGTGACTTTGAAGTAAAATAATACCATAAAGTGTATACTTTCAGATCCTGAGCATGGTTTCGACAGATGTTGCTTCGACCGACCTTGTACAGATTGGTTATAATGACATCTACAGTCTACTGATATCATGTTTTACATGGTCCACGCTGTATTTTATACTCTGTATACTTAATCCAAAGAGAAGTTATGAGTGGCATATACGTACCGTGACATTGATTCATGCTGTGATTATCTCTGTACTTGGATTTGTGGGGGCATTCTTTATTGGACCATGGCCATTCACTAATTCAGGTACGTTAATAATAGACTTTTGTTCAACCATTTTATACAGGGGTTCCATTTGACTCGGGGTAGGAGGTTTGAGTGCTGGTAACTTTTTACCCTCAAGATTTTAGTTTGAAGGGTCATTTTCTCTTAATTTAAATTCATGGGTATTTTTTTAAAAAATGGTAAAATATAGTCAAAATTATCAAAATCACCCTTCAGTTTCAGAAGTTAGTCGAATCCCTGTTAAAATAACTGAACAAGTGTTAATTTATAGAATTTATGTTTGAAGTCACAAGACAGTTGCATCAAGGTTCGTGAGTCTTGTTTATAACATCCTGTGCACTAATTTCTAACTGATGACCAGAATTTATTAACACAATTTATGAACACCAATGTATAAGCGGTTCCTGTACTTGATATTCAACTAGCCCACTTAAATATTAAACCATTATTTGTCTTATTTAAATGCTGACATTTCTTCCCCTAACAATGCTTGCAAACTTCTAGGAAATACATAATTATGACAGTAGCTTATAGTAAAAAGGTGATGTAGTTATTACAAAGGTAATTACTATTGGGGGATAATATTAAAGGGACTGCCTCACATATTGGTATATTGCAAAAATAAAATAAAATTGTCAAATATTCGCTTAATTTTGGTATAGTTGCCTGTATATCCCATAAACAACCACACTGGCATATCAAATAACTTCCGAAACTTTGGCATTTTGTAGTTATCTAGTATTTTTACATCATAAATTCTATAGGGTATTAATACCCTACAGAATTAACACTACTATTACTTAAATTGCCTGAACTTTGTTCGCATTTGATGAAAACGAATAGAAAAACGAACCAAATACCTCACTGATGTTTACGCTGTAGTTTCTTGACGTTACAGTTCGATCACGAGTGAATTACATAGTTCACAAAGCATGTTGGAAGGAAACTTAGCACTTTTTTTCAAGAAAAAAATACTCAGTGGGTGACATTGAGAGTGGATAAAATTGCTTTTTTGCACCAAATCTTTCTTAAAGCAACCGTCGGTGGTTTTCTAGTTTCTATTACATCAATACTTGGTTAGGTTGGAAAATCACGATATACAAAAATTTTAGCCCAATCTGTGAGGCAGCACCTTTAATATATAACTCTCTGGTCCTGACCCCTAAATAGTTTTTAACAGACTCCCTTATCAATCAATGTATGTGTTTAAGAAAATTAGTAGTTATAATTTATCAACTAAATTAGAATAAGTTGTATAACTTGTTTTACAATCAACCTAAAATAAGACATTGTTATTAAATTATAAAACCTTAACTGTCAAGGTAATTCAGACAATTGAGTGATCTTTACATTTTAATTTTATTCACAGTTGACTTAAAAATTTAATAATTGTTTTTATTTTAGGTGGACCTAGCAGCTCATACCAACATTTTGTGATAACTATCTCACTGGCATACTTCCTGTTAGACTTCTCTTGGTGTCTCTACTTCCAAACAGAAGGTAACTATAAACATTTATCACTTTTATTAATGCATCTTTAGCTCAACTTTTCAAAGAAAAAGTCGAGCTATTGTCGTGACGGGATTGTCAAGGTTTGCTTGTGCGTTGGTTAAATTTTTTGTCAGTCATTTTCTCAAAGACTATCTAAGATATCCACTTGAAACTCAAAATAGTTATTCGCAATCACAAGGGGAGTCCATACTGGCAAGGCTGGTAACCCTGTGGCCTATATTTATGAGTTATGAACCCTTGTTTCTCTTAGAAAGTTGAGGGCCCAGCACTCGTACGCAGTGCTCTTGTTAAGAATTACTTACATTGGGATTTGTCATTTTTATATCCCCCCCCCCCCCCCCCCCCCCCCTAAACACCGAGTTGTATTAAAGGGGGATATACCGGATTCAGGCTGTTTCAGGGGTGTTTCAAGATTTATTATATACATGAAATTATAATAATTATTTCATGGTCATCTGGCGTTTAGCACCATTAATACTGCACTGTTGTCTTTTCATTGTTATACCCCCCGCACAACGAGTTGTAAGGGGGGTATACTGGATTCAGCTTGTCTGTCTGTCTGTCTGTCCGTCTGTCTGTCCGTCCGTAGACGCATTCTTGTGGACGCAACTCCTCCTACAGTTTTTGCAGCATTTCCTTCAAACTTTCACAGATGAACAACCTCAACATGTAGATGTGCATAAAGGAAAGAATTTACGCTGCAACAATTTTTGACAGAATTATGGCCCTTTGTACTTTTATGCACTATGCAATATATAGTGAATAGTTCTTGTGGACGCAACTCCTCCTACAGTTTTTGCAGCATTTCCTTCAAACTTTCACAGATGAACAACCTCAACATGTAGATGTACATGAAGGAAAGAATTTGCGCTGCGACAATTTTTGACAGAATTATGGCCCTTTGTACTTTTATGCACTATACAATATATAGTGAACAGTTCTTGTGGACGCAACTCCTCCTACAGTTTTTGCCGCATTTCTTTCAAACTTTCACAGATGAACAACCTCAACATGTAGATGCGCATAAAGGAAAGAATTTACGCTGCAACAATTTTTGACAGAATTATGGCCCTTTGTACTTTTATGCACTATACAATATACAGTGAATAGTTCTTGTGGACGCAACTTCTCCTACAGTTTTTGCAGCATTTTCTTCAAACTTTAACAGATTAACAACCTCAACATGTAGATGTGCATAAAGAAAAGAATTAGCTGCAATGATTTTGCCACGCAGGGTATATTAGTCTGCCGAATGGCGACAGTTCTAGTTGTTTTAGGTATGGCACTATCTGCTAGTATTTGGATTTAATTTTGCTGTATTGAAAATGAAAAATACATTGTATTTAACATAACCTTGTTGTTTTGCAGGTGCTGTGATGTTAGTGCACCATACTATGAGTATAGCAGGACTGTCTGTGTGTTTTATCTTGAAGTATTACGGTATAGAAATGATCACAACATTGTTTGGATCTGAGATCACCAATCCCTTACTACAGACTCGCTGGTTCTTGAAAGAAACTAATCAATATAACACCAAGCTGGGAGAAGTTGTTGATGTAGCGTTTATGGGTCTGTTTGGCTTCTTTAGGATATTTCTAGGAACCATCCTGCTGTATTCATATTTTGGTCAGGATGGTACAGACTGGCTGGGAAGGCTAGCGGGCTGTCTTATATACAGTATGGGATGGGTTTTCTGGATTAGTATAGTACAGTATGGAATTAAAAGATATAAAAGAAAGTATGGGGCACAAGCTAAGAAATCCAAGACAGAAACCAGTGCGATCAATAACAATAAGGACAAGGGGAATAACTCAAGTGATGAAGCCAAGTTAAACGGTTATGTTGAAAAGATGAATGGACATACTGCGGAAACAAAGAATGGTATTGCTATACATGATGATGTCAGGAGACGGGTAGCTAATGGTGGTCATATAGACAATGTACATTCCAATGGCTCAACTGTGATCAATTAAATGTATTTGATATTTTGATGAATGTTGTGATATCATTATAAGTCAGTATCTCATTTATGCAAACTAATTATTAGTAATACCAAATAATTATTTATACAATGATTATATTGAATCACAAGTTACAGTAACTTACATATATCTTGCTTTGCAGTTAATTACATTTTTTATTTTAACCTTTTTTTTATGCCCCCGTATCGATAGATCGGGAGGCATATAGTGATTCACCTGTCCGTCCGTCCGTCCGTCCGTCCTGGTTAACCCAAATTGACCGTTTCTTCTAGCATCATTATGGCTTGCTACAAAGCTTCCAAACTTGCATGGATGTTGTATATGAACACTCTCCACACACCTGTATCACCTGACCCCATTTTGACCTTCACCTTGACCTATTTTGGACTTAGACTTATTTATGGACAAGGCTTCAACCATAGGGGTCTGTATCGACTCACTATTCTCTCAATCAATAGATATAGATTAACAGGGACGTAACTGGTATCAAAATTGCGACACCACCAACTTTACAAACAGTCTTGTAACTTTTCCAAAAAGGCAATTAATCACATACTGTTTTCTCCAGTAGCAAGCTTATACTTTTATCTTCGAGATACAACCAATCTTATGTCAAAATATATCGCACTCGAGCCGTTACAAATGCATACATGTTGAAAATATACTGAAAAATAAAAACAGGACAAAATTGTGGACAGGCCCTTACCATACTATAGGGCTCTTCACACAGGAGTGTCGACAAAAACAATGCCATGGTTGGATGAGCGTATAATAACTAAAAATATAACCAAAATATCACCTCTGAAAGGTAACACAAGCGCTAGTGCGGTCATTCTATCATTTTAAAATCTAAAAATGTTCATCGGACTTCCATTTTGAGTCACATGACGTAATGTCGAATACCCGATGATACAAGCCATTTTATTGGACACGCTTTGGTGGAACACGTGACGTCACAAACCATACCTTTGGACATTAGGAAATTCGATCGAGGGTTGATCAACAAATATGCGGAAAAGTTACTAATTTAGTACTGTAGGCCTATCTACTTTTTCGTCATTGGAAGTCTATGAAAAGTTCTAAATATATAGGTACCCTTTCTTTAACGATATATTCTTATTATTAACCAAAGTCCGAATAGACATGACCTCCTGTGGTAACTTCGTTCGACGCCTTACAGCTTAATGTTTCCAACATTGCGTGTCGCAAACTGTTTTACAAGTACCAATCGTTTGTAACGTCATGTTTTGATAACGGGTTGGTTTTGATCGTGCATTGATATAATTATACATTTGTAGTTGTATATATATATATGGTATCAATATACATGTAGTAAAGTACAGAGAATTTAACTTGATCCTATTCTATTAGCATAAATTAACAGATGATATATTGTCTATATGTAATATGAACAAATGCACTGCATCCAGCGGGGATTTCCCATCAGATTTTTTGATAATCTGATCGAAGAAAAAAAATGACTTTGGAATTTGTTTGCTCTACAACAGAGACTATAGATCTAGCCTCTGGCTGCCAGGCAGCACCACATAGATAACCAAGCGAACAAATACTTCGAAAAGAGTGTTTTCCAATCTAAGAGTCGGGTTGCATAGATATTCCCTATAAATAGTTATTATAGTTTTACACTCGTCTTTTATTTGCTATTTATCATATGTTTGACGTCGCGGCAGCGTAATAAAGCCATTATTTATTTTTGATAATACACTTGTGTAATAAAGTTTTGACGTGACGTCACTCAAAGTATAGGCGATGTCGTCAAAGTTAAGACACTTATGTAATATCCTCTATTTATATTTCAATTCAACATAATTTTATTCACAAGTTGGCGCGCTATGTCGTGCGACGACGTCGCGTTAAGGTGCGATGACGTCGCGTTAAATGATGTGACGTCAATTCCGACGTCGCCATATTGTTTTATTTACGTTGGATTAAATAAGATATAGAGGATATTACATGAGTGTCTTTTCATATTGAATTTATTAAACGAGTTGAATAAAATAATAAAATGCGAGGCTCTGTCGAGCATTTTATCGATTTTTTCATCGAGTTTAATAAATTCAATGTGGAAAGTCACAAATGTAATGTTCTTTTTATCACATGTTAGCCTTTTCCGGCCGAAACATAAAATACGCTACTTATTTTTCAGTATAATAAGCGACGTCGCCTATCCTTTGAATGACGTCGCGGGATTGCTTTATTACACTAGTGTATTATCAAAAATAAATAATGGCTTTATTACGCTACCGCGACGTCAAACATGTGATAAATGTATTTTTTCAATAATTTTCATGATTTGAATCAGGCTTAACGTTATGAAAGAATATGTTAGGACTCAAAAGTTTCGCAATTTGAATACTTTGAACCATTCACTTCTTTCGACTCCGCAATTTTCTAAACCGGAAATAACTTTTTCTAAAACGATTAGTACCGATTCAAACTCTGAAGAACATAGGCACGTGCGTGTTACTGGTATGGGTATTTACAATTTGTTCGCAGAAATTCATAAATTCAACGCAAGAACTTGTTATATATTCAAGTATACAGTAAAGGCAAGGATCAGACCCAATTCTCAGTGCTGTACTCCTTATTACACACATGTCATGAATTTTTAAATAAAATAATCATTATACATAAACGTTAAGTTGTTTGTTTGTTTGTGTTAAAATGAACGTTTTTTATAGTTCATTATTTATAATAAGCCAATATATTATATGTTTAAACAACATTGGTCACTTAACAATAATTTATGAGCATTTTCCTTTTATGTGTTGATCATCCCTCATGTACATTTAACGTGTGCTTCTTAAACTGGGGAGTAGACTCATTGATTAGTCTTAAACCTTTAACTGCTGCACGCTTTTCAGTGGAATATAGTAATATTTACAACCATTCTACATTCCTTGCTTACTCACTTGGATCAGAACACGAGTTTTTCGTGCGCAATTTGTAGACCGATACGTAGTATTTTTATTTACAAACTACTTGATCCCGGTTGTGCATCCAATACGTATCACCGGCGCTAGAATATCGAGAACTAGTATATCTGTTTGCAGTGGTCACATGTTCGAAAGTTTATCCAGTAAAATAGCTTGTATCATCGGGTGTTCGGCTTTACAAACATGGAAGTCCGATGAACATTTTTAGATTTCAAAATGATAGAATGACCGCACTAGCGCTTGTGTTACCTTTCAGAGGTGATATTTTGGTTATAGTTTTAGTTATTATACGCTCATCCAACCATGGCATTGTTTTTGTCGACACTCCTGTGTGAAGAGCCCTATAGTATGGTAAGGGCCTGTCCACAATTTTGTCCTGTTTTTATTTTTCAGTATATTTTCAACATGTATGCATTTGTAACGGCTCGAGTGCGATATATTTTGAGATAAGATTGGTTGTATCTCGAAGATAAATGTATAAGCTTGCTACTGGAGAAAACAGTATGTGATTAATTGCCTTTTTTGAAAAGTTACAAGACTGTTTGTAAAGTTGGTGGTGTCGCAATTTTGATACCAGTTACGTCCCTGTTAATCTATATCTATTGATTGAGAGACCAGTGAGTCGATACAGACCCCTATGGCTTCAACAGGGGGCATAAGCGTTTATTGAACGCAGTCTTGTTTTATTATGTAAAAACTACTTAAATTTTATTTTGGATTTTCTTTCTGTATAAAATCTGATGAATTCCAAATTGATTGCCCACCAAATTGTGTACTGATACTAAAAAGTTGATATTATTTTTCTTTAATGTATATTATGATTGTAATTGAAAAGTATTTGCTTTGAGAATTTTTACCTGAAAATTGAATTGCAATACTTGGACATAATAAGCATTTTGAATGATTTTGTATTGTTTGTATGCAATCATGTATATTGATATTTCTTATTTCAATTGTTTGTCTATTGTTATGTAGTTGATTGTCTGTAAAACAGACAAATGTTGTTTTCACTTCCCATGCATAACAAACAGGAGACTATGTGGACAATCTGTGTGCCTTTAGAAATACAATGATTTTGTCATATGATCAGATTTTACATAGAAGGAGAATAATAATTCCACATGGAATTCGAAAAATAAAAGCTCATTTATATATACTCAAAGGAAATTTTGATAAAAAGCAAAGTCCGAAGCGAAATGTATCGTTTGTGATATTTATATATAAGGTCCTTTCGCTGAAGTATGATTTTGTTTTTAAGATTTGACTATGTAACAGGACAAGCTAGGTGTTTTAAGATAAGTTGACCAAATTCAAACCACCTAACACCTAGTTACAACCCAAAACCAACCCCTCCTAGTTACAACCCAAAACCAACCCCTCCTAGTTACAACCCAAAACCAACCCCTCCTAGTTACAACCCAAAACCAACCCCTCCTAGTTACAACCCAAAACCAACCCCTCCTAGTTACAACCCAAAACCAACCCCTCCTAGTTTACAACCAAACACAATCACCTGTAGTTGACTTGTGTATGTGTTCATGTTTGATCATGTAAATATCACTTTATGGTGTTTACGTCTCCTAAATGTAGTAAATTGATCTTGTGCTGGAGGTTTGTCTGTCTCAAAAGTTTGACTGCTTTTGGTCTCCTTAATCATTGGTCAGATTTCAATTAAATTTTGCATGAATAACAGGGTACTGTTTTATCAAAGCACCTACGAAAATCGTAAACTTACGTCCAAATTTTAATTCTTTATAATTCTTTACCGACTGCACATTGGTGACTGATATGGTTTGTAGGAGTTCATTAATTGAATTATTACTTGTAATACAGCTCCATTTACCAAACCTAATAGTTGTAAAAGAATTATAAATAATTTATATTTGATCGTAAGTTTACGATTTCCGTAAGTGCTTTGATAAAACAGTACCCTGGTACCAAGCCTAGTTGTGCACGTTGTCAGGAATTGATTCAATTCAAGGTTGGATGATTTTTTTTATTCACGGCCGTTTGTGGGAGATGTACATTTTTTGGTCAAAACCCTTATACCGGTAGTTATTTTTTGTATAGAACCTCAATCGAGACTAATCAATAGTACATGTTTATTGTCAAGTTTGTGCAATGTAAATTCCACCTAGTACATCATGATCTATAGTAAATCCAAATCATTATTTTATTGATTATATTGTCCTGATATGTTTTTGAATTATATTATTTTTGTAATGTGTATGGTGATTTAATTTAATGTCTTATTCATCTATACTATTTATTACTTTATACAATTTATTTCTTAAAATTCTTATTTTGTACTTTGTGTATGTTGAAAGTCATGACCTCATACACACAACACATTTCCTTCTTGTGCCAATCGGATGACAAAGGCTTAAATTATAATAAATTCTAAGCTTTTAATAAATTGTCTAATAAGTAGAAAATGATGATTGTTAGTTTATCAAAATATAATTAAGTTGGAATCCTAGGCCCAGGGGTGTCAATTTTCCTGATTTATCCGGAATTCTGGATTTATCATTCCTGAAAGAGCAAAGGTTTCTGACTAAAATTAAAGTTATTTGGTGAAAATATTTCAAGAAATGGCAAATTTATCATAAATTTAATCTGCTCTGAAGGATTTTCTTAATTCAAACTAGGTTAATTATGGAACCATGTCATTGAAGGCCTCTTGTTTGTTACGATATATTGTTCTCAGTATTTATGCAGTATTCATCTTTAGAATGTTTGAAATAATCCTAGAATTCCAAGTCCGGATTTAAATTTGGTGTCAATTTTTATATACCCATGCATGTACTATTCTTTGTTTACAATATTTACTTATTTAACATATATGATTACCGGTATGTGCTATGTACTTTGTGTGCATGACCATAAATATCCTTCTTTCCTATGGTTCAGGCCAATCCTGTAGTTTCGTGAATACAATATAAGACATTAACCAAAAAATGCATGTAATTATGCTTTTCTTAATTCTGTTAAATTTCTACTGGAAGTTTATCTGTACAGAAGAAATCACATTTTTACAATAAACAGAGATAAACATAACAACACAAAACTTACATTGGTAGATAATATTCTTTACCTCAAATTTGCACATTTTATCTGGTCCTGGAAATGCATAATCAAAACACCACAGATTCAGCATTGATACACATCAGTCATGCCCAACATAAAGGATTAAAGTGGTCACTTCCATAGGAAAAATCGATAAACTAAATTAATATGCTTGGCATACTCCTACCTAATAATTATTACCTCTACTAAAACGGGCTGAGTATTAACAGTTGACTTTCGTATGACCATTCAAGATAAATAAAACTTACCTCTTTACCTACTAACCTAAGTGTTGCAGGGTAGAATTATACGTGCCAAAGAATGGTTAAAGATGGTTTGATTTATGTCTGAAATCATACAGTTGTCCATATAACGGTATTAGGCCTCATAGTTTTATCAAATTTCTTTAACAAATTTTATGTAATTATGATTTGATAGTCTATAATATGTTATAGTGTTGTGAATAGCATTGTGTTGTAGTTTGATAATGTTCCAGTCTTGTATATATCTATGTAACCAAAGTACTACCTGCCTGAACTAATTTCTGGTAAAATCTGACACTTTTTACATTCTCGTATTAATAGCTCCATAGCTAGAGCTTATTTGAAAGATTGATGTAAAATATTATATATAAAACATTCATGGTAAATCCTCAAAATTATTTAAACAACAGCTTCCTGTATGTAATTATTATCATATCAGTTTAACCTAATTAAAGTTAGCATTCAAAGTCATGGTGTTTAGGTATTCTCTGTCATGGTGTTTGGATCTGAAATCTAGTACTCAACCACATTGCTTGAAATCTAGTACTCAACCAACATTACTTGAAATCTAGTACTCAACCACATAGCTTCCCCTCATTGCTCCCCAGTATAATCTGGGTATTTGATCTCAATGTACTCTGTCAATCTTGCATTCTTAATCATTTCACTTCATTTAGTCACAGTTCTAACTGATGTCTTCATATTGTCAGGCCTAGACACTAACTATTTTGGCCACTGGTCCGACAAGGCAAAAGTGCCCAATGTGTAAATAGGACAGTTACTGGTCCTCAAGAATTTTCACTGGTCCTTCTGGATTTTCACTGGTCTCGGACCAGCGGACCAGTGTTAGTGTCGAGCCCTGATTGTTATGTTATGATGACACAAAGATTGATATACTACGATGCATGTAGTTATATATTTAATTATCATACCCCCCCCCTAAACCAAAGTCCATATAATCACACTACTATCATGAAAGGTCACACTGGTCATAAGATCACAAATTATTTATATGCTGTTCATATTTATTTGTGTACAATTATTGTTATATATAGGCTATATCAGATAATCTGATAGCGTTGTAAGGTACACGCTTTGATAAATACTTTACACTTCATTTTAAGGAAGTGTTAGCAAGTACAACTATGTTGATCGACAAACCTTTTACACAGTGTTCAGTATGTCAAAGTACATATCTCTTCTGTACAAAACCAAATCCAGTTTTAATATTATGAGCATTCTTTAATTTTTGTACCATTCTTATAGACCTGCTGGCCCATGGAACGATTAGGGTGTACTGTAACGGTATGAATATTCACGGTGGATTAATTTTTGTTGATTTAGTGGATGAACTAGATCTCAAAATTCAATCCCCGTGAATAATTTACCTTAAAATACTAGATAGTTTTCTTTCAATATTTTAAGTCCACAAATTTAGAAACCATGTCATTACCATTTTACAAAAATCCGCAAATTTAATACCCACGAAAAATTAGTGATTTTACAGTATTATGCGAACGCCTGTGACTGGCTAAATTATTTAAATTCTTAATTTTCATAGTCTTCCTTTGATTTGATTTTGAAAAGTAAAAGTTGTTTTATTAATAATTTCTCTTGTACCAATTAATACTGTTTTTAAACCAATCATACTTACTTGTACCATATCTGTGTCATATTCTGATTATGCATGTTTGATGACATGTTGTGATAAGCGTATGCTCTTATTTATAATTATTTAATTTTTTTATTTGTATACAGTTGTATTTGTACTACTTTGTATTTTTGTGTTACAATCAAATCCATTTCACATTTTATCAATAAAAAATTATTTTGCCACAAACATGTTTTGTTTTACTGTTGCATGCCCTTCCCAAGGGACAAAAGGCACTGAAGTGCCACAGTGCCTTAATCCTGGCATTGTGTCTTTTTATCACCATGGTTGTTTTATATGTTTTGTCAGTATAGTGTTACATTTTGTATCTGAGTGATTATGGTTTGTATTATGTAAAACTGTGTGAACTCATTCTAAACCATTTAAACCATTCTTCTGGAGCTTCTAATAAATGTTCTAGGGAAGGGCCTGTGTTGGGTAGTGATATTATATAAATGGTCCCTTGCTTCTAGAGGACAAGGATGTGAACAGCTCAGCTCTATTTAACGTTTCACTTGAATGTATTAATATTATCTATTAACTGAAGATTCTTTTTAGCTCACCTGTCACAAAGTGACAGAGTGAGCTATTGTGATCACACTTCGTCCGTCGTCCGTCCGTCCGTCCGTCTGTCCGTCCGTCCGTCAACAATTGGGTTGTGTCCTCTCTAGAGGTCACAATTTTGGCCTAATCTTTATGAAACTTGGTCACAATGATCATCTCAACAAAATCTAGGTCAAGTTCGATATTGGGTCATCTGAGGTCAAAAACTAGCTCACTAGGTCAAATTATAGAAAAACCTTGTTTTAAACCTTTCAACATGTAGTCTTCATGGTCACTTAACTCTCTGCTGTAACTCTCTACACTCTATACATACAAGTAAACTTTCATCAACCAATGAAAATGTGTATCAGGGTTCACAGCAGTTTTGTAAAGGTCAAATATCAAAATATTCTAGAGGGTGTGAATTGTAATGGTTAAGTGGAAATCAAAGCGCTGTAGGGAGCATAGACATTTTCCTGAGGGTAGTGGGTTCAAACCCCACTGGAACCATAATTTTTATTTTTATTTTTTTTGAGTGTTTAGGTATTGTTTTGTCTTTATAGCATGTATTTGTACATTTTCCTGATGGTCGTGGGTTCAACCCCCACTGGAACCATAATTTTTATTTTTTTATTTTTATTTTTTTAAGTGTTTAGGTATTGTTTTGTCTGTAGAGCATTGATTTGTACATTTTCCTGATGGTCGTGGGTTCACCCCCCACTGGAACCAAAATTTTTTTTTTTTTTTTTTTTTTTTTTTAGTGTTTAGGTATTGTTTTGTCTTTATAGCATGTATTTGTACATTTTCCTGATGGTCGTGGGTTCACCCCCCACTGGAACCAAAATTTTTTTTATTTTTTTGTTTTATTTTTTTAAGTGTTTAGGTATTGTTTTGTCTTTATAGCATGTATTTGTACATTTTCCTGATGGTCGTGGGTTCAACCCCCACTGGAACCATAATTTGTATTTTTTTATTTTTATTTTTTTAAGTGTTTAGGTATTGTTTTGTCTTTATAGCATGTATTTGTACAGTTATATGGAGGAAAAATATTCCAAAATATTTTGTTTAAAATATAGGTCAAATCATAGAAAAACCTTGTGTAGTCAGTCACCAGAGGTTACAATTTCAACTTAATCTTTATGAAACTTAGTCACAATGATCATGTCAACAAAATCTAGGCCAAGTTCGATTTTGAGTCATCTGGCGTCAAAAACAAGGTCACAATGTCAATTGACATTTTCCTGAGGGTCATGGGTTCAAACCCCACTGGAACCATAATTTTTTTTAAGTGTTTAGGTATTGTTCTGTCTTTATAGCATGTTTTTGTACAGTTATATGGAGGAAATATTTTGTTTAAATTATAGGTCAGATCATAGAAAAACCCTGTGTAGTCGCCAGAGGTTACAATTTCGACTTAATCTTTATGAAATTTGGTCCTAATAATCATCTCAACACAATCTAGGTTAAGTTTGATATTAATTAAGTCATCTGGGGTCAAATGCTAGGTCACATGGTCAAATCATACAAAAACTTGCAATGGAGGCTGAATTTCCTTAAATTTTATTCAGAAAATGTGTAGGATCACCATAGGGGTGTGCATGCACTAGTACGACAGGTGAGCGACCTAGGGCCCTTTGGGCCCTCTTGTTTATTTTTGTCAACAAGGGAAATAACCCCTTTTATTACATTCAGTGTAAGCAAAGGTTGCCTCCCTTGTACAATTAGGTTTGTTCTACTGAAATAAATAGGCATTATTAAGCCTAACTACAAAGGGGGTTATAGCTCCAACTTAGCAGCTGATGTTAGGAATCTATTCTGGTGGTCTGTAGAAATGTGATGGTTTACCCCAGAGTTCCTATCTGCCCTCTAAAGTTTATCTGTTGCCTTTCACCAATTACACCTGGAAGAGTTGCTACATACTAAATCCCAAAGTATACCCACTTTGTCCTTCGTAGTCCTGTTTGCACACTGTATGCTTATCCCACTGGCACTCGACCAGACACATAATTCTATTAGTAGCCGTGGCCTATAGTCGACTGTGTAAGTGGTTCAGTTCACCTTGTGAAAATCTTCACGATTGGCATATTTTCGCAGATTTCCGCCCGCATAAATATCTGCCAACATGTGAATATAGATTATATGCCACTGCTATTTATAAATTGTTTTTTCTGGTAGAGTGTCGGTGGCTTATCTAAATTTCTACTTTGTGACATCAAAATTTGTCACAATAAGTTTCCGAAAAACTTGATTTATGAACCTTTATGACTTTATGTAAAACAAGAGCACCGCCTACGAGTGCTGGACACTCGACTTTCTTGTACTTTATAGTAACCTTGCTCGTCTGTGAGTCAAAATTCTAAGAGTAACAAGGGCAGATAACTCATAAATATAGGTCACAGAGTTACCAGCCTTGTCTGTATGAACTCCCCTTGTGACAGTGAATAACTATGTAGAGTTTGAAGTGGATACCATTGAAAGTCTTTGAGTAATTGGCATTTTTGTGTATAGATTCAAAGTCAGAAAAGGGGAATAACTCCTATAAAATGCTGTAAAGAGTTGTTTCCTCTTGTCAGTAGATGTAGGTCATCACATTTCACGAGTGTACTGACTTTCAACTTGAAAGCTTTGATAGTGTTTGAGAAATTTCAGTTTATGTGTAAAATTTGCCACTATTTCTATGTTCTAAGTCCAAACAAGTGCAGATAAATGTTGGTAACAGAGTTATCAGCCTTGTCAGTATGAACTCCCCTTGTGATGGTGAATAACTATGTTAAATTTCAAGTTGATACATTTGATAGTCTAAGTCTTTGAGTAATAGAAAAAGAAAATGACTCTGACAATAAACTAAACCAAGGCACACGCACACAATCCTGTCATGACTATGGCTCGACTTTATTTCTTCGAAAAGTCGAGCTAAAAGTGAATATGTCACTGAAACAAATCCATATACGGTAGGTATAGGAATCTTGTATATATGGAACAATTAAAACAAGATTAAATGTATCATGATACCGTGTAATATTTTATTCTATGTTTACAAAATATTCATGCATAATAACAAGTACAAAATTTGATAAAAATATTATGTACAAAATATACAAAGTGATATAAAAATTTGCATCTACTAAAACAATGGACAGAATTAAACAAGAACACTGATTAATAATTCCCCTTACCATGTACACAGCAGTAATCCAGATACACCATTACTCAGGTCCGTCAGAGGTTTACAGTACTGTGCTGATATTTACTTTATATTTAACCTCTGTAGAGCAACACCCTTTGGTGGCTGCAAATATTGGCCATTGTACAGAGGTTGTTGCTCTACAGAGGTTAAATATAAAGTAAATATCAGCTTAACGAAATTTTAAAGTTGTTGTAATAGAGTGATTCTTCATCTTCAGAGGGCCGCTCTGGAGAGGTTGTACTGTACACAGTTTTGATATTTATGTCATGGTGGAACAGTAAACCAGTATAACCCTCTGGATACAAGAAATCTCAGTTAAGTCCGAGAATTATGCCGATTTTCAGTTCCGTCATTGCACTATGAAAGCGCAATAGCAATATGAAAACTGTACCAACCTTCGACAGAACTGACAAGTGGTTTATCTGGTTTACTACCATGATGTATATATCACAGAATTATAGAGATTTTCATTGTCTATTATGCATCAAAACAACTAAAATGAAAAAGGTGCCTGAAATTGACACACTTAAGACACAACTTTTCAACATTATTTAATTTGTAACTCATAAAATAAATGGCATGTCACTGTAAATTGGAAAATTTGGCAATATTTATGAATGTTTTATACATGTTAGGGTGGTAGCATGTATGATCATTGACAGCATGAATCCCCAAGATTCCAGGCTAGAATATAAGTAAGTATAAGTATGAATATTTGTCATTGCTGATAATATTAATGAATTGCTGTCTTAAAAAAAAATAAAAGTTTGTATTTACCAGAACATAGATTTCCATAAAATAAGTTGATTCATGAAATATTGGGGCTATTGAACATTAATTGCAGTATTGATATGTATTCTAGCATTAACAAGAGGAATAACATGCATAATCATAGGGATTCACACACTGTTTATACACATTTTTATAGAGTCACCTTACAGGGCCCCACTGTCGATATTAAACAATTTGCAGCCTCATATGAGGTCTAAAATTATTCCCCACTACTGATTGTTTATAAGATTCAAGTTATGCATAAAAACAACCCCACATTATCCATGGCTTCTCGATACCTGCCTGTGACATACTGTCCTAGACCAGACACTCATTACTAAAACTCATTGAACACATGATTTAACTTGACAGCAATGTAGTTGACATGCTTAGCTCAAGTACATGCCTGCAAATGGTTAATTAACTTGATTAAATTTCCTTAAATCATACAATCCTACCAAATTCAAAAGTTAAAAAATCATCACCATAATTGTCCTTGTTCAAACACAGGTAGTTAAGTCATCGGAGAATATTTCTGCTAGTGAATTACCCATTCATCAATTTACCTACTTTCCAACATTATCTATTCATACAGAAAAGTTTGGTGTTTCAGAATTGGACAGGTGAGTACATGATTTTGTGAACAGAATGCCAACTATCCTCAACTTTCAAAAACATGATAGACATGCATTCAGTTGACTGAGGGAGAAAAAACTGTCCAACTGAAATCAAAACTCTGCCAAGTCTAAACACGAACTACATGAAATACAGACAACATTTCAGTTGAAAATTGGTCTAAGTGTATAATTCTGATTTTTCTAAACTTGTCAGGCAGACAGGCAATTTTGGGGACAGGGGGCTGAGAAGACATTTAGAAGGATATGACTACCGAACCCTTACTATATATACAATATTGATGGACTAGAAGTATCACATGTCAGGAACACAATCATATAATGCATGGTTTGGTACAAAGGACAGCTGGGAGTGAAATACCTGGCCTTAAGTTCACAAATATATACTTAAGTCTGTTAGTGTGCTTACAGCAGAAAATTACTATGAAATGCATTACACAAAAGCTTTTACTTTCAAAAGCCAAATTTTATGCTTATTGTTCAAACTAGTTTCAATATTTATAGTTAGTGTATCAATATTATGAACAATCAGAGCCCTAGCTGAAAGACCCTGCATGATTCTCGAATCATTCTGTATGATACAAGAAGTTTGGGCATGATACTGAAAGTTTTAAGCATCAGACAGGGTCCATCCGTTATGAGTCTATTTGTATGCAATACATCAATAACTTCAGTTTGATTCTATTTCCAGACTTAAGTAAAATCCAGGCATGGTGTACTCCTATAGGTATCTAAACGGCATACACAACCCACAGTTTGTCAATCAGATGTTAATCACATAATAAATCACTAAAACAAATTTCTAACAACATTGGAAGAATAGTGGAATGAAAGTTATTGAAGCCAGTGGATCAAACTTCATTAAAAAGAAAATAATTCAGATTAGCCATTTATTTGGCTTGTTTTCCAGTCTACATGTGTTACAACATTTTAATAATATGTAGAAACACTTTTTAAACAAGAGGGACATTGGCCCTAAAGCGCTCACCTGATAACTAACAGTTTAGGCAGAATCAGTATTTGTTATGATATGACCTTAATATTTATGTAGATTGTACAAATACACACTTTATGGCCAGGTTTTATAAAGATGAGGTAAAACATGTGACCTCTAGAGTATAAACAAGGTTTTATTTGATGTGATCTGGTGCCCTATTTTTGACCCCAGATGACCCAGTTGTGAACTTGACCTAGAGTTCATAGAGATAAACATTGTGACCAAGTGTCATCAAGATTATATATAAAATGTGACCTCTAGAGTGTTAACAAGGTTTTTCTTTGATTTGACCTAGTGACCTAGTTTTTGACCGCAGATGACCCAGTTGCAAACTTGACCTAGATTTCATAGAGGTTCACATTGTGACTAAGTTTCATTAAAATTAGGTAAAAAAATGTGACCTCTACAGTGTTAACAAGGTTTTTCTTCAATGTGACCTTGTGACCTATTTTTTTACCCCAGGTGACCCAGTTGCAAACTTGACCTAGATTTCATAGAGGTTCACATTGTGACTAAGTTTCATTAAAATTATGTCACAATTGTGACCTCTAGAGTGTTAACAAGGTTTTTCTTGGATTTGACCTAGTGACCTAGTTTTTGACCCCAGATGACCCAGTTACGAAATTGGCCTAGATTTCATAGAGACAAACATTGTGATAAAGTGTCATAAAGATTAAGTGAAAACTGAAACCTCTAGAGTGTTAACAGTCCAATTGTTGACGGCGGACGGTGGACTACGGACATAGAGCGATCACAATAGCTTACCTTGAGCAGGAAGTGCTCAGGTGAGCTAAAAAAAAGAAGTCAATTCCATCAAATTTTGTGATAAGCACCAAAATGAGAGACTGTGAGGACATGCATGTCAATACCCGTGAGCGGCAGCCAGTACAAATATCTCGAGACAATGTTCATACGCCTGAGTGACTTGTGACTAACACAGCAAATCAATGTTATAGTACATATAGTACATAAATATATGGCACTAGATATATATCACTATCATCTGTTTATGATATGTTTAGCTAAGATTAATAATGCTACACTTGACATCATGAAGCATCCTCCAGCCATTGAGTCCCACAAACTTGGTGCTCGTTCTAAGCTTGCAAAATAGAAATATACATATATGTAGTCACAAATATACACACAAATGAAATGGTAATTTCTATACATTTTACATAAACATGATGAGCGGTAGAAGGTATTTAATTCAAATTAAGCTTACCTGATAAATGGGGTGTAGTTATGAAATTTTAAACAAATGCCCTTTTACATGCCAGATAATTGTGTTCAAACAGGCAGTTCATCATGGCATACCTTTCTATAATGCACCAGTCAATATTATGCCCGCCTGGGGGAGTTAGACAGACGAATCTTCCCGACAGGCGGGAATTTGATAACCTTATCGACTCAGAGTCCCTGGAGATAGACTTTGGTCCGGGAATTTTGACACCTCGAAAGAACTTTGCCCCACTGTGGGGATCTAGACAGTACGCATCGTCTCCAGGGTGGGGATTTAGACATCAAAAAATCGAAAATGTCTAATTCCCCCTGGGTCACCCGCCGCCCCCCTGGGCGGGCAAATTTTGACTGGTGCATAAGCACCTCGTTCACCGACCCTGGTACAAAGATTATCACTAGAAATTTAATTATTAAATGATGTATTAAATGTATGTCTAGTTCAATTCATATTCTCTATTAACAACATTTTAGTGGAATTGATCAAGTTTCTTCTTATGTAATAAAGTCACCAAAGTTGTACATGTTGACAATGTGTGCACCTCTACTTGGAAATGCAGCTTGTTATTAAGTCTCACATTTGGTATGGTGGTGCTGAGATAGAAATATACACAAAGTGAGGCAAATGTATGACAGGGCAATCGAAGCAGTTGCTGCATTCAACCATTATCTGCATTTTGTCTTAACTATAAACACTTCTTCAATCTACGTAATATTGAGTCTCTTACGTGAAACATATAATATATAACAATATACTGTATTATCAACCTACCAGCCTCTTCACTGGATGGTACCCAATGCATGGAACGTTTCACCGCTTCCTTCCATCTAGCAAACCTAACATCTCTGTCAATCTCTGATACCGATGCTGTGTACACATCAGTCGTAACTTTTGTGTCTTCATTCTCAAGATTCCATACACCTATAGCATGTCCAGCTGCCATAGCCGCACCTAGAGCTGTAGTCTCTGGCATCGATGGTCGAACTACAAACACAGTTAAACCATTATAATAGTCTCTGGCATCGATGGTCAAACAGAAAACACACTTCAACCATTATATAGTCTTTGGCGTCGATGGTCATACTACATATTGGCGCCAGAAATGTGCCTATTAGACTAGTACCAACTTTTCAATTTGTGGCGCTTATTGTTTTGACAGTAAGACTGCGGGAACCAGTAGATCCCACATGTCATGGTTTCATTCGGGCTATCAGCATGTCCCATCGGTGTACTATAAACTGATGCACGCACAATTCGCTTATTAAAATAAATACATCAGTACACCTGGAACTAATCGGCATAGACTATCATGTTGACCTATAGTCACTAACTTACCAACATCTATACCCATCAGATCAGCTTGTAACTGCATCAGTAGATTGTTAGCAGTCATTCCACCATCTACTTGAATTGATTTCAATGGGATACCACTGTCCTGATTCATAGCTTCCAATAACTGAAATAGGCAATCAGAAACAATTAGGTATGGAACTCTTCATTTTCAAGGACACCAACTTTGAAAGTGATGAACTCAAGGAATGTTTAGATTAAGAACTGTATGATGTTAAGCTGTTAGAGTGAGGTAACACATTTTAATCCCTTCAAGGCTCTAACCTCTCCACAACAGACAAATCTTATTATCGGTACTATGTTAATCCCCAGGATCCGTGTTGTTTCATTGAATATGAGAAAAATCTTGTTTCAGCAGTAGGTCTGGCCTTTCAACAAAACTAACAATTGCCAGTGTAAGTCAATTTAGTTACAAAACCTGATTTGAACAGCCTCTTTATGGATTTATCAATGTATTTTAATGGTGGTTGTTCAATTCAGGTACCAGGATCTCTACTAAGGCATAATGCCCAATCCTGAATTAAGATGCAAGGCTGTTTCGGTTGCCATAAGCATTATTCTATTAGGTACCCTCTAATCCAGAAACCCCTCTAATCCAGACAAATCAGTTGGTCCCAAATTTTGTCCTTCATGTTTTAATGTAATTTTACCCCTCCAATCCGGAACCCCTCTACTCCGGAAACCGGACAAATTTTCAGGAACCATTTATAGATTTGCTCTAAATTTCACCCCTCCAATCCGGACAGTCAATGTAGACAATTTCGTGTTGATGTTTTGACAGGTGTCAGTGAAAATCTTGTATATTCCCAAGATATTGGGGACAATAAAAGGTGTGAAAATTGACAATAGGCTTTATAACTCCAACCAACTAGGATGCAAACAGACTTAGTCACATAATTAAATTAATCCAATTATACAAAACTATGCAGAATTTGTCATCATTGTCCTAAAATTATATTGTCTTTAAAACTTGCAATTAACTATACAGAGTTATGCAGCTTGCTTTATTTGATGTAGGTAGATGAGTAAAATAATAAAGTTTAATGATATTTTTGACTTGATTAATTCATATTTTAATTTCTGAAACAGATTTGTGACTTAAATGTATTCAAAATATTACCAGTTTCTTGACTAGGGCATTTTATTTTACTTGCATAGTATCCGGACAACTTGAAATTGGACCCATATTACTAGAATCTCTAAATAAAATGAAACTTTTTTGTCTAATACAAATTAATTTTGTTGAATAAATATGTTATAACAATCTGAAGCATCTAGTTAGTGTCTGTTGTCAATAAAGTTGTGTGTTTTATGCAATACATGAACACAATGTAATCCCATCCAAGTACGAGGGTTATCAAATAAAATAGGCTGAAGAGTTTTAATGTATAAAAATAGAAACCCCTCTAATCCAGAAACCCCTCTTATCTTGACTTTTTGTCTGGTCCGGACAGGTCTGGATTAGAGGGGTTCCACTGTACCAATATTAGATATGTCAAAAGGAATTGTTAACAGGCTGCTTGATTCAGGTGAACAAATTGTAAACTAAATATACATCTTGAATGTTCCACTTTCAATTGATGAAGGCTTGTAAAAGCTGAAACGTTCGTCAATAATAAATTCTTAAACCTAACCTGTTCTGTTTTGTGTAGCTACATTTACACTTCAGTGTCCTAGTTGAATGTTCATTTTGTTCAATCTTCTGCATAGTCACTTTTAATGATATTCTCATTAAATCATCACTGATAATAAGTGGTCAATCGACCTTGCAGTGTTTATATTATGCATGTTTGTTTATTGATAGGTCAAGAGTTATCTCCGACGAAATGTTCAAGCATGCATGTTTTCATTGTTTTTTTTTATTATGTTGATTTGTTACTCTATTTTGTTTTCCAGTGGACCATATTAAAATTGATATAACTGTCAAATATGTAATCCACAATAAATAAAGTTGTTATTAATGTTACATTGTATTATACAAAGATTTGACAGTAATGTAAACATGTACCTCTCTGGTCTGGAAACAGACTGCTTCTAGAGCCGCTCTAGCAATATGTTCCTTAGTTGTAAACTGTGATAAACCACAGATGATTCTGAAATCACACAACACAATATATATATCATAATTGTACATCTGATACAACACTGCAAACACTTCCAACAAATAATAAATTAATAGAAATAGAAATAATTATTGTTTATTCTGGTTTAACACCATTTCTCAATTTTTTTAAAAAGTGGCTGATTCACCTAACCAGTTTTCCAGGACTGTACGGTGACCAATACTAACTTACACTTCTACACATATGGAGAAAAATCAACATGGTTGCAACCTTGTTATGAAAGGGTATGATCAGCCACTACCCAAATTGAACCAGGTTCCAAGGATTACAAATCTAGTGCACTATCCACTGGACCATACATGTAGCAACGGCTTGCCATTGAACTTTAAGCATGTAGGATTGCAAACATTAAATCAAGTGTCAAGTGTCTGTTGGACTGATGTACAGATATTTAACTGGTTCAGACCCAGTAGTCATAGACAGATACTAGTAAATGGGGCAATATAAACAATTAATGCTCCAGCTAACAATGTCATAGAAAGCTCTAGCTAGTAATGACCTCCAAGTTGCAAGTGAGTGGAATCCAATTTTGGTGATATCTGAAGAAAACATTGGTACAACATTTCACATGACAACATTACAATAACAAATAGGCCATTGGCCCTAAAGAGCTCATCAGAGGACTAGTAGTTAAGACACAATCCGGTGTATTTTATTACCAATGACCAAGTATTTGACCCTTAATGACCTACACTTCACCTACCGGTAGATTTCACAGAGTAGATTTCATATTCATTAGGCCAAAACTGAGTTCTAGATTGTTAAAGAAGTTTTCCTTTGATTTAGCATCATGACCTTGTTTCTAATCCCAGATGACCCAGTTGCAAACTTTACCTAGATTATACAGTCTCGCCTCTTATACTGATATATAAAAAGAACATACCCTCTTGCATCATTCTGCCAGTAAGGACAAAACAAGCCTGAGAATGCCGGCACAAAACAACATCCATGTGTACTCTCTACTTTCTCAGCCAGTGTTTCTGTACAAAATATAAATAGATGTCTAGTAAACTTATCAAGATCAAGAAAAAAGATGCATGTTTCTTAAATACAATGTTATAATATATTTCATAATTTGTTACAAACAGACTAGACTTAAGGTAATGGTCTTTGTCAATATTATTTTTTCTGAGCCAGACATTATACCGTATATCTGAAAAATTCAAACTTATCAGCGTTTATTCAAACTAAGTTCATAACATCATATAATAACTATTAACTGAGTGTGTTCTTGATTTCTATTGGTTAATATTTTGTAAAAACATGTTTTCATTTGGCTAAATTAGCCAATGATAGTACATTATATACATGTACTATAAGTATTGTTTCAGCTACAAAAATCTTTATCAGTAATTATGTAAACCAGTAAATATTTTTATCGGATATCTATTGTTTGATTCTATTTACGTTGACATAGTTAAACCTTGTGAGTTTTCGTTATTGCACAGTAAGAATGTTTTGACTGATAAAATAACAAATCTGATAGGACAACTGATAAGCACGAATATTCATGGGTTGAAGATAAATAGATTTGAACAATACTATTGCTCACCAATTTCTTCTGATGTTTTGATAATGCCTAGATTGTCTCTAAGCCATCTAACACATGCCCCAGCTATAGCAATAGCTCCCTGTTATGATTATACAAAATATAGTATATAAAGCAATGAGTCAAATCCAACATGGTCTATAACTCATAACATCAAAATTCCAAGATAATCATATAGTTTCTGATTGAGACAGAATAATACATTCAAGCTGCTTAAGACAGACCGGTGGCTTAATTCATTAGATCAATAATTTGGTTTCATTGTATATTTATTTCTTACTAACAACTTACAAATCAAATAAATCTCTAAAAACAATCCATCTTAGATAAATATGTTTTCATAGTAAGTAAAAATATTCGTTTCAGCTAAAATCAAAGATCATTCATTCAAGTAATTTAGAAAATTTGTTTATTTTTA
The DNA here is from genome assembly GCA_947247005.1 of Spisula solida. NCBI lineage: Eukaryota > Metazoa > Mollusca > Bivalvia > Venerida > Mactridae > Spisula > Spisula solida. Next base: position 31,517,207 of record OX365947.1, on the reverse strand, counting down.
AACCAAAACTTTCTAGTTTACTAAATATGGGCCTGCAAAAATAGAATACTTGGTTAGATGTCTGAGGAGAATGAATACAATGTGGAATTATAATATATTACACCTTACCTCTAGGGCATACACCACAGGTTTATTTGGTCCAAGTTTATATCCCACGGTAGTCAGCAAACCATTGTTAGACTGGACCGGCTGAAACACATCATGTTTGAGTTTAAACATGAATTAAAATCAAATATCTAATGCCAGAATAAGTAAGTTTAAACAAGAAGACCAACATGGCCCTTAATAGCTCAACCTGAGCACCATAACCCCTCTATGTAAGCATAGTTTCAACCTCAGGAATATAATTTTAAAATCAGTGTAAATGTACATCTATTGTCAAGTGTGACAAGATGTAGATATCATGTGCTCCAAGTCAATTATCAAAGCCATAGACTTCATGGATTTAGCCAAGAATGTTTTCAAAATTTATTTTTTTAAACATTTATTTTAACTCTAATGACCAATTTAACGTATGCAGCACACCGTAATGATTTACATAAGAATCTGTCCAACCCTAGACTTAAAACCTGTACATTTCAAGTGACGGTTTTATACTCTATACCGAAGGAGTCCATAAGTCAGTTAGGCCTTTCTTACATCACTAAGTAGACACTTCTAATCATTTATTTACTAATATCATGTTTCAAGTATTGTCTTTGTTAACCTTCCATCCAAGTTGTGAGGATACATCTACATTATATTATAACAATCTATCTTATATTTGCAGCAGAGTAATGAGAGAAAGCATTTACCTCATGTCCAGTGTTCATCAGCAAGAAACATCCAGTACCATATCTAAAACATTATCAAGCTAGATTAACATTTGAAATTAAAATCAAGACAAACAGCATCTCTTAACAAAAAGAAAGAAATCAACATACAAAGACACAGATCCATGAAAATTAAAATGTGTATGTATAGGTGGTCTAGGACACGGACATGTGTACAATGACCTGTGTACAAAGGCCCACAAATATGAACTGAATGCTTGATCATGAAGTCATAGAGAATTTAAAGGACTTGTTGTTACAGTAATAGAATGATGGAAATACTACATGAAAAGTACCTAGACCTGGGGTGATATTCACAAAGCATCTTAAGGGAAACTTTTCTTAAAATCTTAAAATTTCCTTCAGTGTATCAGCTAAAGACGTAAATCAAGATTATCAATTGTTTACATAGTTAAGAAGAATTATGTAAAGAGCTACAAGACCAGTAGTTACAAAGATAAAAGCTCCGCGAGTCGCATGTGTCGCCTGACGAAATGCACATTTGTCATGGAAAACTATCCAGTATTGGGCTACATATTAGACTCACAAGAGTTCTCTTGTCATCTGAACTAAAAACGACAAAGCGATGCTCTGGACAAAAAAATGTCCTGATAAAATCAATCTGAAGGGAATCATTCAAACACTACACAAGCTAGAGTTATGATTCTTGCGCACTGCACTTCATGTCACAGCAAAGAAACATGCATTCCTATTTTTGAGTCATTAATAGTTATGGTGACAAAGTTATGCCACGGACAAGAAATGCTTATAAAATCAATCAAAGGGAAAAAATTGAAAAATGGCACAAGGTAGAGTTACGGTTCTTGTGTACTGCACTTGGACTTTTGGTAAGAAACATGCATACCAAGTTTCAAGTCATTCAACCTCATGGTGACAAAGTTATCCTCCGGACAAGAAATGCTCAAATTAAATCAATCTAAGGGAAATAATTAAAAAAAGATGCAAGGCAGAGTTATGGTTCTTGCGCACTGCATTTCGGCTTATTGCAAGAAACATACATACAAAATCTTGAGTCATTTGAACTTAAGGTGACAAAGGTATACTCCGGACAAGAAATGCTCTAATAAAATCAATCTAAGGGAAATAATTAAAAAACTATGACAGGTAGAGTTATGGTTCTTGCGCACTGCACTCCGGCTTATTGCAAGAAACATGCCTATCAATTCTTGAGTCATTTGAACGTAAGGTGACAAAGTTATGCTCCGGACAAGAAATGCTCTAATAAAATCAATCAAAGGGAAATAATTCAATAACTATGACAGGTAGAGTTATGGTTCTTGCGCACTGCACTTCGGCTTATTGCAAGAAACATGCATACCAAATCTAGAGTCATTTGAACTTAAGGTAACAAAGTTATGCTCCGGACAAAAATGCTCTAATAAAATCAATCAAAGGAAAATAATTCAAAAACTATGACAGGTAGAGTTATGGTTCTTGCGCACTGCACTTCAGCTTATTGCAAGAAACATGCATACCAAATCTAGAGTCATTTGAACTTAAGGTGACAAAGTTATGCTCCGGACAAGAAATGCTCTAATAAAATCAATCAAAGGGAAATAATTCAAAAACTATGACAGGTAGAGTTATGGTTCTTGCGCACTGCACTCCGGCTTATTGCAAGAAACATGCATACCAATTCTTGAGTCATTTGAACTTAAGGTGACAAAGTTATGCTCCGGACAAGCAATTTGTGACGCCGCCACCACCGCCGCCAAAGTAACACCTATATGTCGCCTTTTCAGGCGACACAAAAACATGGGTTATACTTTGTTTCTTTGGAAATATGTGCAATACAATTTTTCAACTTTAAAAGTAAAAATATTTAAGATTTCCCTTAAGATGCTTTGTGAATTCAATACCAGCCCAGATGCACAACATTAAATGCTGATAATATTTCAGCAAGGTGTCATGACCATATAAGCTAAAATAGGTTTCAAATTATAATAATGCGACACAAAAAAAGATAACCGCTGCCTACCCATTGCTCGCCAAATTTGCCAATCCAATTAAATCATCTACTAGAAAACCTGGTTGAAGTCTTATCAGTGTAGTTGAAATATTGAAAATCATTTCCATTTCATTTCACTACAACACCAGAAATTACCAAATATTTTCAATACAATTGATACATACGTGTTTTTTGCTTGTCCTGGCTTGAAACATAGTTGTCCAACTAATGCTGCCTGCTGATCACCCAAAATCTACAGCACAATGTATAGAAAGTAAATAATTTGCTTTTATATCTTAATACAATTGACATACTCCAAGAGCTGAGATCCCTCCACCTTAGTGTTGGTTGAAGGTGCCTTAGGGAATGTTAACAAGTGAATTCATTGGACCATGTTACAGTTTTTATATATAGTCAAATAATATATAGTCAAAAAAGACCCAGAAAATGTTCACACAAGTTTATAGTTACCCCTGATATTGGAAGTCCCTGTAAAGGTCCATCAACCAACTTTCCATATGTTTCCGCAGAACTTCTGATTTCTGGTAGCATGCCTTTATCGATTTCAAAAAATCTGAAAAATTAGGTGAAGAACATGCAAACTGTATGATAAAATGAGAACAGCTTAACAACAATTAAAACTTAACCTGCTGATTAACATTTCAGGGCCAAAGTCAAAATACTTGGGAGATCTTCATGTTACACAATCATTTAGTTTATCTAAATGTAGAACAACCGAAAAGCTAGTTTTAAATTATTTGCATTCAACTGAGACAGCACAAGTGTTTGTTCATTCTATTAATTACTGCCAGATTGGCCATTGACCACTAACCTCAACAAAGGAACACCATACTAATAAATGGAATTTGATCTGTTAATAAGGTATAACGAAGGCAACCCAGTTGGAAATGTGTTAAAGTCACATTATCTCTCCCAAAACTTTTTTCTCGATCGTCCAGTAAATAGACTAAATACAAAGAATTAGGATTATTTTCACAAATGACCTATGATTGACGGCAGAATGTCAGCTATATCTGTCAAAAAAGTATGCCAAAAATCACATTTTGTAAAATGTATGGATGACAAAATACTAATTTTGCAAGAGTTGCTCCCCTTAGACTTTGAATTATTTATTTATTGTTTACATTTTGTTATTTTGTTTACAAACCAACTGGAGGCTTTATTTCATTTCTTCCATCTTATGGTGTTTTCCAACCTTGGGACTCAACTAAAGTGCTCAAAAGGCATCATTCTGCAGATAGGTTGCCAAGTTATTGCTTTTTGAAAATAGCCATTTAAGGCATAATGGGAGTTTAAGGTACATTTTTCATAATGGAATATGGGATAACTACTCACTGACAAAGTTTATCATCCCACTTCAAATCCTGTATGTTCATCAGCATAGTTCTACTAGCATTGGTAACGTCAGTGATGTGTTGACCTCCCTCCTTACCACCGGTCAGATTCTGTAACATATATAGTATGGTATGATAAATCTGTATTGTTAGCACACACAATGAAGTAGAACATTAATCACAACCATAATATTAATCAAATTGAGACATTGAAAGATGCACAGACTGACACATAAGACAATGAATAAGTTCTAACAATAAGATAATGTTAATTATGGACCAATAATGATTAAGAAATTTTAAAAAATTAATAAAAGATAAAGCCATGCCGGATGGTGATTATCGACGTGGAAAATGAATAATGACTAGACAGTCTAATTATGAGGAAGAGTTTTGGGAAAGGGAGGCTTAGGGGGAATGATAGGTGTTATTCCAACGCATGATGGCATGACCTACTGCCAATATGCTCATTATAAGAACTTTGAGTTCACTTATCAACATTCAAAATCACTTTGTCAGAGTTCAATAATCACTTTTCTGATGTAGAGTTCTGCAGTACTAATGAATTTTAAGGTCAAGCAGTCCTCCATTCAAATTTTGGTGGTCTTACAGAGCAAGGTTAATTTAAGGTTAAGCAGCTCTCCATTCAATTTGTGATCTTGACATAGCAAGGACAGTGACGTATAAACATAATCTACATCTACATGGTAAGTCGACGCGGTCACACTTGACCGTTTAGCGACGGTTGGTTTCTGAACAGAGAAAAAGTTGTGAAGTAGATAGGAAAGTCAGAAGAAAAGTGGGATAGATCAAAGATAAGAGTAAGTGTATGATAGTGTTGGGCAGCTGCGTTTTTGTCTTCCTCATCCCAGACCTCTCCGGTTATGGTAGCCATGGCGGACACAGCCCTGGGAGTCATCGATGATTTACTTGCAGCTGACCCGGGTCTTATTAGATATGAAGGGTAGACAATCCCCACTTGAAAGATACCAAGTCGGGGACCGCTGCGATGAGTGCAGGCAATTTGATTCAAGATGATGTCGTTCTTGGAAAGAACGAGTTGTTATAGTAGGATGAGTTGGCTGAAGGTTGGCGGTATTTCTTTGTATTGGACGATCTGGTATTAGTAGATGATGTAGATTTATAAGCTCACCCATAACAACCAGGAATCCACGGTACCAAACAAACAATGACCTGCAGCAGCTGCTGTAGCCACCTTCTGGCTGTTGTCAAGTAACCATCGTAGTTTGACTGCACTGAAGTATGTAGTGATAGGTAAACCACATAATGGCTGAAATATACAGTCAATGTAAATACAATGTACATACAAACATCAAATAACAACATTTGATACCTAGATACTCAGAATCAAATCTCAGAAAATGTTTGGAAAGAGATGAGCAGGCCTAGACACTAACTAGACCACTGGTCCGACAGGACAAAAGCGCCCATTTTGTAAATAGGACAGTTACTGGTCCTTATAGATTTTCACTGGTCTTGGACCAGCGGACCAGTGTTAGTGTCGAGACCTGATGAGCTAGAACTCGGAGAGAAAATTTAAAATGATTATTCCTGGCTAGACTGAGCACATACTGTAAAATCACTTATTTTCATGAGAATTAAATTTCGTGCATTTTAATGAAGTTGTAACTTGGTGCATTACAAAACATGAGAGGGAAAGCCCTTTTTCACACAAGGGAGGTTGATTAATGGTGTGGATCATATTTTAAGGTCAAGTTCTAACAACTAATCTACCAAAAATTTAACGCCCACAAAAAATATGATTTCAAGGTTATCCTTATACATTATTGGAAAATAATTAACGATAGTCATGACTGTGATAGAGGTGAGTATTTACATATCTATTGAGTCATAAAGAACAAAGTTAACATGAATTTGGGTGACTTAAAGAATGATTTTGGATATGATAAGTTGACCATCATCATCATGCCTTACCCTCAGGTGGTTCTTATCCTTCTGTGGTGTTTTAGCGATCAGTTTGTCCACTGTGGAAGATGTTCGCAGATCAAGCCATACTGAAACCAGTACAACAAGGTTAGAGAAGGCAGTAATTTATTCGGTTTCAGTTCAAACTAGAATGTTTTATTGAATACAGCAGCTAGACATGAATGATGCAATGGCAGTGTTGAGGACAATGTGGAAGATTGCATTATTGTAAATATGTTAGCCTCGAAAAATACATACTTTACTTACTTACTTAATTACTTACTTACTACTTATAGCACAGATAATTTGACATGACCCTGACCTTTATGCATGAATACATTACAAGGTTCTTGCATTGAATATGTAAATTTTCGCAAGCAAATCGTGCAATATTGGTCCTTTAGATTTATGTTTGTATTACACTATCGAGCGTCTTCATGATGCTTCCCACTTGTGAAAACATGTAACCGAGATATAAATATAGACAATATATCAGCTGTTAAATTATACTAATAGAAGGTCGAGAGTCGTGTCCAATTCCCCGGACTATACTTATGGCAGACACATGGCGGCACTGATAGACTAAATCATGGTAGCTAAATGCACCTCTTTCAGTAATCTTCTATTTCTAGGGCACTCAGTACATGTATTAGAAACTTTATGGAATACCTACCGATAGCATTATGTAATGGTTCTCCAGTTACCTTGTCCCAGACAACAGTCGTCTCCCTCTGGTTAGTGATACCAATACCTGTAATACAACAGTACAGTCAAACCTTACATAAACACCTTAATAACAAGTAATTAACAATTGCAAGCAATACAGAAGCCCCTACCTGTTTGAAGCCATTTTCAATATTTCTGTTGCCATAGCAACCACAATTTTTGTCAGAATCAAAATATTTTAGACGTACATAATCCCCTTATTGCCCCATATCCACAAACCAAAGTTCATTAACCTAGCTTGGAAACTGTTGGAGTTATGCCAGGATCCAGATTTTTTGACGGACAGAGGGCAAACCTATAGTCCCCTCCCGTCAAAAACCGGTAGGGGACTAATAAACCATCTCTAAATCAAGAACACACTTTTCAAGTCCATTTTCAAAGTTTTTCTCTACTTTCATTCTCAATATTTAGTCAAACTTCATGTGAGGACTGGTTTTCCAGGTTTCCGAGGATTGCAACTTTGAAGGGAAATTAGTGCATATATTTTATAGATGATTAAGTGGTTAATTTAACAGGATCCTTCATGAGTTGTCATTGGAGGTCAATTAACATTCCTTTAAACGAGTCAAGAAAACACAGTTCTTCCTATGTGAGCCCATGGTGAGTTTAGTTTTCTTAACACGTTTAAGAAATGTTGATCTTAAAGACAACAAATGTTGTTTCTTTTTATAAAATTACAGTTATAACTAGATCAAAACAATGTCAGGAAGAACAAATTTAAACCAACTATGTTAGTTTTTCTTGCAGTTGAAGATAACTGCATGTATGTGATAAAGACTTATAACTTACATTTGATATCCTGGGCACTGAGATTTAAGGCCTTCAGGTTGTCTACAGCTTTCTCCATGCAAGTTTTCACAGACTCCAGGATCTCCATAGGATCCTCCTCACACCATCTAAAATAACAACATCCAAACAAATGTTTTTAATAAATAACATGGTTTCTACTTTTTACATACATACCATATCTGCCTTAAAGGGAGATTTCTCTCCCTTATGTTCAAGACTTTTTCTAATCTCCCTAAGGGGGGGGTGGAAAGCAAACAACATACTCTGACTTGAGAAATAATAATTACATGTTAGAATCAAAATGAAATAATAACTTATTCAAAAGCTGCGGCATACATTTTATGGTGCATACATTTTATTAAAGAACATATCATTTAATTGTTTCAATGTAAAGGAGTGAATCAAGTTCATGCTCAAGTTGAGAAAAGTATGGAATAAGTTTAACAATGCGGCCAGACCTACAGACTGATAAGCAAACAACAGTATTAAAACAATATATAAGCACTCATCTTTGGAGAGCTTATTAGTACCTACCCTTCATGTGGATATAACTGTTTGATCTCTGTTTGATGATAGGTGACAAGTTCTGCATTCTTACTTGAGAATATCTGTGAAAATATCAAAACTATTTCAAAATACAATCTTACCCTTGCAAAGAAGAATTCAAGAACTTTTTAAAGTTACTTCATCACATTTGTACATGCATACCGGACCCTTACTTAGCAAAATGAGTAAACGGACCCCTCTCTGTGTTGGCACAGACTCTCACTGGTTTTGACGATCGGCTAGAGAGGTAAGAAAATTAATTTTTTGTTCACAATACAGGCTGACCCAACTAATATGGTGTCATTCAAAGTAACCCCATAAAAAGATTTTAGGGGTAAAATAGGATCAATATCTTCACATTTGAAATGCTAAGTTCGTAAACACGACTCGATGATGATCCAAGAAAGTACCTCTCATCTACACTCCATCCCAGATAGAACTTGTGTCCACAAATTAAACAAATAGAAAGTTCTATAGAAAGGCAAATTATATGGTAGATCCCTGTGTCAACATGTGATCTACACATTTTCTGCTCAAATCCGTGTTTTGGACAAAATAGTTGAATTTCTGACCTCTCTGGCCTAGCACAGACTGTTAAAACCATCATTTTGTACATGATTGTCTAGTGTCCTGTTCAAGCACAGAGAGGGGTCTGATTTGTCAGGGGTCAGATATGCATTTACACCGTGATTATTTGAATACTACAATACACTAAACAATACAAAACATAGAACTTTATAATTCTAGAATAAAAGAGGGCCATAGAGCTTAAAGCACTCACAGGAGGACTTGCTCTTCAGGCAAAATCAGAATTATTTATTATATGACCTAGTACATTTGACCCCAGATTACCCATCTTCACACTTAACCTGTGTTTTAGATACACACATTGTTTTTAAGTGTGATGAATATAATGTTAATACTATGACCAAAACAGTTACATTGATCTAGTGACCTAGTTGTTGACCCCAGATGACCTAGTTCATAGACATGATCACATACATTTTACAGAGACACACATTGTGGCCAGCTTTCAAAAACTATAACATCTAGAGTGTTAACAAGAGTTAGTTTACTGCCAAGCAATGCATCAGTGAATAAACACTGTTCTCATATGAAAAGAAAGCATGAAGTGAAAAAGGCTAATGATGATTAATGAGGACATTACTTGGTTTACAGATTGTACAATACTATGTAGTTAAAGCAAAACAGTAGTTAATTGCTCAATAAAAAATTCTTCTTATGTATAAAAACTACAATACTAAGTACTGAAATGTCTAATTTATGCATGAAACCCTGATTAAAAAGCAAAGAGCAGTGCAGCAATACCATGTGACTTTTATATCACTAATGGCTACAAATCCAAGACAACATTAGCTTCACTTTGAAAACAAAAATAGCCGAAAATATTTTATTTCTATGACACGTAGGCAAGTCTAAAGGAAAAAACATGTTAGCTTTCCAAGAAAGGTAGGATTGTACTGTATTGTCTCATTTGGCTTTTATTGATGTCTGGCCTTTACTACATTATCGCATTTGGGTGGCACAGTTATGATTCTAACAGGTAATGCTCATGGCTACTGATTAACAAGTTTAAATCTCGGTATTTCTGAAACACTTCTTAATTATTCCAAACAACAATAGAGATAAACTGGTTGGTAACCAAAATTAAGAGATAGACTTCTTCATTCTTCTGACAGTACTGAGCATGTCACTCTTTTAGGGACTTGTAGCTCAAGAAAAGTATGGTTAAATTGATTGATACAGCGAATGTTGTAGGTTGTCAGTATGACAGTAGGGCACAATGATGTGGTTCAATGTGTTGCCTCGATTATTAGTTCTTTTCCTGGATCAATATGGCCCTTCACAATGTGGTACATCATAGTGACTTTGGTCTGCTTACGCCTGTTTTCTAAGGTGGTGCCGCGGTCAAGTGGATAACGCTCTAGACTACTGAGAGAGAGGTCCCTGGTTCGATTCTCGGCCGGGGCACTTGGTCATTTCTGAAATGCATTTCAGCCTTTCCCACCCAACTAGAGACGAAACTGGTTGGAAACCCAGAGATAGTTTCACGTGTATCAGTGCTATACACTGAGCATGTTAAAGAACCAAGGAGTCTATTCGAAAGGAGCTAGGGTAACACACCCAGATTCCTGGCACCACATCACTTTTTCGTCACAGATTTTTACGTCTGCCAAAGACCTAAATATAGGTCTTTGCGTCTGCCTTGACATACAAATGTCTACGTCCCTGTAAGGGGGTCCACAATAATGGAAGATAGATAGATAGGTCCCACATTCTAGATCCTAGTTCATTTGAGAGGTACTTGCTGATATCAGAGACAGTAGATTACCTACTGTCCCTGACAAAGCGAGCGACCCTGCGCTGGACGGAATGTATTTCATTGATGCAGTTATCAAATACAAAATATAAAAATTAATTGAATACTATAATATCTTAGATCACAAAAGACAAATATTTAGTGCACACAGGTCTCCTTACATCCTGAATTAATAAGTGTGTCCGAAAATGAGACGTCCGACAACTATACTTCTTATGATAAATTACTGAGCAACACGCTAATGTAGTTCGTTTCTACTTACCAGAAATCTTGAACTGCTTGTTCCTTGATCCACAGCTCCAACTAAAGGACCAATCGAAGTTGCCATCTCGCTAAATTGTATGATATTATAAGCACAAACAAACAAAGCTGCAAATTAAATTTTGTTGTGTATGACCTTTGAGTAATTTTCATGACGTGAGGATAGCACAAAGCAGCCGGTTACTCATCAACATAAATTATTTTGCTACTTTTGGGACAAAACGTTGATTTCCTTCATTGGTGGCACTAGAAACGAAGCTGCAACCATGAGCGACAGAAAAGCGGAACTGGAGAGGAAGAAGGCGAAGTTAGAAATGATGCGGAAGGAGAGACAAGAAAAAGAGAGACAAAAGAAACTGAAAGAGGTGGGATTCGTACTGAGTTAATTCGTACTTATGTTAATGACTGACAGTATGTTAGTAAAATCTTATGACACTCTTTGTTTACAAGCATTGCAACAATTAATACAGTAATTTGGTATTGTTATGTATTATGATAAATGCCTGAATAACTGTTTTGATTCCATATTGAAACATATTGACAGTTTATTTTTTTAATTTTTATTCCTGAATGACAATTCAGCATAAATTTAATATTATATATAATTGTCTACATCTTAAGAAAAAAAATGACATGAAACAAGATGTTCTTTACTTCATACTGCCGGCAATCAATTGCCAATTATTTGTGGCATGTACTGTCAGGAGACAGTGTTACGAGTGTATTGTGTATTAATTCAAATATGTTAGGTGCAATGCAATAAAAAGGTAAAAAAAGAAAACAGAATGTTTGGTTTAAAACTGGAGGTTTGGAATAAATTTCAAAACTATAACCGAAAATATTTTATCTTGAAACATTCATTGTGATCATATGCAATGACTTACTTTCTGTTTCTGCAGTCTGATGATACTACCAAAACACAAAGTCAAGCTCCACAAAGTGCACGAGATGAGACAGATAAACTCTTACAGGACCTTGGTATTCCTCCAGCAGGTAATTGCTGATAATCTAATAACTGTAATAAAGTAGGATTTGTACGATAGCCTACTAAGTTAGATTATATTGATTTTAATTGATATTAGTAAGTTTGCATACTTTATCAAAACAGCTCATTATTGCAACCAGTTTTGTAACATAATTGGTTTCATTTGAGAAGCAATAATAACTCTATTATTTAAATGTTTCATTTTATATTATGTAATAAATCTGTTAATGATATTCGTTGATATAGAACCACGTTCTTTGCTTTTACGTCTAGTAGGATGATGTTATGATGTATTTTTGTTCTATTTAACTATTTTACCCTTTTAGGTGAAATAGTTGACAAACCACCGTCAGATAAAGGGTCAGAATCTACGGATGGAAGCAAGGAACCTACACCACATCCAACACCAACTAAAGTGTATGTGTTTCAGCAAATATCTATTATTTACTTTTTATTCGTCATTATTATCAGTTTCCCATTATGGCAATGCGTATAGAAGAAAGTTTGTCAGTTTAGGTTTTTGGATGATGGTGCATAACCAATAGATTCATAAGCTGACCTAGAAGCTGTAAGTACAATAGTAAATGTGACAAACTGACAATTTCTTGTGTCAAGCTTATACAATGATTGTGGTATACTGGTTGAATCAACTATAATTATGTAAGTGCTGTTTCTGATTGGATCAGTCTGTAACAAGCACTTTCCCAGTATATTTAAAGATTCTTTGTTTGTAGTTGTTTTGCTAGGTGATCGTTAATTAGTTACCATCTTATATATATATATCAATTTTCCCTATTGTTAAAATGTTTCAGTAAAATTTTATAACTAAATATATGTTTTCTTCCAACAGTAGAACGAAACCTATCAAACTTGCCATCGCTCGTGTGTCTGAGACGAACATTCCACCTCGAGAGAATGTCTCATACTCGAAGGAAACACAGACAACTAATGTAGAGCCCCTGGATAGAGATGGTAGGTATTGTTGGGAGAATTGACATTGAATTTAAATGTGAATCAGGGCTTTCACTTACCTAAAAAAATGCAGAGTTAGAATAACTCTCGCCTCTAAATTTTAAGAGTCACCACAAGATTTCTAGAACAATTTAATTATAAGAAGACTTGCAAACTTGACTCTTGAGCTTGAATTTCCAGGAGTCACAACTGGCACGTTGTTTAATTCAAGAGTCAAACTGCAGGAGAAACATTCTCATACCCTCGTGGCGATGGATAACATCAGGAATGAGGTGTCGAGAGTTATTAATATAAGTTGAAAAAAACTTGTTTCACAATTGACCTTTAATAATATTAAATCAGTTTAAAAAAATGAAAAGCCCTGATGTGTGATTATATTATAGAATGTAAAAAGTCACAGATAGTATAACTAATGGGTTGACTAATTTATTGGTATTGTTCTGTATCGGATATATATTTTATAAACACAATATTAATATAAATGGTTTCATAATCTTAATCTATTGTTACAGTAGTATGTATGTGCTTGGATGTACATTGTATCATATGTATATAAGTATTTGTTTCTAGGGTGAAATTTATCATAACTGTTACCTAGATATTTGTGTGACTAATTTGATTAACTTAAATTGTATTTAACCTACCATACTTTATTTATTTTTTACCAATTCCCAAATACATGATGAAGGTTACTTTGTAAATCAACCTTATTTTATATGATTGTGTTCTTGGGATTTTTACTTGTATTTTTTGTGTCATATTGAATTATTAAGATTTTATCTTTTGATTTCATGTTTGTTTTATTAATCCTGTAATATTTATCCAGCTGTTAAAGCTAGTGTAGTGTGTGAGTTTCATGTTAATTAACTCGTTTATTGATGTTAATTAACTTTGGCTAGATAATTAATTTAAAAGTGTTGATTAATAATGAATAATATGTGATACAAATCAATCAGTTTTTGCTTAAGCAAGCTTCCCTTTCTGGGCTTTAACTCTGTGCTTTAAGTGAAGGATGTGACCCTTGCACTTAACCATGATAATAGTTTTTGGTAATTACCTAAACAGCAGTCGTTTTTTGTTGAACAGGCCACATCTTTTTGGTTGTTTGTGGTCATGACATTGTGTCTTGCAATAAACAGTCATACCTCAAATGAAATGGTTGTATCATCGGTTAGTCAAAATGTAATGGGTAGATTATTGTATCGGAAAGTCTTTGCAATATTTACCAATTCACTGCATGATTTTAATAATGAAGATGCGTCCAAATTTTAACATTGTAATGTCAGTCTTCAAGGTAAACCCACTAGCCCCACATACAAGGCTAGTAACAAGGGGTAGTAGAAATTCTGTGCACTTCTAGCCTGATTGGACTGGTACTCTTGTTATGATTAGTGTAGACAAGACATTGAACCCAACTATTTTAAGGGAGCCAATCTGACAAAATGGAAAACTGAACCCATACTTTTTCAACTAAAAAAGTAAACAAAACCAAGGAGTATTCTTTGGTTTTTGAAGGCAAGTTTAGGCTTCGTGTTCGTTCTAGTGGCACTACTGTCGGGCTAGTGGTTTGTCACAGTTACTTGCCGAACAGGCAAGTGCTCTGAAATAATGAAGACTCGGAATGTTAAGTTCACTTAAACCTATGTGATACATCAAATGTTACTGTGAAACACTCCCTGTTTTGATTCCTCCCTCACTCAGGACATGGTGGTCACCGTCACCGTAAGTAATCATTTAACATGAAACTGATACTTAATGACTTCGTGTATTCTAGATGTATAGGACTGCATTTTGTATGTGTGTGTTTTAAATATTGAAAGAATGTTGTCCTTTTATTCTCTGTTTGTCTGATTGTTTTAAAACTTTGGCTGTATTTTGTTTCTGAATATTAACAGGGGCTCCACTAAGTGCTGAAGTGCTGAAACTTAAGACTTGCATCAATAGCCATTTATTCTCCCCTCCCTCAACCCACAACACTGTGTGGTCAAATAGTGTTTGCTAGATTTATACAATTACATTTCCTGAAAATATATAATTTATCATTTTAAGACAAATTCCACCAGAATCATGTAAAGGTCAAACTGTGGGTTTTCTGAAATTTAGGGGTCATTTTAAAGGTCCGGTGGAGCCCATGTAGTATATTTGCTTTTGTTTCTGTTGACTGAAGTTATTGTAATACTGCTGTGTTATATTTTATCATATACAGTTACAGTAGTAAGGCTCTCATGTCTCACAGTTGTTTGATTTGTCATCATTGAATGTTATTTCTCTAACCTTGCATGCATGATTTTATATCCTATATGCTAATGTTGCTTGTGTTTCAAAGAAAATAACATTCTTCCATTCATTGTTTTCTTTCCTTTAGATTTTTCAAATGGGAGTTCTGAGACTCCTAAACTCTACTAGCATTTTTAATCGCAGTTTCAATTTAAGGAGTACTTGTAACAATACGAAATGTTGAATAGACTATGACAGGTTATATAAACAAATACATAGCATAAATAAATGCATTTATTTGCATCCAAGTTTTTCACTGGAAATTGATTATAGTCAGTGGGCTGTTGGGAGTTCATAGGAATGTTTTTCTGCATATGAAGTTTGCGGAAACCCAGTCTAAGCAGAGCTGAGGCCCTTGAATGAAAATCAGTTTTTCATGCAATTTCCATGGTCCTTGTTTTGAGCTTAGTTACTTAGAATTGTAATTTCAAATCATTTAAACAGACTTTGTAGTTGATTTTGCAACTTTATTTCTTTTTTTAATAATTTGTGCTTAAATTTCTTTTGAAACTCTTTCTGGCCAGTTCAGTTAAACTGGAAAGGACATAGATTTTACACATTTTTTCCTGATGTTTGTTATGTTTTGTTCTGTACTTATCCTTGTCTGGCTCATATTAGCAACCCCAGTCAATTTTTGTATGTTCACCAATGATGATCAATGTTAGTGCAAATTAAAGAGCTCATCAAAAGCTCTGCAGAACAGTTTGAATTATGTAGGTATGTCATCTGGATAAAAAGTAATGGCAATTTGAAAACGCAAAAAAGCGGTCAATTTTAGGAATTTTTGCCTTCTTAAAGACTGTCGTTTAATCGCATTTCCATGGAACCGAAAATTTCACATTTTTTAAACAAACTGCTGTAACTTTTTTAATTTTTTCAAAAAAATCTATGAAACTTGGCATATTAATGTATTTTTGTATGCTGATTTCAATTATGCAATCCAATTAGATACAATATCATCAGGTAAAAAGTTATAGAAGGAACAAATGTGAAATTTCAACATAATTTTTGAATATTTTATTATCGAAATTATACAGGTATTACATGACAAAATCATAATCTACAAACAATACAACTTCGCCACATATTACAATTTACATAGTACTTAATAATGACATAGTTTAAAGTTCAATAATATTGCTAACTTGGCATTGATAATCATTATTACAGATCTATAGAACTGTTTTAAACAGATCAAGTTTTCAGAATGTCGATGAAAGATGTCTCAGACAGGCATTTCACTTTTTCCCTTGATACCAGCTAGTTTTTCAGTTCAATGATTCAGTCTGAATCATATTGTCAACAATGATAGATTGTATTCTTGGGCACAATGCAAGCATTTCTGTCATCTGAAAAGAAATACATGAAAAGAATGATAAAAATACACAACATGCCGTTTAATACATGCGCACAAAATATTTGAAATAAAAAAATACATTATTAGCTAGGCCTACATCTATACTGCAATATATAGATCCATGAAATTTGAGCTCAGAGACCTCCATTTGAAAATAAGGGTTTACAAGTAAGACTTAAATTGCTGCCAAATCAGGTTCTTAACCATGGTTAATATGTAATCAAAGTAATATTAAAATAATTCAAGCCCTAAAAATAGTTGCATTTGCAGAAAGAGAAAAACACTCCTCCCCATGTTAACTTTGGTGGGTGGGGGGTGGTGAATTTATTTTTACCAATATACGTGGTATTATGTTAAATTAATAACAGTGAAACTAAATAAAGGTGTTAATTAATATAATTAAGTAAGAGAAATAATTAGGAAGTTGATCAATAGTCTTTAAAAGACGATTTTTAACCAGACAATAATCGTTCGTCAACCAAACAATTTGAAAAAATGACAGGACTGGTGCCCTCTGATGTTTATTTCCGTAAATTTCATTAAAAATACGATTAGAAACGTATTCAGTGTAAGTTTTATCATTTTAAAACAAGAAATTAAACTGATTTGGACCAAAAAATGATGTAGTAACGTTGTATTTATCGGCAAATCGAGCAATACACATTTGGGATTAGCCACAGTAAAAACCAGTCAACAATGGCGGGCGTTCAACTCGCCGACTTTGGGTGAACTGATGGGACAAAAATTAAAATGCTGAAACGATTACTAGTCCGATTTTGTTGATTTAAACGTCATTTTGAAGGGAATATAATATTCTATAGGATTCTATATTCGTTTGGTATACTTACCCTTTCGATTTTGTAAGAAATTGACGTAAACTTTGGCACCTCGTAACTTTTTTATTTAAATTCGGATTTTAAAAACGAAAGTTCCAAAGCAAAGCTGAATCCTTTCTCTGATTGGTTGTGGAGTTTGACGAATATTAATTAACATTAACGCACCCGCATATGACGTGATGTAACACCCTCGCGTATAGCGCATGGCCGAAAATGTGATTTTACCAGATGGCCGAAAATATCGTCGAAAATCGTTTTTAACTCAAAATGTTTAAACTATTGATTTTCTTAGATAAAAATTATTACTACCATCAGAAAGACAATTTATTTCTGTTTTAAAATATGTATACATGTTTATATCTGAGAAAACCATGAACTTGTAAAATTAAGATTTGCTACACCTGGTACTGAATTTTACCAAATTCTTAAAGGTACATGCTAATCAGCTGGGGTTGCTACTCATATGCATGACTGTAGTCATTTATTTGACCATGTTTATCTGCCGTATGTTTGGACGTTTGATTAGAGATTATTGTATTCATGGAATATGCTTAGATTTTCTGATGGTACAGAAACAAGGAATACAGTTGTCACACTGTCAGTTTGTTGCTTCATTTGTCTGTCCAAAAGCATCATCGATCAGTTATAACTTTTGTCATGCTTGTAGGCACGTTAAAGAACCAAGAAGTCTGTTTGGAAAGAGCAAGGTCATTGCACCTGGATTCCTTGTATCTCATAACTGTCTCTTTCCCTAAAGTCAGAGGAATGATAACACAATAACGACTGTTTCAGTCAAACACAACAATATCATTCAGCATTGCATTTACAACAACTGTCATGAATTGTTTTAGTTCCGCAAGTTATCATTTTCAATATCATCCTGTATAACCTTGCCGTCCTAATTCCTAGTAGGATATAACTTAAATGTCAAGTTACCATGTTTACTGCATAAGACCTATACATATACTTGTTTCTGTGCTCATTGTGCGTTTTTTAGGGGTGTCCTTGATTGGACACTTTTCATGGACCTGTGTCCTTGATGGTCAGCCATGTATCAACACAATCAAGTGATGTGAATATGGATATTTGCATTTACTAGTACAAAATTATTTTACCTACATATAAAGTGATGCTTATTCTCAAAAATCAAACGAAATTTGATGCATTGTATTGAAATTCTAAAACCTTTGTGTTAACGACTCTTGTGGTTAGATATGTCTCTATAAATGCTGTCAATGACACCCAGACACTGTACTATTTTCTACCTGTGATTTTTGTTAAAAATAAGAATAATACATGTTGTAATATGTGAATGAAACGTATTTATTGAATGATTGCATGGAATTTGTTTGACTGTTGATTTTGAACAACATACTTTAACCTATATTATGCTGAGCTGCCATTAACTCTATCATCAGTCACTCTATGCTCTCACAGCTTGTGCTAAAACCAGTATAGTTTTCATTTGCAGCTAAATTGTTTATAGGGCATCAACCAACTGTGTTGTTGTCTAGATAAAATGATGTCAATTGTTTTATTTATCAGAACAAACTCTTATTTGATGAAAACATTCAAAGAATTGACAAAGTTATGGTCATTTGAAGTTCCATAATCTGACTTTTAATAATAAAACAATGCTTGAAACCTAGTTAATGTGAAGGGATGTGTACTAATTGCACCTGAACCGACTTCTGACTTGATTTATATAGAATAGATAGGGTTACAATAGTCATATTTTATATGCTGTATACCTATTAATGGCTTCCATGAGTCAATTTAATTTTTCTTTGGCCAGTTTTGATTTTTTGGGCTAGTGGCTCATGCCAGAGCAAGCCTTGCAGTATATCACATACTGTTTGTTGATGCCGTATATTTCATACTATATATTATGTTTATCATATTGTGAGATTCATATTATCTGACAGTTTTATAATATATTCTATACTTTGATTTGCGGACTGGCTTAATGCTACATGAATGGATGTACTGTGTTGTGTAAGTCACCCGCTTCCATGTTGTATGCAGGATTTATGCAAACCTGACTGACAACCAGTTAACCAGTGTTTACCGTCGCTCGGTAAAACAAGGTTGATTTTTGATAAATCTCTATATTGTTCCTACTTGTTTTAATGCTATCAAAGCTAAAGGACCTTGGGACTATTACGGTGAGTGAAATATTTCAGGTCAAAGAACAAAATAAACAGGAGCAACTCAATTCATCTTTGTATTTGTACACTCACATTGTTCAGTCAAATATTAAAGTGTTCTTGCTGTTCTCAACTGTTCCATTTGATTTTTTTCCGAAAAGTGGGATTCAGTTATAACAATTATAATGAATTTTTGTCACATATTCATTTTAATACTGTGTAATATAGTTGTTATGCTTGCTGTCATTAAGGTACTCGTATCATATGACATTGTTAATCAGTTTACGTTTAAGGTATTTAGGTACTGGTAAGTTTTTTCCTCGGGTGACAGGTTTGTGGGAATAGTATTGTAGTCGCTTCGTCATATAAAGGTATAGCATTTGCTTATTTATTTCACGGCATATTTTACAGTCAGCATGAATTATCATGGAGACCCTTGTTGATGTCTTATTATATAGTTCATCCTGTGCAATATCATGGTCATATTTGCATTAATTTATTGATAATTTTATCTACCTGTGTGTTAGTTTGTTAGTAAATTTGACTGAAATTAATGTCAGACTTTATACAGGATGCGTTCGTAATATCTGTATAATTTGGTGGAAATATCAGGAAATCTATATGTAGACTATATTATATTTTTGTCTAATTCTTCATATAGCGGTTAGTACAGACGTTGTCTGAAAGTATTATGAACATTGTTGTAAAACGATTTTACTCTTATATTTGTTTAAATTGTTTGTATCATTTTCATTCATTCATTCAATCAATCATCTATTTATTCATTCATTCATTCATTCATTCATTCATTCATTCATTCATTCATTCATTCATTCATTCAATCAATCATTCATTCATTCATTCATTCATCCAAATTTTTCCTTTTAATATCCTTCTTTTGAGCCAGTTGTTTTCTTTACATGCAACATCATTATATGAATATATCCAGGAGCTTGTCTATGATTATCGTATGGACACAACCACAGTATTAATTTAATGTAAGATGTGTTTGAATTCCAAAGTTAATATGTTTGCAGTTTGTGACGGTCTTTCTGACACAAGCAGTCCTAGTCATAGATCTAAGCTCGGTACGTTACCATAGTAATTGTTCATGCATGAAAAGACATGTTTTTGTTAATTTTAATATTTTTTCCTTAATTAAATAATAATAAAGTATATATACATTATATGATATCCCGTATAGACTGGTGACAGAAAGGCTGTTTGTAAATTCCTAGTGATAAAATCATATTATGATACAGTCTGATGTTAGTCTTTCTTTAAAGTTTTAATTTTCGGTGATTATGACATAATTCATTACATAGTTATATAATTAAGAATAAAATTCATCTCCTTGGCTATTCATTTCTTCCAGTCTAGCATAAGATAGCTATTAATGTTGGCGTTTTGTTCTGCTTTAATGATTCACTACTACAATTTTCTGTAATTAATCTGTATTTATAATCCCTGCTATCCCAGGATCGTATGGTTCACCACGGCATTATGGGTCACCTCGGTTTCACGGTTCTGACACAGGATTTGAATGGGATGATGAGTTCTCATATTATGATGAAGGTACACCCTGTGTAGTGTCAGAGTGGATCAATTTTTCATTTGGAATGTCTTTAGTAACTCTCAAGTATACATCAATCTGCTTGTAGTTTGTTTCATTGTTGAATATATTACATATGTTTGAACTTTATATATATCTATATGTGGTGCCCTAGATACGTATGTTATGTCATCAATGCTGGTTTGGACGGATACAGGGCTATTTTTCGTTATATAATAGGGGTCGTTATAAGGCCCCTTCCCTGGAAAAAATTCTTTAAAATCATGCAGTTTTCCCCAAGAATGAAGTTTACTTCACAAAATCATTCCCATTTTACCAGAAAAAAACAAATATTTTCCCCCTAATTAAAGGCCCCATCCCATACCTTTGAAAAAAGCCTTGAATAAATAATCTTATCATTTTATTCACATACATTTTTCTATATTTCTGCAACTGTTATCAAAGTTTATTACATACATATACTGATTCCTGTTTTGAAGTTACTGCAAAAGATGATAGAGTAATAATTTACCTGCTGGAAGCCCTACATGTACTTAAATGTTTTGAATTTTCATCCTTGAAATTCTTACACATTTAACTGATGGTTTTACCGTATTTGTAAATTTTCTTTTTATTGCTGTGTAAGATTTAGAATTCACAACAAAATGTATATGCTCGCAATGTGTCCTACAGGTCAGTTTGAGGGGTTAAATCTGAACATGTTTTTCTGTATATAAGAAGCTGATTGGCTCAAAACATATAAAAGCTATATTACAAACTGTCATGCATCCATCAACATGTTCTTATTAACTATACAGACCACACCTACTGTGTTGACATTGATAATCATGGCATTCTGTCTTTGTCAGCAAACATTTCAATTCCTGATTCCTCAGCAAAATGTATTTCCAGATTTCAGTTGTGTTAGCTAACCAGTCTAAGTGTAACAACATAGTATTTAAGGTGCTACTATATGATATATTGTTTATAGAGATAGCAAGGGTCTCCATGATAACATATTCATGTTATACTCAATCAATTCCTCTCGACACGATTATATGTGTATGTTTATACTTTATTTTCTCATTCTTTTGACAATTTTCAGCCTCGAAAAAGAATCAAATGTATTATTCCTGTGTACGGTGGTATCAGATTAAAGGTTTTGGGCATTACTACTGTAACTAAATATTGGTGAATTGCAGTATAGTGGTCATGTGCTAAACCTTTATGTGTGAAAGAATTGATAAGAAATAATTGATAATAGCCATAGTAAGTGCAATGTGGAATAAAAATTCCACTAGTTAGGCTGTTTGGGAAAATTTCAGGTGTTTTGCATCATATTTGTAGCTTTATTACTATTTTTGCAAGACTGAAATGGCTGAAATATTCATACATAAATTACATTTTGTATTCCCATTATTATAACACACAGACATGCGTTTTATTTATCATATAAAACTGCACACATTTTGAGTTTCATTTCTTTTCTTCATATTTGATATTTAAATATTTAATTACCAAAATGATGAAATCTCTTCTGTTCTTTTCTGTTCTGTGGTATTTTCCCCGTATATTCAGTTTTGTTGCTGAGTCTCAGTGATGTCTTATAGTATCTTCATGTACTTCCATGATATACCATCTATCAAGTCTGACATATGTATAACATTGGTTTTAGTTGTGTGTAGCCTTTCTTATTGGTGTGTCGGAGGGTGTAGATACACTAAAAGTTTTACTGTTTCATCTTTATTTCTTGTTATTATTATTATTTGACTTTATTCATTGTTGAGTTTTGTTCAAACTGATGGGGGAGTTTTAAGTGTTTCGTTTAGGTCTTTAAAGTCTATATGAAACCATTCTGGTTGTCTGTCGATCTAAATCATAGTTCTTTTGGTAGTATGCAAATAGGATATGACTGGCTTACATGTTGTGCATATTCTGTAACGCATTGTTTTATCACTTCCGGTTCAGGATCAATATGTTTGTTGTTTCTTTTATTTTGAAGATCAGTAGTTTATTATTTTAGAACAATGTGTTTGTATGGGTATAACTGACTGTATAGTTAATGATGTATTAGACAGGATATTTGAGTATATCATGGAAAACCCTTGCTTTCTCTCCACCTGATTTCAAGATCATAAACCTCATGTTAAATCTCAAAGTACATTATATAAACACATCAGCTTTCATTCACAATCAACTCTACCATGGATTATAATGAATATTATTATGTGTAATACGGTATATAAATCTATTGTGAGGGCCTTTCTCACGGAGTGATGGTTGACTTCACATCATTGGCCTATCATTGCTACAGGTTTGGTTGTAGGATATTTGTGAGGTAATTATCCTGTCAAACTGCTTTAGATCAGTGGCGCTACCTAGATGCACATCTATGTGAATCAATGCATAATGCTAGGATTGACTCTTGGAGTCTTCCTCAATCAATAGAGTGGGTAGAGTCACAGTTGGCCGTCGTTGTTTTGTGAATTGATAAAACCATATAACAAGTAAAAAACAATTTTTTATCTGGATAAATTCTTATTGAAGTGTGGATTTGGTAGAATAAATGTCATATTATATGGTTTCAATACGAGACCCAAGTTTATTACTAGTACCCAATATAGTGTGGTCATCTTGAGATTTAACTCTTTGTCTATGAACTTGAAATTGTTGATGTTGTTAGCATGTATGTTGTAATTTCAATGCTTTCTTCTTGTAGAAAACTGTTTTACTGTAAAATCATTTACCAATATTTTGAAAGTTCATCGGCATTGTTTAAAGGCAATTTTTTATGGTAGTAAATTTTAGATTTCAATTTCAAGAAAGAAATTAGAAAATTAATTAAGCAATTATGGGGATTTCATTGTCAAGTTCATTATTGAAAAGAACAAAAAATTGTCAACAAAAAAATGATTTAACAATATTTTTTCTCTCAGGAATGTGCAGTTGGTTATTTTCTACCGCGATTTCTGACTGGCTGATTTGTGTCACTGTGTATAAACCTCTGTGCTGATGTGTAGATGTCTCAGATTTAATCATGTGTTCCTGATTTTGACATTCAATTTCTGTATCCTGCTCCCAGCAACATATAAAGAGAAACACCTGTTTGCCGTCTTTTGTACTGATTTGTTGTTTGACTTTTTATTTTTTCGCATATTGAAGTTGATAAAAATTCTGCTTGGAGGATATTTTATCTTGCTATAATCCCTTTAATGTATGTGTAACATCACAATGCATTAACCTAAAACCTCCATTACGTGATATAATTGATGTTCAACTTTTAAAGTAATCATATTTTTGTAATATTTTGCATTTAATTATTTCTAAAGTAACCTGGTGTCTTGATTTAACTCTATTTTGAAGAGCAGCTTACCAAGAGTGAAAGTTCAAATGTCATTTTTTTTGTAGTACTTGTTTCTGTTTATTACTGTTTGCACTTTTGTCATTTTTGATCACTTATTTTAAATTCTTGAGCACAAATATTTATAGTGCTTCAGCATGCTATGCAAATTTTTATGCCATGTCATCTACTGATGCAGAAGGCATATACTATAGTGATAGTCCCATCCATTCGTTTGTTCGTCCGAAAATGTTTACCAAAACTTTCAAGTTGTTGAAACACAAATATGTTTGTAGCCCCTCAAGGCATTGCTTTCAAACTTGGCATACTTGTTTACCATCATAAAAACCATGTAACTCTATCAAACATTTCAACAGAATTATGGCCCTTGATTGACATAGATAGTTTTATGGACAAGGCTACCACTGGGGCATAAACGTTTATTGAACGCAGTCTTGTTTTACCTGGTATATTCATTATCATTGATAAAAATCTTTTAATTAAATTCTTCTTCTGGAAATTTGTAATAAATTCTATAGAACAACATTTTGTGAGCATGAATGGTTGTGAAAACCAATGAACTCAAAAATTACGATAAAACTTTGTATATTATTTTTATATTTTTGGCTATTTTATACACATTTTCAGTACTGCTAATCTGAACTTTGTGTTGATTTTGTTGATTATTAGTGTAGTATTTTCACCTGCTTATCTATTGAAATTACTTTTAAAACGTCTTAAGTACACTCCTTGGTTTTCAGCCAATGTCATTTAACAGCGCCATTTAGTAGTTTTAACAAGAATATTGATGTGGAGATAAATAAATTTTAAGGGCATGTTCAAATAATGTTTGCTGATTTGATTTAAAATGATATTTCCCCCACACATCTATACACTTGTTACCGCTATTATACTACCTGTTGGTCGTTAAATGAAATTGGCCGAAAAACCTAGGTATTTACCTTTGAACTTTTGTTGAGTGTATACGTATTGTGTATTTGGTTCTGGACCTAATTCCTCATTGTGGCCCTCACCACTGACTGTGTAGCATGACTTTTTGTAAAGTTGTTTCACAATTGTAACAATTTTTCACATATTTTGTCGGGATTACCGTATACAAGTACTACATAATTATAAAACATTCAATACCACGAGTTGAGTTATCTGTGTTTGAGATGAGTATCATTGGTTCCTATTACTGTATACATTATACATTGAGATGTGTTTGTTTAAATTAGTAATCTCTTATTAGTTGCTTCTGTTTATTTTGTTCAGTTTATTTACATAATATGGTGGAATCTCCTGATATTGTGGTACTATATATTCACATATTATTGTACAAGTCAAATAGTTTTTTGTGGCCAGATAATTTACTGACTAGTGTTACTGACTTTATTACTGGTTAATCTAACCTAACCAATTCTAAGTGAAACACATATGTAAAATTTTTCGTATAGCGGTACACGGTGTTTACTGCAATTCTGTGTACCGTTTGTCTACAGTAGATAGTCTAAAAATAGACGACATAAGAGGTAGACTGGTACCTAGTTGTGTTAAAAAAAAGCTACTTTAAACTTGAAGTTGAAAGCCAAACTGAGACATTAGCAAATCGGGAATTGTTGCGTGGGCACATGCTCCTCCATAGCCAAATGGTAACAACGACAAACTACAAGGTTCATTGCTACCATTTTGTCTACTGAGAATATTTCTGAGAAAGCTTTAGAGCACTTACCAGGGCACACTTAGGTAGCTCAATTGGTGGAGTCATATTCCCCCACATGTGGAGAACGAAGTTCCGTAATTATTGTTTGTTGATGATGTTTATATAACTGAAAATGATGGACAGTCTTATTTAAATATGATTCTGAAAATTCTTTATTGAGTAGAATGGTTCCAGTACAATGTATATGGGGAGAAAAAAAAAGATATTTAGGTTTTATTTTACCGACCTTGTGTATGCATGCATGACATTCTACCTTTGTCCTCTCAGTTGCATAAGCTATTTGTTTAAATTCATCTTTCTGCATGATTTTGAATTTTAAATTTTCAGAATTATGCCTCCCACATATAGTGGGGCAGACATATTGATTTTGTGGTGGATGGATAGCTCAAAGTTTGTCTGCACTAAAGTCTTGTTCTCCTAAACCACTGGTTGGATTTCAATGAAACTTCCCATAGATAGTTGGTGCCAAGTATAGTTGTGCATATTGTCAATTATTTTATGTCGGATGGATATAGCCAGAGTAATGGCCCTTTCATGCCCCTTTGTGGGAGACATACATTCTTTTGCCCCCCCCCCTTGTAGTTTGTAAATCATATTATTATAATGGAGATTCCACTATATTAAGTCTGTATATTTCTACATGTATGGTTTATTTATATAGAGCAGCATTTAGAGTTGTACTAACACTGTAGTTCTTGTTTATGACGATGATCGTCGTTTAGATGATGACCAGGAACCAGACACTGAATCTATCGATATGTCACTGGGTACCGGACATCCACACAAGATGCCGCATGTAGAGATGGTGGCACCAGCTCATACAGCCGAGGATAAACAACAAGGTACGTCAGATAGTTGGTATTGATTTATTCTTGTAAATTCCACATTATCTGCTAGTCATGTTACATCCCACATACCTGCACATGGCTGTTAAAATAAAAATGCACTGTAGACACAATCACTCAATACACACAAGCTCTATTACTGTGGTGGACAGGTTCTGTTCCTCTCTGATGTTTACTAAGGTCACATTTGAAGAAGTTGTCAGTTTCTTGAAGAAGCGCACAATGTTACTTGTTGGTATTATTTACAGGAAACCCATTTGGTTTTCCTAACACTATATGAATGATAAATTGTTCCTGATACATAAAACTTGATGATAACAAACTAGGATCTTTTTCAGCTTGTTGATTAAACTTTTCTTTAGTAATCATCCCGAATGTAAGGTGGTTTTTCTTGAAAACATTAGGTAAATGGCATACTGTAAAAGCAGAATATTTCGCGAGGGTTTAATTTTCGCTATATTTGCGAGTCGGATAAATTCGCGAAAATTGATGCTCGTGAAATTATTACCTACATAATAGCTTCAAATATGTTACACTTACAATATTGATTACGGCAAAGCAACGCCATTACAATCCACTCGGAATTGATAAAATACTGACGACTACGCTGACTTTATAACTTTGCCTGATAAAATTACTTTGTTTGATTGATATTTACAAAACATTTAATATATAACAGAAAATGTGAACATAAAACATTTCTGTACAATTCTATTCATTTAGTAGTTCAATTGAATAGTTTAATGATTGTGATAAAGTCTGTCTACAGGTACAACGTTTAACACCCACGGCTATTGCTTGTTCCGTTAAGCTCGGAAACAATGGACTGAATACAATATACTTTCACAGTTTTCTCATTACACAATGGTACATTATGGTTTGGCTTAATTGAGTACTACTACATGTAGTAAATACCAACAAGCTAGCCAATCGGCCAATTAAGAATTAATACGCCTGAATAGATGACCATTATATTATACAAACAATAGTCATAATTACCAGAGTGATTATCACGCCGTGACAACTAAATAATGCACCAGGGATATTGACGACAAAGTAGAACTTTATTTTTCTGTAATTTGAAATTCGCAAACATTAACCCTCGCGAACTACTTCCAAATTAGAAATTCGCAAAAATTTAGCCTCGCGAAAATAAATGCTTTTACAGTAATGAGCCGTGAACACTGATTAGTTCCTGCTAGTATAACTATTCACGAATTTGTGAAAGTTTTTTCAGGCATAGAACTGAACATCAGATTTTTTGTACAAAAAGACTGATATTCGTCACTTTCCCTTTATAAAGATTTACAAATTTTGGTGTTTTTTTTCTGAAATTTCAACTTTAACTCATGCACATACTATTATATTTTAGTGGCCCCGGTACGAGAGTTGAGTGAGGAGGAGAAAGAGACGATACAACTATCGGAGGATTTCCGTTCTTTCATCGCTCACTCATCACGTCTCATTGAGAGAGCTCTAGATGAAGTAGATATTGACATAGACTACAGCAGGTCTGCTGACGATGAACTCAGCCTTCAGTATGTATTCACACAGTTATATAACAGGGGCATTGCACTTCCGGGATAATCCGGATATCCTGATTTTCGGCATGAAAATATTCAAAGAATTGACAAAGTTATGGTCATTTGAAGTTTCATAGGCTGAATTTTAACAATAAAACAACGTTTGAAACAGAGTTCTGCTGTAGGGATGTATGCTTATGGTACTCGAAACAGTCTACAGTCTCCTTGTCAGAATTGGTCATTATGCCTCAGTAGGACCCCTGTATATACATGTATTTGTTTGTTTGTGATCAACTGAGACAGTCTTAAGTACATGGTCATTCGGCTTTTCCTCTCAGATCGGTCTCTATTGTGTGATACAAGGAATTCAGTAGTTCTTTTTGAATAGACCCCTTGGGTTCTTTAATGTGATTGGTGCACAGCTTTGATACATGCATTGTGTGTAAAATTAGCCTTCAAAAAACAACATTGAAACAGTAACACAGGAAAACGGCCTGGAGGGATTTTTAACTAAATTTTACATTTAATTTTTAGTAAAACATTAAGTATGAATCTAACATTATTAAAGTGAACTTTTATTATATTGTAAATCAAGCATTTTGAGTGCTTTGGCTAAAATTGTGCTTTGGAATATTTAAATAAAATTAAATTGGCAACTTTTATACCAACTCCAGAAATGTTTACATAAAATGTGCTACTTCTCTCTTGTGCCGCAAACATGATATGTACTGAATTATTGATTAAAAACTAGTAAATGTTCTACCAGTAGTATATTTTAACTTTATGTAACAAACCTATTTAATATCACTATATTACAGAGATCTGGCTGGAGAAAGATTAAAGATGAATCGTCAGTTCTTTGATGAAAGATGGTCAAAACACAGAATAGTTACAAGTATGGACTGGTCAACACAGGTAAGAGATTTTCTCACATCTATCTTACTGTACTTGCTGCAGTTTGAAGAACAGTCCAACCATTGATAGTAGTCAGGGGTGTCAATTTTCCTGATTTATCTGGTATTCCGGATTTATCATTCATAATAGAGCAATGGCTTCTGACCAAAATAAAAGCTATTTGATGAAAATATCTCAAGAAATGGCAAAGTTATGACAAATTTAATCTGCTCTGAAGGATTTTCTTTAATGCAAACTGAGTTAATTATGGAATTAATGTCATTGAAGGCCTCATGTTTGACAAGAGGTGCTTGACCCTTGCTGCACCCAAAACATTCTGTGTTGCTATACTTTATATAGTCACAGAGTTACAGATAAGCTCATTAAGCTGAGGTATTGGGGGTTATTACCTAAACTCATTTTAGCGAAAATCTCATAAATTTTGAGTTGAGAGAGTAATAAAAAGCAAAGGAAATCTGAAATGCCCAAAAAGAAAATTTAATGATTTGTATAAAAGTTCAGTTACTCAATGAAGATTATTGAATACTCAATTCAAATTGAAACTCGGAAGTAAAATACCAAATAGACAAAAAAAAAAATTAAATGTTGCTCTGATGATGTTTTCTACTGGTGTTTTATTATTTGTCATGTATATTTTAGTTTCCTGAACTACTTGTTGCCTCGTATAGTGCTAATGAAGATGCTCCTCATGACCCTGATGGTGTTGCTTTGATTTGGAATTCTCGTTTCAAGAAAACTACCCCAGAATATGTGTTCCATTGTCAAGTGAGTAGTTGATACATGTATTGAACTGATTCTTTACAAGACCATGTTGAGGGCTCATTGCAAAACTATTGTACATGCCTCTATAAATTGATGTAGTTACCATAGTTTTGCACTGAGCCCTCGATGTACAATATGATTTATAAAACCCATATTATATGGATTTGATCCAGCATCTCTACACAATCCACCGGTTTGAGACTGAATAGGTATATTATGTAACAATTGAGACATTCAACATTTAAGACATCCTGCTTTCAATCCTTAAAAGCATCAAAATAGTGTTAAGACTGTTTAAATGTTACAAGTTAATTTTCTGTTCATACTTCAAATACAAATATATACATACTTTGTATACATGCTGGAGGCCTTAATTTGAATAAAAGAAGATAATTGAGTTGTCAGTCAACAATGATTTGATCTGAATGTTTGATTGGAATTTGATGAATATTTCAGTCAGCTGAATGTTTGATTGGAATTTGATGTATATTTCAGTCATTTGAATGTTTGATTGGAATCTTATGTATAATTCAGTCATTTGAATGTTTGATTGGAATTCGATGTATAATTCAGTCATCTGAATGTTTGATTGGAATGTGATGTATATTTCAGTCAGCTGAATGTTTGATTGGAATTTGATGTATATTTCAGTCAGCTAAATATTTGATTGGAATTTGATGTATATTTCAGTCATCTGAATGTTTGATTGGAATTTGATGTGTATTTTAGTCAGCTGAATGTTTGATTGGAATTTGATGTATATTTCAGTCAGCTGAATGTTTGATTGGAATTTGATGTATATTTCAGTCAGCTGAATGTTTGATTGGAATTTGATGTATATTTCAGTCAGCTGAATGTTTGATTGGAATTTGATGTATAATTCAGTCATCTGAATGTTTGATTGGAATTTGATGTATATTTCAGTCAGCTGAATGTTTGATTGGAATTTGATGTATATTTCAGTCAGCTGAATGTTTGATTGGAATTTGATGTATATTTCAGTCAGCTGTTATGTCAAGTTGTTTTGCCAAATTTCACCCCAATCTGGTAGTGGGTGGAACATACTCTGGTCAGATTGTATTGTGGGATAATCGTGTACTGAAGAGAACACCAATACAGAGAACACCGTTGTCTGCCACAGCTCATACAGTAGGTTACACACTTTGTTATTGTAGATACACCATCAGTATGTCCTTCTAGTGTGCTTCCTTAGCTCAATAGTGAGCTCACTTGCCGTCTAACCTGGGGATCTAGGTTTAAATACGGGTTGAGGTACTCGTAAGCCTGCCACATTTCAGCAGAAAGCTGACTGGCAAATGAACGCATTTCAGTTAGCTAGCATACGTTTTGCCTTTCTTGCTGGCTAGTATTGGTTCTCACCACATTAAACTGAGCTCATTAACCAGGTTGAGCAGTCCCTGATCTCCTTATATATCTCAACCTGAGCTCAAACATAGTGTCGTACATCTATAGTGAGTTTCTAATCAAGAGCATCCTCAAATCAGTATCATAAAATGTAAACCTGTAGGGTTTAAAAGTTTCTAACTTCAAAAAATCAAAAGCTCCCACTTGATGTTTGACTGAAACACCAGCCCCGTTCAGGAAAATCTCAACTTGCTCACTGCCTGACAACTTATGAGCTACCCTGACATTGCTCAACCACTTTTTAAGTAAAAATTAAAATGTTTGTGTAGTGTACATGTATATTTGATATATTCTTGTAGCATCCTGTATACTGTGTGAACGTGGTAGGGACACAGAATGCACACAATCTGATCAGTGTATCTACTGATGGTAAAATGTGTTCCTGGAGTCTCGACATGCTCTCACAACCACAGGTAAATATACTATGTCAATAACGCATATATATTGATACGAGTGGAATTATAGTATTTTGATGATTTTTCTTGCAACTATTCATGACCAAGACAAAGTGCTAGTATTTGCCCTGTTTACTTGTCACATCATTATCATATGTGTGTCCCATTTATCTAAAAGCTGCGGCCGTAGCTAGTGTGCTAGATTTGTAACCTGACAATCTGGGTTTGAATTGTTGACAAATGGCATTAAACCGGAATAAACAAACATTATCTATGACAAGGTTGCCATTTGTCCCAATTTTTGAAGTACAGTATGGCAATGTGTTTGCTGAAATCATGCAAAAACACTTGTTCACCCTCAGAATCAGTGAGGCCTATAGCAACCCTTCTTGTACTGGAACTGTAAATTACTAGAATATCGAAGACATACTATTATGTTTCTCCGTGATTATGTTTCCCTGTGTTTGTATTGTAGGACTGTATGGAGTTACAACAACATAAACAGAGTCGTGCAGTCAATGTAACCAGTTTCTCTTTCATGTCCGGTGATGTTAACAACTTTGTTGTTGGTAGTGAAGATTGTTCAGTGTATGCTGCATGTAGACACGGCAGGTAAATAGTGAAAGAATAGTTTTACTCATATTGGAGTAGTGTAAAAGTGGTCTGGTTAAAGATGTGGATATATTGGCGAATTTCGTAATTTTTTTTAATTTACCAACATATCCAGAAAAGCAAAAACTTTGGCCAACAATGAACTCTACTATGAAATAAAAAAGCTAATATTTCTGCCTGCCAAATGTCGGAAATTCAAAATTGGAAACATCCACTTAATGTATTTTGTACATAATGTCTCTTGTCTGCTTGTATCCCAGAATATTATACAATCATAACTTCATGTGCATTAATATTGAAGTATATATTTTCAAACACAAATTTACTCATAGTCATATTAAGTTAAAAACGCGACATTTTTCGTAAGATATTGTTTGTATGTATTACAGTAAAGCCGGGGTCAGTGAGATATTTGAGGGACATCAGGGTCCTGTCACTGGTATAGATTGTCATCGTGTAGCTGGGCAGATTGATTTTTCTCCGTACTTCCTGACGTCTTCATTTGATTGGACCATCAAACTATGGAGTATAAAGGTATTTACTGACTTCCACACTCCTGAATACACAAAATTAATCACTTTTTCTATTTATCAAATATTTGAAAAAAGGTAGATGGTTCAAACTGTTTTGAATTCCTGGTCAAGAGGCAGTTCAAAGCATCAAAGTTCTATCATATATTCAGTGAAATCTAAGTGAGCTACATTGGCTTTTGACAGCTGGGATTTGGGCAGTTCATTTTCTCATTCAGTTACGTGTGGGGCTATGTGCCTTGTATGTTTCCTGTGCTTCGCAGGTTGAGTGCTGCCTTCCCTGTCCGAATTTATATTATCTTTTTACTACATTTATTCATTATATCCCTTTCAATTGAAACGCTGACTATGTAATAACTACAGCAGCCAGTCAAGGGATGCACCCACTCTAGTTGCTTGCTTATTCCAGGCATAATGTAAAAGTGCAGATTGAGATTTGATATAATATTGTGTGTAAGACTTGTGGCTGCTTAATTTAGGTGACCACTATGATATGTTTCTCTGCATATAACAGCAGTTTTCGTCTCATGTGAATAAATATCATAAATTGTCTGTTCTTGAACTTTGTGGCATTAGTATTTTGCAAATTACCTCTCCCACAGGTAGTGAGCCCCAAGTGGGGGCATATTGATTTTGTGCTGTATGTCTCAAAGTTTGTCCATGCTTAACGATCTTAACCATTTGAAGGATTTCAATGAAACTTCACATGAATACTTGGTCCAAAGCCTAGTTGTGACTATAGTCGGGACTTTTAAGTTGCATGATTTTTGCCAGAGTTATGGCCCTTTATGTCAAAAAACTGTCCAGTTTTCAGTCCAACTATTTGTTAGTCCCCTACCGGTTTTTGACCTGAGGGGACTATAGGTTTGCCCTACATCCGCCGTCAGTCAGTCAGTCAGTCAATCTGGATCCTGACATAACTCAAACAGTTTCCAAGCTAGGCTTATGAAACTTGGTATGTGGATAGGGGGCAATAAGGGGATTATGCATGTCTAAAAATAATTTGATTCTGACAAAAATTGTGGTTGCTATGGCAACAGAAACATTGAACATGGCCTCAAACCGGTAGGGGACTTCTGTATTGCTTGCAATTCTTAATTACTTGTTTAAGGTAGATCCTACCCCTTGAAAATGCTTGAAAAACATACACTTGAAAAAACTATTTCAAACAGCGTATGCCATCTGATTTTATCAAATATTATAGGAAACCATTGTAGCACTTGCTTGTGATGTGAAATGTGCCATATAGTGGCCTTATTCAAATGCTAACACTAAAATAAAGGCGATTTTTGACTGAAAAATACAGCATTTTTTTCAAAATGTCAAACGTTATCATTATTGTATTTTATAATACGAACTCATTGAATATACTTTATAATTAATCGTCGCAAGAGCATGCCAGGCTTGAAATTAGCTGCTGGTGTTTTGTTTACGAGAAAAACACCTTCATGTTGATGTGTAATTTCGACAAGGAAGTCGCCATGTTTGCTCCCTCCTGTCACCACAGTAAACATACAGCAACATTTTTTTCAAACAAAGTAATCAACATAATCGATAGCTAGATCGAATAATGCACTTTATTGCATTCATAATTTATTAACTTTACAAACGATCCTACGATAATAACAATGAAATCCAAATATTTATTATTGTTTTCATCTCGTTTGTTTACGAATTTCGCGCTGTGTAGCGAATTTATATTCATGCGCCAAAGTAGTGCGACAGTTTATCGACAAAACCATTATAATGCGGTGTTCATAATGTGCCGTTCATAACGAATGATGACATTGAATACAATATGATACTTACGGTTTAATATAAGTCCCAATGAAACATCAATATCAGCATTTTCCTCAACACATGCTGCACATGTTGGCGAATTGATAATCTGATATGTGTTACGAGGCTGTCTGTCAAACTTTATTTTAGCTAAATTACAAAAGTATTACTATGCGTTTTTAAATAATCCTTATGTTATTTATGTTCGTATAATCATTGCAAACACAGTTTTGTAACTCGATTGTCTGGATCGTTTCTCGATCACGTACAGTTTGTGTAAAATCGGTCATTACATGTAGCTGTCAAAATATTTCAATCCACACGAATAGTCCGTGCAAATGTAACAATGTGCTCGGTAAGTTTATGTATGGTGTGAGGTTACTGCCATGCTATAGTATCGTCTGCAAATAGTTTTTTGAGTAATATTTAACCATTTTAACACACAAACTGACCAAATACAGCATTTTCTTCATGTTAAAAGAAACGGGCTAACGGACGGAACAAACGTTATCAGTGACCAGTACGACTAAAGATGAAGTAGCAATTTCTTTGGTATATAAACAAATAAAATACAATGGAAAGGAATATCTAACTAAATATGTGTATAATTGAAAGAAATACTAAAGCTTTAATTAATTTTCCATAAACCTGTTTCAGTTCTTTTGAGGTAACTTAAAACTTGTGCAAATAATCAAGTTTTAAGTCTCATAGACCCGATAAAATCGGTTATTGACAAACCAACAACTATCTGGTCCGTCAGGCCCACCGTACCCTAAACTATTTAGGATTTATTAAAAGTAGGCCTTCACACATACACATGTGATATATTTTAATTCATGTTGATGTATTTTATTGTTCAAAATCAATGCATTTTGACTGCTTTTATTTAATTAAATGGGCAGGCATGACCTTGATCAAATATTTGACAACCACAATTTCTAATTTTTCTAGCATTTTGTTACCCAATAAATGAGACTGACATTTTGAAAAATGTTACCTATTTTGTAATTAACTTTTTATAAATACAGTGTTTATAACAAGTAAATATAACAAAAACACTCATTGATATAGATTATTTGAACTTTAAGCTACAAATTGATATATGAGACTAATGTGTTTTTATGCCAAAAGGGTATTTAATTCACTGAAGAAAAATACACATTTTCGCCCATTAGAGTGAACCTTAAAATGGATCTATGACTTCTAACCTGTGATTGTACATTGATATTTCAGGACAATAAATTTATCCATTCCTTTGAGGATAACAGTGATTATGTATACGATGTACAATGGTCACCCATACATCCTGCAATGTTCGCCAGTGTTGATGGTATGGCTAGATTAGATCTATGGAACCTGAATCAAGATACAGAGGTTTGTCTTTAAAATATGTTGACTGTTACAGGGGTGACAGTATTCTGGATAAAGATTTGTCTATCCTGAAAAAGCTATGATTTTGAGACCAAAATAAAAGTTACTTGATGAAAATATCTCAAAAAAGGCCAAGTTATGCTGCTGTTAAATATGGAAACCATGTGGTTGAATGCATCTCGTTGGCAAAAATGGTTGACCGTCAAATAAACTACTGTGTAATCAAAGTAGTTAATTTAGCAATTTGAAAGTGGAAATATTGGTGAACTTCGCCAACTTTCAAAATTTTGCTAAATTTTTCTCTGGCATACATTTTGGCTTAAAAAGAATGTTTTAAATAAATTGCTTATATTTCTGCACACTTAATGCATGGAACTCAAATTTGCTTACTTCTCAATTTGCTAACTGTTCGACTTGTAAAAATATCCTCTTGTAGTTTGTCAGCTGTTTATTTTTGCTTTATTACAAATCTTGGAATGTCATACAAATGACTGAGTATTAACAGTGTACAGTCATTGTTATGTTGTAGAATACATTATGTTAACTTAGTACTCAGAAAGCAGGGGTGTCAATTTTCCTGATTTATCCGGAATTCCGGATTTATCATTCCTGAAAGAGCAATGGCTTCTGACCAAAATAAAAGTTATTTGATGAAAAGATATCAAGAAATGGCAAAGTTATAATAATTTTAATCTGCTCTGTAGGATTTTCTTTAATACAAACTGAGTTAATTATGGAAACAATGTCATTGAAGCCCTAATGTTTGGCACAAAAGGTTGGCCGCATATGATTTTCCTGATTTTTAATTTGGTCCTGTTGACACCCCTGAGAAAAACTATACTTACTGTCATATTAACCTGTCAATTAATTCTATCTTTTAGGTACCATCAGCGTCTGTATCACTGGATACTGGTGTAGCATTGAATCATTTACGATGGCATCAGAGTGGACATAGTATCGCTGTGGGTGATGATATGGGCAAGATTTATATATATGATGTTGCTGAGGTAGGCATAGTTGCATAATCATTGAAAGTATATCTTAAGTCTGCATGTTAAAAGAGTAAGTATTTCATGCATCGCCAAATAAAATGGAACTTTTGCAGCCCAAAATGCCTTATACTTATAAAAAGATTGACTTATCACTAAACAGTTCAGCAATGTAATTTTAATGTCATCACTTTTCAAATATCCATGTACTTTCTGTCTAGATTTGAAAATACAGCCTTTTTTCCAACCCTGATCCACGATCCACAGTATGACTATAGTTGACCACTACCTGCCCTGTAGATGAACCTTGGTTTTGATGTTTTAAACATTTATTTTACAGGGTGTCGCAAATCCCAAGTCTGATGAGTGGTCTAGGTTTGTTCATACATTACAAGAACTACGACAACATGCGGCAGAACGTGAAGAAGACACAACTATGGCGGGGTTATCTTCTCCTTTACGATGAGACAGTCTGTGATCAATATATAAATACTCTGTATTAAATTCTATATAGTGAATTCTGGATGGAAATGCTTAAGATATTTATCAACCATTAAAACATGTTAACTGTTGGTTTGAAATTAGGTTCATCAGCAATATTTTCAATGTTGGATGAGTTGCAAATCTTACTGTGCTGGATTATAACATATGCTTAAGCAATAATATCTTCAAAAGAAAAATGTAGAAAAGACAATTTGTCCCTTTGGTGCAAGGTTGTATCTAACCATACAGTTTATATGGCCTCTGTAGCTCAATGGTTAGCGCGCTTGTCGTCTAATCTGGCGACCCGGTTCAAAACCGGGTGGAGCCACACATATACATGCCTGCCATATTTCAGCGGAAAGCTGACTGGCAAATAAAGGCTATGCTCAGCATTAAGTTTATAGTAAGATACAACCTTGTGCACCAAAGGGACAAATTGCAGTGTAAAAGAATTCAGAACAAATTTTATAAGAATACCTTGATATTGTTTTTGTCACTAAGATGCTGATAGTTGTTATAAGGCGAATACACTGAAAATAAATGATCTATCTATTGATTCAGTCTGATGCCTCTTCCGAGTATTATTGACATGGTGCAAGGTGGTTATTAATTATTGCATGATATCAGTTATCACACCAATATTGTCCTAACATTTTATCTGGTGGATTCAATGCAAAATCATTGACTATTGGCAAGTATTAAGACTATTGGTTGGAAGTTAAACTGTCATAGGGTGGCTGAACGGATGACCTGCTGAAAGCAGCCCTCGAAAATTAACTTTACTTATTGGTAATTCCTGTGTTTATTTATTTTCTTCCTGAGTAAAATTGTGTTACGTTATATGTTATATTCATGTATGTGCTTCCGTATGAACTATTACATTTAACCAATACTGGCTCCTGGTGTTAACATGATGAGTGAATGGATGAGTGAATGGATGGATGAATGGCTGATTAGTTGATTTTAAATGTTGGTTGTAAAGAATGTGCTTTATGTCATACTTTATATCTTGGACCATGTTACTTTCTCTAAATTGTTACTGGGAATTATGCTTGGTATCATGTGCTTATTCTGTTTTTGAAGATTTGTCGGTTATATTTGTTCAATTGCTCTCGA
This sequence comes from Spisula solida, assembly GCA_947247005.1. Lineage (NCBI taxonomy): Eukaryota > Metazoa > Mollusca > Bivalvia > Venerida > Mactridae > Spisula > Spisula solida. Next base: position 31,478,527 of record OX365947.1, on the reverse strand, counting down.
GTGCTTTATACTGATAGGTGTACAATGTGATATAGACTTGTTGATTTACTGGTGGCAGTATCTAAATAAATGGGTAAAGTTCACTCTCATTATATTAACATTTGATCATTCAAATGTCAATTGAGAGTTAGTAATAGTGATTGCATAAAAACAGTTGGTTGGTTTATTCAGGTGACCACTAACACTAATTGATTGAAGATGACAGGTCAAATGACACTAATGATGATAGTTAGCATGAACATTTCTGCTTACTTAACGCAAGTTGCCATAGTTTTACACCTGACCCTTGAAACATGTAGGAAAGGTTATCTGACACTTGTATCAAATATGTACTGTTTTGTTGCGGTGTTTTCTCTGAATTTCCTGCCCTGAAATGATTATTTAACCATAAATTATACTTATGGGCAAAAGACAAAACTTAATATTGCAACTCATTTTGTTTTGTGAAATAGATTAAGTCAAGTTTAAAGTTTCTTTTGCCAGTTAGTATTCCTGTATGCCCCTTAGCTGGTATTTATTGATCAACTGGATTTATGAATGATTGTACTTATATTTATACATATTTCATCCTTGATTGTTATGCTGGTGATGGATTTCACATGAGATGTATGAGATATGTGCTAGCTTTCTGTGCAATACATCACCCTTACTGGTGAATATGTATACTTATGATGTAATTAAAGAGGATATAAACTTACAATGTAGTACTTTGTTTATTCCCGCTCACTTGTCTATGTGGGTAGCAGTCAATAGTTTATACTAAATTATTTAAGGTAGATTGTGAAACAAGTTTTTCCAACTTATATTAATCACTCTCGACACCTCATTCCTGATGTAGTCCATCGCCACGAGGTTATGAGAGAAGAGAAGCCAGTTTCCCTTTTATGCTGAGCATCTAGCAAGGGAATTTCTGGTACCATTTTTATTTTGTCTTTGGTATGACGCGGCCAGAGATCGAACCTGAGACCTCCCTCACTCGAAGCGAACGCTCAACCACTAGGCTATCGAGGAGGCGGTAGCAGTCAATGCTGAAACATCCAGAGTTCCTTCAGTTCTAGGATCTTTATTTCAAAGCATAAAGGAGGTGTCGAAAGGAACGTGTACGAGAACTTGTATGTGTAGCTACCCATACATGTATACGGACAGACTGCAATTTATATTTACTACACACAAAACATGTGCTTGAAAAATCACATGATAGTTGAAATATGAATTATTTGTGAATCGATAATGAGTGTTTATATAAACTCGAATCCAAGGGCGATAAAATTTTGTGTTTCCTGTGCATACCTGTCTGATATACACTAAGCGGCTTTGAAAACGCAACACTTACACTTACATAGCTTATATGTATGCATGTATGTATTTACCCATAACTAGGCCAATATGCATTAAATTTTGCTGAAATTTTCAGCATTTGTAGAAAGATAAATGGCAAAAAAATACATTTCATTCCATGACAATCTGATCAGGCCCTTTACGGCACACAATGATGGCATAAACAAAAGCAAATTTGATTCCCTATGTCCTCCTGCATTTTTCAGATTGTTAATGCCGATGTGTACCTATTCTTCATATAAAGTTCGGGAACAAGTGTCCGTGCATATCATGGAGACTGAAATAATGTAAAACACAGATAAATATAAAGTTCAGTTTAGATTCAGAAAACATTAATTTTATTAACTCTATCGCTATCCAGAATTACTTCCCCTTGACTGTAGAATTGGTAGTAATTTTCGGTAATCTGAAACACTGCTATCAAGCGTTTTTGAAACCTAACGAACACTATGTTGCGGAGTGGTAAATCGTCTGATTTTGTGTTTTTCGAATTTGTCGATTGATTGACTGTTCAAATTGACCTTACATAAAATAATAACTGCAATGTACAGTTTTGTACAATCAATTCCTCTTACGTGCTTCGTTTTATCCATTTCATGGTTCAATCCACCATTGTAGCGAATTTAGATAGAAAGAACATCGAGTTACAATCCATGGGTAGCCAATAACACGCACACAAAATTTCGTTGAGAAATATGAATAAATAAAAAATCTTGATTTACAGTAGTGTTGCGTTTTCAAAGCCGCTAAGTGTAGTACACATTATATTTTGTCTGTCACACATCCGATACTTGTGGAAACTTCACATACATGTATGACGAAATAGTAATCACCTAGACGTACACGTTACATGTTCAATTTATTTCGCTATCTCTCTAATATGTCAGTTGACATAGTAGATCAAATATATTAACCTGGTACTCAAACCTTCTATTAACGTTAATTTAACAGTTGATTTCATGTCTATATAAATTTTTTTCTTCAGCCTGTGTTCTCATAAGCAGACAATTATAACTAGGGCCAAACTTAAAATATTCTTGGTTTCCCCATCCCGACCCTAGCAGATTTGGAATGGGTAGGTAGGTAGGGTTAAATTTTTTTTTTGGAACCGTTTCAGTATGATAGTTATTGGTTAAGACATACAAATAATGAAATTTAGAATTAACTTTAAGGTGAACACCAACAGTCTTAAATTTAATGGTAAGAAAGAAGTCAGTAAACAAAAATTAACATTTTCACTTCCAATTTTTAATAAAAAAAATATTATTTCAATTTGGGCAATAAAATATTTTGGGTAGGGCCCTTTTTAGTCGGGTAGGTAGGGGATGGGGAAACAAACAATATTTTATTTTAGGCCTAGTACAAGTTGTACTTTAAGCACGTGATTTAAATGACCGGTATGGCATGACTTTCTCGGGAACATTTATAATAATCCTGTGAAAGAAGCTTTTAATATATTCATGCGTAAAGGTTGAGGACTACGTTAATTTGTTCATACTTTAAAGTCACATTATTTCTCCCAAAACATTTTTCCAGATCATCAAGTAAATAGACTTAAATACAAAGATGACAGAATGTCAGCTATATCTTTCAAAATAGTATCCCAAAAATCACATTTAGTAAAATGTATGGATGACAAAATACTAATTTTGCTAGAGTTGCTCCCCTTAAACTTTAAATTATGCATTTATTGTTTACATTTCGTTATTTTGTTTACAAACCACCTGGTCCCTTTATTTTGTTTTCTTCCATCTTACAGTGTTTTTCACCTTCGGAACTCAACTGAAGTGCTCACAATGCATCATTCTGCAGATAGGTTGCAAAGTTATTTTCTTTTAAACTAGCCATTTTTGGCATAATGTGAAATAATGATGGTTAAACCATCACGTCAGCAAGATTCTCCAGGGCTTCTTCGACTAAAAAGAATGAACTTATCTGCAGAAAATAAAAGTAATTTGATGAAAAAAAAAGTATGGACTGAGTTATGGTCATTTGAAATTTTATATCCAGAATTTTAACAGTAGAACAACAAATGAAGCAAGATACTTGTAGGGATGTGTGCTTCTTATATTATGTTGTACATGTAGGACAGTAGGACCCCTAATACAGAGGTCTGTTGCCTAAGCAGAGCGCTACCGAGCGTCTTTATTCAGTTACCTCCCGTTCAATTAAATATAGAAGGCAAGGATTACCACCCGTGGAAAGCGCTACGTAGCGCTCGCCTAAGTTAACGGTCTCCTGGTTTCACCAATCAATGATGCAACACAGATCAAGTTGTGAATAAATCTAGACATCTTCAGATTTCATCAACTTTACTCCTACATGTGAAATACACTGAACCACTTTTCTAATTGGTCACTTTTCTAACCTTAAATACGTTTGATTGTGATCATAATGTTTGAAGATATTTTGCACTCAAACTTTTTATGACATTGTCCTAACACTTAATTCATTAAAAATTAAAATCACATGCCAAAGTATGCATGGTCAGTCATGCGATCAATAATTAGTCAATACATCAAGCCTGTGTGTGCAAAATATCATCAAATAATATACTACCCAAAAGTTCGAACCCGCCATCATATATAATGTGTTATAATTTTGTTAATACTGCACGTACTCTCATGAAATTTTGCATACCAATACTTGAATAATACTTGCATTTGATTGTTGATTCATTTTCGCAGATAAACGGCCATGTAACTCGTTACAGGCGCGTTACGTAATGAAGTCGATTTTACAAAGTCACAACATATTTCATCCAAATTGTTCATGAACACGTGCGTATTGCAACCCAACAAACACAATTAACATTTAGCACAACCGATGTCTGCCCTCCCAGAAAAACACGTAACATGCCAAGATTGACGCAAAACTAACTTGGATGAAGTGTAAGAATCTTACAACAAATTTTCACATTTAGGCTATTTCAATGAAATGGCAATTTTGCAAATTTTGCTTGAGTGTTGATTTAAAAATTGAAGGTTCCTGTAAATGAAAAAAACGGAAATAATCATTAAAATAACAATTACAAACGAAATAGAAAATCATTTTTGTAAAAAAAGCAACTAAGGGCCGCAACTTTATCAAAACTGATGACATCCCGACAGGTCAACCGGGTTCTGTTCGTGCCAAATTCAACATGTTAGGTGTTTTTCGTGTAGGATAATCTTCACTAACACCAAAACCGCACATAAACACGTGCTTTTCGACGCGCATGCATTACACGTGTAAATTATTCTAGATTACGCAACAAGTCTAAAACGGTGAATTAGACCGTAAGTAGGCAAAAACAAGACTGCGTTCAATAAACGCTTATGCCCCCTGTGGAAGCCTTGTCCATAAATAAGTCTAAGTCCAAAATTAGGTCAAGGTGAAGGTCAAAATGGGGTCAGGTGATACAGGTGTGTGGAGAGTGTTCATATACAACATCCATGCAAGTTTGGAAGATTTGTAGCAAGCCATAATGATGCTAGAAGAAACGGTCAATTTGGGTTAACCAGGACGGACAGACGAACGGACGGACGAACGGACGGACGGACAGGTGAATCACTATATGCCTCCCGATCTATCGATACGGGGGCATAAAAACCCAAATAGTTGGCTTCATTGGATATTCATTTGTCATTATGTGAAATTTCGTGTTAATAAATGCATTATTAAACAAGACTGCGTTCAATAAACGCTTATGCCCCCTGTGGAAGCCTTGTCCATAAATAAGTCTAAGTCCAAAATTAGGTCAAGGTGAAGGTCAAAAAGGGTCAGGTGATACAGGTGTGTGGAGAGTGTTCATATACAACATCCATGCAAGTTTGGAAGCTTTGCAGCAAGCCATAATGATGCTAGAAGAAACGGTCAATTTGGGTTAACCAGGACGGACGGACGGACGGACGAACGGACGAACGGACGGACGGACGGACAGGTGCATCACTATATGCCTCCCGATCTATCGATACGGGGGCATAAAAAAATATTAATAAAATAAAAAAATGTCAACTAGAAATTGTGTTCGCAGTGGTTTTTCGTAATCTCATGAGTGTTCCTCTCAAGTCAGTTTCGGCATTTTATGTGTTTTTCAAGATGGACAGTCATCAGTTATGCGATTTTGTTCATAGGCGCATGAATTCTGGTCCACATGCATTGCACGTGCAAAAATGCATTTTTAGTATTTTTTACGCAATACACCGAATGCACTGAAATTAACTGCAAAACAGTCAAAATAAACCAATAATCAACTGCATCTGTTAATCATGTATCGGTATGCGAAATTTCAGGTGAATACACGCATTTTTCACAAAACGGGAATGAAATATGAAATGGCGGGTTAGAACTTTTGGGGAGTGTATGGTCACAGTTAAGGTATTCGGGTTTGAAAAGTGACCAATTAGAAAAGTGGTTGAGTGTACATTGTAGTTAGCTTATCTTTGTTCAGGATTGATAACAATGGTTAGGATACTAGTAAGGACCAAGAAGGATTTCCCTGTTTTGTTATTTAGACACAATTCTCAAGTGGCACACTCCTACACTTCCACTGAAATACTTTTAACTGTATGATCCACATAATTATGCTGAAAGGAAGAAATAAAAAAGGCCATTTTTTTCAACATACATGAATACTCACTAACAAAATGAAAGTATCCGCCATGCATGTGTATATTCTTAGTATTTGAATGATCCTTAACATAATGACCAAGTACAAATATTGTGACTTTGTAACTGCGAAGTGCATTTAACCCTTATGAATTTACAGGACAACAACTCATCATTGCTGAATGAAAAGTGGAATATGTAACTTTTTTTTATACCCCCCGCACAACGAGTTGTAAGGGGGGTATACTGGATTCAGTCTGTCTGTCTGTAGACGCATTCTTGTGGACGCAACTCCTACAGTTTTTGCAGCATTTCCTTCAAACTTGAACAGATAAACAAACTCAATATGTAGATGTGCATAAAGGAAAGAATTTGCGCTGCAACAATGTTTGACAGAATTATGGCCCTTTGTACTTTTATGGACAATACAATATATAGTGAGCAGTTCTTGTGGACGCAACTTCTCCTACAGTTTTTGCAGCATTGCCTTCAAACTTTAACAGATGAACAACCTCAACATGTAGATGTGCATAAAGGATAGAATTTGCGCTGCGACGATTTTTTACAGAATTATGGCCCTTCGTACTTTTATGCACTACATGTATACAATATGTAGTGTATATAGTGAATAGTTCTTGCGGACGCAACTTCTCCTACAGTTTTTGCAGCATTTTCTTCAATGTTACCTTTATATTTTGCACTGCAATGATTTTAGCCACAATTACATACACTATATAATATAATATGACACTTTATTATTTGCTTTCAATGGATTATGGAGATTTTTCAGTGAAAATAACAGTGAAAATAACAGTGAAATAACCACTTTGTTATTTTCACTGTTTTTAAGCTGGTTCCAGTATCATGCAGAAAAAGAAACGTAACGTCAACGGCGCCGGGCTTTAAAATATGCGTTACGTCATAATGACGTCATAATTCTCACGTCGTGACGTTCCAATTGCGATGTGATTTTTTCCAATTAAGCCAATTACGGCACATTTTAAGAGAAATTGAGACATATAATAAACAGAAAATTTGTTGATTTTTGGTGTAAGATCAATTTTATTTCACTCGTGATCACAGAAAATTAAATTTACACTCGTGGCTACGCCACTCGTGAAAATATTGATTTTCTGTGATCACTCGGTGAAATAAAATTCGATCTTACACCAAAATCAACAAATATCCTCTATTTATTTTGTTATATGCTATATACATGTATAATATGTAATGAAAAATTATTGTGAATGAAACTCGGAGCCTCAAATCCTGCCCAAACTTTTTAGCAGGATTTCATTTAAACTTTAGTACATAAACAACCAGAATATGTAGATGTGCATGCGGGGGGTATATTAGTCTGCCGAATGGTGACAGTTCTAGTTCAAATAGCATTACACTTCTTCAAACTGTCCGATCATGAGCTGGTCAACTGTTTGGATGTAAACATCACCGATCAGTACATGCGTTGTGGCCAGGAAATGTGTTCTGATACGGAAAATGCCGAATGCTGACCAATGCAGCTTCAGTCAAACGTTGGTAAGTTCCAAAAAAGCTTTAGATGAATACATAGTAAATTAAAGGTGCAAAAATGGAAATCTTGTCTAAAACATGGGTACTTTTTAATTTTGTTGAGTGTAGTGCCTCTTGAAGCAGAGTGGTTAGATGATGAATGTATGGTACTGTAATTGTATACGCCACTTGGAGACGCTTGTAAAGGAATGTCGGAGAGTGATATGTGCAACAGTATGTTCATGGTAACATAACACTGCAGATCTCTTTGATAAATTCTAGTAGTGCAGAGGTGTAGACTGGTGTAGAACTATTACAGGTTGATGCTAGCCAATGACAGTGGTGTAGTTTGGTGACGAATTCTCACAGATTGATGCTGTAGCGTAGATCACAGGTAACTGTATCATTGATTAAGAGTAAAAGAAGATTCATAAATAAAACAAAAAAAATATTTATTTTTTACTCTTAATCAATGATACAGTTACCTGTGGTGCAGATCGTGGTTTAATTCAACAACTTGTTCACTATACATAAAGATAATGAAATTCGGACAGGAAATGCAGCAATCAACATAAACAGCTGAGCACGAAAGACACAAAAAGGAACACACAAAGAAATAATACATACTACAACGTCAAGCATAGGTCACAATGTATTATACAAAACTGAATGTGAAAATGAAACTAACCCACTGCAAGTCATAAGTTCAGGCTCCGATCTCCCGAAGCATCTTAAGTTGAAATCTCGACTCAAATTGAGATTTTGAAAACTATGAAGCTTCAGCTCTTGAAATTTTACTGTAATAAACTCAGAATAACATTTCTGTTTAGCAGTGCTAATTTTGAGTCCAGCCTCCCATGGAAATTAACATAAAGACACATCTCCATATTTGAGATGTCGAGATCTTGCTAAGATTGAGATCATGCTCAGGGAGATCGGGGCCAGGTGTCAGTAAGACTCAGTTTATAATACACCAAACATGATTGTATATTGTCATAACTTGTCAATCGTTTTAAAAAAACTGACCTCATGATACTTGGTTTACTATCGTACTGGTGTAAAATATACTGATTCTCAACCACTAGACATGAATATATTAAAAGCTTCTTTCACAGCGGAATATACCGTATCGATATCCGGGAGGAAGTCGCACCTTATCAGAGATTTAGATTATTATACCCAAGGCCTGCCATAACAAAATCATGCAAAAGAGATTCTAGCAAACATTGAATTAAAGCGCGCGATGATAGCAAATTCAATATTTTGCACTCAGCGTGTGAACCGCCTAATGCAAGCCCGCAATTGGCCTATTATAGTCCCTCCTTCAAGCATGCAAACCCCCTAATCAAAAACAATTTAATTTAATTAGATAAAGCCATGTTATTAGTTGTTCTGTAATATTTATGTCTTAGAATAAATTCCAATGGAGAAGAGCTCTACATTAATAACAAGACTGCGTTCAACAAACACTTATGCCCCCATGGAAGCCTTGCCCATAAAAAGCTAAGGCAATCAGGGGCCATTATTCTGTAATAATGTTGGATAGTGTTACATGGATTTGATAATGTAAGGGGCTTATGATGGTAAACAAGTATGCCAAGTTTTAAGGCAACGCCATGATGTAAAACGAAACTGTCAATTTGGGTTAACCAAGAATTAGACGCTTAATAAGTCTAAGTCCAAAATTAGGTCAAGGTGAAGGTCAAAATGAGGTTAGGCGATATAGGCGTGTGGAGAATGTTCAAATACACCAACCATGCAAGTATGAAAGCTTTGTAGCAAGCCATATTAATGCTAGAAGAAACGGTCAATTTTGGTTAACCAAGAATTTGGCCCTCCAATAAGTCTAAGTCCAAATTAGGTCAAGGTGAAGGTCGAAATGGCATCAAATGATAACGGTGTGTGGAGAGTGTTCATATACAACATCCGTGCAAGTATGGAAGCTTTGTAGCAAGCCATAATAATGCTAGAAGAAACGGTCAATTTGGGTTAACCAGGATTTTGACCCTTCAATAAGTCAAAGTCCAAAATTAGGTCAAGGTGATGGTCAAAATGGGGTCAGGTGATACAGGCCTGTAGAGAGTGTTCATATACAACATCCATGCAAGTAATGGAAGCTTTGTAGCTAGCCATAATAATGCTAGAAGAATTAAACTGTCAATTGGGTTAACCAGGACGGACGAATGGACGGACAGGTGAATTACTATATGCCTCCCCATCTATCTATAGGGGGGCATAAAAAGATTCTTGGTAGCCTTGTCTAAGCAAAATTTTTATAGAATATGCAATTTCCTCAATTCTAATAAATTTATTAGCAAACATATTTAACTCATGTTGAACAAATATCGACAAGTATTTCAATAGTTTTCGATTATACACAGCTTGAAAAATTGAATTAATAATATAATAATGCATAATAAAATGTCAGTAGAAGACCGACTTTAAAATCATCTGTGCCAAAATTTCGTTTTATTTACGTCCAATTACATGTAAGTGAGCCAGATCGAGTATATTTAGGGAACAATGGGATGTGGTAAATTTTATGACACCTAGCTGCTTTCTGTTAATTGCTTAATCACCAATTACCGACTCATTATACACATCGGGAACCATATACGCTACAAATTTATGAAAACGGTATACACTGTAGAGAACCAAGTATGATTCTCTCAAGATTGCCGAATTGGACCTCAAAGACGGTAAGCCTGTTATCCCATCATATTGCCGGTAATTACTGGCCCAATGCCTGAGAAATGGCAGACCTGTTAATACATAGTGAACCACATTCAGATACTCATAATACGCAGTGTACCACATCTAGATACTCATAATACATGGTGAACCACATTCAGATACTCTTGATACAAGATATACCTTATGGAGGACATGTTGACACTCTGTGGTGACTTTGTTGTTGACATATCTTGTGGAGGACATGTTGACACCCTGTGGTTTAATGCATGTTGTTGACATGTCTTCTGTCATTGTTGGGGAGGACATGATGACACTCTATAGTGATTATGTTATAGTTAGAACATATTAAGTAAATTTTAATGATTAAAAAGGGCGGAGCGAGCGAAGCGAAGCGAGGCCTTTTTAGTCATTAAAATTTACTTAATATGTTCTAACTAACTTAGAATATAACATTCTGTATTCTGATTGGCGGATAGAAATTAGCGCCAACGCAAGACGTCAAGTCTGTTAAGAGAAAATTTTAATGATTAAATTTTCATTTAACCGCGAAAATGCGGCGTTTTCATTGGCTCATAATGTAGGTTATATTCTAAATGGTGTTGTGTATTGTTTTATCGCTGCTTTTCAACAACTGTTCAGTTATACATGTAGCCCAATAAATCTAAGCATTTATCCTGGACTGTATTCTACCCAGTACATGTACTAACAAACCCTTCAACTAGGAACTAGCAACTTCTCCACATGTTCAGGAAAATTGACATTTTTACAGAAGATTATGATAACGTTATAAATATAAAAGAGAGTTAAATTACAATGATATTAAATGTACCTTTAAAACCGGTTAAACTGTGTACCATTATTAGCTACACTAGTTGGAACCCCCAGGATGCATTGTGCTTACAGTGCCTGGCTAATGATTCTTGTGTACATGCACAACACCACTCACCTTGCTAATATGTTACAATGCCAACTAGCATCTAGCAGAAGGTGATTAAGAACCAAAGGGTACATATGTAGTGATAAGGCACGGCAATTGTGACCAAAACTGAACTGAACAAAGTCAGCCACAGGGTGTCAGTTACAGCTATAGTGAGTGATTGCCAGCCAGAGTCAGCGTACGTCAACTACAGCCAGTGATTGTCAGCAATATCCAGTTTGTGTCAACTGTATCCAGTGGATGCAACTACATCAAGTGGGTGTCAAGTACAGAAAGTGGGTCTCAACAACAGGAACTAGGCGTCAACAACAGCAAGTGGATGCCAACTACAGCCCGTATGTGTCAACTAAAGCAAGTTGGCACCATCTACAGCAAGTGGGTGTCAACCACAAGTGTGTGTCAACTTTAGACAGTGGGTGTGAATTACAGCCATTGATTTTTTCCTTGTTAACAGCTAGCTAGACCCTTTCCAAATAGCAAAAAGGTTACAATTTTCCCAAATGTGTATGGAGAATTTCCTAATGAACGTTCTTTTCTTTTTCAAAATCGGACATAAAATGATAAAGTTATGAACATTAATGACAAGAGGTCAAGCATAAAAGTTCAAAGAAACCAGTATATAAACAGTCACATGTAATCTCTTTCTGTTTTATTTGGCCTTTCTGCTTCATGAAATTTCCCAATTTCAAGTTGTCACGACGCGAAAATTCCCAATCTGAACGGACCCGGACCCTTTCCCAAACAGGTAAAAAATCACTGACAGCAAGTTGTGTCACCAGTCTCCACAGAGTGTTATCATGTCTTTTACATGGTATGTCAACACCAAACAGTCACCAAAGAGTGTTGTCATGTCTTTTACAAGATATGTCAACACTATACAGTGCTAACAGGGTGTTTCCATGTCTTCCACATGTAATGTCAACACTATACAATGCACACAGGGTGTTTTCATGTCTAACACATGTAATGTCAATACTATACAGTCCTAACTCTTTTACAAGGTATGTCAACACTACACAGTCCGAACAGGGTGTTTCCATGTCTTTTACAAGGTATGTCAACACTATACAGTCCTAACAGGGTGTTTCCATGTCTTTTACAAGGTATGTCAACACTATACAGTCCTAACAGGGTGTTTTCATGTCTTTTACAAGGTATGTCAACACTATACAGTCCACACAGGGTGATTCCATGTATTCCACATGTAATGTCAACACTATATTATATAGACAATGAATGTATTTTGACAATACGGAGTATATTTCTATTCCAATTAAAATCGACGGGTACATGATAATTATAAATCAGACTGCAGCAAGTTTTCGTTGTCAGAATATTATTAAGTTAATAACAGTTTTCGTTGTCAGAATATTATTAAATTAATAACAAATCTTGTACCGAACCATATCGAAATTTATTAATGTTGTACCGTGAACAGTGTAGAGCAAATTTAAGTTTCGCGGTCTATCGTCGACTGCGGTATAACATTACACCACTATTTATCATCAACGAAACATTTGGAGACCGAAATGTCTCCAAGCCGAAGTAGACCTGGTACATCATGTAATATGAACTAATGCACAGCATATTTTTAGCGGACTATGTCAGTTGTCCTACATTATTTGTAACATGCTTATCTAGTACTGGAATTTTTGGTGATGCATAACTTCACAAAAAATTGTTTGGTTACGAAGTTACGAATCTGGAGCAAGCCGTTTCCAAAAGGCGCTACCGAGCGCTTTCCTACGTCTATGCAACCTATCGAAGCGGTTTGTTGCACAAGAAAGCGCTCGATAGCGGTTTGATACGAAATATTGGGTACAAAGTAACGAAAGACGATACAAACCTGCTATCGTTTGTCAGTCCGAATGAACATTTGTCAGCCCGATCAAAATGAAAATATATCTGTCTGTGGATAATACACGTTTCAATTTGTTTAATTCTAGGTCTACTTAATTCAGGGGTAACTAATTTAAAAATGAATAATTAGATATAATAACAGATAACAATTGATTTCAAATAGGCCTTATTTGATATTTTACCTTTATTTTAATGGGTTGCATGAGCATACCAGATAGTGCCGTCAAGGATTTCTTCCTAAGTTAACCTAAATAAATAAGTTGCAGATTATTAAAATAAAAAATACAATGGTACTGATCATTGTTTACTATACTTAATTAATACTTAATTAATCCTCTTCGTCCCCTTTGGGACATAAGGCTGCAATGGTTCTCTCCACTTTGGTCTGTCTTTAGCCATTCTGTGCTTCACCCAAAGAAAATCCCATCTCTGCTAGTTCTGCTACCATAGTCCTATGCCATGTTGTCTTCGGTCGACCAGGTTTTCTGTTTACTGTAATATCCTAATGTTAGACCAATTAAACTTGACATAAAGCTCTGTGTTGCTATAGAGAGGTTTCATTGTTTTCAAAGTACACATTTTTCTCTAAGCATATGATTTATCTTAGAATTGCACTATAGGGTATGGATTCAATCAGAAACTTAACACCAACATAATTGCATCCAAACTGTCACAGGCACAGCAGCCAATACTCGCATACACACAACATACCAAACATTTGGCCAAGCTGCACAAGGGCAGCCTGTGTGGAAATTGTCCTTACATTGGATGTGCTATGTTGCATAAATCGTCATCGTGTAAATCGTGCTAACCGCACACATGCAAACACCACCACTGGGTAAGTCAACAATGGAATACCATTCTCTAGTCGAGGTCTTCCATTCATCAAACTGATGGCAAAGTTCAGGTTAACCTGAACAGGTATTGCGCATTGCTATCAAACATCACTTGTTGTGATTGATTAGAATTTGAATGCCTAACGCAACCGTGATTTTTGTGAACACCTCTGATCCCGCTGTTTCCAAAAGTACCAATACCAATCTGTTTCGATGGAATATTGTCGCAAGGAATTTCCTGATTATACACGCCTGGTAATCACTGGCACCACAACAGTCGCGTTATGTGTACAAAATGTTCCAATGCGATTTCCGTTATAGTGCCAATCGGCAAAAATTGTTAAAAACGGTGAGTGAAGTAATTTGTTTTTCTTCACTAAAGACATCTAAGCCTGAATTTTAAAAATCGGGGAATGTAGTGCTATGCAGGTATGTACAGGCTTTGTTGTAAACGCACAATTGTCAGAATAAAATCCGAATCTGATCTTTTAGAGCTCGCACAAAATGTGCAGTCAGAGTGTTGATCAGACCAAAATCTGGATTTTATGACAAATTTTACTGATTATGCATGTTATAGCTACTAGTAATTAACACATACAATAGATATTGACAATTTGATGTTTTTCTGTAAAAATCGGCATTTTAAAGGTCATGTTTGATGGCATATGTCTATTTTTTAAACCGTTGTGGTTCCAATCACTACGATGTAGTCCCAATACTGTGTTGTGATTCTCAGCAAAATATAGAGATCTCTAATGTACGTGTATTGATGTTTTCATTATACTTAAACCGTATATATTTGATATTATTTTCCATGTATTTATACTTGGGAAAGCAACATTAACCACAACGCTCAAATACTAACGGATATTCTGTCATTTTTGTAAACATGGCCCTTAATTGTCAATTTGAACATTACTTTATATATCTATCTAAAACGCAACATGTAAGTGAATAATCCACTGAAATTAATGGAACTTGAACTTAAACATTAGTGCTAATGTGTGTACTATTATAGTAAAAAACACTTCAAATCCGGGTGGAGGCACACATAATTATTCCTGGCCTGCCATATTGCAGCATCATTATATACAAATGTACATCAACACCATGCAGATCTTTTTAAGGCGGCTCGTGACGTATTTATTTTACTGAAAGAATCGGCTTCAAGTTGAGACAACTGCAAACATAGTGAAGTAACAATACCTTGTCTTGTTACTTGTTTAAATAACTCCAAATGAACACTGAACAGCTTATACAGGTACATTGGAAAAGTTTAAATACGATCTTATATCTCTAAAGGATCAAATATACGTTATTTTCTTACAACCTTGTAACACTACATGTGTATAATTTTACACTTACGTGTACCTGAACAATTGGCAAGTGCATGAGAAACGCTGGCATAATTATTTGTTACTTGGTCGATCCTACCATGATTATGCCTAATGCACATGGTCATACAAATTACACTAAAGTATGTATAACCACGTGCGTAGTGCCCATGACAATGCGAAACTTATACACAACACTAGTCGAACTTATGTCTAACTGAAAAGCAACACCTCGGCATTCGCTGTAACTACCTGTTTGTGTACACAGAAACATATCCCATCGCATTTCAGGCTGGTTGTAACTTTTGTTAAACTAACCCTAGACGTACATTTGTATTCGATGTGCACCAACGTATAGTTTCTAAACACTAACTAGTACACTCGGCAATCATTGACCAGTGTTAATTAAACTTTGTCGTGATACTGGTCAATTACATAAATAAAATTATTTGCATACTTTAGTAAGATTGTTAGATCAAGTTTGGAAGAAATTCGTAGCATTCGAAATTTCCAGTACTAGAACCGTGAGATATGTTTTTATTTCTTCCAGGCCGTATAATGGAGCGTATATCAAAACACTACAAAGCTTAACAGCTAACATATTACGACATTGTAGCATTTGTTTTCACTTTTCAGTAATAGTGTAACAATAAAATTATCCTAAAAAACACTCGTTACGAGATTAGCTTGGTAAATATTCGTCGTAAGTTTTTCCAGAGTATTTTAGGTTCACTTTCGAATAATTGACATGCATTTATCTAACTACATGTATCTATCTTTCTCGTTATTTACTATATTTTGCTGGGAACCACAACGCCGTATTGGGACTACAACAAAGTGATTGGAACCACAACGGTTAAAAAATAGGACATACGTCATCACAATTAACCTTACAAATGTCTACATTTAGCATAAAGCATTCAAATATCAATACTTATCGTATACTATTATAACTAGTAGCTATAATAGGCATAATCAGGAAAACTTGTCATAAAATTCACATTTTGGTCTGATCAACACTCTGACTGCACATTTTGTGTGAGCTCTAAAAGATCAGATTCTGCTTTTATTCTAGATATTGTGCTTTTACAAGAAAGCGTGGACATATCTGCATAGCACTACATTCCCCGATTTATAAAATTCGAGTTAAGATGTCTTTAGTAAAGAAAAACACTCACCATTGTCAACAATTTGTGCCGATTGGCACTACAACGGAAGTCGCATTGGAACATTTTGTACACATAATGAAACGTTGTGGTGCCAGTGATTACCAGGCGTGTTATAGTCAGGGTATGAAAACAGATATCAGCCATTCACACAGGTAATCTGGCTCATTATTTTCGATAATTTTTGTCAAGCCCACTAGCAGTGAGCTCTATTTGGTCTTCACTTTTAGTGTATGTACATGCATCAAATCTTAGGGTCATAGTTGGAGATCAATGTTCAAATTGAAGTTTGTCAAGACCATAACAATTATTGTTATTTAAGCATTATATTGACAGGAATGTTTACGTGTCATACACATTTACCTCCATGTTCTTCTCAATAGTCAAGGTCAATGCTTGAGTTCAAGGTCAACGCTGGAGGTCAATGGTCATATTTTAGTTTGTAGGGATTGTAACTTTATCATTTTATATATTGGGGTTCTAAATGCATCATAAAAAGTATAAAACAATATCCTAGCTTTCGATAACATCAGTGCACTGTGGAATTTTAAATTAAGTGTTAAAACAACTTGATATGATGATTTTTAAGAATCAATGAAGTTCAGTTTATTCAATTCAAAGAGGAATGTAATCTTGGTATCTGGTGACAGAAAAGAAAGAAACATCAGTTTATCAAATGAAAAAGAGGAAGGTATAATTTCAAAAAGACAGAAGAAAACATGTCTGTTGAATGAAAGGGGAATGAGTTGGCTGTAAGGAAGAAGTATTGTTTTTTGTAAAATTTCATAATAAGAAAAGAAAGGTTATTAAATGAATTTGAAAGGATTAATGCAGTTGCTGTATCAATGCATTTGCTGTAACACGCCTGAGGACAAGCTTAGTCAGTCTATGCAATGCTAGAAGAAGTCAAACATTATCCAGGTGAATGGGAACAACATGAAACGAAATTGAGAATGAGTATTAGAGAAAATGTATTTAATCAGATCTAGATAGAGGATCTCAAGATAGAAGACGGATTAGATAGTCTCATTAATTTCTTACTGGTAGATAAACATTTGGCCAAAGATGACCTCAGTGATTGTTTAGAAGTTTGAGGACTTTCAAAGAAGTGAGGGACAAACCATATCCGACTATATTGCCCAATTTGATTCTAAATACAAGAAAGCAGAGAGAAACAAAATTGCCTTTAAACCTTCTGAAAGTTTAGCCTTCAAGTTACTCAGAAAGGCAAATATAACAAAAGAGAAAATGCTCTAGTGTTGACTGGATTAAACTATGATGACAGAGCAAATTTGTATGAACAAGCAAAGAAATCTCTTAGGAAGTTTAAGGGTGAAGTTGTTTAAGGGTGAAGTTGTTGAAGGGGCAGTGGGATCATATACAGGTATGAGTAGTATAAAATTGGAATCTACATTTTTGGTTGAAAATGTAGAAGCATTGCTAGTTGCTGGTTATGTATGAGCTAAACAAGGACACCAGCCAAAGTTTAATGGAAGGCATGGAAGTAGTCAGGACCGAGGAGGTTACAATAAGAAAATAAATCCAGTGGGATCTGACGGCCGTCCTATTGTGTGCAGATCCTGTGGGTCATTTCGTCACTTGGTGGCAGAGTGTCCAGACAGTTGGGAGAACCTATCAAAAGTCAATATACCAGAAGAAGATAATGTTTTGTTAACGGGATACAAACAGGATGCTGTGACGCAGCTAGGGATTGATGCTAGAAAATGTGCCGTATTAGACAGTGCTTGTAGCAGTACTGTTTGTGGACAAATATGGATGAATGACTATATAAACTCACTTGATGAATCAGACAAGAGGTTAAGTTAAAATGTCTGAAGGCCAGAAGTCGTTCAAATTTGGTTGTGGTACAAAATTGACGTCAAGGGGAGAGTACAGCATTCCTGCAGAAATGGCTGGTAAACTGGTTGTGAGTAAAGCTAATGCAGTAGAGTCAAGACATTCCACTATTATTGTCTAGGTCAGCTAAGAAACCAGCAGAAGTTAAACTAGATCTTGAAAATGACAAAGCCACAGTTCTCGGCAAAAACTTGTCTACTGTACCTAAATTGACTAAGCATACATGTGGAGAAGGTTATGTGACCCTAGAAGACAGCCACAAACAGTTGTTGAAACTGCACAGACAGTTTGCTCATCCACCAGCAATGAGGCTTAAAGCGTTACTATGTGATGCAGGTTCATGGATGGATGATTACGAAGAAATCCTGGAGAAAATCAGAAATGAGTGAACTGTGCAAGGTATATGCCAGGACCTTCACGACCAGTGGTTGATATGCCAATGGCAAGAGAATTCAAAGAGACAGTTGCCATGGACTTTGGGTTTGTATGTTTGCTGTAATGGGGTCAATACTCACTGACAATAAAGAATTTAGCTTGGATGAAATGAAGGATATCACATCTATTCTCAATGTTCGAGTTTGTATGACTGCTGCTGAAAGCCCTTTCCATAATGGCCTTTGTTAGAGAAATCATGCAGTTACAGACATGATGTTAACGAAACTTGAAGCTGAAAACCCAAATACACCAAGTCAAACTTTTGCTTTCATGGGCAAACATGGCAAAAAATTCGTTTCAAATGTGGAATGGTTTCAGCAGTCACCAACTTGTATATTCCAGGCATATTGAAGGACAATATTCCTGCATTGGAAGAATTAACATCAAGTGAAAAATTTTGGGAGCATATAAATGCACTTCATGGGGCTAGAAAGGTATACATTGAAACCGAGGCAAGCGACAGAATATGAAGAGCTTTGTGATCTAAAAATATATGTGGTCAGAGCAGAAGTACAGCAAGGAGATTTAGTTTTCTACAACAGAGAAGGGAAAGATACCTGGCTTGGACCAGGAAAGGTTGTGTTTCAAGACGGAAAAGTTGTTTTTGTGTGAGATGGAGGGGTATTTGTTCGCGTCTCCCCAAATAGACTTTTAATTGAATGTAAAAGTAGCAGAAGAAATACCAGTGTACCAGAAAACACTGTAGACCAGGGTTCAGCAACTATGAGGCCTGAAAATAGTACTGAGAGACAACCTATCTCGGAAGTATTTTGTAATCATCCAGTCACCGGTATAAACATTTGTAAAACTGCATCAGTATCCTCAGTAAGCACAGAGAACAGAGGGTATATATCTCCAGGGTCTAAAATTCAATATAAACATGAAAACCAGTGGAAAACAGTTGGAATCAAGTAGAGCAGGAAAAGCAACCTGGAAAAGGTAGAGTGAAAGTTAGTAAATGAAAGCAACATGAACCATATATCAGATCTAATAATTGTGTTCTGAAAGTAAGTCTCCTGAAAATGACACTTATTGCGCCGCAACAGACAGAACTTGAAGTCAGTTCAATTCAAAACATCTGAAGAGATTCCTGATACATGTCAGAAAACTTTGTCAACAAGATGGGTAATTACAAATAAATATGGACAATTGAAGCCACGACTTGTAGTCAGGGGCTTTGAGGAACAAAATATGACACAATGCGACAGCCGTACAGTTGGTAAAGGTGCTATGAGAATATTTCTTGCTGTTGCTGCATTAAAGGGATGGGAAATCAAAACTACAGATATTAAGGCCGCTTTTCTTCAAGGAAATGAAATTGATAGGGATGTGTATATAAGGCCTCAAAGGGAAAGTCGTACCCCTCCGGGATATGTTTGGAAATTGAAACATGGCTTGTATGGGTTGAAGGATTGTGCGAGCCAGTTCAAAAGTGTCAGAGATGAGCCAATTGGACTAGCGTTCAATAGATGCGAGCTTGATCCGGCAGTGTTCTGTCTGTATATACAGAAGGACAGAAGCAAGGTCTGATCTGTTGCCATGTTGATGATTTCTAGCATGCTGGAAGCAAAAGTTTCGACAAAAAGATAAAAAGGCTAAGAGACAGATTTACAGCTCGCAAAACTGAGGAGAAATGTTTTAAGTACATAGGATTTGAAATGACACAGACTGAAAATGAGGTGAAAGAAGACCATTCAGAATATGTGGTCAACATAGTGTTACAGCATATGCAGCCTGCATGTAATATGAACAGTGAAGTGTTGTTAGATGAGACAAACCAAACCAAGTTACGACAAACAGTTGGAAGTTAAATTGGGTTGTGCAGGGTTCAAGACCCAACTTAGCTTTTGAAATGATACATCTTAGCACCAAACTGTAAACTGGGACAACGAGTGACAGAATAAAAGCAAGGAAGTCCATAAGAAGGCTAAAAAGACTAAATCATTCCTGCTGTATCCTAAGCTGGTGAATGACTCAGATTTGACTGTTGTTGTGTTCACTGATGCATTATTAGGCAACGTGAATGATCGTACTGACAGCACAGGTGCTCATATTATATGGTTAATGGACAACGAAGGCAATTGTTGCCCTATCTTGGCAGGTGAACAAAATCCGAAGGGTGGTACGGTCAACCATAGTGGCTGAAGCTCTGGAACTGCAGGAGGGAATAGAAGCTGGGTTTTATTAAGACATATGCTGGCTCAAATTCTTGGTGTAAAGGATAAAACTATTCCAATTCATGTTTTCATTGACAACATGAGTGTACTTGAAGCCATATTCTCTACAAAGCTTGTAGGGGATAAGCGGTTGAGAATAGACATTGCAGCAATTCAGCAGGAGCTGCAATGCGGAGAGGTGAAGAAAATCCATTGGGTACCTGGGTACTGTTTTACTAACATTGCGTAAATGTCGCGTAAGTTTACGCATATATTTGTCACTTACGCAAATCCTTAAGTGTGTTTTACTAAACGATCGCAAGTTGTTGCACACATTTACGTAAAAATATTGAATATTGACCATAGACCGGGCCACAATATTACCAATATAAAGGGAACCAGAATGAATAAATATACATAAAAGTTCGATAAGTTTTGATGATTAAACAGGTTTATATTACTAATCACGGTCTATAACAACAAGTGACGGTCGAAAATCAACAGTGCGTGGCAAAAACTCCTCACTACGTTCATATTTGCTATTTACGCTTACTCCGACCTTGCGTAGAATTACGCCAATACTTACGACAAAACATGAGAAAAAATATCTTAGTAAAACGCATTTGCGCAAATATTATCGACGTACGCAATATTTACGGAAAACTTAGAGTTACGCTAGCGTAAATGCTTTGATAAAACAGTACCCTGGTTGTTTACAACTAGCAAATGTAATGACTAAACAAGGTGCACATAATGGTCAACTTCTCTGTGTATTACAAACTGGAACAAGAGCCAAAATTCACAAAGTCTGCCCGTCTCAGGGCATGGTGAATGAAAATAAAAAACAATCCAACATTTTTTTAATTTAAGGACCATAACGCCTAGGCTGATTTGGCCTATAATTGAACTTGTCCTAGATATTATACCCATAAACATTGTCACCAAGTTTGAAGATACTCAGATGAAAACTCTGCACTAAAGAACAGACAAGGTCAATTTCACATTTTTGGGTAATTATAGGACCATAACCTAAGAAGGTCTATATGGATTTGGCCTATAACTGAACTTAGCCTAGGTACTATGCTCATAAACATTGTCACCAGGTTTGAAGACATCAAATGAAAACTCAACTAGAGTACAGACAAAACCAATTTCACACTTCGTTAATTAAAGGACCATAACCCAATAAGGCCTAGGCCGATTTGGCCTATAATCAAACTTGGCATAGATATTGTAAACATAAGCATTGTCACAAAGTTTGAAGACGATCAATTGAAAACTGTGTGCGTTAGAGTACAGACAAATTGCTGAACGCCGCCAAATTTTTAATGAACTACCATCTACAAGTCCTATGGTCAACTTTACTTTAATGTAGAAGTGTTTTATTTAAAGTGTCAAAATTACATTTGGAACCAACTATTTGAAATGTTTCCTGGTACTTCTATCTACAAGCCCTTACCTTACTGGTCAACCTTACCTTATTGTAAGTGTTTGTTATATTAGTGACACCCTTATTTAAAAATCTAGCCAATTAGGCCTATGGGAGACCTATATATTTTCTAAACACATCAACCTGACTGCTATCCTTTAATGCCAGTCACTAGACGCAGCAAATAAGGCATACATAACTCATAAATGTATTAAGCTGGTGGCTCACCACCATTGGCCACATCAGAACAAACCCTAGCTGGGCTCTGCTAGATACATATAACCTATAAGCTTGTCTTAAATGTCTTTACTTTTCAATGATTACAAGAAAAGAAAATACAGGAATTATTGGTCACTGTTAGGTTCCACTTGGTCTATTGTATGATACAATTTGGAAGGTTTTGTGTGCATTGCTGTTGTCTGCTGCATGCTTTTGTCACTTTCTACAAATTATTAGTACCATCATCAACATGAGAAGTCAAAATAAGTTATGAAATCAGTTACTATATTTTCATGTAAATGAATCTTTACTATTTATGTATGTTATATGTACATGCTACAGAGTATGCACAAACTCTTACACAGATTGGTTACATAAAACTTAAAATATATTTGAGATAATGATTTCTTTGTAAGATATTTAATATGTTATGGAATCAATCTCCTGTAAAAATTCATCATCATCACAGGTAATCTACTGTCTAATATGTTACTGGGATATAAGAGTCAGCTTGACTATACATTCTATAACTAGATCTTGAAATGTGAGTATTGCATTGGTTCTCGAGATAAGGGCCTACTGTGAACTGTTACCATTTTTCTGTATGAACAACAGATAAGACAACAAGCGCGCTAACCACTGAGCTATGGGGGCACACTGATGACAGATATGTGTAATTTACAAGTCTTTATATCGAGAACTTAGAAAAATACTCACAGGTCTTTGTGCAAGACTCAGTACAATACTTTTCTGATTCAATACTCACAGATCTTGTTTCAAGACCCAGTGCAATATGGCAGCATGTTCTCAAGACCTATTACCATTTTTCTGTATTGTCGGCAGATTAGGCCGCAAGCGCGCCAACCACTGAGCTATGGAGGCATGGATAAGAGGCATGTGTAACTTACAGTTCCTTATCTCGACAACTGATGCAATACTCACATTTCAAGATCTAGACATAGAATATATACTCAAGCTGACTCATACGACAGTAACATATAAGACAGTAGATTACCTGAGATGGATGAATTTTTACAGGTGACTGATTCCATAACAGTAAATATCTCACAAACAAATCATCATCTTAAAAATATTTTAAGATTTATGTAACCCATTTGTATGTGTATTTGGGCATACTATGTAACATGTACATATAACATACATAAGTAGTAAAAGATTGATTTATGTATGAAAATATAGGAACTGATTTCATAACTTATTTTGACTTCTAATGTAGAAGATTGATACTAATAAATATAGAAAGTGACAATATAGCATGCAGCAGACAACAGCAATGCACACTAAGGCAAACAAATCATCTTAAGTTAGAAAGGACAGGACCTGGTACATTATGTCTTTCAGCAGAAACTGCAAAAGACACTAAAGCTCCCCTAACAGAGATAGAATAGCACCAAGCAATGCATTCTATCAAAGAGTGCAAATATGTTTTTGTATTTTTACAATAGTTTAACAAGAAAAAGACAAATCATTAAGTAAGGTTGACAATTTGGTACTGAGAACCAAAAATTGCCAATAGGTTCAGCATACCTCACATTAGTGCAAGCTTAAATGCCAACATACCTGGCACATAGCTTCAACAACAACTGTTTAGATAATTATGTTTTATAACCTTTTCTTAATTTTTACAACCTTATGCCATTTACTCATTTACTATTAAGAGATTCCAGGAAAAAATATATTCAGTAAAGGTAATAATATTAATAAACTCAATCATAATAGATGACATTTTAAAACTCCAAATTTTATGAAACATTGATTTTGTATAATATTACCGTATTACATGTTTCGGGTGTATATGTACTATCATATTGGTAAAAACATACTAATTAAATATAAAGACAAACTTTTGCATTGAATTAAAGTTCAAACGGCTTGTAGAAGGCAGTTCCAGAAAATGATGCATCATATTGTGTGATGGAAAATAATTATAATGACTTCCACTTCATAGCATGATTTATTAACGGATTAGACAAAATTACATTAATTTTACTAATATACTAGTACTCATTGCATCATTGTATGTTGGATAAAACAACATAAGGATACGTTCACAGCACCATTTAAGGTGACTGACATCTTTACAGGGAAGCTGGCCCATTACAACTGTATATAACGTTTTTATATCAAAACATTTTATAGGAACGATCATATTATGTCTGACCAAAACAATGTTACATTGACAAGTTCACAGCACCATATTAGGTTGGAATAAAAGACATATTGACATGTTCGCAAAGACCAACCAACATGCTCATTTTAATCTAGAACATCTTTTGCATCCGTTCACCAATTTCAATGAAACTTATACTAACTGTAACAAATGGAAACAAAATATTGAACTCCTGTTCTGTGTGGATTCAATGATATATTGTAGCCCGAGTGCACGAAATTCATACTTGATAGAGGAGTCTTACGAAATTGGAAACATATAAAAGGAAGCAACAAGCTTAGAAGAGCCGTGAAGTGTTTTTAAAAGGTTTTACAACATTTTTCAGTTTTATTAAGTGGCCGATTCACCTAACCTTCCCCATCTGTCTTGACATTTACAGTTGGGAGGGGGAAGAGTGGATTTTTCCGTTTTGTTTTATTCCTCCCCCCCCCCCCTTCTGTCCTGAAATTTAGAATTTGGCAGGGAGTAGAGTGGACTAGTCCTTTGATTGTCTTCCCCCCTCTGTCTTGACATTTACAGTTGGGTTGGTGAAGAATTGAGTAGTACCTCGTTTGTTTTTCTTTCCTTCTCTGTCAAGACAATCACAGGGGGGGGGGGGGGGGGCAGGGGAAGGGGGGGATTAGTATCTTGTTTGTTTTCTCCCCCCTCTGTCAAGACATTCACAGGGGGAAGGGGGTAGTGTGGACTAGTCTGTTGTTTATTCCCCCCCCCTCTGTCTTGGTATTTACAGTTGGTCAGAGGGAAGAGTGGACTAGTGTTGGGTTTTCTTCTCCCCTCTGTCAAGACATTCACGGGGAGACCGGGGGAAGAGTGGACTAGTGCTTTTTTTCCTCTCCCCTCTGTCGAGACAAACACAGGTGGGTGAGGGGAGAGTGGACTTCAGACCGTGGTTTTTCTCTCCCCCCCCCCCCTGTGTCTTGACATTCACAGTTGGACGGAGGGAGAGTGGACTAGTCCTTGTTGTTTTTTACCTCACTGTCTTGACATTTACAGTTGGGCGGGGGGGGGGGGGAGTTCAGTAGTCCTTTTTTTCTTCCCCTACTGTCTTGACATCCTCAGATGGGCGGGGGAAGAGTGGATTTCTGTTGTTTTGTTTTATTCCCCCCCCCAGCGGGGCGTGTGGGGGGGTTGGGCATCATAGATGAGTAGCCCTTTGGTTTTCTCCCCCCCACTGTCTTTACATTTACAATTTGGGGGGGGGGAGTATGGACAAGTCCCTTGTATGTTTTTCTTCACGCCCCTGTCTTGACATTTTACACAGAGGCTGGCGGAAGAGTGGGACTAGTCTGTTGTTTGTTTTTCTTGTGGGTAAGTAGATAAGTGTGTAGAGAGAGTAGATAGAGATATGATATGATAGATTGATGGCTTGTGTAGAGACGGAAGAGAGAGAAAGAGATGGTTACAGGTGTCGAATATGAGTGACATTCAGAAAATATGTTCTTGTTTTATACAAGAAGTTTCATCAGGGGTTCCACTTGCTGCTGAATCTGAAGGGTCATTTTGATACCTTTGACTAAATGTTACTATTTTATAGGCAAAATGACCCTTCAAACCCCTGTTCATCATAATGCCACATTCCTAATTCAATTTAGTGTTGTAGTGAGAGTAGATAGATTGTTGTAGAGGGAGTAGAAAGAGAGATATAAGTGTTGTTGTAGTGTAAGTGGGGTAGATAGAGAGATGGCTTGTGTAGAGAGGGTAGAGAGAGAGATATGGTTTGCCGAACACGAGTGACACTCAGAAAATATGTTCTTGTTTCATACAAGAAGTTTCATCAGCGGTTCCATTTAATGCTGAATCTGAAGGGTCATTTTGATACCTTTGAGAAAATGACCCTTCAAACCAAAATCTAGACAGTCAAATGGAACCCCTGTTCATCATAATGCCACATTCCTAATTCAATTCATTGTTGTAGCGAGAGTAGATAAGATTGTTGTAGAGGGAGTAGAAAGAGACAGAGATAGTGTGTTAGTAGGGGGGGGGGGGAGGGTGGAGGGGGAGGGGGAGGGGAGGGGGGGAGATATTAGTGTGTTAGTAGGGGGGGGAGAGATATTAGTGCGTTAGTAGGGGGAGATAAAAAGGGAGAGGGGAGGGGAGATAAAAAGGAGATAAAAAGGGAGAGGGGAGGGGAGATAAAAAGGGAGAGGGGGAGGGGGAGAGAGATATAAGTGTGTTAGTAGGGGGAGAGAGATATTAGTGTGTTAGTAAGGGGAGATAAAAAGGGAGAGGGGAGGGGAGATAAAAAGGAGATAAAACGGGAGAGGGGAGGTGGAGAGAGTGAGAGGGAGAGAGATGGTGTATTAGTGTAAGAGGGTAAGTGTATAGAGAGAGAAGATAGATTGATGGCTTGTGTAGAGAGGACAGAGAGAGAAAGAGATGGTTACAGGTGTCGAATATCAGTGACACTCAGAAAATATGTTCTTGTTTCATACAAGAAGTTTCATCAGGGGTTCCATTTAATGCTAAATCTGAAGGGTCATTTTGATAATTTTGAGAAAATGACCCTTCAAACCAAAATCTAGATGGTCAAATGGAACCCCTGTTCATCATAATGCCACCTTCCTAATTAAAATTTATTGAGAAAAACTTATTGAGAAAAAAGAAGAGGGCAGAGTGAGAGAGAGAGAGATGGTTGTAGAGAGAATAGAGCGATATGATTTTCTATCCGTTAATTCTATACATTACAGGTGCCGAATATGAGTGACACTCAGAAAATGTTGTTCTTGTTTCATACAAGAAGTTTCATCAGGGGTTCCATGTAATGCTGAATTTGAAGGGTCATTTTGATATCTTTGAGAAAATGACCCTTCAAACCAAAATCTAGACAGTCAAATGGAACCCCTGTTCATCATAATGCCACATTCCTAATTAAAATTTATTGAGAAAAAAGAAGAGGGCAGAGTGAGAGAGAGAGAGATGGTTGTAGAGAGAATAGAGAGATATGATTGTTCTATCCGTTAATTCTATACATTACAGGTGCCGAATATGAGTGACACTCAGAAAACATTGTTCTTGTTTCATACAAGAAGTTTCAACAGGGGTTCAATGTAATGCTGAATCTGAAGGGTCATTTTGATACCTTTGACAAAATGTTACCATTTTATAGGCAAAATAATAATTTTAAGAGAAAATGACCCTTCAAACAAATCTTGACTGTCAAATGGAACCCCTGTTCATCATTGTGCCACATTCCTAATTAAATTTATTGAGAAAAAATAATTGATATTCTATTTTAGTAACAGTGACCTTGACCACATCAGCACCACTTTCAATCTCAGGCAGCGACTACATAAAAACTTTCTACATATGAAGTTTTATTGATGTACCAGTAACTCCTGAGGTAGATATAGAGATCGTTGTAGGTCGGGGGAGAGTGGACTAGTCTGATGTTTCTTCCCCCGTTGAGACATTCAACTGGTAGGGCGTGGGGGAAGAGTGGACTAGTCATGGTGTGTGTATCATGGTCGCACGGTCATGATAGATACATTCATAGGTAGGGCAGGAAAAATAGTGGACTTAAGTCTGTTTTTTTCCCTCTGTAGAGACATTCACAGAGAAGGCAGGAAAAGAGTGGACTAGCCCGCTGCTTCCCTCCCCCCCCCCTGAGATTCACAGGTAGGGTGGGGGAAAAGTAATATTGGCACTTTTTGGAAACACCTGGATGAGGTGCCTAGCAAAAACCTTGGAAGTGTTAGGCATTCAAATTCTAATCAATCACAACAAGATATGTTCAATAACAATGCACAATGCCTGTCCAGGTTTACTTGAACCCTGCCATCACTAGGTGAATGGAAAACCTTGATGAGAGAATGTTATGCCATTGTTGACCTATCCAACGATGGTGTTTGCATGACTTTGTGCACAGTTAACATGATTTACAGGATGACAATTTATGCATCATAGCACATCCAACATAAGGACAATGTCCACGTAGAATTATGGAACGTCATTGCTGCCTTCATATGACTGATGCCATTATGTGCAGTAGTTACATCATTACGTGCAGTAGTTACATCATTACGTGCAGTAGTTACATCATTACGTGCAGTAGTTACATCATTACGTGCAGTAGTTACATCATTACGGGCAGTAGTTACATCATTACGTGCAGTATTTACATCATTAAGTGCAGTATTTACATCATTAAGTGCAGTATTTACATCATCACGTTCCTTAGTTACATCATTATGTGCAGTAGTTACATCATTATGTGCAGTAGTTACATTATGTCATATGAAGGCAGCAATGGCGTTCCATATAGACCACCCTAATGCAGACGAATGCATACAATTTGGTCAGATAAATGGTTGTTGAGTGCACAGGGAAGTTTAGAAACAATTGTATAGGTTGGTGTCTATGATATAGCAGTCATATCAGACAATTTTTTACAAAGATTATTATAATGATTGTAAGTGTAACTTATCTTTTTCATACTACAGAATTATGTCCATGTGAGCAAGTGTATGTTCCTCCATGACAACGGGTTTAATGGTTCATCCTATCATCCGAGATCTCGACATTCTCATCTGAAAGGCAAGACAATGATTAACAGTTTGAGTTAGTAACAAACCAATGTCCCTGAGGCAATAAGCAATAATCGTGTTTATTTTTCAAGTTATACATTGTCGGTCTAACAGCCGGACGACGTTAACTTACAATAGTTTTCCAAAAAAAATGTTTTTCTCGCAATACACATTTCAAACACCCTGAGATGCCGCATTTGTGTCAAATGGAAGAATGAGTTTCGATCGAGCGAGAAAACATCACTTCATTGAATATTTTTGGTGAATGAATTCCTCACAAGAATAAGACGTATCTACATCTTCCTGGCACAAAATGCTTAAAAGTAATTATTTGGATATTATGCAATATTCACAATTACTGAGAAAATAAAATGGATCATCTGTTGGTTTGTGATGTTTGAATTTGTTTTAATTAAAATTGTAACAACAGGACATTGTATTAAAATGCTTCTAAACCTGATTTTAGTGATTCAAATGTAGTTACGACTTCAATGGATATTGTGCTTAAATTACTCAAGTGGCCTCCGTAGCTTAGTGGTTAGCGCGCTTGCCATCTAATCTGACGAGTAGAGGCACACATATGCCTGTAATGTTTAAGCAGAAAGCTGTCTGGCAAATAAAGGCTATGCTCGGCATTTAAAAAAACAACAAGTCATTAAGAATTGCAAGCAATGCAGAAGTCCCCTACCGGTTAAAGCCATTCTCAATGTTTCTGTTGCCATAGCAACCACAATTTTTAGACATGCATTATCCCCCTCTTGTCCCCTATCCACATACCAAGTTTCATAATCCTAGCTTGGAAACTGTTTGAGTTATGGCAGGATACAGATTTGGGCAATTTTTCACTCTTTCTGTTGCCATAGCAACCACAATTTTTGTCAGAATCAAAATAATTTTAGACGTGCATAATCTCCTTATTGCCCCCCATCCACATACCAAGTTTTATAAGCCTAGCTTGGAAACTGTTTGAGTTATGTCAGGATCCAGATTGTTTGACGGACCACGCATGTTAATTAACATGCGTGGACGGACGGACTGACGGACGGACGGCAAACCTATAGTCCCCTCCGGTTAAAAACCGGTAGGGGACTAAAAAGTATAACAGAATTATTTTATAGATTAATTATCTATAGCTTTGAACTTCTATTATTTTGAATGTTAAAATGCCAACTATAATTATCTGATTATTGATCAAGCTTAGGATATAAAATATTATGTAGTAAGGCCAAAAATAAAATGTACCTGAGCAAAATGTCCCCTATCCAAAAATTTGTTTGACCCTTAGAAAAAAATAATTTTATTTTATAAACCAGAGCCAAAATTAATTAAAGGACCATAACCCAATAAGGCCTAGGCTGATTTGGCCTATAATTGAACTTGTCCTAGATATTATGCCCATAAACATTGTCACCAAGTTTGAAGACACTCAGATGAACTCTTTGCACTTAGTAAGAGAACAGACCAGGTCAATTTTACGTTTAATTTGGTAATTATAGGACCATCCCCTAAGGCCAAAACGATTTGGCCTATAATTGAAGTTGGCCTTGAAATTATGCCCATAAGCATTGTCACCAAGTTTGAAGACGATCGGATGAAAAATTTGCATTATATTTTTTTATAAGTAGAATCTATGATATTAATGAATACATTTTTAATTGTTCAATGCATTAATTTGATTTGTAACTCCCTATTGCGAATGGACAATTGTTAGGCTGCCCAACACGGCTTTACATCATGTAAGTACACGAAATGGAAACATTGAAGATGCAACACGTCTGTCATTTTAAACGTAGATCTACACTCAGTTACTCTATTAAATGATTAATAATATGGCCTACATTAAAATAACAAAATACGACAATGGTGGATAATGATGACAAAATGAAGATAATGAAGTAAAATCTTTACCTGAATGGAAATATTGAAGACACAAACACGTCCGTCTTTCCCAACGTTTACTCAGTGACTGAAGTCTAGTGAGAAGATTTAGTGAAGATATGACGTGTTATGGCGGGAAACTAAGTCCACAGTGGGGTTTGGCCACAGGTAACTGTATCATTAATAAAGAAACAAAAAAAAAGTTTTTATCAAATCTATAATATCTAAGTTCATAATATATTTTTTTATCAATGATAGAGTTACGTGTGGGTATGGCCTGTGCATATCTGGTGAAATGGTCGGTAATAACCAAAATAATTCCATACCCACCAGCTGACATCTCCAGAGATAAAAAGTCCATAGACACAAGCTCCATTTCGGTATGCTGTGTATACAGACACAAGAGGGGCAGCTGCACTGCAACCAGTCTTGCCTCTGATACACCTTTGACACTGCCTCACTCTACGGCCAAAATGTTGTTCGTATATTGCATTTGTCACTATGGATTTAGCTCAGTGGTAACGCACTGGGCTGTCAATCCAGAGGTTGTGGGTTCAATTCCTGGCATCGCAACTTGACATTTATGAAACATTTATAATATTTCCCGCTATATCTGGGCGTGTAGGCTGCAAAGTATAATGGAAGTGCCAGGAAGCTGTGTATCGGTGCTATACACCGGGCACATTAAATAACCAGAGTTGTCTATTCGAAATAAGAACTAGGCGCACGTCTGCATACTCATGTGCCTGTATCTAATGTCCCTCTCTCCCTTCAGGTGCTTTCTCTCAGTCTGTCAATCTGGTCTGATGATGCTGTATATGCACTGGTAGAGGGTGGACCGCCCTTGTGGCTGCAACACAATAATGTACACTTAACAAATCTTATAAGTGTGCATGTATATATTTACCCATAACTTGGTCAAAATATGTTTGATTTTGTTGAAATTTACAACATATGCAGCTGGAATATGTGGAATTACAATTAATTTTATTTCACTTTGATAACTACTTTCACAAACAGAATAAACAAATGATGACATCAGCAAAAGCTAATGTCACACGTTTTTCCGTGTGTTCATCGTGTGTTTATCTGGTTGTTAATGCAGCTATGTATCATTTTTGCTGATCAAGTTCTTGTTCAAGTGTATGTTCTGATCACCGAGGCAGAAATAAAGATATCAATGATAAGAATAAAGCCCAATTTAGGTTTATAACTACTCACTTTTTGGGTTAAAATGCAGTTTTTGAAGAGTTACCTCCCTTTGACCATAACATTCTAACTGTATTTTTAAAAGTTAATAAATACCAATTTATTGAGTGAAAAATTGCAAAATTAAGTGTTTTTTGAATGTAACAATATATCTAAAATTCTAATTGACCATAAATAAAAATGATTTGCGCCTACGTGTAACTTTCTCGTGCATTTTACGTGTTTTGGTTTTTCATGGTTAAGTGATTCGCTGTATTACATTTTGAAGAAAAAACTATATTAATCTAATTGTGTGTTATTCATTAGCATGTTCACAAAATTTCATGCAGAAATGTTCATAAATAAAAAAGTTATACGGTAAAAACACGTGCACACTTATAAGATTTGTTAAGTGTAAAGTGCCTTTCAACGTGCGTTTGCATGAAAAAGGCACTACATGTATATAAATCTGGTATTTATTCGTTTTATTTATTTTTCGACCAGGTTACACACCGACCAACAGGGCCGCCTTTTTTAACGGTGTTGTCCTTGAGGGCAACTTCTACTATTCAAAATATATTCCCTTGTCCGATCTGAAAATTAAAATTGCTAAAACGGGAACGTGAATCCAGACAAGTTAAGATAATTCTGAACTTTAAGATTTTAGATTAAACCTTTGTGATAAGAAATATGCAATACTATCATCTCCATGTCAATTATCCTTATGCACAGGTTAGTTTTTCAAATTCGCGGCAAAAATTGCCCGATCGGACAATTTCCTACACTGTATCAATGATACAGTTTCCTGTGGTCGCAGCAGGAAAATATGACAACAATGTCGATTTTCTTTCCGAGCTGAGTGTTTGTATTGTAAACCCCGTATATTCCTGTTACGGTCAGTTGATTTTGTCATTTTGAACACATCGGCTCACGAAAAACTCGTGCACAGATCCAAGTGAGTGGCTAAGGAATGTAAAGGTTCATAAATATTACTCAGTCTCAACGTGGAAAACGTGCAGCGAAATGAGATGATCTATGTGAAGACTAGAGTAACTCCCACTTTGTATAAACACATTAAGGGTATTCTAAAGAGTGATAGATGTTTTCAAATAGCGTTTTTGCATCAAATTGAAATTTGGTGCACATAATCAACATACGAGGGTCAGTCAAAAATAACACCCGCACAACGAGTTGTAAGGGGGTACACTGGATTCAGCTTGTCTGTCCGTCACGCGTCAGACGGTCAGTCAGTCAGTCAGTCAGTCTGTCTGTCAGTAGACGCATTCTTGTGGACGTAACTCCTACAGTTTCTGCAGCATTTGCTTCAAACTTTAACAGATGAACAACCACAACATGTAAATGTGCATAAAGGAAAGAATTTGCGCTGCGACGATTTATGACAGAATTATGGCCCTTTGTACTTTTATGCACTATACAATATATAGTGAACGGTTCTTGTGGCAGGGTGTCAACAGGGCCAAATTAAAAATCAGGAAAATCGTATGCCGCAGACCATTATTGCCAAACAAGAGGCCTTCATTGACACTGTTTCCATAATTAACTTAGTTTGTATTAAGAAAATTATTCAGAGTAGATTAAATTTACCATAACTTGAGATATTTTCATCAAACAACTTTTATTTTGGTCAGAAGCCATATCTCTTTCAGGAATGATAAATCAGGAATATTGACACCCCTGTTGTGGACACAACTTCTCCTATTCTCCTGTTTGAGGACAACGTTAATTGTTCGCAATATAAAGGAGAGCACTTACCGGTATATATCAACCACAGTACACACATGAGGGGCGTAGCTAGACGTATTTGAATGTGTACGCAAGAAGGCTAGGGGGTCTGGGGGCATGATCCCCCTGAAAAATTGTGTTCGCTAGAACGCCTCTGGTGCGTTCTGGGGTGTTTTTTGCATCATCTTTAACATTATTTTTAATTACTTTTAAAATGTGTTTCTAAGAAATGCTGAAAATACTAAAGGATTACCACCCTTAGGGCTTAGGCATCAGTTTTTATTTCATATTTCGATCATTTAATTTTTCACTTTTTGAGAAGCATGTGTACGCAGCTGCGTATTCTGCGAACATGTAGCTACGCGCCTGACAGTACACACATAACCACCAGCCTCTGTATCCCTCCATATACACTGTGTCGCCTTATTAAGGGGCAAAGGCTATACCACTAGTTGCTTAATTAATGACTAGCCGCACACATGTTAGGAAGCGGACAAGTGGGGTTTCCGTTGTTTGGCATACAGTTAACATGTCACTATGTCAATGTATATATTGAAGACATTTGGTGCATATTACAGGACTGTATGTAGACTTACATATTAGGGAAATTAGTGAATTATTAAAAGAAATGTTAAGTTATATGTTAATCTTACTTTATATTCTGATCTTGTCCGTAGGTAAGTGATTCATATATATGTTTTATTCATTGATAAAATAATGAAATAGACAACCAGTATTGTTGTCTTTTTATTTTTCTTGTAGGTTTTGGATTGCTCGAATTAGATATACAAGTACACGATTTTATAAAACATTTATAAAACCATAGGAACCTGATATGTTAATATACATGTACATGTATATGGTCCAAAAATATCGAGAAATATCAGGTTCCTGTCATATAACTCACTGGGATTTAATCACATTGTCTGCTTAATTTAAATAAGACAATCGAATGCTTATTTTAAAACAAATCATCACTAGCATATGCTGATAGTAATTCACAAACAGTTTAATTCGAAGGATGGAACTATATATATATTTTTTCTTTCTTCTACTAATATAGCATTTCTTCATGTAATGATAAACGCCGGGATGAGATTTTTTATGACATTGCCAGGAGGTTGCAAGAGTCCATACACAAGTAAAACTACGTAACAATTGGCGTTTGATATACTAATTGATTTTGCTTTATGTCTAGACGCAGTTTTCATCAAATCACGAGTATCAGACACGTGGGAAAACGCACGTGAGTACTGTACGGGATTTGGTGGACAGTTGGCGACGTTAAACGACATCGGAAAGTTCCGGGATGATGTACGTAGGCGGGAAATCACACTCTCCCCTGGTGAGGAACTCTGGGTTGGTGCGTCACTGAAACACGGCCCCTGGACATGGAAGGGAGAGACAGAACTAGTGTTTAAAGGTATATTTGTATAACTGTAATACGAGGGCCGTTAATTTAATACCCGGACGATCGATATTGCTCGAAAACTAACATACTGATTATTAGTGTTTTAATAAATACATGTAACGCGGGTCGGCCCAAGTCGACTTCAAAATATTGTGACGTTACGCCATTTTCGCTCCTAAAACGGGAACTATTTTCTATCTGATCAACGTTTTGAAGCCATACCGTCGCTCGAGCACACACATATATATTTTTTAAGATGTTCGGTAGAGATGTTAAATTGCATGTTTCAATCAAGCGCTATGGCGATAGTTCGGGTATTAAATGAACGACCCTCGTACATATTTGATATACATGTA
Source organism: Spisula solida (assembly GCA_947247005.1). Classification (NCBI taxonomy): domain Eukaryota; kingdom Metazoa; phylum Mollusca; class Bivalvia; order Venerida; family Mactridae; genus Spisula; species Spisula solida. The sequence goes on along the minus strand of OX365947.1, from coordinate 31,442,877 downwards.
AAAAACTACGAGTTAGTTCATTGTGCAGAAAGCGCTATCTGTACAGGCAACATGATGAACGTGCTACCGTCATGTTTCGCAATTGACCTGGGCCAGTCAACCAGAATTAAAAATCCTGTAAATTGCATAACATGTACTGACCATTCTTGCATCGTTAAATGTCGCGCTCGACGTTAAGGTGGCTATGGACTTTCCGGGCTCGAAATCAAAAGTTGACATATTTGCTTGAAACTTAGTACGGACGTATATCATACCCATCTGCGTTGCGTAGTAACGTTTTTATTACAATGACGTCACTATTTGGCGCCGTGTTTGGACCCAGTGACAGAATCATACCATACATTGATTATGACTACATAACTTTGTCTTTTATTTGCCGATTTAAATTTGTAAATTGAGTATTAACGCTCGATAAATTATCGTTCTGATTATATGTTTTAATTACACTTGATTAACCAAAAATAAATATTGTATACGAAAATCGCACAAAAGACGTCCGTTGATCAATTTCGATGGGATTTTGCATGGATGTAGTTCTAACGATGTTTTCTATGAATGTACTTTCTTTATGAAGATATTGAAAGCCAGTTCTTGTTTTGATACCATGAAAATCTGACCACTTTAGTACAAATGCACCTTTCTAAGATAACATAAATTTTATAAAATATATTTTTTTACTCTTTTTCAAATATCCAGTTACCTGAGAGACGGACATATGGACGTTTCAGTAAACATAATGTGACCGGCATGTGAAGTACGGTAAACAATAATAAAATCTGCGTCAAACTTTAAATTTGATGCTTGGGGACTGATAAGCCAAACCCCAATCCAAAGCTTGAGCTACATAAACATCTCACCACCATCTCGTTCTCGCGATTGCGCGTAAATTTATGTGATGAATGCTTCGTATAAAAAACGCGACCACATCCTGTTGATTACATGCAAAAGCAGCAAAACCCCGCAATTTAGAAGTGCAAAGACACATAATTGCACGGAACAACTTGTGCAATATGTGTTGAATCACCACGCGGCCCGGTTGTGAAATCAAATGTACCTTTGACACTAATAAGTGTTCCAGTTGTATTCATCTGTTTCTAAACGTTTTAACTCATCAAAACGTTTCTTTTTGCAGATAAACATTTTGTCCGTAAAGGATGTCTAAGTCTGGATACAGAAAACAGCGGAACTTGGATTGATGCACTGACACCAATGAAATGTTTGGATCACTGTGGATGGAGTGGCCAGGTCGGACTGAAGGTTAGCGACTGATCATTTTGTTCGTTGATATCAAATAAGAGAATGATTGCTTATTTATTTAATTTAATACGTACGTGATACCTCTCCACAACAGCACCCTTAGTGCGACAAAACTTTCAACTGTTGTTAAAGGCCAAATGTTCATTTTCAAACTACATGTTTTCAAGAGAGGTGCTTGCTCTCTATGGAGTGTATAAGAAGTTTAAGAAATACATTGAAACCTCAATTTTAAAGAAGTATTTTTTATTTGATTGACATCGTTACATTAATTACTGATTAGCTAAGGGAAGCAAGTAAGCAACTATTCTTAGCTGATATATTTGAGTTTTCTCCCTTGGTATATTTTCTAGGAAAGCTACTGTTACTGCACAGAGGATCTGGGTAATGTTTCCTCGAGCAGTCCTGGTGTATGTCACATTCGATGTAACTCTACAACCTCACACATGTGTGGTGGATACTCGGCCATATCTTTATATAAACCTGGTATAATAATCACTTATTAACGTTTTTTTTTGTTTTTATAAGACACGTATAATACATGTATAATATACAAACATTAATATTTTCACATAATGTTTTATTCCAACTTAATATTCATTGGAAGATCGGAGACAACAGTAACTATGTCAATAACAAATTCACAACCATTATTTCCGTTATTGCCTCTACAAAAAGTTGCAGTTTTTTAACAAATCTTCATTTGCGGGGAAAGGAATACTTTAGGGCTGTCGCAAGTGGGTAAATAAAACAGTGTTCTTTCTAACTTCTATAAATGCTCTCTATGTAAAAGTTCTATATTTATGCATTTGCTTTCTCGTAAAATGTTTATACTTGCTTTGCATTTACATAAACTGTTGCATTATATACATGTAGTGTGTGACACAAGTACAAGACAAAAAAATCAAATTTAGTTTCTTGTATATATCCTGTCTATATGACATAAATTAATAGGCCTACATAGCCAAATTTAATTTTATGTCTTGCACCTGTGGTTTGTGACAGTATTCCGTGGCCACTTTGTGTGTATTCAAACCTTCGAAAGCAAGTTATAAAAAATCAGAGCCTTTTTTGTGTATCTTTTGAACACCCCTCGTGTACAACAATGCTGAGACGATGAGTATTTATTCAATCACCGTGTTATCTAATTAGTAATCATGATTAACTTTTCAGGATTACGTGATTTACAATGGACCGAGGGGGAACCAAATGATGACAATGATTGTACCTTGTTACGTGTTGGCGGGAAAACGACACCACCTGAACTGGTGACCGGTAACTGTGACATGCAAACACGTTATTTATGTTCGTTCAGTGACAATGATAAATGTGGATTCCAAAACGAGTGTGTTAGAGCCTCGGCATTTTACTCCACATGGAGTGGTGCCAATAACAAGTGCGCGGGCATAAATGGTACGTTTTCACAATTACAGGAACCCGTACCTGTGGACATGTTAAATGACCTCTATGGACTACCTCGTGGCTCATTCTGGGTTGCCTTACATCGAAGTAGACACTGGCAATGGTTGGATGGTAAGTTCAATATAATATTAAATCCACCTTTTATTCTCAACACCTCGTGTCAGTTACAATGTACTTCCTATTGGCGTTCAGGTTTATACTAGAGCGGTTCTCGGGATCAGTCTACTTTCTGAGCGGAGGTTGCACATTCATTACATACGAAACATAGAGGTTAGCTCAGCTGGTATCAGCTAGAATATCAACTAATATCTCCTGGTTGGATTAACGGGTGGGGACAAGTTATGATACCAAGACATTGTCCATGGTTAATACTCGTTTGATGCAGTAGTTAGGAAAGTGAAATGTCAATACGGGTTGCATTTGGTAATCAATTCCATGTATGTTCGAATACTTACACTTAGTCCTCTTCGTGTACTTCGACACATAAGGATGATGTTAGCTTTCTCCAATTTTGTCGGTCCCTGACGATCTTTTCTGCTTCCTTCCATGCTATTCCCATCTCTTTTAACTCTCCTTCCACCATTCTCCTCGAGCTTTTTCGTCTGCCATCTGGAGTCCATCTAAGAGCGACATTTGTTGGGTTGGTCTTTTTCATTCTCATTACATGGGTATGTTCGAAGCCACTTACAATAAGGCTAAATTTGAACTAGTCCAAGGTCTTTGACAATCAGGTCGACCCGTCAGTATAAATAAAAGACCATTTAGTTATGGTATCCAGAACTAAATACGAGCGTAACTGAAGTGTTCTAAATTATATTCTAATTTCGGAGCGTGTTTCAACATTTCCAGGAAACTCTGTCACTGTATAATACAGTTTATTTACCAGATTTTAGACTTTGGCCCATGAATAACATGGTTAACGTAAAGACATCAAACACGACTGAATGAATAAGTCATAAATAGCAATTTGGAACAGTTTCTCAATAATACTTGTGCAAAAATGGATTGTCGCCAAAAAGTGCGTTTCCCCGGATCCAATAATGTTACTCGTGCAACGCAATATCAATCTCATTCCCCCTTATATGGCTGCATTTATACTTGTTTATCCATATTTGCCAAGGTTAAGTAACACCAAAGCAGACGACAACAGTCTACAAAATGTAACTGCGCAGTTACCAAGGTTGCACTTGGATCAGGTCAGGACAAATTGCCTGGAGAACAATAACATTGCAGACTGTCTTACAATACTGACGCATTGCTCAGTTTTACTGGCTGTTTGATCAATACATTGGCATCTAACCAAAATCGTAAACAAAGCCGCTTTTTACGGTTTCCCGTACACTTCCATTTTGGCAAATTTGAAATACTGATTGGAATATTTGTATATATACACGGCTGATGCATACGTGCCAACACAGAAGTTAGATTTTAAAAAATATTCCGGGAAAATATTGACTGTACAAATGTATATATTAAGTGAAATGCAGAACTCTGCTCTGCTCTGCCCTGCCCTGCTCTGCTCTGTCCCGCTCTATTCGTTATACTCCGTTCTGTTCCTTTCTGTTCCGAAATAGTGTTGATAAGCGGTGTCAATCTGTCAAATTTATATTGCCACAGGTCAACTGGTAGATCCGACGAGTTTTCATGCAGGTCGAAGATTTGTTCATTCCCAAACGTGTGCTACAGTGAAGATGATCGGTAATGTGCCAACCCTTACAGGAAGTCAATGTCAACAACGTCTACACTTTATCTGCCAATATGGTAGGTGTCTCAGACAATACAAATATCACCTACACTTTATCTGCCAATATGGTAGGTGTCTCAGACAATACAAATATCACCTACACTTTATCTACCAATATGGTATGTGTCTCAGACAATACCAATATCACCTACACTTTATCTGCCAATATGGTAGGTGTCGCAGACAATACACATATCACCATGTTTCACATTCCGAGGAAAATAGAGTATCAAGTTATTCGAACGACGGAGAAGAGTGCCCTTGGCAACTTGCCTAACCTATATATAATTCACACAAATTAAATGTACACTTTACTTCACATGGACAAGTAGATTATTTCTGTGGCTGAAAAACTAAAATACGAAATGTGGATTATGGTTGTATGAATAAAACTGAGTCGATTGTCCGAGACCTGCTTTATTCTAATATTATGTGAACAAGAAGCACCGACAATATATGAAAACAAGTGATTAAATACCTCTCCAAACCTGAATCATTAGATGACTAACCAGGGTCTTATCCAGAGCCAAATTGATTTTTTCTTCAAAAACGTACTATTTTTTTTTTCAATTTTCACCGATGCGCTTGCTTGCCTGGAGCGGTGTGCTTCAGCGTGGGTACGGGCCTGTCAACGTGTTAGTGGCAGTCATACAGAAAGGACATGTGTAGGAACTAACTGCGCTACATATATAGAGAATCTTGCATGAGTGCTCATTACATACGAGTTTTATTAAACGAGTGGACAAAATGATATGACACGAGGCTTTGCCGGTCTGAAGAATTAAGGCAACGAATTTAGTATACCGAATTATTTTCAGATTATATGAAGAAGAGACAAGGCTATGACCAAATCGGACTGACACCAGATGTGCTGGGTGCTGGTGTAACACCAGCATATGGGATAATGTCTGACGATGCTGGTACTGGATATAGTATCACAACTGATGACAATCCACCGGAGAAAGCTTCTAAATCTGGAGGTGTGGTATTCACTTGTAAGTTTTGTCTAGTGGTACCTTCCACTCAGGTCCACAATATGTGCCTCCTCGATAGCCTAGTGGTTGAGCGTTCGCTTCGAGTGCGGGAGGTCTCGGGTTCGATCCCTGGCCGCGTCATACCAAAGACGAAATAAAAATGGTACCAGAATTTCCCTTGCTAGGCGCTCAGCATAAAAGGGAAACTGGCTTCTCTTCTCTCATACCCTCGTGGCGATGGATAATATCAGGAATTAGGTGTCGAGAGTGATTAATATAAGTTGGAAAAACTTGTTTCACAATGGACCTTAATTAAATTATGTCATGTCATGGGGTGGTTGCTATAGAGATATACATGTACAAACCGTTACTATGCTATAACACGTAGCAACAATTTCATATTGTGATATTTATAACATAACCAATTGCAAATAAAGCGGAAGTACGAAGGTGCCTGGTTTCGGATGCATTTAATAAATCTAATTAGATACCAAACTCAAATAACAGCTAAAAGGCTACCGCATTTTTCCTGTTTTTTATATTTGTCAAGGGCAAATGTCCTATTTAGTCTAATTATGGAGTTTGCAAGAAGCACGTGTGATGTCATTGACCAGTGAGCACATATGACGAAGGGTTCCCACAAATATTTTGACACGAAATTCTCTGACTTTTCCCTGACTTTTCCCTGACCACACATCAGTTTTCCCTGACATTTTAGAGCGATCACATACTAAAGCATATTTTTGTTTGGGTGACGTTTGACAATAAAAATAGAGAAAAGAAAGTTATATTAGCTTTATATGGAACAAAATAGTATAAATTAGTAGTTCTAGGGCTGATAATGGACATACTTTTATTATAATTTAAGAATTCCCTGACTTTTTCCTGACTTTTGCTCAATTTTCAGTTTTGCCCTGGCTAATTTCAAAATTCCCTGACTTTTCCCTGACCTTGAAAAAATTATGTTTTCCCTGACTTTTCCCTGACCGGGGGAACCCTGGAATCGTGTAAGTTCAGATTGATTTTGTCTTTTTTTAACTAAATCTGGACACAGTCCGGTTACTACATTCCAATGTTATTAGATATGATCGTTTTGTTTCAGGTATGTATATGATACTTGGGTTTGTGTCCGGCATGGTGTGCGTACTGATACTCGGTCTGATTGTTTATCTTATATGCAGGTTAGTTAGTCTAAGTATTGCCTCGAAACTTTCCATAGCGTTCCTTTAATATCGTTGCAGATTCTTTATGTTGGCCAGATTATGTTTTGTTTTATCTTACGCACTTATGAACAATGTACGTTTGCTGACTCCGGTCTCTTCTCATTCATCATAATCCAGTAAAAACATAATGACTACATATCATTAAAGTAAAACATCATGCTTTAAGTCCAATATCCTCTTGTAACGCAGACATATTAAGTTGTATGTGTACTAAAATGTAAATTTTGAGTGTATGGTACCCGATAGACTGCAAATCAAACTTTGTTGCGTCATAAATTATACATCCGTGAACACGATGCAAAAATAACTTAAACATCCGTGAACAGAAAATGGCGCAAAAATTATACATAGATCTATCACGAACTCGGTGTAATTAGTCAAAAGGATGACTAACATCTAGTCTATTTATCGATGTTCACTATATACATAGTTAGTACTTCATTAGATTATTTATTTATAAACCGTTCATAATGTTTCTGCTTTGACTACAGGTGCCGACAACCAAGCGACGAGAACAAACACGAACGTTTAGATGGTCGACCTGCTCGTTCAGACAACCAAAGTGTTTCCTACAGTTCAAAGGATGATTCTATCCATATATCTGCCCCTGTAACAGACAACATTACTTACGACACTGTGTATGATCTAGAAACTGAATCTCCATTCCGTCGCACACAGCGATTGATTCGGATGGGTTCCGCGAATTCCTGGAGACAGGCTCCAACACGCCGTGGTACAGATCCAAATGCTACACCATCGCCTAGAACAGGTTACACGTGGCGCGGTGTGGTTGGAGGAGGGATAGAAATTATAAACACTGAACTACGTCATCCAGTCACTGACCAATCAGATTACAGAGAAGCCAGCACTGCCAGCCTATACGATGGCGCTTCCTATAACCGAACAAGAGCTATAATAGAAAATCGCCGAGGTTCTTCCCCTAATGAATTCGATCAAATCGAAGTTTTGTACGACCTCCCAGAAAGGTCTGATAGTTTCGACTACGAAAGTCGAAAAACGCAACGCGATAGGACACATGAAGAAAACGGTGCAAGTTTTCTTGAAATCCGAACTGCTCGAAATTCTGGTACCGAAGAGAACATTTACGCAACAATCAAGAAACAATTTCAAAAGATTGAGGAAGAAATAGCAGAGCAAGCAAGAAGGGACACTGTTGACAATCCAGACAAAAAATAAATGATCATATAGGCAAATGCTAAAATGGAACACTTAGTCTGTGTTACCATTACTATTTTCCTTGTTACCTTAATTGTTACCTTCATCTGTTTCGGAGCATTCGAGCCATATTGACCCTTAAATGCTCCACCAATGTAGTTCTCAACTGGGTTCCGAATGATTAAGTTCCAACTAATCATTTGATAAATTACATCCTGCATGATATGCACGTGATTGCAGCAGCAGATAACTTAAACAAGAAGTTGAACTCCATTATAATTTTTGCAAGATTGCATTTTTGTTTTTGATCTACTGCAAGGTCTATTATTACATGTACACAATTATACTAAAACCTACGAATTGAAAATAAGTTCAAAAGACAAAAACACTGTTCAATAGATCTAGAGATTGGGTCAATTGGGAAAAAATGTTTTCATAGGCTAATGTGTGCTTACAGCCTTTCTAATGGAATGTAATTTCAAATAAAAGTACTGACACAAATGCTGAAACAAATCATTGTATCGTGTGGCCACTGTACACTAAATTATTAATGCCTTCATGATATATTTGATTATGACGCCACTACAAGAAGAGTTGAACTATCTGAATGGTGGTAAACAACAACAACAACAACAACAACATTCCAGTTTTGACTGGATGTATCAGCATTCGGATTTGTTTTACGTGTAATGCTGTTATGGGATATTTAGCGTCAACTACGCAGTTTAGTCTCTGTTGTTGTAGACCGAACGTATCGATTATCAATCAAATTATGAGAGAACCTCACAAACGTCTGCATGTCTAGCAAATTTGATAAATAATATGATTTTAAACGATTTCGACGCTCTTGCAGAGATTTAAACTCGTACATGGTAAGTATAAGTCCAGTCAGGATAAAAATCCAGTGACGCAGCGGTCGAGTCCACTATAACGGTGTAAAACCAATTGTAAAGGCTTTTACTGTACAAACAACAACAATTTCAATGCTAAACTAACATATTAAACTTCGCGCTACCTTGGTAGACATGGTTGTGATTTTTTGCGAACACTTTAACTGCAACGTCACTGTCACAATATCCTAACTGGACTATACGTGTCATTATACTGCCAGTGTACATACATACGAAAAGAAGGGGTGTTGTGGTATAATTTTATCCCTGTGATTGTATCGAAGACTTTTAGCACGGACATTGTCCAGTTGTTAGTGCGATGTGGAGACATTGTTGGTTGGTTCCTTGTGAAATGGTAAATTAGTACTGGTTATGATACAATCCAAGAACAACTGGTTTCGTGATTCAGACTAAACTATATCTAAAAGTATGAATAAAACGTTATTTTCTTCTACAATAATGCGCTTAGAAGCTAAAAGATTATATTAAGTCAGACAGGGAAGGCAGCACTCAACCTAACCAGCCGAGTACAGAAGACATAAAACGCACACATGTGCAAGGCACACTGCCCACCTGAACCAGCCGAGCACAGAAAACATAAAAAATATACAAGCAGGTAACGTTCTGCCTGTTCTGTCGTCAAAGAATGGGGCCCCACCAAGCAGAAAACTTACACATGTTACCAAAACTACTCTCCATTTCCAGGGCTATCTCTTATCATGTAAAATTTTGGTCTGCTTTCAAAACGTTTGTTTATTTTTCGGTATTTTATGGGCCTGTTGCACAGATATTATACCCAACACACTGGTAGTCGTAGTTCTGCCGATCGTATCGGGATATTATTCATAAAAGCCTCGCTACCTGGGAATACGATTTATTATTACACAGTCTTTTTTACTAAAATGAACCCGCACTCAGAGCCAATTTCCGTCTTTGAACATTGGAAGCGTCTAGTTTAAGCAAAATAGAGAAATTTCTACACACACATCACGTAAACTCAGTGAACTGTATGCATGTATAACATTTAAGTATCCGGGAGTTGTGATGGGAACGTGATTTCGTCGATTTCTAATGTATAGACAGACAATAGAAGCAATTGTTTAATTAGGCCAAATATATTAATGGTGTGGTTCTAGTAACCCGATCGACACTAGTTTTGGCCCACTACCCTTAAGATTGTATTGGCATTTTCTGGAATTCATTGCGGATCGTTGATTTTCCAGTGCTTAAAACCGAAAAGAACCTGTTTCCGACCTACCTACCTACCCCCACCCATTTTATTTCAGCATGTTGCCAGCACCACAATTAATTTTACTATTCTATTTTTGTAACTTTATGTATTTCTGCATGTGTAATTAAGTTCAGAAAACACAACACTTTGGTTCAATTTTACTGTCCCCTTAATTTGTAGAAGCTGATGTGTGTCATATACATTTATGATGACTATGATCGTTATATATAAAGAACAATGGATGTACTAATGAACAATTCGCTTAGAGTGAATGGACTGAAGTCAACCTGATTGAAGTCAAATAGACTCAAACAAACTCCAACAGATCAAAACCGACTCAGACACAATGTGACCTGAAATAAACAACAATATCTCCCAGTTATACATGTACATAAAAGGTAACTAACTGTCTCACATCAGTAAAAGTTGACCTCTTTACAGTTTGGTAATCGTGCTCTTCTACATAACTTTATCCCCGGCGAATAGAAATTGTTAACAGTACTATGGTAAAATATTACTAAATAACTTATGTTGCTAGTTGCATCAGCTAACATATACATTTATTATATATTATCACTTTTTCTTCGCATAACACCGTTTGTTTTGTTAGAGTAACTTGTTTATATTGTACACATAACATTGCACATTCTATATGATATGCACATGTGTACTAGATATGCACTACATAAGCATTCTAATTGGCTATAATTAGTATACAAATGGACTCCGGTCAACACAATCTAAAGCATATGATCGTACTAACGGTTGTACAAATGTATACATGTACATCTCATGCATTGCTGTGATTGAGTTCAGGTGTGGGCCTATTCGAGTTGGGTGGGGACCTTTTGGTCAATGTGGTATTTTATTAACGTTCCTTTGCTATTACAGCGTCCTGTACTTAACGGTAATATTCTCTATTTTGTCATACTAGTAATAAATGTTAACATCCCGGAAAATTACCTGTTCGTTAAAAAAGACAAAAAACAATCGGACAGGGAATGCAGCACTCGTTAGAAACAGACGAGCTGAAAAGCCACAACGCGCACACAAAAAGCATTGATGAAAGCTATATATTATAGAAATGAGTCATGTTACAATTGTATGGCATAATTACTGGAGGAAATGACTGTCAAGCTGTCAATGATATTAAGACAAAATGACTATAATGCACCAGTCAATATTATGTCCGCCGGGGGGGGGGGGGGGGGGGGGGCGGCGGGGACACAGGCGGAATTAGACAGACAAATCTTCCCGACAGGCGGGAATAAGTCGACCTTATCGACTCCGACTGCGTCGTCCGGGAATTTCGACACCGCGAAAGACGACAGTGATACTTTTATTCGTGTTTTATTAAAGTACCCGAATAAAAACTATGTCCCACGGTGGGGATTTAGACATTAAGCATTGTCCCCTGTGTGGGGATTTAGACCATAAAAATTGAAAATGTCGAATTCCCCCTGGGTCGAACGCCCACCCCCCCCCCCCCCAATCCGGGCGGGCAAAATATTGACTGGTGCATAACTAATACATGTAATTATGTTAAAGTGCAGTAAGTAATTATGCACTCATAACGAAATACGATATTCACTGGTAAGTTACATACACAACGAATACAAAACGGCAATATCAAGTGCATTTAGACTTTTATAAGTAACAGTAAAATGTATGATACTGTTCAGTGATTAATATACTTCTGTTACGATGATTGTGGATTGGAGTCTCATGAAAGTCGTAGATGGGAGTCTCATAGAGGTCGTGTATTGCAGTCTCATGGAGGTCACGGCTTGGCCATGGCACATCTAAATATTAGTAGTTTGATTAAGCTTAAAATTATTTCGCTAATCATATAAAACGTTCATGATCAAGTTCATAAATTCTTGCATTATACAAAACTCGCTACTTGATTAAAATTAATATGGCTATAAGACATTACAAAAGTCTATATCGATAATTGAAATGTTTTCAATGATATAAATAACACCTTACATTTGGATATAGTGGTATCAAATATATTCTATGCGTGAAATCAGGAAATTATTGCATCAATGTGACTTTGATGCAGCCAGTCATTGTACGAGTAAAGATAAATCAATCAAATCGATTTGACGGATCATGAGTAGCCAGGGCACCGTCACGTCGCTAAGCTATGTTGTGACTATTATGTCGTTATAATTAGTTTACAATGCATGTTTAATTTACTCATCATTTACTTGGAGATATGGTTTGAGATTTAAAATCTCTGTTGAACAGTATTCCGACGTTCTCTCTTTGTACGGGGTGTACTAATTATGTAGCCGGTTCAACTTGAATACATGCCACAACACACAGGGTATTGACGCATATTATTTTATACGTGTGCGACCGCCTTATATCTCATATATTCGTATATGAGATATAAGGCGGTCGCACACGTATAAAATAATAATTTTATGCGTCAATAACCTGTGCCACAACACATGCAATCTGTGAATAACTTTACACAAAAAACATACGTTTATTGATATCTGTCAATATGGTAGCTTTTAAAACGCCACCAGTTTTAATACAGTCATTAATTCGTAATAATGTAATCAGTAGCCATTAATTAAAGAGGATGTAGTTTTACCAATATTAAAATTGCGAGTTAATCTTATCATATCCGTAAGAAAGATGCCGCCCCTTTAAATAAATTATGATACAAATACGCCAACAAAGTTGTATCAATTTTAATGTTATACGTAGATCATGCGTGGCGCTATTTAATTAGGTTAATCAGGTCTAGCGATGAAGGATTGAACACGAACAGTTGATTTCTACGTCATAGTACTACATTGTACTAGTTTATATATTATAGTAGTATTTTAAAAGTCGGATTACGACCATAACTAAGTCTTATCCTACAAGGAAAACATTCAACGCACCCACTATGCTCAGTGACTTACTTTAATATATAATCATATGAATAATATCATAAAATTCGAGTTCACGAACTCAGGACATTATGATATACATGTATTTCATATGTTATATGTTTCGTATAAGTAGAATTTTATATACATATGTACAAAAAAAACATTAAGACCATCGATATCAGAATGTCTATTTTTATGAATATATATCCCAATACGAAAATTTCAAATGGTTATTAACAATGATCATTAGATCTACCAAATAATACGGGAGAGTGTGTATGATCTTTTTCTTTTTTCATTTTTTCAAATTTAAATGCCGAGCATTGTCTTTATTTGCCCATGGCCGTAACTAGGATTTTTCAAAAGGGGGTGCGCAATCGGGTTTTATAGAGGTAATGGGGATTTAGATGAGGGGTATCGGGCTTCCATGTACTTCTGCTAGGGGATGTAGAGCTACTGAATCCTTCTGGTGGATATTGCGGGTCCGTACCCATGAGAGTGTTGTAAAATACATTGTTTACCCGAGGGACAGGGTACACAAATTCGAAAACATGCGTTGTTTGTGTGAGTTGCTTGTCACACAACCTTGATCTCAGTATGATACTACCCACTGATAAATTATTTAGCGAGCGAAGCGAGCAGGCAAAAATGCACTGTTGATCTGAGCTGCATGCCACACAAACTCGTTTTCTACTTGATATTATTAAGGCTTAACTGCTAACCGTTACCGGGCGAAGCGAGCTAGAAAAAGCACAAATTATCTGATCTGCATACCGCACAAACTCGTTCCCATTCACTGATGAAGTTATTTTGCGAGCAAAGCGAGCTAGATAAAATAAATGCCATATTTAACTGAATTGCATGCCACACAAACATGTCCTCAGTTTGATTTCGTTCACTGATAAAAATTATATAAATGTGCAAGCCAAGCGAGCTAGACAAAAATGTATTGATATCTGAGCTGCATACCAGACACACACGTTCTGTCCTTGATATCTAAGCTGCATATCCCACACACTCGTTCTGCCCTTGATATCTGAGCTGCATACCCCCACACACTCGTTCTGCCCTTGATATCTAAGCTGCATATCCCACACACTCGTTCTGCCCTTGATATCTGAGCTGCATACCCCCACACACTCGTTCTGCCCTTGATATCTAAGCTGCATATCCCACACACTCGTTCTGCCCTTGATATCTGAGCTGCATACCCCCACACACTCGTTCTGCCCTTGATATCTAAGCTGCATACCCACACACTCTTTCTGCCATTGCTATCTGAGCTGCATACCCCACACACTCGTTCTGTCCTTGATATCTGAGCTGCATACCCCACACACTCGTTCTGCCCTTGATATCTGAGCTGCATACCCCCACACACTCGTTCTGTCCTTGATATCTGAGCTGCATACCCCACACACTCGTTCTGTCCTTGATATCTGAGCTGCATACCCCCACACACTCGTTCTGCCATTGCTATCTGAGCTGCATACCCCACACACTCGTTCTGTCCTTGATATCTGAGCTGCATACCCCACACACACTCGTTCTGTCCTTGATATCTGAGCTGCATACCCCCACACACTCGTTCTGCCATTGCTATCTGAGCTGCATACCCACACACACTCGTTCTGCCATTGATACCATTCGCTGATAAGAAAATGTTCAAGGATAAGGGTAATGAACGAGCGGGGCCAGCTAGAAAAAATGCATTCTTTAATGTGAACAGTTCTATACTTGATTTGATGACAAAGTAATTTTGCGAGCGAAGCGAGCTTGAACAAATAGACTTCATAAATTTCACCAATTGGTGTAAAAGGGGGGTACGTTTGCACCCGACGCACCTCCCCTATTTACGGCCATGTTGCCAGTCAGCATTCTGCTGAAATATGGCAGGCATATGTGAGTGCCTCCAATGCATGAACAATACTTGTAAACTGACTGATTTCGGCTTGCACTAATTAACTAATTGCTCATTAATTAGTAGTCAATACTTGTCTAAGTAACCATCTACCAACGACCTAAGTCTTCAATTGCATAATTCAATAAATTAATACCACGACCAGTGAGTGCATTCGTGAGTGCATTCGAAGTGCATTCGTGTCAGTCAAGCATATTTAAGTGACTTGAACAAGGACTGAATTCTTCCGTCTCTAAGAGCGTAATCATATTGTATTAATAGATTCTGGAAAAAAGCGCCATTTCGACATTTCAAATCCAACCTGTCCAAACTGCTTCTGTAAACAATAAAGAACAATCAATACTACACGACACTCCCACCGTAATCTCTATAGTGAGATCACGAGTGAAACATGTTGACTGGTTTCCAATATTACTCTGCGTTCATAGTTGAAACGGGACCCAATAATTTCGTCATTGCGTTAGCGAAATGTTTAATTTTCCATCACTCATATAAATGCGTACAAATGTATGTTAGAATAACAGTTCAGTAATTACATAATACTATAATATAATTGGAAGATAAGGGAGTTGTAACACAATAAATTAATTTGGTAAACATTTAGGGTTTACTTTTTGTATGGTAATTTGTAAGCCGTTGACCTCGACCTTGAGTAGGAATATTTACGCTACTATTAGCGGCCACGCGCTACGGCTGTCATTCAATGGACGCACACAACGTGAGCAACATGTTCCTCACAGCAGAGAAAATTTGTGATGGAATTGAGATAAAGACGGTACCAGTGGATATTGTAGAGATAGAAAATGAGGTAAGAATACTTTTTAACTTGACTTTCATTCATAATTTTGATTTTATACCCTTGATTATTCTGGAAATGACACAATTTCGACAATTGACAGGTGCCCTTTAAATTGGTCACAGACGATGGATTGGCTGCCAATTGGGTTGTGTCTGAACTGCCCCCTGATTATTCCGAACAAGACCCGCTCCGATGTGACGGGGAATCTGAGTGTCTAGCCATACACAGAGTTGGTAGTTTTACTAGCGAAAGTACTGGCAGTTTCTGGGATGAAGATGATGACGTCATTGATGTTGCTGAGACTGGTGCGAACTGGTCTGGTGGGTTCAATATTATCAAAATATCGATCTTATCGTACAGTACAGAGCAATATCGCTAAATTAAATGTGTCGATAAATCTTATAAATTGCATTTTAATCATCTTTTTTGGGTTGATTTTACCAGTGTTTACCAAACTCGCTGTCTCTAAAATATTGTTCAATGTTCAACTTCTAAGAACACACATAAGCAGATAAGCCACGTAAAGCAAGTGATATACATGTATGAAACTGTTATGAGTAAATTGTTTACTCTGAACTCTACATGTGTGTAAAATGTACTTGTATTTATCTTGCTGTAACCATGAATAATCTTATTTGCAGATAGGCAGTTATTACAAGCAGTTTGATGTATGTACATTGTTATATAGTCTAGGAGCTGGTGACGAGAATTTCAATTTTCATTTACCCCATCTGGTAGAAAAAGTCTGTTGGTATTTTCGAATAATATAGACATTCAGGCTTTAGAAAAAG
Organism: Spisula solida; assembly: GCA_947247005.1. Classification (NCBI taxonomy): domain Eukaryota; kingdom Metazoa; phylum Mollusca; class Bivalvia; order Venerida; family Mactridae; genus Spisula; species Spisula solida. Next base: position 31,426,558 of record OX365947.1, on the reverse strand, counting down.
GTGGATGCCAGATCTGAAAGTGGTGCAGATTTTTTTAACAGGGGCAACAACTCTTGCTATCCAAGAAATTTACGAAACTACCCGGTAACCTATGTTCTAGTGTGGAGTTTTTGTTTATATATGTATTGCCATATATTTGCATGGATATTGTTCATTTGATAATGTGCATCAAAAGTACATACAACACGGTCCAGTTTGAGGTCAAGGTCAAGGTCAGTGTAAGGTCAAAGTGAGAAAAATAGCTGAAAATGAATATTTGCTCTATATTTTTCTTTGTGTAGCATGTGTTTTCAATTCAATTTGGTTATAAAAATGATAGTTATGTTTGTAAGTACATATTCTGTCATTATAGGCCATTTGTTTGATTTAAAATATAAAAATGTTGTCAAAACAGCCATTTTATGCAAATGCATGTTGGCCGAAATGGCAATCTTACGAAGACCCCTGGCATTCTGTGATCTTATGTGATTTCTTTGTTTACGTATGTAGTGTCTTATATTTACATTTATATTATTCATATGGTTATATGCATCAAATGGACATACGCCTAAAACAAATGTGAGGTCAAGGTCAAGGCTATTTCAAGGTCAAAGTGAACAAAATAGTTGAAAAAAGTCAAAAATGAGATTTCCTCTCTATTTTTCTTAATATAACATGTGTTTTAAATTAAATTTAGGTTATTAAAACGATAGTTGTGTTGGTAAGTAAATATTCTCTAATAATAGGCCATTTGATTAATTAAAAATGTATCATTTTTGATAAAAACCCAGTCATTTTATGCTTTCCGAGCTGGCATTCATACGAAAACCCCTGGCATATTATGACCTTATGTGATTAGTTTGTTAACGTATGTAGTGTCTCATATTTGCATGAATATTATTAATTTGCTTAAATTCATCAAATAGACATACACCTTAGACCAATATGAGGTCAAGGTCAATGTCATATCAAGGTCAATGTGAAAATATTAGCTAAAAAAGTACAAATTGATATTTCCGCTCTACTTTCCTTATTTTCGCGTATGTTTTAATTCAATTTTGTTTGTGAAATTGATAGATGTAGTGCAGATATTTTCTCATTATAAGTTATTTGTTTAAAATATATGTTAAAAATTGGTAAAACTGCCATTTAACGCAAATGCACGCTGATCGAGATGGCATTCTTTAATTGCTAGCTGCTTTCAAATACTCTATAATTATAAGTTTTATTTCTGTCAGTATTATTAAATATTAGTATGAACATTGTTACATTACTAAATGTCTTACTCTTAAGTGGATATAAAATGCTGACCACTTGAAGGTCAAGGCCAATGTCATTTCAAGGACAAATTACAAATGCTTGAACAATTAAGTTTTGTCTCATTTGTTCGTTACATGTTATATAAAGCACTTTGGACACTGTATTTTGTTTGTAGTTTGTATATTTAGGTGTGTAATTCTTTTAGCTGGGAACATTATGTCACCATCTTTGACGAGGGAGTATACTGCTTTACACACGCCGGTCTGTCGGTCTGTATGTCGGTTACGAAGATCACACGGTTTCTGAGTAATACCCTACCAATCCTTGGTACTAGGATCCTCACCCTTGACTAATTTTATAGAACAGTAGATGAATTTCATTGGTTATGAGGTCAGTAAGTCGAAGTAATGGTCTCTGTACCCCTTGAGGTCTGATATGGATTTGTCGGTACTAGATGCTGGTGTGTATCCGATTGGCCTTGGCTGACTGTACACGATGGTGTTGAGTATCTCACAGGGCCTGGGATATCTGCATTTAGCGACGATTAGTAACCCTAATGATCTGGTATATTTGGCTGCACTGGGTGGTGATCCTAGAATTACTGTACAATGTATTAGTGAACACCCAATAGGGCATGTGATAGCTCTACACAATGATAGTGAGTACCCTCATAGGCCAAACGTACATGTACTTTGCTGTGACGCATCTCCAATAAGGCCAGATGTATGGCAGTACTAATTGGTTGTGCGTATCCCATTTGGCATTCTATAGCTGAACTCTTTGGTGGTACGTAAAATCCAGAATGACTGTACCAGTGATAGGTAGGTACCCCCACTAAGTAAAGTTTTCATTGTGATAGGAGAACATATGAATTTGATAAATAGGTAGAGAAATTGTTAACTTACTTTTTACACCCTGTATATACCAGGCTTTGTTAACTTTCACACAGTATCAAACAATTTTAGACTCTAATCCGATGAATGGCGATACCAGTCCATGTAAAGTACTCAACATGACTTTGAATAGCTGTACTTGCCAATTGTGAGTACCAAACATGACGTGTGATTGACTCTACTCCTATGTTGGGACCACTCCTTACGGCCTGGTATGGTCGCAAATGTGCGGTATCTATCGCGCAGGACCTTGTGTGTCTGTACCCTGTGGTGGCGAATACCTTTAAGGGTCTATGATGCCTGCACTTGGTTGTGATTAGTATCCTGTAGGACCAGGGACGACATAATTATGTGATGATGTGTACAATACTTTCGCTGTTTGATGGCTTCTAGAGTATTATATCGTGGTGTATAACAAAATACAGCCTTAGATGCTTATACTCAGCGTTGGTACTACTTAGTCTGGGATGACTACATGTATATACAGTGGTTAGTAGTGGTTAGGAACTGGGGTTGCACGAGTAAATTCCTTAGGACCCGGTTTGTCAGTACTTGGTGGTGATGAGTACCACAACAACTTGGTGCGGTTGTATTCAGAGGTAGTGACAACAGTGTAATATATATGGCTGTTGTGTGTGGTGGTGATTTCATTGTATACAGCTATGTATGTTTATACTCTGTTCTGTTGGTTACCAAACAGGGACTTATAATTAAAGACGCATTCACTGTCAAACTTGCTGCTTTACGTAGTATGTACCCGATTGGCATGTGATAGCTGCATTCAGTAATGGTTACGTGTCCGGCATGAGATGAACACATTATTTAGTGATGAGTATCTCATAGGCATGGAATGGATATACTTTGTTGTGTTGAACATTAGTATCTAAGTTTGCTTTCGGTGTCTTTACAATATAGTGATATGTTGTATGTAACTAGGGTCTAGATGTATTCTTAGGTGTTATTGAGTACATTACGGTCTGGGATGATAATATTCTCATGTGGTAAATACCTTCTTTAGTATAGGATGTCTGTATATTACAGTGGCCGCGAGTGGCATACATGTATGTCCATGAGATGCATATTCCTTGCAGTGATGTGTAGCCACATTGTGCTTCTGATACCTGTACCTTGTAATGATGCGTACCACATAGTGTCTTTAATGTATTTACCCTGCATTGGTGTTTACCACATAGGCCCTGAGATATCCTTACCAGCTGGCAGGGATTTGTACCGCATAGGGTCTATGATGCATGTACTTAGCATTGATGCTTACCTCATGAGGCATATGACTTATATACTTACCAGTGATACCCTGTAGGGCATGGATGGCTGAATTATGTTGTGGTGGGTATCACATCAGGCCTGATATCTCTGCACATTGCAGCGGTGAATATATCATTGCCCAACGGGATAGTTGTATTATGTGCTGGTACGCACGCCATTGGGTCTACGTGAATTTTTATAATAGTAACAGTGTTTTAGATAGCTACGAATAGAAGATGATAGTGGGTTTTCTCAAGGGTCTGGGAATCCTATATATACCTAGGTTTATTAATACATGTAGTTTGTATCATTAAGTATCAGACCCCCTCTGAGTCAATGGTGTATATAAAGGATTAGCGGCTGTTACGAAAACAGATAACTGGTTGTTTTAACTATAATGAGTAGTGTATACATGCGTGGACTTCATCACATGGTCGTTTAGTCAGGTTCATGTAAAGCCAATTGCAATTTTATACAAAGTGAGGCAAATCAAAATTGCATGAACAATAAAATGTACTGTTGACCTAAGATGACTTTGATCATGTCAATACATTAAGGGAACATTCTACAAATAATATAAAGTCCATAATATCTATACAAATATATGATCATATCATTATATATATATGTCAATTTTGAATGAAAACGACTAGTACTACGAATGCAACAATACCAACACCCTGATACGTAAAATAGCTATTTTAATAACATTTTTAATTAAACAAATAACTTTTACTTATAATGAAAAGAGAATATGTTCTAACCCACACATTTTTACCTTCATAACCAAACTTTATTCAAAACATATGCCAGAATAAGAAAAATAAAGAGGAAATATCAATGTTTAGCTTTTTTTCACATATGGACCTTGAAATGACCTTGACCTCAAATTGGTGTAAGGTGCATGTCCATTTGATGAATTTAATCAAATTAATAATATTCATGCAAATATGAGACACTACATACGTAAACAAACTAATCACATAAGGTCATAATATGCCAGGGATTTTCGTATGAATGCCAGCTCGGAAAGCATAGAATGACTGGGTTTTTTAAAAAATGATACATTTTTGATTAATCAAATGACTTATCATTAGAGAATATTTACTTGCCAACACAACTATCATTTAAATAACCTAAATATAATTCAAAACCCATGTTATATTAAGAAAAATAGAGAGGAAATCTCATTTTTGACTTTTTCAACTATTTTGTTCACTTTGACCTTGAAATGACCTTGACCTTGACCTCACATTAGTCTTAGGCGTATGTCCATTTGATGCATATAACCATATGAATAATATAAATGTAAATATAAGACACTACATACGTAAACAAAGAAATCACATAAGATCACAGAATGCCAGGGGTCTTCGTAAGATTGCCATTTCGGCCAACATGCATTTGCATAAAATGGCTGTTTTGACAATATTTTTATATTTTAAATCAAACAAATGGCCTATAATGACAGAATATGTACTAACGAACATAACCATCATTTTTATAACCAAATTGAATTGAAAACACATGCTACACAAAGAAAAATATAGAGCAAATATTCATTTTTAGCTATTTTTCTCACTTTGACCTTACACTGACCTTGACCTTGACCTCAAACTGGTCCATGTTGTATGTACTTTTGATGTATATTATCAAATGAACAATATCCATGTAAATATATGGCAATACATATATAAACAAAAACTCCACACTAGAACATAGGTTACCTGGTAGCTTCGTAAATTTCTTGGATAGCAAGAGTTGTTGCCCCTGTTAAAAAAATCTGCACCACTTTCAGATCTGGCATCCACCTTTTTCTAAAGCCTGAATGTCTATATTATTCGAAAATACCAACAGACTTTTTCTACCAGATGGGGTAAATGAAAATCCATTTTAAGCCTCTTTTGAAATCTGGCTCCTGGACTAATAAATTTCCCAGAGGCAAAGACTACTCAGATAGTATTTATATGATCTTTGCCAGAGGCTTGCATTGCTGTCAATAAAACTTTGGCATAAAAATGATCAAATTGGTGTGATTTATGAAGCTAACAATCTTGACAATTAAAAATGAATTTTACAAATAAATGAATAAGGGAAGAAGGAAGCAATACTTGTTTCCTGGTTACAAGCAATCCGCGACAGTGGTTCTTTTACTGTCTCTGAAGCAATATACCTGTTTCCTGGTTGGTTGAAGGTGGTTATTTATTTGTATTAACCAATATTACCCTTCCTTGTGTATCCACCCTGTTGTTAAAATAACACAGATTGAGTTTCAGGTGGAACAAGGTAAGTGAATAATATGGATAGGATCTTTATCAGGGGCATAGCCAGGCTTGAATTGATGTTACACACACAATTGAAGTTGGTGGTTATGGTTAGGGTCCTCATGATTGAGGAAATTTGGGACTTTAATAACATTTTAGCCATATTCAAATTTATACTTTTCAAATTAATGTTATAATGGGTGAAAGTTTTCAGGCACATGCCTGAACTTCAGGTTTTTTAGAGTACCAAAAAGCTTGTTATTCTTTATTTTCCCTATAAAAATTGTAGATTTTTGAGGAATTTTCAGGTTTTTCAGAATTTCGAACTTTAACCCATGTGTTATACATGTGCATACATGCATATCATGTGCATACATGCATATCATTGGCTACACCCCTGTTTATGTCAATACATTATAGTGTGCATGCAATTTCAAAATTGTATATTATAAGTATCTGACTCTTAATATTTACTAGTATATTGTTATACACAATAATTTCAAAAATGCAGATGAAGCATTGTTCGAAGTGTCAAATTCAGAATGATTTAAAAAAAACTGTTTTGTAAAGTACAAAAAATTAGTATTGGGTTTTGAACTTTTTATACCAGAAAGCTGAAATTGAAGTCCATGAAAATTTGACATTGCCAAAAATGCTTCAGTTTGCGAAGTTTACATTTTGTATGAAAGTCTCTGGGAAATCACTAACAACACATACAAGTTTATTTCTCTTACAGTATGTCAGCCACAGTTTACAGTGAACACCACTCATTATGTTTCTGTGTGTAAATCAGTTTTATCAAGTTTTAATAGAACCATGTAATCATCTGTTATACTATCACTATTTCAGAGCTGGGTATATGTGGAAGAATTCGACATGTACTCGTCAACTATGTTGGGAAGTTTGTTGCTCTCCTGGCTTTACTATACATCTTTATCTGCTCCCTGGATTTCTTGAGTTCAGCGTTTAGAATACTTGGTGGCAAAACTGCAGGTATGCTTCACTGTTTAATTGAATTATTCAACAGTCTGAGGGATTATCTCTATATATAAAAAAGTGCTCGTAACTAAGCTATTACATATATAGAGGATATTACATGAGTAACTTTTCATATTGAATTTATTAAACGAGTTGAATAAAATAATAATATGCGAGGCTTTGCCGAGCATTTTATCGGTTTTATTCAACGAGTTTAATAAATTCAATGTGGAAAGTCACGAATGTAATGTTCTTTTTATCACATGTTAGCCTTTCCCGGCTGAAACATAAAATAGCTACTTATTTTCACTATAATAAACGCGCAAATTTGACGACGTCGCCTATGCTTTGAATGACGTCGCGTTCAAGCTTTATTACACTAGTGTATTATCAAAAATAAATAATGGCTTTATTACGCTACCGCGACGTCAAACATGTGATAAAATTTTCTAATATTTTTTATGAGGTGGTTAATACTCATTATTAGAACAGCATGTACAAAACAGATTTCAAATATATTGATAAATAAAGTGTTTTATAACATTTTTGTCGACCTATGAAACCGGTAGGCGGGGCAATATCATATACATTCCTTAGGCCCTAATGTATTAATTTTTAAAAACTGCTCATATCATCATCCTTTAATATATTAACGTCTTCGCCAAAGCGATACCAAGTTGAAAAAGACTAGTTCTATGGAAAAAGTTACTTGCCCGAACAGAAAATGAGCAAAAATTGCTCGCCAGGCGAGTGCTAATTTTGATGACTCACAGCTGTCTCTTTTGTTTGTGCATGAACTTTTGTTGGAAGTTCTATAATTTGATGTTGGTTAATATTATAGGTGGTGTGTTTACCAACAATGAGTTACTGAGTAATCCTATAGCCGGTCTGATGATAGGTATCCTAGCTACAGTGTTAGTACAGAGTTCTAGTACGTCTACCTCTATTATAGTCACCATGGTCGGCTCCGGAAGTAAGTATACAAATCATCTTTCAAATGATTTGATTTCAACACAAAGATTAGAAGTGAGAAGTTCTTCCATGGTTGAAATAACAAGATTGTGAACTAAAATAACTTTAATTTCATGTATGAGAAACTTATAGAATTAATTATAATTTATTCAGATTTCTAACAATGATATTAAAACATTCAGTCACATGTTTTTCACATTCAGTAACTGTATTTTTATGTCTTTGGTATGTTTTTTTTCTCTTGATAATAGTTGGACATAATTATTTTGGCAACAATTTTTTTGTATGTAAAATCATTTATGTTTTTACTTGTAAAACTTGTGAATAACATAATTATGATATTATATATATTGGAATTATCTAAATTTCCTTATGTTTTCAGTTATTGATGTCCGACCCGCTATACCAATTATAATGGGAGCCAATATTGGTACCAGTGTAACTAACACCATTGTTTCCATGGCACAGTCGAGTGACCGACGAGAATTTAGACGTGCATTTGCTGGGGCCACTGTCCATGATATGTTCAACTGGCTAACTGTGATCATCTTGCTTCCATTGGAATGGGCAACAGGTTTGAACCTTTGTGAAATTGTTAAGACTCTATTGTTTCAAAAATTACAAAAAATACTTGTACGATGCTAGGGTTCTCAAGATCACGGAAAAAACTGAATTTTTTCAAAGTCAGGGAATTGGGAATTTGTTATAGTCAGGGAAATCAGTTAATTGACCAAAAGTTAGGGCATCCTTTATTATAGCTGTCGATAAGTATCAATTCCAGTGAAGGAAATGCCAAAGACAGGAAAAAATTATTCACTTGCTATGCTCGCTTGGAACAATTTTACATTTATTTATTAGATAGACTTGACATTAAGTGTTACAGATAAGCCTTAATTGCATTTGATAGGTTTTTGCGAGTACAAGACTTGAAGTTATAAATCATTGTGATTTTATTCTTTCATGATTGTGTTTGTTCAGGTTACTTGTACCATTTCACGAAAATGTTGGTTGCTTCGTGTAAGATGGAGACACATGAGGGATATAAACAGGACCTACTGAAGGCTTTAACCAAACCTTTCACCAGTCTCATTGTACAGGTAAATATTCTTTATTTTAAGTATGCCTTCATCTTATAGCTCCGTTACTATCATTGTTGGCTTATCCCATTGTATAAGTGGATTTGATTTAGTATTAGGTGGATTTGATTTAGTATTAGATGGACAAAATTCAGTATTAGGTGGACAAGATTCAGTATTTAAATTTAGGTGGATTTGATTCAGTATTAGGTGGAGTTTAGTTTATTCATTGATCTGTAGCCGGGTTCTGAATCAAATGGCCCTGCACTTGTTTCAGCCAGGTGAGTTGTTCGCCCATCAAATTCAGTATACGAATGGGACATGCCAATAGTCCGATTGAAACCATATGGCATATATATTGGTTCCACGGCCTTACTTTTAATACTATCACAATATTATGAGATGCAAAAGAGACATATAAAATGACACATTGTGGACTTGTGTACAGTACCAATTAAATGATAGGGATATTACATTGCGCCAATAGGTTTGTGCAACAAAGTTAAACTATTGTCATTGCCATAGTTGGTCGAAATTTCAATATTTTCACTGTCACAAAGAATGTAGGAATGTGTTCTGTAATGCTGTCATTTATAATTTTAATGAAGATTGTTTTATTATTCTTTAAGGTGGATAAGAAAGTGATCAATAAAATTGCCGAGGGTCACACAGAATATCTGAACAAATCCCTGATAAAGGTATGTATTACTTTTAATATTGTTCAGACTTCTTCAGTACACAATTTGTGGACCATAATGAAAATTGGTTAATGCCATTGATGTTATCCACAGTAAATAAAGACGTTATAATTATTATTATAATTCATCCTCTTTCATTTATACAGTATAGTCACTTTACAATGAGCATTTTACATCAAATTCTGACTTCAGGCCCTGATCTCCGAAGCATCTCAAATTGAAATCTCAGCTCAAATTGAGATTTTGTTCAAATCAGAGTATGAATTTTAGATACATCAGAAGTTTGTAATCTTGACATTTAATTAACTGTAATAAACTCAGAATAAAGTGGATGTATTGTGATGCTAATTTTGAGTCCAACCTATCATTGAAATTACTTCAAAGATGGATGACAATATTTGAGATGAGATTTAGCTCAAGTTGAGATGCTTCGGGAGATCGGGGCCTGATGTTACTGTTCTAGCATATGACCTTGGTTGGACATTTAATTTTCCTATACCAGTACACAATACTGGAGTACCCTGGATTTGTAAAACATTTCATTGATCACAGTCAAACTTATAATTTCCTCAAGTCTCTTAATGTTACCAAAAACATAAAATTAACTTTCTGACTTGCGTCATTAATCATTACATTTAGCTGAGACTATGACGTCAATCGGCTAATAAATGGCATTTTATGGCATTTTCTACAGAAACAAATTTGTTTATAAAGATTTATTGAGCTGTTGCCGATCCTATTGAGGATTTTTCTGTATGGTAATTAGAATGTAAATGATGCCACTTTTATCATTACATTGAAATATTAGATTAAGTTAGGATATTATTTTTGCAACTTATCTTTTTTATTTGGACAAAGGGAGACAAATCTTGAAAATGATCAATTCTTATTTTCCAATACAATGTTGAGTTGTCTCCCTTATTAAAATTGTCTGCCATGATTTGTTGATGTTCATCACATTTACCCAATTGTACATTTTTGGATTCTTATAGTTATATACGAAATTTAAAAAAAAATCCTGATGACTTAAAAAAGTTGGACTGGAGTTTTTTCTGTATTAACCAATAATTGATGATTACATCAAAGAATATTTGATATGTTATGTCTTGCAGAAATATTGTGTGTTTGAAGAACAAGATGCTATACAGAATGTCACTGTGGAGAAAAACTTCACACTTGTAGTTGATGGAGTACGAACTTATCAGATGATCAATATAACTGAACAAGTTGCTGTTATTGAAAAAGTACCTGTGGAAAAATGTAAGTTTAACATTATTTTATGAATTTTAAAAATTTATAGTAAGCAAGGTAGAGTAAAAATCATATGAACCCTCACCAGGTGGGTGGGCCTGGGGAGGGGTCATGTACAATTTTTAAATATTTAATAGATAGCTACTATCTTAGGCATTCATAAAAGCTAAGTGGTGTGTCTGCAAGGCAAATTAGTAGTTAAAATTTTTAAAGGTAGAGTAACGTTTGTGTATATTTATCGGGGGCATCATAATTCAGAGTAGATTATAAAGCACTGATCGAGGCAAATCTTTTTTATACTGCTCAATTTCTCAAATTTTCACGAGGCAAGTGCCTCCGCATGACTATTACATTTAGGCTTTTTCCAAGTAAGTGGAGCTATGCTCAAGGCTAAGTAGGCATATTGTACATGAATGTTTTTTTCTGTTTTCAGGTTACAGTTTGATGAGTCAACTTGAGATAAATGAGACATTGGCTGGTGTTATGCTCCTTATCTTCTCCTTGTTTATACTCTGTACATGTCTCATCCTCATGGTTAAACTATTACATTCCATGCTCCAAGGTTCCATCGCTAAAATTATCCGGAAGACGTTGAACTCTGACTTTCCTGGCTGTTTCTCCTGGTTGACTGGGTATGTAGCTATGTTGGTTGGTGCCATCATGACCATATTGGTACAGAGTAGTTCTGTGTTCACGTCAGCTCTAACACCGCTCGTTGGCATCGGAATGATAAAACTGGAACGAATGTATCCACTAACCTTGGGTTCAAACATCGGTACTACAGGAACCGGACTTCTGGCCGCTATGGCAGCATCGGGCGACAATCTACCTATTGCTTTGCAGATCGCGTTTTGTCATTTATTTTTTAACATATCGGGTATTCTGTTATTTTATCCAATCAAACCACTTAGAAATCTTCCAATCAGGGCGGCTAAGTTCTTGGGTACAGTAACAGCGACATATCGCTGGTTTGCTGTATTCTACCTTATATTTATGTTTGTGATATTACCTGGCTGTGTGTTTGCTCTGTCTATAGCTGGTTCTATACCCTCAATGATTGTAGCTTCCTTAGTTAGTTCTATTCTTCTCTTTGTTATTGTATTAAATGTTCTGCAAAGCAAATGCAAAGACAGATTACCAAAGAAACTGCAAAGTTGGCAGTTTTTGCCAAAGTGTTTAAGATCTCTAGAACCACTGGACAGTAAAATAAGCATTGTGATAGATAGTGGTAAACGATGTTGTCCAACATGTTGTGTGTCCTGTATGAAACCAAAGACAAAAACATTGAGAGATGTTGTAAGGGGAACACCAATTACCGCCGACATAACTCTCGACGCTTCACCAGCAGCGTCGGCCGCGTCGTCAAGGTTGTTATTATCAAAGGTTGAGAGTACCACTACTGTATCTAGAATATAAGTTTCTCATGGACTAGGATGTGATAGTGAATCAATAGTCATTGTATTGCTACTGTATAATATTTATTATGTTATTGTTGCCATAAATGTTTATTATGCCCCCCTATCGATAGATGGGGAGGCATATAGTGATTCACCTGTCCGTCCGTCCGTTCGTCCGTCCGTCCGTCCGTCCTGGTTAACCCAAATTGACAGTTTCTTCTAGCATTATTATGGCTTGCTACAAAGCTTCCATACTTGCATGGATGTTGTATATGAACACTCTCCACACGCCTGTATCACCTAACCTCATTTTGACCTTCACCTTGACCTAATTTTGGACTTAGACTTATTGAAGGGCTAAATTCTTGGTTAACCCAAATTGACCGTTTCTTCTAGCATCATAATTGCTTGCTACAAAGCTTTTATACTTGCATGGATGTTGTATATGAACACTCTCTACACACCTGTATCACCTGACCCCATTTTGACCTTCACCTTGACTTAATTTTGGACTTGGACTTATTGAAGGGTCAAATTCCTGGTTAACCCAAATTGACCGTTTCTTCTACCATTATTATGGCTTGCTACAAAGCTTCCATACTTGCATGGATGTTGTATATGAACACTCTCCACACACCTGCATCATTTGACGCCATTTCGACCTTCACCTTGACCTAATTTGGACTTAGACTTATTGGAGGGCCAAATTCTTGGTTAACCCAAATTGACCGTTTCTTCTAGCATTAATATAGCTTGCTACAAAGCTTCCATACTTGCATGGATGTTGTATATGAACACTCTCTACACGCCTGTATCACCTGACCCCATTTTGACCTTCACCTTGACTTAATTTTGGACTTAGGCTTTTTGAAGGGTCAAATTCCTGGTTAACCCAAATTGACCGTTTCTTCTAGCATTATTATGGCTTGCTACAAAGCTTCCATACTTGCATGGATGTTGTAAATGAACACTCTCCACACACCTGTATCATTTGACACCACTTGACCTTCACCTTGACCTTACTTGGACTTAGACTTATTTGAGGGCCCAATTCTTGGTTAACCCAAATTGACCGTTTCTTCCAGCATTAATATGGCTGGCTACAAAGCTTTCATACTTGCATGGTTGTTGTATTTGAACATTCTCCACACACCTATATCACCTAACCTCATTTTGACCTTCACATTGACCTAATTTTGGACTTAGACTTATTAAGCGTCTAATTCTTGGTTAACCCAAATTGACAGGTTAGTTTTACATCATGTCCATCGTGGTGTTGACTTAAAGCTTGGCATACTTGTTTACTATCATAAGCCCCTTACATTATCAAAGCCATGTAACACTATCCAACATTATTACAGAATTATGGCCCCTGATTGACTTCGCTTTTTATGGGCAAGGCTTCCATGGGGGCATAAGCGTTTATTGAACGCAGTCTTGTTTTTAAAACTGAATCTCTTAAAACTTTTCTAACCACTTTTCTAACCTGGCTTTACTCCAATATGGTCTTTCCCAATATTTTTTGTGTTTTTTTTGTGTAAATTTAGAACTGTACATACAAATATGTCTCTCTTTAAATACAATCTACTAGTATTGCTATTTAATTTTAGCAACTTTTTTGTACAAATTTATTGTTTGCATTTTCATCTGATATAGATCTTGATAATGTTTATTCTAGTAAGTAAAGGATTTCAACTAGTGTATTTTGATTCTATTAGCAACTTAACTATGCAGTTCATTTCTTTTGCATTATAATTACTATTTATGAAATATGCTTCTTTAAGTGTCGAAACTATTTCAGTTTCCATAGCAACGGCTGGTCTATGCAAACACAGTTGTATAATTATAAGTTTTTTTAGTTTTCATTAATGTTTTAGAAAATACGAAAAGAAATTTAATGACAGTGTCTTGTTAGAGAAAAGTTTTAGACCTGTATTTAATACAAGCTGGCATTATACAAATAAAAATCACAATACTCATTTGTGCATAGTTCGCATTTAGTGCTTTCTGTCATGCACCATAATAGTCTTCCTTGTACATACATGTATATATCTTTTACTATGTTTTCTTACATTTGTACATATGTTTTGGATGATTCTTGTACATTAGAAACAATTAGTTTCAAAATGGTTTCTTTGACTACATGGAATGTGTTTACATGTTGATTACTAAATTCAAATGTTGAAATGTCAAGTGTTGAAATGGTATTTTGCTATTTACAATCTAAATTCGTCCAAAGACATTGTTACATATTTTAAATGGAATTACGATACTGAATTTTTAATATACTTGCAAGTGTATAGATATCCATACCTTACACACAGTGAGATTATCAATTTTATATTTACTGGTAGAATTTTTATTATGCCCTGGCATCTACTGATGTGGAGGCATATAGTGATTTGTCCTGTCCATTCTTTAGTCCATCCATTTAATTTTTATGGACAAGGCTTCCACGGGGGCATAAGCGTTTATTGAACACAGTCTTTTTGCTGGCTAATTTTGTTATTAATTGTCTTGATTTGTCTTTTACATTTTCATGCATTAGTTTGTGTCCGATATCATTCATACTTCCATGTATTGTTACACCTGTCCAGATGTTCTTCATAATTTGTTTATAAACATTCCAGGCTTTATTTCATTTGTTATATCATTGTTTTATGTCTCATCAAGTAAACAGTGTAAATTTTCATTCGGGTCCAAAATTGAATTGACTGTAAAACTGTGTCGGATTACTGTATGATTGAAATTGTCTTATTTATGTCTGTTAGTTTGTACAGAATTGAGTGAGGTATTTATTATTGTATAAATGTTAAGGGTGTTACGGTATATCGCAATACACATTGAACTGGAATTTTTTTTTATAAAAACAAAGAATCTCAATTTGAGATTTAACTTTGTAGTAATTTCCATGAGAGACTGGACTCAAAGTTGGCATCACAAAACAGAAACAATATTCTAAGCTAATACCAGTAAAATTTCTAGAGCTCAAACTTAAGATTTATCTAAAATTCATCTGACTCTGATTTGAGCAAAATCTCAATTTGAGTTGAGATTTCTACTTGAGATGCTTCAGGAGATGAGGGCCACATGCCAACAATTGTCATTTAAGATACGCTATTTTCATTCTATGAATTTCAAATGGCATGGATAATCTTGGCATTTTAACTAATATTTTCAATATCACCACATTTGTACAGAAAAAGCATTTTCCAGTGTTTCTGAATGACTTTTTAGTCCAGTATTTTTTGCATTTTATTGGGAAGATATACATTATTTAATATCTGAAGAATAAAATAACAAACATTTTAGATACGAGGTTTGCGTGTAACACCGACAATATGCTGATATCATATCACAATATACTGAACGGTAGAAAAATTTATGGTACATATCGTATTGTGAGCATATCATTACGCATAAAGTTAGCAATTTGAATAAACTGGTATTGCAATTGATTGTGGAGTATGCCTACTTGTATCGTAAACTGAGGTTACCAGTACGACAATCAAATCTTGTATAACTGACCTGATTGTACCGGTTGTGTTGTTGTCTGTATTGAGATTACATAATCATGGGTGAAAGTTTTCCGGCGCATGCCTGAACTTCAGGTTTTTGGGAGTGCCAAAGAGTCTGTTGTTTTTATTTCCCCTATATAAACTGTCAATTTTGGAGAATTTCAAGTTTTTCAGAATTTGAAACTTTCACCCACGCATTATCGTGTTGAAATGTTTCGGTACAGAAATACATGTATAGTAGATGTGTTACTATTGAGGATAGCATGAATACATGTATATACATTGCCATGCTATACTCAGTATTTTTTTTGAAATGTGGAAACAAAATTTTGTCTCAAATTCTATTATATAAATATTAAATTATTTTGAATTAATTGCCATCTTTGTTATACTTGTTTTGTCATGTTACAATGTTCAAGACTTAAGTCTTGGCTTGCAAAGTATCGAAGCAATGTGTCAATGGACCTTTAAAAATATTTGAGGTTTAACATTAGCATTATGCCAATATTCTGGTGAGTGGAATAGCATCCCCTATTTGAATAGTGGAGCTAAAAATGGTTCTTAAAAAAACTATGACCAATTTTCTTATGGAATGGTTGTGTGGCATTTTTAAGTGACTAAAACCCTGGAAACAGATGTTTGTTAAACACGTATGCCCCAATGGCAACCAAATAGTCAAAAATGGTAAAGGTCACACTGATCTTTAACCTCAAAATCAATATGGTTGTCTACTGTTGATGACCTACCTCCATGTAAAGTTTGAAGATCCTAGGGCAGTGTTCTTGAGTTATTAAACGGAAACCATTTGGTATACCGACTGACAGACAGACATGTGCAAAGCAATATACCCCTCATCAAAGATAGTGGGCAGAACTAGGGATAAACAACTATCTGGTGGCACAGTGGATAATGCTCTTCTGGGGCACCGGCAATTTCTAAAACAATGTTTACCATCCAACTAGATTTACTGGTTGGTAACCTAGAGGTAGCCTCGGGTGTATTGTAGCTGTTCATTGAACATGTAAAAGAAGCAAGCAGTATTTGGAAGAGACGAGAGTATCACATCCAGATTCCTAGTATCACACACTTGTCTCTAGGTCTGAAGTCATTGGCCAATCTGGCAAGAATGGAGAAGACTGAATGACCACGCACTTAGGACTGTCTCAGACCATGCAAACAAACAACCATGTTTTAAGCGAAATCATATTTATTATAACCAAGCATAACAACTTAAAATGTAAACAAAATAACTTACAAATAAAAATAATTAACTACACATGTACATAAATATATTGCTTAGATTTAAGTAAAATGGATTTAGAGTAAAAACAATGATAAAACATGATATACAAAAGCAATAATGTACTTATTAATAAAATTATTATTATAACAGTTGAACTTATTTCGTCACTGAATGGGTTACTCTTTGAATTAAATATTTTGTTTATTAACAAAACTATTCAACAACCAAAGAGACAAGCGCACACACACACACTGCCAATCAGAATTAAGCAATGTTCAAATATGACACAAAAGCTTCCTTTTCCTAAAATTCTAAATGCTTACTGACATGTATTATGGAATTTTCAGTTAAAGCGTCTACTCATACAGAGTAATAAATAAACAATTTACCCCTAAGATTCATTCTCAACAAAATCTAAAACAATGATTTAGGTTTTATATAATGCAACCTTTACTCGCAAGAAGTTTCATGAAAGCCTGAAGTAAAATGCATTATATTGTTGAACTATACACATATACTATATGGCATAGGTACCTTGTACATTTTTTTACTAAATACACTCACCAAAACTTATAATTACAGTAGGTACCTTCTAAATACAAATTTTGACCCTAATCGTACGCCATAGAACTAATACCTATAGCTGCGTATATAACTGCTCCATTATCTTGCAGCAGACATTGATTTTACTCACTGACTAGTTGAATTTTAACCACTGAAACCAATTTAGACTAGACAAATAAACTAGCCAATCAAAATGCTGCTAACTAAGTGAGGTTTTGATTTGTCTAAATATCTTCCAATCAAAATTGCTGCTAACTAAGTGAGGTTTAGATTCTTCTAAATATCTTCATCAAATCCAACAGTCCACCAATGAAATGGCTGCATTAAGATACAACCAAAATAACAAAATGTGAACTTAATACCTAGAGAAATCTGCCAATGAGTAAATAAGATATGATAAAAATGTGGTGCATTTGATTATCTTTGAAAACAAAATAACACATAACAAAACAAAAACAAAATTTTAATGTCATTTCATGCAAAGTAGACAAATACACCGGTAAAATGTGTAAATTTCATAAATTACTAAATAAACACAAGTAATTAAGAATTGCAAGCAATACAGAAGTCCCCTACCGGTTTTAGGCCATTTTCAATGTTTCTGTTGCCATAGCAACCACAATTTTGGTCGGAATCAAAATATGTTTGGACGTGTATTATCCCCTTATTGCCCCCTATCCACATACCAAGATTCATTAACCTAGCTTGGAAACTGAATGAGTTATGTCAGGATCCAGATTTTTTGACGGACTGTCTGACGGACGGAGGGCAAACCCATAGTCCTCTCCGGTCAAAAACCGGTAGGGGACTAATAAAATAAATAAAACAATAAACATTAAGCCTACAGTTAATGTTCAAGACGTAATGGCAAGCACTGAATGGCTGGAAGCTAACTACTCAACTACAGAAGGTAGCAATTATCTGGCCCTGATATACCGAATCATCTCAAGTAGAAATCTCAACTCAAATTGAGATTTTGCTAAAATCAGAGTCTGCATTTCAGATACTTCAGAAGTATGTGATCTTGCGGTTTTACTGTAATTAACTCAGAATAAAGTGCATGTCTTGTGATGCCAATTTTGAGTCCAACCTATCATGGAAATTGCTTCAAAGAGGAATGACAATATTTGAGATGAGATTTAGCTCAAATTGAGATCCATCGGAGATCAGGGCCAGGTTTATATCGCAACTATGAATACATGCTTGTATCCTATACTTCGTAAATAGAAATCTTTAGTGAAATGAATAATCAAATGAATATAAGTACAGAATGGCCCTATAGTTTAATGTATTCAGCAGAGTATGTTTATCAACTTTATACCTAACAATAAACAACTGTCTTCATGGTCTGATCAAGTTAAAATAAGAAACTAGAATTTTTGGAACATCTCGCGTCTACTGATTGATTAAAAATATGGGACCACATATGGTAGAGTTATGGCAGTAACAATTGTTTGGCACCAACATACAGTCATAAATTATCACATAAAGAAATCAAAATAATAATAAACTGGCAAACGAACTGGTAATGTAAGGCAAATGTTGATATGTTGACAAATATAAGATCAGTACATACATGTAGAAATATAGCACAACTAAACAATATCGAGACTATAAGCACTATGAGCAAACTAATACATCAATATTAGATACAGGATACAGGAGCCCATTGCCTAACTAAGGCGCTACTGCGTGCTTTTTGGTAGCCCTTTACTACGTCTATGCAACAAAACGCTACCAGCGAGCAGTTTTCACTGATAGCATACCGTTTCTCAGCACTTTGCTAGGCAAGTGCTATTGAGCGCTTTTTTATGCAACAGACCATTTCTGTAGCACTTGGTAACGCTTTTCTGTAGAAGCACTCGCTGATAGCATATAAATTTTTTGCTATGAAGCAATTTTTTGAAGCAAGCTGTTTCTAGCATAGCGCTCAGTAGCGGTTCAGTTAGGCAACGGGGGTCCATATTTTCTTGTTTGAAAATACATTAACAGTATGCCCCTCCCTCCCCTCCGCTATAGTCACATGTTTCCAATATCACTGTGACCTTGACCTGCTGACCCAATGACACATGTCATGGCTTAATGAATCAATCCCAAAATTCATATGCCTCAAAATCTACTTCTGGACTCACTGGCATTCGACCTGAAAAACAATTATATAAATAGTCGTGGGCTATAATCTATATTTATGTATATAGATTATAGCCTACAGTTATTGATAGAATTGTTTTTCAGGTCGAGTGCCAGTGGCTGGACTAAAGAGAATAAAGAATAAAAAACCTAACATCAAAATATTGGTTCCATCGAGTTCAGCTATGTTACCATCAAACAACATAAATTTACCCTATAGCATTAATTTGTTGAATACTTTAGACTAAGTTTATACTTGTTTTTGTACATAAAAAGTCCTTTACATCAGATCTATCAAGAAAGTACTTAGATTATGCCTAAAAGCATTTCTAAATAAAAAAAGTGACAAACCAAAAGTAAAGCAATACAAGGGAGCTAACCTAATATTCAACTTTCCTGCGGTATTTAAAATAATGTGGAAAATATTTTTAATTTAAAACACCTTTTTTTTAAGTGGCACAAATACAACATCTAATATAGAGCTAGTAATCGTTGTCAGAAATAAACACATGTCGTAAATACAGCATCTGAACAATCCCTTTATAATTCTTGTTAAATATACAGTAAAACCTCGTTATCTCGAGGACCCATCGGGACAAGCTAAATGCTCGAGTTAAGCCAGGTGCTCGAACTATCCGAAGTCTATGATGAATTGTCGTTATGACTAAGTGTAACTGTGTTTATAATGAAAACACGTATGATACTTGTATTTGGTTGTAACTACGAATATTGTCATTGTTTATCAAGTCTATACGCAATTTGAATCGTGTGAACATTTGCCGAATTCAACAAATTGCATATGAAAGTCGTAATGAATCCTTTAACATTAAATATCAAACTCCATTTAACGGTTGTAATAAAAGTTCGCATCGGCAAAAAGATAACATTACCCAAAGCGCACGATAGATCCTACATGTTTGAACAAACACCCACGCACAAAATTCGCTTGTGATAAAATAACACCCGGATGCAAAGTCGATCCAGTTTCCAGCACAGGGATACGGCTCATTGAGTAAAAAACATGCACTATATTATCTATGATAATTTATTTAGGACATGATGTTTAGCTGAATGAGTTATATCCCTGTGGCTTCCAATTGAAACGCGCGCGACAATTTGGAGACATCAAACGCGGCGGTCTTTCGACTGACTTCAAACGCGCCGCACATCAAAGAAAATGCCGGTACAGTTTGGAGTAGTGTTACGTCAGAGTTCCATACCGCGGTATGAATTCGCCAATCTGCGCATAGTGTAGATTCAATTGACATTTAATTTGCTACTTTACAAAGTCGAAGAATTTTTTATTTTTCAGGGTTGTTCGATAAGAATTGGATTTAATCGCGGACTTGATTTACTTCACTTATTCAGTATCGGACACGTGACATCGCACTGTACGTATGCTTACATTCGCAGGTTTTCATGAAATGCGGGATATGAAAAAGTTTTTAAATGCTTTTGACTTGCAGTTTTATAACGAACGGAGCCTAAATATTTAAGATTCTACATGTACGTCGGTTTATCTTATGATAATTAAAAGTCTGTGCGAGTCAGTACGCTCGAAGCAACGATGTTGCATTTAACAATTCTAGTTCTCGTATGTGTTAAAGTTCCCAATTGTTGCCTATTGAACTTGTTCTGAAACGTATGTGTTGTTTAAATCACGCTCATTAATTAAATATATTCTACTTCGTGTTTAATGTAACGAATCGAAAATACGGAAACCAATTTAAGTGTTAGGGATTACGCTATTGTCATAAAATGTGATTATCATGATGTGTGAAATATACGGACCGTAACAATATTTAGTATGACATTTTTCGGAGGTGTGAAATTTCGCTCGGATGATTGCTTCGAGATAAGGTAATTAATTATCGTTGAAAACTGTTGATTGGACCGACACCTGCGCTTGAATTAGACCGGATGCTCGTAATAACTTTACTCGAGTTAGAGGGATAAGTTAATGTACAATATAGAGCAAATTCGTCGGGACTTTGAAATTTGCTCGAATTAGGCCGGTTGCTCGAATAATCGCTGCTCGTATTACCGAGGTTTTACTGTATTATATACCAAAAGTATATAATAAAAATTACACAAGCAAAGTTATATGCATACAAGCTATGTATTACAATATACTCATGATATTATAGACATGCTGGATATACCCACAGAGTGATAATGATCAACTTCATAAAGCAAGGGAATTAACTCTTCATTCCAAGTCAATCTTGAGTGGGTACTAAGGAACAAATCATTGGATATTGTTTTACAACATGAATATACATGATCAAGAGTACTTAACAGTCTGACAAAACCACTAGATGTTATTGTTTATCAATTACATAATCCCCCGTATCATTTGCTAGTTTTATCTAGAGCATATTTAGCTCTTGTGTGATATCTTTTACCTGGACTTCATGATTATTCCATGCTTATCTGTCGTACAATCAGGCGTGTAATTTTAAACATTCTGAATGTATAATCAGGAAACACACTACCATAATGAAGGCCCATTAAATAGTTTCGTACAATATAAAGATTTCAGGAGTGATTTAAGACTGCAAAGGGAGATAATTTCATAAAAAAATAAGCAGTTACAAGAGTTGTCTCTAATAAAACAGTAAAGCCCAGGGTAGGTAATCTGACTAGCACTTAAATATATATAGTATAGCAGTAGTATAAATATATAAACGTTAAATGACTTAGAACTACAGGTATATATATACATTATAAGCAAGAGGTATTCATATATATAACAATAACTAGAAGGATTTTTTATACAACAATATGTCTCCCACAAAGGGCCATAACTCTGGCAATAATCATATGACCTAAACATCTCAGTTTTGCCAAAATGAGTGGTCATTAATTTAATCCCTATATACAGGTATATATATATTTATTCTTACCATGAAGAAAACAGCAGAAATTTATCCTTCAAGTTGCCATTTTGGCAATCAGCAGAAATTAAAAACAGCAGAAATAAACCACTCAATTTTTGGACGAAAACGCAAAATATTACACCCGAAGAAATAACCAGCTATACGGAAGGTTTAAGGAAAACAAGTGCGGACACACCATGTAATGCCCATTCAGATGTCTAGCACAAAATCAGTATGTCTCTCCCCCCTATATGTGGGATACATACTAACAACTGCATAGTATTTGAGTATTTAGATAAATGATCAGGCTATAATGTACTGTCATTGCATTCATAAGGTTTTACATGCAAGACACAAGTTAGCACAAATGTAATGCAATCACAGTTTATAAGGCTTTCATACTTAAAACGGAGTGAAAAGGCTCTTAAAGAAACCTTATACAATCAAATGATAACTTCTAAAACCTTCTAGTACAATACAATTTCTGCAAATATCAGACAAAATTAAAACATTTTACGTCGTATATTTTAAGTTGAAAAGAAAGGTTGTTCACCCCTATACAGCAATGATACATCACTATCATGAACATGGTGGTCATATGATCTACAAACTAATCAGGTGTAGATATAATACATTCAGTGCTGTGATTCAGATAGTTGTCACAAAGTGCTGAATTAATGCTCAATTCACTCAAAAATGTCATTAATACCTTGACACAACTGATAATTTCAAAGAAAGCTGTAGCAATCAGATTGCAGTGTATAGTCTATTATAATATACAAGAGATTGGTTTATGAACTAATGAGAGTTGATCAGCCAAGGAAAACAAGAACTATAATATAGTGAACACAAAAAGAATATTCCTCAACTAGCTCTGAATCGACTACAGCAAACATGGTTTACTCCAATTACTGCTGATTTTTCTATTTTTAAACAAATCACAAGATCTGTTTCTAAGTAAATCACAAGATCTGTTGCTTAGTGTAAATCACAAGATCTGTTGCTTAGTGTAAATCACAAGATCTGTTGCTTAGTGTAAATCACAAAATATGTTGCTTAGTGCAAATTACCAAATCTGTTGCTTAGTGTAAATAGCAAAATCTGTTGCTTAGTGTAACTTACTTGATCTATTGTTTCGTGCAAAAACACAAGATTTATTGCTTAGTATAAATCACAAAATATGTTTCTTTGTGTAAATCACAAAATATGTTGCTTAGTGCAAATTACCAAATCTGTTGCTTAGTGTAAATAGCAAAATCTGTTGCTTAGTGTAACTTACTTGATCTATTGTTTCGTGCAAAAACACAAGATTTATTGCTTAGTGTAAATCACAAAATATGTTTCTTTGTGTAAATTACAAAATATGTTGCTTAGTGTAACCTACAACATCTATTGTTTGGTGCAAAACACAAGGTTTGTTTCTTAGTGTAAAGATCTGTTGCTTAGCGTTATCACAAGATCTGTTGTTGAATATATATCAGGAAAATATTTCCACTATAACCACACTGGAACTGTGGCTGATACGTCTGAGGATAACTATTTGAAGAAGGAGATTCGTTATGAACACTTGTTTTAATCTCAGCGTTGATTACATTATGCTTTGAGACCTGAAATAAGAAATGTCAGCATAATGACTCACACCTAATGTTGAATTTAAAAGCATTTATAGTTCAAAATTACTTTGACTAAGAAATAATAAATATGTAACTGTGTTTTTATATTGAAGAATAAAGCATGATCACGAGTTTTGATGCATAGTAATTAATTCGCGAGTGCATAGCATCCGTTCAAGTGACCGTGCTTTATTATAGATAAAATTCAGGTACAGTCTACTCTCTTTATCTCAAAATTGCTTATATCAAATTTTCCGTTCAATTTTCAATCAATTCTCACAGATATGTCGTTCTTACGACGTAACAATTTGGCGGCGTAAAATGACAGAAACTAGAAAACTTGCAACTTTGATGCATCTATCTTGAATTTTCGTTATGTCGAGGTAACTTCCACGGTCCGGTAAAATTAGAGATAAAGAGAGTTGACTGTACATATTGATTATTTTGATTCCAACTTAGACAATATTCTGCATTTGGCAGCACAACAAAACACAGTAACCATTGTCCTACTGGAACTCTAATATGAATTTTGGCTAGGCCATGTTTTATTGTTAATTCATGCACACCTTCATTTCCTCTAAGTGTATAAAGGTAAAACATTAGAATATCTACTTCACACAAAACCACATTAAATTGTTGGATATTGACATCTAAATCTTGTCTGAGAAAGTGGTAGTGTGCGGCCTTTAGGTTTTATACTTGCATATTTAGGCAATGACATTCGGCTTTTTGAGAATACCACTGGGTTTCCAACCAGTTCATTTCCAGCTGGTAGGGAAACACTGAAAATCGTTTCTGAAATTCCTATTTTTAAACCAGGGACCTCTGGATTGGTAGTTGAGAGCACTAACCACTTGGCCACCATTCCACCCATATGCAAAAATTAATGTAATCAACAGTTCACTTTTCATTATTCATTTTTGTAAATGTATGTCTATATGTATATGGAGTGGTGACTTTCCTGTCACATTGAAATTAACTAAAATTATCAATCATAAAGTCAGTAAATGTTTCTACAATGTACAAAAATTTGACGTGACAGAACTTAATAACAATTTAATATGACATTCTGAGTTTTCTCCCGTTTTGTGTACTTACCTCTGAAATGAGGGGGACTCGGGTTTGAGCATTGAGCTATACACGTTGACCAGTACGACAAGACAACATAGTATGATAGGACCAAAGATGGCACCTTCCAATCCTAGCCAGTACATTCCACCAGCGATAGCCAGACCTGTCATGTAGGGGTGTCCTCTGTAACATTAAAATACATGTATTTTATACACCTTACAAAATAACAAAATCATTCATTTCCATGTGTGCTGTTGTCAAAGCCTTGTGTCATATTATTTTGTCCACTCGTTTAATAAAACTTGTACATAATGAGCACTCATTCAAGATCCTCTATTTAATCAATAAGCCTTTTTTTATCAACAGAGCACACATTTATATTAACCTAATATTTTTACCTAATATGCATCAGTTGTTAACAGAGAATAAGTGATGCCACCAAAACCATGAGAGATTAGTAAAAATACTATTCCTCCATGTCAGCCTTGAACTTACCCTTTAATCTCACTATATATGGCGGTATCAACAACATAGGATGGCAGGAAATGTATGACAAGGAGTAACATAGCAAGTATAAACTGATCCTGTACCAACCAGAGTTCTAGTACAGCAGGTATAGCGGCGAGGTAGGTACCCACAAATGGTATAGCCCCAAACACAGCAGCTAGAGCTGAAATAACAAGTAATTAAGAATTGCAAGCAATACAGAAGTCCCCTACCGGTTTTAAGCCATTTTCAATGTTTCTGTTGCCATAGCAACCACAATTTTGGTCGGAATCGAAATATGTTTGAACGTGCATTATCCCTGTATTGCCCCCTATCCACATACCAAGTTTCATAAACCAAGCTAGGATACTGTTTGAGTTATGTCAGGATCCAGATTTTTTGACGGAATGACGGACAGACTGACTGACGGACGGACGGAGGGCAAACCTAGAGTCCCATCTGGTGAAAAAACGGTAGGGGACTAATAACATATTCCAGTCAGACCAAATTTTCAAATAAGACCCAACACCAATATAGGGCTCCTACTGAAGCATAATGCTCAATCCAGAAAATAAAAGGCAAGTCTGTTTCAGGTGCCATTAACACTCATCCCAACACCACAACACTGTTTCAAACGTAGTTATGTCATTACAAATCAGCTTATAAAACATCAAAATCATACCTTATTTGATTCTTTGTATTGAAATGTTTCATCAAATAACTTTTCATTTGTGCAGAAAGGTTAATTCTTTCTAGTGCATCTGGATTATTCCAAAATTATAGGACCCCTGTTATACATGTATGAAGCTTGGTTCTGGAAAAAGCAAAACCCCAAACACAGCAGCTTCTCATGCTGAAAAACACTCCTGCCAGGGTTCATAAACATGGGTTTTCATATTGGTTGAATATACAAAACAATGAAGCTACCTGATGGTATGAAGACAATATTCACTTGGAACATTGAGTGAGTCAGCCAAGTATACAATCCATAGAACACTGCCATCTTGAGGGACGCCATGAACACACCACTGTAAAATAACAAGACATAAAAATTCTATGAAAACCAGATTGTCATGTCAGCCTAAACATAATTTGGTACACATGAATACATCCTGTTTTGTAACTGTGTCCTTGACCCATCTTCATATCCCAAGCAGTGTTATACCATAAGCTACCTACACAGCCCAGTTTTATCAAGATATATCATTTCCTACTTAAGATAAAGAACGGAAACATTTTTTCTTAACAGCGACATTGATCCAACTGGCACCACTTTCAATCCCAAACAAGTTGGTCACATAAGCTACCTACACAGCAAGTTTCATCATGATATGTCATTCCTAACTGAAGTAATCAATCGGAAACCAATTGTTGACGCCCTTCAAGCCCATTCGCCTAGCCACCAAAATCGCCAAGATAATAACCAGTTTTTTCCATTGTTAAATCTGGTATAAAATATTAAGTCTCATTAGTCAACAGCAACTCAGGCATATAGTATCATACTAATAAGTGTAGATTCACTAGTTGGCTGATTTATGTTAAAGTTAAGAAAGTATTAAATAAAGAAAGATGACATACCCCACAGCATCTTGGAAAGCTTGACCAAACGTTGAACCACTAGCTCCCCCTGTTGGACTCATCGCAGAGAACCATTCTATAGGTTTATACTGATCCCCGCTAGATGCCAGCAGGTAGAACAAGGTGGTCAGAAATATCACCTGTAACATAATATACATCAATAAACTTTTAAAGAAGATATCAATAAACTAAGCACAGAATCAACGGAACTTATTAATAGGCTCGAAACTAGCAGTTGCTTTACCAACATGTGTCATAGAAACTAACTGGTAGTTGCTGTACAGAGGATCGCTCTGGAGAGGTTGTACTGTAGTAGATGATACAAGTATCATACTTACTGACGAAAGAACAAAGTTGAGTAAAGCTGTTCCACCACCAAACACCAGCGACATTGTGGATGTAAGTACAGTCAATACTAGATTCATGTTTCCTTTCAGTACCAACCATATTGACTCCAGTACCTGAAGTGGATACAATCATATCAATAACAAAATATTCAACAACACAATAAATACTACCTTGTACTTACTGTAAATCACTTTATATTCGTGTGATCTTAATTTTGCTAATTTCAGTAGGAGAATTAACAGATTTCTGAATATTTGGTCAAAGGTTCTATGATAGGTTTTATGCAATCAAAGTATATTTACATAGATTTATCAATTTGCAAGAAATAAAAGTATATTTAGATAGATTGATTAATTTGCTAGAAATAATAGCAAAATAAAACTATTGCAAATAATAACCCACATACTGTACATAACTTAAAACACAAGTCTTTTAAATTACCCATTAATAACAGACTACAAAAGCTCAAATATCCAAATTCAGTTCGACATAAAACTGATAGAAACATTTCAAGCAGATTGGTAAGTTTCAAGATCCTTGGCCCAACAGTTCTTGACTTTCTAATCAGAAACCATTGGTCTTCTCATCTATATAAGTCAAAGTGACCTTGACCTTCAACCCACTGACCTCAAAATCAATAACGGTCATCTACTGTTGCCAACCAACCTCCATGTCAAGTTTGAAGATTCTAGGAGAAAGCCTTCTTGAGTTATTGAAAGGAGACCCTTAGGTCTGCCGACTGACATTTGCAAAGTAATATACCCCCTCATCAAAGATCGGGGGCATATATCTCTATGCCACAAGTCATATTTATACTCACCGAAAGAAAAGTACCAATGTTCTCCTTGACGAAAGCAATGATGTCCCCAAAGTTGAAGCCATCACCCTGGGACACCATATCCCAGATAGAGGACAAGTTTGTGATATCAAACGGCATTCCACCAGCATCTCCAGATTTAGACAAACTTGTACTGGAACTAGTCTGGTTCTATAAATAGAACATAGAATGTTACTATACATTGACATGACATTATTAACGACTAATGCTATGGTAAAAATATATGTGCATAAATTTTCATCCCAATAAAAAATGCGAAAAAAAGAAAACTGAACAGAACAAGCATACAGATATGTGAATTAGGTAATTACCGTATAGCGGTTTTTTTCTGCGGGCAAAAAAATTTGCGATTTGGTCCTAAAATAGGTAGGTTTTAATTCTGTGGTTTTTATTTCTGCAACCTACTAGAAATTCGGGAATTAATTTCTGCTGGTTGCAGAAACCGGAATTATTTCTGCGAATGGAAAAAAACTATCCTATCTACTACGGCATGATTAACAACTGAATAACACTGGTATGATTTCAATTTTGTTGAACACGTTATTCAGAATTCAGCAGTATTCAATCAAATCAATACATATAACAGCATATTGTCCTCTACCAAATCAATAATACCGCACCCCTTAAACCACTAATAATATCTCAATATACTCATATTGGTAATTGCTATAATGTTTTTTATATAACCCGATACAATTAGACACAAACTATAGGGTTGCAAACTGAAACAGTTGTCAAACTTACATCAACGTGTAATTGAGTGTAAATACCAATATAACACATACCATTTATAAATTGTTAATCAAACAAGCAAACAAAGGCAGTTGACCACTATTTGTGAAAACACAACAGTAGACGAAACACTAGAAATATAAGAAAATTACCAGTATATTGAAGCAAAATAAAGTTAAATTTTGCAAAAATATATTTTACGAGAGTTTAATTTTTCGGAATTTTATTTTACTGGACAGCCTCAACCCGTAAAAAACGCAGAAATAAAAACTCGCAGAAATAACCCGCTATATGGTATATAAAGTTGAACGTAATATACTTGATGGTTGCATAATTTAACAGTTGACCTCTTGTCTATATTTAACCTTGGTTTTCTGTACATATGATGTATACATGAATCCTTACAAATATGCGTAAGGTGAACTACAAAGATCAGATTAATCTCTCCTGACTATAACAGGTATAGTGAGGAGATAATGCCCTGATTCTTAACCTTATGCATGAATATATATATATATATATTACAAGGTTCTTGCATTGAATATATCAATTTCCATGAGGAAATCGTGCAGTTTCTATTACAACTCGAGCGTCTTCGTGATACTCCTGACAACTGGGGTTATAACTATAGACAAAATATCAGCTGTTAAATTATGCTAATAGAAGGTTGAGGATCAAATCAAATTCTCCATGTTATACTCATAACTGAACAATTGTACAGAAAAGAGTATGCATGTGTCTATGTAATACAGTCTGGACAAATTAACATGTACCTGATCTTTATACAAGAATATATCACAGGCATCTCATCCACATACAGAATACTCTCTGCTTAAGAAAACACTGACCAAAGTTAAATATAATAAATAAAATAGAGAAACATGCAATAAAAACATTTTGACACCCAACCCAGTGCCTGCTGAATTAACTAACATATCATTATCAGATTTGCATTGGAACATTTGGTTATAAGTTAAATATTCAATGAAGCACAGTGTGAACATTAAAGTCTCATTATGCATTAAATGACTATTTTCAAAAAGCAATAACTTGGCAACCTATCTGCAGAATGATGCCTTTTGAGCACTTTAGTTGAATTCCAAAGTTGGAAAACACCATAAGATGGAAGAAAACGAAATAAAGCCTTCAGTTGGTTTGTAAACAAAATAACGAAATGTAAACAATAAATGCATAATTCAAAGTCTAAGGGGAGCAACTCTTGCAAAATTAGTATTTTGTCATCCATACATTTTACAAAATGTGATTTTTGGCATGTTTTTTGATAGATGTAGCTGACATTCTGTTGTCAATCATAGGTCATTTGTGAAAAACATCCTAATTCTTTGTATTTAGTCTATTTACTGGACGATCGAGAAAAAGGTTTTGGGAGAGATAATGTGACTTTAATGAATGACTGTCACAAAATATTCAACATGTACAACTTATAAACATGTTCATCAAAATAATGATGCAGGAACAAAATATGACAATCTGAAACAAAATCAAGTTAACTCCCTTTGATAAAGGAATATGTATAATACAATTGAGTTAACTCCCTTTGATAAAGGAATATGTATAATACAATTGAGTTAACTCCCTTTGATAAAGGAATAAGTATAAATACAATTGAGTTAACTCCCTTTGATAAAGAAATAAGTATAATGCAATTGAGTTAACTCCCTTTGATAAAGAAATAAGTATAATGCAATTGAGTTAACTCCCTTTGATAAAGAAATAAGTATACACAAATGAAGTATAATTGAATTAACTCCCTTTGATAAAAGAACGAGCTAATGTGAAAATTAGTTTACCAGTCAGAATTTTTTTATAATGCTGACATACCTTACATGGTTAGTATTTGTTTACAATAAACTAATATCAAACATTTGTTACAACTTTAACACAGCTTAAAACAAGACTGTGTTCAGTAAAAGCTCATGCCCCGGTGGAAGTCTTGTCCATAATAACTAGCTAAGCTAATCAGGGGGCATAATTACATGGCTTTGACAATGTAAGGTATTTATGATGGTAAATATGTATGCCAAGTTTGAAAGCAATGCCTTAATGGACTTGACTAGAATAGAGACTTCACCAAGGTAAAACCTCAACCTTCAGTGGGATGAAAAGATCATAAAGGTGTACAATTATGCAAATGACATCCTACATGTGCCTAAAGCTAAACCCATTGATCTATACATAGATTTAAGCACTGCATCTTGTATGCCAGGGGTTAATACCAAACACTTGTATCTCATTTTTAAGAGTAGCAGTTACAATAATATTGCAACAACACTCAGCACTGGTTTGAATCCCAGGAGTCTGTCACAAGTTACCCCCCTTCTTAGCCTAAATTGCTCATCTAACAGAAAAATCATGCTTTTGATGAAAAAGCTAACTAACATACTCACAATGACCGAATTTGAAAACAGACCCCTCCCTGAGCTGACACAGGACACTCTTTGTGCAAAACAAAGGGTGCCAGCACAGAGAGGTTGGTTTTCTCATTTCGCACAAAGAGAGAGGTCCATCATGCTTATACAATGTGATAGTACTCCATGCAGTGGATGAATCATTAGAATGAAGAATTGAAATCTTGACAATTTATGACAAAATGTTCCCATCATGCAGTAAACTCCATTACCTGAACCATTTTAATGCAATTATATCAATACATCTATACAATTTAACCCTTTACTCCATGGTCTTACTTTTTCATAAACTGGAGCCATTCACCAATTATTTTCCAATTAGCAGTATAGAGATGGTGTACACAAGCAACAAGTTAATTAACAGGTTTAAGTGTTGAGGAAGCCTAGGTTTTATCAAAGCCCTTACGGAAATCTTTTTGCTCAAATTTAAATTTCTGATAATTCTTCACAAACTACGAATTGCGGTAAAAATATTTAAAATAATAATTATGATTCGGTTAATGAAAACCTACCAAATGATACCAGGGTCCCAAATTTGCAGTTATGAAATCAATACAAGGAATTTAAATTTGAGCGTAAGTTTAAGAATGACATATTAAGTGGTTAGATAAAACATTACCTAGGCGTATGGAGTAAAGGGACAATCACCCTACCAACAAGATGTATGAACATAGAATGATAGAATCACCACTGAATTCAAGGTAGCCCACCATCAGAAGCCAGGAAACAGAAACTAATAGATCTTACCAGGTTTGAGAACCATAATTCAGAAGGAAATGCCTTTAACATATATATACAAGCATATTAATAATAATAATCAAAATATATAACCAAATTAATAAAGATAATAGTCAAAATATACATTGTATAACCAAATTAATAATAACAGTCAAAACACAAACAAATAAATACATAATTTGCCAATATATGGACCATTGTTTTTTTTCAGCCAAGTAAATTGCAATACAAAAATGTGAACATAATATATAGAGGATATTTGTTGATTTTAGTGTAAGATGGAATTTTATTTCACCGAGTGATCACAGAAAATCAATATTTTCACGAGTGGCGTAGCCACGAGTGAAAATGTAATTTTCTTTGATAACGAGTGAAATAAAATTGATCTTACACCAAAAATCAACAAATTTCTGTTTATCATATGCCTCAATTCCTCTTAAATATGTGCCGTAATTGACTTAATTGGAAAAATCACGTCGAAATTAGAACGTCACGACGTGATAATTATGACGTCATGATGAAGTAACGCATATTTTAAAGCCCGGCGCCGTTGACGTTACGTTTCTTTTTCTGCATGATACTGGAACCAGCTTCTAAAACAGTGAAAATAACAAAGTGGTAATTTCACTGTTATTTTCACTGTTTATTTCACTGAAAAATCTCCATAATCCATTGAAAGCAAATAATAAAGATGTATACTATTTCTGAATATTTAGGAGCATGCTAACTTTAGATGCTCTCCGGTATAATAGAACTAAAATTTTCAAGGGTTAATGTTGTTTGCTTTTATTAATCCTTGCCAACGGAAATCCATATGGGCGAGGGTCCCAGAAGAGGTTAGTCACTTTAGTTCTTGGGGGATAGTGCATGATACAAAAGATTCCAGAAGCATCCCTGGTTCTTTTACGTGCCTGATGTAAAGCATCATACACGGGACCTCGCTTAACATCTTGTCCGAAAGACTGTTAGTAATTTTTGTTATGTTGGGTGGGAAACACTGAAAAGCATTTCTATTTTTGTCCGTCTGGAGGAGGGATCGAACCCACAACCTTCGGATCAGTAGTCAGTAGCTCTTCCCACTAGACCACTTGTCCATCCATAGGGGTCTATTAATTTCGGTGTTTAAATCCATTACCAAAATTTGTGTTTGTTTGTTTGTTCTGGTATTGCAAAGTACCGTGTTGGATTTATTGCTTTTTATTTTATTAACAAATTCAATTCAGCGGAGAATTTAATTTAGAGCAGAAATACAAACAAAATATATTAAAATAGTAAAAAATGTGTGTGATACAAACAACACAATGTGCAAATGAAGAAAACAAAAGAAATAGCCATAATGATACAGGACAAAGCTGACAAAAAGCCTGGAGAAAAAACATGTGTGCACTACATAGCCAACCTCAAACTTCATTTGTGGCAGATAATGTCTGTGTAATAAATGTGAAAGACTTCTACATAGCCCCCTTTGTACTTAGTTTGTGGGCATTTATAGAATGATTGAATAATAAACGTGCGAGACTTCTACATTGCCCCGTTCTTACTTAGTTTGAATATTAATGTGCAAGACTTCTACATAGCCCCCTTGGTACTTAGTTTGTAGGCATTTATAGAATGTTTGAATAATAAATGTACAGGAATTCTACATAGCTCCCTTCGTACTTAGTTTGTGGGCATTTATAGAATGTTTGAATAATAAATGTGTAAGACTTCTACATAGCTCCTTTCAACTACATCGGTGACTGGTGAGCATATATAAATTGTCTAAGTATTAGATGTGTAAATTTCTACATAGCGCTCTTCAAACTTCATTGGAAAGCATACTATCCGAGTAAAAATGTGTAATGCAAATAGATTCTGAGAGAAGATTTATCATACTAGATGAGAGAATTAATGGTGTGGACAGACAGAGAACTGACAATGAGATATTAGGCCAGAGTTCTTTTATTTTTCGTTACTCAGACCCTCCTGTCCAATTTTTTGGCATTTTCAAATTTTTTTTTTTGAAAAACTGGAAAAAACAAGACTGCGTTCAATAAACGCTTATGCCCCCTGTGGAAGCCTTGTCTATAAATAGGTCCAAAATTAGGTCAAAGTGAAGGTCAAAATGGGGTTAGGTGATACAGGTGTGTGGAGAGTATTCATATACAACATCCATGCAAGTATAAAAGCTTTGTAGCAAGCCATATTAATGCTAGAAGAAACAGTCAATTTGGGTTAACCAGGACGGACGGACGAACGGACGGACGGCCGGATGGACAGGTGAATCACTATATGCCTCCCGATCTATCGATACGGGGGCATAAAAACAAAATTGCATATAATGTTTTGATGACAAATGGACCAGCCTTGTATTATTATTTTGTTAATAATAAGTTTTATTATATTTAGTGTTTCACTACAGTGTCCTAGTCTTAGGATAAATTGACTGTTTTCTTGAAAACTAACACTGTTGATTGCTTTCAATCGTTCCGTCATTGACTATTCTACCACCAACAGCATGTGGAAGCTATATTTTGGGAGTTTTTATATTTATTTTTTTCCCTCCTCCTGTGGACTTTTTTCTGAAAAATGTCCGAGTAACAAAAGATTAAAAAACTCTGGCCTTAGGTAGCTACTACAATATCATACTGTTATATCACACAACACACTGTCACGATTCTCTCAGGTAACAAAAATCTGGCAGTTACCACAATGTCAGTCCCATTCGAATGTAACTTCAAATAAAATTTAAAACATAGTTCAAAGTAAAATAATCAAAGCAGCATGCACATAATTATGTTAACATTGGATGAAAATATAGAAAGAACAATTTAAGGTTATTGTATTAAAAAGTTTATAAAACAGCGCCTTTGTGCATTAAGTCGATATTGGCATACTACAATGTAGGTTAGGTATTGGCACTTGGGCTGAAGCCCTAGTATGCCGAATAATGACTTAATGCCCACCATCCCTGTGTAATAATTTATACATATTTATGATACATTGTTTCGTTAGCACACTGTCATAAAAGTAGTATTTCTTTACATCCTCAAGGCAGTTCTTATAAATATATCATTATTGAAATCAAGACAGTTCCAATACATCTATTTACAATAACTGACAATATATTTTCGCTCAGCTAAAAAAAATAGTGGTTAACCTTAAGCAGCCACATATTAAGCAATAAGATGCGTTGTTAGTTTTTCGTGTAAAACTTTAGAAAAAAATTAGAGTTGATAAAAGGTTATAAAACAGGGCCGTTGTGCATTAAGTCGATATTCGGCATATTAGGACAGGTATTGGCTCGAGAGCTTAACAAGCTCAGATCTAACTTTTCCAGAGCTTTTTTAAACTGCGAAACAGCCAGATTCTTCAATTTGTATTCAAGCGCGCTAATGATGACACATGTTTGTGTACGTTACGTACTCCCATCGCTTCCAAAACAACCAGATATATCCTTGATACAAACTATTTGCACACCGGAAGAGGGCCAGATATAGTAATTTGGCACACTAGACACACATATCAGTTCAAATTCAGCACACTTTTGTTACTATATATAGTAACACATGCGATAAGTATCTTTAGAATATAACCTACATAATGAGCCAATGAAAACGCCGAATTTTGGCGGTTAAATGAAAATTTAATCATTAAACTTTTCTGTTCACAGACTTGACGTCATGCGTTGGCGCTACTTTCTATCGGCCAATCAGAATGCAGAATGTTATATTCTAAGTTAGTTAGAACATATTAAGTAAATTTTAATGACTAAAAAGGACTCGCTTCGCTTCGCTCGCTCCGTCCTTTTTAATCATTAAAATTTACTTAATATGTTCTAACTATAACATATATGATAATAAATGATTATTAGTAGAAAATAATTCTCATTATTCATTTGACTAGGGTAGTACCTATTCAGTGAATGTTTGAGTTGAATTAGGACAAGATTGGTTACTAATCAGATTGTGTTTTCCACATGTAATACATAACCGACAGATCAGCATTTTCCTGAGTAATTATGAATGACATTTTTGTCAAAGAAGACTTTTTTTTAAGAGTGTGTTTAAAGTTTGATGAATTGAGAATGGAGTTCTATGGGCATCAAGAGATTGAGAAATCTAATACAGGAGCTATACTACATATAAGCTGTTAACTGATTACAAGGTAGAAATATTATTTTTGGAATGACGTCTATCAGAATAATCATAATACCACTGATGGTACTCTCTGAAAATAAACATTAAGGAATTTTGAAAATAAAATTATTATTAGCCTAAACATTATTATATATATGTATTACACATGTACACAAACATCCAATGTATCAATATTCATGATAGGCACATATTCATAATCTTAACATAATTAAAAACATATATCATTCTAAGTAATAATATACATTATGTAACAAACATGTATTAACTTAAGCTACGTTTGAGTATACTGTTGACCGTTGTTAAAATATACATGTATACTATTTCAAGTTATAATGACAAGACAAGACAGGAAAAGCCGCATTATTCATAAAGTAACTATTAAATCATATTGTGTAAACAAAACTCATAGTGGCATTGTGGTTGTCTTGGACCCATAGCCACATGTAGTAACATTTTATATATTTATATACAAATATATACAAGCAAACACTGATTACTAGCAGCATATGAATTTACATTTAATCTACAAGAACATGCAAACTCCTGGATTCCAGATCAGGAAATATTTGTTGGCGGTAGCAGTGGCTAGTTTTTTTAAATGCTTTTTAAAGTAACTAATGCAAAGAGTAAAATTTTGTAATATACAGCTCAAATAATATTCAAGCTATATTCTTATAAAATAAATAAAGACAACATTTTAACTATTAGCTGATTGTCAATATTTGAAGTACTTAAATTACAATAGCCATGTTTGTACAAAGAAATATTACTTTATGTTAAAGATACTAGTAATCAACAACAAGAGGGTCATTGACCCTCAAGAGCTCACCTGAGGAGCAGCAGTTTAGGCACAACCAGTAACTTTTTATGCTATGACCTTGTAAATGACCTGATGTGACACAGTTGCAAATTTGACTAAGAGTTTTAGCAGTAACAAGCCATGTGACTAAGTTTCATAAAGACTGGGTCTTAACTGTGACCTCTAGAGTGCATACAAGGCTAATCTTTGATGTGACCTGCCCTACATTCAAGGAAATTTACTTGCAAACATGTTAAAACATCACAGATTTTTGTCGCTATAATCCTATGTTTTACGCTTCATTTGCGGCAAACAATTTGAAAGTATAAATCCTCGTTTTTTCCGGTCTCTGTTTGAAACATGTATGGATGCACGAGTTTTACTATTCACATTCTTCCGCCATTTTGTTAAAATTTACCAATTAAGGCACACCACCTCTGGTTATGGTTAGTCAAACTCATGTGACGAACATGTTTTTTTAATATAACGTTCAACGAATAACAGGTAAGACATAGGTACGTAACACACCTCACATAATGCTTTGTTGCACGCAGGGCTAGTGACCTAGTTTTTGACCCCAGATGACCTAGTTGAAATTTTACCAAAATATTATAGAGAACAAGACTGCGTTCAATAAACGCTTATGCCCCCTGTGGAAGCCTTGTCCATAAATAAGTCTAAGTCCAAAATTAGGTCAAGGTGAAGGTCAAAATGGGGTCAGGTGATACAGGTGTGTGGAGAGTGTTCATATACAACATCCATGCAAGTTTGGAAGCTTTGTAGCAAGCCATAATGATGCTAGAAGAAACGGTCAATTTGGGTTAACCAGGACGGACGGACGAACGGACAGGTGAATCACTATATGCCTCCCGATCTATCGATACGGGGGCATAAAAACATTTTGACCACGTTTCATAAAGAATAAATCATAACTGTGACCTCTAGGGTGCTTACAAGTCAAATTGTTGACAACATACGACAGACATAGGGTAATTACAATATCTCACCTTGGGCACTTTTTCTGTGCTCAGATGAGCTAATAAGAACAGTAGCAGACCAAGCAACCAAAGCAAATACAGTAAAACCTCGGTAATACGAGCAGCGATTATTCGAGCAACCGGCCTAATTCGAGCAAATTTCAAAGTCCCGACGAATTTGCTCTATATTATACATTAATTTATCCCTCTAACTCGAGTAAAGTTATTACGAGCATCCGGTTTAATTCGAGCGCAGGTGTCGGTCCAATCAACAATTGTCAACGATAATTAATTGCCTTTTCTCGAGGCAATCATCCGAGCGAAATTTCACACCTCCGAAAAATGTAATAATTAATTTTGTTACGGTCTGTATTTTTCACACATCGTGATAATCACATTTTATGACAATAGGGTAATCTCTAACACTTAAATTGATTTCCGTATTTTCGATTCGTTACATTAAACACGAAGTAGAAGATATTTAATTAATGAGCGTGATTTAAACAACACTTACGTTTCAGAACAAGTTCAATAGGCTACAATTGGGAACTGTTAACACATACGAGAACTAGAATTATTAAATTCAACATCGTTGCTTCGAACGCACTGACTCGCACAGACTTTTAATTTTCGTTAGATAAACCGACATACATGTAGAATCATAAATATTTAGGCGCCGTTCGTTATAAAACTGCAAGTAAACCTGCGAATGTAATCTTACGTACGGTACAATTTCACGTGTCTGATACTGAATAAGTGAAGTAAGTCAAGTCCGCGATAAAATCCAATTCTTATCAAACAACCCTGAAGAATAAACAATTCGTCGACTTTGTAAAGTAGAAAATTAAATATCAATTGAATCTACACTATGCGCAGATTGGCGAATTCATATCGCGGTATGGAACACTACTCCCAACTGTACCGGCAATTTCTCTGATGTGCGGCGCGTTTGAAGTCAGTCGAAAGACCGCCGCGTTTGATGTCTCCAAATTGTTGCGCGCGTTTCAATTGGAAACCACAGGGATATAACTCATTCAGCTAAACATCATGTCCTAAATAAATTATCATAGACAATATAGTGCGTGTTTTTTACTCAACGATCCGTATCCCTGTGCTGGAAACTGGATCGACTTTACATCCGGGCTTTATTTATCACGAGCGATTTTTGTGCGTGTGTGTTTGTTCAAACATGTAGGATCTATCGTGCGCTTTGGGTAATGTTATCTTTTTGCCGATGCGAACTTTTATTACAACCGTTAAATAGAGTTTGATATTTAATGTAAAAGGATTCATTACGACTTTCATATGCAATTTGTTGAATTCGGCAAATGTCCACACGATTCAAATTGCGTATAGACTTGATAAACAATGACAATATTCGTAGTTACAACCAAATACATGTATCATACGTGTTTTCATTATAAACACAGTTACACTTAGTCATAACTACAATTCATCATAGCCTTCGGATATTTCGAGCACCTGGCTTAACTCGAGCATTTGGCTTGTCCCGATGGGTCCTCGAGATAACGAGGTTTTACTGTATTGCAAGAAAATTAAAAATTAATAAATAAGCTAATGAGTGCAGTCAAAGCTGATACAGTAGTATAGTTGCTAAGAATGTGCTGATACAGTAGTATAGTTGCTAAGAATGTGCTGATACAGTAGTATAGTTGCTATGAATGTGCTGATACAAATGCATGACAATACACACAGACAGAGGAAGTGGTGGACCACTCCTGTACTGTAAACCAAGAAATTCTTTTGCGCGATTTAATTTCGCGGATTCGGGAGTGATAGAAATTAAGTCATCTTGAAAGTGCCAAAAACATTAATACAGACATTGCGAAAAACTTAAAAACGCGAAAATTTGTAGTTGGGAATACGCCCATGATCAACAAAACGCAAAAGTTAGAATTTGATAAAATAAATTGGTTTACAGTAGGAACATACAACATGATTATATTGAGTGTGGTACATACCCTAGCTAACCAGCTCTCATACAGTCTATCCCACATATCTAGTACTTGTTGTTCTATCTGGGTGTTATTGTCTGTAGACGGTCCATTCACAAGATCTCGAACCTTCAAAACATGCACCTTGTTATATATTTAAGCAAAAATGTAGAAAATTTCATTGAAAATATCAAGAAATAAAACATTTAGACACTTGTCCTGAAACTTTCCAAACACCTGTCGTATATTCAAATCTACTCAAAGACAAACACAAACTATACAAGCTAAACATTTTGATAAGTTTATTCAAAACACTAGTTATTAAAATAGTTTAAATTTGTAGTCAGAAATCTACAAATTTAAATAATTGAAAAACTGA
This sequence comes from Spisula solida, assembly GCA_947247005.1. Lineage (NCBI taxonomy): Eukaryota > Metazoa > Mollusca > Bivalvia > Venerida > Mactridae > Spisula > Spisula solida. Next base: position 31,386,111 of record OX365947.1, on the reverse strand, counting down.
TAGATAGAATAATGTCAAACACTACTAGACACAAATATCAACAAGTATAATGTTCGAAAACAAGCATGGTTGTTATCAGAGACGACAGACGCTATCTATAGTATATATGGTTTTTGTTATTTAGTGTATTAAAACACAGTTTTCTACATAACTACTTGTATGAACCATATTTGATAAGTAAATTAAACTACCCAAATATTACTGTGTTTCATTTGAGATCACTCATATAAATTTGAATTGATGAAAACCACCAACTTAACTATTTTAGTATCTCACACAAAAACACATATCTCCCACAAAGGGCTGCAACTCTGACAATAAAGAACCTACCTAAATTTCCTGACAATATGCAAAATTTGGCTTGGCGCCAATATTCACTGAAATCGGACCTCGAGTTAACGGGACCAAGTGCCAGACAGACAGACAGACATCCATCCAGACTTACGACACAAAATCAATATGTCTCATACCATCAATATGTCTTCTCCACTATATGTCATTATGTGGGAGACATAATTACCAAACTTTGCAGTGTAGTAACTTACCTTTGCAGCAATCCAGTTTCTACCATACAGGTAGGCATTACCAACCATGGAATCCATGGCTTCCTGCATATCTTCATTGTTTGGTAACCAACTACAATAGACAAGATGATCCAAAATCACACTTCTGTATATAATAAGCACCAATTGATGTAGGATTCAGAGGAGGGCCTTTACTAAGTTGTTTAAACTCGTGGCTCAACCCTTTTGCTGATAAGCTATCTATGTTGTATACATATATGTGTTATTTGTACTATCTGGGATTGAAAAATGTTTAAACAAGTAATTAAGAATTGCAAGCAATACATAAGTCCCCTACCGGTTTGAGGCCATTTTCAATGTTTCTGTTGCCATAGCAACCACAATTTTTGTCAGAATCAAAATATTAGACGTGCATAATCCCCTTATTGCCCCCTATCCACATACTAAGTTTCATAAACCTAGCTTGGAAACTGTTTGAGTAATGTCAGGATCCAGATTGTTTGACGGACGGACAGATTGACTGACGGACGGACGGACGGAGGGCAAACCTATAGTCCCCTCCGGTCAAAAACCGGTAGTGGACTAACAATGCAGGATTTAGTGTTGTTTTAACTTCGGGGAATAATTTGTACATCTTGGTAGAGAATACCTATATCATACACCATGCCTTAAAATAGCTCGAGACTTCATGGTTTTAGACAAGAAGACTTTTGAAGCTTTCAATTTTAGATTCTATTCAGGCTCTTGTGACTAAATAGAAAGATATTCATTTGTTTTGGCAGCTAGGGATTTGACACAAGATGCTTGAAATACATTGTGTAAGGGGTTAATTAGAAGACAATGCAATACAGCAAATATCAAACCTCTAGACCCCTATGGTTATTTGCATAAAGTTTCATTTTTAAAATATAGTTTTAATAAGATTACCTCAAAATTAAGGACATCATTTAAAGTCCAAACTTTCTGCTTTGCTCTTTAGTCCACCTCAGTATAAAGACCAATTCAAGAAGAGGACAAGTGTCCTAAGTGTGGTCTTATTATTGAGATTTTACTGTATATCAACTAAACATGGGTGAAAGTTCAAAATTTTCAAAATACTAAAAACTGCTTGTTAACATACTGAACTGGATAGTGCAGAGTGCAATAATTTCTAAAAATACTGAAATCAGTATTTTGACTGAAAACCTTTACCCATTTATAAAGGAGTATGAAGGAATAATAATTTACTTAGCCATTTCTGGGTGTAGTGTGTTGTTGAGTAGATTACTTGTTGTCTTCACAAGGTACATACTCTCCTGTTGTACCTGTAATATCAAACATTCACATCACGTTTATAGACAATATTTGGCCGGTATTTATAGATCATCTTAGTAGAAATTTTTTTTTCTTGAAATCTTAAAATTTTCCGTTTCTTCCGGTAAAATGGCAATGACATTGTTTTGGTTTTTGCTTGTGAACTTTAAATGATTGAGAGGACTCCCTGGCTTTTTGATTGTTTTGAGGATTGTTTTCCTAATAAGAGGAATGCTTTGAGTGATAGATCTACAAATGTAAGTACCAATTTGAAGAATTCCAAGTACCAAATTTAAAAATTCCAAATACCAATTTGAAGAATTCCAAAAACTAATATAAGGAATTCCAAGTACCAATTTGAGGAATTCCAAGGACATAATTAAAGAATTCCAAGTACTATTTTATTATATCCCTCATAAATAAATGAAATCACTTACCTGTACAGCAAATATTATGGCAAACAAAACACTCCCAACCAACAACAGCAGTATAAACAATATACTTGTAGCTTTATCCAGAGATGATTCCAGTACCATGATTATCTATAATATACATGTATACATGTCACACTTACATCATCACACTATGTACAACATCTCAGCTAATACAAATCTTATTATACTCCCACACAACGAGTTGTAAGGGGGGTATACTGGATTCAGCTTGTCCGTCCGTCTGTCTGTCCGTAGACACATTCTTGTGGACACAACTCCTTCTACATTTTTGGCAGGATTTCGCTCAAACTTTCACAAATGAACAACCTCAACACATAGATGTGCATGAAGAAAGGAATTTGTGCTGCAATGGATTATGGCAGAATTATGGCCCTTTGCCGGCGGGTGTATATTAGTCTGCCGAATGGCGACAGCTCTAGTTGAAACTAGATATGTTTGTAAAACAGCTATGCCTCTGTGGCAGCCAGATCGTAAGGTTTAATGTCATGGCGACCTTAACCTGTTACCTACTGACCTCAAAATTAATAGGGGCCAATTACTGGTGATGACCAACCATCCTATACATTTGAAGATCTTCATTCCAGGGCCCTACCGTTCTTTGTTACTGATCGGAAACCTTTTAGCCTACCGGTATTAATTCAATTGACAACAAGTGTTGAGATGTTTTTTATCATATAACACTAAAACAGACATTTTCTGTTGAAAAAAGACTCTGTTATATAAACAACACCAAAAATAACATAATTTATGGATATATTAACATCATTTAGGAGAGAAAGTGACGTCACTTGAACGTTATACTACACTACACTACATGTATACATACTGGTTATACTAACCCGGATACAAGGAAAGTCATGTGATTAAAGTCTTACCTTCTGATCACCTTTCATGACGAGCCTAGCAATACCACGTAACCAGTTTGGCATCAACACATCTTTCCTGTCTCGAATCCAGTTACCCAGTGTCTGTCGTATTGTTTTCACTCTCTCACCTAATGGACCTTCTGGGCTGCTTAACCTTATACCTGTATACAAATATTAAGTGTTTATAAGATATAACTAGAACTGTCGCCATTCGGCAGACTAATATACCCCCCGCCTGGCAAAAATCATTGCAGCTAATGTTTTGCTTCATGCACATCTACATGTTGAGGTTGTTCATCTGTTAAAGTTTGAAGGAAATGCTGCAAAAACTGTAGGAGGAGTTGCGTCCACAAGAATGCGTCTACAGACAGACAGACGAACAGACAAGCTGAATCCAGTACTGAGTTGTGCGGGGGGAATAATTACTAATAGTTAAAACGTGTGTAGACGGCCAGCTAGCTCAGTCAGTTGAGCCTTCGCCCTTTAAGCGAAGGGAACTAGGTTCAAGCCCCAGTCCTGCTGCACATTTTTTTCACTCTATAAGTGTTACACAAACCAATAGCAAGATGTGGTACATAACTAAATATATACATCCTTAACATTTACTGTCTTACTATCAGTTTCATCAGACTGACACACTGATTTATGTTGAAACAAATTATTTACAACAGTATGTAAAACAAGAAGCATAGAGATCCCACAAAAACAGGTTTTCTAACAAAGGAACATACTGTATATACTCGCCCATAAGTCAGGTAAAATCAAGTTAAACAAATTCCAAAAATTCAATCAGATTTCGACTAAATGTAAACAATCTTCTACAAGAAGTACATTTTATGCTTTATTATATCGATATCAAAGAATGGGTCATGGTGAATAATTGACTTTTTGAAATATTTTTGACACCTTTTACCCGACTTATGGGCGAATATTTACAGTATGGCTCTGTTGAACAGGTGCACATCATCACATGATGGAAACCATTCCTGCAAAATTTCACAATTGAGACCATTGATAATACTATTAGAGAATATCTAATAATTATGTTCAATACTAAAGCATATTGGCATCCCACAGACAACACAGAAACATTTGCAAACCTATAACCAGTTTTCAGTAAAAAGTTTAGTGTACAGTATTTTATCACATGTTTGACGTCGCGGTAGCGTAATAAAGCCATTATTTATTTTTGATAATACACTAGTGTAATAAAGCTATCACGCGACGTCATTCAAAGCATAGGCGACGTCGTCAAAGTTGCGCGTTTCTTAAAGTGAAAACTACATAGCTATTTAATGTTTTGGCCGGAAAAGGCTAACATATGATAAAAAGAACATTACATTTGTGACTTTCCAGATTGAATTTATTAAACTCATTGAAAAAATCGATAAAATGCTCGGCAGAGCCTCCCATTTTATTATTTTATTCAACTCGTTTAATAAATTCAATATGGAAAGACACTCATGTAATATCCTCTATATATGACTTACTTGTCTTTTTAATAATCCAAATACAAAGTGGTATAGGCAGTATAATGAAAATCAGCCAGAAATGTAACCATAATCTGGTTAAAACAAGACCCCATAGTAACGCAATAAAGTACTGATCACTGAGTGACTTGGTTGGTTGTGGTGGTTGTGATGGCGACAGAGTTAACTTGCTACGAGGAACTTGTCTTCTCATTACGTCAGGTTGTACATTCAGTGAACTAGGCTTTGTTATGTCAGGCGTTCTTCTACTCTGCTCTTCTATCTTCGATGGTGTACCTGTACCTATAAAATTCAATACCAAACCTACACATTTCTGTGATTACATCAACACCATTAGAATGATGTCATCCCTGTACAATGCAGCAAGGAGACAAACCATTAATATGAGGCAACATATAGGACATCAATTGAATTCTGGCCCTGATTTCCGAAAGGACATTAATTTAAGCTAAATCTTATCTCACATATTGTCATTTATCTTTGAAGTAATTTCCGTGGGAAGATGGACTCAAAATTTACATCACACAATAGACAATTTTGATGTATCTAAAATTCAGACTCTGATTTGAGCAAAATCTCAATTTGAGCTGTGATTTCTACTTGTCAATGAGATGCTTCGGGAGATTGGGTTTTGTCATGTTTGATTTTTGTTACAATTCACCATTTGAGGAACTATGACCTTTCTTGACTTAACTGACACAGTTACAAAGAATTGGTTCAAAATCAAGAACAGTTTGATCGTAAATAAGAAGCATTTCATAGAAAGATTTAATCGAAAGAACTAAAATACTATTGAAAGACGACATAAAAACATGAAAAAAGTAAACCTATTGTTTCTACAGCAGGTATTGGTGTATCAGCGACATCTTTACTGTCTTCTGATTGGCTGTTAGGATCATGTGACTCCGATGGAGAAGGGGTACCCATTAACGCTGTTAGAGCTGACTCGAAAACTGATTTCCTGTTTGGATCTGAAAAAACAAGAAATATTTGAAGTATATAAAAAAATCACATTTCTCAATTTTACGATTCTCAATTTCAACCTAAATATGAATTTAGAGAATCGCTGTTTGACCACTGACATATCACACAAGGATCTACTAGCTAGTATGTGCAAATAACTTGCAATTATTGGTTTGTTTGTACATATAACATGTCTAAATTAATGTGTAATATGTTGTTTGCATGACAGGACAGTCCAACTGTACACATTCTGGATGTCAGTTTACGGAAAACAATAAATATAATAATATTTGTTTTGTTAACAACTGACCAGTTCAATGTTTTTCATATTGAGACTATGTAATGCTGCGTTTACAGTCAGCCACGATGCCCACGATGTCCGCGATTTGACAATATCGTGGAGCACCACGATTAATTGCATCAAATTTCATTTTACTACGCTGTCCTACGCTTTGTTACGTTGTGTTACTACTGGTTGCGCTTTCTTACGATACTGACACGATTCATGTCAAGATCTGCCACGAATTACATCACGTTCTTTTACGTTCTCTTACGACAGCCACGATATGCTATCCCGTTTTATTACGTCTTATTACGTTCTGTTAAGATCTCTTATGCTCTTCAAGTTATGCTGAGCTCTTATACGATTAATGTCCACGACTTGACAAGATGGCCATGTTTTGAGTACGATTGAATGTATAAATACCCATTCTCTAGATGTTCCAAAAAGGAACAAGCTATGCATTCAAGAGATGAAGATGTCGATTTCGCAATAGTGTTCATGCATAGCTAATTTTCAACAGTGGCAACAAGGTATGGAGCGGGGAAGACTACAGGAGAAGTAAAGGAGAAGAAGAAATAGATGGCTTAGAAGTTGAAGTTAGAACCTATTGTTAAGACCATGCATGTGTGTAAATAGAAATAACATACTGGTTCAATATTTCCAACAAATAATTCATTGGTGATGTTAGCTCCTTCGTCAAATAATATGATGATACGTATATTTGATGATATTCTGAAAAGAGTATTACCAAACATAGAGAAAATATACCAAATGAGAGCCCCTATCACGTAGATTGAAGCTGAAACTCATCCTCAAATATCCTATCACTTAAGATAAAACTTATACTATACTATGGCTTCATATACAGTAGTTTCTTCTATGTTGTTCAAGGTGATCGTAAGGCAGTTGATAAAACGCATGAAGGTGATATTTTCTCTTGTCGTGTCGTCTTTGAAGCATGAAAACTGACTGCAGACAAATTCAATAAGCGATGTAATGTATCACATGCTAAAGGAGTTTTTCAATGGATAACATAATTTCTTCCCAAAAGCCGGCACACAGGTAGCTCGAGGGATTGTCCATGTCCCACTACGGTACTGGTAAATGCTTGAACTTGGTGACATTTGTCATATGTCAGATGAACAAACTGTATCCATTATGTTTGCATGGTGCAACTGCAAATATTCTTGGTCCGGGTGTTCATGTTTGTTGTTCATTCTGTGCTATTCATAGATGGAAAGGTTGACTTTCAGGGACTCTTTGATATCATCTGCTTGATTCATTGAAGGGGGTTTCTATCCTCAGTCACCTGACTTTTTCCGAGTGGTAGTCTGATATGGCAGTTCCTCTTGTGGAGATCGTCTTTTCATTGGTTGTGTGAACCTACGGTAATTGGTGTTGGTAGGAAGATTAGACAATCTGATCATTCCTAGCAGATTATTTCCTTCGTTTTTGGCTGGTATTTTTAGAGTGTCGAAAACGCGACGAATCGTCAAAGCGCGGCTACACAACGCTTGAAATGCATCGGAACTTACCAAGACTTAGGAGAGCGCCACAAAATGTGGGAGCAAATCTGAATGATCGTTCAAGAACGTACCGCATCGTGATTAAAGTACTGATACTACCCTATATATATTGACGAAAAGTAGAATAAAGTGATAGAGCGTTTAGGAATCGTAATGCAATTTAGCGCGTCGTGTTTCAAGTCCAACAAGATCCCTTACGATGGAGCATCACGATCTGACACGCTGCGTAAAGGTCTGATAAGCTTTTATGCGCTCCACTACGCTTAGCACGTTCCACCACGTTCCGTCATGCTCTCTCAAGATCAAAGTTGAATCGGGACAATCGTGGTCAAATTTTTGATCACCAAGTTCCCCCACGATCATCACGATTCGATTCCACGGTCTCCGACAATCCCCCACGCTCACCACGATACTTTCCAATCGTGGTCATTGTGGCCATCGTGGCTGACTGTAAACGCAGCATAACCTACAGTCACCTTATCCTGACACTGGACCAACATGTCCTGTGATATTATATTCACCTGTAGGTACATGTATGCTGAATCTAAGAACTGTTGGGAATGTCACTTCAAAGTTGACAATTCAGTCCAGACATTTTGTGTATCATTAATTAAATCTATCATTTTTAGAAAGGTCTTATGTCATCAAATTAATGGGACAACATTTAATCGGCTGAAATGTTGCTCGATTTTTTAAAAAAAACAGGAAATACTGAAGTTATTAGCACTGCTACACTAACAGGTGATTTATTCCTAGAAAACTGGTTAGACAAACTACTAAGAAAATCATAAAAACCTATAGAAACAAAAGATGTTAATTTTGGTTAAACATGAACGGCCCTAGGGCAGCCCAATAGTCAGTTATGTTAAAGGTTAAAAGTTCAAAATGACAGGGAATTTAAGTTGAACAAGGGCACTAACCACAGCCCTGGGTAAAAATGCTGCTTGACTAGTGTAATACTTCAATGTTTTACCTGGACCTTCTGTCTGCTGTCTCTGTACCTCGTTCTGTTCTGCTATAAGCCCGACAATCATCACTACACCCATAAAGATGAGCAAAGGAACTCGTAGTATGCCTACAAATAAACATCCAAACATGCAAGCATTACAATGATGAATCGGAATAACAATACATACCTGTATTTATCCTGAACTACAGTGCAATCTCTCCAGAGTGGCCCTCCCTTAAGCAACAAAAAATTTTGTTTAGGAAGCAAACATTTACTATCAATGTTACCATTCCACAGCAACTGTTTCTGTATAACAACCAAAGGTGCTGCTTTTGAGAGGATGGTCTGTTGTTAAGAATAATGAGTGCACAATGTTTAATTTGTCCTATGGGACAAACACATACTAGTATATGATTAACAACATTTTTGCCAATATTCCAGGGGGTCAAGACCGGGCCCCTTCTGGATCTGTGCATGAGATTCAGTTCCAAGAATAGGAGATGACTTGCATGGGTAGAATTTACACAACAATTTACCTGCAGTAGCAGCTACATGGAGTATGAAGATCAACCATACTGGTAGAGATATACGCTGTAATGTGACACGTGATTCAGGTGTCCATAGAAATATGATAGCCACAAAATATGCCAGAAATAACGTCCAGATCTGAAAATACAAAACAGAAAAGCAATAATGATACAGAGCTACAGATAAGGGTTTAGTCAATTGGATATTTTACCCCCGAGTTTCAATTTTGATTGGGTTTTGACAAATTTTAATTGGGTATTTAATATAACTCAAATGGTAAATAAGCTTTTATGTACTACAGTAGAACTTCGATGCCTCGAACTACCTTCGGACCGGAAAAATAGTTTGAGGCATCTAGGGTGTTCGAGGCATCTATGGTATTAAAAAATATGCATGGGTATAAGTTTGAACTGATGTCGGTATGCGTAAATTTACAAATCGTGTGGGTATATTACATTATTTGTGTGTATAACTAATATAGGTCTAGATTGTTTTGTAATTTTATTCATAACAATAATGAAACAATATAGGTTGACCAAATTGACATGAAATCTGACTTATCGCCTACAAGCTTTTGAGTGTTCACGCGTGTAAGGTTTCTCGTTAAACAGCATATTTATATACGAGTATAAGAATTAAGCTGCGAGCCACAGAATATCATTATGTCCTGGGTCAAGTTCGACTAACAAATCAATAAATGGAAATGTAGCATATTCTTTTGACAAACGTTAGAAAATTATAATTTTATTCTGATTTATTTACAAATAAATAAGTTACAATTTCCTGGACGGCCTTCATTAACAATTTAATGGATGTGTAAATGTTTAAAAACGTGTTATACAATGAAGTCGAACACAAACAATAACAGTAATAAACTGTAACAATTGTTTGGTACAGTAATTATCACAACTTGTCGCCGATACCCGCGTTCGAACAATGGATTTCAACAGTCAATAAAAGGTGCGCAAACTTGTATTGTTCGACTCATCTACGGGTAAATCATAGCAAGGGACCGTCCAATCAGTTCGAGTGTTCGACCTAGATACTGTTCGAGTCATCTACTGTTTACCATATGAATAAAGAAGGAATTTTGACGGGACCGAAGAACAAGTTCGAGGCATCTAGGGTGTTCGAGGCAAGTACTGTTCGAGGCATCGAAGTTCTACTGTATTTTTCACTATAACATCCTTTTCTATTTGGGTATTTCAAATTGTCTTTGCTTTTTCTTACTCCCTCCTCTCAAAATCTATTGGGTATTTAAGAAAATTAATTGGGTAATTACCCCAATATGCAGCTTATCTTTAGCTCTGATGATAATTTCACATAACTTTGAAGATAAATAATATCTTTAGTAAAACTAACAGTAAGGATGATTAAGTCTGAAGGTCCCACTCACTCAGAGCATTTGTTGCCTTCAGGATGTACTCCTGATGGAAATGAATGAGCTTCAGGAGGCATCAGGAATCGAATCCTAGTGGTCTAAGGAAAGCTTCAGGGAAATCATGAGACATTGCGTGACAACTGGAAGGATTATAATGATGAATCGGGAAACTATCAGGAGGTATTAGAAGTAGTAACGATGGATTCCCTATGCTGTGCTTCTGTGCAAAGCCTCAGGGATGTACTCCAGATGGAAATTAGGAGCTTTGGAGGATTCAGGAACAGGTGCATTGTGAGCCATTAGATGAAAATAAGTGCAATTATATATTTCTGATGATTTTTCCTCAGTGGGACCTATGCTTTACATTGAAATACATCAAATATGACCTTTTTAGGAGTTTCAGGTCCATCCTGGACAATGTAAAATACACGAAACAATTGTATATAGTTCGAGTACAAGAGGGTATTATCAATGACACCACAATAATATCTTGAATTCAGAGAAGGAACTGACTAATATGTGCCTTTAGTACAATCTGGTTGACCAAACGTATTGAATGTTTTATATAAATATAACATTATGAAGAGATGCTGTTCTAATAAATAGTAAATACTGAACAAAGGGTTAAGGGTGCAACATGGGATATTTATTAGCGAATTTTGCAAATTTACAATAATTCATACAAAATGTACACCTGCAGCACTGACTTGACACAGGAATATTACCGGGTATTAAGATTTATAGTTATTTAACTTCTTAATCCAGTAAGAAGCGAAAAAAACAACAGAGCAGACACAACCTGCATGACTATATTATCACCTTTGACCTCTAAGTGTGACCTTGACCTTTGAGCTAGAGACCTAGGTCTTGTGCATCACACACACTCTTAATGTGGTAAACATTTGTACCAAGCAATTTTAATATCCAGTAAGAAACAACAAAGTTACTGAGAGGACACAACTTGCATAATTATATAACCTTTGACCTCTACATTTGACCTTGACCTTTGAACAAAGGACCTGGGTCTTGCGCATCACACATCCCCTGATGTGGTGAATATTTGTACCAAGTCCTATAAATATCAAATTAGAAATGGCAAAGTTACAAAGCAGACACGATTTTGCTAACAGACTGACCGACAGACAGACCGACCAACCGACCGACCCGACCGACCAACCAACCAACCAACCAACCAAACCAACCAACCAAAATTGTGACTCCAGTATACTTTGTTGGCAGGGGCATAACAATTGCTACTGGTTGTATTTTTGCATGTCAAATGTCTGAAATTCAAAGTTTGCTAACTTGTTGACCCGCTAAAATCTCCACTCCACTTAATTATGTAGTATACAACATTACATCACTATGTAACACTGTACACATCATACAGTTCTTAACAAACTTCTCTGCAGAATTAATCATCAAAGCAAAGAAATTGGGTCAAAATTGCAATTATATCTGTTGCTATGGTAATTAATAAATAATACATATTCTCCCAGTAAATGATTATATAGAGAAAATTCATAGTTTAAACACCATCACATGCTTCATCATGCTAGGAAGTAGAAAATGGGACAGAATGTTGACTGATATATCAATATAGGAAAACCATCATCAGGGGTTCCAGTTGATTAGGGAGTAGGGGTTTTGACCCTTGAAATTTCCAAAATGCAGCAAATTGACCCTCAAGATTGTGGTTTGAAGGGTCATTTTCTCTTGAAATCATGCATAGTATGCCTATAAAATGGTAAAATTTAGTCAAAAGTATCAAAATGACCCTTAATATTCAGAAGCTAGCGGAACCGGTGATCATGCGCACCATTGTGCAACGCAACAAAATGAAGCATGCGGTACAACAGTGGGTTGAAATATGGATCACCAGCGATTTTGTATTCGAAAAGTGACTATGGTATTAACATAACTCTAGGGCATTTCATAACAGTTCTGGGAAAGTTTGAGTTTTAACACCCTATGGCTGTTTGGTTACCTACATGTATGAGAACTAGTGAACTGTCATTGGTTGATTGACAGTGACTTAACTGTACATGAATTTAGTTTAAACTCAAAACTTTAGTTTTACTCAAAACTGATAGGTATGTCTCAAGTGTGATATTATATATACGGTATATATAATTATATTATACCCTACATATAACTAATAGAAAGCTAGTCAAGCCTTTTTGTTGGTAATTTGGGATAGAGGAGACACAAAAGTTTCCAAAATGGGGAATTTACACGCATGATTCACAATTTGGTGTTATGGGGGGGGGTGTATTAATATTGACATGCCTCCCTCCTAGGAAAATTGAGCAAGCAAAGCGAGTACAAACAGATTGGCTGTTTATCTAAGCACATGCCCGGGCCCCCAAAGCGAGTATGATAAATATACATACAGTACAACCTCTTCAGAGTGGACCTCTTTAGAGCAACAACCTCTCTATAACAAGACCCTCAAAATTTCCCTAAGCTGACATTTACTACCGGTGTAACAGTCCAGTTTTACCCCCAGTCAATTTTTTCCCCGGGGAAAAAATTGACTAGTCAGTTTTCCCCCCCCCTAGTCAGTTTTTCCCCCATAAAATAAAATGTTTTACAAGGGGGGAAAAACTGACTAGTCCTAGTCCCTAGTCATTTTTTCCCCCTAATAATAAATGTTATGCTATGGAAAAAAACTGACTTTTTTCTTCTCCCTGGACTTTTTCCCTCTAAAACTAAATGTTTTAAATGTTATGCGATGGTGGAAATACCTGTGTAACTGACTTTTTTCCTCCTTCTGGATTTTTCCCTCTAAAATTAAATGTTTCATATGTTTTGTGATGGTGGAAAAAACTGACTACTTCTAGTCTACTTCCGTCATACTTGTAAATGTCTGAACAGAGGGGGAAGAAACTAACTATAGTACTTTCTTTCCCCCATCATACTTGTAAATGTCTGAACAGAGGGGGAAGAAACTAACTAGTCCTTTCTTTCCCCCATCATACTTGTATATGTCTGAACAGAGGGGGAAGAAACTGACTAGTCCTCTCTAATAACTAGTCAATTTTCCCCCATGAAAAAGCTGAAAAGTCAACATTAAGTGAACAATTTCATAGGGGGAAAAAACTGGGGGGAAAATAATAACTAGTCACTTTTTTTCCCCAGGAAAAAACTGAAATGTCAACTTTAAATGAACAATTTCATAAGGGGGAAAAAATTGACTAAGGGGGGAAAAAATTGACTAGAAAAATTTTTCCCGGGGAATAAACTGACTAGTTAATGTTTCCCCCAGGGAAAAATCTGTCCAGTCAGTTTCTTCCCCGGGGAAAAAACTGACTAGTCAATTTTTTCCCCGGGGAAAAAAAAGATGGGGGAAAAAACTGACTGCTACACCGGGTATATATTTAACCTCTGTATAGCAACAACCTCTGTACAATGGCCAATATTTGCAGCTCCCTAAGGTAGTTGTTCAACAGAGGTTGTACTGTATTCATTGTTTTTCACCTATTACAAAAGACATGTTACCACAGCTCCGGCAATTTTAGGGGAATGGGCGTATTATCTAGTGAAATAAACTGGACATAACCATTAAGTCCCTATAATTATCAAGTACTACATGTACTACTAGAGAGTGTTAGTATTACTTCCATGATGATTTAAGTATAGGATAGAACATGAGTACTGTAGGTGTTGTATATTGAATAATATTGCATATATATGTACTAAACTCCAATCATACAATAAGTGATGTCTATACTATAGAGACTGTTCTGTACACACAGACTATTGATTACAGTATTATACAACAGTGAGTCATACATTCGTTATACCAGTCAAGTCTCACAGCTCTACTGTCAGTATTGTGTGGACCATGGTTGAACCTGGTAGTAATATGTACAGTACTTTTATATATGTATTTTCATGGCTTTCTCTCATTCACAAAGACCAATAATTCAATTAGATTACTGTCACTCTCACGGTTGGCAATTTGATAGTACCTGATAAGTCTTGAGGTCCCAAGTGTTATACGGTATAATACCACCATGACTGTGGTACCTGATCAGCCAATCACGGCCCAATGTGATAAATTGTATTCATGGTTCAAGCACTGACAAAGATGAAATACCAGAGAAAGTAATTGCTTCGCTGATATGGGTGACAGTCTTGCTTAGGTCATGAAGGCTCTGGGCCTTAGTCTGAAAACTTTGTCAGGGAGCTAGAAAACATGCATCCATAAAATCCCTATTTTCAACCCTAAATCTGTGACATGCCAAATGAGACATCATTGTAAATGGTAGCTCAACATTCACTACAGAGCTTGAATAAAAGCTAGATTATTAATCATGTGTTGTGAATGTTTGCCTGAATGTTAGAGAATCAATTTATCCATGATTTATGTTCTACCTATGTTATTCTGTGATTGTAATGCACCAGTCAATTGAAACCCCGTACAACCTCTTAAGAGCGGCTCTCTATAGAGCAACAACCTCTCTATAACAACACCCTCAAATTTCCCTAAGCTGACATTTACTATATAGTTTACCTCTGTATAGCAACAACCTCTCTATAACAACACCCTCAAATTTCCCTAAGCTGACATTTACTATATATTTTACCTCTGTATAGCAACAACCTCTGTACAATGGCCAATAATTGGTCAATACACGTCACATGCATGGTTTCCCGAGACAGGCTTTCACTGCCTCATCCAAAAATAGTAGGGCAAAAGTAGAGCTTATTTTATTGAAAAAGTAGGGCAAAGTAGGAATTTCTGACATTAAAAAGTAGGAGTAAAGAAGGGATTTTGACCTTTTTAGTTAACTATTACGACAGGCAGATACATGATTTGGTGCTAGAGGGGCATAAAATACATAAATGTCCACGGGTGAATGACAGAAAATCATTGCTACAGGATAATATAAAATTGATTTTCAATAGATTGCGAGCGTAGCAAGGCTGAAAAAATGCATGCTTATATTTCCACTGAAATTACAACTTAAAAGGAGAAGTATCATTTTGCACTAATTTATTTTTTATTTTCATTTTGAGATGAAAAAGTAGGGATAATAGGGCTGTTTTAGAAAAAAGTAGGGTAAAGTAGGGTAAAGTAGGGGTTAGATCAAAATAGTAGGGAAAAGTAAGAATAGTAGGGTCCAGTAGAAAGCCTGCCGAGAGTGACTGCTTGCATTGTAGGTTTCACACATGCCTAGACGTCTAGCAGGGGACCTTACCAAGAAACAGGAACATGGCAAGTGAGTTGTAAGAGCTACAATTTAAGGGATATGCTTACAATGGCTTACAGTGTACAATCTCTGTGTGATTGTCACGTTAATGTAAGAGACTAATAATTAAATTTGACTATATACTTTCAAACTTGTGCTGCTCATGTTTGTTGTCATTACAATGTAGAAGGCATGTGTGTCGCACGAACGGGGAGCAATCTGTAGCCCAAAAGCAGCAAAAGTTCATACACGAAAAGTGCTATGTCATGACTACTTGCTCCAAAATACGTACAGAGGCGGTACTCAGAATCAGACCCAAATCGCCAAAGTGTAATTAAATTAGAGATAATTATGATGTTCTGAACAATAATACTTACCCAAAATGAACTAAAGTATCCCAACATGTCATATGTGTACATGAAGACGCCTTGCAATACCCAAAACACGGTCCATAACGCTTCAAAGTTCCACAGAACATACACAGATGGTATAGCCAGGAGTCCAACCACAAACAACAGCTTCCTCTGGTATACCTGTGTACACACAGAATCCACAGCTGTGTCGGCACATTTTATAGGTGTAATAATTAATCCAACCAGGAATGGAGTCTTAGACTCACTCAGATTAGTTAACCAATTCCTTAATGCACTTGTAAGAGTTCTTTTAAATGGATACAAAAATGCCCCACATAAGACAGCCCATAAAAGTGGTTTCAGAAACGCTTCTAGAATGAAATACACGGCAATAGCGGCTGCAAATGCGAGTAAAACGAAAATATTTGCTGCTGTGTTATAAAACGCTTGTTTGATGGCCTTCTCGTGTTCCTTAGGCAAGTTATTTAGTAAAGTAAGAGGCGATCTTGTTTCTGCCATCGGAGTGGACGCCATCTTGCTTCGTGTACTTCCGGTTTCGTTTTGGATTTACCATATCTAAAAATAGATCTATCAAAATCAAAGCACTGAAGGCATTTTATTTCATGCACTTGGTGTCAAGATGTGAAATGACGTCAGACTGCGTCACATAACACTTTGCCTAGACAGTTTTGTTTACCCAAAGGTTTATTTACACAACCGACTAAACTCATTACTACATTGCATTGAGGATATTAAATTTTTTGATTTTGATGCAGAACTACTTAAGATCAAATTTTATTACTATGCTTTCAATGGATTATAGAGATTTAACAGTGAATAACAGCTATTTTCACTGATTTAGAACCTGGTTCCTGTACAGTACAGAAAAAGAAACGTAACGTCAACGGCACCGGGCTTTAAAATATACGTCGGGAACATCATGGTGACGTCATTATTATCGAGTAGTTCCAATTTCAACGTCATTTTTCCAATTAAACCAATAATGGTACCAGTTTAAGATAAATTAAAACATATAATAAACTGAATAATTGTTAATTTTGGTGCAAGATCTTTTTTTTTCATTGTACACCGCATACTAGGTGGCGGCGGCGGTGGTGGCGGTGGTGGTGGTGGTGGCGGTGGTGGTGGAGGTGGTGGCGGTGGTGGTTGTCTCCAGTATACTGTTTTCACTTTCTGGGAGACTCCGTATTGACTGTGACACCCTTCCATTGTGATGCCTGTTGATGCCGAGATGAACTGTTTGTTCTGCTTCTATATCTCCTCCTTCAGCTGTCTTCAAAAGCTGTCTTATTATGTATTTTGGTATTTTACTTCGTCACATTTATCCCAGTTGGGTTTAGATTGGGTTTCTATATCGTTGACGTTACGTTTCTTTTTCTGTACTGTACAGGAACCAGGTTCTAAATCAGTGAAAATAGCTGTTATTCACTGTTAAATCTCTATAATCCATTGAAAGCATAGTAATAAAATTCGATCTTAAGTAGTTCTGCATCAAAATCAAAAAATTTAATATCCTCAGATGTGCAAAAGCTGTTATGTATACGACCTATACACTGGCGTGATCAGAGGTATTCAGCGCCTTGTGGGACATCTCCATACATCAGTGATTATGTTATCACCAATGTCATTTGGTAGGATGTACATGTAGTCGATCTCAACTTTGACCATTTGGATGTGTGAAGGTCGGGATACCATGTTATTTGGATACATGTATATATGAGCCGCGATCTGAGAAAAGGGCCCTTAGTGACATTGACATGAAATTGAGAAAATGCAGTTTAAAGTAACGTCATCATTTTCTGTGCATTTCAGTACAGGGCAAAAATTGCACATACATGTTTAGTGTTGAAACCCGTCTCATAACTGTTGCCTTGTAACTTACTTAATATAGAGTTCCATACTAACATGTAAAGTTTGTATTTTTTGGGGTAAAACATAACAAAATATAAACAAAAGTGAGGATTTTGAAAACAGCCGACCACAATGTAATTTGTTATCCTATTTTATCAAAAATCATTGCAATAGGATTGTAGCAACTTGTAGTATAATGGATCATAAGATTGTATAAGCTTTTGTTCAAGATACGATCTTTTGGTGTAAAATCATACAAAATAGAAACTAAAATAGTGATTTTTTGAATCGGTTTACAGCAATGCTATTATTCATGTTATTTGATAATAAATCACTTTGCTAGACACGTGTAGCTTTCCGCTTAAGATATTAATAATTTTGGGTCAAATTCTTGTGCATTTTGAGTTATTTTTGGGGTAAAACTTAACAAAATATAAACAAAAGTGAGGATTTTTGCCATCAGCGGACCGCATGTCAATGCCATTTATAATCGTATTCTATCAAACATCATTGTAATATGATTTTATTTGCTCCTAGTATAATATATTATAAGATTGTATAAGCTTTCAGTTGTAATACGATATTTTGGGGTAAAATCTAACAAAATAGAAACTAAAATTGGGATTTTTGGAATCGGTTTATTGCAATGCCATTAATCATGTTATTTGATAATAAATCACTATGATAGGCACAATGTTGTGTATTTACTTAAGATATTAATAATTTTGCAATGCATACTTTTGTTCTGTCTTTGTTGGCCCATATTTGTTTATGGATCTGTCGCATGGGAGACAAAATGAACCCGTGTCTTGTTTGTGGTCCTTACATTTGCAAACGGTCTACTTTTTACCTAGAAACTGGTTTTAATTATTTTTTGGACAGTTTACAAGGGTATATGTACTGGCGTCTCGAAGCAGATAAGGGTACCCAAACTATATTTATCGTCCTGATTTTTGTAATATGCTTCGTAATTGTATGGATAGCTCCTAATGATGTGCCAACACATTGAGCTACTGTTTTTTTGTCTTTAACGTTTTTATTTCCATAAGACATATACATAGTAATACATATATACATACAATATTACATTCACATACAACTATATAGATTGGTTACGTAGTATAACATAATATTCAGTGTATGTCGTTATGATTTTTTGAGAATTTATAGTGTATAAAGAGTAAGAAAGAGAGCAGGATAGTGATGAAGAGAGAAGGAAAGAAATTATAGGTGGGGTAATACCAACATATTTGAAATATATAATTAAGTTATCTTTTGCCATTTTCTATTACAGACTTCTACTTTATATTTGAAGATAGCTATAGTGTGTTCAAGCTTCTTCCTATAGTTAATATATTCTTTAAATTGCCGGATTAGCGGAACACTTTTATTGCATTTGTTTTTAAATATAAAATATTTGGAAAGTAGAACAATGTAGTTAGCAATAGGTCCATCTTCATCTTTAATGTTGATAATGTTGCAAAATGAGATATTTTGAAATGTAAGATTTATAATTTTTGAAAATTTGTCTTCTAAAAATAACTTTACTTCCGACCAAAAACCTTGTACAATATGACATTCCCAGAACATATGATATATTGAATCTGGATGCATGGTGCAAAAATCACAAAGACTTGACTGGACAAGATGACATTTATGTAGGAATGAGTTGTCTGGTATTATGTTCATGAGATATTTGTACTGGAATTCTCTTAGTTTCGTGTCTATTGTAATGTTATAGGATTGTGTGAGAATTATTTCCCATTCTATATCTTCAATTGGGTGATTAGTACTCCATTTTATTTTGTATTTTGGTTTAGTTGGTATTTTTTGTTTGATTAATGTTTTATATGATAATCTATTCATTTTTGTTTTCCCATTTACTTTATCAATCAAGTAGTTAGGTGCATCGTATGACATATTACAATTATCCAATTGTGTTTTCCATTCCTTTGGTACATTTTTAATGAGAGTGCAGTATTTCAAATAATCGCCATTTGGAATCTCATATAAAAATTTCATTTGCTCGAAGCTATAGAATGTTTTATGTCTGAAGTCAAAAATGTGTTCAAGAAAGAGAATGCCTTTTCTGAACCAATGTTTGTAATAGAATAATTTGTTATTACTTATTTTTTTTATATTCGAATTGTTCCAAATGATTTGTTTTGATATTTGGATTTCCGTGTTTAATGTATTAACCTTAGACCATGAAATTAATATATCTTTTAAAAATTTAGATTTTATATCAAGACATTTGCAGTCTTGTTCTGTTATATTACATTTAAATAATAATAGTCCTCCATATTTTTCTAGTTCATTCTTATACTGAGAACTCCAATTAGCATTGGAATCAATTATTCTTTTTATCCAACTTATCTTTAGTGAGTCTAAAAAGCATTCAATGTCAATCATTTTTAGACCACCGTCTTTGTATTCTTGAATTATTAATTTACGTGCTATTTTGTCAGGTTTGGAATTCCATAAAAAATCAAAGAATATATCTTTAATTGATTTTACAAAATCTGGCGGTGGATTTGGAAGAACAGTTAAAGGATAAATTAATTTTGGAAGGACAAAAGTTTTTAGAACCGTTATTTTTCCTATAAGTGTTAAGTTCCATTTTTTCCATTGTTTCAAAACGTGTTTGCATTCTGTTATCTTGTTTGCTAAATTTGAGTCAAGCATTGTATTTAATTGGTTGCTAAAAGTAATTCCTAAAGTTGTGGTATCTGATGAAGTCCATTTGAATTCGTTATCATAGGATGTGTCTGTGTTTTTCATGTTTCCGATGCGCATTACTGAACATTTGTTTCTGTTAAGTTTAAGTCCCGAAGTATTCCCAAAATCATCAAGGGTTGTTATTAGAGTTTCAAATGATTTTTGAGTTCCATTTAGTAGAAAGCTAGCATCATCAGCGAATAAGGTTTGTTTGGTACAGTTGTTGTTTAAAGAAATACCTTGGATATCTTCGTTCTTTTCTATCGATGTGGACAGAAATTCAATACATAGTATAAATAGGTAAGGTGATAAAGGACAACCTTGTCGTACTCCATTCTTAATATCAAAGAAATCAGAAAAATGACCATTATTAGTTATACATCCTTTTGCATTATCGTAAAAGACCTTAACCCATTGTATAAGTGAGTCGCTAAAATTTAATTCTTTTAGACATTTGAACATAAATGTATGATCTAAACTATCAAATGCTTTCTGGAAATCGGAAAAGAAAATTAAACCAGGTTCTTGTTTTTGTTGCATTTGTTCTATAGTTTCTATAATAGTTCGCACATTCTCACCTATATATCTTCCCTTAATGAATCCAGTTTGTTGTTTATTTACTATACCATCTATAACTTTTTTTATTCTGTTAGCGATAACTTTAGTAGCAATTTTGTAGTCAACGTTTAGTAATGATATTGGTCTCCAGTTATTGATAGAGAAAGGATCCTTGTTCTTTTTTGGTATTAATGTAATAATACTCTGAGTTTGAAGCTCTGTTAATTTACCTCTGTCATATGAGTAGTTTAATGAATTTATTAAGAGTGTTTTAATATCGTTCCAGAAGATCTTATAGAATTCGACAGACAGGCCATCTGAACCAGGACTTTTGTTATTATTCATTTCTTTCAATGCAATAGATCCTTCATATTCTGAAATTATTCCACTGGTTGTGTTTTTATCATCCTCAGAAAGTACCGTATGTTCATTTGTAAAAAAACTATTATCTAGGGTTAAGTTTTCATTTACTTTGAATAAGTCTGCATAAAAGTTTTTACAATATGATAGAATGTCTTTCGAATTTTTTATCACTACATCATTTTCAGTTTTAAGTTGATGAATAGTTTTACCTTCGGCTCTCTTGCGTTCTAGGTTTGCAAAGTATTTCGTGTTTTTTTCAGCCCCTTCTACCCACTCCGCACGCGATCTTAATATAATGCCTTTGATCTTTTCTTCAGTTAAATCATTTAATAGATTTATTTGTTGTTTCAGTTCAGTTTGGAGGCTTTCGTTATTAGGATTAGAAATAATGTCACGCTCTAGTTTTTCAATTTGTTTTTGTATACTTAATTCTTTTTCCATTTTTGATTTTTGTAATTTACTTGAGAATTTAATCGATTCGTTTCGAACTGTGCCTTTAACTAGTTCCCATAAAGTATTTGGGTTAGACTCCTTATTTATGTTGGCTATTTCGTTTATTGCTTGTTTGATGTTTGTTTGGAAGTCTTTATTCAGTAGTATTGCGTTGTTTATTTTGAAAAAAACCTTTTCCACGTTCTGCTGAGAAGAGGTCCAGATCGAATGTAACAATTGAATGGTCAGATTTGAAGCCGTGTTTAATTTTACAAATGGTTACATGGTTTAATATATTTGAGGACACTAAGAAATAATCTAATCTGCAAAAAATAGGCGGTTTATGATTAGAGTGCCATGTGAATTGTTTTGAATTAGGATGTTTTAGTCTCCAAACATCATGTATATCGTTGTTTTCCATAATTTCTTGAATTCGCTTTGAACATTTTTTATGTGTATTTTTATTACCATTTTGTTTATCAATATTTACATCAATTATCGTGTTAAAATCGCCCCCAATAACGAATGTTTCATTACTGTTTTCTGTAAGTATATTTTCTAAAACATTTAACAATTCTTCATCATCTCTATTAGGTCCGTATATATTCAATAAAAGTAAACTATTTCCATCAATCTCTATATTTAAAGTTTGAAGTCGACCCTCTCTGTATTCTTTATAAGACTTAAATACGAAGTTAACATCTTCGTTGACGAATATGCCGATCCCTGCGCTATTTGACTGGTTTCCACTAATAAACATTTCACCCTTCCATTCCCTTTTCCACTCATTATAGTTATTTGGTGTGCAGTGTATTTCTTGTAAAAAACTTATTGAATATTTATTCAGTTTTAACCATTCAAACAATTCGACTCTTTTTGTTTTTGATGCAATACCCTTGACATTAAATGTGCAAAACTTGAGACTCATTATTTACACAACGAAGTATATTTGAAAAACAATATCAGTAGATGCGCATCCATTACTTAACACATGTGGTTTAACTGCAAGAATATATATTGTTCGGTATACCCCGTAAGAAAGAGCAGCATAGAAAGGAGATAGGAGACTTAAGCCCTCACGGACCAAAGAATATGTAAGGTTTCTGTTTGAAATCATTTATATGAAATGATATCAAAAGTGTCTAGGTTGGATAATTAAATGTTGTTGTTTTTTAAACTCAAACACATAATATCAAAATGGTAAATAGCCATTGCTTTGTAAATAAGAAATGATTTGATAGGATTTAACTTTCTTTATAGCGTGTTACATGTATAGCTTATGTTGGTGAGAAAAAAAAATGAGAAGTCACACACAGTGTGTGATATACAATATTGAAAAGAAACTACATTTATATCTATTGCGTATCAATTAAATTGTGGGAGTACATATAATTGATTAACTTCAATTTCATACAAAATGTACTAGTTAACTTGCTAGGAGCATGTGTTGTTAAACTATACATGTTTAAAAAACATACAAAATGTATAGCTAATATTGAGCTACTTGCCTAATTGAAAATACTCCACCAGTTTCCAAAAAATATTTGATTTTTAGGTATTTGGATGGCGTCCATGGGGTTCATTTCCAAATAAAATTCATTCAGTTATTCCTTTTTTAAAATGCGATTTTGTTATCATTCCTGTGTACACTGTGCATATACTAGACATGTGCCAAACCGAGATCTGAACGGAGCTGATATTTTTTCCGACAATGTAATTTAAGAGTCGTTTAAAACAAATAAATATCACAAGGGATAATGCTTGACAAATAAGGATGGTACGAAAGCTCAAGAACCTTCACTGTCCTCAGAAAGTCGCGTTAATGGCTGCTGCAGGTGGAGGCCCATTGCTCTGCTATAGCATGCCACCCTTAAAATATTTGGCTTGGTAGCCATTTTCGGATTATTTCTTCAATTTCTGAAGGTATTTGCCTTTGTAAAGCTTGGCATTAACCCATTGTTCATTTTATACATCAAGTTTAATGGTAGAAACTTGGTTTATATGGAAAAATGTGTACTTTTCTACTGGCGTCCATGGTGCGTTTTGCAATGCATACTTTTGTTCTGTCTTTGTTGGCCCATATTTGTTTATGGATCTGTCGCATGGGAGACAAAATGAACCCGTGTCTCGTTTGTGGTCCTTACATTTGCAAACGGTCTACTTTTACCTAGAAACTGGTTTTAATTATTTTTTGGACAGTTTACAAGGGTATATGTACTGGCGTCTCGAAGCAGATAAGGGTACCCAAACTATATTTATCGTCCTGAATTTTGTAATATGCTTCGTAATTGTATGGATAGCTCCTAATGATGTGCCAACACATTGAGCTACTTGCCTAATTGAAAATACTCCACCAGTTTCCAAAAAATATTTGATTTTTAGGTATTTGGATAGCGTCCATGGGGTTCATTTCCAAATAAAATTACACCACTTTCAAATTTCTTAAACTATCAAATAGTTGATGAATAAGACATAACATGCCACCATTTAACCATACAAGTTATTTTAAATATTGTATTTGCCCCGCATTAAAAAAACAACGATTCTTAAATGGGTCCGAATTTAATTGGTCTCCAAAAAAGCGATATTTTCCCAATCATTTAAGCATTAGTATACACGAGTAGACAGTGTTAATTGACCTATTGTTACAGCTACCTGAACGGATTTTATAATGTGAGGTATCAATTTAAAGCTAATACAAAGATCTTTAATTTACATAGATAACTATTTTTAAAAGATCATTGATACCAGAAAGATATAGCAACAGTTGCATTCCAATTTGAACAACCCTCGTAGTACTATAGCTTAGTTTTAAATTTCCCATGAATTGAGTCGAAATCTCATACTTCGTTGCTATGGTGACCAATTTCGGAAAAGTACTCAAAGTGAGAAAACGAGGAGTTTATTGTTTAAAACAGTAGTAGCATTTCTCTGAATGCGAACAATTTAGATTTTGGTAATTTTTTAAAAATCTAAAAGATGATGCTAAAATGTGATACCATTTTGAACAATTTATGTCAATAATTGATCAAATGGTGTAATTATGAAATACGTGTTAATTACGTCGAATAACATTTGAATGACGTTTGCGACGTCACACAAAATAGCTCCGAAAGAGGACACTACAAAAACAGCTGTAACCTCCTTAAAAAGCAAGTTATAAACAAAATTTCTTTTGTATTTTGCTTCATTAAGATTATTCTTTCAAGCAATGGAAAATCTCAAAATCAATATTTTTGTCAAAATAGCAGGATTTCCTGGAGACTGGCTCATATATAAATGCAGAGTAATGTTAAATTGAGTATAATAACTAATAAGAACGAATCGTTGCTATGACAACATCAATAAGGTAGATCCAATTTAAAAATTCAACTATGCATAGCATGTATTTGTTATTCTTTCAATATGACTACGTGTACATAAAACACTAATGGTAAATACACATTATTGTCACGGCATATTTGAGTACTAGAAATTCTAAATAATTGGTTGCCATGGTATTGAAACGAACGACGCACAACCATTTCAAAAAAAAAAAAAAAAGGGCCTTAAACTTTATTAATATAAAGTCCATATATGGCATTGGTAATATTTTTATGATAATTAGTAGTAAACAAGATAATTTGGTACATTTTAGTTGTTGAAGAAATGGTTGCTATGGCAACAAAAATAAAATAAAACCGTAAAACTTTTACACAGAAATGTTACGCCTCACCAATAATTACCATTATTCAAATCATAAGTTGAGTCATAGCAGGTGAACGTTAGTGGGATAATGCAACTAACACACAAACAGGACCAAAATATGTCAATGTTGAGATGTGCGTTTTTGCACAAAAACATGCATGTCATTGGTTCCATTGGAAGGTCATAACTTCGTGAATATTTAGAATTTTGACAAAAATCTTTTTATATTGTGTACAGGAAAATGGATTCGACAGAAAATGCCAAAAAAAAAAAAATTCCAAAAAATTGTCATAAGGGCCCTTTTCTCAGATGGCTCATATGCGTTTGTGATCGGCTACAAATGTATTGATTGTTTTGCCAAATGCGTGTTCAGGCGTTCTTGTCAAAGACATGTGGCATGCATGTGTGTTACTGAATTTATCTAACGAATAATAGAAAGTCGGACACGGAAGGCAGCATTCAGACTTCGTTCAGTTCTAGGGTTGTTTTTAATTCAGCTAAATAATGGTTCTTTTGCAGGGTAAATATGTATTGTCGATTTATATATTCATGTTTGTGTATACACGTAATTCGAGAAAATTGATTTGTTTTTGTCCATCATTCTGTTTTTAAAAATACTGCAGTAATTTCGATAGGCCTATACGTGATTACCGCTGAGATTTCGTTTCCCCCATAACTTTCTTGAAATTGATATGAGCCGTTCTCCAGGAAAACCGGGCTTAGTGACAAAAATTTGAAAATCATGATAATTTAGCATTTGAGAGACACGACTCTTTTGAACAGTTTCTGAAAATTTGAGCAAAATATAACATCAAAATACAAAGTTACAGACTTTTAAAACTAACCACTCACTTTATTAGTGACGTCGCGAACGTCATTCAAACGTTATTTTACGTTACGTTAACAAGAAGTTCATAAATCCAGTATTTGATGAGTTCTTATAATAAACTTTTCAAAATTTCATCACATTTTAGAATTATATTCCTTTTTTGATAAAACATATCTAAATCGTGAATTTTAGCTTTTAGAGAAACGTAGCTCTTGTTTTCAACCACTAATCCCGCGTTTTCTCAATATGGATACTTTCAGATAATGGTCACCATAGCAACAGACAAAAGATATTTTAACATGATTCATGAGAAAAAATAAATCTAAGACATAGCTCTATATTATCCAAGAACTTAAATTTAAATCAAAGAGCATGGTGGCCTTTTTGTCATTTATGAGGGTTTTCTTAACCTTATTATAATTATATATAAATACTGTGCTACTCAAAATTTGCCAAGGGCCAATTTTTGATATAGAAATATGAAACATAAATTATTAATCAATTTTAATTATTTATACACTAAAATAAATGCAATACTATTGAAGTTCTTTATCAATGTTGAAATTATTGGTTTTACATGAATAGTGAGCACGGGTAGCACGCAATGTCAACAATGCCCAAAATCAAGGTTTTCGTGGGTATGCCTCAAAACTCTAAAATTGCGATTTCCTGTAATCTCGAAGACACACTCGATTTTATGTAGGACCGATTACTTGGTTAATCGGATACGATGTGGAATCGGTTTCATTTCTGCAAAACCGCTAATAGTTCTAAAACAATACACATCCTACAATGTCAATAAATTGTATGTTACCACATGCATACAATATATTTTGACACAAATACATGCCAGAATGTGTTGATCGACACATACACAAGCAATCTAACTTGGTGTGTTTGGGTAGCATGTGATACATCAATGCATACATCGTATTCAAGTTAATGGAAATGCGTGTACACTGCATAGCGATCCCGATCTAGGTCCATACTGGTGTATTGGCAAACAAGCTGAGGGCAATGGCTTCCAGAGTGTTTTGTCGTTGTGTAACAACTTTCAAAATGCATCTGTAATACAAATTTCCACTCAAACAGTAAGAACTATGTTGAACAATACTGGAATCAAGGCCAAACATTTTGCAATGTGAGTTACCTTGACGAATAACCACGCGAGATCGCTTATGCTGGACCTTGGGTCATCTTGAATGGACACTGAATGGACACTGCACAATTGGACATGTGAACTCTTAACGGTGAGTCGAAGGTTGTAGAGAAGTCATAGATAGACGGCGTGGAGAAGTCCGAATGAACGATATGTTGACGTCTGTATTTCAAAAAAAACGATCGTTAGGGTTATGGGTATGTTATGGTTTGGACAGGGATAAGTGTGCAAAATGGAACTTTAACTGCCAAATCTTACTACTGTGAGATTCCTTATGCCTTTGCCCGCCTCTACACAGGCCCGATCTGTCCAGATTTTGTGTTGGTGAAGGATAATTCGCGTCCACATAGAGCAAACCGTATCAACAAATACATGGATCAACAGATTGGATTGACTTACAAGGTCCCCGGACCTTAATTCAATAGAATTTGTCTGGGATATGCTTCAACGGGCCATATCTACCCGCCAGGTTCAAACAAACAACACGAATGAGATTC
The DNA here is from genome assembly GCA_947247005.1 of Spisula solida. Taxonomy (NCBI): domain Eukaryota; kingdom Metazoa; phylum Mollusca; class Bivalvia; order Venerida; family Mactridae; genus Spisula; species Spisula solida. The sequence continues at coordinate 31,358,187 of OX365947.1, read as the reverse complement.
GTGTAGTCTAAGCAAGAAGGATGGGCCGGAGTACATCAAAACATTATGAATATGCTTATTCGTAGCATGCATTTGCGTTGTCAGATTAATACTGATTCCACTTGGAGACATGCAAACTATTAAAAAAGATTTCAAATAAAAAAACCGACGAAAACAAGAAAATTACACTTTTGTAACATTAGAGTTCATTTAAGTTGTCTCTCCTTACCAACTTTAAACTTACTTTCCGGTTCAATGACTGAAGCCGCAATCGATAATTATTATGTATTAGTAGCAGTATACCTATATTAGCCATTTACAACCAGAAATTTATTCCATTTAGGCATTAATGAAAAAACAAAATACAAGTAAAAAGTGGTCCTTAGCAAATTTTGAGTAGTATAATACAATGTCACTAAGCCCGATTTTCCTTGAGATTGGCTCAATTATCTTTTTGAACAGTGTACTGTTATTATTTTCAGACATAAAATGTTGGAGTAATAAGTATAATTCATTATTTTTGCGACCGTAAAACATTTCCAAATGTGTTTCGGACATGATTTCATCGTGAATCGAGGTTCTAGCGTATCCCCTAGGTGCCTGGTTTGGTAGGACTGGATCGTCTGTGTCTACAATTTTGGAATGAGTTGTGTGTTTGACAAAATATTCATCGCTTCAAGGTATATATACACTTCAGGGGTCGGTTTGCCAAGCGTTCGCAAAACCATGTGGAAGCGTTTATATTATTCATATATCCTACTTAGTGACATACAATGTTCTTTACAGACAGCAGTTATCAATTATAATGTTTCAAGTCTAGATTTTCCTTCCGAAAGACAATAACTGATCAAATTCCAATAATCTTCCGACATTTTAACGAGGATTCTAGTGCTTCGACAACAATGTCGCAACACGATTGTAGGAATATTCAAACCATGCCATAAATTAAACAAAATTATGTTATGCTGTCCGACGCGAACGTTCCGTGTGGTCATTTTAGGTCTTATTTAATTTGTAGCTGCTTAATTGGGGACAATGTGTTGGTTAGGTTGATGATTTCTTGGACGTCAAATTTGCGCCGGGTTGCTCTTCCTGAAGTTACCATAGATACAATAAGAAAGGTACCTTACTGATAAATCGTAAGAAGACTTGTGTGGCTTTACCTCTCAGCAAAATATCATTGAGTTTTAGCGAACGTCTAAAAATTTATGAAAGTTTTCCTGGAGCTTAAAAACACCCCTCGTACACTGGGAGTGAAATTCGCATTTTTTTTCACAATTACTTTCTTCATCAAAACAAAGAAAACGACAAGGCCCCGATCTCCCTAAATATCTCAATCTGAGCTTAATCTCATCTCAAACATTACTGTGTGTCTTTGAGATGAATTTTATTGGAGACTGAACTCAAAGTTGGCATCACAAAACAGAAACATTATTCTGAGTTTATTACAGTAAAATTTCAAGAGGTGGAACTCTGAACTCAAATTCAGACTCAGATCTTAGCAAAATCTCAATTTGAGCTGAGATTTCTACTTGAGATGCTTCGGGTGATCGGGGCAAGGTCTGTCAATTGGGACTTTTTTCTGTGAATATATATAATTTCCCTAGTTTATGTATACGAACTAGAGGGAAATTAATTTCCATTGTTATGGTAGTATCAGGTATGGGTACTGATAACAATTCAACCATGAATTTGTCAGTTTTGGCGGTAAAAGTATGAAATTGTCATTCAGCTTTTGGACATAAACCGCGCTGGTCGTAAATTCTATGTGTCCTTTAAAAATTGGCGCAAATGAACATTGTTTTATTTGATACCTACAGGTACACTGTACTATGCTTGTGTGTTATGTTAAAATGTTGTCAGTATATGAATGAAATTACGTCTGTATAAAGTGCTGTATTTAATAAGAATGAACGACATTCTGTATATATATTATTTACTAACGTTTTGACTACTAGTGCATAAATGGTAACATGCTCCTGAACAAGTTCCGTAGTTTCAGTATTCTGAGGAATCGTCTGGTGTCACGGTTCCACGTTTCCTCCACTGGGGATTTGTCGTGTACGGTCAGCATTCCATATGAAGAATATAGCATTGTCTGCGACGCAGCTTCTGCTTGAGCATGGCAATGTCAAAATTAAAAACGGTTGGATCAATGAACATTAATGAAGAATAAGCAGAACTATGTTAAAGATATCGCAAAATGTGTAAAATGTCGCACACTAATGTATGCACATCTTGCCAATGTATTAGTATGTTATAAATGATTACTGTACGATTTGCTTATATGATGTAAATGCATTTGATCAGCGGTTTGTTCCAAGTGCTAACTACCAAAATACAAGTTGAATTTCCATACTTAGTACAATGCAGTTTGTTGTTATTGAGGATACGTGCAGGTTAAGGGAAATACATTTGTGTGTGAATATATGGGACCATGGGAAATGTGCAAAGAAATTCTTAAGCTATTTTGTCTATGTTCAGAAGTAGTGGGGGATAGAGCTTAATTACGCGATACATCATGGCAACTTAAAAAGTTACCCGATTTCTATAATAATAATGATAATATCTTTATTTAGAGAAGGTAACGTGTACAGACATATGCAATAGACAAATTCACATACATCTTAGTTTAAACAAGGCCTTCTATAAAACAAACAACAACAAAACATGTTATTTTGACAATCACTCAAAGTACACACATACTATTAGTTAACAATTTAAATATTCAATTTCGTTATTTCCAACATAGATAATTCAAGTCATACATATATGGTATTAATATTTTTGTTTGCGTAACAAGAAATATTTTACTGATTTTTTGAACGAATTAAGTGATGTAAGCAGACGAATGTTTGTTTCTACAAAGCAGTCGGGATACCCTGACAACTTGAGTATTGGGGTGACTCTTTGTTACTCTCAAGTTACAAATCAAGCAGCTCTGTGTTGCAACGACTATATTTTCCTTGGTGTTGGCTTGGGAATGCGGGTCCCATTACGTGGACACTAGTCTAACCAACTCGACGCGTTACAGTACACTGTACATAGCGTTTCTGTGGCTGGACAGTCAGTATTAAAAAAAACCAGCCACTTGGAGCCATCTGTCTACGTGGACACATGGCATACAGATATGTGGTCACTGATATATATTCCAGGCAAGTTGTGACCATCACCCACACACTAATCTGGTTTAAGAAATAATTAAGTCATATTTACCAGTGTTTTATCGTAGAATAAAGCACTGTCACGAGTTCAGATGCGTAGTAATAAAACACGAACTCGTGCGTGGCATTGGTGTCATATTTTTTGTTTCACAGGGATCCGACACTATCTTTTATATGTTAAATACTGACTTCTTTTACCTAAAAACACTGACTAATCACAGGTAACTGTATCATTAATAAACAGTACCTAAAAGAAAAATTAAAAAACTTTTTTTTGTTAAATTTAGAATTCTTATACAAGGTGTATTTCAATAGATATAAGTATATATATATAGTATAAGAATTCTAAATTTAACAAAAATTTTTTAAATTTTTTTTAGGTACTGTTTATTAATGATACAGTTACCTGTGTGACCAATCACAAATGTCGTGTTTTTAACATGTAAAAGATAGTGTCGGATCCCTGTGGTTTGTTTGACATCATGTATAAGACCGAATGATAGGTGTGTCTCGTGGTCGAACGATCAATCAGCTTAGTAAAGGAAACAGACTCCATATTCAATTGTTACCTTTTCATTAAAGTCCCATTATGCCTTAAATGACTATTTTCAAAAAGCAATACTATAACTTGGCAACCTATCTGCAGAATGATGCCTTTTGAGCACTTTAGTTGAATTCCAAAGTTGGAAAACACCATAAGATGGAAGAAAACGCAAAAAAGCCTTCAGTTGGTTTGTAAACAAAATAACGAAATGTAAACAATAAATACATAATTCAAAGTCTAAGGGAGCAACTCTTGCAAAATTAGTATTTTGTCACCCATACATTTTAAAAATGTGATTTTTGGCATACTTTTTTGACAGATATAGCTGACATTCTGTCGTCAATCATAGGTCAGTTGTGAATAACATCCTATTGCTTTGTATTTAGTCTATTTACTGGACGATCGAGAAAAAAGTTTTGGAAGAGATAATGTGAGTTTAAACTATGAGGTCGTTACTACATCCTGATGATCTAATTCAAGTTTTTAACCATAAGTTGGAGAAAGATAATGCATTAAATTAGGAATGTAAAGATCACCCTCGGACAAAACAGTAGTAGTTAAACAGAATACCGGTACCAAGAGTCGGATTATCATATGACACACGCAAAACTAAATGACATAATAAAGTGACTGGATAAAACATGTTCATGAATTATAACAATGAGTTAGTCTACTTATTGTATCATTTTTTTCTTGTAACCACAGTTTATCGGATAGCGTAAACGAACCTCTTCGAAAGGATAGAAAACAATGGAACATGATGGTCGATGTATTATTTATGTCGATGTATTGTATAAATACATTTGTAGCTTAAAAGAGGCAATAACAAAAACAACACGACCGTCGTAGATGTACATTGATAATGAACGGGAAAATAACGCATAAAGCAGCACGAGTAACATGCAAATAACAGATGAATGAAAGTGGAACAGATAAAAGCTAAGAACCATTTTTCCGCTGGACATGCGGTCAGTGTCCAGAACACTGCCGGAAATAAACACGAAGCGAACATGTAAGCACCGAACACAGGCGCTTTTGTTCGCTTAATCTGGTGGAAGCAGTTAACATTGACAAACAAATTCACCAAATTAAATAGGCAATACCCGAGGAACAGCGCATTTGCAGAATAAGAGACTGACAATAAACACACGCGTACACAGAGATAATTTGATTGATTTGAATCCTCTGTTGGACGTCAGTCACTGAAACCTCTTCCGGTAAGTGTGACGTTGGGCGTGCTTAAACCTTCCCGACGGTTTGAACGGGCATTACCTAACGATTAAATGATGTACCGAATGAGGAACGGACCACAAAGGCACACAAACTAATTGAAATTTCGTTCTCCACTTGATGTCCATTTATCATATCCTGTAAGATGCGACTACCGTCTTGGTTATAGCTTTATAGAGGTATAAAACCATCCTCGAAGATTGAATATAAATACATGTATGTGGATTAGTCAACGTACGTTCACTTAACAAACATGGTACGAACCGCGTTAATATCCCCATTCAAAACGCCTCCCAATCATGTCAAAAAACATTTCATTTTTAGGTTTAAAATATCTCTGTAGTTTCAATCTAACATCCGTACTTATTTCTGAATGAAGACGACCCTTTCCAGAACCCATACACGATGGGACCCCTGATCGTATTATGCAATGCATTTGCTTCGTTGTATTGAACACAAATCGTTCTGGTGTGAAATAATTTCCAACTTGTAAAAAGTTTTCTACCTTCGTTAATTCAAAGGAAGGATCTTTAAGGAAGTTCTGGCCGTCAATGGTCAATATTTGGTTTCTATTAAACACATCCAGCCAGTGTCGCATATGTCTTGAATAGTTAGAATATGTGATTAATTTGGTCTGCTGGTTGATTATAGTCAGGTTGTTAGTCATAATGGCTTCTTCAAAAGATTGGTCTCGTACAAGATCGTCATTTAAAGCTACTAACATATCATACATAGATAACGTCCTCTCAATAGGTTCTTTAACAATAATTATAATTTTCATGTTTGGATCCAACTTCTGAATTCTTTCTGGACATGGAGGTGCGTAAAAGTATTGTGGTGATTTTTCTAACGTAATTTGGTTAGAATAACTACAAGGCATCAGCTGTCTGTACCATTCTAAAGGTTTGTCATAATGATGGGTGAAATAGTTCGGTTCTCCTAGCCCCTTCATCGCTGTTGCTATTTGTGGGTGATCCATTAGAAAATGCAACAGAGCCGTCGTACCAGCTTTCTGTATTCCAATAACAATAGCAGCCGGAAGTCGTTTTTCACATTGTTCACTCGGTGCATGTGTAACCATATCAACTCTTTTTGGAACATCCTGTCTCCATGCATGTGTTACCTTATCAACTCTTTGTGGATCATCCTGTATCCGTGCATGTGTTACCTTATCAACTCTTTGTGGATCATCCTGTCTCGATGCATGTGTTACCTTATCAACTCTTTGTGGATCATCCTGTCTCGATGCATGTGTTACCTTATCAACTCTTTGTGGACCATCCTGTCTCGATGCATGTATTTCGTTATCAACTCTTTGTGGACCATCCTCGCTCGATGTAACACGAATACGTTGACCACCCGTCATTGATGTATGTGTTACTTCACCAAAACTTTGTGGAACTTCCTCACCCAGTGCATGTGTTAACTTATTAATACTTTGTGGACCTTCCTCTCGAGGTGTGTCGCGAACATTCGCAGTGGAAAGTCCTACAGTGATATAAAACAACGACATAAATATCTCGTATATTATATTCTACAGTAATACATGTCGTCGACTGGCTGTAACAGTCTCCAATGTATTTTTGAAAAAAATGAGACTTTTTCACGTTCTGTCTCATTTGACATTGCTCAATGTCCCGTGAAAATATTACGTCATAATCTCAAGTGCAATCGGCTTTGTGGTAGTAATGTTTTGCTCAAAGTCCAGTATTTGAACCACTTTGTAGCGTGCATGTTGCTGAATGTCCCGGAGATTGGTTACTCTAAGAGCAACTTAAACCAAAAACAATAAAGTTGACCAATTGCCGTCCTTTATTTTGTCACGTGATTAAGTGAAAAAGTTGCTCAATGTCCAAATTCGGGATAACTATTTTTTCAAAACAAACGCATCTACGTCGATGTTACATGATTGTGGCACTTTGATCACTGTTAGAGGCAGCCGACGATGTCATATGAACAATTTCAGTTTGTCAGTGAAATTTCCAATGCAACCTAATGGCCGCATGAACTGAATGGATACTTGGATATAAACTCAATATATCCCCCTAATGAATTTATTAATATTAATTCTTTGAAAATATTACACACGCTTCTATTGCGTTTTTTTTGGTAAAATATCGCCATGTTAATATTGCATCATGACATTCGTTGCGATACAATATGCCATGGGATAGTGTGATAGGTACACGTGTATACAGATTATTATAGCTAAAAGCATAATCTAGCAGAAACATAGTACAATGAACCATAGTGGTAGTCACAATGATAACAATTAGAACGCATAAGACAAAAATATAGTGAAGTGTAATGAAACAACGTCAACCCAATGAGACAACCTGTCACATCAATCGGTCAAACATAACCGGAGTACTAGTAGAACCAGCAGGCAACAACAAATCACAAGGACAACCACGCAATACAAGGGCAACACACACATGGCAACCAAAGCATTTCAAGGACAATCAACACACAACCAGGACACCCACACACCACAAGGACAAACAAACATTACAAGGACAACCACACATTACAAGGACAAACACACACTACAAGGACAATCACACATTACAAGGAAAACCACACATCACAAGGACGACAACACATTACAAGGACAATCACACATAACAAGGACAACCACACACCACAAGGATGACAACACATTACAAGGACGACCACACATTACAAGGACAACCACACACCACAAGGACGACAACACATTACAAGGACAATCACACATTACAAGGACAATCACACATCACAAGGACAAACACACACTACAAGGACAACCACACATTACAAGGACAACCACACACCACAAGGACAACCACACATAACAAGGACAACCACACATCACGAGGACGACCACATATTACAAGGACAAGCACAAATTACAAGGACAAACACACATAACAAGGACAAGCACACATTACAAGGACAGGCACACATTACAAGGACAAGCACGCATAACAAGGACAAGCACACATTACAATGCCAAGCACACCTTACAAGGACAACCACACATTACAAGGACCACCACACATTACAAGGACGACCACACATAACAAGGACAAACACACATAACAAGGACAAGCACACATTACAAGGACAAGCACGCATAACAAGGACAAGCACACATTACAATGCCAAGCACACCTTACAAGGACAACCACACATTACAAGGACCACCACACATTACAAGGACGACCACACATTACAAGGACAAACACACATAACAAGGACAAGCACACATTACAAGGACAAACACACATAACAAGGGCGACCACATATTACAAGGACAACCACATATTAGAAGGGCAACCACACATTACAAGGACAAACACACATTACAAGGACAAGCACGCATAACAAGGACAAGCACACGTTACAATGCCAAGCACACCTTACAAGGACAACCACACATTAAAATGAAAACCACACATTACAATGGCAAGCAAACATTACAAGGACAACCACATATGACAAGGATACCCGCACATCACAAGGATACCCGCACATCACAAGGAAGGACAAACATACATTACAATGACAACCACACATCACAAGGACAACCACACTTCATAAGGACAACCACACATCATAAGGACAACCACATATGACAAGGACAACCACACATAACAAGGACAACCACACTTCATAAGGACAACCACACATCACAAGGACAACCACACATCACAAGGACAACCACACTTCATAAGGACAACCACACATCACAAGGACAACCACACATCACAAGGACAACCACACATCACAAGGACAACCACACATCACAAGGACAACCACATATGACAAGGACAAACACACATGACAAGGACAAACACACATGACAAGGACAAACACACATCACAAGGACAAACACACATGACAAGGACAAACACACATCACAAGGACAAACATACATTACAGGGGCAGCAATAAAACGGTATGGTGTAGAAAATTAAAACAATACCTATAGGGGGTTTGATGTAGTAAGATAGTTTGCCTGGATTTTTAGATATCAACATCAAAATCATTCCAGTTGCTGTTATTGACCAAACAAATACAACGATCCAATGTGGTGCAATCGCAATTCTGATACTTTTCATTTTTGGAATCTGAAATCAAAACAGAATCAATACCAATGAAATCATATTTAGATAAAACCTGTAGAATTAATAGCAGTGCGGGTATTCAACATGTATTATAAGAAGTAGCTTATCGATCTAATTGATAATAATACTAAAATGATTATACAAATGAGATATGTCATGAGCATTGCTTTTTATTTTTTATTCCACTCATTCAATAAATTCAATTTGAAAAGCCACACATGCTTGCCTGCGTGGCTTGCGCTATATACCGCATTTCGCTTAACGGATCAACACACTGCAGTGATATTCCGTATTAATCTTAAACAATGGAAAAACCTGATAGGGTTGCAATCACGGGGGCGTCCACAGCCATATTGCACTTATCAATGTTTTCCCCCAGAGGGGGGTATGCAAGGGGAATTCGACATAAAGACTTTCCCGGTGTACGGGAATTTGATAAAGCCTGTCGTCACATGTAGCGGAAATTAGACTTGGTCCCTATTTTATGGACCGGAGACGGGAATTAGTCAGTCGCCTATTTTGTAATGGAAATCTACCTTAGGGTTATTTGACATCAAGAACAACCACGCCCCATGGAATTACACAGGACTATCTGCACATGGGAGGGAAATTCGACAACCAATTTCCAAAAAAAGTCTAAAACGTTGACCCCACTCCCTATGGATGAAAACATTGACAAGTGCATATCTCTGTAACTAACGTTATAAGTTGGTAGAATATCACGAACCTTAAAATAAATATAAAAACATACTGTGACGATGCCCGTCAATATATATTTGTTTGATTGGTTCATGTTCCTTCCTTAAGAGTTATTGCCCTTGATTTGTTGAACAATTTGTTTCTGATGATATAGGGTAACAGTTGAGCTATAAGTAATACAATGTATATACAACTATGGGGTAACAGTTATCGGTGTAACGCTGCCTTAAAAAGAGCCTCATACGTATTAGAAATCTGCATAAAAAGGTGCTTTTTATGAGCCTATTTTCATGAAAATCGGAACAGGTCATATTGACCAAACTGAGGTTGGAAAAGCTTGTTTTTCCATAGGTAAAGCTTTGTTTCCAGATAGTTTTCTCTTGTTTTCTCAGAATGTCGCATTTGCAGACACATTATACAATAGATAGATAGAAGTTACATTACATTTAATAATTATTAAATTTAGTTCAAGCTCTGAACCCTTGTATGTATCTTCCTTCTTAAATTTAGATCAGTATCGTTGTTTTTTGTTGATGAAATGTTAATGTATTCATATTCAAGTGTTTAAAGTTTATCAGTGAAATCTACAAATTGTATGCCATGGGCCAATTGACTTTGAGACAAATATAAACATAAGTATTGTCAAGCACAATTATAGCCACCCTGAAAATCCGTGTTTATCCGTTGTCCAATCAGAGTTGGTTATTTCAACTAATCAAAACATTACTTCCGACTTTCAACTCAATGATCGGGTTTGAATAAACGGATGCATGTCTGAAGCAGACTTTAAACATATACTTTTTACAACGATCTGTAGAATGTTGTATCATATATACATAGTATGGGCCCCACCCCCCCCCCCCAATGTTAGGACAAGGGGGGGCCCAACATATCGTTTGCCCCCCCCCCCCAATAATTCAGAAAATTTTCATATTTTTTCGTCTAAAATAGTCTTGTAATAGGTAATGTGCCTTTTATTCTTGGTTAAAAAGTATAAAATGAGAATTTCGTGCTCGCTTCGCTCGCAAAATATTTTTAATCTATGAAGTATATAATCATGTACCTGTTGAAAGAGCTACACAAACTATAGAAAGCCATTGTAAGATAAAGTTTGCCCCAGCTCCTATATTGCTTTCAAACTTTGTCATTTCTATGTTAAAATATCCCTTACTAAATCCCTTAACTCTCAGAATTCAGGCTTCTGTGCAATAATCAGTAAAAATATTTACAAAATAAGGACTTTATTTTGCTGGATCTTGAAACAAAACATGTCTTGTAAAATACCAAATATTTATCTCAGAACGCACAGAATGTACCAGATTGATCCATTGTTTTAAAAAGAATCCCGGGGGAGCATGCCCCCAGAGCCCCCTACTTGCAATTCTACTTTATGATAAAGTTAATATTTTACCCGCTATTTTGACAAGCAAAACAACTTAGCAGATATGCCTTACCTTAGTAGTGATATACACGAACATTCACCATAAGCTATTAACACTTAATGTGACCCCCATATCTAAAAAAAAAATTCGCCCCCCCCCCCCTCCCAAATGTGTGCCCCCCCCCAATGTCGAAGACGCTCCTACGCCCATGTGCAATTATATAGGGGAATTAGACATTTTTGAAAATTGGTTGTCAAATTACCCTCCCATGTGCAGATAGTCCTGTCTAATTCCTTGGGGTGTCCTGTCTAACTCCTTGGGGCGTGTTTGTCCATAAAATACGAACTATGTCTAATTCCTGCTACGTGTGACGACAGGGTTTATCAAATTTCCGTACATAGGGAAAGTCTTTATGTCAAATCCCCCGTGCATCCCCTCCGCCCCCCCCCTCTTGGGAAAAACATTGATAAGTGCATTACGAGTAATTGTGGTAATTCTAAAGCATGTGTCACATCAGCCGATTTTTTGTTCACACGATTTATTACTCCCAAAAATAACATTAAAATAGCATTCAGGTCGCAGACAAAATCACGGAAATCCAGACATGGCAAAACTATCGTTACGATACGCTTGTATGTCTACCCTACGCGGCGCATGACTATATACATGTAGTAGAAATATTATTGTAACGGTAAAACGCAAGCAAAACGCACACAAGGGCACATATATTTCCCTAAAATGTGCCCCAAAAAGTGATCGGAGACAGGTGTACGGTTGTCGCAAATTCTTTTTGCCTTGTTGGAATTTCCCTTCGATAGATGTTGCTCATGAACATGCACGAACTTGGCTAAATGGTATATCATGCTTACGTGCGTTTTAAAGTGGCGAAGATAATTCTAAGTATTAGTAAGTAAGTTTGTAAGTAATAAAGTAACGACTTCATTTATGGGGGATAACATTATTAATTTGCAGAGCCAATTTACAATACGGCCCACTATTTATTGATGAGTAATTGTGTCCTTAACCTGTTCACGTTGAAAATTCGAACATTTCACATCCAAGAACATATCACTGGCTTAGAATTAGAAGGTCGTATGTACAAAATCAATATTTTGAGTAAACCAAAAAAACTGCCCGAAAACTACTCTTTACTAACGGAAAACAAGCTTTTTAAACTTCAACATGACCACTTCCGATTGTCATAAAAATAAGCTCATAAGAAGCGCCCTGAGATGCAGAATTCAAAAGTACTTCTAAGCCAGCGAATTATTTATAATGTAAAATACAAACATACCTATCGGATCCTTCAGCAATGTACGTCCGAGTAGTTTTAATGTTCCCAACACGTGTTATATATTAGGCCGGTATAAAATAATGGCTAGATTGTTAATATTGTTTTACAACGTAAACACAGGAAGAAAATAAAAGAATATTTTTATTTCATAAGGTGATGCTGAATGATTTAGTTCTCGATCTTTCATTAACACAAATAAATAGTTCGGATGACAAGATAACGTGCGGCAGACGGAAACCCTATGAATCTATGAATGTATCTATTCCGGCCTAGCTAATTTGTTTGAAAAATATACTAGCAGTTAAAACATAATTACTAGCATATTGTTAATTTTAGAATATGCAATATCGCCTCGGGCGAATATAAATATTTCATCGAAAATGTAATTAGAAATGTTCATTATCTTGATTATTTAGAAATACAAGTTATTTCAAAGTTATTTGTCGATCTTAATTGGTAGACTCTGTTGAAAATGGACAATAATCGCTACCCAAAGCAATGTTATATTATGTCACGTAAACTAGACATGTCAGATCGCAAAACGTGGTGTACAAAAGTGAGGACATTACTATATTGGTACGGTTTTGATATCGGTGATGACGTGAAAGTTTTAGAACTCGATTAAAAGATTGTGCTTTGCAAATTCTACATTCAAATATACACTTGTGACAAAGGCAATTTATTACAAGGATTATAAAACTCTACTCGATGTAGAAGGATATCTGTCGGTGGACATGTGCTATAAGTACAAACGAACTCAAGCTAACTTTCGTTGCTCAGGCCCCGATCTCCCGAAGAATCTCAATTCGAGATAAATCTCATCTCAAATATTATCATTAGTCTTTGTAGTAACAGCGACTACCTGGTCAACACCACATAACACCATCATCATCAGTGGCAGCAGCTACCTGTTAAACCCCACATTACACCATCATCAGTAGTAACAGAAGCTACCCGGTCAACCCTGCATTACACCATCATTACTACTGATGATGATGGTGTAATGCGTGGGCTTAAATCGAAAGCCTCTCTAACTACTGACGATTGTGTAATGTGGGGTTGACCAGGCAGCTGTTACTACTGATGATGATGATGTAATGCAGGGTTGACCAGGTAGTTGTTGTTACTACTGATGATGATGGTGTAAAGCAGGGTTGACCAGGTAGCTGTTATTACTACTGATGATGATTGTGTAATGTGGGGTTGACCAGGTAGCTGCTGTTACTACTGATGATGATTGTGTAATGCGGGGTTGACCAGGTAGCTGTTGTTACTACTGATGATGATGGTGTAAAGCAGGGTTGACCAGGTAGCTGCTGTTACTACTGATGATGATGGTGAAATGTGGGGTTAACCGGGTAGCTGCTGTTACTACTGATGATGATGGTGTAAAGCAGGGTTGACCAGGTAGCTGCTGTTACTACTGATGATGATGGTGTGATGCAGGGTTGACCGGGTAGCTGCTGTTACTACTGATGATGATTGTGTTATGCCTGGTTGACCATGAAGCTTTTGTTACTACTGATGATGATTGTGTAATTTGGGATTGACCAGGTAGCTAGTGTTACTACTGATGATGATTGTGTAATGTTGGATTGACCTGGTAACTGCTGTTACTACTAATGATGATGGTGTAATGTGGGGTTGACCGGGTATCTGCTGTTACTACTGATGATGATGGTGTAATACGGGGTTGACCGGGTAGCTGCTGTTACTACTGATGATGATTGTGTAATGCGGGGTTGACCGGGTAGCTGTTGTTGCTACTGCTGATGATGGTGTAATGCGGGGTTCACAAGATAGCTGCTGTTATTACTGATGATGATGGTGTAATGTGGGATTGACCAGGTAGCTGCTGTTACTACTGATGATGATGGTGTAATGTGGGATTGACCAGGTAGCTGCTGTTACTACTGATGATGATGTTGTAATGTGGGGTTGACCAGGTAGCTGCTGTCACTACTGATGATGATTTTGTAATGCAGGGTTCACAAGATAGCTGCTGTTACTACTGATGATGATGGTGTAATGTGGGGTTGACCAGGTAGCTGCTGTTACTACTGATGATGATTGGGTAATGCGGGGTTCACAAGATAGCTGCTGTTACTACTGATGATGATGGTGTAATGTGGGGTTGACCAGGTAGCTGCTGTTACTAATGATGATGATGGTGTAATGTGGGGTTGACTGGGTAGCTGCTGTTACTAATGATGATGATGGTGTAATGTGGGGTTGACCAGGTAGCTGCTGTTACTACTGATGAAGGTGTAATGCGGGGTTGACATGGTAGCTGTTGTTGTTTCTGATGAAGATGGTGTAATGCAGGGTTGACTAGTTAGCTGATGAAACTACTGATAATGATGGTGTAATGCAGGGTTGGCCTGGTAGTTGCTGTTACTACTGATGATGATGGTGTAAAGCGGGGTTGACCAGGTAGCTGTTGTTACTACTGATGATGATTGTGTAATGCGGGCTTGACCAGGTAGCTGCTGTTACTACTGATAATGATGGTGTAATGTGGGGTTAACCGGGTAGCTGCTGTTACTACTGATGATGATGGTGTAATGCGGGGTTGACCGGGTAGCTGCTTTTACTACTGATAATGATGGTGTAATGTGGGGTTGACCAGGTAGCTGCTGTTACTACTGATGATGATGGTGTAATGTGGGGTAGACCGGGTAGCTGCTGTTACTACTGATGATGATTGTGTAATGTGGGGTTGACCAGGTCGCTGTTGTTACTACTGATGATGATGGTGTAATGCAAGGTTGACCAAGTAGCTGTTGTTACTACTGATGATGGTGGTGTAATGCGGGGTTGACCGGGTAGCTTCTCTAACAACTGATGATTGTGTAATGTTGGGTTGACCTGGCAGCTGTTGCTACTGCAGATGATGGTGTAATGCGGGGTTGGCCAGGTACCTGCTGTAACTACCTATGATGATGGAGTAATGCAGGGTTGAGCAGGTAGCTGTTGTTACTACTGCTGATGATGGTGTAATACGGGGTTGACCAGGTAGCTGTTGTTACTACTGCTGATGATGGTGTAATACGGGGTTGACCAGGTAGCTGTTGTTTATACTGATGATGATGGTGTAATACGGGGTTGACCAGGTAGCTGCTGTTACTACTGATGATGATTGTGTAATGTGGGGTTGACCAGGTCGCTGTTGTTACTACTGATGATGATGGTGTAATGCAGGGTTGACCATGTCGCTGTTGTTACTACTGATGATGATGGTGTAATGCAAGGTTGACCAAGTAGCTGTTGTTACTACTGATGATGGTGGTGTAATGCGGGGTTGACCGGGTAGCTTCTCTAACAACTGATGAGTGTGTAATGTTGGGTTGACCTGGTAGCTGTTGCTACTGCAGATGATGGTGTAATGCGGGGTTGACCAGGTAACTGTTATTACTACGGATGATGAGTGTGTAATGTTGGGTTGACCTGGTAGCTGTTGCTACTGAAGATGATGGTGTAATGCGGGGTTGGCCAGGTACCTGCTGTAACTACCTATGATGATTGAGTAATGCAGGGTTGACCAGGTAGCTGTTGTTACTACTGATGATGATGGTGTAATGCAGGGTTGACCAGGTTCCTGCTGTAACTACCTATGATGATTGAGTAATGCAGGGTTGACCAGGTAGCTGTTGTTACTACTGATGATGATGGTGTAATGCGGGGTTGACCAGGTCGCTGTTGTTACTACTGATGATGATGGTGTAATGCAGGGTTGAGCAGGTACCTGCTGTAACTAGATATGATGATTGAGTAATGCAGGGTTGACCAGGTAGCTGTTGTTACTACTAATGATGATGGTGTAATGCGGGGTTGACCAGGTAGCTGTTGTTACTACTGATGATGATGGTGTAATGCAGGATTGACCAGGTAGCTGCTGTTACTACTGCTGATGATGGTGTAATGCGGGGTTGACCTGGTAGCTGCTATTACTACAGATGATGGTTGAAGAATGCAGGGTTGACCAGGTAGCTGTTGTCACCACTGCTGATGATGGTGTAATGCGGGTTGACCTGGTAGCTGCTGTTACTACAGATGATGATTGAGGAATGCAGGGTTGACCAGGTAGCTGTTTTTACTACTGCTGATGATGGTGTAATACGGGGTTGACCAGGTAGCTGTTGTTACTACTGCTGATGATGGTGTAATGCAGGGTTGACCTGGTAGCTGCTATTACTACTGATGATGATGGTGTAATACGGGATTGACCAGGTAGCTGTTGTTACTACTGCTGATGATGGTGTATGCAGGGTTGACCAGGTAGCTGTTGTTGCTAGTGTTGATGATGGTGTAATTCGGGGTTGACCAGGTAGCTGTTGTTACTACT
The DNA here is from genome assembly GCA_947247005.1 of Spisula solida. Lineage (NCBI taxonomy): Eukaryota > Metazoa > Mollusca > Bivalvia > Venerida > Mactridae > Spisula > Spisula solida. Next base: position 31,341,441 of record OX365947.1, on the reverse strand, counting down.
GCTGATGATGGTGTAATGCAGGGTTGACCTGAGGTAGCTGCTGTTGCTACTGCTGATGATGGTGTAATGCAGGGTTGACCAGGTAGCTGTTGTTACTACTGCTGATATTGGTGTAATGCAGGGTTGACCAGGTAGCTGTTGTTACTACTGCTGATGATGGTGTAATACGGGGTTGACCAGGTAGCTGTTGTTACTACTGCTGATGATGGTGTAAAACGGGATTGACCAGGTAGCTGTTGTTACTACTGCTGATGATGGTGTAATACGGGTTGACCAGGTAGCTGCTGTTACTACTGCTGATATTGGTGTAATGCAGGTTTGACCAGGTAGCTGTTGTTACTACTTCTGATGATGGTGTAATAGGGGGTTGATCAGGTAGTTGCTGTTACTACTGCTGATGATGGTGTAATACGGTGTTGACCAGGTAGCTGTTGTTACTACTGCTGATGATGGTGTAATACGGGTTGACCTGGTAGTTGCTGTTATTATTGATGATGATGGTGTAATGTGGGGTTGACCAGGAAGCTGCTGTTACTACTGATTATGATGGTGTAATGTGGGGTTGACCAGGTAGATGCTGTTACTACTGATGATGATGGTGTAATGTGGAGTTTACCGGGTAGCTGCTGTTACTACTGATGATGATAGTGTAATGTGGGGTTGACCGGGTAGCTGCTGTTACTACTTATGAAGGTGTAATGCGGGGTTGACCGGGTAGCTGCGGTTACTACTGATGATGATTGTGTTATTCGAGGTTGACCTGGTAGCTGCTGTTACTACTGATGATGATTGTGTTATGCCGGGTTGACCATGAAGCTTTTGTTACTACTACTGATGAAGGTGTAATGGGGGGGTTGACCAGGTAGCTGTTATTACTACGGATGATGATGGTGTAATGTGGGGTTGACCGGGTAGCTGTTGTTACTACTGATGATAATTGTGTAATGTGGGGTTGACCGGGCAGCTGCTGTTGCTACAGATGATGATTGAGTAATGCAGGGTTGACCAGGTAGCTGTTGTTACTACTGATGATGATGGTGTAATTGCAGGGTTGACCATGTCGCTGTTGTTACTACTGATGATGATGGTGTAATGCAGGGTTGACCAAGTAGTTGTTGTTACTACTGATGATGATGGTGTAGTGCAGGGTTGACCTGGTAGCTGCTGTTACTACAGATGATGATTGAGGAATGCAGGGTTGACCAGGTAGCTGTTGTTACTACTACTGATGATGGTGTAATACGGGGTTGACCAGGTAGCTGTTGTTACTACTGCTGGTGATGGTGTAATACGGGGTTGACCAGGTAGCTGTTGTTACTACTGCTGATGATGGTGTAATGCAGGGTTGACCTGAGGTAGCTACTGTTGCTTCTGCTGATGATGGTGTAATGCAGGGTTGACCAGGTAGCTGTTGTTACTACTGCTGATATTGGTGTAATGCAGGGTTGATCAGGTAGCTGTTGTTACTACTGCTGATGATGGTGCAATACGGTGTTGACCAGGTAGCTGCTGTTACTACTGCTGATGATGGTGTAATACGGGGTTGACCAGGTAGCTGTTGTTACTACTGCTGATGATGGTGTAATACGGGTTGACCAGGTAGCTGCTGTAACTACTGCTGATGATGGTGTAATACAGGGTTGACCAGGTAGCTGTTGTTACTACTGCTGATGATGGTGTAATACGGGGTTGACCAGGTAGCTGTTGTTACTACTGCTGATGATGATGTAATGCAGGGTTTACCAGGTAGCTGCTGTAACTTCTGATGATGATGTAATACAGGGTTGACCAGGTAGCTGCCGTAACTACTGATGATGGTGTAATGCAGGGTTGACCAGGTAGCTGTTGTTATTACTGATGATGATGGTGTAATACGGGGTTGACCAGGTAGCTGCTGTTACTACTGCTGATGATGGTGTAATACAGGGTTGACCAGGTAGCTGTTGTTACTACTGCTGATGATGGTGTAATACGGGGTTGACCAGGTAGCTGTTGTTACTACTGCTGATGATGGTGTAATACGGGGTTGACCAGGTAGCTGCTGTTACTACTGCTGATGATGGTGTAATACGGGGTTGACCAGGTAGCTGTTGTTACTACTGCTGATGATGGTGTAATGCGGGGTTGACCAGGTAGCTGTTGTTACTACTGCTGATGATTGTGTAATACGGGGTTGACCAGGTAGCTGTTGTTATTACTGATGATGATGGTGTAATACGGGGTTGACCAGGTAGCTGCTGTTACTACTGCTGATGATGGTGTAATACGGGGTTGACCAGGTAGCTGTTGTTACTACTGCTGATGATGGTGTAATACGGGATTTACCAGGTAGCTGTTGTTACTACTGCTGATGATGGTGTAATACGGGGTTTATCAGGTAGCTGTTGTTACTACTGCTGATGATGGTGTTATACCGGGTTGACCAAGTTGCTGCTGTTACTACTGCTGATGATGGTGTAATGTGGGGTTGACCAGGTAGCTGTTGTTACTACTGCTGATGATGATGATGGTGTAATACGGGGTTGACCAGGTAGCTGTTGTTACTACTGCTGATGATGGTGTAATACGGGGTTGACCAGGTAGCTGCTCTTACTACTGATGATGATGTCATGTGGGGTTGATCAGGTAGCTGCTGTTTCAACTGATGATGGTGTAATACGGGTTGTCCAGGTTCTTACTACCGATGTTTGTAGAATACGGGGTTCACAAGGTAGCTGCTGTTACTACTGATGATGATGATGTAATGTGGGGTTGACCATGAAGCTTTTGTTACTACTACTGATGATGGTGTAATGCGGTGTTGACCAGGTAGCTGTTGTTACTACTAATGATGATTGTGTAATGTGGGGTTGACCAGGTAGCTGCTGCTACTGCTGATGGCGATATGTGGGGTTGACCAGATAGCTTCCGTTACTGCTGATGTTGTAATGCTGTTTAACCAGGTTGCTGCTGTTACTGCTGCTAAGGATATAATGTGGGTTTGATCAGGTACCTGCAGTTAAATCTGACGAGGTATAATGTGGGTTTGAACTGCAATTTGCTACGTCTGCTGATGATGTTGTTACTTTTAATAGAATATTAGTTATACCTTGCAACTAATGTTGAATAGTGTTTTTGACCAGGTTGGTGCTCGTACTGGGGATGTTGATATAGTTTTTGGTTGGTGATTTTCTTAGGAACTGGCATGGTCTCTGCTGCTGCTGTTGGGATATTTCTTACAATCCTTAATTTAGGTAGCTAGCCAGGGTACTGTTTTATGCAAAGTTGTGGTGAAGGGTTGTTCAATATTGATTTTTAATCAGCCAAACTCCAACGAACAATGTCTATCCCTAATGCGTACATGTAGGTTTCATAGAGTAATTAAGAAACTTGATTTAAATATTTCCGTAAGTGCTTTGATAAAACGGCACCATGGCTGGTCTTTATCTTGCATAGTTAATAAACCTGGCGTTATTATACTCAAAAAATGAAAGTATCCATCATTCATGATTTGATATTTCATGAGACATGTAAATGAATAGAGTTAACCAAAGTTTCGTTCATGGAAATCTTAGATGAAAATGGATATTTATATTTTGTTGAGTATATAACAATTATATACACATACTAAAAGAGATATGTTTAACATGAACATATGCTACTCAAACTTTGACAAGGGTCAACAAATTTTCCTTGCAGGTATTTTGAAAATTTGATAAAATGGACCAATGATTTTTCTGAAAACAAAATGTTACATGTTGTATTATACATAATGTACTTTTACGGGAGATGTGTATGATCTCTGATATGTATGAAACGAGACAAAAGAAATACATGTTACACTGGTTGGCTTTTCAGATAATAGTACCTGGAAAACGATGACATTGTGGAAATACATGGCAATGTTTTCGCAACAGACAAGTTAGCACAAAGTTAATTTATCGGTTTTTCTTAACATAATGCGAATATTGTTTTGCTGATCCCTATCATCAAAGTTTAGTATATTGGTACGACCTGAACGGATTAATTGATATTCTCCATCATTTCTATATTATTATTGCCATTTCTTGGTTTTGCGAATTCCGGCAACTATCAAACAAAATCGAACCAGGAATAAATTCGGTTTTTAAAGAAATAATCTGATGATAATCCACCAATCGTATATGAACTCTCCCCAGATGTGGGATTCCAATCCACGATTTTTAAACATTTAATGAATAGCTTCTGTCCCAAGTATTCATAAAAGCCAAGTGACGTGTTTGTCTGCAAGGCAAATAAGTAGTCAAAATTATCAGAGATAATATAGCAATTAATTGTTGATCGTCCAAGAGGAGAAATTAGTCGGGTTCCGGTTCCCAAATCTTACATTACAAACTGTAAGATTTGGTACGGGAACCAGACTAGAGGAGAAACAAGTGCATGTAAAAACAACAAAACGACGTAACACATAATATAAGGGTCACTTTTACGGACCACGGTCCTTTATGGACCAAATGTACACAATGCACAAACCGTGAGTCATATTTTACCCACACAGTTCTTTGAAATACAGCGATTCACGCACGATCAGTCATTTTTTTGTTGTAAATCCAAGTCGTATATGTCAACTGCAACGATTTTCGTCAAGTCGTGGGTAGGAACATTCCAAATCTGAATTACAAATAAGAGCTGTTAGAATACACGTTTAGCCACACCAGTAATATTTCTGAGGGAAAAGGGGTATATTCTGCATTAAATTATTTCCAAAATTGTTTAACTTACTAGACATGGTTGGTGATTTGTGCATTGTAGGTGTCTATCCGAACTCTAAGAAGGTCCAAATTTTGCAAGAGTTATCTACCATAGGCATATAAGTTTTATTTTATTACAGGGAAGCCTTGTGTGAAAATCATATAACAATCCATTCTGTGGATACTGAAAACGTATGTTTTAAAACCTCTGAAGAGCAATACCTTTTGGGAAATTTACAATTTGGTCGTTGTAGAGAGGTTGTTGCTCTAAAGAGGTAAACGTAACAGAAAATGGTTACTTCTGCATCAAAATATGAATGTTTCTTGCTAACGAGAGGTTGTTGTTGTTGTTGATGGGGGACGCTCTGGAGAGCTTGCACTGTGTTTTCAGCAAGGTATGACGCTAATGTATGGTAGTACATGTATATATTTCCGTATTCATAGTTCTAAGATGAAATGATGTTCCGCAAATATTGTCGTTGTAGTCTGGACCAGATACGGCAATTATTTGATGAACCGTGCTTTGAGATTTTTGTTTTTTTCTCTTTTGATTACTGTATGACATAGCACATATTCACTAAATAAAATCAGGTGGGTGCATTGGGATTACCCTTGGGCAATTTTTTTATTCACGTTTATTGATTTAATGGTCAACCGGCCTAAAATGCCTGAATTATAACACATTTTAAAGGTGAAACCTCATTATTTATAATCACTATATCATACAGTCATGTTTATTTCTTGTACAAATAGATAGAAAAGGATATAATGTACTTGTTTGAAACAAATCAATTACTGTAGCCTATGTATCTCTTAATAGCTGTTGTATTTTACGTTACCAAAGTGCATTTGGTTGTAAGGCAAATTTGTATTTTCTCATTACGAATCTGTTTTACTATGAACATGTATTTTATTATCTTTTATATATACATGTTGTCCTTAAGTACATATTGGTACATGATCACGTTTCGGACATCACCATTATATAAGAAACCTCCGTCACCACCCTAAAACTTTCTTTAAAACAACCAAATACGAAACGACACAAATAATTGTGTTGCATTCTCAAACAATAATGTTATTTTCCAAAACTAATACCATCCAGAACTCAAGCAATTAAGAATATTCTTATACATTCTAATACATTTATACTGATTTGTAAGGTCCGTTACTGTAGTAAGTATTCTCTTCATGTTGTACTATATTCAATGAATGATTACAACATGAATACTGATTTGACTTCTCCCTATAGCAGTCAATACCTCCATAACAAGAACAGAATATTTATTGTACAAACAAAATTGATATGACTTTTATATTTAGTTCATGTATCTTCGTTTTTCTTACTAGTTGCGCTCATGTTCGTTACCAAAGTTAATTTGGTTATGTACAACTAGGTTTGAATTTTCTCGTAAATATATGTTTGACAACTACACTTTATCTTTGCGTTCGGTATACTCCCTTGAATGCATTTTACGTGTTTAATCCTAGGTCAAACTAAAGAATTCCTCATCAGCAATGTTGAATTACACTTAATTACTCCCGATGGCTCCCGCTACTCCCGATGTTTTTGCACAAACTTCACTAAAGCTCCTAATTGTCAAAGGGAGTACATTTCTAAGTCAATGTGACCGACGTACATAGTCGGGAACACATCGGGAGTTCTATCAGTACCAACTCTACTACCCCCGAATAATCCCTGATAAATATCAGCGAATATTCGTGGACTAAATTCCGAGACTGTGAATGTGTCACCGAAATATCGCCGAATGTTCGCAAAACATTTAGATATCCCCGAAGGTTCCTGACACTTTAGCGAAGCATCCCCGATCATTCCCCGAGGCTCCGGGTGCTTCTGGGATTCCTCGGAGAATATGTTACTAACGCCTTCAGGAGCTCCTAATTACCAAGTTCATCAAGATTCCTCTCGATATCACAAGTTGTCTCATGACTTCCACCAAGCTTCCCCTAGACCACGAGGAATCTGTTCCCGGTGCCTCCCGAAGCTGATTCATTTCTAACGGGAGTACATCGCAGAGGCAACAAGACTGCGTTCAATAAACGCTTATGCCCCCATGGAAGCCTTGCCCATAAAAAGCTAAGTCAATCAGGGGCCATAATTCTGTAATAATGTTGGATAGTGTTACATGGCTTTGATAAAGTAAGGGGCTTATGATGGTAAACAAGTATGCCAAGTTTTAAGGCAACGCCATGATGGACATGATGTAAAACGAAACTGTCAATTTGATTTAACCAGGAATTAGACGCTTAATAAGTCTAAGTCCAAAATTAGGTCAATGTGACGGTCAAAATGAGGTTAGGTGATATAGGTGTGTAGAGAATGTTCAAATACAACAACCATGCAAGTATGAAAGCTTTGTAGCAAGCCATATTTATGCTAGAAGAAACGGTCAATTTGGGTTAACCAATAGTTTAGCCCTCCAATAAGTCTATGTCCAAATCAGGTCAAGGTGAAGGTCGAAATGGTGTCAAATGATACAGGTGTGTGGAGAGTCTTCATATACAACATCCATGTAAGTATGGAAGCTTTGTAGCAAGCCATAAAAATGCTAGAAGAAACGGTCAGTTTGGGTTAACCAGGAATTTGACCCTTCAATAAGTCTAAATCCAAAATTAGGTCAAGGTGAAGGTCAAAATGGGGTCAGGTGATACAGGCGTGTAGAGAGTGTTCATTTACAACATCCATGCAAGTATGAAAGCTTTGTAGCAAGCCATATTAATGCTAGAAGAAACGGTCAATTTGGGTTAACCAAGAATTTGGCCCTTCAATAAGTCTAAGCCCTAAATTAGGTCAAGGTGAAGGTCAAAATGAGGTCAGGTGATACAGGCATGTGGAGAGTGTTCATATACAACATCCATGCAAGTATGAAAGCTTTGTAGCAAGCCATATTAATGCTAGAAGAAACGGTCAATTTGGGTTAGCCAAGAATTTGGCCCTTCAATAAGTCTAAGTCCTAAATTAGGTCAAGGTGAAGGTCAAAATGAGGTCATGTGATACAGGCATGTGGAGAGTGTTCATATACAACATCCATGCAAGTATGGAAGCTTTGTAACAATAGGGCATAATAATGCTATAAGAAACTGTCAATCTGGGTTAACCAGGACGGACGGACGAACGGACGGACGGACGGACAGGTGAATCACTATATGCCTCCCCATCTATCGATAGGGGGGCATAAAAATCCTCAGTTTTAACAAAACCTCCGTTACCATCATTACTAAACACATTTAAATAATGTATACTTATACATGGGCGTTGGAGCGTCTTTAACATTGGGGGCGGGGGGGGCAAACATTTGGGAGGGGGGGGGGGCGAATTTTCTTTTGAGATATGGGGGTCACATTAAGTGTTAATAGCTTACGGTGAATGTTTGTGTATATCATAACTAAGGTAATATATATCTACTAAGTTGTTTTGCTTGTCAAAATAGCGGGTAAAAGATTAACATTGTCATAAACTGGTATTGCAAGTAGGGGGATCCGGGGGCAAATTTAAAACAATGGACCAATCTGGTGCATTCTGTGTGTTCTGAGATAAATATTTGGTATTTTACAAGACATGTTTTGTTGCAAGATCCAGCAAAATGAAGTCCTTATTTTGAAACTATTTTTACTAATTATTGCACAGGTGCCCGCATTCTGAGAGTTAAGGGGTTTAGTAAGGGATAATTTAACATAGAAATGACAAAGTTTAAAAGCAATATAGGAGCTGGGGGCAAAGTTTATCTTACAATGTCTTTCTATAGTTTGTGTAGCTCTTTCAACAGCTACATGATAACATATTTCATAGATCAAAATCATTTTGCGATTGTAGCGAGCACGAAAATTTTCCTTTTATACTTTTTAACCAAGAATAAAATGTACATTACCTATTACAAGACTATTTTAGATGGAAAATTATGAAAATTGTCTGAAATATTAGGGGGGGGCAAACGATATGTTGGCCCCCCTTTTATCCTAACATTGGGGGGGCCTGGCCCCCCTGGCCCCCCTTCTCCTACGCCCATGTTATATCATTTTGAAACAATAAATATGTTTCTCAAACACTGTTTAATATGGAAATCTTACATATAAAATATTCTCGTTACTGCTACACTCTCATTCTAACAGAGAACAACATCGGTAAGCCCATAACATTGCGCAAGTTTACACCTGAACCTCATACTGGTATTTATATCACTTCTAACACATACTTTGTGAGAATATACCTGCATCTAAATCCATGTTGGGTGGGTCGGAGCCTATAGAACGTTATTTAATTGACATTAAACATCGAGTTGAATCATTCAATGGTAAAACAATTGACTTGTTTATGACTCATGCACGCTCATGTACCGTTGCCAAGTTACAATTTTGGTATTGGTATAAAAACATTGTTGGAAATGGAGAAATGCAAGACTATGCTATTAATGGTTTGGAGAGCCAGATACTAAAATTGAGGAAAGTATCTAATGCATTTGGGCTGGTCATGGCCAAATTGATTGAGTCAATGTCTGAATTCCATCACAATGTTTTGGTTGTATAGGTTGGTAAAACTAACGTACCATCTTCAAAGTTACACACACTCTTGACAACAATAGAGGTGTTAATTTAAATATTAACCATTTGCATATGCATACATCTATTTGAGGCTAACACTATCTCAAGACACACCTAACATGGTGACAAGGAGTATAGGAACCAAAATAACATGTACTTACATATTTTTAACATGCAATTACGAATGGAGTTATTAGACTATTTGTTATGTATATTTGATATTTATGTATCACTGTTCGCATATTGCTGTGCTTACTATGGTGGTATTGACTGTAATATGAAAAAAATCCAATTCGACGCCATTGTTCAAGTAGAAACCATATAATGAATGAAGTGCAATATGTACAGAAAAAGATTGAAGGACAAACATGACATGTGTGTAGTTCATTATATTTATAGGAATGACTATTACAGTAACGGGCGTTACATTTCAGTATAAGTGTATTAGATTATTCATAATTGCTTGTCAAAATAGTTCTATGTGCTTTTCCCTCTTGGAACTAACATAATGTGTTTCAGATTACAACAAATAGTTGTGTCATTTGTTATTCGGTTGTTTTATAAAATTTTAAGGGTAGTAACGGAGGTTTCTTTTATTATTGTGATGTCCAAAACGTGATCATGTACCAATATGTTATAAAGAAGTATATATAAATACCAAACATATACGTTTAAATAGTAAAACAGATTAGTAATGAGAAAATACAAATCTGCCTTGTTACCAAATAGGCGACAGTAATGAATTTGTTGCAAACTTGTACTTTATATCCTTGTTTATCTATATGTACGAGAAATAAACATGACTATATGATAGTGATTATAAATGATGAGTTTTCACCTTTTAAATGTGTTATAATTCTGGCATTTTAGGCCATTTGACCATTAGATCAATAAACGTGAATAAAAAAAGTTGCCCAAGGGTAATCCTCACATATTGGTGCATTGCAAAAATAAAATAAAATTTTGGTATAGTTGCCTGTATGTCCCATTAACAACCCCACAAACATTTAAAATAATTTGAGAATCTTCGGCATTTAGTAGTTACATTGTATTTAGTATTTTAACATCAATTATACTCCGACACGACCACTGATTCCATTCAAAAAGTGTACATTATTTTCGTAAGGGGACACTTTTGTGAGCTATAAGAAAACTGTTTCACTCATAAAATAATTGCCATAAATGGTCAATTAGACGAAAACTGACAAATCTGTAACAGTTAAATAAACGACATAGTAACTGATTGCCTAAAAATAAAACTTGGAGCTAGGAAATTGTATAAACACACAGCATGGATTCATATGCTACATTACTGTTAAAACATCAAGTTTGTGGTGTTAAATTTTATTCAATGTCTTGGTTGAACTATATCATAAAATTCAATCCTCACAATTTATCCACACCCAAACAACTATACAACAATGGCTTATTTTTTATAATCCCCAGAGTAAAACTTCTCTTAATTGAATGATTTGACAGTATTATTATCGGTAGCAATTGAAACAGAACTACAAACAATTATGTTCTTTGTCCTCACAAAACTGTACAATAACCCTTGTAAGAAGACACTTTTGACGAATAACTAGTACTGTATCTATTACATATTCGCGTAATTTTGGTATAGTTGCCTGTATATTCCATAAACAACCACACTGACATCTAAAATAACTTGAGAAACTTCGGCACTTTGTAGTTATTTATTATTTTTACATCAAAAATTCTATAGGGTATTAATACCTTATAAAATTAACACTACTATTACATAAATTGCCTGAAATATGTTCATATTTGATGGAAACGAATCGAAAAACGAACCAAATACATCACTGATGTTTAGCTGTAGTTTGTTGATGTTACAGTTCGATCACGTGTGAATTACATAATTCACAAAGCATGTTGGAAGGAAACTTAGTGTTTTCTTTTCAAGAAAAAAATACTCAGTGGGTGATATCGAGAGTGGTTAAAATAGCTTATTTGCACCAAATCTTTAGTAAAGCAACCATCAGTGACTTTCTTTTACATCAATACTTGGTTAGGTTGGAAAATCACGATATACAAAAGTTTTAGCCCAATCTGTGAGGCAGCACCTTTAAACACAACTTTGACCATCTTGTTTTTCGCCGTCTGCGCGTTGCGTACTTTTACTCCGACTGTGTAACTCAGATTGAAAATAACGCAAAACGGACTCTTGAACCCCGTTTTTAATTCACTAGATCAAAGAAGATACTTTAAATGATATCACACGAAAATTAAAAAAAATAACCTTCCCGCGTTTTCTTGCTATGTGCGTATGAATGAAAGAAATGTCACGACATTGTCGCCGTCACTAATCAGCGTGCGACGCAGTAATTTAAGGTTACGTATATCATATTCAATAGCCTTTCTATAAATTTCCCCATAATTATGACGCAGCATTCATTTCCCTGCACGAATAAGTTACATATTTCACTTTTTAACGACGCAAGAATAAAACATAATCAAAGACGTCGAAAATACCGCAAACAATACGTCCCGCTAGGCGGCACTTTTTATCACTCGGATCGTTAAATTTGACCCTAAAACCATCAAAAAAACAGAAAGCCAAGACTTGGTACTTTAACATATTATGTCGCCAAATGGCAAAATCTGAGAAACAGGCGATTTTTATCGAAAAAGTTCTATTCCACCTTAAAAGTTTACAAGAGTTGATGTTCGCTGGCGAGCGCTGACGAACGTCGTGCTCGTTCCAGATTTATTTTAACATGCACAACGTCCACGTTTGGAAATGATACATGTTGGTGTACATTGGGCTCTGTTTGTAAACGTTCCTAAATGATTAATTAAGTTAGACTAAGTTTGCCAAAGTTGGACTCCGTTGGTAAACGACTGTCGAATCGCTAGTGCTGTCGGTCAATTTAGCCGAACGTTTAAAAAAACGCAAAAAAATGCGACGGTAACGGAAAGACTAACGTAGGCGACCGTTTCACAGCATAGCTATATTCAAACGTTTGTAAAAAAAGGTCAACGGATATCAGATTTATAATGAACGCAACGGCAACGCAATAGTTGGCGTAGGCAAACTTTGTACGACGGATCCTAGCTGGATATACGAGCGCTAACCTGCGTTGACAATTGGAAAATAACTGCAACGCTGACACATGTGAACAGGCACAAGTGCCCGCTGTCAAGCGCTAGGGAACGTTTGATGTCCGCCCAGCACAATGTTTGTTGTTCGAAGGAAACAAAACATTCTTGTGAATGTGCTTTCGTGTACGAAAATGCTATTATAACGTGGCCTAGATGTAAGGCGCGCGCTTCATGATTAAGATGTTTCGGGTTCGATCCCCGTCCGCACCACTAGTCAATTTCTATTGAGCAAAAGAATAATTCACATTGCTCCACTTCGCCCAGGTGTATTAATGTCGAATTAAATATGTTTGTAATGTTTTATATCAACAGTGCTGACTTACCAACTTGATGAAACTGTATCATTGTTTTTCTCAATGTCAAGAAGCCTGAAAAAAGAATATTGAATCAGTAATAAACATGAAATGTTTGTTTGAATGCACACAACATGTGCTATTCGGTTGAATTATACATAAATGGACAAGGCAGTCCAAAGGACGGCTATAATCCCTCGCCGCGTTAATGAATAGTGAACTGTGACATTGATCAGATGTAACTTGCTTGGTTGCAACTTGGTTCTGTAGGTCAACCCTTTGCCTCACATTCGTTATCAGTTTTGTACCATGCGGACCAGGCATTAAACAGTTATAACATGGACAGGAATTGTAATGCTCAAACTTCGACATTGGATTATAACCTTGAGTTTACATGGTAGAAACATGGGTTATGCGCATCGCCTTCAGTACACATTTGCTATTACATGTACATGTACAAATGTATTTGCTGCTATAAATTTCATGGAATTCGGTTTAAGCAGACACAAAATGTAAGGTTCAACATTTGACATTGAACTGTGACATTGACCTTGATCCAGCACAATTAGAATGTGGGTTCTGCGAGTGGTCTTAATTAGTTACACATTTGCTGAAAGTTTCATTGAATTCGGCGTTAAAAAGTTATGAAGCGGTGACGATTTTGTTAAGGGCGGACGGACACTGACCATTCCTATTATCCCCTCCAACTTCGTGATGGGGGATTAAAAAGGCCCGCGACCTATTCCGTTTATTTAATTACCAGAGCTATTACTATTACTGATGTTGTTACTTGTTGGTGATGATGCTCTGATTATTGATGGTACTATTGATTATGGTGTTGACATTGTAGTACTGCATGTAGTTGTATTGTTTCTGAAGTTACCATTAATGGAACTACGATGTGAAATTGCTAATATGGTTGTTGGGGATAGACTGTTGAATGTGACATAATGTGCTATGTACAGCCGTTGTCGCTGCTGTTGCGTTTTGGATGAACCAAAATCTGCCGCTGTATGGAGTTTTGACGTTTAGAATTCAGATGTTGCAGACCCAGACCATGGTGTCATGGTTGTAGATAATGTTGTTGTTGACCTAGTGTGTTTTGTGTGATTGCTCAGTGCGCCAATGGTCTATAAACTAAACCAATTTGCTTGTTGGTTTTAAACTAGAGGGTACTTTATAATAGGATGCAATGTGTTTGAAGTCGGATTAGAGACTTTAGTAACTTATGTTTCATTGAACAGTGCTGACTTACCAATTTGGTGAAACTGCATGTGACATTATTTTTCTCAAAGTCAGGAAACCTGAAAACGAAGATGAAAACAGTATTAAACTTGCATAATTTGTATTAATACAGAAAGTATGTGCTTAATACACAAATTATGTGCTAGTCGGACAGGTTAAAGTAGAACTATCACAGGAGTGATGAATCATACCCCCGCAGCAATGCTTGACACAGGAATATTATTTAAATTTATAGTTACTTTAATCATTTAAAAATCCAGTAAGAAACACGACATGCATTACTATATAACCTTTGACCTCTAAGTGACCTTAACCTTTGAGCTAGAGACCTAGGTCTTCCGCGAAAAAAAATACAAAAAACCTACAAAAAAATGGACAAAAAAATAAAATAAATAATCGATTTTGTGCCTTTTAACTTTCGACCTCCAAGTGTGACCTTGACCTTTGAGCTAGGGGTCTGGGTCTTGCGCATGACACATCGTCTTGATGTGGTGAACATTTGTACCAGGTATTATAAATATCCAATAAGAAATGAAATAGTAACAGAGTGGACAAGATTTTAGTGCATTTTAACCTTTGAACTCCAAGGGTGACCTTGACCTTTGAGTTAAGGACCTGGGTCTTGCGCATGGCACACCCTCTATATGTGGTGAACATTTGTAACAAGTATTATAAATATCCAATACGAAATGACATAGTTACAGAGCGGACAAGATTTTGTGCCTTTAAACCTTTGACCTCCAAAAGTGACCTTTGAGCTAGGGACCTGGGTTTTGCGCATGACATACCGTCTGGATGTGGTTAACATTTGTACCAAGTAATATAAATATCCAACATGAAGTGACATAGTTACAGTTCGGACACGATGTACATGCCTATTTGAGCCTTTTAATATTTGACGTCTAAGTATGACCATGACCTTTGAGGTAGGGACCTGGGTCTTGCGCATGACACACTATCTTTATGTGGTGAACATTTTTACCAACCAATTTTAAAATCCAGTAAAAAACAACAAAGTTACAGAGCGGACACAACTTGGGTGCCTATATAACATTTGACCTCTAAGTGTGACTTTGACCTTTGAGCTAGGGGTCTGGGTCTTGCGAAATGCACATCGAATAGATGTGGTGAACATTTGTACCAAGCGATTTTAAAATCCAGTAAGAAACGACTAAGTTACAGAGCGGACACGATTTTGCTAACAGACCGACCGCCCGTCCGGCCATCCGCCCGCCCGACCGACCGACACGGTGACTCCAGTATACCCCCTTCAAACTTTGTTTGCGGGGGTATAATTATACATAAAAGAAAACACCAAACAGAAGCAAGACTACGTTCAATAAACACTTATGCCCCCATGGAAGCATTGTCCATAAACAGCTAACTCAATCAGGGGCAACAATTCTGTAAAAAATGTTGGACAGCGTTACTCGGCTTTGACAATAAGAGGCTTATATTATAAACAAGTAAAATTTCTAGGTTTGAAAGCAATGCCTTGATGGACTCGAAGTAAGAAGTAGCGGTCAATTTGGGTTAATAAGCCTTATTCCAAAGCTAGGTCAATGTGAAGGTCAAACTGAGGTCAGGTGATATAGAGGTGTGGCGAGTGGTGAGATACGACATCCACGCAAGAATAAAAGCTTTGTAGCAAGCCATGATTATGAAAGACGAAACGGTCAATTTAGGACGGACAGGTGAATCAATATATGCCTCCCGATCTATCGATACGGGGTCATACAATATTTTACGTTTATTTAATTTAAGGATGAGACTTCAGTCACACATTTCCTTCAACAGTGCTGACTCACCAATCTGATCAAACTGCAGGTATCATTACTTTTCTCAATGTCAGGAAACCTGAAATATGAAAAATAAACTAGCACTTCACTTGTATTGTTTGTATGAGTACCTAACATAATGTGCTAGTCGGACATGTTCAATTATACATTATGGTAAATGGGAAACACCCGCAATCATATGTAGGTGCGATTTGCAAATAATTTGCTCTACCTTTATAGTTTGTTTATTTAGAGATTATATTTATAACAACATGGAATCGTCGTGTGCAAGACAAACAGTGCAACTTTATGGCAGCTGACATGTTTCAGAAATATATGGGTTTCTACACTTATAATAATAATAATAATGAAAATAACGACTTTATTTATAGTGGATGACATATTTGGTTCTATTTTCAATATGGTCCGCTTAGATGCACACAATGACTGATTCAGTGAGGAATGCATCCTATCGGTAGTTTATATAATTATAACTTTATCTGTTTAATGCTGAAATAAACGTATAGAATTGCATATACTGTACCCACCGAAAGTAAGTATACAATTTGACCTAAAATTGACCTTGGTTAACACTTTTGATACCTGTTGACCAGATGGTCACGTGAACACGAGTTCCTGAAAATACAAAGTAAGAATTTAAAGAGAAAGGAGGAGGGCGTTTTGAAGCATAATTGTCATAAGATCTAACGGTATGAAATACACGTATAGCATCTTTTTAAGACAAAGTTGCCTTTCAAGTCGGACAATTAGTCTTCAGTTTTATTTTGCACCTAGGGTACAAATCATCGTATACTGATACTTGATAGTGTCAGAAGTACCGAAACATTAGTCAAGGATTGTCCCATAAATGACCATAAGGTACCGTTCTGTCCCTTTCCAAGCATTGAACCCACTTAATCAGTTTTACTAGTTTAGATTTCAAAGTTGTTCATAGTCTTGGTAATTTTGAACCTTAACTTTGATTTAAAAGTTAAGCATAAATCATAGAGCTACGGCAATGGTTTCGAAATGTTATTAATTAATGAAACTGTTGTCTTCTTCTACTGTTATGGTCCTTCTAGGTAAGCGTACACGAGAAACCTTGGAATTATAAAGAATGTCCCGCAGAGGGTGGCAAAAAGTGTTACAATTGTGGGGAAATTAACCATTTCCAAACTTTGTGTATACATGTATCTGGAAATACTAGTGCGGTTAACCAAATGAAGGAGTCGGACTCGAGTGATGATTCTGAGTTTCAAATTTGTACGGTAACAAGTTTTACTTCTCGTCTCGAAAACTTCGTTTTAGGCCTTACAACATCTATCAATCATCATCGACACCTCTATCGTCATGGTATACATCGCCAGTACTAGGGTATGGGAGATAGAAACCAGTTTTCACTTTAATGCGGAGTGAAAGAAAATACTGGCACCATACAACACATGTCAAAGAACCTAATTTATTCGTCTTTGGTATGACACAGCTAGGGATCTAACTCGTAACTCCCCCCCCCCAAACTTGAAACGCACGCAGAATATGATGTTGGCACTTGTCAAATGTTAGCATAAGTGGACAGAAGAAAAAACTGCCATCAGTTAATCAAATAAAAGAAGTAATTTGATTCATTCATTGACATCAACTATAATTTGTAAAGAGAACAGTACAAAGTGGACACCATTATAGTAAATGACAAGAGGAGTGTATTTGCCGTGGTCAAATGTTATATTAAAAAAATAATTAAAGTGACAGAAGAAAAACTGTTTTTAGTTTGTTTATTTATTGAATAGCAGAATGCATTTACATTTATTTTTATCAAATGTTATCTATAAAAGACAATATAAAATGGTCACCACCTTGGTAAATGACAGGAGGAATGTATTGTCCACTGTTACGAAAGCCAAAATCAGTTCATTAAATGAAAGCTAGACGGAATGTATCTATTATTATCGAAAGGTATCTACAGAAGACAAGAGGAAGCGGTCATCACTTACGTAAATGACAGAAGGAATTTGTTAGCCACTGGTAACTTTCGTCATATGACGATAAAAAAGCTACATCAGTTTATTAAATAGAAGGCATAATGTATCCATTAGCATTAAATGTTATATCCTTTCCGCTTCCATAGCGTACTAATGCAGATTGGCCGGGATGGCCATTTCGGCCTTCCGTAGTTTACGACCTAAATGCCCAAATTCGGGAATTTTGCTGTCATGGGTACACATGCGTCCCAGACTAAAGGATATTACGGGCCCAAGGTCGTGCATAGGTTTTTGGGCCCGCTGGCCCCCTTTAAAGAGGGCTTTGAATGTAGGTTTTCCAAAACTGAAATTACTGGTCATACCAGACATTGCGGTACGATTCCCTGTGGAATTGCATTAACATTTAGCGCCAAATAGAACGGATATAAGGCTAAACAAAGGGGTCGGGATCAATGGCCTGAAGGGGCCCAAAATTAGGCCTACCAAGCTAAAAAAGAAGAAGTTCAATGTATCCTACTTTCACTTTAGGGCAGGTGTGTAGCATCTGGATGTATCGAGTTTTTATCAGTGCTGCAAGTCATTCATGTCTCAGGGACGGGGTATAGGGTCCATATGAATTTCTCCTTGTCCCCCTAAAAAGAATCGTGGTAGCGGAAAGGATACAGAGAAGAGAAGAAAGCACTGCCATCATTTTAGTAAATGACGGGGGAATGTGTTGGCCACTGTTAACGTTTGTCACGTGACGATAGAAGAAAGCTACGAAAGTTTATGAAATGAAAAGCAGAATGCATCCATTAGCATTAAATGTTAAATAGAGAAGACTAGAAAGCGCTGTCATCATTTTTGTCAATGACAGGAGGTATGTGTTGGCCACTGTTAACTTTTGGCATGTGACGATAGAAGAAAGCTACCTCAGTTTATTAAATGAAAGGCATACATGATTTATCCATTATCATGAAATGTTATCTTGAGAAGACAAGAAAAAATGTGTTGGCCGCTGTTAACGTTTGTCATGTGACGTTAGAAAGCTACCTCATTTTATTAAATGAAAATCAGGATTTATCCATTAGCATTATATGTTAGACAGATAAGACTAGAAAGCGCTGTCATTATTTTAGTAATTGACAGGGGAAATGTGGTGGCCGTGGTTTAACTTTTGTCTTGAGAGGACAGTAAAAAGCAAACATCAGTTTATTAAATGAAAGGCAGAAAGATCCTTTTTATCAAGAAATGTTATCTACAGAAGACAAGAAAGCACCGTCATCATTTGAGTAATGACAGGAGGAATGCATTTGACATTGTCAAATATTTTCTTTAGTAGGTAAAAGAAAAGCTACTATCAGTTTATTCCTTGAAAGGTGGGATTCATTCATTATCATAAAATGTTATCCACAAGAGAAAATGGTCATCATTTTAGTAAATAACAGGAGGAAAGCATTGGTCACTGTCAAATGTTGTCTTGAGAGGATACAAAAAAGCAACTCGAAGGACGATATGTATTTATTGTTATAATATTTTATTTAGAGAAGACACTAGAACACTGCCACCATTTAAGTAACTCACAAGAGGATTGTTCAGTATTTAATGTTATCTTGAGAAGACAGAGGAAAGGCTACAATCAGTTTAGATATTGACAGGCGGAGTGTTTCCATTATTATTAAGTGCTATCTAGAAAGGACAAGTAAGCGCGACCAGCATTTAAGTTAATGACAGGAGGAATGTATTGGCCACTGTCAAGTGTTGTCTTTCAATAGGACAGTAGAAAGTTAACATCAGTTTATTTGTTGAAAGACAAAATGCAGCTATTATCATAAAATGTTATGAAGAAAGGACAAAGAAGCGATGCCAACATTTAAGTTAATGAAAGGAGCATTACATTTGCCACTACCAGATGTTACCTTAAGGGGATAGAAGAAAAATGTCATCAGTTTATTTATTGAAAGGCGGTTTGTGTTCATTATTATCAAATGGTTTATTGGTAAGACTTGATGAAGAAGCCTTTTGGGGAATAGCCATTTGGCCTAAAGAAATTTCACCTCATCACAGATGCAAACTCCATCCGTTCTTAAAAACCTACTTATGAATAAAAGTTTCAATGAAGAATATGATAAATTATTGCATCATTTTAAACCTTAAATGAGGCTGGAGGACTTACAACGACTCCACCTAACCTTGTATACTGGATAAAGATCAAGTGGCATTTAATTAAATCTTGCAGTAAACCGAAATATTTAAGACACAAAACCTCAAACAATTTAAACAAATGAAATAGTTGAAATGTAATTAATCATAAATTGTTGATAACGTTACTTTATCAATAATAAATATGGGGATAAACCACCTTAATATGGCTAGAATCCATACATTATATATTGAACATTGGCTTTTTTATATTGAATTATTGAAATAAATAAATTCATATGATGTTTAACTATAAATCCGTTCCACACACAAGCACATCCTACAAGCCCACCGAACGCATGCATCCCGCATGCACACACACTGAACGCACCTTCGCCCACAAGCACACACCCCACAAACACACACGCAAGTAGACACGCATACTACATCAACATTGCACATCACTGTCCAAAAGAACTTAGTACATGTACGTAGCTGTGACTCAGCCCGTAATATATAAAATGTGTTACTGTAGATGACCTGATCAGCCACGAAACCCGGTACTACACATCATAGCCCAAGGAGAACATGATACACACAAGAACTAGTGCAATATGCAGATGAAGTGACTCATGCTCCTAACATAGAGAATGTGTTACTGAAGATGGCCTGCCACAACATCCGCCATCACACATCATAATCCAAGGGAACATGCTACACACA
Source organism: Spisula solida (assembly GCA_947247005.1). Lineage (NCBI taxonomy): Eukaryota > Metazoa > Mollusca > Bivalvia > Venerida > Mactridae > Spisula > Spisula solida. Next base: position 31,320,907 of record OX365947.1, on the reverse strand, counting down.
AGAACCTAGTGCAGTTATATGTAGCTGATATGACTCATCCCGTAACCTAGAATTTTATTTTTATATTATATTTTTATTACTGTGAATAACTGACCGCATACACTTCCTCGTAACAACCATTCAATCTAACAAGTGTGACTCATCCCGTAAAATAGAGAATGTCTTACTATAGATGACCTGCCACAATGCACTTTCTCAAAATAAAATATTAACCATTCATTCTCACAATTATGACTCTGTAACATAGAAAATGTGAAATTGTACTCTTTAAATGATCGGCCACACTAGAAAACCTGATCAAAACTTTTTAAAGTAGAAATTTGGATACAATAAAGTTAATTTACTTAGATATATCAAGGAGAAAAGATGATTAAATATATTTTACATTTTCATTATTGAAAAGTTTCCAAAACAGTCGTTGAATTCTGATAGTAGTATAAAGTAATTTGTAACAAGATACTTATTTTGAAAAGAAAATGAAGCCCCTAATAAACCTCATTCACGTGCACTTTCATTTTTTTTTACTAAACGTGCAATTCGGAATTCTGCCGTAACGTTGCCACTTGATGCAATCCCAGTATACTCTTAATTAAGACACCTAACACAGCAAATAATCAAAATTACTCTAACAACGAGTCTTACTAAATTTAAACATAAATACTGCATCTTTATACCACAAAGAGATCATTGAAACTATGAACATATCAAATATGCACATTAAATGTAAATATACTCTCACATTATGTATGCCTTTGGGTACGAACTAAAGTAAATGTAAAGTCGATATTAGTTCAATAATTCTGAAATGGTTAGAACATTCACATCTAGGCAGTATCATTAATCAACAGGGAGGAACAGATACAACCGTTAAGGCAGGGTAGGCAAAGCAAGGACCACTTTCATCCAGATGAATCTAATATCTGGCGTCAAAGAGAGCTATCCAAGATTCGCCTGTTCAACTCCAATGTAAAGCCGGTACTGCTATATGGAGCTGAAACCTGGAGGACAATCAAGGCAGTTGTTATAGAAGAATTCAGACCTCCATCAACAGCTGCCTGAGAAGGATTCTTAAAATCCGATGATCATGCACCATCAGTAATGTCGACCTATGGGAGAAAACCGGTCACATTCCTGCAATCGAAGAAATCTGGAAAAAGCTGGATAGGGAATAAATCTCAAGGGTCGTATCGGGTTTTACCATGTTATTATCCATATATTTATCATTTCAAGGAAAAGTACACATTCAGTCAGAATACTGTGTATCTAAAAGATTGATTGTTTTTGGTGGGGCGATGTCAGGCGTCAAAGGGTCAACCAAACGAGGGAAAACTGAAACCCTGTTCCGCAACGGGTCAATTTATCCTTAACATAGACCTTAAAACAAGAAAAATATGGAAAATGGTGCATTGTTTAGTTAGTTGGCTTCAAGAACGCCACGGCAAAATGGAATATAGCATACAAAGATGGACATTCATAAACAGTCCGTTTATCATAACCCTGACCAAGTGCAGTGTTACTGGCAATACAACGCCACTAATCAAACAGCCATTGACTAGGTGAAACTAGAAAGGAACCAAATAATTTAATAGAGTAAATGCGTCCGACGGTCGTTTTCCATACATAAGTTTGACTAAGGTGGTGATTTATGGCACAAGATAAAATACCTAAGGTATGCAACCTATCATTACATTCACGACCAGACCGGCTGTGTACTCGCACATGGGGACTTAAGTAAGTCAACAGCTTTACTTAGCTTATGGGCAATCATCAGCATCACGTCTCAACACATACAAATTGTCACTTAGATGTTGTATTGTGGTCATGTTGATATAGGCTCCATGTTTGAAGTTACAATAACTTGCACAATATTGTGCAGGACCCAGTATATACAGCTGCAGAAACAAAGCATTGGTTAAAGACGAAGACTAAAGACAACTCTCCGGTTGAATGCGCCATCCAATATATATGGAATCCAGAAGAAAACTAATTACATGTAATAGAGGAGCAGGAATTTTGGCTGTTAATATCAGTATCATCACTGCAGCTCACTGTACAGAGTAGTATGAACCATCCACATCGCTGCTACAGGAGTGCAATAAACATAGGAGGGGTAACATTGCCAAATTGTTATTTTACCAATGGATCAACACAAATTTACCGGTAGATATTTATAACTGCTAAGAATCGAGTTGGGACGCGATGTACAGGGCCTTCCGAAAGTCCTTGGACAAACCTCAAATTTGCCATTGCATGACCAATTTATTTTATTAATCAATAACTTATACATTGTCCAGTTTTTCCATTGGTCTCAAAAGGGACATAAATAAATATGAGCATTACATAAAAATTCCATATAAAGAAAGACAACTTCAAATAATTTAATACTCGATATTCAACGTATTCAGTAAAGGTGACTGTGATTTCTAAAAGTGAATTTGGGAATTCATTTACATGTACATTGATTTCCCCCCGAATTTTAGCATAAAGCTCACTTTATAATATACACACGCTAGGTACGAACACAGGACTTTGAAATTCTATCCATAAAATATCATAGCAGTCGATCTAATCAAAATCAATATATATATAATACTGAAGGAGTGCAACACGTTTCCCTCAAAAATGGAAATCCGTAGCCAGTGCTAACACAATAAAAGATACAAGCCATCAAGTTAGATAATTAAGTATCTGTTAACGCTGGACTGAGACGCAATGCGTGGATGTCAATTGGTTTTTCCCTGCCAGACTTCGAGGGAAGAGACAGTTGTGTGTTAAAAGGATTTAGGGTCGGATAGCACGGTCCTTTCCGATCTTTAGCATATCTGTTGTACAGGACCGATACACACGCGAGTACTACCTCTTGATTATCACCTATACTAGTGGGTGGGAAAAATGAGTTATGGACTTGCGGTTGTGACTTCTATGAAGCAAAAATACCATTATATTTCCTACATGTATTGTGCAAAAATCATTTACTATTTAAGAAGGTACAAATGTACTTCTGAACATTGTCTCAGTCTTGTATACGCATGACTTTAGCTATGGTGAACATTGTCTCAGTCTTGAATACACATCACTTTAGCTATGGTGAACATTGTCTCAGTCATGTATACACATGACTTGTATACACATGACTTAAGCTATGGCGAACATTGTCTCAGTCTTGTATACGCATGACTTTAGCTAAGGTGAACACTGTCTCAGTCTTGTATACACATGACTTTAGCTATGGTGAACATTGTCTCATTCTTGTATACACATGACTTTAGTTATCATGGTAAACATTCATTGACTCAGTCTTGTATACACATGACTTTAGCTAAGGTAAACATTGACTCAGTCTTGTATACACATGACTTTAGCTATGGAGAACATTGTCTCAGTCAATTAAACAAAGGTCAATGACTTTGCACATTATTTCAATGTGATGTACTTTGATGCTATGTTATTGGAGAATTTATTACACAGAGCTGTACGAGCTATTTCGTGGGAATACAAAATTAAGCATGGGTCAATGACTCTAATAATTACGAATATGATATTATAGACTTAGACTTAAGACTTTTAACATAAAAAGCCACATAATACGCTATGAATCATGCGAGTTGTTCCAATGTATTGATACTTTGATATTCAGCGGATTTCCTACACCATTTTCAAATCAAAAGGACCCATTCTTTAAACTTCATGGAATGTATCATTAATTGTTCCAAATTGTATGGATTAATCAAGCTTCATATTTTAACGTGGACAAATTTGAAGCCCAATCACTAGTCATTTAATTGTTTTTCAAACTCACAAGACTATTTCCACAAATTATTAGACAAAACATTACTTGAATTACGAGAAGAATGCCCTTGATTTAAGTTTAGTGTCGTTAAAAGTTTCCCGATTCAGGGCTAGGTCATTTTCTCAAAAGAACCAGGGAATCCTCTGATATTTGACCAGTTAATGAATACATGTAGGCCTATCAGTTGTTTGCGGTAAAACACTTGATACTTGAACATTTTCTCGGTATATTGTGGCTACCAAATGGTATCCGGTATATAATATTGCAGGAGTGCACGAATACATTTACAAACTTGCAGCAATATCGAAAATCTGGAATAAAAGTTTAGTTTTAAGTAGTAAAATATTTGCATTTTACGATCAACCACATGTATTTCACATTATATCTTCAAATAAATATCATAGCCTGTGATATGGTCGTGAAAAAACCAGAACGGTCCATGAGTAGGTGAGCCAATGGTTTATACTCATTTATTTAACGTCGATTGTGAAACAAGTTTCTCCCACATATATTGATCACTTCCGACACCTCATTCCTGATGTTATCCATCGTCACGACGGTATGAGAGAAGTGTCAATGCTGATACCTCGAGTATGTAGAACAAGGTATTGTTTTCGACATTCTTGGCAGTTATATTATAGAGAAAATATTAGGACTACATTTGATAAGTCACTTATCTATTATATTCAGTTCTGATCCTTATTGCAGTGTTGTTCTTGGTGACATTATAGGTGTTATGTCCACTCCATGATTTGTTATCCCAAATGTCATCTGTAAGGCAAGAATAGATTGTAAGAAATCAATGTACAAAACATAATAAGAAATAACAAGAGCACCGCCTTGCGGGTGCAGACGCTCATCTGATCATTGTCACTGTAAAAAAGGCCCATTACCCTTGCATAAAGCAGGGCAGTGTTATGAGTCTTGCTTAAAAAAGTGAGGTATTGATGGTGAAAAAAGGGGCAAGCAAAATGCTGATCAGAGTTATGGGTCATGCTTGTTGACATGGTCAGGTATTGATGGTGAATAAGTGTTGAAAGTTTCAAAGCAATAGCCCACATAGTGTATGAGAAGAGTGGACCTAAATGCAAAACTTAACCAAGGAATGTTCTAAGTCAAAGAGGGGAAATAACTCTTGCCAAATGCAGACTAGAGTTATGGGTCTTGCTTGACATGGTCGAGTATTGATGATGAATAAGTGTTGAAAGTTTCAAAGCAATAACCCACATAGTGTATGAGAAAAGTGGACCTAAACACAAAACTTAACCAAGGAATTTTCTGAGTCCAAAAAGGGGCAATAACTCACGCAAAATGAAAATCAGAGTTATGGTTCTTGCTTGACATGGTTAGGTATTGATCATGACCAAGTGTTGAAAGTTTCCAAGCAATAGCTTTGATAGTTTATGAAAAAAGTTTACCTAAACACAAAACTTAACCAAGGAATTTCCTAAGTCCAATAAGGGGCAATAATTCTTACAAAATGCAGATCAGAGTTATGGATCTTGCTTTACAGGCTCAGGTATTGATTGTGAACAAGTGTAGCAAGTTTTCAAGCAATAGCTTTGATAGTTTATGAAAAAAGCTTACCTAAACACAAAACTCAACCATGCAACGCCGACGCCGACGACGATCAAGTGATGACAATAACTCATCTTTTTTCAAAAATCAGATGAGCTTAAAATCTGTTCGCGTATTTTATCGGTGAATAAAACACGGACAGGAGTTCGGATGCGGAAAAATTAAATCACGAGTGCGTAATTTGTTGTTCTATTTTGCTCAAATTTTCAGAAAATGTTTAAAAGAGTATTGTCTTTCTAATGCTATAATATTATCATGATTTTCAAAATTGTGTCACTTAGCCCGGTTTTCACGGTGAACGGCTCATAAATAGACATAGTGTTATTTAAGTTACTGTTGAAAGGGACTACTTTTTCAAGCGTTTAAATGATACAAAGTACAAAATGCTGAAAAACGGTATATTGCTGACGAATTCAACATGAGCCCAAAAATTACCTGAAAAGTGATAATAGAATATCGGGCACAGAAGGCAGCAGTCATTTTAACCAGCCGAGCACAGAAAACATAAAACAACACATAGTTATACCACTGTAGTAGGACTGATTTAAGCCATCAGGTTTAAATCAGTGTTTAACCTTTGTTCCTGTATACTGCACTTTACTTGGGTAGATTGACAAATCACTGAACCATTCCTAATCATTGTACTTGTGTTTTCATTGGCTGAAGTGATTTGTCAGCTCACATTTTGGGTATATAAGGCCAACACTTGCCTAGTATCATTGCAAAGGTCGGCTGACTGTCCAGTCAGCGCTGCCAATAAAGCTTAGGCTTTGGCTATCTTTCAAGATACTTAGGTATCTGACTTTTGTTGTGAGTATCTCACGACCCTTGCAAATAGAGTCCGTTGTCATCGAAGCATATTGCTTCGGACATTTCCTATACATTAAGGGGTTCTTGCATTCTAACTTAAATCTACATTTACATAAATGAGGCTGTAAATTGTATTGTATATATGCTGGAATAAATTAAATGTAATTGTGCTAAATAATATACTTTGATAACTAAATTAAATACTGTTCATGTAACTTGGTGTTGTGTTATTCTTGTAGTTAGGCATTTATTCATTATATTGAGGTTGTTGTACTACCACATTACTACCACTATACGATACACATTGGAGACCACCACAATACTCTACACACCACTGGTATATTATTGCTACGTATGTAACCACTCAGATCAGACCGACTGAGTGGATACAAACCCGTAATACTTATACCGGACCAGAAACCGGATCTGTTACATTGGTGTCGTGATCTTGTTTTGGGGTGTTGTTTAGATTGTGGTTAATTTGTAAATTAAATTAAATTAAATAGGAAATTTAGGAGGGAGGATAAATATAATCTTATTCTATAAATTATAAACCTGAGTCATTATTTATAGTGTACATTGTACATTATTAATCATAAGGTGTGAAATAAAGTAGTGATATAATTATAAGTGTGTAAAATAAATGTCCATAAATTTATATTATTTAACTTTGTGTATTTGATTATAAATGTGGTTTAAAAGTATTAAACTGTAAAATAATGTGTAAGTATTAGACTGTGTGTACATTTGGATAATCATTAACTTGTGTGTATATAGGGTTAGTAATGGTGAATAGGAGTCTTATAATCACATGTTTATTCTTCAATAAATTTATTCAATATAAACCCTAATTTAAGGTAGAATGTGAACATAGTATATTATGTTGAGTAGTGTGTAATATTTAATTATTTTGTGTGTACTTACTGTAACATTGTTGTAAAACTAAATAGTAAGCTTTCATTGTGTGTACTTACTGTAACATTGTTGTAAAACTAAATAGTAAGCTTTCATTGTGTGTACTTACTGTAACATTGTTGTAAAACTAAATAGTAAGCTTTCATTGTGTGTACTTACTGTAACATTGTTGTAAAACTAAATAGTAAGCTTTCATAGTGTGTACTTGTATGTACTTGATGTTTGTATAAGACTTTGGGGACTGTGAGTGTATGTGAACACAATGAACAATGTCCGTTTTCCTCATGAATCAGTGTGCATTACACATGTGAGTCCAATGGAATTGATAAACATTACGGGACTAATCCCTTTATCAAAACTTCACAGTTAAACCATGATGTATTGGGGGAAAATTTGATTGATTTAACAAGCCCTACTCCTTTGATGGGAGACAATTGTAGATTACCTTCAAGGGCAAATCCTTTTAGGTTTGATTATGTCCCCGTCGAAGAGCCACTCATTCCTGTAAAGTTCAATAATTTTCACGGGACTGATTCTAGGGACAGAACTGTAAGGGATACCACAATTATTGAACAGGGCAACTCACGATCATCTGTAAATTCTAATACAGACTGGAATCTAGATGATTTTCACATTATGATTTCTGCAATGTTAGACAATAAATTAGGAAACTTCCTTTCAAAACTGCAACAAGAGAAATCTATGTGTAATCAATTAGTTGTAAATAGTCATAGCAATTGTCCAGCTAATGTTTGTCCGCAAGATAAAATTCATGTAAATAAGTTGCAATCGCAAACTATTGTGAGGAAAAGGGGTACCCAAGAGGGTAGTGAATTCAGATGTGGGTTCTGTTTCAAAAAGGGTCATGATTAAAGCAGATGCTTTGGGAAGCGAGGTACATCAGTGAAAGATGGGGGTGTTGAGAGAAGGGTCATTAGGCAATGAGGCTTATCAGTTAGAGTTGAGAATGATTGGGAGATTGTTACAATGTGATTATAAAACTTAACTTTTGTATGTAGACTCTTTTTCATTATTACGTGTGGCGAGAAAACTCTAAAATCGTTACGATAGCTGGCGAGAAAACTCTAAAATTGTTACGATAGGTGGCGAGCAAACTCTAAAATCATCTTTTTTCATTATTATTATTATATGGCGTGTATTTGTGTATTATTACGGTGATGATGGCGAGAAAACTCTAAAATCATTGTAATTGATGGCGAGCAAACTCTAAAATCATTGTAATTGATGGCGAGCAAACTCTAAAATCATTGTAATTGATGGCGAGCAAACTCTAAAAGTATTGTAATTGGTGGCGAGCAAACTCTAAAACCAATTATGACAATTGTTAGCATATAAACTTGATGTTTTGTTATGAGCTGAAGTATAAATTTACCCATTCTTGATTTGAATAGCAGATATAAATTAATACTCAATTGCATCTCACTTAAATGTTAATAGTTAACATTTGCTTTATGTAACTGCATTATATCCATGTTACTAAATAGAGCTTGTTTGGTGGGAGTTGATACTCTTATGTTGATCAATTCAATGATCAACTTATACTTTGAGTTCAGGCTTTGTATGTGATTTACTTATACATACTTTATGTTGTATTGTGTATTTACGAGTGAATATTTGTGTTATGCATTGAGTAGTTGAGACATATGAGGTACATAGATTATATTAGGATTGGTATTATGAGTCAGTGTACTTTGTGAAGACTTGTATTGTACAAATTACTGGTTACATGCATTTATAGTTGTGTATGGTGTTTCTATGAACGTCATAGTTCATTTGCAGTTAGCATTTGTGAATTATGTTTATAACTTTATAGTTTGCTTATTTATGGTGGGTTGTGTATGATATATGTAGATTTGTGAGTTTGTGAGGAAACGTGTATGTTTTGACAGTATGATTATTGAGTATATGATATGTGGATGCTATCATTAGATGTGTGTGATGTTTAATATGTCATATTTATATTGTATCAATTGTTGTCCATGACTTGTGCTTGTATTTTTTCAATTTTGTTGGTTGTTTATTTATGTTTGTATGATATGTCTGTGGGCTTGATATCTTGCATGCACGTACTTTATACATTTCAGATGATGTATTGTCCACTGATGTCATTTTTGTCATTTGATTTGTTTACTTTGATTTATTTATTGAAAATATATGAAATTTAAGGAGGGAGGAATGTAGTAGGACTGATTTAAGCCATCAGGTTTAAATCAGTGTTTAACCTTTGTTCCTGTATACTGCACTTTACTTGGGTAGATTGACAAATCACTGAACCATTCCTAATCATTGTACTTGTGTTTTCATTGGCTGAAGTGATTTGTCAGCTCACATTTTGGGTATATAAGGCCAACACTTGCCTAGTATCATTGCAAAGGTCGGCTGACTGTCCAGTCAGCGCTGCCAATAAAGCTTAGGCTTTGGCTATCTTTCAAGATACTTAGGTATCTGACTTTTGTTGTGAGTATCTCACGACCCTTGCAAATAGAGTCCGTTGTCATCGAAGCATATTGCTTCGGACATTTCCTATACATTAAGGGGTTCTTGCATTCTAACTTAAATCTACATTTACATAAATGAGGCTGTAAATTGTATTGTATATATGCTGGAATAAATTAAATGTAATTGTGCTAAATAATATACTTTGATAACTAAATTAAATACTGTTCATGTAACTTGGTGTTGTGTTATTCTTGTAGTTAGGCATTTATTCATTATATTGAGGTTGTTGTACTACCACATTACTACCACTATACGATACACATTGGAGACCACCACAATACTCTACACACCACTGGTATATTATTGCTACGTATGTAACCACTCAGATCAGACCGACTGAGTGGATACAAACCCGTAATACTTATACCGGACCAGAAACCGGATCTGTTACATTGGTGTCGTGATCTTGTTTTGGGGTGTTGTTTAGATTGTGGTTAATTTGTAAATTAAATTAAATTAAATAGGAAATTTAGGAGGGAGGATAAATATAATCTTATTCTATAAATTATAAACCTGAGTCATTATTTATAGTGTACATTGTACATTATTAATCATAAGGTGTGAAATAAAGTAGTGATATAATTATAAGTGTGTAAAATAAATGTCCATAAATTTATATTATTTAACTTTGTGTATTTGATTATAAATGTGGTTTAAAAGTATTAAACTGTAAAATAATGTGTAAGTATTAGACTGTGTGTACATTTGGATAATCATTAACTTGTGTGTATATAGGGTTAGTAATGGTGAATAGGAGTCTTATAATCACATGTTTATTCTTCAATAAATTTATTCAATATAAACCCTAATTTAAGGTAGAATGTGAACATAGTATATTATGTTGAGTAGTGTGTAATATTTAATTATTTTGTGTGTACTTACTGTAACATTGTTGTAAAACTAAATAGTAAGCTTTCATTGTGTGTACTTACTGTAACATTGTTGTAAAACTAAATAGTAAGCTTTCATTGTGTGTACTTACTGTAACATTGTTGTAAAACTAAATAGTAAGCTTTCATTGTGTGTACTTACTGTAACATTGTTGTAAAACTAAATAGTAAGCTTTCATAGTGTGTACTTGTATGTACTTGATGTTTGTATAAGACTTTGGGGACTGTGAGTGTATGTGAACACAATGAACAATGTCCGTTTTCCTCATGAATCAGTGTGCATTACACATTCATGTGAGTCCAATGGAATTGATAAACATTACGGGACTAATCCCTTTATCAAAACTTCACAGTTAAACCAGTGTCACATCACTGAACGAGAAAATGAACTAAAATTCAACTTAACCGCTAACAAATGGCTAAGCAGTGAAAAAGCTGAATGACATAGTTTTGCTATAAAAACATGAATGCTGCACTTCCAACCCTTCACCTGCATTTGCTATTCGGTCGCGACAGGTCTAACACTTCCATGAAAATTTGGCCACAATGTTTATTTTCCTTCATCAGTTCATCATCTCAGACATATGTTGACTGTTGAGGTCACGGATGTTTGGCATGTGGATATGACCCCCATGATCCCCTCTACAACCCAACATCAAATTAAAAAAATCAGAACTCTATTACTCTATTAAATCATTTATAGAGATCTGATGTTGGGTTGTAGAGGGGATCATGGGGGTCATATCCACATGCCAAGCACCTGTGATCAACTGGTGATTGAGGTGTGGTGAAGTTGCTGGTTCCTTGTGGAAGTGTAAGCTATACTGGTTATGATACAGTCCAGTAAACTGGTTAGGTGAATCTGTCTCCGAATATAAGTTATAACGGATAACTGAAAACTTGATGAAAACGGCGTAAACTGATAGTTGCAAACATTTGGAACAATCAGACAATGACCCACCTGCAATTAAGTTGGAAGAAGAAGAGGTAAACAGGTAATCAAGAAGTTATGATTATCATACACGTTAACTAACTTATACTCACATCCCATAGATATTTATTCCGTATGCAACACCCACCGTCCATAATTGCTTGTATTTGCGTTCACAATCATTATTTTCTTATTCGTATTCCGTTTAAAAATGGTAAACACAATAATTTCAAATCCACGAAATTGGTCACGTGTTATGGGGCCAATAGTGACCCACTTTGTTTTTCGCGCTTGTATTCCGCGCATTGTCGTAACAAGTTGTCATTTAAAGGGGAAGTCAGTAGACATATGGCAATACTGCATGTATTGTTTCTTGAATGAAGTATATTATATTTAAACCTATATTTTCTTGGGTAACGTGGTAACCAAATATCAGGAGTGATTCAACTTATACCGCCATTTATATAACAAAAATGCATGTATTTTTATTATTCTTAAATAATTGTGTTGATCATTTGAAAGCTTTTTAAAATGTCTTCTAGCTGTCCACTAGCTTCCCCTTTAAAATATCGATTTGAAGACCAGCGAACGCACGGGTTTTTCATGATCCGCTCAATGGTGAATTCTAAAGAGGGGAAAGTTGGGGTAGAATGAGCCATTTTTCAAAATAAATAGAAGAACTCATATTCGAGCTATTAAATAACATAGGCAGTCAGCACGTACCCTGTTTGGACCAAACACTCCCCCCAGCAAAGTCAGATTTTATCACTGTTTACCTATTTATATGAGACCAGAAAGAAGAACAAGGATAGCCGACAAGAAGCGCCTGTCACCTTTGTAGCCGTGCGTGTTTATTATTCATTCAAATTCAATGTTATGGGTACCACCATGCAGCTTATAAATATCCACTGGTACGAAGCGATGTCATATCCACTGGTACGGAGCGATGTAAAAGCATAAGACGAGTCTAAGCGACATCCTGCTATAGTCTATACGTAAAAAATGCTATGGACTCTTTACACAGCATCCTCATACACCAGTGGTTAGTCAAGTTCTGTGATGATTACTCTGGTGAACGAGAATGTTACACAGCAGACCGCTCGCTTTAGAGAGTGACTACTTTACAAGTTTACACCGTATTACAATTCAAATAAGGTGTTTGTCCACACAATTGTTTGACTCATCACAGGCCTAAGAAATTATATCACAAAATACAGAGTTTTGAAACTCCCCATCATCCGGTCATAACTACATGTATATAAACGATTAGTCGAACCGTTCGAACGTTCGTTAATCGCTTAGCAACGTTGATAATTTCCTTCTTATCCGATTTTAGATATTTGAGTACCAAAATGACGACATTAAGTTGGCCCTAAAGACCATGTATGCCAATCGAATATATTATTTTGTATTCCTGGTCTATATCAACTAACCCCAGTGTCGCTTTTCAAGTTAAATCCGTTAACCATATTTTTGCAGAATGTGTTCCGTTCAAATTCAATGTGAGTAGTACATTGAACTATTATCGAACAAACGTACCCTATCCCTCGGTGTATACCATGCTTGTCTGGCTTCTAAGGTAATGAACCACTAAATATATAGGCAACGCAAATGGTGATCCTCAAACAGTCCTGAAAGACACATTGGATTGACTGGAAATGGTGGTAGGTAATGACAAGTCTGCTTTGAAATCATGACATTGAGTTTAAAGTGAGTTAAGTGTACACATGTATATGATGTATTGAAACTGTTTAATATTGAATTTTGTGACATTTTGACATAAATATGGAAATGAAAGTAGAGTAGTGGTTAACCGTTCTGGGATCAATCGCGCGATAGCTAAACTTTGATGAGCAAAATTTTTCTAAGAAGATACATGACCATCCTTTATAATGTATTGTTTCTTAGCTAAAATATACTTCTTTAAGACGATGTATGTGTGACAGGTGGCCATAGACTAGAACTTGTTGAAATTTGAGGCCGGCCATTGTCACTTTACATGGAGCTAAATTGAACAAATCTATTTGGTGGAACAACCCTAATTGTGGTATACTGTACACCGGATATTGCACGAACAACCATAATTGTGGTATACTGTACACCGGATATTGCACGAACAACCATTATTGTGGTATACTGTACACCGGATATTGCACGAACAGCCATAATTGTGGTATACTGTACACCGGATATTGCACGAACAACCATAATTGTGGTATACTGTACACCGGATATTGCACGAACAACCATCATTGTGGTATACTGTACACCGGATATTGCACGAACAGCCATAATTGTGGTATACTGTTCACCGGATATTGCACGAACAACCATAATTGTGGTATACTGTACACCGGATATTGCACGAACAGCCATAAGTGTGGTATACTGTACACCGGATATTGCACGAACAACCATCATTGTGGTATACTGTACACCGGATATTGCACGAACAACCATAATTGTGGTATACTGTACACCGGATATTGCTCGTTTATTATCTCCCGCCGAAGGCGAAGGGATATAGTAGTAGTATGCGTCCGTCCTTCCGTCCGTCCCATATCTTGTCCGGAGCATTACTCTTAAACTATTTAAGATATTGGCTTGAAACTTTGTAGGTGAATAGACAGCAACTAGGAGAAGTGCAGTGACCAAGAACCATAACTCTATATGACCCAGTTTTGAAATTATCACCCTTTGTTTAATTTGAAACTATCAATTACATTTGCAAATGTGTCTTACCTGATCTTCTAACCTTCTCTTTTGATGTTCCTCGGCAGTATAGATGTGTCCGTTGGCTTTAGATTGTACACTAGCGCTTCAGATAGCACAATAGAAATAAATAAACTCAACCCGTTACTTGTCTTTGTTAAACTAGCTCATTCCTAAACACCACAGGTTATTTATTGTTTGAATGACGCATAGTTCATGCAAGATGTGCCAGGGCCACAGACTGTACACAAGGGGTTGGATGAATTCCTTGAAACAGTTGGATCCAAAGTAATTCTCAGGAAATACCACTGTGGTGTGACATGGCCCGCCCACAACCCGGATCTAAATCATTGCGACTTCTTCTTCTGGGACTATGTGAAATCGCTAGTGTACAGCACAAAACCATCATACACGTCTATGCTCAAGAGAAACATCAAAAGAGAATGCAAGAAGATCAGTTTAGGCACATGTGCAAATCAATAGTTTAAAATAAGTGCAAGAAGGGAACGTAAGAAGGGTGGACATCATGAAAACGTCATAAATTACTGAATAGATGTCATGGACAAACTAAGGTAATTTCAGTAAATTTACATTTTTCTAAACATTATCTAGTTGTAATCTTAAAACTGGTCATAGAAAAAACTTACATCTTTTGTCTACACGTAAGCAAATTTTCTTTACGATAGCCTAATGAAGAGATTTGATAAATATACACTGAAACTGTATACTTTATTTTTGGACACCCTGTAGATACGGAGATCCTCACTTAGAACTATTCGAGATATGGAGACGCTCTCTTATTATCCAGATATTGAGACCCTGGTTTGTGTTCGAGATATGGAGACCCTCACTTGTTCTCGAGATATGGAGACCCTCATTTCTGTTCGAGATATGGAGACCCTCACTTCTGTTCGAGATATGGATACCCTCACTTCTGTTCAAGATATCGAGGCCATCACTTCTGTTCGAGATAACGAGGCCATCACTTATGTTCGATATGTCGAGACCTTCAATTCTGTGTTCGAATAATCACAGGCCTATTAAATTATATCACAAAATACAGATTTTTAAAATTCCCCATCATCCGTTCATTACTATACAAATATAAGTATAATAATTTGTATAGTAATGACCTGATGATGGGGAATTTCAAAACTCTGTATTTTGTGATATAATATCATAGGCCTGTGGAATAAAGAGACCCTCACTTTTGTTCGAGATATCGATACCCTCGCCTATAGCCCTGGGTCGTGTTCGAGATATTGATACCCTCGCCTATAGCCCTTGGTGTGTTCGAGATATCGATACCCTCGCCTATAGCCCTTGGTGTGTTCGAGATATCGATACCCTCGCCTATAGCCCTTGGTCGTGCTCGAGATAACGATACTCCGATTTAAGACGATATACAATATAGATCATGTATGTAATAAAAATTGCAGGGATGTGAAAGATATTCAAAATTAATATAAATATGTGCTGCTCGTATTTATGATCAATAAAAGAGGGGCTCCTGAAAAGTATTAATCAGTGGAGATATCTCAACATCGGTGTGTCTGACTATATAAATTGTGTATCGTTTTTATTATCGCTTATTTTTTAATTGGCGGCTTAATAGTGAGACGTTTTAATTATTTCCAACATTTTTATTTATATCGGTCGACAGTCGACCAAATCATTCTGTTATTTATTGTCGTTTTTGAAGATTTATTATTTCTTAAATGTTTTATCGCTTGTTATCGCTTGTGCTATCTGGTATCAACCCTCCTACTACATATGAACGCAAGTCTGTGAAAATTTACGAGTATATAAATGAGAAACAACCTTCATGCTACCGCAAGTATATTTTGAATGAGTGTAGTGAACCACCTTGTAAAACTCATATGACATCCGAGATGTTTTATAAATGTAATGAATGCTGATTGGTTGTAGCGATCGAGGTCAAGGGGTCATACCCACATGCCGAGTACCTGCGCTTTCGATTATCAGTATGCCTTATTCTGACGCAATGCCAGCATACCATACCCGTTATAACTGATGCAATGTCATATGGCTGAAGGGATACTTCCGATTGTGTCCTGTTATTGTAGCTATAACATACATTTACGTAATAAGTAATAATCATTAAGTTATTCATTAATGGAATGAAAGCATACATTGTTGTCAGCTTTTATTGCTTGGTGGTAATTACGGTATGCTACTAATACTGTTAGAAAGTATGTAAACATTGATTCATGTATACTAGTGAAAAGGTGTAGAGATACAACGTCACATAACAGAGTTTTCATTGTCTACGACTTTTAGTGTGTCATTCATTGCGGAGTGATTATATATGCTTGCTTGAAATATCCATTTTTGGGGGGATGTGGTTGGTTCGTTCTATGTCTGACTCTTGCGTGGATGGCTTGGCGCTGCCGTCGTTTCTGTGTGGTTTTGGATTGTCTGTGCGCTACAGTATTTACTTATCACTACAGCAGGTGTTAAGTGCTGTGTGGCGGCTATAAAACATATCCCCGTACTTCACTTCAGTGTAGTTCTCATATATAATTACCTCCCTTTATGTCTAATTATGCACATAATTTGAAGTCCGCAGTGTGTCATTCATTGCGGAGTGAGTATATAGGCTTGCTTGAAATATCCATTGTTTTGGGATGTGGATGGTTCGTTCTATGTCTGACTCTTGCGTGGATGGCTAGGCGCTGCCGTCGTTTCTGTGTGGCTTTGGATTGTCTGTGCGCTACAGTATTTATACGAAGACACCCCTCGTACATTTGTATATACAAACAATAAAGAATGTAACAACTGTGTTTATTGATGATGTGAAACTTGATATGAAAATATAAATCATTTACATGCATACAGTATCATGTAATTGTTGCAGTAACATGGAACATCACACAGGCCCCTTTAAGCATTATATCACACACGTCCCTTTAAGCATTACATCACACACGCCCCTTTTAGCATTATATCACACACGCCCCTTTTAGCATTATATCACTCACGCTCCTTTAAGCATTATATCACACACGCCCATTTAAGTATTATATCACTCTCGAGTATTTTGTTTATAAATAAAATCTATTAATTATGGAAGTAACAGCCCCTTTGATTGGTTTAAATTTTGTTTCGTCAGAAATGTTTGTATTCATGCGCAGTACAAAATAAGAGCTTCGATTTCGCGCTATTTGTCACAGTTTTGTCCGACACTAAGAAGAACAAACGTTGTTTTGAATTTGCCACTCCCACCCACCCTTGTTTTAATTTTGAATTGTCTTGTTATTGTTGAAACATGTTCAATTTTTGAAATGTATTGCATTTTTTATGTGAGTGTTATTATATATAGTGTTATATCATCTTGTACATAAGTGATTATACCGGACTGATATAGTGAGTCAGACGGAATTTGTTTATTATCTTATATAACTAGTAAAAGACATTTTAGATCACATCAGTGGTTTGTTAAGATGTGATCTATTTGAATTAATGAGTGTCTTGTTGAAAATACTAGTCAGACTCTGTAAGATTGAATAGATAAATGAATAATTTATACGAAAAATTATTGGAGAATTGTGTCGGTACGTGCAAATAAATACATATTTATATTGGTTAAAATTGTCCTCTTTTGTTTCTGGATATATGACATAATTACGCTCCTTTAAGCATTATATCACACACGCCCATTCAAGCATTATATCACACGCGCTCCTTTAAACATTATATCACTCACGCCCCTTTAAACATTATATCACTCACGCTCCTTTAAACATTATATCACTCACGCCCATTCAAGCATTATATCACTCACGCCCATTCAAGCATTACATCACTCACGCCCATTTAAGCATTATATCACTCACGCCCCTTTAAACATTATATCACACACGCTCCTTTAAACATTATATCACTCACGCCCATTCAAGCATTATATCACTCACGCCCATTCAAGCATTATATCACTCACGCCCATTTAAGCATTATATCGCTCACGCCCCTTTAAGCATTATACCACACATGCCCCTTTAATCATTACATCACACACGCCCCTTTAAGCATTACATCACAGACGCCCCTTTAAGCATTAAATCACACACGCCCCTTTTAGCATTATATCACACACGCCCCTTTAATTAAGCATTACACCACACACGTCCCTTTATGCATTACATCACATACGCCCCTTTAAGCATTATATCACACACGCCCCTTTAAGCATTATATCACACACGCCCCTTTAATTAAGCATTACACCACACATGTCCCTTTATGCATAACATCACACACGCCCCTTTAAGCATTATATCACACTAGCCCCTTTAAGCATTATATCACACACACCCCTTTAAGTATTACATCACACACGCCCCTTTAAGCAATATATCACACACGCCACTTTAAGCATTATATCACACACGCCCCCTTAAGCAATATATCACACACGCCCCTTTAAGCATTATATCACAGACCTTCAACAAAAAGATAAACCAATTTCTCATATACAAAGTGAATATCCCACATAACAGTTATGGGCTGAACGACATCGCCATTCATAGAAATACTTTCAAAGACATAACAATATAACAATAAAATGTAATACAAATGCAAGAGGAGCTCTTTTAATAAGTCAAATATTTTGTTAAACACAATCCTTCATAAGTCAGAACATGATACATACAGATCGAAAACGAGGATTAAACCGTGACTGCAATTGTAGCTATATACTTTATAAAGTGGATACCCAAAGGTTACGGTTCAGAGGTCAGCTTCTATCTTAACCACATACATCTATATTCGCATATAACACAAAACACATAAATCAGTTTTAAACTAAACTAGAGCTGTCGCCATTTGGCAGACTAATATACCCCCACCGACAAAGGGCCATAATTCTGCCAAAATTCCTTTCTTCATGCACATCTATATTTTGCGGTTGTTCATCTGTGAAAGTTTGAGCGAAATCCTGCCAAAACTGTAGGAGGAGTTGCGTCCACAAGAATGCGTCTACAGACAGACCGACGGACGGACGGACAAGCTGAATCCAGTATACTCCCCTTACAACTCGTTGTGAGGGGGTATAACAAACAGCTAAGTATGGAGGAACTCATTTTTATAGTCGTGTCATTTAAGTCTAATATACCCTAACCCAACTCAGGTTATAAAAGGCAACAAACCTGAAAGTATAACTGACAAGTACAGAATGTATTTAGACGGAGATCCAGTAAACTTAGAACTATGAAACTATTGTTTGTCAATGTAATTCTGTATAGTATGAAACAAAATGCATTCCAAAGGTGTGTGTGCATCTACTTTAATAATTTATATATTACATTTGTATATATAATGGTAATTCTAAAAGGTGTACATGTATATGTTTACTGAAGTCACAATCACATCTTTACTATTCTGTTAAAAGCATACTTTAGCATGCTCAATTTAAATTAACACTGGATAAGATGTTAGAGTTTACTCTTATCAAAATTTCACTCACATCGTATAACATCTAACACATACAATTATAAACACATGCATCATTTGATCCCATAAGTTTTAAAGTTATATAACAATACAATTTGGCCAAAATGGCCCTGTATCAGTGTATCGCTTACATGTGCACATTGATCTAGTAGAACCATATTCAAATTGGATTTCAGTTGCCATGGTAACTGCAGTTCTGCATAGATTTCTATTTATAGAATGGACCACTCCAAGAGCATTGTTACGAACTTGCCAGGAAATCGAAATCGAACTACATGAAGTCATTTTAGAGAATTTTATCTTTAAATATTTTACTATATAGATATGTATACACTAAACGGCACTTCTAACGCTACCTTTGATATGCGTCGTATGTCAGTTTTCTTTAAAACTGCTATATGGATTGTCATGAAATTGGGCACAGTTAAACAACAATATTTGAATCTCGTTCTGACAACGTTTATTTGAGTCAGACTTTACACTATTCTAACACACGTCTTCAACTCAATACATCCTAATATTGAAAGTCACAAATTTTGCTTGCCATAGCGGTCGCCTGGTTGTTATTTGCGCTGAATATGTCCTTGCTTCCTAAAATGGTTGGTATTATCAAGCTTTGAATCCATCATGTCTTAGATAATCATTTACACTGTAGACCAACCGACTAGTAAATAAAATGAAGTTTGATGTAGCTGCGAAATCCCGTGTTAACCGTTACCACAACGAGTACGTTGAGATAATACGATTCCTGCGAGTTACGGGAGTCGAGCTCAACTTGAAATTTGAACTAATGGTGATCAAAAACGTTATCAAATTATACTGCATACTTATACATATTGGATGCTTAGAAATGATGATTTAACCTTTCAAGTACAAAACAGGAAGCCCTTCATCAGATTTAACGTTTATATCGAAAGTATCGGGTTTTTTATTCAGAAGAGGCTTTTATTTTGAGGCGGCCTTAGGTTACCAACTGCTACCTAGTTGTAACGTAGATGACGTTCATGAATATTTTTATTGTGTACACACGTTATATAATATTTGAAACAGAAATGAAATAAAAAAGTGAAAATTCTCAATTTACCATTAATAAATACGCTGTTTAATTTTGTGACTTTTAAAACTCGGGTGACGTAATTTCCGCTTTTACTGCGCCTTTTCATGTGCATTAATTTCTCCATTGACTAGTGTGATAACATGTACATGCATTTAACTCAGTTGGGTAAAAATGTGATGAAGTTATCTCGAACGGTTTAGGAAATATCAAGGAAAATCAAAGGGTAATGTTAGAAGTGCCGCTAAGGGTATAGGGAAAAAACGCGCCCACCCACAGGCGGCCGAGTGTTTTGACGAACCAAGACAAATTTGTCAGTTTTATAAGAGAGTCATCTATATTTATAGATTTCAATTCTTTAAGCTACACAGTATCTTTTTAGAAAGGACCACCACTCAAGAAACATTCCTGTGAAGTTTGGTCGAAATTGGTCCTGCGGTTAAGGGGATAAGCCGTTTGAATGAATTGTTGACGAACGTACGGACGGACGAAGAAAAATCACAAATGCCCACCTTGTCACTATAGAACAGGCGAGCTCAAATACCAATAAAAACACCACCATCAACAAAAATGACATAATGGTTAAAAATAATAATTAATTAATCAAACAAACAACAAATAATAAATATGGATAATCCATGATAACCAGGTCAAACAGCATTTTGACATGGAGGAAATAAAAGCAAATATCAAGTTAGTATTGACATTTTTAAAGTAACTACAAAATGTATGTAGACAAAAACATGTAGATTTATGAATATAGAACATAGCATTGCATAAACATATTGATCATCGTTTACATACTCAACAATGATTGTATAGAATACAAACTATGCTATAGTAAAACTGATACGTGACAAGCAAACATTTTCTGTGCATATTTTATAGACTTCACACAATAGCACGCCATAAAACTGAAACCCACAGGAATGTTCAAAAGATCATAATGGCATCATCTGTCCAAACTTGCAACCTTAACTATCCCACTAGATGAAGTGTTCCAGTTCCATTTCCTCCGAAATCTACATACATAATATAATGATCACCAGAAGTTGATTAAAGATTTCATTTAAAAACGCTTTGAGAACTCTGTACAATAAAATATAAACTGTTGATGTTGTTTTTTTTGAGTGGGAACTGTAATCGTAACTTTACGATTTTTATAAACTTGCAAATGAGTAAAACAGTACCCTGATGTTCAGAATATCAAAGGTAACAGCTAAACAATATGTTTATCACATTAATGGTATTCATGTGTACTTCCTAGTTCATTGTCTGACTCTCCAGATGTAATAATGGACGCTCAATGTTGATTGATTATTCTTTGTGATAATCCACAGTGTTGTCACTATTCCATATAGTAAATAAACGACAAGTACGAGTGGTGAATGATTGGTACAAGTATTTTCTTTTCGGGCATGCATGAACACGTAATAGTCAAACTTTATAACAATTATAAAACAAGTATATTCAAGTTCCGGGAATTTTTCAAGAACAGTAGGAGTGCATTACTTATTTATCAGTAATTTGATACTGTCTAGATTTTCATGTTTGTAATTGGATTGTCCGTTTTACACACATCATTCATGGTATTAAAAAAACATAAGGAAACGCTCTCCCAATCCACGATCTATGGCTTCAGCCTTCTTGGTCTCTCCCAATGATTTCAGAATCACACATAGGTTTCTTTTTGAACCTGAAACGTCTGAAACATTTGCTAACTTTTCATAGGCAGGCAACAATTCTCTGAAATCTTCTATGGTTCCTCTTGCGTAATATTTGTTAAATAATCGGACATACAAATTAAGTAGACATAAATGTAACATTTGTTCAAGATAGGTTTCGTGTTTTCCCAAATGCCTGCCATACATTGTGTGGTACTCCTCGGTGATGCCACAAGCAGGCAATAGGAAAGCATCACCCGCTAGCTCTGAATATTTCTTCAAATAAAACTTCAAGCATTTTGTATGAACTTTAGTGCTCACACACAGCTCAAATACCTCATCAGCAAATGCGATGAATAGCAGATTGCCGTTGTCTATGCTGAAGCGTTCAGGTAGGCATGTGTCTGGTAATTCTTCTGTACAGTCAGAACCGAACACCTCTGTAATGTGAATAGTAAGCGTTCCGTCACACAGACGTTTGGTCAATGATGACTTCTGTCGAATATCCACATATAAAGCGAAGCACCATTTGGACCCCAAATCAATATCTGGTAGATTGTTCAGAATCTCCACGGATTTATCTGAACTTAAAACTGTTTGTTCAACCAAGCTGTTGAACACCAACATTGCATTCTGATATTTCCCCTCAGCAATGAAACTTCCCAGCAGTTTTGAACCTGCCGTCATGATTTGTTCTGTTTGGTGGTCATCTTTTGCGCCCATACTGCATGCACCTTGTATCATTTCTTCAACGAAACACCCACATTCTGAAGACATCAGATTCAGTGAATCCAGAACGAAATATAATGATGTCACAGGTCGATATTTGGCAAACGTCAGTATTTTCTGGTTTTCATAGATGGATTCTGGATCTACAGATTCAAGTAGGTTTTTCTCGGGCATGAAATAATGAGGAACGAATCTATCCTTCAGACATTCAGCTAACTTTTTTAACATTATAAAGTAGCATTCGCCGGGCTTGGACAACCATATTGACTCAGAAATATTCTCTAAAGAGTAGAAGAAAATGCTTTTGAAAATGACCATGGGGAGTATATGCTTACTGAGTACCATACCGGCTGTCGACCGAAACAATACGTAACATTGTTTTTGTTCTGGTGAAATGAAGCGGCAAATCTCCTTCTCTGCACATGCAAAGGAGTAACACCAAACCAGGTCAGCATGTTTCTCTGATTGTTGATGCTCCAAACATTCCGACATCTCAAAGCTGTCTTCAAGGCTAATTACATGACACCCTGTTTTAATAACAGTTTCCACGGTCTGAGAATTAGGAAAATTACTTTTCCTAAATCGCTTGCACCATTCCTCTGACGCTTTTGGCCAAGCGCATTTAAATGCAAATACCTTGTGTATCTTTATAGCCGCTTTGGGAAAATCATCATCTAGTGGACGTAGTGACGAAGGACTATTTCTGTACAAATCTGAAAGGTTGATAGTTTTCAGATAGACTATTTCATTGGAGCTGTCTGTCTGACGTTCCCACAGCTTGGGAGAGGCTGGAACAAGTTTCAATAGATCAATGAATTTGTGTGGTTCGTTGATTAAATCAAATGATCCAGCGGTACTAACATGGGAGATAATTTCAGTATCTCTGGGGGTATGGAACAAATAAATACCTTGGTCTTCTTTTGTTACATCTTCAACTTTTGCTGAAGGGAAAAAAGCTGAAATGTCATCAGTATCAGTTTCTTGTTTAGTAAAGCCTGGAACAAGCTTACATATAGATAAACCAAATATTTCAATATCAATTTCGTCTTCTATCGTATCACCAATAATTTGTTCAAACATACTACTTATGTAATCAGAGCTAGTGGGGGTGTCCATACGGAATATCTGAGTCAAAATAAAGTTGAAGTATTGCATAGGATACCACACTTTCTTCTCACTCAAACCCATCTTAGCCAATTCTGAAAATGCAAATAAATATTATGATAACAAGTCTCCGGTATCCAACGGGACATCAACAATGGACCAATCACTGTATTTGATATATTACTGGCATTTACAAGGAATTATTTCAATTATCCGCATGACTACCACACATTAATTGGTCGACGTTTTGAGATTGGTATGATACAGTATGTTCTCACTTACAAATCACCGAAACCAAATTAAGACAAGAGGGCCCAGAGGGCCACAGGTCGCTCACCTGCCCTAGAAGTTCATACATACCTCTCTATTGCATGTACAATATTTTCATATTGTCTTATAAAGCGACCTTGTTATTTACATCACATAGACCCAATGGCATATTGAAGTTTAAGCCAAGTTTTGTCTATGATTTGACCAAACAACCTAGTTTTTGACCCTAGATGACCCAATATTGAACCTCACGTAGGTCTTGTTAACACGATCATTGTGACCAACTTTCATAAAGATATGGCCAACATTCAGACCTCCAGAGACTACAAAAGATGTTTCTAAGATTTGAAATTGTGACCTAGTTTTTGACCCCGGTTGACACAATATCGAACTTGACCTAGATTTTGTTGCCATGATCATTTTGACCAAGTTTCATAACGATTAGGTCAAAATTGTGACCTATAGTGACTACACAAGGTTTTTCTATGATTTGACCTTGTGGCCTAGTTTTTGACCCTGGATGACCAAATATCGAACTTGACCTAGATTTTGTTGAGATAATCATTTTGACCTAGTTTCATAAAGATTAAGTCAAAATTGTTACATCTAGTGACTACACAAGGTTTTTCTGTGATTTGACCTTGTGACCTAGTTTTTGACCCCGGATGGCCCAATATCGAACTTAACCTATATTTTGTTGACATGACCAAGTTTCATGAAGATTATGCCAAAATTGTGACCTCAAGTGACTACACAAGGTTTTTCTATGATTTGAGCTTGTGACCTAGTTTTTGACCCCGGATTACCCAATATCGAACTTGACCTAGATTTTGTTGAGATGATCATTGTGACCAAGTTTCATAATGATTAGGCCAAAACTGTGACCTCTAGTGTCTACACAAGTAAATTGTGGACGGACGACGGACGGACGAAGAGTGATCACAAAAGCTCACTCTGTCACTTTGTCACATTAAAATTAAGAGCACAATCTTGACAAGGTTTAGCAAATGAACAGGAAAATACATTTTTATTATAAAACCAGTTTTACAGAAAACCTACCATCATACTGGTTCTCTTTCCAATTTCTCGGACGTAAACTGAAGTAATGGGACTCTCCAATATGTCCGAGGAAAATATTATTGAAATAGTTGTCATGGTGATCATCAGCTGTAGATTTATAAAGGTAAGGAGTACAGATACTGCATAGTTGTGTGAACATGATAAAGGCTCATCTGCTACAGACGTGTACAAAAAACATTTTTATGTAAAATGGACCAACACACATACTTAACAGCTTTTCTAACTCTTTTGATTGATTATAGAAATAGTTGTATTTATTTTCGTCAGCTGACATTGTACATGTATAATGATTATCATTTTGCCACAGATAAAGAAATAAAGTTTAGCTACTGCAAGAATATCTCTACTGAACACAAGATGAATGTACATGTATGTGCATATATCGTTTTGTCGTTGGCCACTTCACTGGGCTTACATAATCGTTTTAATGTTATTTATGACTTTTGACATTTTTTGGTAAATTGTAATGTTGTTACTTATGTGGAGCATTATTGTACATGATCCTGCTATTGTTATAAACACGATCATTATCAATAATGAACTCTCGTCATCTCATTTCTGAGTGTACATGTCCTTCGCCATGATGATATGATAGAGGGAAGTCTTCTTTAATGCTAATCATATGCATACACGTGAAGTGTATATAGCAAGGGAATTGTTGGTAACATTTTATCTATACCGTATTTGCTATGAGGCGGCCATGGGTCGAACCGGAACTCCCACACTCGGAATACACGCACTTCCACAGCTATTGGCCAGATCACTAACGAATCAAATGTGTATCCTTACATAAAATAACATTAGATATACATGAATGCTGTATCTGTTTAAACAGAAAAATATATAATGGAATAATTGATTTACTACCAAACACTTGTATAGTTTGCCTCATAACTGTTACTTGTGACACTGTTTATTGTTTATACATGTGTACATAACTTACGACTAGAATCATTTGGTGAGACGATTGTTTCATTCTGACCAGACATTCCACCATATATATATATAGGCATGTTTATCACATTGGCTACAGCACTGAAATAAACATGGGCAGTTTTATGCAACATCACTCTCAGACATAAATAAAGGCATGTTTATGCTACGGAAATGAAATTAATACAATATATAATCTCCAGGAAAACCGGGCTTAGTAACAAAATTATGAAACTCATGATAATATAGCATTAGAAAGACAAGGCTCTTTTAAACAGTTTCTGAAAATTGGAGGAAATTATAACATTAACTTGCGAAGTTACAGACTTTTAAAACTACTTTGTGAGTGACGTCAAAAACGTCATTAAAACGTTATTTCACGTTACTATAAGAAGATGTTCACAAATCCAATATTTGACAAGTTCTTGATGTAAACTATTCAAAATAATAGCACATTTTACAATTATATTCTTATTCTAATAAAACATATCTAAATTGTGAATATAGCTTTGAGAGAAATGTAGCTACTGTTTTAACTACTATTCTAACTAAGCACGTGAGATTTGCCTTCTTTGCGTATATTAAGCTTACCATATTTTATTACCGCGATAAAATACAGCTGATTGATGACGTCACGTTTGACATCATATAGTATGACAAATGACGTTATGGTGACGGTAACGTTCCTAGGATAGAAAGTAGTTTGACGTCAACCTGTCTTGTTGTGCTATAAATGGTAAAGCATTGGCGATGTTAGAATCGAAATAATCAATAGGAGTTGTGCTTTGTTGTGTAACAAAATATAGGCACTCGTTTGAATGCGTACATTAAATCACTCGTGCTACGCACTCGTGATTTAATTACTACGCACCCAAACACGTGCCTATATTTTATTACGCAACAAAACATAGCTACGTATTCATTATTTCTTAAATCCATCGTTTGCTTAATATAGATACTCTTCAGAAATTGGTCACTATAGCAAAACTATTTTAACATGATTCATGAAAAAAAATCTAAGACATAGTTTTATATTATATAGTTTGACTTTTTTTCATTTATGAAGTTTTTTTAACCTTATAACATAATTACTAATACAATGTCACTAAGCCCGGTTTTCCTAGAGAATGGCTCAAACATAATAACATAAATAGAGACAGGTTTAGTTTAAACAATATTTTTTTTTTTATAAACATAAATATGATAACATTCATTTACACATATTAAGGATTGAGTAGAAAGCAAAGGTAAAACCTAAAAATGATATATTAAGTGATCAATTATGTGAGAATTTACCTGAGAATGATATATATAGTAATTCAATTATGTGAGAATTTACCTGATAATGATATATTCAGTGATTCAATCGTGTGAGAATTTATCTGAGAATGATATATATAGTGATTCAATTATGTGAGAATTTACCTGAGAATGATATTATTCAGAGATTCAATAATGTGAGAACTTATCTGAGAATGATATATTAAGTGATTTAATCGTGTGAGAATTTATCTGAGAATGATATATTCAGTGATTCAATTATGTGAGAATTTACCTGAGAATGATATATTAAGTGATTCAATCGTGTGAGAATTTATCTGAGAATGATATATTCAATGATTCAATTATGTGAGAATTTACCTGAGAATGATATTATTCAGAGATTCAATAATGTGAGAACTTATCTGAGAATGATATATTAAGTGATTTAATCGTATGAGAATTTACCTAAGAATGATATATATAGTGATTCAATTATGTGAGAATTTACCTGAGAATGATATATTCAGTGATTCAATCGTGTGAGAATTTACCTAAGAATGATATATATAGTGATTCAATTATGTGAGAATTTACCTGAGAATGATATATTCAGTGATTCAATCATGTGAGAATTTACCTGATAATGATATGATCTCCCCATTCTCCATCCACACTCATCTTATCTAAGTACATGTCTAATGTTTCATCAGTAAGAAACATCTCAATCGGGGTACCATCACCCTAAAAATGTGTTAATAAGATTCATCGTTAAACAGTGAAATAACTATTGCAAAAATCAAACACAGAATTGGTTAAGCTGAAATAGTGTGTGAATCCGAACAGGCAGATATCTCCGATATTTATTCGCAGCAACACGAGTTATTCTTTTGATCATAGAAATTGGCCAGTCGTACAGACATGGGTTGAACCCGGGACCTCTCTATCCCAAAGCGCGCGTCCAGCTTCTGGACAATCACTCCCCGCAGTTGGCATATATGACACACACATGTATATGAAATAACATATTACCAAATTTGGATTGTTGCGTATATATTCAACAGATGCGAGCCTCAAGCTATGTATGGAGAAGGTAAAGTCGCTATGGATATGAAGTTGATCAATGACGGCAGCAAACAGACAGTTTCCATCCGGATATACATCATGGGGTATAAAATCTTTCTCTGTGATAATTTCTTTCAGTTTCCTCAACATTACACCATACGAAGCCATTGTGTGCACCTGTCCACCACATGCTGAAACGGTATACCTGTATATGTATTTTTTTATGTATACAATGTATACTCAATATGACAGCGTAAGACGTCACTGTGTGTACCACTCTGTCCATCACATTATATTAAAACATGTCATCGTATGTAACTAGTTACTACATACTCATAATCTCCTATTACAAGTTTTGCCGGTGCTCAGTTTTTAGTTTAAACATATTTTATTACCCAAACTATGACATACAAATAGATCTATAAATACATATATATACATACATGGGTAAAAGGGTCGAGCCACAAGTTCTAAAACTTAGTTACGGCTCAGATGAGCTAATATTCACAAAACATAAAACTATACTTACATTGACATCTACCATTCATGGCCGACTTTCCTTCCTCCATATAGTCCTCCCCATCTACAGTACCAGACGCAGGCATATTCATTCCCCCATATTTCTCATAACATTGCATGCATGGCAATACACCAGACGATCCAGTATATTCCAGGGTTTCAAGAAACGCAGGCAAGTCATAGCCCCTTTTCTTAGCCATACGTGCTAACATAGCATAGGGTGACATGTTTACTAGTCTACCCGTACTGCCATAACCTCCGTAACCTGGTAAATAAAACACGAAATATAAAATATATTCACTAGTCTACTCGTACGAGTAACTCAAAGTCGGATGAATCCATCGTTTACTTTTTACCTTTTTATTGGGAGTTGGAGCCACACATTAATCACCACTGACCACTAAAACTTCCACTGACCACTAACAAGGGGTTGATAACAATTGGTTACATTAATTTGTAATGCATGTAACAGGTATTAAATTTGTGTACGGATAATTATATTATAAAATAAAAAAGTGTGAAAACTCTCACCATATCCTTTTGAGGACTTCTTGCTTCGTTTCCTTTGGCCAGGTTGTTTTGTAGGGACTCCTTGCATAGTAGAACTACTACTGGTACTTTTTCTAAATTGAAAACATCTCAAGTCTTCATCATTTAAAGTCCATTGTGACATGAAACGGTTAAATATTGCCCCTTGTTCTGATGACAGGGGCTCCATAGCATTTTCTGGTTTGAATTCCTTAACCGAGTGACCCAGCATGGTTGATTTCTTCGATTCGTCATCTGATTGTTTGGGTTCTGTACCTGACCATAATGTATCACTTGACTGATGTGACATACTAGTTGATATCAAACTTGATGTGGTCGATGAACGTGGTTTAGTCAAGGAATCTGTTGTCGTCGGTGAACCTGGGATAGTCGGTGAGCCTAGTGTGACCGGTGAGCCTAGTGCTGTAATCGACCTCGATGTGGTAGATGAACCTGGTGTAGTGGATGAACCTGGTGTTGTCGGTGAACGTGGGATAGTCGGTGAGCCTAGTGTAGTCGGTAATCCTAGTGTGGCCGGTGATCCTAGTGTTGTAATCGACCTCGATGTGGTAGATGAACCTGGTGTAATGGGTGACCCTGGTGTTGTCGGTGAACCTGGTGTTGCCATCGACCTCGATGTTGTTGGTGAAACTGGTATACAACCAGGTACTTGACCAATAGGAGACAAAATTCCTTTCGGACTTGGTAGATCAACTACTGTTCCTAAATCAGTTTGTAATGTATTTGAAATAGACGAGTTGCCTGCAGTTTCTATGAAGTGATTTAAAGCACGGTCCACGTTGTGACTGGTATCAGGAATATGTGGTTCTGTTTCAGCCAGATCTAAATCAAGGGAGGATACTTCTGCTAGATTAGCTCCCTTGAAGGGCTGTGAATTTTTCAAATCGGTATTTTGGTGCATCTCATCACTGATATCATCACCATCATCATCATCGGTGTCTGAGAAGGTGTTCTCATACAACATTTCTGGGGTATATGGTCGGTTCCCCGGCGAATCTTGGTCGCCTGGATATAAAGCCATCTTTTCTGGAAAGTTATATAAGTGAATTAATACACCTTTAATCCGCCGGCGCCATACAGATGGGAAACTCAATGCAAATTGCCCGCCCTGTACCTCACGGCTATATTTCACCGCTATTTTGGCGCGAAATAAAAACCCCGCACACACCCGGTCGTGTTTGGACATCGGAAAGATAAAAACACAGGACTGTTCCCCGCTTTCCCTTTTCCCGGAGTTGTCGTGATTTCGATTGACTGGTGCATAATATCGTATATATACATGTATATATGGACATTGCATATATAGATATGGACATAGATATTGAATGGGTAAGTAAGAACGAAAACAGGAAGTTTTATGTTACAACACACTTATAGATAAAACAACTTGATATTTTCGTTAAGGCAGGAGTGTGGAGAAAATGTCTAGACTTTGTTATTTGATTGTCAATTACAAGTCGAATATGTGGGTACTTGAAAGATTCCTCACATACTTCAAACTTGAATTAAACTTAAACCCGAAACGTGTTTATTTAATTAAACGCCTATTTGATGCAACCTTTCAACGGCCTGCACCGTGTGCAATTATACATGAAATGTATAATATTTTGTTAAACATCACCAAGACAAGATGAGAAGAAAGTCACAGAACTCCGACTGTCATAACAATATTACAAACATAAAATCACAATAAGTAAGTAAATTGTTAATATTTATGAGGCATAACAATTAAATAAATAAAACAGTCACGATAAAACAACCATATTGTACATAATTGACGTTAACATCTTTTAAACAACCAGCAAGAACTCATTTTGTACATAATTGACGTTAACATCTTTTAAACAACCAACAAGAACTCATTTTGTACATAATTGACGTTAACATCTTTTAAACAGCCAGCAAGAACTTATTTTGTACATAATTGACGTTAACATCTTAAAACAACCAGCATGAACTCATATTGAACAGATTTTACGTCAATATTTTAAAACAACTAGCAAGAACTCATATTGTACATAATTGACGTCAATATCTTAAAACAACCAGCAAGAACTCATATTTTATAGAATTTACGTCAATATCTTAAAACAACCAGCAAGAACTTATATTGTACAGAATTAGAGCTGTTGCGAGTAATCGGGTACTCGGATATCCACGATTTCAACTAGAAAAACAAGTATAAGTATTCTTCATAGTCGAGATCGTTGGATCGCGACCTTTGATATTGATTAATAAACTATACAGATATATCGTAAATTCGTTACCTCAAGTACTTTATAAAATAACTTTGAGACAAACACTGACAGTAATGCGACTAACACTGCCAGTATGTAGCGTAATGGCTAAGACTCAAATACACCGTTTAAGTTATACAGTTTTATTTCAGTGGTACATATAAGTCATAACTCCAATCATGACTCGGCGCTCCAATTTCAACTAACTCATAGTAATACAACATCTCATATATATAGGCAAAATAATTAGGTAAACTAATTAATCGGCTTGTTCCGGATATTATGACCCCCTTCCCATAACGCTTGTCAAAATCTCAACTTTAAATTTAGCAGCTGTCAACCCGGAGTTAACCCATATGAATGGTCAACATTGAGTACAATGTTACAAGTAAACAAGGAAGCATCCTTAATTTGCAATACGAAAGTATTTGTACTTTAAAAAAGCTAGCAACATCATTACATTCGAATAAAGTATGGTCCGTCGGACAAGACTCGTTTATTAAAGTTACTAACTAGGAATGAAACATTAATTCGTAATTCAATTAAATAATTTACGTCATATCTTAAAGATGAACTACATTTATCATGAGAATAAACATTCGATTGTCAATGAAGCCATACGACGAACCCTCTGCAATGACTGAATCAACGTACCGAAATCCGCAAGACGAGTTCACGTCGAAGGTGTTAAAATACATCGTTATTTCCATTAGAGATGATAAGAAGGCAGTATGCAAAAGCATTAACTAGTTAATGGTGTTAGAAGACATTGTTGTTTGGTGTCCCTATTTGATAACAGATTATTCGTTTTAAATTTCTTCATACAACCTTGTACATGTATGTACATTAGTGTTTCACAATTAAAATAAGTATGTGATGTTATAAAAATAAACAGTCTGAGTGCCAGTCTTTGTCTTCATGAAATATGTAACTGCATATTCGTGGTTCGATCTGTGAATGGCTCATCCCGACTCGTAGATCGAATCGGATCGGCACTTATACAGGATTCACGTTAACATCGTAAAACAACCAGCAAGAACTCATAGTGTACAAAATTGACGTTAACATCGTAAAACAACCAGCAAGAACTCATAGTGTACAAAATTGACGTTAACATCGTAAAACAACCAGCAAGAACGTATAGTGTACAAAATTGACGTTAACATCGTAAAACAACCAGCAAGAACTTCTATTGTATACAATTGATGTTAACATCGTAAAACAACCAGCAAGAACTCATAGTGTACAAAATTGACGTTAACATCGTAAAACAACCAGCAAGAACGTATAGTGTACAAAATTGACGTTAACATCGTAAAACAACCAGCAAGAACTCATAGTGTACAAAATTGACGTTAACATTGTAAAACAACCAGCAATAACTCATATTGTACATAATTGAAGTTAACGTCATTAAACAACCAGCAAGAACTTCTATTGTACTTAATGGACGTTAACGTCGTAAAACAACCAGCAATAACTCGTAGTGTACAACATTGACGTTAACATCTTAAAACAACCAGCAAGAACTCACAGTGTACAACATTGACGTTAACATCGTAAAACAACCAGCAATAACTCATATTGTACACAATTGACGTTAACATTTTAAAACAACCAGGCATCAAGAACTCATATTGTACAAAATCGACGTTAACATCTTAAAACAACCAGCAAGAACGTTCCATGATAGTTTGATTTTACATAAAGGCGACAAAACCAGTTGGATTTCAAGTATACTTTTTATGTTTGATTCTTTTAAGGTGAACCAAAATCAGCATTACCATACAAATCTGTCCAATATTGTTAAAGCTAGAGTTATTAGATAATTTAAACTACAATGGGCTGCAATGGCCTTTTAAAACACATTTGGGTCAATACAAACAGAATTCTGAGTTCAAAAAAAAATATCGGGGTTTTACATTCCAAACCAATGTAAATGTCATGTGGTCAATATCTGCGAGTGAGCAGCGGCCCAATACTAGGTAATTTGAACACTTCTACGAAAATACCTGTTCTATTATTATAAACACGTCATCGTTTCTTTATTCATCATAATTTGTATGTTTAAGGGCCAGCAAATTTGGCTTTTGATACCCCTACTTTCTGAGTATTTCTGTTCTTTAACACCTGGGACTCACACTATAAGGGTTTTTCTTCAGAATAATCCCCAGTCTTTAACTTCCCACTCCCTATTTTACCCTTGAGCACAGGGCATGTCCATTCAATCAACAACAAGGAAGTGTACAGGCCCAATTAACAATCTATCCTTCAATAGCCCTGTAACAAATGTCTCAAGATAAAATTTACGAAAAACGCAGAGTTACATGTACATATGCTACAGAAAATTC
The DNA here is from genome assembly GCA_947247005.1 of Spisula solida. NCBI lineage: Eukaryota > Metazoa > Mollusca > Bivalvia > Venerida > Mactridae > Spisula > Spisula solida. The sequence goes on along the minus strand of OX365947.1, from coordinate 31,286,474 downwards.
AGTTTAAAGAATGAGCATCTCGAGAGAGACAATTGTCATCTATACAGGCAAGTCTAGCTGTGGCACACGTAGTTAGTGCTTCGCTGACAAACTACATTCTACAAATATGATTTGCGTAGAACTTGTTAATTGGTAATGAAAACAATACAGTATCTTAGTTTAATTTACAATACCATACTTACATGATTGTCTCGACAGTAAATTCATTTCCAGTCAGCAAGGCAGTACATACTACATACAAATGTCGACATATATATGGTATTTTCGTTTTGAAATCGAAAGTAGATACACAAGTTGATTTTATATGAATAAATCGACTTCTTCGGAAAAAAAATATATCGTGTATCCAATTCCCACTTATGTATTTCTTTGTTTTCAATAAATGTGTAACGATGCAGTACTAATTGTACTCAATAAAAAATATATAATAGCTTGTCGAAATCGAAAGTGGGAAAATCCGTTCATTGTTCCGCTCTCTTGTCCGGATTTATACGGAACTGACCGTTATCCATTTCCACAATAGTTACACAGTTGCCTCCCCTGTGGAAATTTACACCATTTACAGTATCAAATTTCTGGGACTGAGAGTCCATCGCGTCTTTCTCCGTACAAAGAAATGATTGGCAGCAATATTATTTGAACTTTGTGAGGTAAGTATTTTTATTTTAATGAATGATAACTCAATAAACCTAATAATTAAATCTGCATGTGACACTTTGCATGCCCAGTATTCTTGTCAGACTCGGTCTTGAAAATTGCAGCACAGATCTGCAGATATTGCCATTAGATCTCGAAATTAGATAAAGTTCTGTATCATAAAAAAATGAAAAGAAAAATACAGAGTTTGATATTTCCAACTATTTGTCTAGACTATTCTGAACACTAGAAAAACAACAGGTTGGAAACAAGTTTTATCAGCCACAAATGAATCAACGATATTAGAACTGTCATTAGGCCTTTTCGACTGGGCTGTTTCTTGGAGCAGGTTACAGTCTGGTCCCCATTCTAATTTTACAGTTGTATTACTGTAGTAGTGCTGTAATTGTAGGGACGGATCAGAGGCATATTGACAATTCCGAAAGCAGTGGCTCCATTTATAAGAATAATGAATCAGACCTGGAATGGCTATTCTTACAGCTGTTTTATTTAAGGAAGTGACTAGAGGTCCGGTAACCGGACCTCTAGACAATGCTTGTAGGACAGGCTAGAGGTCATGTAATTTATTTCATGTCACCTGTATAAACAATATCTATTTATCCTGTCGAGACTTCCAATGCATTTACCTTGCTATACAGGTAAGTATTTGACAGAAATCTTGTAAAAAATAGTTAATTGATTAGCAATCAAGTTAATTAGAAGTGTGCGACACTTAAATAAGTTATTATGCTGCCGGTAATTGCTGAATTTAATTTTGTTTGTTCAATGGTATTTGCTCTAATATTTGTTTGCTCACACATCAGTTTTGAAACTGCAAACAAACAAATCAGTTTTAATCAGATCTTCATAATAATTATTTTTCAATTAAATGTTGGTATATTGGGATCGCGAAGTTTTATCAAAACATGCGTGTTGGAATGTAGATCTACTTTTTATGGAATATATCAAAGATGGGGTAAATTGTTTATTATTATTTATTTACTTATGTCATCATATGTTATTAAACACAAAATGTGCGTGTGCTTTTGTATCAAAAAACCCTGCTTGTACAAACTCATTTTAAGATAATTGTTTAGGCTCTCGAGAACGTCGCAGATGGGTTTTGTCCCTAGGATCAATGTCATCGTTGTTCATGCGCTGTTTCCCGTGGTACCAACATTTATTAGGGTGGATCTTGCATAGAACTTTATTGAGACGTTCGCACAGTTTGTTGTACTGACGGGCGTGTGTGTGAAAAAGTGACAAAAATATATACAATGTGTGGTACCCCTCTAGACTTCATGTCGTTATCAATGTGTATCAATTGTTGTTCAACACAGACGAAACTATCGAAACACTCGAGATCACTGTTATTCCCAGTCAATGTTTTACATTTCTGTCAAATACAACATGGTAAACACTTGTTTGTCATTTAAATTCTTGACACGAAATAAAACATATGGTTTATACATATGAAATCAATTACCGGACCTCTAGCCTGTCCTACACACATTGTCTAGAGGTCCGGTTACCGGACCTCTAGACTCCAGGTCTACCCATGCCTTATTTTCTGATAGAAAGTTAAAACAGGTATTTAAGAGACTGCAAAAATATAATATATTTTCATCTCAATTTTGATAATTACATGTAATAATAATGTACCTAGGCTGAGTAAATATTCCAACTTATTTTGTAAACGTTTGTGTTTTGTTTTGTGAACTTAAATTTGAAACAGAAGTGAAGCTATCTATACTGCACCCAGGATTATGTGATACCAACAAACATGAATCGGTTTGGCCATCTGATGCAAAATTGGTTTTACAAATTAATAGAGTAAACAGATAAGTTCAGTATTGTACTCAAAACTTCACTAGTAAACCGTACACATCTGATTTATCCTCCTTTGCGGTATAACAGATTTTCCGCCTTTCACGTTATCCTGGGCACACTATAAGATTTTACTTATTCTTTGTGTAATTTGTGCTTTGCACCCATATGTATACATCTCATGCTTTGTTTGTGTTTATGTTTACCATGTGTTATATCAGCAACGAAATAAATAATTACAAAAAAAAATAATAATGTACCTAGAATAAGTCCTATTTTGACCTAAAGTCTTTCCCATGGTAAACATTTAAAGATTTTGTATATTCTAATATTCATAATCATTTCAGGAAGTGTAGACAGCAGTATGGACTATTCTACAAATCCTGTAGATAAAGTCAAACAGCAGCAACATATTGCATCTCAAGGACCTCAGCATTATTCGGCTCAACATTTTCCACCTCAGTCACAACTTCATGACCATCAGAATGTTACTGCACAGTCCCATCAACAGCATGATTTATTACATGATACGTCTGGCGATAGAAGTCCTGAACACCACTTTCTGGGCAGTAGTAAACATCAGTTCAACCAGCAGTACACTTCAGAAATGTTCATACCTGCATCATCACACATCGCTGATGTCTCAACCACTTTTGCCTTTGGTACCCACACAACAAGTTCATCAATGTATCAATCATACTCTCATGAGAACTCTTCTAAACCCTCGTCAGATCAGCACCTATTTCATACCAGGGTAGACAACCAGTCTCCATTAAACATTTTGAGTAGAACCAATCCTGTTTCAACTGAGGTCAGTGAAACTTACCGATACCACCCGGAAAGTCAACCTCCAATTCATAGTGATTACCCTACAAAGTCTGTGCAACATTCGTTAGAACATGTTCATGGTTCATACAGTCTGAATCATCACCAACCTATTATCTATCCTGAAGATATGGCAACAACTTTAGCATGTTCGACAAATGAACAACCAGTAAGTTATGCTGACCCCAGAGCAGCGATACATGCAAGCTCCACTGCCGTAGAGGTATTGAACTACAGTGGAACTGTTCAACTTGATGATAAGGTGAAAGCTTCACAGGGTACGGGAGTACTGCTTGAAGTTGAAGTTCTAACTCCTGATAAAGATATATCCGACCACATGGATTCTATACCTATCTCACAGCAGTATTCTTCACAAGATCTTCAACATTCAAAGGAAATTGATGAAAGACCTGTTCAGTACTCAGCACAAAATGACAGCAGAAAGGCCGTTAAATCAGATACACTTGATAACATTAGAGCTAAAGAATTAGCTAAACCTGTATGCCCGTGCACAGATGATCTGAACAGTTCTGATGAAAAGAATGCAGAGAAATACATCTGTGGTGGTTGTTTCAGTCGATTCATTACAATCTGTCTTCTACATGAACATATTAAAGTTCATGGAATTGGTGGCTCATACCACTTTGATCATGTTAGTCAAACAGCTTATCCTAAGTATGACACGTTTTGTAGCTTCACACAAACTGAGGATATGTACCAAAGACCAGAAGAGACTAGTACTGCTGAAGAAGTGAATGTTTCCTGCAGTTTGAATGGTTCTGTATTATCTATCAAGCATCTCTCCGCTAATAAACTGACTTCACATACTGTACAGGAGTCACCTAGTCCAGTAAGAAAAAGTCGCAAAAGGAAACAAGATCATCCCAAACCAAGCAAAATAAGAGTTTTGGAAAAAAAGAAAAATGAAAGAAGTAGAAGAGCCAAAAAGAGGAATGAGTCTAAGAAAAAGAAAGGTGGTAGTTATTATAGTAATGAAGATGATACTGACAATGATGCTATAGATGATGATATGATAGTTGAGGCAGATGTACAACACTATGCTGGTAGTATTCAGAGTAAAGAGAGTTCGGAGAAACTTGTAGAAGTAAAGGAAGAGATCATTGACACTGATGAATTAGGTACGAAAAGTACTATTGCAAAACCTTTGAAAAAGAGAGGAAGACCAAAAAAGGTAGACACATCTGTTTCTAAGAATGTTCCTGTAAAAAGAAAAGCAGCAAAGAAGGCTAAGAAATTAATTACCACCGAATTAAGTGATGATATAAAAAGTGACAATGACACAAATAATGATGACAATAAAACTGCTGGAAATGTTGCTTCAAAGAATAGAAAGAAAGTCGCCCAACATGGAGATGATGACTTTGATTTGTCCAATGCACCTGAGAAGAGCAAGAAGCATAAACCTCGTAAAAATGCCACCAAATATCAAATGTGTGATATATGTGGTTTACCTGTACCTACCAGTAACTATCAGTATCACATGAGAGTACATACTGGGGAGAAACCCTTTATATGTGAAAAATGTGGTAAAGCATTCGCTCATCGAAGATTTCTGGTGAAACATATGTTGACACATGCGGTAGAGAAACCATGGAAGTGTAATCTGTGTTCAGCTCAATTCTGTCAGAAGAGTGAATACAGAATGCATATGAATGGACATGAAGGTAATATGTTTAAACATGTATTTGTATAACATCCCAGTGTCTGTTTAAGGTTTTCAAACAGATCAAAACAACAAAAGGTCATTTAAATTTTGATTGGCAAATTTAGCACACAGGTTCTACATTTTTATGATGCTCATATCTCCATAAGATGTATTTTGTGTTAGTGACATAAATAAGTCCTGAGATTACTGATAATGAGTGTGCCAGATCTAAGTCAGTATTGATTGCTATCATCAATGGGGATAAATATTTGAGTTGTAATAATTTGTTTTACAACCAATGTCAATTAAATCAGTTTAAACTAAAAAATCAATGTGTGAGTTAACTCTTGTATACCTTGTTACAGGTGTTCGTCCGCATGAATGCAGAGTTTGTGGTATGAAGTTTCTAAGTAAAGCCATGCTTAACACACATCAAGCCAATGTACATATGGGAATCACCAGGTAAGTACAGTCAGTGATTGTACCATACTGGTGAACCAGTTAACTTTATCTAGGGGTTCCACTAGCTTCTAAATACGAAGGGTCATTTTGAAACTTTTGACTAAATTTTACCATTTTTAGGCAAAGTACCCATTAGTTTAAAATCTTGAGGGTCAAAAAGTGGCTTTTTGGAAATTTAAGGGTCACACCCCCCCACTCAATTGGATCCCCTCTGATTATACAGTTTATGTTTGGCATGTTGTATCGTGCAACCTTATTTTAGTTGTACATGTAACAGAGCAACAGATAAGCTGCGTATTGGGGTAATTACCCAATTAATTTTCTTAAAAACCCAATTGATTTTGAGAAGAGGGAGTAAGAAAAAGCAAAGACAATTTGAAATACTTAAATAGAAAAGGGTGTTATAGTGAAAAATAGTGCATAAAAGCTTATTTACCCTTTGAGTTTTATTAAATACCCAATTAAAATTTGTCAAAACCCAATCAAAATTGAAACTCGGGGGTAAAATACCCAATTGACTGAAACCTTATCTGTAGCTCTGTGTAAGTTGTATAATCATTGGTTGTGAACATGAATGAATGAACTTAACCACATAATCTCCCATGCTTTTTAATAAAGGTTCTTTCATATTCCTTTCCAAATTCATGAATTAACAGCCCCTTAAAATTGCATTTATACCAAAATCCACTAACTGTAAATTATATAACATCGTGTTATGACAAAAAACTGACTTTGCTTCATAAGTAGCACCTATGATTATATATGGCACATGTCACCATTGTTCAACTGCAAAAGGGTCAATTATGGATGATACTTGAATATCCATGCCCAGTCTGAACATGAAAAATTATGGGGGATAATAAGTTAATAGTATCATGAATTCTGAAACACTTTTCCAGTGTTTCCCATCCAACAAGAGATGGACTGGTTGGTAACCAAGAGGTAAGCCTGCATGTATTGGTGCTATTACACTGGGCGTGTTTGAGAACCAAGGAGTCAATTCTAAAGAAGCTAGGGTATCACACAGGGTTTCCTTGGATCACACAAACGTTTCTGTCTCTTCCCTCTTAGCTGGAAGTCATTGGGCAATTAGGCAGGGAAAAACCAGATGGCCACAAATTTTGGACTATCAGACAAACGCAAATAAAACATGAATAATTGAAATATTTTATGTTTCAGGTTTGAATGTAGTGTCTGTAGTCGTAGATTCTTCAAACGCTCGAGTCTGAACGTCCACCAAGCCACCCATTATGAGGCAACAATGAAGTGCAATTTCTGTGACAGAAAATTTAAAGACAGAGCAGGTATCTTTTACTTGAATAAATTTCACATATTTCAATTGCGCACAATTAAAGGTACAGTCAACTCTCATTATCTCGAACTCGCTTATATCGAATTTTCCGTTTTGTCAAAGTTTTTTTCAAGTCCCGATTTGTCTCCTTCTTTGTCTATATGAAATCTCGAGACCTATCTCGAAGTTTCTGCTCGAAGTCAGCTCGATTTTTCGTTATGTCGAATTAATTTTTGGTCCCGATTAACTAATTCTCACTTTAAATCTATTGTTCATCTCGAAGTTGGGTCGAAGTCTGATTGTATTTGACTAGCGTCGAATGTTTTTCACACTTCGCCAGTCTGAAATATACGATTTACCTGTAATTTTCACGCCTTCCATTATTGAACAAATATTTGTTTGCAACAATTTGCGCAAACGTGTCATAAAGATTCGAGTTACGTCCAAACATCAATAAACATGTCATTTCGAACAGTTGTTTGTAAAAATAATAATTAACGAACGCAAGATGTTGAAAGATGTCAAAATGAGTGAGTGCTTTAAACAACAACGTACACAAACGAAAAAGTATAACATGCATTTTCTCGAGGAGGAATACATGAACATAAATATTAAAACAAGCAATTATCACGCATATGTCGTTCTTACGGCTGTAACAATATTGCGGCGTAAAATGTCAGAAACTAGAAAACTTGCAACTTTGATGCCGAAAATTCTATCTCGAATTTTCGTTATGTCAAAGTAATTTCCACGGTCCCGTGAAATTCGAGATAACGAGAGTTGACAGTATTTTATTCAGATTTGTTCCGTATTAGCAGAGTAATGGCCCTTGAAATGATGATATTTGGCTTTTGTTGCACATATTTCTTGCTAAAAACATCAAACTTCATAGGAATATTAGCCAGTATGTCATTCAGGGGTCCTACAGTTCCGGAATAATCCAGAAATCCAGATTGGCTGCATTCGAAAAAGCACATTTTACTGCAGAAAATAAAGTTATTTGATGAAAAAAGTTTTAACAAAGTTATGGTCATTTGAAATTTCATATTAAGCAGAATTTTAGCAGAAGAACAATGTTTTAACTGAGATTTGGTGTAGGGGTGTGTGCTAATAGCAACCAAAACAGACTTTCAATTTGTTTTCAGGATTGGACATTAAGCCTCATTGTGTAGTTGCACACATAGGTGTTAGACTTTGTTTCATCCAACATTGGCCCAAATGTGAAATGTTGGCATATGTATCCTATGGGCCCATTTTATTTACTCAATAATATGTAATCACAAGGTTAGACCCACGTGACAAAGCTAAGGCCACCCTTAAAAAATTGTTTGTTTGGCATAACCCGACCCAGGTAAATTAGGGTGGGTAGGTAGGTAGGGATTTTTTTTTTTTAGAATTTTTTTTTTCTGACATTGAACTGAGATATATACCTGGCAAAGGTAATCATCAAATAAAGCTCTATGTCTTCTGACCCATGTCGGATAAGAAAATTGGTAAAGATTTTTCTGCATGGATTTATAATTTTCGTAGAGAGACATCCAACGAGCATTTGTGTGAAGTTAATTAAAAATTAGACCACTGAGTAATTCAGGAGATGTTCTTTTATAAAGAAATTTAACAGACGGACGGATTTATCAACACTTAATTTTGATGCTGGTTTTGATTTCTGTCTGTCCGTCATCATCTTTGTAAAAAGATTTTCTTTTGATGTTGAGGCATGTGTGAACGTGTCCTTTTTTTCATCACTTTTTATGTTTATTGTAACATATTTAAGTTTTTTATCAAACTCATGCAGGACCGATATTTGATTAAATGGACTGGCATTGAAAACTTCCTGCTCATTCGTCGACGATGACACTTTTACAGTTGCGGATTTTTCAAACGACCGACCATCCCATAAATCTTCGGCAAATTGGCCTGTCTTACAAGAACTTTCAACCACTGAATCAAATACGTCGAACCACGAGTCCCCGACTCTAAATTTCCTGATGGCTTTGCTTATCACGCAATTCTTTTCAGAGTCATCACTGTTTACCGAATTGATTGATATCGAAAGAGTAATTTCTTTCTCTTTCTCCGCCATTTTGGATTTACTCCGCGGTGAAGAGCATTCAACGCAAAAAAGCGGAAAGGAGAAAAAATAGCGGAAAGGAGAAAAAAGAGCGGAAAGGATTTTCGGCGAGCAAAAAAAAGTAACAAAAAAAAAATTGAGTCGGGCCGATTTGAGTGGGTCGCTCGGGTTATGCCAAACAAACAATTTTTTAAGGGTGGCCTAAAGCACACAATTTGCACAGTCATGATAATACACACAATACACAATGTTTGTAACAAGAAAACTAACATTATATACCTTTACAGAATACATATGTAGAATATTAGCCTTAGAATTATATACCTTTACAGAATACATGTATATGTAGAATATTAGCCTAAGAAAAAAAAGCATACATTTACATGTACACAGTGTATGTAACAATGTAGGTAGAATATGAGGAATGTTGTATAATGTTTATCAAAAACATTTACATCCAACATATAAAAGGTAACACAAAATTATAATCTTCAAAATTAGGACAATTCCCTACATTAAACCCCCACCTACTAGTACTTCATGCAATGTTCTTACCTCAGTATTGAAACATTCCCTGTTTAAACATTTTATCAGATATTTGTTTTATATTTAGGATTGAAGCGACATGAGCGTATCCATACAGGGGAGAAGAGATTTCAGTGTCATGTATGTAACCATGGTTTTATCCAGAGTACACCGTACTGGGTTCATATGGAGAAACGGCATCAGATGGATCGCGAAACAGTGAAAAACATTCTGGCGGAAATTCGTGAAACAAATAAACGATCTGGTATTAGAACACAGATTAATGTACTGCCAGCAGATGTGGACCAGATACTGCTGAGTAAGGGTAAAGCCAATAGTGCCAATGACAATGTAAAACAGGAAGCTCAGACAAGTAAAGACAATCCTAATGTCAAGGTTGAGTATACTAATGATAGGTTGATTGCTAAACACCCCTTTCAGTCAATAGCTGAGTTAGAGACACTACCAAATACAGAACGTCCAACAGGACAGAAATATTTCACAGATATTAAAGTGCCAAATTTGTATCCCAATAATGATGCTAGTTTATCAATCAGTAATGTTTATAGTCAAGGTGTTGAGATTGACACGTCTTCTGCACTGGACATACAGCAGCAATATAGGTTCCTTATGTCAGCATCTGAAACCACCTCCACTCCTACTGTGCCTGTGGTATCAGCCATAAGTTCAAACCATCCAATCCAATTAAACCATCCGATCCAATCAAATCATCCAATCACGTCGCAGCCAGGTGTTCCTTCCAATAATCTACAGTCAACTGTGAACTTAGGTTCTTTGAATACCTCACTGAATCCGCTACACCAACATGGTTTTATAGGAATGAATACATTACAACATGCTCTAGATTATTCTAGCAGTCTTCCACCAGCTGGTACATATACTGATATATCACGGGAATCTGTAAATAATCCGTCACAGTAGTCCTAACCCTGACCCTATTCTAGCAGTCTTCCACAAGCTGGTATATATACCGATATATCACGGGAATCTGTAAATAATCCGTCACAGTAGTCCTAACCCTGACCCTATTCTAGCAGTCTTCCACAAGCTGGTATATATACTGATATATCACGGGAATCTGTAAATAATCCGTCACAGTAGTCCTAACCCTGACCCTATTCTAGCAGTCTTCCACAAGCTGGTATATATACTGATATATCACAGGAATCTGTAAATAATCCGTCACAGTAGTGGTGTCAAAGAGACATTTTAATCCTGTATCCTGACTATAACGTTACCAATGATGTATTGCAAAGAAAATTTGACGTAATCTTAACCTTTATGCTTGAATATACTATAAGTTTAATGTATAAATTTCCATGAGCAAATCGTGCAATATTGGTCCTTTAGATTTATGTTGGTATTACACCTAGAGCGTCTTCGTGATTCTTCTGCTTATGAAAACATACAATCGGGGTAATAAATATAGACAATATGTCAGCTGTTGACTTATGCTAATAGAAGGTCAATAGTCAGGTCGAATTCATTGTACTATACATGTTGTAAATATTGATCTAGGGTCAAGTCAGGTATGGGTTAATTACTCATTATAAATGGTGCTGTTTTATCAAGATTTTACTATTTTTCAAACATCTGTTACTAGATAGTTTGAGATAGAACATCCATGTTTCTTATTCAATCAGTTTATGCACATTAATTTCACAAATTGGTTTTATTATTACTACAGTCAGGGATCAAGTAACAACGTTACTCTTTTTTCCAAAGCAAATGTCATTATAACGAATATGGCAGTATATACTGAATTGAAACTAATAGTGTTGTAAAATATTTGTCTCCAAGAAATTATATCAGTGTATGAATATGTTAGTATTTTGACACCTAACTGTATATGAATTGTATTATGTAAAATGTTATTGAAAGAAAATTTGTGCGTGTATGTATATTTAGATGTTGATTTTCATATTTTATATACATGTACATTTTGTTATCTCCTTATTGAAATGTATTTTATCCCAAACGATGGCAATATAATGAAACAGTGTACTTTATTTTGTCTACATGTTGCAATATTTATGACATAATAATAGGTATATGGTACAGTATCTAGCATATTCCTGTTGGTAGACTTATAAGATACCGGTACAGTTAACCCTTATCGTGCTAAGTGCGACCCTGACGCGTGCTGCGCTATACACGCTACCACTGCTAAGCGCGACTTACACGCTAGTGGGTATTCCCTATTGAAAGCCTAGTTTTAACTTATGTGCGGTACTTAAGATTGATTGTGTACTATAATTTATTCAGTAGTATGTTGGTGAACTTGTTTTCTAAAAATAACAGCCAATCTAGTGCCAATATCATGGTCATCACCAGTGAAATCCATGACTATAATTTGTTTAGATTTCCTAAACAAAATGACTGCTGATCGATGAACGAGAAATGCGGTCAATGTTTTAGATCAATATTTGTCAGATACCAGCTTGTTTGACTGAGGGAATAGTAATATTTGTTACAATGAGGAATGAATTATTGCAGAAACAGTGTTTATAGAATTACAAAGACAAAAAGGCTGTCTGATATATTGCAAAATATCGTTGCATTGGACATACCAATAATTATGAACATTACATCAATGTGTTGCATATTTTCTCAACTTTCTATAAGGTATTGGGTTTATGTCAGTATTTTAATAATTAATACCATAAATCAGGTGCTACACACGATCAATATCAGATGAGATCTTTATCTCAAGTAGGAATATAATAAATGCAGCACTGGTCAACTGATAAGCCCACTGGGGAATCTAGCTTGATAAGGGTTAAAAGGTTCCCTGATCTTTGTCAGTAAACACTTGCTTTACAATGCATCTTGATTAGCTTTTATGTGTCATGACTTCAGATTATTTGCAGTATATGTACAAATTTCTGAAACAATATTGCTTATTATAAGCGTGTTATGACAGGACTCCATTGTAATGATACTCAGCGTGTACGATGACGTGTTGAAACATTGATACCTTACCAAACATAGTCAGGGATCTTTTTGACTCAAACTTGTATACAGTACATGTATATGCATTTCATGTATCAATTGAATATGCATTTGTATTTATCCATATGATAAAAATAATTACAGTATAGTTTTGCATATGTTTATTGTACATACAGATGTGTATTTTTTACCCTTTGTACCAGTTCGATGTATTTATAACTTTTTGCTACTAAGCTAGTCATTTAAGTAACTGTGTTGATTTTATTGTTGAACTCATGTTGATTTGTGTCATTTTAATGTATTTTCGACTTGTTTTTTTATACATTTTAAAAAGAAATGTTAAAATTGGTTTGAGTTATGAAATATTTAACTTTGTTGAATGATTTTAGTTTTTTTTTCTTTTTAAAGTACATGTTCACTCCTCACCAGGCATTGCTGTCATATGACTCTCTGGTTACTGCTGGATACTGTTTTATCAAAGCATTTACGGAAATCGTAAATTTACGTTCAAATTGGAATTCTTTATGAATATTTAACTGCTCCAAATTGTAGTAAAGGGATATGCAATTTTAACAATGATTCGGTTAATGATCTCCTACAAACGATATATGTCCCCTATTTGTAGATGTAAAAGCATTATAAGGAATTTAAGTTTGAGCGTAAGTTTAAGATTTTCGAAAGTGTTTTGATAAAACAGTACCCTGGTAACTACTTTACTTTCTGACTGTGTATAGATGTGACTTCAAAATGAGGTTTATTTGTCATCAAGGCTAGATAATCTATCATGGATTTAATGCAAATTATGCTTGGTTAAGTTGGGAGACTATAGGTAACGTATATAGTCTCACGTTAAGTTTTTGTCTGCTAGAGATGTTTGAATTGAAAAATTTTTGAATTGAACTTTTTTTATATAGCGCCTTATAAAACAAGTCTCTAAAGCTATGCAGGCTATATCATTTGTGTAAGTTAAATTGAAACTAAGTTAGATAACTCTTTATGATGTATGTATCATAATGAATGTTATTTTTGGCTCAACTTTTTTTCGGTGACAAGTATATTAGAAGTTGAGACCCAAAGCTTGTGACATTTCTTTACGTTGTACAAACTAGAAAAAGGAATACAATTTTATGTTTAAAACTTACTACAAAGATTATTGAACCTCATGGAAGAGTGTGTCCATGATTGCATCCTTATTTCCACATTAAGTTCTAGATTTTGATGGTGTTTTTTCTCAGGGTCTTTATTCTGTGTGTAAGATGAAAATTAAATCGCAATTCCTAATAGAATCATTAGATCATCTTCTTTGACATTTTGTAGAAAGGCTGTGAGGTTTTACTATACGTTTGTTTGTGGTATGGTTTATCATTGTCCTAATAGTACTTGTTCTTATTTGATTAACTGTTGGGAACCTTTATCAACAAAACATTGTCGAAATCAAATAAACAGCAACATGTGAACTGGTCCATCTTTTGAATGTTTGGAGGTTTTGTTTTACATCCTACATTGTTTCTAACCGTATGTCACATGCATCTTGTTGTTTATGTAATTTATATGTGCTATACTTGCCATGTGAAAGTGATGACATGTTTGTGTGTGTGAGAAGGTCATTATTATTGATGAAAAGTAGCATGGAAGAAATCTATCTAGCTTAGACAAAGTACACTCATGCTCTTCCCAGAATGAGGACGATTTATGTAAAAGAAGACACCCGTAGCAAATTGGACTGAATGCAAAATGCAATTTGAGTAGTATAAAACATTCTAACACAGCCAGCGGTTTCAGCTATTTACACATAGAGGAACCAGAGTGTTCATGAATTACCGATACAACACAGCTCTGGCTGAATATACAGTGCCCACCAAAAATAAGTATACAGTAAATAATTGTTGCAAAATTAGACTTGGTTAAATTATTCAATATCTGTTTATCAGACGGTCACACTTATATTAGTTTCTGAAACTACACTTACTATATGATTCAAAAAAGAGATAGATTGAAGTAAAAATGAAGATGTTCTGAAATAAAATAACCATGTGACCCAAAAGGCTGAATTTTCCATCTGTTTGTGACAAAGTTACCATTCAATGGGCACAAAGAAACTTTGCATTTAACACCAAGGGTACCAATTAATGTATGGTCTTTACATTTAATAAACAAATATATTTCTTTTCTTCAACATTATTGTTGTTTCACTGTTTTACAAATAGTGTTATTACAGACATGTAAATGGGAAAATAACATCTGGGGAAGAAAATAGTGATGTGGATACTATGTCTTGATGTGTTGTCAAAGGCTGAATATTGGCTGTGTTAGAATCAAAATAATGAATATGTACCTGTGTTTAATCTATAATAAAGCACAGTCACTTGTTTGGATGCGTACATTAATTCACTTGTGCTATGCACTCATGATTTAATTATTATGCATCCTAACTCGTGACTGTGCTTTATTCTATGATAAAACACAAGTACACATTCATTATTTCTTAAATAATGAATCTGTAAGAGACAAATAATTCAAGATTTGTCAAATTATGACATGTCATTTAATGCTCTTTGGAATGTGGTATGGTAATAAAAACCCTAGCATGTCTGTGTTGTAGTGTTAATACTGATGTTGATTGTTGATTGTATGTATGCGAGAGTTTTCGCAGAATCGTATAATATTATTGATCTAGTCAATTAAGTTTTGCAATATTATTACAGTAGTTCCTAATATTTGTTATACCAAATATGTTATCTTGTTTGAAAACATGTGATTGTTAGACACGTTTCTTGTTATACATGTATTTGCATAATATTAGAATTGTGAGAGATTATATTACTTCAGAACCTAAACACATATAATATATTGTACAAATGTTCCAACTAGACTCCTTCGTGTTTCTTATATAATATTCCATTGATAGTAATAAAAGTTGTATAAATCTATAAAAAAGAATGTTTTTATGCCCCGTACCGATAGATTAGGAGGCATATAGTGATTCACCTGTTCGCCCGTTTGTCCGTCCTGGTTAACCCAAATTGACCGTTTCTTCTAGCATTAATATGGCTTGCTACAAAGCTTTCATACTTGCATGGATGTTGTGTTTGAACATTCTCCACACACCTATATCACCTAACCTCATTTTGACCTTCACATTTACCTAATAGTGTCCAATTCTTGGTTAACCCAAATTGACTGTTTCTTCTAGCATTAATATGGCTTGCTACAAAGCTTTCATACTTGCATAGATGTTGTGTTTGAACATTCTCCACACACCTATATCACCTAACCTCATTTTGACCTTCACATTTACCTAATAGTGTCCAATTCTTGGTTAACCCAAATTGACCATTTCGTCTTACATCATGTCCATCAAGGCGTTGCTTTCTAACTTAGCAGTCTAGTTTACCATTATAAGCCCCTTACATTATTAAAGCCATGTAACACTATCAAACATTTTAACAGAATTATGGCCCCTAATTGAGTTGGCTTTTTTCTGGGCAAGGCTTCCATTGGGGATTAGCGTTTATTGAACGCAGTCTTGTACGAGGGTCGTTCATTTAATACCCGGACGATCGATATTGCTGAAAAAACTAGTTGACCGAGATCGATGAAAACGTACAGGAATACTTTCACACTACTGCTTAATTCACATACGAAATTTCAACTTGTTATGACAGAGGGTTTACATAATATCAGTGTTTTAATAAGCACATGTAACGCGAGTCGGCCCAAGTCGACGTCAAAATATTGTGACGTAACGCCATTTTCGCTCCTAAAACGTGATACTTTTTCTCTATTTGATCATCGTTTGGGAGCCGTAAAGTCACGCTATGGCGATCGTCCGGGTATTAAATGAACGACCCTCGTACTTATAGTACTGCCAGTTTTCATCGTCTTTAACCATGTTTGATTGAGTTATAAAAGGTAACAGGCACCAGATAAATAGATGTAGCATCCTTGCTAATTCTTCAAACTTCACTGGAGGATTTCTTAGTTTTAATTGTTCAAAATAATTGTTTCTTGGGTGAAATATCTTAAAAATTACTTCAATTTATATTTTTTTCAAGGTTATTTGGTGTGTGCACGATACTTTGTCATCATGACCTTCTTGTTTTATCTCTTTTGTGGATTGTATGTTGTTGTTATTTAGTTGTATGTTACACCTATAGTCCAGTCAGGATAAGAATAGAGTGACGCGGTGGTCGAGTCCACAATTACAGTATAAAACCAATTATAAAGGCTTACACAGACGCTATAATTCCAATGTCAATTTAACATACCATATTCGCTCTACCTGTTTAGAAAGTGGTTGTAATCTTTTGTGAACACATAAATGACAACGTCACTCTCACAATATCCTAATTTGACTGTAATTGACTGTATTCATAATGTTGCTATGCACTGTACCATGACAAATGACCTTCATTTGAGGTAATGATGACAGCATCTTTACTACATATAGGTATGAGTCTTCAGAGCATTATGTTTGCCAAAGTAAGAATCTTCTATGCAAATTTTTTCATCATTTATTTATTGTTTTTTTAATGAACCCTAGAATGGGATGTATTGGCAGATAGTCTAGTTTAGACAAAGACATGCTGGATTACTGAGTTACATGTATTGAGCAGTCAGTGGTGCTGGTAAAATGGTGCTGGTTAGAAGTACGACCAACAATGATGGCTTTATGTTGTCTAGTTCACCTATTTACCCTATATTCAGGTTGCTTACTAAGTTTGTGTGAGAATGTTACTGATAAGTGTCCTGTATACCCTGTACTCCATAGATACCTCTCCATTTTATGCCTCACGTGTGTGTCAATTATCAAGTAGTTACCTGTTGACCCTGTACTCCATAGATACCTCCATTTTATGCCTCTCTTGTGTGTGTGTAAATTATCAATTATTTCCCAATAAGAGTATATACTCAGTCTTCTCACATTAGAATATAATGAAAACAATCAATGGACCTATTAGAAATTTTTGAAATTCTATTATATTATAGTATTTAATTGTCAAAGGTATTGTTCTGAAAAAAGAATTACATTTACTCTATTTCCAGGTTAAAGTGTACAGATTTATAACATTTTGCCATGGTCCTAATTAAGATACTATTTATTTTTTTGAAAATGAATAATCTAATTTAGTCAGCTTCTATTATTATTCCAAAGGAGGAATACAACAAGAGGGTTTAGTTAAAACAGAAAAGTATAGGTAAATGAATAAGGGGTGAATGGAGTCAAGGGTTAATGGGTCATCTTGATGGTCATTTGTCTGTCATCAGTTTTTATAGACCTTTTTCTGGTCATTATGAAAAAAACCCAATGAAATTCAAATAAATCATGTGTTTTTCATATATTACTGTTTCTATGTACATTGTTTTTCATTTGTAATTAAAATTATCATAATTATGTTCTAAATAATTGTTTTTGTTGATAAAATGCATTTGTGCCAAATATATTATATTGATGTATGTGTTAACATTATATGATTATAGTCCATGTGTACTGATAAACAATGTACTAGTGGTCACTTTGATCAAACGTTAACCTGTTTTAAGCAGTAAAGTTAAATATCTCTCCACTTAGCATTACACCATCACCCTAATTTTGTAACTGCCCTAAGTAGTATTTTCATGTTTTGAGAAATCACAGTTTAGTTCTGGGTGAAAAGATTTTATTTTAAAGTGATATGCATCATTTTGAAATTGTTGTTTGGACTTTCTACAAGGACACACCTGTATCATTTTATAAAGCTTTACAAGATAAAAAACTAAAATAAGCCAAAATTTGACTTCCGTCCATGTATAATTAAGGCAGCAACATTGATTCAATGGTTATTGTACAATGAAAGATCTTTCACATTTAACTTGATATCAACTGGTGTTCCTGTCTTCGTTAAAAACGGATCCGAATCTTATAGCATCTCCAGTAGAATGAAGTATTGAAATGTTACTGTAATAAATTCTTACAATGTTTTTGTTACACAAAGTTAGTCTCTGCTTTAGCATAAAAACTCTGAATGCAAGCAACAATACATGTATAAAGAGTTGAGATTGAGCATTGGAGTCAGATTTTGTTTTCTTTTTGTGCTGGAATTGTATAATTATGCTAGTTTTACTTCCTGTGGAAATTGTTAGCCAATATTTATTCTCTTGTCCCAATTGTACAACACAGTTTTATTTATTCAATTGACCTGTCACCAGTTGTCAATCAAGGTTGACGGGTCACCAGTTGTCAATCAAGGTTGACCGGTCACCAGTTGTCAAACAGGGTTGACTTGTCTCCAGTTATTGATCAGGTTTGGGTGGTCACTAGTTGTCAATCAGGGTTGACCGGTTACCAGTTGTCAATCAGGGTTGACCAGTTACTAGTTGTCAATCAGGGTTGACCGGTTACCAGTTGTCAATCAAGGTTGACTGGTCACCAGTTGTCGATCAGGGTTGACAGTCACCAGTTATCAGTTGCACCTTTCTAGTTTGTCCAATTTCCAATGATTTTGAGTTGTTCTTGCCATATTGTATTTTTTCCCTCAGATGACAATGATTGGTACTTGTTGAAATGGTATATATCCAGGTATATTTTTAATTGGTACACCACTGGTAATCTGGTTCTCTCTATTTATGGTACCCAGTTCTTCTTTTTGAACAAACATTGTTCGATGCACTTGTCAATGAGATATAACACAATCATGTAAACCTTGGTATGTCATAGGTGACATATTATACATAGCCAACAACACCTTGACAACACCCTGACAACGGTATTACATATGGAATATAACATTATACTGTATATGATTGATACCTAGTCTTATAGTTGAAAATAAATAATTTACCAAGAATACATTATTGTTGTTTTATCTGGATTATTTCTGAGGGATAGATTTAATAATGTTGATTAACTAAAAATCTCTATGACGGGGAAATTAAATGGGCTATTTGACATAGCTGAAAAAAAAAAAAAATCTCCTGCATTTTGTTTTAACCAAATTTTACTGTAGACTCAACATAACAGAAATAATACATCATCATGTCTGCAATGATATGTTCCTTAACGAAAGTATAAACATTGTAACTGGATGTTAACCCTTCTAGAATTCCAAGGTCACCAACCCAAACACCATAAGGAAGAACTGACTTTGTTCAAACAGCATTGTGCTTATCAAAGTATCCATCGATTATGCCCACTTTTTAGTCCCCTACCGGTTTTTGACTGGAGGGGACTATAGGTTTGCCCTCCGTCCGTCTGTCCGTCAAACATTCTGGATCCTGACATAACTCAAACAGTTTCCAAGCTAGGTTTATGAAACTTGATATTAGGGGGGCAATAAGGGGATTATGCACGTCTAAAAATATTTTGATTCTGACAAAAATTGTGGTTGCTATGGCAACAGCAACATTGAAAATGGCTTCAAACCAGTAGGGGACTTCTGTATTGCTTGCAATTCTTAATTACTTGTTCAACTTGAAATCCGTATAAAAGTTTAGGTTCCACCTCACATACTGCTTTGATAATCTGCATCACCATAATGACCCAACCTCTACGAATGAGTAGGTAACTATCAAGCAGTTCATAAAAATTATCTGCCCCTTTCGGATAAGAAACCGTAACCTCTACAAAGAAGAATGCTGCAGATAACAAGCACTATAAATTGCAATATAAATTGCCTTGATTATACTATCCTTGTTTTACACTGAGAAATAGTGGAGTGCCCTGTTGGTAGATATACATGTACCTTGTTTTTGTCAAGTATGTATACGCATAAAGACCATGGCAAGGTTAAATATGTTGTGGGCATAAAAAAACGTATGACCCAATAATAATGTCTGGATTAACATGTTAACTTTATGTTTATCCTAGCAATGACATGTCACCAACACCATGAAAACTTAATGATGAAAGTGTGAATTAGAAAATACACTGATGGTGCAACAGACATACATTTGTATATGTGTATAACCAAAACTACTTGATATAGTACAGAGAATTTGACACGCTCCTCAACCTATTAGCATAATTGAACAGCTGATATCTTGTCTATATTGATAATCTCGGTTGTATGTTTTCGTAAGCGGGGAGTATCACAAAGATGCTTGAGATGTAATACAAATCTAAAGGATTGAAATTGCACAATTTGCTCGCGGATATTTATATATTCTAAACAAGAATCTTGATATATATCCATGTATTAATGTCAGGATCAAGTCAAAATCTCCATACTTTACCTCCTTCAAAGATTCAAACTTTGCTTTGCAAGATATTCAATAAATCTCATTTAAATCTCATTTAACACAGAAATTGAACTTAACAACAAATACACATACAAGACAAAAAGCAGTAATAGACTATAAACAACTTTATTGGGTAAAATAATGTATCACAGTATCTTGTTTGTAAAAAACATACACTGACCATCAAACTGACCGTCACTATACTCATAAAGCTAAACAATTCCAGGTTAACTATGAAGTTGATTTTTTCATCATCAAAGCCTACTATCACACAATTTCAGTAGTTGTTGTAGCACTATTATGCCATTCTGTTTTTATGCCCCCCTATCGATAGATGGGGAGGCATATAGTGATTCACCTCACTGTCCGTTCGTTCGTCCGTCCTGGTTAACCCAAATTGACCGTTTCTTCTAGCATTAATATGGCTTGCTACAAAGCTTTCATACTTGCATGGATGTTGTGTATGAACACTCTCCACACGCCAGTATCACCTAACCCCATTTTGACCTTCACCTTGACCTAATTTTGGACTTAGACTTATTTATGGACAAGGCTTCCACAGGGGGCATAAGCGTTTATCGAACGCAGTCTTGTTCTTTAGGTGGCAGGAACATAAACAAGGAAAACCAATCCAGGGTATAAAATATAAGGAAATACAAATGCTGAAGAATTGAAGTAAAATATAATGACTAACAAGAGGGCCCCCTGTTGTAGCAGTGCATGCAAGCCCTGTGATTTGACCTAGTTCTTGGCCCAGTATGACACAATATCGCACTTGACCTAGATTTTGTTAAGATGATCACTCTGACCAAGTTTCATAAGGATTTAATAGGTCAAAATTGTGACCTCTAGTGACTATACCAAGGTTTTCCTATGATTTGACATTGTGACTTAGTTTTTTACCCAAGATGACCCAGTATCGAACTTGACCTAGATTTTGTTAAGATGACCATCGTGACAAAGTTTCATAAAGATTAGGTCAAAATTGTGACCTCTAGTGACTACACAAGGTATTGATTTGACCTTGTGACCTAGTTTCTGACCCCAGATGACCCAATATCGAACCTGACCTAGATATTGTTGAGATAATCACTGTGGCCAAGTTTCATAAATATTAGATCAAAATTATGCCCTCTAGTGACTACACAAGATTTTTCTATGATTTGACCTTGTGACCTAGTTTTTGACCCCGGTTAACCAAATATCAAACTTGACCTAGATTTTGTTGAGGTAATCATTCTGACTAACTTTGATTAAGATTAGGCCAAAATTGTGACCTCTTGTGTCTACACAAGGTTTTTCTATGATTTGACCTTGTGACCTGTTTTTTGACCCCGGATGACCCGATATCGAACTTGACCTAGATTTTGTTGTGATAATCATTGTGACTAGGTTTCATAAAGATTAGAACAAAATTATGTCCTCTAGTGACTACACAAGGTTTTTCTATGATTTGACCTTGTGACCTAGTTCTTGACGCCGGATGACCCAATATCGAACTTGACCTAGATTTTGTTGAGATGATCATTGTGACAAAGTTTCATAAATATTAGACCAAAATTGTGACCTATAGTGTCTACACAAGCAAATTGTTGACGGACGGAAGACGGACAAAGAGTGATCACAAAAGCTCACTCTGTCACTTTGTGACAGGTGAGCTAATAAAAGAAATCACACTTTTATTTCATTTTAACATGTGAAGCTAAACATGAAACAAACCATGCTGTTTACAAATAATATTTTAATGAAAAGTAACAAAATGCAAAACATGTTGTGTTTCTTTCGTTGACCAGTGTTCTTGTACTTGAAACATCAAAGTCAGTTCCATGTTCCAACACTTCGGTAAAATTAAGCCTCACATTGCTGGCTGTACCCTCACATAGATGGTTGTAATGGTTTATGCATCATTTCTATGATATATAGATAGTTAGAACCTGAAACATAGAAATTAAAACTAAGATATTGCAATTTTGACATCAAAAGAGGGCCAATATGGCCCTGTATCGCTCACCTGTGCACATTGATCTAGTAGAACCATACTCAAACTGAACATTGATTTTGGTTGCCATAATAACTAGAGTTCTTCCTGGATTTCAATTGCTCAGCTATTTTTAGAATGGAACACAAATGGAACATTAATTGTTACCAATTTGTAATTTACTATAGAAACAGGTAAAAATGTGCCGCCATACCTCCATAATGAAAAATGATCAAATCTAACAATGGAACTTACAATTATCCGCATCGATCAATCCGTGTCGTATCAGAAACTCAACTATAACCAAAGCACAGTTAGGTTTGAACTCACCATCTATAATCAACTGCTGTATCTGTAAATACAGTAACAGTCCATGACATTCTCAACATGGCATTGTAAGTTTTAACTTGATGAAGACATATTTTGACACATGTACCATATCTAGATATGATAAGGGTGTCAATCACCATACTAGCTAACAAGAGCTGCCAACGAACAGCGTGCTCCACTATTCTAAGTCGAAAAAGGGGGATAATTTGGAAAAATTATGCAGGACCATTACCTACTCATGTGTAGGTCCTCTTGGTCATGAAGGTAAACAAATAAGCATTTCTTAGTCCAAAAGGGGGCATAATTTCAACAAAATGCTAAACATTATCTTCTCCTGTGTAGGGGTTGGGGTCATGATGGTGAACAAGTATGCAAAGTATCAAAGCAACATATCAATGCACTTTGAACATATTAGAGGTTAAAAAACCTGTACCTAAACTTTAACATTTGCATTTCTTAGTCCAAAAGGGGGCATAATTTCAACAAAATGCTTGATAGAGTTACCCACCCCTGTGTAGGGGTTGGGGTCATGATGGAGAACAAGTATCCATAGCAATATGTGAATACACTTTGAAAATATTAGAGGTGAAAAAACCTGTACCTAAACTTTAACATTTGCATTTCTAAGTCCAAAAGGGGGCATAATTTCAACAAAATGCTTGATAGAGTTACCTACCCCTGTGTATGGGTTGGAGTCATGATGGTGAACAAGTATGTAAAGCAATATGTGAATACACTTTGAAAATATTAGAGGTAAAAAACCTGTACCTAAACTTTAACATTTGCACTAAGTTGAAAAAAGGGGCATAATTTCACCAAAATGATAAATAGAGTTACCTACCCCTGTGTATGGGACGGGGTCATGATGGTAAACAAGTATGTAAAGCAATATGTGTATACACTTTGAGAATATTAGAGGTAAAAAACCTGTACCTAAACTTTAACATTTGCACTAAGTTGAAAAAAGGGGCATAATTTCACCAAAATGATTAATAGAGTTAACTACCCCTGTGTATGGATTGGAGTCATGATGGTGAACAAGTATGTAAAGCAATATGTGAATACACTTTGAAAATATTAGAGGTTAAAAAACCTGTACCTAAACTTTAACATTTGCACTAAGTTGAAAAAAGGGGCATAATTTCATCAAAATGATAAATAGAGTTACCTACCCCTGTGTATGGGTTGGGGTCATGATGGTGAACAAGTATGCGAAGTATCAAAGCAATATGTCCATGTACTATGAAGATATTAGAGGTTAAAAAACCTGTACCTAAACTTTAACATTTGCACTATTTGCACTGAGTAGAAAAAGGGGGCATAATTTCAACAAAATGCCTGATAGAGTTACCTACTCCTGCATATGGGTTGGGGTCATGGTGGCAAACAAGTATGCAAAGTATGAAAGCAATATCTCAAAGGACTTAGAGAATATAAGAGGTTAGAAAACCTGTACCTAAACTTTAACAAAAGTGTTACGCCGACGCTCGGGTGACTGCAATAGCTCCCCTTATTCTACGAATAGTGGAGCTAAAAACTTGTACCCAAACGTTTACAGGGCGAAAACCATCCGTAAACATAACGATTCACACGCTGTTGATGTCTAATTTTACCTAACTATGTGCAATTTAGTACTCCTACAACGACAAACAAACGGTTTACAGCCTTAGATGAAATGTAATTCCCTTTTTCCTTGTAACTACTAAATTAATTTTCTATAACATAAAATAAAAATGGGTTGTTTGGAAAATAAATTATGGCTACTTTTGTTTTCCAACATTGACAAAGTTCGACTTGGACCTGTAGCAAAAAGTCATGTGGTATTGCTACAGTAATGTTAAGTTGTTTTTAAAATTCTCAGTAGAAGAAACTTTTCTTCTTAAGAAATCATAACAACACTGTGTTGGCCTTGAAACATATTTAGTTGTCTGATAACCATAACCTCATTTATTTATATTTTAGCCTTAGTGACACATTTTTGTAATTCCATGAGGATACTTTTTCATTTAAGCTGAATTCAAATAAGAGGGCCATTGGCCCTAAAGCACTAATATGATGACTGGCAGTTAAGGCAGAATCAGTATTGTTATGGTATGACCTTAATATTTGATGCAGATTTTACACACTTAATGGCCAGGTTTTATAAAGATGAGGTAAGAAAGGTGACCTCTATTTAAATCATAAAAAGATTTTTTTTTAAGTGATCTGGTGACCTAGTTTTTGACCCCAGATGACCCAGTTAAAAACTTGACCTATATTTCAAAGAAACAAACATTGTGACCAAGTTTCATAAAGGTTAGGTAAACAATGTGACCTATAGAGTGTTAACAAGGTTTTTCTTCAATGTGACCTGGTGACCTAGTTTTTCACCCCAGGTGACCTAGTTGCAAATATGACCTAAATTTTATAGAGACAAACATTGTAGTGAAGTTTCATAAAGATTAGACAAAACGCGTGACCATAGGAGTGTTAACAATATTTTTTTGGATGTGACCTTGTGACCTAGTTTTAGACCCCAGATGACCCAGTTAAAAACTTGACATAGATTTCATAGAGACAAACATTGTGACCAAGTTTCATAAAGATTAGGTAAAAAATATGACCTCTAGAGTGTTAACAAGGGTTTTCTTCAATGTGACCAGGTGTCCTAGTTTTTGACCCAAGATGACCCGGTTGTGAACTTGACTTAGTGCTCATAGAGATACACATTGTGACCAAGTTTCATTAAGATTATATAAAAAAATGAGATGTCATAAAGATTAAGTGGAAACTGTGACCTCTAGAGTGTTAACAGTCAAATTGTTGACTTTAACAAAGGCATTATGCCAACGCCAACGTCGACGCTCGGGTGACTGTTAAGCTCCCCTTATTCTACGAAAAATTAAATGGTCAACACCACAGAGAATTATTATGCATCAATTCCCTGTGGTCAAAAACATAGCATTTATGGTATCACAGTATAATTTATAGTGAGATTGAGCATGTTTTTTTTCAAAAGCATTATATTCTTAAAATTGAAATGTTTTGGGTACAGTAAGCATAGTATTATGATGCACTATACATGTATGAAGTTGAACAAAATTAAATATCAGTAGATCTAAAGTGAATTTATTGAAGCATGACAGCACTTTCATTGCAAATTTTGCTCGTTTACAAACAAAGTCAACGTAATATTAAGAGTCAAAGTTTGTTGTTGGCGACGTAGTCAAATCGTATAAGGAACAAACTCTTACAAAGAAATATTTATAAAACATATTTATGAACCTGTATCATGCAAAACTTCAATGACCTTGCAAACCGAAAGTAGAAATATGGCAATGTTTCTTAAATATACATTTTTCAGTCAACAACTAAATACGAGTTTATTTATTATACTTTTCGACAGCTTGGACTTGGGCGGATCTGCGCTTGTTTAGTTGGGCATTGTGCTTTGTGTGTTTTTAATGTTTTCTGTGCTCGGCTGGTTAAGTTGAGTGCTGCCTTCCCTGTCTGACTTAATATACTGTTTTTGTTCCGTGGAATTATAATGTAAGCATGGTATGAGTTTTGGCTTGTGACATTTGCCAATTTGTGTGTTTAGGAATGAGTACTGAAAGGCACACACATTCTTTGAAAAAAACTATTTTAAAACGAGTTGTTGGTGTTATGTTACAGTGATAGTATACACACAATACAAGTCTGTCTGCTTGAGCCCTTTTGTTTCCTCCAAAATTCTGAAGTATTGTTTACCACTACCCTCCCACTTTTGTTCTCACTTCACCCCCTTATAAAACCCTTCATTCTGCCAGTTCTCATACCTCATCAATTGTACATAAACTAAAACCCTGCATCTCTCCATCAGCATTCTTTGGTATAAAGTCAGGAGATACTTCAAGATCAAATAGATATTGGGTTTCTGGTAATACTCCGCGTTCGTCAAGGTAACAATAACTGAAATAGAATTTATAGACTATTTGTCATAATCTGTGATACTGGAATCTTTTTCTTCATCTTTTTTTTTTCAAATCATTCATCGAAGACAAAAAGATTATATTAAGTCAGACAGGAAAGGCAGCACTCAACTTAACCAACCGAGCACAGAAAACACTAAAAACACACAAAGCACTGAAGACACGGCAACCCGTCCCAAAAGTCTGCCGCCTAAGCCAGTCAAGCCATAACAGAACGAGAGCCATGTGACGAGAAAACAACAACCGGACACCACACACCACAAGGACAGTCTACAACACATATATAGTGTACATGCAATTTTGAAAGATACAAAGCAAGTTTACCCTATTTCACTTTCATATCAGAATTTATACAAGGATAGCCTGTATTAAATCTTTTGGAAACATAATATTAAATAAAGACAACAGTTGGAGTTTGATCATATTGACTGATTAAGACAGGTAGTTGCTTAATACTAAATGTCACTAACACAGGTTTGAGTGTACCTTATTGAACCCACAGACTTAAGCTTGCTTAATGTTTCATCATCTACAGATCCCTCCTCCTGGCATTCTTTGATTGCACATTCCCTCACACCAAGACCAGAGGCTAGCCCGCCAGCACACTGTAAATACAAACAACAACCCAATCACACATTCTACTTCTTTTAAACAAACTCTAGTGAAGCCATTTTTAATCAAATGCTAAGTTATCATCCAAATAGAAAATAATAATCGGACAAGTTTTGTTAAATGTAACAAAATTTTGCGATATGTCAGTGCAACACAAAATATTTCAAGAAATGTTAGCGATCAGGTTGGACCCCATAACCTTAAATATCTTTAAAAGCAATTATGCAATTTTATTGAAATTAGGCATAGTTCATTGAATTACCTTTACCAACTCTGTGTTTAAATTTCAGAATTTTTTTTTACTCAACCATTAATTTTGATAATTTAATCAACAAATTTAATGGACAGGGAGTAAAATAATCCATTACGGTCAGGTTACAAGTTAGAATAGTGCTATTGTATATACAACAACTGTAATGAGATTAATATGGGTAACTTCGACCTACATTTGATTGATCATCCAGGCTTATATAGCTCAGACCCATCTTCTGATTTCAATAATCATTTGTACACAAGTCTTGTAGGTAAGGAACCACCAATTAGATTTGTTCTTTAGTTCAATGTAAAGTGACAATGGCCGACCTCAGATTTCAACAAGTTTTAGTCTATGGCCACCGGGCACACATATACCATCTTAAAGATGAAGTATATTTAAGCTTCAAAATAATACAATAAAAAAGGGGGTCATGTATCTTCTAACTTAAAGAAACATTTTACTAATCAAAGATGGAGAACATATTTTGCTATTGCGCAGATTGATCCCTGACTGGTTAACCCCTACTCTATTTTCACTTTCATATTAAGGTCTAAATGTCAAAATGTTAAAGATTAAATAGAGGATATTACATTCATTGAGTGTCTTTCCATATTGAATTTATTAAACTAGTTGAATAAAATAATAAAATGCGAGGCTCCATTTTTCAACGAGTTTAATAAATTCAATGTGGAAAGTCACAAATGTAATGTTCTTTTTATCATATGTTAGCCTTTTCGGCCAAAACATAAAATAGCAACATATTTTTCACTACAATAAACGCGCAACTTTGACGACGTCACCTATCTTTTGAATGACGTCGCGTGATAGCTTTATTACACTAGTGTATTATCAAAAATAAATAATGGCTTTATTACGCTACCGCGACGTCAAACATGTGATAAACAGTTTTACTACATCCAATATATGCTCACAATGACTTTTAACTAAATTTCATGATTTCAAAGCAGAATTGTCAATGCATACATGTACCACCATTTCCAGTCAATCCAATGTTTCTTTCAGGACTCTTTGAGTGTATCACCATTTGGGCCGGATATGTATTTAGTGATTCCCTACCTGTATATAGATGTTTGTCTTACAAGGTTTTCACAACACAGTTTCTCCAGTTATTTTATCAACCTAAGGTCAGCTTAAACATTAATGATGTCTGAACCTCATTATATATTTGCAATGGTCACTGATGTAATACTTAGTGTACAGTTTTATTGGACCACCTTGCAGACTTTTGCTGTTCTGGACACTTGAATCCCCCATACATATCTACTCTGTTTTTTAGACTTCAAATTTTATATTGGAAGTAAATGCAAAGTATACTTTTCTGTGAATCGAAAAAAAATCTGTTTTATTTTATGACAGTTGTAAAGGTTGATTTATGAAGATCTATCAATTTTTATTCTAATTGTCGTGGTACTTTTTAAGATATTTAAAGTTAATGGGGGTCCAACCTGATCGCTAAAGGACTATACATGTCTAGCAGTCCTATGGCTTTACTATGCCCAAACGTAATTTCATGTGCAACCGCTGTTTCTGCAATAATTTGTTTGATAATACCCCAATCATAACAAATATTACTATGATATTACTTTAGTTGATGAAGTCAGTATCCAACAATCCATTGATTGGCAGCCATGTTTGTTCATGATTTTCAAAAAAAACAAACTAATTAGTCATGAATTTGAGGCGTAATTACCTAGTTATCAGCAATAGATTGACAGTATAGTTTTTAGATTAGTAAGTTCATCGACATACTTAATTAATTATAAATCTGAAAAAAACTATAGCAAAATACTATGCATAAACAAAACGTGACTGTTAATGAGAAATACCATCGTGAGTTTTGGTCATGCCTAGTTATAGTGGCTAATGGTGTAATGCAATGAGTCTGGGCCACGCTTAGTAGTGTCAGGCTATTGGTGTTATGGGATTTAATGTGAGTCTAAGATGAATAGTTGAAAACAGAGTAATCCATGCCAAGGGTAGGCCAATGGTATAGAATGTTATTTCAGGTGTGTGGGCTAACTTGGTTCTAACAAACATTGAAATATCTTTGTATCTTATCATGTAATATCATACCATATTATCCAGCATATTTGGATAAGTCTGTTTGGTTTTTGATCGTCGTCCAATCCACATCATTAAGTCACCATCTTTATAAGTATATCCATTAATATGAACACCACACTGAACAAAGCCAAATATAGCTACAACAAACAATAATGACAACAATTACATGTGTTTAGTGTAAACAATTACATAAAGTAGATAGTGATCAATATTAGTTGTAGAACTTATTCTAGAATCAGCCTATAAACTACCATAGAAATAGTTAATTCTGCAGGTCTCTACTTGCGTTTTCTACAGTTAAAGGCTTTCCTGCAGGAATAAATTCTTTGCACTTTTTATGCAAAATTTACCTTTGATATTATACTTCAATACTAGTATACATGTACTGGTAATATACTTTTATTGTGGCCTCCGTAGCTCAATGGTTAGCGCGCTTGCCGTCTAATCTGGCGACCCGGTGTAGCAGTCAGTTTTTTCCCCCCTCTATTTTTTCCCCGGGGAAAAAATTGACTAGTCAGTTTCTTCCCCGGGGAAGAAATTGACTAGTCAGCTTTTTCCCCGGGGAAAAAATTGACTAGTTATTTTTTTCCCCGGGGAAAAAACTGACTAGTCAATTTTTTCCCCCCTTAGTCCTTTTTTTCCCCCTATGAAATTGTTCTTTCTAGTGAAGAATAATTGATTTATTAGAGGGGGGAAGAAATTGACTAGTCAGTTCTTTCCCCCAGACTTGTTTTTTGGAAGGAAGAAAAATTGACTTGTCCATTTTATCCCTATTTTGTTTATGGCTAATATGAGGTTAAATTATTGGTACTAGTCCATTCGTTCACCCCTAGTTAATGAATTATGGGAGGGGTGAAGAAATTGACTAGTCTGTTCTTTCCCCCCACCGACTTTCTTCGCCAGATGAGTCATAAACAAGTTGAATGGGGGAAAAGAAAGGACTAGTAAGTTCCTTCCCCCCCCCCTCTGTTCGGACGTTTACTAGAAGGGTAGGGAAAGAACGGACTAGTCAGTTCCCCCCCCTCTGTTCAGCCATTTACAAGTATGATGGGGGAAAGAAAGGACTAGTCAGTTTCTTCCCCCCTCAGTTCAGACATTTACAAGTATGATGGGGGAAAGAACTGACTAGTCAGTTTCTTACCCCCTCTGTTCAGACGTTTACAAGTATGATGGGGGAAAGAACTGACTAGTCAGTTTCTTCCCCCCTCTGTTCAGACATTTACAAGTATGATGGGGGAAAGAATGGACTAGTCAGTTTCTTCCCCCCTCTGTTCAGACATTTACAAGTATGATGGGGGAAAGAACTGACTAGTCAGTTTCTTCCCCCCTCTGTTCAGACATTTACAAGTATGATGGGGGAAAGAACTGACCAGTCAGTTTCTTCCCCCCCTCTGTTCAGACATTTACAAGTATGATGGGGGAAAGAACTGACTAGTCAGTTTCTTCCCCCCCTCTGTTCAGACATTTACAAGTAAGATGGGGGAAAGAATGGACTAGTCAGTTTCTCCCCCTCTTCCTCTGTTCAGACATTTACAAGTATGATGGGGGAAAGAATGGACTAGTCAGTTTCTTCCCCCGTCAGTTCAGACATTTACAAGTATGATGGGGGAAAGAACTGACTAGTCAGTTTCTTCCCCCCTCTGTTCAGACATTTACAAGTATGATGGGGGAAAGAACTGACTAGTCAGTTTCTTCCCCCCTCTGTTCAGACATTTACAAGAAGGGTGGGGAAAGAAAGCACTAGTCAGTTTCTCCCCCTCCCTCTCTGTTCAGCCGTTTACAAGTATGATGGGGGAAAGAATGCACTAGTCAGTTTCTTCCCCCGTCAGTTCAGACATTTACAAGTATGATGGGGGTCATAAACAAGTTGGTGGGGGAAAGAACTGACTAGTCAGTTTCTTACCCCCTCTGTTAAGACGTTTACAAGTATGATGGGGGGAAGAACTGACTAGTCAGTTTCTTACCCCCTCTGTTAAGACGTTTACAAGTATGATGGGGGGAAGAACTGACTAGTCAGTTTCTTCCCCCCTCTGTTCAGACTTTTACAAGTATGATGGGGGAAAGAATGGACTAGTCAGTTTCTTCCCCCCTCTGTTCAGACATTTACAAGTATGATGGGGGAAAGAACTGACTAGTCAGTTTCTTCCCCCCCTCTGTTCAGACATTTACAAGTTTGATGGGGGAAAGAACTGACTAGTCAGTTTCTTCCCCCCTCTGTTCAGACATTTACAAGAAGGGTGGGGAAAGAAAGCACTAGTCAGTTTCTCCCCCTCCCTCTCTGTTCAGCCGTTTACAAGTATGATGGGGGAAAGAATGGACTAGTCAGTTTCTTCCCCCCTCAGTTCAGACATTTACAAGTATGATGGGGGTCATAAACAAGTTGGTGGGGGGAAAGAACTGACTAGTTAATTTCTCCTCACCTCTGTTCAGACGTTTACAATAATAATAATTAAATATTAGAGAGTAGAATCTAGGAGATATAAATCAGGGTGGGGAAAGAAAGGTCTAGTCAAGATTTCTTCCCCCCTTATATTCAGACGTTTACAGGTATGATGGGGAAAAGAATGGACTAGTCAGTTTCTTCCCCCCTCTGTTCAGACGTTTACAATAATAATAATTAAATATTAGAGAGTAGATTCTAGGAGATAAAAAAAAAACTTCCCCATCGCAAAATATTTCATTATAGGGGGGAAAAAACTGACTAGTCAGTTTCTTCCCCGAGGGAAAAAATTGACTAGTTAGTTTTTCCCCAATCACAAAAATATAATTGTAGGGGGGAAAAACCTGACTAGGGGGGGAAAAAACTGACTGGGGGAAAAACTGGACTGTTACACCGGGATCAAAACTGGGTGGAGGCACATATATATATGCCTGCCATATTTCAGTGGAAAGCTGACTGGCAAATAAAGGCTTTGCTCGGCATTAAAAAAAAAAATATATATACT
Organism: Spisula solida; assembly: GCA_947247005.1. Lineage (NCBI taxonomy): Eukaryota > Metazoa > Mollusca > Bivalvia > Venerida > Mactridae > Spisula > Spisula solida. Next base: position 31,253,825 of record OX365947.1, on the reverse strand, counting down.
TTTAATCTATATATCCCACTTTGTCATCTTCCCTATTGTTATTCATACATTGTGTTCTACTTCATTTGTTTGTTTATTAATGAATAAATGTTTATGCCAGTGAAAATTGATTATTTTACAGTACAGCATAACCTCTCCAGGGCCACCCTCGGTATATCAACAACCTCTCTATAACAACACCTTCAAAATTTCTCTAAGCCTATATTTACTATAAATTTAACCTCTGAAGAGCATCAACCTCTAAAAAAGTCCAGTATTTGCAGCTCCCAAAAGGTGTTGCTCTACAGAGGTTGTACTCTATATGTAAGTTAGAGTTCTACGGTAACTTTGGGTCCCCAACTGATACACAATCCAAAATCATTTTGATATCTTTCTTACTAGTTGACATAATTATAATGAAACATTTTTACACTATGGTCAAAATTTTCATATAATGCCTCTGTAGCTCGATGGTTAGTGATCATGCCGTCTAATCTGGCCGCCTGGGTTGAAATGTGAGTGGAGGCTCTCATATGCCTGCCATATTTTAGCAGTAAGCAGGCATCGAAATATATACAACTAGAGCTGTCTCTATTCGGCAGACTAATATATCCCTGCCGGCAAAGGGCCATAATTCTGCCAAAATTCATCGCAAAATTCATTCCTTTCTTCATGCACATCTATATGTTGAGGTTGTTCATCTGTGAAAGTTTGAGCGAAATCCTGCCAAAACTGTAGGAGGGGTTGCGTCCACAAGAATGCGTCAACACACAGACAGACTGACTGACCGACAGACCCAGTATACCCCCTTACAACTCGTTGTGTGGGGGTATAATTACGCTGGCTAACATACAGACATTGTTACAAAATTTTATGTCTATATGTATACACACTGAAGCAATAAATACACAGCAATAGAAGAAGTTTCACTTACGACAAGCAGACCTTTCTACATGTAGCAGAGCAGGATCTGTTCTTTTGTAGTAAACAGGATATGTCTAAATAGAAATAAATATTGTTATAAAAAATGCCCCCTGGTCCCAGATAACATTTCAGTATTTACAGATTTCTCAACTTTAACTCATGCAAATATGCCCTTATAATTTCATATGAAATAATTATATGGAGGCATAATTTGAAGGAACTAAGCCAATAAAACAAAACTACCATAGGTTATCAGGTATATGGAAAAACAACTCTTGTCAAACTTCACGGAAATAGTTAAATACATGTACATTTGACAGCCTATTCCCATTTCTAAACTTAAAACCAATTCACTTTAAAAAAGGGGGTCCACAGCCAATGTACTGTGGCTGCCAGTTGCACCGAATGTGATAGCCATTTGCGACTACAGATGGAAGTCAATTTACAGTTGGTTGAAAGGAAGCATGTCTGAAAATAGACTATAACTGAGCTATAACTAAACCTTGATAGGTTCAGTTAACTGAGTGCCATATCTGACTGCAAAGTTGTTGAAAAATGGTTCTAAACACAAGTGAAACAAGTAACAATTATAGTCTACCTCATTTCTCCAACCTTTTAGTGTAACAAACTTATTTTTCTGCCTCAAGTCATCCAGAACTCTCTTCATTGCTAGTGATCTCTCTTCAACAGTAGATAATTTCTCATCCATATAAACTTTTACAATCTGAACAAGAAACATGAGACATTTGAAGCAAACCTGGCTCTGATCTCCTGAAACATATCAAGTAGAAATTCAACTCAAATCGAGATTTTGCTAAAATCAGAGTCAGAATTTGAGATAAATCTGAAACTTCAGCTCTTGAAATTTTACTGTAATAAACTCAAAATCACATTTCTGTTTAGTAATGCTAATTTTGAGTCTAGTCTCGCATGGAACTTCAGGCCCTTCCCCAGAAATTTTTTAAGGCGCTGGGACAATGCTGGGATTTGTGCTTAAAGGAGATCCACAAGAATGGCTGAAATGATTTAGAAGTGAAAACTGCATGGTTTTCCATAATTTAAAGGCTGGTTTAAGCAGGTCTCGATACAACGACGCTGTTTGTTCTGAAACAAAATGTTGTTGTAACGAATATGTCAGTATATCGCAGAGCTACAGATAAGCTGCGTATTGGGGTAATTACCCAATTAATTTCTTAAATACCCAATAGATTTTGAGAGGAGGGAGTAAGAAAAAGCAAAGACAATTTAAAATACCCAAATAGAAAAGGAAGTTATAGTGAAAAATAGTACATAAAAGCTTATTTACCCTTTGAGTTTTATTAAATACCCAATTAAAATTTGTCAAAACCCAATCAAAATTGAAACCCAATTGACTAAAACCTTATCTGTAGCTCTGATATCTGGTGTTGTTATATCGAGACCTGACTGCCATTTTGTAGCAACCAGTCAATGAATGCATCAAATACAGCCACATAATACAGGAGCATTCAATATAAAATATATCTTTGCTATTTATTCATATTGGTAGATAACACTACCACAGTTCAACAGTATTAAAACAATTTGAAATGTCATTTAAATTAAATAAGTGACATCAATTTTTATAGATATTTATTATATCTTTCTTACTTGGTCCTGTTCTGTAACCATTTTGAAGACATCTGAGTAATTGCACAGTTCCGGTAAACATTTTGCCTGTATGACACCAACTTTCCATTCATTGATAAACAAGCTAACATTTCCCGAGTCTGGAAAAAATACAACACAACATTTTTATATACATATTGCATAGAATGAGTCATTCAGAATTCTCTGTTACTGGTGTAACAGATGAAATATGTTTAAACTCGTAAACAAATTCGAACTATTTATGTATAAATCACAGTCAACATAGTTTGGTTTCTTGTTTAATAAGAAAGGAATTAAATCACGATATATTAGTATCTGTCACATGAAATTGTAGGCACATTAATTTCAATTTTGCAAATTTGTATGAAATGAGGGAATAGAAAGGATTTTGACTTGATATTTACTTACAGATTAAAAAATGGCCCCTAGATATTTGTTACAAGATTCTACATGTATGTCAGTTTATTGTACAATAATTAAAGTGAGTTTGTATCATACGATGCAATGATGGTCCATTTAATTCTAGTTCTCTTATGTGTTTAAGTTACCATTTGTTGTTAGACTTATAAGCTGTTCGCAAGTGGCTACTTTAAGTTCTGATGGTCCAGCCACACCAGCTTATACGGACATCCCTGTATAGATTGCGTCAAAATGGTTTGACTACATTTGTTGTCTATTGAACTTGTACTGAAAATCTTGTGTTGTTTCAATGTATCGAACCAAAAATACTGAAATTTTGATATGTATGAAATTGGTATAATATATAAAATATGTATGGTGCCAACCATTACAGCTCTATTTGGGCATCATAAATAGTAGTGCGTACAGGATATAATACCAATAGCCCTAGAGAAACTTGTGTAAGCAGCCGACTAGCTCAGTCAATAGAGCATTCACCCTGTAAGCCGAGGGTTGAACATTTGTGCCCCAGTCAAGTTGCATATTTTTTTACCCTGTTTTTACCCTGTTACATTTGGCGCCCAATGTAAATAACCAACATTACACCCTTGGAATGTCCCAAGAAAGTTCTGATAGCTCTGGCAATAGAGGATGAATTCTTCGAAAGACAGGGTGTATTTAGTAGTGTACGTATAGCAAGTAATTACTATTAATAGGTGAAAGTTCAGTTTATTTACAGTCGAAAGTGGAATGATCATCGTCAAACTCAAAGACCTTGGACTACAAAATTGACAACACCTACAGTAAAGGTTGCATTAAAATTTATATTAAATTAACTTAAACAAACCATGATACTCGAAATCATTGTGACGTTTAACAAGCTGTAATACAGCATCGTTCCATTGTTGATCAGTTCTCATAATTAGTTGTACTACAAATCATGAAACGTTATTTTTGACAGATATCCAGTTTTGACAGTTCATGAGAGAAATCCATAAAGGGGAAGTAACTGTTAAAGTTATGTAGTTTGGATAAATTCCGTCATCAATCATAGACCGATCCAGCCAGTGACATTTTGCAGTCGCACTATGTTTTCTTGTTTGAAATGTTATGGATTTTATTTTGGAAGCTGCTTGAAATATAATATTAGCAATCAACAGAAATGCCACGGATTTACTCTACTGGCAGGCGTCCTACATCCGGACACTTTTGGCATATTTTTCACGATAAGTTAACTCGAGAAATGTGTAAATCAAGTCATTGAAATTTCATCTGAACGAAGCTAGGAGCTGTTCTTTAAATAAGAAATATAGTAAACCCCTCTAAATTGTAGGCATATATACCCCTACATTTAATTAAACGTCAACGAAGCGGTCGTGTATTTTATTATATTGCAATTCAAACATTAAAAGCTATTATAATTCCTAAATAAATACTTTACAACACATTTGGGAGATTTTTTTCGAAACAATTAATAAAACAATAGATCTCATGTGGAACTTTTGGGCTAATTCTTAAGGAAAAGACAACTCTGTGGATAGTGATTTTTGTACCTGTGTGTTTGTACGAGTTGTTTCCCTTTACACCACAAAAATCGATAAACATTCCCCATACACAACAATTTCGCTTATCTTAATCCAATCGATTCAGATCGATATCGGCTATTTCCGTTAGTGGTCGTAAATTTTCCGATAGTCACGAATGATAACGGTAAGAGCTACATAAATCGTAGCCTGAGGGGCTACTGATCAGATAAAAAGATAAGCAGTCGATTTTTCATATTTTCAGATTTATGATTGTAACTGTCTATTCGTCACGTGATCATGTATACATTCAATTTGAATTGCTGATGTTGACTTCTGGTAAATTCTGGTATGCGTGTGGTAGTATCTTAGTAACAACAAGATGACTTCGCTTATTATCAAATATTTTCTTAATCCCGATATAAATTATGCTTGTTTTTTTGTAAATTATGTTATATTCGCACGTACAAACAAAAAACAAGTACAGTCCAGATTGAGTGATTGGCATCATGAATCAAATAATTAATTTGAGGTGTGTGAGGCGTTTTTTAAAGTCCTCGTTTGTATATGCGTTCTTGTCTATTTAATTCAGTTTGATTACGTAACTTTTATCGTAAAGATTTTGCAATGTTTTACACAGAATGTTGTGTTAATAAATAAGTTCAAGTTCAATAAACTGCTGCAATCAATTATACAATTATTGCGATATAATGAAAATAGGCAAATCATAACAGAATATATAAAAAGTTAAACCGCCTTAGTACAATACTACACTCGGCAAAACTTATAAGTACACACGTCGTTTTATCGTTATATCTTTTTTATTTTTTATTCTTTTTGCATGAAATTTTGTGTACATGGTATTGACTATCAAAGGACTGGATAAAACAAGTTATTTCTTCAAAATTAAATACAGCGGTTCATTGGACCATGAAAGGTCAAAAACCGTAAAATGGTCGTGAAATTGACGCGTATTTGCAAAATATTTTGATGTAAGATAAATTTGAATTTTAGATTTATTGTCAAATTAGAAAAACACAAAATAATTCGATTTTTCAAACAACAACACGGTGTTTTTTTACTTTTAAAATTATTTTTTATTGTTATGGTCAAGGGGAGTTAACAATGTTCCAAATTGCATTTTTTATCAGAAGTTTATATTTTTAAACCTAAATTGTGCTTGTTCCTATCATCTTTGAGTAACCAATTTGCTCAAAATTGGAATAGTGATGTAAATGAATAAAATAAATGTCTTAATTATAGAATTTATAAGACAGATCACAAGCTCGAGAATTATTTTGATATCCTTCCAGATTTTCACTTAAAATCTTTTATAAGTTATCGCATGTGTAATAACTACTTGCCTATTGAAACAGGTCGTTGGTCAAATACTGAACGCCAAAATAGAAAATGTAATTTATGTGATTTAAACGAAATTGGTGACGAATTTCACTACCTCTTTAACTGTACATACTTTTATAATGATAGAAAAAAACTAATTCCACATGTTAACTCTAGAAATAAGAATTGTTTAACTTACTGTATAATTATGTCCGAAAATGATAGATCAAAACTAATTAATATTTGCAAATTCATATCTAAAGTGCTTAAAATATGTAAGCACCCACCTGGCATACAAAATACCCCCTAATACATGTAGTATGCTATCAGTCATCGAAATACTTGCCATTCACTGTTATTTACATGTCAATATTATCGCTCATTCTTGTTCAACCCTCACACTTCAAAAACCACACAGCCTGGTATATTGTTTGTATATGTATATTTCTATATTGTTCCTCATATCACATATATGTACATGTGCTGAGTGTATCAATAAACTTGTAAACTTGTAAACATTGTTTTCTTTATTACTGTGTCTGTGATAGAAACATAGACTTGAAACTGTACTGTATCAGCGCAGCGGGGCCATATGTGCATTAGCAACCTGACAATCGCCCGATGAACACACGGCATTATTGTGTTTTTTTAGATTCTGCTGTTGTCATCATTAGTTTATTCTGTTTGTGACAATTTAAAGCAGATGTTAAAAACATCGATTGTATTGCAACTCTACATATCCAATCTACATATGTTGAAATTTTCAGCACGATCATGCACGCATTGACCGAGCTATGGGCAAATAAACAAGTGTGTACTTATAAGTTTTGCCGAGTGTAATATACAACATTTTATACAATCTCCTATCTGCCTTCATGGAAGGTATTTTTACAGGTTTTTACTAATTTTATCCAAATATCGATGGTGTTTTTCACGCATGAGTGGATAATAGCCCATAATTATACATACATATATATAAAGCGATAGAATGTATGACCCTATTGTTTAACTAGATCGATAGACAGTGATCAGACAGGATTAGACTGATAAGGGGCAATAAAACAATTAAGGGATTACACTTCTGCGGCTTTTTATTTCCCGGTCACAAATATGAATACTGACTTAGCTTTATAAGTTTAAAAAGTAGAAACACATACAAACTTTCATTGAAATAGTATAAATGTATTATTAATGTTTTTTTAAACATTGTTTAAATAAAAAGGCTATACATAGGGAAAAGTTATATTTAAGAAAAACTTAAGTCTCGCACATATGGGAAAATTTATGAATTTTGAAAACAGCCATGGTATCGTGATACCTTTGAATAAAACCATTTTTTTAAACATAACGATGCATGAAGGCCATTTTAATAAAAGTTTGTATGTGTTTTTGTTTATTTTCAAACAGATATAATATACTCATAATTAGTCATGAAATGGGAAAGTACAGGTATATTGTGATGTAGTTTTGTTTAGAACCAAATGTAGCTAGTATTATGACTGAAATAGCCTTATTGATAGGTTTAAATAATGCATAATGTAGTTTTATTTTTCTGTAATTTCGTTTTTAAAACATTAAAGGTGATATATTATTATGTTATACGTCCGTGGTCCCTCTCTTGAAATTATCAGTTTTTTACATGGTTAAAGATATGCCGACTTCAATTAAACACCATCAAAATCAACGAATCAAGTAGCCACGTGTTAAATGTATTTAAATAAAAAGTAAAATAAATAATTACGTTATCAACTGAGGATACTACAAGCTCAATCACCACAGGCAAAAGCGTGGGATTTTCAATACCGACTATAGCCGCAATTAATCCTGATATGCGGGATGACATTCGCCTACGAAGTTCTTTAACAAACCTTCTGTCACTTATAAGATGTTCACAGTACAACAATCACCTGTCAATTGTTAAAAAAGCACGAACAAAGACAATAACAAAAGAACGTCCACATATTTAGACAGACATTCAAAACACCAAGTTTTAAGTTTTACTTCCAAGATTGGCAAATTCAAAATCTAATCTTATCCTTTTGAACATGTCGAATTTTAACAGTTGAAATAAGGTAGGTTGGTGAGTGCGTTTAAATAAAACATTATTATCAAAACTTGCAGAAACTTTAATACAAAGGTAGAAAACTATTAAAACGAAGTTGTGTGCTTATAACGTCTACCAAATAGGAGCACCATAGGAGTAATGCCACGCATAGCCTATATTGAAAATCCCACTTTTGCCTAGGATCGGTGTGCTTGCAGTATTCCTAGAAAAAAACGAGATAACATTTTATTACAAACTAAATTAAATTACACGTAGGAAAGATATATTGACAAACACGTAGAATGATTTTTAAAACAAATACATATTTTAAGAGAGGCGTTTTTAAAGTCCTTGAGTGTATTTTGTGGACGTTTCTTTCTACAGGAGTATACTTTAAAACAGGAAACAAAATTACACTTTGAAGCAACATATATAAGCATTAATTACTATACAGTTTTAAAGTATAAAACAACTATGTTTTAAAGTAAAAACATTTATACTATGTATGCAAAGACTGACATCAGACATACTTGTAACTTAATTTATAAAATTAATTATATATAATTACGTCTATTGAAATCATATCATTACATAATTAGTAATTTATTAAAACCGCATATCGCTGGTTGACGCAAAAATACTGTAAATTAATACAGCGATGGGACAAAAAGTTGGGTTTGGCAATTTCCCAAACATCTGGGATTTCATCGTTGTTTAAGCATTTTAAATTGTATACATGTATCAGTAAAATGTATGATGCGCATTGTTTTGAATATTCTTTGAGAATTCTTGTTGGTAGCATGTCATTTGATTTGCTGGGATTGTTGTTTAAGTTTGGTGAAACATGCACATAGGAGTTTCACTTGGATGTCAGGCATAGTTTAGTAGGATATGGGCCTCCTTCTAAGTCTGGTACCGGCTCATTGTCCTCCTGTGTGATTACTACAGTTTACAGTTACAGTTTATTAGCAATCGGCAAAACATTTGCCTTTGACCATTTACAACTGGTATTGATGATTTAGTATGCTTACCTTCTTGTTTGTTGAGTCGCAATCATCATGTAGTTTACCTTGATCTGGGTGATTTGCCACTACTGTCTCTCTTGGTTTTTGTCTGAATGCTTGTTGCCCTGGCCCCAATTCCACGAAAAAACTCAAGTTATTGCTCAGCTGAGACTGTTATTTTGAATTTATTAAATGACTACAATTATAGCCTTGTAATGTATATTGCTACCAGAAGCTGTGTATTTGTTGCTTAATATTGATATAGTAGGTGATTTTTGTATGAAATACTCAAGAAAATCCAACAGTACTGAACAATAATGAACTTCGTACTTGAGCCTGTTTTAACAGACTTAAGTTTTTACTTTAGATGTTTATGACTTTAAAGCACTATTTTGTGAGACGATATGAAAAATATCATTTCAGAACATAATATAAACTATATTTGGTCTCTTTCATCCAAGAAACGACCATGTACTCTATGTAAATAGACTTTGTCTTGTTTCCCGCCATTTCTTCCCAAAAGGTCGATTTTATTTGAAAAAAAAACATGTTAAAAGTGTAGTAGGCTGTTTGTGGCTTATATTTGATTGTTTAAAGGCACACACTGATCGTGATTCTCATGAAAAGACAATTGTAAATTTCATCATGTCGGCCATTTTGAAAATGGTGGCCATATTGGATTTTTTTTAAAGTGGGTCCATATGATCTAATATTTACCATAATACATTCAACTATCATCATGCAAAGTTTCATGCTTTTATCATCAAACCCACAATTCTGCTCAAATATGCACCAAACTGCCGGACTACATAGATCTAAAAGTGCCATTCTGAATTAAGTGTCCCTTATCTTAGGGAGATATTTTGATGAAAACGTCCGATACATAATCGCCGACTTGTCTGTCAATGTTTTGAGAAGAGATGATTGTTGATTAACAACATCCACTATACACTCAAGGACTTTAAAAACGCTCAAAGTATTTATGTTATTGCAATATAATTTTACATGAGTATTATCTGATATTTCCTAGGTGTGAATCATTATAGTTTGTAATTAAATGTTGTCTCGTTATTTTTTGGAAATTCTGCAAGCACACTCTACCTCAGCAAAAGTGTGGGATTTTCAATACCGGCTAAAGGCGCAATTTATTCTTATATTCGTCTACGAAGTCCTAAAACGAACCTCCTGTCACATATAAGATTTTCACAATAGTTTCTACGCGTGTTCAAATTCAACAATAACCTGTCATTTTGTTTAAAACAAGCATAAATAAAGTCAATAACAAAAGAATGTCAACGTATTTCAAAGACATTCAAAAACCATCAATTTTTAACTTGTATTAAGTACTTAAATTGGCAAATTCAAAATCCTATCCTTTTAAACACCTTTAAATGCGGTAGACTTGAGCGTGTGTAAAAGCACGCATGCGTGGTAAAAGTAAACCAGCATTCTGAAAACTTGCATATGCTTAAATCAAACGATTTATAGTAACAAGTGTATACGACGAATTAGTGTGCCTAGCTACACCATCTCACAAATAGGAGCACAAATGTATCAGTATATGTAATGCCTCACATATAGCCTGTATTGAAAACCCCACACATTTGCCTAGGGTGAGTGCGCTTGCAGGATTCCCAGAAAATAACGAGCCAACATTTCACTACCAACTAAACTGATTTACACTTAGGAAAAATAAATTAATAACGAATTATAATTATATTGCAATAACATAAATACTTTGAGCGATATTGGGTTTTGAATAAGGTGAGGCGTTTTAAAAGTCCTTTAGTGTATATTGTTGATGGTGTTACACAGATCTGTGTAGAGTCGATCAGAATTCATGATAAGTTTGCATGTATTGGCTTGATCAATCTTCAGATTCAAACGTACTTAACGTAAAAGTTACGTTATTCACACGTATTTCACACTGGATATTTAAATGTAATGACTATGCGGTCTTTACCAACACTAGTCTAGGATTAAATTACTCCCAACAATTTCTTTAAAATGTTCACACTGACAAAATTTTGAACCGGCCGTCGCCATCATGCTACGTCATCATTTATGTTCAGATCGAAATTTTATGCAATGCACAATCCGTTTGTGCAAATATAATGCAAATATATTATGTAAGTCTTGTTTCATTTCTTTTAAACCAGCATACACCTTTTATAACAAGAACAAATCATGCAAGACACATAAATATTTTCGCGACACAAACATTACTGTGTCGAAGTAGCATTTGTCTGGTATGATTTGTTCATGTTATAAATTATGTTTGCAGATGTATTTTAGCTTTACATGTATAAGAAATAAAACAATATGTGTGTATATTATATGTCTGTATTTGATTGATGTGAAAAAAGGACTAAATATAATCATACATATATCTCGCACAAAAGAGTTGTGGCCACCCATTTAAATTTCAAATTGAAAGTAAACATACGAGGGATGATCCATATATAACGAGAAAATGGTTATAATTTTCTTATGATACTTTAGATTTTACTCAAACTTTAGCTGGAAGTAATGCCATATATTAGCAATGTTTCCCTGAATTTCCATGATTACAGCTACACCATGCTAAAATCTATGGTTGCTAAGGTAACCCTTGATACGCCTAGGCGGGGCATTTGCGGATTTCCCCGTTTTCGCACAAATTCAAACCGTCACAGTTGTTATGTAAGCAATAGCAATGTGATGACAATTAGTGCTTAGGGTCACTTAAGATTCGCCGTACTGATGGTGACGTCATACACGGATTGTGTTGCCATTCGTTACATTACGCACGTGTTATCGTTCCGTGATAGCAAAAATAACGGACGACAACTGATCATCATTTAAATATTTAGTTTTAAAGAAAACAAGTAATAATGAAAGTGTGCATGACATTCAGTAATCATTTCGTGATCACGTCATGTCAAAAGCTTCGACTTATGTACATAATAATCATACATGCCTGCATTTGAGACTCTACTCCTGCATGATCGGAGGCCAATTTATCAAATCTCACGCATTTCATGGACAAAGTGGAACCTGACTTTTTTGTTTACATTATGAAAATGATGACAAGTATTAGTTTAAATTGCTACATGAAGCATGCATTGTATTGTCATCAAAGTAAGATAAGTGAAAACAGCATATAAACTTCAATACTTTAAGTCTAAACTTTCATCAAGGAAAATCTCCTGCATTTTAATGAAATCTCCTGCATTTCCATCACCAATCTCACGCAAAGGGGTCTGCAAAACATGGCATGTATGATAATAATACATTAAAAATGGAATTGAAAAAGTCTAGTAATTTAACGCAAATTAGGCGCAACGTGACGTCGACGTCAGAACTAAGCACGAAAATATTGGCTGTTCTGAACGAAATTCCGAAGGATGACTATCGTGCGTCTTTTTCAACTTGGTATCGTATTGGCGAAGACGTATAAATATTGAAGTAGGATAATCTGACTTTTTAAAAAATTAATTCAGTAGGACCTAAGAAATGTGATCGCTAAATAGATCATAGTTAAATTCTGAATGACGTTAAAAAGTTCAAAAATGACGTTGCCCCGCCTTCCGGTTTCATAGGTCGGCAAAAATGTTCTAAACAATTCATTTTTCGATATATTTCCAAAATGTTTCGCCCGTTTTCTTCTAATATACGTATTAACCACCACATCAAATAAATTTAGAAAATAACATGTAATAGCAAAGTTATAAGCATTTTCTCGTTATATATGGATCATCCCTCGTATATACATATGTAAGGCTCGAACTCGTGTCTACATTGGCCTTAAAGTCATTATTTCAAAATCGCTAAACCACAGAGGTATTTTATGGGATGAGATGATTGGTCACTTTTATTCACCAAGTCAATTGAAGTTACGATGATCGTTGCAAAGACGATATTTTATTCCAATATCCTTAAGTCTTTATACCTGATCAACCTGTTTTGTAGTCCCAATACTGCAATAACATAAGAGAAACAACATTTAAGCCTGTCCGCCTGCCGAATTCATCAATCTAATAAACAATATTTTGATATAAAACTTGATTAAATATAATAATGTATTATATCAATGCAGTAATAGTTATAGTTGTTCAAATACATTATGTGCAACTGTATAACTTCATAAAATACAAGAGGGCCATGATGGCCCTAGATCGATCACCTGAGTACAATGTCTGCCTATGTAAACATGTTCAAGCCCCGCCACTGGAAGCGATTATTTGTCAACAAATCAACACAGAAATTAGGAAGTTGGTAGAGCGCTAGGGTCACCCAAGGAACATCATGTGGAATTATAGTGAAATGAGGCCAACAGTTTCTGAGAATAAGATTTTTTAAGATTTCAATATAGCCATATAGTGGAAATTAGCTCCGACCCTGACGGCCATGTTTTGAAACCAATCAACATTAAAATAAGCCATTCGGTAGAGGGTTAGCTAAGGAACATTCATGTGAAATTATATTCAAATCGGGCAGGCAGTTTCTGAAAAGAAGATTTTTGAAGTTTTATATATAGCCATGTAGTGGAAACTAGCTCCGTCCCTGGCGGCCATTTTTAGCAATCAACGTTAAAATTTGGAATGTAGTAGAAGGCCACCCTAGGAACATATCTGTCAAATTATATTGAAATCGAGCCAGCAGTTTCTGAAAAGAAGATTTTCAAAGTTTTCTATATAGTCATATAGTGGAAATTAGCCTAGCCCCTGGCGGCCATGTGTTTTTTTTAACAATCTACGTTACAATTGGGAATTTAGTAGAGGGCCACCAAGGAACATTTCTGTCAAATTATATCGAAATCGGGCCATCAGTTTCTGAGAATAAAATTTTCAAAGATCTTATTGAGAAATCAAGCCCCGCCGCCGGGCGGTCATGTTTTTTATCAAATCATGTAATAAAAATTTAAAATCTGAAAGAGGACCATCCAAGCATTATTTTGGTAAAGTTTCATCAAAATTGGTCAAGTAGGTAATGAGGAGATGTTTCAAAAAAAATGTTGACGACGGACGACGGACACAGACCGACCACAATAGCTCACACTGAGCACTATGAGCTCATGAGAGCTAATAACAAATAAAACATATGTAATAGAGGAGCTATATATAGGCTGTTAACACGTTCAGACAAACCATTACCTGTAGAATATCGCATTCTATGACATATTAGTGAAATGAAATTCGATATTTTATCAAAACCAATAAATATTTTCTGAAAACTTATGTTATACAGACATACATGTCTTACGCAGTATTAAAGTAAAATAATAAGTCATAATTATTGAACAAATATTACTTTCTGATAAGCCTTTATGAGCTGAAGGTTTGAGTCCAATTTCGGAAGAAAATTGCATCCCCTCTGTACAAATAACTCCACATCTTGCAAGGGTGTCTACTACGTATTAATGTCATATGTTTAGTCTTTTTTTGAAGTATTAACACGCACTGGTAGACACCGTACACCGGATTTAGCCCCCTATTTCGCACGAAAACGCAAGTAAAAGTGGATATCGATTTTGGACAACTGTAAGTTTTCAATCATTATTCTGTAAATATTTATGTGATCCTCTTAAAGTGAACACATTTAAGCAGCGGAATGTTTATTTTAAAGCACAAATGTGGTCATTTCCCCTGACGATATTTATGGCCAATCAGCACCGAAATGTAACACTATTAACGGACAATGCACACATAATCCGTATTGATAATGAAACACGCTTGCCTGTGAAAATACCAACGTTTATTAGCTTTAAACCATTGTTGATTGTTCATACACAGTCATGATGTTCATGCTCCGCGTGTAAGACAAAGCATATACACGTGCGTACATATTGAGCATGTTTTTAATTCCATACCCAAAGTGTTTCTGATTTTCACACTTATCTGCACGTGTAAACGGACTGGCCAAGGCTAGGGGCTATATCCGGTGTACGGTGTCTAACAGTGACACAGTGATCATGAAAAATATATGTCCATAGAATTATGATACAAACATGTATAAAATAAGTTTTTGAAGTTTTATGCATTTAATATAAAATGAATGGTATGGAAAATAAATAATTTCGGCTACGTAAAACATGTAGTTTATTTTTACCAGTGGTTTGGCATTCATGTTTTCTGACGTTATAGCAAAACGTTTATCGTTTAATGTGAACGCAATTCAACTTGATAATAATTATTTACAAATAAAGAAATACATTTATAAATGTGCATTTAAATATGTTTTAACTAGTTTGTCTTGGTTTCTAAAAAGCCTAAGCATTTTAGTGTCTAAAATGCCTTGGGGTTGAATAGTACTGGGTTTGAAAAATTTCGAGGTTGAACATTCACTGAAGGTCTGATGTTGGATGATCTCGAGGTTCGATAAGCTAACACTCGTCTGAATTGGTACCACTTGTAGGTGAAGAACACTGTTCCGACGACTTCAATACGTAGTATGATAAGTAGTAGCACCATCGGTACCCAAAACACTGGATTATTACTGCATGGATGTGCTTTCGGTTGTTCATCGCCAATACCTTAAAATAAACAAACATTCATTTTATGATTTAGCTGGTCGTATTTAACTAATTTGATCAAATATCTGTATCAAATACACTTTGGGGAACCATCGTGACCAGATGCTAATGTTCGGAGCCAATTTTGTCAACAAACCGCCTCGATTCAGGTAACAGTTTTGTTTGTAACTTTCTAAATTATTGATCGATCTGGATGAAATATAGACGAGCGCCGTCTCCTTTCAAAACCAAATCATCGACGACTTTACCTAAGTGACAATATTGTGTACTTTTTGTTATTTGTGCAACGGCGCATTTTGTAAACCGCAATATGCTATGCTGCGGTTCGGAGCAATTCATGAAAACATGCCCTTATTAAATTACAGCTTCATTAAAAGTTACAATTTAAAAGCGATAATTTGAGTCGCAATATTTATGACCGACAAGCAAATTATTTCTGATATATATGAGCAACATGCAAAATGAGAGGACATAAACAAAAATGCTACAGTTCGGAGCTGAAATGAAAATGCTACAGTCCTGAGCTATTTTCAGAAAATGCTACGGTTCGGAGCTAAGTTTCAAATTATTCCATATGTAGGAAAAGAATCAGGGCTCTATGCAGACAAGTGTCACATGTTATATAGCTTATAATATGCTGTTATATCAAGGTACGGGAATGAATGAGAAGGAATATAACATGCCAGCCGAACA
Source organism: Spisula solida (assembly GCA_947247005.1). NCBI lineage: Eukaryota > Metazoa > Mollusca > Bivalvia > Venerida > Mactridae > Spisula > Spisula solida. The sequence goes on along the minus strand of OX365947.1, from coordinate 31,237,775 downwards.
CATTATAACAGTGACCATGTACACACAACGACACATCTCCAAGCTGTTCACCCGAGCAAGTTCATCCGATGTTCATCCGAGCAAGTAGCACGGCCTACATTCAATCTTAGTTTGAACTTGTGTCAGTCAATGAAATAAAATTAAAAGAACAACAAAACCGTAGCTGCGTCAACTCGTGATCAATACAGCTATTAGCAAAACACTCTGATTTGGACAAAACGTTTTCTAACATCACTGATCCCGAGTCGACTGTTAAACCATCGTTTCGCACAAAAGTGCCCAGTGCCAGCACAGAGGGGTCCGATATGCATTTACACCATGCTGTACATGTTAATGGTTATAAATATGTTCAGAAACATTGAATTGATTATAATTATATTTGAAATACTAAAATTTACCAAGACAACTAGCAATGTTTGTTTTAAACAGACTGTGTGTGACCAATATTCTCCCACGTTAAAGTTGTGAATCATGTGACGTGAAACGTGTACGTACATGTATGCTCCACCCAAAAATATACTGAGTGCATCTAGAAACGCAACACTAATTCTTTTTTAATAAAAATCAATATTTTTCATCAGAATGTTTTTTTTAGTTTAGATATACAAAAACATATCATGCAAACATACCTTTGCACATTTTGTATCTTTAACAACATTCTCACATTTTTTACAACAAAATTTGCCCAAAATTAAGGCTTGAAAATTAAAAAAAAGATAATAAACAAGACTGCGTTCAATAAACGCTTATGCCCCCTGTGGAAGCCTTGTCCATAAATAAGTCTAAGTCCAAAATTAGGTCAAGGTGAATGTCAAAATGGGGTCAGGTGATACAGGTGTGTGGAGAGTGTTCATATACAACATCCATGCAAGTTTGGAAGCTTTGTAGCAAGCCATAATGATGCTAGAAGAAACGGTCAATTTGGGTTAACCAGGACGGACGGACGAACAGACGGACGAACGACCGGACGGACAGGTGAATCACTATATGCCTCCCCATCTATCGATACGGGGGCATAAAAAGATTTGGTCCAAGAATTCTTTTATTTTTGCAAATGATGTTGATGAAAGTGTGCTCCATCAGAATATTAAGAAAACACATAGGTCATCGTGTTTCTTTTTGTGCTATTTTACCAGAATTGTCTCCCTTTTTAAAGAAAATGACATGAAAATGACCCAAAATAGTACTCTAAAGGCCAATAAAAAATCTGGTTCAAGGTTTTTTTTAATTTTCAAAATGATGTTGATGAAATTGTACTCCAATAGAATATTAAGAAAAAAAACATACGTCACCGTGCTTCTTTGTACAATGGTGTGAATATGCACATGTTTGGACAATCATGGCATTTTTATTCCGAAACACATGACTCGTCTTTTGTAATTTTCTTTTCATAATAATGCGCCCAGGATAATGTGATATTTACAAATATAAATCGGTTTGGTCAACTGTTGCACAATTGGTTTTACAAATTACTTAAGTAAACAGATAAGGTCAGTATTGTACTAAAACATCACTGATAAATCGTACACATCTGTTTAATCCACCTTTGTGGAATGTACCAAATTTTCCCGCCTTTAATTATCATATGCGCACTATAGCAAACTTTACAAATGATTAGACGCCTCTGGAACACGGAATTTACAATAAAAGAAAAAAATCGAGAATAAAAACGTAGCGTTTCTAGATGTAATGAGCATAGTTCAAACTACAAGAAACGCGTTGTTTGTGTGCTTCTACATTTGTCACCACATGACGAAATGGTGCAGAAGATGCCTAAACGAATACATTTTATAAGGGGTGTCCGGCATCGACATGTGTGTGTTATTATTTTTGTGTTCCACGAAACTGTTAAAAAATTGAATGTTCATACTTGGTCGATGATCTTAATAGTATTGATATTCAAAAAGACATGTAACACATAGTCTTAGCTCTGAGCCGTAGCATTTTCTGAAAATAGCTCCGGACTGTAGCATTTTCATTTCAGCTCCGAACTGTAGCATTTTTGTCGTCTCATTTTGCCTGTTGCTCATTTTTTATCAGAAATATTTTGCTTGTCGGTCTTAATGTTTGCGACCCACATTATCGCTTTTAAATGGTAACTTTTAATGAAGCAGTAATTTATTAAGGACATGTTTTAGTGAATTGCTCCGAACCGTAGCATAGTTTACGAAATGCGCCGTTGCCCAAATAACAAAAAGTACACAATATTGTCACTTAAGTAAGAGCGTCGATGATTTGATTTTGAAAGGAGACGGCGCTCGTCTATATTTCATCCAGATCGGTCAATTATTAAGAAAGTTACAAGCAAAAATGTTACCTGAATCGAGGCGGTTTGTTGACAAAATTGGCTCCGAACATTAGCATCTGGTCACGATGGTTCCCCACAGTGAAATAGTCGTATATAAAGTCTCGGATAATTTTTGACACTATCGTTGTCACGTCATTGGGATATAATGTTATCTGTTTTGTACATATATATACAGGGTGATTCATAATATATGTACCCAGTTTCAAACTGTTTTTCAAACTTTTTGTTCCTGAACAAGATATATATTTATTGTACATGTATATCATTTGAAAGCGGATATGATATAGTTTAATCTAAGATAAACTTTAGGAATGGATTGACATCATGGCGTCATAAAAGATGTCATACAAAATGTGTGATTTGCAAGACGTTGGTTTCAAAACATAATGTTAAGCAGCATTATCTTGAGTAGCTCTGTTTCGAAAGCACTTATGAAAGGCAAATACGCATGTTAAATGGTTTCAACAATTTGTATCTATAGAATATCACAAGGGTTTAAGCCACAATAAATAAGCACGGATATCATCATCAGACAAAATGACGTCACATTGAATATATGATAAAAATCAATATCTATTATCATATAAAAATTTAAAATATATGAGTTTTGAATGTGTATTATATGTGTGGTTATACTCAGCCGTATCAAAACTTTTTCATTTTAAAAAGTGTGACATATATTATGAATCACCCTGTACATGTGTCTAACATAGTCTTGATTCTACGTTTCTTTCACCGTTTGCCCACATGAACGACTCCCCAGAAATATGTAAGTCAACTCTGCCTTTTGAGTACGATAATGCATGTTGAAAAATCCCTATTCGAAGAGGTGCCGATCTAAGCAATATACACGGGGGCCTCGCTTTTAAATTTCCACCAAACAAAATATATTATAACTATGCATGTAGATGTTTAAACATTTGTATTTAGCTGAAAAACTTATAACAGTCTATCAGAGATATAGATAACATGATATATATAGTCTCTGAGTTTATTAATCTAGGATCAAACACTTTAAAGGCAGTATTGCGATTTGGACTGAAATCTACAAAATCATACACTGTATGTTTTGGCCTAAATTTCAATACCTTCCTAGGCATTGTACAATATACAAATGTAGTATGATTTGATTGTTTCATATTGTTCAGATGTAACTTTTATAGTGATGTGCAGCGTGACTTTATGGGTTCAAAACCCACTATGGGAGTAAGCAATTATATATTGGTATTTGCGTACAGTTTATCCATCTCTTATAATTGTTGAACTTTTTTATAATATGATTGTTATAAAGATTCTTTCTTCGATGACAATTATATTAACCTGTATGCAGTTTCTAAGTGTATAACGAGATGCTATCATTTGCATATCATAATCCCTTACAAGTTACCCTAACCATAGGCCACATGTTGGTGTGATGATAAGGCAAGATACAACAAATGCTATGACTGGCTCTTAATTATACCAGTTTCCACATATTGCCATTCATTTATAGCATGCTTGCTCACTATTTTTTTCCCTCTTTAAACAGATAGAAATAGAGAAGGGAGTAAATATGTTATCGTTAATAACTTTGGAGACAATTTGAGCATGGCCTAATTTTTACCATGTTTACTAAATCATGATACAATGTGATATGGTTTAGTTACCTGGGGTGGTCCCTTGTGTACCATTTTTGATAACCGGAATCGTCAGAAGGACTCCATTCTCCTCTCCGTCCGCTGATCTTTTCTTATCATTGTTCGGACACGACTGTAAAGGTAGATAAAATCAAGTTTACGTAAATTTATCACTAGATTATCACTTCTATATTTTAAATTTTTTTTTTTAAATAACTTCAATATTATGGAATCAGAGGAAATACTCTGAGATGGATCAAAGGCTTTTAAGATAACAGATCACAGTCAGTAGTAGTCAATGGCTCCACATCCAGCAGTATACCAGTCTCCTCAGGTGTTCCCCAGGGTTCGGTCCTTGGACCGCTCCTATTTCTCATCTACATAAATGACCCTCCTGAGTCTGTTCAATCTTCCAAAGTACGTCTCTATGCTGATGACACACCAATCTATCTTGCTCTTTCTGTTGCCTCTCACTCCAGCCTACTCCAACAAGAATAAAACCGGCTCCAACAATGGAAAAAACAAAGTGGGATATGAAATTCAATCTATCAAAATGCCAAGTCATCCACATCACCAAAAGAAAAACAGTCATCCCAACACAATACACACTACATAACACAATCTTAGAATCAGTAACATCAGCAAAATACCTAGGAATTACAATATCAAATGATCTCACATGGAACACACACATAAACAACATCACAAAGAAAGCAAATCAAACACTAGGATTTCTCAGAAGAAACATAAAAATTCATTCATAAAAACTAAAAGCAACAGCATACAAAACACTTGTTAGACCCCAACTTGAGTACAGCTCCACTGTCTGGTCCCTACATACAGCTACTTGTATTGAGCAACTTGAGGCCATACAGCATAGAGCTGCTCGTTGGACCAAGCGAGACTACAGTCGTACGTCCAGTGTCACAGACATGCTGACTGCCCTAAACTGGAGACGCCTTGACCTACGACGTATCAATCAACGTCTGACTATGCTACACAACATCTTACATGACCGGGTTGCTATCCCACGTCCAAACTATCTCATCCCTAGCACCCGGTCCTCACGCACATCACACTCTCAGACATTCCACCAAATACACGCAAAAACAGACTATTATAAATTCTCCTTCCTCCCTAGAACAATAATACACTGGAACTCCCTACCCCCTGACATCATTGACCTTCCCACACCCGAGTTCAGCACGGCTGTTATCCGTATTGAACATGCCTCTCTCTAAATAATACCTGTCCTGTTTTTAACCTATTTTTAACCTTTCTGCTTTCTCACATCTTTCATACTTTTAATTTGTTATCCTTATTAACATTCTTTGTCAGTTTGACGCGTGTCAAGCCTAAGTCCCCAGCAGGGGTTTGGCTATCTGCAGGAAGATAGATAGATAAAAGGTGAAGGATGGTATACTGTAAGTATTTTATTATTTAAAACACTAATACAATATGTATAAGAAAATAATAAAAAACATGTTATCCTTCATCGATTAATTTATATCTCGAATTTTACCAAACTATTGCTGGTAACAACATGGTACTATTTTCAATTTGGATGTGAACATATCTTACCTGTTCACACCTTGAGAGATCACCGAAGCACAGACCATATATGACCTTGAAATGCAGCATGTCATCGACAAAATCATCTCGAAAAGCATGCCAAAAGGGTGTATCAATAACAAAATAATTGTCGAATTCATCCGCCAAGTTAGTGTTGTGTTCGAACGGTTCGATCTTCAAATCGCTGTTATCTCCAAATGAATCATTATTGTAGCATCTGTCCAAGAGAAAAAACAATAACAGAATATTCAATAGCGTGTGTTGTGTCTTAATAGAATACATTGTATCCATATTAAATTACACCATCCAGCAACAAAATCATGAGCCAGTTGCCAGGGAATCCCGTTATTACTCGACAATACGTAATTACTATATGAAGAAAGGTTTTGAAGAAGCTCTAAAATAAGAATAAGAGCGCCGAAGATAAATGCTACCTATTTTGTGATCTCCTTATCGTGTTTCTATAGACTTGTAAAGCTTACCCAGCTGTATGGATATGAATACTGGACGTACACACTTCATCCGAACATAGGTACAAATCTTTGACATAGATGCCAGTTACCCCTGTAAAATACCATAGGGCGTAATGTACAAATGTGTTACCCCTAGATTACCAGTATTGTTTATGGCTGCATGGTCAGTGCATATTTTTTTATATGTATTTCCTGATAAAGGCAAAATGCCGAAACGTTGAGTAAATATTGTAATTAATTTCAACACATGTTTTTGTTGACATTTATCTTTGTTTATGGTCAATGCATGACATACAGAATCTGCTCGTCAACCGAGTCATCTGTGTTCGTTACAGCATCAGACAGGTTGAGTTCTGCCATTACTATGGTAAAGATCATTTTCTCCATCTGTATGGAAGTTATCCGTTCTTTACACACGGGCAGTATTATATTTATTGATTACTGTTTCCAGTGTAGGTAAACTGTCATATGTGTTTGACTGCACCGGTGTTGAACACCAATACTTCTATAATTATATTACTTAGTACAACATTAACACGTCTCTTTATAACTTAGGACATCATACACACATTTATATATTACTTAATACAACATAAGCACAATGTCATCTATATATCACAGCGTATAAACAACTGTATGTAAAGTAGGATGTTGTAATTGGATTTAGATGGTTGGAGTAAAAAACACAACAAGATTGGTCGAATAATTTGAAATACTAAGCTTATATACGAAAACATAATAACAAGTTGTACATATTTATTATAACGATTAACTTTCCTACCGTTTGCATACACTTCATTCCGAAATGTTTGCTCATGTTACATAAAATCATTGAACATCGTTTGACTTTTTGTGAGAAAAATGTACACTGGCTACTTTTAAATATCACTTACATAGTGATTGGGCACGTTTCGTTTCAATAATTGTACATATTATAACAGATATAACATTAACATATAATGTGCATGTTTTCAAATATTTTCAACTGTGTTTTTATTGCGATAGAGGTGGAAAACAAACCGGCTATGTTGTGCCGCTACTGTTTGTTTACTGCATTGATTATGTATGTTTATTATTAAAATTTAATGTGTACGACTTATTGCAATTTTTTATCGCGATTTTAGTCAAACTTTCAGGTACAACGCACGAATGCAAGTGCTTATACTGCACATTTTCGCCAGAAAACTTCGGTACCTGCATTAAACATTACACTGAAGTCCATGAAAAGCTCAATTCGAAAATTAAAATTTTGCATTACAATTCTGACACAAAACGTGTACTATGGTTACCCGTTTCTAGGCAACGACAGAATCTGATATAAACATAACGTTCTCGCTTATATGACTGTTTTTCGACTATCATTCTTTTCAAATGATCGTTTTAAATTCACCAGTAGAAGCATAGAGTCTACACTAAACCACCTTAAGCAATTGATGGATTTAAAAGAATAATTTAGAAAGAAAACAATTCAATACCAGCCGCCTGTTTACTTGGTAAGCCAGAAACTATGGTTTGTGGTAAAGTTTCGTCGCCTAGCAACTGGTAACCAAAGCAACTGTAGCTCTCGTAGGTTTTAGGTTATCACAAATGGATAAAATTTCCAATTGATATATTTTTTTGTTTCTAAACACTTTAAAACTGCAATACATTACAAGCTATATAATTGAACATGGAAAACAAATTCAATATCGACGTCACTTTGACATTTATCGAGAAAAAAAAATTCAGGAATCTTATTTCCTTGGTTGCATTATAAGTAACATAGTCATGCTATATATTCAATAAAACTTTGAAATGTAAGCTTTCCTTTGGTATATGAAATTGTCAGGTGTGATCAAGCATTAAGTCATGACATTCGGTTGTAATGGGGACAGATATTATGGAGGAATACCATATACATTACACGCAAAACCGACACGGGTCAATGCCATCAAATGACATTCTCACAGCGTAAACGATTAATTAAATAAATGTTAATAGAGAGGTAAATATCGCCGGCTTACAACAATAACAACCTTATAAGACCCTTGCTCATTGAAATCAGCACCACTTGGCGCATCTTATGAACCTATTTTTGTGAAACTTGGTACTGGTCATGTTGACCAGACCGAAGTTAAAAATACTTATTCTCAGAATGACTTTTTGTAGTTACGACCTCTATAAAATAAAAATTATTCTAAGCCATAGATATGGATAATTGGCACATCAAGGTTGTTTCATAACACGGCTCAATAAAAAATAATCGTGGGTGTGTTGTTTAAGGTTTCACAATCGATACATAAATATAAATTTAGTTTTGAAAATGATTAGGTACAATATTTAGGAAATATTTGACCAAATAATTTACTGAAACGCACTGAAGAGTCCTAAGAAACAACGCAAATCACTGCATTTCAATCACAATAAACATACATCTCTATCACAATAAACATACAAATCATTTTTTCTAAATTATCAGTAAACATACAGTAAGGAGACTACATAGCTGTATCACTTTTGGCCACTATCTCAGTAAAAACACAGTTTGAAAATATTTGAAAACACGCAAATTATATGTTAATGTTATATCTGTTATAATGTGTACAATTATTAAACTGAAATGTGCCGATCATGATATAAGTGATGTGTAAAAGTAGTCGGTGTATGTTTTTCTCACAAAAATCAAACGATGTTCATTGATTTTAGATAATATGGGCAAACATTTGGCAATAAAGTGTATGCGAACGCTAGGAAAGTTAATCGTAATAATAATTATGTACAACTTGTCATTATGTTTTTGTATATAACCTTAGTATTTTACATTATTCTACTAACTTTGTTGTGTTTTTTACTCCAATCATTTAAATCCAATCACGACATCCTAGTTTGACATACAGTCGTTTATACGCTGTGTATATTACTTAAAACAATAACAGGGGCTTGTCTTCAGTAATCACTTCAATACCAGTTGAGCGGTGACCTAGAGGTAGGGCGTGCACTGTGAAATAAAAGTCTCCGGTTCGACCCCGTCTGCGCCACTGCTTAATTTCTCTGTGCACGTATTCCCACAATGTTCCACTACACAATGTGTAAATTGGAACCTATGATGGGGTGTCTGTACATGTACAATTCAGGTTTTCTTATGTACATGTAGTCCAATGACCAGGGCAAGTAAGAATTTCAACGGGTGGCTGAACGGCTGAATTGCAGAAAGCGGCCCTCGAAAACTTAACGTTTTAATCTTTTACCACACATTGTCCATACAAACTTATTTTATACACGAGGGCCATGTGTGACAATGAGTGTTAACAAGAATTTTCCTTGATGTGACCTAGTTACGAACTTGACCTATATTGTATAGTGACAAACATTGTGATTAAGTTTCATAAAGATTAAGTGAAACCTGCGACTTCTAGAGTGCTAACAGTCCAATTGTTGACGACGCACGACGCACGACAGACGCCGAACATAGGGTGGTCACAATAGCTCACCTTGAGCACTTTGTTCTCAGGTGAACAAACGAGCACACAGATAACAGAAAATATGACAGGGAATGCAGCATTGAACTCGACCAGCCGAGCACAGAAAACATAAAGGCATCACATACCTCAATTACCCGACACAATGCCCAACACGACAATGAACTTACTCCCTAACCCCAAGTCGTAAGAAATGACAGTTTGCATCATCTTATGCAAACCATTACGCAGACATGTTGTTAGCGCATGCATGTGGCTAGGTATTTGATGAATCTCGTCATACATACATATTACACTGTCAACTTATTACTTACGGTTGGAAAGAGATAGAGCAACATCTTCGTCAACGGAACCATCATGATCATCGTCTGTTTATAAATAGATGAAACATCAAATACTTGAAATTGTAAACTTTATTGATGATCAAGTCATGAAATATTTAATCATTAAATAAGAAATTTGATTAAATTAAACACTAACTTCCACAATCTATTATCACCATACACTGTCAGCATATTTGGCAATAAAAGGCTAAATAAGTTGCAGTCAGGTGCAGCAAAACTGAACATAACAAACTGAACCAAACTTTAGGTGCAACACTGTATTGCACTATAATAGTACACTGAAGCAAATGTTTAGATACCAGCCCTCCAACAACAGTAAATACACATAAATTGAATCAGGCGCAATGAAGCAGGTTGATTATTACGATATCTCTACTGTTCAAATAGGTAAACTGATTTACTTGACATAAATCGCATCCAGTAGAGCACAGACAGGTTTCCAGCAAACGTATTTCGTCAGACAAATATGGTGGTACATGACAGCTGTGTCTTTTGCTAATGACAAAACATATTTCTTTATAAGCGGATTTAGCTCAGTGGTAACGCACTGGGCTGTCAATCCAGAGGTCGTGGGTTCAATCCCTGGCATAGGAACTTGACATTTCTGAAATATTTATAATATTTCCCGCTATATCTGGTCGTGTGGTCTGCAAAGTATCTGGAAGTGCCAGGAAGCTGTGTATCGGTGCTATACTCCGGGCACATTAAAGAACCAGGCTGTCTATTCGAAATAAGAGCTAGGCGCACCTTTGCAGCGCCGGACATGCCTGTATCTAATGTTTCTCTCTCCCTTCAGGGGCTTTCTCTCAGTCTGTCCCTCTGGTCAGATCATGCTGTATCTGCACTGGTAGAGGATGCACCTGCGCCCTTGTGGCTGCAACATGGGTAAAGTGCCATTGAACGTGCGTTCGCATGAAAAGGGCGCTATATACATCTACCAGATTTATTTATTTTGAATTAAACAGTTAACTTAATGCCCTATGTATGACGGACATTTAATTTGCAAGGTGACTGTCAATTTCATTTTAAATGATTATGTCAATAACACGTTTTTCGGACACCCTTGTTTGTCATTTACTTCGTCATTATACATCACATGAAGCTTTAATCACAATGTCCGCTGTCAGCACATGTTGTTATTACAGTCGTATATAAAGTCTGGTGTATTTATTAGACGCACACACAAGGGTTATGATATGGTTGTACGTTTGCTCTATATAAGCGGAAATACTATAACTGTTACTGCATCATTTGAAATAAGAAGGATTGATGTTTGAATACCTTTTCCGTTCATTATTTCTTCGTCGGTAAATCTATCACAATCATTGTTCAATAAATCTCCAGGTCGAACAAAGGTTGTTGGCACACACTATAAAAAGATGAAAACAAATATCGTACTAGATAGAAACAAAACGAGTACCAGCACGTGTTTTAGTGATCACTCAAGGGACTGAACATGATGGTTGCTTAATATACACTGCTCAAAATACTTAAAGGGACACTTGCAATTTTGCTACTCTTGTTAATATTGTAAGTCAGTGAAACAGCCTAGTCTAATAATTCAATGTTTATCATGTTTGTATATGATTTTAAGACACATGTTGGTTACTGGGTTGACCCTTGGACGCCGTCCCTTTGATTGACTATGTCACCCTATCGTTTGGCTGTTATCTTTATTTACTGTGTTACACATTAATAACGCAAAAACTTCAACTGGACAGTTATTTTTGTGTTTTTTGTCTTCTATTGAGTGCAGCTATGCTAAGTACAGTTGATGGGAAGCATTTATGAGCAAGAATCGCATCAGGGGCTGAGCAAATGGTACAATATGGGGTACTACTACCAAAAATGGTTCAAAGGTGGAGACGTTTTACTTTGTAATGTCAGGAACTGAGAAATCCTTGTAAGGTTACCGGAATATCAATAATGAAACTCTGTCACGATAGAAAATGCTTCACAACCCCGTATCCAATGACGTCATTTGAGACCCATCACGTTGTGGACGCCTACGTCAACGATTAAAATCCACATTCACTTCATTAAAAGAGCGACGAATGTGTGGGTTGTTGTTAATTCAGTTTGAAAAAGGCTTTATGAAGGTGGCTTTATCATAAGGGGATCGCTGCACGTCCCATATTGACCACAAGGCTACGCAGAACCCGTCTTGAATTTGCCCATGACAATGCAAATAGGGAAATGGGCCTCAGTCGAAACTTTTTGTTCTGCGGTAAGAACAGGTTCTGTTATTATGCATATGAAAGGCGTGTACGTGTGTGAAAACCCCATGTGACTGTACTTTTGTTGCATGGTACGAGTTTAAAATTGGCTTTGTTACGTTATTTGGAAGTATGTGCTTTGGTGGACGTTCGGAACTTATCGGTTGGGAAGAATGTGTTTAAGGTATTCACGGTACTGGTAAAACACCCTACGACTTTTTATGACCCGTTTTGTCTGTACTCATGCTCGTGGGATCTTTCGTATGCAGATTAAAACTAGCACACACACTTTTAGAGTGGTATTTGACTTGTTTGTCCTTTACAGAATCGTTGTTATAGACTGACCCGCATGACGTCAGGATTCGAATTCAGTAAAACATGTTTGGAACTTCGTCTACATGTGCATTACACACCCAAGAAAGTCAAGGAAAACATTTGATGAGTTGACCCTGGTAGTCGTGTAGGAGTAAAGAGTTATTCCCTAAAACCACTTAAGGACATGATTGAGAACGTACCAAATCGGTGCAGACATTACAGTAACAATATAGAGGGGCACACACATTACTAGTGTAGTGCATCTTTAGTGTTAATGGAATAATCAACGAAAACCAAAAACAGTGTTATTCACACAAAAATGGGTTATATCAATATGCGTTACTTTTTTCAACAAGTATATGTCATTTGCATAATGTTGATGTTTGTTCGTGAGATACCATTCACATACTCATTCTTTATATTTATTTTGCTGGTATTTATTCATGTATGGCAAAGATAACTCCAACATTTATGGTGTTCCTTTAATTCTTCTGAGCAGTGTATTTGTCTCTTAATAGATCATACCGGTACAGTGCAAATTCCGTATGTCTCTATGTATTTATACATATTGTAACTGTTTACAAACAAGACGATGTCCTGCGAACAAGTCTAAGTAAAATATGTTATTATCTATATAATATGTTCTATGTGCAATGAACACTTTGCCGTATCAGTAAATGATGGTATCTTGCCCTAGAACAATAAGTCTTGCAAACATAGATTATCTGTTAGATAATGACTTACATGCGCCAAAATGTTGGTGCATATACGTTCGTAAACTTTTTACGCTGACGTGTCAAAGTTCGCGGAATTACCGTAATTGTATATAATTTATATATAATTTACGTGATTGTGAACTCTGACACGACAGGGAGAAAATTATTAATAGTTGATACACCTATCGTCAAACTGATGTTTTTTACCTTACAATTCAGTAGTTATTTCCATTTTCTAAAAATGCAATTAATTTAATTTCAAAACCGCCTAGTAGAATATTGATTGTTTTACAGTTTTCCCCGCTCTATCAATTTCGGTATCAGCGGAACGTCTCGTGAATAGATTATATCGTTCGATGCCCTAATTCCGTGGGAGGCGAATTTCCGGAGACATCTCGTTTCTCGACTTTTAAGACAACGTCATACACACACACCTCGGTATTTATTGCAACAGCACGTGGTGCACATTTAAAATGTCTTCACAAGAAAACTTTCAAATTCAATATGGGTAGTCGTTCCAGCATGACGTTAAATGACTGGCGGTCACAGTAAACAACGTCGCTCATCATTCTGAAATGCATTGGCAGACAGTTTATTATATACAGTCATGCCCAGTACCGAAATACTAACAGTGTAAGTGATAGACTTTCATCTAGACGATCGAACAAAACGACGCAACTCAAATATCGTTATCTACGACCGTAGTGACGTCATTCTTACTTAGTCTTGAAAAAAAGATATTTGACCCGTACGTCGTTCTAGACATGGCAACGGATACCGGTTGCATTCGTTAAATTCGTCACATAGCCCGGGGCCGACGATGCTTCGCTTTTGTGCGAAGTCATAGAGAAAACGATATATATTGAGAAGCTTCGGAATTTTAGTTTTGACCACGTATGTGTTTAATGTTGTTATGTTGACCCAGACCTTTTTTGTGGTGATCATGCTTTAAGGGGTACATGTAGAAATGACTAAAGGTATGGATAAAGTGATCATTATTACTTGCAACCGTTTATCAAGATCAAAACAGCAAATAACATTCTTCTGACTAAACCCTTTTTTTAGTATACTATACGGTACAACATGTATTTTACCGGATTACTTGGCGGATATCGTACTCCCCATGGCAGATAAGCGTTCCTGTATGATCCTTTTTCTTCCTGTATGATTACCATAAACGTGTGCCAAGGTTTCCCTGCCTTAAGCTCAATTAAACCCTGTTCCACGTAACCACCCCTGGTATCTGTAACGGTTATGTCAATGTCGTAGCGTTCAAATATCGGTTGAGCTAGAAGATATAAATCATATATATATACAAATGTATACATATACTAGTAAACGTTACTCTTTAACTCGATGCCATATTACAGGAATAATGATTACACATATATCATATTAATTTTGTTTCCTTTTCAAATTCAGTCGCCATATCAAACATCTTTAACACATTTTACTGAATTATAAATAGTTTCGTCTCTGAAATCACGAATTTGTCGACTATTTTATCAGATATTAGTGACAAGTTCAATGACTTACTATACACTAGTTGTAAAGTCGGATCTTTACTTCAGCATGTTACATAATATTACTAAGATTGCATAATGATTTAACCTTTTAAACTCCTACATATTTGAAGTTTAAGACTAGTCTATTTGTAAGCCATCAAGCCAAGCTTTAGCTAGTCTACATGTATAATAGGAATCATAAGAGATAAGAACATACAGTTAAACCACCTGTAGATATATGTGTATTGTTTATATTGTTTTATCTACATGCATTTAAACCCCTTTTGTGTATTTATGATTATGTGTGTTTTACATTTTTATGTGATTTAATACTGCCATCTCATTTTCTGACTGTACTAAAAGTTTCTCATACAGAAACAGTTATTTGCATTACACGCAAGCTCCTACTAAGACAACTATAGAACGTTATGTCACCGCACCAAAGGCGGCGCGAGAGCTACTTCCACATCACACTAGTGCAAAATGTTGTCTCATACAGCCTAGAAATAAAGCAAAGACTCAGCCACGCTGGTTTGATAATTTATGCCATGAACTTAAGTACTTGAAATATAGATATTTACGCATTTTTCGACGGCACAGAAGTGACGAAAATTTAAATGCATATATAACAGCCAAACATAATTTCAAGCAATACTGTGATTAAAAACGTAAAGACCATTTAGAAAACCAATTAAATGAACTAATATATTCAACTAACAATGCATATACTCAAGGATGGAAAAGTTTGGTTTCAGATAGCTCTAAGCCTTATACTTGTATAACCAATTTAAAAGTGAGTTAAACCAAGAACCATATTTACATTTTGTTAAAATTAAGAAATTTAGACATTCACTGGCAAAAGTAAGAACGTCATCTCATGAGCTTGAAATCATCATATCATTTCTAAATCATGACGAAATATTCATAAATATGTACGATATGCGATATATAACTAAGGCCAGCACAAACATAAACACGATGAAATAATATTCTACTTCATAAGTACATATTCTTAAGGAACAAATCCGCTATCATTTTAAATGCTTTAAAA
The DNA here is from genome assembly GCA_947247005.1 of Spisula solida. Taxonomy (NCBI): domain Eukaryota; kingdom Metazoa; phylum Mollusca; class Bivalvia; order Venerida; family Mactridae; genus Spisula; species Spisula solida. The sequence goes on along the minus strand of OX365947.1, from coordinate 31,222,201 downwards.
AACAAAAAGGCGCGAATACTTGTAATAGCGTATGTAAAACATAATATTGTATACCTATTATGTAACAAGGATTCTGATTGGCTTAGACGGCCTGCACGAGATGTCTATATATTTTAATATGGTATACCTATTATGTAACAAGGATTCTGATTGGCTTAGACGGTCTGCACGAGAGGTCTATATATTTTAATATACACCTCCCGAAACCGAGGCTGGGGTGGATATAACTGTTTTATGACGTGACGTCATTTCCTGCGACAAAGCGTTCCAAACATTTGGCCTACAGCTGCTCATACATATTTATAGGCTCTTACCTAGCCAATAATGATAAATGCCGTTAATAAATATGTGAATACTCTCTCATACATATACATAAGAAGAGTCTTGGTAGCTAGAACATTTGAAGAGTGGTCTTTTTGTTTCTATTATGTACACTTTCCTGAAGAGAGACTGAAGTTGTTATAATTTAAAAAGAATCAATAGGTTTTAAATTTATTTCCTTGACTTATTATGGCATGGTATACAATATAACAGTTGTTGACTTATGTTTCGATGAATATGATGTTTAGTTGACCTGAAAAAGAGATATTGACCTCTGACGTCATTGGTCAATATCACTTTTTTCAGGTCAACAAATCATATTCACCTCAACATTAGTCAATAACAGTATAATACAATGCCCACAGGTACAATATAAACAGGTACGTTCACCCCATCTACTCCTCTGTAATAGCACTATGAAACAATATTTTTTGAAAATTATGAATATTTTTGTTTATTATGTTCAAAGACCATACATTGATTGGTACCCTAGGTGCAAAATATATAGTTTCTTTGTCCAGATGGAAAGGTAGACTCTAATTTTGTCATAAAAAGATGAAAAAATCGGCCTATTGGATCACATGCTCTTTGTAATTCAGAACATCCTCATCTTAATTATGTCTCTTTTTACTCATTTAGTAAATGCTGTTTCAGAAACTTGTATAATTGCGACAGGCTGATAAACTGATATTGAATATTTTAACCAAGTTTAATTTTGTAACATACAGACGGACGGACGGACGGGCTCATGAGACGGTATTTATGGGGTTTTCTTTTGTTCTTTCTTTTGTTTGGTTGCAACCCACAAGTAGCATTTTGCACCCCACAAGTGACGGAATGAATGGAATCTAGAAATAGCCTATTGTTCCACACCCCACAACTACCGGTGCATTCGTACGGACGGACGGACGGACGGACGGGACGGGACAAGACAATACCAGCCAGCCAGCCAACCAGCCAGCCAAAAGAGGTCATTTATTTTATTCAAACGAATATATCTCAATTTAAACTGTGACTTGCAGTATATTTAGATAAATGAGTTGATAGATTAGAGATAATAAGAAACTGCGACCGTATTCACTAAGTCACATATTAATGCACATTATATGTATAAAAATAAGACATTAATAAGAGCAATGTTTATGTACACAATGTTATGCAAACAAATGACTGACCTGAATAATCAATGTACACGTCAGGTAAATAAGCATAGAAGACATTGTATAACTTATACTGTATAAACTTGATTGTTGGGCCTTTCTGATTACCGGAACGTTCGGGTAAGAGGGCTTTTCTGACATTGTTTCACAATTAAGGGGTATCTTCTCTTGCAATGATTTCATAAGATTGTACAATAGCAATTATAAGATTGAATCGCAATTTCAATAATTCATCTTTAAATAACTTTTTGATTGATTGGAAATGGTTTGAACATAGGAAGATTGTATTAAAATATTGTAATTGTATATCTATATTCTCTTGACCTTCTGAACTAAAGGAGCAGGTACTATAACTGGTATATTTGGTCCCAGAAAATCGGACAGCAAAGGCAGCACTCAACTTAACAAGCCGAGCGCAGAAAACATAACAATCATCACATACAAAAATATCATATTAAGTCAGACAGTAAAGGCAGCACTCAAACTTAACCAACCGAGCACAGAAAACATTAACAAGAGGGCCCAAAGGGCCCTAGGTCGCTCACCTGTTATAGCAGTACATGCAAGACCTGTGATTTGACCTAGTGACCTAGTTCTTGGCCCCATATGACGCAATATAGCACTTGACCTAGATTTTGTTGAGATGATCACTCTGACCAAGTTTCATAAGGATAAGGCTAAAATTGTGACCTCTAGTGACTATACGAGGGTTTTCTATGATTTGACCTTGTGACCTAGTTTTTGACCCCGGATGACGCAATATCAAACCTGACCTAGATTTTGTGGAGATGATCATTGTGACCAAGTTTCATAAAAATTTACCTGACTAGTAAATTCTGAGTGTTTTTATATTGGAAAATAATTGACAAAAATCTATCTGAGACGAGGGATGTGTTTTCGAGAAATCTTAGACATCTTAACAGTTTTGTAAATACGGCCATTGATATGTTCTTAGTGCCTTAATATACGTATATAAGCGGATTTAGCTCAGTGGTAACGCACTGGGCTGTCAATCCAGATGTCGTGGGTTCAATCCCTGGCATCGGAACTTGACATTTCTGAAATATTTATAATATTTCCCGCTATATCTGGCCGTGTGGTCTGCAAAGTATCTGGAAGTGCCAGGAAGCTGTGTATCGGTGCTATACACCGGGTACATTAAAGAACCAGGTTGTCTATTCGAAATAAGAGCTAGGCGCACCTCTGCAGCGCCGGACATGTCTGTATCTAATATATCTCTCTCTCTCTCTCCCTTCAGGGGCTTTCTCTCAGTCTGTCCCTCTGGTCAGATCATGCTGTATCTGCACTGGTAGAGGATGCACCTGCGCCCTTAAAATCGTGGCTGCAACATGGGTAAAGTGCATTTGAACGTGCGTTCGCATGAAAATGGCGCTATATAAATCTGATATATTATATGATTTTAACGATATATACGAGGGGCATTCTGAAAGTTCTGATAACTGTGTGATAACTTTTCATTGGTTGGTCAGAATATTTAAAAGTGAACATTTTCTGAAAGATACAACCTTCTTTCACCGAAAACATATCATCTTTTTAAATCAGAGAATTTATAATTTACCTATACACCATTGTACATGTAGGTATATGACCCATTGAATTGTCGCCAAAATGAGCCATATTGACCCTTGGAAGGGATAACATAATTGTCAATAATTTCCATAATTTCTATCAGATTTGTTTGGAATCTACACATATCTTGTATTATATACATGTATATTATGCCAAATGAAAATTGTTGTTCTGATAGTGCAAATGACTTAGGATGAACATGAAAAAGACCACGACCGAAATGTTCTTGAAAATAGCCATTTTACCGGAAATACGCAATTTACGTGTTATTGCATTGTTCTGCTAGACGTGTTACGCGAGAATATAAAACGAGTGGCCATTGTCTGTATTACGAATTCCGAAATATTCATAATTTCATCTGTACAGCAGATTGAAGAATATGACCACGTGGCCCAAAACAAGTGTTTTAGAATTATGACGTCATATCCTCAAAATAGCAATTCGCTAAACAAAAATAATTATATCTTTTTTTAATTTGAAGTTGGTACAATAATTTAACTAAAGAAAAAGGTTTATGGACCTCTTTATTACATGTATAAGGGTATCCCGTTACCCCACCCACTTACTAAAATTATGGGTACAAGATTTTGCTCCAAAAATCAAATTTTATAAAAAATACATTGATAACGTCCCCCGAATGAACATACACATTCCAATCTAGACAATTTGACTTATTTGGAGTAGCTGATGGTCCTTAAACGTATTGTATGTCTAGAATTAAGAAAAATGCATTTGTGGTAAAATGGTCTCCAAATTAGGTTGAACATTTTGCTGTTATTTTATTAAGAACTCAAAGTTTTTTCAATATCTTAATTTTAATCGAAAGTATAGTTATGTAATATTTCAAATAATATCAAATTTATTAAATTTTCAATCAGCCTCAACGATACTTCCACAGTGCGCTTTGAAATATACATAGGACCAATTAGTCCAAGAGCTGAGGGCCATTTATTTACAATTCTTGTCCAAATCTATAATTGGTATGAATGGAAAGCATATAGTGTCCAGTTTACGAAAACCCATTTCTTACAAAAATCTGCTGTCACAACGCTGAGAAATCCGCCAAATTTTCAAATTTCACTCCTGTGACATAATATATTTGCTGTAAGTACCAATTCTGTCTTATATCATAATTTATGTGTTATTTTTATAGGAAACATGTTGAAATACACAAATCAAGCTCAAATCATGATGTTTTTTCATTGAATATTTGAAAATCATGCTTTTAAGACAAAAAAATACTAAAAATCGGTAAAATCTGTCATATCGTTTATTATAGTTAATATGCTTGTTGTATTTTTGGCCAAATAACTATCCCAAATAGTTCTAGTGGTAGTCATACAGATCTTACCACATCACATTCATTCTACTATGGTGTGGTGATGAGATTTTGAAGCCTAATTTGTATTAAGGTGGGTGGGGTAATAATTTAGGAAGTGACTAGAGGTCCGGTTACCGGACCTCTAGACAATGCTTGTAGGACAGGCTAGAGGTCCGGTAATTTATTTCATGTGTATAAACAATATCTATTTTATCCTGTCGAGACTTCCAATGCATTTACCTTGCTATACAGGTAAGAATTTGACAGAAATCTTGTAAAAAATAGTTAATTGATTAGCAATCAAGTTGATTAGAAGTGTGCGACACTTAAATAAGTTATTATGCTGCCGGTAATTGCTGAATTTAATTTTGTTTGTTCGATGGTATTTGCTCTAATATTTGTTTGCTCACACATCAGTTTTGAAACTGGGTTAAAACTGCAAACAAACAAATCAGTTTTAATCAGATCTTCATAATAATTATGTTTCAATTAAATGTTGGTATATTGGGATACAAAAGCAAAGTTTTATCAAAACTTGCGTGTTGGAATGTAGATCTACTTTTTATGGAATATATCAAAGATGGGGTAAATTGTTTATTATTATTTATTTACTTATGTGATCATATGTTATTAAACACAACATGTGCGTGTACTGTTGTATAAAAAAAACCCGCTTGTACAAACTCATTTTAAGATAATTTTTTAGGCTCTCGAGAACGTCGCAGATGGGTTTTGTCCCTAGGATCAATGTCATCGTTGTTCATGCGCTGTTTCCACATGGTACCAACATTTATTAGGGTGGATCTTGCATAGAACTTTATTGAGACGTTTGCAGAGTTTGTTGTACTGACGGACGTGTGTGTGAAAAAGTGATCAAAATATATACAATGTGTGGTACCCCTCTAGACTTCAAGTCGTTATCAATGTATATCAATTGTTGTTCAACACAGACGAAACTATCGAAACACTCGAGATCACTGTTATTCCCAGTCAATGTTTTACATTTCTGTCAAATACAACATGGTTTATAAAAACACTTGTTTGTCATTTAAATTCTTGACACGAAATAAAAATATATGGTTTATACATATGAAATCAATTACCGGACCTCTAGCCACTTCCAATAATTTAACCCCAAAAATGAAATTTAGTTTGCCATTCAAAAATTGCTATTTTGAATGGGACATTTTATTTGCGTATTATAACTGTAATATTAATATTATTTTGTGTCTTTATGGATGTTTTATTTCAATTGTACTATATTGACATATTGCTATCAAATATAAGAATGGGGGTAAATCACCGCTGACAATGACGAAATATGGACTACATCAGATTATTAAAATGTGTCCAATAATGAATGTCCCTGTGCCAAAAAAGGTTCCAAAAAAGTTTTGCCAGGAAAGTATCATCACTTCGTTAGCTTAATTAATTCATTACCATTTAATCAAGTTCAGAAGAATTGCTTGAGAGACCATGCATGTGCCTCACAGAAATCCAAGATGGCCACCAAATGGTCAAAGGTCAAGTAAGAAGAGTGAAACTTACTTGTATGGCCAATAACATTTTTTTAGTAGACTTATGGATACTGAATAAGGTTGAATGTGTCAATGACACTTAAGTATATGTATCTACAATATGCAGAATGATGACTTTACCAAGCTTGGTAAGGCTACGGTCATTGTTATGGCCAACGCGTCAAAATTGTTTAGAAATACATGTAATGGGTTGCATGTTGTTCTTGTTTTTTATGCAATGAAAAAAAACCACATGTGTGTATATATGTTAATTCTTACTTTATATATGATCAGGCTATATAAAGGAATTACAAATAAATAGCTCAAAAACCATAGAATTAACCAATAGAAAAAGTAGTCACTAAAAAGTGGGTTGGTCATTCAGTAAACCAGCTAGCTGAGCAATACTGGTTTCATTAATTGTACTTGATTCGTTTCATATTTGTAACTAAATACAAATACAATGTATGTGTAACAGTAATATTGCATCGCATTCAATGATATCATTATAGTTGTATCACATGATTAGTTTTAAGTTATTGTTCTTTGACATGGGATGGCTGAGAAAGAATTGATATGGGTTTGGACTTCAGTGGACTTCTTAATTAATACGTGGCTTTGCAGTATAGATTAGGAGATAATTCAAATATTACCGGATATATGGCTGGTTCATGCAGTATAATGCGCGCTATTGATCCAGAAAAGGCTGAATGCGGCAGTGGTGGGTGATGCCTGGTGGGACCAAAAAGCAGTGTTAGGTAGAGCCCATAGAGCCTGGATAGGCTTTACCCAGCAATACAAGGTACCTTATAGAGCCAAAAAGGGCTGTATCTGGCAATGGTAGGTACATCATAAAAAGAGAAATGAATGTAACCGGCAGTGGTTTATGCACAGGAGAGCAAGAAAATGATGTTTTTGCCAGTGAAAGGTACCAAAGAGAGCCAGAAATTGCTATATCCAGCTGTTGTAGGTACATCAGAAACCCAGAAACTGCTGTATCCAGCTGGGGTAGGTACATAGGAAACCCAGAATCAGCTGTATCCGACTGTGGTAGGTACCTCAGAAACCAAGTTATGGCTGTTTCATGCTGTGGTAGGTACCTCAGAAACCCAGAAATGACTGTTTCATGCTGTGGTAGGTACCTCAGAAACCAAGTTATGGCTGTATCTGACAGTGGTGGGTACCTGAGAAACCCAGTAATGGCTGTATCCGACTGTGGTGGGTACCTCAGAAGCCCAGACATGGCTGTATCATGCTGTGTTGGGTACCTCAGAAACCCAGATATGGCTGTATCCAACTGTGGTGGGTACCTCAGAAATCCAGATATGGCTGTATCCGACTGTAGTGGGTACCTCAGAAACCCATAAATGGCTGTATCCGACTGTGGTAGGAACCTTAGAAACCCAGATATGGCCGTTTCATGCTGTGGTAGGTATCTCAGAAACCTAGAAATGGGTATACAATGTATCCTGCTGTGGTAGGTACCTCAGAAACCCAGATATGGCTGTTTCATGTTGTGGTAGGTATCTCAGAAACCCAGAAATGGGTATATTCTGCTCTGGTAGGTACCTCAGAAACCCAGACATGGCTGTTACCTGCTGTGGTAGGTACCTCAGAAATCCAGATATGACCGTATCATGCTGTGGTAGGTACCTCGAAAACCCAGAAATTGCTGCATCCAGCTGTTGTAGGTACTTCAGAGAACAAGATCTGACTGTACCTGGCACTGTTAGGTACCTCAGCGAGCCTGAAATAGGCGTACTAGGCAGGATAAGTTTCCTCATGGAACCATTAAAGGTTTTACTCAGCAGTGTTAGGTACCTCATTGGGTCAGAAATGGTTTGACTTCAAATTGATAGGATTCTTGTAGAGTCTGTGTTAGGTACCAAAGAGGGCAAGAATTGGCTTTTTTATGGCAGTGAAAGCTATCTCGAATAGCCAGTTATGAATATACCCGGAAGTGTTAGGTACCTCAGAGTCAAATATGGCTGTCTCCAGCTGTGTAAGGTACATGTGTACCTAGTAGAGCCAGAAATCTATGTACCTGGAAGTGGTATGTACCACAGCCAGCCAGGACTGACTGCAAGTACTACATAGAGGCTGTACCCGATTGTGTAAGGTATCTCAGAGAACCAGAAAAGGTTGTTATCAAGAAGTCCAAAGAACCTCATAGAGGCATATATACAGAGCCAGGCAATGGTTGGTATACCTCATAGAGCCGGAAATAGGTGTACTGAACTCAAAACAATCAGAATAAGTTTCACCAAAAGTGTTGAGATACACCAATACATGTACAGCATATAACATATGTATACTAAGCAGTGTTAGGTACAAAAGGGGAAACCCGTAGCATACCCACTATTTGAAACGATTTTAACATTTGACCAAAGAAATGGCATTTTTGGAGGCCATCTTAGATTCCAGGGAGGCACATGCATGGTCACTTAATTACAAATGTAATAAACTATGCAAGAGCTGATTGTTTCCTGATAAAACAAGCTATTCGTTTGTTTTGCGCGCATGGGGGCATTCAGTATTGGACAAATCTGATTTGGTCCATACTTTTCGTCATTGTCAGCGGTTATTTACGCCCCCCTCCTATTTGGAAAAACATTTGTATTCATTATAATTGAAATAAATCATGCATATAGATACAGGATAATATTAATATTACAGTTAAATATTACGCAAATAAAATGCCCCATTCAAAATAACAAGTTTTGAATGGCAAACTAAATTTTATTTTGGGGTTAAATTATTACCCCACCCACTTTAATACAAATTTTGCTACAAAATCTCACCACCACACCACAGTAGAATGAATATGATGTTGTAAGAACTGTATAACTATCATTAGAACTATTAGGGATAGTTATTTGGCCAAAAATACCACAATCATATTAACTATAATAAACGATATGACAGATTTTACTGATTTTTCGTCATTTTTTGTCATAAAAGTATGATTTTCAAATATTCAATGAATAAACATCATAACTCGAGATTGATTTGTGTATTTCAACATGTTTCCTATAAAAATAACACATACAACATGATATAAGACAGAATTGTGAATATTATGTCACAGGAGTGAAATTTGAAAATGTGGCGGCCATCTTGGTGGCCAACTTAGATTTCTCAGCGTTGTGACAGCAGGTTTTTGTAAGAAATGGGTTTTCGTAAACTGGACACTATATGCTTTCCATTCATACCAATTATAGATTTGGACAAGAATTGTAAATAAATGGCCCTCGGCTCTTGGACTAAATACAACGCAATTCCCTCGCGTATTTAAGAGATATTCCAGTCAATACCCCAATTTACTATGTATTGTTTGAATACCAAAAAATATACATTCTCAGAGATAAAATAATAAATTTAATATGAATGTCTCGCTAAAAGATTACGTTAATCTTTCAGAAAATGTCAAATTTAAAATATTCTGACCAACCGATGTTAAGTAATCACTCGGATATCAGAAATTTCAGAATGCCCCTCGTATTATTAATTTTTTTCTTCAATAAAGAAAGACCTTATTATTTCATATGAATATTATATATGGATATTATATTATTGTTGCACTTACAGATGAAATGTGATCAATATTTTAATATACATTAAGCATTTTAGTCTTCAATTTCCGATTTATTAAGCATGTGTACACACAATACTATTGATCTGTAGCAACAGCAATACGGGAATAAACTGATCCACGTTGTCTTTAGGTAGTGCTCAATTGACCATCAATATCATTTTTCAAAGGCCAGTGAAATGATATAATACCTAAACACTTGAAAAGTATCCTACCATGTACAGGGTATTCATAATAGTATCCTGGATAGTAGTAAGTATTGCCATATCTATACGCATTATATGGTGGATAATAATATTCGTAAATTGTCGCGAGTCCTGTTATTATTGATGTAGCATAGCCTGGTTGGTCTCCTAGAGTTGATCCAACTAAATTTGTCCACACGCTTCCTGTTTTAAAAGCAATGTTGGCTACTTCATCTTTACGTCCCACTGAAATAACAAGTAATTAAGAATTGCAAGCAATACAGAAGTCCCCTACCGGTTTGAAGCCACTTTCAATGTTTCTGTTGCCATAGAAACCACAATTTTTGTCAGAATAAAATATTTTTAGATGTGCATAATCCCCTTATTGCCCCTATCCACATGTGAAGTTTCATAAACATAGCTTGGAAACTGTTTGAGTTATGGCAGGATCCAGATTTTTTGACGGACGGACTGACTGCCTGACGGACTGACAGACGGACGGACGGAGGGAAAACCTATAGTCCCCTCCGGTCAAAATATGGTAGGGGACTAATAAGCAAACGATGGATGTATATTGATAATGGTGTATTTGAAACACGACATGGCAATATGGGTCAAAATATCTTCATTGTAAAGAGACATTTGTAACTGGAATTAAAATGTTATTTAAGAATGAATATGTACCTATGTTTTGTCTTAGAATAAACCACGTAGACGACTTTGGATATGAATTAATTAAATCAAGAGTGCGTAGCACGAGTGATTAAAAGTACGCATTAGGATCAAGTGACCGTGCTTTAATATAGATAAAAGACATGTACATATTATATTTAATTTTGCGGTTCTAGCGTAGCCAATATTCAGCATTTGACAACACATCAAAACGTGGTAAAGCTGCACTATTTTCGTCCTCGGAACGTTGTTAACGTTCATCCTAACCCTTGAAAATGCTTGAAAAACACACACTTGAAAAAACTACATGTATTTCAAACAGCGTATGCCTACTGACTTTATCATATATAATAGGTAACCATTGTAGCAGTTGCGTGTGATGTGAATTGTGCCATATAGTCGCCTAATTCAAATGCTAACATTAAAATAAAGGCGATTTTTGAATGAAAAATACATAATTGTTTTCTAAATGTCAAACGTTAAAATTATTGCATTTTATAATACGAATTCATTGAATATACTTTATAATCAATCGTCGCAAGGCTTGAAATTAGATGCTGGTGTTTGTTAACGAGAAAAACACCTTCATGTCGATGTGTAATTTCAAGGAAGTCGCCATGTTTGCTCCCTCCTGTCACCGCAGTAAACGTACAGCAACATGTTTTTCAAATATAGGAATCAACATAATCGATTGCGAGATTGAATAATGAACTTTATTGCGTTCATAATATATTAACTTTACATACGATAATAAGATAGAAATCCAAGCATTTATTACAGTTGTCATCACGTTTGTTTACGAATTTCGCGCTGTGTAGCAAATTTATATTCATGCGCCAAAGATGATTAAAGTAGTGCGACAGTTTATCGACGATTCCATCATGATGCGGTGTTCATAATGTGACGTTCATAACGAATGATGACATCGAATACAATATATTACTTACGGTTTAATTTATAAAGTTCCAATGAAACATCAATATCAGCATTCCGTAAGTTAATTTATGCTGGTATAATAATTCCAAACACTGTTTTGTTATTCGATTGTCTGGATCGTTTCGCGATCACCTACAGTTTGTGTAAAATCGGTCATTACACCCCTGTCAAAATATTTCAATCCATACGAATAGTCCGTGCAAATGTTACAACGTGGTTGAAACCATGAACATTATGGAAAAATACATATCTTATTTAATCCAACGTACGAAAACAATATATCGACGTCGGAAATGACGTCACATCATACAACGTGACGCCATCGCACGTTACGCGACGTCGTCGCATGGCATTGCGCGCAGACTTGTGAATATGTTGAATTGAAATATAAATAGCAAAAAAAGACGAGTGTAAAACTATACATAAGATATGTATTTTTTCAATAATGTTCATGGTTTGAATCAGGCTTATATGCCGAAACGTTATTAAAAGAGTGGAACTGTATTTATATTTCATATTGGAAAAAAATAAATTAAACAAGACTGGTTCTTATAGGGCATATCTGTGCAACCCGTCTCCTAGATCGGAAAACACTCTTTTCTAAGTATTTGTTCGCCTGGTATCATCAGTGGTGCTGCCTTGCAGCCAGAGGCTAGATCTATAGTCTCTGTGGAGCAAACAAATTCCTTAGTAATTTTTTTTCTCGATCAGATTATCCAAAAACCTGATGGGAAATCCCCGCTGGATGCAGTGCATTTATTATTATTATTCTTATTTATGGATGTTGTTTTTTTAAATATTGGTATCAAATTAAAGATGAAGCTTTCTAGTTTCTGATGATGTATATACGAGTTTATTGAAAATAACACCAGTATTAATGAAATGTTAATACAACAAAATGCAACTCAGCGACTTTCTGGTCGATTTCTCCTCAAATGAACCTTTCTAAGATAACATAAATTTTAAAACAAATAAATAGTTTTGTACTCTTTATCAATGATACAATTACCTTGACCAGTAATTGGTCGATTCCACATACATTCAATAGTTTGTATTATGACATATTTTGTTGAACTTGGTCTATTTACGAATTTTGTCAAATTAAGGCCTCATTTGTAGTTGAAACCACATGCGGTGCCTCATTCCTCCATACTGCGATTTCGTAGCTAGTATCTGAATCTTATTTTCAAAAGCATTGTGAAATAAAGTTGCTGTCCTCAATATATGAAAAATAATTTCACAAATGGATTCTAGAAAGATTACGTCCATTTTTCACATTAAATTTACCATTGTTAGGGCCTCAAAGTGATGAAATGAATAATTAAGGGGATGTAATACAAGTTTTTTTATTATTATCAATGTCGATGAACTCATAATCAATTACCAATGTTAAGAATATTTGCTATACTTGTATTGATTAACTGATAATGTTTACTCTTTCTGCTGTATTATAAAGGGCCTCTCCTTAGATTTAATACATTGTCGGGCCTCATTTTCACATTACATGTGTATTATATATATGGAAACGTTCACATAACTTACCTATAATAAGTGAATAAGTAACCCCTTCCTTTGCATAGAAATAGTTGTACGCACCCCATTGACGCACTGATGGTAATGGAAATAGGAAAGGGTCGTAACCATCGGCTGAAGTAAAACGAAGCATACCCTGGTATAACAGAATTATGAATTAACATATAATTTTCACCGATATATTTTTCTTTGTTCGCCCGACGTTCGTAAATGCTACTCTTACCATCGAAATTCTGAATAAATACTAGTATGTAATATCAATAACTAAACATAAAAATTGCGATTAATCTTAAGGTCAACTCAAAGAAAAACTTTTTGATTACAAGTACTAGATACCACATTTCAATGATACCTTTACGAGTCTTGTCCTTTGTTCGTTGATATACACTGCCCACCAAAATAACAATACAGAGCTAATTTAATCATTTTCTCATTTGTAATTACAATATTTACAGAACATTTTTGAAAACAATGAATAGTTTTGTTTATTAGGTGTATAGACCATAGCCTAATTGTAAAATATAAGACTTTAGTTTCTTTGCCCTGCTGGAAAGGTAACTTTCCTAAAAAGATGATAATTTCAGCATTTTGGATCAAATAGTTATTTTAATTAAGGACATCACTTCTATTCCTGTTTGACTCATTTAGCTACAGTAGTTTCAGACACTAGTATAAGTGTGACAATTTGATAAACATATTATGAATAAGTTAATCAAGTTGAATTTTATAGCTTTATTAGTGGGCACTGTAATTTATGACAAATTGACAGTGTGGAAAGCAACATTCAATAGAAATAGCAAAACACAAATAAACGCATGAACAAAACTAAGATCAACCCTCAAATAAAAAATAAAAATGCAGATTGACAAAACACGATCATACATGGTTTTGGAACTATAAGGTGATGTTTTGTCAAAATATGCCGCTACTTCTAATTAAAGCAATAAAACCTTGGGAGAACTCTAGAACACACAATGGGTCTAAAGTTTGAATGAAGTTCGAAACATGTTCGTATCAATTAAACACATTGACACTGTTTTATCAAAGCACTTACGAAACATTTAAAGTTACGCTCAAATTTAAATTCTTTATCATTCTTTAATTGGTGACGGATATGGTTTGTAAGAGTTCATTTACTGACTCAGTATTAGTATTGCTGCTCCATTTACCACTCTTGATAATTATAAACAAATCATATTAAATAATTTACATGATTTATCGTAAGTTTACCATTTCGTAAGTGCTTTGATAAAACAGTACCCTGAAGGATACTATGGTTCATCGGATTTTTGTTAAATCTAACATAATTCTAGATTAGCGGGGCAAGATATGGTTATTTTGATACTCTTTTAAACAAAATTTAACTCTTAAAATCTTACATATCAGGCCCCAATCTCCCAAAGCATCTCAAGTAGAAATCTCAACTCAAATTGAGATTTAGCTCAAGTCAAAAGTATAAATTTAAGATAATTCTTAAGTTTTGTGCTCAAAAGATTTTACTGTAATAAACTCAGAACAATGTATCCGTTTTGTGGTGCTAACTTTCAGTGTCTGGTCTTCCATTGAAATTATCTCAAAGACAGTATTTGAGATTTTTCTCAGCTCAGATTGAGATGCTTTGGGAGATCGGGGCCTGGTAGATAATTGTCTCTTTAAATACCTTGATATATATTTTTCTTCACGCAATATTATAAATACGCACACAATGAAATATGCATATACATGTACTATCGCGTTACAATTAGAACGTCATGACATAATCACGGCACGATAAAACAACATGTGATAGTGACATATTCATACTAGTAAGTTAGTAAGTAAGTAAGTAAGTAAGTAAAGACTTTATTTAACGAGGCTACACATTTGGTTTCCCAATCTTCCATGTGGGCCTCAACATAATTATATACATTTACAAATATACAGACATACATACATAAAACAACTGGTATAGTGCGGCCAAGATATGATGGCACAATAACATTTACACATGCTAATTAGCCGACGGGCTCATTTTCAACAGAAAGGGGTGCTTATAACAGTCAGTGTTACTAAACGCTTGTTTAGTATTACCTTTTCGCAATATCAGCAAATATACGAGACATTTTAACATGTGCCACGCTAGCTCAGTTGGTAAAGCTTAATACAATAATATTATCAATGGAGGTTACTGGTTCGAGTCTCACTTTTGTGCTTTTTTTTTGGTAATAACTTGTATTCTACAGTTCTAGTAAACTTTTTTCCTTGGTATATCCCGTTTTAGGGGTAATTCGTTTTAGGTTAATTATCTTGCTACATTTTTTTCATTCGTATGCTTTTTCTATTTTGTATATTTATTATAATATATTTCATTATATTTTCTAGAATAATGAATTATAAATTAATATTCTGTACGTATACATGTATATCTAAATTATATAAATAAATTTTGTTCATCAGCAGTGTCTGTGACAGAATCATTTAAGAAATCTGCGAAATCATCATCATTATCACCATCCGCCTGGTATATTACATTAGACACGATGGCTCGTCCTTGTTCCGTTAAAGCGATACGTTTAGCCATATTTAGATTCAATAATGTGCAGTTTACACAGTTGATCTGGTTGTAAGTAATACACCCACAAATATACGAGTTTCGTGAAAAGCTTGCGGAAAAATAATTCGCGAAAAAAAGAAATAAAAAACAAGATTCTGATGGGATTCGAACCCGGACCTTCTGCGTTGAGATTAAAGACTTTACCATTTGGCTATATGATAAGCACAACGATCATCATCCTTAAGTAGTTTAAAATAACTGTACAAACGCTTAGATGATCATGATTTATTTAGTTACCCGCGTTTTGATATGGACTGATCCAACCAGTGACGTTTACACAATGTTATTGTGCCATCATATCTTGGCCGCACTATAGCAACATAATAAACTAAGATTATGAATAAGAGCATTTAACAGTTTTTGCAGTTTTTGTCAATTTTAATGTTAGATGCTCTTATTCATACTCAGATGAGATAAAAACTTGTAGACGATGAGTATGTAAAATATTCAAAAGTGATAACCTCTTCCGTGTAGGTAGTAGCCAACAGGAAAGTCCACCATCCGATGTTCATCATTAGTTCCATCCATAAAAGGAAATTCAGATGCCGTGTTATATGCGTACCATCCAGCATATTGATACTCGGGATCATCGGCGTTTGGATCTTCATTCTGGGCAACAAACAACTTCCAAGAATTCTGTATTGTCACGAGGACGAAATAGTGATCATAATTGATAATGGGTATCAGCTGAAAGAAAGTAAGCATGATCGATTTTATTTGGTTATTAACAAAATTAAAGCAAAATGTCGTCATAACTCGAAGCGGGTCTAATTAAAGGCCCAGTCACCTATAACCATTACCAACCTGACGGCATGAGCTTGCAAATACTGGCGAATATGACTTTAACTAAATTTCTTCACATTAGTATGTGTACGCTGTCTATCGATGGTATGAGCGTATGCGTGCGTCAGTGAGTATTTGTGTTCGTTGCGTAGTTTTGTTAGGTCAGAATGCGTTAAAATATAGTCATCACAGAATTACTCTATCTATCAGACTTCGTTAAACATAATCGTTATGTATGTGGGGGCTTTAAGCTGTGTCGCGAAATTGAGCAGCCTGTGCTTTGCCTTCCTCACAATTTGTGTATTGTGTTTTTTTATTCTTTTATAAAATGTTCTTTAGAAACTTTAGAAACGGCGCTAACCCCTTGCAAATTGCTCATAGGAATAGGCACATTCTGTTTATATGGCATCTGTACAATGTTAAATAATGCCTGTTTCTTAGTTCTTTGTTATAAAACGATCGATCGATCATTTGTAAGGGTTACATTAAAATTCTATGTTTGTGCTTGAAACAGCAGATTTTTAGCAGGGAATTGTATCCTGTATGTTCCCCCTGAAGATTTGTAAATGACATTATTTCTAGAGTTTAAAGTATCTAGTTTTGATGAAATTGAATAGTTTTAACGATAACAACTACAATAATGACATTATATGCGTTATGATATGCAACCGTGACAGGCAAGTGGCTCCAAATATGAGAATGGTGATATATTAAACAGTTCAGATAAAAATACATCTATCTTGATGGTTAAGGACGTTCGCACTTCTTTGATCGAGCTGTACAAAAAGGTATAAAACGTTTATGAAAATCACCTTCATATTGTGGACATTTACATTAGCTTTGTTCAGCTGTTTTTAAAGATGTTCTTAGACGTTGGGAAAAACCATTATAAACTGAAATTTGCATTTTACAGAAACAGGATTGCCTATTAAAGTAGTACTACTTTATACACAATAAGTTCTGAAGGAAATCACACAATTAAGTTTATGATATTTGTAACAGCTATATTACATTTGATTTTTTGTGATAAAAACTGGCAAAAGAGCATAGTATGTTCTTACATGCAATAAGTAACATTGTGACAATTGATTCGCTAGACATTTTGTAAAAAGATAATATTATGTCAGACAGGGAAGGCTGCACTCAACTTAACCAGCCGAGCACAGAAAACCTTAAAACACAAAAGGCACAATGCCCAACTACCAACCGAGCACAGTAAACATAAAAAACATACAAGACACAATGCCCAACTAAATACACTTTTAGTGATTAAAGAATTGCTTAAATTCAGGGGAGGTTAAACTAGAATGGTGTCCATGGGACACGGGTGCCCCCATTATAGCACATATCCTTTCAAATGGAAAGGAGAGGGGAATAGCGGTTTGAGGTAACATCATTATTAAATTTCTTTAGCCTTGTGGACTATAATTCTTTTAAAAATATCAAAGGTCCATCATATAGTATAATTATAGTAAAAGTAACTACGGACCATAATTCAGGTAAAAATTGACACAACCAAATTCCATCCTTTAAGATCATCTATACATTGAGTTTGTTAATCTGTAAAAGTCTGAAGAGATTCCACCCAATAGGTTAATTCCACCCAGTAGTTTCTGAGGAGTTCAACACACAATATTTTTCACTATAGGGTATATAGTAAAAGTAACAAAGGGCCATAACTCGGGTCAAAATCTACACAACAAAAATTCCATCCTTTGCGCTCATTTATACATTCCGGTTGTTCATCTGTGAAAGTTTGAATAAATTCCACCCAGTAGTTTATGATGAGTTCAACACAGAAGATTTGAGTTACGTACGTACGGACGGACGGCACCAATGCTATATGTCCACTTTAACTTCAACGTTATACTCTTCAACGCCACTAGGGCATTTACTGAAGTCCCCACTTATAAATAAGTGTGGGTGCACAAAAAAAGCAATGATTCCACTCCCTTGATACAGCTTGATCTAACTTTCATTTAGACGAGCAGAAATTTACTATCAATGGTTGGATTTCTGGCTTTTATGCATACATTAGGTATAGTAGAAATATCACACTGTATTTAACTTTTAGTACACCGTTCCACTTTTGTATAATACATTAAATAGAAATACGATACAAAGGGTGGGGTAGCACTAACAGAAACAGCAAGGCACAAAAAGACAAATCAAAACAAAAATACACAGACAATGCCCAACGCAACACTGAACACTCCTAATCGACCTTGTTTAAACTTAACAAACATACCTGTGTAGACGCGTGTCCAAGTTCTGAGTCCATGTGATGTCCTTTGTTGTCGGCTCCGAATATTACTGCAATTGGTTTGTCAGAAACAAACTTTAGTTGGTAACACTCATCATTGCACCTTACGTGTAGAATGTCAAATTCATCCATCATTATGTTGTCCGTTGATGCTCCTGTAGAAGCGTCAGCACCATTCACCTGTATGAATAATTAAGAGGAACACAATACCTGAGCCGCGATCTGAGAACAGGATATGCTTGTATCGCTACATAGAATAAACCTACATTTTATGGATGCCGACCTTGCATTCTATAGCAATCCCTTATACAAACTTTGTATTACACCTACATTCTATGGATGCCGCCCTAACATGTATATAACAACACTATATACAACAAAGAATAAACCTACATTCTATGGATGCCGACCTAACATGTCTTTAACAATACTATATACAACAAAGAATAAACATACATTGTATGGATGCCGCCCTAAAATGTCTATACTAACACTATATACAACATAAAATAAACCTACATTCTATGGATGCCGTCCTAACATGTCTATAACAGCATTATACACAACAAAGAATAAACCTACATTCTATTGATGCCACTTTTACATGTCTATAACAACACTATATACAACAAAGAATAAACCTACATTCTATGGATGCCGCCCATACATGTCTATAACAACACTATATACAACATAGGATGAACCAACATTCTATGGATGCCGCCCATACATGTCTATAACAACACTATATACAACATAGGATGAACCAACATTCTATGGATGCCGCCCATACATGTCTATAACAACACTATATACAACATAGGATGAACCAACATTCTATGGATGCCGCCCTTACATGTCTATAACAACACTATATACAACAAAGAATAAACATACATTGTATGGATGCCGCCCTAAAATGTCTATACTAACACTATATACAACATAAAATAAACCTACATTCTATGGATGCCGTCCTAACATGTCTATAACAGCATTATACACAACAAAGAATAAACCTACATTCTATTGATGCCACTTTTACATGTCTATAACAACACTATATACAACAAAGAATAAACCTACATTCTATGGATGCCGCCCTTACATGTCTATAACAACACTATATACAACATAGGATGAACCAACATTCTATGGATGCCGCCCATACATGTCTATAACAACACTATATACCACAAAGAATAAACCTACATTCTATGGATGCCGCCCATACATGTCTATAACAACACTATATACAACAAAGAATAAACCTACATTATATGGATGCCGCCCTTACATGTCTATAACAACACTATATACAACATAGGATGAACCAACATTCTATGGATGCCGCCCATACATGTCTATAACAACACTATATACAACAAAGAATAAACCTACATTATATGGATGCCGCCCTTACATGTCTATAACAACACTATATACAACATAGGATGAACCAACATTCTATGGATGCCGCCCTTACATGTCTATAACAACACTATATACAACATAGGATGAACCAACATTCTATGGATGCCGCCCATACATGTCTATAACAACCTTTACACAATATAAAATGAACATACATTCTATGGATGCAGCCCAAACATGTCTATAACAACACTATGTACAACATATAATAAACCTACACTGTGACCTTGACCTTTGAGATAGGAACCTGGGGTTGTGCATGACACTCCTCCTCATGGAGATAAACATTCATGCCAAATATACGCAATATTGGTCTTAGCATAACAAAGTTATGTCCGAACAAGCTTCAATTTGACCTTTGACCTCCAATTGTGTCCTTGACCTTTAAGACAGGAACCTGGGGGTCAGGCATGACCAAGGTTCGCACAGGCCTTGAAAAGTACTCGAATTTGATGCCAAGTACTCTAAAAGTACTTAATTTGAAACTGCCAAAAAGTCCTTGAAAAGTACTTGAATTTTGAAAAAAACGAGTACATTTTGATATAATGCCCTGTAATTCATGTTCTGCGAGTAGAATATCAGAAAAAACAAACATATTAGACCAAAATATCGAATAAAGACGAATAAAAGACAGACATACTGTCGTCAGGGCTCTCCGACAAGTAAATTGACGTACGGTTGGGTACAGGACGGTTTTTATTCTTTAATTGTAATTATCACAACGTGCGATTTTTACGGCGCGTAATTGAATTTCCGGTTCGTACAGGATTCCTTTTAAAAACCGTGGGTTGACTAGAAATGGTGCTATGTCTTGATATATCGGCATTAGAATCATGAAATTGGGTTTAAATGCTTTGTACACTCGTATGTGAATTGAGATTTATTCAGAAATAGTTGGCAATCGGCTTAGATATGAAAGTGAAAGTAGGGTAGTGGCTAACGGACTTGCAGTCAATCCGTGCGTGTGGGAAAATATTTTCACCACGTTTGAGGTACCAACTTTTCTTATATAATATAGAATCATCTACTGACTAATATATTTGAGATTGCCCTATGGACAAAAAGTTGACATTTTTGGGGACTGACATTGAGTAACGGAACAAATTTATATATTGGTGGGTTTTTACCTACATAAGACTTCCACTTCCGGTGATGTCGTGTTGAAAATTTAGGAAGAGCAGACTTAATTTCTAAAATCGGGAAAATCCTCGTAAATGGAGACGAATCGTTGATTTAATTAATGTGATTCGTGTGAAGGAATTATTCATCTTCATTGTAATTGTGATCTGTGTACCACAGGTATTCGGCATGTTGGCGGTGACCCCCCACCCACTGCCAGTGAACCAATCTACAACCCATACAGGGAGCTTAAACATGTTTAAATAGTGTCCGAACAACATAAAATAACATTTCATTAAATATCTGAAAAATCCCCTTGGTGTCTTATAACTTTAGTAGAAGGTAAACAAGAATGTCACTGTCAATGTGTACGTTGGTAGGCTTACATGTGATGTGAAGTCGGTGTTTGATTTGCACGTATTACGCAGGTAGCAACAATAACTGAAAAAATGCATGCCAGTAAGTTTAAATAAAGCACTAACGATTGGTAACCCTGATGTTTCGAGGTCTAATGAAGCTGTAAACAGTAACTTTCGGTTCTAAACATTTGACAGTTTTATCAGTATTGCAAAGCACTTGGTACATGTTTATTCTGCGACCAAACTATCGCCAATATACGGCCCAAAACTGGGTTGATCGCCGCGATAGGTGTCATTTTTGAACCGCATATTAACGATAGTTTGACCGTAGTATAAACATGTACCAAGCGCTTTGCATACGTGCAAATCGAGCACCGACTTCACATCACTTGTAAGTATACCAACGTACAAAATGTACGTCGAGAGTTTAGGACTCTGTGATCGACGAATAGGTGAAGGTCCAGTAGTTGTTGGTGTTTAATTATATAGGGGTATTCTTCCCACATGAAAACAGCTGGTAGTTGTTAAGCTGGGTCCATATTTGTAGAACTTTGAAGTGCTTCTGTGAAGTTGAGTCGTAGCTGACAGTGACATTCTTGTTTACCTTCTACTAAAGTTATAAGACACCAAGGGTATTTTTCAGATATTTAATGAAATGTTATTTTATGTTGTTCGGACACTATTTAAACATGTTTAAGCTCCCTGTATGGGCTGTAGAGTGGTTCACTAGCAGGGGGTGGGGGTCACAGCCAACATGCCGAATACCTGTGCTGTGTACGGATTACGAATTATTTTTGAGAATATCGGTCATTGTTTATTCCTGCGATTATGTCATTTAGGCGCGAAATTAAATAACAGCCGTCCGCGAGAAATTCCCGGAGTGAAAGTATTATAGTTTGGGTATTTGTCCTGAATTGTTAATTGAATATGCGTAATTCCAAGGACAAGGATGAGGGAAGGAAGCCAAAGAGTGCCTCTACACCGGTTGCAACGAGGGAGATCACGAGAGTATCGGCCGTGACGACCTCGATCTCTACATCAAACACAAGAGGAAAAGCTCCAAAAAGGAAAAAGTTAGCTGGAATTGCACTGTATGCAATGTTGACTTTAACAACGAGAACGAGAAAGTAATTCAGTGTGAGTCTTGTAATCTGTATTATTGCATCCCATGTCTAGGTATCTCGACAGAGGATTATGCTGGGTTTAGCAACCCTTCCCTTCATTGGTTCTGTCCCAGTTGTGAATCAAGGTTGATCACGAAATTGAATCTCGATGGAAACAAGAATCGTTAAAATAGAAAATGATTTGTTAAATAAGGCTAGTATCTCGCGTGTGGAGGAAATGATAGCTAGCGCGATTAGAACTACTGCCAGTACTGCTTAACCAAGTATCAATGTTCTAAATAAAGTGGAGGCTACGATAGCAAAGTAGGTGAATTACGTTATAGCAAATTTAGAGAGAATAATACCATTGTATTCGGGGTTGATGAATCTGTCCAGGAGGACACAAAATTAAGACAAAAAGAGGATGTTTCCTTCTTGCATGAATTGTGTGGTGTAATAGAGGTGGAGCCGGCCATTATTGGCAAAGTGATCAGACTCGGAAAGAAGGTTGATAGCCGTCTGCGACCATTGAAGTTTTCCATTAAAAATAATGAATCAAAAATGTATTTGATGAAAAACCTATCGATACTGAAAATACTGCAAATTGATAACAAATTGAGGAAAATAAGCGTGACACACGACATGTCTCAGTCCGAAAGGGAAGAGAACAAATTAAAGGCCATTGAGGCGAAAGCTTTAAATGAAGCAGAAATGGCGGGGGAATTCAAATACGTGGTTCGACCCCCCCCCCCCGGGAGAGGAAAGTAATAAAAGTAAAGTTGAGAGTGGACTCAGAGGACATGTAAGTGACACTAAGAGCCCCAACAATGTAAATGTGTTGAACTGTTCTCATTCTATTAAATCAGTTAAAACTGTTAAAAATGTTAATTCACAGTGTTTGAAATGCATTTATACAAATGCAGATAATTTTCTAAACTAACGTGATGAGTGTAAAGACAGATTTTTAAGTGATGAAAGTCAGTGTCCAGATATCATTTCTGTAACGGAAGTATTACCAGAAAAAGTGCGTTATGACATCAACAAGGCAGAGTTTAATCTGAACGGCTATGAATTGTTTCCAAGCAACTTTCCAACAAATGCGAAACGAGGGACACTCATATATGTCAAAAACTCATTTTTACCAGTTGGGTTGAACTTAGATACTGCATTTGATGAAAGCGTATGGGTTAAAATCTGAATCTATCCTATGTGGGTGTGTTTATAGAAGTCTCTCATCGGATTTAAATTCTAGAGCTGTTTTAGACTTATTATCTAAAGCTTGTGAGATGAGAGAAGAGCATGTAAGAATAACTGGTGATTTTAACCTTCCATACATTAACTGGTCATCGTGGACTTATACAGATGGATTCAGTCGTGAATTTCTTGAGTGTGTACGCGATAACTATTTACACCAGGTTGTTGATTCTAATTCTAGACATAGACATGGTCAATGGTCTTCATTGCTGGACTTAATACTAGTGAATGATCAAAACAACATATCCGAATTATCATACCTGGAGCCAGTTGGCTCTATCGATCACTGTGTTGTTGAATTTCAGTATAACTGTGCATTTTCGCTGGAGTAAAAATTACTGTGAAACCCCAAATTATTACAAGGGAGAATACTCTGCTATGCGTGCTGATATAGATATTGACTGGTTGCAGGAATTTGGTGATAGTGATCCAGTTACTATGTTAGACAAATTCATGAATTAAATGAGTGAATCAATAGGAAGACACATACCGGTTAAAAAGCCACGTAATACCAATGGGAATACTCCATTAAATAAAGACTCTGTGAAAACTCAAGCGTAAACAAAGATTGTGGGAACGTTATATGGAGAAACAAACTGTAGAAGATCATAGGGAATACTGCAAGGCGAGAAATGTAGTGAAGCGTTGTGTTAGAAATGAAAAAAAGCGTAAAGAACGACAAGTAGCCGAGTCAGCAAAAGTGAATTGCACAAATTTCTGAAAGTTTGTTAATTCTAAAAGAAAGAATCGAAGTGGGATATCTGAACTACATATAAAAAGTGGAATGGAGACTAAAATAGCGAGTAGTGATCAGGAAAAGGCTGAAGTTTTAGCTGACTTCTTCACTAGTGTATTTACTAACGAGGATATTCTGTCTGTGCCGGACATACCAGACAAACCAGATATCGATAATGGTAGTGTGGACATTGAAATAACCAGACATGAAGTTAGGAAAATACTGAAAGGCTTGGATTTTACTGAAACTGAAACATATGGTTTGAACTCCTTCATGTGTGAGTGGGTTAAGAACTTTTTATATGTGAGAAAACAATGTACCCAAGTAAATGGATTTGTTTCTAGCCCCCATAACGTTACACAGGGATTATTCCTTAGACCAGTATTATTTGTCATATTTATAAACTACCTTCCGGAATGAGTTGACTCAAATGTCTACTTGTTCGCAGATGATACCAAATCATATAGACATATAAACTCTGAAAGGGATGTATCTATTATACAACATGATTTGAATAGCTTATTTGATTGGAGTTCAAAACGGTTGCTTAAATTTCAATCTGAAAAGTGCAAGATGTTACCCTTTCACAACAAGACCAGTTATCCAACTGAAAACAAATATCATATGAATACTTATAATGGGGAAATTACGTCCCTGGAATCAGTTGATTTTATAAAGGACCTAGGTGTAACTATAGACAACCATCTGAATTTTGATAAACATATTCAACTACAAATAAATAAAGCTAACCAGATAGCTGGACTTATGAGAAGGTCGTTTACTTACATGGATAATAGCATGTTTAAACTTTTATTTAAATCTCTGGTCAGACCAAATTTAGAATATGAAAGTAGTGTATGGTCTCCATATAAGAAAAAAGACATTGAAGCTGTTGAAAATGTTCAAAGAAGAGCGTCTAAAATGCTACCAACTATGAAGGATTTAACATATGAAGAGAGATTGCGTAAACTGAAACTTCCAACATTAAAATACCGTAGGATGAGAGGGGATATGATTGAAACATTCAAAATATTGAAAGGAATTTATGGCGACAAAGTTACTGGAGATATTTTCAAACTTAGTAACATCTCAATTACTAGAGGAAATAGCCTAGAAAAAGTAAGATGCAACAAGGACTTGAGACTTAATAGCTTTACAGTTAGAGTTGTTGATTTATGGAACAGTCTTCCAGAACACATCATTATTTCAAAGGACATACCTCAGTTCGAAAATAGGCTAGATAACTACTGGAAATCCCTTCTCTACGTTTTGACTTTAAGGCGGATTATAAACTATCGCTGGAAGTTAAACGTATTGTGTATCATACTAACGAAGAGCTGCATAGAGAGCACCCATCAGTGCTGCGTGCAGAATCTACATAAGGTAACATAAGGTATGTGTGCAAAATGGTCGTTGGTCATCATGAATATCAGAATAAACGGAATAAATGCTTGTTTTCAACAACCTGGTCAAACAACACTAAGTTTTAAGCAATGGTAATTGCCGCGACAAATGCGATTTTGCAGTCCTTGAAAATTGGAAAAAAGTACTTGAAAGTTCTGTATGAACCTGTATGAACCATGCATTGAGGTGAACATTCATGCTCAGTATAAGCAAGATTGGTCAAAGCATAACAAAGTTATGGTTCGGACAATCTTCAATTTGACCTCCAACACTGACCTTGACCTTTGAGATAGGAACCTTGGGGTTTTTCATGACACTCCTCTTCATGGAGGTGAACATTCATGCCAAGTATAAGCAAGATTGGTCAAAGAATAACAAAGTTATGGTCCGGACAAGCTTCCATTTGACCTTTGACCTCAAATTGTGACCTTGACCTTTGAGATGGAAACCTTGGGTTTGGCATGACACTCCTCTTCATAGAGGTGAACATTCATGCCAAGTATAAGCAAGATTGTTCAAAGAATAACAAAGTTATGGTCCGGACAAGCTTCAATTTGACCTTTGACATGCAACTGTGACCTTGACCTTTGAGATCGGAACCCGGGGGTTTGTGCATGACATTCAACCTCATGGAGGTGAACATTCATGCCAAGTATAAGCAAGATTGGTCAAAGCATAAAGTTATCGTCCAGTAATCTTCAATTTGACCTTTGACCTCCAACAGTGACATTGACCTTTGAGATGGGAACCTGCGTGTTGTGCATGACACTCCGCCTCATGGAGGTAAACCGTCATGCCAAATATAAGCAATTTTGGTCAAAGCATAACAAAGTTATGGTCCAGTAAGCTTCAATTTGACCTTTGACCTCCAACTGTGACCTTGACCTTTAAGATAGGAACCTGGGAGTTGGACATGCAACTCCGCCTCATGGAGGTGAACATTCATGCCAAATGTAAGCAAATTGGTCAAAGCATAACAAAGTTATAGTCCGGACAATATCGCACGCACGCACCAAGCACGCACGCACGCACCAAGCACGCACGCACGCACCAAGCACGCACGAACGCACCAAGCACGCACGCACGCACCAAGCACGCACGCACGCACCAAGCATGCTCGGCAAAAACTACATTATATACAACATAGAATAAACATACATACTATGGATGTCGTCCTAACATTTCTATATAACAACACTACATAACGTAGAATAAACCTACATTCTATGGATGTCGCCTTAACATTTCTATAAGAACACTATACACAGCTTTAATAAACCTACATACTATGGATGCCAACCCAACAGGTCTATAACAATACTACATACTAGTGCAACATTGAATAAACATACATTCTATGGATGTCGTCCTTACACGTGGTCGGAACAGATAGAATCTAGTATTTGTAGTCCAAAGTCATGACATGTCCCTGACAGTTACCTACGTTATGTGGATGACTCGGTTATATACATTTTTTCTAGCTCGCTTCGCTCGCACATTTCTTTGAGGGGAGGGGTCAATACATAAATGTACGCCCCCCTAACGCCAAATTCTGGACCTGCCCCTGATCTGGGTAAGTAGCTTACCTTATGTAGTGTGTATTGTCACACGGAACATAGAAGAACCGAATTTACCTCAGTATTATATGAACAATTGTGTGATATATACGTCATATGTCCGTGTAGCACTTAGCACTAATTGTACTTGCAAGACTAATAATTTGGCCTCCGTAGCTGGGTTCGAATTCGGGTGGGGGCACACATATATGCCTGCGATATTTCAGCATAAAGCTGACTGGCAAATAAAGGCTATGCTCAGCATTTAAAAAAGGGAACAACACTTACACTCAGACCAGCTCTTGTTCCGTAAGAGTTATACACTATACTAACACTCGTACTACTTTTTGCTGCAACAACTAACACCTCTCCGTCTTCATCCGCCGGAGCCTCTGTAAAATAAAGTAAAACATCAGAAATTGAACTAAGGCAGCACTCAACTAAAACAGTCTAGACCCAAAAACATGAAAACAACACAGACCACGATTACACAGTAAAATGCCCAACACACTACTCAACGAGAAAAATGACAAATGTCAAAAAGCCGAACGACCTATTTTCATCTTTAAAAATGCTGAATGCCCTAGTTTCAGCTATAAAAAGCTGATTGGCAGACATTTTATTCAGAGTGTGAAGTGTTTTACCTTGAACTTAATAAATTAGGAAGGTGTTTAAATACGACACTTTTATATCGTCTATGATCTAAATAATAAAATATGTTCTTATATAGCTTGTGTCCACATTGTTATGTTTTAACAAGATCCTAACAAATGGTATGCATGTAATAAATGTTGGCCTAAATTGTACCCCACCAACTTCATATTTGATGCAACAAAACATCCAAAGTAAAATCTTCAAAACATTACTTCCAACATTCAACTTCTTGAAATATTTTGTATAGTTTATAATATAAAGTTAACGTTCATTCATTCATAAATATGTCACGTGATACGGGGCGTAAATAGTAACAGCCAATTTGATACCATGTTTTATTGCGGTAATAATACATGGTTCGGTTTTCTCTATGTGTATGTGGATTAATCCGCGGATCGTGTTAGAATTTCCTATATAGGCCTATACAAATCAAGTGACCCCCGAGGCGGGGTTAATGGTGGCCCTTGGGCAATAATTTGAACAAACTTGGTTAAGGTCCACTAGACAATGCTACATACAAAATATCTTACCTCTAAGCCTCGTAGTTTCGGAGAAGCAGATTGTTCAAAGTTTCCTATAAAAATGGAGTTAACCCAGGACCTCTTTTGACCCTATGGCAATGACTTTTACAATCGTATTAGAGGTCCTCTAGACAATGCTACACACTAAATATCTTTGCTAAGATTTTCTGTATGAAATGGAATTATTTTAACAACTTTGGTAGAGCTTCAAGCTGGGAACACACCGGTTGAAATTGACAAAATGGTTTAGGAGATGTTGTTTTTAGAAATTGTTGACGACGGACGACGACGGACATAACTCGATCCTAAAAACTCACCTTGGCGCTTTGTGCCAGATCAGCTAAAAAGCGCAAGTAATATTAAGCACTGATGTATACCTTACACCTAACTATCGCGAGTAAATTAGTAATGTAGTCAAAATGATGTTCAATACACCGTACACAAACGAGATAATTGTACAGTTATTTGTATCTGCTTTAGTAAGTGTTTTTGTACTTTCGTCATTTTTTCAAACATATTTTGGCTGATTGCAAACAAGTGCTCAATTAAACAAGACTGCGTTCAATAAACGCTTATGCCCCCCTGTGGAAGCCTTGTCCATAAATAAGTCTAAGTCCAAAATTAGGTCAAGGTGAAGGTCAAAATGGGGTCAGGTGATACAGGTTTGTGGAGAGTGTTCATATACAACATCCATGCAAGTTTGGAAGCTTTGTAGCAAGCCATAAAGATGCTAGAAGAAACGGTCAATTTGGGTTAACCAGGACGGACGGACGAACGGACGGACGAACGAACGGACAGGTGAATCACTATATGCCTCCCGATCTATCGATACGGGGGCATAAAAACAATTATACGTACTTTGGTAATACAATTATTCCAAACACATTTGCAGCATCACGATCATCAACATTTGAGAACGAGCAGTCTCACATTACAAGGGAATTTAAGTACTTAAACGATTATCTGCTATAGTTTGATGTATTATATGGCTAGGAAAATATATGAAGATATTTAAAAACTTTTGAGGTGCGTGAAGGAATCAGTCGTTTGGAAAATAGCATGGTTTAACTTACACACGATTCCAGTCCATTGTTGCGGAAAGTAATGCTGTTACTCCAATTTATGCGCAATATCCGGTGTACAGTATACTGCAGTGTTGGGGATGCTGTATCCT
Source organism: Spisula solida (assembly GCA_947247005.1). NCBI lineage: Eukaryota > Metazoa > Mollusca > Bivalvia > Venerida > Mactridae > Spisula > Spisula solida. Next base: position 31,192,421 of record OX365947.1, on the reverse strand, counting down.
CTTTACACAATATGGACCAACAAACTGTAACACTAAACGAAATAATAGTTTCATTCAATACTTACCCAAAGTAATTCCATTGTATTCTGTACCTAGAATATCATCGGGTAGTACAATAAATGAACTACCAGACCCGTCGTTGCTTATAGCGCGTACACCTATTCGATCATCCCTAGATTCTATTCGTATGCCACGTGGTTGTACGGTCCAATCCAGCTGCGTGGCATCCGTTTGTTGCATATATTCTATTGGAATTCTTAATTCTACCTGAATTGATAAGAGTACAAAAATGTAGTTTAGTTTGCAACGAACATGATTCGGTACATATATTTTTAACTTTCCTACATTTTGTGACAGTGTGAATAATTCCAGAAAATGTTTAAGTTCTGATGGAATTTTTTGTCCGGACTTCTAAGTCTCGTATGCTTGTTATTTTTACGGGTGTAATATTTAGCGTTCTTTAAGTCCCCAAAACGGAAAGCACCTTTTCTACGGTTTTAATTTCTGGTGAATTTCAAAATAGTAAGACTAATTTTGCTGTTTGCTAACTGATCGCAGAACTGGCATTATACCACAAAAAGATTGATATGTTGTACATTTCAAAGTCAACTATCAAAGCCAATTACCACCACTGGTGACCGTATCGTACCTTTTGAAAATTGAGTATTAATAAGTATGATGCCTTGTATCGTTATTACATTTAAAGCCCATTATCTCTTCGTAAACTTTTTTCCGATCAATCCAGTCAATACAAGGAATAAGATGTTTTTTACACAAAGCCAATAATTGACGACAGAATGTTAATTGTACGAGTATGCCAAAACTCACATTTAAGTAAAATGTTTGTAAGACAAAATACTAATTTTGCCAGAGTTGCTTCCCTTCGACTCTAAATCATGCATATATTGTTTGCAATCCGCTTTCTTCCATTATGTTGGTGTTTTCCACCTTTTGGACTAGCCTAAAGTGCTCAGGACAGGGTTATCGCGGTTTCCGAATTTTAGCCATACCCTATGACACTGTATAGATCTATTTGATTGTGATGGTTTTGTGAACATATGTGTTAATTGTTAGGAGCACGGAAAACATAAAAAACATGACATGCCTTAATCATAAAACTGCACTTTGTACATAAGGTTACATAAATGCTAACAATAATTTGCTGTCATAAAAGTTCGATAATCCAAAAACAACAAAACATTTTAGATTTTACTTACTGCATGGTCTCGTTTCACTTTGACCCAAAGGTCTATAACATTGCCTTCAAGCGATCCCTGTATGTGTACGTTAGTTCCAAGACCAGGAGTAACAATCTGCACTATCAAGTCGCTGGCGGTAGCATGAGGAAGGAACCCTGTATGAAATATGTATCCCCAGTTGTCCGGACCTAAATTTAAAAAGCAAATACGTCACTTAGTCTGAGAATTGAATATTGTCTGCGTCATACAACACGAAAACTAACCAGTCCGTCAAATTAAATAAAAAGGACCATAGGTGCATGCGCAATACTCAAAGAAAACAGACACACGAAATTATATCACTTACACATTGAAATATATTAATCTTCAAATGAATTATAATTCTAGTACATGTTAAACTGGATCAAGACTAACGACTGTTTCGGTCGGTCGCAAACAAACAACACGCGAACTGGTTATATAACATACAAAGATAAATTGGCCGGGCTATAAATAGTACCTGAACATAAACATTCTTGTTTACCTTTTGCACCTGAAGAAATCTAATAAGGTATATTTATTCAACACAATAAGCAATTAGGAAATATCTCAGTTAGTAAAGCGTACGGTCCAGTCGCAACAAAGGTATGATTTTATTATGCGCGAGTTCGAATCCAACTTGTAACTTTTCTAATAAAAAAAAAGTTTTTTTTCTGTTTATTTTTAAATTCTATATTTTTTCGGACGTGAATGTTATGTCGGTTATGTCTGATCACATGTATTATGTCATGTATTGGTCATGCAAACCCAAAACCTGCTGACCTGACGGACTATTCCGAATTCAAATAAATTTGAAAAACTTCGACCGTCTTGTCAATTTGAAAATGAAGACCAATTCACACACAAGTAATGAAATTAACCACAAACATTGAACCAATCAATAGGCAATATGTCTATCTGCAATGTGTATTGGAGCCATGTGTCTACAATTGTGCTCTGAACTTAAAGGAAGGAACTCCGGGTTCAAGTTCGATATCATTGGAGGGATGTCCAAAACGTAAATTTATAGCTTGGAAGCAGAAGCAGACAATCGTGTACCAGTCTAATAGAGGGTACCTTGAAAGTATTGACATAAAGCATACAGTACCATTTTCAAATTCTTCACAATATATCAATCGGAGTTTAATGTCTTGTCCATAGTGAACAGATCTCGCTGGTGTATTACTTCCGCTTGCTTCAAACGCTTGAAACCGTACATCCCATTGATTTGGTAAGTGTTTATGATACGCTTGCACTCCACTAAAATAATTATAAAGAATTGGAGTTATTTTGTATTAACTTTCAATTTTAATTTCTTTCGAATAATCAAACTAAGAAAACAAAAATCGAGTCTGTTCTCGATGTTTTCATATCTTGTTCGTTTGGCAAAAATAGAAAATATAATGACTGATATAATGTATGTCGATTGTGAAGTAGAGAAAACGCCTTTTGAAGGCTATAAGAGAATTTGCCTAGCGATTATTTAATGGTATATTGTTTCATATGACTGGTCCAGATTCTACAAATTCAATACGTGGTTTTGATACATAAAGTGTGTTGTTATAGTGTGATTTTGGATTCTTTAAACAGGTATGTTATTAAGATATTTATATACACTAATTGCCGTTAAGGATGCGGTCATAAATTTACATCCATTTTAATTCTTGAAATAAATTTGTGAGAAGGTGTGTCATAGGCACATGTGCTATCCTCGTTTCTGGGGAAAATATTTGCATCTCAATATTTACGTTTTCCCTTTTTGATGTTGTGTGAATACCTGCTCAGGTCAGTTAAAACAAATCATTAAGAATTGCAAGCAATACAGAAGTCCCCTACCGGTTTGAAGCCATTTTCAATGTTTCTATTGCCATAGCAATCACAATTTTTGTCAGAATCTGAAAACATTTAGACGTACATAATCCCCTTATTGTTCCCTATCCACATAAAAGTTTTATAAACATAGCTTGGAAACTGTAAGAGTAATGGCAGGATCCAGATTTGGGCATATTTTCACACTTTCTGTCGCCATAGCAACCACAATTTTGTCAGAATCTAAAAACATTTTAGACATTCATAATCCCCTTATTGCCCCCCTATCCACATACCAAGTTTCATAAACCTAGCTTGGAAACTGTTTCAGTTATGTCAGGATCCAGATTTTTTGACGGACAGACAGACGGGCGGAGGGCCAAACATGTCGCCGTGTCGTTACATGTAGAAGAGTAAACATACTTTACTGTAACGCCTCCAGCAGTCATTTCTTTAGGAAGAGCATTACCACCACAATCACACTCCCAGTACTTATTAGTGCCAGTCGCCCGTATCTGAACTTTGCTCTGTAAATGAAAAACAATACAATGTTATATATATATTTTTTTTGTATTTATTGCCTGAAACATAATATTATGTTATACGATTTCATTTGCACACAACATAATTTCAAAATACACGTATCACCCCTTGCATGGATTGTATTTGTTCTACCTACTACCCTATCTAACAAGCCAAACTTCAAAAATATATAACTCTATAAATCAACTTACCCCTGTAAACAAACCAAACAAAATACTAACTTTAACTGAACTAATCATTCGGTTCACTCGAGAACATGCATGCTTGCTCAAAATGGCATTTGCTCCATAAACTTAAGGTGCACATAAGGTGGTGTTCGGGCAGGCCAAACCCTTTCATGTTTAATCGACAGAAATGTTTGATTATCCTCTGCATTCGTACAAGTTCGTACTGGTCAGTGAAACTGGCTAGTTGGATCGGCCGCTGTAAATAACTGACAATTTGTTTAAAACCCGACTAAACAAAAATGTACGGAAGATACACATGTATAACTTTACTCAGCCATAGAGAAGAGCGTACTATCCCGGCCAGGGAAACACACTGTGTTTGCCTTAAGCATGGCATGTTTTAATACTCATCACGTGTATATTCGTTGCATCAGATAAACTTGTATACTAGTATGTATTAAGCACTTTCTGTTGAATCATTGTGTAGACGAACTGGGTAATGTAAACTATTTAGATCAGGGGTGCTATTCACAAAGCATCTTAAGGGAAAACTCAGCTTAAAATTTCTTATTAACTAAACAGGACATTTTACATTGTTTAGAAACATTCAGTAAAGAGTTACAATAACCGCAATGAACATGGGTTATTCCTCGTCTCTTGGTAACTTTGTACAGTTCCTTTAATTAATTTAAGTCAAACTATTGCTGTTTTGTGAAAACCAGCCCTGGCGTTTTACATAATATACAATACACCCCCTTTATTGTAAATAAAATAATAGAAAATCGGACAGGGAAGGCAGCACTCAACTTGACCAGTCGAACACAGAAAACATACAAACATCACATACTTACACAGCATAATGCCGAACACATACCTGAATGAGAAAATAAACTTTAAAACCGCTGATAGCCCAAGTTTCAGCTGCCAAAACATCGGACGCCCAAGTCACAGCTGTCAAAATGCTAAATGACCTAGTTTCAGCTATAATTGAAACTGAATGCCTTAGTTTAGACGTAACTTACTCCAAATGATCCACATGTAGATGCTGCGGTAGTGAAGTCAAATGATAAAGAATAGATATTGTTGAATCCTGATATGGTACTTGTTGTCTTACACATGCTTTCGGTAGCAGCTGAAATAAAAGATACAGGTACAGCATTTATCACCATTACGACGGGGGGGGGGGGGGGGGGGCTATCGGAATTACTTTCACAATTGTCCTAAATGTACGTAGTTTATGAATGCGTTCACGATAAAATATGAATACATGTTATTACTACTTTTGTGATACTCTCCTGATCACATACAAGATATTACAAGTTTCCACAATGCATTTGGTATGTTCCACTTTACTTTACCTTACTATTACAGTTGTTACACATTCATTTTGTAATGGCACAGGAACTTGCATAATTTAAAAAAAATGAAAAAAAAAGAAAAAAAAATCAATACTGATAGCCTGTATTAAAATATATATGAGCCAGTCTCCAGGAAAACCTGCTTTAATGACATTATGTCATTATTATTATGAAATAAAGTTTATAAAAAGCTCTTAAGTAAGAAAAAATACATATCCATTGAGTATACTTTAAGTAATTTCCTCATATACATTAATTGTCACTTTATTTTAATCAGAAGTTACAAGTTTTCTCACCTTACCCTGACCAAAGTTATTATACAGACCACAAATGAATGAGAACAATCTAATCGTCGTAATTATTCAATTAGACCAAACCACAATTTGTTAATCGTGTCACAATGCAGGTGTGAAAAATAGCGATTTACAAGCTTCTCAATGATGATTAGTATACCATATTCACACATTTCGGCAGACAGTGTCAATACCTATGAAAACAATCAACAGCTGACTTAACCTAAGCCGGTCCGGAGAGGTAATTCTTAGTGTCGGTACGACTTTTCAGTGACGTTTGTCGTTGAAGGGAGGTGTCGTTTCTCGGAGGGAAATTAACGTTGAAATTGCACGGGAGGAATTTTGAATGTCGTTTAAAGGAGGGAGTCGTTTGAGAGAGGTGACGTTACGAGAGGGAACACTGTAGTACCATATCTTAGCTTTAAAATTTCTCATGAATTATATCGAAATCTTATACTTCGTTGCTATGGTCACCAATGCCGGAAAAGTATTCCGATTGAGAAAAACGAGGAGTTAGTTGTTTAAAACAGTCGTAGCCTTACTCTGATTGCATACACTTTTGATTTTAATACATATGTTAAAAAGTAAAACATAATTCTAAAACATGACACTATTTTGAATAATTTATGTCAAGAATTGACCAAATGGTGTAATTATGAAATATTTGTTACAGTAACGTCGAATAAACGTTCTAATGACGTTTGGGACGTCACACAAAAAGCGCCAAATAGGGACTCTACAAAAACAGCTGTAACTTCCTTAAAACTCAATATATTAAAACAATTTATTTTGCAATTTGCTTCATTAACATTACCCTTTAAAACAATGGAATATCTCATATCAATATTTTTGTCAATATAGCAGGTTTTCCTGGAGACTGGCTCATATATTTTATTGGTAGGCCTAGATCTAATAAAAAATTCCCTTTTTTTTCTTTTTTTTAAATTATGCAAGTTCCTGTGGTAATGGCTAGTAAATTTGCACAACAATCCTTTATCTTAGTAGTCAATATATATATCTTTATTTACAAACTCGGCACATACGTGCCTTTGGTAATATAACACAAAACAGCACAAATACATTCAATACATACATACTCTCATACATGCAAGAACATTCATATAAATACATACAAACAAAAATACATGGAAACAAACATGATTAAATGGTGGTCGATAAATACAATTAAATACCGTGGTTGGTTATTAAGACTTTAAAAGAAGAAATTTAAGTTATCTAATTTAGATTTTTCAACTGGTCATTTCTGATAGAAAAGGCTTCTCTTAAAAAAGTAGCAATTTTATATAAATGTTTTTTATTCTTTGAGGACATTATATTAATAAACTTGTTCAAAGTGGGCCATGATGAATTTCCTAGATATTTATTTCGAATATTACTGTCAATCTAATACAAACATCCTTTACCAACACTCCATGGATGTGTTTGCAAACAAATGACAATGTTCACACATGGCTTAATTTGGCAATGTGGTTTTTAAAAAATAAAATGCTTTTTCCAATAGACATGTCTTATAATTCAAATAACCTAACACTTCCTGTGTAAAACAGAACAAACATATTCAAATTTCCCTTGTAATCTGTTCACAAATCTGTATATGTCATAATTACCCATTTTCACAACACTTTATAACCATGTAACGTAAAACCCGTCGTTCTATACTTGTTTATTTTTAAACAAATGCAAGTTTAATATATGCTCATAATATCAAAGTGTAGCAAACATGCCATTGTGGTTTTTAGGAATGTTTTACGTCAAGAAAAGCCATGCAAATTGCTACAAATGACATTTTTCCTCAACATTACAATTTCAGTAAATTTGTCGTCATATTGCGAGGGAACGTGGGATATGTATGCTTAATTTGTTTAAAAGACAGTTTAAGGTTATCAGAAATATATTACTGATTTGGAGGAACATGTATTTTATTTACAATATTTTCAATTATCAATGTTTTTGACACGGATTTGTAGAAATTGAACAATGTTGAATTAAATCCTTACCTGATTGTGTTCCGAATAATGGGGTTTTCGAAGCATCGTATGCTTGCAAACCATCAATGCGATGGTCAATATCTCCATCTTTTCTTAAACGGAACGTAGTTTTATAGCCAGTGTCAGTTTCGAAGCAGTATTGTCTTACTGAAATAAATTAGATTTATTTAACATGGAAATATTAAATCGAAACCAATAAAGGTCACTGTGACCTATTTAAAACATTGATTTTCGATATTTGAGTACTCGTGTTCGTCATAACATATTGTTCCTTTTTATTCTAGTTGTTTATAACTGTGTCCATGATACAGGTCTCGTATTATTCGTAATGTATTTTAAAAATACTGGCTTCTTGAACATATATACGGAGTGTCGATAATAACAAATCAAACAGGGTATGCCGCTGAGTATTCAACATAAATAGCAAGAATAAAGTCATTTTTCTTTAAATGTCAAAATGACGTCCATATTATTTTTAATTATACAGTTAGTAAATTATTGCATAATATAATCGATTTTATAGCATATATAAAAAGAATGCTGTATTGATTTGAAAGCTTCATTTATATAAGTAGGTTTGATAACCAGTTGTTAGGCAACGAAGGAACACGGCACAAAAAAATATCGCTTATAGCCAAATAAATCGTCACATTGTACTGGTTTTTATATTATTTTTCTTTCCAAATGATTGTTTTGAATTCATCAATTGAAGCATAGAGTCTACAATAAACCAACGAAAGCAAATAATGAATTTAAAAGAATAGTTTAAAAATAATAATAGTCAAAAACAGTCGTCTGTTTTCTTGATTATAAGCCTGTACAGGGGGCTCTGTTTAGAGATAAGCACCTTTGACGTCTTATCTGCTGCATCCACACTCGGATTGATAAGCGCACTGGACCTCCAACATCTCCTAAAGCTCCCACATACTGACTCCACGTTACTATACATAGCCATACACTGTATACTGCTAGCTTGCTATAGTATGTGAGGAGGTGGTGTCGACGCGGCACCACTAGGCGGAGGAACTACCAGATGAGTCAACGGCTAGGGCGCAAGGGCTTCAAATGGCTTAACAGCTACGCGTCCGGGACCAGGGCGAGCTTCTTCATTTTTCGGCTGTGGTCAGACCAGGAGAGGAGATGGGCTCCACCAGGATACACCACAGGAAGATGCCGAAGACTCACCAGAGGAAGATGCAAACCAGGTCGTCGACCGAGTCATCAAAGACCGCGCCTGTCGTTAACTACCAGAGCGGAGGTGGAAAATCTGTGACAGGTACACCAGACAAGCTACGTGTCAGACAGAACTTCACTATCGGTACGTGGAATATGAGAATAACAGGAAGGGTTGACGAGTAAGTTCACGAGATGAACAGGTTCAAGTTGAACATTTTAGGACTATATGAAGTTCGGTGTTTTGTGAATCAATCACCGACGATAGTCACACGTTGTATTACAGTGGAAGAAAGGACACACATGAGCATGGAGTGGGTTTCCTTATCCACAAAAATAGTGTGAATACTGTTATGAGGTGCAAACAATTTCAAGCAGGCTGATCACCATCAGACTTCGAGCATCTCCTTTTAACATCGCCATCATACAAGCGCTTGCACCAACCTCGGATTACACCGACGAGGTGATAGAAAAATTATATCCTTTCCGCTACCATAGCGTACTAATGCAGACTCGCCGGGATTGCCATTTTGACCTTCCGTAGTTTTCGACCTAAATGCCCAAATTCGTGAATTTTGCTGTCATGTAGACTAAAGGATATTACGGGCCCAGGGTCGTGCACAGGTTTTTGGGCCCGCTGGACCCCTTTAAAGAGGGCTTTAAACGTAGATTTTACAAAACTGAAATGACTGGTCCTACCCACCATTGCGGTACGATTCCCTGTGGAATTGCATTAACATTTAGCGCAAAAAAGTTTTATTTTTCTATAGAAGGGATATAAGGCTAGACAAAGGGGTCGGGATCACTGCCCTAAAGGGGCCAAAAAGTAGGCCTGTCAAGCTAAAAAAAAAAAAAAAAAGAAGTTTTTCGCGCAAGTGTCACCGTCACATCGTCATTTCCGGTGACCTTTAGTCAAAATTTTGACAATTTTTCCTACTTTCGGTTTGGGACAGGTGTGTAGCATCAGGATGTATCGAGTTTTTATCATTTCTGCAAGTCAATAGTGTCTCAGGGACGAGGTATAGGGACCATATGAATTTCTCATAGCCCCCCAAAAAATCGTGGTAGCGGAAAGGATATATGACCCAATACAGGAACAAATCAACCAGGTTCCCAAAAAAGATGTTTAGTCATACAAGGTGACTGGAAAGCAAAGATTGGAGAAGATGCCAGCAACAACTAGAAGGGTACTTATGTGGTCAATATTTCAACACTGATTCAAACGACAAAGGATTACGACTATTATTATAACGATTCACACCCAATACTAAGGCATGAAGTCGAACTAGCAGTAAAATCGATGTAACATGCAAAGTCACCAGTAGTCGACAACATTCCCTTAGGAATAGTGATGAACGGATGTGAAGATATGATCAATGCCCATACAGTCATCTGTAACAAGATCTGGTAAACTGGTGAGTGGCCTACATCTTGGAGTAAATCATTGATAATCACCCTCCCAAAGAAAGGCAATTTACAGCTGTGTAACACCTACAGAACAATCAGCCTTATCAGTCACCCACGCGAAGTCAACTGACATGTTCACATTCCCATACATATATACACTGAAGGACTTTAAAAACGCGTCACCTAATTCAAAGCCCAATATCGCTTAAATTAATAATTTTATTGAAAAAAAATAATTATACGTGTTTATTAATTACTCAATCATACGTATAATTCAATTTAGTTTGTAATAAAATGTTATCTCGTTATTTTCTGGGAATACTGCAAGCACGCTCACCCTAGGAAAAAGTGTGGGAATTTCAATACAGGATATGCGTGGCATTACTCTTATTTGTTAGACAGTGTATGCACACAAATTCGTCGAAAACAACATTCTACCCTTGTATTAAAGCATAGCAAGTTTTATATTTTTTATAATACTGTTTTATTTCAATGCACCCACCGACCTACCTCATTTCAACTGTTAAAATTCAACATGTTTAAAAGGATAAAATTATATTTTGAATTTGCCAATATTAGTAATAAAACTTTAAACTTGGTTATTTTGAATGCCTGTCTAAATGTATGGGCGTTTTTAAGTTATTGACTCTGTTGATGCTCATTTTAAAAGTTGACAGGTAATTTTTGTATTTGAACATGAGTATATATTATTGTGAACATCTTATAAGTGAGAGGAGGTTTGTTTTAGAACTTCGTAGACGAATGTCAACCCGCATATCAGGATTAATTGCACCTTTTAGTGGGTATTGAAAATTCCACACTTTTACCAGAAAATAACGATACAACATGTTATTACAAACTAAACGGATTTACACGTAGGAAAGATCAATTAATACACACGCAAAAGGATTTTGCAATAACATATTAATTACTTTAAGCGGTATTGGGCTTTGTATCAGGTGAGGCGTTTTTAAAGTCCTTGAGAGTATATATAGCATAAATCTTGCTAAACAATTTAATCTCACGTAATGCGTAAGGTAAACATTTAATACCCAATTGTATTCAAATAAAAATAACAATCTTGAATACGAAACACATCAACCACACAAAAATACTCTGAACGCGAATTTAGAAAAAACGAATTCTAGCCCTGGAAATGAGATGCTATCGTAAGATACTCGGAATAACATATAGAGACAGAATTACATATGTGGAGATCAAGAACAGAATGGAACAAGCAATTGGTTCTTATCAAGAACGGTAAAGAAATTAAAATAGTAAGGTCATGTGACACGATCTAGTGGGTTTGCTAAGACAACCAAGCAAGGTACAGTGAATGGTAGTAGGAGGAGAGGCCAACAAAAAAGAGTGGAACGACAAAATTACTGATAGGACGGCTTATCTCTCAGTGAGTGCCTAAGGGAAACAGAGAACCGGGATGAGTGGCGGAATCTGGCATGGAGATCTTCGGTGGTGCCCTAATGGCCCCAGACTGTGGGGCAGGTAACAGGTAAGCCAGAAAAATGTTTAATGTAAGGTTCTTTCGTGGCCCAGCAACTGGTAACCAAAGCAACAGTAACACTCATAAAATTTAAGGTTATCACAAATGAATGGAACTTTCAAATCAATATAATGTCTTGTTTCTAAACACTTTCAAACTGGTTATAACATGCAATACTTTACAAGTTCTATAACTGAACTTGAGAAACAAATTCAATATGGTGGTCATTTTGACATTGATCGACAAATCGATTTTTGCAAGGATCTGAATGCCTGGGTTACATTGATAGTATAATATGTTCATTCTGCATATTGAATAAACCTTTGAAAAGCAAGCTTCCCATTGGTGTATACAGTCATGAAAATGTCCTATGAGAACAAGCAGTGTCTCATAGCATTCGGTTGAATTGAGGACATAAATATATATTATGAAACACCCTGTACAACGTTGTATGCGAAGCACCGCAAGAGAAAATCTTTCAACTAAAATTAAAAAATCAGTTTAATATTCTTTGATCGATTTAAACTAAAAATCATCGATGCTCAAGCCGCGTATAATTACTATCCGTGTCATTTAATACGTTTCTGCAAAATTTTATAGAAGTTGTACATAGAAATCGAGATAACTTTGTTCATTTGTTGTAGTAATAGTATACAGACCTGTGACACATTGTATCTCGAGCATACAAACAGTGAATAAACCGTACAGGACAGCGGCACCTTTATTCTGAAATAAAGACCAAAATCAGGATAGTTACATAGAAGATCTATAAGGAGTAGTCAATTGGTGTCAACTTATATAAAACGAGTTCTGTCGAGCGAAATAATAGGGATTCTAATCGAGATGCCGATCCAAGACGGCATTGTACGTGTTGCGAGTTTTTAACCTATCCGAAATTTGGTCACCCCTGTTCGATTGAGATTTGTGTGTACCGGAAATGTTTTTTCGGGGTACTCTGAAGACGTGAATGGAATTGGCAAACTCATTAAAAAAATATTTTTGTTGTTAATAAATTATCTTTTATTTTCTAATGATGTTTAAAAATGTTCCTTGAGATAACTGAAGGCCGTAGCTTACACAACATTAAACGCGAGAGGGGAGGTAAGAATGCTAGCGCGCGAGATAAAGGCGGTCGGTTAACATTTTAGACTTTCCCTCGCAAACGGAAGAAGTTGTTTGCCGTCAAGTAAGTACAGCCTACAATCGTTAAAGTAACTGCTTATACGATTAAAGTACTTGTTTTAAACAAGGAAAACTGTCTTTTATACACATAATTGGCGTAGGTAAACAAAGAAATCAACTTTCGATGCTAATTTGCATCAAAAAGTTTGATAAACAAAGCGTATCCAAATTTGTTCGTACCCAAATTGTCAACAACAACCAATCAACCAACCAACCATTTATTGTGAATTAATTATCAACAATCATTCTGTGTTAAGATGACCATGTTAATTGATCTTATAATGTTGGACAACTGTCTACTGCTGGTTTGTCAATAGATATCTCCGTGAAAAAATAGAGAATTGACCAAAATACAAACAATGTAACTTTTCATGAGTGCTTTTATGATTATTTATAAGAAAGTTTTTTTTGGAAAAAAAGCTCAAAATATAACAAAGAACATGAATTCCTCGGTGCTTGTTGTCTTTGGATAGTATGAACATAACAAGACTGAAGAAGTGACAGTTGTCCCAAGACCCTTCAAAGAACCCTCAGATCCAGTTAAGGTCTGTGTTGGTTGACTAGGTCATCTGGGGTCAAAAACTAGGTCACAAGGTCACTTATTCTGCCTAAACTGCTGGTCATATGGTGAGCGCTTTAGAGCCAATGGTCCTCTTGTTGTGTTAGTCAATTTTCCTTGAGTTATGAAAATAACAAAGTGGTAATTTCACTGTTATTTTCACTGTTATTTTCACTGAAAAATCTCCGTAATCCATAGAAAGCAAATAATAAAATGAGGTATTTTGATTTAGTATCAATGGATGATTGAATCCCCTTTAGGCAATGCCTTAGTTCATATTAATATTTCCTGATCAGGTTTAAGGTATAACACTTGTTAAAACTAGGTCATTTGGCTGGGGGCTTTCAGCCTTTTTATTGCTGAACCTAGGTCATTCAGCTAAAATCAACGCATTCAGTTTCTGATACTGTTATTCTTTTGCTTTTCCGGATTTCAGACAGCTAAAACTTGGTATTTTTAGCCGTTTTACTGTTGAAACTAGGTCCTTCGCCGTGGGAATTTATCGTTTTCCAAAATAATCGAAACTTTAGAAATAATGAAGTTATAAAGATCACGGTTATCATAACAAACATATTTTAAACGTCAGTGGGACATTTTCTGTGGACATTGAAAAACGAGAAAAACGTGTTGTTTATGTCATTTTATCAATTCGGGCTTAACATATTATTGATCTTGGAAAAGAGATTATTTTTATATTCAATTATTGAATACATGCGTTAAGAAATGATTGGTGTAATTTACATTTCAAATTCGTATCCGTGGTTGTAACGCGTCATATTTTTAAATCTCTACACGCATTTTGTTCTTGAAAACAACGTTTATTTCCAAGTTCCCGTTTCATAATGCAAATTTAAGGAAATGCAATCAGTAGTACGTTGTTTGATTATTTTACACGCAAAATATTGATGTCTTTTGACACAGATTTATTAGTGAAAAGGCGGTTTTACTTCAACTTCTTGAGAAAATTTGTTACATCTTTACAACGTATTTTGTACTCTTCATGCACCCTTCGTACGATTTTAACGTCTTTATTATAAAGTATTTAAAAGGAAAACATAACCAACAGTTTAAGAATTTTGTTTCTCTTTAAAATGATGTAAAACATTATATAGTGTATCTGACGAATCAATGATCACAAGAAATAAAAACGCCGTAAAAGTAAAATAGCTCCAACTTGTGACGCGACGTTCAAACGTGTTCAATTGGATTGTTGTAAGGTGAACACGCAGGCCAAGGCAAAACGTTGTCATGCTGGAAGACCAGGCTTTGACCTTGGGGGACATAGGGACAGCCACGGGACGCAATATCTGGTCAATGTAACGCCTGGCATAGAGGTTACCATGACATATGACGAGTAGGGACTTGAACATATAGTTCATGGCTGTCCAGACCATAACCATGGCTAAAACTCCGGCCCTCTCTTCAGGATTTAGCCTCGGCATTATTAAAAACTCAGAAAATCTCTGAAAGTATGGTTGTGTGTCGATTAATACATGTACCAGTGTAATCCTCACCAGATAAAACCACATGGTTGACACGCACGTGTTGCACGAGTAAATAGTGCGCAGTTACATGAATTTAAGCAATGGACTTGATAAAATTGTTGGAATATTCGATTGTTCAATTTGTCGGTCAGAGTACATGTACATCTCCTATTTTCAGCCCAAATTTTCTCTTTGTAACAAACTTAACGGCAAATTTCGATGAGGCGTTTCTTTATCTCGTTATTATATATATATTGCTATCTAAAGCTAAGTTCACACTATGAACGTTTGTACCAGCGTTGATCAGCGTTTCATAAGTCGGAAAAATAAGCCCAAACGTCGGTGAAATTACGTTCGCAAGAAGGAATATTTTGGTTCACACTACCAGCGTTGTGTCTCTGGCGCACGCAAACTTTTGCAAACGTTGCACACTGATTTTCAATAACTAGGTCCATGCCATGTTCCGTTGTTTTATTAACAAACAAACCGCTGGAAAGCTAACAAATATGTCTCTACAGAAGGTTATTACATCAGCCCAAACACTGCGATAAAATAATCTCTTCCATCGTTCATAAAAAAGTTCAAATTTTCAAAACATCTATCAAAATTTAAACCTTCGTTATTGTCGCCGACTCAAAATACCCAAATGAACAACGTCTTCTTTTTACGAGTAGCTCGATCATTGGAGACGGTATTTTTTGTTTTAACATCAAGCTCAAACCTTCCTTTCAATAATTCATGAGGCAATCTGCTGTCCATTGCCAGCTATAGTGTCAAATTTTAATGCGTTTCATGTGTCGCCAATTTTTTCAATTTTAAAAAACCTTCGTTATTGCCAATTAATATAGTGTAGCAAACTAAGAAATAACTTGTTTATGACAAATGAAACATCATTATGTATAACACCAAAGCCTAAATAAGACTATAGGAACGCAGGCATATACGAATTATTTATTAAATCGCGAACACTGTGCATCATAAAATATTAACCTTTACTCAAAAGTAATAGCTTAAAACTTTCGTGATCATAAAAGATGCACATTAATACTAAAACTGACTCCTGGTAGGCTATTTACACAACCAGATATATCATCTTGATGTAATAAAAACGAAATTTATGTTTAATACAGTGTTATACATTAAACTAATTTCAGTTTTGTACACAGTTTAAACCTTCGTGATTTAAACTTTCGTTGCCAAAATTCTAAACTAACGCTAAAAACACAGAAGATTACAATTATATGACTTTTTGTTAGGCCTATTTGAAGTGTAGACTTGCTTGAATGCGAAATCGCCGAGAGATGTCGTAAAACATTGCTTGTATTTCCAACTAGAGTTGTGAGTATTTTTACCTTACTTCCAACGAAAATATTTTTTCAATAAGATTGACTGAGATAGTATCTAACTATGATATTATTCGCACAATATAACGTTTTTTCTAAGATAAACATTTACATAAGAGAGTATGGCTTCCTTTTTGTATAACACTTGTGTTTAAATCTATAAAACCTTCGTTATCCTGCGATAACGAAGGTTATATCATTGCATTTGGTGAGAAAAGTTATATTATAACGTGTATGTACACATTTTACTTCATTGCATTTAAAAGTCTGTTACATGTGTATGAAATTGGTACCATTACATAATTTGCAATGTGTTCTGTTATTATTTGTTGAAGAGAAAACCGGACTACGGTAAAATATATAATAGTCTGCGTGTTCCTGCAAGTGATTTTTAGAACAGTTATCCTCTTATCCATACGCAATATCAACCTAAGTATTGATATTGATAGACTTATATCTTTTGTTAAGTTTTATAGTGCATTAAATTTAGTTACAGTCTTACGATTTGGTTTATAATTACGATAACGAAGGTTTCATAAAGATAACGAAAGTTTAATTTATTATATGCGTTTTTATAACTATGACCAAGAGTAAAGCTGAAATCCAAACGGTATATTGTAAGCGCCTGAAAGAGTAAAACAATGAAGACTACCTATGACTGGAACGAGAGAGAATGTGCCGTAATTATGTACGTTCCTCTAAACTGCCAGAAAGAAGGTGAAAAGGGAGAAACAAGCAAAACAGAAAATACTAAAAATAACAGATATGAAGACGTTAGAAAAATACAAGAAGAAAGGGAAACCGGCATTGTGGTTGAAACAAAATATGCAGTTGGTAATCATGTTACTACTGAGTGCAAAGATAGCTTGTTTATTGATAACATTGTTAATCAAGACGATGAAAATCATGAAGTGAATTTTGTGAAAACTAATATGCAGTTTTCTATTGACCTAGACATAACGACATAGTTAGATGGAAGTCTTGTTAAATATTGATACTAGTAGATGCACCAAAGGCTACTCAAAAGTCAAAGTCATTGTTAAAAAGTAGTGATAAGTGACAGATAGTGTATTTTGAACATGTATGCGGTGTATACTGAAAAGTTCTGATGTCACTAAACCTTCGTTATCAGCCAGGTTGTTGGTATTGACGTTTTCAATAAGCCTGTTTGGTATTATGTTTAAGTTTTGTGTCCAAATGTCTCTTGTACATTTCAGCATGCTTATTAATGTAGTTTACAACTTAGATACTTGCCATGTTCCCAAAATAATTGTCAACATGTTATATTCTGATTCTCAGGAAACCTTCGTTACCATTGTTATTTTACCGTCTGTCGCCATGTTATAAGTATGTTGCATTATCAAAATGATATCATAACGTGTTTTGTGGTAAATTGAAATCAGAAACACCATATAAACGTGTTTTATGTTTGTATACGTTTGCCAGTTTGACTCTTCAGTGTTGTTCTGATTAATTGCTGACATTTCAGGTATGACTTTGAAGTTTTTCTTCAACTTTTTATTATGATAGTACTAAATATTCATTGTAAATGCATGTTATACATTGTTGTACTTGTTCATCCTAGTTCTGAACATTAAACAATTCTTTAGATTAAAAATATGTTGCTTTTTTGTATTTATCCATTATAACACAAAAACCTTCGTTATTATTTGGCTGATTGTTAGTGTTTAATCTTCTTTAAAAATTATATGTAGATGGGTCGAAAATAATGGTTCATTTGAATTCTATATACGATTAACAAGTTGCATTTGGGTTAATGCGCGATCACACAATAAAGCATTGTTTGTTTCAATGAAAGTTAAAGCAAGCACATACTTATATTTATTTTGTTTACAGCCAAATGATTAGTGCGAATATATCGGTAGAAATTCAAACTTGTTATTTGACCATTTCGTTCAGACCTGATCACATTTAGAATCGCCATACATCATAATTGCGATTACAGTAAGTTGAGCTATATTTTTGATATAGTATTTCAAATAAGTGTGCAATTAACATCATAGGGCTGTGATAACGGAGGTTTGTAAGTACGAGAATTGGTTTCTACCTACCTGTGTTTGCATGATCATAACATAAAAACTACGAAAGTGTTGCATTCAAGATTTTCGGGCATGGTTACTGGATGATATATCAAACTTTTAAGGTAAGATCAAACTGAATCAGGAAAGGTCGCATTTTTAGCTTCCTTCCTTACCGTTTGGACCTAGTTATTGAAAATTGGCAGCGGTTACTCGCGCTTAACAACGTTTGACAGCGTGGTAGCTTTTTTCTATTAACGCATTTGAACGTTTGCCAGCGCAGCTTAGCGTATGTGTAGCGGTCCCTAGCTTAGTCCTACTTAGACGAACGAGGTGTCAAACGCCATGATCCACTGAACAAAGTTTACCTAAGTTACTGAAACATTATGGAGAGTTCGTCTGCGCTAACAACTTGCGTTGCTGTCGCGTTCATTGCGTCTGGTACCCGTTGGCCTGTGTTGGACAAACGTTCATTTGCGCTGGGGAAAGTTCGCTTACGCCTGCCCTTGCGTTACTACCGCGTTCATTGCGCTGGATACCCGTTGGCCTCCGCTAGATAAACGTTCGACTAAATTCATTATCACCACCAGCGTTCCAGCAGACGTTTGCCAACGGAGTTTAACATAAGCAAACTTTAATCAACTTAATTCAGCGTTCAAGAACGTTTATAAACGGAGCACAACTTACATCAGCGTTTATTTCCAAACGTCGGCAAAGTTTTGCATGTTAAAACTTTTCAACGAATGCAATGTTGTTCAGCGTTTACCAGCGATCGTCAACTTTTCAAAACGTTAAGTAACTTTTACTAGCGGAGCTGAACGTTTGCCCAAACGTCGGTAAACGTCGGTCCAAACGTGTGAGTGTGAACCCAGCTTTATCTAAAATCCTTTGAAACAAACAGAAGATTTGATATCATTTTGAAGTGTGGTATAACGCCTGGTTTCACCAGCCATTACATAAACAAAACTACTTATTTTAAAAGTAAAAAATGATTTAAAATATTAAAATATTTTACCATTGTAAATATATCCATGACAAATCACATAGCTGTTTCGACGTCTGTCGATCTAATAGTACCACAGTCGCTAGTATTCACCTTAAGAACATCGATACGTTTGGGAAAAAATAGCTAACATTTACGCAATTTTATTAGTATTTGATATTCACACTTAATTTCACCTAAAACGTAGATCAAGGATAGCCGAAATTAAGTTAGTATTCTTTACTCTTTCGATCAAGCGGATCAATATACCACTTGATTGAACATTTTTTTACTGTCAGCAGGGTGATAGTACTTTTTTGACAGTACTTTTTTTATAAATTATTTATGTTTTGAACTCTTTGGCGGCTACTTATCATTTCTTCAAATTCTTCCACATGTGAGCTCTGCTAAATTAAATTGCATAAAATAACTTCTTGGTTTACAGTAGATAATCGCTGAAAAAAGTTTGGGGTAATAAAATAAATAACACATAGCTTCGAGGGTGACAGTAAAAATGTCAGCCCTCAGAAAGTACTGTTACCCGCGGCCTTCGGCCTTGGGTAACAGTACTTACCTCAGGCTGACTATTTTACTGTCACCCTCGAAGCTATGTGTTATTTATATAATGTACTTCTGGTGTGAAAAAAATGAGTGATGATCCATACCTGTATAGATGTACAACGACCTTCGAAATATGACCTTTGGGCGAGTTCATTTGTTAAGGTTGAAACGATATTTACCGTTATTTTTCTAATATATTAAGAATTATATCTTATAAATTCACGTCATCTGTCCTAGTGGTTAAGATCATCTATACTCTACACTAGTCTGTACTCAGAACCTTCTTTTTATATAGGCTGTGGGTTCGAGTCCGCTGCTAAACTTTTTTTCAATAATTTTAATATCATAATACATGAGTGTTTTTTTCATATTTTTTATTACTTAATGAATAATAAAATAATGTTTAAGTATAATACAAAGTTGCTTTGTTTCGTTTATTTTACGAGTTTAGCCTGCCCTGGATATTGTATTTATTCTTCATATGACAATCGGGTTGAATTACAAACTATTTTCATCATTGGTTTCCCTGGAATTAGAATTGGAATCATCACTCTAAGAATATTCTGTAGAAACTTCAACATTAATAAGCGTTTACTCTGGTAATACAAGGAGCACAGATTCGGTGACAGTTGACCGATATCTCTGTTCAACAGTCTTGACGTGGGAGTGTTTTCAAGGATTAAAATACAGAAAAAATGTACGAAGGAAATAGATATATTTTAGAAATACATGTATATTTAAAATAGAAATGCACGCGAATTTATTATTTGGCAAATTTAAAAAATATTCAAAATGGGTGGGATTCGAACCCAAACAAAAAATCTATTTAGTTTCATAAGCATTAGCTTAGCCTACTGCGCCATGGAGGACGATGTAAGCTACAATTTCAAATAATAGATTTCTTTTCCGAATACACCCCTTTTACCTGGATTATTTCATTATTAAAAGTACAGTTACGCCCGAACGATTGTGGTTTCTCTATAATTACATTTTCTATATGAAAACATCAGTTGTGTAAACATTTGAAAATGATATAGATGTATAACATCTTAATAGAATTCCAAACGGAAGGTTTATACGTACAACGACCTTCGACAGTGACAGAGTGAGCTTTTGTGATCACTCTTCGACCGTCGTCCGTCGTCCGTCCGTCGTCCGTCCGTCAACAATTTGCTTGTGTAGACACTAGAGGTCACAATTTTGACCTAATCTTTATGAAACTTGGTCAACTGATCATCTTAACAAAATCTAGGTCAAGTTCGATATTGGGTAATTGGGGGTCAAAAACTAGGTCACACGGTCAAATCATAGAAAACCCTTGTGTAGTCACTAGAGGTCACAATGTTGACCTAATCTTTATGGAACTTGGTCACAATCAACTTAACAAAATCTAGGTCAAGATCGATATTGGGTCATCCGGGGTCAAAACTAGATCACAAGGTCAAATCATAGGAAAACCTTGTGTAGTCACTAGAGGTCACAATTTTGACCTAATCATTTTGAAACTATGTCAAAATGATCATCTTAACGCAATCTAGGTCAAGTTTGATATTGGGTCATCTGGAGTTCAAAACTAGGTCACTAGTTCAAATCATAGGGAAAGTTTGTGTAGTCACTAGAGGTCACCATTTAAGCCTAATCCTTATGAAACTTGGTCACAATGATCATCTCAACAAAGTCTATGTCAAGTTCGATATTGGGTCATCTGGGGCCAAGAACTAGGTAACTAGGTCAAATCACGGGGCTTGCATGCACTGCTAAGACAGGTGAGCGACCTAGGGCCCTTTGGACCCTCTTGTTTGTCAGTACGGTCCTCTTTATCCTGCAAATTACAATAAGGGTGTGATCAAAACATGTGGTAAGACTTTTATATAATTTTCATTATTCTTGCTTAGTATGTGTAGTAATTAAAAATACCAAAGCAACAACATTTGAACATATCTGTATTACTATCCCACTGCCCTAACACCTGCTGTAGTGATAAGTAAATAATATGGCGTAGAGACAATCCAAAACAAAACAGAAATGACGACAGCTCCCAGTCATTCACGCAGTAGCGCAGTTTGGTAGACCATTGACCAATATTTCTGTTCGCAAATATTTACGTGGAAATGTTTACAGGGTATCAAAATAAAATGAAAACAAAAATATATTATTACGAAAAGTATGACAGACATGCAGCACATGTTAATTGTAGCAAATTACATATTCAAAATTGGTGGGATTCGAACACAAGCAAAACTGTCGATTTAGATGCATAAACAATAGCTTAGCCTACTGCGCTAAGGAGGCCAATATTCACAACTATGTCGAATATGCTTTTCTTTTCTGATTGGTGAAAATACACCACAATTACCTGCCAGTGGGCTATTTTATTATTAAAAGGACAGTAACGACCGAATGCTTGTAGTGTAACTGTCCTTAATGAATCAATGTGTTGGCGAAACTCATGTAACATTATTAGACACAAGCGGGCGTAAGTTGTTTTTAATTATACTTTAAAATACATGAACAAATTCCAAAGTTTATTGCGCAAAACAGGCCACCGGCCTATAGACAAGAAATAAATAGCACATACATATGCCATTTAACAATGAATGAAGTGTGAAATTGTAGATATAATACATGTACATTTGATGACAAAGCAATATAATAATCAAGTTAATTATAAATTGAAAGGTATTCCTTCCTTTCTTTAGTAGCATCAAATATTATACATTGCTACATTACGCACACTGTAAACATTCTGGGCGGACATTAGGCTATACTATACATTTGTCGAGGCATTGTTCTCTTGTATATGTACATGTGGTAGATACCTATGGCGGAAAGGGCTGTATAGTGGACAGGTCAACATAAACTGAGATTGTCTTCAATGCACCCTTCGCAGTACGGACTGGCACGGTATTCTGGTGTTATACCCAAGTGTCTACCCTTTTCCACCATGAGATCATGAGCAGAGCTTCTATCATTAGCTATACACCTTCTGAATTTGCCTATCTCAACACATTTTACATAGCTTGCAACATCATAATTACTCTTATAATTGATATAATGAGACAATTTACTTGAGGCCAAGCATTTAGTATGCGATGTCTGGATGTATTGGTCTTTAAGCCTTTGCGTATATTCAAATAAAAACAATTTGTGGTTAAAATTGTCTTGTGTTTCCCACACATAACCGAAACCATTTTGATACAGATTTAGCCTAATATCGGACACCCATGAACATGGATACACAAACAATACGCAGAAACAACATAAACATTAACAATTTAGATTTTAATCTATTTGGATTAATTTATCATTTAACACACAAGATAACTGAAAATCAAACAGGGCAGGCAGCATCTCAACATACTGAAACTTGTTCATTCAGCTTTTTTACAGCTAGGACTTGGGTGGATCATTTTCTTGTTCAGTTGTGTGTTGGGCATTGAGCCTTTTATGTAATTATGCGTTCTGTGCTCGGCGGGTTAAGTTGAGTATTGCCTTCCCTGTCCGACTTAATATTATCTTTTTACATTGCGGTAAACTTGTATTCACCCTGCTCTTATTCATAAGGTTGATTTGGGGGTAAATGTGGGATTTGTTGCACTGTAAAAGTCTAAGCCCCTCAGTGTCGCTGTCCGAACCAATGCGGAAGCCATATAGACCACCTTCTTTTATGCATGTACATTGTCATTTCATAGTTAAACATTATAAAGAAATTACAAAACACAGTTGGTAAATATGCCAATGTAATTTGTAAAAATGTCTTCATTCCGTGGGTGCCCTTCTGTAATTTCGATATCGAGCACAAGGCGGCTTCGTTTCTTTCATAACATAACTTTAATGCAATGTTTTTGCCATGTCTCTGTTTCAGGTTCACTAGAATAATACGAACCACTATGGTAATAAGTATTTACCTCTCTTTTGTCTTAATTATCCTCGGTGTGGGTGGGTTTTTGTTTGAAAGGCTTTTTTTGCTCGGTTTTACTTAGCAAATTCTTAAAAATATTCTTTTGTATTTGTAGATTTCTGTTAAATTCTCGGTATATGTTTTATTTGAGCCAGAAAACCCTTCTATTTTGACAAAAATATCGACTGATAGATTTTCCATAGTATTACAGGATTATGTTAGCTTAGCCTACTGCGTCATGGAGGACGATGCAAGCGACAGTTTCAAATAATTATTTCTTTTTCCGAATACACCCCTTTTGCCTGGATTATTTCATTATTAAAAGTACAGTTACGCCCGCACGATTGTGGTTCATCTATAGTAGCACCATTTTCTAGTTATTTATGGTGAAATTCGAAACTAAAACTGAAAAGTAAAAATTACACAGATTTCTGTTAATTCATCATTAAACAAGCGAAAGAATCGTCGGATTTCGTTACGGGCAATTTCATTGATTTAACAAGTTGGCTTAAGATTCATTCAAAGGGGCGAACATGTATATTTTTCTTCAGTGAATTAAATAGAGGATATTACATGAGTGTCTTTTCATATTGAATTTGTTAAACGAGTTGAATAAAATAATAAAATGCGAGGCTCTGCCGAGCATTTTATTGATTTTATTCAACAAGTCTAATAAATCCAATGTGGAATTAAGTCACAAATGTAATGTTCTTTTTACCATAGGTTAGCCATTTCTGGCCGAAACATAAAAATAGCTACTTATTTTCACTATATTACACTAGTGTATTACCAAAAATAAATAATGGCTTTATTACGCTGCCGCGACGTCAAACATATGATAAATACCCTATTTGCATAATAACACATTAGTCTCATACATTTTGTAGCTTAAAGTTCAACTAATCTATATCAACGAGTGTTTTGTTATATTCTCTTGTTAGAAAAATGTATTTATAAAAAGTTAATTGCATAATAGGTATACATTTTTCAAAATGTCAGTATCATTTATTTGGGAGCAAAATGTTAGAAAAATTAGAAACTAAGGTTATCAAATATTTGATCAAGGTCATGCCTGCCCATTTATTTAAATAAAAGCAGTCAAAATGCATTGATTTTGAACAATAAAATACATCAACATGAATTAAAATCTATTACATGTGTATGTGTGACGGACTACTTTTAATAAATCCTAAATAGTTTAGGGTACGGTGGGCCTGATGGACCAGATAGTTGTTGGTTTGTCCATAACCGATTTTATCGGGTCTATAAGACTTAAAACTTGATTATTTGGACAAGTTTTAAGTTACCACGAAAGAACTGAAACAGGTTTAAGGACAATTAATTAAAGCTTTAGTATTTCTTTCAATTATAAACATATTTTAGTAAGATATTCCTTTCCATTGTGTTTTATTTGTTTATACACCAACGAAATTGCTTATTTATCTTTAGTAGTAATGTTCCCTGTTAAGTTTTGTTCCGTCCGTTAGCCCGTTTCTTTTGACATAGGAAAAACTGCTGTATTTGGTCAGTTTGTGAGTTAAAATGGTTAAATATTACTCAAAAAACTACTTGCAGACGATAATATAGCATGGTTGTAACCTCACACCAGACGTAAACTTACCGAGCACGTTGAAACATTTGCATGGACTATTCGTGTGGATTGAAATATTTTTGACAGGTGTGTAATGACCGATTTTACACAAACTGTAGGTGATCGAGAAACGATCCAGTCAATCGAATTACAAAACAGTGTTTGCAATGATTATACCAGCATAATTAACATACGGAATATTTAAAAACGCACATTACTTTTGTAATTTAGCTAAAATAAAGTTTGACAGAAAGCCTCGTAACACATATCAGATTATCAATTCGCTAACATGTGAAGCATGTGTTGAGATAGGAAAATGCTGTTATTGATGTTTAATTGGGACTTAAATTAAACCGTAAGTAATATATTGTTCGTAAACAAATGAGATGACAACTGTAATAAATGCTTGTATTTCTATCTTATTATCTTATGATCGTAAAGTTGATATATCATGAACGCAATAAAGTTCATTATTCGATCTGACAATCGATTATGTTGATTACTATGTTTGAAAAACATGTTGCGGTGACAGGATGGAGCAAACATGCCGAGAATGTAATTGCATGGGAAAACTTAACATAATATATTATGTATTTAATGTTTAAAACCACTTAGTCAACTTGGTCGCGGATGGTGAGAAACACATAACTATGATTATACGATAACATGTCCAGGTTCATTTGTGGTTTAAATGATATTTTAAAATATGTGATTTTTCATTTTTAAGTTATACGAAAAATATAGTTGGAACAACATACTGATTTCGTAAATGCATCCAGTAGAGTAACTATTATAGAAGTTTTGTCCCAAATTTCATGGCAGTTGCTCGGCTAGATTTTTTTAACTGACACTTTAGAGATTTCGGAAATGTCGAAAACCAGGAGAGTTTATAAAATACATCAGCGTTTTGAATACGTTGTATCCAGTTTTCGCGATAATTTGTTTTTGAAAAATGTGCATATTTAAGGGTGAACCAATGCTCTTATGTATTAGGTAGTCTATATTATTACCAAATAAATGGAAACTAACCTTCCTCTAAAGTAGTCGGGATGCTTGCTAAACAAATATTAAAACTTGGATAAAATGTTGTGTGGGCGCATTATATTACGTTTCACATACGTTGCAGCTAGTATTCGCGAGTGTTAGTGTTTCAACGTTTGGAATAAATGGCACGTAAAATTTCAGCTATAGTTTTGCTTTGCAAGCGTATATAGAATAATATAGTAACAACTATACAGTAAATGCGCGATTTTAAGACATGAGAACATGCTGACACATCAATTTTAAGTTTTTCTTATTTTACCATCATGGTAGTCAGACGCTTTCAGTACGTCTAATTTACACCGATTTCTAAACTTCCGGTCAACTAAAGAGTATCCAATCACCTTAACCGCCAAAATTCGGCGTTTTGATTGGCTCATAATGTAGGTTATATTCTAATACCAAAAGAACCATTGTCCTTTATGACTCTTATTTCGAATAGACGGCCTGGTTCTGTAATGTGCCCGGTGTATAGCATCGATACACACCTTCCTGGCACCTTTACTCAAATACTTTGCAGACCACACGGTCAGATATAGTGGGAACTATTCTAATAGTTCAGATACATCAAGTTCCGATGCCGGGGATTGAACAAACGACCTCTGGATTGACAGTCCAGTGCGTTACCACTGAACTAAATCCGCTTATTTTTGTGGAAAATTATAAAACTATATAAAAAGTATGAAAGCTACTCAGGACTTAATTGAATAGTTTTAAAGACTGCTGTAAAGAGTTCCAAAATAATTAAGAAAACTTAGGGCGCTTTTGTTTGCAACAAACCCGGTTTGGTTTCCGACTGGTTTGTCAAACTGACCGTTTATTTATTAAAACTGGTTTGAAACGAAAACTCGTTTTGCGGTTTGTTTTAAAACATCTCGAGCCGGATTCTCAAATCTTCCATAATTACCCTAGAGTCAGTTAGATCGGTTTGAAGCGTCAGCAATTACATGCAGTTAAGCACAGGATAATGGCTGTTCATGTTGACCATTACTGAACTCTCAGTACAAAATTTCTTAACTGATCTGATTAGCTATAGTCAGATTTAGAACTACATTATAATTATCAAATGACAATTTGTTAATCTAACGTTGTTATTTTATCTTTTTACTGTACAGAGAGACATGTCAACAATATACACAACCTATTCAATATATCAACCAAATTTTCAAATATGACATCCTAATAAGGGAACAACATAAGAGATAATAACGTCATTCTTTTTTCATTATGTTTGTTATAAGCGTGAGTTTCATGTTAATGTTTAATATACAGTTTACAGTTTATTTTCGAAATTAAGGCATAATGCCCATGGGTCATGTTTACAACGATATATAAATACATACAGGGTGACAATTAATATATGTCCGGATAACAAAATGTAATAGTTTCAAAATAGTTAATGAAATTAGTCTTACCAATACATATTCAGTCAAAGCACATGTGTAAATTTTGTTTTACGTATTTAGTTCAAGAATTTATCACTTAAATCGTCTGTAGTAGGTGTTTAACGTGACACCCCTTATTTCTGAAAACATGCTGAGAGCGACGTCGAAATTTCCCAAATCACGTCATTGCACACTGCATGATCAACTCTTCGCATTTCCCGGCAAATGGATGATTTCAAGAAGTATGTCGATATGTTGTGGGTCGTAAGTATATAGCCCGCTCTAACATATCCCCATACAATAACGCAGTGTGACTATGTCTGGTTAATGGGGGCGGGAGGGGCTACGGATGAATAGTAGTTTTCAGTGAAATGAGTTGATCTTCAAATGTTTGCTTTAAATTACAAAACTGTGTCGAGAAATGTTGTGATGGAGGAGCCTCATTCTTTTAAACACAACACTTGTCAATGAATTCCCTCCTTTTGATTTATATAATATAAAAGTTACATCTCATATATAACAATGTGAACAAATATGCATGGTTTTCTTCTACATATAATTTGGCGCATTTGTTCCATGTTCATATCTGTCCGTATAATTTTGGTCTACCTTGGTTGCTATGCCGAAGGTTTAAATACTCCCTTAGGATTCAAACTTGTAACAGTCATATTCTGATTTGCTTAGCAGAAGGTACGTGGATGGTATCTGGGTACATTTGTAAAATCTTCTCATCAATGCGGGACATTTTCCAATTAATCGTAGAGTTTGATCATTTATGACGTGACAGTCATTCGGGAATTCTATGGAATGTACCACGATACTAATGACTTCATGAATGTAACCATGACATCGTAAGAAGCTACTA
This sequence comes from Spisula solida, assembly GCA_947247005.1. Taxonomy (NCBI): domain Eukaryota; kingdom Metazoa; phylum Mollusca; class Bivalvia; order Venerida; family Mactridae; genus Spisula; species Spisula solida. Next base: position 31,164,011 of record OX365947.1, on the reverse strand, counting down.
ACTAACGGTGTACAAATTTTTCATTTTCAATATTTTAAATACGACCAAAATTGGCTCTCTATGACGAACATGGACAAAGCTATTAAATTTTGTTATCCGGACATATATTAATTGTCACCCTGTATACAAATACGCATGTTAATGTTAATATATCAAGAACATAATAAAGCTCTGTTCTGTCGCCTTGGAGATTAAAATGCTTCTTCAAACTGCCACTCAGTTTGAACCGAACCCAGTTTTAGTTTACTGTCCAACGTATAACCAAACATAAAACCCAAACTGAATCCGGATATTTTCAACAAAAGCGCCCAAAGATTTATCTTTGATTTCTAGAAATGTGCACAATTCAAAGTTTGGGTCTGGCCACACCAAAACTACTGTAGGATTTGGGATCGGAAATGGACATAACTTAAGTCAAAACGTTGAAGTTTTCCACTAAGATGCTATGTGAATAACAGCCTGGGACTGGTATTCAAAAAGTATCTTTGTGGAAAACTTAAACATTTTGACTTAGGTTACATTTTGTGCTTGGTATATAACCCACGAATTGAATAAGCAATGTTTTCTAAGTGATTGCAGTAGGTCTTAAAAAATAAAACTTTGAAACTGTGCAAGCATTCTATAATCTTGACTGTATTGTTCAGCTTATAAATCGCTTTACGGATTTGTTAAGATTTTAGAAAGTCCTATATTTTGTAATAAAGAGCTTTGTGACTACAACCCCATACCAAAGACGAATTAAAAACGTAATGTAGGGATTCAAATCTACATGTAACTATCTAGGTGTTAGCTATTGAATAATAACGGGAGTTTTGTCTCGAACCGGCTGTACACCATTCTGTGCTTCAGAGTAATATAGTAGTACCCATGAAATGCTTGATCAGACATGTGTTGTTTGGTCTTCGATACAAATAGAGGCTTTATATGAAAACGCTGCAAAAATGACAATGGGCAATGATTTAAATAAGAAAAGTTGTATGTCTATTTAAGAAATAAAATTCTGTTCGCGTATTTTGTCGGTGAATAAAACACGGGCAGGAGTTCGGATGCGGAAAAAATAAACCACGAGTGCGTAGCGAGTGCCCGTGTTTTATTCACAGACAAAATACAAGAACAGAGTTTTTATTTCGATTCTGAATACGAAAATATCGCGTACTATTTAACTGCGCGCATTCCATTTTCACCCATTTGACATTGAACATAATTCCACGCTGAAATTGAGTGGCTTATTAGCTGGTACAATTACCTCCCTCGTTAATGAAAACGACCTTTTCTAATTTTCTGAAGGAAATAACACAGTTTAAACATTGAAACAATTTTAATAACACGAGTACATGTATATGGTATCTATTTCATGAAATGAAAAATTTAAATGAATTGATTATCAGAAGTTTTCATGAAACTTAGTTTCGAGAGTATATTGGAGTTCCTAAAAATAGATGCGTCAACGCTGTAAAACGGGATACTCGTGCAACTCGCGACTCGTTGGAGGTTTTACTAGAAAGTTTACGTTCATTTATTCATAAATATGTCACGTGATACGGGGCGTAAATAGTAACAGCCAATTTGAAAGGTATGTTTTATTGCGGTAATAATACATACCATGGTTTGCTCTATGCGTTCATGGAATAATCCGCAGATCTTATTATAATAGTTAGGAATTATATATAAAATTAAAAAAAAATACTTGAAGAAGCCTTCTGGGCGAAACGTTGTAATCGAATAAATATACATTAGACCGTGAGCCAGAGGCGGTTTTGCTCCCCCCAGGGGGAATTTTGTGGACCATATTTTTTTGAAACCCCAAGGTGTGGCGAACGTTTTGGCATAAAGTCTGCAAATGGCGGGTGGGGCTTTTCTCCGTTACCACGCTTTAAAATACGTTACCCACAAAATATATATATATTTTGTAATTTTTAAAGATTAATTGTACCATTTGCTATTTAATAATTCCAAGTTTACATATGTTATTCAAGAGTGTATACTAGTAGCTGCAAACTGATAGAATTTCAATGCCAAAATGCAGTGCTAAAGAAGATATTATGGGAAAACATACGTTACCATAAAAAACAAACATAAATTGGCATAAAGTTTTTTATTGCAAATTTAGATGACCAGGCAATCAAATAATGAAGTTACCACTAAGAAGTTCAATATTCAACCAAAAAAATGATGTATAGATTGCCAGTATAGGTTAAGATATAGATGTTTGGTAGCGGTTCTTAAAATGTCACCCATTCTCCAAAAAATGTGCGTTTTTCATTCCTTCAATAATTTCAAGTATTCAAAATTGTATCATACACTTTTCAGTTACATATATTATACCACTTTATATATTTATAATTGTTTATATTATATATATTAACAAGTCTCTTACTTGTAAGATATGTTAAGGGAATACTACATTGCACTTTACGTTACCAAACATACAAATTAAAGTTCATGTCTTCATTGTCTTAAAAACTACTTAAAACAATTGAAAATAAAAATAACAATTTAATCCTGCTCAACAATTATAGGTTTGCAGTTCAAACTGTATATTTAACTAAAAGACATGTAAACTATACATGTACATGTATTTGAATATCAAACAAAATTACAATTTACTAGCCTTGTATTCTGTTACTTTAGATAAACTTTACCACTAAAAAAGAATTAATTTTCAAACCATAATATCTGTTATCGCAGTTTTGCATTTGAACTTCAAACACATGTATTTAAAAAAAATATGTTTCAATTTACGTTACCTTACTTACAAACTTTACAATATCAGTATATGCTGTAATTTTAACACATGTTGACTTATCTTTGTTAAATCGCAAACGTAGAAGTACTTTTGTTAGCTTTGTACGATTTGTATTTAACTTAAAACACACACACAAATTTAATAATCAACCTATGAAACTAGAACACAGATTGCCCTTCGATATAATATCTTCATGAGAACACTATGCACACACATGACTTTTAAACATTTACTATATACATGTATACAATCGTATGTCAGTTATTTATGCACATTACATACGAATTGAACACTACAGTTTATATTTGAAAATAAGTTTGAAACATTCTCTTCGGTGCACCAGGAATTAGACCCCAAAAGAAAAATTGTCCAATTCCTCTGGATCTGTCCACCACTCCCCAACTGGAGGAAAAGATTGATAGGTGCATGATTATCGTATGGCGACTACCTAAATTGTTGTGCAATACTGACCAGTGAAAGGCCAAGATCATTTCAAGATCATCTGGTAAAAACCTTTTAAAATAGTGTAAGCAGTGTTACTGTTCACAGTTTAAAGCCTTTGCTTATCTTTTTCCATATCTGTCTAGAGCCAGTATTGTATGTGTTACATACGACATGTAGTCAGGAATTGCTGTATCATATGGCATTGTATGGCTTTAATAAGTGGGGAAGTTACACAATATGGCCTAGGATGGCTGAAATATGTGTTGGTGGGTTCCAAATATGGCCTAGGAGGGCTGAAATCTGTGTTGTTGGGTTTCCAATATGCTATAGGATAACTGAAATCTGTGAGGGTGGGTACTAAATGACGCCTGGGATGGCTTAATCTGTGATGTTAACTACTCAAAAATGACTTTGGTGACTGTACCCAGATTTGGTGGGTACCCAATAGGGTATATGATAACTGTACTCAGAGGCCTTGGTACCAAATGGAACCTTGGCTGACTGTTTTTTGTGGCATAGGGCATTCAATAGGACCTGGGATTGCTGTTCTCTGAGGTGATGGGCATCCAATACAGCCTAGAATGTCTGTACTCATAGGTGGTTGGTGCCCAATAGGACCTGGGATTACTGTACTCTGAAGTGGTTGGTACCAAATGGGGCCTGAGCTGGTTGTTCTCAGTGGTATAGGGTAGCCAATAGGACCTGGGATGGTTGTTCTCTGTATAGGTGGGTACCCAATTGGGCCGGAGATGGTTGAACTTGTGGAGGAGAGTACATAAACTGGCCTAGGGCTGCACTAGGCAGAATTAAGTACCAAAAAGGACATTGAATGGCTTTCCTCAGTGAATGTGAGTATCCCTCAAGCATAATATGGCTTTACAGTGACGTTTACACAGTGGTTGTGAGTAGTGCATAGGGCCTAAGAAGGCTGGTAGTGGTAAATACCACATAGGGTCTGGTATGGCTATATTAAGTGGTTACAACTACCCCGTAGGGATTAGTATGACTATAAGTGGTTGTGGGGAATTACCCAATAGAGCCATTGATGGCTATATTGCACCTGGTATGGCAGTACTCAGTTGGTACCCCTTAGGACATAGTATGGTTGTTACCGCAGGTGTTAAGTACCACAGTCATTTGTGACCATACTCAATGGTTATGTGTACCCCTATGGGTATGAAATCTGTAATTATTTGGAATGAGAACCCTTTTGGGCCTTATATGGCTGTAGTTTTGTGCTAGTGAGTTATAACAAATAGGACCTTGTACAGCTGTGCTCTGTGTGATTATGAGTACCATGTAGAGACTTACATGTATATAGCTTTAATCAGGTGTTGTGAGTATCCCTTAGGGCCTACTATGGCTATAATTAATGGTGGTGAGTACTTCATTGGTTACGGAAGGTATGTATGGACAGTGTTATTAGTACCCCCATAGGGCCTGCGTTAACTATTTTGTGGTTTGAGTTCCCCCTAAGGCCTGATATGGGTGTACTCGGTGGTAGTTAACACCATTCAGGGCTGGTATATGATGGTGATGAGTACCCAGTTGGGTGTGATATGGGTGTTATTGGTAGTGGTAAGTATAACATAGGGTTTGGTTTGACTGTAATCAGTTGTGGAGAGTACCCCTTATGACTTTGCATGGCTATAATAAGTGGTAGTGACTACCCAATATGGCAATAGATGGCTGTACTCTGTGGTAATGAGTACCCAATATGACATTGGATGGTTGTACTGGACAAGTGTTATGTACCCCATTTGGTCGTGGGGTACCTGTACTTTGCAGTGTTGGCATATTTTTCGTTACTTGACCTTGAAATGACATTGACCTTGACTTCAAAGTGGTCAGTTTTGTGTGTTCATTTGATGTACATTATCAAATGAATAATATGTAAGCACATATTTGTGACTATATACATAAATAAACAAAAGTGCATGAGAACATGGACTTTTTAGTGTATTCGTAAATTATGGCGGCCATCTTGGACGCCATCTTGGATATCCGGGTCCGCACCACGTGTTGACAATTATGCCGGCAGTTCTATATAGTACAGATATAGCATATTTGGCATATAACATTGCTTGTTCTACTTAAATTGTAACCTGAAAATCATTAATTGTCACCCCACTGTACGTGTTATACCGACATATTAACTGAGAGGTTGTTGAAAAAAACAACATATTTTTTAAAGATAACGTAAATTACATGGCATTTCTTATCAATTAACTATTTGTGTAGTTTTACAATAGTTATAAACATTATTAGGCTGAAGTATCGTCGTTTCTTAACTTAAAAATGTCATATATGTTGACTGTTTTTTAATATTATAGTAATTTCATTCAAAGTAACGTAAATTACGGATGTTATATCATTTGTTTATGTTCGTGAAGTTGGCAGGCTAGCGGCCTAGCGGCCTAACAGCGTGAAGTTGGCGGCCTAGCGGCCTAGCGGCCTAGCAGCGTGAAGTTGGCGGCCTAGCAGCCTAGCGGCCTAGCAGCGTGAAGTTGGCGGCCTAGCAGCCTAGCGGCCTAGCAGCGTGAAGTTGGCGGCCTAGCGGCCTAGCAGCGTGAAGTTGGCGGCCTAGCAGCCTAGCGGCCTAGCAGCGTGAAGTTGGCGGCCTAGCAGCCTAGCGGCCTAGCAGCGTGAAGTTGGCAGCCTAGCAGCCTAGCAGCCTAGCGGCCTAGCAGCGTGAAGTTGGCGGCCTAGCAGCCTAGCGGCCTAGCGGCCTAGCGGCCCAGCGGCCTAGCGGCCTAGCGGCCTAGCGATCCAGCGGCCCAACAAAGTTGGCAGTCCAAAAAAAAAAAAAAAAAAAAAAATTGTGAAGTTGGCGGCCTAGCGGCCTAGCAGCCTAGCGGCCTAGCGGCCTAGCGGCCCAGCGGCCTGGCGGCCTAGCGATCCAGCGGCCCAACAAAGTTGGCAGTCCAAAAAAAAAAAAAAAAAAAAATGTGAAGTTGGCGGCCTAGCGGCCTAGCAGCCTAGCGGCCTAGCGGCCCAGCGGCCCAGCGGCCTAGCGATCCAGCGGCCCAATAAAGTTGGCAGTCCAAAAAAAAAAAAAAAAAAAATTGTGAAGTTGGCGGCCTAGCGGCCTAGCAGCCTAGCGGCCTAGCGGCCCAGCGGCCTAGCGGCCTAGCGATCCAGCGGCCCAACAAAGTTGGCAGTCCAAAAAAAAAAAAAAAAAAAAAAAAAAAATTGTGAAGTTGGCGGCCTAGCGGCCTAGCAGCCTAGCGGCCTAGCAGCCTAGCGGCCTAGCGGCCCAGCGGCCTAGCGGCCTAGCGATCCAGCGGCCCAACAAAGTTGGCAATCCAAAAAAAAAAAAAAAAAAAATTGTGAAGTTGGCGGCCTAGCGGCCTAGCAGCCTAGCGGCCTAGCGGCCCAGCGGCCTAGCGGCCTAGCGATCCAGCGGCCCAACAAAGTTGGCAGTCCAAAAAAAAAAAAAAAAAAAATTGTGAAGTTGGCGGCCTAGCGGCCTAGCAGCCTAGCGGCCTAGCGGCCCAGCGGCCTAGCGGCCTAGCGATCCAGCGGCCCAACAAAGTTGGCAGTCCAAAAAAAAAAAAAAAAAAAAAAAAAAAATTGTGAAGTTGGCGGCCTAGCGGCCTAGCGGCCTAGCAGCCTAGCGGCCTAGCAGCCTAGCGGCCTAGCGGCCCAGCGGCCTAGCGGCCTAGCGATCCAGCGGCCCAACAAAGTTGGCAATCCAAAAAAAAAAAAAAAAAAAATTGTGAAGTTGGCGGCCTAGCGGCCTAGCAGCCTAGCGGCCTAGCGGCCCAGCGGCCTAGCGGCCTAGCGATCCAGCGGCCCAACAAAGTTGGCAGTCCAAAAAAAAAAAAAAAAAAAAAAAAAAAATTGTGAAGTTGGCGGCCTAGCGGCCTAGCAGCCTAGCGGCCTAGCAGCCTAGCGGCCTAGCAGCCTAGCGGCCTAGCGGCCCAGCGGCCTAGCGGCCTAGCGATCCAGCGGCCCAACAAAGTTGGCAGTCCAAAAAAAAAAAAAAAAAAAATTGTGAAGTTGGCGGCCTAGCGGCCTAGCAGCCTAGCGGCCTAGCGGCCCAGCGGCCTAGCGGCCTAGCGATCCAGCGGCCCAACAAAGTTGGCAGTCCAAAAAAAAAAAAAAAAAAAAATTGTGAAGTTGGCGGCCTAGCGGCCTAGCAGCCTAGCGGCCTAGCGGCCCAGCGGCCTAGCGGCCTAGCGATCCAGCGGCCCAACAAAGTTGGCAATCCAAAAAAAAAAAAAAAAAAAAAAAAAAAATTGTGAAGTTGGCGGCCTAGCGGCCTAGCAGCCTAGCGGCCTAGTGGCCCAGCGGCCTAGCGGCCTAGCGGCCTAGCGATCCAGCGGCCCAACAAAGTTGGCAGTCCAAAAAAAAAAAAAAAAAAAAAAAATTGTGAAGTTGGCGGCCTAGCGGCCTAGCAGCCTAGCGGCCTAGCGGCCCAGCGGTCCAGCGGCCTAGCGGCCTAGCGATCCAGCGGCCTAACAAAGTTGGCAGTCGAAAAAAAAAAAAATAATAAAATTGTGAAGTTGGCGGCCTAGCGGCCTAGCGGCCTAGCGTTCTAGCGGCCCAGCGGCCTAGCGGCCTAGCGATCCAGCGGCCTAACAAAGTTGGCAGTCGAAAAAAAAAAAAAAAATTGTGAAGTTGGCGGCCTAGCGGCCTAATGTTGTTGTTGTTTTTGTGCGTCCATGTGTGTGTGTGTGCGTGTTTGCGTGCTTGCGTGCTTGTGTGCTTGTGTGCGTGTGTATTGGTGCGTGCGTGCGTGTTTGTTTATTTCGGGTTCAACCTCGAAATCTATGTATTTCACAAAAATGTTTTTGAAGTATTTTGTATACATGCTATGGATATTTTTAACATAACATCCTGTTTTCACTGACTCTTGTAATAGTTTAATATTAATATTTTCCGTGTCTTTATTCTAAATTTCATATTCTCTTCACCTGTCAAGTTTATTTATGCATGTATTTAAAATGTATGATGATAATGAGCTGTACAGCTCAAGTCTGAAAATAATGTTCTGTTCTGTTCTGTTCTGATAATTAATCTCGCGTCTGGTCAATAACATGCTGCTGCTGATAATGACCTATCATGCTGAGACCACTCAGATCAAAGGGAGCTCCATTTGGAGCTCTTTCCTGACCACTGTATATATGAGTGTATTGGCCGTGGGAAATTCAACATTTCATCTACGTCATCATTCAATGAGATCTCATTCCTTCATAATTTCTTTATAGGTATTTTTGTAAACAATAAATTGTCACTTTTTATCGTTATGGTAGTGAAACCTGGAAAACAAACAAGAATGTAGAATAAAAACTGCGATGATTTGAGGGAAGATGTCTCAGAAAAATCTTGAGAATACATCGGCTCCAAGTTATATCTAAAAAGGAAGTAACAGAAAGAACTGGAATTGGGGATATAAACACAGAGATAAGACGCAGACGATGGAGATGGGTAGGACATGTCATGAGAATGGACAATACAAGGCATACTGAAACAGCTATCAGATGGACACCACACGGGCAGAGAAAAAGAGGGAGACCGAAAGGAACATGGAGAAGAACCGTAGAGTCAGAGATGAAAATAATGGGAACGACCTGGGAAAGCAGAGAGGAAAACAGAGAGGAAAGCCCAAAACAGATGTAGGTGGAGAGCAGCTGTGGAAGCCTTATGCACTCAAGAGTGCGAAGATGACTAAGTAAGTAGGTTTGAAACTGAAGTTATAATTTATGTGGAGCCAATTATAAGAGATCTAGGTTTACTTTCCTGTGATGATTATAGTCGGACTGTTATTTCATATAGAGATTGTAGATCCTCCTCGATTTTATTGGGACCTACATCATATATCGTACATCCTGCATTTTAATGCATTTTTTTCAAAGATTCCAGTTCTATTATCACTGTAGACTCGAATCAGCAACTGCGAACCGGCAACCAGCAGCCAATTTACATTTAATTTGAGGATCGAATTTGCAACTGCAAACCGACAGTAGACTAGTAGACTGCGAACAGGCAATCAGCTACCTCGAATCGGCAACTGCTAACCAGCAACCAGCAACCAGCAGTCAATTCAAATTTTATTAGAGGATCGAACTGGTAACTGCCAATCGGAAGCCAGCTTTCAATTATATTTTCACTGTAGATTCGCATCAACTGCTGCGAACTGGCAGCCAGCAGCAAATTCAAATTTCACTAGAGGATCGAATTGGCAAGTGCGAACCGGCCACCAGCAGCCAATTCAAATTTCACTAGAATTTTCTATATACTGTGTGAATTTCGGCTATTTATTTTCGTTATCTATAATTGATAAATAATAAAATTCATAATTTATTTATTTATCAGAGTCTCATCTATAGTTACAACATATATTGCACCCAACATAACACACAAATCATATATAGCCACTCTTATTAAGAGTTATAAGCGACAGTATCTACATTATAATAAAACATCTAATTATCACAAGGTACATGTACCGTATATAAAAATCCGATATTACACATTTTAACATAGTATAATTATGTTTAAAACTGAAATAACAGTTGTTAATCCTTATTAAAATAGAAATTGAAAAATAGAAATTATTAACATACTGAGAGTTATCGTGCACTATAGCGCATATTTAAGAAATGACTTACAAAATCTACTTGGTTCTAATTTGATTAACAACTGTTCTTCAGACGAACTAAGATATTATAATTTAACGTTCGCAATAGTATTGTTTTCACGCGAAAACATCTGCATCATTTGTAAACGAATAACCCTAGCGATCCGTTTAGCAGTTTGAAGAAAAATTAGACACCTCAACAAGACTACGGACGAAGGGATTAGCAATTATTATTAAATATAAATTATTGTTTTATTTTAATTACGAACATTATCCATATTTCCGGCTATCAATAAATGACATTTTCATTATCACGAGTGGTAGTCGGTGTTATGGATTTTTCGCGTACCGCTTATCGCCGAATAGTTAGATTGATTATGCAATAGAGCCATGTTCTCAATATGATTAGATATACAGGCCCCGTGTTCACAAAGAATTGGTTATCAGGATCAAGCTCAAGCTCCATTCTGTTTTTGGTATTTCTTTTAAATAATATGTACAGTTATGAAATTATATGTTCCTTAGCAGTTACAGAATATCAAAACAGTTTCTAGATAACAGATTACGACCCTTAAAAACTTTTACTTTTCTATAAAAAGAGATTAATTGATCTTGAAACCGAAACTGAACAGAGACATTCAGGATCAAGCTCGAAAATCCAGCTTCAATATATTAAGCACAATATTTCTATAACTATGCATTAAAACTTATTTATTTGTCTTTAACATTTAAGGAAATACCTATATTGTTGCCTCTGTTTAAAAGAAATAATCTTTATATCAACATATTTTCTATATTTGAAATAAAATAAAATGGAGCTTGAGCCTGATCCTGATAACCAATTCTTTGTGAACACGGGGCCTGGTTCAGTACTACGCTATTTGATTACGTAACAGTTTTTGCAGACGAAAAGGCAGTTCAAAGCACAGGTAATAGTTTTGTAAATACAAAAACTATACCTACATATGCGATTTTAAACACTAATGATAGTAACCTTCATATACAAAGTATACAGGTTACCATACAATGGCTTATCAGTCAATGTTTTGTCCACAGTAGAACGTGTGATCATGGCATGCATGTTTTAAGTAGTAATTATGAAATCGGTCTATTAATTGACCAAGAAGTACCCGTATGCAACAGAGACATGTTGATGTTAATTCAGCAAGGCAGTTAACAGAAGTGGAAATTGCTTTGTAAATACTACAAAACACTAGAAATAGGTTTACATTATTTATTGGGATATCTAACTGTCCTGTAGATTGAGAAATAGGAAGTAGCTCTGTAGTTTATATGCTGCAATTGATGAGAACTATTTTGCATGACCGGTCGGTGGTTACGCAATATAACTGACTGACCGATTTACTATTGCAAATGTGGCACCGCCTAGCGGCGGCGTAGGAAAAGTACTTTCATCAACTTAAATTGCTTAGTTCATGCGAATAACATCGGTCTTTGTCCCAGTGCAATAGTTTATTTACCGTAGAAGACAGAAACATCCGAAAGCTTACGCAATCTGTCGTTCGAGACCATGTTTCTGTACCTCGAGAGCCACGGGTGTTTGTTGCATAAGCAAAGCCCTTCAGTTGTTACGGTCCTGTCAATGCTAAATATTACATAACATAGCATAACATTAAGTTTATTAACATCCCGTAGATAACATATTGGTATATAACAGATATATAGCAGATAAAGATTGCTCACATTAATTTGACTTTGTCCAATTGTTCGGCACATCCAAATAAATAGAGCATATTTCTTTGTTTAAATTGAATCTAATATACATGTATATCTCATCATGACATTTGTAACATGTTAAATTCATTTTTTTTTTCATTTTCACGAGCGCGTTGTTTTTGACATATTTTGAAATTATATTTCGTCGTTGTCGTATAATGATAATATAATAATAATAATGAACGTCGTTAAAAAAATATATATATATATACGGTGGCCGATTCACGATGAGCCCGTTGCCTAACCAAGCCGCTTCCAAAATGCACTACAGAGCGCTTTCCTACGTCTATCCGAGAGCGCTAGCCGGTAGCTAAATGATATAATTTTTCCGCTTTGTTCGCTGCGTAGCTTTTTTTAAGCAAGCCGTTTCATAGCAGGGCGCTCGGTAGCGGTTTGGTTAGGTAACGGGCTCCTGTTATATAGAGCAGTGCAGACACGTCTCAGTTTCCGTACATTACAGATTACTACTGAAAAATCTATACAAGTCTATACAAATCTACAAATCGAGACATTCAAACATGTACCATTTATGCAAACATGTACCACAATCACACGAGGATCGGAATGGACCAAAATGCCGTACTAATGTAAATTCAAGTTACATTCTTGTATGTTCGAAATGCATTCGGTCTTCATTCCGGGTGCATTTCATGTATACGTATAGTGGTCATTGAGAATGTGTTCCAAATGCTCTAAACCTAAAACGTGTATTCACTAATATGCTCCAGATCGCCCGACGTCGATATCCTAGTAAATGTCGACTAAAATGTCTAATAAGAGGTGTATTCCTGTGTAATAGAAGTTCATTTTTAAAAGAGTCCGTCTTATTGCGTTTGTATTCGTAGTACATTCAATATATTCCGGCCAATTCTTGCGACCACTTCGAAAGTATATTCTACTTTTATTTGAATTGCATTCCAAGTATTCGAAGTATTCTAACGGCATTTTGACAAGGCTGCAATAATTTTGGTCAATTCGATTTATCATTCGGAATAAGCGCTTTGATTAAACCACACCCATTACTCACTATACCGATGGTTGGCATCGTATCATTGGGTAGTTGGCAGTTTGGAGAAGATTTGTATTTGTAATATATATGCACGATATAGTGAAAATGTATCTGATATTAGAAACCTTGCCACTTGTATTCACCATGCTTTCATCGAAAGAAGACAACTTCATGCCATGTTATCGTAATTGTATTGATAGATCATTCACACGTTTAACAAGTACATATACCGTATCTTAAATTTTTATGTTTGTTTATTGTCATTTGTCGATTAGCATTTATTTTATTGTTATTTTGTCATGTGCATTAATACAATCATGTATTGCATTTTTATTTCAAATATGTTATTTAAATCATTTATAAATGTAACCTTACACCATTAAGTATGCCTTGTATTTCGTTTCGACAAGGTAAACTTTATAATGGAAACACATTTGTATTTCATAAACTATGTTTCTTTGTACAATTATATTGTATGTAATGTACAATCTCTCGGATAATAACAGCGGTTGTGCTTAACATATAATATCAGTACATAAACTATAAATTTTCTAAAAAAAAAATACCGTCTCTCCCGAATCCGGGCCTAAATTCGTCTCATACATATATACCTCGGTTACATATATAAAAGATTTTTTTCTAATTTGGTATAATATCATATCGCATACTTTCCCGTCATATATAACCATGCTATTTATGTAATTGTATTAAAGTTGCTTTGTAAAAAGTCCTTTTCAGGACTGAATATGCAAATAAATTATATTCTATTCTATTCTATATTTGTCGTCCATCGTGACCTTGTAATACATGTGGAATCAAGACACCGTTTAATACGACAAGTGTACATTTATGTGAGGTTCAGTGTTAAATGTTTGGTTATAGTCAATCTGTTATTTGCAAAGAATTCCTTAAAAGTCTGAAGACAAGTAGCTTAGATGTACTAGCACTATGCTTTCATTTGACTGTGCTAGATTTAAACCATGACACTAATATCTAAATAGACTGAACATAAAGTTCGTCAGGACTAATCAAGAGCCCAATTTACCATAGGTGCCCGTCATGTAATGACTCCATGTAGACTTCAATAGATATATTTCTCTACGAAATTTATCACACACTTCTCTTCTAGTTTTTGAAAGCAACTTGATATGATATGAACTAAAACAACATTGTATGTAGGGTAACCCGGTTGTAGAGGGTTTTAATGTAATGAAATTTGAGAGGTTGTAGATCTACCTCCATAGTATTGGTATCTTCATATATATACATCCTGTATTTTAATGCAGTTTTTTCAAAGATCTAATTGGTGGTTGCTAACTGGCAGCAAGCTGTATGGTGTAATGCAACAGTCAATTGAAACCACAGCCCGAACGCCGGGGAAGGACGGATATTTTTACGTTTGTCTTTTCAAACCTCTGGTAAAATCCGTGCCCCCAGGGTCTGACAGATAGCAAAATCCCCGCAATTGCCCCGCCTCACGGGTAGAGTCACGGCTATATTTCCCCGCTATTTTTGCGCGAAACAAAAGTCCCGCACTTGCACGGCAGTGCGGGTGCGTCGGAAATGTTAACACATGCGACAATTTCCCCCGCCATCCCCCGCCCTTCACAGGGGTTGGTGGTTGTCATTCAAATCAACTGATGCATAAGTACGATTTCCCGATTTTGGATTTAAGAATTGTTAATTTAGCCGTCACCGGATAAAAGTTGCATCGTAAATAGAATCCTGAACGAAATTGCTATGTCAGTCTAGTGCACATGGTACTAGTATGTCTTGCCGCAGCGACTAAGTCCCGATACAGAAACCCCTGCCAATATTTCTTCCATTTTTAAATCATGCAAGTGTCAGTAGTCAACTATAATAATCATGCAATTTCCTGCAGTTTAAGCTTTTGAACTGAAATAAATTTGTAATGCATCATAATCCGAAAATACCATGGATTACAAAAATATTGAAAAATAATTTATTTTTTCATTCAATTTTCATTTGTCTTACCCTTAAATTTGAATATATCTCACTATGAACTCGTGTAATTTCGTGCACTTTTAGAATCAGATTTGTACTACTTTGGTCACCTTATGTAATCGATTTATGCTGGGTTGGCCATGTGAACATGGATCTTGTTAAAGTTTGCAATAACACCCTCTAATGGTCAGAGATTCATGAATATTGCATTGAACCGATTGTGTCACGTGTGAAGAAAACATACTCTACACTAGTCTATCAGTCTCTAATTACTGTCTATTGCCTATTCTGCGCTTTCACACACAACCGCACTGTCCAACAGCCAAACTAGAAGAGAGCCACCACTCAACTCACCGAATAACATGGCATTTCAGACTTGATAAAACCTGTACCCAGCTGTACTGTACACAGACCGGAATCCCAGAATCACTACACTCCCTCCGACTTTGTCTGAAAGCGCTGGGATTACGACTGAATTAAGATATTTAGTCCCAAATGCTCAAAAAACACTAAACATAGGCAATTTTAAAACTTTAATTTAGATTGCCCCATTCAAAACTTAAAACTGATTCGTTTTTAGACATTATTATCATTATTCACTGACGGGATTTTTCCAGTGTCTATCAGTCCGGCACGTTACAAAAGAGAATTGCCATGTTATTGAGGACTGAAGATTTTTTACATTTTCATTATTCAAACCCAAACAAATTCAATGCCTTCAGCGCTTTGATTTTTGCTGTTGGCAGAGTCTTCAGTCTACCGGAACTTGGATACTTAATAGCAGTAAATGTTATAGTGTATACAACAATGTCATGTGTTATTACATATACATTCGAAATAAAGATATAACAATTCTGTGTACAAATGTTGTTATGCTCGCTCAGTCTGTCAATCTTCAAAAAAATGTGTTTTCAATAATGCAATATACACCATACTCATAACAATTCGTTGTAATAAGTTTAGCAGTTAAGATAATGTTCACTATCTACATCCTAATGGCGTCCTATGCGATGCAAAACCTTGCAGATTTCCATATCCGTACGGATATCGTACGGTACTCGCACGAGTAGTTTGTAGCTCGTGCGGTGTCCTCACGGGCCTCGTGAGAGATAATACAGACTTGAAAAATATCTACGAGCTCGTAGACAACTCGGGAGATCGGTTTCACCGAGTCCTCTATGAGTCACAAAAATCCGTGCGGTGCTCGTATGAGTTTCGATATCCATACGAGCTCCGTACGGACGCCGTACGAGTTCGCCAAAATCAACTCGTACTGAGCTCGTAAGGAGCTCGTAGGGCAAATGTGACCGTAGCATAAGTAGGAAAATATCACTGTATATTATAAATGATTCAAATCTATCAAGTTTCAATGAGTATCTATATAGATATTCAACATTATGCTAGGGAACATGGGTTGAGCTTATCAGCTGTCCTTTATTGCTAAATCACATAAGACTGCAGGATCTGGTATATACAATCTCAGTGGCTAATGCATTATTAGTTTTATTACAATGAAAGCCATACTGAGATTTTGGCATTATGATATACGTATACTGAACAATTGTTTAAATTATATGACAGAAAATATTCTCCAAACTTGTGAAACATAAAACACTGTTAAAACATAAGCAACATATGTTTCCAGGCAGAGATACTGGTAATTATCAGTCCTTAAAAAGCCTTACATGTTATCAAAGATCTTAAAATGAGATTTAACAAAAACAGGTTATATTGGATTGTCAAAAGTAAAATGACCATGGAGGGGCACGTGACATGTTCTCGATGGTTTACGATTTTAAAAACAATATCCAAAAAAGAAGCACTTTGTAAGAATGTCGTGAACCAGACTAATTCCATTATTCCATGCGGATAGCACCGGTCTTTATCGCATTACAATAGTTTATTTACCAAAGAAACCATTATTCCGAAATTTAAACTGAATACGATTTATATCTCATCATGGCATTTGTTGTTAGATTAATCGGTATTGTCCGATATTACATGTATTGGAACAATTATGACAGAAACATTAATTTAAACTTACACCGGAATAAATTCGAATTACATCCAAACTGCAAAAACCACATTCTAAACGATACAACTAAATTATAACCCACAGGAAACTATTTGACTTGTATATAATTACCTATAGTCCGGCAGATAAACGGCAATTTTTAGGGTAACCGTGCAATGTCTTCTATACAAAATGTTTTTGCATTTTCTTGTTCTTTGGACAATACTATAACAGAATCCGGATGATGCCACCTTGTCATCATTGAGCAATTCTCACAATGAGGCCCCAAAGGGGGCATGTTTTTTCTCGAATTAATCGGTATATATACATTACTATTCAATCAAATGTGAATCAAAGCATCTTAAATGCGATTGTATTGTGTGAGATAATGCATTACATCAATATATACAACTTTTATACTAATAAAATGTGGAAATGAGGCTCCATTTGTGGTTTAAACATAACATGAGGCCCGGTATTACACACAAATATTAATTACATATTATTAAATAAATGAATACATGTAGAGTAAATATCTCTTAATATTGCTAATTAATAATATATTCAGTGACATTGATAAGTATAAGGAACATGCAATACATTGCTTAATATTTTGTTAATGAAAATCGAGGCCCTGGTAAGGGTTAATGTATGAACAAGGATACAATCTTTCAAATAATGTTCTATTTCTTTTATGTTACAAAAAGGAAACGTTAACCATAGCTGAAAGTAATATAAGTGTAATTAAGTTATAGAAGTACCACGCTCTTAATAAGTAAAATAGGGAAATGAGGCCCTGCTTGTGTGTTGAGCTATAAATTACGCTTTTATCATAATAAATTGTAATTATTTCATTATAATTGTAATTTGACAATTACATATGAAGTGTCTATGTGTCGCAACAGACCTATACGTAAGTGACTTAGATAAGTATAAAAAACCTAAATTGCATGGCTAAATTGCATGGCATAATAATTTATTTCATGAAATCGAAGCCTTAATAAGAGTAAATTTAAATGTTACAATGAATCAAAACTTTCTAGTAGTGAAAGTGTTACTATTTATGCAATAGTACAACGAGGACGTGGGTCTCTACTAGTGATTTTAAACTACAAAAGAGGCCTTAGACCAACTTCAACAAACCATTTCCTTGTTATCAAGCATTTAAAAAATCTAATAATACTTTTAATTCAATTACGCCTTGATGAATAAAGGTAATGTGAGATATCAATGTCGGTGGCTAGTATCTTCTTACCAGTACACTCTCTATATACAGTATGTGGTCCTCATCATCACCGACTACTGTTATGCGAGTACCTTTATAGTATTTAAAAAGGCTAATACTAGTCGGACAGGGAAGACAGCACTCATCAGAAACAAAAAGCATGAAATACTTATAAGCTCCAAAACCCCCTGCATTTAAGTTATTCGAAGCTAAAGCATGTTCACATGACGACCCATTCCGATCGCCATGTACACTACCGCCATTTCAAACTCTACACCACCACTGAGTATGATTTTCTGTATGTACTGAAATTCCATGTCAATGGACAATTCACCACCGCCAAATGCAGCCATTCATACATAGATGGGGTACACAACACAGTGTCAAGCAATACAATATATTCAGTCTTGTAAAGCATCTACCATTAGTTCAGTCAAACCTACTATAGAATTGCCACTGTCGGCTATGTACATTTCTGGTTCTACTTATCACTGCAAGCTACAGATGCATGGGACGTTTAAGTACTAAACACTGACCGACACAACCATCCTTGGTTATGTTGTATTTGGACCCAAAAGACAATAGCAAATCTGACAGGGAAGGCAGTACTCAACAGTAACCTCACCTACTAACTAATGATAATTGTGTGGCAGTCTACATTACAAAATATTGCACTTATTGCTTTCCATCGGGGATGTAATATTTATGTGATGTATCGTATGGGATTGTAATATATTTACTTGGTAAGTTAGTGAGGTCGTCATAAGTATGGCTGACATGGCATACTTCGCTGATGGTGGACCTGAGAGGATTATGTACCGAAGGGAGCCTCGAGTATATAGTGGCGATAGCTCACTGGTAATATACAGGGCTGTCTATACAGAGGGTTTGGGTTCGATTCCCGGCATGGGAACTGGACATTTCTGAAATTCTATTCGTAGTATGTCCCGCTATAAATGGCCGAATGGACTGTAAAGTATCTGGTTAAGGGTGCTAGGAAGCTGTGTATCGGTGCTATACACTGGACACATTAAAGAACCGCGTTGTCTAGTCGAAAAAAAGAGCTAGACGCACTCCAGCAGCACTGGACCTGCCTGTATATAACGTCTCTCTCTTCCTTCCGTGGAGCTTCCTCTCGGTCTGTCCCTCTGGTAAGATCGTGCTGTATCTGCACTGGTAGAGGATGCACATGCACCCTTTGTGGCTGCAACACTATGTAAAGCGCATTTGAGCATGTTGCGCATGAAAAGGACACTATATAATCTGGTATCAATATTCACTTACAGTAAACGACGGTCGTGACAATAGAGTACACAATGGGGTCTGGTGTTGTTGCATTCTGATATAATGAATTTCTCATAGGGCTTGCAGTGGTTGTACTTCGTGGTCGTGTGTAACCCGATATGGCTTGCAATGTCTGCATTTAATAGCGGCGATGACCATTAGGCAAAGAATGATTTTACTCTGCTGTGGTAAAGATTACATACCGGGTAGGGCATATTATCTCTGACATTGTGTGGTAAAATAAACTGTAAATTTAACGATTATTCGTTAATGAACTCCTACAAACCAAATATGTCCACTATTTGTAGTAGTAAAATCATTATAAGAAATTTACATTTGAGCGTAAGTTTAAGATATCCATAAGTGCTTTGATAAAACAGAATACCGGAGTCTATCGACCCATTCCGGGCCTCAGTTGATTATTTCATTTCTATATATTATTAGGTTTTGTATACTTAACAATACTATAATTTAATTAATCAGTAAAATATAATGTTTGATTTGTTGAAATGGTTATTAGTAATTGAACATGGACTATTTACCATTCTTGTCTTATTTCTGGTTTAACACACATGCGGGGCCTCGTGGCATATTTTACTTTTTTCAAAATGTACGACACGAATAGTATTTTATGGTAATAACAATAAAACTCACGGTTAAAATTGCATTCCTTAAAGTATAAGAGAATAAAACATTTTTTGACATAGATTTTTGAGAATTTCACTATTTTTTCTACATTTGGATTTGCCATCAATAGAGCCTTAATTTAATAAAATAAATATTTAGTTACTTAGTATTCAATGTAGGTTGTTTATGATTGCCTGTGACACTGAATTCAATGCTAAGTATCAATATAATGAAAATCATGGTACCATGTATCATTTACTGATTTGATTCATATGTTTGTCTAAAACGGGCCTCATACAAGACGTAAAACGCCAGAAGGGCCTCATTTCCACATGTTAATATTACAAATGTTGTATATATTGATGCAACGCATCATTTACTAGGTAAATGACATTTAAGGTGTCTTGCTTTACCTTCGACTAACCGATAATGTACTTATACAGCTTAATTCATGAAAATTCATGTACCCCTTCGGGGCCTCATTGTGAGAATTGCTCAATGATGACAAGGTGGCATCATCCAGATTATGTTATGGTATTGTTAGGAGAACATGAAAATGCAAAAACATTTTGTATAGAAGACATTGCACGGTCCATTGCAAGTTCTGCCGGACTACTAGTAGGCCCTATTTTACACTATGATGCTGAGGTTTTTGGGGTAAAAATATTTAAATTATACATTGCAAATGTCCTTTGAAAGA
Source organism: Spisula solida (assembly GCA_947247005.1). Classification (NCBI taxonomy): domain Eukaryota; kingdom Metazoa; phylum Mollusca; class Bivalvia; order Venerida; family Mactridae; genus Spisula; species Spisula solida. Next base: position 31,143,674 of record OX365947.1, on the reverse strand, counting down.
TACTTTGCGTCAGAAAATCAAAAAACTTGGACGTGTTACAATAACTTGTCATTCTCTGCGATTAAGAATACATTCTTGTTTATCTAGCATCATTTCAACTATAAAAATAATAATAATAAAGACTTTATTTAAAGAGGCAATCCATTCTTCCCTGTGAGCCTCATTAACACATTTACAAATTATGTACAGTAATAACAGAAGATAATAGTAACAAAAGGCCTTTTCGACTGGGCTGTTTCGTGAAGCAAGTTTTATGCGGTAATATTTGACCACATCATTTGTTTTAAATTGTCAACATAATCTAACTATTTTAGCAACGCTTTTCTAAAAAGAACATTCAAAGTATTTTAATACCCAGGGGCTGTTAGGTTGTAAAACGACTATGATAGTCTAAATAATTGTCACTGAAATGTCCACTGGAGACAGGATGCACGCGATAGCATCTTAATAGAATTTTATCATACATTAAAGTCAAGGTAATGATATAATAGGTTCAATATTGGTAAACCCTTTGTTTTTTTAGTAATTATGCAATAATGTTGTAGCCACGTTTTAATTGGCTAACAAAGTATATAACATGCAATTTGATTGGCTAAAAACGTTTTAAGTATTTTGTAATGTGTAATTTGATTGGTCAAAAGCTTTTAAGATTTATTTTCTATTATTTGAAAATAATGTATATTAAGTAAGATTTTTTAATAAAAAAGGGATGAATTAGGACGAAAACAGTCATGATGTAGGTTTTAAAAAGTTAGGAAAAGTGGAGTTCCACTACGCTTAGTTAAGTTACTAACTCTGTGTGTTAAGAAAATAAAACATATTTGTTATTGTTAAAATATTTGGAGAAACGACGAAAATAAAAATAGAAAAACTGACGGTGGATTTCTCATAACTTATTTAGTTGAGACTTTGTTATCATATTTGAAATAGTACTGGAAAAACGCACTGGACACACTACGTTGGCAGAGCTAAACTGACAGCTCACACACAACGCACGGACCAACGGGTTGTTACATACGAGCTAATTCCCAAAACAACAGACATAACACTGTTGTTTAAACAACAAACCGGATGTTCACATTACAACAAGCACCAACAACAAGAACTAGAGATTAAAGTTCTCAGAGAGTTGAGTAATCAGAGCTCATCAACGCATTGGAAAAATGAGTTCAATTTCACACACTGTATCAACGCCCTTCGTTTACGGCATTACACAAGCTTTAGCCTGGTTCCCATCCCCACAATCACAACACTACTATAGTAATGCAACTGTAAAATTAGAACGGGAACAGACTGTAACCTGCTCCACGACACAGCCCAGTCGAAAAGGCCTAATGTCAACTAATGCATGATTTCCGTATTAAAATTGATCCATAGATATCACAAAGGCGTCACCAACCAAAACATTACCACGTGATCAGACGTTTACGAGTAAATATTAGTGTGTAAAACGCTCGAGATCATTCATAAATCACTACAAAAAAGAATCCTGCGACGATAATAATACTATAACCAACTACCACGTGCTCGTCACTGAACATTTTCATGAATGGGTCATATAGGGGTCAACAGCTGCAGTCGGTTTTATTTTGTGGGTTACATAACATAGTCCATTCTCGTTCACCAGAGTATTCTTCGAGTCTGGGAACTTGACTAACCACTGATGAATGAGGATGAACATTGCCTGGTTGGTCAGTTCCACCAACACTATCAAGATTTGATTGGCTGATAAAGCTGGTTAATCGGCGTTCCTAGTAGATTGGCAGATCTGAGGCACGATGACCTATAATGGTCCTTCTATATTTCTGGCTATCAGCAGGAGATCATTATCAGTGTTTATCTAGGGTCATAAAACACAGAAACTGGTCCCGGCTACTGAAAACCAATAGGGTGCTAAGTACTGTATGTACACTAGACAATATGTGTCATATTATCATTTATGTTTGTTTTAAATTGGAATATTAAGATATATTAATTTATTTCTTGTTTCTATCTAGTTTGAGTGTATAACAGCTATTTTCCCTATATGTCAATAAATTTGGCGATTTTATTATTTAAGAGTTATTTGACATAAATTAATAGATATAACATTTTGTACACACTAGAACTAGATACAAATAAAAATAAATATATCTAATAGTTTGAAGATAAATAAAAAATAATAAACTACTCATATAGATCTAGTATATGAATTTAACTTCTCTATTCCAAACAGTTTAACCAAAGTCCTCAATTTAACATTTTTGTATCGTTGATTTAAAACATGAATAATATTAAGTCACTTATCTACTCAAGTAATAAGATAAACATGTCAATGTTACTGTGTGTTATAAGTTCGTATTTTAGTTTTCACACTTTTTTTATTCATGTGCAGGATTCCACAGTGAGCTTTTAAAAATGCTCCCCATCCACGGTGACCACCTGTTCCAAATATGGTTTCTGTAATTAAACCCGACTCATTCCATGAAATGTACATAGTTATTTGGATGCTTATACATAAATATCCGATGCCCGTATCGCATTTTGTAAAACCCCTTTCACGATTGTCGTGCGACGGACCTGCGACGGGTCTACGGTGTAAATTTGAGGACTATCGTGCGTCCGTCGCACGACGGACTTGAGAAATTTCTGCATCGTGCGACCGTCGTGCGACGGAAAACATAATCGTAGACCCTCGTTGTAGAGTTTTGGACATGTTAAAAAATTCTAAGGAGGGTGACTGTCGTAGGCCCGTCGGACGATGCCCTATGTCGTCGCACGACGGACGTGCGATGGACGCACGATGGACGCACGATGGACGCACGATTTGTTTGAGATTATAAGGTCACTCTAGGCACTTAGAATCATACCACTATCGTGCGATGGACGTACGATGGACGTGCGATGATTGTGCGATTGTCGCACGACAGTCTTGTGAACATCTCCTATCCTACGACTGCCGTGAGACAATCGCACGACCTTCGTACGACAATCGCACGACCGTCGTACGACGCTCGTAAACATATAAAAATTATGTACTTTTTCAAAATGCATACCCTATAGTGCAATTCTTAGATAAATCATATTCTAAGAGAAAATGTGCACTTTGAAAACAATAAAAGCTCTCTATAGCGACACACATTGGGAAACATAACATTATGTTGTTGTATGTAGAGGTTGTCTCTTCTCGAACAACATGTTTATGTTGCTGAAGAGAGGTTGTTGCTCAGTGGAGGGCTGCTCAGAGCCTCTGGAGAGTTTGCATTGTACATAGTTATCACAAATGCATTCAGCTTAAACTAAGATCTAAAAGTTGCCCGAATGTTCTCATACATTCATATCAATAGCATACTTTAATCACTTAGCAGGTTATAAAATATCAACAGTGTATGTTTTTATTATATAATTAGTAACATTAAATGTATACTTAGTAACAATATATCAGTACATCTAAAGACTCTAAACACGTTTTTTAATTCACAAATATTTCCAACATCTTGAAGAAAGCCATAATTTGAATTAGGAATTAACTGTTCTCTCATTTTATAACATGTGGACATCCAAAATATCTCGAAACAAATAGCCTAAACATTATTATTATTGATTATACATACATGTATTTCAGTTTAATATTATATTAAGATTGGAATGATTTAGGTATGACTTCGTAAATATTAGTTTTGTGCTTTTGAATACCCATTATTTGTGTACTTTCTACAGGTAAAAAGATGTGGCGGACGCAATTTATTTGTTTACCGTGTCACACGATAGCACAGGGAACTCCAGATTTCCCGACAATGCAAGGATATGTCATTGTGTGATTGTACACGTAGACAATACACTGTAGAAATAAATAGGGTAGTATACTTATATATTCTGTTAAGGCAACATTTTAAAGTTTATTCACTACATGTACACTCACATAATGACGGTAGCGGATATATTCCGCACAGTAACCTTGTAATATATTCATGCTTAAAGTGGAGGAACACGTCAATTGATTCACACTGATACAGGTCTTAAATGGCACACACCATCGAACGCCAATGATAGCACTAGCATTTGTTTACAAATAAATATGAACATTAAATGCATTTTCAATGTCTATTCTTTGTTCTATCTTGTGTATAATCACTTCTTTAGTACTCTTTCAATCTTCACTGATAACAAGCGGAAGCCGAAGTAAAAGCATACTGAAACTCTATTGTTCTAGTCAAACACTTACCTGTAGTGTTGGGACTACGCAATATTTTTTCCTGCCATTAATTTTTGAAATGTACTAATCAATGTGTGTTATTCGGATGAGTAGAAACGACCGGCTAATTAATATACTAGGGAGCGTGTGCTGGGGAATAGTCGGGGAAAATCATCCTTCATCCTCGATTGATTCTGCATAATAAATATAACATGTCTGTAATAAAAACGTCATAACAATACTACTGTCGGTTCAATAAGTAATACTAATGAGGGAACTGTCCCATTCAAAAGAATATGGGAGGCTTATGTTTTATATAATAAACTAGATACCTTCAACCAATAGTATAATACTTCAAAACGTGTTTTCACGTCGTCTCGTTAGTCGAGTGGGTAAGTATGCCCCTATTATTCAAGTTATTTTGTTCAATCTTACCACTGGTTCGTCACCCATCCAAGTTACTTAAATTTTAAAGTGTTTTGTTATCTTTTTACAAGTACCTTATTTTTTATTTGTAACTAAAACAAAAACATACACGAGTAAGGTATGCAGTACGTAGATTAATGTTTGTGTTATATTTTCATTCTTTATCAAGTCGTATTTCAATTGTTTTATTCTTATATACAGTACAACACTCATACAATCGTTTTTAATATATTCACTACAACGTGAAACTTTGATCACTTTAAAGTATCGATTCATTAAAACAGCAGTATAATATAAGACTTTATAACAAGGATACATGCAATAAAAAGGTTGACCGAAGTGGGGATCGAACCTACAACTCAGAATAAAATAGAAACTTGAAGGACGTGAGGGTTTATCCACTACACTAACGCGCCTTTCGTATAAATTATGGAATGAGATTTGCACACTATTTGATATCGAACCCTTACAAAGTTTACCTTTCGGGCGAGTTTATATTTATAACTGTTCTCATTTGAACGCACTTTAGTATATTGAAAATAATTTATTATTTAGTATGATGTGTTTTATTTCAATCTCTCCAAAATGATGCAGATTTCTTTCTGTTCCGCATCTTAACATTTAACTATATTCAAATCATGCATTGCGTGCAGTGACAGGTTATTAGACAGCATAACGCGTGTAAAAGCGAATTTTCTGGCGCGAAGCATTAAGTCAACGGGTCACGTGGTTTGGTCAGAGTTTGAATTCACTAATGGATCTGAAAATTTGTGTTATAGTTTCGCAGTTACAGAAAGATAATGAAAAATGGCCGCCAATAGAATAACAAAAGTTCCCTAAAATGCGTTATTCTGTAGCTCATAAATTTTCTTTTATATTTTAATGATGTTTAAAAATATTCCAAAAACTCGAGTAGGCCTATCTAGAACACATTTTAAAATAACGTCGGTGCCAATCATAAACCCCGTAACTACATTTTTTCAAAATGTATTTTTTTCAGCATTTCCTACTGGTAATACTTTCCCGCGTTAACTGTCGAATTTTCATGGCAGTCGTCCAATCAGATCTCTCGGAATCGCAAAATGAACACGTGAGGAAACCTGTAACTACGATGTTTTTATATAAATGTACATGTTTTTCTGCACTTACGGGCTTTCCTCCAGAAGTTACGGATTTTCCTCCTTTTTTTTGTCGCACACATTGGGGGAAATCCCGTAAAAACGAGATTTCGTTGTCCTGTGCTCGGTTTATTGCATTCACTGTCCAACTTTTGATGGTTGTTTTCTTACCCTTTTTTATCGTTATGGGCAAATCAACAGCATTTTTCATCGTTTATGTTTATCGTAAAGCAGTTTTTACCTTCTCCTGAAAAGTTGTGATTTTGTAGTTACGGGGTTTAGGTTTGGCACCGACGATAAGGGAGATAAATGCTCAGTTGCTTAGTATAGCACTTTGATCGACCGCCATCTTGGAATAGGAACGCTTGGAAGAGAAAGCACTGGACGTGACAGCTTGCCAGTTACTGATCAACTGATTACACCATGAAAGTACTTGTTTTAAACAAGGAAAGTCGTATTTTTATAGACATAATCAACGTAGTTATACAGAACAATGAACTTAAAAATGAAAGCAGGTTCATACTCGTACTGTATCGTCCTTCGTTACTTCGTACCCAAAAATGTCACAAATTTTCTACTGACTGTACATTTATGAATCATACATGTATGATAGCAATCATTCTGTCCTGGATGATCATGTTACTTTTTCTGGCGTTTTTGAACCTCAACAAATTGCTATCGTACAGTACATGTGGAATCAACTTGCCTAGTGTAAATGATATAGCTAAGCTGTTCTTTAATAGTTAAGATATAATTCGCTAAAATAGGCTGTGCCTTAGTTCATATTAATTCAACACCTACTGACTTACGTTCACATTACATGTATATGAATTTTCGAGTTTTTAACTTCAAGAAACTTATAGATCTACTTTATACAGTATATGTAAACCCGCAATCAAGCGATAACTTCGAGTACAAATTCACACAATCAGCCTGCCAATAATGGCAAGGCATACAAGGGATTTACTTTGCCACATATATTGGCAAAATAACTAAATGATCTTCCATTATGTAGTTCAACAATTACCCAGTCAGAAATAGCCGAAAACAGAGACAGTTCTCTGACGAAACTAAAAATATTGCCAAATCAAGATTTAGGTTGACGGTGTAGAATGTGAATCTGAGTATCTTCAGACTTCCGAGTCACTTGGATTGGCCTAACTGTTATATTGACTGCTTGGGGTGTGCCATGTCCGTGGTTGTGATCAGGATCGGGAATCGCCATAAAAATAAATAAATAAATCTGGATATGTATCCACCATATATGCAACAGTCACACACGGCATTATGAAAAAACAAGTTTCCATCTACTGTTTTAATCCCAGCCTAATCAAATGTCTTGTCTTGTTTATTATTCTTTTACATAAACATGCATGGTACAAAATGTATGCCAATATCTTCATACTAAATTGTAACAAAAACCTTCGAGATCTTGATTAAATATAATTATATAGTCCAATACTAGTATTTGCCTATAAAGACCATCCATTTGGAAACTGCAAATAGTGATATTTAATGAAAGGTATGTCCCTCTCAAGAGGTACAGGTTAATATCATTGAAAATGGTCTGATGAGAAGATGACATTATTTTTTTGAATATATTGTTATATAGTGGTTTTTGTTTGCAGGTTGTATTTAACAGCGGTTTTCTCAAATTTTGTATTATTAAGTATGCTTACCAGGATGCATAATTGCATAATGGTGCATCTGACTAGTGTACATAAATATTTTCCAAAAACTGTGCAACAATTTCATTTGGACCGAGTGACCTGTGCTATGTAAATGAAAAACTACGTGAATATAATTTTTAACATCTTTAAAGGGTTTTACTAGGTAATGCTACGGTCACATTTGCACTACGAGCTCCTAACGAGCTCCGTACGAGTTGATTTTGGCGAACTCGCACGGCGTCCGTACGGAGCCCGTACGGATATCGAAAATCGTACGAGCATCGTACGGATTTTCGTGACTCGTAGAGGACTCGGTGAAAATGTTTCACCGAGCTCCCGAGCTGTCTACGAGCCCGTTGATATTTTTCAAGTCTGTATACTCTCGCACGAGGCTCGTTCGGACACCACACGAGCTACGAAATACTCGTGCGAGTATCGTACGATATCCTTACGGATATGGAAATTTGCAAGGTTTTGCATCGCATGGGACGCCATTAAGATGTAGATAATGAACATTATCTCAACTGCTTTACTTATGACAATGAATAGTTATGAGTATGGTGTATATTGAAATATTGAAAAATTAAAATTTTGGAAGACAGACAGACTGTGCGAGTATAACAACATTTGTACACAGACTTTTAATATCTTTATTTCGAATGTACATGTAATGACATTGTTGTACACACTATGACATTGTTGTACACACTATAACATTCACTGCTATTATGTTGATACTGCAACTGTATCATGTATCCAAGTTCCGGTAGATAGACTCTGCCAACAGCAAAAACACAACACTGATTAATTCATGAAAACAATGTCGTATTTTTATATCATTATTATGGTATTCTCATATTATCATTATCGTCATCATAATCGCATTCTCGTAATATCATCATCGAGCTATCGTATTATCATTATCGTATTCTCGTAATTATCAGCATCGTTCTATCGCATTATCATCATCGTGTTCAGGTATTATCATTATCTTATTATTGTATAATCATCATCGTATTCTCGTATTATAAATTATCTTATCATTGTATCATCATTATCGTATTCTCGTATTATCATTATTTTATCATTGTATTATCAGTATCGTATTCTCGTATTATCATTATCTTATCATTGTATTATCATTATCATATCATTGTATTATCATTATCGTATTCTTGTATTATCGTTATCTTATCATTGTATTATCATTATCGTATTCTCGTATTATCATTATCTTATCATTGTATTATCATTATCGTATTCTCGTATTATAATTATCTTATTATTGTATTATCATCATCGTATTATCGTATTATAATTATCTTATCATTGTACTATCATCATCGTATTCTCGTATTATAATTATCTTATTATTGTATTATCATCATCGTATTATCGTATTATAATTATCTTATCATTGTATTATCATTATCGTATTTTCGTATTATCATTATCTTATCATTGTATTATCATTATCGTATTCTCGTATTATCGTCATCATACTATCGTATTCTCGTATTATCATCATCCTATTATTGTATTATCATTATCGTATTCTACTATCATCATCATCAAACTATCGTATTCTCGTATTATCATCATCGTGTTCTCGTATTAGCATCATCGATATATCCGACCAACAACCTTTCTCCAAGTAGGGACGCACCAGACTTTGATCCATGACATATTACCGCGACCGTGGCTGGGTGATTTTGGCGTCCGTATAGGAAGCGGGAGATCGAAAGTTCAAACCCCGGAGAAAGTTAGGTTATAACTGATGTAGTCGTTTGGTAAGACGCCGGTAGGCCCAACTCTGCCAGGTACCCGGCAATACATGTATGAGAATGGATTCGTGTTATTTTGCTAGAGAGGGGTCCGACCAGCAATATTTTATCCAAGTTGGTACCCAGTAGACTCCCACCCAAGACGTACTCCTCTCATTGTATTACATGACCACAATTCCAGGGTCCAGGCCCACCCCATCTGGATCCGCACACGCTCAGTGTATGATAGTTGTTATTTCCGTGATTCTCGTGCACAGAACTTATTAGTACACATCAAACCATTGTCTATGCATCTACATATATGTATATCCTATTTCTACTGCATTCACTTAATTCTTTTGGTAAAAATATATATTTGGTGTGGTACACATGAGACACATACGTGTATATACCCTTTGTACTATTCAAAACGTTATGGCGAAATAGGCTGAATTTCAGAGTCTGTCGAGGGACAGTTATGCATTTTTTCTTACATATATAAACATGACATGAAATATCAACTAATCCAAAATCATCTTACATAATATAATAATACATAAACTGGGTGAGGACAGCTTCATTGCGAGCTTTCTACTTCAAATATCTCTACGAGCTCATAGACAACTCGGAGATCGGTGAAACATTTTCACCGAGCTCCCGAGTCCTCTACGAGTTACAAAAATCCGTACGATGCCCTTACGAGTTTACGATGTCCGTACGGACTCCGTACGAACTTGCTAAAATTTGACTCGCACGGAGCTCGTACGATCAATGTGACCAGGGTCTTAAAATAGATAATTTAAAATTCGCTGAATATATCCATTATTGTCGCACGAACACCGTACGGCCATCGTGCGATCACCGTACGGACACCGTACGAGTTATCTACGAGCTCTGATTGATCTACGAGCACCGTGCGATGTACGGCCGGGCTCTTTGCGAGCCCCGTACGGTGTCCGTATGGATATTACGATGTCCGTTCGGATATCGTACGATTGCATCTCTATAAATCGTACGAGGTTCGTACGAGCTGTGACCAGACCCTACGAATGAAAAAGTACCGTTAGGATTTCAAACATTCAGGACTCGTTCGAGTTGGTAAATTCGTACGGATATCGTACGAGCTTTGTGACCGTAGCATAACAAACTAACAAACTCGCTTAAGAAAATCTTAAGGAGTGTTTTGGCTTACATTCCAGTCCTTTCACAACAAACTTTCCAATAAAATTTGTTGGAGAAAAATGCAAAAATTTGTCTACGAGTAATTTCTCAACTAAGTCTGCTATTTTTTTAAATCTATTTTATGACCATAATTATAATCGTGTGCTGTAGAATTATTTCCGGCAGAAACTGTGTATTTACGACTACAGTCTCTGGTATTTATTGCTAAATTTATTATGGTAGGCGATTCTGTATGAAATGTACATCTATCATGTTATAATAGACTGACGTTTTTATTTTCTGTAAAAACATATTTATTTATTTTCTCTATCAAATACATGTAGACATGTTCATTGTCAGTCGGAGATACTGTAGGTACATACTTTAAGTACCGTCAACGATACCAATTTATACAGTGAATGCATATGCAAAGTGCTATGGCTATAGAACTATTTTCCCGGTGAATCGTGACCACTGATGTATGTCAAACACCTACATCTAAAAACAAATGCCTACCTACCTATCCTATTGTTGACCAATGTTTCCTGAACCACACATATGTTTTATTTAGCCGAAGTGAAAGTTATTCATTTCATGCCAATTTATTTTAGGTCGATTGTTTCACAATAAATACATTTTAATTGTTGTTTTTTAACTTTGCCAAAGTCTAAAATAAAAGTTCGTTTGAAGAATAAACATTAAATGCTTCGGCTTTTTGTGGACGATGCATTAAAATGACTTTCAGATGATAAAAGTCGAAATATACTTCCCTGATGCAAAATTGTCTATATATATACCTTGTTGTGAATTTTCTCGGGTTTTAAAACCGCTATAAATGTTAATATGTAATGATTGTCAAACATAGTTGGTGTGTTTCATTCTTTAGAAACAGACCTGTTAATTCATTCAGATGTCATCCAAACATAGTCACTGACAAAAAAGTTATATGTGTTACCATGTTTTGTAGATCAAAAATGACTAATAAAATGGTTTATTTAAAACGTGATAAAATATTAATATCTCTTGTATCTTCAAATTGTTTGGTGCCTTCTTATACTGCAAAAATAGACCTTTCGCGTGAAACCACTGTCGATTAGATATATACACAAACTAAAGAGTTATAGGCGTAGCAGTGATTTCAAAACCAATGTTTCCTCTATAACCTATATCTCGACCAAGGTTTACATCGTGTAGCGGTCTAGCGATAACACGCTCTGGTTGGATCAACGAGATTAAGTGGGTGGAGTCGGCGTCTGGTCAATTGATACGAATGACCCATTATAAATGACCACCACATTTTGATTGACAGGTGACGTTAGCGGAATAGTGTATTTCTCGGCCCTATGCTATTTTAACCAAGAACAAAGGATTGATTCTACGGCGTGGAGGGGGGGGGGTTAATTTTGTAATTTATTGACGAATTTTAAAATGTTGATATGAAATTAAAGATTACGCTCTGAAGTTTCTAAATATAAAAAATTGAAATTATGCCCATGCAAATATGAATTATAATGGTTCAAACACAGACTATTTTTCGAGAAAAAAATCTACACATTTTTGTGTTCGTATTCCACGGCCGTAGTAGTTTATTTTTTTATTTATTAACATATTTTCATATAAATTATATCAAAATAAAAAAGAAGCTCTCTTGTTTTAAAATATACAAACATATTGAAATAAAATAACGGCTAATTGAATATATACACAATTTTCTCGGCGTGAAATTATATTTTTAATGTGTTCGAATTCCACGGCCGTACCAGTTTTTTTATGATTCACTCCATTTCTATTGTTTTATATCGTTATGAAGCTCTTTAGTTTTTAAATATGTAACAATATTGAGAATTATCAATAACGCAAATATTTATAAAATGACAATGATTAGAAAATTGTGGTATTTCACGGCCGTGATTTTTTTGTCAATATTTGTGACGAAGATTAACACCAAACCGTATAATCATAGTAACGTACGATCATAGACATTGAAAGTGTTTCGAAAAAGAAAGGTTTATTGTTTTATTAATATGTTATACATGTTTTGGAAATTTCATGGTTAGTAAAATAAGATCATTTAATTGTGAAACTATTGTTTTTCATTAACCCTTTCTTATAAACGGTCGTATTCATGAGTGTCCTCAAATATTTTATGTCGTTCGGTAGTGTCCTCAAATAATTCATCCTTTTTAAAAATACTGTGACTTTTACATTGGATGCTCATTGGTTGCAATGTGTAAATATATGTGATTGTACATAAGTTGAGTCTCTTATAATTAATTCTATATCGAATGGTTATATGCATGTTTTATTTGTGATATAATAAGTGTTATTTTGTAATAATTAGACATGGATGAGACTGAAATACAGTCTAATTTTACAGTTATTGCCTCCGAATCTATACGGAGAAATTCAACAACGCATATGTATTAGAATTTTCACAGAACAAAACGGAACTTTATTTATCACAGGCATCTATGCAACATGGGTACAGTGATATATAAATGTTACAGTATAAATACATTGGGATAAACACTATGGGCCATATTCACATCCTCTCCTCCACTCTCACTCACTGAGTTAATCCAAATTTAATTGTTTTTTCGTCCGTGCGTTTGAGTGTGAACTCGACCTAACCTGAAATTGGTATTCACAACGGTAAGTGTAGCTGGAGTTGACTCGACTGAGTGAGGAATTTTCGAGGGAGCGAAACGTCGACTTCAGCGTGACTCCAACCAAACTCAATGGAATGTTAGTGAATACCAAAGTTAGTCACTAACTAAAATGGACAATCCATTCGAGGTAGAAGAATTTAAGGATATGATTTTACCTTTTAGAAATGTCCCGGATAGAAGAAAATCCTTAGAAAGCATGGATAATGTGAATTTTTTGGCAAAGTTCCCCAGCTACACTCAAATGTGTGGTTACGTGCATACCGATTTAGCGCACGAATGTTGGACTAATAAAAGTTATTGTAGTTTCAAATTAAACTACACAACAAATTCATATGATCGTGTGGGTTGATAAATATACAACCATAAATATAATTTTATATATTATACCTCACCCAAATTTCATTCAACTGTTTCTTTGTTATTCTAATCGGTCCATATATCCAGAGATAGACTGACTGATTTGCATGTTCCAAATACGACAGCCGGTCAATATTATAAAAATATGGACCGGCAAAATAATATTGACCGGCAGCTGAAATAAACGTATTGTTTATTGCATGACGTCATGGATACTGTGACGCTACCATAGAGCGTGACGTTGCGCGAACTTTTCTTTTTGTAACGTTTTTTTTGTTTAAATTAGATTTATGTCCTGCCGACAGTAATTGCATGGATCAACTCATGTGCGTTTATGATACAAAGTTCAATATAAGCTCTAAAGACGCATTAGTTTGCATAAAAATGAAAAAAAAGTCGAAATTCCAGTGATGGAGATTATACTTGAAACAACTTAAAAGTTGTCTATAGATTTATTATAGCAACACGGGTTTTCACATTTCTGCGTTATTTCGGTGGATATGCAAACAGACCAAAATAGATGTAAGGTCTCCCTATAATGATATGTAGTTCTGTAGCACATAAACAACTTAAACCCAAATGTATGTAATGTTTTCTTATTAGTATCTAGATCTAGTTACAAAAGTAGGCCTATAATATCGATATTAAATGTTCGGTATAATATAAGAAATAGTTCACATCACTTCGGGCCCAATGACATTATATGGACTGGCTAGTCAGCCCGCGTTGTGTATATGGACCTCAGCTTCGCTTCGGTCCATATACACAACTTGGGCTGACTAGCCAGTACATATAATGCCATAGGGCCCTCAGTGATGTGAACTATTTCTTAATTATAATTTGTTATCTAAAAGTATATTATTTGGACAAATAAAGTTACTGTAATAAGTGTATGAAGTATCTGGAATTAAAATTTAGTCATATTACTGCGATGTTAATTAAATACATGGTATTTATATATGGAGCATAACTATTGAAATTATAACGTTATTGTTTTCATTCTTTGCCATATTATTATTTTTAATCCCACCCAGTGTTGATATGAAGATGACTAAAATATTTGAATGAATAAAAACGTGCAAACTAGCAACAAATACTGATGATGTGCATTGCAATCATTCATGTGTCAATGTGCCGCCTCGATAGCCTACTGTTAGAGCGTCCGCTTCGAGTGCGGGACGCCCAGGTTCGATCCGGGGTCACTTCATGCTAAAAACGAAATGGTATCAGTATTTCCCTTGCAAGATGTCCAGCATAATAAGCGAAAGGTGGCTTCTCTTCTCTTACGTATTGTATTATATATTGTGACGATGGATAAATTCGGGCATGATGTGTCGAGAATGGTTAATATTTGTTCAAGGTTGTACCAACTTGTTTCATAATCAACCTAAAACCAAGAAGTTCATGCATCAGCTATCTTATGTACTATTATTTTTAAACATGTCGCACATTAAATGACATTCCAGGAATTATAGCTTTCTAGCTGTCGGGCTTCCCCGGAACGGTATGTACGATGTATGTGTTGTAATTAACAACATCATATGACAGTGAAGCTGCTTATAAAAGTAAACTGAGTCCATTTCCTCCGACTTCTAAATTATTAACATGACATTACCTGCTAGACGGTCGGTGGAATTCATATTGACGTGATATGATATTTAATATTGAGTCCACGGCGAAAACATAAGGCATACGGTACGATTTGTCTTCTTCGATATGCGCATCCTTTATTTATTTTAAATGCGTAGGCATTGCCTTGCATAATTGTTTTGTTGGAATATATCAATGTAAATCATTATATACATTTGTACGTTCATTCAATGTTAATTACATCGAAGTTTTATGTTAACTGATCCACTATAATCTTTGCAATAATCATACCGACCAATTCAATAATAAAGCACAGATTATACAGTGTAATATCCTACCATTTATTATAACGGTCACACACTCAGGAAAGTCGAGGACGAGTTACCCATGTGAATACCAAATCTCCACTCGACCTACACTAACTCGACCGTCACTCTAGCTACACTTGAGGCTACCTTAGGTTAGTGTAAGTCGAGTTGGAGTGGAGGACCGACTATTTTTTTTTAGGCTGCCAAATATTTAGTTTTTCGGCTGCCAACTTTGTTAGGCCGCTGGATCGCTAGGGCGCTAGGCCGCCAACTTCACATTTTTTTTATATTTTTTTCGACTGCCAACTATGTTAGGCCGCTGGATCGCTAGGCCGCTAGGCCGCTAGGCGGCTAGGCCGCTAAGCCGCTAGGCCGCTAGGCCGCCAACTTCCCATTTTATTTTTTTTTTCGACTGCCGCTGGATCGCTAGGCCGCTAGGCCGCTGGGCCGCTAGGCCGCTAGGCTGCTAGGCCGCTAGGCCGCCAACTTCACAATTTTTTTTTTTTTTTTTTTTTTTTGGACTGCCAACTTTGTTGGGCCGCTGGATCGCTAGGCCGCTAGGCCGCTGGGCCGCTAGGCCGCTAGGCTGCTAGGCCGCTAGGCCGTCAACTTCACAATTTTTTTTTTTTTTTTTTTTTTTTGGACTGCCAACTTTGTTGGGCCGCTGGATCGCTAGGCCGCTAGGCCGCTGGGCCGCTAGGCCGCTAGGCTGCTAGGCCGCTAGGCCGCCAACTTCACAATTTTTTTTTTTTTTTTTTTTTTTTTGGACTGCCAACTTTGTTGGGCCGCTGAATCGCTAGGCCGCTAGGCCGCTGGGCCGCTAGGCCGCTAGGCTGCTAGGCCGCTAGGCCGCCAACTTCACAATTTTTTTTTTTTTTTTTTTTTTTTTTTGGACTGCCAACTTTGTTGGGCCGCTGGATCGCTAGGCCGCTAGGCCGCTAGGCCGCTAGGCCGCTAGGCCGCTAGGCCGCTAGGCTGCTAGGCCGCTAGGCCGCCAACTTCACAATTTTTTTTTTTTTTTTTTTTTTTGGACTGCCAACTTTGTTGGGCCGCTGGATCGCTAGGCCGCTAGGCCGCTGGGCCGCTAGGCCGCTAGGCTGCTAGGCCGCTAGGCCGCCAACTTCACAATTTTTTTTTTTTTTTTTTTTTTTTTTTTTTGGACTGCCGACTTTGTTGGGCCGCTGGATCGCTAGGCCGCTAGGCCGCTGGGCCGCTAGGCCGCTAGGCTGCTAGGCCGCTAGGCCGCCAACTTCACAATTTTTTTTTTTTTTTTTTTTTTTTTTTTGGATTGCCAACTTTGTTGGGCCGCTGGATCGCTAGGCCGCTAGGCCGCTGGGCCGCTAGGCCGCTAGGCCGCTAGGCTGCTAGGCCGCTAGGCCGCCAACTTCACAATTTTTTTTTTTTTTTTTTTTGGACTGCCAACTTTATTGGGCCGCTGGATCGCTAGGCCGCTGGGCCGCTGGGCCGCTAGGCCGCTAGGCTGCTAGGCCGCTAGGCCGCCAACTTCACAATTTTTTTTTTTTTTTTTTTTTTTTTTTTGGACTGCCAACTTTGTTGGGCCGCTGGATCGCTAGGCCGCTAGGCCGCTAGGCCGCTAGGCCGCTAGGCCGCTAGGCCGCTAGGCCGCTAGGCCGCTAGGCTGCTAGGCCGCTAGGCCGCCAACTTCACAATTTTTTTTTTTTTTTTTTTTTTTGGACTGCCAACTTTGTTGGGCCGCTGGATCGCTAGGCCGCTAGGCCGCTGGGCCGCTAGGCCGCTAGGCTGCTAGGCCGCTAGGCCGCCAACTTCACAATTTTTTTTTTTTTTTTTTTTTTTTTTTGGATTGCCAACTTTGTTGGGCCGCTGGATCGCTAGGCCGCTAGGCCGCTGGGCCGCTAGGCCGCTAGGCCGCTAGGCCGCTAGGCTGCTAGGCCGCTAGGCCGCCAACTTCACAATTTTTTTTTTTTTTTTTTTTTGGACTGCCAACTTTATTGGGCCGCTGGATCGCTAGGCCGCTGGGCCGCTGGGCCGCTAGGCCGCTAGGCTGCTAGGCCGCTAGGCCGCCAACTTCACATTTTTTTTTTTTTTTTTTTTTTTTGGACTGCCAACTTTGTTGGGCCGCTGGATCGCTAGGCCGCTAGGCCGCTGGGCCGCTAGGCCGCTAGGCTGCTAGGCCGCTAGGCCGCCAACTTCACAATTTTTTTTTTTTTTTTTTTTTTGGATTGCCAACTTTATTGGGCCGCTGGATCGCTAGGCCGCTGGGCCGCTGGGCCGCTAGGCCGCTAGGCTGCTAGGCCGCTAGGCCGCCAACTTCACATTTTTTTTTTTTTTTTTTTTTGGACTGCCAACTTTGTTGGGCCGCTGGATCGCTAGGCCGCTAGGCCGCTGGGCCGCTAGGCCGCTAGGCTGCTAGGCCGCTAGGCCGCAAACTTCACAATTTTTTTTTTTTTTTTTTTTTGGATTGCCAACTTTGTTGGGCCGCTGGATCGCTAGGCCGCTAGGCCGCTGGGCCGCTAGGCCGCTAGGCTGCTAGGCCGCTAGGCCGCCAACTTCACAATTTTTTTTTTTTTTTTTTTTTTGGACTGCCAACTTTATTGGGCCGCTGGATCGCTAGGCCGCTGGGCCGCTGGGCCGCTAGGCCGCTAGGCTGCTAGGCCGCTAGGCCGCCAACTTCACATTTTTTTTTTTTTTTTTTTTTGGACTGCCAACTTTGTTGGGCCGCTGGATCGCTAGGCCGCTAGGCCGCTGGGCCGCTAGGCCGCTAGGCTGCTAGGCCGCTAGGCCGCCAACTTCACAATTTTTTTTTTTTTTTTTTTTTTTTTTTTTTGGACTGCCGACTTTGTTGGGCCGCTGGATCGCTAGGCCGCTAGGCCGCTGGGCCGCTAGGCCGCTAGGCTGCTAGGCCGCTAGGCCGCCAACTTCACAATTTTTTTTTTTTTTTTTTTTTTTTTTTGGATTGCCAACTTTGTTGGGCCGCTGGATCGCTAGGCCGCTAGGCCGCTGGGCCGCTAGGCCGCTAGGCCGCTAGGCTGCTAGGCCGCTAGGCCGCCAACTTCACAATTTTTTTTTTTTTTTTTTTTGGACTGCCAACTTTATTGGGCCGCTGGATCGCTAGGCCGCTGGGCCGCTGGGCCGCTAGGCCGCTAGGCTGCTAGGCCGCTAGGCCGCCAACTTCACAATTTTTTTTTTTTTTTTTTTTTTTTGGATTGCCAACTTTGTTGGGCCGCTGGATCGCTAGGCCGCTAGGCCGCTGGGCCGCTAGGCCGCTAGGCTGCTAGGCCGCTAGGCCGCCAACTTCACAATTTTTTTTTTTTTTTTTTTTTTGGACTGCCAACTTTATTGGGCCGCTGGATCGCTAGGCCGCTGGGCCGCTGGGCCGCTAAGCCGCTAGGCTGCTAGGCCGCTAGGCCGCCAACTTCACATTTTTTTTTTTTTTTTTTTTTGGACTGCCAATTTTGTTGGGCCGCTGGATCGCTAGGCCGCTAGGCCGCTGGGCCGCTAGGCCGCTAGGCTGCTAGGCTGCTAGGCCGCCAACTTCACAATTTTTTTTTTTTTTTTTTTTTTGGACTGCCAACTTTGTTGGGCCGCTGGATCGCTAGGCCGCTAGGCCGCTAGGCCGCTGGGCCGCTAGGCCGCTAGGCCGCTAGGCTGCTAGGCCGCCAACTTCACGCTGCTAGGCCGCTAGGCTGCTAGGCTGCCAACTTCACGCTGCTAGGCCGCTAGGCTGCTAGGCCGCCAACTTCGCGCTGCTAGGCCGCTAGGCTGCTAGGCCGCCAACTTCACGCTGCTAGGCCGCTAGGCTGCTAGGCCGCCAACTTCACGCTGCTAGGCCGCTAGGCCGCCAACTTCACGCTGCTAGGCCGCTAGGCTGCTAGGCCGCCAACTTCACGCTGCTAGGCCGCTAGGCTGCTAGGCCGCCAACTTCACGCTGCTAGGCCGCTAGGCTGCTAGGCCGCCAACTTCACGCTGCTAGGCCGCTAGGCCGCTAGCCTGCCAACTTCACGAACATCATTTGTTTGCCTGTTATAATTTGTACAAATGATTTTAAATTTCTGTATCATACATAAATGTTGTATTCATATGATTTATTAAAGAATTGGCATGTTTATAATAATGATATAAGCAAAAATAGTGATTTATGTAGAAAATAGCATAGTCACGTATTTCAAATCTCCGTAACTCGTTAAAGCCCCAACAGAAACTTGCAAACTTTTGTCTGTGAATGCCACCTACCATAAGGTTTAAGAAAATCATAGTGTTGAAAATTCCCCCTGGGGGAGCAGGGTCAATTGTCAGTTCAAGGTCTACATTAAATGTTATTCGTGGTTGGTTGTTATATTCTATTTTAAATAAAAGTATGACATACGTCTTTTACGGGAACTGTACTTTATATATGCAATAAAACAATTCGCTGGCTTAGAATTAGAAGGTTATAAGACTCGTGTATATTTGAAATCTGCATCTCAAGGCGCTTCTTATAAGCCTATTTTCTTATTTTCCATAAGTAACGGCTAGTTATCAGACAGTTTTCTCAAAATATTGATTTTGTACTTACGACCTTCTAATTCAAAGCCAGCGAATTATAGAAAATTAATATAAATTTAAGTATGGTAAATTTTGAGTGGCAATACAATGATTATATTTGTAAAACAAATAGGCTCACATAGAAAAGGACAAAAGGAAATGTAAACATGATATCAGGTGAAATTGTGGCAATGTCAAGTAGATGCAAGGATGTGCAATCATTTATTTTTGTATCTATATACTAGGGGTGATCCAGAATTACAATTATAAACCGTTATACTTACAGTTACAAAACTGTTCACAGGGTAATATTGATACGTATTGCAAAAGTATACCAAATTTCAAGTGGATATGATAATAAAAACCCTAAATACTGTGTCGGTAAGAGGGTATGGTTACGAATCGCGCGGAAGCTCAGAAATTACGTACAACGTCACCTTTACGCTTGTATATCATTTCATGATGCCTTTGAACACTGTTCGTCAACTGTTCTTTATTTTCCCTAAACCATTATGCCCTTATTGTATGCATATTTAATCGTCCTGCCAATATTTACTGAACTGTACCGTTACCAGCTATGCAAGATAATTATTTCCACTAATGTCACAGATGGTTGATTCTGACCAATATAAGCACCGTTCCAGTCAACGTCAGGTTTTTACGTCTATACCTCATTGACTGTCGCATTATCCAGGCCTTCTTTAAAACGTTTAGGCCACTTAAAACAAATGGCTGTGGTACAATATGTCTTATACTTGATTTCTCCAACATTTCTGTCTTCTGCGGTTTGGTTTATCCTAGCTGTACACAAAATTGCATGGTTATGCGAGTGTAAATGTTTTTTTGTGACGTCATTATTTACGTTAATTATGATATAACAACAATAACATATATATTCATAATATGACGAATACACCAACTGTTACCTTGAAACTTCACTCAATTGTCGATACGATATTAGACAACATGATGCCATATTTCTGAATTTATAAATGAAGAAACACAGTAACATTCAGCAATCACGTAACAATATTTACTGAAAAAATCTCTGTTGATCCGCTAAAGCTTTATGTGTTGCCATGGTAGCGTATAACTGTTGATACAAATAATTGTTTTCAGATATGTGTTGCGATTTGTGTAAATAATAGATAAAAGTCGCTTTTGTGTAACTTTCATTCCGATCAAACCTAAAATAAATTTTTTAGAACAAAAGTCCAAATAATTCTGGATCACCCCTCGTATATAGATATAATAGCTGTTTGCTACCTTATTTTTTTAAATATAAAGCGTATTCTATTGTAAGGGACCCCCTTACATTTATATCATCAAGATCAACACAATCAACCAAGTGAATACCAGGACAGCACCCTGTATATGCTACACAACAAGTAAACATTATCAGCTGTTTGTGCTATCAAACTCAACTGAGGATTACATTCTACAAATGGACAGTCTTCAAATGACATGGAATCAAGGTCGCGAAAACTAGTGACAATTGTGATTCTCCATCAAATACGCGTTAAAGAACAAAATGAACTCCAGCATGTAGTTGTAACACGATAAATTTATGAATAACTCACCATTCAGTGCTTTATTACAACAAACATACTGGATTTTCAGTGTTTTACTCATTGTTTATATTGACGTCTTTTACGGAACATTCACAGGATATCGGGCGTCATTTAATGAGACTGTGATCAGAAATTAGTAAGTGACTTACTGTGTGTTCAAATCTTTTCTGAGTCTAGTGAAACATTCTGTGTGCACATTAATCCACAGATCTTCAAGATATATGAACTTTAATGACAGTAGTATCAACGTCCATTTTTGTCTGCATTTGTCAAATGGCGGCTTCCTAACTTCTGTGGTACGGAACTATTTTCAAACTGTAAATTCCTAGCTTTTTGTGTGTGTTTATTTTTCAGTCCTGAAACTTTACAGATACTTTATTTATGTAAAATTGTTTATTATGCACGTCTGAGCCAGTCACATGAAGTCTTGTGTTACATAGTTGATAATATTGGGACTACATTGTACTTTTTAGTAAGCGTAGCCCTACACTTTGGCCTGTATTAATGCGTACGGCTAGTTTTACTGTGGCTTTTATTTGTTACATGCATTTTTATTGTTGTATGAGATTGATGTTGTGGCTTTTTGTATTATATTGAGAAGCCACCATCGAGATACACTTAAACTTGACATCTTATATAATGTGGGACACCCTTTAAAGCCAGCTTCCTGATTGGTTTGTGTGGTCATGTGACCCTATTAACAAGACTAGTGTATATAAGTGGCCTTGTCACAATATTTCAGTATCCACTTCGTCATCAAGATGTAACATGTTGTTGAACCATCTGCTTACTTTACCAGCTCCTACCTAAAACTTAACTATCTACATGGTATTGGAAATAACCACAGGTCCATGAAAAGTGACCTAGCCCACCTACACTGCCCACCAAAAATAAGTACACAAATGTTATTTGCCCACTTACTTGCCTGTAATGATACTATATGCAGAACAGTGAAGCAACAATATAATTTTGAAGAAAAGGAATATGTGTGTTTATTAAATGGAAAGGCCATACATTAATTGGTACCCTAGGTGCAAAATCTAAAATATCGTTGTCCCTCTTGAATGGTAACTTTGTCACAAAAATATTGAAAATGCAGCCTTTTTTATCACATGGTTATTTTAGTTCCGAACACCTTCATCTTTATTTCTGTCTCTGTTTTGACTCATTTAGTGACTGTAGTTTCAGAAACTAGTTTCACTGTGACAGTCTGATAAACAGATATTGAATAAATTAACCAAGTTTTATTTTGCAACCATTATTTACTGTTTACTTATTTTTGGTGGGCATTGTATATATATAGTCCCACAACGATAATGTGTTATTTACAAACATGTCTATTTACAGCAAAAGATTATTCCAAATCAAAACATAGGGACCAATAAATGAATAAGACATTATATCTACATCAACAATGTATTCTCCTGTGGTGGCTCAGTGGTAAGACACACGACATTTACTCATATTTGAATTTTTTACCTTTGTGCGTTCGACCCCCAGTCGCGGCTTCTTTTTTGTCTATTTTATGATCAAGTAGTTATAAATTATAAGTATACTAATTATTATACATGATTAAGCCGATGTCATTTTATTGTTCAATTGAATATATTATTAAATATGTGCATGCATTATATGATTGTATGGGCACTAAAATGAGTATAAAAATGTAATACTACTTGTGGAATAGAAAATATTGAGATGGATAATAAAATAAAACCCTTCATTAAATAAAATCACTAAATCTAAAAGATAAAAAGCATTACCAAAATAAAAAGTATATTTTCATGAACATATTTCTATAAAAAAAAATTATTTTAAAAACTTTTATTGCTAATGGTATTCGAACTCAGAACCAACGAAGTGAACTAAAGTTGAATGTCAGGTACAGTCTGCTTAGCGCACTGAGCCATCGGGACATCTGATCGGTTCGAGAAAAATAAAACGTTTTATTACTGTCAAGTCAATTAAATATAACACGTAACCCGTTATCAAAACATGGATGAGCCCAAACATTTGCGCGGGAATCACATTATCGTTGTGGGACTATACATATTTAAATATGTATATATAGACGGTATTGGACACTTTTCATGGACCTGTGAAAATAACTAACTACCTAGAAGGCTGATATGCTGATATGAATAACAGTACTTATTATATGGTTATGAGAGTTTCTAAGTATGGAAAGCCTATGCTGCCTAGTGAACTCAGATGCTGCCTACCATGTGGGTTTAAGTTATTTTAAGTCAAGCGAAGTGGATCCTTTTATGCAGCCGTAGTCCCTCGTTGTCAGGTCTATGAGGTTATAGCACTTTATATATGACGCATGTCACTGACCCGATGTCCTTTATGATTATATGATGTCACTGTTTATGAATACAGTTTCGTATCCAGTTAATTTATAGTTGTGTATTACTTTTATCCTATACATAGTTACACCCTTGAATATATATTTTGATCTAAGAAGTATTGCGGCAAACCGCCGTTATTAAATGATGTAGATGAAATTAGTTGTTGTTGTTCTGCCACGATAGTGTACGTAGAGACAGAGGTCACATAATCTGTTCTTACCTGCTTGGGTGGTGTTCCACAGGTGTGGATATACACCCAAGCAAATTATCATGGACGTTATAGTAAACCAGCATCCTCAACTAATAAGGAACATTAAAACGGAGCATGAAGAGGCACCTTACATAATCAGTGACAGAAGTAGACCTGTCTGTTTTACCTGCATGGGCGGAGTTCCACAAGTGTGGATATACACACAAGCAAGTAACCATGGAGGTACACATGCAGTGACGGAAGAAGACCTTTCTGTTTTACCTGCTTGGGTGGAGTTCCACAGGTGTGGATATACACACAAGCAAGTTACCATGGAGATACACATGCAGTGACAGAAGTAGACCTTTCTGTTTTACCTGTTTGGGCAGAGTTCCACAGGTGTGGATATACACACAAGCAAGTTACCATGGAGATACACATGCAGTGACAGAAGTATACCTTTCTGTTTTACCTGCTTGGGTGGAGTTCCACAGGCGTGGATATACATACAAGCAAGTTACCATGGAGATTACACATTCGTTGACAGAAGTAGACCTTTCTGTTTTACCTGCTTGGGCGGAGTTCCACAGGTGTGGATATACACACAAGCAAGTTACCATTGAGATACACATTCGGTGACAGAAGTAGACCATTCTGTTTTACCTGCTTGGGCGGAGTTCCACATGTGTGGTTATACACCCAAGCAAGTTACCATTGAGATTACACATTCGGTGACAGAAGTAGACCTTTATGTTTTACCTGCTTGGGCGGAGTTCCACAGGTGTGGATATACACCCAAGCAAGTTACCATTGAGATTATACATTCGGTGACAGAAGTAGACCATTCTGTTTTACCTGCTTGGGCGGAGTTCCACAGGTGTGGATATACACCCAAGCAAGTTACCATGGACATTACACATTCGGTGACAGAAGTAGACCTTTCTGTTTTACCTGCTTGGGTGGAGTTCCACAGGTGTGGATATACACCCAAGCAAGTTACCATTGAGATTACACATTCGGTGACAGAAGTAGACCATTCTGTTTTACCTGCTTGGGCGGAGTTCCACTGGTGTGGATATACACCCAAGCAAGTTACCATGGACATTACACATTCGGTGACAGAAGTAGACCTTTCTGTTTTACCTGCTTGTGCGGAGTTCCACAGGCGTGGATATACACACAAGCAAGTTATCATGGATAT
The DNA here is from genome assembly GCA_947247005.1 of Spisula solida. Classification (NCBI taxonomy): domain Eukaryota; kingdom Metazoa; phylum Mollusca; class Bivalvia; order Venerida; family Mactridae; genus Spisula; species Spisula solida. The sequence goes on along the minus strand of OX365947.1, from coordinate 31,118,622 downwards.
TACATACACTACAGTAAACCAGCATCCTTGACTATTAGCGTAACCTCAAATGAGCGTAGGAAGGTACCTTACACTATAATAATAGTTTTTTTGAAGTCAAGTATTGAGCCATGTTTAAGAGACATTACATCTTGGAAATAGTTATTTTAAAAGTCACAATCATGATATCTTACCATTTTTGATATATCCATGACAAAACAATCACAGAGCTGCTCGACTGTCGACTTTGCCACAGGCACTACGAGTCAAATAACTAATATATGATTATAGTTAAGACAAGTTTGTGCCATTTAATCACAATGTGTGCGAAAACCCTGAGCTAGTAGTCTGTGATATTGACGCAAACCCCATTGCGATCAATTATCGATACAATAAAGTATAATTAAAGTACTTTATAGAGCAGACGAATTGACACTTATGTAGGGCATGTCATGAAGGGCGTTGAACGCTGACATTTTCGCGCTAAATGAACCTTAAAATGTAGTAACTTGAACAAAATTGATGTACCGATTGTAAAAAATGAAAAGATCGAAAGTAATACTTACGATAAAAACCATAAATCAGTAATTTGTGTTTTAATGTGAAGAAAAAAGGAAGATTCCTTTTGAGATAAAATATTTTTATGTAACTACATCAGTTGTGTAAGTGTTTGAAGATAACATCTTTATATAGCTCCGATTGGAATGTTTTTTTAAATAGTAATACGTTTTTTAAAGGCGCATTAGGGTTAAAAATGGATTTGTGTATTCCCTGGTTCTATGCGATATAAAGCGAGAAATTGGAAGTGATTCTACGGCCGTATGGGTTAATTTTTTTTATTTATTGACGGATTTTTAAAATGTTGATATCAAACTAAAGATGACGCTCTGATGTTTCTAAATATATAAACATAATTATTTATTATAACGGTTCAAACACAGACTATTTTTCGAGAAAAAAATCTACACATTTTTGTGTTCGAATTCCACGGCCGTAGGTTTTTTTTATTATTTATCAATATATTTTCATAAAATTGAAATCAAATAAAGATGAAGCTCTCTAGTTTTAAAATATGCAAACCTTTTGAAAATCCGTCCATTAATAAAAAAAACGGCTAATTGAATGTAGCACAATTTTCTCGGCGTGAAATGATATTCATAATGCGTTCGAATTCCACGGCCGTACCTGTTTATTTTTTTATTTTTCACTCAATTTTCTATGTCTTTATATCATTATGAAGATGGTGCTCTCTAGTTTCTAAATATGTAATAATATTGAAAATAACGATAGTATTAATAAAATGACAATGATTAGAAAATTGTGATATTTCACGGCCGTGATTTTTTTTGTCACACCATTGTTAGTCTATTCCCGCTATAATGTATATGTACACTTATGCTCTATGTTTCTGCGTCAAACTTTTTAAGTTGTAACGTTATTTTCTGTTCCAGTCTTACCTCATAGAAGAGCAAGTATTTATTATATACTCGTGTATATTAATGATAGAAACGAAGACACTTGTTGCTAAAGAATGGACAAAACTTCAGAACGCTTACTCTGATAGTTTTTATTTACACCAGTTTACTAAAATCTACACACAAATACAACAACATATACATGCACTTAAACAAATAACAATAATAACAACACTTTAAATGATATAGAGTTGTCGCTTGTTCGCATACTTGCATAGATCTCAAAATTGAACTGTGTGCGGCTTATCTACTTTCGCTTTGAACAGACTAGTCACACAATACTAGTGTGATAAATAAATTAACCGAAGCCCCTATTGCATAAAATAGGCAAAGTGTATAATTAAACTTCTATTGATACATGTTTTGGAAAAATTAGCGAATACTATTTTTGTGCATACACTGCTTAATTCCTCTGAGCAAGAATGTCCCACGATGCTCCACTCGCCCAAGATGTGAATTGGTCGGGTGGTGTCTGAACATGTTCGATATTCCTAGACGCCGTACCTCGATGTTGGCTGCAAACCAACGAGGTGAGAAATAATTTTCCACGGAGATTGGTAAATACTTTGCTTATAATTACAACCATTCACTCCCGGATCTAGAAAGTTTAGACTGGGGGGGGGGGGGGGTGGTCACCTATTTTTGTGATGTTATGAAGGGGTGGTGCGGGAGGGGTGTCCCCTCCTGGCGAATATTTTTCCACTTTTTGAATTGAAATAATGCATTTTCTACTTGTTTCAATTTGTACTGCTACATCGACAGAAAATACGATTTAAAAAATAATAGTTTCTATTAAATCCCTAACATTTACAAATCAGGCGTCAAATTATTAAATTTCATTGTTCGCTACATTTTTTTAATGCAGATTTTTAAATAAATGTTTTATGTGTTTACCCTGTTGAAGATTATTTAAAAAATTGTGATGACAGACCATACTCACACCGTACAACCCGCTGTGTGTAAGGCAGTTATGTATGTTGAAGGCAGAGACACACGCGTTTTACGCCACTAGAGTGGGGTAAGTATTTGTTATTTTATATTATGTTTTGCGTTGCTTATGAAAGTGATAACTTACATATATCGTTGACACGATGAATGAACAATAAGTATATACAATTTATGTGCCCACAAATGCCATATTATTCGAGTAAACAGGGTTTAGGTATGCGATGTTTGCCAAACGTTCGAAACTTTCGCCTTTGACATTGAATTCTCAACAATTCCAAAACATTGAATACAAACTCCAATCCTTCCTCAATATATCTGTCGTTTCCGTTTTGGAAAATGTGCATTTTCTGTGAAGATACAGAGGTTTAAATTGAACGAGGTACAAAAAAAATGCTAACGAAATAGGCAGTTCTGTTTTTCGAATGATAACGACAAAGGCAGAGCGTTAAATATCAATGCTAACGCAGAGGCAGAGATAAGAGACTTATGCTAACGACAAAGGGAGAAATTCTAATGACTTGACGGGGCCATAAAACCCCTACGATTTGTATGTTATAAATATAACCCATATTTATGTTAGGCTGTATTCCAAAGTCCATTTCACCAAGAATCACGAGTGTTTAGTGGTTATTTTCATCAAGTTGATAAACGGAATATAAGATAATTTATTTGAATTTCCAGAAGGCCACAGACCCATGTGGACATACATACCATATATACAATGCAAATATTAAAGTGTACACACACGTACACACACACCAAACACACCACACACACGCACAACACACACATATATTACATACCTGGTGATCATCGCTGACGCCGGCAATTATCGGTTGTGAGTGGCCCTTTATGTCCGTAAATGACGAACTGGTGTGTTTGGGGGGCATTAAGCGCTCCATTTGTTATCATGAAGTTAAGAAACGATAGTTTCTAGCATTCTATAGAATACGTAAGTTCGAAATGCAGCAATTCAAATTACTTGACAGGGAACTTAATGCACTGTTTTGTTTGTACAAAAATGTATGTTATTTGTATGTTACAAATTTTATTTGACTATATTTCGTGAATAACTCGCACGAAGAACATATTAAGACATAATGTCGTTAAACATCGTAATGCCCCGATACATTGCTATACATGTGCAGTCGAACATACATGTATGATCTTGGTACAAAATGTATTAATCTTCTAAGCAGTCAATGTTAATTACAATTACCTGTATTTTATAAATAAAACAGTCAGATTATTTAAACAGTCATAGAGTATACGGTCTTACATCTATTTATGGGCTGACTGCTTAAAGCAGTTGGACAACACGTGCTCATGTAGCATCACGTATATCATGAAACATATTATTCCATGCTAAGTTGTTTGGTCTAAATGACATCATCTAACGTCATCCGGACCGCAGATAATTATGCAACGAGGCGTAGCATAATACCAATAAGACGAGACGCAAGTACGCGTAAGTTTCTTTATTTATAATTAGATTTACGACGTACAATGTAGTTGTTATCAATAACATTTCATCTAAAATCAAAGCGCTGAAAGCCAACAGTTGTTCGAATTAAAACCATTCTGATCACCTCGGCCTGTATGCATTGAAATATTTACCGGAGACAAACGGAAATGTCCGAGCTTTCACGATTGGAATGAATGCATGCAGGAAGTACAAGTCAAATAGTTTTCTGCGGCCAGATAATTTCTAGTATTTTTCAGCAGCTTGGATGCTGATCGAGTTTATTCCGGTGTATGTTTAAATGTATTAGTCCTAATAACCCAGATACGTGTAACATCGGATACTACCGTCTGCTTAATCTAACCTAACCAACTACGTGTATGTGTAACAGTGATGCTCGGAATTATGAATATTCCGCGTACCGCTCGTTGAGAGTAGCTTGATTGATAACGCGTGGAACCATGACCTCGATATAATTAGAAATACTGGGTCTGTACCACAGTATATGATTACGTAACAGTTTATGCCGACGAAAAAGGTACGGAAGGCAGTTAACAGAAGTGGTAATTGCTTTGTAAATACAAAGAACTACTGGAAATAGGTTTAAATTATTTATTGGGATATCCAACTGTACTATAGATTTAGAAATATGAAGTAGCTTTGTAGTATATATGCTGCAATTGATGGAACTATTTTGCATTACGGTTTACATCCGTGTCGGTAGTTATGCAATACCGGCTGACCGGTTTACTAATATACTATTGCAAAGGTGGCGCTGCCTAGCCGTGGTGTAGGAATAAAAGTAGTTTCATCAACTAAAGTAAAGTCGATTGTAGAAACGTGTGTATATAACTAGATTTGGTCGATTCTCGAACAAATAAACGTATCTATATTACATAAAGCAGTTTAATAGAGTGTCACGTAAAATTTCCAGCGTCGATGACTTTCAGTTCATGTAAACTGCTGACAAACAAGTGCTGTATTTATAACTAACTGTCACAGATCTACATTTATTAAATATGCAGACGTGAATGGACATGTACTTAGTTAGAGAATTAAAGCTCCAGCACGACTAAAGATGTAAAATACAACATCCTCGACAGAGCTACAACCTTTGATTTCCGGCCATTGTATGACTTCTATGATTAGTAGACTATACATTTCAACTTGTATGACTTATTGCGCCTCCCAAAAACTGCGAATTTCACCGTCATTTTGTTAACATTTTACTTATATTATCGATGGAATACTACGAGAATCATTCGTTTCTAAACTCTAAGACAGTGCCTGAAGAGCTTACGCCCCCAAAAAGCCATGCACTCATCATTAACAGGCATAAAAGGCCACTCACAACCGACAATTGCCAGCGTCAGCGATCACCAGGTATATAATATATTCCGTTTATCAACTTGATGAAAATAACCACTAAACACTCATGATTCTTGGTGAAATGGACTTTGGAATACAGCCTACCATGAATATGGGTTATATTTATAACATACAAATCGTGCAAAAGGGTTTTATGGCCCTGTCAAGTCATTAGAATTTCTGCCTTGTTCGTTAGCATAAGTCTCTTATCTCTGCCTCTGCGTTAGCAATTAATATTTAACGCTCTGCCTTTCTCGTTATCATTCGAAAAACAGAACTGCCTAGTTCGTTAGCATTTTTATTGTACCTTGTTCAATTTAAACCTCTGTTTCTTCACAGAAAATGCACATTTTCCAAAACGGAAACGACAGATATATTGAGGAAGGATTGGAGTTTGTATTCAATGTTTTAGAATTGTTCCAAACCCCGAATTAAGTTGAGAATTCAATGTCAAAGGCGAAAGTTTCGAACTTTTGGCGAACATCGCATACCTAAACCCTGTTTACTCGAATAATATGGCATTTGTGGGCGCATAAATTGTATATACTTATTGTTCATTCATCGTGTCAACGATATATGTAAGTGATCACTTTCAAAGGCAACACAAAACACATATAAAATAACAAATACTTACCCCACTCTAGTGGCGTAAAACGCGTGTGTCTCTGCCTTCAACATACAGAACTGCCTTACACACAGCGGGTTGTGCGGTGATACTAGAATATATCGGTATATACACCTTAATGGGATTACCGATGTTATTTAACAAACCACTATACAACTTAATTGGATTATCGACACGCTTTTAACTATCCAATATATAAAGTAATGGGAGTATCGGCTGTATAGTAGTTAATTGATGACAAATCAGACAATAGTACCAATGTCAGTATTATTTTTGTTTATTAATTATCGGCATAAACTTTGTACGTTTTTTTATCATACATGAAGTTTCATGTAACGTTATTTAAGTATTAAGACAATGTATATTAATTGGATGTGATAGATATTTGAAATTCATATCTTATGTCACTAAGTTTTAGTAATGTATTATAATCCATGAATATACACTTAACCGATTTAAAAACGCAACAGTGGGTTTTTGATAAATTTAAGCCTAACTGGCTATTCATGGTTTAGATGGTCACAAAACCAAACCACGAAATGTATTGATCGACAATGTCAAGTTCGCAAAATTAATAATGTATTTATAAGCTGCAACCTGCAATTAAAATCAGGCGTCTTTGCCTCATTGGCGGGAAAATAAAGTGTTGTAGGATGTTGTTCCACACATCTATGAGAAAAACACGTATCAATTTAAACGCTCAGAAGTTTCTGCTTGATGATGCACTTCTTGACGGCCATTTGTGTCTGCCTTCAAAATTCGTTTCACGAGTAAAAATGCAATGACCTCCACAGCCTCAACATGAGCTGTCAGCAAGTTTTTGCCAATCTTGCATAGGCTGCATTGTGTCCAATGTTTAAGAATGTACATTTCTTATGTCTATGGCATCGCAAACCCGTAACCGGAAGTGGATAATGGAATATGTCAGGATAAATAAGAAGACAGACAAAATGAAGCGATTTTCAACATGGATCAAAATAAACATTAATCAAAATGTTACGGAATGTATATTTTAGCGAAATAACTTAATCGTACGCATCATTGCCTTCAAATTGTTGGTATAACAGAAAATATGTTTGACCGGAAGTGGCGTCTTTAAAAAAACATTCGTTTGGTGTCATCATGTTTACGCGCTTGTATCGTCGGCATACCTGACGCAGACAATGGTAGGTGTAAACTACCTCTTGAAAACACTATGCAAGTCTAAATATCGTCGACAGACGACAGTTAAATTAAATCTACTTTGCCATGATAAAACGTCATGTAACTGCTTAAAGCAAGTCGATGGCCCCAGGATGTTATGTATCCTAAAACCGTGGCACCGTATCAAACGCACTTCAAAATTCATTTTTATGTTTTTTTGTTGGGGTATCGTTTCTCTATAAATTGTCGGTCACGGTTTTGCTCACGCATCACGTGTAAATAATGAAAATGAAGCCACTATAACGTAATGGGCTAAATTGAAATATGTTTTCGTAGAAAATCGTACCAGACATAAGACTAGCGTCCCATTCATTGGTTTATACTCCAATAGAATTTAAATAATAATCAATACAAAAAATACCGACCCCAAAATTGTTGCGTTTCTTAATCGGTTAAGTGTACATATACACACTTTTTTCAATATGTGATAACGCATTCAGTAATTATCTAGACAAAAGAATTGCCGGCGCCAAACTGCACAAACTGATGTTTCTGATCATACACGGTTCATTGAAATAAATACCAGATTCCTTTGACAATTACTGTCATTCAAAATTTTAACGAGGTGTTAATGTAATTAAATCACCATAAAGTAAGCCAACAAGAGCTGTCCACGAACACCGCGCTCCACTATTCGCAGCGCCATGCTAGGATAGTACAATCATTATATATTCAAAACAAAATGTTTTATAACAGCAGCATTACCCACAGCTGTGTAGAGGTTGGGGCTTCTAAGTCGAAAAAGGGGGATAATTTGGACAAATTATGCAGGACTGTTACCTACTCATGTGTAGGTCCTCTAGGTCATGATGGCAAATAAAGAAGCCTTTTTAGTCCAAAACGGGGCATAATTTCAACAAAATGCTAAATAGTTATCTTCTCCAGTGTAGGGGTTGGGGTCATGGTGGTGAACAAGTTTGCGAAGTATCAAAGCAATATATCAATGCACTTTGAAGATATAAGAGCTTCAAAAACCCTGTACCTTAACTTTAACAATTGCATTTCCAAGTCCAAAAGGTGGAATAATTTCAACAAAATGCTCGATAGAGTTACCCACCCCTGTGTAGCGGTTGGGGTCATGATGGAGAACAAGTATGCAAAGCAATATGTGAATGCACTGAAAATATTTGAGGTAAAAAAACCTGTAACTAAACTTTAACATTTGCTCTAAGTTGAAAACGGGGCATAACTTCACCAAAATGCTTAATAGAGTTACCTACCCCTGTTTGGGTTAGGGTCATGATGGTGAACAAGTATGCAAAGTATCAAAGCAATATGTCAATGCACTTTGAAGCTATTTGAGGTTAAAAAACTGTACCTAAACTTTAACATTTGCATTTCCAAGTCCAAAAGGGGGCATAATTTCAACAAAATTCCCGATAGAGTTACCCACCACTGTGTAGCGGTTGGGGTCATGATGGCGAACAAGTATGCAAAGCAATATGTGAATACACTTTGAAAATATTTGAGGTAAAAAAACCTGTACCTAAACTTTAACATTTGCACTAAGTTGAAAAAAGGGGGCATAACTTCACCAAAATGCTTAATAGAGTTACCTACCTCTGTGTATGGGTTAGGGTCATGATGGTGAACAAGTATGCAAAGTATCAAAGCAATATGTCAATGCACTTTGAAGATATTAGAGGTTAAAAAACCTGTACCTAAACTTTAACATTTGCACTATTTGTACTAAGTAGAAAAAAGGCATAATTTCAACAAAATGCCTAGTACAGTTACCTACTCCTGCATATGGGTTCGGGTCATTATGGTGAACATGTATGCAAAGTATGAAAGCAATATCTTAAAAGACTTAGTGAATATAAGAGGTTAAAAAACCTGTACCTAAACTTTATTAAAAGTGTTACGACGCCGACGCTCGGGTGACTGCAATAGCTCCCCTTATTCTACGAATAGTGGAGCTAAACACTATATTTGCATTTATTAAAATGCATTACTATTTGGGCGTTGACGCTTTGCTTTAATCCAGAAGTGATGGCATTGTTAAAAGACAATTAATATAAAAATCGAATTTATTTTATGACCCCGGGGTCATAAAATATTTAAATTGTGCGCTATTTATCATTCAAATTGTACTTAAACTCACATAATAAATCCGAAATTACTGTAATTGATCATTTTAAAGCATACAAACTAGAATTATATTGGCTGGCAATCGTCAAATTAGATACTTTTCTTATAGTTTGTCCATTTATTTTGGATATTTAAATAGTTATACGTGTAGTATGAGGCAAAGACCTAAATATACTTAGGTCTTTGTATGAGGCAATGTTTAGGCAAAATCAAGTAGACATGAGAAAAGTGTTGACTCGAGTTCTTTAACTCCAGTTGGAATGAAATATCTAAAATTTAAACCTCTTTATTTTTTTGTCAATGCAATATATAACATTCGTAATTACTTAATGTGTATATTAATCATAAACACTGTGTATAATGAATTGTTTTATTTACATGCCAAATTCGAAGATTTTTGAACACACGATAAACATTATAGAGCACTTTTCATTGAACCTAAACACTGTCCCTCGTATGTTTCATTCTGGAACATTTATGTGTCGAATGTTAAATATTTTAAACACTTATTGAATATATGTATGTTCTGCGCATATGAGAATACGGTACATTCTAGAATCGTCCGTGCGAGTTTTAAGAATCGGAACAAAGTGAGAGTCTCGGTAAACAGTATTTTGGTAGGTGTGTTAAGTTAACACCGAGATCGGCAATCGAAGTTTGACATTCATTCTGATACAATATACACGTGTTCATGAACAATTTGGGTGAAATATGTTGTGACGTTGTAAAATCGACTTCATTACGTAACGTGCCTGTAACGAGTTACATTGCCGTTTATCTGCAAAAATGAATCAACAATTAAATGCAAGTATTATTCAAGTATTGGTATGCAAAATTTCATGAGAGTACGTGCAGTATTAACAAAGTTATAACACATTATATTTGGTGGCGGGTTAGAACTTTTGGGTAGTGTAGTATTAACTGCAGACATATACCGTAACCATGCATATAATAAACTCGTATTTTCTATGAGATTCAGGTTTGTTACAATTTAATGTTTCCTTTTTTTCGTATATTACTTGTTTAGTATATGTGTTCGTAATTTGACTAACTATCAAACACACATTGTCTGGTCATGTGTCTGAACATTTGCTGTTTATAATTATGAACTTAACTGAGAGGGGTGTTAGTATTGTTTATATCACAGGAAAGCTGAATAGTTTATCGTATTGCATGTACTTGTATATATATTGCTACTATACATAATGAAAAAAATATAATATTTAATACATTATTCTTGTTTATTCAAAATGTCTCAAAATACAAAACTAAAACCATAAACATACACACAGAACTATTAACATAATAAATGTATTAGTATCGTACATTATAAACACTCCCCAACACATTAAACCCAATGTGATGTATCTAAAGAAAAGGGGCCGTAGTAAAAAGATGTTTTCCTTACTTGGAGAAATAGAGAAAATGACGTAACGATAAATAACATATTGTCCAAGTTAAAACAATATGCTTTATTTTTCCTTCTTTAAATTTACAAACAAGTTCTTACAAAGTAAATTTTTTTAAAAGTAATAATCGTATCACACGACCAATACATATTTAATATTTAAATATAATTATGCACAACATACATGTACAGGGTGATTCATAATATCTGTCACAGTTTCAAACTATTATAACGTTTCGTTCCTGTACATGATATGTATGTATCATTTATCATGCAACTGCCATGGTAACTGCCTGATGACACATGACCTGAGAACATTATGTGTTCTCAGGTCAATAGGCTGCTAGTAGCCTGAGAACACATTTTGGCCCCGCCCACAAATCACTATTTTCCCAATTCTCAATCCGTCTAAAACTGACCTTAATATTATTGAAAACTACAAAAATATACATTTGATTGCTAATATTTATTCAAAGTTTAGATTTACAACCAACATCAGCAATATTTCTTCGCCAGGTAGGGCTACGCTAGTGTAAATGTAGTGTAAATTCATACGGGTCATCCACGGATCAATCGTTTGGGAAAGGCCCTGAAAAAATAATAAACACACATAAATCCACTGGCATAGGATCATCAAAGATAAATAAACATAAAAAGTATGCATAGCCAACGGTTCCACATCAGATACAATGGAAAAAATGCAATCTTGAACTCATTTGAAGACTCGATACGAGCGCATAAATTCATTGAAAATGAAAAAAAATCCGAAGTTTTTGGCGAATCTTAAGACTAAGTGGGTCAGTTAAATCATTGTAAGATCCAGTGTACATACGGTTTATACATAGGTTAAACATAAAACAATATAAACGGCTCTTCAACAAGATCAATGTCTTACCATATTCTATTTCCATCGATTTTCCAAGCATTGAGGTCTCACTACTGCCATTCTCCACCCACTAACTTGACTAAGACGAGTAAGCTTGTATAAACTGTTCATTCCTGAAGTTATTTCCCCCGTCCGGAATTCAATTTTGCACTGACAGTTACCGCAAACAACCCAGTGTTTCACATAGTCCATGTTTATATTTATTCCAATGCATTGTTAAGAATAACAGAAGAATTTATGACGTAGTAAACGACCTTGTTCACACACGTACGTCATTGATGATTCATCCAAAAAACTTCAAAATTCATGAGCGAAATCTTATTCTACTATTATGACACAATGTAGTTATTTGGTAATACTATTTACTAAGATTTCCCTTTACGAATATATAATTGAAATATTTTATTTTTTAATATTTCTTTTGTTAAGCAGCGTAGAATTGAGAACTATTTTGTTTCGCGGAAGCACATCTAATTGTGTTAATCGGCGGGATTACTGGATCTACTAAAACCCACAACTCGGTTGTAACTTTAAAAAATGAGGAATTACGCCCCTTACTTGTTCCGTGATGCTGGTTGCATGATAAATAGAAACTCGGGTCACTATCCGGTGAGAACAATGTTATCAGACTCGGCGATATCGCCCGGGGTGCCTCGCCAAAGGCTCGCCACCCGGACGATATCACCTCGCCTGATAACATTGTTCTCACCGGATAGTGACCCGAGTTTCTATTTATATCATTTGAAAGCTGATATGATAAAATTTTATCTAAGTTAAACGACAGTACAATGTAATAATGTTGACATCATGGCGTCATAAACGATGTCATAAACAGAATCTGATGTGCGATTTCCAATACGTCGTTTTCAAAGCATAATTAAATGCAGCATAATTTTGATCAGCTCTGTTTTGAAAGCCATTCTCCTATAATATAACCATCATAGCATGGCAAAAATAGTATCCTGATTATGATAAACTATCTAGTTCCACGGCACACTTGCTTATTAAGGTTTTAGTAAATTGTATCTATAGAAGATAGCAATATTTAAGTCACATTAAACTAAGCATTGACGTCATCATCGTCAAATAGACGTCACATTGAATATATGGCATAAATTTCAATTCCTTTTGTAGACTAAAACATGCATGAAAGTATGTTATATTGTATATCAAACAAAACTTTAAAGCATATGTGTTTCGGATGTGCAAACTACTTGTGGTTATATTCAAACATATCAAAACTGTTTTATTTGAAAAGTGTTACAGATATTATGAATCACCATTCACCCTGTACTTTGAAATAATTTACGAGTAAAACATGAAAACATAATCCAATACAATATACTCATACATACAAGAATAACGAAGTACACATACATTTTGGCACATATGGTAATTGAGTTACTAATTCACAATAAAACACTGCAAATAACAAAAATCACAGGCGAAAACACCACATATATTACAATAGATAAGGTATGTAAAAGAACATGGCATATCATTGATCAAATATTAACAATAAAAAATAAAGATGATTAAGTTTTTAAAATGACAAAATCCTCTTCTGTGTTCTACGTCTATTGTAAACTGATTGATGTTTTGACAAATTTCGACGATTCTCTGCATGAACACGTAACAACGGAGGTTCCCTTCCATTCTTTTGAATCCACGAATGTCACACCCTACACAATTACACTACATTTAAACTTCAAGCTTTCAGCAAAACACTAAATACCATGTTCACAACTTCACATTCTACCAAACATTCCAGCAAAGTAGCAGGAGACTTTTGGAAATCCATGAGAAACCCAATGACGATCAACCTATCTAATGTCTTTTAAGTTACAACTGTCACAAATGTATTATTATTACTTCCCTCGCAATCAATAAATACATGGCATTTAACCTGCTACTGGGATCAGTCTGGATATACAAACATGGATTATCATTTCGATTGTCAAGTTTTTCAGCTTCATCATACTAATACGTGTATATTTCAACATTTCGATATTTTGACTAAAAACTTAATGAAAACCAAGGCTACAGCGATAAAATATATACAACCATTCCGTACACAATTTATATACAAATGTACATATACATTCTCTTTCCAACCTTGGTTTACCTACCACATACTGAGACTGAAATACACAGTCGCGCCATGTGGGCCTAACCCAGTATCAGCTATCTTGTTCAAATATTCGTCCATTACCTAAATACACAGCATTTATCTAAGATCTTCGTCATCGGAATCCAGTAATATTTTATCTGACCCATTTTGAGAGGGTGGTGGAGTGGCTGCCATCATTTCAGGACGAACAGGTTGTGTGAGAAAGTCTTCGTATTGCGCAGGTGTAACTTCCGGTCTCTGTCGAGAGAATGGGGATGGTGGACGAATGTATTCTGATGTCTGTTCAATGTTTGGCGCCTGCAAATGACAAATTTGTTGATAATTAAACACACTAGACTTCAGTTATTGGTAATATCTGTTTAATATAAATTGTATTATTGAAGAAAATAATATTCATATCTAACAGGGTAATAGCATTCATCAGACAAACTCTAATGACACAAAAACTTGTTTTGTACATGTATTATGAAGCTAATAAGGGAATCAAATGAATACTGTGTGATTTTAACAACCGAAAATTACTGCTTCATGTTCAATATAATTATGTTCGTATTGTACCTGGAATAGTTTGCGTATTGGAGACAATTGTATCGGTGCATCTTTCTGTGACAAATCAGCTGGTGGTCGTCCATGACGCGAGCTTCGACGCTGTTTACGTGAAGGTGTTGTCATGACGATGGAACCACCATTGGGTTCCGTTCCAGCATGACCATTCTCTATATATGTTCCTTTGAATCTGTCGGAGTCTGACTGCATAGATCCATTTATTGCAGATGTAGGTCTCTCAGACATTCGGTCAAAATCAGATTCCCCTGTGTCAGAAGTTCGTCTTGAAGAAATAAAGGTATGTTTCTTGTTCACACTGAAAATGCAAACAGATTAAGTTGATAATTTTACAAAGAGAAATGTGGAATATTTTGCAATGAGATATGTTTACTGAGTAAGTTGATGGTTTTGTAATCGGACATGTTTAGTACAGATTATGTTGATGATTATGCACTCAGAAGTGTTAACAAGTAAAATGATGATTTTACAGATTTTTCAGAAATGTTTACTCAGTTAACTGTTGGTTTTGCAATCAGAAGTATTTTCAGAGTATAAGTCGATGATTGTGCAATCAGAAATGTTAACATATTAAGATAATACTGTTGCAATCAAAACGGTTTACAGAGTATGTTGATGGTTGTGCAATCAGAACTATTTACACAGAGTAAGGCTAAATATCGTTTGTTTTACTAATATGCTAACAGAAAATTCCACTCACGTTCCATCTAGTACCTCCGTGAAGACGGGAACTTGTACAGCAATACTATCATGTGGAATGGTCGTCTCAGATGCAGCAACTTCAGGTGTGTTGTACATTGGAATCGTATCCTTGGTTTTATGGTCGCGTAAATCTGATAACCGAAAGTTGATGTACTTCATATTTGTCTCTCCATATCTGTAACAATACAATGTATCGTTTTAACATATAAATAAATGCCTTTATCTTTGCTGGACTTAGTCAGATTATGAGTATTATTAATCAATTTCTAGTCTAGACAAATTCTTATTACATGTACAGGAGCAACATGACTAAGCATTTTTGTGATAATTAAATTTATAATCATAACCTGCATCGTGCAATAACATACACCATACCTGTTTACATATTTCATAGAGGTTGCTGCAGGTGCTATCTTCTTATCACCTTTCATACAAGGCACTGTAAATAAAACAGGAAACACTTAATTCCAAAAAAACCAGGGTGTTCGTGTTTTTGCAGAGGTTTTACTTTTTTGGGCATGTATGCGGTTGCCTTTCTGACATGCATTTTCATTTTCTTGTTCAGCTTTGTGCTGGTTATTGTGACGTAAGCTTGTGATCTGTGTTTTACGTGTGTTATTTTATTGTGCCTTTCGTACACGGTTGTTTCTGTCGAGTGATGCCTTCCATGTCCGATTTCCATTATCGATGTGTACTTGTGGTCAGCTATTTTGATTTTTCGTGTTACCTTGTCTGTTTGATTGTTTAGTATCATTTCAATAAAAGGTCTATAAAAAGGTAGAACAACCATAACCCTTGGCGTACAATTTGTTGACTCCTTCAAGCACGATCAAACATCGGCCAATATATTTGACAGGGCACTCGGTCTGCAATATCGCACTTGAAAAGAGATAATTATCTGCACTAGTGTACTGGGTGTGACTTTATCACCAAGCCACCCTTAGTTAGACTATAGGACAATACAGATAGAGAACAAACATTCAGATAACTCATTATCTAACCTACGCCCTTGATTTAATAAGATGACCTCTCGTTTTAGTTCTCAGTCTAGTACAAAACAACAATAAAAGGAAACATGTCACTAAATACATATATGTTGCCAATCCAGGTAATCATAGAAATGGTAGTTTAGTCCGTTTAAGTAGGTCACTTGTACACAAGCATTGCAATATCATAACATTGTATTTGTTTTGTTTAAACATTTTAACTTGTGAAAAAGGCAGTGTAAACCTACACATCATTCACTAAGCTACATTACAATACCAATAATACATAAATAAAAGAAATTGCAGTGTTTATATGCACAATGCCATGTAAACAAGTGACTGACCTGATTAATCGATTTATACTTACAACGGTTTGTAACACAAAGGAATATGAACAGTAACAGTATGGTGATGACTATTAACACCGACAAGACGATAGCTGCTATTACACCTGGTGACAACTTTTCTTCGGTACTTGCACCGGCAACTGAAAATATATAACGTCTATAGTATAGTAAGTTAATGCATAATAAAACAATGCACACGTTACTAGAAATGCTGATTTTATTTTACCACTTAATGGGGCGACCAAGACATATAACTAATTTTATTTATCCCATATTGCTAGAAATGCTGATTTTATTTTACCACTTAATGGGGCGACCAAGACATATAACTAATTTTATTTATCCCATATTGCTAGAAATGCTGATTTTATTTTACCACTTAATTGGGCGACCAAGACATATAACTGATTTCATTTATCACATATTGCTAGAAATGCTGATATTTTTTACCCCTTAATGGGGCGACCAATACATATAACTGATTTCATTTATCCCATATTGTTATGACTACATTTAACACAACAAAAACGGTGTTATAGCCCGTTTGCAGTGAAAAAAATCGTCTAAATCTTGAATGGTTAAAAATCTATTCATCAGATGTTGATAAACTTTACGTAGAATCATAATTACATTCTACCTACTCCCATTTTAAATTTCATAATTTTTAGGGAGGATATCTGGTATTCCATTGATGATTAACTGTCTTTTTATTAACTGTTATAATCCGTGATCAGCGAGATTAACATTGCTGTGATGAAAGCGAAATTTATGAGGCCCATATAAGTCGATTTATTTAGGTATGTCGCTTGTGTGTATACAGATTATGTATAAAACATGTAATATCACGGAAAAGCAGTGAAAACCAAACCCTTATTTACTAAGCTACAAAAGCTATGTATATACTTAAACATGGACATATAGTTCGTGCTAGATAATGTGGCAGTCGAGTCTATTTCACGACAGGTAATACATGATATTGATTACAGATAATTTTAAGAGAATCTAATTGTTTGTTGTTTGTCCGTTTCATTAAATACTATGTAAGTGGTAACTGTTGAAATACAGACTTAATATGGACTAGTGTTTGTTTACCTTTCAGACCAGTATGACTGCCTTGTGCAGATAATCCTTTACCATCCATTCAACGACGAAATTTAACATTTAACATAGACAGTTATCCAGGCAGTTAAATTGCTTGGCCTTATCGTCATGCTTGACTAATTACAATGTAATATAAGCACTAAATAATTGCAAGTAGTTATGTATGCTGTAATAGCTCAGGTGGTAACGCACAGGAATTGTAACTGAGCGATTCAAGTTCAACCCATCAAAGAAGTCTTTAGTATTTTTTTTGAATTCATCACAATATTTTTATTGTTATTTTCATAATTATTCTTTTCGAGAGAATTTATAATTTGTTTATATATTTTTCTTGTTTTATTATGGTCATGATAAAATTATTTTTAATTCAATTCAACTTTTATGACAAGAACACACAATCATTACAATACAAAATAATTTTGCATCACTTTATCTGCTGTATCATGGTATGGGTTACAGTCACACTCAGATACTGTATCTGTGGCTTCGTGTTGGCAGTTACAATACCTAAGTACTAGCAATAAAAATTAGTGTGCTTTAATTATAATACATGTACACTACGTTGATTGTGTACATGTATATTTAGGATATACACTCTTTAATAGTAGACTTAATAACTTTAATTACAGGTTTGTATCACTATTGGATAGCACTGATTATTTAAGCCATTTTTCTGTAAAACTCTTAGCTTTTAAATTTATAAAGATGAGAAAAAGAAATAAAAAAATACATACAACTTGACTAGGTTTCGAACTCGCGGCCAAAAATATCGATATCGTTAGGAAGTATCTACGCACTAAACCACTCGGCTATGAAGTATGTTTGAAAGGATGGATGGTTAGAATGATTTATAATCACAAACCTTAACCATGGTTTACCTAATTCAATCAATTGACAGTGTCCACATTGTGTCACGTGACTGCCACATTATCCTGCACGGACTGTACACGTATATTAATGTTAAATTAAGCACTTAATAAAAGCATTGTAATGTTTATGTGCGCAATGACATGTAGTCTTATGACTGAGCCAGTCTTAAATAATTGAGTAATATACATCTACCCAAACCTTTAGGATATGTCTGAAATCGACATTCATGAACTTTGAAGAATGCCTAATATTAAGCAGTCAAAATCGTTAAAGATGCAGTAAAATCCGTGTTTTTATAGTTCGAGAAGGAGGCTGCTAGATGCAAGCCATTTTTATGTTTAGACCCTAAAATATGATACACATGGACAATACAGATGTACAGACGGGCCTCGTACATGCTATATTAAATAGGTTACAAAATACGTAAATCTACCGTTAGACGTGTCACGTGACCATAAAATTGGCTGTTGTGTGTATCGAGTCTTCTAACATGAAGTTTCATTGTAAACTACAAATATTTTACATATAACTTATGAACAAAGCTTTTTTCACACATGTCCGATGTTGCTTACATTTAATTGTATATTAGGTAGATACATTTCATTTACTCGTGCAAAATCTCATACTTGTAGGTGCAGTAAATACTGAGAAATCTTCATTTTAGACGATTTTTTCCGCCGCAAACGGACTATAACAAAAATGACGATTTTATCAACAGAACAATTGAAGTTTAATCTATAATTATTATAACTATAGTTCACATTGACTTGGAAACAATGTATTGTAGTTGACACTTTTCACTCACGCTTACTGCTACAGTCAGAACTCGATACAACGACGCTTTTCGTTTCCAAGAAAAATGTCGTTGTAACGAATATGTCAGTATACTGAATTGATACAAAGAGTTTTTAATACTTTTGTCCGCAAATATGATGTCAGTATAATGAATTTGTCAGTATATCGGATGTCGTTATATCGAGTTCTGACTGTATCTGGATTGCTTACACTGATTGTGAAATAGGGATATATTCTAACCAACACTTTATCCGATAGCTACATCTTTGTGTGTGTTATCAGAGAATACAATACATACTCATCAGTCTTTGAACAACAGCAAGAAAGTATTACTAAAGTACATTATAAAGCAAATCTTATTTTTCATATAGTTTTACGGTAATTTCAGTTGTACTCTTTATAAGTAAAAGTCACATTGTCGTAAACATTAATTTGGTACTTACACACCTAATGCTATCATTAAGGTGTGTTTGTAACTTCTATCTTAACATTCTTAGTATTAGGAGGAAGTCGTTTAAAGAAATATGTAACGAACGACCGATGACGAAATCAACAATCTTCAGCTAAGTACGAAATCAGCTATAAACTTAAGCAAAGCATTGTTCTACCTGAACATTATTGCTATGGATCAAATTATCGTTATGTGGGCAAATCATCCATCGTGAATCGTGAATTAAATAGCTTTTTTTGAGGTGGGGTGGGGTAAATTATTGGAATACGATATGCATGGGGCATATGTTGGGTTATTATGTGAATAATTAGGTAACTCACACGGGGTATCTGTAGTACTTGTTGTAGTGTATAATTCTGTAAGTACTGAAAATATAAACACAGTTCATAAATGTGACAAGATCATGACAGAGAAGAACGTGACGTTATATAACGTTGCTGTTTTTTCCGCCATCTTAATATTTAGCGACTTCAAATGACCTTAACAACTCGTTTATCGTAGGATAATGTCATAATTTTGACCAGCAATGCAGCATACGTCAATCTAACGAAACACGTGTTAAAGTCATGTTCTGGTGCCAAATAATTTGACGGCAAGATATTGATGAATTGTGAAAAATGAATATTTTCAACTGCTCCGTACTACGCTACATGGGTTGTCTAGGTAACCATTTTCTTAAAAGGTATCAAATAGAATTGTCTCATTTTTTAATATAAGACTCATGAATATACACAGTTATATCGTAATTATTGAATTATGTCATATACTTTTTGAGATATAGACACAGTCTCAAAACATTCCGGACAACCCTCGTACATAACACAAACTAATAGACAAGTAACGTTATTCTAATCGCTTACTTTACAGATCGATATACCATACTTGGTATCTCCGTACGAATAAGATTGGTTATAATTGTATTGTGTGCATCAATCTATTCTAATGAAAACTCACCCGCATTGAATTAAGGCACTGTACTATTAGTCCAGTCATTCTAGGTTTTAACCTAGACAAAATTGCAAAAGAATTTCTTTGTACATATTTGTGAAGAGTGTTGTCCCATATAGTCACAGAAAAAAATCCCCATCGATAGACCTCGCCGTTTTCTTGCATTTGATGAAGACAGTTTTTCGGAAAATGCGCAAAGTAATTCATGTAAAACGGCGTCCCATACTTGTGTTTATGACGACATGAAATGTTACATATTAACAAATTCAAATTTCACACAATGCAGACTATAGTAAATATCGTAATTCTCCATATATAAACAAATTAAAACATTTTAAAGACATATTCAAACAAGGTCACGTGAGATTTTTTTCCGACTATGGGAAGCCGTGTGTTGAACAAATTAAAATTTTATACTTGGATCTACTATTTGCACTAATTTTGACGTACAGGAACAGGTACCCTCTTATATTTTCAAAGTCATGTGCCATATTGTTTTGATACTTTGTATACTTGTTTACCATCATGACCCCAACTCCTACACAGGAGTAGGTAACTCTATCAATCATTTTGTTAAAATTATGCCCCTTTGTTCAACTTAATGCAAATGCTAAAGTATAGGTACAATTTCTTAAACCTCGAATATCTTCAAGGTTTCTTTGATACTTTGCATACTTGCTCAACATTATAACACCAACTCATACACACGGGTAGGAAACTTTATCCAGTCACTTCCGGCAAAATCTGCAAGTTAACGTGGTGCCGATTAAACTTGGCTATACTCGGTCACCTCGTCATGTGACTAGTGCTAATCCGTCACCTTACCATGTGATCTGACGGACGTCTTCTTATATGAGAGTCGCAGGTTGCATTTCCGTGACCGAGGGTGGGGTTTTCCTATACTAAATGAGCTGGTGGTTGATCGGTTATTTTCTTCGACTTAACTGCGTCTACACGACGTCTATCAAGATGTCAGATTTCGTTGTTTATCGTGACGTCACGGAACGAACGTGACGTTGTGCGCTAGTAAATGAAAAAGTAACAGTATAGTCGCGAGTTGGATCCCCTTACTGAGCAGATTAAGCGACTGGATAAATAGTATAATAGGTTAAGACGGAGGAAATTATCGGATTCGCCTACGGCTCACCCGATTAATTCCTCCGTCTTGCCAGATAAACTTATTCATCCACGGCTCTAACCTATTATTCTCTATCTATCAAGCTTTTTGTTGAAATTATACCGCCTTTTGGACAAAAAAATGCAAATGTTAAAGTTTAGGTACAAGTATTAGCATCAAATAATTTCAAAGCGGAGTGACATATTGCTTTTGTACTTTGTATACTTGGTCACCATCATGTACACTAACCCATACACAGAGTTAGGTAACTCTACCAAGCATTTTGTTGAAAGTTTACCCCATTTGGGCTTAGAAATGCTAATCTTAAAGTCTAGATAAAAGGTTTGTAACCTGTAATATATTCAAAGTGCATTGACATAGTTACTGCTTTGATACTTTGCATACTTGTTTATCATCATGACATACACATAGTAGGTAACTCTGTCAAGCATTTTGATCAAGTGATCTGCCATTTTAGACTTAGAAAAAAGATATTATTAAGTCAGACAGGGAAGGCAGCACTCAACTTAACCAGCCGAGCACAGAAAACATTAAAAACACACAAGGCACGATGCCCAACTGAACCAACCGAGCACAGAAAACATAAAATACATACCAGGCAGTGATTTTTTTCCTTCTTTGTTTGCTGCCGGTAAACGGTACCTTTCTAATTTGGAAAAGGCTATTATTTTCCCAAATTTGAGGTGAGAAATTCCCAAATGAACATTTAAAAAAAAATCAAAATCGAACATAAAATGAAGAAGTTATGAACATTTTTGACAAAAGATCAAGCATAAAAATTTACAGAAACCAGTAGTTACAGTCACATGTAATAACTTTTTCTGTTTTATTTGGCCTTTCTGCTTCATAAAAATTCCCAATTTCAAGTTGTCACGAAGCGAAAATTCCCAATCTGAACGGACCCGGGCCGTTTTCCAAGGAGGCCAAAAAATCACTGCAAGACGCAACCTCTACACAGAAGAGGGAAATGTTGCATCTATGAAGAATTTTGTTTTGAATATATAATGCTTATACTACCCTAGCATGCCACTGAGAATAAAGGAGCGCGCTGTTCGTGGACAGCTCTTGTTTATACCTTTGAAACGCTAAACAACGCTGGTGCTAACGTTTAATGTGTGAACCCACACTTTTTTAACTGAAATGTTATCCTGGTGTGACAGTTAAAGCATAGGTCCTACTGAGCTTTTTTGCTTCGGCGATGTACTCCCGATAGAAACAAATTAGCTTCGATAGACATCGAGAGCATGATCATCGTGGTCTTTGGGAAGCTTCGGGGGCAGTCTCGAATCAATTTGTAAATCGGGAGGCATCAGACGAACTCCCGATGTATTCCCGACTTTATGCGTTGATCTTACTGCTTCGGGATGTATTGCTGATTGGCATCAGGAGGTTCACCGATGTCTGATGGAAGCTCCCCGATGTATTGGGGAAACTTCGGAAAGTCTTGATACATTTAGTCAGATCGCGAGTACATGTATGTATTGAATTTTACCCGATGTACTCACGATGTCATGTCGGGAACATCTCGGGGAGGCATCCCCGAAACTCGGGAACATCCCGGGGAGGCATTCCCGAGGTATCCAGAACCTCGGGGAATGATCGGGGATGCCTTCGCGATAAAACTAATTCTTCGAGGCATCCCAGAGGTTTCCCGACACATCGGCGATGTTTCGCATTATTTTAAAAACTGCTGTCCATGCAACAACCGGGGTTGTTGTTGGTAGATGCGAACCTGTTCTTGATGAATTAGGCATTTCGCACACCCTGTGTCTATGGCATACATGTTTTGGTTGAAGGCAGACCTGCATTAAATGTTAGTCCCGACAAACGCATCATTTTCAAAAATTGTCTGCTATACATCCAAACAAATCTACAGATACGGTCTGTTTTGTACTAAAACATAACTGATAAATTTGTTTTACTGATTCAAAATATAGAAATTTCTGTACCGGTCTTTAAATGTTGTTGCGGGGTTACCAAGGAAACCAACTGCCCGACTGTAGCCATACCCCCTGTATACTAGTATCAGTTAACCATGTGGTTTTTATAGCTCAAACGTAGACTTTGCTTTGACCAACTTCATAATGTCATAATTTGCTAATATAACCTTATTATGATATTAATAAAACGTCAGATACATTCAATCTACTTGGGTGTTTATATATTACTGGTATATTTATTATGACATAAATAAACTTCATTGCAAAAGGAACTCCGACTTGTGATTGCATTTCATAAGTTCCAAGGCATCACAAACATAAATTCTATTATAATTGACCTGGATTGTCCGGAAATCACCTACGTGACGATACATTAAACAAATCGAATATAAAGCTTAAACAGTGAAATAGAAGTGCGTGCTACCATATCAGCAAAAGAGTTAGTGAAATACAATGATGTGCATTATTCCTACATGGTCGTGAAGTTGGCAGGCTAGCGGCCTAGCTCTGTTAATACTCCAGTTCTCATAAAACTTACAATCAAAATTTCGATTTATGCAAGAAAATGTGTTGTTTTCACCATTTTCGTTTCCATAGCAACCGGGATTGTTGTCATAATATAAATATGAAATGTTATTTACTATCTCATGACAAGCCCCTTATAGGCCCCTCTCCACATACTAAGTTTAATAACGACAACATGAAAGTTATTTTACTTAATCATATAATAAAGATTTCTTCACGGATGAGCATGACTGACCGACGCACTTACAGACAAACGGGAGGACACACCTATGTAGGTCAAATTAAGATTCTGATGCATGTTTATCAGTTGATGACTTATAAAACACTCTCATTTAGATATGTTTACCCAAAATAAAGAAATTAATTCATGTTTGATGGTACAAAATAATTATCATAATTTCTGAAAAGTGGGTGGGGTAAATCTACCCCTTCATTTTCACATTATTTGCTTGAAAAATTGAAATAAATGGTTTATTGAAAATATTTTGCTTGTAAATTCCTTTTATCAACAACATGGTTTGATATTTTAACCTGCGTGTGTGTATAACATTAAACTACTGATAAACTGTTATACCCAAATTTTCATGGAATAAAATTATGAAAAGTATAGTGACCTTCTTAAAATCGCTTTTTAAGGTACTTCCGCAACTTTCTGAACAGGGGATTTTTTCCTGGTAGTAGTTTAGACATTAAAAAACTTAAAAATACTCAAAACAAAACTTTTGCAATTTTGTCTAGGTTAAGGCCATTTTTGGGCTAGAATGACTGGCCTATATGCAAAATAAAGTTATATTATGTATGTAAGGTTATGCATAAGATAATAATTTTATAATAACCTATACATACTCATATGAAGATGTGTATACAAACTTACTATTTTATAATCAGAATAATGTATGTAAATGGATTAGGAGATACAGGGTTAAAATGTACATGTTGTAGTCTAGAAATTATGGTACATGAACATGTATGAATAAACTGTTGGCTCATCGCAGATCGTTAAGTTCAATCAAAATTAGAAGGTGTCTTACATATACACTGTTCTTCATTGGTACTGCCTTGATAACGAGTTGATTTATCAATAGAACATGGAGTACAGCTGGATGATCCAATCACATCATTGTAAAATCCTTCAGGGCACTCGGCACATGTACTAGTCTCTTCGTTGTAATAGTTGCCAAGGAAACAAGACACTGGAAATAAAAATAACCATTTAGTGGCACTCCTGTTTATAGAGCCAGTCAATTTGACCTAAGACGAGCATTTACTTTATGGTACGTATCCTGCAATACATGCAGCCCGCATGGTAACCATTGGCATGTGTTTATGATAAAATAAGCAAATGATTTACAGAATACAAAACACTTGCATTTGAAGGTGCAATGTGAATTAATTAATTACATAGCAGAAATGTGTTTAAACCATATGAAAAATGTATTTTATAGCGTCCAATGTAACACTGGTAACTTATTCTCATCCTGATCCACGTATACGATATTGGCGACCAACTAACTGCTGGAGACCAACTGTGAATAGCTCATTGAGCTTCCATTCTTAGTTAAGACGATCAAAGCCAATAGAGACACATGTTTTCAGGAGTTAAGATCGACAACCTTAGATATATACTAACTGAAAAATGTCTCAACTAATATTCTTAAAGGTGCTGCCTCACAGATCGGGCTAAATTTTTTGTATGACGTAATTTTCCTACCTATCCAAGTATTTATGTAATAGAAAGCCACTGGTGGTTGCTTTATGAAAGATTTATGCCATATAAGCAATTTAAATCACTCTTGATATACGGCACTCGGTATTTTTCCTTTTAAAAATATCGCATAGTTTCCTTCCGAAATGCTTTGTGAATTATGTAATTCACACATGATCAAACTGTAACTTCAACATACTATATGGTAAACATCAGTGAGTTATTCATTTTGTTTCGCAATTCGTTTTTATGAGATGGAAACACATTTCAGACAATATAAGTAATAGTAGTGCTAATTCTATAGGGTATTAATACCCTTTAGAGTTTTTGGTGTAAAAGTGCTAAATTACTACAAAATGCCGATGTTTCCCAAGTTATTGTTCATGTCAATGTGGTTGTTTATGGCATATACAGGCAACTATACCAAAATGACATGAGTATTTGACAATTAAATTTTATTTTTGCAATACATCGATACATGAGGCAGTCCCTTTAAGGGAGCATGCCTAAGCTAATGTTCCTCAGTGACGAGTTTTATTTTATTTATTGACCAATTTATTATTTTTCCCACCAGATGGATGAATTCTTGTTGCCATTGCCACATTGGAACACATATTTGTAGCACTGTTCATATGTAATTGTTCAATTCATTGCACTTTTGCTTGTTACAAGACATACAATATTTATTTTTATGATCGGCCCACTGATTGAACATGATCCTTTATATTACAGGGAGCACCACACGCACAAGAAGCCGAATATTGTAACAACAACACTTTAGTATTGAAAGGGGAAGTAATGCAGCTAGTATTACCATGACAGTATCCTGCAGCAGGTGATCCTGTGTTACTTGTTGTATCACTTCCTGCACATGATGTACATTGAGACATTGGTGATGTAGTATCATACACAGTACGGTAGGTACCTGTCCGACAGCGAGTACACTTGGCAGTTTCCATGTCGTAGTACAATCCACTACCACATAATACTGCAAACCAAGCATTTCATTCAGCACACGTTATATTGTAACAAATACGGTTCATCTGGTGTTTATATTGTGTACAAGTGTAACCGTACCAAGGACACATTGACCTACGATGCACACTGGCACCCGGCTTATAAATATACATACCACATTGAATATGATGGGATATATAATAATACTGCAAACCAAGCATTTCATTCAGCACGCGTTATATTGTAACAAATACGGTTCATCTGGTGTTTATATTGTGAAGTGAAACAGTACCAAGGACACATTGACTTACGATGTACATTGGCACCCTGCTTATAAATATACATACCACATTGAATATGATGGGATATATGTCTCTGTGTATTGCAGGTCAATGTGTCAATGGAACTGTGAAAATGTCGAGGTTGCGAAAGTCAACGTGTAACGTGTACGGTTAACTTTTTAGCATTTCATCATTCATGCGTGTGTAGTTCCTACATGTCACGTACGTGTGACAGACTAATATAATATGTCCCACAGGTAGGCGTTTGCACGGATAATACACTAGTTCATCGCCCGTGGTCTCATTCTGTTTATATACACACTCATTACCGATTCACGAAGAAATCATATTACAACTGTCGTGTGATCGTACACGCACACGCTGTGTTTTGCAAGTCAATTTTAATTGCAACTTGTATGTACACATGTACGGATGACTACACCTACAAGTAGTCGTACACGTTTGTGTCGCAACCTCTCTATTATTGAATATTGAACGTATACATATCACCAATAGAGCGGAAAACAGAATAACAAATAACACGTAGACGTTTTGTAAGTTTTGACCGAAGACGCATTTTATTTTAAGATTAAACTTGTTTTGTTACAAATCACAGTCTATAAAAATTTGTGACAGTGCGTGTCAATTTCTCCTCACTACGTTCATGTTTATAGTATTTAATAGATGTTTCATAGAATATAATACAAACCACATTTGTCATCTAACATTTGATGTCCAATAGGGCAAGTCTTGACAACATCAAATGTAAACGCAGAATGATCAGGTTCTTCTATCTACGGTATACAAAACAAACTTAATGACACTTAATGAAGCTTAATAAAACGTTGAATCAATATTATATTTACTTCCTTTGATACAATGTACATGTGTTTTCGCTAAAACCAAATATTGGAGCTAACCATGGTCACCAGAGTTCAATTGGAAACAGTGAAAACCTTCAAATCGCACAGTGGAATACAACGCGACAGATTGCATTTTCCGTATCATACATGTCTGGTTTTCCAAATCCGTATCATGCATGTCTGACGTGTTATATGCCGAACATATGCCAACTTCAATGACGTCACGACGTAAACAATTGCCTTTTTATGAATGGACGTCGCGTTATATGCCGAAAATATGCCGACGTTCATGAAGTCAATGTATACACATCAAACGCATTTTCGCGCGTAAAAGCGCTTTTTTCACTTTTGAAGGTATATAATAAATGGAATATTACTGCAGTGGTGTTGATCGGTTAAGCCGTATTACCTCGCGTTGCTTGCGCCATACCGAATCTAACTAGCGGTCTCGCGAGATACGGCACTTCACAAGCAACTCGGGGTAATACGGCCCAACGGATCAACAAACTGCAGTGATATTCCGTATAAATTGCTCCAAATACACTACTAAAACATTGATGCATTGCATGTATAGTTCCTTCCCCTAAAATACATCATGTGGTACAATATTAGGTTCTTTTTCTCAGGTTACAATAACATTTGATACAGTAGCTAATTGCCTCCCTTAGACCACAAAAACTTTTGGTAATATTGATAACAGAAAATAAACATTTTATATAATTGCTAACTGCTACCCATTGACAGCAAATAAGCATTTGATAAGTATATAATTGCTCCCGATTGACTACAAAGAAATCGATACAATAAAAATTATATACAAAATTGTAGTTGCTTTAAATAGACTACAAATTCATTTAATAAAATATCAAGTACCATCAGATGGACAATGCATTTGTCTGTCATATCTTGTGGCTGCCCTTAGACTTTCAAAAACACTATCCTCTCTTTAGAATATGAAGAACATTAATTATTTTGCTACTACATGTATATCTAGCTGCTTCCCTTAGACATTAATCATACCAGTATTTGGTTACAAGTCAGTTACCAGAACTTAGATTTATGAGCATTTCTTTTCAAATGGTGTAATAAAAATAAATTTAAACTTTTTTCACAATTATACTAGAATGGCGAACAAAAATATTCTTTACAAATATAATATAAATGTGTACAAGGATATTACAAAATATGTGTCGATGTTATGAGAACTTACAGATTCAAACGTAAA
Organism: Spisula solida; assembly: GCA_947247005.1. NCBI lineage: Eukaryota > Metazoa > Mollusca > Bivalvia > Venerida > Mactridae > Spisula > Spisula solida. Next base: position 31,089,648 of record OX365947.1, on the reverse strand, counting down.
CATCTTCCAATCTTTATAGGCTAATTTGAATGCATCTAATGGAGAGGCTTGGTTCGAAGGTGATCCCACTGTATCTCTAAAATGTTTAAATGGGTCACGTTATCATTATGAAATCATTCACGATAAGCGGCAAAACCTCGTGTACCAAAAGACGTACTCCATATTAAAAAAACACGTTTGAAGTCAGCCTCAATAGAGTTGTTGCGGAAGTCAACTGTCACGTGCACGTCTTACTTTTAAACTTTTCGTCATACAAATGTTTGTAGTTTCTACAAGTAACGGACTTTCATTGATTTTATATAAACACTCATATAAAATTATATATTCGCGAAGAAATCATAATTCAACTGTCATGATCTAACACGTACACGTTGTGCTAGCTACATGCACATTTAGTCGTACACGTTCACTCCACAACCTCCCTAACTAGACTCGTACTCAGAAACTCCATTGATGGTCTTATAAGTTACGTTGACAGAAATTTTATTTGGTACAAACGCTATGGCTTTTATACAAAACTGCACTAGTACATTTACTTAATTGCACCTGGCCCCGTGTTCACAAAGAAATGGTTATCAGGATCAGGCTCAAGCTCCATTTTATTTTATTTCAAATACAGAAAATATGTTGATAGAAAGATTATTTCTTTTAAGCAGAGAAAACAATATTGGTATTTCCTTTGATTTCAAAGACGAATAAATAAGTTGTAATGCAAAATTTTAGACATATTGTGCTTAATATATTGAAGCTGGGTTTTCGAGCTTGATCCTGAAAGTCTCAGATCAGTTTCGGTCTCAAGTACAATTAATACCTTTTTGTAAGAAATTAAAAGTTGTCAAGGGTCGTAATCTGTTATCTAGAAACTGTACATATTTAAAACAAATAGCAAAAACAGAATGGAGCTTAATCCTGATCATGAAAACTGAATCTTTGTGAACACGGGGCCAGGGTATTTACTTATTATTTAACATGGTTGCTGGTATCATATGCCAAATGACTTTACTTTGTTTACATGCCGAGCATTGCTTATTTTCTTAACCCGTGTCGCCAAATTAGACGACAAGCGCACTAACCATTGTGCCATCAAATACTAGAAGCATTATACATGATAAGTTTTGTTAAACGGCGCATAAGAGGAAATACAATAACATGTACAAAGGTATAAAATAAGACATTACTCAAGATACGGGAAGGTGATATCAACAGAGGCAACATTATTATCCTGACACCATATCATAATCTCCACACTGTCACACTCTTCATCCATAGCTCCATACTGGGTTTTACAGAAACCATTGTACCAGTCTTCGTTCATATCTATGATTGTATTCTTTATTCCAAGGTCAAGTTCAGAAATGACGTCATTATTACATAGTTGTGCGGTCGTATACTCTAAATGCACCGATAAGTTGTTCAATGGTGTTACCGAGGCTGTAAAATACAAGGGATAATTTAAGTGAGTACAATATTTTCATTTGTTTTTTGACAGTAATTTATCAGTTCAAAACGGCGAGCAGCAGACTTAAGCAGTTTCCCTTGTCCTATATAAGAGCATAAGTAGTTGTATTATTTAGTACCATAATGATAAAAAGTATGTATCGATAACCTATTCAAATCATTACTAAAATGGAACAACACAATATGACAACCTGTGGTGCAAAGTGTAGGGTGCCTTGGATACACTTTCCGTTTTATACCAAAACAAATAACTGTGTTAACATAATTACTTTTGGTTGATGTAAAGTACAAGGGATACTGAATTTCTCATATCATTGAGCAATAAACAACGTCAGAGATTTAAAACAATTGTTATGTTTCACAAATTACTTAAAAATAAATTATTACAGACGCTGGTTGTATGAAATTTCGTGGATTTTTTCTATTATTATGTCATTTCCTGTATGATCATTTTGAAAACTGCACTCATGTACACCCGCATCTATGCAACGTTTACAAATACTAGTAGCTAAATTGTTGATATTTTTTAATCAACTGGAAATCTAACCAATGAGAAGAATTTAATAACACCAAGTGTGTTCCATTCTAATCCTTCTTTCCATAAACTGTGTTATTGGATAGTAAAATATATGTATATTATTATATATTTGGGAAAATAAATATGTTTAAACTAAAACTGCACACATATTGCCAATAAATGTATATGCTAAGCGTGTTAGTTCATTTCATATAAGCAAATAAAACATTATCTGTAAACTTACCAGAACATGGTGGCAGTTGATATCTGATATCGCTGTGAAACTGGCCCCACGCACCATATTTACCACATGTGTAGTATACAGGTGCTTCCTCAGACAGTGCCTCGTCGCTGCTTTTGCATGACACCTCACAACTTGTACCTTCATTATTATCCAATGTTTGACAGTCCATGGACACACCAGAAGGAACGATGGGGTCCGAACATTCCATCCCTGCAAATATCACAATTATAATAAACACATATCCAAAAGTGTAGGAACAAAACACTATAAGTAAACACTTAAAACTACAGCTTGTCTGAAGCAACCAATATCATTTAATCCTAATACTTTGTTTGATTTTATATTGAATATTATAGCATTAGACACCTCCCAGTTAATATTTAATCTGCCAGTCAATATACGACATACATATTCACTGAGTGGTTACTTAATACTGGTGCTGAAAGCATAACAAAGCCATTGTGTAACAACATCGTACTAGTTGTTCATTCAACTGTTTGCAGCTTCATAAAACTTTGTGTTGTACATGTTTGACTAGACTTTATCAAAGATATATGAAAACACATAAGTTTTTACATAAAGTTAATATAATTGCACTTACGTTTATTATACAATCTGAACGTACAAACTGCAGCATCGCCATGTGTGGAATATTCAGCTTCCCCGATTCCATAGATTCCCCAGCTCATCACAGTTTCTGTAAACAGATAACAAAAAACTATTATGATGGTCACCGCCTCCTTTATGTTATGTGGTCATGAACACTTAGATGCTGTTCGACTGTATTGAGTGGCGATTGTGTCGACCAATTCGACCAAATATAAAACAATATACACCTATTTCATGTCTGTTTGGTTAACAGTCAAAACTATTGTCCCGAGGTATCGGGGAAGACTTTTGAACTGTTGCACGAGGCTGATAGGCCGAGGGCAACAGTTCAAAATGTCTTCCCCGATAACTGTTTTATTACCTAATACTCTATATAACTACAGAAAAGTTCTACTTATACAACAAACAAAAAGGATATTTCTTAGACATTTTGTCATACTAATAGCGGATATTTTTTGTTATAAATTCAAGACTGTCATTATAATATCCCCATGATTTTATTATCAAACAAATAAAATCGGCATGTAATAAAGCAAATAGGGACAAAACATTGTTCAAGAGTTATATTAAAATACGCTATAGATCTAGCAGGGTGTTTTTGCAGGAATTTATAATGCGCATCGTAGTGCGCAGGTAACAGTTCATCCAGGGGTGTAACAGTCAAAACTGTTGCCCTCCTGGCAATGAACTGTTTCATACCTGAATCTAAAAATAAACATTAAGACATGAAACAGTCAAAAATAACGAATTACTCGTTATATAGAGTGCTAGGTAATAAAAAGTTATATTAATGTAGCATAAAAACATGTGCATTGTTCAAATCAGTGTCCTTTATTAAGAAATAATTGAATAACAATTTTAGCCACGAATTATACATGTAAACCATATACCAATATGAATTATACAAAATGTTTAAAATCAATATTACCAACCAAGTATAATTGTATGCTATACGAGGGGTGATCAATATATTCGTGGACTTTTCATCTAGCAGTTTTGTTTTGTCAGCAAGGCTCAAAAGCAAATTAGCATTATTCAGTGTAGGATATCTCCGACCGACCGCACCTATAACATAGTTTTATTCTTGTAATGTGTGCGCGACACATGCCGTCACGTGACGTCATTCCAAGTGTCACCGTTTGAGCAGCACCGAGCTCCTTTCTGGACTCATATCCGACCCACTGTATACGATTTATTTACTTTTAATACAGAAATAAGTCATAAATAGCCAATTCTTGAATCTTTTGTGGAATAGAAATTGCCTCGTTGCGTTACTGGACTTAAAACTTTGAAAAAAGCGGTTGGCATTACACGGTAGCATCATCCCGATGAAGAAGGAATCACGACCTAGCAAGTTTAGGGCACACTTTCTAAAGAACTCCTTTCAAATGGAATGAATGATTTATTGTTTTGTAATCTATACTGATCGTAGAGTTCGCCAGGAACATATCGTTCAGAAACATGCCTCTTATTTCTCAAAAATTAAGGAGGAGTATCCCTAACTCTTTCTTAATTCTTCCTTTTATTCTTATTTTACCATTGCGTCAGTTTGACAGAGTCACTACAATCACATAAACAACGAAATCATGTGAAGATCTCTAATTTGGAGTGCAAAGAATCCCCATACATGTTGGTCAAGTCATCTTCGAGCTATCGCAAGGATTTTCCAAGTTAGGCGTTAGTCTTAATGAAATGCCGTTGCTCTGAGTTTATTTATTGTCCGTCACGCTCGACGGCATGCGCTGCATCTTGGTCACAATAAGTGACGTCATCAAGAACATTGTGACGTCACAATATAATTAATTAATTAATTAAAACGCTAGATAATTGATAGATCTATATTAAAGTGAGAAGGAAAGTCTTCGAATATATTGATCACCCCTCGTATGTATCATATTACGAGTATATTTCTTTAGTTGACATTACAACAGTCGGTGAATATTTGATAAACAAAAGAAACACGTATTTCCACTTACCTCCTGATGCTATTGTAGACTCATGTGATCCAGGTAATGTCTGATGGAATACAGGTGCCTCCCATATAGGGGTTGATATTCTCTCACCAGTATATAACGTATCAGGTGTACATACAGACACACTCGGTAAGATTGATGCTGAATCATAACATGTCATAGAAAACCATACAGTTCAACATACTCTGGCCATTAGTCAAATAAACCTTTTTATACAGAATAAGCTTGCAGTAAATAACTAACTGCTTCGAATAGAATAACTGACTTTTTAGAAAAGGTACCTTGTATGTAATATCTCTCTTATTGTACATTGTTAATTTAAAGTTAAGCCTTTTAAATAACAAGAGGGCCATGATGGCCCTTTGTCGCTCACCTGAGTACCATGGTACTGTTTTACCTACATTGTGTAAATGTAGCGTAATGTTGCGCATATATTTGTCACTCGTAAGTGTGATTTACTAATCGATCGACAGCATAACAACATAATACCACTTTGAAGTAAAGTCAGACTAGAAGCTATACCATACCATCAAAAGCTGGATCATTGCACAGTGCTGCAGTAAAACAATTGTTCTTGCTAAAGTCACTAGTATATGTATGTCTGTATACAGCTTGAAGAACTTTCTACAATAATAAGAATAACACATGTTATTATTACACTATAAAATGCAGTTGAGATTGTGTGCCTCCGTAGCTCAGTGGTTAGAGCGCTTGTCGTCTAATCTGGCGACGCGGGTTCAAATACGGATGGAGGCACTCCTATGTCTGTCATATTTTAGCAGAAAGCTGACTGGTAAATACACGATTTGCTCGGCATAAAAATAAGTTCTAGAGATAACATATTTTTATAAAGATTCCATTAGTTTATTACAAAGACATGTACATGTTTCCTTTTGACCGCGTTGGTTATCAAAACCATCTAGGGTTATGATATAAGATGTAGTCATGCCTTGCCTGATGGGGTAACTTGCACAATCGTGCAGTAGATTAATCTAACTGATGTCTGAAACTAGTTTATTCAGCTTTATGACAGCTGGGACGGACTTGGGCAGTTCATTTAGTCGTTCAGTTATGTGTAGGGCATTGTGCGTTGTATGCTTTTATGTTTTCTGTGTTCGGCTGTTTAAGTTGAGTGATAACTTCCCTGTCTGACTTAATATTATTTTAAAGCAACTTACCCAATCAGTCTATTGGTCTGAATAAAATAAGCATTTTATACATGTTTATATGATTTTTATGTATTTAAATATCTTACATCGGAGATAATATTGGGTACACTCGAGGATACTCTGCTATATGTAGAAACCTCTTGTTCACTTAATCGCTCATTTAGAAGGTTGACGCGGCTCATTCGTCCAACAAACGGAGTGTCAGCGTCTTCACCAAGAACAATATAACCACTGAAACACATGTAAATCGTTCTACAATTGTATTCTATAGACACAAAAGGTTTTTTAATAATATTTCAAAAGCAGCCTCGCAACGGTGTATTTGTCAAAAGTAACAGTTTCGGCTTCTTATTCGTATTTATTTTGTAAAATAGAAATAATTGAATTTCGATAACTCTATTATTTCATATTTACAAAGTGATATCTAGGAAGCTTTGACAAGCAAAGAAAAATTTCCGCAATGTAACTAAGTGTACTAGTATACGAACAATAAATTACATACTGTTATGTACAGACCATTAAAATCCATACACGACCGGGGGTAGCGCCTAGCAACCTACGCATAAGTACCACCAGTTTCCCAAATAAAACGATATTTCAAGTAAGCCTTTGTACTTCCCATCACAATGAATGATATATTACAAGCAGATTACCATACAGGGAGGTTATTACAAATGATAACAAGATACGTTTGTAAAACACGTATGCTCTATGGCAGCCCAATAGAGAGAAATGGTAAAGGTAACAGTGACCTTGACCTTTGACCCCAAAATCAATAGGGGATAATGACCAACTTCCATGTAAAGTTTGAATATCCTAGGGCAAGGCTTTCTTGAGTTAATTAACAGCAACAATTTGGTCTACCGACCGAACGACATACCGTCCAGTTGTGCTAAGCAATGAACCACCTCATCAAAGATCGGGGCAATAACTACACCGAAGTCTAACTCGTACTTACAAGCTGCTGAATTGCCTTCTAGCACTTAGCACCATTCCACTATCATAGGTACCATCTATATACACAGACAGAAATCCATCTTCATTACTCCATGTCACAGCTACCTTATGCCACAATCCATCCCCTATATTGTTATTGTCAAAATAAGCAGTTTCAGAATCTAAACCTTGGCGTAAATCAAACTTAACACTTTGACTACCAACCTGTAGTCTGTATTGCCAATCTGACCTTGATGTTTCACTGCAAAACACAATTAGGGCAAATAAGATGCAAGACAGACAACATTAAAATATCAAAACGATAATATGATATATTAAACCTTATAATAACATACAGGGTGTTAAAAAAGTTCATTCTCAAAATTTAAATTCACATATAGATTCATTTAAGCTATGTACTCAGTAGACAATGTTAATTTCTTACTCTAATAGCTTCATTTAATGCCAGAGATATTAGAACAATGGTAGAACCCTCTGGATTTCAACCTGGAAATTTTACAGTCTTCTGAGGTCAGAAGAATAAAATATTGAAACTCAAACATTGCAAAAAAGAGTAAGAAGGAGACATAAACAACTTCTTACGAATTATAAACACTGTAAAATGGACTGGACTTTTCTCCTATTGAACAACAAAAAGTTCGTCTGTACCAAATTGATTGTGATTAATACTGAAAATTAATTCAAATACCTCGAGGAAACTCCGAACAGTGAAATGATTGAGTTTGCCCCATTCACAACCGTAGCACGAACCCAGAATAACAATGTGAATGCAGCATTGTCCATGGTGTACATAGGATGAACAAACTGTTCTGTACAATCGACCGATGGTTGTATTAAAAAATCAAAGGATCTGTCCACATCTAAAAATCAATTATATCAATGTTAAGTTAATTTATCAATTTTAAAATAGAGAACCGAGTACGAATCTGCAAAACTGAATTTCTCAGCATGCTGACTTTGGATATGTCAATTTTGAAAACGAGTAAAGAAACATCCACATGCTTACAGTTTTAATAGCGCGAAAACGTGAATGAGAAAATACATTGATACACACAGAGGGTGGAAACAGGGTTACATTATTTTGTACAGTGGTCAAATGCAGAAGAGTATACATGTACATAGATTTGAAGTATATTATCTGTACAGTGCAACAGATATGTTAGACATTTAACATTTAGTTCAAGACACAAATTATCCAGAAATATGAATCATAATACAGCTACCTATACAATTTATAACTAACGCTAAACATAATTATATGGAATATCAATCAATTTCACAGCTAGTACGCCTATAAAAAGGTAACAGTTACAGTAAATCGGACAACTGTCAACATAAAAAGCAGCTCATGAAAGGCAAAAAAACATATTGCTTGCTCTGCATATAAGGACAAGGTTCACTAATGGCTTAATTTAGCCCTGTAATTTTTCAAAACATAAAAATGCATTTTCCTATAAATTATTTTTTGAAAAATCACAGGGCCAAATTAAGCCATTAGTGAACATTGTTCTTTGTCCCTGACAACCAGCAAGCAGATACTAGTAGAGACAAAATGAGTTAAAAATCCAACGTATAATATAAGCAATGATTCAAGTGGACAGCAATCCATTTAGGACAAATAATTGCAACAGTCAACTAGAGATTATTTCAGTTTCCTACCTTTTTCACAGGATTCTCCAACCTTTCCATCGTGGCATATACACATAGCTTCATTAATTCCATCAACACAATCAGAATTCTCTGGACAATCCTTGTTCAAACATTCATCTATGTTGATACTGCAGTCAATACCAGCATAACCTATACGAAATGCAAATTGTATTTCAAGTAGCCATGTGAGGATTTGTACATATGTTTAGTATTTTGTATCATGCATCAATGTTATAATTATTGTATTAACTTCGATGTATTAACTTCCAAGAATTATACAAAGTTGTCGTCATGTAATTTACCATCATGCGATAGTATTAACTTTTGTTGTTATTGTAATGGGGACACCCTTTTATTCAATGTAATTGCACCAAATATAGTTAAGTAAAGCCACAATAAATTGATTATTGATGTGTACGTTGCATGTTTTGTTGAAACAAATATAATTGCTTCACCGTTGCCATGATATCGAAGGAAATTATATGAGTTCAAATAAAACAAAGAAAATTTTCTTTGACAATGAGCATCCTTTCCATCATTTTAACCATTATTTGGTTGAAATTATACATATATTTATTTATTTATTGTGGTCGTACTTGAAATAATGCGTACCGTTTCGGTTTATTAATGCATGCACTTTTAATACCATATTCAAAAATATAATTAATGATTGTATAAACGGAATTAAATGCAATGAAAACAAAGGATATCAAAGTCCTACATGTTAATATGCAAAATCTTTACGACCAACAACAAACACATGGTAAAATATTACATCTTCCCTGTGAATATTTTTATCATACACTTTCTATTATTTCCGAATGTCTTATCAAAATGTAAAAGTATGTAAAACAGTATTTTAACTATATAGATTCCATTACGTTTGAAAAGATTTCGGTAATTATGTTAACACGGCAAATGCCCGAGTCACAGACAATGCATTATATATGACTAAACTTGGATACCCTTTGATTTAAACATTCAAACAATGTTACACTATATTGTTACCAGACAAACATGCACAAACTATGCCGACATTGTCTAACACTTCACACGTGCCTCCATTTTGACAAGTATTGTCGGCACAGTACCACAACATGGTCTCGCAACTGTCTCCGCTGTAACCTATAATTACAATAGTGTTCCTTTGTCAAGATAATATAAACATTGCATTATAAATTCATCTTAAGTTTTATTGTTAGTATATACGGTTTAGTAACCGATTACACGTTTGCTTATGTAACTAGAATTTCATTGAGGTTACCAAATTGTGCTCGAAAACAACCTCTAACTTTTCAATTTGTTGAAGGCATGAACCATGCTGCAGGGTTACAGAACATTATCCAACATAAATTATGGTACGTTTTGCTTACAATCATGACAACATCAATATCAGAGAAATTAGTTTAATGTTATAAAATACAATTCATAACTTCTTCACAAATACCAAATACCTATCCTTTACTGTACCCAACAAAACATGTTCCCTAGTTTTCACTACTGGTACTTTCATTTAATAATATGTCACTTACAGGTATAGTCCGTTAGCGATCAGGTTGGATCCCCATAAACCTTCAATATCTTAAAAAGTACAATGTCGATCAGAATAAAAATTGACATACATGTATCTTAGTAAGTCAACCTTACCAACTATCATAAAATAAAACAAAATATTTTATCCACAAAAAATTGTACTTTGCATTTACTTCAAACGTAAAAGTCTCCAAAGTCTAAAACGTAAATACGTATGGGTCATTCAAGTGTTCTTAACAACAAATGTCAGCAAAGTGGTCCAATATAACTGTACATTTAGTAACACATCAGTGACAATTTCAAATATAAAATGAAGCCCAGACATCAATATTTATGTGATTAATGTTTAAGCTGACCTTAGGTTGCTGAAATAACTTGAGAAACTGTGTTAGAACCCTTGTAAGAAAAACATCTACATGAATATACACATGTTCTTGACGTGTTTGTACAAATGATTTATTGAAATTAGGATATGGGCCTCGCTATATAAGCCTTTATATGTAGGTCGAAGTTACCCAAATTTATCCCGTTACAGTTGTTGCAATACGAAATCATTATTTTTCTAACTACCTGACCGTAATGAATTATTTTACTCCTTGTCCCTTTGTTGATCAAAATATCAAAATTAATACATAAGACCCAATGGAAAATAAATAATGGGTCAGTAAAAATTCTGATTTTCAACAATTATTTGGAACAGGTGATTTTGCCAACTATGCCAAATTTCAATAAAATGGCAGAATTGTTTTTTTAAAGATATTTGATGTTTATGGGGGTCCAACCTGATCGCTAACGGAATATACGCTTGTTTCCTGACTACATATTTTTAGGTTAATGACAAATAACACGTGCAGAAAAAAAACGACGTTGAACGTTCGGAAGAAACCACGTGATATTTTCTGCCTGATATGACTAACAATAGTTTTTAAGTACGCTAGACATATTTAACATATTAAGACACTATATCAAAAAGGAAAATAGACTGTTAGTAAGTAACTGCCACTGAACAATGCAAGACATGGTTAGTCATTTATACAGACTTAAACACCCTCATACGTTCCAAGGTTATGCTGTAAAAGTATTTAGTACATATTATACAATCACTTTCTACGTACAATAAATTTGCTAGCAATAAATTGCTGCACGTTTATACTAGAGTTACACCTAATTTGTGTATTGTTTACGTTACGTCGCGAAGGTTACAAAGGATTTGTAATCTATAAAATCCAAAGGTTGCAGAAACGTACATAGCACACTGAACAATTTTCAGTTTAATGGACTTATTTGTTTCTTTCTATAGACTGCCTATGCGGCACATAAACGGCGGTTACTTAAATGCCGACATTCATCAACTTTTATCAGCCTGCAATATTTTTGAATAAACTTCTGCAAGAAACATTGCACGTGTATCGATACAAAGTATTATAGTATGGCTTCCTTAAATTGCCAAAAACGAATCAAAACAGGCAACTAAGACAATTCATTTTCACAACCATTACAATTTTGTAGTTACCTGGCTCACAGCTACACTGTATTCCCCATTGTGTATCCACGCATTCACTACTGTCACCTACACAAGGATTAGTTCTGTAACACTGGTCATACAGCTCCTCACAATGTTCACCAATATAATTGTATGGACACCTGTAATAGGAGAGATCATGTTTGTATACAAAGGTATTCGTACTACCAGCTAGCTAGGTGAATGACAGATTTTTATTATCCAATAGATTGCCGGTGGGCATTTTGCATATGAATACGGTGATCTCTCTTATACAACATAAACATATGACCTGTCTGAAGCAAAAAGCAAATGGACATATCAAAGATTTCTGCTTAAATCTAAAATAAGTTGACAGATACATTTGATATAAAAATAATCAGTTTGGGATTAATTGATATTATATTGCGCCCAGGATAATGAGAAAGGCGGGAAATTTTAGTATATTCCACAAATGTGGATTAATCAGATGTGCACGATTATCAGTAATATTTTGGTACACTACTGACCATGTCAGTTTTTACGTAATTTGTAAAACCAATTTTGCAACAGTTGACTAAACCGATTCATGTTTGTAAACTTCACATTATCCTGGATTCACTATAACAGATCAAAACAGGTTCTCAAAACACCAGTTTTGGAACAGGTTACCAAAATCAACTGCAAGAAGTTTAACATGTAACCATATGGAGAAAATGTAACATGTGCGTTTCTTTATATATTCGGTGTCCTTACAATACTAAAGGTAGGTCAATGTTTATACTTACTCACAAACATATCCACGACTTGTAGTTATACAAGTTCCACCATTCATACACGGTTGATCAGAGGTACATAGATCTAACTCCTCGTCACAGTTGTTTCCTGTCCATGAACCTTGGCATATACAGATGTGAGTCTCTGGTGAGACGAGGTTTGTACACGAGCCGCCATGTTGGCAGGGAAAATACTCACAGCTTGGTACAACATTCTGGAAAAGATGGATTCAAATTAGTTTCGAATACTGAATATAAGTTATTGTCGCGTACCTCTTCTCTACCTGTATTATTGGAATGGTCAAACAACATTCCATGTTTCGTCATTTTTAAAAAGAAGGGTAACTCATACACAACTTCATATTTATGTTAATACATGTATGCTGTTTTGCAAGGTGTTGTTTTCTTGTGATCCATTCGGGGTGCACCTTTTAATAACTATTCTCAAGTAAATATAGAACGACTTTATACGAATTAGGTCTGCAACTGAGTATGTATCTATTGTCAGCCATTTTAAATTGATATATTCAATATACTAGTATGAAAGTATTAAATTGAGAATTGAATTACTATATCTGGTTACGCTATTCATGTGGTATTTCGGTCTACAAGAGGGCGCAGACCTTCTAAGTGACACATTAAAGTTCGATTCATATGGTTTAGTTGAGTGTATACCTGACAGTTTTCTCCAAAATATCCAGGCTTACAATAGCATGTATAACTCGATGGTCTGTCTGTACACGCCATAGTATTGGCTGGTATGCATGCTCTACAACCATCTACAATGTCATCACATACTGGACCTAGGTATTGTATATGAATATAAGTCTAACAATGTCATCAAAAACTGGACCTAGGTAGTGTATATGAATATAAGTCTAACAATGTCATCAAAAACTGGACCTAGGTAGTGTATATGAATATAAGTCTAACAATGTCATCAAAAACTGGACCTAGGTAGTGTATATGAATATAAGTCTAACAATGTCATCAAAAACTGGACCTAGGTAGTGTATATGAATATAAGTCTAACAATGTCATCAAAAACTGGACCTAGGTAGTGTATATGAATATAAGTCTAACAATGTCATCAAAAACTGGACCTAGGTAGTGTATATGAATATAAGTCTAACAATGTCATCAAAAACTGGACCTAGGTAGTGTATATGAATATAAGTCTAACAATGTCATCACAAACAGGACCTAGGTAGTGTATATGAATATAAGTCTAACAATGTCATCACAAACAGGACCTAGGTAGTGTATATGAATATAAGTCTAACAATGTCATCACAAACAGGACATATAGAGTAAATGAATAATATTGCTAACAATTTCTTAGTTGTCGACTTTAAAGTTCACTGATCATTAGTTTTATAATGCTTCATTAACGATATGTATAACAACTTAAATTTAGATCATTTCTTAACCTGAACAAAATACGATTTTGGCACTAACCGTGGTTACCATAGTTGGACTAGTAACTACCAAAACATACAGTGTTACAGTGGTTAACCTAAGGTCGTATGAACCAACCAACGATAGGTTGCTTTTGATCTTGTTTAATCTGCGCAATCTAGAAACTACCCGAACGCAAATGTGGGTTTTGGCGTATTAATAAATATACATAATAAAAATATAAACTAAATATGCTTAATACCGTTGTTAATGTATTTAAATGTTACACGTATTATCAATTATTCAAAACATGGAAATAATAATATAAGGAATAAAAACATAGGCACAAAGGTTTAAATACCTCCAGTTCCAAGGATAGGGCAGGAGCATGTATACTCATTCACAGAGTCTCGGCAAGTACCGTCGTTGCTACAGGGTGAGTAGGCACAATCATCCACATTCAGGTGACATTGTGGACCAGCATAACCTAGCTTACACTGACATTTAGTATGGTAACCTCCGTCATACGTTATACACGAACCATCATCACCACACTCAACATTCTCACAATATACGTCATTAAACGGGGCACATATCTGATACTGATCACCTGCAATATATACATACACGACTTCATGTGAATTCTCTTGCTAGAGACTATACAAATCCCTATGAATTTGATGTTAAACGGGGTATAACTTTTATGGTCATCATGTTACAGGTATAATGCGTTTAATCAAGTCCGGTAATGACGTGGATAGAGAACTAGCACAGCGTAACGAATAACATGATGTCAAGAAGCCAAAATGAGATGTGTGTGATGCAAATAACTTTGCTAGATATTCTTTTTAAACTCTCTCCTGGTGCATGAAATACAGTTTTTTCAATGTTAAATATTACAAGATACTCTATTTAAAAGACACTATATTTGGCCCAAATTCACGGCGTTAGGAAAACATTTTTATAAATGCTTTGATACTTCACACGTTTGTTACATTTACATAATTTATTTTGCTACTTATATTTATCGCTCTCGTGACCTCATTCCTGATGTTACAAAAATTAATTCTGGATCACCCTCTTGCATGCTTTGGTTGAAATAGTGTTTAAAGTATCAGTAATGACTTACTGTAGTACCATCCTTCAGGGCAGATACAATGTTGAGAATTGGCAATATAATTATCGATACATTCTGTGCCAATAATACACGATGTCTTGCCGCAAATCACTTCTTTATTTCTCAAGTGACAATATAACCCCTCGTATCCATGGGGACAGGAACATACGAACATGTTATCATCATCAGTACATGCAGCATTGTTCATACACGGATTCGAAGCACATTCATCTGGAACGAACATGTGATATGTTTATAATAAAGACGTGAAGATCCTTATTAGCCACTTTTAATATTGTATTAAATGCTACATGTATTAACATATAATAATGCCATGATATTATTTAATGATTCTGACAATTGTCAATTCACTGATATTTCAGCTGTTATATGTTTTTACCTTCATTGGTTTCACAATCAATACCAGAGAATCCTCCTGGACATCTACACACTCTGTTATATGGACCCTGGGCCTCACAATGTCCATTGTTTTTACATGGAAATCGAATGCAGGGAGCTTGTTCGTATTGGCATCTAAATAGGAAAATATGGAATGCGGACAATTCATTAAGACTTTAACTTTAAACAAGGTATATACAAAATCTAAACCGGGTAATTGACTTGCTGATAACTATTGCTTAAAAGCTTCATAACATATTTATAAAGGAAAAACTGGGTATGCCAAACAAAGAACATTTGCCAATTTTAAAACCTGTTAATAACCGAACCAAATTATGTCAACAATTCAAAAAGTTTCAAGATTTTTACTGATTTTATAGCAGTAGAAAAAAGTGCAAGTAAGACTAGTCTGGTAGGACGGATGGTTACTAGTAGTAATACTATTA
Organism: Spisula solida; assembly: GCA_947247005.1. NCBI lineage: Eukaryota > Metazoa > Mollusca > Bivalvia > Venerida > Mactridae > Spisula > Spisula solida. The sequence goes on along the minus strand of OX365947.1, from coordinate 31,073,922 downwards.
TACACATGCAGGTACCTAAACTATGGTAATACAGTTTTGTATCTAAAGGGAAATTATCGAAGAATAATGTGTTTATAAAGACAATAAAATATATTTACTCGATGGTTCAAGTAGAAACACAATTCGAAGCATTAAATACTTAGATTAGTAAACGATCAATTATTTGTAATACACAAAAATATATATTCCATACTTGTCTCCATAGTAACCAGAATGAGATGCGCATGCGCACATGTAATTTCCATTCTGATCGATACAGGTACCATTGTTCTCACATACATTTTCTGTACAGTGATCTACATCTTCTTCACAATTCGCACCAAAATATGGCTCTGAAACAAAGTGTAAGTTACACATAAAAAATATATTAGAAAATCGGACAGGGAAGGCAGCATTCAACTTAAGGACGTTTGATAGGGTTATTATTTTTTTTAAATGATACCAAAAAATAGGCACAATTATAGTTTAATATATACTGAAGCAATATGTGAAATAAAAAAATTCACAAAAAATGTATGAAAATGTAACCGCTATTTCACGAGTGTGTTCATATTATTTGCACAGTGAAATATTTTTTACCCCAAAATATCCACATTTATACTAACCCTAGATAGTATCACGACAAACATTTTACCCAATTTTCACGACGATCCAGTGCCAAACGCGGCCTCTATTCCCGTTTAAAGTATATGCGCAGAAATGATGCGCATAAACAACTGTATCACACGTCCTTAAACAGCCGAGCACAGAAAACAGAACAATATTACATACCCATACCACAATTACAAGACGAAATGACCAACACATACCTGAACGTGAAAGGGAACTAAACCACTCAAAGTCCATGCTTCAGTGGTAAAAAAAGTCAAAAGAGCATGTCCAAGCTTGCATAAAAAGACTGCAAAATACAGGTTTCAAAAAGGATATTATTTCTTATATCACATGGTCCATTTAGTACCATTTTTGAGATCCCAAGAAAGAAGTGGAATACTTATGTTGAAAGTGTGTTGTAATACAACAATTACACCCTAACTGACTCCAGTGTAAGTCTACTAGCTGTATTGTTGATATCAAGAATAGGAACAGGAACAATACAACAACCTACGTACACCATTTGTCCTACAATGTCCAACTCCAGAGGATTAACTGAGCAGTTACAGCAGTACATGTACAACGTTAATGTCTTTATGACTCTGGGTGTTGGTGTGTAATTGAGAGTGATACATAAAGGCTTTAGCAATAAAGCCCTCTTATAGATCAGCAAAAAATGTTTTCAATTGATTATTTTGTAGTCTTGATGTTGATTTCCTGAATTTTTATTACTTGAAATAAACGATAGACAGTAACAAAGTTTGGAAAACATATCAAAACGAAACACATATTTTTAAATCTTTCATGGTTTGTTTTTGTGTTTATCGGAATAATGATGTTATCACACTCATTGAACTATGATAAAGCTCAGTAAATAACATTATTAAAGTATTGACACATATAGTCATACATGTGTAAATTATGAATAGGAATAGCACTTTCATTACTGATATATATATAGAAACTGTTATTTAAAGAAATTGCTTCGTCACATTGTTTGTTGTTATTTCGTGTTTAAATTTACTTGCGAAATTCGTAAGCAACCGTTGAGGTGATTAGGTGCAAAAGAAAACGATGTGCTTTTACAAACGATTGCCAGATGGACTAAGAATGGGTTTACACGTGTTAACATTTTCACATTATGCGATATGAGGTACAGTTATGAACTAAAATACATTAGTAATGACAATGGCAACTGATTAGCCTGTGTGGTTGTTACTGGCATTACATGAAACTCATATTCGCAACTGCATCAATGGTGGAATATTCACCTGGACAGGTACATGCGTACGTTGAATGATCAATTGTCATACAATTGCCACCATTAAGACAAGGATTCCTATCACACGGTGACACACGTGTCTCACAAAATCTTCCTGTGTAGCCTGAAAAGAGTAACAAGTAAGTTAATAAACCAGTCACTATTTCAAACAAAATTGTAAATATGCTATATAGATAGTGGAGCCATTACACAGAACATCCATAAACATTCAAATATAGATGCCGGAATCATAAGTGCTGTGGATCGTTGTTGCAAACTTATTTTGTACTGCACTCATTTAAAACCAATTGTCAATTTTTCAAAGTTGTATTATTTCTGTCCGGTTAGTAAAATAACGTTTGCGATAATAATTGTAAAACATGTGATGGAAGAAGACTTCGATAACTTGGTGCTGTATCGTTGCATTTTCTCGCTTAGTTTTTGTGTTTTGCATGTTAACTTCAAAAGATAATATAAGTCGGACAGGGAAGGCAGCTCTCAACTTGACCAGCGGAGCACATAAACACAAACACATATAAGGAACAATGCCCAATACACAACCGAACGAGAAAATTATCCGCGTAAACTTGTGGTCTGTGCTATTTGTTTTGTGCGTTCACTTTTGTGTCTTTCGTGTTTGGCTGTTTCTGTTAAGTGCTGAATTTCCTGTCCGATCTTTCATTATTCATTTTTGATTACTTAGCATTGATTGAGGACGCACCCGTGCTTTTGAGACTAAAGGCTGCTATAACTATGTAGTTCAGCAGTTTTACTGTTGTTACTGGGTCATTCAGCTAGTTATAATTTACTATACTGTTCGACAGCTTGGACTTGGGCGGATCTGCGCTTGTTTAGTTGGGCATTGTGCTTTGTGTGTTTTTAATGTTTTCTGTGCTCGGCTGGTTAGGTTGAGTGCTGCCTTCCCTGTCTGACTTAATATACTCTTTTTGTGGCTGCAACACTAAAACCACTAACAGCGCCTTTTGAACGTGTGTCGCATGAAAAGGGTGCTATGTGAGCCTAGTATTTATTCATTCAAAGTTATAGTGTTCTGTCTGTGTAGTAACACAGCGTTTTCTACTGTAAAATACGTGAAATTAAGACGTTTTCTGTATTGTTACAAGTAGATCTAGTATCACGGCCAAATCGTTTTGTAGTTTGAAAGACTGAATTATGGGAAACGTATCTTGATAGTGTTAATAAAAAACTACATTGACCAACAAGAGACTGAGATTGACATTTCCTCCTCGGGGACGGTTTGTACTAAACTTGGTTGGCATGCACATATATATAAGTTGTAGTTTCAATTCAAACTATGCCAACTTGTTGAAAATGGTCATTTAATGCATGTATGAGGTGTAACGTTCGTACGAGGATGATGTCATTCTGGTAACAATTTCTAATATTCAAATACAAATATGACGTTTTCAATGTTAATGGTATAATACTAGTAATGTAATTTGTAATATTATCAGTATTATACCATATTTATATAAAACATGTGTCATGTAATTACAAGTTCAAACGTTCTGTACAATTTAAGACATGGTTAAAACAATTTGAAACAAATATATGCATGCAAACATAATAACAAATGTGTATATATACAGTTTAAAGTAATTGATGATATATACCTGCTGAACAATTGCAGTAGACATCATGCCTCACCACCATACACGACCCACTATTACAGGGATTAGGATTGCAAAGTGCAGAAGCTAAAATACATAATTTCATCAATTGAACAAACACACCAGTGAACAAAAGTCCATGCTATTAGCTTGTATCATACAATATTCTAATGTACATAACTTTTCTCTTGTTCTCTTTCATATTATAGACAAATTTAAGTCTTCACAAGGAAACGTGTATATAGTTTATGTATTGCGTGTGTGCCAAGTGTTTTCGCAAGTTAATGAAAGAGCAAGTAAGTACATAGAGTATGTGAAATTATTAATTCAAAATTGATAAAAATGGTAAAATAACTTCAACACAATAACTCACAATCACGACAGGCGTTGGAGCTATTTGAACCTTCCGTCAATGTTATCCGGAATGATGGGCATTCCGAACATGTATCAGATCCAGAATTGGACTGGTAAAAATGTCTGGGACAAAGGCTGCAAGGCCGGAGACCGTCACGAGAAAAATACCCGGCCTGACACATTCCTGCAACATATCAGATGAGTTAATTTATTTCAATATGAACACATGCTCAAACTATGCTTACATATTAGGTTATATAACAGGCAGTCCAAGTATTCATCAACTGTTTCTGTGGGAATCTGTTGCAGTTTCATATTGGGATAATTGATTTAGTATTATAATTAGTTGCTCATGTAATCTTTTATACTGGTCTTTCCTTCAAAATAAATATTTATTATGCTGTATAAATTAACCATACACGAATTTATATTCATATTAACGGTATTCAGTCAAGCTTGTGGACCATAATGAAAATTGGTTTGCCAATTATGTTATCCACAGATAATAAAGACGTTATTATTATTATTATTATTGAGCTAAATTGTTTTAAAATATCTACATGTGTAGTACAACAATTTTGCTCATGAACTGTTTGTATACAATCAAAGATATGTATGTATATTCAGACATCGTATATAACGTTGCCATTTACATTCAAGGTTATTGAAATTTATTTGTTGTTTGGTTTTGATTGAAACGTATACCCTAAATACAAAAATAACTTTCAATTCAAAGTCAGTCTTTAAAATATGTTTTAGAGCCACATTTTAGTCATAATGTTAAAACGTCATTCGTATGCATTTCGTCACGTTTTAGCACTCTTATCCGAATGATATCTATGAACACTAGAATGTCCTATGATCGACTTATTGTTTACATACCTATACATTCATCCTCACTGACAGCACCTCTACCTCGTGTATGTGTCTTGGTTGGACAGGGAGAACAGTATGTATTGTTAACAAAGTAGGTATCTACCGGACAGTCTGTACATGGTGCTTTTCCTGTCATACTGTACAAATGAATTCCACAATCATCTGTCGAATACAGAAATGGGTAAAAATTAGATGAACTCTCAATGATGAAAGTTCATTGCATTTGAGAAGAAAAGGTCAAATATGTAAATAACAAATCCAACAACAGTAACACTTATATTCATGTCTGACTTCATTCCATATATGGAAATTGTGAATAAACATCACTCATAGTTCATACTCTTTAATTATACACGAAATAATATTATGAGTATAAACTATGAATTATATTCATGCTAGATAGACAAAGAGAAGCTATATTTGTATACATGCAATCATTCATCAGTGTTTAGGACGAAATGTTAATGTAGACTTGCAATAATTTCAATACGATTGTTCTGATGCAACCCTTTGGTACAGCATATATAAAACAGAAACACAATTTGTTAGTTAATGCAACGGTGAACAATAAAGATTTTAGTGTACATACCGTAACAGTCCTTAACATATTTAGCTCCAATCTTTTTACTGCTAGTTCTTGGTGGACATTGTTCACAAGCGTCCTTGTAGAACCCTGAATTATATGTACCAGCCGCACAAGCCTCACATCGCAAGTCCGAACTGTATGTTCCCGGTGGACAGGCCACTGAAAAGTTATAAATACAATTACATACACGTGGTACAGTGATTAATTGTCATAATATATCGTCCCGACCAGAACTTAATTCGGTTTTTTGGCAGCTGGGACTTGGGCAGTTCATTTTCTCGTTCGGTTAGGGCATTGTGTCTTGCACTTGTGGTATGTGGTGTTTTATGTTTCTGTGCTCTGTGCTCGGCTTGTTAAGTGGAGTGCTGCCTTCCCTGTCTCACTTCATATCGTTTGTTTATATGATCTTTTTAGACATCAGGATTGAGTCAATCATCTTTTCTGCGATCTTGTGCAAAACAATATTTAATCTAACACTAAAAATAGGATAACTTTCAGAATAAAAAAATATACATACGAGCGTACGTATATTTAAACAATATACAATGTACATGTACAATTGAACGAATTATGAAAACAAGGAATTATAGAAAAAAACGTACAACAGATGTGTAAATTTCCACTCAGGGCCACTGCTTCGGCATTGCTGGTACAACCAAAATCAGCAGACTCTGTCTGGGCACTGTAATCTTTCATATTTATCTGTGGACATAATGGTCCTCCATCCAAAAAATGTATCGACTGCACTGCATTTGTTTTACTATTGAATGCTCTTAAAATGGCGTTAGCACAGCCCTGGTAAATATTGTCCGCAAGTCCATGTGGTGTAATAACTACAGTGAGCTTAGTCTCCAACAATCTCTATAAATAAATATAATAAGTATAACTACACAGCACTTAAAATATAATTAAGGCAATCATTATATCTATAGTAATTATAATAACCAAACACTTAGAGTAATGTCTATCATGATGAATAAAGACGTTGAACAACGAAGCAAATTTGAACTGAAAACTATAAGTTCATTATTCATCCTTCGTTGATTTGTAAATGTAACAACCCCTAAACAGCGAGCATTGACCCTTATTGTAGCAGTTAATACGACGCAAAGAAAGTAACAACTGCACTTAACCCAACCTTTTGTCCAATAGTAAGTGTTATTAGCTGTGCTGATACACATTGATAAATTCACAAGGACATTTTACAATCTGTATTAGTCGATTTGTTAACAAATCACTAAAAGTCTTAACAGAATCATTTGATGTGTTGGTGCCAAATTCTATCGGCCAATCAAATTATAGCTAGGTATCTTAGAGTCGTGCTGTGACTTAATCATGCCATTACATGGTTAACTTGAGTCCACTCTCACTAAATCTCACACCAAGCAATAGTTTAGGTAAATAAACAGGTACATGCTTTTAATAAGTGTTCCTTATTAACGATTATTCTACAGTAACTGCATTGACTTTTAACAATATGTATAGCACTGTTGCTGTGTAATTAATTGTTATTTCAACACCGAGATCTAATTGGTTTTCGATTGAGCTTCAAAGGGTGTCTATTGTATGTTGCCTCGTCATCAAGCTGACCCCATTGGCAAGGGAAATGGGCTATTCCAAAAAAATGGCAGGTTAAGCGAAAAAACATTAAAAATTTGAAATTATTGAAAAGTCCAAAAGTGTTGTTTCATAATGTCGTACAGTCATTACAGTCATCAAAATCAATCAAGTACTACTCAGATGTAATGAAATAATTTTTTATGTAGCTTTATAATTCAAAATATTCCCCAAAATAAACAAATAACAAGAATATTTATTTATGTACTAAACAATAATTACTATTTATTTTTATTTCATCGTTTGTTTCTGTTAGAATATGGTGTTGAAGCATCAGAAATAAGTGCTGAAGTACTTGGGGGATCATATGAAATTTAAAAAATCGTATTTTCCATGCTTTTATCCTTTTATATTTACTTTCTAGGAATTGAAATTCCCTTTACGATTAAGAGAGTGAAGCATAACTGGAAAAACTCATATTTTATTTGATTATGAGTGTGTCAAGCCATATTGAAAAAAATCTATAGGCAAGCAATAACATACTAACTTTCAAGAAGTTCTACCAGAAATGGGCTTATTTTTGTATATTTTGTCACACTCCTGACATAAACCTTTCAAGACAAAACTACCATTATAAAGCAATAACAATAGTTAACAATCACGAGGCTTATTTCAAAATGAAAACAGTCTGAATAGTGTCCTCAACGACATTTACACCGAACCGATTATTATTATCTTATGTTCCTTGGTCTTTATGGCCAATTCCATAAATTTTTCAAGCTTTTCTTTTTATTGTAGTTTTAAATCTAAGTTAATTATTCATGCTAATTGGAATGAAAATTCTAGCTCTAAAAAGGTCTGAAGTTGCCTCAAAGTATGGCATCAGTGGTGTCACACTCCTGACATCATAGCAATCATCTACATATTTCAGCGAAAAATTGCTTTGTCATAATGATTAGATAATGCATGATGATACGTTAAAGGGTCAAATAGAAGAATGACTTAAGATATATTGCTGAAAATTAAAACCAATAAAGTCTCTGCAGATTTATAAAGCAACAACAAGTTCATATCAACAATGGGAATCCGAAATAGCGATGATGTATAAAATGGGTGCGTGCGGGAACCTACTGTAAATCATTGAACAGTAAATGTTATTTCATTACTGATCAATTATTGCACATTAATTTGGAAAATAAATTAAATACCCTTCTACACTCTAAATGTAAGGCTTTGAAACAAAGCAACGCATCCAGATTATTGTGAACATTGAATGAATTCAGTTACAATAAAATTCATGCATCTGACCATTTATACTTTACACCCCCACAGAATAAAAGCTGGCGTATATCCTATATATTGATGTGATTTGTTCTTAATGTGTGTCTTTGGGTCAATGTCATGGAGTCTGGAAATAACCCATGAAAGGCGTGACATATTTAAAATATAGTTTATACATGTACCAAGCGTAACATAATAAAATGCAGTCAAGTATGCTTGAAATGACATTTTTTAACATAGTTTTAACTTACATTTTGCTAAATGATTTTTTAATTTCAAACTTTCTCAATAAGTATAAAAGATTAACATGAACCTCAACATACTAGATCATTACCAGAGATGAGACCCTCCCATTCTGATACCAGTACTTTGTGTAGACAAAAGTAGTCTTCCATGAAATCAATTTTTACGAAGATACTGCCTTTTCTATCAAAAAATGTTCACTTTAGACTCAATATCTTGAAAGATATTGACACGAAATTCCACATAATTCATCAATCACAGTGATCACAGTGATTACTTTACTCTGTGGACAATAGGAGGTAACTGTATCAAGGATTTTGGTGGAGTCAAAGGCTGTTTTCCAAGCCGTATTGTGGGGATATTATTTGTCACTCTGTGGTAATTCTAGTTAGATTTAATAATATGCTTAAGAATTATATCTACATATTCTGCTCAATCAGTTCCCTTTTCATATAACATCAACATTTGAGCACAGAGCTCTTGCTATAATGTGGAAAAAAGTTCCAATCAAAGAATGATACTATATTACAAGAAAATGTGTCACACTCCTGACATACACATGTTTCCAGTGTCCCCAATAATAGTTCTCTAAAATCTTTAATGATTGTCTTTCATAATTAAAGCATGACACAGGCTTTCAGGAAAATCATGTTATGTTGCATATGTATGAGGTATGTTGACAGAACATTGTGAAATATGCCCGGTGTCACACTCCTGACCAATTTAACCATAATTTTCTAAAATCAGCTGATGCCAAATATAATAACTATAGAGTGATGATTATACATTAATTGGATCTAGAGACAGTAAACTATATAATATACCTTAAATTGCTCCAGTTTATTTACTAATAAAAGTTCTGTAAGTCTATAAAGCAAGGATGGGTACATTTTTGTCATATTTTTTTTAACTACCCTGTTGAGACTAAAAGTGTCAATTTTGGTTCCTTGAAGTATACTCCTCAAAAAAATTTAAGGACCACAAAATGCAAGGGTTAATATTCAATCACTGAAATAACTAACAACTAAACAATAATTGATATCAAATGTTCAATATGTCATATTGACAAATGTAAACGAGGGCAATGGCAAATGACAGTAGTAAACACGTGCTAGGTCAAGAAGTGATGTTGCTACCAAGATGTCAACGTTCGCATAGTGGTGGTTGGGGTATTACGGTATGTTTTTCAATCAGTGTCGAAACACATAAAATGCAATGCCATAACTAACGCCAATACCACAGATGACCCGTTCGAGCTTCCATAAGAACCCTACACCTCAGTTTTAAGTAGCAAATCAACGTTCTGATTGCATGACGAGGGATTTTTGGGCACTCCTCTATGAGTGCACGTGTCAGTTCCCACTGGGTCTGTGGTTTGACGAGTCGTGCACTTAACCGTCACCGGAGTTTGTCGCATACATGCTCTATCGCATTCATGTCAGGAGATCGAGCAGGCTAGTCAAAATGCACTATACGCTCGCGTTTGAAATACTCTGGGACCACACGGGCCCTGTCCGACCGGGTGTTAAAGTCCACTAGCACAAAGTATTGACTTCTAGCATCACCGTAGGTCGTACACATTAATTTTCAACATCATCGTGGTAGGTAACATCCACTGATCTTCACCGTTTGGATGACGCAAGGGTCTGTAGATTGACCATAGACCCTGCCACAAACTAGCACCTGCAAACCTGTCGTGTTCCTGGATACAAAAGTACATACATATTTCGTTTTTCTGTCGCCACACACTTGTTTTGCCACCATTAAAATCTACACATAACATTGATTCCTCTAAGAGCAGAACAGACCGGAGTCTGGTTAACGGGATGTTTCGGGGTTCCAGAGAAAATGTCAAGGAAAACATCATGCGTTCTGGGGTCAATGGTGGATGGTAAGCAGGAATGAGAGCATGCTTATTGGCAGCATGAAGTCTGTTTCTAAGAGATCATTCACAGTTGCGAACCTCAGGTGCATGCCGGAAGTAAGAAGTCGACGTTTTCGCGGATTCGAACGCCCACGTTTGGCAATGTTGACAATATAAAGGTCATTACAACCCGTCGTTTTGCTCTTACGGGATACTCCTATGCGCTCAACAACAAACCAAGTATCCAGGTACCTTTACCCGGCAGGACCGACCACGGTATGACTGACGTTACACTGACATCCAACGTGACGTTAAATGTGTCCCACCAATAGTATTTCATTAATTTGTTCCACGTCACCAACTGGTAAATGTCTCCTCATGTGCGTTTATGCCGTATACTCACTATAAAAGCACAAAATTACCCGAACTTAACCCGAAAATGAATTGAACGAGTAACGTTAAAAAACTGACAGTTACAATGAACAGACAGGAACACAGCGTTTTGTAGCGATACCCTTCCACAGTTTATCCGTGTAATTACGCAATATATAGTGTGTTTTACATTTTCCCAATACTTTAAACATACTCAATTCTGAATAGATAAAATATCAATATCTGAATAATTGCAAAAACATAGGTTTGAAATAGTGGTCCTTAAATTTTTTTGCGGAGTGTATTATATTCTTCATATTATCATCAGTTGATGTCTAAGACATACATCTATCACTTAAACAACATTAAATCATGTATATTCAAGCGTTTTGTAAATGGATGTTCTAAACACGCAACCTTTTTGAAATTGTCACACTTTATTGTCACACTCCTGCCGTTTTTAGCCTGTTTTGTAGAATATTTTTTTAACAACTTCACAGATTGTTTAAGGGCATAGTGAAACACCTCTGCAAAACAAGAAAATGATACTTACGTAAACAGTATTTTTTTTACAGACAAACCCATTCCTGCCATTATTTGAACAGCCCAAATATTTGTATATTTGCTTTAATATCTTTGGTATGATGCTGACAGGAGTGACTATGATTACTATTTGATAAAATTATAACGACTGGTACTTTCATCACGCTAGGGATTTTCTGTTTTTTGTTTTGTACGTCTTTAAAACCCTCGATTGTCCATGCATCCACTACTTTACTTGGAAGATAATCCAATGCCACAGTCCTATTAGGATAGTGTTATAAATTTAACAACATTTCACAGTTTTTGTTCGAAATCGGCTCAACTGCCTGGACAGCAGTTGTGTCGGTTTCGGGCAAAAACTGTAAACTGTTGCTCAAAAATATTAAGTAACATGGTTAGTACTCGATGATGTCGAAGAATAAAATGCTTACGCTGGATTTTTGTTTACATATTTCTGTTTGTGTACTTCTAAATTTGACTCAATGCCATATGTGTCACTTGTTGTTGTTAACATTGCTTAACACTTGATTGTAAACATCACAATCGGGGGAGAATGTCTATTTGTGTGCCTGCCATTGAAATGTTGCTAATGGCATGGGCGAGTAATAATAAAGTGTCAAACCATGCCCAAAACAAACAATGACTGGATATTTATATCTAGAACTATATCGAGAATATCGGTTCGTAGTGATTGAATACGATTTGTCATTTTTGAAAGCTGGGACTTTCGAATTTTGACAGTTGAAACTTGTATTTTTATCCGTTAAGTTCATTTCTGCGTTCCGTTGTGTGTTGGGCATTGTGTTTATGTATTCTGTGTTGAGTGCTGCATTCCCCGTTCAAGTTTTTTTTATCATTTTTATGTACCATCGTGTAGTTATAAAATCCGTAGCGCTCGTGGCATTATTGAATTTTATCCATACAAGATATGATACAAACTGAATACAATAAAAAACATATTCTAATATTGTTATGCTTATATGGTGGAACAGCATGGCACTTTTTTTAGATTAGCTATGTGGTTAAACAACAACGTTTGCATGCACTATTACTTTTCTATTTTCAATTCACAATTCGCCATATTGGATTCAACTGAATATGATGTTGGATATGTAAAAATGACTTTTAGAAATTTGCATCAAAACATATACCAACTTGTAGGGAAAGATCAAACGGATAGACAGATGGCATGTCTTCATTCAGTAATAAAATATTCTATGACTCGCTGGAGTGAGTGATAACCAGTTAAGTTATTGGATTTATTTCATTGAAAGAACACCATATCTTATCAGTTAGCATAAATAACTATCAATATTACCTGTGTATCATTATCCTGTAAATGCATGGAAATATAAACATATATATTTTCGCAACGGTTTCTGCAGAAAATGTATACGCGCAATGTAAATTACATATAAATAGGATACATTAGATTTACTCTGGAGTTGCTGTGAACATTGAAAAAAAATCTCCATAAGCAACAATGAGTTTGATCTAGTTCTGTACACATTCTGTTGTGTTTACTACATCTACAATAATGAATAAGTAAGGCTATGCTTGGGTCTGCATTGAAATTGTTCGAAATGTCCACATTAATGAACTAAGCATTCTATGATACATCTTCCGAATACAAGTTTGAATATTACAATGACCGACAACATTAACTTAAGATTATCAGTACATAAACAGTGTAATGAATACCACTGTTATACATGTATAGCGCTTTTTGATGCAGCAGTTCAAAAATGCTTTTGGATCACAAACGTGACATGGTTCGTAATAAAAATAAAAAACTGCTATCTAAGATATAATACAATCTGGGTCTATACATGTATATAACAGTACCATAAGTATTGACATTCAGCAGCACATATAATTTACAATAATGACTATTCACTCCTTATGTTCATGTTCCTTGACCAAGGCTTATACGTTTACATTTACACTTAAGATCCAGTACAATGCTAGAGTATTTTCTGAACGTGTTGTTATATCGATCAAGCATTAGATCGATACTAAATGGGTGCTTTGACAATTTGACCGCCCTAATTTCATATAAAACCCAGCATTGTTAAAATGATAAGCAACTACAGTAGCAGATTTAGTATTGTTTGTGTGACATAAATTATAAAATACAAATATTGGTGGTACATGTATACGAAATACTGGTTTAAATGTGTTGGGCATTTTACAAAAAAAAAATCTACCAGGACAACAGACATACTTGTATTTACAAACATGTATATGAAAACGTGTAGATACTGGTATGGCTCATATTAACATTACCGTGATTTCTTTGATCTCCGCCGTTACAAAGTTTGTTTCCGAAGGTGATACATCAAATGTTTGCGTGGCGTTATCACACAATGAAGTTAAAGCATTCGTCAGTAGGAGACGCTGATCAAAGATATTGGTCATGTATGTTGGAGCACATGTTGAGTGTACAGAATCTCCCAGCTGGTACATATACTTGATCGTATATTGGAAGTGTGACAAGTCTTTGGCTGAAAATTAGAATGATGAGTCATGCATATTAGTTTAATTGTCATAACATTCGGCCCTCATCAGTTAAGATCCTTTGACGTTATCGTGACTCACAGTGCTGTTTAGATGTGAAATGCTTCACTTCCAAACATAATTTTATGACCATCACAATTAAACCAGAAAGAAAACAGCGTGCGGTCAGATTATATATATTTGAATATTATTAGTATATAAGAATTGTGAGTCAAACGTTCATTGATGTTGAACATCAAAACGAACTTCGGCTTTGGTAATTTCAAGACCACCCCATACATAAATACATAATATAATTTTATAGTATTGCATTGTATTTCGCAATGGGGATAACATCTTAACAATTAGGAGAATATACTACTTGAATGCAATGAGTAGACACAGAATGTACTGCAGACATAGTACACTCAGTCGCAAAAGAAAGTATACATTGTGCATAAATGAAATTATATCGCCGGGGGGTTACAGAAACAAACATAATGTTAATATTTACTATCTGACATTTTAAGATCAAGCGGCAGCATGTCAATAAATACAATACTGCACAAACAGAGTCAAAGCTTTGAGACTTGAAAAATCAAATTAACACCAATGTTCATACACTTAACAAATATGTGTACATGGATACATTTACCCATAGCTCGGTCAATAGGAGCTTGATCTTGCTGAAATTTTCAACATATGTAGCTTGGATATGTGGCACTATAATTCAATCGCATTTATAACATTTGATTGAAATTGTAACAAACAGAATAAAAATGATGACATCAACATGAGCTAATGTCACACATTTGTCACGGTGTGTTCATCGAGCGTTTGTCAATTTTTTAATGCAGCTAGATGCCCGATTTGCTGATAAGGTTCGTTTTCAAGCGTATGAACTTATCACGGAGACATAAATAAGGAAACAAAGGTTTACAACAAAGCCCAATTCAGGTTTAGAACTTATCACCTCATCAAAAAAAACTTTTTTCACATGGTTATCTCCCCTTGACCAAGCAAAATGACTAGTTTTTTAACAAAATCACAACCATCATGCTGTTCAGTGAAAAATCGCATTTTTTAGTGTTTTTGTTCAATTTGACCATATACCTAGTCCAATTTACCATACATAAACATAATTTACACCACTGCGTAAATGTCTCGTACATTTTACGTCGGGGGCGGACATATAAAATATTGAACATTTCTGTTAATTCGATTTTTCAGGTACCGATGCTGTTGACTTCATTTATTGGGTATTGCATGTATTGACATGTTATTGTTTGATTTAAAAATGTCAAATAAACATACAGTTTTGTTAATACAAAATTTCGTTTATTTCTGTTAACCCCAAAGGATACAATTTCAAAGTATGTACAATGTATACTTTCTTTTGCGACTATGTGTATGATCATTAAGGTGCACACTTCATACCATGAACTCTTTATAGAGCTTTAAGAGCTACACATATAACGGTAAGATACAGATCAGATTTCTTTCAATGAAAACCTTTAATTCTAACCAATATAGATAATAAATAATTTACTCCAATAAGTTACTAGTAATAAGCAAATAGGTGACCTTAATTAACATATTAGCAAATATATCGTAGATCTATAACATATCGTATACTAAGTTTAAGTTTATTGGGTTAAATCAGCATGTTGAATATTGGTGATACAATCAAGTGTCACAACTTCTAAAAGAGGATAGTGTTAATTGTGTCAGAATAAATATACTACTAGATTCTCCCCCCTGCATGTCTCCTAGTTTTCTTGCAAACATGACCTTTAAAGAGGTGTGTCAGTATATTTTCGTGTCTTCAAATTGCGAGTCAATAATATAGAAAAAAATGAATAAGTCTCATGCTAAAATGAAAAGGTCATTTTATTAAACATATTCTCAGATAAACAGAAAGTCGATAGTACTAGTTTCAAAACGAATATGATTGGCCCACCAAAAACTCAAATACGTGGAATGTTCAGAAATAACGTAGACTTTTACTCTGGTGTTCTTATTTCTTATAGTACGAAAATAGAAATACACCATCATAATTCGGAATATTCCTAAGACCAGTACTCCAAATTAGGTACGAGGGGCATTCTGAAAGTTCTGATAACTGACAGATAACTTTACATTGAATGGCCAGAATGTTTGAAAGAGAACATTTTTTAAAAGATACAACCTTTCTCATCCGAAAACTTATCATGATATTAATATCAGAGAATTTGAAATTCATCTACATGTCATTGTACATTTAGGTAAATGTATATAACCCAATGAATTATCGCCAAAATGTGTCATATTGGTCGTTGGCAGGGATAACATTATTGTTAATTATTTATATAATTTAAATCCAATTCGTTTAGGAGTTACACATATCTTGTATTATATCACCAAGGATCTAACGACAAATAGAAAGTATTGTTCTGACAGTATAAATGACATTAGATATACATGGAAAAGACCATGTCCCATATGCTCTTGAAAATAGCCATTTTTCCGGAAACACGTAATTTACGGGTCATTGCATTGTACTGCTGGACGTGTTACATGAGAATATAAAAAGTGTGGCCGTTTTGTCTATACATATGCTATTTTTATTCCCACTAAATACGAATTCTGAAATAATCATAATTTCGACTGTACAGCAGCTTAAATGATATAACCACGTGGCTAAAAACACGTGTTTTAGATTTATGACGTCATATCCTCGAAATAGCATTTCGAAAAATACGAACAATTACATATTTCCATAATTTAAAGTTAGTACAATTAATTAAACTATAAGAACAAGGATTATTGATATCTTTATTACATGTATAAGGGTATCCCGTTACTCCACCCACTTTCTAAAATCATGGGTAGAGCACAATATTTTTCTCCAAAAATCAAACCACATGAATAATACATTTATAACGTCCCCCGAATGAAAATACACATTCAAATCTAGACAATTTGACTTATTTAGAGTAGCTGACAGTCCATAAACGTATCTTATGTCTGGAATTAAGTAGGGGCTATACGAGGGTTGTTCAAATTGGAATGCATCTAAGCACATAAAAAATTATCCTTGATAGATTCTAATGAAACAAGCCTTTGATCCCATTGCAGTATTCATCTCCGATATGTATGCGAAGTTTCATTCAGCTATTCCTTTTTTTAAATGCGATTTTGTTATCATTCCTAGGTACACTATGCATATACTGGACATGAGCCAAACTGAGATCTTTACGTACCTGATATTTTTTCTGACAATGCGATTTAAGAGTCGTTTGAAACAAATAAAGATCACAAGGGACAATGCTTGACAAATAAGGATGGTCGGAAAGCTCAAAAACATTCACGCTTCTCAAAACGCCGCGTTAATGGCTGCTGCAGGTGGAGGCCAATTGCTCTGCAATAGCATGCCATCCTTTAAATATTTGGCTTGATAGCGATTGTCGGAGTATTGCTTCAATTTCTGAAGGAATTTACCTTTGTTAAGCTTGGCATTTACTCATTCTCCGTTTTATACACCAAATGTAATGGTAAAGCTTGGTTTAAATGGAAAAAAGTGTACATTTCTACGTGCGTCCATGGTACGTTTTGCAATGCATACTTTTGTTATGTCTTTGCTGGCCCATATTTGTTTATGGATCTGTCGCATTGGTGACAAAATGAACCCATGTCTAGTTTGTAGTCATTACATTTGCAAATGGTCGACTTTTGTTATCTAGAAACTTGTTTTTGCTATTTTTGGACAGTTTGCAAGGGCATATGTGCTGGCGTCTCAAAGCAGATAGGGGTACCCAAACTATACTAATCGTCCTAATTTTTGTAATATACTTGATAATTGTATGAATCGCTCCTAATGATGTCCCAACACATTGAGCTATATGCCTAACTGTAAATACTTCACCAGTTTTCAAAAAAATATTTGATTGTCTCAACCCTTTTCTAGTATGTTGCGGTATTCTGATTGCGTGCATGGGGTTCATTTCCAAATAAAATTACACCACTTTTGAATTTCTTAAACTATCAAAAACTTGATGAATATGACATTACATGACACCATTTTACCATACAAGTTATTTTAAATATTGTATTTGCTCCTGCATTAAAAAACAACAATTATTAAATGAGACCGAATTTGGTCAGAAAAAATTGACAATTTCCCAATTATTTTAGCATTAGTATTAACGACGTCAACGTAATTCATTTCGAGGCTCCGCCTATGTGTCATCGTTGTAAACATCGTATTTTAAAAATTAAATAACTAAACTTTTTGATATGTTTTTTTATATATTTTTACATGCAATAAACAGAAAAGAGAATGATCCTTTGAAATGAATCGGGTATCTCTCGAATTTATATTTATACCGCTATGTTCGGTTAATTGAAAAAGATACGATATTGACTTTTGCGTAAAAAAATCTCGAAATGAAAAAGAGGACGAAAAACCCGTAGTGTAAATATTGGGTTTATACTCCGAAGGGAAGAGGTTTTTGGTATGACGTCAGCATAATTTGAGCAAACAAGATGTCTGAAAGGTTAGTTGTCAAAATCTGGTAACATTTTATTTTTTTCATTTTTGCACTTAGACGACTCAATTTTGAGCGATTTTCATCGCACGATATTATGAAAAATACGCCTTTGCAATAAATTGCAACGTATTCTGTGGATAATACAAGGCCTTCTGAACAGATTCATGCCATTTTTGTTGCATTGTGAGATGCCGCGAATTGCCGCGACCAGTTTCAATAAAGTGGGTGGAGTAGAGCATCTGCACCGGAAAGTAAACAAATAACTGTCTCTAATTCGGATATGCTCCAGTTCGGATGTAATTTTTATCAATCATGATTTATAGGATTAATTGACATATTCTTGGAGTTTAAATAAATTGACAATTCCATTGTCATTAATTATGCATGTAAGTAATTAGTCATGTCTCTTTTATATGGTAGATTACAGCTGTAGGCCTACATGGATGTGTTTGGTACTAAGCTATGGAAACCTGTTGGTGTCATGTTAAATGTCAATCTACTACAACACACTACTGTAGGAATTTTGATAAAACATTGCGACTGCGATACAAAATGCAACAACGATGGACAACAATGTTATATGACTGAAACATGGTCAGAAAAGTGTGCAGCCAGACTGGGGCTCAAACCCAGGGCCTTTCACTTACACACTTCTACATGATTTTCGTAGTTTAGTGATGTGGATGAAGTAAAGGTTTATCCAGCTTGGCAGCGGAAATCAGCTTCGCCTACTGTTCCACCAATAAACTCCGCCTAGCCAGATAAACATTTTGATCCAAAACAGTAACTTATTATTCTCTATTTAGCTGTTAGAACTGCAATGGTCAGCATTTGAAAACATCTTTCCATTTCTGTGATACACTTGCCAGTTTTAGTAGTAATAAAATTATACCACGTCCATGGCAATCACCATTTCAGACTTCGCCTTTTCGGTAACCATAGAAACTTCAACATGGAATAATTTTTTTAACCATTGGAGATAAAGACCTCATTACAACTTCAATGGTCAGCATATGAAAACATCTTTCCATTGATATGCAACACTTAACAGTTTTAGTAGTGATAAAATTATATCACATTCATGGCAGTAAACACCATTTCAGACTTCGCCTCTTCAGTAACCATAGAAACTTCAACATGGAATAACTGTTTAACCGTTGGAGATAAATACCTCATTACAACTGCAATGGTCAGCATATGAAAACATCTTTCATTTGATATGCTACACTTGTCAGGTTTATAAGCAGTAAAATTATATCACATTCATGGCAGTAAACACCATTTTAGACTTTGCCTTTTCGGTAACCATAAAAACTTCAACATGGAATAACTTTTTAACCATTGGAGATAAATACCCCATTTTAACTGCAACGGTCAGCATATGAAAACATCTTTCCATTGATATGCAACACTTGGCAGTGTTATTAGTAATAAAAGTATTTTACACCCATGGCAGTAAACCCCATATTTGACTTCACCTTTTCGGTAACCATAGAAACTTCAACATGGAATAACTTTTTAACCGTTAAAGATAAAGACCTCATTTAAACTGCAATGGCATGCATTTGAAAACATCTTTCCATTGACGTATAACATGTTATAGTTTAATTGAATGAAAAAAATGACCTGTCCTTGCTATTAGTATACACGAGTAGACAGTGTTAAATGGCGTATTGTTACAGCTACACTGAACGGATTTTCAAACGTGAGGTATCAATATCAAGCTAATACAATGATCTTTAATATACAGATCATTAATTTTAAAAGTTCATTGATACAAAAAAGATATAACATTACTTGCATTCCAATTTGAACAACCCTCGTATGTGGTAAAATGGTCTCTAATATGGGTTGTATATATTGTTGTTATTTTATTATTAGCATCAAGTTTTTTAAATAGCATTATGTTAATAGAAAGTACTGTTATGCATTTTTCAAATAATATCAAATATATTCCAATCAGCCTCAATGATACATAACAGAGCGCTCTAAAATATACATAGGGCCAATGCAACGCAATTCCCTCGCGTATTTAAGAGATTTTTCAATCAATACCTCAAACCATGCATTGCTTGAATACCAATAAATTATACATTCTCAGAAATAAAATAATAAATTTGCTATGAGTGTCTCGCTGATAGATTGATCTTTCAGAAAATGTTCAATTTTAAAAATTCTGACCAACCAATGTAAAGTTATCACTCTGTTATCAGAACTTTTAGAATACCCCTCGTACATCTGTAACAAGTCTGTCATAAAGTATAGCTCCTCAAAATCAGTCACTACCACGCATTCGGGGCAACACAAATGACGTCAGTAATTTTACAATGTCAATGGCGATACAATGACCTTAACGATCACCTTACTAAGACTCGAATATAATAATTAAAACCCAATGAACTTCTCAAAAATGCCTTTATACTAATTGTTATCGTAATGTCTGATAATGTTGGTGATAGCATGCTGAATATCGTATAAATTTCTTCTATTTCTTTCTAGACCGCGCATTACGTTTTTTTGCATGAAATACGCAACGTAAACGTCAACGCTGTGACTAAATGTGTTCTTATGTGACCTTCATCTCTTTCATAACATTTTATTATCATTTAAGACCCAAGTATGACTGCTAGAACTCGTCATATGCGTATTATTGATCATAATGATAATTTCAGTAGGGTTTCCCTTAATTCCTTTATTAAGTATCACTGCGCTATTGCTCATGTTAATCAATAACGTCATGACGTACGTTATGGCTTGGAGAACACGTGCATTCACATGCTGTGTATTTCTATTCATAATGTTCAAATGTCACCAAAACGTCTGTGTAAAGTGTTTTGACATTGCATGATATATTTGCCGAGTTTTAAACAGAAAATTGAACATGAAATGATACTATCAGCAGTGAAAGTAATGATACTAAGTAGGAAAAATGAGTTGCCCCGGGTATGCGTAACCATGGTTATTAGAATTGCGGGTTTACTTATAATATCCATAAAAATGTTTTGAAAAATATGCCACCAAGTGGCCAAATAATTCGGATTTCAAAAAGCATGTTCATATATAATCTGTCTACAACAATCGTTGTTTAAATGATTTTGACTGCTTAATATAAGGCATTCTTCAAACGTGTTCATGATGTTGATTTCAGACTAATCCTAAAGGTTTGGGTAGATGTATATTACTCAATTATTTAGGACTGGTTCAGTCATAAGACTACATGTCATTGCGCACATAAACATTACATTGCTTTTATTACGTTCTTAATTTAACATTATTAAATACGTGGTTGTCCATGTATAAGTATAAACATAACTTATGTAGCTTAGTGAATAAGGGTTTGGTTTTCACTGCGTTTCCGTGATATTACATGTTTTATACATAATCTGTATACACACAAGCGACATACCTAAACAAACTGATTTATGTGAGCCTCATAAATTTCGCTTTCATCACAGCAATGTTAATCTGGCTGATCACGGATAATTACAGTTAATAAAAAGACAGTTAAACATCAATGGAATACCAGATTTCCTCCCTGCGTTAAAGTGTTTAAATGCAAGTAATATCAATATACAATAAAGAATAAATTTGTTTAAACAAGTAATTAAAAATTATGAAATTTAAAATGGGAGTAGGTAGAATGTAATTATGATTCTACGTAAATTTTTATCAACATCTGATGAATAGATTTTTAACCATTCAAAATTTAGACGATTATTTTCGCTGCAAACGGGCTATACCAATAAATTGATATTTTAAAAACACAGTTGATTTTGAAATAAGGGAATAACGACATGCGGAGTGACCAAATATAATATGATTTCATACACATATGTAGTAAAACAATAATACACCAAGGGTCTTTACCCCAAAAATCGTGTTGAATACCCAATTAAAATTTGCAAAAAGCTAAACAAAAACAATACCCATTGGACTGCAATTATAGTGTTTGCCGCTTAGAGGGTATGTATGCCAAATAGACAGCAAATGTTCGTCATTTTGCTTTTAAAGTTACAAATAAAAGACTAACCTGTACATGTTGGCATATCTCTGCTCCACTCTCCTCCAGTAGGGCACGTGATACGGATAGATTGTTCAGCAGGGTCTTCATAGAAATAGTAACCTTGAAGACATGTGATAACGCATTCGTATCCCAGCATACCGGGAGTACACGATATCTCTCCATTATATACATGCAATGTCTCTGGCGTGCATGCTAGCGCTGCAACAAACGATGTGCTACATTCAGAGGGATAAGTTAAGTCATGTCGCATTTTTACTTTACAAGATTTTAAACATGAATAAGCAGGCTGAATCTAGTTCATTCAGGAAATCAAAGTTGCGAATGAAAATTTTCACCACATTATGTAAGACTTAGTGCGTATATTTCCCTACTTCAAATCCTATTTTCCGACGTCAATAGTGCATTGGTCAATGACATTAAGGCCGTTTCATCAGGTAGTTATTATCCGTTGATGATAATAAACAATTAGCACAAATATAGTTTAGTAGATGCTGAAGCAATATGTGAAATAAAACAAGGTAAATCGCGGTACTATTCAAGGGGTCATTGGCCCTTGTAATAATTCCTAATTTCACGAAAGGTGAATGAAAATATAGCATAGTGTTTTCATATTTATTACTAAATGACTTATTTTTTACCCTAAATCACCAATATTAATACTAAACCTAGATAACATTTTGCCAAATTTTCATGACGAGACCTTCATCTCCGTAAAAGGTATATGCGCCGTAATGATGCCCATAAACTATCCGATGAAAAGCCCTTAAAGACAAACTCAAACCACCATGCGAACAATAATTTTTATTCAATTTGTTTTATGTTATAAATTAAAAAATTAGCAATGCATTTTATAACAACCTATATATTACTTTGCAGTAAGTTTTGCAGA
Source organism: Spisula solida (assembly GCA_947247005.1). Taxonomy (NCBI): domain Eukaryota; kingdom Metazoa; phylum Mollusca; class Bivalvia; order Venerida; family Mactridae; genus Spisula; species Spisula solida. The sequence goes on along the minus strand of OX365947.1, from coordinate 31,050,825 downwards.
TCAGATCAAATAAAAATGTATGCATAATTTAGATACCATGATGTTGGTCGTATATAAAAAAGGTAACATGACAGCAACGTTAGGGTCGATAGGTAAGAACCAATATTTACATTGTTTAAATCATAAGTCTTTGTCAATTGTTTTTCTTACTCATTTTGTATCTACATAAACAACGAACGAAAAAGGTTTTCGTCTTATCGAAAATCGAAAGTAAACTACAAGATAATGTCAGAAGCAGACATATTTCGAAACCATTACATAGCAAACATTCGGGTCACTCCGAAAATTGTAAGTTTGGTAAGGTTATTCAAAAATTGTAAGTTATGTTAGGTCATTCTGAAATTGTAAGTTAGGTCGGGTCAGTCTGAAAATTGTAAGTTTGGTAAGGTTATTCAAAAATTGTAAGTTAGGTAAGGAATTCTGAAATTGTAAGTTAGGTAGGGTCAGTCTGAAAATTGTAAGTTAGGTCGGGTCAGTCTTAAGCATATAGGTTAAAATATTACCATCAATGCGCATCTGGCTTGTGCAGACTGCGAGGTTTCCAGATGGATCCGTTACAGAGAACGTCACTATAGGATTACTTCCAATCGCGTCATAGTTGACAGTTACAATATCAGGAGAAGCTACAACGTTTGCCCCTGGATCATCATACGTTAGATATATATCAGTACTAATCAGAACATCTGTCGAACTAGCTGTTATAGCGTCTGGTAACTTGCATACCAGCTCAGGTGATGTATGATCTGTAAAGATGACAATCAAAATGCAGAACAGTTTGAATAAAAACGATTATATGAAAACAACTGTGGTTATTGTACATGGTGCAATCATCTGTCTACGAAATGGCCACTTTCATGCCCAGCTAGCAATTTGTGTTCACTCATCTCCTGCCTGATTTGTTATTTTCTTTTTGTTGACAAACAATAAACCGCCGGGCTATAAAATTTACTGTGTTGTAACACTCGCCTACACTTGAAGTATAGTCCAGTCAGGATAAAAAGTCCACTATGACGTTGTAAAACCAATTATAAAGGCTTATATTGTACAAACAACTATAATTTCAATGCTTAACTAGCAAACTAAACTTTGCTCTACCTGTTTATACAATAGTTGTGCAACTGCAACGTCACTGTCACAATATCCTAACTGGACTATATCACTTTTTAGCTGTTGGGTTTCTTTTTTTGTTGACCTTTGTGTTTGTCATTTGGATGTGTACTTGCACTTGTTGTCTATGATGTGGTTTGTTTTTTGTGACTATTGTGCTCTTGACAAATATGCGTGGGTGTTCTTTATATGACTGCAGAACTGCTTGTGAACTGAACCAAACAAATCACAGCAAAACCATTTTATGATTGTAATAATTATTTCAACTTATTGTAATTGCTTTTTTATCTAATACAATGTAACAATTATTGGGTACATAATTATAAATGTAAAAATGCACGAACCTGTCATAAACAGCCAATGTTATTACATTTTCTTGTCTATCCCAATTCATAATTACTTTGAGCATACATCTTTATTAACCTGCTTTAGAACTATGTGTTGAAATATAACGTGACTAGCTGCAAAAAGCAGGTTATAAATACTTATATATTGTACATTTGTGTATTTCCATCATGGTTGATATTTTGGCTGATCATGATGTATCATTGAGGCTTTATGCATACATATTGATGCCAGTTAAGTTCTTACCTTTAACTTTAACTCTGAATTGACACCACGCCTGATTATTATTATAATCTGTGGCGATGTACGTATGTGTCCGTGTTGAATCTACTACCATCCCAGAATGAAAATTCTCAGGATACACCTGAATAGTCAAAAAAAATATGTATGTGTACAAATTGTACTAGGGACGTTTCCATTGCTACATCTGAGGGTCCGAGACGCCTCATTATTTAACCAAAATGATATAGTTTGTTCTTAATCCTTTGCATACATTTAAAGGCAATATTTGTGCAATTTTCAAAATGATCGTACAGGAAATGACAGAATACTAGTAATAAGAAAAGTCCGATAATTTGTTATATAACCCAAGTGTACTTTCCTCTCTCTCTGATTCTTGTACAAATGTACTTGTAAGCAAAGTGCCGAGACTTATTGTTCGCATTGTAACTACATGTACCAGCAAAATATGTGTTTAAAGTTTGTGTTACATTTTGTACCGCCTCCTGATACAAACAGCCAGCAGTTTAAACAGACCAATACTTAATAAGTTAATACGATATGTTCACTACCATACCTAACGATGTATAAGCACAACTTGAGTGCACCTACCTGGAGGGATTTTACTCCAGTATTGTCAATAGCATATGGTTCCTCGAAGAAATACATGCTGAATGCCTCTACTTCAGTATCTTCAAGACAATTAACGAAAGCTGGCGGTTCTCGATCTATATTAAGTAGAGTTTGAAACGGAAACGCTTTGAAAGTCATGAAAAGATAACAGCTATTATTTACAAGTCGCACGCACTCTTAAAGTGGTTGTACCTGTGTCATTTCATGTCTAAAAATTGCTATAAAACTAAAATTTAACTTTCTAGTTTATATTATTATAAAACATTGCAGAAGAATATGTAGCTAAACTTGAACGGATCATATATTCCAAATGTGTTTACACACCAAACACTCTCGCGCACTAGTTACAACATATTATAAATAAACTTAATTACTAGTATGCATCTACTCCAAAATTCACGCAAAATAAGTCCGGTTTATTACAAAATTTCAAAGTCCCGCATTGAGATTACTATTAGTCTTAAACTCGTACTTCCAGCAAAATTGCTGTTTAACATTATGTTGTTCTGTGATGTTTATACGTACCTACACATACAGGTACAGGTCTGTCCCAAGCTGCTTCCCTTCCTACTGCTCTACATGTAGCATTAGGTGATGGTTCGGGTACATAACCTGGAGTATTACATGTAAATGTTGCCACAGTACTTATAGCAACACTATACATTGTATTATTTATATGTTCCCATGACGACAGGTGTGCCTGTCCACCAACAGGATAGCCTGGATCCGGACATTGCCCCCCTGCAATAAACACATAAAAAAATCTTCAATTTGATAAATGCTATATCTTAGGAACTTTAACAGACTACTTGATTGTCAATATATAAGCGGTATAACAAGCTACGATTTGTGAACAAGAATTCCGCGATTGAACGTAAACTACGTTTTTTTATATTCCATAAAAAAGTTATATTAATTTACAGAAGTATGATTTTGAAATACATACCATCGAGTTATTGATTGAATTACATTATACGTCATTCGTACCTTCACAACGTAAAGATCCATATTCCCAGCTCCCCTTGCTGCCACAAGGAACTAGATAATTTCCTAGTGGACTTTCTCCCCTCCTGATATACTGATCTTCACATTCAAACACTATGGTAGATTCATATACGTAACTTAGAATCACAAAAGGTCGCATTCCAGTGTACACTGGCGGCTCGTCGCAGATGGTGTCTGAAAAAGCAATATTTGTATCGTGTTGGATGATGTTCATAACAATTGTGTCATCTCCTTTTCATGATGAGGCAAGGACTAAAACCAATGTCATAGAGAGGTTGTGCAGAACACGCACATTCACTGGAGACATTAAGATACTAGTAGTTTGCGATCATCACATAAATGATGTGAAATACAACTTATTCTAACACAACAAGCAGCTACACATCATGCAACCCGATAAGGCTACATCACGAGGTGACATGACACAAGATCGGACTACGTGACACTGAACAAATTGCCTTCATGTTCATGTAAGTATTTTCAATTGTATCTACATACAATGTCAACATCCTTAAGTGTTTCGGGGATAGAAAGGGGCATCCAAATGAATGTTTTCTATATTAAATGATAACCAAATAACCATGCAAGTGATTAATTGATGACCAGATTATCAATGTTTTGGATATTGAACCGAGTGATTGCTTCTAATTTCTGAACCTAGTCTCCTATACGACATACTAATATTCTTTCATATAGTATCTAATATAAGTATCCCGACAAAATCTGCATTACGTCCGAAAATACGAGGGGTAAAAGTAGGCTAGGTAGAGCAAATGGGTAGGTACTATTGCCACTGTTCTAAGAATCAAACATGTTAACAGTTTTAAAGCGCATGTCTCTGATGAATCTAAACAGTTTTATATCTTTCAAAACAGAAGAGATCAATGAAATTTTACTACAACAATTCCTGAGGTGTATAAAAGGGCATTCAATGAGAGGACTGTTAATCTCAATATGATGAAACTTTGTTAAAACAAGTCACTAAAAATTGATAGAGGACTGATAAAATTGAAAACAATGAATGCGGTACTACCAACCTGGAAATACATGCTACTTTCGGTACTACTAACCTGGACATACAATAATATTTTGGTACTACTAACCTGGACATACAATATTATTTCGGTACTACTAACCTGGACATACAAGATTTGGACCGACTGTTCTGTATTGCCCAGTCAACTTGTCATACCCACAATGACGATGTAACACTACTAGGCCAGTTGTTAACATACATTTTAGAGTATATTTGTCCTGGTATGATATGCGGTCTCTTGGAACCACTGCTTCAATGTTGTCATCGTCACAATACGCCTCTATCGTAACAATATAAGATAAAAAAATATAAATATAATCAAGAAACGTGCAATCGAGAAAATCAATTCGTTAACAAAGACCATATACAAACATTGTTGTTATTCTGGTGAGTGGTCCAATAAAGATTCATAACTATATTTTGAGTTATACAGACAATGTCATTATGCTAGCACGTGGTTTAGTAAAGATACTTAACCATATTTGGAATTATACAAACAATGTTATTATGCATGTAAGTTGTCCAGTTAAGATGCATAACTATATTTGGAGTTATACAATGTTATTACATATATGCAGATAATTAGTCCAGTGAAGATTCATATCTATTCTTGGAGTTATACAAACAATGTTATTACATGTATGCAGGTAATTGGTCCAGTGAAGATTCATATCTATTCTTGGAGTTATACAAACAATGGCACTATGCTAGCACGTGGTCCAATAAAGGTTCATAACGGCATTTGGAGTTATACAATGTTAACCACCCGTTTGCTTATCTGATATTACTTGATGACCCTGTATAAGGCTTGTATGTTCAATTGTTAAATGAGGCTTTAAAAACTTTTGCGAAATGTGTCTATACAATCAAAGTGCTCAATGAAATATCATCATATTTTGGACAAACATAATAATCAAGCCATGTACAATACCTTCACAAGATGGTATCAGCGTCCATGTACCGTCAGATGTACACGTTGTGTTCATACTGCCCTGGGTCGTCCCTTCTACATAATACCCCATGTTACAAATATACTCCACACTGTCCCCATAGAAGAAGGATGTCCGTGACGTCATCGCTTTACCAAACGTTATGCTTTCTATAACATTAGGTGTACAGGATTTCACTGAAGCAAGAACAATATGGGTTAAGTTATATGTATCAACCACCAAGTTTAGTTTATTCGCATGTATTCCGTCATGATACAACTCATAGAGTTGGTTTAGACCTAGAGGTGACTATCGTGTCCATTTTTGACTATTGCAATACTATTGCTATTGCTGAAAGAACTATTGTGATACTATTGTATTGCTTGTTACCTGCGAGCCTTGAGCGAGCAGGTATCTTGGATAGCATAAAGTAAAAAGTCCATGGAGGGGCACGTGACCTGTTCTCGATGGTTTACGATTAAGTTAAAAAACAAAAAAAAAGATGCATTTTGTAAGAATGTCGTGAACCAGACTTATTCCATTATTCCATGCGGATAACATCGGTCTTTGTCGCATTGCAATATTTTATTTACCGAAGAAATCAGAACTGTCCGCAATTTAAGTGAGCGCTAGGCAATACTGAGACCATGGATCTAAACAGCAGGTGACTGCAGCTTGATAAGCACAGCGATTCCCAGTCAATTGTCATGGAATTATCGGAATTCGTTTATGATCTTTGATATTGTTGAACACTGAAAACATGTCTTATGATAATACCTTTTAATGAACTGATACGAGGTTTTATTTATTAGCATATAAATCATTATATGGAACAAGGGAGTCATAATATGCAATTAAGTGTCTTGATAATTGGTTTGTTATACATGAAATTATTTAACAATTTGTTGATAAATTTCGTATGTCAAATTATCGTGCATATAGTTTTCCCAATTTGAAAGCTACCGGCCTATCGCACTTATTTTTTTCTCATCATTTTGAGATTTTCATGCTTAATTTTATACACATCAGCTGTTAAATTATGCAGATTGAAGGTCGAGGATCCTGTCAATTCTCTGTCAAATGAAGTCGGTTCATCATTTGCTCGCAGGAACTATTTGACTTGTAACTATTGGGATCTTATTGCAATAGTTATTGCCAAGATTTGAAAACCAGAGATTAACTTGTAAATGCAAGTTTGCACTGTGTAAGATATCATTTTGTTGTACAACATACTAATCTACTATTTGTGGAAACGATTTAAAATGAATTGGACATAGATAGATTAACTAAATACTGCATTGTTGGTCCTTTGTGGCAGTTTTGGTGAGTGGGATTATTTAAAAATTAGTTTTTTTTAATGAGAACGGAAGTTCTTTTAAATTAATAATAAACTTTATTTATAAAAAGGAAACTATCGTAACTATCGATAGTTGAGCTAACTATCGGCGATAGTTATTGGATCGAGACTTTTACTATCAATCCTTACTATCGGGGCACTCGGGATCGCAATGCATCGATATTTCGATGCATCGGCCATTCGGCCCAACCCTATTTAGACATAGGAAATACCTAGATGTATTGTGACAAAATTTATACATGCATTCATATTTGCATGTGTAAATGTCATATTGCCACCTTAGTATCAATACGTCTTTCGGAGTCAAACGCGTCAAACCTTTCAATCTTTGTGACGAATAAAAAACACAATTACGTCGTTTGAACTTTTTTGTTTATCTGTGACATTTGATTAGCATTAATGATTTATGTTTTTTCTACTTTCTGATTTGACAAGCCTTATATAATATAATTAGTTGGGAGTCCATAAGGACAAAAGTCGCTTATTTGTCATGGTCATGTTTTAGTAGAAGTGTTGCAATACCATATTTGAACCACCCCCACCCATTTTTATTGTTTTACAAAGGAACAAGTAAAAATATATGAACAATTTGCAATATCATTATATATAATAATTATCATCATCTTTTAATATTCATAACTTGAACCTAATTTTATGTTTGTTCTTATTAATCACACTGAACTCGAAATTATGATTTGCAGCTCACGTGTAGGTAGCTCATTCTTCTTTGAATGATTGTTGACCTATTTTAGATGAACTGGTACATTCCAAAACCAATATAATAGTTGTTACTTGTAATCACATTTAAATTAATGCAAACATATATTACGTATTTGTGTTAGATTGGGTTCATGTGCCATTTTACCTCCACCCACTCTAAGCAAACGTCAGCCCTTAATTGAATGAGAAGGTAAAGTGACCAGTTAATATATCACTAGCTTAGTATCTCACCTTTAAATAAGAATCAAGGCTTTAAAATAGCAATAATGACGACATTATAACAAATATATTGTTCAAACATGTTTTTATAAAAAAAATATTATGTTTATGTCAAGAATTGATCAAATGGTGCAATTATTAGTCCAGCAATTATGTCCAAAAAACATTAATTATTTTTACAAAAGCACCAAACTTGGTACAACCATTCCTTGAACCATTGAACAGAATTATTTCATGAGAACCACTCAAATCGAGTTGTATGGTTGCCATAGCAACCATTTTAAAATGGTCACCATGCACCAAAACTAAGCCACCATGAAATAGCGGGTAACCTTTTTTCCCCCGCACAATTCTGAATAAACATTGATGTACGTGTTCAAGCAATGTTGTTTGATATGATATTAATGTACTGACACAAACAAAACACATTATATTTCCTAGTTTTAAGGTTAAAACATTAAAAAATATAAACGAAAAGTGTGAAATTTAGGAATCGGTACATTACAATAATATTTATCAATTTATTTGAAATACAACCACTTTAGGGGGTAAGTAGTAACCTTTTAATTAATATATCAAAACTCCAGTGATATGCGAATTTGCAAAATGAGATAGTTTTGGGGTAAAAATGTTAAAAAATATAAACAAAACATGCGCATTTCTTGTTACAGTATCGTCGAATGACGTTTCAATGACGTTTGTGACGTCAAACAAAACGCACCAAACAGGGACTCTACAAAAACAGCTGTAACTTCCTTCAAACTCAAGATATTAAAAACATTTCTTTTGCATTTTGCTTCATTTACACTTTAAGACTATGGAAAATCTCAAAATCAATATTTTTGTCAAAATAGCAGGTTTTCCTGGAGACTGGCTCATATATAAATGAACAATTTGCACAGGGAGAAGGAGTTTCAATATTACACTTTAAAATGGTCAATTGTGTTACTTGGGATATATAATTTACAGTGGGAGGATTTAATTAAATAGTCTGTGGATTTCTCTGTGCTCATTGATAAACATTTAGACATTATGTGAACTTTAAATTTATTTAGAAAGAACATTCGACAGTGGACATCTCAGATAAGATTTTGACATTTAATTAAGAAATTGTTTGAACTTGTTCTGCTACTTGTTAATATTATTAATACTATATGTTATTCATTTAATAAATTGTTAAAAATGCGTTGCTGATAACTTCTTATTGCGTCTGTCGGAACGTAATAGCCTACTTGTCGTCAGTATCAACGTGTTACACTTGTTACGTTATGTAGATAGATATATTTTGTTCGACATAAATTGAACATGTACATGGCAATCATAATATATCAGTAAAATTACTACAGTAAAATATACATGTGTATGCATGAAATAATAACACAGCCATGTCCAATCAACATTAAATGTCAAGGATAACACAAGAAAGGGTTCAAAGGAACCGAAGTTTCCATTGTGATCCTTGTACGACATGTATCTAGCATATTGTAGTTTACATGTGTAAGGCATGCGCATCGAAAAGCACGTGTTCATGTAAGGATATGTTAATGCTTGTACGATATATTTATAATTACTTACACACACATGAATGTTGAAGGTGGAAGGCATGCCAAGGTTTAGTACCATCCTCAAGCGGAAATAGATCATGTCCATTGAGGCCTACTTCAGTGTACAGGTCATATCCAGTATTACAAGAACACAGGTAAGACCCAGGCAGGTTATCACATGAATGCTCACACAGGTTCATCCGAGCGGTACATTCATCTACATCTGTAATATATAATAATTATTCAAAAAAACTTCTAAAAAACCGGCTTCAGTTATACCCGCATTTGTAAATGATGCTTCATAAAACAAATGATGTTTCTAATTTTACTCTCATTAGTTGTACGGTTTTCGAAAACGTAAAGGATGATAGACGGTTCGAAAAATGGGAGACCAAGAAGAACATGCCTTACCCAACAATATGCTTACGACAAGATGGTTGAATAATACCCCAAATACGTTTGACCCATCCCCTCTGACCTTCTTCAACATCAGCATGGTAAACATACACTACCCTAACATGGTACTAGTACATGACATATATAAGAGAGTTAAAACGAAACCTATTTTCTTACCGTCGCAAATCCAATCACTTTCCGTATTTGGTATATAACCATTCATACATTCACACGAGTAGTTTCCATCATTATCAACACAAACCGCATTCTGACATTCATCCAATCCCATTGAACATTCGTCTACATCTGAAAAGACAAATGAGACATTAAACAATACACTCCCGCAAAACTGGACTCTCTGTATACCGGATATTCCATAGAATATGACCATTTTGTTAGGTTCCGTAATGCCCTGTTGTTAATACGACGTAAAATAACTTCATCACTCCGGATTGCAGAATTGAGGGTATTGAATGTTGTATGTTTTGACATGAAGTAACACTGGGCGGATTGCATCCTCTCTACATGTAGAGCAAACACTATGTTGCGTTTCGACGAATGAGTAACCAATACGGATACGTATAATATGTTTTAAACTATTGCTAGTACGCTCGTGGTGAAAGGTTCGATTTTTTTCATACAGACGTTCGTTCATCGGAATTACATAACCTGCCTGCTAATTGAGTCAAAAGTCAGCAATTCACATTAAATAAAACGGTATCAAATAAGCTGGGTAGCATTACAGTCATATTGAACGTTCCTGAACTGTACAACGTCGTGAATGTTATTGTTTCCTTTGTGAACTATCCAAATGCTAATTTCAATAATCTACAAACTTGGGTCACACTTTGACCTTTTCAGCAATGCCCAACCGAATTTACACATTTGGATAAACAAATGCTTAGTAATACGCATTATAAATTAAATGTTGTAATGTACTTGTAAGACAAAAGAGCATAGCTAACAAAAAGAATAGCAAATGAAATAGATGCCTAAATGTAATTATATGATAATATGTTATTTTTATGTATTTTGTTAATGGCAAACTCTAGGTGTAATGTTTATTATGCTAATAAACTTTGATTTCTTTTAGCTTTTGATAAGAAGATCCAGCGTTTGGCAAATATACAATTAGTGAACGAAAACTATTTATAATTTGTTTCTTTCACTTAACTATTATTTTGAACTAAACAACCTGAAAAACATTCCAAATGTGTCAGTTTATCATTATCAAGACATTTCTATCATGAATATCCTAGATCGTATCCTCCGCAGAATCAACTAGGTTCTCTCCACAAACTGTACAATCGCCTATATAGAACTTTAAATCACTACATCTACGAAAAACATTTGACGGCTGTACTCTTTTTTTAGTTGGATAGTTTTAGTAGTAACATACTCCCTGTCCTCGTCAGTACTATACTCAATCCCTACCATACAGTAGTATCATGCGATAGATTCATCCACAGCTGACCTACTGCCAGTAATACCGGTTAGGTTGACGTGACTTAAGCGCTTGAACAAGGTTATGTAAAATTCAATGAAAACTATTTAGATAGTAATATATTGGTTTGTGAATAGCACGTATAAATAAATATTTTTTTTACTGTCACACGTGAGCGGTGTGTCCACACCACACTGGAAATATCCGTCTACTTCTGCGTCAGTACCACCTATAGCATAACCAGGATCACATATCACATGAATGGTACTGTTCTGTACATAAGTCTGTGATATGTCGTAAAATCCGTTCCATATTGTTGAAACATAACATGGTATAGCTGCAAATATAGGTGATATATCTAACGATAAAATCTGTTCCATATTGTTGAAACATTACATGGTATAGCTGCAAATATAGGTGATATATCTAACGATAAAATCTGTTCCATATTGTTGAAACATAACATGGTATGACTGCAAATATAGGTGATATATCTAACGATAAAATCCGTTCCATATTGCTGAGACATTACATGGTATAGCTGCGAATATAGGTGATATATCTAACGATAAAATCTGTTCCATATTGTTGAAACATAACATGGTATGACTGCAAGTATAGGTGATATATCTAACGATAAAATCCGTTCCATATTGTTGAAACATTACATGGTATAGCTGCAAATATAGGTGATATATCTAACGATAAAATCTGTTCCATATTGTTGAAACATAACATGGTATGACTGCAAATATAGGTGATATATCTAACGATAAAATCCGTTCCATATTGTTGAAACATAACATGGTATGGCTGCAAATATAGGTGATATATCTAACGATAAAATCCGTTCCATATTGTTGAAACATTACATGGTATAGCTGCAAATATAGGTGATATATCTAACGATAAAATCTGTTCCATATTGTTGAAACATAACATGGTATGACTGCAAATATAGGTGATATATCTAACGATGAAATCCGTTCAATATTGTTGAAACATAACATGGTATGGCTGCAAATGTAGGTGATATATCTAACGATAAAATACGTTCCATATTGTTGAAACATAACATGGTATAGCTACAAATATAGGTGATATATCTAACGATAAAATACGTTCCATATTGTTGAAACATAACATGGTATGGCTGCAAATATAGGTGATATCTAACGATAAAATCCGTTCCATATTGTTGAAACATAACATGGTATGGCTGCAAATATAGGTGATATATCTAACGATAAAATACGTTCTATTACTTTTTGTAAATCTGTGTGAATAAATTGATGCTTGTAATAGCCTACCTGTATAATTATATGTGTATAAACTATGGCGTAGATAACATCCGGTATCAATTATAACTGTTTAAATAATGTGACTTCTTTTATAAAAAAGTATAATTTTATTTAATTTAGAACAGGTAATAGGGAATAAATAATATCGGCTTTTCACGACAGGTGGTTGTGTAGCTAAAACATATTTATTTTATTTTTTTCTAACAAATGATAAGATTCAATATGGTTCCATATAAGTACATCTCGTACACAGATAATTAGACCCAGGAAGTATATTGCTAATTAATTATATAAGATGGCTGTAACCCAGGTGGTCATGATACTGATATACAGAGCTGTAGTTTCAAAACATGTGGAGTCATGGTATATACTAGCACCCACACTGGGACAGTAGTTATATGGTAGATATATCTGTATGTTTTGTTATCAGGAGCTCTGGTTCGCTTGCATGCTTTTTTAACATAGTCGCATGGTTTCGAACCCATCACACTTGGAAACATGCATAAATATTCGATAATGTTAGAATGAAATACGAAAGTAAATGGAGTTTTTGCCAATAGCTTCATAACCCGTAAACTTACGTTGGCATTTTGGTATTGCAGATTTCCATTCACCTTGTTCACATATCACAGTTTGTGGTCCAATCAGCTGGTAGTACTCAGAACATGTCAGGCTTACAACAGAGCCGTGTTCCCAACCGTTCCCATGTAAGACAGTAACTGACGCATCCGGTATCTCCGTAGCAAGGTCGGAGCATTCTTCAGCTAAGATTAAATCAACAGTGAACACGGTAACATTACAAAAATGTAAGTTTCAATGACAGTGTTGCTGCTCTAAATGATAAAAAACAATAAGAAGCAGAGTTTACAGTATAGTTTATTAAAAATACTATTAGACCATCGGCCCATGCACAACATATATAACATACATAATGTATATACCAAATGTAGTGGTATTGAGGAATTGGTCTGTTGACAACCGTCATCAAAAGAACAATCGTTCAAATGCGTTTTACATAGTGTTGCAGCCACAAGGGCGCAAATATATGCTCTACGCAGTGTATAGCACCGATAGACAGCTACAAATAGAATTTCAGAATTGTCCAGTGCCCATGATGGGGATGGAACCCACGACCTATATATTGACAGCACATGGCGTTGTCACTGATGATAGCCGCTATATAATAAATATCAGGTAAATGTTTTGTACATAATTTTTTACATGGCTGTTTGTAGTCATAAATTATAGTGTAATGCAAATGCATTTCGTTTTATAACATTTCTGTTTGCATTCAATAATGATAAAGGAGATGGTGGAATACCTATGCATTCAGGTAACGGTCCCCATGTACTGTTACTGTAACACAATACATAGCTATCACCAATCATAGTATAGTCTGGTTCACACTCATACTCTATAACATCACCTCCACGTACACCGGATGCCATCACAATATAACCATGTGTTAATGTTGGTGCTAGACCACAGTACTGACCTAAAACAGTGTAATAAATATACATCTTACAAAAACGTGTAATAAGTATATTATTTAACAAATATATCGTACATGTCGACTGCATTATTAACATCACTGTAGATAATATATCCCTTTTCATTCATACTAATGGTTAAAAATGGAAAATGTAATGCTGATTTCATCATTTTGCTTTCGGTATTCCAAACGCCCAGAAGCGAACAAACTACCTCATTTAAAAGCGGACGCACAACCAACTACTAATCTACAGATTCAGCAAATTTTTTTACATTCTTTATAAAAACATGCATCAAACGACATTACCTATTAACAAGTTCTATCATAAAGCAATATTTTATGTGTTGTTGAAACTGTTCTATAAACCTTATTTTAGTGTTGTTCATCTCGACACATCCAACTTACGTTCACAAAGTGGTAAATTCTTCCTACTCCATGTACCATCTTTCTGACACGTCATGAAGACCTCATGCGCTCCATGAAAGCTACCAGCAAACAGATATCCCTCAGCACATGTTATACTTATCTTATCCGGTGAAAAGTAGCTAGTGGATGTAGGGTCTATTACCAGAGATGGTGAGCTAATTACAGGACATCCTATAAAGGTAATAATAATAAAAAAATAAATACTTTATTTATAGAGGCAACATATACAGTAAGGCGGCTGCTCAATCTTCTTCGAGATTCTTCTTAGACGTAATAATCCGTCATATCAAGTGTTTTAGTATATGTACAAAGTAATTGCATTTGTTATGATGTTTTACTCCTTTTTATAATACAAAGCAGTTACTTTATTTTTCAATTTGATTTATTTTAAACATTCCGTTAAAGTCTCATTCACATTACATACATGTATATGCAATACAATTAATTCAACAAAATTATATAAATGAAAAAGCACATGCATGCAACCAAACATGATTCATATATACGAGATTATTTGGTGATAAAAATACAGTTACTTTACATCTAAAACAATGAAAAACATTTTATGATGAAGCCAGTTAAATGAACACATTTGTTTAGACCGTAAGCTCTAGAATAAGACATGTACGTATATACATAAACAAACAATAATTTACTTACAGTGCCGCTATTATCAGTTCTGTTGGCATATATAACTATAACATTAAACATTGTCGTATTAATATAAATATGAACTGCATTGTGGTTTGGTTTGTTTTGTTCTGACCTACCTGCCGAATATTCTGCTAAGAATCCACGGTAGCCGTTGACAGCACTTGTAGTAAACCTTACATATATTCCTACAGTTGATATGACCACATCTGGTTTGTATAGACCTGTATAACCAAGGCCTGTATGAACAACCTCTCCCGTATTATCGTATCCTCGGTAAATCTGTTTGAGACATGTATACATATATATAATGTATACTCCATTGTCTTGCATTTAGCCGGTCATTATGTCGTCAAACAATTAAGTTCGATATCGACTGGATTAGGAATGTATCAAATTTTGCTTTTAAAATCGGTTTGACTGAGTGTTCGAAGATAATTGTTAAGTTAAAGATACAGTTACGATGATAGAACTTGAACCTCAGGGGTCAGCACTTGACCGAACTCGTTCACCGGATCCTTATATTATATTGTAATAGCATTCATGTTCACGAGTAGCTTAAACGTGTTGTAGTTGGATCGTTGTGAGATGTGCATAAACCATGTATGAAAAAGAATTAAACCCTAGCACGAGTATTAATAGGGTTACGATATTTTATATGAATATGTATGCATTTACAGTACTTATATGGTTACCAGATATGAATATTTATTATTTTATAGTATATATAATGTTACCTCCAGGAAGTCCATATTGTCCTCTAGCTCGAAGTTAGTGAACGTAAGTTGCACACTATCACCAGACGATGGCTGTATCAACCAGGAACATGTCATAATATCCGGGTAAACGTTTACTTCATAAGCAGGGGATTGAATTATCCCTGACTCATCAGTCATTGTGACGTCACATCCTGTTCATGATTAACATACAATATGTCAATGTTAATGTAGTACAAACAATCGGACAGAGACTGCAGAACTAACTCACTCAGCTGAAACAGACGGGCTCGAAAGTTACAAAATATACACAAAAAGAAAAACAGACAACAAGCATACGTACCAATGCCCAACCCAAGACTGGAAACGAAATGGCAAGAAACCACAAAACAAGAACAATTATAGCTGATTCTAACTAAACAGTTATAAAACTAAGTCATCCCACTGCGACAGCCCGCAGCTCCAGTCAGCCAAACAAATCTGGAGTAACAGCCAACAGACAAGAACAATCAACAAGGACGATCGTACAAGACAATGATAATTCTCAAAGCAACACCAAAAAGAAACAGTATGCATTAGCTTACATGCCATTTTGAAAGAAAAGTAGCAGCCTTGTGCTGGACAGCGAATTCTCAGAAGGGCGAATACGTATAACACAGGTCCAACAAAAAGGGTATAGACCTACTAACTTTTTTTGTATTTTTTTAGTCTTTTCTAAAAAGAACGTGAACATTTATTATTACATGCATACATATGTCTCTTATAACGCAATAGTGGATACTTACACGAAGAGTACCTTACGGGTGTACATAGTTGAAACGATAAAAAATTGACAACAGGTATCAAACAATTAGAAAGAAGGGGTATAATAAAGGTAACTTTATATGAATCAAAGACTACATTCTATTACCTGCATAATATTTGATCAGTACTCCAGTACACTGCCAGTGTTGTTGCAGGTTCATGTAGATATATACATGTCTACCAGATGATATAATATGGCCGGGTATGTAGAGGTTATCAACCTCAGCAAGGACTGGACTGTCGGGACCGTCTCCATCATGTATACTGATAATGTCCATACAACATAAATCTACGGATACTATCTGAAAGTATAGAATACGTCAGAGTATGTGATATTTTCCAACTGAGTAAACAATTTCTGATTTTACGAAGCATTTTATAGAGGATATTTGTTGATTTTGTTGTAAGATCGAATTTTATTTCAACGAGTGATTACATATAATCAATATTTTCACGAGTGACGTAGCTACGAGTAAAAATTTAATTTGCTGTGATCACGATTGAAATAAAATTGATCTTATACCAAAAATCAACAAATTTTCTGTTTAATATATGCCTCAATTTCTCTTAAAACTGTCCCGTAATTGGCTTAATAGGAAAACATCACGTCGAAATTGGAACGTCGCCATACGTTACGTTTCTTTTTCAATATTATACTGGAACCAGCTTCTAAAACTGTGAAAATAACAGAGTGGTAATTTCACTATTTTCACCGTTATTTTCACTAAAAAATCTCCATAATCCTTTGAAAGCAAATAATAATTTATATTTTATAGCAGTGATAATGTGTAATCTTCGTCTTTATGCAAATGCCTTATGTTTCCAAATAAACCATTAGTATATCGTGTTGCGTTGTTTTGTGCTATGCTTTGTTATATGTCGAGTCATGTCTGGGTAGAGTGTTTTGTTAGATCGGAATATGTAGTGTCGTAAAGTGTGACGCTCAAAACGAGACTAACCGTTCTTGAATACCAGTAAAAAGTGTTTGGCCGATGGTCTATGATCAGATATGTTAGGGTCGGAAGCCAGAACTGTAGGAGATGTTTGGGCTTTGCGTAATATATATATACCTGCAATGTGATGAGTCTATTTCCCTCTACTGTGATAAGATGTGCGTTCTCAAAGTTACCAACATAAGCAAACGGATACAGTGGTGTATACAGATCAAGAGGTCTGCTCTCTGCAACCAATGCGTATGGATGAGTTGGAAAATCTTCAACCGCTGAAAACAGGATTGAAATAACAAACTATTTTGGGGCAAACTATATAATTTTGCAGACTGGCCGGGATGGCCATGTCGGCCTTTCGTAGTTTACGACCTAACTGCCAAAATTCGGGAATTGTGCTGTCATGCATCCAAGACTAAAGGATATTACGGGCAAGTCAATAATGTCTCAGTGACGGAGTATAGGATCCATGTGAAATTCACCTACCCTCCCCCCCCCCAAAATCGTGGTAGCGGAACGTATTAGAGTAAAAAACTAAATGTTCCGTTTTTGCACATTTTATCCATGCGCTAATATATCGAAAAAATGTATTTCAGACCAAAATTACCACTAAAACCCGCATTTCTTGAAATATGTATATACTGAGTATTGAAGTGACATACCACTCGGGAGATCGAGTAAAATATTACATCTGTTAACAAATGCCATTTATTGAAAGATACGTTAATAAAAAATGTCACCGTACATGTGACTGTTACATAATTTTAATTAAATATTCAAATGGTCATGCATATTATTTTCATCCACTAAACGCCAAGGCTGCATACTTCTCTAGAAATGTATGTCAATCTGGCAGTCAACAGCAGTTTTGTTTCGTTAACACCTCTAGTTTTAGAGAAATTTTGTATTTTAAAACACGTCCGCTGTGGTAGAACCCATAGTGACGTCACGAAAATTGCAAATTTTCGAAACAGATTGGCATTGTTTGTTTAAAAACAATTAGCGATTGGATACGAGTGATTTATAATAGAGAAGAGAGAGTAACAACGGTAATGGAAAATGGAAATAATTATAAAGGTACAAAACAGGTGTATACCACTAGTAAGTGCAGCGTTCGGGCACGTCTTGACGTACACGTCACAACACGTGTCTCGTGACAGCACTGGTGCTTCTGTTATGAAATAACAATTCTTCTCTACAGTCTGTGATACTTCGAACTGAAAACCCCAACATTCGGAACTTCTTTCACATTCTGTTATGCATACATCTACGTCTTGGCGATCCGTCAGTAACTTGCTATACCCATTTGTTCCCATGGCAACAGAAAAGCCTTCTTTCAAGAGGATCTCACACATGAAATCTGTAAATAAAAAATACGCAATATATTTGCTCTCTAGAAAGGCATTCCTTCTTTTTATGAATGTTTGTCCAATCACAGATTATATTTTTACTTCACTTTTATTTTACTCAAAGGTAGGCGCAAATACCTAAATAACAGTTATGTGACTCCAATGTCCAAAACAGCGGATGCGAGAAGTTTGGTCATTGTCTCTATTCAATCTACCCGCTGTCAATAATAAGGTATGCGAGAGGTTGTGTGGTTTGTTGTATATAACTAATAACTTGTTAAGTAATAAGTTTTGGCAAAATAAAGTCAGGCTTTTGATAATGCCCAGGAAAAGAGCACGGGGAGAAATTTTGGACTGGCAGATTCGTCCGAACCGTCTGATCTTTATCCGGTAAGTTACGGATTTTTTTTTTGATATGAGTACTGTTTTATCAAAGCATTTACGCTAGCGTAACTCTAAGTTTTTCGTAAATATTGCGTTCGTCGAAAATATTTGCGCAAATGCGTTTTACTAAGATATTTTTTCTCATGTTCTGTCGGAAGTTTTGGCGTTATTCTACGCAAGGTCCGAGTAACCGTAAATAGCAAATATGAACGTACTGTCGATTCAAAGATATCTGTCAAAACCGTCAGAATGTTCCATTTCTTTATAGGTAAATGTATGTATTGACCAATCAGCGCTCTTATTTTACTCATACCGTTTTTGACCATGGCTTTATGTTTTAAAATAAGCGTAAACTATGCTATTTCATTAGCGTTCTTAGCGTAGTGCATTAAATGCATGGTACATGCATCGGCATAAATCATTGGTGAAATCCAAGTAAAGGTTCGAATCCAGTTTGATACGCTTTTTCTTTGTTATGCTTTTTATAATATTTTTTTCTGATGTTTTTATATCGACCAATGTATGTTATCATACTTTCTTTGCGAAAAAAGTAGCTGGCTCGACATAGATACGTTTTTTTTTTATATTTACTAGTACATGTACATTGAATGCAAAAATTGCAGAAATTTCCAGCTTCGTATGATGAACTCAATCCTGGTGTACTGAAATACATATAGATCTTATCTAGTTTATTCATTGTATGTATGTAATCACCGATATGAGCTAAAGCATTAATATACAATAATATTTTAAGCAAAATTAAAATATACATTTTCAAAACAAGACTCACAAAACCATAACCACTGGGCTA
Source organism: Spisula solida (assembly GCA_947247005.1). Lineage (NCBI taxonomy): Eukaryota > Metazoa > Mollusca > Bivalvia > Venerida > Mactridae > Spisula > Spisula solida. The sequence continues at coordinate 31,030,990 of OX365947.1, read as the reverse complement.
TAGGGCAGTCAAAGTTTTCATCATTTAAACGTACTAATGATGTTAGGACTTAGTCCTGACACACCTGTAATAATCGATCGTATTGGATGTTTGTTTACGCGGTTGTGACAGATAACTTTGAATCAACAGATTTTGTTTAGTATATTTATTTATTCTGGTTCCCGATACATTGGTAATATTGCGATCGAATAGTAAAACACACTTAAGGATTTGCGTAAGTGACACATACGAGGGATGATCAATATATTCGAGGACGTTCCTTCTAACTTTTTAAATATTGATTTTAGAACAATGAAATTACCAGGCAATATTCGTCTATCAATAATCTAGCGTTTCAATAAATTAATTATATTGTGACGTCACAATGTTCTTGATGACGTCACTTATTGTGACCAAGGTGCAGCGCTCGCGGTCGAGCGTGACGGAAATAAATAATCACAGAACAACGGCATTTCATTAAGATTAACGCCTTACTTGGAAAATCCTTGCGATAGCTCGAAGGTGAATTGATCAACATGTACGAAGATTATTTGCACTCCAAATCAGTGATCTACACCTGATTTCGTTGTTTACGTGATTGTAGGGACTCTGTCAAACTGACGCCATGGTAAAATAAGAATAAACGGAAGAATTAAGACAAACAAATAATATGCATTTTCTCGTTATATTTGGATTAGCCTCGTAGTTATGGATACTCCTCCTTAATTTCTGAGAAATAATCTTGAGTCATATTTCTGAACGACATGTTCAGTGATTTTTTTCCTTCTTTATTTGAGTCCGGAAAACAGACCCTTTTCCAATATGCTATAATTTTCCCAAATTGGATTGGAAACATTCCCAATAAATATTTAAAAAAAAGAATTTTCAAAATCGGACATAAAATGATAAAGTTATGAACATTTTTGACAAGAGGTCAAGCATAAAAGTTCAAAGAAACCAGTAAACATTTACATGTCATTCACATGTTATCTCTTTTTCTGTTTTATTTGGCCTTTCTGCTTCATGGAAATTCCCAATTTCAAGTTGTCACGACACGAAAATTCCCAATCTGAACGGGCCCGGACCCTTTCCCAAAGAGGCGAAAAAAATCATTGGTATTGTCAATTGGACTATGAAAATAACGATCTAACGAATTGTACGAGAAAATGGTGAAACAGCGGGAAATGAAATTACACTAGGTCAATTTCATTAAATTCGTGACCCCGTTAATCCCAAAATGTATGTCTAAATTGAGTCTAATTGACGCTATGACGTCCGGTCTATCAACACAGGCGTCTCAATGTCGCGTTACTGCTTGAATATTATTATTATTGCGTTCCAATAAGTAGGATAACCGTATGTGTTATGCAATCATTAAACCTCCTGCAGGTTTTTGTAGCAATATTCTATCTGTTTATTGGTCAATTCATTGTTTAAATTTGTCAACGTCATTTCTCTGCAATGACTGGTCGGATTTCTACGTATGGGGATACAAGCGGTATGTTATGCTTCGATCAACTGTCACCGAAATTGCACTTCAAATGTGACATCGATGCGCCCAATCAAGAACCCAGGAGGACACGTTCATAGCTGTTCGAAAACTGTGCGTTTTAAGCCGGAGCAGATTTCGTTAATTCGCTGAATTATGTGCTAGTGTTTCCTACATCTTCTGTGTAATTAAATGAAATATCATAAAACATTGTCACACATCTTTTTACTTCACTTGCTGCAAATTTCAACAAAATATACCTAAGTTAAATTATGAGATCGTTTAGTGAGATTTGTGTAAGCGGACAGTTATAAGTGCCTCAAATGTACTATATGTTAGGAACATCACACGCTAATGACGCTGTTCATTACGTTTGTACCAGACGTTAGTCATTTACGTATATGCTGATGGTCCCTCTGGAATAGGACACAATCAACTTCGATCTATGAGATCAGAGATGTTTACTAAATTTTGATATGGATTTTATTTCGGTTGGTGAGTTCGTGCTCGAGTCCATCCAGGATATTGGTAATACTCTTCCCGAGGCTCCAAATGAGTGTGCCCCAATTACGAATGATCACCCAAACCAAACACACTAAATCGAATACTAGAAATATAAAAACCCAAAGAAAATACTAATACTCTTTAACAAAGTTTGAAATCAACAATATATTTGTGATACCGGTACTCCAGGAAAATGTGAAGCCTTGTTTTTCTAAGATGTTGTCTGTGGTGAATACGAGGAGTATTGTGTTAGTACTGCTAATATACGTAGTGTATTGGCCCGCTGTTTGTCCAGTAACACGGCCAATGTAAGTACTAGTACTCAGTGTGGGTCCACCATCCCATATCTCCACTATATCTAGTTCTTCCTCCAGATCTACTGTGTAAAACTGAAACATGTAGGATAAGTTTGACATATGTGTTCATTTTCACATTTGTATACGTCTATGCATATTTATAACCTGGTGTCTTGTTGATTTTTCATTGACTCTTGTACTTGTTTAATAATAATCTTCTTTTCCTTTCTTTCCACTAAATTTAATATCCTCTTCCCCTTTCATGTTTATTTTTGTATGTATTTATTATGTATACTGATGAGCTGCATAGCTCAAGTCAGAAAATAAAATGTTCTGTTCCGTTCTATTCTATTCTATTTTGTTATGTTAATATGTAGAACATAATTATGATTCATAAAGAGAAAGAGACAATGACAAAGGAAGTATATTTTTATTGTTAAAAGTATTTAGTCGACAAAAATAACTGCGCATGCGCACAAAGAGGAAATAAAAGCTCCGAATCTATAAGTCAGATTTCGATAATATGACCGTTTGTTTATACACGAAGGCTATAACATAAACATACAACAGGTGATCCAGCTTTGATAACATGCATACTAACTTTATTAGGCTACACAAAGCACATAATTTTTAGTTGGTATCAAAGCGCAGTTGGCACAGCAGAAAGTTTCCAATTTCAACGGAATAAGGTTTAAGGTTCAAACCCCACTCACTGCTTGTATTTTTTTTAATGCATATATATAAGCCGTTGCTAATTGTTGTTTTGTTATATGGTATCGGGCTGATGAAAAGGCATCAAAAATAAATCATGATAAAACGAAATTACTAGTACTTGGAAATCGAAACGCAAGCAATGTAAATTACATAGTGTTACGAAGAAAATACATACAAATAGGGCAAAATGTTAAAGCATCGTACCAGACGAACCGTTTATATATGCACTATATATTGATCAACACATATATTGAATAAAAAATGAAATAAAACTACTAGTTATGTATCAATGCAAAGTAAAATTACGACTTCTGCAGGGCTTGAACTCAAAACCAAAGATTTACAACGAAGAATATTTCCACGCACACATCCACTTAGCCACAGAGGGTACTGAATATAACGCATTGCTATACTGATTTAATATATTAAATGGATGCAATCTTGTCATAATCCGATAACAAAACATGTTCCCCATAACGCTTTAAATGCGCTGAACCAAGAAATCCATGTTACCGAAATCGGTTTATACGAGCACACAGCATACGTGTTTATATTATAAACGAGCCAGCCTCCAGAAAAGCCTGGTATTTTGACATGATGTAATTACTTCATAAATATATTTTAGGCGAAAACTCGAATACGTTTTGCCCTCCGTCCGTCCGTCCGTCAGTCCGTCCGTCCGTCAAAAAATCTGGACCCTTACATAACTCAAACAGTTTCCAACCTAGGTTTATGAAACTTGGTATATGGATAGGGGGCATTAAGGGGATAGTGCACGTCCAAAAATATTTTGTGGTTGCTATGGCAACAGCAATATTGAACATTTATGGCTTAAAACCGGTAGGGGACTTCTGTATTGCCTGCAATTCTTATTGACTTGATTTTGTCCTCCTGCCATTGACCGTTCTAATTAACCATTGCAACTATACGAGTACTGTTGTTGCAGTATACATTTATCTAGTTATATTACCTGCAGTTTTGTAAGAAGGTTTTAGGTGTTAGACAACATACACAGAATAATTTCGTATATGGCAGACTTGAAAGAACTTCTTTAAAAACAATTAGAGCTATGAATGTTATTAAATATTGGTTAAAAATTGTTCAACTAGAAAGTACTAAATATGCTAAAGTTATTTATAAGTGTGCGTCTTGGGCAAAATCCATGAGAAATTAGTTATACAGTCTTTAGGTTTTAATGATGTCAGGATCAACCAAGGTGTAGGAAATGAAAATATATATTTATAAAAGGTTTTAAGCAAAATATAAATGATACGTTTTTACAAAACTGGTATTCCGAGTAAAGAGAATCAACACGTGCTAGAACATGTATACATATTGAAAAATTTAGATTTTCTCTTTCTCGTTTGAGAATGTCCTCACATAGACTTAAAATCGAAACTGGTAGATGGCATAAAGCACAGGCAATACTATATAATAAAAGGATTTGTGATATTTGTTCCAAATTAGAGCATGCCTTTCACGTTTTATTAGAATGTCCATTATACAATTATTTTAGAAAAAACAATATTTACATAAATACAATTGGAAAATTGCTATTGTAAATGTGTTATGCTTATGTTGTCTGTATTCTACAGGACTTTGCACTTACATTTGTATTAAATAACTTGAAACTGAAACTGAAAAGGCCAAACATCCCTAACTTTATCGAACTGTTATCGTCCGAAAATGAAAACGTAATTAGAAAAGTGTCTATGTTTGTTCACATATCTTTCAACGTCAGGAATTCTTTGGTGTTTAATTAAGTATCACACTATTATATTACCACATCAATCTCGTTTTTACCTTTGCTATATACATGCTACTTCTTGAATGGAATCAATATCTGTTTTGCACAGTAAGCTATTATGTACCTATGCATCAACTTGTTACTGTTTTGTAATGTTCTTTGGATGTAATATCTATGTATAAATATTTATAAATGTAAAATTTTGTACTCATGGACACATTGTCCAATGTATTTATGAAATAAACTGTTAAACTGTTATTACTAGGACAATTTGTTGTTCGTCCTTTCAGAACTGTACTATAACCCTTGCAACATGTAAGAAGACACTTTTGACCAAAAACGTATACTGTATCTATTACATAACCACTAACCTTGATACTGATTTTGTTCCCTATCTCAGTTTTTATTGTAAATACACAATATGTGGATGAAACATAATAGTTGTCGGGTGTGACTTCAAACGCTCCACTCTCGCCTTCTTGTGTCATCCAACATAAATCATGTATATCTACAAAGTGGAAAAAAGGATGGAAATTTGAAAGTTGAAATTGAAACAGAAATAAATTGGAATAAAGTATGGTGATTTGAATGGTGAAATTGAAACAACTTGATCAAGCTTGTCAAATGACTGCGTTATTTGCTTTGACATTGAGCAACTTGACAGTGCATCTACTGTCAATAAAGTAAAGCGTAATTTAAAGAAGGCACATTTTTCGTCAGGAAAATGATAATACAGACTAATGATCTATGAACGGTTTCTCTTTGACATAATTATAAACGTGTATATTTTAGTACAGACAAAGATATGACAATGATATCTTAAGGGCAGCTATGGTTACTGACGTACATAGCTGCTGGACAAGCCTTCTATCGCATATAATATTAATCGAATATATTCGATTCCAATATACTTGTCACGTGTTAGCCACATTAACCAGTTTGACAATATAAGGATATTGCTCAATCATGTGACGAGTGTACAAGATGCTTGATCTATAAATAACCAGGGGTGGTATTCACAAAGCATCTTAGCAGAAAACTTAGAAATTTCTTAAATCTAAAAATGTTATTAAGTGTATCAGCCAAGAAGCAAGATCAAGATGAGTAATATTTGACATAGTTTGTGGCATTATGTAAACAGCTTCTATAATCACTAAGAAAACATGGATTATACTTTAAATTGTGGGAGAAATGAGCTGCGCAAATGTTGGACTTAAGTCAAAATATTTAAGTTTTCACTTAAGATGCTTTGTGAATACCAGCCCTGGACGCCCGTTATAAGTCAGTAGATCTATAAGTTGATAACAATGTATACTGACCACATCCTTGTTCGTCTGAATGATCACCACAATCATTGATAGTGTTACATCTCTTCCCAGGGGCCACACAGTTACCATTGGAACACGTGAATGTATCTGTAATAGGATATTAACATATCGGACAAGGCTGGCACCATTCAACAGAAACGCCAGAGCACGAATGAAAGGCAAAAAACAACACGCACAGTGTATAGTCCAGTTAGGATATTGTGACAGTGACGTTGCAGTTTATGTGTACGCAAAAAATCCGAGCCATTGCCTAAACAGGTAGAGCGAAGTTAAGTATGTTAGTTAAACATTGAAATTATTGTAGTCTGTACGGTATAAGCGTTGATAATTGGTTCTACACCGTTATAGTGAACTCGACCGCTGCGTCACTGGATTTTTATCTAGACTGGACTATACAGAGTATACGTCACGAGTACAAACATATAAACAAAGCAAGAAATTATATAAGTACAAGCTTATATGTACCAATGCTTAATTGATCATCAGCATTCTGTCTCTAACAATAGTGTTACATGATGATTTTGATAATTGAAACTGAACTCCCTGTTCATTAGATCTGAAATAACCAAATGTCATGTCGTGATTGATTGCAGTCCGTAAACGTATATCAACCCATCACTGGTGTGTTGATGATGTAGCCGCATGACCGTGACTAACAATTTGCAACATTTTAGAGCATTTTAGTCGTATAGGTAAGAATCTTTTTGTAGGTACAAACTGACAGACAGGTTACTCTACTGTCCTAGAATTATACATACAGTGTGGATGCCATGAAGTTTTTTTGTTGTATTTGTTTGAATACCATTTTCTACAGATGTGAAAGTGAATAAAATCGTTTATTCTTTTCGGAACCATTCTATTCTTATAGGTCAATCCACAAGCATAAAGAATGTCTCGTTAATGATGCAGGGTATATGCTAGTACTAGTACTACTCAAAGACATAATCAAATCCAAACCTCCCCGGCTACTGCCCGATGTTTCACATTATCCTGATCCTTGGTGAATCTAGAACTACCATCATTTATATCTGCAATCCGATCGTACTTAGATCTAATCGGGCCGTAGGCCAGACGGACATCCACCGGAGTATTTATATCTTTTTTGGTACTAGACACTGGTTGTCTAGACACCGGGAACACATCGGATACACGGACAACGTCCGGCGCACGGGTGATTGTGTCCTAAGAAATACTTGGCAACACCTACACTCACTGATTGGGAAACTGTTAAGAATATTACCATCTGGACATGGATTCCTTTCACAAACGAATGGTAACACGTGATAGCATGACGTCATATACCACCGATTCATCTGATTGGCTGTTGTATCCACGACAATAGTAGCGCAGTCTCCGTTTGGTTGAGATGATGGCCAGACCCCGACATCAACACCGGTTTCCCTACCATCACTCCACAAACCCAGGTATTCAGGCATTGTAGACCCTAACCGATTGTATCCTGTAAATGTCGAAAATAGAAGGAATTCAAAATGTGAATGTAGTTGTACATGTACAGGGTGTTAAAAAAGTTCGTTATCAATGTTTGAGTTTCAATGTTTAATTTTTCTGAACTCAAAAGACTGTAAAATTTCCAGGTTGAAATCCAGAGGGTTCTACCATTGTTCTTATCACTCTGACATTAAATGAAGCTATTAGAGTAAGAAATTAACATTGTCCACTGCGTACATAGCTCAACTAAAACTTTATATGAATTTAAATTTTGATAACGATATTTTTTAACACCCTGTATATGTGTTTAATAATATATTTCCTCTTAGACCATTATATCTGTTGTACAATATTTAATCAGAAAATTGAATTTGGAGGAATCCATTTGTAGAAATACAGACTAAACATTTTAAACCATCACGACAAGTCTGTATTAACATATTGTTAGTATTATATAATAGCAGCTAATTATACATGATCTGAGCGCACTAGCATTCCAAATTGAAACATTTGCATCGCAACAGCACGTACAATGTACAAATATGTCGTAATATTAAAACATTACCAATCCAATATGTCTGTATTTCTTTCTTTGATACTTCCGCTGATAATGCATCTGTCAGAATGTGTCCGGCTGGTTCCGCTAGGCGGGCACCATATCTACAACAACACATTAACAAACTATAGTATCAATAGTTCCTAGAGCTCGAACTGTGCGGGTTTTCATCCTGTATTACACAATCACCTGGCATAAACAGCCAGTGTTCATCACTTCAGGTAAGCTGATTGTATTGGTACTTGAATACATGCAAACTGTAACTAAAATTCCAGTGGAAGAGCTCGAAAGTTCGAAAAAGAGCTGTCGTTATTTCTATTAGAAAATTAATGAATACAATTATCAAAGGGCAATAACTTAGTGGCATGAACATCTATTCGAGCAAAATGCGCCGTCTAACTTATCATCTAACTTAAGAAGTCGTATCGTGGGAGACATTTGAATGGCAGCTTAACCGGTTTGAGTGTATCTCAGAACTAAAGTCCAATTTAGGGACAATGTTAAATATGTCATGCTGAGTGTACATAATAATTATATAAAAACAAATGGAATATTCAATCTAACCGTTCTTAATTAGACAGGCAAGGGAAGGAAGGTTGATTGGCACAGGTGTCTTTAAAAATATAATGCAGTATTTGTAATATACTACTTTTGACTGTATAACGCTGACACATGACTTTTTATGCTACATGAATAAGAAAGCACGTTGTACATACATACGCCGACTAGATGTGTTGTTATGTAAGTTATATTTATAGATGTATCTAACAACTCTGACCAGTTTTTTTAAGAATTAATTATGTTCATATATATAAAAAATAATGCTGCAACCATACAGCGTAGCCTCTCTACAACTGTCGTGCCCTTTCAGCAATCTCACGTCAACAGTACTTTTCTTTGAAATACGATGTGTGATCAACAAATACGCGGAAAATGTTCTGAAATATTTGGCTAAAAAATAGGCCAGATAGGAGAATGGCGTATTACACAGGCATAAATGTCAAAAAATTTCATCCAAGGAAATATTAGGTCGAAAACACATAGACACCGTAACGTCATCATGGCTTCGTTGGACCAGCGGCATCGCGACGTCATAACATACATACCAATGTGTAGGGTATCCTGCATACATCTACTTACTTGTTACAATAATCTCTAGCATTGGACCAGCTGTACGTGTAGGGTACCATGTAAACATATGCTTACTTGTTACAATAATATCAACCGTTAGGCCAGGTTTACGTGTAGGATACCATATATACATATACTTACTTGTTACAATAATCTCTAGCATTGGGCCAACTGTACGTGTAGGGTACCATGTAAACATATACTTACTTGTTACAATAATCTCTAGCATTGGGCCAGCTGTACGTGTAGGGTACCATGTAAACATATACTTACTTGTTACAATATTCTCTAGCATTGGGCCAACTGTACGTGTAGGGTACCATGTAAACATATACTTACTTGTTACAATCATCTCTAGCATTGGGCCAACTGTACGTGTAGGGTACCATGTAAACATATACTTACCTGTTACAATAATCTCTAGCATTGTGCCAGCTGTACGTGTAAGGTACCATGTATACATATACTTACTTGTTACAATAATATCTAGCATGGGGCCAGCTGTACGTGTAAGGTACCATGTATATATATACTTACTTGTTACAATAATATCTAGCATTGGACCAGCTGTACGTGTAAGGTACCATGTAAACATATACTTACTTGTTACAATAATATCTAGCATTGGACCAGCTGTACGTGTAAGGTACCATGTAAACATATACTTACTTGTTACAATAATATCTAGCATTGGACCAGCTGTACGTGTAAGGTACCATGTATACATATACTTACTTGTTACAATAATCTCTAGCATTGGGCCAGCTGTACGTGTACGGTACTATCATGTAACATCTTTCATATAGTTTTACCCAACCTGTATAAATATACATAATATATGTAAAAATGTTGTTCATCTTTAATACTACTGTACAATATTACTGAGATGTTTCTGTATTCAGTGACCATAGCTTGGTATACATAGGTTTTCAAAGACGGTACACTGACTAACTCAAGAACATAACAGTAAATCAACCGTCCCCATCATAAAAGCATACGAACATTATGGCAAAGATCAAAAGCTCAGATTTTTTATGTTTGCCATACACAACAGTGTGCAAAACATGTTTCATTGATGTATGAATCGATTATTCAGACCAGTCACTTGTTTACATAATATTGTGCACGTAAACATTGTCATTTCTCTCATCAATGTCTTATTTTAATAGATATTATGTGTATTAGTATGTAGTTTTAATTAGTAGAAACGATATTCGTTTCCACTGCCTTTTCTCTAATTACAATGTTTAAGGCAATATAAATTCATGGTTAATGCTATTACAAAGTTTGTATAACAGTGACAGACCTGAATAAACGGACTGTACCATTCCCAGATAATTATAAACAACATATACCTCGTTAAAATGACTGAAACATTTCTCGAAGTTCTTGGTATTCAAATATAGAAGTGTGTTAGTGTAGAAAATAGTGTATTTTAGCACGTAGAACTTACCGTCTGAACACTGTAAGATGAGGCTCTTGGCAGTCTGAAATAATAAATCATAAGATAAAATATACTAAATATGATTGTCTAGTTTGTGAAGGCAAACACAATGCGAACAGACTACATTGTTAAGCAAATAGTTCGTATGTCTACATACAATCATTTTACGTACGATAAAGTGAACGTATTTTCGGATGTACTCGATATCGGATACGCGAAAATAAAATAAATTTGTAACTGATTTCTCGCGAGAATCATGATTTCACGTATCAGCAACCCTCGCGAATATAAGGGAAAATAAAACTCTCGCAAAAAAAATTACATTACATTTACAGTAGTAGATTTTAAATTATGCAAGTTAATTTCATCTATCATAGTTCTCCGCTTAAAGGACCAAGTTTGACTTATTTTACAGCTAATGCCTGTCATTCTAACATATTAACTTCCCGACCCAGTACTTTCCTTGTAAATAGACACCCCACATACCCACAGACGGGAAGCATTTTTTAATTGTCTGGCAGATAATAAACCTCTCAAACCGACCTGACCAGAACTGAACAAAGCAGAACTCCGGACATTCAACGTCCCACATCGATGGTGGATTCCTTCACTCTAAAAGCACATTCGCGATAACATTGATACCACCAAGCTTCAAGATGATATTTCAGTCCTGTACAATATGCCTGTGAGACCAAGTTATGCCATGATGAAAGAGATGTACCGAAAACTACTGTGTGGAGACAAGCTACAGCCTCCATGAACAGTGGCCTTTTATGACTGAAACAAGGTCACACATCTGAAGCCTTGGCATTCAGCTTTTTATTACTGTTATTCTTTAACTTTGTAGGACTTCAGACAGCTCAAACAATGTATTTCAGCCGTTTTAGTGTTAAAACTAGGTCATTCGTGTAGGGCATTGATCTGCTTGATGCAGAAACTAGTTCATTCAGCTTTTTTAACAGCTTGGACTTTGGCAGTTCATTTTCTCGTTCAGTTACTAGTATGTGTTTGGCATTGTACCTTAAATTGTTTCTTTTTCTTAGCTCGGCTGGTTAAGTTGAGTGCTGCCTTCCCTGTCTGACGTTATATTATCTTTTTCAAACGACAAAGCATTGACGTTTCAACAACTTATTAGCACTCTTAAGCATCAGACATCACATACTACTGTATTCCTTCGTCGCCATTACAGCTAAGTGATAGGTGGTATCACATACAAATCAACGGTGCTACCGACTATGGAATATGTGAACCCTTCACAGCTGAAGTAACCAACCGCCGTGAAAAGTGCAGGGTCGTGCGACCGTAACACAAGCAACAATTTTATTGACAGTAAACCAAGAAGAGTCACAGCAATGTGGTAAACATGCTCTGCTAATAACCTCTTCAAGGCCCTGGATAATAATGTGATTGACCCTTAACTGTAATAATGATCAGACAGGGAAGGAAGCCCGTATCAGTAACAGTCAATCCCAGTCAGCATTTCTTCTCAACCAGACAAATAAATACAGGGCTTGAACCAGAAGACAAGAACAGACCCAAAAACGTACTAGTAGTTGTCATTCCAGTGGTCACAGGCAGCGACAAAAAAGAAGTTCTAGCAGCTATTTTTCAAGTAATAGTTTATTGTAATTTATTTTAGGTCGAATCTGAAACATGTTTTTCCAACTTTTATAATTCAACGATTAGCTAATATAACAGTATCCAGACAAATAAAAAGGCCATTAAGAAAATCTTTAATTTTAAACGTTATAATACTAATTACTCTCGACACTCCATTCTTGATATAATTCAACGCCACGAGGATATAAGAGAAGAGAAACCAGTTTCCTTTTTATTCTGAGCGTCGAGCAAGGGCATTACTGGTACCATATTTACTTCTTCCAATGTATGACGCGGTCTGGGATCGAACATGGGTCTTTCTCCAATCGAAGGATCTTATGATCCAATCAAAGTCGTCATTTTACTTATTTCAAACTTTTATATTGCTGCTTAGATGAACTTCTGCGGGGCGTGCATTTCGTCTGACCAACACCCATTATCCAACTTAATTAAACGTATTCATTATACACGCCAAATTTAACTAATATCAATTAAGTAAAGCGGCGTTCCTAATCCTAGGTAGTTAATCATTAATCGGTTTAACGGTATGGATATGAACAAATTGTTTGTTTAATCAATATCAATATAATATAGGTCTGGTATGTTCAGCCGCCACAAAAATGTCCAGACAAACAGCAAAGGCGAACGTTTTAGTCCCTCAACTCAAATCGCGTTAAGTTCACAATGTCACATTTTTATATCAGATGTTACAGTTTACCCTTCTTCTTTATCCAATCAAAAGCCAGTGATTTTCAAACTGTTTGACCATTTATCGATATATGTTTACAATGGGCGTAATATCTATTAAGTGGTTCATGAAATACATCCATTTATTTAGATAATTTGGCTGTATCCAAATATGGATAACTAGACTACCTACCCTCCTAATTGTTATTCTATCAGCAATTATCAGCTAATTACGTATACATGCGTATTGTCTAATTTCACTCTCGTTACTCCATAAATGGACATGCTATTGTTTGCATACGAAAGCATTGGAAATGCCAGCAAAACGTGGGATAGTAAACTATAAGCTGGTTATAAATAACATATTAGAATTATAAACATATTAAGTGATGCGATCGCTTCGCTCCCTTGCACGTAATTTGTTTATAATTCTAATTTATAACAATAATAAAGATTTTATTTTACGCGAAAACTCATTTGACAAAGTAAATGGCAATCTTCCATGAGATCCTTAATGAACAGTTGAACAAGAACATTAGTATATAAAAGAAAAGATTATAATGGCAATTTGACCCATATGACGTCCACAATATCATAATATTATATAATATTGGGAAATTTCATAAAAGAGTTTCAGTGAAAGAGTGTGTGCAAACCGATATTTATGGGATCTAGAATTAAAGGAAGGTATAAATCTAAGTACGTATCAATTGCATTTATAATTATTTACTATAAAGCTTAATTAGATATAAGGACATCATAAGAGCGAGCATATCATATAACAACTGATACTACATTCAATCTGTAAAATTTTCAGATGTTAAGAAAAGACAGAGTAACAGACAGAGGCGGTGGAATAGTATACACTTATTTCATGTCTGTTTGGTTAACAGTCAAAACTGTTGTCCCGAGGTATCGGCCGAGGGCAACAGTTCAAAATGTCTTCCCCGATACCGAGGGACAATAGTTTTGACTGTTAACCAAACAGACATGAAATAACTGTTTTATTACCTAATACTCTATATAACTACAGTAAAGATCTACTAATAAACAAACAAAACGGATACTTCTAGGACATTTTGTCATACTAATAGCGGACAATTTTTGGTGTAAATTCAAGACTGTCATTATCCCCATTATTTTATTATCAAACAAATCAAATCGCCATGTAATAAAGCAAAGGAAACATAATATTGTTCAAGAGTTATATTAAAAATACGCTATAGATCTAGGAGGGTGTTTTTGCAGGAATTTATATTGCGCATCGTAGTGCGCAGGTAACAGTTCATCCAGGGGTGTAACAGTCAAAACTGTTGCCCTCCTGGCAATGAACTGTTTCATATCTGAATCTAAAAATAAACATTAAGACATGAAACAGTCAAAAATATCGAATTTCTCGTTATATAGAGTGCTAGGTAATAATATTATATGTTAAATTAACCATACTATGTGAGGAAAGATTAGACCTAATTGAAAACAGTGACATAGAAGCAATTTGGTTAGAAATGAAACTTGAACACAAGAAACCATTCATTATCGGCTATATCTATCGACCACCAGCATGTCCTGTAGGGTGGATTGTTAAATTGGAAGCTATCCAAGAAAAACTTCAAATTGAAAACAAAGAAATTATCTTATTTTGGTGACTTTAACCACAATTTTATAGACTCTTCTTCTTCAAATACAAAATGGAACACCATTATGAATACATTCAACCTCACACAGCTAATTTCGCAACCAACAAGAATCACACAAGATACATCCACAATAATTGACCACCTATACTCCAACAATCCAAAAACATTTACATACTCAGCTGTACCACGCTCACCCATCAGTGATCATTACCCAATTTGCTTTACAAGAAAACAAATACAAAAATCAATAAAGGCCCAATGCATTTGACAATTAACTACCGATCCTTGAAAAAATTCTAGGCTGAAACTTTTCTTGATGATTTATCACAACAACCCTGGGCACTGATAGACATGTTCACTGACCCAGATGATGGACTTGATACATTTAATACTTTATTACTCCAAACTCTTAATACTCATGCACCAGACAAACAGAAACGTGTTAAACATAAAAACCAAAACAATTGGTTCAATGATAACATATTAGATGCAATACACAAAAGAGACCATGCCAAAAAGACCAATAATGTAACTGATTTTAAAAAATGGATATCAACAGTAAGATCACTTTCACATCAAGCAAAAAAAGATTTCTTTCACCATGAAATTCAGAATAACAGTAAACAACCAAAGAAACTATGGAAAAATCTAAAAGATATCTCTGGCAAACCTGAAAGCCACCAAACACATTACATAAATGATGAAAATGGTATACCAATCACCGACCCTAACAAATCAGCAGAAGTATTCAATACATATTTCACAAATATTTTCAAGAGCAGCAATAACATACAGGAATGTAATGATACAACTACAACAGTCCTTAAGAAAATTACACACGACAAAATACCCAGTGGCACGCCAAAATTTGTTATACCCCAAGTTATAGAAAAATATGTAAAAGAAAAATTGGACAAATTAGACATTACAAAATCAACTGGTCTTGACAATATAAGTACAAAATTCCTGAAAACATCATCTCCTATAATAGCAAAACCTCTTGCGTCCATCATAAACATGAGAATAAATGCTAAAATAGTTCCATTATCTCTAAAACAATCAATAGTAATTCCCATATTCAAAAAGGGCAAAAAATCAGATAAAAGTAATTATCGTCCTATATCAATACTTCCAGTCATATCAAAACTGTTTGAGAAACACGTCTCTGATGAACTCAAACAATTCATTGAAAGACATTCCTTGTTGTATGCCCTCCAATCAGGATTTAGAGCCAAACACTCTTATGAAACTGCAGTTACAAATATAGTTGATGACTGGATCAGTGCAATCAATGATGGAAAAATTGTTGGTTGGTACACTACTATTGGACTTGTCAAAAGTATTTGACCTTGTTAAACACGACATTCTCTTAGACAAGCTCAAATATTACCATATATTATCAGAGAGTTTAGCATGGATAACTTCCTATCTCTCAAACAGAACACAGTAAGTGTGTGTTTTCACCAAAACTTTCAAACCCCGCTGAAATCATATCAGGGGTCCCACAAGGCTCAGTCTTGGGACCCCTGTTATTTCTCATTTATATAAATGATTTACCATACCATATTAAGTCTTCAACAACAGACATCTTTGCTGATGACACAACACTTTCAGCATCAGGATATACAATTCAAGACATTCATCAAACCCTTCAATCCGATCTTGACATTTTAGACATTTTAGACACATGGTGCATACAAAACTCAATGATACTCAATGCACAAAAGATAAAACATATGTATATTACAAAACCAACCAACAAACCCAGCATCCCAGACATCAAACAAAAATTACAGAACCATGATATCGAAATTTCAGAAAATGAAAGACTTCTTGGAATGAATGTAGATAATTCACTCAAATGGAAAACTCACATTGACAAAACAATAAAAAAATGTAATACACAACTCTATTTACTCATGCGAATCAAACAATACCTAGATGTACTGACAAGAAAATCAGTTTTTAATGCTTACATCCTCCCGCACCTAGATTATTGCTGTTCAATTTGCGCTAACACAGACAAATTTCTCATTGATGAAACCATTAAATTCCAAAAACGGGCAGCACGCGTCATACTTGACGTAAAATACTTTGATACTCCCTCTGAGGTTCTTTTCAATAAACTTCAGTGGATGAAATTTGACCAAAGAGTGGATTATAAAAAATCTATTCTTGTGTACAAATCACTCAACGAAAATCAGTTTCCAAAATACATGCAACAAAACTTTACAAAATTAAATCAAGTTCATTCATGTAATCTAAGATCAGTAACCAATGAAGAACTATTTGTACCATCACCAACGTTTGAATTTTCTAGAAAATCACTTGCTTACTCGGGACCAAAAATATGGAATGATATATCTAAGTCAGTACGAGCATCAGACTCAATACATAAGTTCCAAAATGCATATATCAAATGAAAATACCCATAGTTAAGCAATGCCATACAAAGACCCATCATGTGAATATATTTTTGAGCACAATATATTATTACCAAATTGTTTGCATGTCTTTATCATTTGCAATTGTAAGTGATCAGATATCTATTTTCGTGATTCATGTACCGTGTCCAAAAATTTGTCTTACTATTGTCTATGGAATTAATACTGTGTTATTTATATTTGTATATAACTTGTGCTTTATGTAGTGTACCCATGTGTACATAATATGTAAATATGTTGAGGCCCATATGGAAGATTGCATTATTGTAAATATGTAAGCCTCGTAAAATAAAGACTTTACTCACTTACTTACTTACTAACATGTAAATTAAAACAATGACACTTTTAAAATCATAATACAGAGTTGAAACATAAAACACACTGCACATGATATTCTGCAGACAGATAAAGATAACATGCTCATTGAAGTAATGGTTATGACTAGCCAGTCATTTAAAATTTAAAGTAGCAGAAACATGGGTTGTTTCAAAATATGATGGCTTCACCCAGAGTAGATATAAAGGTTTTAAGTGTTTGATAGAAGAAGAATTTTTGATATAATGAGGAATAGAATTCCATATTGAGGTACAAGAGAAAGCAAAAGTGTGACGAAATAACTCGGAATTGGGTTTTGGACTATTTATTATTTGCTTTCAATGGATTACGGAGATTTTTCAGTGAAAATAACAGTGAAAATAACACTTTGTTATTTTCACTGTTTTAGAAGCTGGTTCCAGTATCGTTCAGAAAAGGAAACGTAACGTCAACGGCGCCGGGCTTTAAAATGTACGTTACGTCATCATGACGTCACAATTGTCACGTCGTGACGTTCCAATTTCGACGTGATTTTTCAATTTAAGCCAATTACGGTACACTTTTAAGAGAAATTAAAGCATATAATAAACAGAAAAATTTGTTGATTTTTGGTGAAAGATCAAGTTTATTTCACTCGTGATCACATAAAATTGTATTTTCACTCGTGGCTATGCCACTCGTGAAAATATTGATTTTCTGTGATCACTCGATGAAATAAAATACGATCTTACACCAAAATCAACAAGTATCCACTATATAATTGGTATGCAGAAGATGAATATAACAGTCGTGAATGAACATCTGCAGTAAATTTATATGTAGTTTTAAGATAGTCTGGTGCATCACCTCTGAGAGTTTTGTACATTTGAATAGCTTCCTGATAAATAACAGGTTCATAAAATACAATCAGTTTTGTAAATAGAATAGTTGAAGGAGTTGAATAATCACAATCAAGAATTACCCTAGCTGCTCTTTTCTGAAATTTTATAAGTTTATCTTCAAGACTGCTAGTACAATTTCCCGATACAACACAGCAGAAGTCAAAATGTGGAAGAATATATGCGTTAGAAAAGCGCTTCTGAGTTTCAATGGAAAGAAACTATTTAATTCTAGATAAGAGGTACAAATAGGAATTACATTTCTTTATCACATTATTGATATGGTCTGCCCATGATAGACTATCATTAATTGTGATGCCTAATAACTTTGCTGTTGAAGTAACTTCAATTGAATTATCATGAAAAAGAATGTTGAGATTGGATCCAACGATTTGATGTTTATTGAGTTTACTTGTTATAAATAAAGACTTGGATTTTTCAGAATTAATGGCCATTTTATTAAGTTTACACCATTGATCAGCATGCAATAAATCTCTAGTAAGTGAAAAAACAACATCATCTGATGTCTTGCTGTGGGTTGGTATCGTCTGCAAATATGTCAGCAATAGAATGTGAAAGAGAAAGAGGCACGTCATTGATAAATATTAAAAGTAATAATGGGCCGAGAACTGAGCGCTGTGGTAATCCTGCTAGAACTTTGCAAGGACAAGAATATTTTCCATATATAAATTAATGTTTTTGAGTTCTTTAAATTGAGATAGGACTTAGCCCAATTTAATGTTGAAAAATGCATACCATATAGCGATAGCTTTTGTAATAAAATATCAGGGTTTGCCAAGTCAAATGCTTTACTTAAATCAGTGAACAATGTTCCAACTATTTCATTATTATCTACAGCTGAGATCCAGTCATCAAGTATTTTAATTAAAGTATAAACTAACTTAGATTTATTCAAGGATTTTAATAATCAGGAGGTTTGTAAACACTACTGGAACAGATTTATGAATGCTACAAAAATGGTTATTGAATAGATGTGCAACTGAAGGTGGATCTGATATGAAATTTCCATCATCATTATGAAGACATGGAGTTTGAGTTTTGGTACTTTCCAAACCAGACAACTCTCAGAGACCTTTTCATAACAATTTTGGATTGTGTTTATTTGAGTTTAATTGGTCATTATAATGGTTATATTTTGCCCTGTAGACAAGTGATTTTACTTTTGATCTGAACAATTTGTAATTAGATATGTCTTGTTTTTTATGATAGTCTTTCTTTATCTAATAGCAAGACGTATATCAGAGGTGAACCAGTCTAGTTGAGTTAATTTCTTTACCCTTTATGTCTGAGAGGAACATGCTGCTGTAAAACTGACCAAAACAGTTCTATATAAAAAATAGGGACATTCTTCAGGATCATCAATAGTATTTAATGTAAACCATGTGTTGTGTGGTTAGATCATTTAGAAAATCTGTTTCATTGAAGTTTTTGACAGATATGTATAAAATATAATCATGTCAAGATTTTGTAGCTATGTTGTGATTACATTTCCTTGTAATAGCAACTGGATAGTGGTCACTAAATGCATATGGTTGAACATTTATATCAATGTTACTAGGAACGTTACTGAAAACATGGTCTATTAAAGTTGCTGAACTATTTGTCCTTCTAGTTGGAGATTTCACAAGCTGAGTGAAATTCATATTCTTTTTCTGTTTGAGGACCCATTTAGGTTACCACGTTTATTTCTATATTAGTATATATAGTGCGCCCAGGATAATGTGATAGGCGGGAAAATTTGGTATATTCCAAAAAGGTGGAACTATTATCAGTGATGTTTTAAGTACAATACTGACCTAATCTGTTTATTTAAGTGATTTGTAAAACCAATTTTGCCACAGTTGACCGAACCGATTAATATAGATAAAATAGATTAAAGGCCAAGGCTATTTGTAAAATTGTTTCTCTGTTCGAATGCCAGTAGGTTGTCCCACATGTAACTGTAACGTTGATATTTAGAGTAGTTTTATATACAATTTGTGCTAAGATAACATACATTTTAATTTTAAAAAAATAATTATGTTTTACTCTTTCTCAATGATACTGTTACCTGTGGATTGTCAAATGTGTCGATACTTTGTGGTATTGCATTACCTATTCGTATCGTATGCATTGTATTGACAAACCCGGTTTATGTACAACTATATCTTTAATCAAATATATCCAATGATGCCGAAAATCGTTTAGTTACAATTTTTATTAGACAATGTTGAACATAATGCTTACATATAGAGATGATTAAATGTCTATAGTATGTGTGGTTTAATGCATGCATACAATCATGGTATTCATTCGCATACAGATCTATAGACCAATGACCATGCGGTAAATATCCGCGGTATAGAGTAATCACAATATTAACTATTGTTAGATCTATTCATTTGTATTTACAAATTATGACGATAAAATAAAAGTGTTTAATTGTTTCAATCATGTATTGAGGAAATTAACGCACATGACAAAGGCGAGGGCTAATATAGGAAAAGCCTGTTGCCCAATCCTATTTCGTTGTCCAAAAAAATTAAATACTAAATTAATTAAGACAAACGCCGTAATCAAGAACATATCAATAAAGCAGCCGTAGCTTTTTTGGACGAATTTGTAATAATTTTTGAAATGTTATAATGACTTCCATAATTAATGTGCTACGATTCTACAATAATAATATATGTGTAAAATCTTTCCTGAGCAAATAGTATCTGATCTGTTTTAACATGGACAAAATATGTCGTAAAATTGCCTCTCGAAACACAAAAAACCACACACATAAAAAGTTGATTTTCATAATGACCTACATTCATCTCAGATTCACAACCATCTTTTACACTCCCCAAGACCTTCCTCTTTAATCAAAATTAGTTTGTGAAATGTTTTACCACAGGGAGGGGTCATTCCTTGACCATTAGCCTATAAACATAGACTTGATATTCAGAACAACCCACAGCTAAGACTAACTACCCTCTTACGAGGAGTGTTCATAAAGAAATGCAACTTCGTGCATACTTTTGTATTTTCAAGGTTTTCGTGCTTCAAACCTGGCAAATATACCCATTAGCCTAGTGTCTTCTTTTACGTAAATTTAGTTGAAATCAATTCATCAGTTTGGTGATAATGTATGTTTAATAAACACTTTCTTATACAATCCGTCCTATCTTATCATATGGTTGTGAAATCTGATATAATGGAAAATATTCATCTCGAATTTCTTAGAAAAATAACATATTCTAGAAAAAGTACACCGGCATACATTCTCTATGCCGAACTTGGTAAATGCCCCTACATGATATACATCATGGTACCAAACCAAGTAAATGGATATATTGTGTCCGAAATATTCTAGATTCAACTGGTTAGTCTGACCTCTTTATAAATCAAAATGCTATACAAAGCAAGAATTTACATTTGTTAATAAAACAGAACTTAATAGACCAATTTAAACAAAACTGGAGTTGTAAACTTGAACAGTCGAATAAAGGCAAGGAATACTAAACTTTCAAAGATAATGCCGAATTTGAAAACTACCTAATCTCCTTGCCATCTAGATACCTTATACTACTTCTGAAGTTTCGTACTTTCAACCATAAGTTCCCCGTCGAGACCGGGAGATGGGATGATACCCCTTACAACGAACGAGCATGTACGTTTTGTAGAGGTTTGTAGCCATTTTCAGAACAAACGCTCATTATTCATAGATATACATGTATACTACTATACCCTCCCAAATGTAATAAAATACCAAAAACTTCTCAATAATGATAACATGAATGCTTTAAAAAGTCGCTATTTTTGTCTCCTTTCTGATAAACGCTGTAAGTTAATACATTTATTCATTATTCCAATAATAGTGAACGGATTATGCACATTTGTTTATTTTTGTTGAATGTTTGTGTGACAGTCACAATTTTTCATAGTGTATACTGTGCCTCATTTGTGCTTTGTTGTTGTTTTTGTTTTTGAAATATTTAAAACCAGTAGTATTTACGGCTAATTATTCAATTTAATACTGTACCAAATATGATGATATTATACGCTAAATCTCAATTTCAATAATATTGCACTACTTTTTTCCACTACTGTACCACGTATGTTGCTATGCAATGCCATATATTCTACACCAAAAACGCTACCATGCACATTTATCAATACATTTTTCCTAATACTAAACTGTAAAAACGCTATGAAAATTCTTTAGTAACGATCTGCACATGTATATGTGAATGTCTTTAATTCGGAAAATCATCTTACTATTATATATATAGTTATGCACAACTCTTAATATTGAACACCACTTTTACTGATATGTTAAACTTCTGTTATACTAAACTACAAATAAGTTGCTATGAAATATATGTATGTTACTACGCTTACCCAGTATATGACTGTTGTTACTCATGTAAACTTGACGAAATAATTGTTGTTGTTGTTGTAACTAATCTCACGGAATTAAATCACTGTGTGAGATATAATTAGGATGTTTATTAACGTGTACTAAGCTAAAAAACGTTCGAAAACTGACTGAAATTATGCCATCATACGGTGTCTTTTAGAATTATAACACGTTTACTACATGTTTCAAAGTTGCCCTGGTGAAATTGACGAATAATGAGGTTTAGTTACTTTTGTTGAATTATCAAAGTTTGAGATCCTTTTATTATTGTTAAAAACGTGCGTTTTTGAGCTTGAAATATTTTCCAGCACCATTGTTTAGCCCATCCTCATACATCAGTGGTAAGTCAAGTTCCCAGACTATCTATATCTATGTTTCGGACGAAGAATACTCTGGTGAACGAGAATGTGTTTAGCCCCGGTATTGTCTGTGGCAATAGTTCAAACTAGTACACGTTTTTTATCCCATAAGACAAAAACATCCTATAAAGCGCTAGGCTACCATACCGACGTTGTTTATGTCCATCTTGCTACCCTTGGACTTTTCTCACCATTCTCACATATGTGAGAATGAGCAGGAGTGATTCGTGAAATCTAATCAGTAAAGGGTGGCAATAAAAAAACAGAATGGAAATATTCTTGATTTACATTTCCAAAGAATACAGGTTAATGATATTTGACATTTATAATAAGAAAAAATGCAGATACCATACCGACGTTGTTTTTGTCCATCTTGCTACCCTTGGACTTTTCTCACCATTCTGATTCGTGAAATCTAATCAGTAAAGGATGGCAATAAAAAAACAGAATGGAAATATTCTTGATTTACATTTCCAAAGAATATAGGTTAATGATATTTGACATTTATAATGAGAAAAAATGCAGATACATTTTTGTATGTTATCTACACTATTGCCATTTAAGCAACAATGCTGTGCATGCATTTTTCTGATATGTGTATGTTTATTTTGTCTTAAAGTCAGTTGTTTGGCTGTTAACTGAGTTTCTTCCTAATTACTGATAGTGCCTGATAATTTGATACGAATCTCGACCTTCTATTAGCATAATTTAACAGCTGCTATATTGTCTGTATTTATGGACCCGGTTGTATTAAATATAAAATGATAGAAAATGAATATCATTTCTTGTTAATTTGTCCTTTATACACACGCTGGTGAAAACAATTAATAAACTCTTAATATTATAGTTGGCCAAATTTTAATAAATTTGATTACCTAATGATGTCAAAAAATAAAAAAAAGCGATAACAAACTTAGCGAAATTTATTTACCACTCAAACCAACTCAGAAAGGAATTAGAGTAAACCATTTTCATATAAGATGTACATATAAAATATTATTTTCTGAAATTCCCCGCGATTGAAATGATCCTTTTTCTTCTATTGACAATTATTCACTACCCATTGTATTTATTTATATTATTAAAAAATGAATTGCAAACACATTTATATCAATTCGTATTTTCTTATCTTTCTTGTCTTAGCTTCTCATCATAATATTTCTTATAATTCTCATGTCTTATTCACTATTGTTTTTTATACACCTGTTTATTATGCATACACGAATGTAGGCTAGAAGCATGTATAATTGCTTAATGCTGAATAAAAGTTATTGTTGTTGTATGTTATCATAAGCGGGGGGTATCATGGACACGCCCAAGTTGCAATATACAAACACAAATCTAAAATACCGATATTGCTCGATTTGCTTGCGGAAATTTATATATTCAACGCTAGAACATTTTAATATACTTACAGTGTAGCAATACGACGTGACTTTTGACTACAGTTACAAGAAGAAATTTATAAAAATTGAAAATTCTTTATCGATTTTTATGAAATATACACCACGCTAAGGAGACAATTATTTGCTTTCCATGAAATATCACATCTTTTTCAGCGGATGCATACCTTGTGAAACCGTGGAACGTGTAGGTTTCACAGGGTAATGGAAAAATCGGTAATACTGCTGAAAAAAGATCTTATGTTTCACGGAAAGTAAATGCTTTTCCACTTAGCGTGGCGTATATTTTATAGAAACCAATGAAGAAATAACATACTTATGGCTATATTTCGGTTTCAACGTTTACACATTTCTACTTGTAACTGTAGCCAAAAGCCACGTGGTATTGCTACCCTGTACTTATGCATAAAGGTCATGATAAGCGCAAATTCTCTGTGCTAGACAATATCAGTAATAATACTGATGTACAGGCAAACAGAATCAAGTGTATCAATGGGGCGGCTCTATGCATGGTGTGGAAGTCTCTTCGAATTTTAACATCTGACCATATTTTATAACCAAAACTTTAAAAATAAGTATTGCAATTTTTACCGATTTCGGAAAGTAAACATCCTAGTCATATCATCTATGTATATTTTGTTTTCTTTTTAAGCAGTAGATTTAAAAATAGTTCTTATTTCAAATCTAGCCTTATACACATAAATTCCCTAACATGATCATTCCAATCATGTTAAAATCATGTTGATGATAAATTTAAAATTAGAACAAACATGATCAGCTTTTAATAATCATTCGCTAATTAGACCACGTTTCTCTTTTTTCCTTTTTTAACATGCCGAGCATAGCACTTAGTTGCCAGTCAGCTTTCTGCTGAAACATGGTGGGCATATGAGTGTCTCCACCCGGATTTGAACCCGGGTCGCCATATTAGACGGTTAGCGCACTAACCATTGAGCTAGGGAGGCCACATCATTTAAGGAACTTTACTGTATTATGATTTTTTGAGAATAAATATACATACATGAATTTGAATGCTAACTCCAATTAGGAATATATACACAATGTTCATATTCATGGTCCCAGAATATTTCTTCCTTTATTCAACAACTATAAATTCAAATATACATCCATAACTTCATTAACGGCGTTCATGTTCGGTCAGTCCTCGACATGATAGTCACAATGTGTACGGTTGCTACGATTTAAAGAATCCGCGTGTCTATCTATACTAAAACATCCAGCATAATAATAATTGTAATTTATAAAACATATCCGATTTAAACAATGAATTGCTACATTGAATGCTATATCTAGATAATCAACGTTTTGTTAGTCAGTATGTAGTATATGTTTTAGTATATTATTCTTCATACAAAGTTTAAGATATATTTATATATCAATAATCAAGTACGGGATTGAATAAATTTACAATACAATAACACGCGAATACATGAACAGGGATCAGAGGGCGCGGTAATTGAAACATGTTAACCTAATCATTAGGTGTGACATCCTAGCCATCAATTACCGAGGACAAAATGGATTAACTAATAAAACATCGTCATAAACTAGATTTTGAAAACCTTAACAATTATAGATGTAAACGTCTATGTTACATGTGTAACTGTTACACTGTGAGGGTATGAACTGATTGTCGCGGTGGAATGTAATTACAACTGCACAACCCGCAGATTAAGAGGATAAATACCGCGGTAAATTAAATGTTGAAATATTATTCTGACCGGACTTCTGTTGAAATAATTAAGACATAGTATCAGTACAGCTTGAAGATTGAATAAAACACTTGTAATGGATTGCGTGGATTTACTAGTCCATAAGTACCGGAATCACACTGCGCACACTATACCGACACAACGTGGAGCTTACTATTCCTGATACACGCGGAGAGATGCTTTAGCAACACGTTGAGCTCACTATTCCGGCAATACGTGGTGCGCACTATTCCGGCAATACGTGGAGCGCACTATTCCGGCAATACGTGGAGCGCACTATTCCGGCAACACATGGAGCGCACTATTCCGGCAATACGTGGAGCGCACTATTCCGGCAACACGTGGAGCGCACTATTCCGGCAATACGTGGTGCGCACTATTCCGGCAATACGTGGAGCGCACTATTCCGGCAATACGTGGAGCGCACTATTCCGGCAACACATGGAGCGCACTATTCCGGCAATACGTGGAGCGCACTATTCCGGCAACACGTGGAGCGCACTATTCCGGCAATACGTGGAGCGCACTATTCCGGCAACACATGGAGCGCACTATTCCGGCAACACGTGGAGCGCACTATTCCGGCAACACGTGGAGCGCACTATTCCGGCAACACGTGGAGCGCACTATTCCGGCAACACGTGGAGCGCACTATTCCGGCAACACGTGGAGCGCACTATTCCGGCAACACGTGGAGCGCACTATTCCGGCAACACGTGGAGCGCACTATTCCGGCAATACGTGGAGCGCACTATTCCGGCAACACGTGGAGCGCACTATTCCGGCAATACGTGGAGCGCACTATTCCGGCAACACGTGGAGCGCACTATTCCGGCAACACGTGGAGCGCACTATTCCGGCAACACGTGGAGCGCACTATTCCGGCAACACGTGGAGCGCACTATTCCGGTAACACGTGGAGCGCACTATTCCGGCAACACGTGGAGCGCACTATTCCGGCAACACGTGGAGTGCACCATCTCGGCAATACGTGGAGCGCACTGCTCACTATTCCGGCAACACATTGGGCTCACTCTTCTGGCAACACATGGAGCTCACTCACGGTGTCGGAACTTGCAAAATGTGGAGTGCACTGCTTCGGCAACACGTGCAGAGCACTATTCCGGAAACACATGGAGCTCAGTCACGGTTCCGGAAACACGTGAAGTGCACTCTATCGGCAACACGTAGGACGAACTATTCCGGCAACACGTGGAGCGAACTATTCGATACGTGGAAAAGTAAAGAATGTATATCGTAGGATGCTAGAGAGTACATAATGCTTATGGATTGAGTCCAAGAAAATACCTTAGTTATCTTATATCATGAAGCATGACGTTATTCTCAAAGCTGACAGTTGCAAACGGTACTTTACGAGTCTGTCCTAAGCTCTGCTATACAGTCAAACCTGTTTTATGGTTTGTTTTGAATATTGCAACCGTCTGTAAAAAAGAAACAAGCATCATTTTATATAACATACGAGTACACATGTACTTAACGGCCATATTCTTATAGCCGGCCAATTGAATGTACGTGTATAGTTTTAACTGTCAGTTTACGAGAGGTTAGACTGTATAGTATCTATATCCCAGATAGACTAATCGACTATGTCGTTACATTCATGTAGCTGTGTCAGGTATCTTATCTATTATTAATGTCGTCAGTAAATATATGGATAAACAATACGTAGCAATAAGTGTTTATTTTGTTTTAATATAAGTTCCACATTTCACACTGTGTACATGTCAAGCTGTATTAGATAAGAGCCTATAAACTAACACTTACACTTCGTTAGCACATTTAACGCTTACAATCATGTGCCCTTTGTGTATGATAAGAAATAAGGTCTGACCTACATTGTACTTATCTTGAGAAGATTTGTCTGCGATTATTCCGCCACATCATATTTGAGCAAAATGTTGGTTCTATACATCTCTATAGTGGGTAAGTCCATTTGTCCGCCTCTATGTTTTATTAGAAACAAAAACACTTATATACGTACAAAACATGGTACATTATACTGACTACGGAGTGTTTTCTTGACATGACTGTAAAATTGTTGACCTCTTTATATTATACACATTTCACACTTCAGTTGTCATATTTACGGTAAGACTTGTGGTCAGCTGAGTCAACTTCCGGATATCGCAATATGTCATACACGTTAAATTGTATAGTCTCACAATAAGACTTACAGTGACCGGAAATCACAGACGCTTTTGCTCGCAATAAGTCATACCAGTTGAATTGAATATACATGTAGTCTCCCAATAAGTCATACAGTGATAATGTTTATAAGCTGGGAACATACCATCGTTTCACTGGCAATGTTTGATCAGGAATCACATTTAGGCTGTTTACAATATAATGATGCCGTTCAATAAAGGAATAACATAAGATCAGACAACACGCATGGTAATCTATATGATCTGTTTTTATAAACTCTCAATTCGATGAAATAACACGTCAATGAATTTCAGATATATTGAATACATTGTAGTACGACCGTATGTTTGTCACCAACACCAAACGCCCGACCTTCAGTTCAACTTCCTATGTACTCCCCTGTAGAATTGTTCATGTATTAATAACCAGAGGAATAAATATTGTAACTCGGGTTTCAGCGTTGCTTGGCAGCGATGTGTGGGCTGCAGCACCAGCAAGTAGTTGCCAGGATCTAGATTCTACGGCATGTACTTTGTTTTCCAAAGCTAAACCTGATCTGTGTCAAGATGAAACGTTCTCTCTGGGATCATGCCGGAGATTCTGCGGAAACTGCCGTAAGTAAAATAGTTGAAAGAAAATAACAATGACAAAATGGTCGTTTACTAGTAATTCGTCTGTATTTTGCAAATGAAAAGTCGGCAACAAAACGGCAATATTCGTAATGGAACTATCTACACTCGGTGCCGGTGACAGACTATGTCATATGCACAACTTCACATGCTGATTATCAGTACATTGTATTGTCATTTAACGGGTGCATAACCTAATTACCTTAGATATACATTTCGCTCGCTTAGAATGAGAAGGTCGTAAGTGCGACCTTATAAGACTCGTGCATATCTAAAAATCTGCATCACAAGGCCCTTCATATGAGACAATTTTCATGAAAATAAGAACAGGTCATGCTGACCAAAATGAAGTTGAAAAAGCATGTTTTCCATAAGTAAAGAATAGTTTTCAGAAATGTATTTCTTGTTTTCTCAAAATATCGATTGTGAACTTTCGATCGGCTCTTTCTAAGCCAGCGATATGTATTAAAGACTTATCATCAGTTTATAATGCATACCTTACCATGGGGTACGGGCGACACAAGATACTTGGCGTCTCAACACTAGTTCCATACCTACATGTATGAACTTATAATTATAATGATGCATGGTGTTATATTGAATTGTAATAAATAATATGGTGTTTTATTACGGTGTTTGATGTTGTCTGCGGTAGTGTATGATATTCTATGATGTTGTATTTCAGCACTTGAATGTTTCGCTTGTCCATCCCCTGTGCTGAACCCGAACGACTGTAACACAACACTGACATGTGCGCGTAATCAGGTAGCATCACTCATATATGCTGTTCTTTTCTATCTCGTGTTTACATTTAATATTATTAAGTAGGGTTGTTAGTAAAGTTATTAAAATACAATCTAAACATGTTTTAAGGGATTCAGCTGTTTATTGCTAAAACTAATTAATTATACTTTTCGAAAGCTTGGACTTGGGCGGATCTTTACTCGTGTAGTTGGGTATTGTGCCGTGTATGTGTTTAATGTTTTCCGTGCTCGGTTGGTTCAGTTGGGCATTCTGCTTTGTATGTTTTTAATGTTTTCTTTGCTCGGCTGGTTAAGTTTAGTGCTGTATTCCCTGTCTGACTTAATAGCATATTTTTGTGTATAAATGCACCTGTATAAAAACAACTACCTGTTTTAACCAGAACAGTTTATCGACCTCCTAAATACGTTCTAGCGTGTTTCATCCCTATGTGTTATTTTAAATTGAAACCGCTCGAAGATATCATTTTGTCGAATTCCTTGAAATGTTTTAACTGAATACTAAATGGGGTCATTATTTTAGATATTGGGTGATTTATTACTCTTGTTTAATATGATAATGAAATGTTCTTCACAGACTTGCATGACAAAACACCTTCACGCACTGGATGGCCACGATGAATACATATTCACATGCGAACAGAAAACGGTAAGACTTTGTATGTGTGCATTGTATGGTCAACGTTTTACAAAATTTAATCTAAAATTGCTTGGTGGCGCCGCTTGTTGTAATCGGTAAGAATGTTCCATGAGTGTCGTCTATTTACGCTCGATTCCAATAAATGAGATGTATTTAAACACAGCTGTAGGCCTAGAATGATGTTTTAGCTATTAAAACGAGAATCAAAAGTTCGATGATTGGATTTGATTTAATGTAAAGATTGTGTAATGATGACACATAAATTCACGAAGCTCATATAAACCCTAGTGTATGTGGTAGCGCGCAATAAAACAGTTTACTGACTACTTTCCACCATTTTCAGATTTGTGATGGCTTCTCGCTTGGATTCGCGTTCGGTAAACGTGACATCATATTTGACGAAGAGTCTGAAGATGACATAGAAGATCATGGCGAACGTAGCCGACGTGACGTATCCATTCACTGCTGTGATACCGACTTCTGTAACGTCCCCATGACGACAACAACTCTTCCACCTACATCACCTGGACCCTTCCCACACGGTCCGTCATAAATCATATATAATCACGTGAGCCGTTATCCAGGAAAACCGGGCTTAGTGACATTATATAGCAATAATGTAATTTAAGATTACGTTTTAAGAACAGTTTCTAAAATAAGTCATGTTCTTTGATTTAAGATTAAGTAATTGGACAATAGAGTACTATGTCTTAGATTTTAATTTCTCATAAATAATGTTAAAATAACTTCAGTCGTTGCTATGGTGACCAATTTCTGAAAAGTACACATATTGAGAAAAACAAGGGGTTAGTGGTTAAAAACGGTAGCTCCTTTTTTATAAGCGAACACTGACAACTTTGAAATGTTTTATTAAAATAAGAATATAATTCTAAAATGTGACACTATTTTGAAAATAATTTATTAAAAACTGGATTTGTGAAATTCTTGTTTAACGTTACGTCAAATAACGTTTGAATGACGTTTGCGACGTCATTCAAAAAGTAGGCGGGAGTAGTTGGTTTTAAAAGTTTGTAAATGTATGTAATAATTTATTCTAACATAGCACGTGAGATTTGCCTTCTTTGCGTATATTGAGCTTACCATTTTTTATTGAATGACGTAACGGTGACGGTAACGTTCCTAGGAAAGAAAGTAGTTTGACGTCAACCGGTCTTGTTGTGCTATAAATGGTAAAGCATTGGCGATGTTAGAATCGAAATAATAAATAGGAGCTGTGCTTTGTCGTTTGAATACGCACTCGTGATTTAATTACCACGCATCCAAACACGTGCCTATATTTTATTACGCAACAAAACATAGCTACGTATTCATTCAATTTCTTAATTCAAATTTTTCAGAAACAGTTCGAAAGCACACTTTACTGTCAAACACTGATAATTTTGTCACTTAGCCCGGTTTTCCTGGAGAACGGTTCGTATGTAGATCCTAGAAAATCTTCAATACTGTACCTTAGGACATTGAGGGCCACATGGAAGATTGGGAAACCAAATGTGTAGCCTCGTTAAATAAAGTCTTTACTTAGGACAACTTAGGATTTGTAAACTGGTGTTCTTATTGAACTGACACAAGTGGTCTCAAGTTTTAATAAAGCGGTCTTAAAGTTTGGGGCTACTTCTCTCGGAAAAGGATCGCGTTTCCATGTAATATAGTTTTATACAAATATTTTTAATGCTATGCAGCAATAAGTAGATTTGTACATCTATAAAACATCAGATGAACCCCCGCCCTAACCCTACAAGCCCTCGTGTTGATATATTTTAAATCAGTCAAATAGACAGTCAAATTGTGAAACCATAAATAAAATTGAAAATGCTAACAGGCCTTTAATAGGTAGATGATTAGTAGCGGTCAACTATGTACGGGAACTAATATGTAAGAGTTGTCACATATTGTTAAATGCACGGATGAATGTTTAACTTTCCAGGCTGTAATCGTGATATCATCTTTGTATTGGATGACTCCGGTAGTGTCGGTAGTGCAAATTTCAAACAGTCATTGAACTTCGCAAAATCTGTTATCAATGAAATAAATATTGGACCCACCGAAGCTCAAGTTGGTTTGCTCACATTCAGCACCCATGCTCAGGTATAGTTCATAAGTCTCTGATAAAACTACTGATAGTTACTTTGTTTTATTCGGTTTGGATTCAAGTAGCTCAATGGTAGCCCGCTTGCCGTTTAATCCGGCGACCCGGGTTCAAAACCGGGTGGAGGCACACATATATATATATATATGCCTGCCATATTTCAGCGGACAGCTGACTGGCAAATAAAGGCTATGCTCGACAAGTACACAAATGTACAAATATTGAACTGTGTTAAGGTTTTGAAGTTTCTAAAAATTTAGAATTCTCATAATAAAACCATTTAATGTCCATAAATTATTTGTCCGCCTCTCATTGAAGATATTGTATTTGTTATGGAAGAACGACGAAATGAACAATGGCGATTATCTTTAATAAGTTTCGAGACTGTTTGTGTATGAGAGAGGTAGAAATTAGTTGTGTTGTTATTTATAACAGTGATGTGTTGATTGTGTACGGGAAATAAAGAACTACTATTCCTATACCAATTGAATATATGAAGGTAACTACAACATATCATGATCATGTGACGCCACGAAAGAAGGTTATAAGCAAATTTAAAGTACACGATTGACTGGGCCACCTCTCGTATACTTGATTTATTGGTTTGAATTTTAGCTATAAAAAGAACCACTCTTTTATTCAGACTGGTTGGTACTTAAATACGTATGCTGACAAACAATCGATGTACAATAAGTTAGACAGTCTGCACTATCTGGGAGGTGTAACACATACTAGCGAGGCTCTAGACACAGTTCGCAACCAATTGCTTACACCGACACATGGTGATAGACCAAACAATGAAAATGTTGTTATTGTTCTGACGGACGGACAGTCTAATAACCATGCAGCCACGGTTCAAGCAGCCAACAATTTACACATTGTTAGTAAAGACGTGATAAGTATTGTGGTAGGACAAGGTAAATCAATCAATTTTTTTTATCTCTGTCTACTCTAATCACCTGGATACCATACTATAGTACTCCCTGTTCCTTTTTCTGGCCTTGATTCATCATAATACGAAGCGTTGTAAGTCAAATCGACCTGTGGGCTGGTATTAACAAAGCATCTCATCGAAAAAATATTTTGAAATATTTTTGACTTTAGTTAAAAATTGAGCTTCGCATATTTTCTACAAATAGAAGATTAACCAGGATTTTAGTGATTATTGTAGCTCTTTATATAGTGTATTTTAAACACTTTTACTAAGATGCATTGATCTTGATTGTGATGATTATTTAAGTAACTTTTATTTGTTTAAGAAAAGTCTAAAAGTTTTCTACAAAGATGTTTTGTAAGTGAACACAAGCTCCGTTCTAATAAAACATCTTCTAATAGTCCTTCGGATGAATGATGATAAATCCTAATTGTTATCTGGCAAATTCGTCCTACAAGTCACATCTACGGTCACGCTCGTAGTTGTATGTAGTTCGATATGTACGTACTTACCCGTAGTTTCACGACTGTTTACTAGGTTCGGAGTAGTTTCAACACTGACGAAACGGAAAATATAAAGAAGTAGGATAAACTGTGTGTAAGTTCGGTTATTTACGTACACAGTGGCAAGGGTTAACAGTGCGCGTACCTACGGTTAACTATTGTCAAAAAAGGACTACTTCGGTCAGCTAGGGTTGAAAACATTTAAACCACTGTCTCAGTAGGGTCTGGGCATCCAAGCTGACCGTAGAGAAAGTTTGAACATGTTGAAAATTTTCCGGGCTACGGCGAACTACGTCGCGTGTTCAGTGGTACTGGCTTCCCATTTAAGATTGTATATATTACGTAATCGCCCATTAACCTCTTCTGAATTTGCTGAAATTTTCAAATCACCAGAACTGTTTAATATTGTTTGTGTTTTTTTTTCTAGGAATCAATGCAAATGAGTTGAATGGAATCGCCACTGACAGGCATCATGTGTTTGACATTCGAACCTATGGTGCATTGGCTTCCATCTTACCAAACCTTATGCAAGTTATCTGCAATGCTTGAATAAACCATCACTATGATCCTTGAACTAGTTTATATTTTATATTCTTGTACCAATAACTCAAATATGATATACAAAAACCTTTAGCAATTCAAATAATGTGTTGATTCTACCAGCTATGTCAATAAAAGAGAGTCAGTTGCATTTCACAACCCTCGTACACTAGGTACCATGGTATATGATGAATTCCTTACAGGGCTAATAAATACTACTATCTAGATATGTGTGTCTATTCTCCGGGTAATGCAATCGCCAACAAACGTACGTATATATGCAAGTGTCAAATATGCCAGATTGGTTTCCACACCTAAAGCTGCAAAGATCAAATAAAACCATTCATTAAATAGCTACATTACCTATTCAAATGTTCGTTCGTAGTGTGTCTTCTTTGTTGTGTTTGCACGTTTCATGTCTATATGTTGGTGGACTTATTCATCTAGGTACTGTTATATCAAAGCACATAGAGAAATCTTAAACTTACGTCTTAATTCAAATTCTTTATACTTCTTTAACTACTAGTAGATTTTACCGGCCGAAGGCCAGTGAAATCACCGAGACGGTAGAGAATGGTTTTTTCCTTAATCAGCCTCCCATAAAGGTCGTTCGGACCGCACCGATTGTCTTCGCGGTATTCGTAACTACTCGGTCTTTCCGTCATGCGCAACCACTATTATCTGTTATCTGTTGATCTTCACCGCCATCAATGACGAACCCCAGCAATGATGCTAGGAATAAAATCCAAATGTTAATAATGTATAATGTTCACCTCCACCACACAAATATGTACAGTATACAGTTTATCATATAGTCAGTATTGATCAAGTGAAGCACATATATTCAGCACATATAATAACTTTCAGTCAAATCTGCAATAGACCACACATTAGTTGGGTTAGTAGATCAACCAGAACAAAATACGTCATTGTTTTGAAATCTCTTTGAAAATTTTATATCGAGATGTGTGCAACTGGAAAAATAGTCTGCGTATATGAAATTCCAGTACAGTAAGCTTGTTTCTTTTCAAACGATTGCACTCAGGAATTACAGAACAGTCTATAAGGGCCTGGACCAACTGAATGGGTGTTTTTATGTAAGGAGTGACACCAGCAGATGTCAATACACTCCAGATGTCGCACATAATAGGGTCCCTCACATGGTGGAGAGCAGGACAAACTAAGAGGAAATGTTCCATTGTCTCGTCTCCAGATTTGCAGCTTGGGCAGGTTTTGTCGACAGCATTTTGGTTAAACCTACTCCGATTCACTTGGAGAATATATGTGCCAGTGAGGATCCTGAATCTTACTGGTAGTCGTGTCACTTCAAGGACAGAGTGGCACCCTAAACGCAGGACAGGGTGGAGTTTTCCAGGTACAAATTCAGTGGTTATAGACTTGAGGGTAGAGTATGTGGTAGCTATTTTTTCAATTTGGTCTTTCCAGTATAATACTACTGTGCGATGTACCGAACTTTTCCATTGAGTTTTGTCAAGAGGGGATTGTAGGTAGTCCTCTATATCCCCGAGTTCATATTTTGATAGCAGGGGTGACACTGAGTTAACCCATGAGCAAGAATTATCAGACTTCACAGTTATTTGTCTAATGAAAATTTCATGCTCGACACTTGTTTGATGCTGTCTACAGATGTTATTAAAGAAATTCAATATCTTCAGGTGATAAATAGCCTGCATAGGAAGGAGGCCTGTGAGTATATATACACAGGAATCTGCCGCATTAGTAGGTAAAGATAAGATTTGTTTGATAGTTTTCTTATGGAATAACTCCAACTGTGCAATTAGAGAGTCCCTTGGAATGAAGACCTCAATACCATAAGTAAGTATGGGTAAGATAAATGATCTATATTGATCAAGGCAAGACTCGTGGTCAAGTCCATTATGACCATGCAGTCCCGCCCCCATTAGACCATAAAGTGCACGTCTGGCCTTTTTAATATTTCCTTCAATGTTAAGCTTAGCAGTCTGTTGTATCGATGTTGTTCTGGTGATACCAAGGTAAACTGATGAATCAACATTTTTGAGAGTTTGCTCTCCCATTGTGAAATTCTCACTTGGAATGTCTTTCGCCCTTTCCGAATGTTTCACCTTGAGGGCAACTGTTTTGGTAGGTTGCAGGAGGTAGCGTTCTTCACAAGCAAAAGACAGGGACATGTCTATCATGAGCTGGGTGTCACAATGGTCTCTACTCATGATGCAAACATCATCTGCACAGGCAGAGCTATTTGCAACCACAGTTCCTATACGACCTTCACGGCCAGCACTAGTGAGACGGTCAAGAAGGGGATTTACATATAGTTTATAAAGATCAGTAGACAAGATGCCACCTTGTCTCACACCCTGCAATATCTCAAAGGAATCACTGAACTTGTTTTGGTATTTAACAACACTTGAAGAGTTTTCGTGCAGTGACTTCAGAAGTAGCCATTGTCCGTCATTTATACTAGCATGGTATACACGACGCAAGAGGTGAGAATGATCTACGACGTCGAATGCAGATTTGGCATCCAGCAATACAACATGGGCGGGTTTCTTAAGGTCGGAGCACTCGCGGTAGAACTCTTCAAGGATGAAGGCAGCATTAAGGGGAGAGGAACCAGATGTGAAACCCCTTTGCATGGGATTTTGGGCATTCATAACCTTGTCTTGTATTCTATTCCTAATTACAGTTTCAACGATTTTGCAGAGAATTGGCAGCACAGTTATACCCCTATAGTTTCCAACCTCAGTCTGAACACCCTTGTTTTTAAATACTGGGATAGAATGCCTCTCTTTAAGACTGATGGAATGTCTCTAGCCTCAAATATTTGATTTATTACATGTAGGATGTGGGAATGTAGTAGTTCTGGTCCATACACAATATGTTCAATATTAACACCAACAATGTCTGCAGCTTTGCCTTTGTGAATAGTTTTGAAAGATTTTAACCGTTCGGGTAGTGTCACAGGGCTTACAGGCTTATCACCAACAATATCTTAAATGTGTAGTATTTCACTTTCAACCTGGGCATGATACCCTTCATCAAAATCAGAATTAACTGACTTTTTAGCCAAATGTTCGAAATGAGTCCTAAAACCTTCCCGAATTCCATCTGACCCAGAAAAGCAGGTGTCACCAACATACAAGTCGTCAACTGAGTGTTTAAGTGACCCTCTCTGTTTGTTAATGAGTTTGTAGAACAACTTTTTGTCATTGGATCTTGCGTCGATTATTTCTTGTTTCTGAAGGCTCAGTTGTCTTGCCACACCGACACGACACAAACGCCGACATTCCTTCTTACATAGTTTTCTCTCGATAAATAATGGGTCTTGGCTATCGTTCTTTTTACCAGTATCTTTCCATCTTTTGTTTATAATTCTACACTTCTTTAGGGCCATGGAGATTTCAGGATTCCAGACATTTAGTTTTGGTCTTGTGTTTCTAGATTTCTTCTTTTTACCTTGCGCGGAATGAGCAGCATCGCACATTATCTTGCAGAGTTCTGGAGCAGAATGCTCAACACTATCACCATTGTTCATATCTTTATCGTGTTTCTTAGTTAAAATTTCTGAATATATAACTTTATCTAGTTTGTCCCACTTCACACGAGTCATGGAAGATTGTTTATCACTTGTAATTTTGGGTGATGTGTTCATGCTCAGTGGAACTTTCACTGAGATCAGGATGGGAACATGATCTGATGTGTTTGAGTCAATATGTATAATTTGTTTCTTGTGTACCAGAATTTTTTTATCTTTTGTAGTTAGAAAGAAGTCTATCTCGGATTCACTCATCCCACTTGGATGGAAGAAAGTAGAGCCAGTTGATTAGAATTGGAGGTTGCATTCCTTCACAAATTCACCAAAATATGACCCTCTTTTATCTGGACTAGGAGAACAAATATTAGTGTTAATGTCACCACCAATCAAAATATTATGAGAGGTTCCAAATTTTGAAACAATTTCAACAAGATCATCTGTTGTTTCACAGAACTCGAAAACACTGTGATTACCACTACATGGCATATAGACTGAAATTATTAAGGTTTTCTTGCTATTGGTATTTTTAGCACCAATTTCAACACACTGGATACGCTCTGATCCATCCGAAAGGGGGGTTATAAGGCTACTTAAGGACTTCTTCCAGAGAATTGCGACCCCTGCATAGCCGCGTGGTAATTGAATTGGGAGCAAAGGGCATCTATAGTCACAACCTTTAACAGCGAAATCCAGTTTTTCAGAAATTTCGTTCAGTAGTGGGATCTGTACTTGATATAGCCAGTGCTCTTGGAGCAACAGTATGTCACATTTCTTAAATATTTCAATAACAGAGTGTGTAGAAGATTTTATATCTTTACAGTTAAAGGACCCTACTCTCATTAACGTGTGGTCATTATTGGTTATGAGTTCAGTTCTTTTGAGGCTGTTCTCCGAAAATTTACAGGCTCAGGAGCGGGCTCTAGTTGTCTTCTGGTTTCCTCTTGGATGCAATCATTGATGGGACACGAGGATGAGACGATGACACAATCAACAGACGGTTTACATAGGACACTACCAATGGACTGACCACTGGAATCCGAAGAACTACTATCAGTCGGTAGCTTAGATAGGGCACTACTATCCGACCGAACACTGGGGTGTAATGACCTGCTGTCAGCCTGTGGTTTACCTAGAACACTACCAACGGACTGACCACTGGGATCTAAAGAACTAATATCAGTCGGTAGTTTACATAGAACACTACTATCCGACCGAACACTTGGGTGTAGTGACCTGCTGTCAGCCTGCGGTTTACATAGAACACTACCTACTGACTGACCACTGGAATCCGAAGAACTAATAGCAGTCGGTAGTTTACATAGAACACTACTATCCGACCGAACACTGGGGTGTAATGACCTGCTGTCAGCCTGTGGTTTACATAGATCACAACCAAC
Source organism: Spisula solida (assembly GCA_947247005.1). Taxonomy (NCBI): domain Eukaryota; kingdom Metazoa; phylum Mollusca; class Bivalvia; order Venerida; family Mactridae; genus Spisula; species Spisula solida. The sequence continues at coordinate 30,991,678 of OX365947.1, read as the reverse complement.
GGACTGACCACTGGAATCCAAAGAGCTAATATCAGTCGGTAGTTTACATAGAGCACTACTATCCGACCGAACACTGGGGTGTAATGACCTGCTGTCAGCCTGTGGTTTACATAGAACACTACGTACTGACTGACCACTGGAATCCGAAGAACTAATATCAGTCGGTAGTTTACATAGAACACTACTATCCGACCGAATACTGGGGTGTAATGACCTGCTGTCAGCCTGTGGTTTACATAGAACACTACCTACTGACTGACCACTGGAATCCGAAGAACTAATATCAGTCGGTAGTTTACATAGAACACTACTATCCGACCGAACACTGGGGTGTAATGACCTGCTGTCAGCCTGTGGTTTACATAGAACACTACCTACTGACTGACCACTGGAATCCGAAGAACTAATATCAGTCGGAAGTTTACATAGAACACTACTATCCGACCGAATACTTGGGTGTAATGACCTTCTGTCAGCCTGTGGTTTACATACAACACTACCAACGGCAGACCACTGGAATCCGAAGAACTAATATCAGTCGGTAGTTTACATAGCACACTACAATCCGACCGAATACTGGGGTGTTATGACCTGCTGTCAGCCTGTGGTCTACATAAAACACTACCAACGGACTGACCACTGGAATCCGAAGAACTAATATCAGTCGGTAGTTTACATAGAACACTACTATCCGACCGAACACTGGGGTGTAATGACCTGCTGTCAGCCTGTCGTTTACATAGAACACTACGTACTGACTGACCACTGGAATCCGAAGAACTAATATCAGTCGGTAGTTTACATAGAATATTACTATCCGACCGAACACTAGGGTGTAATGACCTGCTGTCAGCCTGTGGTTTACCTAGAACACTACCAACGGACTGACCACTGTAATCCGAAGAACTAATATCAGTCGGTAGTTTACATAGAACACTACTATCCGACCGAACACTGGGGTGTAATGACCTGCTGTCAGCCTGTGGTTTACATAGAACACTACCTACTGACTGACCACTGGAATCCGAATAACTATTATCAGTCGGTAGTTTACATAGAACACTACTATCCGACCGAACACTGGGGTGTAATGACCTGCTGTCAGCCTGTGGTTTATATAGAACACTACCAACGGACTGACCACTGGAATCCGAAGAACTAATATCAGTCGGTAGTTTACATAGAACACTACTATCCGACCGAACACTAGGGTGTAATGACCTGCTGTCAGCCTGTGGTTTACCTAGAACACTACCAACGGACTGACCACTGGAATCCGAAGAACTAATATCAGTCGGTAGTTTACATAGAACACTACTATCCGACCGAACACTGGGGTGTAATGACCTGCTGTCAGCCTGTGGTTTACATAGAACACTACCAACTGACTGACCACTGGAATCCGAAGAACTAATATCAGTCGGTAGTTTACATAGAACACTACTATCCGACCGAACACTGGGGTGTAATGACCTTCTGTCAGCCTGTGGTTTACATAGAACACTACCAACTGACTGACCACTGGAATCCGAAGAACTAATATCAGTCGGTAGTTTACATAGAACACTACTATCCGACCGAACACTGGGGTGTAATGACCTGCTGTCAGCCTGTGGTTTACAAAGAACACTACCGACTGACTGACCACTGGAATTTGAAGAACTAATATCAGTTGGTAGTTTACATAGAACACTACTATCCAACTGAACACTGAATTGTGATGAGCTGCTGTCAGCTGGAGGTTTACCACGGGCACTGCCATGCGGCTGACCACTTCGGGGGTTTTGACCAAGATTCACACTCGGTATAGCCTGAGTATGAATAACACTTCGTGTGTTCGGTATCTGCCTTGGAGAGAATGCAGAAGGTGGGAATGGAAATGCCGAGGGGAGCCACACAGGGCTGTACTATGGGGCAACATGTGTGGAGAAGGGGTTAGGTGCCATGTACAGAGGATATCCAGTAAAACCACTGCTGTGCACAACACTAGGGGGTTGATTTGGAACTTTGTTAGCATTACACTGATCATCCCTCGGATTACATGATGGCTCATCATCAATGACCTTAGCAATCACATTTATTGTCTTCTGCATTTTTGTGAAAACAATATCTGAGATTTCGTCATGCAGCTTTTGGCAATTGTATCTATGAACTTGTTGGGTGCACTGCTGTTGACGGTCGAACTATTAACGTTGCCAACGTCACTTGATTGTGATTGTAACGATTTACTTAAAACAGCAGATTCATGACAGGTGCCTGTCTCAAGCAAGAGGATTTTTGCATTCATAGTTTTGTGGGTTAGTTCCATTTCGGTAATTTTACTTTCAAGTGTTTTCACAAAGGATTCTAACTTAGCTTTGTCTTTCTTTAGTGAGTCTAGTTTTTTTCTGTTTCAACTTAAGTTCATCCTCCCATTTAGTAAGCCTACCTATCTCGTTACGAATTTTATCGGATTTCAAGCACTTATCACAGTTCTGGTGGGGAACAGGTTGGTCCATGTTCAAAGTTGATCTCCATCCTGACGAAGTTGGAGTACTAGGAAGGTGGGTTGTGGCAAGATCAGTACGGTTCTGATTAGTACTGTCCTGGTTGTTCTGGGGGGATAAGGGGACATTGGGGGTACCAGTACTATCACTATTGCTGACAGGCACCATGCTGACAGTTGAATCACTGGGAGCTATATTATTGCTTGATAAATCTATCTGTGCTTGGTTTGCAGCGCATAGGTTACAAACTATACTGCCATCACTTTCAGGGGCACAGGCCACATGACAGGTACCAGAACAGCTGTCACATGTGTCACAACTACCCAAAATGAGAGTATCGCATGCTACACACTGATCACCAGACTCTTCATCCAGTATATCCTGTGCACTTGTGGTAACACGGGGAGGGGGTGGACAAAGCGTAAGCTGGGATGTTGCACATCGCTTGCACTTGTATGGTTTGTTTTTATTCTTTACGTCTTCGTTATAAGCAGTCAGTTTTTCACACCGATAGTGTATCCAATGACGACTAAATGTGCAAAACGTACCTCTGGTTTTACAGTTCCTTTTACAAACAGGGCATTTATCTCGGTTGACCCGATCAGGTGTATTATAGAGGGCTTTTTCTATTTCAAATTTTAGAGTACTATTAATATATTCGAAGTTGTAGCCACAGGAAGATTGAGCACTTTGAACCAAAACATGGAGTTCAGGGAGGTCATTGTCAATAAAACCTTGCATACCTTTTCCGTTGACCATACACCTACTGGTTGTTGGGTAGATATTAACAGTATACGATTGATCAGAACAGTTCACACCAATTGTTGATAGCCGCCCAGGAGGCGGCTATCTTATGGAATACCAACCAAATTTCTCCCCTGGACGAGAAAGGACAAGTTACTGATAGTTATTAAAATGAATAAATTTGTTTGCGTGGATATTGAAGCTATTAATTGATACCTGTACAAACACATTTAAATTCTCATTGATCCCACCATAAATGACATTTTTTGGATGGATAATGTTCGTAATTAAAACAAAAAATGTTTCCGTATTAATAATTTAATTGCTGATCCCTTTTTGCGTAGACTAGCTGAGGTGTCTATTTTTTTCTACTACTGAACTGATCGCTAATTTTATCGATAGTTGTATTCGTTTACCAATGATGCTGATGTTTTCGCATGAAAACAATAATATGGAGTTTCATATAAATTTTCTTTTTTTATCAATTATAGATAATGAAAAGAAATTGCTGAAATTTAAACATTAATTTGATAAAAAAAATGTTGAGTCGCCGGTATTAGTCTATTCATAAATTCTGTACTATAAATAGACTTGTTTAAAACGCGGTAAAACTACCGAATCTGCGGTCACAGAATGGGTAGTCTGGATTACCTCCCCTATCACTACTAAACAAATATAGAACGACAGGGAACCAGACTACAGAATGGGTTGGCCCGGGTACTTGCTTCCAAAAGTTTAACGGTAACATATCAGTATTTTAGCAATTATTGTGATATTGTGCTGTTTATTGTGATTATATAAGTAGTTTTCATATATTATGAACAATATCTTGATGATTTTAAAGTTGCTTGATTTGGCCGCACGTGCCCGCAGTTTGGCCGCGTTTTAAACATGACGGCGGAAGTAGATATATTGTTTTGATAAAACTTTACTTATTAAAAATAGCCGGGAATAAGTGAATACAAGACGCTAGTACTTGTTGAACAAGGAAAATCTTCTTTAATACTCATAACGAACGTAGTTATGCAATTTCATCAACATCCGATACAGACCTTGAAGTAAGTCACTGTCGTACTCGTACCGATTCGACCCAAAATGTTAAAAAATGTAAACAACTTTTGAACAATGTTATGCATCTATTGTGCATTGCTATTTCGTTTTGCACGCCAATTGTTTACATCAGTACGAGGCATCGTGTGCTACACTGTAACTGTACGAATTTAACACTATTGAAAACTGTTAAATAAATGATAAAATCTGAAATCTTATAAAAGTTCACTAACCAAAATGAATAAATATCACAGACTTATGACATTAGATTGATTCAGTCGAGCTGGACAGTCTTGGATGAGCATCGTTAATCATATGCTTGTGAAATCCTTTTTAACAGTATGTTGTCGATTATCTTCCTTATCTGCATGATGGTCGGGCCAATTTTTTTTCTTACCCACATGATTGACAGTCATGCCAATTATTATTTTCCTTATGCGTCTGACAGTCGTCCCGATTACTTTGGTAATCCGAACGACAGTCGTACCAATTATTTTCCTTATGCGCATGATGCTCGTGCCAATTATTTTCATTATCCGCCGCACGACAGTCATACCAATTATTTTCCTTATGCGCATGATGGTCATGCCAATTATTTTCCTGATGCGCAAGACAGTTGTGCCAATAATTGAATTGTTTTCCTTATCCCCACGACAGTCTCGTAAATTATTTTCCTTATTTGCACGATGATTATACTGATTAATTTTCTTATCCGCACGTCGGTTGTGCCGATTATTTTCCTTATCCGCACGACAGTTCAGCAAATAATTTTCCTTATCCACACGACGGTCAAAATGTTGTCAGTCCGAATGAATATTTGTCAGTATGAATGAATATTTGTCAGTTCGAAAAAAATATTAAAATGAAAATAGACCTAAAGTTGTACCTTTTAAAATTTTTAATTGCTTTATTGAGAGCTAAATAATTTAAAAATGCATGTTTAGCTTTTAACATATTTAATAAGTGATTGCCAAAGGACCTAATTTGTTGTTTACCTTTTTACAATAACCTGAATGAGCATAGCTATAAATTTAACCCCTGTAGAGCTGAAATACCTCAAAATGACAGCCAATATTTTCAGCTCCCAGAGACTGAGAGTGAAGTAGAAAAACCCTAGGTACAATGTAACTGCACCGTCATCGAATCCCAAGTCCGCATTTAAAATGCAGGAGGGCCTAATTGTGTATTTTTTATGCTCCCCGAAGGGTGAGCATATAGTCGCCGCTTTGTCCGCCCGTCTGTCACACTTTTGTCCGGGCCATAACTTGAAGAGTATTAGAGATATTAATTTGAAACTTCTTAGGTGAATAGACCTCATTGAGGGGAAGTGCAGTGCACAAGAACCATAACTCTTGATTGCATATGTTTTTAGTTATTCCCCTTTGTAATTTTTCATACTTCATTCTTGTCCGGGCCATAACTTAAACAGTATTAGAGATATCAATTTGAAACTTTATCGGTGACTAGACCTCATTGAGGGGAAGTGCAGTGCACAAGAACCATAACTCTTGATTGCATATGTTTTTAGTTATTCCCCTTTGTAATTTTTCATACTTCATTCTTGTCCGGGCCATAACTTAAACAGTATTAGAGATATCAATTTGAAACTTTATCGGTGACTAGACCTCATTGAGGGGAAGTGCAGTGCACAAGAACCATAACTCTTGATTGCACACTTTTTGAGTTACTCCCCTTTCTATTTTTTTTCATACTTCATTCTTGTCCGGGTCATAACTTAATTAGTATTAGAGATATCAATTTGAAACTTCATAGGTGAATAGACCTCATTGATAGGAAGTGCAGTGTGAAAGAACCATAACCCTACAATATATATTTTTGAGTTATTTCCCTTTGTAATTTTTTATACTTAATTCTTCTCTGGGCCAGAACTCATACAGTATTAGAGATATCAATTTGAAACTTCATATGTGAATAGATCTCATTGAGAGGAAGTGCGGTGCACAAGAAACATAACTCTTTATTGTAAATTTTTGGAGTTATGGCCTTTTGTACTTTTATACTTACTTCTTGTCCAGGTCATAACTCCTTCATTATGGGAGGTATTGATTTGAAACTTTATAGGTGAATTAATCTCATTCAGGAGAAGTGCACCTTTATTGTTTTTTAATTATCTCCCTTTTTCATACAAATTAATGCTTGGCAGGCCTTCACTTGAACAGTATTGATGGCATTTGATTGAAACTCAACATAATGGTAGAGGAAGTGCGGTGTCAAAGAACCAAAATTCTACATTATTTTCTTTTTTACCTGTATCTGTAATAAGTTATTTCCAATTTTGGGACAAACACTTGCTTCGGGAAGCATACTTCGGTTTTACCGATTCATTGTATTCTACATTTACTTTAATCCAATAAATATGTGGAACTATCAAGTACTTCAAATTTATTTTGAATTATGTTAATAATCTGGTGACATTGCAACACTGCACATCCAATTGGTCAAAGGAATGATGACTAGTTTCCAATACCAGTAAGCTATTTAGAATGGTCACATAATAATGTTTCAGTGATTTATAATGTGCTTGTAATTGTATATATGCGAGGGTTGCATGCTACATGTATTTACGTGTTTTTACTTCATATCGTGCAGCATGTATATATAAGAACGTTTTGCTCATCCATATAGAAATGCATTTGTAAACGAAATTGCTGTTAAACAATAAGTAGAAATTAAAAGATCTAGATCTGTTATACAATACCGTTACTTATACTCAATGAAAAGTTAGGTACCATCCTGTCAATTGACTCTTATATTTAAAATTCACGTTACACTGTGTTAAAAGCCGAACACAACTATGTTTTGACCTTACTGAGAAGTCACAACTTTAACAATATTCAGATGCACACACTAGAAAACTTTTGTACCGATAGGTCATATTGTATACAAAATACAGAGATATATATAAGTGGTAACTTTTCAGTGACTCCCAGTTTATAATGTCAAATACCTGTGTATATTGGAATATTTCCTGCTCAATTTCATTCTATCTGAATGAAACGTTAGAGATTTCAGTCGTTTAGAATAATTTATAACACCGTTGCTTGATATAACAGTATTCATGCCATGTAAACCACAAAATTGCGGCTACTTTGATGCATTGCATCACAAATTTGTCTTGTATACTCTATGATTGCAACACGCTTTTTGTCGTGGACTTGTTTTATACATGTATCTACAGACCGGTTAGGCTTTTGGACAGAGTAATACTGTAGCATAGCACATTTTAGTAACTCGAATGTTGCCAGGTCAGCCTCAATGACAAAACTTTCTGTCTTGTAGTGTATTTCAAGGGATATATTTCTCCTAGCTGCCTTCAATTTCTTAATAAGAGCAGCATCAACATTGAGGATATAGGGACGTGCCACATTGTTTATGTTAGGAGGCTTTGGAGTAACTATTGGAACAATTGATGCCATGTTTGACGAGATATATCAGTCACTGGATATATGAAACGGATGGGATGTTGACCAGATGGGAACCGCCTCAGAGCCAGAATTTGGGCGAAGGGATTCAATGAACTTCGTGGTTGACCCACTATGCCAGCACTTAGGTTAACACTCACATATATGAACAATATAACTGTCTTTGAAAGAGTTAAACTATTTTAAGTCTAAAATATTCAGATATAAATTATTCTATAAAATCACCTAAGACAGTGTATAATGGTAAGAACCTTAAGGTATATTTATAATGTAAAAATATTTCTAAAATATTTCGTTTTCAGAAAAGTGTACATAATAACTGCCCGCCTTTTTCAATTTCCTTTGTTACGACTATTTCGCAGAGTTGTGCTAAAATACACGAATAATTGTCTACACAAACACATCAAACGAATAAATAGTTATGTAATGCAACGTTGTAAATCAATAAAACACATATAAAGACTCATAAAAAGCAATAAAATATAAATATTTTCATCACAGTTTTTCATAACAAACCACCACCATTGACCGGAAGTGAATCAGTGACTAACTCAGTGCATCAAAAACAATGTACTTCCGGTTTCGTAAGTATTCGGAAATGAATATGTATACCGAGGACACGTTAATTATCCCAAATTAGTTGAATACCGACACTTACTAACTAATTCTTTTTAAAACTATTTTTAGTATTTCTTAAATTGTGTAAATGAATACTCTTAACAAAATCATTAAATACCGTCGCGGTGACGATAGCCCGGGCAGACCGGAAGTCGTTTTTTCGCGTGATTTCAAGCGTTTGCCAGTTTGGTTTGTTGATGAGTAATTTCAGTAAAACAACTTTCAAAATAGCCGATAATCACTGATTACACGTCAAAGTACTTGTTTTAACAAGGAAAGTCATCTTTAATGCATACAAATATAATAATTATACGATGAAATCAACCTCCGATGACGAGTTTATCCTTGAAATTGTGAGTACACTAATGTACCCGCATCATTTCGTAACAAACAGACATCTTGAACAATGTTATGTCCCATTGTGCTTTTGGTATCTATTATTGCCATTGCCATTATTGCAGTACTGTAGTATTTAATAACTAATTAATGGAGAAGAAACTTGTGTTGGCGACCGGCTTGACAAGCTTGCTGTCTCGTGCCGGTCGGGGCAACTTCGGTGTATACTGTTTGTTTCCGGTCAAATTAGTTTGACATGTGGCCGACTAACTCAGTCGGTAAAGCATTGTCCTATTGCCTATTGAAGGGCCCCCTCTGACCGTGACATTTTTGGTGAATTAACACTTATCGTGCTTATCGCGACTCAGAGTCGCGCTACACGATACCTTCCACAACTGCTGAGAGTCACTGTAGGTCGTGCTAGTAGGTATGTCATTGTATTTAGTTGTAAAGCTCGATTCAACTTACGCATAGTATTTATTATAATATTAAACGACCATTTGTTGACGTTCACTGACGTGTAAACACCCGATCTGAAGCATCACATTGAGTTCGGGGCTTTATGTAAATGTGTGCCTTCAGCTCTTAAGTTAGCAGACATGATGTCAGGTGATGCTGCGAATTTCTATCGGCCAATCAAAATGCAGGCTGTTATATTCTAAGCCAGTTAGAACATATTAAGTAATTTTTTAATGACAGAAAAAGAACTCGCATCGCTCGCTCCGCTCTTTCTTATCATTAACAATTTATTTATTAATAATATGTTCCAACTATTTATGTACTTTATGTACACTGTACAAACATAAATGCATACGTAGGGTGTCCCAGAAGTAATAGGACTTTTTTAATAGCAGCGCTGTAAATAAGAAATTTAGAAAACTAATTTGCTGTAAATAAAATTACATCTATCACTGAGAAACACGCGAAATATTAAAGCAATTGGATTAACAATAAAAAAAATCTATTAAACATCAAATATTCCATGTACCATGGAGGCGGGTTGCGCCGTGACGTTATGATGATCGAATATTCTTTAGCAATGTTTCATTATTAGTGTTTCAATACATTTAACATATTTGGCCATACTCTATAAGAAGAAGTATATATCTGTTACGAAAATCACCATATAATGGGCACAGTTGTACTTAATGGTTTTCGTCTTCCAGCGAATTATATCTGATACATTTGTTTCGTTAATCAAAAGGAATGATATTTGGGTTAGCCAATCTATCAGTTTAAACATACAGTCTATGGGAAGCTACTCTAAGTTTTGGCGATATTTAGACAAAATAAGGATATGAATGAAAAGAGAAAGAAACATTTAAGTTTTCATTTAAACTAGCTCTATTTGACTCTCGTAATCTTCCATTCCATTTTTTTAATTAACCTTTTTGTTAGCCTTTGTTTAATTAAAGAGAGATATAATTTTTTCATTTCCCACTAAACAAATATCATAACCTAGACCACCAATTAACATGATTTCGTTCAACATCCGATTTCAACATTAACTATGTATTCTTTATTTTCTTTTCATTGATTGTGTACAATACGTATTGTTATCCAAAATGTTATTAAAGGGTGTAAAGAAAGTTCGTTCCGGTTTTTGAAAAGGTGTTTTATACAAAACTGTTAAATATATTTAAAACAAATTTTGCATTCAGTCTCCTGGTATAATGACATCATTATGTATAACAGGTTTAGCTGATTTGACTGGCAATATTTTTTCAAACGCATTGAATAAATTTGTTGATCTTGTGTCGAATATGACGTAAACGACGTCGTCTCGGACATTTCTTTACTTTCGGATTCATTTAGTTACTCTTTACTTGAAAAATGAGGCATGTCTTCGCCAATGCCTTATGATGTTCGTAGAAGTTGTTCGTGTAATTTTCCGCCGTTAGTTTTTAAACAGTCGGTCGTTTTCTTTACCCTACCCTTAATTTCCCCTTGACGTTTACGTCACGTCACGCTCGCCGAAATCTACATCCTGTAGTTTCAAATTCATAGTTGTGCTCCACTTGTATGAGTACCAGTCCTATAGCCATCAATATCTTTAAGCGTAAGGTGTTGTTAAACAATATGAATGTCTAAAATGCCTAAATCTGGCTATGTTTCATTTTTGCAGTTATTCTGTTTGTCAACTCATCTTTAAAATGGTCGTCGACGTAACGTTAACGTTCGCTTACTACCGCGTTCTATAAATCCATGGCAACGGTGTCCACTTGAACGGAATCCAAGCAAAAATAATCCGCTGATCCTAAATTTAGTACTATATCCGCATAGCAAATTTCGCAATGTTTCGTTTTGTAAAAAAAAAATACGCCATACTTTCTGACCGGAACGAACTCTCTTTACACCCTTTATATCAAAATAGCTCATGGTTTGATTAGATATTCGATAATCGACCCAATTCGCCATAAATAAACCATTATCTTTACACTTTTAAAGCACAATAACATCTTACACAACTGCATAACTACGTACTTTCTCAATACTTTTGCGCGTGTTGAATCCCCAAACTTCACTAGTATACTTAAAAATGGGAATGGTGAGCTTGCGTAAGACTAGTAAATATGCTCATGTCAATAGGTACTCTCACATAATTGACCAAGCACTATATTTAGATATTTAGATTATTTATAGAATACCAATTAACACTAACAACCTTGTCGATGTAACAGAACCAAAATAAACCTTTAATGTTATTCAACATTATCGAATAACATATTATGTCAGCATCTTATCACAGAACATCTATGTTATATGGAACTATACTTAACCGCAAATGATATGAATTTGAACCCAAATTTCAAACTTTAATATAGTGGTTTATGAAATATGTGAAGAAGTATATATATATTTAAATTTAAAAGTTAATCGAAACAGATTGAAAGGTAATCTCGCAATCAATGAAAACCACTATGTAATGCAAGTTAGGGTGGTACGCGCGTCTTTTATCTTACGATCAAATCAACTCCGAACACCTTAAAATGACAGAACAATGCAAAATCATCTAAGACGTCATTAAAATCATAAACATGATATGTCACCAGGTTAGTTTTCGAGGAACAAGGTTTTCAAATGACCTACCATTGTGTTTTATACATTCTATCTATTTCATGCAAAGTTGTATATGGCAGTAACATAATTTATTTGTATTAAGATTTTTATTTTTTATTATACATGTAGTATATCACTTTTAAGCGATGCATTACGATTAACGTGTACATTAGTATTTCCTATGCACATAAACAATAATGCCGGCGTCCTGGTGAACAGTATCCGTACATGATAAATAGCTACACCTCCCACTTGCAAAAAGATTGAAAAATGGTGATTTTTAATCGAGTTTCCAGAATTTTAACGGTCGAAAATCATTTTTAATTGTTTGTGAGTCGAGAATCATAAATATCATCAGTTTAGTCAAATAAAAATAGGGGTCACAAACCTTTTTTATAGCTATTCAACAAAAAGTACTTATTCGAATAAATTTGCATAAATTACACTAATGTGTATATTAGAATGGAATAATTTGCTAACGAAGACACGTATTTTGACACATTGTAGCAATAACCTACACGCTTAGAAATTATGCGCTACTGACAAAATTCACGATGGACAGTCACCAGTAAAGTTTTTTAGACCTTTTTTAAATTAAGTTGCGTTTCTTTTGCGTGTAAGTATATTTTATTTACATAACTTTGTATATAAATGTTAAGGTTTTGTACCTTTGCATAAGAGAGAGTATGGAGTATTTACAAATGTTAAGGTGGTCGAAGTATTATATTGGAGTGGATGTAGAGTATGTACAAATATTCAGGTGGTTGTAGAGTGTCGTTAGAAGAGGTATTGAGGATGTACAAATATTAAAGTTTGTTGTAGTGCTGCATTAGAGATGGTATAGATGATGTACAAATATTCATTTGGTTGTAGTGCTGCATTAGAGAGGACATTGATGATGTACAAATATTAAGGTAGTTGTAGTGCTACATTAGAGATGGTATTAAGTTGGTTGTAGTGCTGCATCAGAGATGGTATAGATGATGTACAAATATTAAGGTGGTTGTTTTGCTGCATTAAAGATGGTATAGATGATGTACACATATTAGGTTGGTTGTAGTGCTACATTAGATATGGTATAGATGATGTACAAATATTAGGGATGTTGTAGTGCTGCATTAGAGAGAATATTGCGTATGTAAAAATATCAAGGTTGTTGTAGTTTTGCATTAGAGAGGGTATAGATGATGTACACATATTAAGGAGGTTGTAGTGCTCCATGCAGGCTAGGACACACTGCATTCAATATTGCACTTTTAGCAGACGTAGATTATAGTCACTCGCACTATATAAGAGACTTGGATGTTCGCCTTTTTGAAAGCTAAACTTGGACTTTTAGAGGTACATTTTCGTAGCTCGGCTGATTTTCTATTATATTTTTCTATATACAAATAGTAAGTATACATGTATCCAAATCAACACGTATCTTCAAATACTAAATGGTTCGGAAGATATGTTAGTAACACTATTTGAATAGTTTACAATAAGAACCGTATGATAAACAATGGTTAATACAAGGGTTGTTGAAAAACATAAGACTAATATAATTCTGAATAAAGATGTTATTGCTAAGGGCCAAACTTGATGTCATTCTTACACTAAAGTTCTTGATTGAAGTCATTGTTTTTAGATTTAATATACATTGATATTATGGTTTTGCCAACATCATGTTTGTTTTCGAACAATACTTGATAAAACAAAATGTTTGAAAGCTAATTATGTAAGACCTCAAAGTATTGTAACACAGTTTCCATAAACTAAGACAGATTGGACAATTCAAATACTACCGGTAAATCAGAACAAATTAAAGTGTGTCCTGATTCAGTCTAATATGTTCGAGTCGTTTGCGTTCTCTTCAGCAACACTTTCAGGTTTTGGTGAATTTGTTAGAATCTTTGGTGTGTCTTTCATTTCTATGAACATACTTTCTGTGACATCAAAGTCCTCATTATCATCAAGTACGTCGTCTTTAAACTTCTTAAAACGCTGTAAAGCTGCAGTCGCTGCATCTATGATGTCATCGGTCACACTATTACGATGCACTGACTTCACTGGCTTTAGATAATCAGTACTACGTTCTAAGTCAAATCGACCTGTGTGCTGGTATTCACTAAGCATCTTATCGAAAAACATTTTGAAATATTTTGACTTTAATTAAAAGATTGAGATTCGCATATTTTCTACAAATAGATGATTAACCAGGATTTTAGTGATTATTGTAGCTCTTTACATAGTGCATTTTAAAAACTTTTGCTCAGATGCATTAATCTTGATTGTGATGATTTTTTAAGTAACTTTTATTTTTTAAGAAAAGTCCAAAAGTTTTCTACTAAGATGTTTTGTAAACTTGAATACCAGCTCAGTTCTAATAAAACATCTTCTAATAGTCCTTAGGATGAATAATGTTTCACGACTGTTAACTTGGTTCGGAGTAGTTTCAACACTGACGAAACGGAAAATATAAAGAAGTAGGATGAACTGTGTTTAAGTGCGGTTATTTACGTACACAATGGCAAGGGTTAACAGTACGCGTACCTACGGTTAACTATGGTCAAAAAGGAATACTTCAGTCAGCTAGGGTAAACGAACATTTTAACCACTGTCTCAGTAGGGTCTGTGCCTCCAAGCTGACCGTAGAGAAATTTTGAACATGTTGAAAATTTTCGGGGCTACGGCGAACTACGTCGCATGTTTATTGGTACTGTCGTCCCTTTTGATATTGTATATATTACGCAGTCGCCCATTAACCTCTTCTGAATTTGCTGAAATTTTCAAATGATCAGGACTTTTTAATATTGTATGTGTTTTTTTCTAGGAATCAATGCAAATGAGTTGAATGGAATCGCCACTGACAGGCGTCATGTGTTTGACATTCGAACCTATGGTGCATTGGCTTCCATCTTACCAAACTTTATGCAAGTAATCTGCAATGCTTGAATAAACCAACACTATAGTCCTTAAACTAGTTTATATTTTATATTCTTGTACCAATAACTCAAGTATGATATACAAAAACCTTTAGCAATTCAAATAATGTGTTGGTTCTACCAGCTATGTCAATAAAAGAAAGTCAGTTGCATTTCGTTTCGAAAACCCCTCGTACACTACCATGTTATATGATGGATTCCTTACAGGGCTAATAAATACTGCCATCTCATAATTTGTGTCTGTATTCCGGGTAATCCATCGCCAGTTCTAACAAAGGTAAGTATATATACAAGTGTTAAATATGCCAGATTGGTTACCACACCTAAAACTGCAAAGATCAAATAAAATCATTCATTGTATAGCTGCTTTACCTATCCAAATGTTCGCTCGTAGTGTGTCTTCTTGTTGTGTTTGCACGTTTCATGTCTATGTTGGTGGACTTATTCACCTATGTACTGTTTTATCAAAGCACACAGGGAAATCTTAAACTTACGTCTAAATTTTAATTATTTATCTCAGCTAAGATTCATGTTTTATAGCTATTTTCAGCAAACTTAACCAGCTTGTACACTCAAGCAAAGTTGTATGAACTAGAATATCGATCTCTAGAGTCCGATCTTTAATGAACTCTTCTGTGTTTCCTGAACGTGACCGAGGCCGTGTACTCTTACCTAACCTGTTCCATTAGCACTGAACATCACAATATTAACAACTATAGCATGCTAATTTCTAAATTGACATTTATTCATAAACAATGTTAATGATAGTTTATTTTCAAAATGCAAAATGCCGTAGACCAATGAGGACAACATAATTATTTACATAACGATAATATCATGATGCCAAAAATACATTTATTAATCATACATGTATACATGTACACACACACACACACACAATCCCACATGCATACGTACTTTAAACAGCAACATATCATTTTAATACACTTTTAATAAAATGAAGAAATTATTTAATAATATATATGAACATAATACATATCAGCAAAAACAATGATGTGTTAAATATAGACAAAACACGATATCAGGGCTGGTATTCAATATTGATCTTACTTGACTTAAGGATAAGGCAGACCAATTAGATTACACCATGTATAGGATTTAAGCAATACATTAAAGTAATAGCATAGTTAATCCTTATATTATACAGTGTTTATATGCATTAATGTAATCGGACATTCTTTAGCAATGTTTTATTATTTGTGTTTCAATACTTTTAAACATATTTGGTCATACTCTATAAGAAGAAGTACATATCTGTTACGAAAATCACTATATAATGGGCACAGTTGTACTTAATGGTTTTCGTCTTCCAAAGAATTATATCTGATACATTTTTTTCGTTAATCAAAAGAAATGATATTTAATTGGGTTAGCACATCTACCAGTTTCAGCATACAGTCTATGGGAAGCTACTCTAAGTTTTGATGGGGCAATGCGTTTTTTAGACAATTTCAGGATATCAAGATATGAATGAAAGAGAAAGAAGCATTTAAGTTTTCATATAAACTAGCTCTATTTGACTCTCGTAATCTTCCATTCAAATTTTTTAATTAACTTTTTCTTAGCCTTTGTTTAATTAGAGAGAGATATAATTAATCATTAACCATATGTTGAAATAACCATACAGCATTACAACCAAAATGCACTAAACAAATATCTTAACCTAGACTACCAATTAACATGATTTCGTTCTACATCCGATTTCAACATTAAATATATATTCTTTATTTTCTTTCCATTGGATGAGTATAATATTATTATCCAAAATGTTATTATATCAAAATACCTCATGGTTTGACTAGATATTCGATAATCGACCCAATTCGCCATAAATAAAACCATTATCTTTACACTTTTAAAGCCCAATAACCTCTTACAAAACAAAATGGGAATGGTGAGCTTGCATAAGACTAGTAAATATGCTCTCCCATAATTGAGCAAGCACCTATATTTAGATTATTTATAGAATACCAATTAACCCTTAGAACCTTGTCGATGTGGCAACAATATCAAATAACATATTACGTCAGCATCTTATCACAGAACATCTATGTTATATGGAACTAAACTTTACCGCAAATGATATGAATTTGAACCCAATTTCAAAATAGTGGTTTATGAAATATGTGAAGAGGTATATATATATTTAAATTTAAAAGTTAATCGAAACAGAATGAAAGGTAATCTCGCGATCAATGAAAACCACTGTGAAATTCAAGTTAAGGTGGTACGCGCGTCTTTTATCTTACGATCAAATAAACTCCGAACACCTTAAAATGACAGAACAATGCAAAATCATCTAAGAGTCATTAAAATCATAAACATGATATGTCACCAGGTTAGTTTTCGAGAAACAAGGTTTCCGAATGACCTACCATTGTGTTTTATACATTTATCTATTTCATGCTAAGTTGTATATGGCAGTAACATAATTTATTTGTATTAAGATTTTTATTTTTTATTATAGTATATCACTTTTAAGCGATGCATTACGATTAACGTATACATTGGTATTTCCTATGCACATAAACAATAATGCCGGCGTCCTGGTGAACAGTATCCGTACATGATAAATAGCTACACCTCCCACTTGCAAAAAGATTGAAAAATGGTGATTTTTAATCGAGTTTCCAGAATTTTAACGGTCGAAAATCATTTTTAATTGTTTGTGAGTCGAGAATCATAAATATCATCAGTTTAGTCAAATAAAAATAGGGGTCACAAACCTTTTTTATAGCTATTCAACAAAAAGTACTTATTCGAATAAATTTGCATAAATTACACTAATGTGTATATTGGAATGGAATAATGTGCTAACGAAGACACGTATTTTGACACATTGTAGCAATAACCTACACGCTTAGAACAAAATGCGCTACTGACAAAATTCATGATGGACAGTCACCAGTGAAGATTTTTAGACCTTTTTAAAATTAAGTTGCGTTTCTTTTGCGTGTAAGTATATTTTATTTACATAACTTTGTTTATAAATGTTAAGGTTTTGTACCTTTGCATAAGAGAGAGTATGGAGTATTTACAAATGTTAAGGTGGTCGAAGTATTATATTGGTGTGGATGTAGAGTATGTACAAATATTAAGGTGGTTGTAGTGTGTCGTTAGAAGCGGTATTGGGGATGTACAAATATTAAAGTTGGTTGTAGTGCTGCATTAGAGATGGTATAGATGATGTACAAATATTCATTTGGCTGTAATGCTGCACTAGAGAGGACATTGATGAAGTACAAATATTAAGGTAGTTGTAGTGCTACATTAGAGATGGTATTAAGTTGGTTGTAGTGCTGCATCAGAGATGGTATAGATGATGTACAAATATTAAGGTGGTTGTAGTGCTGCATTAGATATGGTATAGATGATGTACAAATATTAGGGATGTTGTAGTGCTGCATTAGAGAGAATATTGCGTATGTAAACATATCAAGGTTGTTGTAGTTTTGCATTAGAGAGGGTATAGATGATGTACACATATTAAGGAGGTTGTAGTGCTCCATGCAGGCTAGGACACACTGCATTCAATATTGCAATTTTAGCAGACGTAGATTATAGTCACTCGCACTATATAAGAGACTTGGATGTTCGTCTTTTTGAAAGCTAAACTTGGACTTTTAGAGGTACATTTTCGTAGCTCGGCTGATTTTCTATTATATTTTTCTATATACAAATAGTAAGTATACATGTATCCAAATCAACACGTATCTTCAAATACTAAATGGTTCGGAAGATATGTTAGTAACACTATTTGAATAGTTTACAATAAGAACCGTATGATAAACAATGGTTAATACAAGGGTTGTTGAAAAACATAAGGCTATTATAATTCTGAATAAAGATGTTATTGCTGAGGGTCAAACTTGATGTCATTCTTACACTAAAGTTCTTGATTGAAGTCATTGTTTTTAGATTTAATATCCATTGATATTATGGTTTTGCCAACATCATGTTTGTTTTCGAACAATACTTGATAAAACAAAATGTTTGAAAGCTAATTATGTAAGACCTCAAGGTATTGTAACACAGTTTCCATAAACTAAGACAGATTGGACAATTCAAATACTACCGGTAAATCAGAACAAATTAAAGTTTGTCCTGATTCAGTCTAATATGTTCGGGTCGTTTGCGTTCTCTTCAGCAACACTTTCAGGTTTTGTTGAATTTGTTAGAATCTTTGGTGTGTCTTTCATTCCTATGAACATACTTTCTGTGACATCGAAGTCCTCATTATCATCAAGTACGTCGTCTTTAAACTTCTTAAAACGCTGTAAAAATGCAGTGAATCTATGATGTCATCGGTCACACTATTACGATGCACTGACTTCACTGGCTTTAGATAATCAGTACTACGTTCTAAGTCAAATCGACCTGTGGGCTGGTATTCACTAAGCATCTTATCGAAACACATTTTGAAATATTTTGACTTTAATTAAAAGATTGAGATTCGCATATTTTCTACAAATAGATGATTAACCAGGATTTTAGTGATTATTGTAACTCTTTACATAGTGCATTTTAAAAACTTTTGCTCAGATGCATTAATCTTGATTGTGATGATTTTTTAAGTAACTTTTATTTTTTAAGAAAAGTCCAAAAGTTTTCTACAAAGATGTTTTGTAAACTTGAATACCAGCTCAGTTCTAATAAAACATCTTCTAATAGTCCTTAGGATGAATAATGTTTCACGACTGTTAACTAGGTTCGGAGTAGTTTCAACACTGACGAAACGGAAAATATAAAGAAGTAGGATGAACTGTGTTTAAGTGCTGTTATTTACGTACACAATGGCAAGGGTTAACAGTACGCGTACCTACGGTTAACTATGGTCAAAAAAGGACTACTTCGGTCAGCTAGGGTAAACGAACATTTTAACCACTGTCTCAGTAGGGTCTGGGCCTCCAAGCTGACCGTAGAGAAATTTTGAACATGTTGAAAATTTTCGGGGCTACGGCGAACTACGTCGCATGTTTATTGGTACTGTCGTCCCTTTTGATATTGTATATATTACACAGTCGCCCATTAACCTCTTCTGAATTTGCTGAAATTTTCAAATGATCAGGACTTTTTAATATTGTATGTGTTTTTTTCTAGGAATCAATGCAAATGAGTTGAATGGAATCGCCACTGACAGGCATCATGTGTTTGACATTCGAACCTATGGTGCATTGGCTTCCATCTTACCAAACATTATGCAAGTAATGTGCAATGCTTGAATAAACCAACACTATAATCCTTAAACTAGTTTATATTTTATATTCTTGTACCAATAACTCAAATATGATATACAAAAACCTTTAGCAATTCAAATAATGTGTTGGTTCTACCAGCTATGTCAATAAAAGAAAGTCAGTTGCATTTCGTTTCGAAAACCCCTCGTACACTACCATGTTATATGATGGATTCCTTACAGGGCTAATAAATACTGCCATCTCATAATTTGTGTCTGTATTCCGGGTAATCCATCGCCAGTTCTAACAAAGGTAAGTATATATACAAGTGTTAAATATGCCAGATTGGTTACCACACCTAAAACTGCAAAGATCAAATAAAATCATTCATTGTATAGCTGCATTACCTATCCAAATGTTCGCTCGTAGTGTGTCTTCTTGTTGTGTTTGCACGTTTCATGTCTATGTTGGTGCACTTATTCACCTATTTACTGTTTTATCAAAGCACACAGGGAAATCTTAAACTTACGTCTAAATTTTAATTATTTATCTCAGCTAAGATTCATGTTTTATAGCTATTTTCAGCAAACTTAACCAGCTTGTACACTCAAGCTAAGTTGTATGAACTAGAATATCGGTCTCTAGAGTCCGATCTTTAATGAACTCTTCTGTGTTTCCTGAACGTGACTGAGGCCGTGTACTCTTACTTAACCTGTTCCATTAGCACTGAACATCACAATATTAACAACTATAGCATGCTAATTTCTAAATTGACATTTATTCATAAACAATGTTAATGATAGTTTATTTTCAAAATGCAAAATGCCGTAGACCAATGAGGACAACATAAATATTTACATAACGATAATATCATGATGCCAAAAATACATTTATTATTCATACATGTATACATGTACACACACAAACACACACACACAATCCCACATGCATACGTACTTTAAACAGCAACATATCATTTTAATACACTTTTAATAAAATGAAGAAATTATTTAATTATATTTATGAACATAATACATATCAGCAAAAACAATGATGTGTTAAATATGGACAAAAAACGATATCAGGGCTGGTATTCAATATTGATCTTACTTGACTTAAGGATAAGGCAGACCAATTAGATTACACCATGTATAAGATTTAAGCAATTCATTAAAGTAATAGCATAGTTAATCCTTATATTATACAGTGTTTATATGCATTAATGTAATCGGACATTCTTTAGCAATGTTTTATTATTTGTGTTTCAATACTTTTAAACATATTTGGTCATACTCTATAAGAAGAAGTACATATCTGTTACGAAAATCACTATATAATGGGCACAGTTGTACTTAATGGTTTTCGTCTTCCAAAGAATTATATCTGATACATTTTTTTCGTTCATCAAAAGAAATGATATTTCATTGGGTTAGCACATCTACCAGTTTCAGCATACAGTCTATGGGAAGCTACTCTAAGTTTTGACGGGGCAATGCGTTTTTTTAGACAATTTAAGGATATCAAGATATGAATGAAAGAGAAAGAAGCATTTAAGTTTTCATATAAACTAGCTCTATTTGACTCTCGTAATTTTCCATTCAAATTTTTTAATTAACTTTTTCTTAGCCTTTGTTTAATTAGAGAGAGATATAATTAATCATTAACCATATGTTGAAATAACCATACAGCATAATAACCAAATGCACTAAACAAATATCTTAACCTAGACTACCAATTAACATGATTTCGTTTCTACATCCGATTTCAACATTAAATATATATTCTTTATTTTCTTTCCATTGGATGAGTATAATATTGTTATCCAAAATGTTATTATATCAAAATACCTCATGGTTTGACTAGATATTCGATAATCGACCCAATTCGCCATAAATAAAACCATTATCTTTACACTTTTAAAGCCCAATAACCTCTTACAAAACAAAATGGGAATGGTGAGCTTGCATAAGACTAGTAAATATGCTCTCCCATAATTGAGCAAGCACCTATATTTAGATTATTTATAGAATACCAATTAACCCTTAGAACCTTGTCGATGTGGCAACATTATCAATTAACATATTACGTCAGCATCTTATCACAGAACATCTATGTTATATGGAACTAAACTTTACCGTAAATGATATGAATTTGAACCCAAATTTCAAACGTCAAAATAGTGGTTTATGAAAAATGTGAAGAGGTATATATATATTTAAATTTAAAAGTTAATCGAAACAGAATGAAAGGTAATCTCGCGATCAATGAAAACCACTGTGAAATTCAAGTTAAGGTGGTACGCGCGTCTTTTATCTTACGATCAAATAAACTCCGAACACCTTAAAATGACAGAACAATGCAAAATCATCTAAGAGTCATTAAAATCATAAACATGATATGTCACCAGGTTAGTTTTCGAGGAACAAGGTTTCCGAATGACCTACCATTGTGTTTTATACATTCTATCTATTTCATGCAAAGTTGTATATGGCAGTAACATAATTTATTAGTATTAAGATTTTTCTTTTTTATTATACATGTAGTATATCACTTTTAAGCGATGCATTACGATTAACGTGTACATTAGTATTTCCTATGCACATAAACAATAATGCCGGCGTCCTGGTGAACAGTATCCGTACATGATAAATAGCTACACCTCCCACTTGCAAAAAGATTGAAAAATGGTGATTTTTAATCGAGTTTCCAGAATTTTAACGGTCGAAAATTATTTTTAATTGTTTGTGAGTCGAGAATCATAAATATCATCAGTTTAGTCAAATAAAAATAGGGGTCACAAACCTTTTTTATAGCTATTCAACAAAAAGTACTTATTCGAATAAATTTGCATAAATTACACTAATGTGTATATTGGAATGGAATAATTTGCTAACGAAGACACGTATTTTGACACATTGTAGCAATAACCTACACGCTTAGAAAAAATGCACTACTGACAAAATTCACGATGGACAGTCACCAGTGAAGTTTTTTAGACCTTTTTTAAATTAAGTTGCGTTTCTTTTGCGTGTAAGTATATTTTATTTACATAACTTTGTGTATAAATGTTAAGGTTTTGTACCTTTGCATAAGAGAGAGTATGGAGTATTTACAAATGTTAAGGTGGTCGAAGTATTATATTGGAGTGGATGTAGAGTATGTACAAATATTAAGGTGGTTGTAGTGTGTCGTTAGAAGATGTATTGAGGATGTACAAATATTAAGTTGGTTGTAGTGCTACATGAGATGGTATAGATGATGTACAAATATTTAGGAGGTTGTAGTGCTGCATTGGAGAGGGTATAGATGATGTACAAATATTAAGGAGGTTGTAGTGCTGCATTGAGGGGGTATAGAGTATGTACAAATATTTAGGAGGTTGCAGTGCTGCATTGGAGAGGGTATAGATGATGTAAAAATATTAAGGTGGTTGTAGTGTTGCATTGGAGAGGGTATAGATGATGTACAAATATTAAGGAGGCTGTAGTGCAGCATTAGAGAGGGTATAGATGATGTACATATATTAGAGAGGGTATAGATTATGTATACGAGAGGGTATAGATGATGAACATATATTAGAGAGGGTATAGATTAGGTACATATATTAAGTTTGTTGTAGAGCTTCATTAGAGAGGGCATTGAGGATGTACAAGTAATTTAATGTGATTTTATTGTTTCATTAGATAGGGTGTGGAGAACGCACAAATCGTCGGCTGGCTCTAACAGTCCACAATGTCTCCTTTTTTCAAAAATGTGATTTGTGCATGTTCTTTTTCATTTTACATAGCTCAATGTCCTGTGAAAATAGTAAGTCATCATTTCAAGTGCAATGTGCTTTTTGGAAGTAATCTCAGTATTTGAACCACTTCGTTGCGTGCTTGTTGCTGAATTTCCCCGAGATTTGTTACTCTAAGAGCATCTTAAACTATAAAAAGTATGTTGACCAATTGCCGTCCTTTATTTTGTCACGTGAGTAACTGAACTATTTATTGTCCTCTACCAGTTCTTATATGAACCAATGTCCAGATCAACCGATGAAACCACGGTATTTCGGTTATATTGTTTCCAAACTCCTGGTGTGAAACTAAAAATGCATACGTTGCTCAATGTCCAAACACGGAATAACCCTTTTTTCAGAACAAACGTATCTACGTCAATGTTAAGGCGGAATAATGAATGCAGTAGGAAGAATAAAGCAATTGTACTACATATACGTTTGATTTTTTTAAATCGGTTTACAAAAAGATATTTGACAGAGTCAAACGTTCAACCCGCATTTTCTCCAAAACATAATTTTGGCACTTTAATCACTTTTAGAGCCAGCCGACGATATGTTAAGGTGGTTTTAGAGTTGCATTGAAAGGGTATGTGTGATGTACTAATGTTAAGGTGGTTGTACCTGTCGCATTAAAGAAGTTATTGAGGATGTACCCATTGTAAGGTGGTTGTAGTGTTGCAGTAGAGAATCTTTTGAGGATGTACATAGTTTAAGGTTGTTGTAGTGTTGCAATGGGTGTATATGACATACAATTAAGATGATCGTGGTGTTATATGAGAGTATGTGTGTCATACAATATGATAATATAATGGTGGTGTTATTTTACAGATGGACACACAGGAGAGAACACACTGCATTCAATATTGCACTTGAAACAGACATAGATTATAGTCACTTGCACTATATAAGAGACTTTGATTTTCGACTTTTTTAATAGCTAAACTTGGACTTTTAGAAGTTCATTTTCGTAGCTCGGCTGATTTTCTATTTTATTATATACCTAGCAATGTATTGTCACGAATACAGGCCACATCGCGCAGTGGAATACAACGCAATATATTGCATTTTCCGTATCATACATGTCTGGTTTTCCGAATCCATATCATGCATGTCTGACGTGTTATATGCCGAACATATGCCAACTTCAATGACGACACGACGTAAACAATTGCCTTTTATGAATGGGCGTCGCGTTATATGTCGAAAATATGCCGACGTTCATGACGTCAATGTATAAACATTAAACGCATTTTCACTTTTGAAGGTATATAATAAAAGGAATATTACTGCAGTTGTGTTGATCCGTTAAGCCGTATTACCTCTCGTTGCTTGCGCCATACCGCATCTCACTCGACCTGCAGTGATATTCCGTATTATTTTTCTATATACAAATAGTAAGTATGCATGTATCCAAATCAACATGTATCTTCAAATACTAAATGGTTCGGAAAATATGTAAGTAACACTATATGAATAGTTCACAATAAGAACCGTATGATAAACAATGGTTAATACAAGGGTTGTTGAAAAACATTAGGATATTATAATTCTGAATAAAGATGTCATTGCTAAGGGCCAAACTTGTTGTCATTCTTACACTAAAGTTATTTATTGAAGTCATTCATAAAATGTTGTTATATTTAATATACATTGATATTATTGCTTTGCCAACATCATGTTTATTTTCGAACAATACTTGAAAAACAAAATGTTTGAACGGTAATTATGTAAGACCTCAAAGTATTGTAACACAGTTTCCATAAACTACGACAGATTGGACAATTGAAATACTACCAGTAAATCAGAACAAATTAAAGTTTGTCCTGATTCAGTCTAAAATGTTAGAGTCGTTTGCGTTTTCTTCAGCAACACTTTCAGGTTTTGGTGAATTTGTAAGAATCTTTGGTGTGTCTTTCATTTCTATGAAATCAAATTCCTCATTATCGTCAAGTACGTCGTCTTTAAACTTCTTAATACGTTGTAAAGCTGCAGTTGCTGCATCTATGATGTCATCGGTCACACTATTACGATGCACTGACTTTACTGGCTTTAGATAATCAGTACTACGGCGTCGTTGTTCTGAAAATATTCACATACTTATACTGCATTGTGTTAGAAATCGTGTTATTGGTGCTTCCAATCAAATATGGTATCATACCGACATTAATATATATGTTTATTATATATTCGCTTTTAAGGGGCCTGCCTCCAGATTAGTTTAAATAATAAATTGTTAACATTACATTAAATATATTCTGCATATAGCATGACCATTACATACTAAATTACGTGTTAATGTAGCTAAAAGTGATTCATTATAGTGAGCATATACTTGCCAAGTCTGTATAATAAAGATTTTTCTCTTTATGAAACTGAGAAGAGAAATACTCTACAAATAAAATTTGAATAGCAAATAGAGAGTACCGTTTTCCCTATGAAATCCTGATCCAATGATGGATAGAATCTGAGCACCGCCGGTTTGTATGTCGCTGTTAGTAGGATGTGATTTCATGGACAAGGCAATTGCATCACATACACACTGTGTCGTTCTTCCTCGAACAAGCCCTGTACATATACCATATTATATTACATGTATATACTAAATAGCAGCTTTCGTCATGGAAATAAACAAACCCACAATGCAATCATCAGAAGGACCAACACTATTTCTATAGTTCACCCTTGTTACCCTGATAAAACAACATGATTGGATAATCGAAACATGATTGAAAAATGGCCGACATGAAAAATGTGGTAAGTGCATCGTTTTTGCAATATTTTCCATATAAACTATCCAGATTGTTTATATCAATATTACATAATCAACATATGAAGAAAATGTACTATTTGCACTAAACAATTTGCATATAGGTAATATTTTTCACTATGTAAAGCCTTGAAGAATGTGTGGATTTTGCATGTGAGAATGAGTTTTGTACTTATAAACGTTGTAAAACTCATTTATTGGACTCTATGTAATGAATATCATTTGGGAAGTATCGGCAGTTGTATAAACTATGATTTGGACGTTTCAATTGTTTTAAAATTTTAGATAAATTAACGCTCACCAACAATAATTCAAACATGTATAGTATGTTTTGGATACTGACCGACGTGATTGTTAAATTTATTAGGATACTGGCCAAGATGATTGTGAATAAAAACCAACATTACCAATTGAAATCTTGCCAATGGGATACTCAAGGTACAAAAAATTGTACATTAAAGAAGTGTGCTCATGAATTGTGGTAGCAGGTTTATGAGCATACCCGATGTAAGGCATTTCACACCCAGTCTATAGCACTTGCTTTTAGGACATTTAATAATCAAAGCACTAAGAGTGCTGATGGGAGGCGATCTGGTTGCTGCTACTAAAGCTTAAACGACTTTACACGTTTAATGTTCGTTTTCTTACTGCCGATCTTGTCTTGAATGTCAAAATAGGCATATGTGACTATATAGGCATGTTGGGTATCTAAATAATTGTAAAAAGGGTCATATTGATGTATATGTCATACGTGTATTGAATGCGTATATCAAAAGTGGCTTTAAAATAATACTACGCGCCTATTTATCAGATTCTACAGTACCGTCTTGTAATCACTTCCATCACAGCGTGAGACATCTCTAGAAAGCGGCTACTATAGCCACACCATATGATTGTATAACATAACGATATACGATTAATTGATAAAACCATCACGTGACCCTGGTCTGAAGTTTCTAAAAATAGCTATACGGCTGGGACATTTGATGAACACGTCATTTTCATATTACGAAACAAGTACGATATCTCCCCGGCTGAGTGAGTATCTGCAAAAATTTCGATTCAACGAACAGTTTCATAATAATTGTTGATCGTAGAATAAACAATTGTTGATGATTGAATTAAATAAGTTTAAAAATTTGAAGAAACATATGTTGCAGTATTGGGAATGTTGACAGTTTCTGGAACTACTTGAATGCGGATACACATAGCAGCCTAAAGGCGGTCCAGATTGCATTAAGAAATGGGCAATGGTAGTATAGAGAGGCTTACGCCTACCAAAATGGGTACAAATGTTCACCACATCAAGACGATGTGTCATGCACAAAACCCAGGTCCCTAGCTTAAAGGTCAATGTCACACTTAGAGGTCAAAGGCTAAAAGGCTCAAATAGGCATGTGATTCGTGTCCGCTCTGTAATTTTGTCATCTCCTATTGGATATTTATAATAGTTGCTACAAATGTTCACCACATCAGGGTGATGTGACATGTGCAAGACACAGGTCCCTAACTTAAAGGACAAGGTCACACTTAGAGATCAAAAGTTAAAATTCTCAAATAGGCATGTGATTCATGTCCGCTCTGTAACTATGTCATTTCTTATTGTATATTTATAACACTTGGTACAAATGTTCACCACATCGAGACGGCGTGTTATGCGCAAGACCTAGGTCCCTTGCTCAAAGGTAAAGGTCACACTTAGAGATCGAAGGTAAAAAGGATCAAATAGGCATGTGATTCATGTCAGCTCTGTAACTATGTCATTTCTTATTTTATATTAATATTACTTGCCACAAATGTTCACATCATCAAGACGAGGTGTCATGCGCAAGACACAGGTCCCTAACTCAAAGGTCAAGGTCACACTTAGAGATCAAAAGTCATGGCGTCATGAGGGTGATAAATTATGCAAAGTATCAAAGATACATGTCTTAGAGGTTAAAATTGTGTACATAAACTGTAAAATTTTGTATTTCTAAGTACATTAGTCCAAATGTGGCATAACATTCAACAACATGCTTGATAGAGTGCAGATGTTGTGGTCAAGACGGTTGACAAGTATGCAAAGTATCACAGCAATATGAACATACACTTAGATATTATAGGTTAATACCTTAAACGTAAACTTACAAATTTGCACGAAGTTGAAATAAGGGACATATTTTCCGATAAATACTTCATAGAGTTATCTACTCCTACGTACGTGTTGGGGTCATCCAATTATTCTTCCAATAGTGAAGCTACATATTAAATTCGCACTGCCGTGCATCAATGAAAATTCAATGTTGGTCAGTATCCACTTTAAAAGATAAATCATGTTGATCTTTATCCTCAATCATGTTGGTTTTTATCCATTTTTCACACATGGGTTACTTTAAATAGTTATCACGTAGAAACGGCAAATGTAAATAACTTACTCTAAACTAAGTCTGATAGTGAAATGAATGAGCTGTATAAACAAAAGATCTTAACCCAAAATAAACAACAATATATTATTATGTTTTATAGACTGTCAAATAAATCCAACACAGATGTTTCTAACTTTGTAACGTATTGTGTATCACATTCACAAACATACGGATAAATAGTTTTAGTTTCATGGAAGGAATGTACACGTTTATCTTCATACAGCATCAGAAGGTGGTTAAACCCGTAGATTTTGAAGAATTGGCCGAAAATGCGACGCATATGTAAACATACATCCGCCATTTTTCAATCATGTTGCGAATATCCAATCATGTTGTTTTATCAGGGTTACAAGGGTGTAGTTGGGAAACATAAATTGGCGGGGCTAAATAACAATCGTGTAAAAACACTCCAATGACCTTGTATTAAACGGAAAACATTGGTAGATATGATTTTGTTACAACCATTTTTCAGTTGTTCAATAGAACAACTAAATTTATACACACGTTTCTACAATCGCTCATAGTTTAGTTGATGAAACCACTTTTGTTCCTACACACTTTTGCAATAGTAACCCGGTCAGCCAGTAATATTGCGTAACTTCCTAAGCCGGTCATGCCAAATATATTTTATTTCATGAGGATCACATCGGTCTTTGTCGCATTGCAATATTTTATTTACCGAAGAAAGCAGAAAAATCCGAAATTTCACCGTGAACGCAAAATAATTGAGACCATACCTTACTTCTAAATAAACAGCATGTGTCTATCTCCCGGTCAATAAATAGACCGATTTATATTTACTATGTATAGACCATGTTAATCATTAACTCTGCCTGGGGCAAAACATTGACTTATAAGCCATTACATAATATGTGTACTTTTGTATGTGAAGGTTATAATAATTTGTGCCATATTAAGATGATTTTAAGCATTAAAACTTGTAGTTCAATATATATTAAATATTTTATATCATGCCAGAAAGCTACGTATAACTTCCACTACTAGTATATACGGATAGGATTTTACATCAAAATATTCAAGCATGCATTATTAAAGTGTATACGCTAGTAATAAATGTACAAATAAATCATCGGAAAAATACAGCTACATCATCTTTAATTTATACCTACCCTGCCTTCATTTGAACAAAATAGTTCTTTCGGCGCTTTGATTATCGTAACGCGTCAGTGGGTCAGATTATTTATCTTGTGTAACAGTTTAAAGGTAGCATGTTCGATTACAGGTTGTGTAATTATGTTTATATTGTTTGGTAAATGTTTTTCATTTTTATATCACATTCAAAATACAAAGTTTTAAAAAATATATTAACGGAAAGCAAGGACAATAATTTATGTAGATAATATCTATTGCAGAAAATAAAAATATTTCATGTTTAGTCATATATTGGATTTGAAACAAGTTTAATAAAATGATACAATATGACCGTTGGCGTGCTTCTTTTATTCCAACAGTTTAATAAATTCTCGATAATAATAAGACAAATAAGTTTAACTTAGTTTCAACCACGAGATTTTGCTTAATAGTGTTAGCTACATGTTTACGCGTACGTGACGTCATCATAATAAACAAATGAACATTTCGAAAAGTGTAAGGCACAAGGGTGTGTGGTCAAAGCGATATAAACACATTATATATATTATACCTGCTCGGCATACGTTCTCCAACGACAGGAGACATAGCATGTGGATTTCTTGTTGTAAAAGATGTTTGTTCATTGTTTTCAGAATGACATCAATACAGCACAGTTCTTGCAGTGCTTCCAGGCCTTTCTCTGCAATACGTATGTACATGGTTGTGTTGGGGGCGTTTATTGTGCGTCCAAATATGTCATTATAAAAACATAAACAAATACATGTAGTTAGTTATGCTTTATGGTTGTTTCATGGCATTTTACAAATAATTGTCTTATGTCAATTCAACACCTTGTGTTATGTTCTTCCTCATTCCATACAAGTTCGACCCAGCTTAGGACTGCACATCCCAGAACTAGAACAATTCATAAAAACATGGTAAAA
Source organism: Spisula solida (assembly GCA_947247005.1). Taxonomy (NCBI): domain Eukaryota; kingdom Metazoa; phylum Mollusca; class Bivalvia; order Venerida; family Mactridae; genus Spisula; species Spisula solida. The sequence goes on along the minus strand of OX365947.1, from coordinate 30,960,827 downwards.
CTACAGATATAAGGACTTCAATGAGAATTTGCTGCATCGGCGTTGGTTGATTCACGCATTCTGGTTTACATATGATATCATGATGATATCTTCAAATATTTCCCTTACCTCACACAATCCTCATCCAAAGAATGACAATATTCCTAAACCACCTCCTAGGGAACTATTAGTCTATCAATGTCTGTTTAGCCGAGAGTGAGCAATCTTAAAAAATGTGCTTAGCTATGAAACATGGTTATATAATGACTTCAGACCCGTTTACATAATGGCGTGACGTCCAATAATTAAGCGCGCATGTAAAGTAATAATTGGTGAAACATTGTTGTCAGTGTCATAGTGTTGTACTATTTGATTGAGGGTGTGTGTTACAGGGTAATGGTTTTGACGTCATAACTCATGACGTTGTTTATATTTTTATGAAATTGCATTCCTGATGAAGACTTAATAAAGTCGAAACGATGAATGGAGACTGGAATTTGTTTTTTTTAAACTAATAATTGAAAAGGTTTTGCTAGACATTTATAATAAATATTGGTTTGTATTCTGGCATTCAGCTTTTTTATTACTGTTATTCTTAAACTTTAAGAACTTTAGACAGCTAAAACTAAGTATTTCAGCCCTTTTTACTGTTGAAACTAGGTTATTCAGCTAGGACATTTTGCTCTTCGATTGCTGAAACTAGGTCATTCTTTATGACAGCTGGGATTTGGGCAGTTCATTTTCTCGTTCGGTTATATGTTGGGCAATGTGCTTTGTTATTGTAGTATACTATGTTTTTGATGTTTCCTGTGCTCAGCTGTTTCAGTTGAGTGCTGCCTTCCCTGTCCGGTTGCTTTTTGTATTCTGGCAACACATACAAACGGTCTTTACCTGTATTTGATAAATACGAAATGATTCCACAGCAAATTATTTGTAGATTGTAATCGTCTAAATACGTTTCCATGGTGGAAATCAGAACCGTTCCTACATGCCTGGATATCAAACTTAGACTGTCACCTTAAACAAAACAAGACTGCGTTCACTAAACGCTTATGCCCCCTGTGGAAGCCTTGTCCATAAATAAGTCTAAGTCCAAAATTAGGTCAAGGTGAAGGTCAAAATGGGGTTAGGTGGTACAGGCGTGTGGAGAGTGTTCATACACAACATCCATGCAAGTATGAAAGCTTTGTAGCAAGCCATATTAATGCTAGAAGAAACGGTCAATTAGGGTTAACCAGGACGGACGGACGGACGAACGGACGACCGGACGGACAGGTGAATCACTATATGCCTCCCCATCTATCGATAGGGGGGCATAAAAACATATGCAGATTAGTAAATCAATGGATACATTGAACCAGGCTGCTTTACTTATGTGGATGTTGCATGCTGAACAAAAACAAAACATATTGACTAGGATGTTAATGAATCTTATTGCATTACACTGTTGTTCATGTTTTATTTAACAAAGTATATTCTGTAAAACTAACCTTTTCAATAATTAAAATTAATCTATAGATCTATTTCTTCTATTCAAAACAACATTTTATTTGTCGACATTTACAGCATCGGGTTATTTTTAGGGGATTTATCCCCCGCCGCTGCGACAAATACGTGATTGTTGTTGTTGAAGTTGCATTGGCTATGGCTAATTTTTTTATTTGACAGACCGGACAGACCGGATGCAGAATACTGATTCGGTAGACTGAATTTCACGTCCAACTTCAGGTAGAGGCAAGTTGTTGCTCAAGATTTGAGAACCAATCTTGTTTAAAAAAAATTCCAATATGAAATACAAATACAGTTCCACTCTTATAATAACGTTTCGGCATAAAAGCCTGATTCAAACCATGAAAGAACACATTAAATCTAACGTGAAAAAACAATATGGCGACGTCGGAAATGACGTCACATCATTTAACGCGACATCATCGCACGTTACCGCGACGACGTCGCACGGCATAGCGCGCCCACTTGTGAATATGTTGAATTGAAATATAAATAGCAAATAAAAGACAAGTGTAATACTATAATAACTATTTATAGGGCATATATGTGCAGCCCGTCTCCTAGATCGGAAAACACTCTTTTCTAAGTATTTGTTCGCATGGTCTCCTATGTGGTGCTGCCTGGCAGCCAGGGGCTAGATCTATAGTCTCTGTGGAGCAAACTAATTCCTTGGTCATTTTTCCTCGATCAGATTATCCAAAAACCTGATGGGAAATTCCCGCTGGATGCAGTGCATTTGTTCACATTAATGAGTATATATACGAGAACCAAAACTTTCGCTTACCCATTGCAACTTGGGCAAACACTTTAAGCCCGCATATTTTAACGTCTGTATCTCGGAATTCGTTCACAATGCTGACAACTTGTTCCATGGCTTTTTTATTGAACAGTTTCATACATTCTTTACCTAAAGCGACATGTTTTATGCTGTTGCGTTAATGTAATGTACATGTATATAGAAATGCACAATGTGCATACCAACCAACTTTCAGGATTAAACAAAGTACATTTAATTTAGTAGCATACTCATACATGCATTGCTAATCAAATTATGTAAATAAGGCATTGGAGACTGACAAGTTTATAAACACTGCAAAGCACCAGACAATTATTTAGATTTTGACCAGCTGGTCTCAACAACTTCAATTCCTAGAAGTTAACTCTACAATACGTGCGTATATACATGTTTATGTGATCTGTATTGTATGTTGGTTATCAGCTTATACGTGACTATTATAGTCATGTATGTGGATTTCGAAATAAAAAAAACACATCAATATCAATATCAAAATGTCTGAAACGCTGTTCAGTGTTTCCCACCCAACTAGAGATGAACTGGTTGGTAACCAAGAGGTAGTCTCCCGTGTATCAATGCTTTACACTGGGCACGTTTAGGAACCAGTGCGTCTGTTTGGAAAGAGCTAGGGTATTCCACTCGTATCACACCACTGTCTCTTCTACTTGATGTTCCTTCAGCAAAACACAATACCCAATTGGAAATAAGTGCTTGCATTTTTATGCGTTATCCTTGACCGAAAGGTTTACATGATAATTACAACATCAACTATGAGCCTGTGTAGTCAGCATTGTATACTGGTATATCATATCAAATATGTTCTAACTTCTAATGTTTACATACCTGCTTTTAATGCATTTTCGTAGAAAGTACAAACAGCTTTGGCCACCTCTGCAGTGGTTGTCATAGACATGTATAGATATAGGAGTGTTGACTCGACATGCTCCAAGGCGATATCATTCATTCCTGTAAATATGATCAAACAATATAATAGTGTTTGTTTACACATTAATCAGTGTCATTGTGTCACAAAAATAGACGGTTTCGGGCAGAAACTTTTGCACAAAATATTAAGTGGCATGGACAGTACTCATTTGTAGCTGAATGATGCCTTGTTAAAATTGGTCCACGCTGTATATATCTGTACATACATGTACACGTGAATACAATGATCACGTCATTGTCCTTAAACAACATGATAAGAACTTGATAATTATAGCACGGATAATTTTACCCGACTCACGACCTTCTAATAGCATATTATATAAATATAACTTCGGTTGTATTGTTTTTATAAGCGGAAAGTATCACGAAGCGTGCGATGTGTAATACCAACACAAATCTAATGGACCGATATTGCACGATTTGCTCACGGAAATTTATATATTCAACGCAAGAACCTTGTAATATTTCACGCATAAAGGTCAGGAGCATGAGGACAAATTGTCCGTGCTATATATCCAAGTTTGATGACAGGCTAAAGGTGCATCTACAGGGTAAGTCTTGGCGTATACATCTTGACCTGTGCAGCAGTATTTACCGCTATGCAGTGACGACTATCCAATGAATGTGTCGTACATCAGCCGAGAATACTACTCGCACGGTACATTTTGACTTATATGTCAAGATGTATACATCAAAACTTACCGTGTAGATGCACCTTTAGCAAAGACATACCTCTTCTAGGTAAGTTGGCCAGACATGTACAACCAAAAGCTAGAATATCAGTAGAACTGGAGAAAGACTTCAAAGTCATAGATATTATCTGTATGCCACTTTCCTCCGCAATCCACCAACAGCCTTTGTCTACAAAACAATTTTTACAAAATTAATATGTTTATTTAAACAAACTGGATTAATAGAACAATTTAAAGACTGGAACTTAGATGGTTTCTTTCAATATTAGTGCAAACAGAGTCGAGGAGAAAATGTAACAACGGATTCTTTGAAGTTCAAAATAGAGAACGCGAGGTTGTATTTTTTTGTCGTAGAAGAAGCTGACATAAAACAGCCGATTGTTACTTTCCCATTGCCTAATGTGTTCGTCGTTTGATGAAATTTAAGTGTAACAGCAACAAAATATTATATAAATAACACATGGCTGCTCGGGTGATGGTAAATAATACCAACCCGAGAATAGGTATATGACTATTCAAGGGTTGGGTTGATATTATTTACTGTCACCCGAGCAGCCATGTGTTATTTATTTTATCATACCGAACAAAATAACAACTATTTTGCACAATAAATTATCAACAAATGTAAGCAAAACTTAGATTGCCGTTATTTAAGAAATAAAAATCTGTTCGCGTATTTTGTCGGTAGACACTTGTGCTTTAATTTTTCCGCATCCGAACTCCTGTCCATGTTTTATTCACCGACAAAATACAAGAACAGGGGTTTTATTTCGATTCTAAATCGATAATATCCCGCACTATTTAACTGCGCGCATTCCATTTTCACCCATTTGACATTGAACATAATTCCACGCTGAAATTGAGTGGCTTATTAGCTGGTACAATTACCTTCCTCGTTATATTGGAGTTTCTAAAAATAGATGCGTCATAGCTGTAACACTGGATACTCGTGCAACTCGCGACTCGTTGAAGTGTTTTACTATAAAGTTTACATTCATTCATAAATATGTCACATGATACGGGGCGTAAATAGTAAGAGCCAATTTGATACCATGTTTTATTGCGATAATAATACATGCCCTGGTTTGCTTTATGTGTATTCTGACTAATCAGCGGATCGTGTTAGAATATAATTTTACAAGTACAATCTCAGTCCGTATAAGTTTCTAATGATTTGGTGTTATATTTAATAAATCTTGTCAGTTTCAACTGTTGAAGTTGACAAGACTTACAAAAAATAACATGTGGAGTATATACAAACATATAGATAGCATACGGATACTCTTTAGCAGGGTGTTTCCGGACTCAATTAGTACAAATATCTATGAATAGCCCAGCCTAGATTTTAATACTAGTGATCGAACAAAATATCACATAGTGATCGAACAAAATATCACACGGACGGTCTATGTGGAAAATACATTGAGAGGTCACGTGAGGTATAATAATTTAGAAATAAAAATCTGTTCGCGTATATTATCGGTGAATGAAACACGGGCAGGAGTTCCGCATCGCTACGCCACTCGAGAAAATATTGATTTTCTGTGATCACTCGGTGAAATAAAATTCAATCTTACACCAAAATCAACAAATATCCTCTATGTATTAGGACAAATTAACCGGTAATCCACTTTTCAAAACAATGATGTTATTTTTACTGTTTAAAAAAGATGGTTCCATCATAAAACCGAAACAGAAACACAACGTCAACGGTGCAGGGCTTTAAAATATACGTTACGTCATAATGTCTCACTGTCAGTTGATGCTCTAATTTCAACGTGATTTATCCAATTATAACCATTTTAAGAGATTCGAAGCATATAATAAACAGACATTTTATTGATTTTTGAAGCTTTCTTATTTCACTCGTGATCACAGAAAAAGGTATTCATTCGTGATTACGCCTTTCGGTAAAAATATTAATTTCTGTGATCACTCGGTGAAATAATATTCGATTTTAGGTACACCAAAATCAACAAACTTATTATTATCATTCTCTTTAGAAAGATTAATCAATATGTATAACAGAGTTAATGTAATGCAAAGTTGATGTATTTGTGTGTTTTTATATTATCATGTGAATGTTCATTTTATGTCAAATAAATCTATCTATATCTATAGATATTATGTCTAAGGACATGAACATTAATGTTTAGTTCGGTCTTGGATGAGACAAACGCTCAAAACAAAAAGTCAGCATAATTTCAATTCCGGTTTTAATTAACGAATTTTAACCAGTCGAAAATTGTGAATGGCATGTAAAGAGAGCATATCTGACGATATGCATGGTAAGTTTGCATTTACACAGTATGTGTAACGCGTTTTTAGCCGATACCTCAAATTAGACGTGCATGCCATGTGCAGGTCATGGCAGGTGCAGTAAAATGCTGATAGTGATATTCTGCAAAAATTCAATGCTCAATAATTCCTACTGACTAAACATGTTTTTCAGTTTACATTAAAAGATTGCACTAGCTGTACATTGTACACTCCGTTACTTGATAATTAACACTATCCCAATCAATTAGCAAGTCTCACTTATTCAGTTAACACCAATGGCAATTGACGAAAACGAATGAATGTAACCAACCACAAACAGCATTTTAATGATTGTGTTTGCGTCATTATCAACGTGTAATATCCAGTTTTTTAGTTTACAGTTTATTCAATACTCTCATCTTATAGTACATGTGATATGAGGTACAAAAGTGATATCAAAGTACATATAAACATATATATATTCTTTATGATCGTCTCATTTATGTATATGTACATGCATAAAACTTCACACATTATAAAACAGTTCAAATGTACATAACCATTCAACATTGAATTATAAGAGACATAAAAGCTCGTAAAAGCACTATAATAACAACATTATCACATTACTGACTTTAAGGTTGTTTAGGACCTTTCTCCAACGTCATCGGTAAAAAATCGACTTTTGGCCGAATCTGATGAAAATCTCCAGAAATATGCTTTAACATTCTGTCCTTATTGTGCAGTTTTTATTTTTTCAAAATTTTGCTTCGTTTCCTAGCAACGTGACGCTATGTACAAAGGGCGTAAAATTGACGTTTTAATGGCATAATTCGGTCAGAATAAGGTCTATTTCAATTTTCAAAGCTCCATATGTTAGTCCTTGAACCGTTGAATACGTATATGTTAAATTTAAAGCGATTGTGACGGACAATTGTTCACCGAAAAAGGTTTTATATCGAAAGTTGACAGAATTTTATAGCGCATTTACGACACCTAACTCATTTCAGGGCGCAATTTGGTCAACAAAAAGTGATTCAATCAACTAATGAAATGCACCGTGGTGATGCGGTAATTGTTTTAAAGGGTTGTTAGGATTTCTTTTAAATAAGACATTGAACTTTGTAAATAAAGCACTAATGCGCAAATTAAAAAACATCTTAAAAAACCAATTATCACCCCGGTCAGACCGTAGATGAACTGATTAACAACAGCCTCTTAGGATTAGATAAAAGAAGCAAATACATTCGTATTAAGACAGTTTGTCAAGCACATATATATTTATAACACAAATGTATTAAATTATCTATATAAAACATTTTCCCTGGATTTTAAAATCATAAAACAGGCTTTGGCACTAGCTTTAACAATATCATTGTTGGATAAAATATATATCAACTTTTCTTCGTCTATCAGTTGGGCAAAAGTTGTATTGATAACAGAACATGCATTAAACAATTCATTTCTGATATTGCTATATGCTGAACAATATAAAAGTACATGTAATTCATTTTCGATGTTATCAGTATTGCAAATTTGACAGAGTCTGTTATTAACAGTAATGTTCTCATACCGCCTTGTTTCAATTCTTAATGGTGCAACACCACATCTAAATTTGGTTAATGCAGTCCTATGTGTTACCGGCACTAACATAGACAAATAGCTCTCTCTTTCAAAATCTTGCTTAAACATTCTGTATGTTCTTAACTTATTACCACCTCTACCACTTATTCCGGTATTACTATTAAGCTGAGCTCTCCAATCGTTTACAAAATTGTGCATGTACAGATCAACAAATTTATCACAACAACATTTCGACGTCATAGTAAAACATAATCTAGATGGTTCTTCTATTCCAAGGTTATTCATATTCTTGATAGACTCGAACTGCCAGTTTTTACAATTATTTCCACTTTTAGACAAACAATATGCAAATATGCGATAATTAATTCTTGACTGTTCCATTTTATTTATCCTATACCACTGCTGGCACACAGATTTCATTTGTTAAATATGTGGTGGCTGCCAGGCCATCTCGCCATATAGGGCTGTGTTGGGTGTGTACTTACCAACGCCCAAATAATAGCGCATGGCCCTGTTTTGGACTGCATATGACAAGACTGTGTGGTTGAAAAATAGGTAACAATAGAGTGGAATCAATATGGTTGGAAAAGGTAACAATAAGATGGAATCAATGTTGCAGTGTAAGATGTGAGCTGCATTGTATATGCAGATGGTTCAATGAATCTAAGTTATAGTTAGAACATATTAAGTAAATTTTAATGATTAAAAAGGGCGGAGCGAGCGAAGCGAAGCGAGGCCTTTTTAGTCATTAAAATTTACTTAATATGTTCTAACTAACTTAGAATATAACATTCTGCATTCTGATTGGCCGATAGGAATTAGCGCCAACGCAAGACGTCAAGTCTGTTAAGAGAAAATTTTAATTATTAAATTTTCATTTAACCGCGAAAATGCGACGTTTTCATTGGCTCATAATGTAGGTTATATTCTAACAATGTATAGAGGTTTTAGCCAGGTGGCTTGAAATAATTGTTAATATATTTTATAAATTTGGTCAAGTTTTTTAACCTTAGTGGTTCTGTATCATTCATAATATTATAATAAGTATGGATATTCTTATAATGTATTTTAATCATTGGGGGAAATATTTTCTAGCAGCAGAAAAATGAGAACAATTGATTAATAATGAAATTCATCACCAATTTCATTTAAGTTACATGCGTTACATCTTCTTAAGTTGCGGTCGATGTTTTGCCAGCATAATGTTTCTATTGGTAAATGGTGATTTTATGTTCGGAATTTAAAGATAATTTTAGTATTATAGTCTGTAAGTATATTTATGTACGGTTCAAGGCAATGAGTTTGTTTGAACAGTCTATAGTTGAGACATTTCGATTTCGTTTGAATAGTATCATGCCAGGTTTGGTTATATTGGTCGCACAGAGACTGATTTAGTTTGGCTAATAAATGTTCTTTGAGTTAATGTATATTTGGTTGTACCATACGTAGCTTAAGCTACATTCGTCAAGGATACTTTTTACATTATGAAGCCATTTGTATTTATAGCGATTCATATCCCAGTTATTAAAGCAAATATTGTATAATTAAGATGAGAGTTTGTTTTCATTACTAACTAAGGTATACCAGAAACCAATTATTCTCTTCTTGGTAGTGATAGACAGTGGATAGCGGCCCAGTTCGCCATAGAGCATTACATGCGGAGTACCTTTTTTAACTTGCATAATTCTTTGTAGGAAATCAGTATGTACTTTTTCGAGAATTGAGACATCGTCGTAGCCCCAGACTTCGCAACCATAATGTTAGAATAGGTACAATTGTATTATCAAACCTTTGTTTTTGTATATAGGTATAATACAGTCTGTCAATCATGCATCAGGCATAATGCCAGTTGTAAATATAACATTAAACAGTCTATGATATAATGACAACATTACCGGAACGGACCCATTCGCCAAGTACAAAAAAAGGAATCCTTTAAATTAGTGAAATAAAAACGCATAGGGAAGCAAGACGACAAAGACATAATTTAAATATAAAAGAATTGAAAGTAAGATTTAACTTTCTATAGTTTACTTCAATAACTGGATAAATGTTGTGAGTTATGTATAAATAGGAGAAAACATTATTTAACAAGCAATACAGAAGTCCCCTACCGGTTTGAAGCCATTTTCAATGTTTCTCTTGCCATAGCAACCACAATTTTTGTCAGAATTAAAATATTTGTAGACATGCATAATCCCCTTTTTGCCCTCAATCCACATACCAAGTTTCATAAGCCTCACTTGGAAACTGTTTGAGTTATAGAAGGATCCAGATTTGGGCATATTTTCACTCTTTCTGTCGCCATAGCAACCACAAATTTTGTCCGAATCATAAACCTAGCTTGGAAACTGTTTGAGTTATGTCAGGATCCAGATTTTTTGACGGACGGACTGACTGACTGACTGACGGACGGAGGGCAAACCTATAGTCCCCTTACCGGGTTTAAAAAGACCGCGTAACGCTTTAAATGGTATTATTCCTACAGAACTCAATGTGACTCGAGCTAAAACAATAGTTACTTATTTCAAACGCTTAGGGAAGCAAAACTATTGTATTCAATTTTAATAAAAATATATTGAAGTAAACTGCAGAGATTGTAGATTACTTCAATAACTAGATAAATGTTGTCAAATAATGCTTTTGTTAACTTTCGATGAGTTAATTATTTCTCAACTCTATATTTCCATAGGCGGTAAGTGACCGATAACGGCTTATCGAGTGTCTCGATAAGGTGTTAATAAGGGAGACAATGTCGCAAATAAGTCAGGAAAATGGCTTAAATTTCTGGGTATATGGTGCATTGAGATTTATACACTTGACTCCTTTTTCCAATCGCAAACTGTAATGTGATTTAAACCACACAAATGCCTTGTCATGTAATAAAGGGCATTATAGAATACGGATGAAAACCATGCGTAAACATAATGAGTCACGCTTTGTGGAGGCCCTGACGTGCTCGGGCACCAACCGGGACTGTGTAGTTTTTAAAACACGAACACGCATGTGTTAACCCTACACAATCAATTTGAATATCATAAATATGTTCTTGGTAATATTAATAAGCAAAGAAATTGGTTCCCTTACATACACAAATATAATACTATTTAAAGTGCATGATCGGAGATACTATTCTTTATACCTAAAGCTTTATTTATTTGTGTTCCCTAATCAGAATCAAGTCTTATTTACTTTAGAAATTCTTGGTTGTTATAATTATTATTTCAATGCATTATGTTGTATGTGTTATCTATATGTCATGTTATATGACCCCTGATTGGAAATAAACTTGATCTGTTCTTACCTGACTCTATAAGATTGCACAATACTTTTAGAGCATTGAGTTGAATTTGCTCATCATCCCGGAACGTTGTCATAGCAACCAATACAGCATGCACTCCACCATTTTTTAGAATTCTGTACTTGTTGTCTGGAACTGAACATTAATTAAAGAATGAAATCATATGGTTACCATAGCAGCAGGATCATCCAATTAACTTTACGTAACAACCCTACAGAACTATCAGACACATTTTCACAGTTTGTATTGAACTGCGAAAGTAAAGGATAAACAAGACTGTGTTCAATAAGTGCATATGCCCCCATGGAAGCCCTGTCCCAAAGCTAGGTCAATCATAATTATAATTCTGTTAAAATATTGGAAAGTGTCACATGGATTTGGCAATGAACAGAAAGGGGAGTATTATAGTACACAAGTATGCCGAGTTTGAAAGCAATGCCATTATATACTTGATTACGCTCCCTACAGCGCTTTGATTTCCACTTAACCGTTACAATTCACACGCTGCTTAAACTACTAGAATATTTTGATATTTGACCTTTACAAAACTGCTGTGAACCCTGATACACATTGTCATTGGCTGATGAAAGTTTACTTGTTTGTATAGAGAGTTATAGCAGAGAGTTTATAGTGAATATGAAGACTACGTGTTGAAAGGTTTAAACGAGTACACACTGTATGAGGTTTAAATATTGCATGGTTCTATTGACTGGTCATTATTTATTTGTTTCAATCAATATGATAAACTGATAGTGCGAGAGTTTTAATTAATAATACAAGTCATTCTTTTAACACACGAGTGTTTTATATACAATGCATTTAAAAACCCGTTTACATTATCACATTTGCCTCGCTGTACGCTGGTTTTGGATTCTCCTGTCTAAAAATAGCAATAGCGCTAATACACTAGCGATATTGCAGAGCCTAGTTTCGGGCAAGGCAATTGGAGAGTAATACTTGATGTAAGACGAACCGGTCGAATTGGGTTAACCAAGAATTTGGTCCTTAATAAGTCTAAGTCCAAAATTAGGTCAATGTGACGGTCAAAATGAGGTAAGGTGATATAGGTGTGCGGAGAATGTTCAAATAAAACATCCATGCAAGTATGAAATCTTTGTTGCAAGCCGTATTAATGCTACACGAAGCGGTCAATTTGGAGTAACCTCGTAGAGACAGGCGATCACGATATGCCTTCCGAACTATCGATACGGGACATAAAGTGTGACGTCAGTAGCACGAGAAAACGATGCGTAAAATAATGACGTCAGTAGAACGATGCTTTATGTTTTTTATGGTAATCATATGAAGAAATATTTCCATATGTATAGCAAATAAACTAAAAACATGTAACTGTACATTGAATGGTAACTAGTAACGTTTGAGAAAGTGTCATGCACCAGTCAATTGAAACCACGCACGCAACCCCGGGGAATTTACTTTTGCCTTTTCAACTGACTGGAGAACATTATGTGTGATGGCCGACCTATTTCTATCAGCCAATGAAATGTCTTGTTACAAACCACAAGTGATGAAAATATATATCGTTTTGTTCCTGAATTTTATTATTAAAACCAGCAATTTAGCTTAGTAATGTACAATATGAACCCGGAATTATGTCAATACACGTTCTTCCAGGAAACATGATAATATAGAACAGTGAACAAAGGGTAACTGAATTTGACTTAATAATAAAGTGAATATTAGTTTAGTCATATAGACATTTTACCATCTGCAGACAGGTTAGTCAGCGTCATACAACCAGTGTTTTGGATAGCAGGAATTTTGTCTAGTCGTAACATACATGATATGATCACCTCAGATGAACCCATGTCTTCCGCAAATCTTCTGAAGTCAGCTTAAATATATAATATAGCAACCACACATTCATTAGTACCTGTACTAGTTCATGTTTGTCAAATGATTAAGTTCAACATTTGAACAGAAATATATAATACAAATAAAACCACCAAACACGAATTACATGTAAAGTTTATTCATTAAATAACAATGTTTCGCCCAGATGGCTCCTTCAGGTTAATGAAATCATATATTATAATCATATAAATTAACACAATTCATGTATTCTATTTTCTAATAAACTTAAACAGATTGACATATTTCAGAAAAATAAATAAATTTGTCATTGTATTATATGTTCTAGTATATACAAATAGATTGGCATGTTTTAGATAAATAATTCAATTAACTCGTTGTATTATATTTTCTAATGTACACAAATACTAGTAGGTTGATATGTTTTAGATACTAGTAAATAACTCAATTAACTCAAAGTATTATATTTTCTAATGAACACAAATAAATGTACTAGTAGGTTGATATGTTTTAGATACTAGTAAATAACTCAATTAACTCAAAGTATTATATTTTCTAATGTACACAAATACTTGTATATTGGCATGTTTTAGATACTAGTAAATAACTCAATTACTGTCGATTCAAAGATGTCTGTCGAAACCGCCAGAATGTTCCATTTCTAAATAGGTAAATGTATGTACTGATATGTATTGACCAATCAGCGCTCTTATTTTACTCATACCATCTTTAACCTTAGCTTTATGTATTAAAATAAGCGAAGTATATTCCATTAGCGTTCTTAGCGTAGTGCGTTCAATGCATGGTATCGGCATAAATCATTAGTGAAATCCAAGTTAGGGTTCGAATCAAGCCTGAAGCCTTTTTTATACTATTTATGATAGTTTTGTCTGATATTTTTATACCGACAAATTAATTTTATCATACTTTTCTTTGCGATAAAAGTAGCAGGCTTGATATAGACACGCTATGTTTTTTGTTGATATTTACTAGCAAACATTGCAGAAATGTTCAGTTTCGTAGTATGAACTCAATCCTGGTGTGCTGGAATACAAATGCGAATGGATCTAGTCGTTCATTGTATATAATCTGACACCGGAATGAGAAAAAGCATTAATGTACATAGTTTAAGCAAAATTAAAAAAAAATCTAGGCATTGTTGGGATTGAACTTGCAGCAAATTGTATACATTTTCAAAAAAAGACTCACACAACCATAGGTGTTAACCACTCGGCTATAGTTCAGTTGAAGTTTTGATCATTTAAATATACAAGTGATGTTAGGATTTAGTCCTGACATACCTGTAATAATCGATCGTGTTGAATGTTTGTTTACGCGGTTGTGACAGATAACTTTGAATCAATAGTACCTCGAAGTATTATATTTTCTAATGTACACAAATACTATAGATCAACCACGAGTTTTGAGCCGTGACGGGAGATTACACTATTTAGTCATGGTGTATGAATATACTGTTTGGGATGCATTTAAAATGCGATGATATATATTTTTGTATGACATGACATTGTCAGTATCGCTGGCTCAATCGGTAGAGAGCTTGATTTTCAGTCTAACATATGCGGGTTCAAGTCCTGATAACTGCACTTTTTTCTCAACTACATTTTTTGTTTCTTTTTCATCAAGAACATGAAGACATTATTTAAAAGTCATTTTATTATTATGACCTTTCAATCTACATGCAATTGGTTTTCATGTTTCACTGTTTTCATTTCTTTCAACGGACCCAGTTTTAATTTATCTTTTACTGGATCCAATACTTGTGTCAAAGATTTTCGACTTGGTGTATTGGTTGGCGACCCGTCTGTTGTGTCTGTCTCCGAGTCGGATGATGCATTTGAATATATAGTGGGTACTTAAACACAGTTTATTGCAATATCTAACGCCAGTGTTTGTGTCCTGCTGGCAATACAAGTTCAATACACGTAGACTATTTTATATATTAACTCCTTGCAAAATTTCTGTAAATATGAACCATGTTAAATATTCTTTATCATACGAGCATCTTCATCAGTATTTTACCAGTCGCAGCCAAAATTATATAATTACACGCGGTTACTATGACTAAGGACACTTAATTTTGACTAATAAAGACTCATTATTAAATAAATTCCAGGAAATGCATAACGTTCTTGTGTAATATTACTTGAACAAGGGATTTGAAAAAAATATATAAAGCGACTCTACCAAAGATCGATCCTAGAAAAGTAAGTCTTATAGAACATCGACTTATCCATTGGGCCACATATTCAGTTACTTAATGAAACAACTTATTTAACTTATGTTGGTATTGCTTATATATACATACCCTTTTAGGGTGAATAAACTTTGCTGCATAAATTAGTCACGGCTCAAAAAACATGGTTTATCTATAGTAGGTTGATATGTTTTAGATACAAGTAAATAACTCAATTAACTCAAAGTATTATATTTTCTAATGTACACAAATAGACTGACATGCTTTAGATAGATACCTAAATTAACTCGGAGACATATTTCCTATACCCTGTTACATATTATGTAAAACATTTACCATTGACAGCGAGGTTTCCGATCGTTTTACAACCATTTGTTTGTATATCAACGTTTTCTTCATATGTTCTCATTAAGTCAATCAGCTTACTGACTCCATCTTTTCTCACAACAGTTTCATGAACCGATGCTAAAATAAGAATATAATCAAGAATGTTTAGTGAACCGATGCTAAAATTAGAATATAAACAAAAATGTGAGTACATCAATCATAAAAAAGATTATATTAAGTCAGACAGGGAAGACAGCACTCAACTTAACCAGCCGAGCACAGAAAACATTAAAAACACACAAAACACAGTGCCCAACTGAACCAACCGAGCACAGGAAACATAAAACACATAAAGACACAATGCCCACTAAACAAGCGCAGATCCGACCAAGTCCAAGCTGTCGAAAAGTATAATAAATTATAACTAGCTGAATGACCCAGTTTCCACAGCAAAAGGAATATAATGCCTAGTTTTAGCTGTCAGAAAACTTAAAACGAAGAAGTGCCCAACACACTACCGACCAAAAAATTTAAAAACATCCCCTGTCCCACTGTTTAAAAGCTGAATAGAAAAGATTCAGCAAACAAAAGGCGGATAAGTCGTGGTTACATTATGAACGCTGCAACCCAATACATAGTTAAATGTGTATCTTTGATGAAGATCTGTTTACAGAAATTGATAATATATATATATAGATATAGTTAAGATCACAGGTAACTGTATCATTGATAAAGAGTAAAAAATATTTTTTATAAAATTTATGTTATCTTAGATATCTAAGATATTATAAATTTTATAAACAAAATATGTTTTGTTTTCTCTTTATTAATGATACAGTAACCTGTGGTTAAGAGATATAAATTTAATCAATTTTTGTTCTTCATTTTTTAAATTCTTTTCCATTGATACGGTTACGATTGACCCAATATACAGCAAAACAAAGCATTAATCGGAACACCTTAGTTTTTATTTTTAAAACATACATCGGAAACAATCGTTACAGCTCGGTACTTCCCGTACAACTTCGGAAATGAACATGGTTGGTACTAGTCTTGTTGGCACTAATATACATGTTCGCATTAACTGTCGGCACATCTGTGTGTTTCTACATGGTATTGTGATATACAATAGATCATTTAGACAAATCAATCTTAACAATCATGTATTAAGACTTCTTCTTCCCGAGCGTTACTGTCGATGTATATTTCAAAATATGTTTGAGAATTGCCGAGATGCTGTCAGAAATCAGATTGAGATGATTGTGTAATTCATGTTTGTCACAGTTCCTGCTCGTATAGCTGTTTGTTTTTATGTTGTTGTTGTTGTGCCTTGTCGTTTCTGTAGAGTTCTACTGCCTAGTTCGATTTTTTTTTAATTTTGTCGAATAGCCTTATACCGTTTTGACTGTTCACAAAGCACAAATGAAATAACTTGTCCAAAAGATACATGTTGCAGCTCTTGTTCTCGGGATTGTGGCAGTAAACCATATTTTTGAACCATATCGAGCCTCAACCGGAAGTCAGAGAGTTTATGAGTTTAACGTTTTATAATATTGCCCTATATGCCCGACCAAATCAGCAAATAATACATGAATGTTTATTTTGTCTATTTTTGAAGAAACAATTTTAATGCCACCACACACTGAGCTTACAGACGTCAATATTTACTATATTTTTTGTATATTAACACGAATGCAATGCTGTAAAACTTGACACTTTTCTTATGATAAAAAGTATGATGAAGTATAATCAAGTCGTGAACAATTGATATGTGTTAACAAAGACCTAAATATACACAAATTAGACACTCAATTGAAAACGGAGAGAAATGCAAAATGGCATGCAGCAGATTCTGTTATTTTGCATGAACGCTTTTGTTTGTCATCCTTTTTAATGACCAATATCTCATTTTGATGAAACAAGTCTCTTCTACTGCATGATGTAACTCATTTTTTTCTATATCTTATAGAATTCAGAAAATTATTGTTTGAATGAGGCAAAGTGGGTATTTTTTGATAAAATTGGAATTTCCATTAAAATGAGAGTAGGTCTGGCTCTTTGAGGTCTTTTGTTTTATTCCTTAACTGATTTCAATAAATGAGGTATCATTTTAAAGCTGAATAATAAATCTATTGCATACACGTATTAGTTTTTTCCTATGTGTATTTAAACAGGAGATATAAGGTATTACAAACAGACGAGATTTCGCGAGATTTCAAAAGACTGCTGCGAGATATTGTGAGATTTGGTAGAATTTTCCAATCTTTGTATATTTAGGTATTTGGTGTTAACGAACATAAAGTAGGTGATACACGATCCTTAGTACAATTGATGTTATGTTGGTGCATTTCTATCTCATCCTATATAACGCTATATAGAGTACTCGTTTTGTACGGACTTTTAAATTATTTAACAGTGTATCTTCAAAACGCGGTCTTTCCGAATAAATATTCATGGAAAAAATTGCATCTAAAGCAATTTTCAATATTCAATTGAATAAATGGAAAGATAGAGTAAAAAGTCAGTGACTGTAAGTTCAAAAGATTTGTATCCATACATTATTCAGTGAAACCATTACATTTATGGTTATATCCATGTACAAACAGTGCAATAATCCATGTTATTGCATCAGTTTGTGTTCGGCTGTATAGGTCTTTCAATAGCTAATTAATATGCAAAATGTGCAACTCTGAAACAGATGATATATATAGACATCTACTTGCCGAATGCATCATGTTTGCTCAGGATAGATCAGAATTTATAGACAATATAAACAGCCAGATAAACTCTTCAATAGCAGACTTCTTGCGCCACTCAAGTGCTGACATTTTTATTCAGTCACTTTTTGTTCAAAACATTCTAGGCGTCTTCCAAGTACAGCCATGCTCATGAAATTACCTTTTTCCTTTTTAACCTAAGTTGCAAACTTATCCACAAAGTATATGTGACATATTGTAACAATAGTTGATCTTTTTATGGGACAAGCATTATCGTACATTATGTTATCACACCTTAAATGTGATCTTAACATTCTAGAATTTCGGTTAAGACAATTGAAATAAGGTATTTAGTTGCACATAAAAAGTTGCATCCTACCTTAAATTTTGATCTTAACGTTTTCGAATTTCGGTTAAGACAAATGATATAAGGTCAATCTATTTAGTTGCACATAAAAATTCCAATATAAGTAGATGTAAAATGGAAATTGTGTTTCTAACTTTATTTATGTATTTATTCATTGTGTTAATATACATTTATCTAATTGTACATAATAGTATGCATGTCATGAACATAATTGTACTATTTCATTTTCCTTATAAAGCATGGTAATGTAGGTTTGATATTTATATGTACAGTCTATTTGCGATAATTCGAATGACCATCGGACCGACGAAAATATTCGAATTTTTGCATCTTTCGAATTTTCGCATTTTTACCTTCTGACTTAGGCGCCATTTTGTATCGGCGATACGTGATAACTACGTTCTTGTGATTATTACCATACCATGCTAAGATATAGTATTATTTCGGTCCAGAATGCCCATTATTATTTTATATGATATAATAGTGTACTACAACTAATGCCTAACTCTTTAGCAATAGCTGTTTGGGGTTTAATACCCTTTTCTACCTCTAGTATAGTCTTGTAAGTAGACTTCCGCTTCACACAAACTTTACCCGTCGCCGACACTTCCGATTCAGTTATCCTCCCAGATGACCTGGGCCCTTCGCTGATTTATTCGGAAGTTTAATTAATGTATAATTTATCAACCCTTGTGTATTTATAGATCTATATTCCAGAACGAAATAAAGAGAATAATGATATGTGTCCGTAAACTTCAATATTTAAAGCAAAAAAGAATTAACTCATATTTTTGTTTGCACAGTTGTACAATAATTGATACTTGTCATATATATATGAGCCAGTCTTCAGGAAAACCTGTTATATTGACATTATGTAATGACTGCATGTAACAAGTTTTTGAAAAATCTTTATTATAGTTGGAAATAACTCGACAACAACACGTGTTCCGTATTTTCATATTATAATTTACGTTTCGGCTTGCGCCTTCATCAGAATATAATGCAATTAAGAAAAAATGACATATCTATAGACTCAATTTTAAGTCATTTATCCATATATTACTATATCTTAGCTTTACAATTGCTCATGTATTATGACGAAATCATTTACCTCGTTGCTTTGGTGACCAATTTCAGAAAAGTACTCTGATTGAGAAAAACAAGGAGTTGGTTGATTAAAACAGTAGTAGCCTTTCTCTAAATGTGAACATTTACAATTTGGATGTATATTTTAAAACTTAAACTTTAAAACTTGATACCATTTTGACCAGTTTATGTAAAGAATTGATCAAATGCAGTATTTATAAAGTACTTGTTACAATGACCTCGAATAACGCCTGAATGACGTTTGCGACGTCACGCAAAAAGGGTCTGAATAGGGCCTCAACAAAACAGCTGTTACTTCCTTAAAAATCAAGATACTAACAAAATTTCTTTTGCATTTTGCTTCATTAAGATTACTCTTTTAAATAATGAAAAATCTCAAAATATTTGTTTTTGTCAAAATAGCAGGTTTTCGTGGAGACTGGCTCATATATATTATATACAATTTGACACTTTTCTTACTAACTGAAACTATCAACCTTCCATACCAAAAGCTTTAGAAGAATACTAAAATCAATGCACACAAGAAGATATGGGTACAATACTCCTAAGAAGAAGATGGAAATGGTTAGGACATGTGACGAGAAAGGGCAACAATGCCATCATGAAGGTGGCATTACACTGGACGCCTAAAGGCCAGAGGAAACGGGGAAGACCTTAAACAACATGGAGGTGAGCTGTCGAGGCAGAGTTGAAGAAGAGGAACCAATCCGGGGAACAGTTGAGAAGATCGCGAAAGACAGACTCCGTTGGAGGTCCTTTGTTGTTGCCCTACATGCAAGAGGGCATAAACAGGCAATAAGTAATTAAATAAGTACTTTTCTTATGATGACAAGACTTTTTAGTATGACGAAGCATAATCAAGTCATGAAATAATTGAAAATAAAAATGAGCGAAGTAATGAAAGGGGTGGCGATTTGTTCCCACACACATGCATAAAATTGTTTTTATATAAGTCCAGTCAATCTATAGTTTTACCAACAACTAATTGCATAAGAAATAAAAAATACTTGGAATAGACACCATACTACACCAACATTATAGTATGAAAAGTCTAAGAAAATCTATAAAGGGGAACATGTTGAAAAAACGTTTTTTATTTTACGATTTATTCACCACAGCAGATTACCATTTCAGCATGCCATAGAAAACAAGCATCTGCTCAACAAATAAAATCAAAAATTTTATTGGATGAAATACATGTGTGTAGCATTACAGTTCGACTGAGAATGTATGTGTGTTCTAGAAACAATTATCTTGTAAATGTATTTTACCTAAAAACCAAGCGGAATAGCGCAAACTGCCAAATTTTCATCAAAAACATATTGTAACATTTTTTCGCGACTCGCAACGGTAAATATGTAAATTTTTGAAACTACTCCCATCCAAAATGATCTATCAGATCAAATAGTAAACAAGATACCCGCCGAGTATCAAATACATTGGAAACATGATAAAAATACCGTTTATTTGTAATTATTTTTCAAGTTTTATGATTGGACAGTACTCCGGTTAATTTCTTAAATTATGGAACGGCGTTTGGATCACAATTGTAATATATTTTCCTATTCGAACGATCTTGTATTTTATATCGGTAATGAACTTATTAACTACCCAGACGTACCTTTTAACGTGTTTCAACATATCAAATGTTATTGTTCAAGATATAAAGGGATAGGAAAAACTGATAATTTGAGACCTACAAAGTCAGCAATTCTAACATTTTTGTTTAAGAAATAATGAATACGTAGCTATGTTTTGTTGCGTAATAAAATATAGGCACGTGTTTGGATGCGTAGTAATTAAATCACGAGTGCGCAGCACGAGTGATTTAATGTACGCATTCAAACGAGTGCCTATATTTTATAACACAACAAAGCACAGCTCCTATTTATTATTTCGATTCTTACATCGCCAATGCTTTACCATTTATAGCACAGCAAGACAGGTTGACGTCAAACTACTTTCTTTCTTAGGAACGTTACCGTCACCGTTACGTCATTTGTCATACTACATGACGACAAACGTGACGTCATCAATCAGCGGTAATAAAATATGGTAAGCTCAATATACGCAAAGAAGGCAAATCTCACGTGCTATGTTAGAATTAAAAGTAATACATGTTATTTTCATTTTGATTTGTAAAAACAAAGGCTAGTGATATCATTAGCGAACTATACGTCATTGTAGTATACCTTTCAATGATATCAGCATGTTGATAGAGAAACATATGTGTTCGAGTAACTCGACATTATGATTGAATGAACTGATACTGTCTACCAGGATCTCCATAGCTCGCTGACATTGTTCATCACACAGTCGAGAACCTGAAATACATCATCTATACATTAATATCATTGATTATAACTATTCTGTTTTAGTTTCAACATATTTTATTTCACACAAGTTTACAAAATATTACATGTATATACAAACACTATAATACAGAAATGATATCTGATAGAAAGCTTTCAGAAGTTTGTTGAAATCGTTTCGATGTTTTCAATGTTTTTTTTCTCTTTTCTGTTTCAAACAAAGATAATTATTCATTTAATTGTAAATGTATTGACATTTTTGTTCTATGTATATACGTATATTTGTCGATTATTTATAAATTGTAGAAGTATAATATGAACCTCGTAAGGTGAGTGATAATACCGGCTAAGCATGTTGCCAAATCCTATTTGGTAAGAACTAAACAACTGTACTGGTACATATATCTAAAATCAAATCATTCGACAAGAGTGCTGACGGATGGACACAAAAGCTTTGTCACAGGAAAAGGGGACATAATCTGTTCAAAAAGTGAAAGTGTTATATCACCATTGGCATTTATACCATTTTTTAAAATCAATTTCTAACAGTTTACGAGGGAATTACTTGCCGAAAAAGTTCAACGCGAGTAAAAGTCAAAACCGACATTCATACACCGGGGACATAGTCCGTTAGCGAGTAAGATGGACCCCCATAAACCTTAGATATCTTTAAAAGCATGTATGCAATTTTATCAGAATTTGGCATAGTTTACTGAATTGCCCCAACTCTGTGTTTAAATTTCAGAATTTTTAACTGCTCCATCTAAGATTTTCCCATTGGGTCTTAAAATTTAAAAAATTTCCATTGGAAGTTAATGCATAGTACACTTTTCTGTGAAGCAAAACTTCTGTTTTATTTTATTAGAGTTGGTAAGGTTTATTTATGAAGATATATCAATTTTATTCTAATCGATATTGTACTTTTTCAGATATTTAAGGCCTAATCGCTAACGGACTATAGTTTAATAGATCTGTTAATTCTTCGAATTATTATACAATATGCCAATATTTCGGATAAAAAGACGCTTTCAAGATAAGAAATCTAATAGTTTTGCAAAATATAAGTAATGTGATGTGATAACACAGGCAAAACATACCCTTATTATCTGGAATGATTACTTCGATATCCATCAGCCCTATTCTAAATATGATGGTATCAACATCTGGGGATAAATTGATGCTTTTAAAATAATGGCAACTAATAAGCCAATAGTGAACTTTGCTTTTCAAATTAAATATTAGGGGTGGGCCGATGCATCGAAATATCGATGCATTGCGATTCCGAGTGTCCCGATAGTATGGATCGATAGTCAAAGTCTCGATCCAATAACTATCGCCGATAGTTAGCTCAACTATCGATAGTTACGATAGTTTCCTTGTTATAAATCAAGTTTATTGTTAATTTAAAACTAATAGTTAATAACCACACGCATCAAAACAGCCACAATGAACCAATATCGCCTTAATTTTATTAATCTATTTTTGTCAAATTCATTTTAAATCATTTCCACAAATAGTAGATTTGTATGATGAACAACAAAGTGATAACTTATACAATTACATTTTACAAGTTAATCTCTGGTTTTCAAATCTTGGCAATAACTATTGCAATAGTATCGCAATTGTTTCCAGCAATAGCAATAGTATTGCAATAGTCAAAATTGGACTCAATAGTCACCCCTATTAAATATCGGGTGTTTAGTGTTGGGTATATGTTGTGCGATACGTTGTGGTAGACTGGGCAATTAGTCCAGTCAATAATGAAATGACCCGGCATTGGATTGAATAGGAAATATTTTTTGGTATTCTACTAGAGAATACATGTATTATGTTATTGAAACAAAAATAGCAATTTATAACTAATTTCATGCACTCCTGGCTTTTTTCTGATTTTAGCGGCCATATTGGACGCCATCTTAAGTTTCTCAAATTGCTCAATGATGCCAGCTGGGTATCATTCAGATTTTTCAATAACAAACTATTTCTAACCTTACACCAAAATATTGACTATACAATCAAATGCCGGGTCCTACCCAAATATCACATTTATACATCAGACTTAATTGCATAGATTGGTTTCTGTCTTCGATATTGGTCTCTAAGTATACACATTTGACACGTATAAATCTCTTTGAAGCTTAAACATAGGAACGAATATTTACCCATGACAGATAAATTACAAAGTGCCCAACATCCATACTCCTGTATACACATTTCAAGCGGAAATGACGTCATTGCCTGAAGCAAGATGGCGAATGTATCCATGCACATAAGTTCCATACAGACACAATCTGAAAATAAAAACATTACAGGTTCGTTTACTATAAAGATAAACATCATTCATTTTCCGAATCCATAGATACTGCCTTACCGTCCAACAAGTACAATGGCTCTGCTGCAAACGTTGAAGATGTTACTTTATCACATGTTTGACGTCGTGGTAGCGTAATAAAGTCATTATTTATTTTTGATAATACACTAGTGTAATAAAGCTTTGACGTTACGTCACCCAAAGTATATAGGCGACGTCGTCAAAACTGCGCGTTTATTATAGTGAAAATAAGTAGCTATTTTTATGGTTCGGCCGGAAAAGGCTAACATGTGATAAAAAAAACATTACATTTGTGACTTTCCACATTGAATTTATTAAACTCGTTGAATAAATTCAATATGAAAAGATACTCATGTAATATCCTCTATGTATGTGGTGTTGATACAGCAGTTGCGTCTATACGACCACATTGCGGGTTGTCACCGAGACAATTCCTGTTGTATGAGTAACATCCTATAGAGCTGGTATCGAGTCGCCTTTCCTAATATAGCATCTTATAGGGATGTCTTTGAGGTACAAATGATAACCCAAAATGCTCCACTTTACACGGGTGTATGAATTGGTAGACATGAAGACAAGATTTACATGTTTATCCATGTCTAAATGTAAATACAGCATAACATCGAGGTTTCTCACCATCGTTGATGGTCTGATCACTGCGTCACAAACTTTCACTGCGAGATTCTTAACTAAGACGTAAAACAATATTTCGAACAAGAGACCATAATGACCC
Source organism: Spisula solida (assembly GCA_947247005.1). NCBI lineage: Eukaryota > Metazoa > Mollusca > Bivalvia > Venerida > Mactridae > Spisula > Spisula solida. The sequence continues at coordinate 30,935,819 of OX365947.1, read as the reverse complement.
TATATCGCAAACCTGAGAAACATTGCTTTTGCTACATACCACTACAATACACTACAATACAATACCTTTATTTCACTCAATACATTTCCATGTGAATATGAGGTAAATACCATTCAATACATACTGTAAAGGCTACACACATACAATAATTGTATTAAATTGCAACGCATATCATACTCATTATCAATTAAAACTGGGACATGTTATAATATGGAATACTTACTTGATAAATTCATACATTTCACCATTTACACTGGTATCAAACAATTGTAATTATGGTCTTACCGTTATCAATATAATTTTAACAAATTTAAGTAAATTCAAACATTCAGTTTCGTTACAACATTCAAACAACTAATGAAATTCATCTCCAATCATATTTTGACAAAAATTACAGTATCTTTGGTTAGGAGGTAAACGTGACCAATTTCCGGTTTCTACAGGTTAATGATGAGTTCTGGTTCTAAATTTTATAAAGTAATATAACAATGGGGTATGTAAGCCAGACATATAAGATCCAATACCAAATGACTTTTTGAAAATTCTATAAAATGTACTATTGCTTGAATTGTCAATTTTAGAATACCAATCAGTAATAAAATATATTTCAATCTTTGTTTCACTGCTAGTTTTAACCATTTGGGGTTTGGAAACGCATTTTGTGTCTACACGTTTATATATCCACATTTAATCAACATTTCTTAACATTGATTTTCATTTTTAAACTCAAAATTATAAACTGGTTGTCTCCCTTTGGAAAATGCAGCAAATGGGCCAAGACTGTTCCACATCGCTCAAATACGTTCATCTGATAGATACTAGTAGTAATATTTAGGCTTGGCCTAGCTTTTGTAAGTTTTTGACCCCACATAATCCAGTTTCGAACTTGACATAGATTCCAAAGAGACAAACATTCTGACCATGATTCTTGAAGATGGGCCATAATTGTGTCCTCTAATGTGTTCCCAAGTTGTTTCTAAGAATTGACCTAGTGACCTGTTTTGACCCCACGTGACCAAGTTTCGTCCTTGATCTATTTTTTATAGAGACAAACATTCTGATGAAATCTCATGAAGATAAGTTTGGCCTCTAGTGTGTTACAAAGAAATTGTGAACAGACGACGGACGGACCCACATATGACACACGACGGACGAAGATCGATCACAAAAACTCACCCTGTCACTTTGTGACATGTGAGCTAAAACGAGTTTAGGACATACATCATTAAGGCAGTCACATGCTGTAGAGTCTGCCGTCATGCAAGTATATACACACAAATAGACTAAACGACACGTGGTTAACATGCAGACGACATTAGCTCTACAGCATGCAATCTTACCAGTCCTAAAGCACACACGCTTGTTGCGAGATGACGTCATAAACAGCAGGCGCATGCGTCGCGAGTAATCCTTCCAGAATAATGACAACTGAACATCATCTGATGTTGGCATATAACGACTGTATATGCTAGATCCTGCAAGTATTTATTGTACAACTGAATGTCATGGAATCCTTTCAATGTCACCACCATATTGTGTAACTAATGGGAGCACTAGTGCACTATGTGCGACGGTGCACATATTCATGTACCCGCATGTCATGTGAGAACGCGACCTGTTAAAACATCCATACATTTCCTCAGAAAAAATATTTGTGGGGATTTGATTTCGTGGAACGCTACGGACACGTTAGAAGTCAGTAACTCAAACGTTAAACATAGGTTATGAATACGTTAAGTAAACGTTCGAATGAAGCAACACATTAGGGTTAGGTCATCAGCGCATGCCTGTGTATGTCTAGCGTTCTTGATCAACTTGTTTACATTCTGCATACAATGTTATTATACGTTGTAATTTAATAGGACCGCTACGTTATATTTGACGTATTGTAAGTCTAATCGTATCTACGGAACATGCGAAACGATTAAGGCAAAATGACGAACCTGATCTTGATAAACTTGCTAGCGCCCAGCAACAGCTTTCTAGTAATGCAGGGTTATCCGGAAATGAAGTCATAACTGTCATCACTGCGCATGTTGCTCCTGCCTCAGATACTGCTTGGCAAGTGTCGTCTGTATAAAAATTGATTTTACAAATCGATGAAAAAATACGAAACATATTTAAGATACAAACATAGAGAGGTGTAAACAGCCGAGAATGTCCATATTGATTAGTTTCAGTTTCAGTTTATTTTATTAGCATAAGAACATTATTTATGTTCGTCGCCTTAAACAATAGGCGGCAGGTACATTTACAGAAGAGCATGTACAAACTACAATAACAAGGTAAACACAATATCGTTACGCAAAAACCCACTATGTACACAGAATGTAACTACTCATGTATACATATATATAAATTAAAGAGTACATACATTACTACCGATCATCTATATACGATTTACGCTTATCAAAAGCTAAATGAACATATTTGGCTAATTTACATATTATAATTTTTTGTGATGTAGACAATAATCTAGTAAATGTTTGGATAGTGTACACATCTGAAAACATATTTGTCTTAATGCGTTAAGATGTTCGAATAAATGATCGAGAAAAGAGTGAGAGTGAATGTATACAATTCATGTACATATGAGTTGTCACAATTACTGACCATGTGAAGCAAATGTACCCAATGCTGTACAACAATGCTTCAATATATCCGTGTTCTGGCTGTACCTGGTCATCATGGAGATAATACTGTGTACCCCACCCACATACATCATAGATCGGGCAATGTCCTCTGAAATAAACATACAATATGCTACATTCAGTGCTTTGATATATAGTAAGTAAGTAAGTAAGTAACGACTTTATCATATTTGGCAGAGCCAATTTACAATATGGTCCATATCTGGCATTTATGTGACTCAAATTATTCACATTTTGAAATAGTTACATCTTGTTAATGAACTCACCTGTACAATAACCATACAGAAGCATAGACATAATTACATAATTAATGTGGCTGATTTACGGCATGTCATCGATGTTTTCGCTTTTTTGTCACAACAATGCGAAAATACGAATATAGGACATTTTATGATTAAGGAAGGAATATTCGTCTGGAGATCGGCGCTTTTCAGCAAATATCATCCATGATATAATAGAAACAAACATACTACTAGTACCTGATAACACAAGGTTTCCGACCACAATACAACATTTTTCTATAATAGTGACCTCACAATTATGACGCGCCATTGTTGTTAAGAAGTCGGACGGATTCACTCTCTCTGTCAAAGGGGCTCGCCATTCATCTGTAAGAATATTTAATTGATCTAAGGTGGGTTGTGAATTAAGTTTAACAACTTATAGACCTCACATTTGACACCTCATTCCTGATGGTATCCTTCGTCAAGAGGGTATGAGAGAGTAGAAGCCATGTTTGTCAAGCAATGGAAATATTGTTTCCGGTACCAATTTTATTTTCTGTTGGTATGACGTAATTCAAGAGAACTGACATGGCCTCAGAGCGAACCCAGACCCTATTATCATTTATTATTATTATTATTATTATTATTATACATGTATTGCGATCAATACGTGTCGGTGTGCGGAGTTAATGGTGACACTTACTCACCGATTGTCCTTTCTAAACAATATATAATTCTGAAATAATATTGCTAAACTATTTGTTGTTATATAACTGTTACAAAAGTTTACCTTGAAATGAGAAATGTCCAAATATATCCAGTGTTACAGCAATCAGGTCTACGTTAGCAGAAAATGTCTTGAAGTTTGTATGCATTCTCTCAATACCATCGTTAGTCGTCAAATAATGTAAACTGGCTTCTGTAAATACACACAAACATGGATCTGTACACCAATAATCATAGCATGTACAAACATGGATCTGTACACCAATAATCATAGCATGTACAAACATGGATCTGTACACCAATAATCATAGCATGTACAAACATGTATCTGTACACCAATAATCATAGCATGTACAAACATGTATCTGTACACCAATAATCATAGCATGTACAAACATGTATCTGTACACCAATAATCATAGCATGTACAAACATGAATCTGTACACCAATAATCATAGCATGTACACACATGGATCTGTACACCAATAACCATAGCATGTACAAACATGGATATGTACACCAATAATCATAGCATGTACAAACATGGATATGTACACCATTAATCATAGCATGTACAAACATGGATTTGTACACCAATAATCATAGCATGTTCAAACATGGATATGTACACCAATAATCATAACATGTACAAACATGGATCTGTACACCAATAATCATAGCATGTACAAACATGGATCTGTACACCAATAACCATAGCATGTACAAACATGGATATGTACACCAATAATCATAGCATGTACAAACATGGATCTGTACACCAATAATCATAGCATTTATTGCTTCTCTTAATTCGATCGATTAACAAAGTTGTTTCAGTTTTAATTAATATCGTTTTGATATGTGTGTAAATTATATGTGTATGAAATTGTGAGTTTAATGTATTTATGCGATTTCACATACTGAGTCTCTTGTAATTCTATATAGAATGGCCATATACATGTACATGTTTTTTATCTGTGATATATTGTTTTATAATAATTGTCATGTATATATGGATGAGACTTAAATAAACTATTAAACTACTAGTATGTACAAACATTTGTAACACAATGGCCATGCACAGGTCTGTTATATTAATCATTATAGTAATTAGGTATCGGACAGCTGCAACAGTAATTAACTGGACAGCAACCTGTTAGAATGATTAGATCAAAGCAGTTTCATTTCTCTGCAGAATCACTATTATATAATTATTTATTACAGGACCATGTTTTACCATCGACTCTTTTGTTTTATCAAGATTCGATAAATTTAATGGACATAACATATTTTTGTTTACCGTATATTCATATAGATCAATTAATCATAATTACGTTAATATACAGGCCGATTGTCGATAGTGAAAAGATTACCCACCTGCAAAATCAATTGTCCCTAATTAATCCAATTACTAAATGATGAGCAAACCACTTGTTATGATAGCAGGGCGGTGCATATATGAATATATCATCTGTTTATTTAAAATATTATGAAACAAGGCACTAAGTTTTCTTTAATCTGTATGTTTGATTGATTGCACTGACACCTGTTTTTTTTATTAATTCAACTTTGATTTTGTAACCTCTATTTCAATAGTTCTGGAGAAATTAACTAGTCTAGGACCCCATATAAATTCCTGCATACCCGAGGAGCGAGAGAGGAAAACGGGAATGAAACGAGAGAGTGGAGGAGTGGGAAATACAGCAAGAGGGTGGGAGTAAGATCCCGCCCAAGACTTAAATTGTTATGTTCATGCTTGTAAATAAAGTCTGTGTGTTTGCAAAACGGATTTGTCACTTTAATGCAACCTAGTTAGACATGGTTCAGCACATCAGTAAGCATAGCAAGTACAAACATAATTCAGTACACCTGTTATCATAGCATGTATAAACATGGTTCAGCACACCATTAATCATAGCATGTATAAACATAGTTCAGCACACCAGTAATCACGGCATGTATAAACATGATTCAATACACCAGTTAGCATAGCATGTACAAACATGATTCAATACACCAGTAATCATAGCATGTACCAACACAATTCAGTACACCAGTTATCATAGCATGTACAAACATGATTCAATACACCATTAATCATAGCATATACCAACACAATTCAGCACACCAGTAATCATAGCATGTACAAACACAATTCAGTACACCAGTTATCATAGCATGTACCAACACAATTCAGTACACCAGTTATCATAGCATGTACAAACATGATTCAATACACCAGTAATCATAGCATATGCCATCACATTTCAGCACACCAGTAATCATAGCATGTACAAACATAGTTCAGTAAACCACTAATCATAGCATGTACAAACATAGTTCAGTAAACCACTAATCATAGCATGTATAAACATATTTCAGTAAACCACTAACCATAGCATGTACAAACATAGTTCAGTAAACCACTAATCATAGCATGTACAAACATTGTTCAGTAAACCACTAATCATAGCATGTACAAACATAGTTCAGTAAACCACTAATCATAGCATGTACAAACATAGTTCAGTAAACCACTAATCATAGCATGTACAAACATAGTTCAGTAAACCACTAATCATAGCATGTACAAACATAGTTCAGTAAACCACTAATCATAGCAAGTACAAACATTGTTCAGTAAAACAATAATCATAGCATGTACAAACATTGTTCACTAAACCACTAATCATAGCATGTACAAACATAGTTCAGTAAACCACTAATCATAGCATGTATAAACATAGTTCAGTAAACCACTAATCATAGCATGTACAAACATTGTTCAGTAAACCACTAATCATAGCATGTACAAACATAGTTCAGCACTAGGAATCATTATACTATAATAAACGATGGTCGTGTAGGATATATCTATGATTTCAAGGTCAGATATATATTGTCTGCGAGTGGGATGATATTTAATATATGTATGGTCACCTGGTTCCTGGGAAGTAAATATGACCAAAATATGTCATTATGTGTTAAATAAGCAATTTGCATCATTACAAACGTTCATTTTCTCATAGATACTTAAGTAAGTCAATTAACCTAAATGATCTACTTCATAAACAGACACGTGCTTCGAAAACTTCGAAACGTGTATATTAGTTTTTTTAAGAGTCTTAACAGTTGTCCCAAAGATAATTTACACATTTCCTTAAATGTCAAACTGTGACATTTGAAAAGAAAAAAATCGACCAGGATATTGGGTTAGTTCCTTATTTGGTCACACAACAGCTAAAGTTCAAAGAAACCCTTAACATTTTTATTATGAGTCATTTTAATCTATGTGATGCCTCGCACATCTTTTCTTGTTTAAATTCTTTTTCACTTTCATAAGACATAAACACATATGTACGAAATATACAAACAAATGCCTCGACATAGAGTTTGGAAAAGTAAATACTTGTAGCTGAATCGGTATAAGTATTTTATATATATATATATCTATTTTTTTTAAGGAAAGCAAGTTACATAATAAATATTATAGTCAAATACATACATATAACTTCATGAAATATAGTGACATAGCATTTATAACCAAAAGAAGGTGGATGATTAAGTTTACAATTTTCGTGGAACAGGAGAGTAGGTAGGGTCGTATATATATGTGAGAGTAAACATTATAAAAAAATTAATATGTTGATATTTTCCATTATTGGGGAGGCTTAAAAGCGAAACGAAAAGCTTAAGCAACCCACAATGGAGAGAAATATTTATTTAAATAGTAAAGTTGTTTAGAGCTGTTGGTTTCCATTGGATATCAGTTGATATTGGCACCGTATAAATATGATTCTAATAATATATGACATTATATGAAATATTTAGCAAGCAGTATAAAACAGTGTCATGATGGTCAAGTGAATAACGCACTTGACTACTGATCGAGAGGTCCCTCGTTCGAATCTCAGCCCGGACACTTGGTCATTTCTGAAAGGCGTCTCAGTATTTCCCACCCAACTAGAGATGAACTGGTTGGAAACCCAGAGGTTGTCTCGCGTGTACCGGTGCTATACACCGGGCACGTTAAAGAACCGAGGAGTCTATTCGGAACGAGCAAGGGTAGCGCACCCGGATTCCTTGTATCACATCTCTGTCTCTTCTACTCGCTGTCCCTTCATCAAAAACGTAGGACCCCATTGGAAATAAGTGCTTACACTTGCATGGGTTATCCTGAATCGAAAGGCCTAAATAATTACATACGTTAGTAATAAATCCGTCTTCTTTTCTATGCTTTATAGTATTGAAAAAAGAAATATTTTGAAATGTGATATTTATGTGTTTTGAACTAGATATGACCTTTATTTCTAGCCAACTTACCGGAATTCTTGACTTGTTGTAGCAGCGACTTACTGGCTTCAAGCTGGATTTCCGCGGCATCGGGATATTTTTTCATGGACTCAATCAAACACTTGATGGCGTTCTGACGAACTAAAACTACTTCTAATGAATCTGTAAGAGTCAATAAATTGAATGAGGTCATTAAACTACAATGAAAAATACAAGAAAGTGAACAAAAAATGGTCCACAAGGGTGGTGGTAGATTGCCATGATGATGTGGCTGGAAGACCCATCAGCATGACCCTGTTACAGACAGCGGGATGTTTGAGCTTCCGGTGTGTTGAGCCCGGTACCGGTACCCTGCTACAGACAGCGGGATGTTTGAGCTTCCGGTGTGTTAAGCCCGGTACCGGTACCCTGTTACAGACAGCGGGATGTTTGAACTTCCGGTGTGTAGAGCCCGGTATCTGTACCCTGTCACAGACAGTGGAATGTTTGAGCTTCCGGTGTGTTGAGCCCGGTATCTGTACCTTGTTACAGATAGTGGAATGTTTGAGCTTCCGGTGTGTTGAGCCCGGTATCGGTACCCTGTTACAGGCAGTGGAATGTTTGAGCTTCCGGTGTGTTGAGCCCCGTATCTGTACCCTGTTGCAGACAGTGGAATGTTTGAGCTTCCGGTGTGTTGAGCCCCGTATCTGTACCCTATTGCAGACAGTGGAATGTTTGAACTTCCGGTGTGTTGAGCCCCGTATATGTACCCTGTTACAGAGAGCGGAATGTTTGAGCTTCCGGTGTGTTGAGCCCGGTATCGGTACCCTGTTGCAGGCAGTGGAATGTTAGATCTTCCGGTGTGTTGAGCCCGCTATTGGTACCCTGTTACAGACAGCGGAATGTTTGAGCTTCCGGTGTGTTGAGCCCGGTATCGGTACCCTGTTACAGGCAGCGGAATTTTTTAACTTCCGATGTGTTGAGCCCGGTACCGGTACCCTGTTACAGACAGCGGGATGTATGAACTTCCGGGGTGTTGAGCCCGGTACCGGTACCCTGTTACAGACAGCGGCATTTATGAACTTCCGGTGTGTTGAGCTCGGTACCGGTACCCTGTTACAGACAGCGGGATGTTTGAACTTCCGGCATGTTGAGCCCTATACCGGTACCCTGTTACATACAGCGGAATGTTTGAACTTCCGGTGTGTTGAGCCCGGTACCGGTACCCTGTTACAGACAGCGGGATGTTTGAACTTCCGGTGTGTTGAGCTCAGTACCGGTACCCTGTTACAGACAGCGTGATGTTTGAACTTCCGGTGTGTTGAGCTCGGTACCGGTACCCTGTTACAGACAGCGGAATGTTTGAACTTCCGGTGTGTTGAGCTCAGTACCGGTACCCTGTTACAGACAGCGGGATGTTTGAACTTCCGGTGTATTGAGCTCGGTACCGGTACCCTGTTACAGGCAGGGGAATATTCCAACTTCCGGGGCGTTGAGCCCGGTACCGGTACCCTTTTGCAGACAGCAGGATGTTTGAACTTCCGGTGTGTTGAGCCCGCTATTGGTACCCTGTTACAGACAGCGGGATGTTTGAACTTCCGGTGTGTTGAGCCCGCTATTGGTACCCTGTTACAGACAGCGGAATGTTTGAACTCCCGGTGTGTTGAGCCCGATTTCAGTACCCTGTTACAGTTAGCGGAATGTTTGAACTTCCGGTTTGTTGAGCCCGGTATCGGTACCCTGTTGCAGGCAGTGGAATGTTTGAACTTCCGGTGTGTTGAGCCCGGTATGGGTACCCTGTTACAGACAGCGGAATGTTTGAACTTCCGGTGTGTTGAGCTCGGGATTGGTACCCTGTTACAGACAGCGGAATGTTTGAACTTTCGGTGTGTTGAGCCCGATTTCAGTACCCTGTTACAGACAGCGGGATGTTTGAACTTCCGGGATGTTGAGCCCTTTACCGGTACCCTGTTACAGACAGCGGGATGTTTGAACTGCTGATACATTACCCACAACATGCAAATATGTTTAAACTGATACACAAACCTTTGTGGAATCTATTGAGAGCAATTAGATTCGGTTGTTTATTTAATGTGGATATAATTACACCAATTGTGTAGGTTAAATAAAAAATATTACCCAGAAAACTATAATCGGACAAAGATAAATTGGCCGGGCTATAAATAGTACCAGAACAAAAACTTTTTTTATTTACATGTTGCGCCTGAAGTGAACTAATAAGGTGTATTAGCTTCATCACATTAACAGATAGAGCCAGGTCGAGTCCCAGCTAAGGCTGGTTTTTATTCCGCGCGAGTTCGAATCCCAGTTTATATTTTTTTGCATTAAATCTATATATTTACCGGGGGGGGGGTTTCGTTTCGTCCTTTTTATACTTAGTGAGTTAAAAATGATAAGAAAAAAACAAGTGTCATAAAAATAAAGACACAACGAGGATTCGATCATACGTACACAAATATATTGCTGGGTACATCATCTATTGGCGGATGCGTTACCACTAAGCCATTAGGGCTTTACGAGAAATGAATGCAGCATTATCATGTCTACCAAATGTTTCGTTTAGTTAGATGTGAAGGTCATTGCTCTGTTTATTTACTAGTGCTAAATTTAGCCCGGCCAATTAATGATTGTCCAACTGTATACTATAGGGGCATGTTCCGCACATGTGCGGGATGTTCTACTCCGAACAACTTACGAACAAAACGGAACTGTCCTGCACAGTGTGCCGAATGTTCTACTCCAAACACCTTACGAACAAAACGGAACAGAAAGTAAAATGTTTAAGACGACCAAAATTGTAGTTGCAGCCGTAATATTGGAGAAAAAAATATTCATAATGATATATCTGAATGTGACTGTTTGCCCGCAATGACCTATAATTGGAAAATAAATTTATTATATTCTATTTTATGACACAAGCGACCATTGTTCTTGCTGTAATCACATGACTGTTCTGGCTGCACCACCTCTGTTGAGGGCACAGAAAGAACATGTTCCGAACAGTGTTCCGGTTTGTTTGTAAGTGTGTTCCACTGTCCGGGATGTGCGGAACAGCGTTACGAATGCGCCCTAGGTGTATTTCTAGGTTATGCATGTTTATGTACTTTAATAATAGAGTTTGTGCAGTAAATCCCCCTGTTTAGCTACCAAGTTTAGCTACGTATGAGAAGTCGTTGACCGTTTGTTCATCAGTTGAACAGGAAAACGAACGAATTCAACGATAGTTTCAAATCAATCTCATTTAAATCAAATCCATATAACGCTTCACTACTTTACACTGATATATTAACAGCGTAGCTAAATGTTAAGGGTCTGATTTTAATGAGATTGGTTTCAAATTACCATGTAATATGTTTATTGTGTTAAATATCAAATCTTACCTAAATCTTCAACATTGCCGATTTCTTTACAGCATTTTAATACACCGTCATAGTCATCCGGCTTAGCTTGAATCGTTTCTATTGCTTCCATAAATGATTTACGTCTTTTCTGATCATGTTTTGGCGCTTCTGTAAAAGGACGTAAATTCAATACAATGCATTCTATACTCAGTACATTTAAAAACGCACACTTTTGTTTTCTTTCGGTTTGTTGACTCGCATAACAATACTTTAAATTGACATAACACACTATTTTTTTACATTGTGCCGCTGGTGTCCTTTATTTCATTGTGATTTACATGTACTTTCATAAACGTTTGTCAGAATACAATGAAATGATACTTAACAACCATGTGCGCTTTTAGGTGTACTGAGTATATATTGAACATTTAACATGAAAATACCATGTGTTTACATACCAACCTTAAATGTATAGTCAAGTCAGGGTAAGAATCCAGTGACGCAGTGGTCGAGTCCACTATAACGGTGTAAAACCGATTATAAAGGCTTATACTGTACAAACAACTATAATTTCAATGCTAAACTAACACACTATATATTTGCTCTACCTGTTCAGACAATGGATTTAATCTTTTTGCGTACTAATAAACTGCAACGTCACTGTCACAATATCCTAACTGGACTGTATGTAAACATCCCTATCCTAGATACATTTTGTATAAGTAAATTTCTAGGTTATGCATAATAGTGCTGTACTAAACTGTGGACTAATCCGATTAGAGGTATACTATAGTGCTCCCAGGAAATGTGAAAGGCGGGAATATTTAGTATGGTCCACAAAGGTAGATTACAATTATGTGACCAATTATCAGTGATGTTTTGAGTACAATACTGACCTTATCTGTTTATTTAAGTGATTTGTAAAACCAATTTTGCCACAGTTGACCAAACCGATTCATGTTTGTAAATATCACATTATCCTGGGCGGACTATAAATAAGCAGGTTGGTTTTTACAGTTGTGATAGATACACAGCATGAAAGCATGCCTCCCCGTTTCAGAAGACGAGTCTTTGTTTGGATTACCAAAGTTAAAATTAAACCTATATGCACCCATAGTTGACGCAGACTTTGAATATCGTTGACTTATTGATCAATATGTAAAGTTACTTAAGAAATAAAAATCTGTTCGCGTTTATTGTCGGTGAATAAAACACGGGCAGGAGTTCGGATGCGGAAAAATTAAATCACGAGTGCGTACCGACAATATACAAGAACAGAGTTTTTATTTCGATTCTAAATACGATAATATCCCGCACTATTTAACTGCGCGCATTCCATTTTCACCCATTTGACATTGATCATAATTCCACGCTGAAATTGAGTGGCTTATTAGCTGGTACAATTACCTCCCTCGTTAATGAAAACGACCTTCGTAATTTTCTGAAGGAAATACCACATTTTAAACATTGAAACAATTTTAATAACACGAGTATATGGTATCTATTTCATAAAATGAAAAATATAAATGAATTGATTATCAGAAGCTTTAATAAAACTTGGTTTCTAGAGTATATTGGAGTTTCTAAAAATAGATGCGTCATAGCTGTAACACTGGATTCTCGTGCAACTCGCCTTGTCATCGTGACTCGTAGAAAATTTTACTATAAAGTTTACGTTCATTCATTCATCAATATGTCACGTGATACTGGGCGTAAATAGAAACAGCCAATTTGATAGGTATGTTTTATGGGGGTAATAATACATTGTTAGGTCCGCTCTATATTTAAACGATTAATCCGCAGTACGCACTCGTGATTTAATTTTTCCGCATCCGAACTCCTGCCCATGTTTTATTCACCGACAAAATACGCGAACAGATTTTTATTTCTTAAATAACAAACATTAAATGTAAAACTCGACCTTTTATAGTCCGCCCAGGATAATGTGATGTTTATAAACATGAATCGGTTTGGTCAACTGTGGCAAAATTGGTTTTACAAATCACTTAAATAAACAGATAAGGTCAGTAATTTACTCAAAACATCATTGATAATTGGTGCACATAATTGTAATCCACCTTTTTAGACTTTACCAAATTTTCCCGCCTATCACATTATCCTGGGCGCACTATAATTAGTTGGATTTATTCACCATTCTAAATGTGTATTGTAACCAAACAAACAACAGCCAAGGATACACATAGTACCATCGGAAGAATGCATGCAAACAAAGGTACGGTACTAACTAACAGTAACATGACATCTGATATATAGGCAACATAGCAGGAAATCATATTGTACATATTATTTATAATCAGGTTAAACAAACTAATTGGCTGTTCCGCGTATTATAAATCCCATTCCTAAACACTTGTCAAAATATTAAACTTAAATTTCTTCAGCTGTCAAACCCGAGTTAACCCACTTATGAACATGTTCAAAGTTAACATACTATGTTACTAGAGTGTGAACCCAACTTTAATTGACTACTAGTTAACATATTTCAATTTATATGCTTTTATTTATCCTCGCCACCGGAAATCAATATGGGCGAGGTACCCATAAGAGGTTAGTCATTTTTGTTTTGGGGGAAAAGTGATCATACAGAAGATGCCCCAGTTTCAGCAGCATCCATGTTTTTTACGTGCCTGGTGTAAAGCATCTTACACGGGACATCAGTTTTTTTTGTCACGTCTGAAAGACTGTTAGTAATTTTAGTAACACTGAAAAGCATTTCTGTTTTAATCCGGCTGAAGGCGTTGTCCAACCCACAACCTTCGAATCAGCAGTCAGTAGCCCTTACCAGTGGACTACTAGTCCACCCATAGGACTGAACAGGCGATGTACAAATACTTTTAACTACTGGACCGGATTGTGGATCATGTATTCATCCAATTACATACCATTAGCAGCGGATCGGGCCGGATTGCATGGCATATAATGTTATGTTATATATGTTTTCAGAATAAGTAGAATATAAATATTATCACTCACCAAGTGTTGACGTCTGAGGTGCCATCCCGTTCGATTTATTTTGAGAGAAAACAGTCTTTAAGTCAGTAACTTCGACACCAGACAGTGTGATAGTAGGTACTGAAAGTATACACATGTTACAATAAGACTATACTATCGCATAAACTAGTAATAACTATGCTGAGACAAATGTGTCATCGGACCATTAAGATCCGTAAATAGGGAGGGGGCATGTTACCGGAGCCTTAGATATCGAAACTTGAGAGCAAGTTCAGAGACACATTCGATCCATGTCCGCAGACACGTAGCATCTGTAGCTGAGGCTTTTGTCCCCGGACGCTTAGCATCTGTAGCTGGCATGGAGGTCATGTTACAGGGCCCTTTCCATACTGACATATATATCCGGCTAAAAAAGATGGTATTGTATGCCGAGCCGAGCATGGCCTTTATTTGGTCAGCTTTCTGCTGAAATATGGCAGGTATATGAGTGCCTCCATCCGTATTTTAACTCGGGTCGCCAGATTAGACCCATTGAGTTAGGGAGGCACCCATGTATTATACATGTATAGTAATATTGCAGCCAACGATTAAAAAATAAGTTAAGTGTATACTCTTTGTAACAATGGCAGACTAAATTATCCATTGCTATAATTGTGATAATAAGATAAGTACCAGTTTAGTGTAGTTTTCTGTTTACGTCTATTACACAAATAAGTGTTCGTATATATAATAGCTAATAAAACTAAATCACACAAAAATGGCTCGTTTACTAATACACATGAAGTTTAAAATTGTTAATGATTAATCCAGTCACACAAAAAGTGCTCGTTTACTAATAGTTTAAAAGAGTTAATGATTAATCCAGTCTCACAAAAAGTGCTCGTTTAATAATAGTTTAAAAGAGTTAATGATTAATCCAGTCACACAAAAAGTGCTCGTTTAATAATAGTTTTAAATAGTTAATGATTAATCCAGTCACACAAAAAGTGCTCGTTTACTAATAGATTAAAAGAGATAATGATTAATCCAGTCACACAAAAAGTGCTCGTTTACTAATAGTTTAAAATAGTTAATGATTAATCCAGTCACACAAAAAGTGCTCGTTCACTAATAGTTTAAAAGAGTTAATGATTAATCCAGTCACACAAAAAGTGCTCGTTTAATAATAGATTAAAAGAGATAATGATTAATCCAGTATCACAGAACAGTGCTCGTTTGGGAGTACACGCATTCGTATTTTTGTAAGAATATTTTTCAATAATTGTCGGGTTTTAAATTGTTCCTAATATTAATCAGGTAACACTTTTCATCAGCAATATATTTCACACCGAGTGATGGTCGTCCGAATTCACAGAGAAAAATGACTTTACTATCGTAGATATTTAGCTTTCTGTGCCAACCTATAAGACTCATGTTTGGGTTACTATAAATAATTAGTTTACAATGTGGTTAAATGTTTGAATAATGACTACCATTGATAACGCCCATGTAGCCACAATTTGACGGACAACAAAACTCGTGGGTGCAAATCAACAAAGTGTCATTTCAAGGGATTAAGTTCACACTGGACAGTTATATGGCCGAGTAATTTTATCCCGGGTAATTTCAACATTACAAATAAAGGAGTCCTTATTTATACAAAAAGTTATCAATAATATTTACAATTGAAACATGGTTAACCGGAATATTCATTTAGGGTATTATAAAATTGCCTTATCAAATTCCAGAATAATCTGCCCGTCAAGATGCTCACTTACAAACTTTATTTCTTCTGATTCAAATGAAATAATGCTCTTACTAGACATTTTTCAACATACGTCAATTTTCTTACTAGTAAACGGTTAATTTATTACATTTTCTGTTGATTATACTACCAAAATCAAATAATTGTCCCATTTTTTTTAAAAAGCTGTCGCTAGCTGTTTTCCAATTTTTTTTATTTATGTCCGATGTTTTAACTTATTATAATATACAAGTAGATTCATCATATATTCAACGGACGGACATCTATGTAAAGGTCATTCACTAAAGAAAGTTACGGCGGAAAATCAAATCATGGAACTTAATTAATAATAATAATAAAGCGTGGCATGCTGTCAGACCTAAGCGTGGTATGCTATCAGACCAAAGCGTTGCATGCTGTCAGACCAAAGCGTTGCATGCTGTCAGACCAAAGCGTGGTATGCTATCAGACCTAAGCGTGGCATGCTGTCAGACCTAAGCGTGGCAAACGGTGGCATGCTGTCAGACCTAAGCGTGGCATGCTGTCAGACCTAAGCGTGGCATGCTGTTAGACCTATGCTCCGTCCTTCAAGCTTGTGTTGATGTATACAACTACAATTCAAACATGCAAAAAAAGCGCAATACAATGACTTTTAATATTTTACATTATAATAATAATAATAAAGACTTTATTTTACGAGGAAACTCATTTGACAATTTTAATAAATGGCAATCTTCCATGAGATCCTCAAACAATAACACAAGTACATAAAAGAAAAGAGCATAATGGCAATTCGGCCCATATGACGTCCACAATAGCATAATTTTATATATAATTGGGGAATTTCATAAAAGAGTTTCAGTGAAAGGATGTGCGAAATCGATATGTATGGGATCTTCAATAAAAGGTAGGTATAAATCAAAATACTTAATCAATTAAATTTATAATTAATCTCTATAAAGCTTAATTAGATATAGGGACATCATAAGAGCCAGCATATCATATAACAACATGTAAATTATAACAATGACATTTTTAAAAGCATGACACGGATTTGAAACATAAAACATACTACGGGTCATGCTGCAGACAGATATATATGGATATACTTGTATATTGAAGTAATGATTATGACTAGCCAGTCATTAAATATCTTAAGTAGCACAAACATGGGGTATTTTAAAATAAGACGGCTTCACCCAGCGTAGATATAAAGTTTTAAACTGTTGAACAAAAGAAGAATGTTTGATATTATGAGAAATAGAATTCCATATTGAGGTACCAGAGACTATATAATTGGTATGTAGAAGATAAACGTAACAGTCGTGAATGAATATCTGCAGTACATTTAAATGCAGATTTCAGATAGTCTGGTGCATCAGTTTTGTACATTTGAATTGCTTTCTGATAAATAACGCGTTCACGAAATGTCATCCATTTAAGTTTTGTAAATAGAATAGTTGAAGGAGTTGAATAATCACAATCAAGAATTACTCTACCTGCTCTTTCCTGAAATTTTATAAGTTTATCTTCAAGACTGCTAGTACAATTTCCCCATACAATACAGCAAAAGTCAAAATGTGGAAGAATATATGCGTTATAAAAGCGCTTCCGAGTTTCAATGGAAAGAAAATATTTAATTCTAGATAAGAGGTACAAATAGGAATTACATTTCTTTATCACATTATTGATATGGTCTGCTCGTGATAGGCTATCATTAATTGTGATACCTAATAACTTTGCTGTTGAAGTAACTTCAATTGAATTATCATGAAAAGGAATGTTGAGATTGGATCCAACAATATGATGTTTATTACGTTTACTTGTTATAAATAAAGACTTTGATTTTACAGAATTAGTGACCATTTGAGTAAGTTTACACCATTGATCAGCATGCAATAAATCTCTAGTAAGTGAAAAAACATCATCTAATGTCTTGCTGTTGGTTGATAATGTGGTATCATCAGCAAATATGTCAGCAATAGAATGTGAAAGAGAAAGAGGTAAGTCATTGATAAATATTAAAAATAATAATGGACCGAGAACTGAGCCCTGTGGAACACCTGCTAGAACTATGCCAGGACAAGAATATTTGCCAAATATAAATGTTTTTTGAGTTCTTGAATTGAGATAGGACTTAAACCAATCTAATGTTGAAAAATACATACCATATAGTGATAGCTTATGTAATAAGATATCATGGTTTACCAAGTCAAATGCTTTACTTAAATCGATGAACAATGTTCCAACTATTTCATTATTATCTACAGCTGATATCCAGCCATAAAGCATTTTAATTAAAGCTGTTTGACAAGAGTGATTTTTACGGAATCCTGATTGTCTGTCATACAGAAGCATGTTGTCAGAAAGATAAGACTTTAAGCACTTGCAAACGTGTCTTTCAAGTATTAGGGAAATATCTGGGAAAAATGGAAATAGGTCTATAGTTATTTTTATCATGTCTATCACCCTTCTTGAAGATTGGAATGACTTTTGCTTTTTTTGAAGGCGAATGGGAATTTGTTTGATTTTATACTACAATCAAAGACAGATGTTAAAGCTGGTGCTATCACTGAAGCTGATAATTTTAGATATTTGGCATTGATATATCAGTACCTGTCGATATGGTTGGATAAAGGGATTTTAATTGGGTTTCAACAAAGTCATTAGTCAATAGTGGAATGGTAAATTTATCAGAATTAACTAACTTAGATTTATTCAAGGCTTTTAATAAATCAGGAGGTTTGTAAATACTAGATTTATCAACAGGAACAGTTTTATGAAAGTTACAAAAATGGTCATTAAATAAATGTACAACTGAAGTTGGATCTGATATGAAATTTCCCTCAGAAATGGAGTTTGAGTTTTGGTACTTTCCAAACCAGACAACTCTCGGAGACCTTTCCATAACAGTTTTGGATTATGTTTATTTGAGTTTATTTGATCATTATAATGGTTATATTTTGCCCTGTGGACAAGTGATTTCACTTTTGATCTGAACAATTTGTACTTACATATGTCATGTTTTGTTATGATAGTAGTAATTTCTTTGTCTACTAGCAAGAAGTATATCACAGTTGAACCAGTCGGGTTGTGCTAATTTCTTTACCCTTTTATGTCTGAGAGGAGCATGCTGTTGTAAAACTGATCGAAACAGTTCTATAAATAAATCAGCACATTCATCAGGATGATCAACATTATTTAATGTAAACGGTTAGATCATTGAGAAAATCTGATTCATTGAAGTTTTGACAGATCTGTATAAAATATAAGCATGGCCAGATTTTGTAGCTATGGTGTGATTACATTTCCTTGTAATAGCAACTGGATAGTGATCACTTAATGCATATGGCGGAACATTTATTTCAACAATGTTACTAGGAATGTTACTGAAAACATGGTCTATTAAAGTTGCCGAACTCTTTGTCCTTCTAGTTGGAGATTTTACAAGCTGAGTGAAATTCATATTCTCCATTGTTTGCATCCAAGATTTCGAAGTTGATACTTGTTTAAGTAAGTCATAGTTTAAATCTCCAATGATGATAGTTTCCTTGGTTGCATTGAATGATTTATCTAGTCTGTCAGTGAAAATACAACGTCATTTTTCAAATGCCCTGATCTGTGTGGCGTCTAGCAAGGAAAATACTGGTACCATTTTACTTTGTCTTGAATATGACGCGGCCTGGAATCGAACCCGGGACCTCCCGCACTAGAAGCGGTCACCCTAGCACTAGGCTATCGAAGAGGCATACCAGACAAGTATAATAGTAAAGGTTGTTTGATTCTACTTCTCATAAAACCATATAAAATTCGGTCAAATGACTGAGTCTTGAATGTGCTTTTTCGTGACGAAATGTTATACTGGAAGCATAAAATATGAATCGGTTTCGGGCAAAAACTTTTTGACACATACCAAGTTGCATGGATTTCTTTAGTACTCGTTCTCGGCTTGAGGGTAGTGTATGTCTCGTTAAAATCTGTTAAAGAATATTATACTTCTTGTGTTACACTATCATGTCTGTTCACAATAACAACTTAATGTCGACAGATTTTTTACTTTCGTTATTAGCCAAATATTACGACGCATACCACGTGGTATGTCCGTACTGGTAACGGTTTTCTTATTTTTGAGGTGGCCGAATAAACGCTTATACGCAACACATGTTTTTACTATTTGATACAAAAAGATGTTTCACTTTTGGTATCATTGAAAGTGACAAACACTGTATCAGTTACTGTCTATAAATCCATCAAAGTATTTTGCATAATATGATTCTGTTATTATAATTATACAAATATAATGAAAAATGAAAATACCCGTATGCCCATTGTATTTGCTTAATGCAGATATGGTGATGGGTTTATGTTAGTGTTTTTTTGTTTTTGTTTTTTTAGTCAGCAACTGAGTATCAAATTCCTGCAAAGAATAAGATAAACTTATATGATTTTAAAATATTATCTACGTTAATCTGAATATACATGTATAGGGCATGTTAACCGAAAGTCATCTTCGTTTTGCCCAGTTATTTTATGTTAATTTAATTAAACATTGTTTTGAGTTTACATTGTAAATGTATAGGTAAATGTTTAGGTTATGCATGTTTATGTACTTTAACCATAGAGTTTGTACAGTAAATATCCCCGTTTAGCTAGCCAAGTTGAAAATAATTTCCAACTTGGGTAGCTAAACGGGGGGATTAACTGTACAAACTCTATGGTTAAAGTACATAAACATGCATAACCTAGAAATACACCTTTACATATTTCCTTTTCCAGTTCAATGTTATTTTAGGATAAACGAAAACCACAAAGTGTGAAGTTTAAGTCGCCTTTCTAAACTATAATATGCATTCGCCGATTAATGGATACAGTCATGTTTGTACCTATAGTATGTTAGCAGTCTCGCACTCTCGTGTGTGTTATTTATTATTCTTTCTAAAAATATGACGCTATATAAAGATATCCATAAAGTGAATGATCATTAAAAGCAGTATTGCAATAATGCGATCCCAGAATAAGGTTCCGGTCTTGCATAGACAACTTCATATGGTATTTACGCTTCTCATTTAATCCGTTTCAGTAAACTTTGTAAAACTTTTGAGAAATTTTATTGGCGAATAATAATCATTTTACAAATTTTGAATTATTTTTTATCCTAGTCACTTTAAAGGGACTGCCTCACATATTGGTAGATTGCAAAAATAAAATAAAGTTGTTAAATATTCGCGTAATTTTGGTATAGTTGCCTGTTATATTTTTATTATCTCATTAACAACCACACTGACATCTAAAACAGCTTGAGAAACTTCGGCATTTTGTATGTTTTACATCAAACATTCTATAGGGTATTAATATTACACTACTATTACTTAAATTCCCTGAAGTGTGTTCGCATTTGATGAAAACAAATCGAAAACCAAACCAAATACCTAACTGATGTTTACGCTGTAGTTTGTTGATGTTACAGTTCGACACGAGTGATTTACATAATTCACAAAGCATGTTGGAACGAAACTTAGCACTTTTTTTTCAAGTAAAAAATACCCAGTTGGCGACATCGAGAGTGTATAAAATTGCTTTTTTGCACCAAATGTTTCATGAAGCAACCGTCTTTCTATTACATCAATACTTGGTTAGTTTGGAAACACGATATACAAAAATGTTAGCCCAATCTGTGAGGCAGCAACTTAAATGCCTATTGTGTTTATCAAGACTGTTAAACGATTTCTGAATAAAAGATATGATCCTTTAATTTTCCAAAGGACGGCGTAATTAGAGGTAGGTCCATTTGTAGTTCGCCATTATGCTTTCTATTTCATAGCGCGATGACCGGAAGTATACATAGTGGTGGAAACACCAGGTTTCTGGCACAATGGCTCCTCCCAATGCTCCTCCCTAGCCGGGATTGTGTATGGTTTTTGTAATATAGACGTTTATTATTTGCTTTCAATGGATTATGGAGATTTTTCAGTGAAATAAACAGTGAAAATAACAGTGAAATTACCACTTTGTTATATTCACTGTTTTAGAAGCTGGTTCCAGTATCATGCAGAAAAAGAAACGTAACGTCAACGGCGTCGGGCTTTAAAATATGCGTTACGTCATCATGACGTCATAATTATCACGTCGTGACGTTCTAATTTCGACGTGATTTTTCCAATTAAGCCAATCACGGCACATATTTAAGAGGAATTGAGGCATATAATAAACAGAAAATTTGTTGATTTTTGGTGTAAGATCAATTTTAGCTCACTCGTGATCACAGAAATTACATTTTCACTCGTGGCTACGCCACTCGTGAAAATATTGATTTTCTGTGATCACTCGGTGAAAAAAATTCGATCTTACACCAAAGTCAACAAAATATCCTCTTTGTGTTATATCAAATTGTATTGGTGAGTAGGTGTAACGACCATAGTAGTTACCCTGTCCCAGGATCAGTGAAGGTCAAGTGCAATAACTCTATTTTGATTTTATCCGAACTTTTGCCCCTTTTTAACGGAGACTTGTTTTGCATGCAAGTAACTTTTAGACCATATCTCATATACATGTACTATCAATGATATTGCATTGAAACTTACAACACTTGTTAACCATCATAAGTTAAAAGTTCCGGCTAATCTTGACTGTATCGGGAGTTGTGTCCCTTTATCTTAGACTGTTTTTGGTTTAAGTTATATTAAGACACCTACTATCAATGGTATGACCTTTTCTCTCATGGTCTCACTGTTGGGGCAATGAATCTTACAACCGTAAATTTGCTTACTATCCTAAGTCAATACTACTGGTCACTGGCAATAACTCTTACAATGAAATTAGTAGGAGTAACGTCCCTTTTTGAATCAGAATAATCTTGGTTGCCTGAATGTTATTATCACTGCCATGCCTAAGCAACCAATTTATATGTATTGAAGTTTCCTTATATTGTAGTCGTCTAAGTTGTATAATTTATAGCTGTTTTGAAATTATATTTTCAGTGACAAATGGCTACGAATAGTCGTGCGCGTTGTCTTGTGGTTGCTATTGTTATTATTTACAATGATAGAACAAATCTACAAATCTTATTCAGTGAAATTATTTTCATGTTACAGTGAACTGGATGAGGTAAAATTTATGGAGGCATGTATAGCTTGATTTATATCCTATTTTGTTAGCCAACGTCCGTGACTATTTTATTGTTGATAAAATATGAACCATGACGCAGGTGTTACGTTTGAACTGTGATTTAGTGAAGTTAATGTGGAAAATGTTGCAATAATAAATACGAAATATCACTGCCGTGCGTTGATTCGTGGAGCCGTATTAATTTGAATAGCTTGTGTAAAATGCCGTATCTCGCGAACCAACTAGGTATAACGCAAGCAACGAGAGGTTATACGGCTTAACGGATCAACACAACTGCAGTTATATTCATATTATTATGTACTAACAAAGGTTTTGGTGTAAATCTCTGTTTCTCATGGACGCATTGACTTGATTATTGCTAGATACCATTGGTTTTCATAGTTTTAGTGCTTTAAAACACTAATTAATGTGAATCAGAATTAACAATTAATGTAAATATTGCTTCTCTGGTTACTTTTTATGAGCTTGAAGCTTGGGCCTGATTTCTTCATTTTTTAACAGAGTCGTCTCCATTGGTAACCAATAACTTAAAATTTAGCATGGGGACCCATGTTTTGTAATTGATATTTTTGTAATTAGAATATTAATACAGCAAAAATGAAACAAATCTCTCCGAAGAAATAGAGAATTCTAGGTTAGTGCCTAATATTACTTGAATTTACATTCAATTTTAACATGTATTGGGTGAAGTGGAGAACGTATATACGGCGAGCCATGGCGAGCAGTATAAGTCTTTCGGATACGCACCCAATAAATTCAAGATATATAAGGCACTAATCCTAGTGTTCTATTTATCCTGCAACACTTTTCTAACACAAGAAATGATTTCTTCAAGTTTAGAATACGAACACAAAACCCTGTGGAACCCGCGCAACGATATCGAAACATCGACAATCTAAAGTCTCCAAATGAAATCTAGTTCCTTA
The DNA here is from genome assembly GCA_947247005.1 of Spisula solida. Classification (NCBI taxonomy): domain Eukaryota; kingdom Metazoa; phylum Mollusca; class Bivalvia; order Venerida; family Mactridae; genus Spisula; species Spisula solida. The sequence continues at coordinate 30,911,836 of OX365947.1, read as the reverse complement.
TTAAAAGGCGAATCTTAAAATCTGAACAAGAATTCACTAATGCACTTCATTTCAAATACAATCAATAAACACAAACCTACAATTAAGGTGGTACGCGCGCCTTTTATCTAAATATCGAATTTTCTCCGAAACATCTTAAAATGACAGATATTTTCAAATGAACATAAAAAAATATCTAACGATCGAAAATAATTTAAAGTTGGACATCAAAGTTGAACATCATATAGAACACTAGTTTAGTAAAATAACAATTAGGTGTCACCAGCCTTGTTTGGGGGCTATTCATCCAAAAATACTAATTTTAAATACATTTGCATAAATTAACATAATTTCATATTGGAATGAAATAAAAATTTATAAAAAATATTTCAAAGTGTAGCTACCTCATATAAATAAATAATGCACTACATTTTTATATAAGCATGTGCATTTGAAAAATTGTAGTGACTTATTTTACACCCGTTTACTTCACAATTTTGCTGTTCCTCATCCACTTTTCATACATGCAAAAAAAAAATATTTTTGTGCTCTACTATTATCTTTATTATCAATAATTAACATTCATATACGATCATTGGAACTAAATCTATCATGTTTGCTCTAATCTATTATACAATTTGAAATTTCGCGCATGCGCACACGGTAGCTCGGGTCTCCTTAACATAACATAGAGTCTACACTTCATGTAAATACATTTTGTGCTCTCCAAAATGTATCAATGACATAGTTGTAATGACGTCAGAACTTACATGACGTCACTCAGTACGTGACGCTGCCGTTAATACAAGGACGTTCCCCCACCAAACAGATTAATATCCCAAACATACGAATTTCAAATCAGCCGGAATGAGCCGGAATGAGTCGGAATGAAGATAAACTTAAAATTCGAAACACATGCCTAATTAATGATGATTCGAATTTTTCTAAAGAAATAGGTTTAGAGCATTCGAAAACATTTAAATTGGCCCGATCATATGGAATGCACTCGGATTACATTTCGAACATACAATAATGTACCTCGAATTGGTACATGTATTCCTACGGCATTCCGGATCATTCCGACTATCATGTGATTGGGATATGATACAGTGACAGGATAAATAGAATAAATCAGACCCGTGACGAGTTTAGGATTCAAATATATCAGACCCCGCTCCAATAATTATGTAAGATTCGCCTTCAGCACTTAAAATGGACTTGATTGAACTTGAGGTCAAAAGTAGTTCCATGTCATGTTACTATATAACCTAATAAAGCTCACATGACATAATACAGCTTACATTTACATGACGGTTCGATTTAGGGGTAATAAAGGCCTAATGGTAGGAAAACCATCATACGTCATTGTCGTTGGCATTTGTTCGGTCACACAGGCATCATACGGATTCAGAAAACTGAACATGCATGATACGGAAGATGCAATCTGTCGCATTGTATTCCACTAAGCGAGTTGTCCTGTATTTGTGACAGGTATATAGAGTATATAGGTATGTAATAAATAGTTTGATCAATTCCATGCTACGTTGCATTATCGCTCACACGCGTAATTTACGTTGTGCGTATCAAATTGTCATCAATTATGACAATGATTCATCAAGTCATGCTTCAACTCCGATCTCGGTGAGCACTTTAGTCAAGTTTGTTTTCTCTAGCCCAGTAGTTGCAACTTTTAAATCTTATGTTTTACGCTGTTTTAACATAAACCGATAATAAGCAACTTCTCAATGAGGAAGAAAATGTTAATTAAAACTAATAGGTACTATAAGTCAAATAGCTAAAGAGAAATCAGATTTGGTGTCACAACTCATTAAGCTACAAGTGAATTCGGATGCTGTTGATGCTAAAATTCAAAGCATGGTAGACAATGTTGAATTAAAACTAGCTGCTGAGATGTTTAGTCTATTACAAGAAATTTCTGAATTAAAATCTCAGAATCAAGTGATATTATCAAAAACTTCACAGTCAACCAGCAACTCATCTGTATCAACCTCACAGACAACTAGCAAATCACCTGTACCAAGTAGTATAAAAAACAAGGTTGAAAATAAACTATCTGAGCTAAAGAACCAAAGTGTGATATCAAATGTCACAAAGAATGCTAGTAAAAGTACTGAACATGTCAACAGTGGCGCGTCTCTCAATGGTGATGGAGATAAAAACATTATCAATTCAAAAGCAAACATATTTATAGCTTGAGGTTCCATCACTCGAAGTATTAGCCCAGTTAAGATGTCACACAATTTTCATTATGGGATGAATTCAGGGAGAAGTGTATACTATCATCAAAACCAAACTTCAACGCCAGGAGGAATTACTCAAACAATCCTCACAGAATAAACTGGAACAATCAATCAGACATGATGTATCGACCTTTTGGTGCACCGAACCAATACATGTAGTTACTGATAGACAAAGTTGTTGTTCTATCTGTGAATATAGCCATGATTTAGATGTTAACAGTCATTGTCTGTATACAAATAGTTCAACCGATCAATCATTAAATTGTCATTTGTCTTTAAACTCTCAACATCAATTAAATGTTGGTATGAACAATTGTAGTTATAGGTCATGTCATGATAGTAACATGACATACATAGTTGATGGATGTGATCCATATTATTCTCATCATAGCATGTCTTCTGACATGTTTTCACATTCTCTACCAGGGCTGGTATTCACAAAGCATCTTAGTAGAAAACTTAGATTTTTCTTAAAAACACGAAAATTTCTAAAGTATGTCAGCCTAACATGACAATCACGATTATTGATTTTTTGCATAGGTTTAAATCATTATGTCAAGAGCTACTATAATCACTAAGAAACATGGGTTAATCTTCAATTTGTGCAGGATATATGCAATACTAATTTTTAACTTTAGTCAAAATATTTAAGTTTTCAACTAAGATGCTTTGTGAATACCAGCCCTGGTAGATGTTCCTATTTGTAGTTCGCCATCTTGTACATGTAATGTATTTGAGTCTTCTGCTATAAATAATTACACAACTTCACATAATGATTATGCTGACTATACTCAAGAAATTAATAGCAACCTATGGTTTACTGACAAGTTGTTTATGGTGTATCAAGTGATCTATTTTCTAATATTACTAAATATGATTGTACAATGCTGATCCACAGAAATCGTGGTAAGTTACATGAAAGCAATATTCATACACATAGAGTGGAATCAACCACAGACAATATGCCACCAAGTTTCAATGATCTTATTTATAATCATGTACCTGTAAATAGTTTTGACTCAGATGTATGGTTTATTTATGACAAATGTAACATTGTATATAATGACATGTTTAGTTTTGAATCTGTTAGTCATATGTGTGATTGTAGTGCATATAATTGTAACACTTTTTATGAGGAAAACGGTACCTCTTTTTTACCACATACTAGTTTAAATTGTTCTCCAGTTCATGTTTAGATATTGATAGTATAAATGTTTGTAAATTGTCTAGCTATGATGTCAATATCTCACTTTCTAATCATTTTCCTGATATGTATGATAGAGAACCACCTGGTAGTGTCAAATGTTATCAATATACTAACGCAAATCCTCTAGATGACACTAGAGATGTAATAGCAGCTTGTAATAGTTTACTCCATTGTAACAACCCTTGTATTGATGAAAAAGTGAAACTAAAAATTGTAAGGAAAGTGTACCATTATGTAATAATGAGCTTGTCAATTTTGTGTTTTCAAATAAAAAAGATTGCCATACTGAATATGATGGTGTCAAGATGGATAGCAATAACCTTCCCATTTCGTTTAAGCTAGATAGCAGTTGTTGGGAAAATGAGTGTCTGTATTTAAACGATATACACTCAAATAGTGATGATCTAAATAAACAAATGAAGGACACATGCGTATGGTTTACTAGTGACAAAAGTTACATTGTGTATAATGACATGTATAGTTTTGAACCAGTTACTCATTCTTGTGACAATAATACACATAACCCAGATACTGTTTTTGATGATGAAATGACCCATGATATGCATGATTCATATTTGAGTAAGATGTCAATTCCTTCTGTTGACGGTTTTGTTTTTGACACCACAAATGTTGATGTTTTTTATTCTGATATTGATAGTTTAGATAAGTCTGTTTCTTCTTTGAATGGTTCTTCAAATTCTACTCTGTTGATAATTCATTTGATATTGACATGCTTAGCTCCAATTCTCAGTCTTAACCTCTATATAATGCTCAAACACCAAATAAAGACAGCTGTATATCACCTCCCTCAGTCCCAAACCAACCATGGTTATCCCATAAAGGGTTACATATTGTACATCTAAATAATCATTATGTTTGTCCTAAACTTGACGAAATTAAGATTATAGTGTCTCAAAACTTAGATATTGACTGTTTATGTCTTTGTGAAACATTTTTAGATGAAAATGTTCTAGATGCCGAGCTTTCAAATTCCTGGTTATACTATATTTCGTAAAGATAGGCCATCTTATGGTGGGGGACTCCTTATTTATTTTAAGGAGCATATTTGTTGAATTCATAGAACTGATCTTGAGTCTCATTCAGTGGAATCCCTCTGGTTAGAGTTTAAATTCACTAATTCTAAGACATTCCTCCTATGTTATGTTTATAGACCACCCTTATCTAGAGTGGAATGGCTAAATCATTTCACTGACAGCCTAGATAAATCATTCAATGAAACCAAGGAAACTATCATCATTGGAGATTTAAACTATGACTTACTTAAACAAGTATCAACTTCGAAATCTCGGATGCAAACAATGGAGAATATGAATTTCACTCAGCTTGTAAAATCTCCAACTAGAAGGACAAATACTTCGGCGACTTTAATAGACCATATTTTCAGTAACATTCCTAGTAACATTGTTGAAATAAATGTTCCACCATATGCATTAAGTGATCACTATCCAGTTGCTATTACAAGGAAATGTAATCACAACATAGCTACAAAATCTTGCCATGGTTATATTTTATACAGATCTGTCCAAAACTTCAATGAAACAGATTTTCTCAATGATCAAACCACACAACCATCGTTTACATTAAATAATGTTGATGATCCTGATGAATGTGCTGATTTATTTATTGAACTGTTTGTGTCAGTTATACAACAGCATGCTCCTCTCAGACATAAAAGGGAAAAGAAATTAACACAACCCGACTGGTTCAACTCTGATATACTTCTTGCTATTAGACAAACAAATTACTATCATAAAAAAACAAGATATATGTAATTACAAATTGTTCAGATCAAAAGTAAAATCACTTGTCCAAAGGGCAAAATATAACCATTATAATGACAAAATAAACTCAAATAAACACAATCCAAAACTGTTATGGAAAGGTCTCCGAGAGTTGTCTGGTTTGGAAAGTACCAAAACTCAAACACCATGTGTTCATAATGATGAGGGAAATTTCATATCAGATCCATCTTCAGTTGCCCATTTATGTAATGACCATTTTTGTAACATTCATAAAACTGTTCCTGTTGATAAATCTAGTATTTACAAACCTCCTGATTTATTAAAATCCTTGAATAAATCTAAGTTAGTTAATTCTGATAAATTTTCCATTCCACTATTGACTAGTGACTTTGTTGAAACCCAATTAAAACCCCCTAATCCCACTAAATCGACAGGTACTGATAATATCAATGCCAAATATCTAAAATTATCAGCTTCAGTGATAGCACCAGCTTTAACATCTGCCTTTAATTGTTGTATAAAATCAAACAACTTCCCATTCGCCTTCAAAACAGCAAAAGTCATTCCAATCTTCAAGAAGGGTGATAGACATGAAAAAAAACTATAGACCTATTTCCATTTACCAGTTATTTCCTTAATACTTGAAAGACACGTTAGCAAGTGCTTAAAGTCTTATCTTTCTGACAACAAGCTTCTGTATGACAGACAATCAGGATTCCGTAAAAATCACTCTTGTCAAACAGCTTTAATTAAAATGCTTGATGACTGAATATCAGCTGTAGATAATAATGCAATAGTTGGAACATTGTTCATTGATTTAAGTAAAGCATTTGACTTGGTAAACCATGATATTTTATTACAAAAGCTATCACTATATGGTATGCATTTTTCAACATTAAATTGGTTTAAGTCCTATCTCAATTCAAGAACTCAAAAACCATTTTTATCCTGTCACTTCCGGCAAAATCTGCCTGTTAACGGGGTGCCTGATAAACTAAGCGATAATCGTTCACCTGGTCATGTGACTAGTGATAATCGGTCACCTTACCACGTGATCTGACGGACTTCTTATATGAGAGTCACCGGTTGCAATTCCGTGCCCGAGGGTTAGGTTTTCCTATTCTAAATGAGCTGGTGGTTGATCAGTTATTTTCTTCGACTTACTTGCGTCTACACGACGTCTATCAAGATGTCCGACGTCGTTGTTTATTATGACGTCACGGAACGAACGTGACGTTGCGCGTTAGTAAATGAAAGAGTAACAATAAAGTCCCGAGTTTGATCCCCTTAATGAGCAGATTAAGCGACTGGATAAATAGAATAATAGGTAAGTGCCGTGAATGAAGTAAAAGTTTATCCGGCTCGGCTACGGAAATTATCGGATTCGCCTACGGCTCACCCGATAAATTCCTCCGCCTTGCCAGATAAACTTTTTCATCCACGACACTAACCTATTATTCTCTATATATCTGACAAATATTATTGTCCTGGCAAAGTTCTAGCAGGTGTTCCACGTGACTCAGTTCTCGGTCCATTATTATTTTTAATATTTATCAATGACTTGCGTCTTTCTCTTTCACATTCTATTGCTGACATATTTGCTGATGATACCACATTATCAACCACAGCAAGACATTAGATGATGTTGTTTTTTCACTTACTAGAGATTTATTGCATGCTGATCAATGGTGTAAACTTAATCAAATGGCCATTAATTCTGAAAAATCAAAGTCTTTATATATAACAAGTAAACGTAATAAACATCATATTGTTGGATCCAATCTCAACATTCCTTTTCATGATGATTCAATTGAAGTTACTTCAACAGCAAAGTTATTAGGTATCACAATCAATGATAGCCTATCATGGGCAGACCATATCAATAATGTGATAAAGAAATGTAATTCCTATTTGTACCTCTTATCTAGAATTAAATATTTTCTTTCCATTGAAACTCGGAAGCGCTTTTATAACGCATATATTCTTCCACATTTTGACTTTTGCTGTATTGTATGGGGAAATTGTACTAGCAATCTTGAAGATAAACTTATTAAATTTCAGAAAAGAGCAGCTAGAGTAATTCTTGATTGTGATTATTCAACTCATTCAACTGTTCTATTTACAAAACTCAAATGGATGACATTTCACGAACGCGTTATTTATCAGAAAGCTATTCAAATGTACAAAACTCTCAGAGGTAGTGCACCAGACTATCTTAAATCTGCATTTAAATTTACTGCAGATATTCATTCACAACAGTTACGTTCATCTTCTACATACCAATTAATAATAGTATATAGTCCAAAACCCAATTCCGAGTTATTTCGCCATACTTTTGCTTTCTCTGGTACCACAATATGGAATTCTATTCCTCATATCAAAAATTCTTCTTTTGTTTAACAGTTTAAAACCTTAGATCTACGCTGGGTGAAGTCGTCTTATTTTGAAACACCTCATGTTTGTGCTTCTTAAGATATTTAATGACTGGCTAGTCATAATCATTAGTTCAATATACATGTATATCCATATATATATGTCTGTAGAATGGCATGCAGTGTGTTTTATGTTTCAAATCCGTGTCATGCTTTTAAAAGTGTCATTGTTGTAATTTACATGTTGTTATATGATATGCTGGCTCATATGATGTCCCTATATCTAATTAAGCTTTATAGGGATTAATTATAAATTTAATTGATTAAGTATTTTGATTTATACCTACCCTTTATTGTAGATCCCATACATATCGATTTCGCACATCCTTTCACTGTAACTCTTTTATGAAATTCCCCAATTATATATAAAATTATGATATTGTGGACGTCATACAAGCCGAATTGCCATTATGCTCTTTTCTTTTATGTACTTGTGTTATTGTTCAACTGTTTATTGTTGAGGATCTCATGGAAGATTGCCATTTAGTATAATTGTCAAATGAGTTTCCTCGTAAAATAAAGTCTTTATTATTATTATAATGTAAAATACTAAAAATCATTGTATTGCGCCTTTTATGCATGTTTGAATTGTAGCTGTATACATCAACACAAGCTTGAAGGACGGAGCATAGGTCTAACAGCATGCCACGCTTAGGTCTAACAGCATGCCACGCTTAGGTCTGACAGCATGCCACGCTTAGGTCTGACAGCATGCCACCGTTTGCCACGCTTAGGTCTGACAGCATGCCACGCTCAGGTCTGATAGCATGCCACGCTTTGGTCTGACAGCATGCAACGCTTTAGTCTGACAGCATGCCACGCTTAGGTCTGACAGCATGCAACGCTTTGGTCTGACAGCATGCCACGCTTAGGTCTGACAGCATGCCACGCTTAGGTCTGACAGCATGCCACGCTCAGGTCTGATAGCATGCCACGCTTTGGTCTGACAGCATGCAACGCTTTAGTCTGACAGCATGCCACGCTTAGGTCTGACAGCATGCAACGCTTTGGTCTGACAGCTTGTCTCGCTTAGGTCTGACAGCTTGTCACGCTTAGGTCTGACAGCATGTCACGCTTAGGTGTGACAGCATGCCACGCATAGGTCTGACAGCATGCCACGCTTAGGTCTGACAGCATGCCACGCTTAGGTCTGACAGCATGCCACGCTTAGGTCTGACAGCTTGTCACGCATGGGTCTGACAGCATGCCAATCACAAGCTAGAAGGTTTGATCATAGGTCTGACAGCATGCCAAGCATAGGTCTGACAGCATGCCAATCACAAGTTAGAAGGTTGGATCATAGGTCTGACAGCATGCCAATCACAAGCTAGAAGGTTGGATCATAGGTCTGACAGCATGCCAATCACAAGCTAGAAGGTTGGATCATAGGTCTGACAGCATGCCAATCACAAGCTAGAAGGTTGGATCATAGGTCTGACAGCATGCCAATCACAAGCTAGAAGGTTGGATCATAGGTCTGACAGCATGCCAATCACAAGCTAGAAGGTTGGATCATAGGTCTGACAGCATGCCAATCACAAGCTAGAAGGTTGGATCATAGGTCTGACAGCATGCCAATCACAAGCTAGAAGGTTGGATCATAGGTCTGACAGCATGCCACTCTGCACACAGACCAACAGTTTAAGTGTACATGTATTACCTTCATATCCAATACGTCTCAGTGACAGTATATACTCCAAACCACTTCCGTAACTATCCCCTAAATACATCACAGTTCCCATAGACATACTTCTAAGTGATTGTCAATTTTATTCACAATGATGACAATGAGAAATATAAACTTAAAGTTAATATATTTCCTCTTATAGAACTATTCACGATCGAGAAACATCCTCAGAGAGCAACGTCACATACTCCAGTGAATAAACCAGGTCAAAAGTGCGTGACCACAAGACACATATTTTAGTTTAAGTTGAATTAGGTAAATCGTTCGTTGACATGACATATCCTTGTACTGTTACAGTAAATTCGTCTGTCAATCCATTATTACTATACACCTCGTGTATCATCCACTACACGGACTAAACTGACAACTCATTGTTTACACCAACATTAATAGTATACACTCATCAGTATTTGTTTCAGCAGCTTTCGTGTGCAAGTTCCGCCTTCACACCAAAACCATTATGATTTGATAATGCAACATGCTTCGTCAAGCAGTTCACTTTCCTTGTATATAGCAACTGCATGTTTCAGTTCATTAAACCTTCTTCATTGTACGTGTATGTCGAATCTATTTGTGTAGCCATCATTTCCAAAAACAGATCATACACATTTTGTTGAAACACTGATCTGATTTAAGTAATATAGAATGGGCTAATCCGATTAAGGTGGTACGCGCGCTTTTAATCTAACGATCGAATTTTCTCTAAAACACCTTTTAATTAATGACAGAATAATTATCTGTAACGACAATAAATTTAAAAGAAAAAAATGATTATCACCAGGCTCGTTTTCAAGATACACGGTTTTCAAATGACACACCATTGTATTTTGTTCATTTTATTTATTTCTTGCATATATAACATCCTTTAAATAATGCATGATGTTTTGTGTGTTCATTGGTCTTTCTAGTTACATTAGCAACAATTCAGGCTGCCTGGTGAATACATACAGTATTTGTTCATGATAAAACACTATAATGCTTAAATGCATAATGTAAACGTGACAAATACAACTTAGGTGAGGGACATAAACCGCAATAGCATAACATGCCCCCCCCCCGTCTGCACTCTTTGTTTTGCTTGGCATAGAGCTAATGAATACCGCACGTCTCTGAAATTGCATCTGATATTTTCGAAATAATTCGATTGAAAGTTGTTATTGACACTTACAATGTACTTCTTCGCTGCCATCCAATTTTGGGTTATTGGATTTGTCCTATATATCACAGAACCAATGGGCATGGCGATTGCAGGTTTCGACAATTGTTGGTGATTTTTAATAGTTGATGTCATTTCGTCAAAACAAGCATGGGAACGCATATTAGCCTTCATTATGTGAAATATTACTGATTGTCTTCATTGACATGGGAATAAAGTAAATAAGTTAACAATTCGCTACGGAAACAACGCTGTTCAGTAGTTACTTACCTGACGTATCGGATGGCACGCTGCTGCATGGCACATACAGTTCCCGCCCACACTCACACGTGACCGAGTGCTTGCCAGAACTTGTTGTAGCTGCTGAACCACGTGGTGGTTGAAAATGTGGACTAATTCTTCTACCATTTGCATGTAACAAAACGAATAATGACAGTATGCAAGATATATATATATATATGAGCCAGTCTCCAGGAAAACCTGCTATTTTGACAAAACATTTGATTTTGAGATTTTGTATTATCTAAAAGAGTAATTTTAATGAAACAAAATGCAAAAGAAATTTTGTTAATATCATGATTTTTAAGGAAGTTACAGCTGTTTAGTTGAGGCCCTATTCAGCCCTTTTTGCGTGACGTCGCCAGCATCATTCAAACGTTATTCGACGTCGTTGTAGTAAGTACTTTATAAATACTGCATTTGATCAATTCTTAACGTAAACTGGTCAAAATGGTATCAAGTTTTAGAATGATGTTTTAAGTTTTAAAATATACATCCAAATTGTAAATGTTCACATTTAGAGAAAGACTACCACTGTTTTAAACAACTAACTCCTCGTTTTTCTCAATTAGAGTATTTTTCTGAAATTGGTCACCATAGCAACAAAGTAAATGATTTCGACATTATTCATAAGAAATTTTAAAGCTAAGACATAGTAATATATGGATAAATGACTTAAATTTGGATATATTGATATGTCATTTTTTCTTATTTGGAAGCTTTTTTAAAAGCTTGTTACATGCAGTAATTACATAATGTCAATATAGCAGGTTTTCCTGGAGACTGGCTCATATGTGTGTGTGTGTGTTATATATTTATCAAAAATACAAAATGACGAAATGAGTAATAAAAATCCATAGAACTTGTCCTGAGAACTATTTCCATATGCATAAATTGTATCATCATTTATTTCTGGTTTTCTAATATGTAGTACAAGGTCGTTGGTGTACATCATAGAAAGGCGAGGTCCAAGACCGGTAAGGACACCAGTTGTTATAACCTGATGTGTTATCTAATGTTAAAGGCCGAGGTTTTCGAGAAAAAGGGTATGCTTTATTTTGTCAAATGTCTTGATAGATCAAGGAGGACAGTACCGACAGTATTGTGCCGATTTATTCGTCTATGATTGAAGATATAGCAGTCTCACAAGAATGATCTGCGTGGAATCCAAACCTACTGACATGAAGAAGATGTTGTTCAAGAAAAGCACGAACTTCAAGATGAAAGGCAACGTGTATTTCAATAATCTTCGATAGCACAGGGAGGTTGGATATTGGTCAGAAATTGTTATCATCCTGAGTTGGTCCTTTCTTGTGAATTGGCGTTTTTTGCATTCATGAATGTTTAAGGACAGACACCTTTTCTTATTCTTATATTGAAGATATGAGAAAGAGGTTTGGCAATAATGTCTGCACTTAAGTGTAGGATTGGAGGCCCAAACTCGTCAAGGCCAGTAGAATTCTAAAAAGTTGTTTTAATTGTTTGAGAATATAGACCTTAGAGATTGTAAAGTTCGTTAGTTTGTAGTTTGTAACAAGAATACTGACTTACTTGTACATTAGACGGTGGTGTAGAGAATACTGACTTACTTGCACGTTAAACGGTGGTATAGAGAATACTGACTTACTTGTACATTAGACGGTGGTGTGGAGAATAATGACTTACTTGTACATTAGACGGTGGTGTGGAGGATACTGACTTACTTGTACATTAGACGGTGGTGTAGAGAATACTGACTTACTTGTACATTAGACTGTAGTGTAGAGAATACTGACTTACTTGTACATTAGACGGTGGTGTAGAGAATACTGACTTACTTGTACATTAGACGGTGGTGTAGAGAATACTGACTTACTTGTACGTTAGACGGTCGTGTAGAGAATACGGACTTACTTGTACGTTAGACGGTCGTGTAGAGAATATTGACTTACTTGTACGTTAGACGGTCGTGTAGAGAATACTGACTTACTTGTACGTTAGACGGTCGTGTAGAGAATACTGACTTACTTGTACGTTAAACGGTCGTGTAGAGAATACTGACTTACTTGTATGTTAAACGGTCGTGTAGAGAATACTGACTTACTTGTACATTAGACGGTGGTGTAGAGAATACTGACTTACTTGTACATTAGACGGTCGTGTAGAGAATACTGACTTACTTGTACGTTAGACGGTCGTGTAGAGAATACTGACTTTCTTGTACGTTAGACGGTCGTGTAGAGAATACTGACTTACTTGTACATTAGACGGTCGTGTAGAGAATACTGACTTACTTGTATGTTAAACGGTCGTGTAGAGAATACTGACTTACTTGTATGTTAAACGGTCGTGTAGAGAATACTGACTTACTTGTATGTTAAACGGTCGTGTAGAGAATACTGACTTACTTGTATGTTAAACGGTCGTGTAGAGAATACTGACTTACTTGGTATATAATGAGAATAGCCTAAATTAAGAAATAGTGGACAATTACAATTTTTTATTTTTAATTAAAATGATTTATTTTATGAAATATGGATCTATTGGTTTTAATTACATATTTCATAAAAGGGCAACCAAGAAAGAGGAAACATCAGGCATTTAGTAAGTTAATTAAATTTTTATCCCACATATCACATTGTAACCTGGATACAAAAAATGGAGGGTGTGGAAATATTTGTGAATTCAAGTCATATATGCTAATAACGACTTAATTGTACATGTTAGATAATTGTTTAATAAACACTAACTTACTTGTACACGTTAGATGGTGGTTTAAGACTAAGACGTCGACTAAAGCGTCGAACTCTCTCAAAAGAATGGTCACTCGGTTTCTTGTTGTTTGTTTTTTCCACATCCTCGGCGACATTTAATGTAAGAGGGCTGACAGAATCCTTTCTCGGTGAAACCACTGTGCTATCTATGGCTCTCTTTAGTGAGTTCTTCCTACACTGTTCCGACTGCAAGAAGTTTCAATACATAAATAAACTCGAATGTGTTTGAATTGATACATATTTAATGTTGTTTCAAAACTATAATAGCGAATAAATTTCGCTTTAAGTCAACGTGTCACGTGGTTTTGTCAGAGTTTGAATTCACTAATGGATATGAAAATTTGTGTTACAGTCTCGCAGTCACAGGCAAATACTGAAAAATGGCCGCCAATAGAATAACAAAAGTTACCTCAAATGCGTTATTATGTAGCTCATAAAATTTCTTTTATATTTTAATGATGTTTAAAAATATTCAAAAACTCCAGTAGGCCTATCTAGAACACATTAATATAAGGGAGATAAATGCTCTGTTGCTTAGTATAGCACTTTAATCGACCGCCATCTTGTAACGCTTGGAACATAGAGAAAAGTTTTTAAACACAGAACGTGACTGCATATAATCAGTTAATGATCAACTGATTACGCCATGAAAGTACTTGTTTTAAACAAAGAAAGTTGTATTTTTTTACACACAAGCAACGTAGTTATACAGTGAACTGCAGGTTCGTATCGTCCTTCGTTACTTTGTACCCAAAAAGTTCACAAATTGTCTACTGACTGTACATTTATGAATCATATGATCAGCAATCAGTCTGTACTGGATGATCATATCATTAATAATAAAGGACATCTGACAGGTGCCTACTGCTGTGTTTCAACACTGACATGTAGCTACAGTTCTGTTTAAACTAAACTTGACACCCTTGTGCACATGGAGTGCACAAGGTTTAAACATCACGTGCACTACTGGTGTACTTGGAGTGCACTTTACCTGGAGTACACATGATGCTCAGGTTTAACTCTTTAGTGTTATGTGTTAGTCATGTATATGCTTTTTGAACATGTTATGCATTATTGTACTGCATCTAGATTCCAAATATTGATTATATTTCGAAAGAAAAAGAGTTAAATAACATATATTTTAAAAAAGATATTTAGGCCTACAGGAGATTAATTATTTTTCCTATTTCTTTTAAGTCCGTTTAATGTAGTCTTAACTAAAAACTAATAGGATAAGCAATACTTTGTGTGAAATAATGAATGGTAAATCATGTAGTTATTATATAAAAATAAACTTGTTTAGGAATACTTTTACATATAATAAATTAATGTTGGTAAATAGGTGAATACTGTATGAGTAATTGATCAAAACTATGAAAATGGAAGTGGCTATTCTTACGGGCCCGAAGGAATAGACTCGGAGGCTATTCTTACGGCTCCGTAAGAATAGTGAAACAGCCTCGGAGTCGCTATTCTTACGAGAATTTTATACGGAGTTATTTAATGAATATATAATTAACTTTTATATTCTAAATGTATTTATTTTTTCAAAATGAATGAACACACGTATGACGGACGTGCGACGGGTCTTCAATGCAATTTTGTGGACTATCGTGCGTCCGCCATTAGAATGTCTTTGCTGCCAGCCGTGGACATCTGGAAAATCTCAAAATTTATCTTCGTAAAACTGAGTTCAAAATATGCCAACAATGAGTTGGATGCTATCCACCCGGTGATGATGCAGATATTAACTAAATGTGTAAGATGATTGCCGATGCATTTTTCTGGCGTTTTTGAACCTCAACAACTTACAATCGTACATGCAGTCGGACCAGAAAGTAATGACATTTCATAATAACTTCTAGGTTAAATCAACTTGCCTAGTGTAAATGATTAATGATAAAGCTGATCGAGCCATTCTTTAATATTTAAGATATTATTATTCGCTAAAATAGGCTGTGCCTTAGTTCATATTAGTAAACCATAATTCAGTTTCGAAACGACGACGCTATTCAAGCAAAATGTCGTTGCAACGAATATGTCAGTATACTGAATTGATACAAAGAGCGTTTTGAACATTTGTCCACATAAAATGATGTCAGTATATGAAATTGTATGTATATCGTGTGTCGTTGTATCGATACCTGGCTGCATATTATAAGTATGAATAGTAGAGTAGCAAAGTGCTATTAAGTGACTTAGTTAAGAAGTAGGGAGGACCGACAAAGTAATAGAATCTAACATGACCGGCGATTTTGCCTATATATAGAGGATATTACATGAGTGTCTTTTCATATTGAATTTATTAAACGAGTCGAATAAAATAATAAAATGCTAGGCTCTGCCGAGCATTTTATCGATTTTATTCAACGAGTTTAATAAATTCAATGTGGAAAGTCATAAATGTAATGTTCTTTTTATCACAAAGTCATGTTAACCTTTTTTCGGCCGAAACATAAATAGCTACTTATTTTCACTATAATAAACGCGGAACTTTGACGACGTCGCCTATACTCTGAATGACGTCGCGTGAAAGCTTTATTACACTAGTATCAAAAATAAATAATGGCTTTATTACGCTACCGCGACGTCAAACATGTGATAAATAGAGGATATTTGTTGATTTTGGTGTAAGATCGAATTTTATTTCACTCGTGATCACAGAAAATTACATTTTCACTCGTGGCTACGCCACTCGTGAAAATATTGATTTTCTGTGATCACTCGGTGAAATAAAATTCGATCTTACACCAAAAATCAACAAATTTTCTGTTTATTATATGCCTCAATTCCTCTTAAATATGTGCCGTAATTGGCTTAATTGGAAAAATCACGTCGAAATTAGAACGTCACGACGTGATAATTATGACGTCATCATGACGTAACGCATATTTTAAAGCCCGGCGCCGTTGACGTTACGTTTCTTGTTCTGCATGATACTGGAACCAGCTTCTAAAACAGTGAAAATAACAAAGTGGTAATTTCACTGTTATTTTCACTGTTTATTTCACTGAAAAATCTCCATAATCCATTGAAAGCAAATAATAAATACAAAGAACAAATCATAACGTCGCATATCGGCCTATATACAATGAAAATGACGTCACGTCGTTTTTATGACGTTATGCAGGTAAACAAGTAACGTAAACAACATAGATCTCGCAAAATAACACTGGCTTAAAATATATTCCGAGTTTAAATCATGTTAGAATCGAAATAAAATATTCAAAAGCCGTTGTATACCGGTTGCTATACAATGGTTTGTCGTTCGGACGCTTGTTATTAATCACTCAGGCCTACGGCCGATTAAACTTAGCTATATAATCGGTCACCTGGTTGTGTGACTAGTGATAATCCGTCACCTTACCACATGATCTGACGGACTTATTCTTATATGACAGTCGCCGGTTGCATTTCCGTGCCCGAGGGTGAGGTTTTCCTATCCTAAATGCGCTGGTGGTTGATCGGTTATTTTCTTCGACTTATCTGCGTCTGCACGACGTCTATCAAGATGTTCGACGTCGTTGTTTATCTTGACGTCACGGAACGAACGAGACGTTGCGCGCTAGTAAATGAAAGAGTAACAATATAGTCCCGAGTTTGATCCCCTCACTGAGCAGATTAAGCGACTGGATAAAGAGAATAATAGGTTAGTGCAGTAAATGAAGTAAAAGTTTATCCGGCTCGGCTGCGGAAATTATCGGATTCGCCTACGGCTCACCCGATAAATTCCTCCGCCTTTCCAGATAAACATTTTCATCCACGTCACTAACCTATTATTCTCCATATAATGGTTTGAAGGATTTCATTAATTGAATCATTATTGATATTGCAGCACAATTTACCTCACGTTGTGGTTTTAAAGAATTATAAAATATTTAAATTTGGACGCATGTTTAATATTTCTGTTAGTGCTTTGATAAATCAATACCCAGTAGTCTTGAATATGTCATTTAAGATATTATCTGTTTAACTATCAGATAAATCACTCCCAGTGACATGAACATTTGAGATTATAGGTTACGTATAAAATCTAGAAATAGCCACTGTCGTGCGCACACAGGTGATCAGATTACAGCGTGTTTACCTGGCATACCATGTACAACACAAAACATAGTTAAAGGCTACATGACTAAATTCGTGAATCCTTATTTTGAAAACCTCGAACCATATTTTAAACGATGAATAATATTGATCATAGCAAATATTGTGGATGACATATCACTGGCTTGGAATGTGAAGGTCGTAAGTAGCAGAAGGTCGTAAGTAGCAGAAGGAGCAGAAGGTCGTAAGTAGCAGAAGGTCGTAAGTAGCAGAAGGTCGTAAGTACTACGTACGACCTTATAAGACTGGTGCATATTTAAAATCTGTACCTCAATGCGCTTCTTGTGAGCATATTTTCATGAAAATCGAAACAGGTCATATTGACCAAACTGAAGTCTAGCTGCATTTCTCTGTACGTGCATATAGTTCCTTTGCCAAGCAACCGCGATGTAAACATGTTGTTCTAACAACACAAGATGTACTAGTATAAGGACAATACTCTAACCAAAATTATCAACTCTGTTTTTTGATAATTTTTTTCTTTACTAAACGACACATGTTGATTAAATAATAAAATTGTATGATCTACGACCATCACGGTAAATAAATCCACATGTAGATCTACTTTATATGGGGTTTTTTAAAAAAAAGTTACAAAGTTGAAACGCTTCTGATCGACAGAAATAGACAGGAACGGTAACCGATGCCGCGCAAACTTTTTACCTGAGACGACAGCATTTTCAATAAAATAAACATGTGTTTTATCTTCAAACATGGTTTTAATCGGATATATTTTAAGTATTTGCCACACAGAATTTGCCACCTTGCTACATTTCGTCTTTTCAGCAACAAAATTGGAGAACTTTACCGTGAACTACAAAGACGGACGATGATCGTTAAAAAATTACGCGCGGTCTAGTCTAGCGTTTTTTATGACGCAATTTATGACGTTATCGTCGTGATGTCGTAAGGTACGTTTTCTTGCGCTCGACGCCAATAGGTTACTATATCAAATGGAAAAGTAATAAGTTTGTCCTATATCTTCGACTACAGGGCTTTGCCTAGCCATAGTTCACGTAAATGGTCACGTCAATTGCTATTTTGACGTCATTAACACTTGATCTCAAGTAGCAAATTACAGCATGCATAACTTATTTCTCAAGCAATCGACAACTATCATGTGATGACATGAACTGATATTTAAAAAAAGAAATCAACGTGAAAAAGTATTTCTATCACTTGCACGTAACGTCGAACATATGGCGTCATGTCACAAACGTTGAGCCCGGTGTCCCGTAAGAATCGTCAGAGGTGTTATATTCGTCCAACTGGGATTAGTGCGCATGCGCGGCACTTACATTTCTTACGGTTTGATTGCGGAAGTGCACATTCATCGATGAAGACAGGTTTGGCAGGTAAAACTCTTGTTTATATTGTAATTAAATAAACAATATTGCGTGTAGTCTTTAGATGCATTTTTGTTTGACGTTGTTACGTTTCGGATCCTGAATTCCTACATCGGAGAAGATAACAATAAAATCTAAATCATCACTTCTGTAAACAAAACACACCGAAAGTGAAAGTAGACTGTCGGCCGTTAGTACGCAGTTCCGAAAAGTCATTGCCATGATTTAGCGGTCTCGTGAGATACGGCATTACACAAGCAACTCGAGGTAATACGGCCCAACGGATCAACACACTGCAGTGATATTCCGTATATACTACATTATACAAATACGTATATTCGCTAAATACCGGAATCTGTCCCGAGAAAAGGAAAATGTTTTACAAAAGTTTGCTTAACATAGAGTATTCACAACGTTGTATACACTTCGTCAAATGGAATTTTATAATGTCTTTACACTTGTGTTAACAGTGTTTCATTGGAAAAGCTTAATTGAAACACATCATATGTAATATAAATATATTCTCGAAATTCCGAAATCTTTTCTGAGAATGGGAAAATAATAAGACATTATCTTTGACAATTGGTTTGATTGTGTAACAAGAAAACACACCATAAAAGTCGCCAACGCTATACATTATGTCATAACTTATGTCACATACGTTCTGATACATTTTCTTAATATTTCGGCTATACCATGTTGCTTATTTATTATCCTCGAATGAGAGGATAGACGTTAATACATTGTACATTTAAAACATAAATTTCTGATGAAACCTTACTTTCTCCATGTTAGCATCCATTCCGAGATAAAAAAAAATAGAAATTTATCCAAATATTAACCACTTCTGACAATACATGACGTATGCATGGTTAATATAAACGATGAGCAGGGTCATTATCAAACCAAGGCCATCATATCAATACGTTTGTTTGATTTGTGTGTTTTACGTCCTTATAAATAACAGTCGGTGTCAGTGATTTTTGGGGCTATTTTTAGGGCCGAATACAGGCACCTTCCCCTACCAAAATGACTTCCATTTTTCCCAAAAAATCATAATTTTTTCCCAAAAAGTATGCATATTTTTCCCCTTTTGTGCTCAACTACATAAAGTAAAACAAATAAATTTTCAAACTTGCAAGAGTTGTTGCCACATATAACTAGAGTATTTTCAGTAGAAAATAACAAAATATTAACACTTTAACCAAAACAATATTTTTTGATAATTCCCAATTTCGCGAAGTGTTGCGGTAAAATTTCCCAATTTAAAAGGCACAGGCTGTTCAATTTTGTTCAAGAAAAATCACTCGGTGTAAGTTGAAACTGCTGAAACCCGTCACATCCCAGGGTCGTTCTCTCTATTCTATATAGGGGCCGAATAATGACCGGTGCAGCGTCCAAGGTAAGATTCGTAGACATGTAAAAATGTTCTTATTGTTTGATTTACCCTCTAGCATAAATTCCTATGATACTCAGTGTGGAAAAACCATGGGATATGTGGCGTAACATTTGGCTAAGAACCCAAAGCAAATATGTCAACAAAAAGTTAAATATTTTATTCTTCGACATATTTTTGTGAGATATTTACGACGCTCAAGTCGAGAATAAGTACCGTTGCTATCCATGCAAGTTAATATCGTTCAACAAAATGTCACAGTTTTTTTCCGAAACCGGCTGTAATGCATGGATAGCAGTTGAGTCGGATTCGGGTAAAAACTGTATGTTTAACAAACATATTTAGTGACATCGGGAGTAGTCATTTCGGATGTGTAACCTTTATTTATGTTGTCTGTCCTTACCGACGTAAACGACTGAGAACTACAGCTCATTATTAACAGCTATTTATCAAGGCACCAAATATTGTTGTAAAGTACACAGGATTTTAACGCCCAATTTGCGCTTGATCTCGTGAAATATTATCGACTTAACATTGTGTTCGCGGGAAAATAATAGCTTGTATATGCATACACACATTACAATACGATATATAGTTTGCATTATATATTGAATGACCCTCTTATCATACAGTTGTATTTTTATTGTTTTAAACATTTTAATTTGAGAAAAAGGCAGTGAAAACCAATACCTTATTCACTAAGTCACATACTTATAATTCTAACATAGCACGTGAGATTTGCCTTCTTTGCGTATATTGAGCTTACCATATTTTATTACCGCGATAAAATATAGCTGATTGATGACGTCACGTTTGACGCCATATAGTATGACAAATGACGTAACGGTGACGGTAACGTTCCTAGGAAAGAAAGTAGTTTGACGTCAACCTGTCTTGTTGTGCTATAAGGCATTGGCGATGTTAGAATCGAAATAATAAATAGGAGTTGTGCTTTGTTGTGTTATAAAATATAGGCACTCGTTTGAATGCGTACATTAAATCACTCGTGCTACGCACTCGTGATTTAATTACTACTCATCCAAACACGTGCCTATATTTTATTACGCAACAAAACATAGCTACGTATTTATTATGTCTTAAACAAAATATAAAATAATAAATGAATAAGAGAGTTTGCAATGTTTATATATATATTTTATACACAATGGTATGTTAACAGGTGACTGGCCAGATTAAACGGGTTATATAATTATTAGGAAGTGGCTATTCTTACGGCTCTGTAAGAATGGTGAAATAGCCTCGGACTCGCTATTCTTACGGCAGTTTTATACTATTACTATTCTGTAAATATTTGGTCATAAGTTTGAAGTGAATAAATGATTGTCTCCAGTCACCAAGTTCTCACTTCATTATATATTATAGCAATATAAAATGTTTTTCTCTCAATAATATTGATCAAATGGTATTGATCGCATCTTGATGACTCAATCAGTAAAAATAAATTTAGATGACAACGACAAATCACATAATTAGTCAAATAAACTAGTCTGGTCCTATAAACCAACTCCCTGCTTTAGGCTACATGAAAAATATGTCAATAAATACATTTAGAATATAAAAGGTAATCGCTTCAAATGTGTCATATATATTCATAACTATAAGTTTATAGCTGTGTATAAAACTGCCGTAAGAATAGCGAGTCCGGGGCTATTTCACTATTCTTACAGAGCCGTAAGAAGAGTCTCCGATGCTATTTTACGGGCCCGTAAGACTAGCCACTTCCAAATTATTACATGTTTGTATTAATTGTTAGAATCTAATAGTTGCCGTACGTGACATTTTACAGCCAGTGTAGTATAACGAGCGTAAACACGAAACAATGACAAAAATAGATTAGTTAAATCAAATCAGGATTAAAATATAAATTTGTTATCTAAAACGTGGTCTCCGTATGGGGTAACCATCCTCTTCCGGCCGTCATCATCAAGTGTGCTTGTATTATCATTGTAAACAAATAGGTGTCGCTTTATCTTGTTACTAAATCCTTTAAAAACGACACAGGTTAAATGTCATTTATGAAACATAGTTTTAGTTAACATTATGACGTCATTTTTGGTTTGTTATACGGTGCAAATGTTCACAATTTTTGCAACAGACAAAATGTTTTAAATTTAAGGCGACAGTTTGGAAGGTAATACTCAATGGTTTAGTCGGTTTATTCAGGTCCGTCACTTTTATACAAACATTGCAATATTAAAGATATAATATATATAGTCCAGTTAAGATATTGTGACAGTGATGTTGCGGTTTATGTGTTCGCAAAAAAATCACAACCATTGTCTAAACAGGTAGAGCGAAATTCAGTATGTTAGTTTAGCATTGAAAGTATAGTTGTTTGTACTTTATAAGCCTTTATAATTGGTTTTACACCGTTATAGTGGACTCGACTGCTGTGTCACTGGATTTTTATCCTGACTGGATTATATATGCGCATGGCATTCAGTATTGATCTTATTTAATTGGAGAGTAAAGATGGCCAATCATATCGTCTGGCACTGACCAATAGTTTAATATGGTGTAATCTGATTGGTTGTCATTGACCTTAAGTCAAGTAAGATCAATATTGAATACCCACCCTGGACAGGTTTTTGTTTAGATTTATCTTACTGCTTTTATATCACATTGGCTAATCATAATATTGTATTAATATTACTGAACATATCTCACTTTGGCGCAATATTACGAGAAAAAAATAGACAAATACGATCAGTCTTTTTTAAGAAAAACAGTATGTTGGAAGTTTTGTTGCATAAAATAATGCGACATATATATTTCCAACTTCATTTCAGTCACAGTTGTTCTAAATACAGTTACTTTAATCAATGTGGTCACTAAATACCCGACTAGATACTAATTATAATATTTTGTCAATCAATCATCGTAGCTTTTTTTCAATTTTTGCTATATTTATCTTGGCCTTGATTATCTATGTTTGAGTGTGCAAAGAGAAACAAGTCAAATAGTTCCTGCGAGCAAATGATGTACCGACTTCATTTGACAGAGAATTGACAGGATCCTCGACCTTCTATCTGCATAATTCAACAGTTGGTGTGTATAAAATTAAGCATGAAAATCTCAAAATTGTGAGAGAAAAATAAGCGCGATAGGCCGGTAGCTTTCAAATTGGGAAAACTATATGCACGATAATTTGACATACGAAATTTATCAACAAATTGTTAAATAATTGCATGTATAACAAACCAATTGTCAAGACGCTTAATTGCATATTATGACTCCCTTGTTGCATATAATATGTATATGCTTATAAATAAAACCTCGTATCAGTTCATTAAAAGGTATTATCATAAGACATGTTTTCAGTGTTCAACAATATCAAAGATCATAAACCAATGCAGCTGCAGTCACCTGCTGTTTAGATCCATAGTCTCAATATTGCCTAGCGCTCACTGAAATTTCGGACAGTTCTGATTCCTTAGGTAAATAAACTATTGCAATACGACAAAGACCGATGTTATCCGCATGGAATAATGGAATTAGTCTGGTTCACGACATTCTTACAAAATGCACCTTTTTGGGATTTATTTTTTGAAATCGTAAACCATCGAGAACAGGTCACGTGCCCCTCCATGGACTTTTTACTTTATGCTATCTGATATACCTGCTCGCTCAAGGCTCACAGGTAATAACGGTCCGTGCAAATTTAATATTATACTATGTCGATTAAGAAACAACTACAGTAGTCAAGTTTAAATTGTGGTTTCTATAGAGTAGGTTTAATAAATAATTAGCCCTGCCTTTTTATAGATGCCTCCTATATGAAGATGCGTTGCATTATTTCGTAGAATGCTCAGTTTATCATGTTAGTGGAGAAGGAGATACTGATTCCTTAAAGGAGCATGCCCTGGAACTGAAGTGTCTCAAATAGCAATCAAATTGGTATCATTTTAATACCTTAGTCAAATAATGAAAACCCTGTTAGAAAGTTACGAAATATCATGCTAGTTTTAAAAAAAAAGATATTTCAGTAATAACTAAATATCGTTGTCGTCAACAAAAGGCTGACAGCCTTTTATTCAAATCGATATACAAAATATCATTTACAATTTACAATTACATTTTGGATGTACTGGAGACATTAACAAACACATGAGCCAGTCTCCAGGAAAACCTGCAATTTTGACATTATGTAATTACTACATGTAACAAGGGTTTAAAAGACTTTAAAATAAGAAAAATTACATATCTATAGATTCAATTTTAAGTGATTTATTCATATATTACTATATTTTAGCTTTAAAATTTCATATGAAATATGTCGAAATCACTTACTTCGTTGCTATGGTGACCAATTTCAGAAAAGCGAGGTGTTATTTGTTTAAAACAGTAGTAGCCTTTCTCTAATTGTGAACTTTTTCAATTTGGATATATTTTTTCAAACTTAAAACATCATTCTAAAACGTGATACCATTTTGAACAGTTTATGTAAAAAATTGATCAAATGCTGTATTTTCAAAGTACTTGTTACAATGACGTCAAATAACGTCTGAATGACGTTTGTGGCGTCACGCAAAAGGGCTCTGAATAGGGCCTCTACAAAACAGCTGTAACTTCCTTAAAAATTAAGATACTTACTAAATTTATTTTGCACTTTGCTACATTAAGATTACTCTTTGAAATAATAAAAAATCTCAAAATCAAATATTTTGTCAAAATAGCAGGTTTCCCTGGAGACTGGCTCACATATTTACAGCTGTTCGTTGAGGAAATTGAATAAGTGTTGGTTTATTATTGAATTTATGGAACGAGTTGAATAAAATGATATAAAGCAAACCTTGGCAGCGACTGCAGTACTTGTACATACGAGGTGTGATCCCGAGATCTCATAACAGGACTTAAAATATGTGCCACCTCTTGCAGCTGATGTAGCCTATGTGTGTGGTAATATAAGTCCGTTGTTTGCCTGTGTTAAGGGACTATGAATAAGTGATGCATTGACGTGCGTGTTACTGGAAGCCTATGTAAACACTATAAATCATCTAGTCCCCGCATTACAACGGCTTCCAGTAATTAGACATATTACAAGTTAAGACATTTTTCAAGCATCGATGATGGACGACGTTACCGTATGAACGACAATATAATAACATTGATTTCTTCATGATTGACAGATATCCGGATGTATTCAGATAACGCCACCAAGCGGAATTATCTTAACAAATATTATACATATGCACGCACATTTCTGTTAAATGACGTTGTAGGATGACATTCCCCGTACGGTTGTTTCCTTCCGGTGCGCTATAATGCGCAGACAAAGTTCTAAACAAGTCGCTGTCGTCTTGAAAATAGGTAACAATCCCAAAGGAATTCCATGACAGCAACGCTATAAACCAAACAAATGACATTTGGGATTATTTGGCGTAATTGTTCAGGCCAATCAACGTCTATTGATGTTCAATTTGTTCATAAGGAACCTTTGACAGAAAGCCTTAGATGCCTCGATTTAGAGTAATTACCGGAGAGAACTAACCCATCATTATGTTTTGAAGAATGACAACTCGTGCTTTACCACGCGATATTTCTGGGTATACGGTAACATATCAACCACTTCTCGCACAGTTTGCTAGACATATTCGATATTTTTATTCAATCCATCGATTGATACTGAAATGTCACCATAGTGACGTGATTCACGTAAAGCCCGTGCGTGACCTTCCAACTTTACCATAAGTTCATCGTGGATTCGTATGTTGGCGTTTAGAGTTATAAAACAGGCCCGACTTTTTCAGACGTTCTTTTATATCGAGAGTTAGAGACCTGTGATTTAAACAACAAGGTAGGTGTGTTTTAATTTATTGTTTACTATTTTATACGTACTTCAAAAGTTTGTACATATAAAAGTACAGGTTTGTTATAAAAGAATATAAATCAGTATCGCTTTGCATATATAATGATTGGTATAGAATTTTATCAAATTGAATGTACTTGTGAAAATTACTTACACATGAATTTAAATTATTTATAATTCCTTAACAACATCGACATCAGGGAAGATAAAACATTGGTACGAGTTCATTAAGTGGAAACATTTTTTTTCAGTTAACTGAAACTTTAGGAAATGCAGTTGTGTTTTATTTTAATCAAAAATTTTAATGTAACTTTACAGTTTGTGTCAGTATATGTATGTAAGCGTCACAGTCTTTAATTTATGCATTTAAAATATTCAAAAGTGCAGGTTGTTTGAATAAGTTAATAGAGAGGTTGCGATTCGAACGTGTTTGTTCTTTGTCGAAATATTGCTACAATTCAAAAGGTTGATAACAACTGTGTTGTTTTAAACACTTTAAGAAAATCATTTTGTTTGGAAAGATCCTACATGTCGTAAATGATGGGTTTGAGTTAACAAAACATCCATCAATAAGTTAAGGGCCTACAAATATTTTAAGACGCATAAGGATTCGTACTTATAATTACATTTTATATTTTTTAAAACATTGACTTGTCTGTTGTCGACGATGACGTCAATACCAAACAGGGGCGTAGCTAGAGGTATTTGTGGATTACCATACATTCGGAATAATTGTTCATTGCGGAGCTATAACTCCAGCGCGATAAATTGCAATACAAAAACAAACAGAAAATCGGCTATATTTATCGTTTCTGGATATTTAGGAGCATGTAAACTTTATATGTTGCGCCGAATGTTTGAATGCTTTTATAGGCAAATGTTTCGGTCCTTGATTTTAATCCTTAACAAAAATATAGGCAATATTGTGTTTGTTTTTGTACTGCAATTTATCGCGTTGGAGTTTTACATGATTTGTTTGACGAGTGTATGTTTTTGTACTTATTATGTTTTCGTTACGTACTATGCATGCTATAGTTCGTGCTAGATAATGTGGCAGTCGAGTCTATTTCACGACAGGTAATACATGATATTGATTATAGATAACTTTAAAAGAATGTAATTGTGTGTTGTTTGTGCGTTTCATTAAAAACTATGTAAGCAGTAACTGTTGAAATACAGACTAGTATATGGACTAGTGTATGTTCACCTTTCAGGCCAGTGCGACTGCCTTGTGAAGCTAATCCTATACCAGCCATTCAACGACGAAATTTAACATTTAACATAGACAGTTATCTAGGCAGTTAAATTGCTTGGCCTTATCGTCATGCTTGACTAATTGCAATATAATGTAAGCACTAAATAATTGCAAGTAATTATGTATGCTGTAATAGCTCAGATGGTAAAGCCCAGGAATTGTAACTGAGCGATTCAAGTTTAACCCATCACAGAAGTCTTTAGTATATTTTTGAATTCATCACAATATTTTTAATGTTATTTTCATTTTCTTTTTGAGAGAATTTATAATTTGTTAATTATATATTTTTCTTTGTTTTATTATGGTCATGATAAAATAATTTTTAATTCAATTCAACTTTTATGACAAAAACACAATGATCATTACAATACAAAAGAATTTTACATCACTTCATCTGCTGTATCATGGTCAGAGTTACAGTCACACTCAGATAATGTATCTGATGCTTCGTGTTGGTAGTTACAATACTAGCAATCGAAATTAGTGTGCTTTAATTATAATACATGTACACACCACGTTGAGTGTGTACATGTATATTTAGGCTATACACTCTTTAATAATAACCTTAATAGCTTTAATTACAGGTTTGTATCACTATTGGATAGAATTGATTATTTAAGCCATTTTTCTTAGCTCTTAGCTTTTAAATTTATTAAGATGAGAAAAAGAAATAAAAAAATACATACAACTGGACAAGGTTTCGAACTCGCGGCCAAAAATATCGATAAAGTTAGGAAGTATCTACGCACTAAACCTCTCGGCTATGAAGTATGTTTTAATTGATGGATGGTTAAAATGATTTATAATCACAAACCTTAACCTTGGTTTACCTAATTCAATCAATTGGCATTGTCCAAAGCAGAAAACAGTGTATCACGTGACTGCCACATTATCCTGCACGGACTATATAGTTCGACGGTGATAACTCTAGCCTTATCAATAAACAAACAAAGCAAAGTATAAACACTGTACGGTCGATTGGTCGCCAGTTATAAGTGTGGATTGAAAGAGTATATCATTAAAAGTGTATATGCACAAAATTGAACAAAAATGAATATCAAAAAAGTATTTAATTTTCTTTTTTATTTGTAAACAAAGGCTAGTGTTATCTCCGGCGAACTATAGGTCTTTGTGTAAAAGTATTTATTGTATACATACATTGTTGTCAAGGAACTATAATAACCATAACCTGTTCTGTTCTGTTCTGTTCCAAACATTAGAAGATGAAATTCATTATGCAGTTCTAGTTTTCTTTATATCTGCTGTCTCATTTATGTACATGCATAAAATTGTACACAATAAAACAATTCTAATGTACATAATCATTCAAGCATTAAATTGTTTAGAGACATTTGACTAGAGGTCCATAATATACTACTCAAACTTTGCTAAGGGCCAATAAATTGATTTTGATATCCGTCTCACGTTAAATGTACAACACCGATGAAGAAAACGTTGAACATTTAATAAAATATCATCTTATCTGCTGCTAAATTTCGAAACTTGATGTCTTGTATTTGATACGCATTGCCAAAATGACGTCGTTTTCTAGGTAACTGATAAGCCCTAATGGTGGAGACTAAAGTGGCTAGATTAACATGGACATTTTTATCCCGTTTTTATTACCATATCGTGTAAGACCCAAAATGCCAAGAAAATGACCGCATTCTGTTACTACAGAGGCTTGAATGCAGCTCGAACATTTTAATGGGGTTGGGCTTATCAGCACTAAGACATTAAATGTTGAAGTAATCTTTATTGATTTACAATATTGCAGATGTAGCATTATGTTTTTGAAAATTCTACCGGTCAATCTTATTCAATTTGCAAAATATTTAACTGGAAAATTTCTTGGACCTTATCAAATTTAGAGTAATATAATTACAATAACTATAACTAATTATATTTCTAACACGATCTGCGGATTAATCCATTTACGCATAGAGGAAACCAGGGTATGTATTATTACCGCAACAAAATATACCTGTCATTTTGGCTGGTACTATTTCCGCCCCGTATCACGTGACATATTTATGAATGAATGAACGTAAACTTTATAGTAAAAACATCAACGAGTTGCGAATAAGGCAAGCTGCACAAGTATCAAGTGTTACAACAATGACTCATCTATTTTTAGAAACTCCAATATACTCTCGACACTACGTTTCATAAAACCTTCTGATTATCAATTCATTTATATTTTTCATTTCATGCAATAGATACCTTATACTTGTGTTGTTAAAATTGATTCATTGTTTAAAATGTGTTCTTTCCGTCAGAAAATTACGATGCTTGTTTTCATTAACGAGGGAGGTAATTGTACAAGCTAATAAGCCACTCAATTTCAGCGTGGAATTGTGTTCAATGTCAAATGGGTGAAAATGGAATGCGCGCAGTTAAATAGGACGGGATATTATCGTATTTAGAATCGAAATAAAAACTCTGTTCTTGTATTTTGCCGGTGAATAAAACACGGGCACTCGTAGCACGAGTGATTTAATTTCCGCATCCGAACTCATGCCCGTGTTTTATTCAAGACAAAATA
This sequence comes from Spisula solida, assembly GCA_947247005.1. NCBI lineage: Eukaryota > Metazoa > Mollusca > Bivalvia > Venerida > Mactridae > Spisula > Spisula solida. Next base: position 30,881,843 of record OX365947.1, on the reverse strand, counting down.
TGCGAACAGATTTTTATTTCTTAAATATATGTCATAGATACAATTTAGAAGGAAACTACTTTATAAATGTCATGAAAACCGTGTTTACTTAAATATAAACATTTCTCAATTCAAATATTAACATTCAATACTGTTTACATTTTTCCTAACTATACAGACCAGAATGATACCAAGCATACTTTTTTTCTTAAGTATTTATATTCACAGTAACATTGTTTATGCCAAATTCATGATCTGTGATTATATATTTGAGTAGGCTATGTGTGTCACATTTCACGTAAATTGGTAATTGTTCAAAAATGTAACAAGTGTAACAGAAATTTGAGAATTTTTCGTACAACACTGACTTTATGAGCATTTTCACATTCACAATAGCCTTCTAGGGAACAATATCTTTCGTTTGCTAAATAAAATAAAGTATCAATTAGCTTATTCTACAATATATATGTCTTTGATTCAATGTTTTATATTAAATAAATATATTAGAGGAAAGCAGGGAATAAATATTTTTGCATGAAAACATACAAGCCATTTTCTATGAAATATATCTTTATGAAACTTGTTAGCTAAAAACTGATATGTGATGTGTTCATTGTATGTAGAAATAATATAAGCTCATTTTAGATCATGAATTGTTACTGTGTATATAAATAATTAAGAACAAAAAGTATGTTTGGTACCATTATTTTTAAACAGCCATGATCTGTCTATAGATAGTAGTCACCAGTCTGACAAAAATATTATCCGGAATAAATATTAGAGCTACACAAACTTCGCTACAAGTACACAGACGATGTATAAATATTTATAAATGTAAATTTGTGTACTCATGGACACATTGCCGAATGTATATATGAAATAAACTGTTAAACTGTTAAAACTGTTTGTTCAATTAAGTATTAGTAAAAAAGGCATTGGAATAGTTACATGCTGAAACGTAGTATTTTTCACAAGTAAATGTTTTCTCCACCATCGCAATTAACTTGTTTTTGATACAACCAATTTTGTCAAGAATTACTCCAAAATTTCTTACAGACCATAATAAATTAATATCCAAATTTGCATAAGTCTTTTCACATATCGCTGACATTAACCTTTACAGTGGTTAAACAAGAGGTCAGTCATTTTGAAATATATGTTGATGTGCAATCACTAGGATTAGAAATAAAACGATCTTTATAAGGAGTCTGGTGAAGTTTAGGAATCCAACATATAGTTATTTCTGATAGAAATTCGGAATGAGATATCACAATGAAACTGCAGATGGCACTTGCAATGGAAAGTAGGGCCCGTTTGGGACATAGTCACCGTTACTAAAAAAAAGATTTTTGCTCATATCTTAATATTTTGTTAGGATTGAGATAACATGATGAAACTTGCTAGATTTGTAGGTAGCTTGTGTGATGAGACGACACGTGTGATTGAAAACAGGGTCAAGATCATGGTTACTAAAAATAGAAACAAGAGCACCGCCTTGCGGGTGCAGACGCTTCATTTGATCATTGTCACTGTAAAAAGGGCCCATTGCCCTTGCAAAAAGTAGGACAGAGTTATGAGTCTTTCTTAAAAAAGAAGAGGTATTGATGGTGAAAGGTGTAGTAAGTTTAAAAGCAATAGCCTAATATTTTATGCAAAAGTAAACCTAAACATAAAACGTCACCAAGGAATTTTCTAAGTCCAATAAGGGTCAATAACTCGCGCAAAATGCAGATCAGAGTTGTGGGTCTTTCTCGACATGGTTATGTATTAATGATGAACAAGTGTTGAAAGTTTCAAAGCATTAGCCCTCATAGTGTATGAGAAAAATTTATCTAAACACAAACTTAACCAAGCGATTTTCTAAGTTCAAAAAGGGGCAATATCTCATGAAAAATTCAGATCAGAGTTATAGGTATTGCTTGACATGGTCATGTATTGATGGTAAACAAGTGTTGAAAGTTTCAAAGCAATAACTCTGATAGTTTAGTAGAAAAGTGGACCTAAACACAGAACTTAACCAAGGCTTTTAATTGTTTAAGTCCAAAAAGGGGCAATTATTCTTGCAAAATGTAGATTAGAGTTATAGGTCTTCCTTACAGGCTCAGGTATTGATGGTAAACAAGTGTTGCAAATTTCAAAGCAATAGCTTTGATAGTTTATGAGAAAAGTTTACCTAAACAGAAAACTTAACCATGCCAAGCCGACGCCGCCGACGACGACGATCAAGTGATGACAATGACTCATCTTTTTTTCAAAAAGTCAGATGAGCTAAAAAAGTTTGAATGAGATATCATTGTGAAACTTGCAGTGCATATAGCCTATGTTAAGATGTCATTTGTAATTGATAGTGGGTTGATGGGTGCCAAGGTCACAGTTACTAAAAATAGATAAATTGCTTCTGCTCAGTTACATTAGTTAGGATGAATCTTGCTATATAGATAGCTGTTATGAAGATAATTTGAACTGAACAGTTGGAATTGAACGTAGGACTGGTTGGATCAAGGACACCGTTAACCTGATTTTCGTGTAATGTCTGCTTCTTGTTGACATTGTTTGTTTTGCATGTAATAAATTTGGATCTAGAGAAAAATCGTTCGTGCATCTCAAACATTTCTCATGGGATTGAAACCAAACTTTCACATAACTTATATAAATGTTAAAAATATTGTTCGGATTCAATAATTTTTGGCACAATTTTTTCCATTCGGCTGGGGACATGGATGCCTGTGACTGCTTCGTGTTCATTTATTATTCAATCTATTTGAAATTTGCTATGTTTGTTATACGATAAAAACGTATTTTTATGTATTTTTAAATACAGTTAAATAAATTTGTATGGATGGTTGTATACGTTCAAATATGGAACTAAAGTTTTTAATTATTTTTATGTATTTTGACATTTTTGTAGACGCTATCTCATCTTTAAGAAAACAGTCATTTTGTATGATATTCATGTAATTGTGAAGCGCAAAAGAATATGTTTAAATAATGTTTGCGCTATATAAATGACATGGATTTGTAATTGGAAACACATTTTGTGTTCCAAAATCTTTGGGAAAAAACGTATTTTTTAGTCAAATATGACTTCCATACGCACACATACTTAAGCAATTCAAATTTAAACAAAATAAAATCCAATATAACGTCAGGAAAATATAAATCTCGCTTTTTTAACTTTGTCCTTTCTTCGCTTCATTTTGAATTCATTCCAGTTGAGTTTTCCTCCAAATCTGGGCCGTAGTTATTACTTTATTGCAACTTCAACATATTAGTCAAAGAGTTTTTTGTTACACTGTATCGCTGTTTATGTGAAAAAAAATCGCTTAATTATTGTACTTTTATTATTGCCGTCTACATTTGCATATTGCTAAAAAGAATTGTTTCTTCATTTAGTAACATAATTTTCACTTTACTAAGCCGAGTTTTTGCAAAATAATCGTTCGCAATTTGCGCCGTTTTCGAGTGTGCCTCACCTTCTGATGTACGTCATTGTCTTCACACATTTTCAATAAAATTTTCCGCTCACCAAATTTCGGTAAAAGAGCACATTGGACAGTTACAGTTTATTAGCAATCGCCAAAACATTTGCCTTTGGCCAATTACAACGACATGATGAATTATGGCAAAGACAATATTTACATAAACAAACAAAAAGTGAAAATACATGTATACACAAACATAAAGAACATTAATACATATTCATACATACATGATCATAAGACATTCATGAATTCAAGGGAAGATTTACTTACTTGTTGGGCTTCTTTTATACAATTTGCAAGGTTATACGTACATTTTTTGTTTTTTGATGACATAATAGAGATGAATTTTTGGGCACTAGGCCAGGAGCAATTTCCTAAGTATTTTAGTCGTAAGTCTCTGTATAGTGAGCAGCACATGCTAAAATGGTATTCCGATTCAGTTACATTTTGATTACATAATTTACATTGTCTGTTTTCTCTATCAATATTATTATATCTACCTAATTCTATTTCTAAACAGTGAGAACTTAATCTGATGTTACTTAATTGTCTTCTGAGATTTTCATTTTTAATATTTAATTCAGTTTTAAACTTACAATACCAATTTAATTTTGAACAATGCAAAGGTAATGCATCTGATGCAATTGTAACGAGTGTTGGGTACACAAATGGAGGTAATTGGATAATTATGCATACATTGTAAACCTTGTAGTTTGTTATTGGAGTAGAATGACTTACAGTCCAACAAATCACCCTTAGTGGTGAGCTAGCTTTTCACTGACGGGATTTATTGGTGTGTGTCCGGTGCACGTTACAAATGGTGGCAGCGGTGGGATGAAGTCAACTGCCAGACTGGAGTTGCCTTATTCACGTGTTTTAACTCTCAGGTCAAATCTCGGGACGAGATTTCTCAATAGGGGAAGTAATGCAACGGTTGATGGGTGCAAAAAAGGGAGGTAATTGGATAATTATGCACAAATTTTCCGGGAAACCTTGCGTTTTGTCATTAGAGAAGAATGGCATATATAAATCTGACAAATCACGTCATTAAAAGGCTAGCTCACCACTAAGGCTGATTTGTTGGACTTATATATTTATCAGCAGCTTTTGACACCACTGATCACACCATCCTCATCATTTCGGTATAACAGGCATGTCATTTGAGTGAATAAAATCTTATTTGTGTGACCGTTACCAGACTGTTTGTATAGATGGTGAACTTACTTACAAAACCAGTACTGGTGAACTATAACTGTATCTCAGGGTTATATGCTTGGAACTACATCATGTATTCACTCCCTAAAAGTGCTAAACCGATTCCTGTTTGGCGGCATTACTGAAGACTGTTCATCTTGAAAAACACACAACATGCTGAAAAAGACTCGAGAGGAACACTCTTGAGATTTTGAAATATCACTGTAAACACAATTCCTAGTTGATATTTTTTATATTTTATTAGTATTGTTTTAATAGTGCATTTATTTCACATACTGATATATGAATATACAACGAAGCAAATTTTTTGTTTATTTTGGCCTACTTGCTGTCTTTTTACCGTTTTTAACTTGTTACGTAATCTAGCATACTTTACACGTGTATCACATTCGCATCAAAAAGCACGTGTCCATGCACGGTTTAGATGTAGGAGATGTTTTTCTACGCGAAAAAAACATCTAACATGTTGAATTTGGCATAAAAAGAACGCGGTTAATCTGTCGGGGTGTTATAAGCTCGGATAGAGTTGCGGCACTTAGTGTTTTTAAATTACAAAAAATGAATTTCTATTTAGTTTGTAATTGTTATCTCGTTTTTTCATCGACAGGAACCTTCGATTTGTGAACATCAACATGCAAGTGTGTTCTTTGCAAAGTTGACATTTCATTAAAGAAGCCTTTTTGAAATTTTGTTGTAAGATTCTTACACATCAGCCGAGTTCGTCTTGTGTCAATCTCGGCACGTTACGTGTTTTTTCTAGGAGGACAGACATCAGTTATGCCAAAATGTTTACGAACACGTGCTTGCCATGCATTGGAATAAGCACGTGTTCATGAACAATTTGTGTAAAATAGTGGGTGAATTTGTTAAATATACTTCATTATGTAACGCGCATGTTACGACCAACATGGCCGTTTTTCGGGCAAAATAATTAACTGCATGCTTAGTTCAAGTATTGATATGCAAAATTTCATGAGAGTACATGCAGTATTAACGAAATAATTATATAAAATTATGGTGGCGGTTTAGCACTTATTGGTTGTGTACAAAACCAGTGGCTGCAATCAGCAGGAAGTATCAACTGCAACATTATTCATATGCTGATGACTCACAATTGAATATGGCATTCAAACCAAAAACACCACCACGGAATGAAGCTTGTCTGAATAATATCTTCATTTATGGTTTAATTAGGCCCTGAGTTTAGTAAAGAAATAAAAATGCACATTCGATCGTATAAATATGTTCTATATTTCTAATACACTGTCTTTCAAAATATTAAGCATACCTATCCAAATTTCCCTCGTAATTTGTCGGCGAAACTACTAAAAGTATGTCATATTTAGCAAAAAAATGTCATTTTAGCCATTTTCATGGCTTTTCACAACGTAAAACTTTCCGAAAAATCACTATGGCATTCTTGCTACACTTTAATATGTTGTACCTATATAAGAATTCAGCATAAAAAATATACCGGCCGTACGTTACTCCAAAAATATGCAATAAAGAGACATGGTGCTTGGGCACTGTGCACACTTCCCCTCAAAGAGATCTATACACATACAAAATCACAAATTAAAAGGTGTAATTATTTGAGTTATCATCCGGACAAAATTAGACATAGTGACTTTACGGTTTCTACAATTATTCGACCAAATACGAATATTTTCGTACGTAATTGGATTTAATATGTTTACAGTATAGTTCGTTATCTGAAATCATACCCAGAAATCTAAGTCATTTTGTTGGCTTATTTGCGAAATAGAGAGTGCAGAAATCTTGAACTCATCAAAAGTTATCAAAAGCATTATTTGACAACATTTATCTGAACTTTTGAAAACAGTGTCTGATTTCTGGACATGGCGCTAATCTATCACCTGACTATCAAGTTTCAGAAATATTCGTCACGTAATTAGGATTTAAAAGCACTTTACTGAGAACTTTTTATCACCCCTCATACTTGAACGAGAATTAGTCAACTTGTCAAAGATTCTACTTTATTATTTGTACAGAAACTCCCTGCTATCAAATGAATTCATTTAGGAATCAATTTGGAGGGTTACTATATTGTTTATACATGTAATTTTATATTGCAACAGTGGCTTCATTCGCATATTTCTGCATAGTACATGTATTTTTGTAATAATTTGATTTTTTTTTAGGTGCTTGTATTAATTCCACGTTTCACCATTCAGAGTTTTCCTGACCAGATTGGTCGATGACCTCCAATGACCTCCAACTTCGAGGTGAATGTAATCCAAGTGCGTTACGGTCATTGCCCCTCTGACAGCTGTAGGCGGAGTTACGAAAATTACCGTAACCTACGTTATCTGGATGTGGCCGATTAGCGATTAGTGCGTACCATGTCTGTTTTAAACAAACTCCCTGGTTCTGTAATGTGTCCAGTGTAGGTAGAGCACCAATACATGCGAGACTACCTCTGGTAACCAACTATTTCATCACTAGTTGGGGTGGTATCTAGTTGGTTGGGATGTACTCAACACAAGCCAATAATTTGATTTTTTGTTATTAATTTCGTCTTGTTTTCTTGCAGATGTTCAGATATTCCATCGTGGTCTTCTTTGTGTTGGCGTTGTTGCTACTATGTCGTGCAGACACCGGATACAGTCGGTTAGCACGTGCAGAAAACGATTTCAACCGGCGGGTACAACAGAAACCACTCCTTTTCGGACGTCGTGGTATGAGCCCAAACATGAACAGTTTATTTTTCGGGAAACGAGCGTCCGATCTACAGAATGCATACGAGGATGAGGAATTGTGCGATTTGTGTAAGGTCGTACGACCAGCCTGTAATGTGTGCCTCAAAGACGCGTTTCTATCACTGGATGACGAGTAGCGAAATCATCTCTATGCGTGTATATATTATTATATTGTCCGATTATAATATTATTACATGTAAATATTATTAAGCAAACATAATCAAAATTTAGAAATAAATCAAAGCCTATTATTGTTCGGCAACGCTAATCAAAACAAGCCATTTTAGTGTCCAGTGACATTTCTTCAGTAAAGTGGCCAGTTTTCGATAAAGGTACATGTTACTATCAAGCATAACAAAGGTCACGGTAATGTACAGAAACCTGTGAGCAGCGTGACGAAGATTGCATTTGGATGTCCTTGTTTTGCCAATCTATACACACGGTAACTGTAAACAAGACAGTCTCGTAGATAGCCAATGAAATCACGTTTTGGACAATATTGACCAATCAACAGTCTTCAAATTTAAGTGGTGTTTAAACAACTTTTGTGGTGTTCCTCTCATGAAGAATTTGCTTCATTAACTCTGGATCTTTAATGAAAATTTAGCAGAATTTTATTGTGTATTGTTAAGTACTCAAAATTTTAAATATAAAACATGAATACTTATACGTGTTTTTCTTGAAACCTCGCTATAAAGCTGAGCTATATTTCCAATATTAAAGTTACTTTGCAGATACATAGTGTATGAATATATTGAATATGTACAAGAACACTAAGTGTACATCTCGCTGGCTTAGAATGAGAAGGTCGTAAGTGCTACTTACGACCTTATACGACTCATGCATATTATAAATCTGCACCACGACGCGCTTCATATTAGCAGTTTTCATGCAAATTCGGAACTGGTCATGTTGACCAAACAGAAGTTTAAAAAGCTTGATTTTCCATAAGTAAAGAGTAGTTTTCCGACAGTTTTTCTCGTTTTCTCAAAATATCGATTTGGTACTTCAGACCTTCTCATTCCAAGCCAGCAATCTAATATGGCCGACGTTGAAAGTGGTATGATAGTCTTATTGTAGTACAGACGGTAACACCGACATTATATAAATAACACATGGCTGCGAGGGTGATGGTAAATAATATCAACCCGAGAATAGTTATGACTATTCAAGGGTTGGTATTATTTACTGTCACCCGAGCAGCCATGTGTTATTTATTTTATTATACCGAACAAAATTACAACCATTTTACAAAATAAAATATCAACAAATGTAAGCAAAACTTAGATTGCCGTTATAGTCCATGTCCCAGGCCTTGAAAATTGAAGGTTCATTACCAAAGAGGTGAACAGATCCAACAACGATTTTCGGTTAGCTTGATATCTCAGCAGTCTGAAAACGGTTGATGGACTTGCGGGTCACTTTGCTAAATGACCTTTTGGCGGCCATCTTTAAAGATGGCCGCCATTATTTTAAGCAATCATAAGCTTTGGGAAAACTTGAATCATTCCTCACTCAATAGGGCTATCGGCTTGCAATATGTCTTAAAATGTTCGTATTTCAACCCAACAACTGCTGATCTATAAATCATAATATTATAATAAAGTGATTCCTTCGAAAGTTATGGTATTCTAAGAAAACGTTGATATTTTTCACTTTTTGTCATTATTTTTTCTCTTGCAACTCCGATTGGGATTTGTATTTAGCCATTTTTTGTTTGTTATATTTAGAGGGTAATTCTAGGCATCCATAATATACATTACATTGATAGATTTTCACTTTGAAGTCAAAAATTGGTCAGGAATATATGACAACTGATATCTAATTAAATGGATATTTTTAAGACGCATGCATATATCTTTTCCAATAATCTCAGGAACAACCATTAATTTTGGTTTATTATTTCAAAGTTGCTTTGCTTGTTCATATGCACATATCTATACATGTGTAGGTATCTGAAAATCGAATCCTTTACCTAATGGGATGTGGGTATGATACCGGACCCAGCTAGAAGTCTTGCAGGCGAGAGTCCGGCTATTAGTACAGGATCATACACGCCATGGGTCGAGTGTTTCAGTATAACTTAATCTTTGATTCTTTCTTTCATAAAGAGTGAATCATTAGCGAATTGCATTCTTATCGTGTATGCCAAATTTTAGGTTCCTAAGTTATATGTTGTCTTCTGAAAAGTACGTTTTGGTGACGTTTGAGAGAAGTCATAATGAAATATATTATTATCTCAAGCGAAGGGTTCTGTATCTGGCATCATCAGACTTACCTTCTTGGTCTATATGATTACCATCTCTGACAGTCATGTTTAACTTAAAAGATTAAAAACTGCTGCGTGAATTATAACGACTTCTGTGGGGAGCCTAGATGTAGGGTGCATGCTTCGGGATCGAGAGGTCCCCGGTTCAATCCTCACCTGGACCACTGCTTAATTTCTCTGAGCAAGAATAATCCACCTTCCCCACTTACCCAAATGTATAAATGGATACATAAGGGGGTCAAAAGCCTGCCAGCAGCCAACACCGCCGAGCGAGTGTAACAACTGACGTGAGACTCAATGAGTAAATGTACAGTCGGTCGAATGGTCGAATGTCTGAAAATTGACTTTAACTGGGGGCTTTTTACATACAATATAATTTTAGTATCGAAGATGCAAGTCATTTGTTCCTACATTCATGGCCAGTGTTTATATTAAAGAGTCATACCCCGTGATTGCAGGGCTAGGAGTAGATGTACACTGTTTTTGTAGGTATTCATGACAAGGATGACCGGCGTTAGTCGTACCCCTTGATTGTAGGAAAGCAGTAGGACTAGCAGTTGCTATGCCTAATGTTATTCGGTAACTGTTACCAGTGGTAGTTGCACCCAATGGTTGTAGGGAACCAATCTGGCGGGGAATTACTTATCTACATGTACCTCATTGAGACAGGAATAGCAGCAAACCGTGAAGTAAGACGCATCATATGATCTTGTAGGTATAGCTTCGCCTGTTGAATATGGATAGCCCATGACACCAGGACAGACACGGTGATGTGGAGGGGTAGCCATTAGGAGATGAAGTGTTGTTCCTGTCATTGGTCGTTATCCCTTATCAGTACATGTAATAGCTGAACTTGACTGCAGAATGTACACCATAGGAACCAGAGTGGATGTACTATGTGGTGGACTTTACACCCATAGAGAGAGAAAATGATGTACAGGCAGTAGCATATACCTTATTGGGAAGGTTCTTATATATATTAAGAAAATGGATGGATTTAATCGGTGGAATATTCCCCATGGGGTTAAGGATGGTTTACTTAGAAATATGGTGTACTTTAAGGACCAGGAATGACTATACCGATAAAATAACAAGCCCAATATGGTAAGGAATGACCATGCATATTCACCTACTAGTATTAAATCAGAAATGACTGTGACCATAGTACCCCCAATAAGATTAGAAATGAATGTGTCCATCAGTAGAATGTACCTCATATAGACATTATAAATGGAAGTTCCTATCTTTATTAGTAACATGTTATGTAACCCATATGACCAGGAATGATTACCATTAGCAGAATGTACCACATATGGTCAGGAATGGATGTATTCATTCTACCCCTCTGTATGATGTACACCATATGGTCAGAAATGCCCGTGCCCAACTGCATAGTTACGAAAGGCTGTATGTATGTATCTGTATGTATCAAGTATTGTCAGTAATGGCTGTACTCATATGTAATATGTATGACATAGTTATGGTCAGGAATAGTTGTATACGCATCTGTACTACGGATTCCATATAATGAAATTGATATACCTATAAATAATATGTGCCCCACATGACCAGGAATCTATGTACCCATGTGTAGGCTGTACCACATATGGTTGGGAATCGCTGTCACCATCTGTACTGTGGACTCCATATTGCCAGGAATTAATGTACCCATATGTAGTCTGTACCACACATGGTTGGGGATGACTGTCCCCATCTGTACTGTGTACTCCATATGGCCAGGAATTAATGTACCCGTATGTAGTCTGTACCACACATGGTTGGGAATGGCTGTACCTATCTACTACGGACTCCATATGGTCAGGAACAATTGTACCTATCAGTAGAATGTACTTCATATGGTCAGGAATGGTTGTTTCTTCATGTAGCATGTTTTAGTACTCATATGGTTAGTACGTGTACTAAGTATCATATGTGGTCAAGAATATCTGTATTCATGTGTAGTATGTACCCAATACGGCCAGGAACGTACCGGTATGCATTAATAACCCATATGGTCAGGAATGGCGCTCTCCATCCGTAATATGTACAAAACTGGATTGACTGTAGCCGACACATACTAGTAAGCCATGAGTTCAGGACTAAGTGTGCTCATCTTTGGGATGTACACCACGGAGCAATATCGTATGACCCAACCAACAAAGTATACCCATATGTAATTGTGGATGCACACATCTAAAGGTAGTGCCTGCAGGCATGGCAGAGATAGTCAGTGATGCTGAAAGCATTTATAACTCGCAGGATAAATATCCCCGTGGTTGACACCTTGTAGTTGTATTTGTAGTCGTAATTAGTCAAGGATAACTTCTTAATATTCCATATGGGGTCATGTGCTTTGCTGAAGAGACAGCAAGTAGAAGTGACTGTGGTGTGATACAAGGAATCTGGATGGGATACCATAGCTCTTTCCGAACAGATTCATTTTTGGTTCTTCAACGTGCCTAGCGTATAGCACCGATACTCGTGAGAACATCACACGGTTAACAACCAGTTCATCTGTAGTTGGGTGGGAAATACTGAACACTGGTCAATGGAATTTCGAACCAGGGACCTCCGGATTGGTAGTCAAGAGCACTAACTCCTCAGCCACCATCCGTCACCAATTACAACATTGGTTGTGGTAGGGTTGTGGAGGCTTTAAAAGTGTGTGTATAGTTTTACAAATTCTATTAAGAACGGTTATTTAAAGGTTACAAAGGTCCATCTGAGTCAGAAAAGTAGTAAGCTAGACACTAGACAAAAATCAACTGATTCAATATATAATTTTGTTTATTTTGTATCCCCTCTATCCCTTATTGTTTCCCTTCGAATACGTTCCTGCTTTCACATTTTCATTTCTTAGTGAATGCGCGAAACGAATAGAATTTAACAGTGGGAGGTATGAATTCTTACATGCTTTACTATTATTAAAGACGAATATGAAAACAACGTTAAAATAATGTACTTCTAATGTAATATTCGGAACTTTATAAACAAAAATATAAATGTATAAACTCATATCAAATTATTTTCCAATCATTTGGAGTCATGTTTATGTTTATTTTCCGTTTCGCTGAATAGTTATTCAAGTTTTCCTGTCAATAACCATTTTTTTGAAAATAATGTCATATGAACTCATACAACTGACCGGATCCGAGCCGCCAAACCATCCAGCTAGGGGCCAGCTAACTAACACCCTTGTGACACGGTACTGGACACCTAGGCATATATATACGCATCGTATCAACAAAGTAGCCATGGAATAAAAAAAATCTTTTTTCCTGAGATTGTTGGAAACGGTCTATTCATATGCCCTAAAATATCTATTTAATTTAGGTATTAGTTGTCATATATTCCTGACCAATTTTGGACTTCGAAGTTAAAATCTATCAATGTAATGTATATTATGGATGCCTAGATTTATTCTCTGAATGTAGCAAACAAAAACTGGCTAAATACAAATCCCAATCAGAATTGCAAGAGAAAAAATAATGACAAAAAGTGAAAAATATCAAAGTTTTCTTAGAATATCAATAAATTCGAACTAATTCATTTATCATAATATTATTATGTATATGTCAACATATGTTGGGTTGAAATACGAACATTTTAAGACATATTGCAAGCCGATAGCCCAATTGAGTGAGGAATAATTCAAGTTTTCCCAAAGCTTATGATTGCTTAAAATAATGGCGGCCATCTTTAAAGATGGCCGCCAAAAGGTCATTTGGCAAAGTGACCCGCAAGTCCATCAACCGTTTTCAGACTGCTGAGATATCAAGCTAACCGAAAATCAATGTTGGATCTGTTCACCTTTTTGGTAATGAAATCCGGTCTGTCACATGGACTATTATGATAATTTTACATGTACAATCTCAGTCCGTATCAGTTTCTAATGATTTGGTGCTATTTTTAGTAAATCACGTCAGTTTCAACGGTTGAAATTGACAAGATTTACTAAAAATAACATGTGAAATATACACAAACCTTTAAATAGCATACTGATACTCTCTAGCAGGGTGTTTTCCGGACTGATATAGTACAAATTTCTATAAATAGCCCAGCCTCGTTTTTACAAGTAGTGATCGAACAAAATATCACATAGTGATCGAACAAAATATCACACGGAAGGTATATGGGGAAAATACACTGAGAGGTCACGTGAGGTATAATAAAAACTTATATCAAAGTTATGTTATATTCTTCAACCTTGCACATTCATACCATACACAAGCACATTCAATCAATACATAAGCACATTCAAACCATACACAAGCACATTCAAACAATACACAAGCACATTAAAACCATACACAAGCACGTTCAAACCATACACAAACTCATTTAAACCATACACAAGCACATTCAAACCATACACAAGCACATTCAAACCATACACAAGCACATTCAAACAATACACAAGCACATCAAACCATACACAAGCACATTCAAACCATACAAAAGCACATTCAAACAATACACAAGAACGTTCAAACCATACACAAGCACATTCAAACCATACAAAAGCACATTCAAACCATACACAAGCACATTCAAACCATACACAAGCACATTCAAATCATACACAAACACGTTCAAACCATACACAAGCAAATTCAAACCATACAAAAGCACATTCAAACCATACACAAGCACATTCAAACCATACACAAGCACGTTCAAACCATACACAAACTCATTCAAACCATACACAAGCACATTCAAACTATACACAAGCACATTCAAACCATACACAAGCACATCAAACCATACACAAGCACGTTCAAATCATACACAAGCACATTCAAACCATATACAAGCACATCAAACCATATACAAGCACATCAAACCATACACAAGCAAATTCCAACCATATACAATACATGGATATATATATCTGGAACAAACACAAGGCAGATCAGACATTATTTTATTCAACAAATTAACAATTTAAACAATTCAATAATAACAAACAAACTATAATTATGCTGCATAATAATAATGCAAGCATAATTGAATGGTGTAAAAAGACAAAATTAGTACATAATTTATTATTATGTTCTCCACAATACAGTCAACTCCTTAAATAGAATATTGGATGTGTAGTCTTCCACTCACTACCTAGCAAATATGAGTGCCCCCTGTCTAAAAGAAATATTGCGAATGCAGAAAAAAACTTTTTGTGGACGAATTAGCGATTCAATTAATATTACTTCTGTAAATGACAAGCATCACAAGGCAGGAGTGGAAACCAGCAGTATTTTATTTCAGACCCAATTTTTACTACAATAAATAAAGATGTTACAAATAAAGTTTTTGAGCAAATATCCTAAGGGACTGATACAATGGTTTGTTAGACGGTGTAAGCACACATATTTGTCGAACATATTTATTAATCGTTCTCTACCTTAGTATTAAACAGGGGTGTCAACAGAGCCAAATTAAAAATCCTGAAAATCATATGCGGCCAACCATTTTTGCCAAACAAGAGGTCTTCATCCACTTTGTTTCCATATTTAACTCAGTTTTTTTTTTAAAAATCCTTCAGAGCACATTAAATTGTCCATAACTTTGCCATTTGTTGCAGTATTTTCATCAAATAACTTTTATTTTGGTCAGAAATCATAGCGCTTTCAGGATAGACAAATCCGGAATTTCGGATTTATCTGGAATATTGACACCCCTGATTAAAGCATCTGCACTTTTTCATAATAATGGTTTAATTCAATGCACTCACCAACCTACTTTATTTCAGCTATAAAAATTCGACATGTTCAAATGGATACAATTAGATTTTGAATTTGCCAATTTTAGTAGCAAAACTTAAAACTTTGGTGATTTTGATTGTCTGTCTAAATGTGTGGACATTCTTTTGTTATTGTCTTTGTTCATGGTTTTTTTTTAATTTGACAGACGATTTCTGTATTTGAACATGCGTAGATATTATTGTGAACATCTTATAAGTGACAGGTGGTTTGTTAAAGGACATTGTAGACAAATGTCATCTCGCATATCAGAATGGAAAAGAGCAACTAACATGCATGTGAAATTGTTTTTTCAATAAAATAAATATTTAAGCCATATGTGGCTTTGAAACAGGTGAGGTGTTTTTAAAGTCCTTGAGTGTACTTACAATTCTAACATAACTTTTGATTTCGCCTGTATACCAGAGGTGTCCCACTTATATTTGAACAACGTTGAATATCCAATATTTTCATGCTAACCCGATATAAATGAAATAACTTTTTTGAACCTTGTAAAGTAATGTGTCAGGTAACATACGCACTGTTTGGTCTGTTTGCAATATGATTCGAGCCGAAATCAGCAATTCTGTAGAGGGTGTGGCGTTTGGCTTTTTGAAGGCCAAATACTCCTAAAGAAGCACCAAGAAGATGTTAATAGATCATGGGGTCTGTGAAGAATATCAGTATTTTTCATCACTAGAAGGGGGTTTTACGTTCTGTTGCTCTAATAAGTGAAATGACACAAAATATTTTAAAAATCCTAAAAGTGACGATTCAATATTTGTACCCATTGGTTATATGCTAACTAGGATAACTCCAATAACCAAAATGGGGATTTCAATAAAATTAGGAGTATCCTTCAGCCCCACAAATTGAGTAATTTCGACAATGGTGAATTCCAAACTCGGAAAAACAATCTATTTTCATCAGCGATTTACCAAGAAATACAAAGGAGACAATCATCTTAAACCCCCGTATATGCTACAACGGAACAGTAATTTCGATAACATTGTCACCTCTGATGAGATAATGCTTTATCATTGAGATATTTGAGGTAAAAGAACTGATTGCTACTTGAGAAATGTCTTCGAGACTGCCAAAAAGTAAACATTTGTTAAGCAACATGAGTTTGCACCCGGTTGCTCGACTTGTGCTGGTTAAAACTAATAAAATCGAACTCATATTTATCCTACAAAGGGATAAATTAGCGAACAATACTGTGCTACTAAGGTTTAAATCATTTTTGGACAAAAACCTTGCCTCGTCTCGTTCCTGAGGACAATGTCTTGAACACAGTATTTTTGTCAAGACTGAGCTTCATACCGCCCCACAATCACACCATTCAATACCTTAACAACACTAATTCCAAGTATGTTACACCAGAATAGTAAATGCCGAAGTCTAACAATCCTACATTCATAGAATTGGAATCTTACCAATAAAGCAGCAGTGATAACACTAGATAATAAATGTTTGCACCATCAATGGGGGTTTTCCGTCTACAAATAGCGAAACGCCACACCCTCTACAGAATTGCTGATTTCGGCTCGAATCATATTGCAAACAGACCAAACAGTGAGTGCATATTTTCCTGACACATTATTTTACGCGGCTCAAAAGAGTTATTTGATATATATCCGGTTAGCATGAAAATATTGGATATTCAACATTGTTCAAATATAGGTGGGGCACCTCTCTTAGACAAAGAACAAGACTAGAGTTGAATAATGTTCGATATACTAATGGCCATAATGTCATGCTGATATTTGTTTTATACATCGTACATGTAAACAAATCAAGTAAACAACAGACTGTCTCAAAGTAACACTGATTTAAGATACAACTGTGCATTTAAGTCAGTAAAGAATCGAAATGAAATATTCAAAAGCTAAAGTATACTTTTCATTGAACAACTGCGAGTCGTTCTGACATTTGTTATTATAACCACTCTGACAAACAACCTTCATAGTTAATTCTTATGCGTCAGAGCTCGAAACCGTTGTAAACTGTCTGTATATCAATGGTTTTTCATGTTTCATTTCTTAAACAACCTTACATAATGGCACTACAGTTAAAATATATGGTAACACAAAAGAACATTTGAATGTTTTCAGTGGTCTATTCAGCATTTGAATGTTTTCAGTGGTCTATTCAATATTTGAATGTTTTCAGTGGTCTATTCAGCATTTGAATGTTTTCAGTGGTCTATTCAATATTTGAATGTTTTCAGTGGTCTATTCAGCATTTGAATGTTTTCAGTGGTCTATTCAATATTTGAATGTTTTCAGTGGTCTATTCCTTATTCCTCAGATACTACATTTAACCATAGGTGCATAAACAGCTATTCAAACATAGGTATATAAATAGCCATTCAACCATAGGTATATAAACAGCCATTCAACCATAGGTATATAAACAGCCATTCAGCCATAGGTAAATAAACAGCCATTCAGCCATAGATATATAAACAGCCATAGGTATATAAACAGCCATTCAACTATAGGTATATAAACAGCCATATAACCATAGGTATATAAAACAGCCATTCAGCCATAGATATATAAACAGCCATTCAGCCATAGATATATAAACAGCCATTCAGCCATAGATATATAAACAGCCATTCAGCCATAGATAAATAAACAGCCATTCAGCAATAGGTTTATAAACAGCCATTCAATTATAGGTGCATAAACAGCCATTCAACCATAGGTATATAAACAGCCATTCAACAATAGGTATATAAACAGCCATTCAGCCATAGGTATATAAACAGCCATTCAGCCATGGGTATATAAACAGCCATTCAGCCATAGATATATAAACAGCCATTCAGCCATAGATATATAAACAGCCATTCAGCCATAGATATATAAACAGCCATTCAGCCATAGATATATAAACAGCCATACCGCCACAGGTATATAAACAGCCATTCAGTCATAGGTATATAAACAGCCCTTCAACAATAGGTATATAAACAGCCATTCAACCATAGGTATATAAACAGCCATTCAACCATACATAATATTACTTACTTTAACAATAATAATGTTTGGCAACAAATATTTTATTAATCGACACAATCCTGTTAATTCTTGATTGCCCCTCATAAATAGGATTTGAAAACATGGTTTGTATGAACACAGACGTACATTTAAAAGTACACTCCTGGTAATAGCAAGTGCATATACGAGGTACATAATCAATGTACTAGTTTCACAACTCAGTAATTATCAGGGAGGAGCCTATCGTCAGAGTGTGAAGACAACGAAAAAAGTTCACGGAGCCTATCCTGAGTGTGAAGACAACAAAATAAGTTCACGGAGCCTATCCTGAGTGTGAAGACAACGAAATAAGTTCACAGAGTCTATCCTGAACCATAGTCATGTTCTATCTCCAAACTTTCAGCTCACCATAACTGGCATAAAATACTGCAGGGAAACATCATCGTTCATCAAGTAAAAATGTACCACTCGATTATCTACAATATCTGAAAATACAAGAGATGTTTGTAAAACACATATGCCCTCATGGCAGCCCAATACAGTGTAGTCAGAAATGGTAAAGGACACAAAAACACATATGCCCTCATGGCAGCCCAATACAATGTAGTCAGAAATGGTAAAGGACACAAAAACACATATGCCCTCATGGCAGCCCAATACAATGTAGTCAGAAATGGTAAAGGACACAAAAACACATATGCCCTCAAGGCAGCCCAATACAATGTAGTCAGAAATGGTAAAGGACACAAAAACACATATGCCCTCATGGCAGCCCAATACAATGTAGTCAGAAATGGTAAAGGTCACAGTCACTTGGACCTTTGAGCTACTGACCTGAAAATCAATATGGGTCTTCTACTGTTGATGACCAACAACCATGTAAAATTTGAAGCATTCTTGAGTCTTGAACACAAACAATTTGGTCTACTGACTGACCTTCTGACTGTCCAACAGACCGACATGTGCAAAGCAACGTAACCCCTCATCAAAGATGGGGGGGGGCATAAAAATATAGAGTTTACTACAATTATCAACAGGTACATTGTATCTAGTCAAACCTTTCTACCTGAGATTTGAGCTAGCCACGCGCCTAATGGTGATAAGTATTGGATAATTATTTTATAACCCTTTCATACATAATAAATTAAATACTGTACAGGTAGTGTACAGACAACTCAAAGACAGAAAGAGCGACAGTGACTAACCAATCACACAAGAGATAGACTCAAAATGTACCATAAAGAATACTCCAAGCAAGTCTCTATATACCGCCTCTCACAATGAATGTCACACAGAATGGATTTTGATAATTATTCACATTACGAAACACGGAGGTAATTGCAAATGATAACTACACTAAAGTGAAGTACGGGAGACTTTTAACAGCTACTACACTGCAAAAACATATGCTGTAGTGATATATTAAATACAGTACAACCTCTCCAGAGCGACACTGTAGAGCAACTACCTCTCTATAACAACACTTTCAAAATTTCCCTAAGCAGACAGTTACTCGAAATTTAAACCTCTGTAGAGCAACAACTTCTATACAATGGTCAATATTGATAGACACAAAGGGTGTTGCTCTACAGAGGTTGTACTGTACTATAAAGTTATAGCATGTTCATATTTTATGTGTTTTTAAACTGTTTTGTTGCCTTAGCAACCAACGCAACCAGTACTTTGATATCACTGACAAAATGTAACAATGTACACATTTATCTGAATGTCCGCCTTGACATATAATGTTTATGTACCTGACTTGAATAGCTTTCAGTTATTTCCTGATCAATGATTACAATACAGACTAACGGACATGTTCTCAGTTTCAAAGAGTTATTGTCACTCCACATGTGGAGAAATTGTCAGTTGCTTGTGGAAGAGCAAGTTAGCAGTGGGCCTTAATTCCAGCAAAAACTACCTGACTGAAAAAGTAGTGAAAATCCAATGAAACTATGATTCTTGACTGAACATTATCACAGATGAAAGTAAGAAAGTTTGTATTTCAAAGTATCTTTAAGCCAGATGTCTGTCAGACATACATGTATATACATCATTCCTACAAAACATATATACAGGGTGTTAAAAAAGTTTGTTCTCAAAATGCAAATTCATACTAAATTTGATATGATCTATGTACATTTTGTACGCTGCGTACACTTTAAACATTTTACTATAAAAGCTACATTGAATGCCAGAAAGATTAAAACAAAGGAAGAACCCTCTGAAATTTAACCTGAAAAATATACATTCAACCGACGTCAGAATAAACCATTGAATTTAAACTTAAACACTGAGAACAAACTTTTTTAACATCCTTTGTAGCCATGGCAAAAGCTAGTATAAACCTTTAAAACGAAAATATAATGACGACAAAACAAAAGGAAATAATAGAGAACAAGACTGCGTTCAATAAACGCTTATGCCCCCTGTGGAAGCCTTGTCTATAAATAAGTCCAAAATTAGGTCAAGGTGAAGGTCAAAATGGGGTTAGGTGATACAGGTGTGTGGAGAGTGTTCATATACAACATCCATGCAAGTATAAAAGCTTTGTAGCAAGCCATATTAATGCTAAAAGAAACGGTCAATTTGGGTTAACCAGGATGGACGAACGAACGAACGAACGGGTGCATCACTATATGTCTCCCGATCTATCGATACGGGGGCATAAAAACAAAGTGTGAACATGCAAATTTTGAGTGGAAAGAGAGAATGGGATCGTTTAACAAAGACAAATAACTTACTAGTGTGATGTTTAAAGTTGAAAACAAACATGCATACTTACTACAAATCACCCTACTAGGACTAACTTGCTGACCAGACAGAAACTGTGCAAATTTGCGAATATCAATTTTAACCTCGAAATATTCATCAGGTTCAGCAGAATTCTGAACGTCATTGTTTTCTATAATAAACAAATTTTAGTCTGAATATGGTTTCGTAAGACCTCTCTTTTTATGTTCGAGTTTAATTTTTATTTTGATAAAAAATTGATATCAAACATTTGAATACAGTCAACATTTGAAGATAGGCTGGAGACCATCTTGACCAAGATTGGAGGTATGCCACATCATAGAGGCCGTGTTGATCAAGGGTGGAGGCCATCCCAGAGTGGAGGTACGCCCCATCATAGAGGCCGTGTTGATCAAGGGTGGAAGCCATCCAAGAGTGGAGGTACGCCCCATCATAGAGGCTGTGTTGATCAAGGGTGGAGGCCATCCCAGAGTGGAGGTACCCCCCATCATAGAGGCCGTGTTGATCAAGGGTGGAGGCCATCCCAGAGTGGAGGTACGCCCCATCATAGAGGCCGTGTTGATCAAGGGTGGAGGCCATCCCAGAGTGGAGGTACGCCCCATCATAGAGGCCGTGTTGATCAAGGGTGGAAGCCATCCAAGAGTGGAGGTACGCCCCATCATAGAGGCTGTGTTGATCAAGGGTGGAGGCCATCCCAGAGTGGAGGTACGCCCCATCATAGAGGCCGTGTTGATCAAGGGTGGAGGCCATCCCAGAGTGGAGGTACGCCCCATCATAGAGGCCGTGTTGATCAAGGGTGGAGGCCATCCCAGAGTGGAGGTACGCCCCATCATAGAGCCCGTGTTGATCAAGGGTGGAAGCCATCCAAGAGTGGAGGTACGCCCCATCATAGAGGCTGTGTTGATCAAGGGTGGAGGCCATCCCAGAGTGGAGGTACGCCCCATCATAGAGGCCGTGTTGACCAAGGGTGGAAGCCATCCCAGAGTGGAGGTACCCCCCATCATGGAGGCCGTGTTGATCAAGGGTGGAAGCCATCCCAGAGTGGAGGCACGCCCCATCATGGAGGCCATGTTGATCAAGGGTGGAAGCCATCCCAGAGTGGAGGCACGCCCCATCATGGAGGCCGTGTTGATACAGGGTTCATTAATTTGACCATTGTTGAGGTACACCTGATAATGCCTCATGCCAAATGCTCTAGGTGTTGTCTCACAAAAGAGAATTTTTAAAGTTTTTTGAAAAGGCACCTGACTGCTTGAGAAGGTCAAGTTTGACACATTTGTCTTACAATCTGGGTTGATATTGACAAGCCTGATATCTATACTAAAGCAATAAGTAGATCGTACTGCAGAAGTCAAATATAAAGCCCTACAGGAATTGTACTAACTAGATGATGTTGGATTCAACAATCCTTCAAAATGTGTACTGACAGATACCATATCTGTTTCCACGGAAACTCGTAACTCTCCCTGTTGGTTCGCAGACAATGACTGAAAATAGATAATGATAAATATACTACTCGAACGTTTGGTTAGAGGTTAGCAAAATCGCCGATAGTAACATGTAAGTTAATTTTGGACTTATAAATAGTATATGCCGCAGCTATACGAAAACTGAGTTCTTATAATTTAATTGGGTAATATTATGTAATTGCAAGGTAATAACATCCACATAACAAGGTCCTACTTTACCGGTGTCATGGTAAAAGATACACGTCAGAATAACTTCCAGCAAATGTACTATTTGTTATTCGATTAACCGGTTAGTAAAGTTGGAGATAGTGACTGTACTCAGGAGCTCCCCTATACAACTGGTCACTTGTATTGGCGGTCACCTGAACAGGCCCCGATCTCCCGAAACATCTCAATTAGAGATAAATCTCAGCTCAAATTTTGTTGGTTGTCTTTTGAGTAAATTTCCATGCGAGATCAGACTCAAAATTGGTATCACCAAAATGAAAACATAGTTTAGAGCATTATATCAGCAACATTTCAAGTGCTCAAACTTGAGATTTGTCTCAAACTCAGACTTTTATTTGAGCAAAATCTCAATTTGAGCTGAGATTTCTCATTGAGATGCTTCGGGAGACCGGGGCCTGGTCACCTATACCAGTGGTCACCTATACGAGTGGTCCCCCCTACTAGTGGTCACCTGTAATTACAGAGTTTGAATTCTTTTTAGATTTACTAGAGCTGTGACTTACCAGTATATTACTTGACTTACCAGTATATTACTTAAGTTTTTCATTTTATCCACCACACTCCTCAATACCTTCATCTGTGGCATCATGATACTCACCTGTAAATACATAGCATGAAGTACTTATTTACAGAAATGTGCGGTTCAAAAGTATTATACAAACACATTAAGCAATCAAATTAAATGTACACTTTTGCCAAGTACAGTGGACACTCGTTATGTCGACATTTTTGGGACAGTCAAAATTATGTCGACATAGTCGAATGTTGACACAACAGGAGCCAACAATTCTGTCAAATTTCCATACCCGTCGAAATTCATGATAACCAAGTCGTCGAGCCTTTCTGTCGGTGTCGTTGTTACATCAGTTTGAGCATGAGCTAATACATATATGTGACTGAAAAGAATATGGTGAAAGATCAAGTCTATCACACTTACAGTTATCACCATATATTTGACCAAGTGTTTACTTTAGGGTCGAGTTAATAGCCTCATTTTGTAACAAGTACAGTACGGGATCAGCACCGCAAGTATGGCTTGTAGCCCCTACCAGTTTCGCTTATGCAACATTTTAATTGTAAACAAAAGATTCAATCAACATGCTAGGCATCTGAAAGCAACATGGCATTTCTTATCTTTATTTACAATGTAAAGTATATTCATTTAATTGTCGGAAAAACAACAAGTATGTTGAAATAATTGTTGCAGGCATACAAAAAGGTATTTTGTTAACCTTCCCATAACCACTCTTAAGTGCAGCAGATTTTTAAATTTCATACGCTGAAATAGGTATTCTAACATAGCACATGAGATTTGCCTTCTTTGCCTATATTGAGCTTACCATATTTTATTACCGCGATAAAATATAGCTGATTGGTGACGTCACGTTTGACGACATATACTATGACAAATGACGTAACGGTGACGGTAACGTTCCTAGGAAAGAAAGTAGTTTGACATCAACCTGTCTTGTTGTGATATAAATGGCAGAGCATTGGCGATGTTAGAATCGAAATAATAAAAAGGAGCTGTGCTTTGTTGTGTTATAAAATATAGGCACTCGTTTGCGTACATTAAATCACTCATGCTACGTACTCGTGATTTAATTACTACGCATCGAAACACGTGCCTATATTTTATTACGCAACAAAACATAGCTACGTATTCATTATTTCTTAAATAACAATTTTGTTTACAAACTTAGATTTAATATCATTCAATTACATTTGCAAACTGTGAACACATTAATTTGACTAAAGAGAAGTATTTTCTCTGTCAATTAACAACTTTTCACGATGTCGACACAAACAATGGCAATAAGGTGCGAAAATATCATTTGGGCCAAAACAGTCATGTCGATATAAGCGGAGTGTCGACACAGGCATGCCGACTAAACCATCATATTTAAGATAAAATTTAGAGCAACCCAAATCAGGGATTTGAAAGTATGTTGACATAACTGAAGTGTCGATACATCCGATGTCGACACAACGAGTTTCAACTGTATAAATAAAAGTTTGATTTAAAACGTTCAAATTTATTTTCGAATCTAGAGAATGTGTACAGTCTGGACAGTTCACAATTAAAAAGTTTATAAACAATGGTTGTACAGCAATTTGGGCTAGACTAGTGGTCTTCAAACTTATTTTTGGGCATACAGATAAATCAGAATGTTGAATTTTACTCGACGCGTATTTACCAATGTATTCACCCCTGCTCAATGCATTCATCAATGCATTCACCAATGTATTCACCCCTGCCCAATGCATTCACCAAATTGAATGTATTCATGCCTGTCTGAAGCATTCACCAATGTATTCACCCCTTCCTGAAGCATTCACCAATGTATTCACTCCTGCCTGAAGTATTCAACATCTATGCACTCCTGTCTGAAGCATTCACCAATCTATTCACTCCTGCATGAAGCATTCACCAATCTATTCACCCCTGCCCAACGCATTCACCAATGTATTCACCCCTGCCTGAAGCATTCACCCCTACTCAATGCATTCACCAATGTATTCACCCCTGCCTGAAGCATTCACCAATGTATACACCCCTACTCAATGCATTCACCAATGTATTCACCCCTGCCTGAAGCATTCACCAATGTATACACCCCTACTCAATGCATTCACCAATGCATTCACCAATGTATTCACCCCTGCCTGAAGCATTCACCAATGTATTCACCCCTACTCAATGCATTCACCAATGTATTCACCCCTGCCTGAAGCATTCACCAATGTATACATCCCTACTCAATGCATTCACCAATGTATTCACCCCTGCCTGAAGCATTCACCAATGTATTCACCCCTGCCTGAAGTATTCACCAATGTATTCACCCCTGTCTGAAGCATTCACCAATGTATTCACCCCTGCCTGAAGTATTCACCAATGTATACACCCCTACTCAATGCATTCACCAATGTATACACCCCTACTCAATGCATTCACCAATGTATTCGCCCCTGCCTGAAGCATTCACCAATGTATTCACCCCTGTCTGAAGCATTCACCAATGTATTCACCCCTGCCTGAATTATTCACCAATGTATTCACCCCTGCTTGAAGCATTAACCAATGTATTCACCCCTGCCTGAAGTATTCACCAATGTATTCACCCCTGCTTGAAGCATTCACAAATCTATTCACCACTGCCTGAAGCATTCACCAATCTATTCATCCCTGCCTGAAGCATTCACCAATGTATTCACCCCTGCCCAACGCATTCACCAATCTATTCACCCCTGCCTGAAGCATTCACCAATCTATTCATCCCTGCCTGAAGCATTCACCAATGTATTCACCCCTGCCCAACGCATTCACCAATCTATTCACCCCTGCTTGAAGCATTCACCAATCTATTCACCCCTGCCTGAAGCATTCACCAATCTATTCACCCCTGCCTGAAGCATTCACCAATCTATTCACTGTCTTACAGTGTTAAATCAGATTGAATAGGAACTAGAAAATTGTATACATACATCAAACTGAGGCATTTCTGGTTCCTGGTATTCTGTCCACAATCTCCTGGCCACCACCGATACGGGTATATCATGTACCACAACACGAGAGTGTGAGCCTAGTGTCGGCTACAAAATATTGTACATTGACATCATTTACTAATCATTAGTGAGCATAAAATAGCGGGATTAACAAGAAGGGAAGATATTTACTGCAAGACTTTTGACACAAAAACCTTTGTCTCCCACAAAGGGCCATAACTCTAGTATTCTTGATTCTCATCAACCCAATCCTTCTCATCGACCCGAGCCCAAATTATTTTAGCCAAATATACCCACATGTTGTGATGGTTCCAATCCAAAACATATGCAAGTTTGA
Source organism: Spisula solida (assembly GCA_947247005.1). Taxonomy (NCBI): domain Eukaryota; kingdom Metazoa; phylum Mollusca; class Bivalvia; order Venerida; family Mactridae; genus Spisula; species Spisula solida. The sequence goes on along the minus strand of OX365947.1, from coordinate 30,855,131 downwards.
TGGTGGACTAATTCCTGTTGCTGTAAACAAGCAAATTCGTTGAATTGATATTATTCCCCTCCTACAGGTTATCAGTATTATTGCACAGTTTGGAATGTAAGCTCAGTATCATTGCACAATTTATAATGTAAGCTTCTATCAGATAAATTTTTTTCAATAAATGAAAGGCAATAACTCTACGGAAAATTGACCAATAAACAACAAACTCCACCCACTGGTGGCCATGTTTTCTGACGAATCATGACAAAATTGTCCATTTCGTATGTGACACCCAACAACTGTTTCTTAAAAATTATTTTGAAATCTGGTAAGATTTTTAAAGTTTTTCCAATCGGTTGCCATGGCAACCAGAGTTATCTATAGATTTCCATTCTTTTAGCTATTTTATAAGGATCACCAAAGGAACATTGTTACCAATTCATAATGAAATCCAACTAGTACTTTCAGAGATAAAGATTTTTAAAGATTTTAGTATAGATATATACTCAGCGTCAACAAAAAGTTACCACCCTATTGACTTATATTTTAAAATTCACATTACACTGTGTTAAATGCCGAACACGACTATGTTTTGACCTTACTGTTTAGTCAAGCTATCCTATTTAACAATATTCAAATGCACACACTATAAAACGTTTGTACCGATAGGTCATAATAGTACATGTATACAAAATACAGAGGTATATATAAGTGGTAACTTTTCAGTGATGCTGAATATATATGGAAAAACAGGCTCCACCCACTAGCGCCCATGTTTATTGATGAATCATGACCAAAATGTCAATTTTGTAAGAAGGTCACCCAACAACTATTTCTGTAAAATTATTTTGAAATCTGGCCAGTGGTTGATTCATTGTGTTTTTTTTTAAGTTTTTCCAATCGGTTGCCATGGCAACCAGAGTTATTTATAGATCAGTAAAAAGAAATGGACGGGCTCCTTCCCAGTATGATTGTTCATATTTAGTTTAAGTTTCATGAAATTCTACTAGTTAGTTACATGAGAGAAATGGCGGCGGACAGACAACGCCATTTCAATACCCTCTATCGATTTCATCAGCAGGGGATAACAATGTTTGTTCACTGATTTACAACCAATCCTGAAAAATCCTTTTTGGTCAGCAATTACATCTAAACATGTTACCATGGGTTGTTTGTTTGTCCAAATATTATTGTCAACATGTTTGTCTGTGAATAGCATCTGTGATAAACAAACTATGTTTACAACTGTGTTCTATAAAAAGTATTAGTTTTTTTGGGTTAATTGTAGACTGACCACTCAGAGGGGTCAGGTCATTGAGAAAGTTTCAGAATGAGGTAGGCTCTTGACTGGTATTGTACTTGCATTACAGTACATATTTGAAGATAAAGCCAAAGTTAAAATATTCTTGGTTTCCCCTTCCCAACCCTAGCAGATTTAGAATGGGTAGGTAGGCAGGGTAAATATTTTTTTTGGAATTGTTTCAGTATGATTGTGATTGGTTAAGACATACAAATAACGAAATTTAGAATTAACTCTAAGGTGAAAACCAAACAGTCTTAAATTTAATGGTAAGAAAGAAGCCAGTTAACAAAAATAAAAAAATTCACTTCCAATTTTTAATAATAAAAATATTATTTCAATTTGGCCATTAAAATAATTTGGGTAGAGCCCTTTTTAATCGGGTAGGTAGGGGATGGGGAAACAAACAATATTTCATATTAGGCCTAAAAGCTTTTTCCAGTTAAAAATATTTCATTTTACAATAGTTTAGTAATTTCTCTGTCCGTAAATAAAAATTTGTTACAGAGCAAATAAATCAAAGTGTGCATGCTAGGTTTATATCTCTTAGGGATCGACTTCACAAGAAAGCAGTATAAAATTCATTCTACCAAAAATTCATGACAACATGCACAAATCTACTTGATACAAATTAATCATGAGAAGTTATAATGAAACAAGTGGTTAAGGAGAACTGGTGCCAACAAACTTTGTGACATCATTCCAGACCTCCATCCAGCAGAATACCAATATAAGCAGATTTAGCTCAGTGGTAAAGCACTGGGCTGTCAATCCAGAGGTTGTGGGTTCAATCCCTGGCATCGGAACTTGACATTTCAGAAATATTTATAATATTTTCCGCTTATCTGGCCGTGTGGTCTGCAAAGTTTCTGGAAGTGCCAGGAAGCTGTGTATCGGTGCTATACACCGGGCACAATAAATAACCTGGCTGTCTATTCCAAATAAGACTTAGGCGCACTTTTGCAGCGCCGGACATGCCTATATCTAATGTCTCTCTCTCCCTTCAGGGGCTTTCTCTCAGTCTGTCCCTCTGGTCTGATCATGCTGTATCTGCACTGGTAGAGGATGCACCTGCGCCCTTGTGGCTGCAACACAATCATGTAAAGTGCCTTTGAACGTGCGTTCGCATGAAAAGGACGCTATATAAATGGTATATTAATCTCCCTAACTATAATGTCAGAGATATATTGAATTGCTAGATTTTCATCTTACCAAATCCACTTCGACAGTGATACAGGGTGCATGTTTTTTGGTCAGCTTAATCTTTACCCATTTAGCCATCTGAGCTGTTCTTAACGCTTTGACTAGATTCTCTGGAGCCATCTCTAGATAGATTTCATTGGCCTCTGAGGACACGCCTTCCATTGCATATTCATCAAAGAAATGACCCTGCATGATATGATGATAAGTAAGGTTTAGAGCATAAACTGATGTATAGTTTGTGGAAATATATTGATATACCTGAGTAACCATGAGCAGTCTTCACTGCACTCTATACTAGGCTGACATGTTCATCTGTCTGACCGTGAGCCAGGTTTGTTTTTCAAATAAGCACACATAGACAATCATAAAAGTTGTTACAGTCTATAGTGCGTTCAAAGTCAAATGAGAACAGTTATTAACATAAACTCGCCCGGCAGGTAAACTTTATATGGGTTCGATATCAAATAGTGTGCAAATCTCATTTCATATACCAAAGGCGCGGTAGTGTAGTAGATAAACCCTCACTTCCTTCAAGTTTCTATTTTATTGTGAGTTGTAGGTTCAATCCCCACTTCGGTCAACTTTTTTATTGCATGTATCCATGTTATAAAGTCTTATATTATACTGCTGTTTTAATGAATCCATAATTCAGAGTGATCAAAGTTTCATGTTGTAGTGAATATATTAAAAACGAGTCTATGAGTGTTGTACTGTATATAGGAAATACAATAATTGAAATACGACTTGATAAAGAATGCAAATATAACACAAACATTAACATACATACTACATACCTTACTTCGTGTATGTTATTATATTAGTTACAAATAAAAAATATGGTACTTGTTAAAAGATAAAAACAACTTTAAAATTTCAGTTACTTGGATTGGTGTCGAGCCAGTGGTGTGATTGAACAAAATTACTTGTATAATAGCGGCATGCATACCCACTCGACTAACGAGACGATGTGAAAACTGGTTTTGAAGTATTATACAGTTGATTGAAGGTATCTATTTTATTATATAAAACATAAGTCTCCCCTATTCTTTTGAATTGGACGGTTCCCTCATTAGTATTACTTATTGAACCGACAGTACCCAGGATTAAGATAAATGAAGGCAGGAACATTTGATTTAATCCAATAACATGGATAAATTATTCAAGCATGTTTATCAGTGATTTCTGCAAAAGAAATATTAAAATTTACCATATACATGGGTGAAAGTTTGAAATTCTGAAAAACCTGAAATCTTCGAATATCGACAATTTATAGAAGGAAATTAAAGAAAAACAGGCTTTATGGTACTCTCAAAAACCTGTAGTTCAGGCATGTGCCTGAAAACTTCCACATATGCATATATGTTTACATGAAATATTAACTTGTTTTATAGGATGGCAGCGTGGACAAGCGGTTGAATACCAATCATAATGACCCTGAAATCAGAAATCGGTGAAGTTGTAAAATCAATACCTGTGGAAGCTCACACCAGATTTGAATTCCTCCATTAACAACCTTTTCTGATAATATAAAATATAAAGCTGATGGAGTAATTCTCAGAACACATGCCTTGATCAGCTTGGATACTGTGGTCACCACTCCTGTAAGACAAGTAATTAAGAATTGCAAGCAATACAGAAGTCCCCTACTGGTTTTAAGCCATTGTCAATGTTTCTGTTGCCATAGCAACCACAATTCTTGTCAGAATCAAAATATTTTTAGACGTACATAATCCCCTTATTGCCCCCTATCCACATACTAAGTTTCATAAACCTAGCTTGGAAATTGTTTGAGTTATGTCAGGTTCCAGATTTTTTGACGGACGGACGGACTGACAGAGGGCAAACCTATAGTCCCCTCCGGTCAAAAACTGGTAGGGGACTAATAAAGGTTATATATTAATACGTTTTCTCAAATGACTGTCAGACCACTATAAATGAAAGGTTAGATTAGATTAGGCAAAAAATAAAACATGTTATTTGAGTATCCCATTCCCAATGGCAACTTACCAGATTTTTGCTAATTCATTATATTCCCACTTGTACTTTGATCCCTTAAACACTCCTCTAAGTTAAGTAATAAGTACTAAAAGCTTAGATGGCAACAAGAAATGTGTCCGTGGGACACGGATGCCTCCACTTGCAATTTGACCATGTCAAGTGCCGTAACTCCACATGCAAGAATAGCCACTCTGGGGCTATTCCACTATTCTTACGGCAGTTTTATACGCAGTTATTTAATGAATATATACATATATCTGACACATTTTAAGCGATTACCTTTTATATTCTAAATGTATTTATTGACATTTTTTCAAAATGAATGTACCCACGTATCAAAAAATTACAGATTAGAGATGAATGACTATTCTTACGGCTGTTTTATTTAAATGTACCGACCTCCTACACATGTAAGTAATGTTTGATCTGTACCTTAACAATTTTATTGTTTATTAACATTTGGTGTTAAAGTATCACTCCTATGATGTAATGTTACAATAATAACAGTGACTTACTTAGAATGTCTATGACCGGAACTCGATCTCTGCCTCCATGAATACAACTGTAGGACTTTCTAAGTCTTTGGAAGACGAGGAATTTTCTCCAATCAGGAAATTAAGGAGGAAGCCTTAGTGCATGGTTATAATGAAAAATATATTTTCCGTTTAGCTTTCATGCAGCAACTACACAGTTGCTCAAAATCTAGGAATTTAATTCACTCTTCCATGCGTTATACTACGAATGAACTGTTTTCTATTCAGCTCCGTGGAACAGACTAGGAATTTAACACCTAATATTAATTAACATTCTTTTAAGATACAGGTCGAAAATTACTTATAATTGCTTTACTCAAAGTTACAATGATAACGACTATACTAAGAAGAAGATTAATTATCACATTATATTTCAAAGACATCAGTCATTTCTGTCCTGTTCGCCGGTTGACTTTCTATAAGTTATAACTTTGATGATAATTACAAAGGAATTCCAATTACAAAAGTACTCATCGAAACTGTAATTTTTTATACATGGGTTCATTCATTTTGAAAAAAATGTCAATAAATACATTTAGAATATAAAAGGTAATTGTTTTAAAAGTGTCATATACATAAATATATATTTATTAAATAACTGCGTATAAAACTGCCGTAAGAATAGCCACTCCGGGGCTGTTTCACTATTCTTATGGAGCCGTAAATATAGCCTTCGAGGCTATTCTTACGGGCCCGTAAGAATAGCCACTGTGTTTTAAAAAGAAATCTACTGCTAGTGAGTTGTTGGTTCGAGTCCAACAGGCACATTTTCCTCCTTTAGTCCTCAGAATACTTTCCAGACAAGACTATTATTATTAACTATAAATGGACTGTAGTTGATATGGAGACTTGACTCACAACAATCACAGTACCGAGTTTGATCAAATCAAATTAAAGATGCGGAGCTAAGACAATCCAAAGATCTATCTTCGGCTAATCTACTAGATTATTGTTGTTGTTAGATTATCTAGTCTGCAGTTGTTTGTATAAAAAGCTTGGACCTCATGTGAATGTGATACTCAATTACTGCCAATTGACACGGATTAACCGACTAGCTTTTATAGTTTATTTTGATTTCATGAAAGCCAATATATACGCTTGGGGTCATAAATTCCGGTGCACCTGTCAGACTCAGTGAGTCAGAGTCAAATCTTGGTAACCAGGTCTCAAATCAGGTTACCTAGGACTCCAGGTCTAGAGGTCCAGTTACCGGACCCCTAGCCACTTCCTACAAAGAAATATAATAATAGACAATTTTCATTTTGATTGATACTGAGTCGTAAGCACTCAACACTTCTGCAATCTCCAACAGGGAGTTTAGATACGTATTTATAGAACAGGTCCTGTCTCCAATAAGACTAAATATTAGGAGAGATCATCGTATTCATATACAGTATGCAAAATGCCCACCAGCAGTGAACAATAAAAACATGCCATTAACCAATAGCTAACTGGTGGAAACATGATCTCTCCTATAAACTGATAAAGGCATACTGACTAACTGAGTTGTTTGTTGGTGGAAAAATAAAAAGGTCGCGAAAATAGAAGACAATTGCATTTTTCCACATTGGTTCAAAATGACAGAACGATATCTTTAATATTATTTGTGTATCGATATAAGACCTCACTCGTGAAGTGCTGAATACAAGCTATATCCACTAGTTTTCCTCTAAACCGCATTGTTTATAAACATTTATGTCCGAATTTGAGCTTCCCGGTTTAGTACCTACTAAATGCCGGACTTAAACGGGACGACCAGAGGTATAAAACTCGGAACTCCAGTTAGAATATAGATCAGGAAATAGTCCTCAAAGAGTCCTCAAAGCTTAACAGTCAAAACGCCCCCAAGTGAAAACGCCCCCAAGTCAGAACGAGTCAAAATGGTCATAATGCCCCCATGAATTATTGAAATTGGTCAGAACACCCCAAATAACGCCCCCAATAATATTTGATCAAGTTAAATATACATAAGATTTGTTCTCTATCTAAAATTAAGGAATCAATTATACATTGAACAGAACATATTTTGTTGTTTTTATATTTGTTTAATGTTTTATTCTATTTAATCATTTGAATATTCCTCAAACTATGTTGTCATGAAAACATCACACAGCTAGCTAGGTCTATGATTTTTTTTCAAATTGTTGAAATTGCATAGGTCTATATATTAAGATGAAGTGTAAAACAATAAAATAACCTATTTAAGACTTTTTTAATTTATCTTGTATAAAATCATTGCTGAAATTTGACTTCTACTGTAATGCATTCATTTTTTCATCGTTTGTTTCTGAAAAAAAAGCTAAAATACATGAATTCGATATTGGGAGATAAGCAATTTACATTCTAATTGCGTAAATTATCTATACAGATATTGCAAGAATTAACTTAAGTAAGATTATATCACATGTGTAAAGATATATATACGAACAAAACTTCTCGTTCAGGCCTGCCATAGTCTAGATAAGTCCTGCAATTGTCTGAGATTCTAGCAAACATTGCATTTAAGCGTACGATGTAGGCAAATTCAGTATATCTTGAACACTATTGAGAGATTGTAGCTTTGTCTATGCAAAAATGTAATACAATTTTGCAATTTCCTCAACTTAAACAGAGTCTGTCTATAGATATATAGTTTCTAAATTTAATCAATTAATTAGCATAAACATTTTACTCATGTTGAACAAATATCGACAAGAATTTCAAATATGATCCATAATATGCATATCAAATACAATTATGCATATATACATGTACATGTAGAAATGCAGATGAAAAAAGAAATGCAGAAAAATGCGTCACTAGAGAACAAAATTTAAAATCATCTGTGTCTAAAAAGCATGGAAAATTAAGTGAACCAGATCGAGTACATTATAAGAGAACAATGGGAGGTGTTACATTTTATGACACCTGCTTCCTGTTAATTGATAAATCAACAATCGATACAAAAGAATTGGTTATTGTAACACTTATTATATGGGAGTATTTATTGTACATTATAATTATGTTATTTTGATGTACAGTGTATATATTTTACTTGGCCAACTGTATTACATATTTTTTTGTCAAAGGTAGTTTTATTGTTCATTTATGACTCATCCACATAAATTTACAATTATTCATTAAAAATATGTTATAAACCGTTTATTCATGTATATTACATGAAAAAATTCAGGTTTGTAAAATTGAATTCCATTGCCAATAAAGCTGCATGTACTCGAACCAAATTGCTGGTATTTACCAGCGAAATGTCTGAAAAAAGGCAGTCCTGAAACTATATTATAAAACAGCCTGCAAATTTCGAACAAATTTACTGTGTTTGATACAATAAATAATATTGTCACATTTTGCTATTTTATTGATTGTTACTATTATAAAATGTTCTACGTATACAGTTCATTTATGAATATAGCAACCAGACAATCTTATTATAATTTATGGTTGTTGTTTAACTGTTTATTGAGTTTGTTTGAGAATATGTGTGTAAAATGACAGTTAGAGCTATATTGTGTTTTTTCAAAAGTATACTTATTTGGTGGCGGTGGGTGGCATACATTTAATAGTAAAAAGGACTTTGGGGGCGTTTTAACCTTTTGGGGGCATTTTGACTACATGATGGGGGCGTTTCAACCATTTTGGATGGTTTTGACTTGGGGGCGTTTTCATCTGGGGGCGTTTTGACTGGATACCGTCCTCAAAGAAACATTGGATTGACTGGAAATGGTGTATGGATTGGCAAGTCTCTTTGAAATCATGAAATTGAGTTTAAAGTGATTGTGCTAACGTATGTGATGTAAAGCATTAGTTCGACCACATAGTATATAGTCTATACAAACTTCGCTATTACGGAATCAGAGGTAATACTCTTAGATGTAACAAAGGCTTTTTAGACAACAGATCAGTCACTCAGTCTTAAGTCAACGGCTCCACATCAAGCACCATTCCAGTCTCCGCAGGTGTTCCCCAGGCTTCGGTCCTTGGACCGCTCCTATTTCTCATCTACTGTATATAAATGATCTTCCTGAGTCTGTTCAATCTTCCAAAGTGCGTCTCTTTGCTGAAGACACACCCATCTATCTTGCTCTTTCTGTTGCCTCTCACTCCAGCTTACTCCAACATGACTTAAACCGGCTCCAACAATGGGAAACGAAGTGGGACATGCATTTCAATCCATCAAAATGCCAATTCATCTAAATCACCAAAAGAAAAACAGTCATCCCAACACAATACACACTACATAACACTACATAACACAATCTTAGAATGAGGAACATCAGCAAAATACCACGATCTGTTTATACTTTTAATTTCTTATCCTTATAAACATTCTTTGTCAAGTCCCAGGAACAGACAGGCAGGCAGGCAGGCAGGCAGGCAGAAAAAATCAAAGAGACAAATGAAAATTTAGACTTAAAGTTAAAGGAACATAAGAACCAAATAAACTGCCCTCACAATAACATGTACAACCGAAATCAAATCTACACAAGCCACACTCTACGATAGAACCATCCACAGAATCATCCAGTGAAGCATCACCACCAACCTTTGTCCAGCTAGATCAACAAGCCACAGAACAAAATGGTCTACAACATGTCGCTATCTTAGGTGACTCAGTCACTAAGATATTAAGCAGACAAAGGCTGGCATGTGATGACTTAAATCTAACAATCAGATCCCATGGAAGGCGAGAATCCGCACTCTAGAAAATGACTTTACTACCCTATACAACAAAGGAACAATAAACTCAGATACTGCCGCTATAGTGCGTCATATTGGTATCAACACTATCACACAGGATGACTCACCAAGTGCTATCATGGATATTTGCTGATATAGTTCATACAATTGGTCATGAACAACCTGACATTAAGATTATTATCTCACCCATCCTACCCAAGAAGACCGACAAGCAAAGTTCACAAGAGAAAATCATGAATGTGATTGTGTTGTTGAAACAATTTTGTCTAGACAACGACCTCACATTCATAGACAATACATCCAATCACGCAGTTTATACCGTGATGCAGTCCATCTTAATCCAAAAGGCGGTGCCATTTTAGGAAGAAATCTCAGAAATGGTATCGAGAGAGCCCTTGGAACAAGGACCCATTTTCGGCACAACCAAAACAAACGCAGACAGCGGAACTACGACCATCAGGCACGAGGACAACAATGGATATAAATGACAATGAGACAATCATTTCCATGGATGCCGACAACCCCATGGTTCCCACCACCCGGTTTCTCCAAAGGACCCCGAGGCAATAAATAATACAACGTTATTAGACTATAGAAATTGGATTAATGCCCCTACCATGGATCAGAAAGCTTCAAATTCGCATGAACATTCACTAAAGCATAAAGGAATACATTTCAACCATCTTAACATCCATAACCTGTATCCAAAATTCGATGAAGTGCGCCATTTTATTGAAAAATATAACATACCTGATATAATAGGACTATGTGAAACTTTCTTAAATGATTATTTCATGGACAGTATGTTTAACTTACATGGACTACACTTTGTTTAGAAAAGACAGACGCACACTCGGTGGTGGAGTAATACTCTACATTAATTAAAATTTCTCTTGTGTTAGAAGGAATGATTTGGAAAATGAACATATTGAATCAATCTGGGTTGACATTAAAATACCCAATCAAAAACATTTACAGTAGGTTACCATTATCGTCCGCCATCAGCTGAGGTTAAATGGTTCTCTGAAATCGAACAGACTTTAGAAAAAGCATTCCTTGAAAATAAAGAAACAATATTATTTGGGGATTTCAATATAAATTATGTTAATGGCCAGTCTGTAAATAACACATGGAATCGCATCACTAACAGATACAACCTTGAACAGCTAGTTACAAATCACACTAGAGTCACTCCATCATCAGCAACAATTATAGATCACATATAAACTAACACCCAACAGCACATACTTGAAACCAACATTATCAAAGAAACACTCAGTGATCACTTTCTAATATCTTTTACTCGCAAACATCCACTAAACATTCAAATCCAACTCACAATACCATCTCATATCGCTCCTTCAAACACATGAATACAGAGAAATTTCTTCTTGATCTCTCTCCAATCATTTGACAGCCCAGATAAAAACGCATATCTGTGACAACGAAAACAACCCAATCACAAATAAGAAAGAAGCAGCAGAATTGCATCACAACGGCAAGACTTACTAAGCACAACTCATGTTGCATCAATACGAAACTTCATGTCTAACTCAGACATTGAATATACAATTCCTTACATCTCTGAAGACTATATTCTCAGACAATTAAAAAATCTTGATATTAAGAAGTCTACTGGCCTTGACGAGCTTGGGCCTCGTATCTTACACTTAAGTGCAGATACTATTGCCAAACCTCTGTCTCATATTTTTAATCTATGCATAAGTAAAGTTGTCTTCCCTGAAACATTTAAGAATGCAAAAATTACACCATTTCACAAGAAAGGGCCAACTCAGGATGTTAACAACTTCAGACCAATATCCATTCTACCTGTGCTATCGAAGATTCTAGAAAGACACATTGCCTTTCATCTTCGTTCAATTCCTATCTGTCAAACCGACACCAACAGGTTTCAATTTCTGGTTATCTTTCAACACCTCAGCTTATGACAGCTGGAGTGCCTCAGGGGTCTGTACTTGGACCTCTCCTTTTTATACTTTACTTTAACGATCTTCCACTTCATATCAGCAGGTTATAAACTAACATGTTTGCTGATGAAACAACACTTTATGCATGTGGTTAAAGTTCTCAAGAGAAACACTCAAGAGTGAAAGAATCCTTGAATGCAGTCTCTGATTGGTGCAATCATAACTCAATGATTTTAAATAGCACAAAAACAAAATCCATTATCATATCAGCATCTCACAAACATAACACGCATGTACCCCTTACCCTTCAAAATGACCACTTGCAATTTTCCACAACAGAAAAACCCCTCGGATTGCATATTGATAACAATCTTAACTTCAACACACATATCGAACAAACCCTTAAAAGATGCAACTCTCTTCTCTTTCTCCACCTGAGAATAAAATGCTATCTTGACCCAAAAAACTTCAACTTGCCTTCTCCTTGACAGGCTATTAAAATTTCAGAAACGTGCTGCAAGAATTATGCTAGACAACGGCTTTGATTCACCATCTGCGGAGCTGTTTCAGAGCTTGAGATAGATGACAATCTATGAAAGGATAGCTAGACTATAAAAATTCCACTCCTGTATTTAAAAGCTTGACCAATACGGCTCCAGAATACCCTATTAGTTCAAAATTACAAATTACCCGAATCAAACATTAAGGTCAGCCACAAACAATCTCTTATACATGCCTAAACCAAATCTAGAAATCTTCAGAAAGTCAATCTCAAATGCTGGACCAAAACTTTGGAATTCTCTTCCTCAATACATCAGAAATGCAAAAACATTAAACACGTTTAAGACAAAATACATTGAGTACAAATTTCCACAATGGGCTGACAGTATTGCTACTTAGCCTACATCTGACACTATTGTTATATACCAATAAGCCTGTCTTGAAAATCCATTGCATTGTTTCTGTAATATTCTACTTTTATCACCAATGCCATTAATAACTGAAGTTCACTACAATTTGTATATGTTGTTTATTACGCACATTGTCTTTTATATATGCTTTTTATTGGTTTTTTGTCTGTTGTCTGGTTTCTTTCCAGTGGACCATATTGAAAATTGATATTGCTGTCAAATATGTAATCCACAATAAAAAAGGTCATTAGTATTATTATTATTATTATTACAATAATATTTGAAATTGGATGTGCAGTTACACTAGAACTAGATTTTAAAAATCTTGGCCCTATGCCATCCAATCCTGTGGACTCATTGATGTTCAGGGAGTTCAATTGTTATTTGACAAATTCTTCAGTGACTAAGGGTATTTCAAAAGTGTGGCGTTCATCAATTTTACTTATGCAGAATTATCTAGGAGTGTTTGATGTTCTGTATTGAGTGGATGAATGTTATTTTCAGCAGAAAGAAAGACACTGGCAAAGAAGTCATTAAAAGTTTCAGCAGTTTGTAATGGGTCTTTTATAGGATTACCACTATAATCATCAATGAAGTTTGTCTGATGAGTACTTGTTTTACCTGATAATTCTATGAGGTTATTCCAAAACCTTTTAGGATTTCTGTGATTGTTATTTATGTTGTTTTGATAGTATTATTTCTCTCTTTGCTTTTTTGCAGAGTGCCATTACTTGTTCACGCCAGTATTTGAATTGGTGTATTTTGTTATGTTTCTTTGAATTATCCCTGGATTTGATTGCATCTGAAATATTTTTGAAACCAGTCTGTCTGATGTTCATGCTTAACACGTTTTTGTTTTTGTGGAGCATGAGTATTCAATACATCCATGACGATTTGAGTGAAAAGATGTAATGCATCATCCGGGTCATCATAAATATCTAAAAGCGTCCAGAGTTGGGTTTCTAATGATGCAATGAATGTGTTTTCATCGTAGTGTTTTAGAGATCTATATGTGATAACATTATGCACGGGACCTTTCCCTGTGTTAACCTTAATTTTGCGTGTAAAGCATACTTGGTAGTGATCACTAATTGACAATTCTAGGACTTAAACTGGTTGATATTGCAAGGTGTGTTTGTGTAAACATGATGTATGATTGTTTCAGAGTGTGGAGTTACCCTTGTCGGCTTATCTACCAGTTGTTGTAAATTATGTGCATTGAGTATGTCATTCCATGCAGAACACGATGATGAATTGTTAGTGAAGTTAAAATTAAAATCTCCAAATAAAATTTCTACTTTGTCTTCAGTGTAAATTAGATCTAAACTTTGTCTGTTTGTTCAACCCTGCTTGATAATGAATTTGGGGATCAATAGACATAACCAATAATAAAGGGTTTTTGCTTTGAGCATTTAACTTCTTACCAAATAGATTCAGTACCTTCATGTTGGCAATAAAAGCATCGTTTGAGAGAGACAGTGTTTTTGTTACTTTAAAAGGTTAGTTGTTCGTTGTATGTACTTTAATGATTATTTTATCTACATAATTAATCTTAAATTACTCATATTTCCCACCAAAATTCTAGCTTTATTTGTGGGGGTACCATATGTATGTTTCTATTATTTTCCCCTAATTTTTCAAGAGCATGATGGGAGATGAGACTCTTTTTAGACATAAAGCTTTAGTTATTTGTGTTTTAGAAATTAGAATCAAACCTTATTTATCTTAGAAAATCTAGGTTATTATGATAATTATTGTTTCAATACATTACGTTTTATCTGTAATTAACATGTCATACACTGTGACCCATATTGGAAAATAAACGTTATTTATATCTTATTTTATATCTTATAGTGTGATTCGAAGATTTACGGCATGACGCCATCGCGTAGCAATGCGCAGTAAGAACACACTAGACAACTGAATATCGCAACACACACTCCAAAAAGGTTACAGAAATAACCAATATAAAGTGACTACATCACACCACACCAGTAGTCAGATGATGGGGAAAACACCATTGTCTATATGAGCGCGTTATACTTTCAACGTCTGCAACTCGTCACAGACAGCGCTGATAGCGTGAAATAAATAGTTTTCTGTAGAAACTTACTAAGGCACCGAGCGAATTATATTCCCACATTCAAAGTTTCGTTTCCGCAAATATTATTTATAAACTCTTATCTTAGATAACTTTTTCTCAGTGCGTTTCACTAAGCAAACTGTTAGAATGTCTAAGATGCAAATATTTTATTTTCTAGTTAATATTTAAGAAAATACATAAAGAATGACAAGTGGAAAACATATCGGAAATTACCAAAGAATTCTGAATCAATATTGATTAGCACATTTTTAGCGACAAACGACAGTTGACAAATCGTGTCGCACTCTCTAATAAAAGACATTTATTTGAAACGCTTATATGTACAGACACAGGACAAATCGTGGGTTCGATCCCGCCTCCAGCCAAATAAAAATATATGCTTTTCAGTGTTGCCAGGCTAATATAACTAAAGTCACCAACAGTCTTTCGGACGAGTCTTTAAAAACCGATGTCCCGTGTATGATGCTTTACGTCAAGCATCTAAAAGAACCAGGGATGCTCCTGGAACCATGGCATCGTCTGTATCTTGCACTTTCCTCCATAAACTAAACGACATAACTTCTCTGGGGGCATCGCATGAAAGTGTCCTCTTAGTAAATGACGAATACGGAGTTCCGTTGACTTTTGATTGAATATTTTAACCCATGAAAAAAGAAGAAAAACGTACGACAAAAAGAAAAATGAAACCGGCCAGCTAAAAAAACACGATATCACACACACACATCAGGAGCAAGAGCCAGTAGACAAGAAGGAATCACAGGAAAGAGCACATATCATATGGACAATCCACAAAGCAACACCCAATGACGTTTCGAAACTAGAAATGTTTTCTTTGGCAAGGGTGTCCCATTACAGGATATATCATTTCAAATGATAGGGGAATGGCGGGGTGAGACTATAATTATTCTAGTGGAGTATATATAATTATCAAGAATATCAAAAGTCCATAATTCTGGTTAAAACAGACACAGCGAAATTCCTTTGTGGTCATCTATACATTGAGGTTGTTAATATGTGAAGATGTGAAGAAGTTCAACACACCAGATTTTGAGATCAACACACAATATTTTCATTATAGGGTACATAGTAAAAGTAACAACCTTCAAAGGGCCATACTTCTATTAAAAATTGACACAGCAAAATGTCCACCCTTTACGGTCATCTATACATAGCAATCGTTAATCTGTAAAATAAATAATTGAACGATGTCATACTAAACGCATTTGCAAATTTTCCATGTGATTACGTAACAAATGTGGGAGGAGCAGCTTCTTTCTATCTTTTCGCTTTCAACCTAATCTGACATTTTGTATCTTGAACTTATGTTCAGTCCGATGCTACTTGAGTTTTCTTGCAGTTGCTAAAGCAGAGTTAAGTCGTCAGCAAAGTCCAGGGACCGGGATTACAACGCATACTTACACTCAGCACTCAAACATTGAAATTCACTCTTTTGAGGTTCATTGTCGCATTTCTAGAGCACTTGACGTTGTAATAATTTTAAATTGGTACTAAAATATGTTTTCCTTCCTAGTTTAATTTAGTGAGTTTGTAAGCTATAATTGCAATTCATCAGTCTGAGTGCTGAGTGTTGCACTCAGATTCAATAATTACATCTACACCTAATAAATAGTACAAAATGGCAAAGAAAATGTATCAAATGTTATTTCCACACTCATTAACTATCTTATATATTTCTTCATCTATGTTTGCAATCTAGGACCGATAATAGCCTATTATATTACATTTTCAATATTTGAGTGTTGAGTGTAAGTATTCGTTGTAATCCCAGCCCCAGAACTTCTAGATTTGTGTTGAAATTCCATCGTCTTTTGCTTATAAAACAGAAAGCCTGACAATGCATATCCTTGTACTTTTAAATTATTCTTACCAATATTTGATTGGTGGCATCATATTGTCGGGTGTGCCATATTCTTTCATGTTGGACAAAATGCTTTCTCTGTGGATGGAATGACATACTTTTTTCGAAGTCTACGATGTAGATGTAAGGCGGAACGTACCATTCGTTTCAGTGTTGCAAGATGTTTACATATTTTACTGCGAGCTATAATTGCTATACCGAAAGCATTTGTTAGCACATTGTCAAGGAAGGACAGCCGTTGACCAATCGTGGTACGATCTCTAATAAGAGGCGTGCATTTGAAACGCTTAAATACAGACACGGAGAAGCCAGTCTACCAAAGCGTTCCAACAGTCTATTCTGTGTAAAAAATACATTTAAAGTTTATTGTTTCGGAAATATAAACATACGAGGTCAAATTCGAAGACAAGCATTGGAGATGCATGCGATGAGACGGATGCAATGGTTAGACACAATCAACGAAATTGCTGAACTTGATGACAGACACGAGAATTTCATCTTTGCTGGTACAAGATCAGTAATTGCAAATAAAAATGTTACAAGAGACAATTGCTTAGTAGTCGATTACAATGATAACCATGACAAACGACAGCGGACGACGAATTCAATCGACTCTTCAGAAATTCTGACTCCATTTCAAGCAACAGAAGGTATTAAGGTAATGCCGCCGTCATACTGGATTGGATGTTCTTATCTTCATCGACCATATTCCAAGAAACTGGTGCTGACGATTCGACAAACTGGAGTTGCACCGAAATTTACCAACGACAAATATGGGTATAAACTCAAGGCGGATGTCTTCTTTTTATCCGCAAATGGTCAACAGGATAAAACGAAGTCTGTTGTTTTAATGAAATCTTCAAGTGATCATTCATTTAAAACAAAAAATGTTACTTTTAAAAAATTCACAACAGAAGAAGTCAGAGCGTCTAACATCTGTATCCGTGTTACTGCTCACAGGTGGTTTTTCAAAAAGGAACTCTGTTGTGATATGAAGTTCAGCCTTCAAGATTGCAAGCCAGTGCTCCACAAAACGGAATGGTTTCGTGTAGGACTTTCTCAATAAACAATGATGCTATGGAGTCAAAACGTTTAAGATACGCTGGTTGTATTATAATAATCGAAGCTTGCCTTCGTCATAAATTGTTAAGGCCTATGTTTAAAGTATGTCGTCATAAAGTTGTGTATGTTACAGTTTAGATGTTATTGCTACAATTGTTGTGATAACATAAAATCCATAAATATGTAATATGTAGATGTTGTACATTAACGTGCAAAAATTGCTTACTTTGTATACACATCACTGCTGTGAATCGAATATGGTTTTAAAATAATAAAATTATATATTATGAAGTATTATTTGTCATGTTTTCACGCTACAATGACGATATAAAATCGTACAATTCGCTGGATTAGATTTAGAAGGGCGTAAGTACAAAATCTATATTTTGAGAAAACAAGAAAATACTGTCTTAAAACTACTCTTTATTTATGGAAAAACAAGTTTTTTAAACTTCAGTTTGGTCAACATGACCACTTCCGATATTCATACGACCGAAGATGTTAAAGCAATTATGCGATATTACATCATTATACAATTGACATCATCAGAGAAGAACTCGTTGTTTCAGACGTATTCTTTAACATATACGGGGTGTTTCATAACATCTGTCCCAATACAACACTCAAATGACATGAGAAAGTGATACTTTCATATACAAATGGAAAGCTTACATTTAACAGTTTTGTTCAGTACATACAATAACCATGTTACTATCAATGCCACCAAGGCATTAAGATTTTTACAAAAGTATTTTCTTTCGATAAATGTCAAAATGACGTTGGTATTGAATTTGCTTCCCAAGTTCAGCTATAGCGTATTAAGAATTGCATAATATAACCAGTTTTTAAGTGTTTGTACACAAAAATTTATATTGATTTGAAAGTTTCATCTGAAAAACTTCTGAGTCTTACAGTTGGTTTGACTACCAGTTGCTAAGCGACGAAAAAACGAACACAAAACTGGTTTTTCGCTTATAACCAAGTAAACTGGTGGCTGTTTTTATTACAATTTTGATACAGTTGTTTATGCGCATCATTTCTGCGCATATACCTCAAATGGGGATAGAGGCCGCGTTTTGCACTGGATCGTCGTGAACATTACGCAAACTGTTTGTCGTGATATCATCTAGAGTTGGTATAACTAGAACTGTCGCCATTTGGCAGACTAATATAACTCCCGCGTGGCAAAAATCATTGCAGCTAATTTTTGCTTCATGCACATCTACATGTTAAGGTTGTTCATCTGTTCAAGTTTGAAGCAAATGCTACAAAAACTGTAGGAGGAGTTACGTCCACAAGAATGCGTCTACGGACAGACTGACAGACGGACAGACAAGCTGGATCCAGTATACCCCCCTTACAACTCGTTGTGCGGGGGTATTAATATGGGTACTTTGGGGGTAAAAAATAACTTCACTGAGCAAATAATATGAAAACACTCTGCGTGAAATAGCGGTCATGTTTTGTGAAATTAGAAATTATAACTTGGGTTACCTGTACCCATTTATAATGAGTGTTTTGTATTGCCTGGGACTACAAAAAATACCCTTTTACTGATATATAGGGAATAAATTAATGATCTCTTGGCTAAACTTGGGAATATTAATCAAGTGAGCGATTCAGGGCCCATCTGTGCCCCTTGCTATACGGAACGCGACGTCACTGCCAAATGGGGGAAAAGGGGGATAACTCAGTCATAATAGCATAATGTGTAGCGTGATAACCTATGTTTTATTATAATGTTTAGATAAAGGACACTTTAATCAACACCCTTAGCAAAAATAAATAATAGGAAAAACATATATGGAAAATCTGCTAATTTGGCCTTTTTGAGCCGTTTTACCGCAATTATTACCGCAATTTTCGTTGCAAAGAGACACAATTACGACGTAACTGCACCTAAAATAATTCTTGTAAAAGGTCAATTTCATAAAGACGCAATGCCCAACTAAACAAGCACAGAACCGCCCAAGTCCAAGCTGTCGAAAAGTATAATACGTTATTACTAGCTGAATGACCCAGTTTCTACAGCAAAAGGACAATAATGCCTAGTTTTAGCTGTCAGAAATCTTAAAACGAAGAAATTCCCAACACACTACCAACCAAGAAAACATTAAACATCCCTTGTCCCACTGTTTAAAAGCTGAATAGAAAAGATTCAGCAAACAAAGGCGAAATGCCCTAATCACAACAGTAAAACTGCTGAACTACATAGTTTTAGCTGCATTTAGTCTCAAAAGTTAAGTAACAATAATAAAACGTTGACAGGCCCGAATTCAGTAACAAAACATCTGAAAGCCATAAGCGGATGACCTAGTTTCAATAAGTAAAATGACATAATTGAACAAATCGAGATATGACGTAATGAACAAGTCATTAAGAATTGCAAGCAGAACAGAAGTCCCCTACCGGTTTAAAGCCATTTTCAATGTTTCTGTTGCCATAGCAACCACAATTCCCGTCAGAACCAAAACTGACGGACTGATGGCAAACATATAGTCCCCTCCGGTCAAAAACCGATAGGGGACTTACAACTACGTTAAATGACCTCAGGTGATAGAAAACTACATCCATAACTCCACAGCTGTACATCAACTAATGAACGAACCAAGTAGGATGTGAATCGCGGGGACTAAATAGTTAGAGGACAACCAGCAAATACGAATAAAAATCTCCTAGAACTTTTGGCCCGTCAAAAATTTGAATACTGAGAAATTATGACATATTATTGATAATTCAAAATTGAAAAACTCCACTGTAAACGGAATTGGCGTTTAAATCCAGATACAAGCCCATATTATAATAATTAAACAAAATACGAAACTACCGGAAGTAGCACCGCCAAACAGAAACTGCGGGACACGCAAGGACACGCGAGAACAAAAAGGCACAGACAATATACAACTTCACTCGAAAATGCGCGGGACATGCCCAACATAAAAACTAGCACAGGTACATGTAATACAAAACCGGGCATCTAATCTTGAAAGTCTGCTGCTTAAGTCAGTCAAACTAAAACGGAACAAGAGCCAGTTGGTAAGAAATTAACAACCGGACAACACACACATCACAAGGACAATCCACAACAGACACTGAGTATATGCAATTTTGAAAGATACGAAGCAGCCTTGTGCTGGAACACGAATTTGTAGAATGGCACATACAAAATTAACAAAGTTTAACAAAAAGGCACAGTGGCCAAATATGTTTTTTTTCCTAATTATACTATCAAGTGGACAATACATACACAAAGGAAGGTAGACTAAGGGGCTTCCGCCTTGGCACGGACAGTGACACATGCCACTTGGCTTTAACGTTTTACAGTGCACAAAACTTACACTTACCCAAAAGACAACCTTATAGAACAGGACAGTGTAAATAAATGTTTCCCGCCATGTAATGCCCTCTAACAAAAATGCAATAGTGACCGGTAATAAAGGAATGTAAAACATGAAACATTATATAAAAGACGTCCATCGAGTAGCACAGAAAGTACTCAATGACAATCAGAAGTCAGAGCAACAAGAGAGGAGAACATTTAAGGGAACGACCAGACAATGTAACAGACAGGCATCAATGCCAGCCGTCCACAAAGGCTTGAGGTTAGGCATATCATAGAGTCTGTATATTTTCTGGTCATCGCACAATGAAATAAGAAGCATAGTGGTGAGCTGTATATGGACCCACCGCTAAGCATGCAGTCCTTTGCAAAATTAAAGGGTCATATCCTTTACTCAGGAAACGTTTTATGATCTTGAGAAACACATCATGAAAGTGGCTATGACCCAGAATCTTTCGAAATTTGTAAAGCACATCACCATAAAATTCAGGCTGAGACAGACCTTGTCGCAGAAGTGTCTTTAAATTAATACCATTTAGAAATGAGATCTAAATTACGTCTATAGAATTTTGCAAACGTTTTACGAAGTTTATGGAAGCGATAGCCTTGCTGTAGTAACTTATTAGTAATACAAATATTTCGAGTATTAAAGTCTTCCACTCGAGAACAAGCTCTAGCAAAACGGACTAATTGAGAAGCGTAAACACCATATGAAGTTGACCGTGGAATATCTCCATCCAAGTGTGGGTAATTTACAGTATCGAAGTTAAAATCATCTCTCTTGTCGTTAATTTTACTAACAATTTGACCTGCTTCTATAGCAAGATCAAGGTCTAGGAATGATGTGCTTGTATCAGATGAATAAGCTTTATTTAGTGTTAATTCGGCATGGGTAAATTCTACGATCTTATTAGCAAAGTAAGGATTATCAATATTTAAAATGTCATCAAGGTATCGGGACGTATTATTGAACGCTGTAATTTCCTCAGATTGGTGTTCGGGAGACAATTTTAACATGAAATCGCGTTCATAACAGTATAAAAACAGATCTGCGACAAGAGGTGCACAATTAGTTCCCATTGGAATGCCGATAATTTATCTATAAATGGTATTGGCCAGCCTAACAAAAATGTTGTCAAGAAGAAAAATAAGGGCATCACATGGAAATGATTTTAACAAGAAAAATATTGATTTAAATGCAAGAATGAATACATTGCGAAATATCAGATTTCTTATCATTTTCTTGAAAAGTGAAGTTGCAAAAGGGCCCATGTACCTTGACATACCTTTTTTTAACAAGAAAAATATTGATTTAAATGCAAGAATGAATACATTGCGAAATATCAGATTTCTTATCATTTTCTTGAAAAGTGAAGTTGCAAAAGGGCCCATGTACCGCGACATACCTTTTTTACTTCACATATTGCTTCAGTATATATTAAGCTATAATTGTGCCAAATTTTGGTATCATTTAAAAGAAATAATTACCCTATCAAACGTCCTTAAATCAATCCCGACATTGCTTTCGGTGGTTTACTGTCGACTCTTCAATTGGTGAACTAACAAGAATCATTTTCAAAGTATAATAATCGAACACCAATCACCTGTTTACTTGGCGTGAAGTATGTGTTAGGTTACTTCGTTGCCTAGCAACTGGAAACAAACGCACCTGTAAGATTTATTTATTTTAGATTGTTGCATATGAACAAAACCTTAAAATTAATACAATATATTCGTATAAACACTATTAAACTGTCAATAAATGTATCATGCAATCATTTACAAGATATATAATTTAACTTAAGGGGGAATCAACTTGCACGTCATTTTGACAGTTACTAATTTCCTATGGCTGCTTTTAGCAGTTCAGTCGTTCAGCCACCCTTTTACATTTTAACTTCACATGGTCATTGGGCTATCTAAGCAAACCTGCACTCTAGTCTCATTTGGGAGACAATATCTCTCCTGGTTGGTGCGAGTCAACCTCGTTCTGCGGCCCCCGGGAATATCGAACAAGTGCAGACACAGCCCTCACAGGTACCACTTTACAAATTATTCTAGTGGAGCATGCGGGTTATTCTTGTTCAGAAAATTTAAGTAATGGTTCAGACTGGTGTTGAACTCGGGACCTCTCGATCCCGAAGCGCAAGCTCTACCTCTAGGTCATCGCTCACCACTTTAAAAAACATTTGACTTATTTAAAAGTCAAATATTTATAACAACGCTCAGCTGTTAACAGTCAGACATTTTCGTACACTGGTAGTCTTTCTCTTTATTCATATTACTTTTCTGTAGTAATTAAAGATGTTGGAGCGGTTTGGATTCCTCCCTCAGATGTTGTTCAATTTTTGCAGGGAAGTAGAGAAATCTATTCTGACACAAAATATGATGTAAAAACACTAGGTCACCTAACTCGTTTTCCGAGTAATCAGCCCTGTTTGAAGTGTGTATGAATTATTTTTAAAATTACATTGAAATTGGTAAATTGGTGTTCAAATTTGATATTTTTATTTGATGTCTGAGATCTGAATAATAAAACATTGTTCAATATAGTTTGGGTTCACATTGTAATACAAGGTCAAGAGACCAAAAATAGCATATTTAATTTTGTTCTCATATATACATGTACATGTATTGCCTTTCTATCCCACCCACTTCATATTTAATGCAGCAAAAGAGCACCCAGGTAAAATCCTTATAACTTTTTTCCCGCATTTAACTTTTTTCACTTTTTTGTGAAATAAGTCTAGTGATATTAATCTTTAAACTTATGCAATAAAAAATATATGTCACCAGGTATCTTTTTCGCAAATTTTGTTTTTATTTTGGTCAAATGGGGCTAAAATGCTGAGAAAATAAAAGAAAACGCAAAGAATAAAATTTATTGAACATGTATATATCGCGAAAACACATAAACGCACAATAAACAAACATTACGAAACGAATCTAACTCCCAAAAAAGTCATTTGGCAAAAAAACATTTTTTACCCCACCCACCTATTTTGTAATGCAATATTTTTTCCGAATGTCAACCGTCATTTCGATTTGTTTGCATAATACTTATCAAAACTGTTCAATTTGATTTATTTTAGATTATTTTGGCCCATTCTTAAATTTGTAAGGCTCATAACGTACTATGACAAATTACGCATGCGCACTACCCCGCGCCAGCATACTTAAGCTGTTTCAGATGTTCATAAGATTAACTCTTTTACCTGATTTTAAAGAGAGATAACTCTTGTGTGTTTTTTCAGATTTGTATATCGATGCTACTACTGTGAGCATGGTGGTAAAGGGGACGATTGCTTTTGGCACTCAGTAACAACTCATTCCGGGTTGTTTGTGTCGGTTATACAGCTTTTGTATGGTGCAATAGTCTATGACTTGTTCGTGTATGTGTATCAGAAAAGGTTCAATGCCGTCGTGTGCGTATTGAATGTAACGGACACTACCTTAAGTGGACAAAAATGCTCTGCGGTATGACGTTCTTACCTTGACTTCACTGTGCGCCGCACTTGCATACCATGTGTATTAATAAAGATAACAGAAAATTAATTTGAAGACATATTTTTATGAAATTCTGGATACCTGCTAAGAGCATATTTATTAATCATCAGTGAATTTGAAACTAAACGTCTGAATACATTTTGTGTAATAAGCAAAGTACACGATTTTCTGGGACAACCCTCGTACATACATGTATGATAGCACAGGATATATCATACTCCAGAAGTTGTCCGTATTGAACAGAAAAACGTTGTTAAATTTACCGGATGCCGTTTTCAAGGTAAATTTCTTTTGGCTGATAAGTGTGGATGACCGACGGTCCAATGGCCGATATGTGTGGACGGCCGAGGGTCCAATGACCGATATGTGTGGATGGCCGAAGGTATGTGTGGATGGTCGACGGTCCAATGACCGACGGTCCAATAACTGTGCTGAGACGGACATCCGGGTGGACAGTTTAAACACTATGTATATCGGGGACATTGTAGAATAGCAAAACAGTGAAATACTTATATAAGTATTAACGTTTCTGCATCAACCTGCTCTGTCGTCATTTACTACAACGTATGCCTTTGATTGTACATAAAAAATATGCAGAATAAAAAGAAAACATGATGTCACTCTTATGTTTTCATAACAATATAATTATGCCATAAAAAATTGGCATCTGAATGTTACACCGAAAGAACAGAAAGAACTTTCGCCACCAGCTCAATCAGTTCAAAATTGCCCAGCGCTGTACAGATTTTTGGCTACAGTTCTGTAGCACAGCGCTATACAGAAATTGCATTCTCAGCGCTATACAGTGGTATGTTTGTTATTGTTCACATTTTGCACAGCACAGTACAAAATTTCAAACCTTTCAAACATCTTCCTTATTGATTATTTATCAGATATCAATGGGTACGTGTGACGGGTAGGACCTGTTCTACAGATGTGGGTGATTATTTATGTACTGGTATTCTTACTGGGGAAAATATCGTCACTTTTCTTCTTGTCTCTCGATTTACTTTTCAACTTTCACAAAACATCGTGTTCAGTTAAACTTTACAGAAATACGTTGGCATTTCATCACAAACGGATAGTCCCTTTTGAATCGCCAATTTAAGCTCTTTCATTTCATAATTCATTCACAATATATGTTGTCATATTTAAAAAGATTGGGTCGAAAACAAAAGACACTTACTTTGCTCGCGTTTGTCGTCCGCCATCTTGAATTCAGAGCGCATTTTTGTGCATACAGGCTACCACACAGTGAATATGTTGCATGGGCCGGTGGCATTAAATCAGAAATAAATAATGTCATTGTCGTATAGGTAAGCATAGTTTCTAACTGGTTATTATCATATCATAAGAACAGTTTGTTCAGGTCTGTTGCTTGTATACAAACATTGCAATATCATAACATGGTATTTTTATTGTTTAAACATCGTATTTGGAGACTAGCTTAAAGCAATGAAAAGCAACCTTATCCATTGGATCACATACTAATACACATACATGTACTTGTCAAAAGGCCTCTGAGAAATCATCTGATTGCAGAAATTCTCAGATTGTTCAATTATCGACGATATCGTACTGATTGAACTAATTCCTTCGGTAGTTCTTTCATGTACACCAAAAAGAATCACGTTGTACCCTTAAAGTCTCGATAAATAGATTAAACGTAACAAAACGAACATATTTATTTCACGTTCTTTGCTGTTGTTTCGATTTCAAAGGCCATGAGTAGAATGCGCATGCTCACGAAGTTTTGTAAGACGTTGTTTCATTGGTCACAACGGAGGTGTGTCTGTCGCTGACAAATGAGACGTTGTCTTAGAAAATTCCGCGCGCATGCGCGTTGGTTTGTTATGAATGTTGACGAACGATTGAAAACGTATCGTGAAGAAAAAAAAGTTTAATATATTTATCGAGACTTTGAGGGTATCGCGGGTTTCTATTTGATGTACTAGAATGAACTACTAAAGGAATTTGTTCAATCATTAGTATTTGACTGTGTTTTTATAGTTGATAGTTGATCAATCTGAGAATCATGCAATCAGAAGATTTCTTAGAGCCATTTTGTCACGATTTGTGACAGTTTGTGGTCAGATATGACCTTCTAATGTGTACACATATGTTATGGCAGCAATTTTCCTTAAAGAGAACTCATTCCTCTAACTATTGACACCAAGATTGATAAGATCAGTCAATAAATGGTGGATTTATGGGCACGATTGTATTCCCTACCGTCGGACAATTCTGGCTGCACTCATTTACCTTGAGGTTAACTAAGAGTAATATTTTTTCCGGACCAAAAAATCGCATCGAAGGCCTGTGGTGTGAACTAAAATATTTTGAAGTATGAGCGATACTATATATCGGTGAGTTATCATTGTAACTGTGTAATGTGTAAACTGTATATCATGTATTTTTATTTATTTAAACATTGTACTTTACATGTTTGAATACTATGTTAATATTGAAGATGGAGGCCACTATACTCAAACCGTGTTTATTCCGTTTGTATTATTATTTACGGTTTGATGGAAACCTGGAATAAACTTCTTTTGTTATTATTTATGTATTTATTGTATAGTCCAGTTAGGATATTGTGACAGTGACGTTGCAGTTTATGTGTACGCAAAAAATCACAACCATTGTCGAAACAGGTAGAGCGAAGTTTAGTAGTATGTTAGTTTAGCATTGAAATTATAATTGTTTGTACAGTATAAGCCTTTATAATTGGTTTTACACCGTTATAGTGGACTCGACCGCCGCGTCACTGGATTTTTATCCTGACTGGACTATAGGTTGCCATAGCAACATATTTGATATACTTAGAATTGTGTTTTGTGTACTTTCAGGTCACCTGCTAGTACTACCATCTTCACATATGTTGACATTGTGTCAACCTATTGTATGCTGTTGTGTGTTATAGAAGTACATACATATTCTATAATCCAGTACCTAGAATAAATCTATGAACCCACTGCGTGTTCTTTTGACTATAGCCTACTCTACACTATATTACCAACAAAAGAGCAACCAGTCAACAGTTACACTATGCAGTTATCATATATCTCGCAGCAGTCGGAGTCCACTTTGCTTGCAAATTATGAGGAAGTTTATTCACAAGCGGAGTTACTCCGGTGGATGAGTCATAATGACCAAATAAATACTGTAGATCATTGTCCGCTTTCACCGACTCAATTTCAGACACCAAATCTGTCAGTTCATATAAACGTTTATTTTCTTTCAATGTCAATTTTGGAAATGTTTCAATCCTTCTCTTTAAAGAAGCTTCCAGCATCTCTGGACATCCGTATCTTTAGTCCAATCTTTCCCAAACCCGTCGCAGGCCAACTTCTGGAATAGTCACATGTGCAGCTTTAATGCAAACAACTTGTTTCTGGGATTCTGGTCCCGACTATTTCTGCAGAAGATCTAACTCTTCAACTGGACCAACTTCAAGCGCATGCATTATAGTTTTGAATGATACTTTCCACATTCGATAAGTCTCAGGCTTATCGTTAAAACTTGATATACGGGACAACGAAGAGTCCTTTTTCAATAAGAATTGCGTTAGGTCCGTTACCACTGTACCATTCTGCCGTTCCTCGACATCTTGCTTCTGAATACTTGCACCACCAATCGAACTAGTGGAATCCACAGTGGGGCTAAAACGGTTTTGGGAGCACCCAACCTCTTCATGATCAAAGTTCACATTATGTTCCACAGACGGTTGCACATTTGAGTTAGTACTATTCACATATTCATGTGTACGAGCATGCGGATCTTGAATCCAAGAAAATTTGACCTCTCCGAATTGCATTGAGATGCTTCAAGTAGAACATCATCACACTTCCGCTTGAACAACGACTGCAGCTTTACGGTTTTTGCGACACGATCGATATCAGCTTTCTGTCTTTGAGTTTTTGCGAGTTCCATATTGTTTATTTCGTCTAATAAAGTTCAGCTTCTATTTCAGCAAAGGTAAGCCTTACTTTAGCTGCTTCTGCCTTGGCTTTTGTCTGTGTTAATACTGAAGTAGCACTGCTTCGGCTCGACGATGTTCTTGGTCTTGATGAATGACCAGACTTGACTGAAGAAGCTATCCTGTTGACCACTGTAGTCTTTTTACTGTACTGCCTCGACAAACGGGGTGTCTAGCAGCGAGTATAAACCAACAAACGACTGACTGTGAGTTTGGTAAAAAGCTGTAATTAAACAAAAATGCACATTAAGCAACAAGTCACATTAAACAACAAAGGATGTAAAATACAACTACATGTGAATAATCATACTTTTGCTTGTACAAATTCGTACAAAACCTCCAAGAGACATAAGGGGGGCAACTCGTACAACCCTGTCAAAGGTAAGTGAGACAACTCGTACAACCCCGTCAAAGGTAGGTAAGGGAGGCAACTCGTACATCTCTGTCAAATGCAAGCAAGGGAGACAATCTCCAGCAGATGATATTTCTAAGCAAATTAGAACAAAATGCATATCAAGAACTTCAGTAAGCAACACAAAAGTGCTTATACAGACAATATAAACTAGTACATACACTATCAGGAAGCGTGAGAACGCTTGTTCCCGCAAAAACAACTTTTAAGATTCCCTAGATTGGAGATTAAATCGCTTCGAAAATTCGACCGTTTATCACTTATCCATTTGTAATACACTTGATTACCAGATTCGACACTAACAGTATTAACCGGTATCTCACGGGGAGAAGTATAGGATAGAACATGAGTAGGTGTTGTATATAATTTGATTGAAAATAGTAGCGGTGCATGTCGCTAAATATGCATTGAATTGGCCTATTGTGAATGAACTCAAAATTGAATAACAACCATTCATTATACGCACTCGATACGCTCACATGATAACATTGAACAGTGAAAATATGTTCTAAAGAGCTGTTATCATGCCGTTCATTATATGTATGCAAGAACTCCTACCACTCAAAAACTTCTACCAATTATTAACGTTAAATAGTCACGATTGCTATTTAAAACCCATCACCATCGGGTGAATCGCAAGAATAGGCAATCGTACAATATGGAATATCATGATATTTTAGGTTGATTTTGTCACAGTACTCGTCCCTATTAAATGCCAAAGAAAGTTCCCACAAATCGGACATATTGCACGAAACGGATCCATTATAATCAACAAGTAACAGGTGATCTAATAGTGAAAAGCACAAACAACAAAATATTACAAATTACATCTATATCAAATAAATATAAATATAATAAACTTTATTGCAAATCGGCAAACACATTTGCCTTTGGCAACAAAAAGCATAGACATATATACACAAAAAGATACATACAAACATTTATCACATGTTTGACGTCGCGGTAGCGTTATAAAGCCATTGTTGATTTTTGATAATACACTAGTGTAATAAAGCTATCACGCGACGTCATTCAAAGGATAGGCGACGTCGTCAAAGTTGCGCGTTTATTATAGTGAAAAATAAGTAGCTTTTTATGTTTCGACCGGAAAAGGCTAACATGTGATAAAAAGAACATTACATTGTGTTGTGACTTTCCACATTGAATTTATTAAACTCGATGAAAAAAATCGATAAAATTCTCGGCGGAGCCTCGCATTTTATTATTTTATTCAACTCGTTTAATAAATTCAATATGGAAAGACACTCATGTAATATCCTCTATATATGCATGGTACATTATATACACAAAGAGAAAAGTACAGGTAAAATAAAGCAGATAAATATAGTTTAATAGTAGTCCAAAATAGGATACTTAGGATATTAGGTTGTTCTTATGTCAAAGGAATGTTTCAAGCAGTAGCAAATTTTATATAGAGATTTCTTATTTTCAGTATTCATTAGATTTTTTAACATTGGGAGGGGGGGTCATCTGATAAAAGGCATGTATTTTTTCTTAGATTATAATATTTATCGCATGTCATTAGGAAATGGCATTCTGTTTCTTGGAGAGTTTTATTGCAGTTTTGACATATTCGGTTAGCCCTGTCTGTGTGATTGAATAGCCAAGTTTCAATGGCTAGACTGTGAACGGTTACCCTAAATCTTGTAATATCAATAAACTGTCATGTTTTTGTGAAATACTAGTGTTGTTTTTGTTGTTCTTGTTTTCATGTACCCCCCCCCCCCCCCCCCCAGTAGTTGTTGGAGCACTCCATCTATAGGTAAATTCCCAACTTGGGTAGCTTAACGGAGGGATTTACTGTATAAACTCTATGGTTAAAGTACATAAACATGCAAAACCTTGAAATACACCATATAAGGAGG
Source organism: Spisula solida (assembly GCA_947247005.1). Lineage (NCBI taxonomy): Eukaryota > Metazoa > Mollusca > Bivalvia > Venerida > Mactridae > Spisula > Spisula solida. The sequence goes on along the minus strand of OX365947.1, from coordinate 30,824,415 downwards.
ATCAATATTTAATTTTCTTCACATTTAACACATTTTGTACAAACGATCCAAAAAAAGTATTTTCTTATGTATATTTACGGAACAAAGTAATAAGACCTACGTATTCAAATACGCGTGCGGCCTAAAATGTGATAACATGACTAATCCATATGTAACCCTTAAAGGGTAACTTGAGAGGATCATAATATCTATTTGCGCAGTTACAGGGTATATTTTATGGAGCCATATAACTACCACCACATAAATATTAATTTTCATGAAATATTTCGTGAAATTAACAAGGGATTTCATGAAATCAGAAAAGTATTATGAATGCAAGATAAATATCTTAACGTGAAAAATTGCCAGTTACTGCTTTGATCTGCCTCAACATTCCTGTTATTTCTTTTAAAAAAAACTTACTTTTCACGAAAGTGTATTATTTTTCACGAAGACATTTTTACGTTTCGGGAAACTTTTTACGAAAGTCGAATATTTTCACAAAAACATCTTTACGTTTTGCGAAACATTTTATGATTTCATGAAAAACTTATTTAGTTTTGTGAAAGCATCATCTGTATGTGGTGTCAGTTCAAGGCACTAACAAGCAGAATTTTGTGTTAAGATAATTTACCTGTCTTCGTGATAATTATATTTTTCATGAAATATCCCATAATTTTTACGAAAGTTTTCATGAAATCTTAAAGTTAAGTGGTGGCAGTTATATGGCTCCATACATATGTAACCCTTAAAGAGTAATATGGAGTCATATAACTGCCACCACTTAACTTTAAGATTTCATGTAAACTTTCGTAAAAGTACATACCGTTTTGGGGTCAAAATTTCAGATCAAGACATTGATGGATTGGGCTGAAATTTGGTGTGGGGATATTGCTTATACTAGAGAACAGTTGGTTTAATTATCTAGGTGATCAAAGAAAAAGTTCAAAAAATCAAACACCCTAGTGTATATATACACTTTTAAATTTGTTATACACAAATAAAGTGACACCGTTATAATTCTTTGTATACACGATAATTATCGTCAGCGATAGTTGATTGTGCATCATTGTTTGCTACGGACCATGCAATTTGCTCTCAGCAATCGAATAGAATTCTGCACTTATTACTCAAATCAACAAAGTATCAAAATCACAGGTTATTCAGCGCTAAAGTGTTGGATACGGGATTTAGACAATGGCAATACTGTTCTGTGATTGGCTATTTGCGGCTTATCGTGGTCTAGTAACAGCAAAACTATGAATTTATTCGCACCGCTCCAGTTTTCGCGTCATTCAAAAATGGCGGCGTCAGGGTAATGTGGGGTTGCAAAGAATTACTGCAGGACTATGGTCTGACACCCAGATAATCAAAAACAGAAGTCAAATCTACAAATAGTCGAGGGAATGTATGTAGGACTCTTGTCTATACCTGGTGTAAATGTTTTAAAGGGAACTTGGCGACAAAATGAAGACTGCCAAGCCTAAAAGGAGAACTCGGCCCTAATTAACAGAGCGAAAATCGTCATCCACTAAGACTGGCATCAGACGGTAAAATGTGGAGGCTAAACGTGGTATGTGTTAAACTGTTGCACATACAATATTTCCGGAGTATCTCTCTATACTTTAACTGTCATGTTTGAGTTACGAGAATTCGTCGAATGTATCCAAAATGGTATCAGCCAATGAAGCGAAGATGCTGAAACAAAAGAAACGATGTCGTTGACTTCGTAGAGAGTTCACCTATTTGACCTACTGCAGGTGCAATAAAACCACGCAGATTTTTAATACTTTAAGATATCAACATCAAATTGTGCAGTTACAATGATAACATATCTCTTAAAAACACAATGTATGCAAATTGTGAATACAATGGACGATACTACAATAAAAATCAATGTTCTCGACTTTTGCGGACCACTCGTATATGTTCTGACGTGTCTTATTCTGGAAAGTTCTTGTTAGCACATTGTTAAGAAAGGACAGTAGTTGGCCAATCGTGGTACACTCGCTAAAAAAGGGGCGTGCATTTGAAACGCTTATATATGCTGATACGGAGCCATCAGTCCATCAAAGCATACCAACATTCTGTTCTGTGTAACTAATACATTGAAAGCTTACTGTTTCGGATAACATGCAAGATCAAGTTCGAAGACATGCAGCGGAAAGGAAAGTGAGGAGACGGGTGCGATATTTAGAAACAATCCAAGAAATTGTTGACGGACCCGATAGTTTCACATTTGGTCGTAAACGATCAGTACTCGCAAGTGAAATTGGTTTAACAGACAATCGCTTAACTGCTGACTGCAATGATAACTATCAAACGCGAGAGGCTTCACAACCGACAGCAAAGTCAATCGACTCTTCAGAAATTCTAACTCCATTTCAAGCAACAGAAGGTATTAAGGTAATGCCGCCGTCATACTGGATTGGATGTTCTTATCTTCATCGACCATATTCCAAGAAACTGGTGCTGACGATTCGACAAACTGGAGTTGCACCGAAATTTACCAACGACAAATATGGGTATAAACTCAAGGCGGATGTCTTCTTTTTATCCGCAAATGGTCAAGAGGACAAAACGAAGTCTGTTGTTTTAATGAAATCTTCATGTGATAATTCATTTAAATCCAAAACTGTTACTTTTAAAAATCTCTCAACAGAAGAAGTCAGAGCGTCCAACATCGTTATACGTGTAACTACTCATAGGTGGTTTTCTAAAAATGAACTCTGTGTTATGAAGTTCAGCCTTCAAGGTTGCAAGCCAGTGCTCCACAAAACGGAATGGTGTCGTGTAGGACTTTCTCAATAAACAATTGCTGCAAATTGACGATCTACATGTAAACTCATATATATTTAATAATCGAAGCTGGTCTTCGTGATGAGGTGTTAGTATTTATTATTACAAATTTATCTGTAAACTGTACTCGTTCATGCGAAGGTGTATAATGTTATTTATATGTTATTGTCTATTTGCGATTATTATCGTTTTTTGTAGAATCCTTATGCTTGTATAAGTAAGCCACAATAAACTAAGACTCCTTAGTCTTGAATGAGCATAGGCTCGGAGTCTTATTTAGATGTGGTAAGACAATACACTTATGTAAATGTCTTCCATAAACTATTACTGTTTATTTATTGTATACATCACTGCAGTGCAGTGAATATGATTTTAAACGAATAAAGTTAAATTTAATGAAATTTGATTTGTTATGTATTTACATCGACCATAAAACAAATGTATACAGTCATGTACTTGCCTACATTATTGAACCTGAAGTAGCTAGGTCATAATTGGCAAAATAACTCGTTGTTTAAGACGTATTCTGCAACAAACAATGATACACTGTACTTATCATTGACGTAACAGAAAATACATGGTATTCCTGTATGAATCGAAATGTTTGTATTAACTACTTTAAATACACAGACAATTCGAAGGCATATAAAACGGTGGCAGCTACTAGCCACCCACGCAAGAACCAAACTCAGAGAGAATTCGTATTCTCAAAAAGGGATATTTTAAGTACACCTATATACCTGTCACAATGAACGACGCACTCATTAGCATATTCATGGTACCATGAAAGTCGGTAATTATAAATAAATCATAACTACATGCGCCTTTAAATGGTATCCATGAAGCTCAACACACAAATTTATATGAACAAATAAATGCGTAAGCTGGAAGATGTAGTTCAACAAACTAGTAAAACCAGTGTTTATCAAAACGCCACATGTAATTGTAGATACAGGTTATCATGTAGTAAAACATGGCTTGTCTTTCGTTTAATTACTACACAGTCATCCGAAAACATTAAAAACACACAAAGCACAATGCCCAACTGAAAACACGGCATCCCGTCCCGAAAGTCTGCCGCCTCAGTCAGTCAAACTAAAACGAAACGAGAGCCAAGTGACGAGAAAATAACAACTGGACATTACACACCACAAAGACAATCTGCAACACATATATAGTACATGCAATTTTGAAAGATACAAAGCAGCCTTGTGCTGGACCACGAAATTGCAGAATGGCACATACAAAATGAACATAGTTTAACAAAAAGGCACACTGGCGAAATAGTTTTGGATTTTTGTAATTTTACTATAAAGTGGACAATACATACATATAGGAAGGTTAACTAAAGGGCTTCCGCCTGGGTACGGACAGCGACAAATGTCACTGGGGGCTTAAACGTTTTACAGTGCACTAAACCTCACACTTTACATTACAGTGTAAATAAAAGTTTAATGCCCTCTAACAAAAAGGCCACATTGACAGGTAAAAAGAGGAATGTAAAACATGAAACAGTATATGAACAACGTCCATCGAGTAGCACAGAAAGTACTCAATGACCTATCAGAAGTCAGAGCAACAAGAGAACAAAACATTTAAGGGTACGTCAAAACAATGTAACAGACATGCTTCAATGTCAGCCGTCCAAAAATGCTTGAGGTTAGGCATATCATAGAGTCTGTATATTTTCCGGTCATCGCATAATGAAATAGGAAGCATAATGGCGAGCTGTAAATGAACCCACTACTAAGATTTCGAGTATTAAAGTCTTCCACTCGAGAACAAGCTCTAGCAAAACGGATTAATTGATAGGCGTAAACATCATAAGAAGTTGACCGTGGAACATCTCCATCCAAGTGTGGGTAATTTACAGTATCGAAGTTAAAATCATCTCTCTTGTCGTAAATTTTACTAAAATTTGACCTGCTTCAATTACAAGATCGAGATCTAGGAATGATGCGCGTGTATCGGATGAATTAGCTTTATTTAGTGTTAATTCGGCAGGGTAAATTTCTATGATCTTGTTCGAAAAGTAAGGATTATCAATATTTAAAATGACATCAAGGTATCGGGAAGTATTATTAAACGCTGTAATTTCATCAGATTGGTGTTCAGGAGACAATTTTAGCATGAAATCGCGTTCATAACAATATAAAAACAGATCTGCGACAAGAGGTGCACAATTAGTTCCCATTGGAATACTAGTACCGATAATTTGTCTATAAATAGTAGTGCCCAGCCTAACAAAAATGTTATCAAGGAGAAATATAAGGGTTTCACTAACATCGCTGCAGGTCCACATAGTATATTCATCCAGTCTAAATGCTTTAGAATAACTACACGCCAGAAATGTAGGCTTTTCTCTACTAAATGTCTTCTCGACTAGCGCTATTAACTTGTCTTTGATACGAGCAGGCGGCAGCGTAGTATATAATGTTGAAAAATCATATGTACTAAGAGAAGAAACATCTTGTTTCCTTTGAATTTTATCAAGAATAACACCAGAATATTTAACAGACCAAAATAGATTAATACCTGAATTTTCATAAGTCTTTTCACAATATCGTCGGACATGAGCTTTTATAGCAGTTAAACATGAAGTTAGTAACTTAGAGATATTTGTAGTTGTGCAAGCACTAGAATTAGAAATAAAACGAGCTTTGTAAGAGGTCTTGTGCAGTTTGGGAATCCAATACATAGTTGGTAGTTTGTATTGGCCTTCGCATATACTAGTTTTAAGTGCTTCGCAGCTAGTTGTATGAAGATCCACAATGTCGCTCTCAGAAAACAGTGTTGGCGTAAAAGCATTGGTAGAGGAAAGTTCATTAGATAATACTTTAACATAATGTATGCGTCAAATGATTATGATGTTATTTGAAGCTTTATCAGCAGGACCAAAACGAAACTATTATGGAAAGTTTGTATGTCTGATTTCAACTGGCGAAAAGACGATGTAAAAGTGTAGGGTTAGACTGGTAAAACTGAATGCGTTTTTCCATTACTTTTAAGAATGCTTGTTTCCAAGATGATAATGAGCTAGGGTCCGCTTTCTCTCTGCGTGCCTAAATTTTATTACACGCGCCTATATTTTATTACACGATACATCATGCATATATGAGTATTTTGGTCAGGATTACTAGCGCAATACAGCACATGGTCATACATTTTAGTGAATGACGACATTAGTCAAAATGTAATAGACAGTTAAAACTAATTTTGTATCCATACTTTAGCGTTTGATGTATGCATAATGTACCATGTGATAAAATATAGGCACGAGTTCGGATAACTGTGTAGTAATTGAACGAAAGACAGGCCATGTTTTATCACATGCTTGCAGGTACATTTTGTATCATTAAGATCACATTTTCATGTAGTGTTATGCTATTGATAATACTGGTACTATAGTTTGACTGTATTATAGTTGCTATTAACTGTGGAAATACATTTACCGACTTACACATTTATTTGTTCATATTTGTGTGTTGAGCTACATGGATCCCATTTAAAGGTATTTATCATTTGCAATTACCATCCTTTATGGTAATATACTAATTTAAGAAACCATCGTCTTTTCTTTTGAGGGGCAGTACAAATGTATATGGGCTTACTTGAAATATCCTGTGTTGTGGATATGTATTGTACGTTCTGGGTCTGTCTCTTGCGTGGGTGGCTAGACGCTGCCGCCATTTTATATGCCTTCCAATTGTCTGTGTATTTAAAGTAGTTAATACAAACATTTCCATTCATACAGGAATACCATGTATTTTCTGTTACATCAATGATAAGTACAGTGTTTCATTGTTTGTTGCAGAATACGTCTGAAACAACGAGTTGGTCTTTGTCTGACACAAATGTGTGATGTTGTGATATCGCATAGTTACGATAGCTGCTCCTTAAGGTACAATCTTGTGAGCCAATGCGTATAAACATTTGTTTAATTGGGGTTTACAATAATAATAATACATAACAAATCAAAGTTCGTCAAATAAACATTTGTTAGTTTAAAACCATATTCGTGTAACTGCAGCGATGTATACAATAAATAAACAATTATAGTTTATGTAACTTTATGTATTTCTGCATATGTAATTAAGTACAGAAAACACAACACTGGGTTCAATTATACTGTCCCTTTAATTTGCATGTGTGTGTGTCATAATACAATATGATGACTATGGTCGTTATATATAATAGGTCCAATAGATGTACTAACGAACAATTCGCTTCCAATGGAAAAAGTGGACTGAAGTTAAATAGACTCAACCGAACTGAACATATCCGAACAGACTCAGACAGCTAGACTGTGACCTGAAATAAACATTAAACAACAATATCTCCCAGTTATACATGTACATAATTACAAAATGGTCCTGGAAATAACCATACATGTATAACGGAACATTACTGAAAGATGAAATAACTATTTCATCTCAGACAGCACAAATGTACATACATATACATTATAACCATTAATAAGTCTAGTGGCCGACTTCACAGGTAACCATACAGGTTTACAATTAGTTTATAAACAATCAAAATACAGAATACATCAACTATACAAAACTCACCAATATGTGGTACTGTTCACACACGTCCGTCTATCTAAGGATACTAATCAACTATTGGAACAACCATTACTTGTCCTACGGGATGCTTACCACCAAATGCGAACATGTAAAGTCACCACAGGTACTCATCATGGTTTCCTCAAGCCTGCATCAATTTAACCGAACATAATAATTATCTGTTTAGTAAAATATTTATCAACGGATGAGACTAAAAGAGTAAAGATGAAAATTAAAACTAGGAATCTTTATTTTGTTTGAAATAATAACTTGAATTGTTTGGTAATTCGTGTAGTATTTTATAGTTTGATATGCATCTTTCATTATTCAATTGGAAGTTATTATGTTAAATTATGTTTATGTTCTTATCTATTACCCGTGAATTTAACACCGATGGAAAATGGGTATTTTAGCAAATCTGGAACAATAGAAATTGGTTACAACTTGTTGTGTAGACGACATTGGTTTGAACTCGCTGTGGACACATAATACAACATTAATATCGAGTTTAAAAGATGTAATTCAAAACAAGTGCGAAAGTCATATTGTAGTAATTCCCTTGTAGGTCAGTACGCTCAATACACCTGCTTCCACTCAAAAATAATTATAAAGCTTCAATGTCCATATATAACGTCGTTCTATGTAATATTGTCCGCATCGAACCACTATACTGTTTTTTCTACACCATAGCATATCCATATCGGTGATGACGAGGCATTGTCCTAGACTAAAATTCCTCAAGCTCGTGTCGAGCAAACATGGTCTATGGTTCCGAGTCAAAGCTTCTCTAATACAGACCTCCTCCATGTAACAAGGCAATGACGTTACGTTGTCGGATCTGATCCAGGGCTAGACCTGTCAGGATTAACACCATGTACACAGGAAGAAGCAGATACCAAAATTATGTTGCATGTCAAAGATGCTGTATAACATGGATTTTCGGGGATAATGGTTCAAACTGTCGATATGTTTATTCTTTTTCTAGCTATTACATGCTTTCATATTGCAGTGGAAGAACTTTGGGTTGCCTTGGGACTGGAAAACCTTACGTTATATTGCTGCTCACACAATTGCAACTCGCTCGGGCATAGACAAATCAAAGGCATTATTGGTCTTCCACGCCTTTACATGATGTGACCAAACTTTTCTTAGTAGAGAGATCATTTATTCCCACTAATGTCTTCCAAATAGGAAACTTAATTTAATTTCAATGCATTTCAAGTATAAAGAACTACATATTGCTAATATACCAAGCCATATAATTTTAGAACTATTTTCCCTTTCAAATTCCATAATTCTCAGAAATGACATACACTTTTATCATTCATATGACACTTGATATTTGCGTGTGCATTTGACTTGATTTTCACGTAGGTCACAGCATTACATACGTCACGTCTTTGTAGTCCTTTTTATACGGTCTTCCTTTTTATACGGTCTTCCTTTTTATACGGTCTTCCTTTTTTACTATAATGCACGATGGTGAACACGCTGTGGTACGATGGCACAATTATGAAATGGCGAACACGCGAAGGCACGATGGTGAAAACACGACGAAATATCGCGGTTTCATCATCGTACCATCGTTGTGTCACCATTGTGACATCGTATCATCGTTGTTTCACCATCGTGTCATCATATCATCGTTCTTTCATCATCATGGCATCTTTGATTCACCATCATACCATCTTTGTTTCACCACAATACCATCGTTGTTTCATCATCGTGGCATATTTGTTTCACCATCATACCATCTTTGTTTCACCATCATACCATCTTTATTTCACCACAATACCATCGTTGTTTCACCATCGTGGCATCTTTGTTTCACCATCATACCTTCTTTCTTTCACCACAATACCATCGTTGTTTCATCATCGCGGCATCTTTGTTTCACTATCATACCATCTTTATTTCACCACAATACCATCGTTGTGTTTCATCATCGTGTCGTCACTGTTTCACCATCATACCATCTTTGTTTCACCATCATACCATCTTTGTTTCATCATCGTGGCATCTTTCTTTCACCATCATACCTTCTTTCTTTCACCACCATACCATCGTTGTTTCATCATCGTGGCATCTTTGTTTCACTATTATACCATCGTTGTTTCATCATCGCGGCATCTTTGTTTCACTATCATCATACCATCTTTGTTTCATCATCATACCATCTTTATTTCACCACAATACCATCGTTGTGTTTCATCATCGTGTCGTCACTGTTTCACCATCATACCATCTTTATTTCACCACAATACCATCGTTGTTTCATCATCGTGGCATCTTTGTTTCACTATTATACCATCGTTGTTTCATCATCGCGGCATCTTTGTTTCACTATCATCATACCATCGTTGTTTCATCATCGTGGCATCTTTGTTTCACTATCATACCATCTTTATTTCACCACAATACCATCGTTGTTTCATCATCGTGTCGTCACTGTTTCACCATCATACCATCTTTGTTACACCATCATACCTTCTTTCTTTCACCACAATACCATCGTTGTTTCATCATCGTGGCATCTTTGTTTCACCACCATACCATCGTTCTTTCATCATCGTGGCATCTTTGTTTCACTATTATACCATCGTTGTTTCATCATCATGGCATCTTTGTTTCACTATCATACCATCTTTATTTCACCACAATACCATCGTTGTTTCATCATCGTGTCGTCACTGTTTCACCATCATACCATCTTTGTTTCACCATCGTGGCATCTTTATTTCACCATCATACCTTCTTTCTTTCACCACAATACCATCGTTGTTTCATCATCGTGTCGTCACTGTTTCACCATCATACCATCTTTGTTTCACCATCGTGGCATCTTTGTTTCACCATCGTGGCATCTTTGTTTCACCATCGTGGCATCTTTGTTCCACCGTCGTGGCATCTTTGTTTCACCATCGTGGCATCTTTGTTTCACCATCGTGGCATCTTTGTTTCACCATCATACCATCTTTATTTCACCACAATACCATCGTTGTTTCATCATCGTGTCGTCACTGTTTCACCATCATACCATCGTTGTTTCATCATCGTGGCATCTTTGTTTCACCATCATACCTTCTTTCTTTCACCACCATACCATAGCTGTTTCATCATCGTGGCATCTTTGTTTCACTATTATATCATCGTTGTTTCATCATCATGGCATCTTTGTTTCACTATTATACCATCGTTGTATCATCATCGTGGCATATTTGTTTCACCATCATATCATCGTGATGTCATCACCTTTCCATCTAACACCGTAATTTGGCTTCGATGATACTGTCTACATGTTGAGAAGCTTGTAGATGCGTGTGTATGGAAAAACTAAATGTACTGTAAAAATCTGTTAATTAGATCACACGGAAAATTTTCTTATTAGCAGAATTTTACTGTACTACTGACTTAGAATGGGTGACCATGTACAATGTTATCATGGTAACATGCTACCTACGCTAAGTAATGACGGACATGTTCATCTACACAAAGACATTTAAATGTTGTTTTAAATGTCAGATGGTGGTCGACAGATCAGATGAACATTGTCAAGACTAAGGTGATAATTAACATTTACATCATACACGAGGACCGAACCAGTTGACTCGTATGACGACCATACGGAGCCCGTACGAGCAGCGTAGACTCGTACAAGTATCATGTGTATTTATCGACTCGTACTCATTGCAAAAATATATATGAAAAAAAACTATAACATCCAATTACAAAGTTTCAGACCTTTGAAACTAACCACTCCCGCCTTCTTATTGTGCGGCGTTGTAAACGTCACGTATACGTTTTTGACGTAACACTAACAAGCATTTCACAAATCCGTTTCAAAGTTGTTTCAAATTTTAGATTTTTATTCCGATTTTGATATAACATACCAAAATCATGAATGTGTCCTTTTGGAGAAAATTCGCTACTGTTTATAACCATTAATCCCTCGTTTTTGTTAATATGGGTACTTTTCAGAAAATGGTCACCATAGCAACGACAGAATATTTTTTAAGATTACTCGTGAGAAAAATAAATCTAAGACATGGTGCTATATTATGCAAGTACTTAATTAAATCAAAGAACATGATTTTTCCTCATTTAAGAGCCTTTTCGAAACCTTATTAAAATATTACTATACATGTACATTTAAAATGTCACTAAACCACGGGAAAACAGTAGGTGTAATTAAATTAAATGTTTTGCGTATTGTTTGCAATAATTTTCAAAACTGTAGTATTATTTGTGTCTCCAAGATGTAAATATAACATAATTTATCATTTAAACACATATGAGTAATATATTTCTTTAACAAAAGTGATATTTTACAAAAAATAATTAAAAATGTTATTTTTGAGATTTGTTTTTACGTTTCCATGGCATCAAATTTTATTTCATTAATCGTTTTTTTTTAAAAATAATGGTAAGTTATACTTTATTATATTGTGTACGCAATTATGTTTTTATAAATTTGTTTTGTTGACTACATGCGAAAATAAAAACATTTATTTAAGGCCATGTTGTAGTTTTATAAAAATGAAAAAAATGTTCAGATATGTTTCACCATTGTACATACCAAGTTTGGTGCTTTCCTAAAAAAATTAATGATTATCCGGTTTTTGAGGACATTATTGCTGGACTATTTTGAGAAGCTTTAGTAGAAGCTACCAGATCGCCTCCCACAGAACTCTCAGTGCTTTGATTACTGCAGCTGTAGAAGAATATTTATGTTTTCTAAAAAAATATACTTTATGTCTGTATGTCCAATGTATTTGGTATTCTTGTAGTTTAATAAACCAATTTAACAGTACCCATGTCATCCTATTAAAATCGTCTTCTCGTATACGAGACGCTACACTGGTCTGCGCCTAGTTCTGGATACCATAACTTAATGGTCTTTTATTTACACTGACGTGTCGACCTTTGGAAATGGAATGATCATCGTATTAGACATTGGACTAGCCTGCATCCAGTCCTGAGTTTTGATAATCGTGTACCACCGGCCGTCTAGCTTCTTGACGAAGCTAATGCAGTGCGATTTCGGCTTATTGCGAGAATGTCCGAGATTGTGAGGTCACGTATTTGAAATTCAATATGGCCGACACCACGCATGTTAATTAAATTTAATTAACATGCGTGCCGACACTATGTCAAATTTTGGGTAGGCTGTTGACATTTTGTGTGTTTTTCCCTTCTTAGTTCGAATAACGGAAGCAACTATTCAGTATTCATTAGACATAAACTTTGAAATTTCAAAAGAGTGTCTAAATGGAATCTTACTACCTATAATTTTGCGTTAAATGGCGTTGTTTACGCAAATTTTGACGGGTCAATGATAATGATTCAGAAGGTGGTTGTCTCGGTTGTTTTTTTGATAAATTTCGACAATTGCAACTTGTGTCTGAACTAAACGAGTAAATATGCACAGATACAATTTATCCATTTGTGCCAGAATACATGTTTAAGCAATGTAGACAAGATGGCTGTCTTCTGTAGGCTGCTTTTAAAATGCTGACTGCCCTGTGTCCCACTCCCAGTTACTGAGTTAGACCACAGGCCCTCGTTGCGATTTTATGGTCCGAAAAAAATATTACTCTTAGTTAACCTCAATGGTGAAATAGTGCAGCCAGAAATGTCCAACGGTAGGGAATACAATCGTGCCCATAACAGGCCCGGATCCAGAAATTTTCGAGTGGGGGGGCACAGCTAGCTATTGGACATATTTGGTTATAGACCGATTTTCAATATGGTCCACGAGTATACTTGAACAAATATTTTGCTGGACACTGGTTGTTTTACCACTCTATCAAAGTTCACCGAATATATTTATTGCGATGTTTCTGTTCTCTATATCTAACCGTACAGTTCCATGTTGTTTTCTGTCACCACGGCTGCGTCAAAGTTTTCTACATTTAGGTTCGATACAAACAGAATGCTCAGTTAAAAAAATATATATCTGGTTAATACACTCATTCCAAACGCATGTAAAGTGCAGTGGTCAATATTTTGAACACTTCTACGAATACCTGATATACTATGTCGTACTGTAAGGATATAAAATATCAGAACACGTAAATACCTGGTTGGGATGGTGTAAGTAGCCAGTAGGTTGCAAAATATCGTCTCTTAACTTACCCTTGTGTACACTAGAATGTCGCGAAAATTGATAGCATTACTCACCATTACTAGCAATATCCGGTGTACGGTATACCGCAGTGATACTACTAATTTTATAACTATTTTATCAGACATGATAAAGTGAATGTAAATAGTATTATTACGTATAATGTCGTTATTCTAAATCTGTTCTAGAGCTGTATCTTGTATTTCGTTTCGACATGGTCAGATTATAACAGATGTTAGATTAAAACTACATTTTCTTTTGCTATACAAGTATATCCCATATTCATGTAATTGTTTATGCTATGTCTTGTTATGCATTATTATTGTAAATATGTTATACTCTCCAAGTATGGAGGACAATAAAGAATCTATCTATCTATACACGTTGTTCCCGGTGTAATCACTTAATTTCATTTTGGTCTCTACATTTCTTCTCCAGGTGTTGCGTTGACGTCCCTTTTTCCCTTTACCCTGCGGATTCCACTTTAGTGCCTGTTTTGTGATATTTGTGTTCGCTTTACAGACACTTATTCATTAAGTTCCATTAAAAATATTGATTTCCGTTGGTCATAATTATTTTGCCTTTTTTATGGGGGGATTTAACCTCGTGAGCTTCTTGTGCTCATGCTGAGCCTTTGGGGTCGTTGCATGTCCCGCATCTGATTAATAATTTCTCCGAAAAAAATTTTGTCTTTTACCACTGAACTGAATTTGACTCGACCTCTTAGGGATGATCTATATGTAGGTGGTCCTCTTTCAATGTTAAGTTGTAAAACTCTTTCTAGTTCTAGGGCCGTCATTTCACCATTTTGGGGGCCGAAGTCCCGAAAATGTAGTGAGAGCCCTGGGTTCTGTACATTGGTAAGATTTTGCATGCTTCAACGGCTTTTAAAACATATTTTCGTCCAAATCAATGACGTCTACAGTAGTGCTTTGATACTTTGCATGGAGTATAGTAGTTATAGAATGATGTCCACTAATATAAATTATACTAATTATACAGGTATTAGCCTTCAACGATCGCCGACACCATCAAAACAGGGGAGATAAATATTCTAAGATACAAGATATATAGGTTCGGTGAAATATTGATACATCTTCTACTGCGTCTTCTTCTGTGTCTCCTACTTATTCATCGTCTCCCAGTTCTGTTCATACACCCATTGGTGTATATTCGTACAAGTGCATCGTGGTGAGGAAAATATTTAAATCAAAAGGTCTATACAATTCAAGTGATTAAAAAGTGTCTATTTTACAGTGCGCTTAAAAACAGTCCTTCAGACATCTAACGGAGCTGGTTCATTTGGACTTCTCGTGAAGCGGGCGATGGTTTTGCAGAATACTGCTGACTGGGGAAGTTCCAGAGCCTTATGGTGTCAGGAAACAAGATCGTTTGGTAACAAAGAGTTCGGGCGTGAGATGTAAAGTAGTTGGTTTCATTGTTTCAGATAAAAGTTATTGGTATAAAGTGACACGAAAATTAATACTAATACATACTGTACAACAACGAGAATATTGTTTCTTGAACTTTTTTCGTAAATTTCTCTTTACATATCAACATGAATACTGGCTTCATTTCAAATAATAAATAACTAATTAACAATTACATCAATGTGGAATGTACATATTATGCTTGGGTCCTGACAACAAAATTGTAAATTCCTCGTTTTTTGTCAAGTGTTCTAATGCGGTTCATTACCAATTGTTCTATTAACATGTATCGTAAATATGAGGTATATGTGTACCGATATTTTGTGCTATGTGTCTCAGCATTTGTATTTAAAACATTAATTAACTGCGATGAGGGTTTGTGGCACGTATATGATAATATGACGTCATCCGGGGATTATGACGAAAGCTACAAAAACATTTTCCAATGTTCGATTTGGAAGCAGCAGTAACTGTTATGTTTCATTCTTTACATATGATGTAACGTCAAAAGTTGCGACCCAGGCTAAAATTCGTTGGTGAGATAATTAAAAATGTGAAGTATTTAATTACTATTCATCCTATAAATGAGACGAAATAAAGAATATATATATCCTATTTTCTTCACAAAAGTATCAAAATACACAGAAATAATAAGGCTTCAATAAATTATTAAAAGTGTAATAGTTTACTAACATTTATATGTAAAAACACACCAATTGCGTGTAAAAAATGCTTATAAAGTGTGTGTCCGACATGTAATATTTATTTTAAAGACGCAGTACCTTATATTAATTATTCTATTAAGCGGAACTGAAAATTTTGCATGCGTTGTCTTGGAACGTGAATACGTGAGTGGTGTAAATTTGATGGGTTTTCCGGAGCTAGTGTGTTATGTCATTTTCCATTAAAATAGCTAAAAAATGAGACACGTTGAGCTTGAAATGATGACAAAAATGTATTAACACATACACTTTAACGAGTGTTAGATAATTTTAATAATAAACGAAATATAAGCATTTGCTTTGTTTGTAGTGACTGAAATACGAGTACTTAAAATTGTCCAACTTTAAAAAAAATAACTAAAAAATACCCCAAGTATTTTAATTACAAAAATAAACACTTTTCCATATTTGCTTTTTGTATTTTAATATGTTTTATCAATTTCGCTTATTTTTCTGTGCAAAATAAGGGCCCTGTCCTTGAAATGCCTGCATTGATGACATTTCTATATACAGATGAGTGAGTACTTAAAATTGTCCAACCTTAAAAAAATGACGCCATTTGAAAGATAAAACACACTTAAATATATACTATTAAAGCGAATAATATGTAATTTTATAGTGTTTGTATTACATTTGAATTATAAGTTAATGTTAATATGTAATGTACTAAAATATAACATGAAATAAAAATAGGCCTGGTGTAAAATTATTACATTATACCCCTTGTACCGTGTACAAACTATACAATTTCGCAAAATTTTGACGTTACGCGTACTGTGTTACGCTTATGGGTCGCAACTTTTGACGTTACGTCTGTATAGATTATTACACAGGGACGGTGGGCATTAAGTCGATATTCGGTATACTATGTCTAGTATGCAGACCTAGTATGCCAATATTGACTTAATGCACAACGGCCCTGTTTTATAGCCTTTTATCGCATATGATCAACTCCACTTATTTTCTCTAAACACGAAACAACAAAACAAGCTCAGATCTAACTTTTCCAAAGCTTTTTTAAACTGCGAAACAGTCAAAATCTTCAATTTGTTTTCCAGCGCGCTAATGGCGTCACATGTTTGTGTATGTTACGTACGCGCGTCACTTCCGAAATGACCAGATATAGCTTCAATATGGAGTTTTGGCACAACGGAAGTGGGCCAGATATTTGGCACACTAGACACATATATCAGTTCAAATTCAGCGCAATGTTGTTAGTATATATAGTAACACATGCGATAAACATCGTTTATTATAAGCACCAGACTGGCTAAACTAGTACTGTCTAGAAGTGTCGAACATGGACAGTTCATATGTATAACTAAATGGATTGGTGTATGTATGTAAACACAAATGGATTAAGTAATGAGTGAACATGAGTGTACAATCCCTGGTTAAACCACACTGGGTGGAGAATGAAGGATGGTTACTCTAGCACCATCGAGGTAATTGCGCCCCGTCAGTTGTAAACACCTATGTCCAGTAACGTTCTCAGTACCGCATGTTTACAATTTCACTTGAGGTAGTTCTTTACTTAATTTAAGTTAATGTCACAGTTCCATTTCATTGATACTGCGTAACAGAGTTTACTTCCGGTGGCCATCTTGGATACTCTTCAGAACTTCCGCTCAACTCTCAACTGGATTCTTTACATCGATATGCTGTTCTGTAGATTGTTCTAGTTGTCAAAACGTACTCCATTCTGAACAAAATACACAAATGAATATTTTAAGTAGACGTTCGTGAGTAGTTTAATAGCAATACATGAGCATGTGTGTAACAACAAAGACGTATTGAAGGGGGATAAGCCGTACAACACATTTTCTATACGTTCTTCACACTGTTTAGGTTGAGTATTGCTATGTCGGTTGGCACTTCTTCGTTTTAGGATTTCTGACAGCTAAAACTAGGCATTATAGTCGTTGTGCTGTGGAAACTGGGTCATTTAGCTAGTAAAAATGTTTTGTACTTTTCAACAGCTTGGACTTGGGCGGATCTTTGCTTGTTTAGTTGGGCATTGTGCCTTTATGTGTTTTATGTTTCCTGTGTTCGGTTGGTTCAGTTGGGCATTGTGCGTTGTATGTGTTTTATGTTTCCTGTGTTCGGTTGGTTCAGTTGGGCATTGTGCTTTGTATGTGTTTTAAGTTTCCTGTGTTCGGTTGGTTCAGTTGGGCATTGTGCTTTGTATGTGTTTTAAGTTTCCTGTGTTCGGTTGGTTCAGTTGGGCATTGTGCTTTGTATGTGTTTTATGTTTCCTGTGTTCGGTTGGTTCAGTTGGGCATTGTGCTTTGTGTGTTTTGAATGTTTTCTGTGCTCGGCTGGTTAAGTTGAGTACTGCCTTCCCTGTCTGACTTGATATAATATGTTTGCCTTTGTGGTGTCTCGTCGTCTGGCTCGTGATCCGGGTATGTTTGACTGACTGGTTTGGCAGGCTGTCGGAGGAGTGTGATACATGTGTCGTGTTTTGTAAATATTTCCTAATCATTTGTGAAGTTTTCCTTGTAGTCTGTACTTGTAACATGTGCCTTTTCTTGTTCCTGTATTTCTTTAAGTGCATTTCGTGTCCTGATGTTTCTGTTGATTGCTGCCCTAACTTCTTATTTCAAAATAATTACAAGGCAATGGTGCTTGATCTGATTTAAAGCTCCAAAACCGTCAACAATTATATTTTTCATACATAAAATAGCATTGTGTCGTGTAACGTGTTGTTGTTATTTTGTTTTCTGTGATCGGTTGTTTCAGTTGAGTGCTGCCTTCCCTGTCCAATGTTTTTCTATATTTATCAAAGAGAAGAGTCCAAGACTTAAGCTTAGTACCTTGTTTCAAGGCATGTCATCCATTTCCATGGTCCACATAACGTGGTTACCTCCCGTGGTTCTGGTTTCTTGTAAGTCTGTATATAAGGTCGCAGATACGTCTCATAGTTACACTGTCTGTAATAGTAACAATGTGTATATTTACAATATATTGTTCATGTATGGCGGATACAGGACAGACGTGGGGATAAACGCTGGTTTTGTGTTATATCATCTACAGAGTCCCGAGCGATGTTTGATGTTCAACCCAGTCAGGAATATTCCTCGACCACAACGCTCCAGAGGGACGACTCTGCAGATGTTATAACACGAAAAACTATGCGTAAGCACTATTATTGCAAAAATACATTACATTTTGCTTTTGCATTTCAATACAATGACGTTTTATCGCGAGATTTTGTTACAACGTCGCGTAAACAAACGTTACGTTATTTTGATTCTGGAACTGAACATCTATTTCTACGACCTTCAAATAAAAACAGCTCGTATGACGCTGTAAATCGGTTATTGTTATTTGTGGAGCCTTGAATTGCGCATACGTAAAAGCGGACATCAACAGCGCGTAAATCGTCATGTTTTGTCCTGTTCATGCATGTGCAAAATACCGGACAAACCATTAAAATGTATCATAATTAAGCATGTACTTTACTGAATCACTATGCTTATTTATTAATATAATCAAGTGCACGGTGTCGTTTATTGCAATTATATGTTTGTATGTTTTTATTATGCTCTACATTGTGGGATGAGTATACATGTATATATACTTGCTTGAAATATCCGGGGCATTTTTGGGCACATGGATGGTTCGTTGTCTGACTTTGTTCGTGTGACCAGACGCTGTCGCCATTTCTGTGTGGCTTTGAAATGTTTGTGCGCTACAGTATACTTTATTATGCTCTTCCCTCTTTTGAAGGAGAACAAGACATCTTATCTTACCTTTTCTCACATCTTGCTCCAGTATATCCTGCCGAACAACGACATCTTCGTTTGTGACATCTGCCTCCATTTAAACATGTCGTCTGACAACCGTGATATTTTATCAGCTTATGACACCAGCGCCCTCTATAACCGTTAGGGCACGTACATCTATTATTTCCCGAACAAACGCCGCCATTTTGGCATGGCTTTCTGCAGACAACTGAAATTACGCAACGAAATACAATCGTTGAAACCATATCAGAAAGTAAGACAAACTAAACATTGTTACTTGTATTTCATGTATTTGATTTTAATTTAATTATTATTAGACGTTAGAAATAACTCCATATTTTAGCAATCTTATAAATATTACAACCAATTGGACAGGAAATGCACCACTCAACCGGAACAACAGAAACAACAGAGCACAAAAAGAACACACAAAGACACAAAAAGAACACACAAAGACACAAAAAGAACACACAAAGACACAAACAAAAAGAACACACAAAGACACAAAAAGAACACACAAAGACACAAAAAGAACACACAAAGACACAAAAAGACACAAAAAGAACACACAAAGACACAAAAAGAACACACAAAGACACACAAAAAAACACAAAGACACAAAAAGAACACACAAAGACACAAAAAGAACACACAAAGACACAAAAAGAACACAAAAAGACACAAAAAGAACACACAAAGAACACACAAAGACACAAAAAGAACACACAAAGAGCCTCGCATTTTATTATTTTATTCAACACGTTTAATAAATTTAATATGGAAAGACACTCATGTAATATCCTCTATATGTATGCAGTTGCAGGTTCTTAATCTTTTTAGTACGTTCTTGACATCTGTAATCAGAACTTGCAGCATTAAGTTTCATTTTCTCATTCAGTTTTGCATAATGCATTGTGACGTATGCTTGTGGTTGGTGTCATTTCTTTGTGTGTTCCTTTTTGTGTCTTCCGTGCTTGACTGTTTCTGTTGATCACTGCCTTCCACCCCCTGACAGAATTGTATTATCTCTTAGACATATGTTCTTCAGAGTTAGTGTTATGTAATAATATACTGTATGATTTTTTTTACATTTTGATGACAATTTATATTTTATGATATCAGAAGGTTATTTTAAAACAGTGTAGATAACAAGGTACCTAATAACATACATGTCTCATTACAGTGAAGTTCAGCTAATAAGACCAGTCAAAAGGTGGTCTTAATAGCGAATCGGTCTTATTAGCGGACCTTTTTTGTTCTAAATTTAATACTTTGGGACCTTAAACTGGCAAAATTCGGCATGATTTCAAAATAATCAAAGTGGTCTTATTAGCGGAACTTTACTTTATATCTAAATATGAGAGTGCGTATGTAGATCTATATTACTTTACATGTATGTATAACTATGTATTGTTTAATGTGATTTTATATACATATGTATCGATAGTCACGTAGACTTGTACTGACCTAATTTCCGATCTTATAAAAACATGCATGACATTTTAAATAGCGGTCAGTAGGTTATGTTAACAGTATTGTTAGACCATGACATTCTGGCTACGACCAGAAACAAACTGACGAGACTTGTTAGTATATAATTAGTATCTATAGTGACACAGTCAAGTTTTCTAAACTTTCGAGACATATTCATTTAGTACCTTCTACAATAACACAGAAAAGTTAAAAACAATTCTTGTCACACGTTGCTGCATGAGGTAGCAAAAGGTCACATACGGGGGACGGTCAAAAACAAGAAAAGTCAGTGACGGCTGATGCTCCCCGTGGAATGTTTGTCACAGAAAAATAGAAGAATTATGCAAAAGAGTGTTATGGTTCTTTGGCACTGAACTATAACTTAATAAGATTTATTCAACTATGAATGTAAAATTGATATGCCTAATACTGTACGAGTTATGACCTAGACAAGAATTAAGAATGAACTATTACAAAGGGTCATACCTTCAAAAGTATGCTATGAAGAGTTATGGTTCTTAGGCACTGCACTTTCCCTCAATAAGATCTATTTACCTATGAAGTTTCAAGTTGATATCTTAAATACTATTTAAGTTATGGCCCGGACATGAATTAAGTATGAAAAATTACAAATGGGAATTATAACTCATAAGATATGCAATGAAGAGTCATGATTCTTGTGCACCGCACTGCCCTTCAATGAGATATATTCACCTATGAAGTTTCATGGTGATACCTCACATTCTTTTTGAGTTAGGCTCCGGACAAAAAGCTAAGTTTGAAAAAAAACAAAGGGCAATAACTCCAAAATTAGAATATGTAGAGTGGTGGTTCTTAAGCACTGCACTTCTACTCATTGAGATATATCCGCCTATGAATTTTCATGATGATACCTCACACACTTTTTGAGTTAGGCTCCGGACAAAAATATCGGACGGAACGTCGGACGGACAAAGCGGCAACTATTTGCTACCGCGAATTTTCGGGGAGCATTATAAACGGGACTGGGGTCCTCACGGGTACATTTATAAATATCATACAAATATTACTATATAATATTGAATCAGAATTCAAATGCAAACATATGATACATGCTTTCGTTTATAATTGTACTATATAAAGAAAAAGATTCCCTTTACTGATGATGTTTTTTTTTATTTATACAGTAAAGTTCCGCTAATTAGACCACTTTGATTTTTTTGAAATCATGCAGATTTTTGCCAGTTTAAGGTCCCAAAGTGTTAAATTTAGAACAAAAAAGGTCCACTAATAAGACCGATTCGCTTTTAAGACCACCGTTCTTACAATCGGGTTTTTTATACTTGTTTATTTTTTGAACACCCCTCGAAGTCACACTAGGCTACTGAAAGCCAACCGAATGTCAGTCGCACTATGTGACTCAGACCTAGTCACTTGTACATAATAGTCATATTAGTGATGTGCAAATATAGAGTTGTATCACTATAAATTATATTGACGACTATAGAATTTCCTAAAACAAACGTATAAATATACACATGCATACTTTTTATATGGAAAGGTTGGACTATACTGTATACCAATTAACTGTCGCGAATACTAACTTTTGCGTTTTGCTGATCGTCAGCCTTTTCGCGACTACAAACTTTCGCGTTTTTAAGTTTCCAGCAATGTCAATATTAATGTTTGTAGTATTTTCGCGGTGACTTAATTTCTCAAAATTCTACCACTCGCGAGATCCGTGTTCACAATAGGTTAGAATCAGTAAGTCATCGTGTATAATTATGATACAATGTATTATTCTGTTTGCGTTTGACGGAGACGGTCGTAGTGAGTGGCCATTCGGTTTTATCCCTGCTTAATTGGCTGATGACATTCGGCCTAAGGGAACTGGCAGAAGGTTTTTGTGATACCCTAGCTTTTTCCGAATACACCCGTTGGTTCTTTACAGGTGTATAGCTCCGATACACACGACACTACGTCTGGGTTTTCCAATCAGTTCATCTCTAGTTGGAGTGGAAACAATGCAAAATCGTTTCCAAAATTTCAACTCCTGGTCGAGACTACGGACATCCGGCATCTTGATTGGTAGCCGTGCCACACTGATGTTTTTATTTGACAATAAATATTTCCACAAATTGATATTTCACGAGTGTTTGAATCATAGTTGAAGAAGTAAAATTATACATGTAGATAACTTACGTCGTTCACACAATGGTCCACTGTAACCACGCCTACACTGACACACACCCGGGTACAGACATTTACCATTGTTCTGGCAAGCCGGGTAACAAATGGGTTTATGACATCGGGTACCAGTGAATCCATATGGACACGAGCACGTGTTAGGTGACACACATCGTCCGCCATTATAACAACCACGTCGACACACAGCTATGACGTAATAAACAAAAGTTAGTGACGTAACTAACAAAGTCAGCATTTTACCTATAGATACATAGATGGAACGAAAGTGTGCCTGAATTAACGTTAAAACACAGTTTAGCCAAATAACACAATTTCGTTCCGGGGCAGAAACCAATGCAACGGCTATCGCGCAGTATTGTGTTGTCAAGAACAGAATATGTTAGAATCGAAATAATAAATATGTACCCGTTTTGTCTCTAAGAAATCATGGTCACTTGTAAGGATACCTATAATTATACATTAAATCACTCGTTTAAATACTACGCATCCGAACTCGTGACCATGCTTTATTTTACGATAAAACACTGGTGCATATTCATTCTTTCTAAAAAAAAAAAGTCGGTGGATACACTGAATAATTCAGAGTAACTTTGCCAATATATACATGTATATCGAATTCTAATGGATTGTTCATAAGCTCTATAACAAATGGCATACTGCATTATTAAATTTACTCTATGCTTGTCGTCTGTGTTTGTTTTCTTTATTTCTGTTTCTGTGTGTTCTTTTTTGTGCCTTTCGTTCTTGCCTGCTTTCCCTGTCCGATAACATTACACTTTTTTGACAAACGTATCATTCGGGACACCTCGGACAATCTTATGAATCAACACTCGGGTGTAAATAGAACGTCACCATGTTGGAACTTCTTTCGCCATGACGTCATCATGACATATTTAAACAAAGCTTCAATGGAATACAGGCCCGTCAAGCGCTGCTCAGCTGCGTGTTATGCTCAAGGAGTGTAGCGAAATTGTATTGTTTAAACAATAAAAAAAGCTTTTGATATTTCCGCTGCTGATAAGTTACGGTCTATTTTCTTCGGGCCATTTTCTTCTGCGTAGGATTTAAGAAAGAAAGCTTCAGGATTCACACGCTTGATACATCCGAGGTATTTTATCCCACAAAAATGCCGTACGGACCGTTCCGATTGCAAACGTATGTGATGCACATATGAAAACGTTAGATTTGTTACCGTTTCTTTTGTGAATAGTTTGATATCTTATTGATTGACGTGTCTTCAGAAAAAGGTGAAAGACTAGATTTTATATCAGTGCAAGTCACGTAATTTCCACATGAGTCGCAACATTGTGCGTAACGTTATAACAAGCGTGATAAAATCAGAATTGATTGTTTAAACATTTTTAAAACAACTTGGTGTGCCTTAAAATCGGTGCATATAATATAAAGATAAACATTTTAGCAATTTAAAATAAGCCCTTAAAGCTCTTTTGGACAAATCCTATTGACATTGATTGAACAGCTCATTCCAAGAAAAGAAAATTCCCAAAAACGTGTAACTGCTAACTTGTGAGAGTAATTGGGATCTATAATAAAGTTCAATACTTGGAGGTTTACCGTTACACAAAACCAAAACGTTGGTTTTATCCAAGTTAACTATCAAGTAGTTCTGTTCACAGTAATCAGACAATTTGTCTAAACAACTTTGCAAACACTTCTGACTACTAGAAAGAAGAAGTAGATCACCAGCATAAAGTGAACAATTAAGTCTAACGTCGTTAAGTATAACAGGATTAGGTTTGTGATGACGTAATATGGCGCTCTCGTAATAATCAATAACACGTGAAAACGGCATTGTCACGGGTCACAGACCACAAAATGTGGTTTGTAGAAGATTGTCGAACATGTAACAATCGTTCATGGTATTCTTTAATTATTTTTTTAACCTTTATAGACTCATTTGTGCTCACCAAACATGTGACTTTACTTGCTGAAGTACGACGTGATAAACGGCAATTTTTTCTCGATAACGTCGTCACGTCCATAAGCCCCAAATTAACTTTCCATGCCACATATATTGATTGTGATCATGTAGTTAAGCACCTTTCTTCTGTGCGTCAGTGTTTATCATTAACCGCCCATTTTTATTGATAAATGATCCCGAAAGGTTCCCGAAACAAGCAAACTGTAATCGGCTACCCTTCCGCATATCATCGGGGTCTAGTGGACGGCAGGTATAACAGGTGTTTTAGTTAAATTGTAGTTCACCACTTTTCTTCCGTGTGTTAGTTTCAATCATTAACAGGTTTTTGGGAGGCGTTTAAGCCTCTCACTACTACCATTTTCCATTACTTAATACAAAATTAACCGCCTTTAGGCTGCTATGTGAATCCGCATTCAAGTAGTTCCAGAAACTGTCAACATTCCAAATACTGCTACATATGTTTCTCCAAATGTTTTAACTGATTTAAGCCAATCAGCAACATTTGTTTATTCTAAGATCAACAATTATTGTGAAACTTTGAAACGATAATTTTGCAAAAAAAATCACTACACCAGCCGATACCGAACTTGTTCCATAATACGAAAATGACGTCTTCATCAAATGTCCAGGTTGTATAGCTATTTTTAGAAACTTCAGACTACGGTCAAGTGATGGTTGTATCAATGAATCGTATACGGTCAGCAAAGTACTGTTATGCAATCATATGGTGTCGCTATACTAGCTAGCCGCTTTCTCTTTAGACTGTCTCAACTATCTGGTCTCACTCTGTGCGGGAAGTGATTACAAGACGGTAGTGTAGAATCTGATAAATAGGCGCGTAGTATTATTTTAAAGCCACTTTAATACACGTAATACATATAAATTAATATGCACCTTTTAACAATTATTTAGATACCCAACATGCCTATATAGTCACATATGCCTATTTTGACATTCAAGACAAGATCGGCAGTAAGAAAACGAACATTAAACGTGTAAAGTCGGTTTAAGCTTTAGTAGCAGCAATCAGATCGCCTCCCATCAGCACTCTCAGTGCTTTGATTAAGTTATAGTGTAGTTTAATTAGCACCTTCTTCTGTGTGTCAGGTTCTATCATTAACAGGTTTTTCAGCGTTAGCTGTCTAGCTTGAATGTTGACTTAGTTTAAAAGCCAATCAAATGCTTCTAAAAAAAACGCACCGACGTTAACACATAACGTTAGGTGTTAATTCGTATGTTTTTGTATTCGTAGTGTATTGAAAAGTACAGTGGTCTATAGCGTCGCTTCTTTAAGCTAACTTTATACAGGCAATATAACTGTGTAAACTTGCATTGACCACAGTGACTCGTGATATAGGTTCTCGTCTTCGTCATTCGTCTATTGATTTGTATGCTGATGATTCGACATTGTATGCTACTGGTAACAACCTAAAATGTCTACAATCTCAATTACAGGAGGACACTAATACGGTGGCTCACTGGTGTAAAGCAAACAACATGCTCATTCATCCCATAAAGTCAAAATGCATGGTAATCGGTTCAACAAATAAATTAAAACATTTAGAGCAATTAAATATCCAGGTTAACAATACCCAACTTGAGCAAGTCAAAACTCAAAAACTTATTGGCGTCTATATTGATCACAATTTAAATAGGAATAAAAAAAATAAATATGTTTGCAATAAATTGAAATCAAAAATAACGCTGCTCAAACGAATAAACAACTA
Organism: Spisula solida; assembly: GCA_947247005.1. Lineage (NCBI taxonomy): Eukaryota > Metazoa > Mollusca > Bivalvia > Venerida > Mactridae > Spisula > Spisula solida. The sequence continues at coordinate 30,797,715 of OX365947.1, read as the reverse complement.
CCTAACTAAGGACATGAAACAACTTTATTTTAATTCCTACATATTATCAACTATGGATTACTGCTGCGTTATCTGGAGCACATGTAGTAAAACAAATATCTCCAAAATAAAAATTCTACAAAAGCGCTGTGCAAAAATAATACTTAGAAAACCTAATCGCACTCCTTCCATTGAACTATTTCATGAATTAGAATGGTTAACGTTTGAAAACAGATGTAAATATCTTACTGCAATCATCATATACAAATGCTTACATGGTCTCACTTCTTCATACTTACAAAATATGTTACATTTTGCTAAGAACACTTTATACACATTGAGATCCACAATTCATAGAGATATAACACATGCGAAGATACACGCTAGTTATGGTCAAAATACCTTTTCCTATATATCAATGAAATTATGGAACAGCATACCTATTTCTGTTAGAAATTTAAATTCTTTATCAGCTTTAAAACATAAATATAAGAAATATCTGATGACAAAAAATTAGTCAACTTGTTCATTTTACTATTATAATCATTCTATTTTAATTACTGTTGAGATGGGTGTGTCTGTCTATTATATAATGCAATAAGTTCTATTGCATGTATGAATGTCTGTTTATATGTATGAATGATTTATTTGAATTTATTTGAATGTATTTCGTTATTTCAGATAGAAGACCACATTGTAAAAAAGATAATCATTTTTGTATAATTTGTATGATCTTAATGTGTCATCTTCTTTAAATAAAGCTATTATTAGTAGTAGTAGTATTATCAAAATCTACAATGCTTTAGCTATTTATGTTCGTATAGAAAAGTATTTAATCATAGAATGGAAGACAAGACCCGGTGGATAAACGAAAATCTGCGTGTAAGTTGTAACACAAAATATTGGTCATCGGCATAAAATAACAGCCGTTTTATTCAAAATAACTTTAAATTTGCGGGATATTTAACCGACCGGCACCAGAAATGACTTGTTTAAACAGTTTTAATATATCATCGTCAAAAATACGGGTGTGAAATTTAAAAAAAGTAAAACAATAAACTGTAAAAACAAAAAAGTGTAATTTTGCCAAAAAATGCCGAAATTTTCATAAGACCCAAGATTATATATATTACAGCCGAAGAATAAAAGATGTTTTCTGTTTTGAAAAGATTTGTAGAGCCCTGCATGTGGATATGCATATAGTTTCATGTCTCATTGTAACAGCAAATACTAAATTTATACCATTTTATATAACTTTACATGATTGCCAGATATCTCCATTTTCAATGATCCAATATAGCACCTTACGTGTTTTGTTACAGTCAGGATACAATAAACAATAGTTTCAAATGGCTTCTGTTTTCTTTCTCATACTTCTGTTTCCAACATATTGTGGGGAAAACATATCACATTTGTGCTGGAGATTTCTCTGTCATAGTGGATGGATGTCTCTAAGAAAGGTGTCTGCTTCGATATATTTGTGAGTGGCAGATTCACTTTTTCATGTCTAAAACTAGTTGACATCTTTCGCAAATGTATTAAAAAAATATACATATAACATTTGCAGTATATCATTTAACTCAACGCTGTATATCTTTTTTAAAGATATTTCTTGTTTTAGTTAGGGTGTAGTTTAGCACCTTTACTGTGGGTACCAGTGTATGCAATTAATATGTTATAATGATGTACATGTATAATGATATCACTTACGTGTCGAACAATCGCTACCAACGTAACCTTTCCTACATTTGCACTTGTTTGGACCCACACACCGACCCTTGTTCCTGCACGGTAACACACACACAGCTGAAAACGTAGAAAAATCAGGTTAGCATACACCGCGGCCCCTCCATTTCACCCTACCACATCTTTACAGCCCATTTGTCTACCTCATCATATCTTTATGTATTACTAAAGAAAGGTTCAATCAGTCGGAATAGTTTGAATCCGAGGTGGGAATCGTGAGCGTACACCGGCCGTATGGACAGGAACAATAACTTACGTTCACAATTTGGTGGCATATAGCCGTATTGAGAGGAACAATAACTTACGTTCCCAATGTGGTGGCATATAGCCGTATGAACTGGAACAATAACTTACGTTCACAATTTGGTGGCATATAGCCGTATGGACTGGAACAATAACTTACATACACAATTTGGTGGAATATAGCCGTATGGACTGGAACAATAACTGACGTTCACAATTTGGTGGCATATAGCCGTATGGACTGGAACAATAACTTACATACACAATTTGGTGGAATATAGCCGTATGGACTGGAACAATAACTGACGTTCACAATTTAGTGGCATATAGCCGTTTTGAGAGGAACAATAACTTACATACACTATTTGGTGGAATATAGCCGTATGGACTGGAACAATAACTGACGTTCACAATTTAGTGGCATATAGCCGTTTTGAGAGGAACAATAACTTACATACACTATTTGGTGGAATATAGCCGTATGGACTGGAACAATAACTGACGTTCACAATTTAGTGGCATATAGCCGTTTTGAGAGGAACAATAACTTACATACACTATTTGGTGGCATATTGCCGTATGGACAGGAACAATAACTGACGTTCACAATTTAGTGGCATATAGCCGTTTTGAGAGGAACAATAACTTAAGTTCACAATTTAGTGGCATATAGCCGTATTGAGAGGAAAATAACTGACGTTCACAATTTAGTGGCATATAGCCGTATGGACAGGAACAATAATTTAAGTTCACAAATTGGTGGCATATAGCCGTATCATAGACAGGAACAATAATTTAAGTTCACAATTTGGTAGCATATAGCCGTATGGACAGGAACAATAACTTAAGTTCACAATTTGGTGGCATATAGCCGTATGGACAGGAACAATAATTTAAGTTCACAATTTGGTGGCATATAGCCGTATCATAGACAGGAACAATAATTTAAGTTCACAATTTGGTAGCATATAGCCGTATGGACAGGAACAATAACTTAAGTTCACAATTTGGTGGCATATAGCCGTATGGACAGAAACAACTTACAAACACAATTTGGTAGCATATAGCCGTATGGACAGGAACAATAACTTAAGTTCACAATTTGGTGGCATATAGCCGTATGGACAGAAACAACTTACAAACACAATTTGGTAGCATAAAGCCGTATGGACAGGAACAATAACTTAAGTTCACAATTTAGTGGCATATATCCGTATGGACAGGAACAATAACTTACGTTCACAATTTGGTGGCATATTGCCGTATGGACAGGAACAATAACTTACGTTCACAATTTGGTGGCATATTGCCGTATGGACAGGAACAATAACTTACGTTCACAATTTGGTGGCATATTGCCGTATGGACAGGAACAATAACTTACATACACAATTTGGTGGTATATAGCCGTATGGACAGGAACTATAACTTACGTTCACAATTTGGTGGCATATTGCCACATGGACAGGAACAATAACTTACATACACAATTTGGTGGTATATAGCCGTATGGACAGGAACAATAACTTAAGTTCACAATTTGGTGGTATATAGCCGTATTGAGAGGAACAATAACTTACGTTCACAAATTGGTGGTATATAGCCGTATGGACAGAAACTATAACTTACGTTCACAATTTAGTGGTATATAGCCTTATTGAGAGGAACCATAACTTACGTTCACAATTTGGTGGCATATAGCCGTATGGACAGGAACACTAACTTACGTTCATAATTTGGTGGCATATAGCCGTACGGACAGAAAAAGTAACTTACGTTCACAATTTGGTGGCATATAGCCGTACGGACTGGAACAATAACTTACTTTCACAATTTGGTGGCATATAGCCGTACGGACTGGAACAATAACTTACGTTCACAATTTGGTGGCATATAGCCGTATGGAAAGGAACAATAATTTAAGTTCACAATTATGTGGCATATAGCTGTATGGACAGGAACAATGATTTAAGTTCACAATTTAGTGGCATATAGCCGTATCATAGACAGGAACAATAACTTAAGTTCACAATTTGGTGGCATATAGCCGTATGGACAGGAACAATAATTTAAGTTCACAATTTGGTGGCATATAGCCGTATGGACAGGAACAATAATTTAAGTTCACAATTTGGTGGCATAAAGCCGTATGGACAGAAACAATAATTTAAGTTCACAATTTGGTGGCATATAGCCGTATGGACAGGAACAATAATTTAAGTTCACAATTTGGTGGCATATAGCCGTATGGACAGGAACAATAATTTAAGTTCACAATTTGGTGGCATAAAGCCGTATGGACTGGAACAATAACTTACGTTCACAATTTGGTGGCATATAGCCGTATGGACAGGAACAATAACCTGGCTGAACACATTCACCTCCATTTCTACATGTTGGATCACATATTGCTGAAATATAACACGTGTATACAATGAACAATAGTCTCGAATATATAAGAAATATGCATTATTAAATTAATTAATATGGATTAAGACATTGGCTAGAATGCGGTTAGTTTGAGTTGATTTGGCATTCAAGTTTTTTAACTATCATTATCTTTGACGCTGATAAACCTTTGTTACCAGCAAACTGCACAGCGTCAAAGATAAAAAAATTGTTCAAAGGTCAGGACGACAGGATGACGATACATATTCGCCTATCACGTATTCTAACCGAATTAACAGTTGTTTGGTTACTATTGTAAATAGTAATCATCACTTATATGTGGATTTTATTACTCAAATGATCAAACGTGTATTCTATCAGTCAAGTCAAATACCTTTTATTCTCTCATTTCATGTTTACATGAAAAAATGAGGTTAACAAAATGTAACGACATTATCAAAGCTCATAAATATGGTTTTACACACATGAAATTACAAATACACAACAAGAGGACCCAAAGGGCCCTAGGTCGCTCATCTGTCGAACTTGACCTCGATTTTGTTGAGATGGTCATTGTGACCAAGTTTTATACAGATTAGGCCAATATTGTGACCTCTAGTGACTACACAAGGTTTTTATATGATTGACCTAATGACCTACTTTTTTACCCAAGATGACCCAATATTGAACTTGACCTAGATTTTGTTGAGATAATCATTGTGACCAAGTTTCTTAAAGATCAAGCCAAAACTGTGACCTCTAGTGACTACACAAGGTTTTTCTATTATTTGACCTTGTGACCTAGTTTTTTACCCCGGATCACCCAATATCAAACTTGATCTAGATTTTGTTGAGATGATCATCATAAAGATTAGACCAAATTGTGACCTCTAAAGACTATGCAAAGTTTTTCTATGATTTGACAATGTGACCTAGTTTTTGACCCAAGATAACCCAATATCGAACTTGACCTAGATTTTGTTGTTATGATCATTGTAAACAAGTTTCGTAACAATCAGGTCAAAACTGTGACCTCTAGTGACTACGCAAGGTTTTTCTATGATTTTACCTTGTGACCTAGTTTTTTACCCCAGATGACCCAATATCGAACTTGACCTACATTTTGTTGTGTTGATCATTGTGACCAAGTTTCGTAAAGATTATGCTAAAACTGTGACCTCTAGTGACTACACAAGGTTTTTCTATGATTTGACCTTGTGACCTAGTTTTTGACCCCGGATGACCCAATATCAAACTTGACATAGATTTTGTTGAGATGATCATTGTGACCAAGTTTCATAAAGATTAGGCCAAAATTGTGACCTCGAGTGACTACACAAGGTTTTTCTATGATTTGACCTTGTGACCTAGTTTTTGACCCCGGATGACCCAATATCGAACTTGACCTAGATTTTGTTGAGATGATCATTGTGACCAAATTCCATAAAGATTAATTCAAAATTTTGACCTCTAGTGACTACACAAGGTTTTTCTATGATTTGACCTTGTGACCTAGTTTTTGACCCTGGATGACCCAATATCAAACTTGACTTAGATTCTGTTAGGATGATCATTGTGACCAAGTTTCATAAATATTAAGTCAAAATTGTGACCTCTAGTGACTACACAAGGTTTTTCTATAATTTGACCTAGTGACCTAGTTTTTGACCCCAGATGACCCAATATCGAACTTGGCCTAGATTTTGTTGAGATGATTATTGTGACTAAGTTTCATAAGGATTAGGCTAAAATTGTGACCTCTAGTGTCTACACAAGCCAATTGTTGACGGACGGACGACGGACGGACGGACGGACGGACGGACAGACAGACGGACGGACGACGGACGAAGAGTGATCACAAAAGCTCACTCTGTCACTTTGTGACAGGTGAGCTAAAAAACAGCATTGAGTTAGTTACCAATAAATTTAAGTATGTAATTAATATTATAACCAAGCGTGGTTATTTGTGGAGAGTCACAAATATGATATGATGTTACACGATTTATTGACGATTCTGTCTCAATCAGAGTGTAAATTTTCTTTTCTAGTATACGTACCTGTTTCACACTTGTTACCGGTGTAACCGACTGGGCAAGCGCAGACGTCATTTGTTATGCAACGACCACCATTTAAACATTTATTTTTCTTGCAAGACCCTGAAAGTACAAAGGGTTCCGTATTTTACCTGTAACGTTCAGGCAATACATAATCACACGAGTACATTATGTAAACACACCATGCCATAATAGTACGGAGTACTATATATAAAACTGTTCATAACGACACCGGTTAATGAAACAAGAGGGTCTTAATGACCCTATATCCTTTCCGTTACCACGATTTTTGGGGGGGGAGGCTATGAGAAATTCATATGGTCCCTATACCCCGTCCCTGAGACACCATTGACGTGCAGCATTGATGTCCCTATGCAAGCATTTACAAAATGTAAATATTACCCTTGGACTGGTTAGCTTGTTGAGAGTCCCTGAAAAATGCTATAATGCATCAATGCAGACGGCCTAGCAGTTTCCCAAATGTAAGAAACCCCGTACCTGGTGGCCATGCTTTTTGTCATTCAACAATAATTTCTGCCAAATTATTTTGAAATTTCACGTGTGGTTTCAGTTTTTATTATATATAATTATATATAGCTATATAGCAAAAGAACCCCATCCACTAACGGCCATGTTTTTTGACGAATCAAAATTATTTCAAGGAATTCTGTAGAGGGTCACTCAAGGAACGTATGTGTATAATTATGTCCAGATCGGACGAGTGGTTTTGGAGTATAAGATTTTCTAAACTTCCACTATATAGCTATATAAGTAAAAGAGAGCGTTTATTTCACTTTGGTATAGTTCCATATTAAATACTTTTCCGATTGTGTTTGTCCTGGTATTGTTTCTTTCGCGCTCATAATTTCCCTATCCGAATTGTTAGTATAATTTTGTTTCACCAAATTGACACCTGAAAGTAGGACTTTGTACCTACAATGTATTCAGTTTGATTAAGTTTTCTTATTTTGTCTTGTTCATTTAAGACTTCACCTTATGGCCTGTGTTCGTAATACGTATAGCCTTTATGTTGTCATATATATGATATCGTTGTTGTTGCATTGTTAAACGTCCTGCTCTGGACACAATTTGCAAATAAATATACATGTATTATAAAAACATTATAAACTTATCCTATAACATGTATAACTTAGACACAGAGTGGTGTGAACTATACAACTACAAACCTCGACAAGACTGTGCATAGCACCATCGGTTCTGTACACTGCTAAAACCTGCTTGTATACAAGTACTAATCACATTATCACCACAGTATAAGGTTCGAGACTGTACACCCCGACCACAAGTCCGGCTACACGGGGACCACTCAGTCCACTCAGCATTAAACTCTATCACTGTAGTAGTAGTCTCCACAGCAACTGAAATATAAGTCAGATTATAAACGGTTTCGAATTTGAATACTTACTTAAATCTTTCCTCATAAAATAAAGTCTTTATTTTTATTATTATTATCTCCGAACTGTGGCGTACGAGGGGTATTCAAATTGGAATACGACTAGGTCCATAAAAATGTATCCTTGGCAGATTTTTATGGAAGTATTCACCTCCGATGGATATGAGAAATTTCAGACTGAAAATTTATTATCATTTCTATGTTCACCGTGCATATACTGGACAAGAGCCTCACCGAGATCTTAACGCATATTTCTTTCTGACAATGTATTTTTAGAGTATTTTAGAGTCTTGGAAAAAAAACGAAGATCACAAGGGACAACATCTGACAAATAAGGAGGGTTGGAAAGCTCAGGAACCTTTACGCTTCCGCGAAAATCGCGTGTAATAGCCGCTTCGTGTAAAAGCACATTGCACTGCAACATCATGAAACTTTACAAATTTGTGACTGGTCTGCGATTGTCGAAGCTATATTTCATCCACTGCTGAGGGAATTTACCTTTGTTAAACTTGGCATTTATCCATTGTCCATTTTTATACCAAATTGAATGATAGGAGCTTTGTTTAAAAAAAATTGCGTATATTCCTCATGGCGTTCGTGGTGAGTTTTGCAATGCAAACTTTGGTTCTGCCTTTGCTGGCCCACATTTGGTTATGAGTATGTCGCTTAGGTGACAAAACGAGCCCACGTCTCGTTGATGGCCATTACATTTGCAAAAGGATCGACTTTTGTATTTAAAAAATCGTTTAAACTACAGGGACATTTGTGTACTTCAGTACTGGCGTCTAAAATCAGATAGAGGTATTCAAAGTGCAATTTTCTTTGCCATGTTTGTCATATACTTGTGAATTGTATGAGTAGCTCCTAATGAAATGCCAACACACTGAGCTATGTGCTAATGAGCTATTTGTACATCTTCCATCCTTTTTTAGGATGGCGCGGTATTTTGATGACGTGCATTCCCTAATGAAATTACACCACTTTTAAATTTCTTTAACCATTTCACCATACACGTTAAATTAAATATGGTAGTTGCTCCCGAATTAAAAATACAACGATTCTTATATATTGGGCCGAATTCGATCAGAGAAAAGTGGCATTTACCCAATAATATTAGCATTTGTATACACGAGTAGATACTGATAATCGACCTATTGTTACAGCTAGTCTGAACGAATTTTAAAATACGAGGTATCAATTAAAAACTAATACAATGATCTTTGATATACGATTACAGTTGACTATTTCTAAAACTTCATTGGTACAAAGAAGATAAATCATCATTCCAATTTGAACACGTCTCGTACAAACATAATTATTACAAAATATATACAAAACTAAGTGGATTTTTTACTATAACAATGTAAGCTTATCTATTGTTCACATTGTAGCAGTATCGACCAAGATAGTTTCATTATAGAACAGAACAGTACAATATATGTACGTACATGAACATTGTTACACACCACCACTCCCTCGTTGTTACTATACCACCTGACCATCCATCGCATTTCTTTCTCTCGCTCTGTCCCTCACTCTATCTGTCCCTCCCTCTATCTGTCCCTCTCCAAGCACATTCCCTTCTCTCACTCATCCTCTCATTTTCTCTGTACCTCCCTCTATCTGTACCTCCCTCTATCTGTCCCTCCCTCTATCTGTCCCTCTCCAAGCACATTCCCTTCTCTCACTCATCCTCTCATTTGCTCTGTCCCTCCCTCTAGCTGTCCCTCCCTCTATCTGTCCCTCCCTCTATCTGTACCTCTCTAAGCACATTCCCTTCTCTCACGCATCCTCTTATTTGCTCTGTACCTCCCTCTATCTGTCCCTCACTCTATCTATACCTCTCTCTATCTGTACCTCTCTCTATCTGTACCTCTCTCTTCATGTACCTCTCTCTATCTGTACCTCCCTCTATCTGTACCTCTCCTTATCTCACTTATCATCTCATTCGCTCTGTCCCTCCCTCTATCTGTCCCTCACTCTATCTGTCCCTCACTCTATCTGTCCCTCCCTCTATCTGTCCCTCTCTAAGCACATTCCCTTCTCTCACTCATCCTCTCATTTGCTCTGTCCCTCCCTCTCTATATTTCCCTTACTATCCACATTAACATGTGTCTCTTCCCTCACTCAGCCTGTTTATCTTTTGACACAATTGTGCTAACAAATTTTGACAAATAACAACCAATAATCAGATGTGAAAATGAGCCAATTATTACATGATGGACTCTCTGTTTTTCTGTTTAATTTGCCAGTAGTGTTGCTTTCATGACCATCAGTATTATCACCCGCACCATCATATTCAATGCTGTTAATGTTGTTAATGTTGTTATTGCCCTCGTCTTTGATTGCACGATCTTCCTACAAGAAATAGTTCACATGGTACAATAACAAGAAATAGTTCACATTGTACAGTTAATACACATTGAACATAATTATACTGAACATGTAGTATATATATATATATATATATATATATATATTGTAGCAATTACAGACCGATCTATATATAAATAACTTCTCTGAATAACCTAGTTTCAGCTATAAAAAAGGCTGGATGTCCTTGTTTCAGCTATAAAAAAGCTTAATATCGTGTTTAGAACTGGTGTACCATACTTGTTCCGTTAATCGTCATATTCGACAGTCTGTTGACCGTATCAGTTCTCCTTGAACTAGGTATCAAACAAACAGACAACGTCTCAACATGACCATAGTCGGTGTTACTGAATAAAATAGCTTACAAAACCAAATATTTGGATCGGATTGCTCAGGTGTCAAAGGAGACGTTTTCATCCATTGCGTATAACCAAAATATTACTAGTACATAGTTGCACTCGTCACCAAAACGAAAACATGTATCGTTTCAACATTCAAAACATTCAATCAACAGTCACTAGAACACGACAGGTCAGTGAATATTCTCTTCCCATTGTGCCAAAGTTGACTTTCCGTATAATAGAGAACAATATATATAATGGTGTTAATGTCTTTCCTGACATCATAGAGCAGTTCAAGGTATGAAAATAACAATAAAAACAGGGAAACAACAGAGCATGACAAGCACACACAAGAACATGGGTGTGTTATTATTAATAAAACACTTACTATGTGATCTATATCAGTGGAACAATGTTGTTCTGCTGTCTCAAAATCATCTGTCAACACCAATTGTTCTATTTGTCCCTGAGATTTAACAAAGAAATATTGTATATTTACAGCTAGTCATAAATCAAAGTAAACCTGAATACTGAGACCGCCATTGGAATCATCATTAGTGAATTTCTTTTAATAATCATTATTATGGTAGATGTAATGTAATGTAATTATTTAGGCCTTGTGGTCAAGGATAACCCATGGAAGTGCAAGCACTTATTTCCAATGGGGTACTGTGTTTTTGCTGAATGAATGTAGCGAGTAGAAGAAAGAGTTGTGACACAAGGAATCTGGGTGCGTTACTACACTCGTTCCGAATAAACTCACTGGTTCTTAAAACGTGTCCGGTGTATAGCACCGATACACGCGAGACTACCTCTGGGTTTCCAACCAGTTCAAGTTGGGTGGGAAACACTGAAAATCGTTTCAGAAATGACCAAGTCTCCCGACCGAGATTCGAACCAGAGACCTCTCGATCAGTAGTCAAGTTTGTTATCCACTCGACCATCATGTCACTCCAGATAAAAAGCGAAACAGGGACCTGCAAATTGTAGCGTTAGTGAAGTGACCTTTGTTGACTAAGTAAAATGAAATCAAGAAGCGATTTCATATACCAACGGTGGTTACAAAGTATCCTAGTTTAAATGAAAATGAAGTTTATATGGCAAGACTTGAAGTGATCTACATTTGTTTGAAGTTAGCGAGTACATTTTCTCGTCATATTTTCCTATGACGAGTTCCCTCTCTTTCTCCTGATTTAGTTCATGTTGATATACATGTATATTATATACAGTAAAACATGTTTAATCATACATTCTAACATAACCGGCCTATATAGACAAAGAACAAATCATAGCGTTGTATATCGCGTTGTATATCGGCCGATATACAATGGAAATGACGTCATTTGAACTACTTTTGACTAGGCTGTTTTCTTTTTTACACGTCGGGATGAATGAATATCACGTGATATTGTATTATTATCGTTGTAAATGTTTTTGCGTATTTTAGACTACAGTAGAACTTCGATGCCTCGAACGGTACTTGCCTCGAACACCCTAGATGCCTCGAACTGGTTCTTCGTTAGTATGGAATACTTAAATGATATTTAATTAAATAAATATCCATTGATGTTGAACATATTTTCTTCTTACTTCTTATTTTGATTATTGTTTGAAGTATATTTATACAGGGGGTGATAAAGATAATTGTAACAGCCGTCATGTGGGACCTGTAGCAAGGGATGTAAATCCAGAAACTTACTCTCTCAAAGTAAACACCTACTCCAGATTTACTCCCCTTTATTCACATGTTAGAACCGAAATAAAATCTGAACATCCGTTGTAAAACGGCTGTTTTACAACAGTTTGTCGTTCTGACGCATATGAATTAACCACGAAGGCCGTAGGCCTGTGTGGTTAATTCATACGCGCCAGAACTCCAAACCGTTGTTAAACAGCCGTTTTACAACGGATGTTCAGATTTTATTTCTTAAATACATTCTCAGTTATGGTAGCTTTCATCACAAAGTTATGAGAAATAAGAAGCCGGTGCATTTCCTTTTTATTCTGAACACCAAGTACCATTATGATGTCGTCTTTGATACGATTCGTCCACGGAGTGAATAGAAGGCTTTCGTTACTCGAGGCGGACGCTCAGCCACTACGCTTTGTATATTAAACGAGGGTAACAAGAGAGCTGTTAAACGGGTTCCACGATTCTGTGATTCTAATATTATGTGCTTATTTACTGAAAGCATCCATTATATGTAAACAAATCTGATGCAAACATTTACAGCAATAAAGATAAAGAAAACATAAGAATATAATTACCTGAAAACCTGTACCATACTGTGTGAAATACGGTCCTAATGCTATCATCAAGTTACTGTTTAATGGTAGCGTGTATGTATTGCTTACAGTCTTTGATATCACTAATTCACAGTCGATATATAACTCTATAGTATCCTCGTTCATCCGTAACCCGATCCAATGCCAGTCATTTTCAAGCACTTCTATATCAATATCATTGAGGTCTTTGTTAACAGGATCAACATCTTGATCTTTGTGAAGTTCAACATTAATCTTTCCTACACCGTCACTTTTACTGTTATAATTCAAGGCAAACCTTTGATCGCCTGTTAAATCACTGAGTGTAAAGACGTACCCGCTCGAGTTTTGACTGAATTTTATTGATAACATTATGGATATCTGTTGAGGTAGAAAGTATGGAAATATTTCTGCAAGCGGAGTATAAAGTTTGGCACTTTTTGTGATATTGAAAGCACCAGGACGATTATGGACGTGGTATACGCCCAGAGGTAGTTTGTATACACCCAAATAATGAAGGAGATCTTGCACATCTGAAATATATAAACGTTTCGTGTAGGAGAGTAACCTAAATCATATCATAGAAGTTGAAAATGTCAACTTAATTTGTACAAAAAGGTCGGCGAAAATGACGATATGGCAGTGACTCATTTGTTAGCAAGATGCTTTTACGAAAGCAGAAGGCTTAATTTTGTGCCTTTTTATGGCATTGGGGCTCACCAAGTACAACATTTTAAGACTATTTAGCACTATAAATTTTCCACTAAGGTACGGATATAGAATGACTATATAATGAATCTTGTTTATAATTCTTACGAAGTTTCTGCTGGTATTTCTTAAACATTAAACAGGGGTCTAGATCTAAATGTATCAAAAATAATCCAAATGCAACGGATCCTTCTAACATCGAAATCTACGAGGGGTGTTCAATATATATGCGGAGATATGCTCTCATTTTTGTATTGATCACTGTTTACTAAAGTCTCCAAGTTATTTTTTTACCAAATAGGTTCTTGGACTAAATGTGTTTAAGGTTTGATATATGTAATATCCCAATCTATTATCTGAAAAAGTTTCAGCAATGTCCGTCAGACCATAAAGAATTCAGAATCTTTTTCCGCGAACAGACCTCGAAGTTATTGAATATACATGTACATGAACACGATGGGACTCAATAAAACTCTACCCGTCAATATGATGAATGTACTTACTGTGACACGAGAAACTATTGCACGACCTTTTGTCCATAGTATCCGGATTACAGTCGTCCGAATTTCTAGTACAGTTTCTCTTCCGTACTTGATAACCCTGGTCACATGACTTAGAACACGAGGACCATTCCAACCAATCAGAAACGCCTAAAATAAAATAAAAGTTCCAATGTCTACCTTCAATAAAAAACAATCGTAAAAGAGCACAGGGGTGTATTTAAATACACTTTATATTAGTACATATACATATCGCTTGCTCAGAATTAGAACGTCGTAAGTGCTATACTTATTTTAAATCTGCATCACAAGGCGCTTCTAGTGAGCCTATTTTCATGAACATCGGAAAAGGTCATGTCGACCAAACCAGAGACTATAGATAACTAAAGTCTCTGACCAAACTAAAGTTGAGAAGACTCGTTTTTCCATAAATGAAGAGTAGTTTTTAGACAGTTGTTTCATGTTTTCTCAACACAAAATTTACGACCTTCTTTATCTTTTGTTCAAGACGGTTAAACACATTTTATTGAATGTTTACTGTTTCAATATCTCATTATATTCATTGTGGCAGATTTTAGACACGAACAACAATGGTTACATGATTATATTGTGTAATGTGCAACCTGACTGGATTGTCATTTTACCGAATTACACTTCCAGTGCTTCGATTAAATGTGAAATGTGGGTAAAGTTGGATGCTACAAACTGCGAACTGTTAGATAAATGAGTCCAAGGAGCAATGCAGTGTATAAGTGTTTCTAGAGTTCAATATTAGACAATGTCACATTGATGTGAACTTAGATAGAACTATAAATTTCGACTGTTGACAACTGAAGCTTGGACTTTCAGCGGTTAAGTGCATGGGTGTTGGCCATTGTGGTCTGTGTTGCTTTTAATTATTCTGTGCTCGACTGTTTCAGTTGAGTGCTGCCTTCTCTGCCATTTACTATATTTTGATGCAACGTTATTGGTTCATTATATCCATTCCTGTCAGTTTAATCTTCGTCTTATCATTATAAACTAATTCATAGAAAAGTGTATAAACCGTAAGGAGTAAGGAATTCATATTTTATCTCAAAACTTAAAACGTATAATTATGGTTCTGTCTTTGAGTACACAGTTACACTTAGTGATAACAACAATTCATCATAGACCTCGGATATGTCGAGCACCCGGCTTATCTCGAGCACTTGGCTTGACCCGATAGGGTTTACTGTATGAATGGTTTTCTTCATGTACAATGCGTCCAACTCAAAATATAGAGAGTATTGTATTGTTTGATTTTAATTTAAAGTTACTACGAGGGATGTTCAAAATAACGTGATTCGTTTTACAGCAAACGTTTGCGTTATGTTTGCACTTTTCTCGTATTGCCGATACATTTTAATAGAAGAAATAAAATCGTCGAGAAGGCATAAACATAGCTAGATGACGGGGGTAATAATTCAAGAATCATAAAGTCTGTTCTGGCCTAATTTAGTTCATATTGAACAAATGATGTATGAATATTTCATGTCATTTGATTGCATAAAATACTCGTTTAATATAATAAGCACATACATTGCCTTTCATGTATGTACGAACATATTCAATTATCCAGGTTGTGTGGGGCAATTTAACAACTTAAATAGTATTTTAGAGAAAATGCTTATTGAAAAAAAAAATTCATTTAATCATTAGGCTGTAATACATGGTAATATCGCTTAATATGAACGCCATAAAGTTAGGCAATATTCAAACGCAGCGTAAAACATTACATACAAAGTTGTAAATATATAAATAACTTATAAATACTGAATAAAATATTGATATTCACCTAACATTGGCAGATAAACGTCATGATTTATTTAGATTACAGTCCAACATAAAGTCGGACAGGCAAGGCAGCGCTCAACTTAACCAGTCGAGCACAAAAAACATAAAAACATCACATACCACAATTCCGCTTTTGTTTGTGATCACGGAAATCCTATATTAAACTCGCTGTAGAATAATAATAATAATAGCGTCTTTATTTTCTGTGGATAACATAATTGGCAAACCAGTTTTCATCATGATCCACAATAACAATATAGATATATGTACAAGTTTATACAATAACAATATGTATAACAATACATAATTCAAATTACGCAAGTATGCATACTAACACCTAAATCAGATGTTCGGATGTAAACAGTCATAAACAACAATTTTGATATTATAATATGTAAATGTATTGGCAATAATTATTAAATACCAGTAAATTTCCACTTTAAATATTTTCTTTTAAATGAAGAAAGTGTTCAAGCAGTTTTCACTGATTTTGGTAGATTATTCCACAGTTTTGCACCGGAATAAGAAAATGATTTTCTTGAGAATTCAATTCTTGGTTTTGGAACGTGAAGTATATTTTTCACTGATGATCTTAAGTTGATATTATGTTTGTCATGAGTGTATTGAACTTTGTTTCCCATGTATTCAGAAGATTGGTCATGTAATGATTTATACATTATTTCAGATTTTTTTGTATTCAACTCTATCACTGAATTTTAGCCATCCAAGTTCTAAGAAACTTTCTTTTGATGGTGCTGCATAGTCTTGATAAAGAATTACTCTACCAGCTCTTTTCTGAATACAATGTGCTATAAGTACAGCTCACCGGAGTTAATTTCAGCCTTATCAATAAACAAACATCGATAACAAAAACACTACACAGTCGACTGGCCGCATGTCATCAGCGTAGATGGAAAGCGTATATGCCTTAAGACTGATTATGCACAAAATTGATCAAAAATGGACAACGAAAATGAATTTCATCTTCATTTTTAGTTGTAAGCAAAGGCTAGTGTTATCATCGGCGGACTAAACAGTAAACAGAATGACAAGTACACATTTCCGCTCATTCAAAATGAATCAAGTAATGTACATGTATTAGTATTTTCGATGTGCATGTTTTACGCATTAAAAATCATGACTGAACTTAAAAGTAAGGTATTTACATATAAAAGTCGTTGCATGCGTATAAAAGTCGTCCCACACGTTAGGAGATGGTATCAAAAGCCGATTACTTCATGAACCTAATATGAATCTATATCAAAATTAATGTACTGCACATCATAAACTATATATGAAATACAAAATTGTATAAATAATGCAAAATTATTTTAGAATTAAAATAATTATATTTATTTTTTCGAGATCCCCACTAAACGTGTTGGCTACGCACCAGCTTTGTCCGAAAGGCATTAGTCATATCTGGTCGATTTTGGCTGGGTCCTGTTTTATCGCTGTATGACAGCGTCGTAATAGGGTACCATCAGAGGGTATATATTCAGTAAATCTCGTGCACCGCGCACTTGTTCAGTTACATCCAGACAGTTCGTTAGTAATATTTTCATTTTTCGGTGTGGTTTCAAGGTCAACAAATCTGGAGAAACGGCGAATTTGAACACTTCTGATGTGAGGTAGAAGAGGGTTAAAAAGATAAGTAATGCGTTTCTGTTTTGTAGTTCTTACTGTGACTAGTGGAACAGGTTTATGTACACGGTTTGGTAAATTTATAGAAACTTATAAGTCGGATTAGTCGGAAACGGTCGAGTCGACACTGGGATTGTGTTGACTCTTAGTACCGTTATTTCAACATGTCTGTATTGAATATTGATGTGTATTGATTATTAGTATAATAATGTATTGGTTGAATAGTGAAGCGGGTATTACATCTTTGTCACCTCACTTTACTAATTTAAACACCACGTGCTTAAAGTACGGTAGAGAAAACACACGAGTAATTATTAGCGACAGGCCAAATGTCCTTTGCTATGCTATATAACACACGGTAAGGCCACGTGTTGAAATTTTATTTTGTTTATGGGACGAATTATATATTTTGTTTCAGACCGTTCAGGGGTAACTGGCGTATATTACCAGGCACGTGGTTTAAATTAACGGACTTGTTTTGACTGAACATTTCTTTTATAGTTTGCCACTATGTAGAGTTCGGCTGATTAGACACTTGGTTTGTGAAGATAACTTTTTGTAGGGGGTACATTTTATAAGGTTTATACTGATACACTCGTGCGAAGTGTATACAGCACTCGGTCAGTACCATGGTATTCACGTGCATTTCTGGTGTACTTTAGAATATAATTTAATTGGCTAGTGTGTCATTCATGTTTATGGCTAAAACAGCCGCCGAAGTTTTTATAAGTCACATACCATGGGCAGTTGTGTATTCAAACTTGATCACGAGATTGTAACTGGTACTTTATGTCAATCAACTGCACGGTTTTCTTACTTTTTCTTACTTTTTACATGTAGTTGTGGATGACTGATCACTGCTTTTGTGAGACTAGGCTATAGCGTCTACAAATCAGGTATAGTCCGGAGAGATTGACGCGCATATCGAACTGTTATTTGGCTTATTTAACAGTTGATACTTGGTCTATGTTGGTAGTTGGTATGTTTTCATGAGGGGGGAAATGTCAGGAAGACGCTCTATGTGAAATATCAATACAAATCTAGTAGACCGATATTGCAAGTTTGCTGGCAAAAACTTGTATGATAAGCGCAATAACCTTGTGTTGTGTTCGGGCGTGGGTGTCGGGATCAGGTAAATTTCTCCGAACTATAGCTGACTCAAGTCTTACTCATGGTACAGTAAGCCAGGCTTGTCGATGAGTCAAGCGTTTTATCAGCAGGGTATAGGATGTCGTTACGTGCTGGTCCGAGTGGAATGTACATTTTCTCATTTTCTCGATCTAGGATACGAGTAAGAAATTTACTGACCTATGTACATGCATGGGGGTCTATCCTAGTATTCAAATAACACATAATAGCATTAAACTAACAGTGGCCTGTATTCAATTAGACTCTAGGAGCTCGTGGTCCTAGGCCTACTTTACTATGAGGGTTTGTTTGAGAAGTTAGTGCAGTCATTGCTTATTACACATATTTATGTATATTGTAGTGGTAATATTATTAAAGAGAAACCAGGATGCTGTCGCAGCTAGGACACGGATCGACGTCAACGAGAAGGCTTTGGTTTTGACTCGACTTTGTTGTGTATTCACTGCCTTTAACAGGGCATCCGATCAAGCTGCAGTCTAAGTTAAGTATAATTAATACATACGCATAGTACAATTTGTGACGTACTTGTTTTTACACCACTCTGTTACTACGAAGCTGTCTAAGTTATTAGTACATATGTGACCGTCAGTCATTTTACGGTACAATTGTTGGTTTGGTTTGTGTTTTTGCAGAGGAATACGTTGTTTGTATCAGAGAAACGTAAGGTTCGGAGAGTGTGGCATGATCCTCGACCTTCTTGAACATAATTCAACAGCTATCTTGTTACAAGTGTATATTTTTGTTCTTGTGGTATATTTTCATGAGCGGAGAGTATCACGAGGGCGCTCGATGTGTGGTACAAAAACAGAGCTAAGGGACCGATATTGACGATTAGCTCGAACGTTGATATTATCAATACAGGAACTTGTATTGTATTCGTGCTTGTGTCGGGGCCGGGTAATTGTCTCTGTACTGTATGTGAGATTATAGAGCCATTCAACTTGCTAGGTTTCTTATGAGAAGTAACGTGTGCTGTCGATGGTCAGATTGTTTACTTTACATTCAAGTTTAGGCAGCCCAGCAACGCCATATAAATATGGCGACATATAGGCATTCGAGCCAGACGTTGTTGATGGGAAAACAAACGCTGTGCCCCGAGTAAGATACTTACAAGTTCACTTTAAAGTGTCAACATTTTCTTGGAAGCTAACACATGTTCGGAATGTAAATTCATGTTATACAGTATAGTTTCAGGATTTGCAGTTCAACGAGTTAATAGAGTCGGCCTTCAATTAAGACGATTGGACAATTTGATATATCCACACCGGATATCGTTGCAAATACTGGGGGTTTTCCGTTGGATTGAATTCACCTTAATGATGTAGGTTTAGGTTTTATTTAGATTATATTTGGGATATGATCTTAAGGAACTGAGTTGCGTTTTTCAGAATTTTTGGGGTATAAATTTTATAATTTATTGTGGCGGAAAAATTCGGTCGACCGAGAGGAATACGGATGTTACCTAGGTATTTCGTACAATATTAAATAGTTTATGTACTTTAA
This sequence comes from Spisula solida, assembly GCA_947247005.1. Taxonomy (NCBI): domain Eukaryota; kingdom Metazoa; phylum Mollusca; class Bivalvia; order Venerida; family Mactridae; genus Spisula; species Spisula solida. The sequence goes on along the minus strand of OX365947.1, from coordinate 30,777,593 downwards.
ACGTGTTTGACCGATCAGGGCTCCTCTTCTCGTTCCGGGGACCCGACTGGGAATGAGGTGCCTCTGATAGGGAATCTAAATTGGTTGAGACTTAACGATGTACTACGGAAAGGTATCATACGGTTGATCAGTGAGTGTGTCTGTTGCGTAGTATTAGGTTTTGCCCTCCTCTAATGGTAATTCCTAGGTTGTTGATATTGTGTACACACGGTCACGGCTTGTGGCCCAGTAAGTTGGTTGTGTATTCACTGCCACGGCTTGTGGCACAGTAAGTTGGTTGTGTACTCACTGCCACGGCTTGTGGCTCAGTAAGTTGGTTGTGTATACAGTGCCACGGCTTGTGGCTCAGTAAGTTGGTTGTGTATACAGTGCCACGGCTTGTGGCTCAGTAAGTTGGCATGATACGACCACGGCTTGTGTGTCTCACAGTGTTGTTGCATCCGGGCTGTACATTGGATCGGCACGGGTTGCGGTCCCTTCCATTTTCCGGGAACCCGATGGTGGGGGGATTGCGATCTGACTGTCGGTTGATTTACAGCTTGGTTGGTGTCTTACGTACAGCCACGGCTTGTGGCTCGCACTGTGGAAGTCGTAGTACATCTCAAGGGTAGTAGAATAATCAGTGGGAGCATAATCAAATTACGTATAACGAATCCGTTTTCCTTTCGGTCGACGGGATTTACAGACATACACGGATACCCGGTATTGTCTTGAGCGGCTTAACTTATCCACATTTATATTATACGTTGAATTATTTAGAAACCATGTTAGTGTGTGATTAAATCGAATATTACTGGAAATGGTGTTGTCTTCATATCGAGTAATAAAATAATGCAAAATTATTTTAGAATTAAAATAATTATATTTATTTTTTCGAGATCCCCACTAAACGTGTTGGCTACGCACCAGCTTTGTCCGAAAGGCATTAGTCATATCTGGTCGATTTTGGCTGGGTCCTGATTTATCGCTGTATGACAGCGTCGTAATAGGGTACCATCAGAGGGTATATATTCAGTAAATCTCGTGCACCGCGCACTTGTTCAGTTACATCCAGACAGTTCGTTAGTAATATTTTCCCTCCCGCCACACCCCATAATATTTTGAACATTGGGAGATGTTCGGTGTTATATCAGTTCGTTTTGAAAAAATAGATACTTAATGTTACGGACGCTGTATATTTAAATTGGTGGTCACATTATAATATTTAACACAACTATTAATGGTGCGTACTTATTAGTTCTGCACGTTAGGTAGTAGATAGAACTTATGTATTCATGTCATTATAACGTGCATGGGTACGGGCTGTGTTTTTCAAGGTGGTCATGTCACGTGACGGGTGTTGTATCAAGCGGGGCCATACGAATAAGTCTCGCGATGGGTTGTAAATCAAGTAGGGTATAAGTCGTTAGATAGCAGTTTCGCGGGAAAACAGCAGTTATATGCATGGCTTATTAGTAACCTTATTTTAAGTCAGTCGAGAAATAATTCAGATTCGATAATTTTTTCTATTGCAAACATTAGAACGGAAACCGGTGTCCTGATAGTTTTTAGTTATTGTTTTGTTTTAAAAATGTATTTATTTACATTTAGTATTGGTTACTTGAATTGAATATGACATTTTGTAAGTACATGTAGAACAAATGCTTCTGAACAAATTCCGTAGTTTCAGTATTCTGATGAATGGTCTGGCGCCGGGGTTTAAAAGACTTCGGTGTTACTGATCCACGTTTCCTCCTCAGGGGGTTTTCACGTTTCCTCCTCGGGGGGTTGTTCGTGTACGACCAGCATTCCGTATGATGAATATAGCACAGTCTGTGATGCAGCCTTTGCTAGAGCATGTTTAATTAAGCAGAGACGGACTAATCTAAAACCAGTTTATAATAAGCTAAAACATATCTGATGAATATGTAACATGTCGTCTCCATTATATTTTATATCATTGGGATATGAAATGTTTTATACATGGTACTGTTTAGGTAAATATCACACACAATTGATTACTACTGTATGAATGTTATGAACATTTAGTAAAGATTGCAAACCGTCTTAAAGTGAAGTATTACCACAGCAAACAGTTTGTTGTTTGTAAATGGTATAGTTAAGCTGGTGTATAATTATATGTACATGTATTAATCAAAAGTTTTAGTCGTTTATATCTTATGGGTTTTCACTGCCTTTGTAGATGTCACAACCTATTAATTTTATGGTCTGTTTTAAACCGTTTACTGCTGTTGAGTATATATTTTACAGGATGTATTGGTTTGTTAATGTTGACTTGGTCATGATTGCACTTCATTCCACGGGAGCACAGTGGCGCACTACACAAGTAAGACGACGACAAACAACGACCTCAGTCGTCCTCGTCTGGTGTTGAATGGGAAGGTACAGGTGTATATTCTATGAACGATTTGTGTTGGTGTTACTATATTTTCACATTTTCCTGGATATGGGGGATTTGCCGTGGACTTTATTGACATTCTGGTCGTGCTTGAACTGGTGCCTACAAAATGTTTAACGTGTTATACGGTTGAATCCATTGTGCTCTTTGACGGTTTTATAATTGCTGTGTTGTTTATATATATATGAACTTTTGGTGTATCAATAATTTGCAATATGAACTTTTATTTTTTGTCGCTCTCATGTAATTATATGTAAGCGGAAAAATTCGGTCGACCGAGAGGAATACGGATGTTACCTAGGTATTTCGTACAATATTAAATAGTTTATGTACTTTAAACGTGTTTGACCGATCAGGGCTCCTCTTCTCGTTCCGGGGACCCGACTGGGAATGAGGTGCCTCTGATAGGGAATCTAAATTGGTTGAGACTTAACGATGTACTACGGAAAGGTATCATACGGTTGATCAGTGAGTGTGTCTGTTGCGTAGTATTAGGTTTTGCCCTCCTCTAATGGTAATTCCTAGGTTGTTGATATTGTGTACACACGGTCACGGCTTGTGGCCCAGTAAGTTGGTTGTGTATTCACTGCCACGGCTTGTGGCACAGTAAGTTGGTTGTGTACTCACTGCCACGGCTTGTGGCTCAGTAAGTTGGTTGTGTATACAGTGCCACGGCTTGTGGCTCAGTAAGTTGGTTGTGTATACAGTGCCACGGCTTGTGGCTCAGTAAGTTGGCATGATACGACCACGGCTTGTGTGTCTCACAGTGTTGTTGCATCCGGGCTGTACATTGGATCGGCACGGGTTGCGGTCCCTTCCATTTTCCGGGAACCCGATGGTGGGGGGATTGCGATCTGACTGTCGGTTGATTTACAGCTTGGTTGGTGTCTTACGTACAGCCACGGCTTGTGGCTCGCACTGTGGAAGTCGTAGTACATCTCAAGGGTAGTAGAATAATCAGTGGGAGCATAATCAAATTACGTATAACGAATCCGTTTTCCTTTCGGTCGACGGGATTTACAGACATACACGGATACCCGGTATTGTCTTGAGCGGCTTAACTTATCCACATTTATATTATACGTTGAATTATTTAGAAACCATGTTAGTGTGTGATTAAATCGAATATTACTGGAAATGGTGTTGTCTTCATATCGAGTAATAAAATAATATGTGCGTTCAACCCGTTGTGCTAGAACATTGGTATATGAGTTATGGCCCAAGTACATGTATACTCAGCGATAGTAAACACGTTTTGTTTCCAAGTTCAATGAAAGGTATTCAGCATTTAGATACTGAGAGTAGTCTGTCTATACATACCCTATGTTTAATTGAAGGAGACAACTCTTCAGTCTACTCTTTTTCCATGAAATTAATTCCCTTTGCTCCCTCAAACATAGGAGATAATCAAGCACAAAATAAAATCTAGCTCAAATTGAAAACGAAACAATGATAATTGATTGAAAAAATGGCCAGACTATACTGAGAGCGGCCGGTCAAAGGCAACAAGATGGTTCTTATATGATAGAACACTGGGTGTACAGGCTCCGTTAAATAATGAGTATCGCTTATGATTTTGTCCTTACATGCATGTTGACTGGTATTGGGTTAGATAAATCTGGACATAAACTTGTGTACTCGGGTAGATGTGTCTTCTGTGCCATTGACATCACAGGTAACTGTATCATTGATCAAGAGTAAAAAACAATTTTATGAAAAAATGTTTACTCTTTATTAATGATACAGTTACCTGTGATTGACATGGGGTGATTTGACATGACTTGAAGGTGATCAAACATTAGCTACGTATAGCTATGGTTGGACATAATCAAAGCACTTACGGAAATCTTAAAATTTCGATCACATTTCAATTCTAAATGTAATTCTTTAAAAACTACACTTTGTGAACAGATATGATTTTGATAGCTCATTTACGGAAACATTATAAGTATGGTTCTACCCGAGGACCACAATTAAAGTTACTGAAGCATTATAAATAATTTTAAATTGGAACTTTATAATACTGAGAATGTTCAAGTATATATGACTAAATGTCTCTATTAAAACATAAACCTCACATATATTCGCGGTTTCTGGTAACCCTTTTGCTTCTAAAAGGCAATATCTGGATTAAATAATATGATTTAGAGGATTAGCAGATTTAATAACCATCCGCTCACTTTGAGGTAACATCATTTACCAAATCATCAATTAAAATCCATAAATGTTATTGCAAAAAAGTCAAGTCCCCAAAGTGAGGCGCCGTTCAATTATTTGCTTTGACTGCTTCTTAGATAGATCGTATTAAAATGAACATGATCGCATTATCATCGCCTCTAATCCTCGATTTGCAATGCAAACATACTTTAGACAACCTTTATATCGTTAGTGGAAGCTTCATTGAAATCAACAAGTTTTCTCAATGGTTGAGTTGACAAAAGTCTGCCATTGAGTGGCTTGGAGAGGGCTTATATTACTTGAAGGGTATGAATGTTATTCATGAATAAATACTTGTATGAAAGCACACGACAATCTGATTTTATTCACTCTCAGAACGTGTAATACAGCGTAATAAGGTGTTAGAAAGGTGATGAAATGTTGCGCGTTAAATAAATTATATCTTATATTGTATTAATTATAATCACATATTATATAGTTCCCGCCCAAGTTTATCAACAGGCAATTAAGGTACGATCTCCTTGACTTTGCAACCTACAGAAAAGGAACTGGAGCGGCCCCTTATGAGCAGTCTACTTAATGGTGACATCTGAGTGTAATGACTTATAATGTTAATTGCTAGCGACATTCAGGCGTCTTTAAGTGTAAAATGACTGTGTCTGTCTTGGTCTATAGGCTGTAGGGGGTGGTATTATCATAGCAGACGGTCTGTGGATTCGGTGCTTATGGTAAAAGTTGATGAAACTAACTTTTTCCAGTTATTACAAAACGAACTTTCCTTTCTACATAAACAGAATGTGCTGGATAGTGTTTTGTTGTCACATTTAAAACCATGAAAAAAGTACTGAAATGACTCAAGACTTTAAGGTTAGAGCATACTCCATATTGGGCATTTGCAAGACTTCGTTTTACATTGATTACATGTATATCCTTTCCGCTACCATAGCGTACTAATGCAGACTGGCCGGGATGACCATTTCGGTCTTCCGTAGTTTACGACCTAAATGCCCAAATTCGGGAATTTTGCTGTCATGGGTACACATGCATCCCAGACTAAAGGATATTATGGACCCAATGTCGTACACAGGTTTTTGGGCCCTCTGGTCCACTTTAGAGATGGCTTTGAACGTAAATTACTGGTCCTACCCGCCATTGCAGTACGATTCCCTGTGGAATTGCATTAACATTTAGCGCCAAAAATTTATTATTTTTCCATAGAAGGAATATAAGGCTAGACAAAGGGGTAAGGATCAGTGACCTAAAGGGGCCAAAAACAAGGCCCACCAAGCTATAAAAAAAGTTTTTCGCGCAAGGGTCACCGTCACATCGTCATTTCCGGTGACCTTTAGTCGAAATGATGACAATTTTTCCTACTTTCACTTTGGTGCAGGTGTGTAGCATCCGGATGTATCGAGTTTTTATCAGTGCTGAAGGTCAATACTGACTCAGGGACGAGGTATAGGGACCATATGAATTTCTCATAGCCCACCCCCCCCCCCCCCCCCCAAAATCGTGGTAGCGGAAAGGATATCATTTGTTTATGAAGTGCTTAATGTTAGGTTTGATGTTTCACATTTTTTTATGTATGACGTAACATGTAGCAAGCTGTAATAAAAGAGCGGTTTGTTCACGATGTATATCCTGTCATAATAATAAATGTATCATTAACACGGTGACGAACGAGTTAATATTATCATCTAAACTGTCGACACCAATAACGTTTCAAAATACAATCTAAACTACCTCCTCAATAATAAGACCACCTCAACATTCAGGTCCTTACCATAGGCATTTGGTTTCAACTCACCGTAAATTAATGATTTGTCCTAGTCACTGATCGACCCTGGTTCTGAATAGAGTAGAAGGTTGGGAAGCGGCCATGTTTAGCCGCAACGGATATGACGTTACGAAAGCTGGTACCCAGTTTTTCTACAGTTGTCATAGCAAACCCGGATGCAAGTTCCTCTGACGTCTTGTACTTCAAGTTTACTATTCTAGAATCGTATTATCACCAATATCTTGGATTTATGAATGTAATTAGAATAGAAGTTAGAATTGCATGATATATTAAAGCAACTTGAAGTGTTGTTTGTTTGCTCACAGAAAACGATTAAGTCAAAATAAGCATACATAGTTTATGACTTGAATTGAGTTTTAAACCAAATGCAAATATGTAGGCTTGACTGTGAATGTTGATTTTGTCTTAGCTTATCGACGTAATAAATTTATCGTGGGATCATTATAGGACTGATTTTTGACATCAGTTGCATATATTATAGTGTGTGTGTGTGTGTGTGTGTGTGTGTTTAATATTTTCGATATACCGATGACTCACCGGGAATGCTCGGATAAAGCACGTGCTACAACAGGGTTCTTGATAAGATTTCGTTAAAATGAAATATTATGCTTTACGAAAGTCTAATATTAAAATATTGAATATTCGTATTTAAGAAATGTGTCTTTCGTTTCTTAAAACAATTGGTTTTAAAAAATACCTAATAAAATGTAACATTTATCAAAGATTACCGTTTAATTGAGCTCGGTTCTAAAACAAATGGTATACATGCACAATATTATATTAGGAATACCAATGGTGCTTTGATTGGTTTTTAAGAATAATTTTTATAACTAAGCGTACGTTCACACCCGTACCCCACAAAGTCGATGACTGACTTTTGTGTGTAATTATATTTGACAGCATCGGTTATGTGATAAAATCAACATTCCAATACCAGTTACATAGAGTTAATATACTTCACTATATTTCTTTTAAAAACATATAATAATATACTTGATTTATATCGGTTTAAAAACATGATATTTAATACACATTTTTGTGAAAATTATAAAGAATAAAGTCTACGTCACAGACGGTGCATTCTTTCAAAGGACTTGAATATTTATCACAACGTCAGGAGAGTTTACAAGTTGATTATGAAAACTTAATCGTTTATAGAAATGATTTATTTACGTGTTTAACAGTAAATTGGTGAAAAAGGCACCAACACTTTGAATATAATATGATAATTTATCGTCATAATGTACGACTGGATTTTTGGTTAGCTTATAAAATGAAGATATATCTTGGTGATAACGTTAAGTGACGTGACGGTCATTATGAAGGAAACTCCCATTCATCATTCTATCGTTAAGTTCATTTACAATAAATCTGGTACTGTTAAATTTATTTTTCGAGGGAGTTGATTTTTCGTTGATTTCGTTGTTAAACCCATCCACGAAATATACAGACCACGATTTATCGAACTCCAAAATACAAAACATTTCGTTTCTCTTGCATGTTTTGTAGTCCACGAATTAACGACCCCACGAAAATGCATTTTATCAAAATCCACGAAATTTAACATCCACGAAAATATGTGACTTTACAGTATGTAAAAGCTCACCCGTCTTTAGTAGCCGGTCGATACATAACATGAAGTATGATTGTCTGATGCTGGAGATTGTTAAATCTTGAATGTGTTGTTGTATATGTTTGTATTAAGGTTATTACATTTAATTGAATTCATGTATATGTGCTATGTCTCACAGTGTATACTTGAGTCAACTTCCGGTTATCGCAATACGTCATACACGTTGATGGCATAGTCTTCCAATAAGTCATACAGTGATCGGAAATCACAGATGTTTTTGCTCATAATAAGTCATACAAATTGCATTGTATAGTATCCAAATAATCCATAAAGTGATTTTGTTTATACGCTGTGTGTCTTAAATATGAACCATATAGTAGTACATGTAATACAGTCAAACTGATGTTAGAGCTCACCTCAATCAAACAACTACATACTTTATCAGGAAATACAATTAACTTTCAATCGTCCATTTTATTTTTACAATTAATTAGCTATACCTGTTTTAAACAATCTATAGTCCAGTTAGGATATTGTGACAGTGACGTTGCAGTTTATGTGTACGCAAAAAATCACAACCATTGTCTAAACAGGTAGAGCGAAGTTTAGTATGTTAGTTTAGCATTGAAAGTATAGTTGTCTGTACAGTATAAGCCTTTATAATTGGTTTTACACCGTTATAGTGGACTCGACCGCTGCGTCACTGGATTTTTATCCTGACTGGACTATACCTGTTTTAAGCAGTCCCCTTTTAAGCAGCCCCTTTGATTGACTCATAAGTTATCAGACAGGTTAAACCGTGCGTACCCGTCTAATGTTGTACGTTTATTAAATAAATGATGAAAATCAAATATTTCCTTTGCTCATGGACTGGTTGTATATAAAGTCGTCAAAATGGTAAATCGTTTTGTAAAGAAAACATATCAAGACCTTATTAAAATTCATACATCGTTTCAACTAAAACATGCTTGACGTTATTTGTATTTAGATCTACTTTATATCGTTATATGGAAGACGAACCCCCTGATGTGAGCCTTTTATTCACTGATAAACAGGGCTAGTTGAGTGTTGCATTACATCATATCGTACACAGATAATAAATAGTATCTGCACATCGACATATGAAAATATTAAAATGTCTCATAGAATAATAGTAACATTTATACGAGCATACGCAATAATGTTGTTATTATGCAAATGTTTGTGATTTACTATGATCAGTCGTTTGTTGGTGGCTGCCTTTTCTCTTTTATAATACAGTACTGTAATATATTCTATCACCAAGTTATGCATGGTTAACCATGTTCACTCTCATAGATCATTATCTCAATACGACTTTCTTGAGCCGTGTTCAAAAACTGTCAAACAGCAAATTTTACATTTTTTTCTATTCACCAAACAGCAACTATGAAAGAAATCATATTAACCGTTTGTATACAAATTATTAAACAAAATGTGTCGGTGATGAGTAGAAATTGGCAAATTCTGATTTTTCTAAATACATCAATTCTCACTATTGTTATATTGTTTATATGAATGTCTGTTGTTCCGATCTTGCAGCTGTAAGATGCAGACTGTTTATATAATGTTGTTTTGCAGGATGTCTTACGCATTGCCGGTATGTATGCGTTCCCGTACATCTAACATTCCACAGTCATATGTTATAATTGTCAATCAGCACTCAAACTTTCTTTATCATTTAACACTCATCACCAAATGAAGAGCGCTGGACTAGAGGTATGATGTACGCTTTAAGATCGAGAGCTCCCTGGTTCGATCCCCGTCTGCACTGCTGCTTAGGATCTCTGATCAAGAATGACCCACAATGCACCACTCGACCAAGATGTGAATTGGTACCTGTGAGGGTGGCGTCTGTACGTGTTGGATATTCCTGGGCGCCGTATCTCGATGTTGACTGCACACAAACCAGGAGAGGTAACCCAAAATCTAGCGAAAGTTAAATGTCAAAGGGTGGCTGAACGGCTGAAAGCGGCCCTCGTAACTGGTAACTTAACTTTTTTTAAATGGTCAACATTCAACACTCAACATCTAACACACGGCACCAAAAGATCAACATTCAACACTCAACATCTAACACACGACGCCAAAAGATCAACATTCAACACTCAACATCTAACACACGACGCCAAAAGATCAACATTCAACACTCAACATCTAACACACGACGCCAAAAGATCAACATTCAACACTCAACATCTAACACACGACGCCAAAAGATCAACATTCAACACTCAACATCTAACACACGACGCCAAAAGATCAACATTCAACACTCAACATCTAACACACGAGGCCAAAGGATCAACATTCAACACTCAACATCTAACACACGACGCCATTAGATCAACATTCAACACTCAACATCTAACACACGACCCCAAATGATCAACATTAAACACTCAATATCTGCTACTCATTAACAAATGGCCATTTTTAACACTCAACATTTAACACTCAACACAAAAGTGGTAAACATACAATACTCTACACTTAACACTCAACATCAAAAGTGGTAAACAAACAATACTCTACACTTAACACTCAACATCAAAAGTGGTAAACATACAATACTCTACACTTAACACTCAACATCAAAAGTGGTAAACATACAATACTCTACATCTAACACTCAACATCAAAAGTGGTAAACATACAATACTCTACATCTAACACTCAACATCAAAAGTGGTAAACATACAATACTCTACACTTAACACTCAACATCAAAAGTGGTAAACATACAATACTCTACACTTAACACTCAACATCAAAAGTGGTAAACATACAATACTCTACACTTAACACTTAACATCAAAAGTGGTAAACATACAATACTCTACACCTAACACTCAACTTCAAAATGGGCAACATTCAACACATCTAACACACATCATGCAACACTCATATACTAAGGTTATACTATCAACACTCAACATTGCGTGCTCAACACTCAACGGTCATGTCACAAGTTCAGACCACTACTGTACAGGGTACCAACTACTACCACTATTGCACAGCCATGTCACATGACTAGCTAAAATGACAGCGACGAGGCTAGATTCTGATACATTGGCCATTAATTTAAATAAGACAGAAAGACAAATTGAAAGTCAGTGCATTTATTTAATGTTTGTAAATAACGTCACTGTTCAAATCGTGTACGCATTTTCACATCCCGTCCCCCACTGTGTCATTTATACTTGAAGCAGAATGAAGCGCTTTGGGTATGTTCACTTCAAAGAGAGGTCTCAAAATGCCTCTTTACAACGTGGATTGGTCATGGTGAGCGATATTTTATAAATAAAGGGACGGACGTAAGAAACCCCACTGACATTAATTTATTCATTCTAAACATTTCATTCAGTTTATAATAAACACACTAAAAAGCGAACTTAACAAAACTAACACTTTCACGGAAAGTTATTTTAAAGTTAATCGTACAAGCAATGTTTGGTATTTTGGAAATTGCGAAATCTAATACTAGATTCAATCTTATTAAAGCTGGTAAATGAATATGTAAACGCTAATTAAGGGGCTGATTTACATTATAAATCAATACAATCATGATGATCTTAATATTATTACTTCAACCAGATGTTATTTGACACTATAGTATAATGCCTTTTTGTTACCAAGTTCCATAAAGTTCGAATTATTATACATCTTTCATCCGGGGTATATTATACATAAAAACCAAGTTTATAATAGAAAAATCTAATAAAGGACTGTTGTAAAGGTTTTCCCTCGGGGTTCAAGACCATCAACAAGGCTGAAGCCCATTTATACGAAGCACACAAATCGTATTGAGACTGATCTCAAATATTCAGGATCAAAATCTAAAAAAAAAACAGATTCAATTTATTTTGCACAATATTTCGTAAAAACGAGTAAAAACGTAATTACAAAAAAATGTATTTGTCTTTGAGATGTAAGGAATATGTCGAGCTTGAGCTCGATTCTGAAAAGTTATTATTGGTAAGAACGGAGCATGGAGTGTTTAGGAGAGGGGACAACTGACTTCTATAGTGACCACTGACACAGGTTGAACTGCAGTTACAAATCTTCTGTCAATGTTCCGATCAATTAAGTAAACTTAGTGCACTAATTCAGGATTAACATTGTGAGTACATACCATGTACATTCGTCACGTAATGTATGTGACTTAATGTAGTTTATACGGGGTTAAGTGTAATATCAAGAAATCTGTTTAAAAATCCTAATATAGGAGTACTAGCGTAATGCAATAAGTAAACGACAGGATCCCCCCTGTACACATAGAAAATGCAAATCACTCAGCTAGGATTGTTTGAACTTTTACCGAGCCTAATCAGTAGGAAAGACACACGAGTGAAATCATCGTTACCTGTTGTTTGTTTAACTGTGATATGGAAATCTGTTCATATTTGAATTTCCTCGTTTAACAAGACGATAATCCGTTACAACATACAATCAATGAGTGGTATCATATACTGAGGGATTTAAGGATCTCAAATTTTACATTATTGTCGATATTTTAAGCCCCTTAACTTGAAAGCAGGATCAGTTGGGGTGAAGGGAATGCCGATACGATAGTTCGATAACTCGGCTATCTTGTCCTCTACGTGTACATGTAGTGCTATATTACGGATAATTTGACTTGATCCTCGACCTTCTATTAGCAACATTTGAGCCTGATTTCTTTTCTATATTTATAACCACTGCTACATGTTTTTTACAAGCGGTGAGTATCACGAAGACGTTCGATGTATTACACAGACACAAACCTCTATAAGGACCGATATTGCATAATTTGCTCGCGAAAATCGATATATTCAACGCAAGAACCTTCTAATATATATCCATGCATAAATGCTAGGATCGTGTCAATATCTTCGCACTATGACATATTACTCGTTCACGATGTCCAAACGCAATGAGAATGTGCGTTTCCGGACATATCAGTAGTTTCCATAAAACTGACAGTTAAGCTAGACGGAAATAACCGATATGTTGCGAAGATAAGCGTAATCCATGATCCAATACCATTCGATAACAAATAATAAATGTTATCAAAATTGAAGTTTAGTTAGCTATATTTGATAAAAAGTGATACTTCCGGTAAGCCTTTGGACGCTGCTGATCTTGTGCTGGCCATCACGTGACCACACGGTTTACAATCTTTGTTATATTATTTTCAATTAATTCTGTAGCCCATGCAGTGTGGACATACCACATGGATACTTCGGACGCTCATACCGAGAACGAATACTTTCCATGCAACTTAATTAAGTATTTACATTTCAACAAATGATCGCAGTTTTTGATAGCAGTTGAATCGTTTCGGGCAAAAAACGGTGGCATATTGCACACAAAAATGCATGGATAGCATAGTACACATCCCACCAACTGTCTCATTCGTTCTGCAACAAATATTGATTTATTTATTTCTTCCAGATATGGAGAGCGGCATAGCAAATGCAAAGGCAAAACAGTTGTAAACATTACATCAGAAAAATGACTTTTTGCAAGAATCTTTATTCCTGTGTTGTACAGATAGTAATATGGTCATGTAATGTTGAATGTATGTTGAATAAAACTTTAAAATGTTACCTTTCCATTGATATATGGCAATGTCATATGAGATCAAGTATTTTCTCATGGCATTCTGTTATAATGATAACACCCTGTATAAAGTAGAACATGTACATGTCCTTTTACTGTTGATTACGAAAATTAAAAAAAAATCGCAACATGAAAGCGTAACCTTTCTTATTCAGTTCAGCTCTTCATTTTCTCAATTACAATGTATCGTATTTTTAAAGACTATGTACTACAAGATATTTGTTCTGTGAGACATAGTAATGAAGTCACATCCGTATTCTCATTAGTAAGAAATACTCTGGTTCAGAAAGCACATTTATACATTAGCTAGCAGATAGAATTACCTATTATTTTATCATTTTAACCTTTAGACATCATTGATACCCCAAATCGGGTCCATTAACGAGAATTGATTGCGGCAAATGGATGTAAATGTGGAATAAATGAGCGTCATATGTGCCTAATGTATGTTTGTAACATGTTTTGCCATATTGGCTTTCATCGGAAAACAAGGTATTCGTTCTAATACTTAGTAGTAACTACACCTGTACTGATATGCTCTCAGTGATGCTTTAATAAAGACAACGCAAGCAGTTTTGCTGAACAAAGTTCACGTATTTCTAAATTCTATATGGAATCTATCACCACTAGGGCATGGCAGAGAGAGAGAGAGAGTTGTGGGAGACTGAGAAGCCACATATTTTCCCTTTCAAAAGTATGCTGACCGTCTAGCACACGAAAGTACTAGTACCAGTTATATTTCGCCTTTGCAATCGGACGCGGTCTTGGATCCAACCCGGGACCTCTCACACTCGAAGCGGACGTTCTACCTGACTAGTCTACCAAGGGGTTTAGTTTTCGACCCAAATATCCGAAAATTGGTCGTAGTAGAACAATAATAATAATAATAATAACGACTTCTAACGAAGGACTGTCAATACTCTTATACTCTAAAATGGCAGGATTGTCGTGTTCCTCCCTGTATAATACACGTGCTTTATACACCTAATGGACTGGTATTATGATTCTCCCAAGCATGGACATCCCACAACTGCTAGATACTTTGTTGGAACTGATGGTGTATCAAATACAATAGTTCTTTATTTCACATCCGAATTGACGGACAAGAAAAGTTCGTGCAAATTATTTTTCCTTATTTTTTTGTGTATTTTTTTCCTTAAATGTGTCAATGAATGTAATGTATTTAGCGATGCCTTGACATTCCGTATGCGTGAAGTATTTATACAGAAAGTTCGACTTGTATCATCGTGTTTGGATTAATAATCTAATGTTCACAAAAGTCCTGTAAAACAAGCTATAGTGTAGTTAACTTTGGACATCATTATTTTGAAATATCGATGAAGCGTTCGATATACTCCAGTGTTGTCGTTACTTAAAATTCCTTACGATACAAAAGACACTTTGTTTATTGTTTCACAGAAGCGTCCGAAAAACGTCTACCCGAATTACGATTCACAGTCATGCTATTCTTTCATTAACTTAATACGATCATGGTTGAAACTAGATCAAAGTATGAAAGGTATGCGTCAATATAAGACCAGAATGAACACACTGAGACCCGTATTGTGATGTTAAAGGCAAGAACATTTGCTGATGTTTGCTTGCACTGTAGGATAAATATTGACATTACTAACCGGTAATTGCAGAGTAACTGAAAATGAACACCGCACTTTCTTGTTTCTTAATAAAAGGCAATATACTGTCACAAAAGTGGCTCTTCAAATTGAAAATTATTTCAAAGAATGAAGGCGGATCGCAACACTGTGAGGTGATAACAGAGAGCAAATTTGTCTCTTGTGGTAAAATATTTAGGGTTTGTATATAATTTAGCGTGCAGAATTAAGTTGGAAGCATTTAAGAAATTTTAATGGAGAGATTGTTAGAATATAAATTATCTCAATAAATGAATGACGAATTTCTTTAAATCGAAACACCCTCAGTCGTTGTATGTTAGACAAACGTATGTAGTATACGTAAATTGTTTTTTAAACCGGGAAAAAACAGTTCGCAGCTCATGTTCAATACAAATAGTTTATTTAATAACTAGATGAACTCTGTGTCAAACATGATGTTAGATTCACGGTAAAAATAGATTTAATGAAATTATTCGCTGTGAAGTTCTAGTCTTTGTAATATACAGTTGTACTTTGAACTCAAATTAAACAGGTGTTCAGAATATCATTATAATAACCAAATCAGAAATGCATCGTATGAAATTATAACGAAAACGACATGTTTATTATGACTGACAAAATAAAAAGTTGAACGACATCTGTTGGAAAAGATTGAGAAATCCAAGACTGTGGTCGTGTTTTAAATGGACTAATGTGTAAGAAATGGTTCTTAATTTTTATCAAAATGTGATTTGTCCAGAAGGGTACGAAAACAATAGTATTTCAAGTTTTTGACCATAACACACCATGTACTATACATAACCCCAGCCTGTGTTCATAAAAATTTCAATCAATTTTATGATATCAAAAAGGGGTAATTTTCGCGGTGTATAAAAAGTGATAACGAAAATTGTTGAATGGACCAACACCTGCACTCGAATTAGACAGGATGCTCGTAATAACTTTACTCGAATAAGATGGATAAATTAATGTACAATATAGAGCAAATTCGCAGGGACTTTTTCTCGAATTAGGCCGGTTGCTCGAATAGTCGCTGCTCGTATTACCGAGGTTTTACTGTACATTACAACGTAATGGTTTAACGGTGACATTAAAGGTTAAATAGCTAATACAACGTAGTCCTATAATAGAGATATAATCAATTGGTGTAATAGTTATTTAATTTCTTACATACACCCCCAGCCTATACAGAAATACGGCACCATCACTGGCCGCCATTACTCAACAGTTGCGTGAACGATTAATACATTTTTAATGAGTATTTTTGCATGTAATTGATGTAGATCAGTCGAAGTGACGATACCATTAAAAAGTCATCTACTGCAGAAACGTCCTGGTAGGTTAATGGTAAGAGTTACATTTCATGTGTCATTGTTTATTAAGGTTTTCAGACTACCGCACACGGCTTTGTGTGGACACGAAACCTCAAGTCTCTCTGAGTGAAAGTATTTATACAATGTAAAAAAACGACTCTTAGTTCCAATTGTTTAGGTCAATGCTAATGTTTGGAAGATAATGGGTCCAAACATTTGAACTAAGAAAACGGAAGAGCAAGGGTCCAAACATTTGAACTAAGAAAACAGAAGAACATGTGCTTGAACATTTGAATTAAGAACACGGAAGAGCATATGCTCGAACATTTGAACTAAGAAAACAGAAGAGCATATGCTTGAACATTTGAACTAAGAAAACAGAAGAGCATGTGCTCGAACATTTGAACTAAGAAAACAGAAGATCATGTGCTTGAACATTTGAATTAAGAAGACAGAAGAGCATGTGCTCGAACATTTGAACTAAGAAAACAGAAGAGCACGGGCTTGAAAATTTGAACTAAGAAAACAGAAGATCATGTGCTCGAAGATTTGAACTAAGAAAACAGAAGAGCATGTGCTCGAACATTTGAACTAAGAAAACAGAAGAGCACGGGCTTAAAAATGGATTAATGGCAAGACCTCAATCACGTGACAACCTTGTAGTGCGGGATGAATGTGTATCTATGTAGCGTCATGTCCGAATTTGAGCAATTAAACAACTAAAATTAGAAAGAGCAATTCCTACCGATACGCAGTTAAATACATTACGGAAGCGGAAAATATATTGTTCCTCGTATTGAATGCATGTACATGCAAAATGTCGTTATTCATTCTGAATGGAACGGTTACGATGAGTTGAATGACCATTTAAGTAAATAAACTGAAATGGTTAGGAATTCCAAGCTGCTTACTCACTTAAACATTGCTGGGTTAGGTGCGTCAAATAAACAAGCCAAGCATAGGCCTATGTGTCGCTCCAATGGTCGTGTCGGACAAAACGAATACAAATGGTATGCCGTACACCGCAAAAACATAATAAATATATTATATTTGAATGCATACACTATAGTTGTCATAAAACTTACTTTTACACCCTAATACAGAACTCAATACGATATCAATGTAAACTTGTTCGCAATATTATATTAGGTTTACAACAAAAATCTACAAAGAAACTCCATAAACGGGCGTGAAGAAGTCATAACTAACTACTTTATAAACTACACACCTTTACCAGTTCCAGGCCCAACTACGGAGGTTTTCAATTTCCTTTACTTTGATACGTGTTTATTGAGCACATTTCTGGTCGTAAATTCAACTTTTATGCAATAAAATACTCATTTTTATGAATATTGAAACATGACTCATTGAGTTGACGGCTATGACTGTTGCTTGAAATAAAATCTAGTTTTGTGTAAACAAAAACATCAATTCGCACTTATAGCCCTAATAAGAAAGTTATTGATTTAATCAAAAATATTTATATATACGTTAATAAAAAGTTTGATATACACGGGAAATGATTGGTGTTCGTTGGAAGTGCAGATTTATAGTATCAATAATAAAATGCAACTCTGCATGCATGAAAATATATGCGGACGTTTTACTGCTGTACACTTCTTGTATGTGCGTTCATACTATCATATAAATTAAAGCGATTTTATTTTTATGGCCAAGAAAGTATTACTGGTCCAGAGATGTGTCACGAGCCTAAAAAGACACTAGTCGTAAAACTGCAAAAAAAGTATTTTTTATAAAAAGTAACTTTTTTTAAACGCATTGAGAAAAATAGCTATTTTATTTACAGTAATTGTGCATTTCTGTAGTTACGTTTAATCAAAGCACTGAGAGTACTTTTGGGAGGCGATCTGGTTGCTGCCACTAAAGCTTAAACCGACTTTACCCGTTTAATGTTCGTTTTCATACTGCCGATCTTGTCTTGAATGTCAAAATAGGCATATGTGAGTATATATATATAGGCATGTTGGGTATCTAAATAATTGTTAAAAGGTGCATATTAATTTATATGTAATACGTGTATTGAATGCGTATATCAAAAGTGGCTTTAAAATAATACTACGCGCCTATTTATCAGATTATACAGTACCGTCTTGTAATCACTTCCCTTACAGCGTGAGACAGTCTATAGAAAGCGGCTAGCTAGTACAACGACACCATATGATTGCATAACAGTACTTTGCAGACCGTATACGATTCATTGATAAAACCATCACTTGACCGTAGTCTGAAGTTTCTAAAAATAGGTTTACAGCCGGGACATTTGATGAACACGTCATTTTCGTACTACGAAACAAGTTCGGTATCGGCCGGTGTAGTAATGTTTTGCAAAAATATCGATTTAACGAACAGTTTCACAATAAGTTTGATCTTAGAATAAACAAAAGTTGCTGATTGGCTTAAATCAGTTTAGAAAATTTGGAGAAACATATGTAGCAGTATTGGGAATGTTGACAGTTTCTGGAACTACTTGAATGCGGATTCACATAGCAGCCTAAAGGCGGTTAATTTTGTATTAAGAAATGGGCAATGGTAGTAATGAGAGGCTTAAACGCCTCCCAAAACTGTTGACCTCGAATGACAAATTGTGAGACGTCCAGTGAGTCAAAATTACAATATTTTCTTGGCATAGTTTGAAGTTCTTGTTTTGTTGTACATCGTTTTGTAGTTTAGTTTATACAAATTTATTTAAGGTCGATTGTGAAACAAGTTATTTCCAACTTCTATTAATCACTCTCGACACCTCATTCCTGATGTTATCTATCGTCATGAGGGTATGAGAGAAGAGAAGCCAGTTTCCCATTTATGCTGAGCGTCTAGCAAGGGAATTTCTGGTACCATTTTTATTTCGTCTTTGGTATGACGCGGCCAGGGATCGAACCCGAGACCTCCCGTTTTGTTTTGTAGCTTGTAGAGGGTAGTGTGGACGAGTGACAAATCAATATGTCTTCATTGTTAATTAACAATAATTCATCAATTTAATATCAAGTTAGTGGATTGAGTAAAATTGTGATTACGATTAATCGGATATTTCATATTCCGATTAATTGAGGGTTTCGTATTCCTTATTTCAATTAATTGAGGGTTTCTTATTTTGGATTTCGACTTAATTTCGAAGTGGGGATTTAAATTAGGAGTGGAGCTCAGCAACAGGAATAAAAGAAAACTGATTTTCCCACAAATTTGAGTAGTTGTACGGTATGGTGCATGGAACGTTCCCACGTACTTATATTCCAAAATGTTAACGTTCACATAACGAGCATGCTGCAAAACCTGAATCCGTTGTTGCTGTTGAGCTGAGAAAAGATGGGCGGTATTTGGCGTCCTCCAGTGAATGTAAGAAACATCAAATATCGGATAATTGATAATGATGACAACTATTGTATCCATGCGATAAACCTTTCATCGTACCGCCAAATCGCAACAAATTAACACCATAACGTCATCTTAGATGTTACTGTGAAGATTGCATCTCAGAATTCTGTAAGAACAATGTAGGAAACACGCTCATGATGAGAACCACATGCTTGAGAATCATTTACCTCATTGCCAGGCTATTCTGTATAGTTTTAAAATTATGTGGTATTAAAATACCAATAAAACACATACGCTGTCTAAATGAAGAGGTAAACTTGTCATAGGAAGTGATAAATGTAATCAACGTGTATTTAAAGCATTAGGGAATCTGCAATGCATCTATAGCCAATATTGCAACCAGGTATTTCACTTTAATTATTTCTAAACAGTACCAGTGCCGTGCCGTGGTGACAGAACATGGTTGTCTTATGTCGCGTTATATCGGTTTAAATAATAACAACAACAACAACTTGATACGGCATAATCCTTTTATACTTACCCTTTTAAACATTTTGTAAGATGTTTTATTTCGCTTTTCTTAGAATAAAATTCGCCTTCAAAACAGACTGATCATATTCAGAGTTCAATCAATTTTCCAATATTTCTGCTACTTTTTTAACTAAGGTCTTATACATATTTCCCTCATAAGTTATCCGATACTAGGTATTCGGGTATCAAAATGACGACAATAGGGTTACGAACATGTACATGTATATAGGTATATAATAAAATATTTTATTTTGTATCCACAGTACAAGCCAAATTACGCAAGTGTTACTTTTTAAACCCCCTTCAACCAAACGTACCGTAACCCTCAATAATCATATAATCATACCCTATATAATCACACCTCTATCTACTCAGACCATTACTGCCGAGCATAGCCTTTATTGCCAGTCAGCTTTCTGCTGAAATATGGCAGGCATGTTATTATATATGTGTGCCTCTACCCGGACTTGAACCCGGGCCGCCAGATTAGTCGGCAAGCGCGCTAACCATTGAGCTACGGAGACCAATTCATAATCACACATCTTTCTACTCAGACCATTACTCAGTCATTCTCTAGTATATGGTCACCATAATAAGATGGTCAGATTTCAATGGTCACAAGAGTATTTATCATTGAGATTTTACTGTGTTCGAAAAAAGTCGATAATGTTTCACAAGGGCAGACCACCCTGTACAAATTGAACCGTGCGTAGAAATTTGAAGAATATTTTGAATTTTTGTCAACCGACGTTTTTATATTATGTTACGAAATCGTTGAAAATCTCCACACCGATCTTTATACCGTACATTATAAGGTTCGGTCCAGCGACTTTTAACTAAATACAAATGTTATGAGCTCTCAAAATATGCCGTAACTGTCTACATATCCACCAACCATGCATATTAATTGAATCAATTAGCTTGAATTTGTAAAATATGTCAGTAGCGATGAGATGTATGGCTTCGATCAGTATCAACTATGAACATTACACGCTTCATTAAAACGTCCTAATAGATGTTAACGTACCGGAAGATAAGATCCCTCAATAGAAACCTGTTATAAAATACATGTAGTAAAAAGATTTAATGCAAAATGTGTTACATAAATATTGTTGATATGAAGCTTTATGTGTTTAGATGTGTTAAATAGCATTAAATCTTCCCATTAGTTCGTGAAAATATCCAGACATAAAAAATCTAGATTTTAGCGTAGACATAATAAAGATCGTTTTATACCATTTTAAGATACTCGCTTTCACTTAAATGTTCTAATGTCGTAATTGAAACTTTGAGAGACTTTTAACTTTACCAAATTTTTATACATTTTACATTATACAAATACTCTTCTGAAATTTGGCATCATTTGAAAACGTTCATAGACTTTATAATAACCCTATCAGCAACATTTTCTTAGTTACAAATTGATTCACGTAAGTCATAAAGTGATTCTGGCATGAAAAGGGCTGTTCAAAATATAAGGATGAATGCTCGGAATGATTCGATTACAAGGTGTCGGTGGTTTTATTTGTGTATTTTCACTGTATCTCACATTCTTTGAATGCCTTAAAATACCGATAGAAATATGGTAAGTTCAATATACGCAAAGAAGGCAAATCTCACGTGCTATGTTAGAATTTGTCACAAATTCGATTTTTCAGAAAAACACAAAAGAAGTGGGAACAAAAACACGTAGGATACATGTTCATGAACTGGTATTCTGCAATATAGCTTTATTTCGTACATGCTGCACAGACCCACGAATACACGAGAGATAGGTTAATGTACGTATCTGCGTTGGAATCAGAAAGTAGAAGGGGATGCACATGTATATGACTGGTAAGGGTACCAGTCACTAGTTAAAAATGGTAACCATGCACGTACTGGACAGGCGTCCGGCAGTTAAATGTTCGAGTCAAAACAAACACTTTAAATGGCTTTTTTCGAGGCTTTTTAATGGAATCTATACAATTTGTGTTATTTTACGTCTAGATTATTGTATGTCTCATGCAATTATGTCGCCTGTTTACTCAAAATAGGTCAATACTGTATAAGGGAAGAGGGCAAAGATGGACTTGTATCGCTCACCTGGTAGCATTGATAATTTTGAAAGAATGGCAAAACGGTTGACTCATGTGACACACAGTTTATATCAGCGAATTTACCTGTTTATATAACTTCGAAAGAGTAGGCTACCATCTACGGAACATTCCTGTACATGTTTGCCATATTTATACAGTGGTTTATGAGGGGGTGCCATTTAAAAATACTTCAAAAATATTCAAAAATAAAAAAAAATTAAAGAATTTAACACGACGGGCATAAAACCTTCCCGCCAACCCACCCTGAACACTTCGGGAACTAAAAACATTTAATTTCTGTCAGTCTGGTTCCGGACTATCCAGGGTTGTTCTGAGAAATACTTTTTGTAGACAAAATTTACAAACATAATCCGTATTTCAATCTCAATGCTTTTAGGAAAATGATATTAATAATATGATCGTCACGTAGAATAACGTTTAGTATTAGTGATATATAATATTTTACCTTGATTTACAATGATTATAACTTTGCATTAATATCACGTGACACACCATTAAACATAACTTTACAAATAAATAAAGACTATAAGTTTGCACACAATTTACGGTAGGTATCAATCACTCACATTATCTAACGTGTTACTTTACAATATTTTGCTGACGATAAAATTATCGATGAAAGTTGCCATATATTATAAAGCATATTGTAAATTTATTAAAATAGATCCGTAAGCTTTCTCATGGGAAGCAATACAATGTGACGTTTACAATACTAAAGGCTATAAATCCAAGACGAAATTTGTCAACATTTGAAAACAAAAATAATCGTTAGTATTTCACTTCTATACCTCGCAAAATAAAGTCTTTTTATTATTATTATTATTATACCGATTTCTATTAAACAAACGCCACTCTAAGGGAAAATACGTAAGCTTTCAATGGAATGTAGGATCCCAATCAGCAGCTGGGTCATTTTGACTAGCACCCTGTGAAACCTTGGAAAAAAGACGGCTTGAAACTGTTAACCCGACACACCGAAGGTTTCGCAGGGTGTCAGACTGCTGAACAAGATCAAAAAGATTTCGTGGAAAGCATATATACTATTCCCTTATAGACTGGTGAATGTTTGTTTATTGTGTCTTATGCAGAGCTAACATTTTTTCACCAAGATAATAGTACGTGGGTTGTGTGATAACACCAGAAAGGTTTGTGAAGATATTCCAAATTAATAATTATCATAGCATCATTAAGACGTTAGTTACTTAATTTAAGTACATTTAAACGTCTGACACTTTGTTCATCGTGTCTATTTGTTGCCAACATGTTTTCACCAAGATGATACTATCTACAAAGGTAATAATAATATGTGTCAAACGTTATTAGTTGGTGATTCACACAAATCATCATAACTTTAACTTATTATACAAACATTTAAACTCATTTTTCGAGCGTAGTAAATACACCAATAGACTGCTTTTGCATTTGACTAAAAGTATAATTCATTTTACTACACGAAATCACCACTTTAAATACCAACTGAAAAAGGCAAATGGCAAAATATAGGCCTGCCACTACGTGATAGAAAATGCCTGTATTGTACTGATTTGGATGACGAAGTTCACTTCTTACTTAAAAGTAAATAATTCAGTTACACTCATAAGAACTACATATTGCCATTATGCTCTTTTCTTTTATGTACTTGTGTTATTGATTGCATTTCATATAATTGTCAAATGAGTTTCCTCGTAAAATATAAGTCTTTATTATTATTATTATTGTATCAAACAGTATTACTAAAATAGACCTAATTTTAAGCAAATAATAGAACTGTTAAATTTATAGTACGTGGATGAAATACAAAAATGTATACGTTCAACTAGAGCATTTTTATAATTAAATTGTGAAACAAAAACAGCTGATACTGCAAACAAACGGTTGAATTTGTAGTTCCATTATGACATCATGATTCAGCAAGGTAATTAGACCAGTGTGATCTATTTATAACCACATAATAATATTTACGACTTGTTCCGTGTGAAAATGGTCGGTGTGTTATTCAAAATATTTACCGGTTCATATTCTTCAAGTGTAAATCATTATAATGACACCTGATGAGTCAGCAAATTAATTACGTTTCCATTGAAATAAAGCGTACATGAGTCCAACGCACAAAAACAAAACATTGAAACATCTTAATTGAATTATTATTAACGGCTAATTAGGGAAGATCAAATTTCAAATTCTGCACGGAACAATGCCGCATTATCATGGGAAATATTTGATGCATATAATGTGTCGTTTATTTATTGAATTGAATGGTGACAGTAGGTCTATATTCAACCCAAAACATCCGGCCTCTTTCCGCACCAGGGCATCTTATTCTAGGACGCTTATACAGTTATGTGTTACACATTAGATCAATGAGCGTCTTACCTTCACCGACTTGATCAACAACTTCCTGTGCGTTCTTTTCTGTATATTTTGTGGAAGCACCAAATATGTCGTCATATTTTGCCGACAATCTTTGTTTGTATGTCGTCAGGAATAATATATAGTTATCTCCTTCCGTTACGTCTGCGTAACACATTTTTCTATCTCCAAAATTGGACACGTTGAAGACATTCGGTTTCACAGAATGAATATTTCTTAACAATTTGCCACCTTTATATACGTCAAATACTTGAACCGTAGCTGTATACGTCATAGCATCTGTACGGTGTTGTTTTTCTTTGTACGCTGTTAGCACGTGCGCCGACAGCACGATATCCGCACGTGCTGTGCGATTTCCCACTGACATTGGCATCCATCCGTTTAGTAAATAAATACACGACAATACAATAGGAAGAAACTGTAGAAATAAAAATATCCGTAGTATGAGTGACGTCAGATTTACGTCATGACGTCGCATCGTTTGGTACGTTCTAGAATGTCTTCGAGTACAATTAATTGTTTAATCAGCTCATACCGTCTGCCGATTGCTGACAATGTCACGAGTATTGTGTCATCGTTTGCCACGTACCACGTGGTTTCATAACCTAACAGTAACACTAAATTCCAAACTAGATTTGACTTGATTGTAATTATCGTCGGCCTCGTCGGGTCTTTCTCCAAAACAACAGCTTACGTTCCATGCCGTTTCTGTTGCTGTAAAAGAATAAAGAAACGAACATAAACAAACATAGTTTTGCAAAATGGAAAGCATACCACGCAGCTAAATCATTGAAACAATTTACTTGAAGTAGACATTCATAAATAAAATGCTACTTTTCTCTAATGTAATGTGTCGGGAGTGCGGTTTTTTGTTCAGAGAAAATTCGGTTTCAGTTACCTAAGTGCGTTCCATGTGAGAATAGATTGTAACGTTACACCGGTTAATGAATCGGGGCGAATATAAAACGCAGGTTTCATCTGAACATTCGTCTTATTTATGGACCTTATTCTTAATTTATGAACATCAGAATTTGTAGATTATGATATCAAATGATGACCGACAGTTGATTTCTGCACCGATCAATTTCCGTCCGTTGCGTGTTAAGCGGTAGTATGACGCAACTCGGTTCAGAAACTTTGCGCGCGGTTTTTTTCACACACCACGAGATTTTATCGCACATTTTAACTGCTGTACTGATTATCATGTTGTATCAGTTTAACTTCACAGACCACGTGACTTCACACGTGAACGATGCACGAGAACAAATTATAAAGTCGATTTGAGAGCAAGCTCGATGCACATGAACAAATTCTACATTTGACTCTAGAGCGGACTTGATACACGTGAACAAATTCTATATTCTATTATAGAGTCGGCTCGATGCACGTGAACACATTCTATATTCGATTATCGTGTGAGCTCGGTGCACGTGAACAAATTCTATATTCTATTATAGAGTCGGCCCGATGCACGTGAACACATTCTATATTCGATTATAGTGTGAGCTCGGTGCATGTGAACACATTCTATATTCGATTATAGTGTGAGCTCGGTGCATGTGAACACATTCTATATTCTATTATAGAGTCAGCTCGGTGCACGTGAACACATTATATATTCTATTATAGAGTCAGCTCGATGCACGTGAACACATTCTAAATTCGATTATAGTGTGAGCTCGGTGCATGTGAACACATTCTATATTCGATTATAGTGTCGGCCCGATGCACGTGAACACATTCTATATTCGATTATAGTGTGAGCTCGGTGCATGTGAACACATTCTATATTCTATTATAGAGTCAGCTCGGTGCATGTGAACACATTCTATATTCTATTATAGAGTCAGCTCGATGCACGTGAACACATTCTATATTCTATTTTAGAGTTGGCTCGATGCACGTGAACAAACTCTAAATTCGATTATAGTGTGAGCTCGGTGCATGTGAACAAATTCTATATTCTATTTTAGAGTTGGCTCGATGCACGTGAACAAACTCTAAATTCGATTATAGTGTGAGCTCGGTGCATGTGAACACATTCTATATTCTATTATAGAGCATGTTCGATATACGGGAACATATTATATACTATATTTGATAGCGAGCTAGACGTACTATTCTTAACTTCGAATTCAAAGCGAGGTGGATGTCATCGGAACAAATGCTATATTAGATTTTAGAGTGAGCTCGATGCACGGGAAAACTTCTAAATTTTATGTTAACTGAAGCTCAGCACGAGTATATAAGATTTGACTTATACATTGTTAAAGATAAGAGATCAGTAAACACATGAAATTCCTAGTTTGTGATGTGATCAAAGTTCAAGCAGACATTTTGCGTCTATGTACTGTTGCTGTGACACTAAGTATCATACACTCGAGGTAAAGAAAGGACGTTTTTTTTATAAAAGTAAATTACCCGGTCTTTAACTTTACTGTCATTTATTTTCCTATTTAAAACATCAAACATGATCTGTACCGATCAATGTAAACTCGGTACATGTTATGTATGCACACGAGAGCAACATAAATTGTGAAACAAGGAGAAATATATTCGGAGCAAGAACTGGATGTAATAATGTACATAAACATTTATTTGTTCGAGGGAGTTGAATTTTCGCTGATTGCGTTGTTAGATTTATCGAACTCCCAAATACATATCATGGCTTTACCCTTTCATGTTTTGTAATCCAAAAATTCGAAAAAATGGATTTTTTTATCAAATTCCACGAAATTTAATACCCGCGAAAATATGTTATGTTACTGTATACGAAATACGAGATATAGCATATTTCATTACAATGCATACATGTACATACAACAATGCACAAACCTTAATACGGATATAATATTGCATGTTGGACGCAGGAAAACTTTAAACGAAATGTAAAACTAAATGAACGGCCTTGGAATTATTAGTACCATCATTGACTGTTTAACGCCGATATGAGATTTGGCATGCTAGCACCTTCTAGCACATAGAATTAAGCAAAAATATAATATACAGTCAGGCAGGGAAGGCATCACTCAACTTAACCAGCCAATGTCAGAAAACATTTTAAACATACAAGGCACAATGCCCAACTGACCCAACCGAGCACGGAAAACATAAAACCTAAACACGGCACAATGCCCAACTAAACAAGTAAAATATCCGCCCAAGTCCAAGCTGTCGAAAAGTAAAATGAATTAGTTTCAGCAATCAAAAAGCTGAAAGCCCTAACTGAATGACCCAGTTTCAACAGTTCTAACAGTAAAACGGCTTCAATGTCTAGAAGTTGCAGGATGCGGAATTCTATAATTTACTGACCGGACAAAAAGATGACAACAATATGAAAACCCGTATTATACCGGCTGTTATAACTAACATACTATATTAAAACAGTCCGATTAGATACATTTTTGCTATATAAAAATATACTCGCATTCGGAACACCTTGGCTAATTTTTAAAAAAGTAATCTCATTCCGATCATGTACGAACATTTCCGAGGTGTTACGATTATTATTGCTCAATAGAACTTTGATATGTTCACAATCTCGGTAAATGCCTAATTCTTGATTAAAATTTAAAAAATACGATTTTTAAGATAGCAGCGATGCATGATTTATGATCATAGAAACTATAACCACGACATTATCATAAATGTTGACATGGATTTGGCGGTATCTGCGGTAACAAGTCGTCTGCTGCAAAAGTTTAAATGCAATTGGCGCCAAATTTAGCGCCAACATGTTACTCAAACTTCACTATAGTGTTTTATAAATTGGTGGTAACCAGTGATATTATACTGACTAACAAGAGCCCGCATTTTTATACTTGCCGGTCAAAACTACTCATAAAATCAATAATAAAAATAGTATACCCGAGTTTCATTATGAATTGCCAAAGTTAACAAAACTTCTAAACGTAGTATGATAAAATGTACGAAACAAACAGTGCCATCATACAAAAAATTGTATGTGGGGTGATAAAAAAGTAACGTGACAAATGCTATAGGTTTTAAGTTTACGTGTTTGAACTATTAAACTATATAATATTCGTTATTATTCAATATGTATATGAGAATTGTGCAATTTATTGGAGCAATCATAATTCACTGTTTGCGTACGTGACGTCAATGACGTCTTTCGTGTGGCGAGTCGCTGTACCCGAGGTTGCGAAAGTGTTGATATCCCTGCAAATAATTGATGAATATTTATGAAACTCTATAGGCGGAGAGAGGGCATAGTTTGTAATGGGCATACCAATTTTCCTATTTATATCACGATTCATTGTCACTTTGTAGCGTTTCATATCCCACGTATGTTGAAATGAAAAGGGTGCGTTATTATTGGTGTGGAGTATGACGCTGAGAATATTAGGTTGTTATACTATCACTAAGTTACAGATTAAAATCTAAAAAGCGAATATTTTAATATACTTTAAAGTGTTAAATTTATTTCGAGTATCTAAGCAATTTCAATGAGTTAGTAACGGCGACTTTATAATAAATGGTTGCCCTTACTCGTCCTCTGACGTTTTCGGGGTTAGCGTGAAAGGGAGATGTTGTGTTGTGTTGTGTTGTGTTTACCGCGTTTCCGGCAGTAGCCAGTTATAAAAAAAACTTTTCCCGATAAATTTAATCTGAGAGTAATATAAAAAAAGAGGCTAAACATATAATATAATGTGTTTTCGTGGATAGGTTGAGGATCTCATGGAAGATTGCCATTTAATATAATTGTCAAATGAGTTTCCTCGTAAAATAAAGTCTTTATTATTATTATTGTTCTAATCATTTTCGTACAACGAGTAACAAGTTGTTTAATTAAAAGCAAAGACTGTAATCCTCTTTTTTGTATTTTTTCCGTGCATGTAAAAATGACATAAAGTCGGTAGAAATTGAGATATCATGAAAGACTTAGATAAAACTATAATTTCAATTGATTGATGCAGAAGCTGATGCTCTATCTACAATTAAATGTTGTTTTTAGTGCAAAATTGTTTTTTTTTATTTAATTTTATGTTTTACGCACACTGTTGCGACTATTTTCTGTAACATGACGTTGACGTTATTTTAGTGCAAAATGTACGTCTCACACATTACTATACGTTGTAGATTTAGACTGATGATATTGATTAGATAAAAAAACATTATCTTAAAATGATAAAAGGTACAGGTTTATTAATTTAAACATTTCGTGGACATTTCGTCTCCTTTTTTAATCATTTCTGAGGTCAATTAATCGCAGTGACTAAATTTCGAGGCCACGATTTAAATTACGAAATCAATTAAAACTTATTTGCATAAATATTCATAACTTTACAGAAATGTTTTAAATAAAAAAATATTTTGCTACAGAAGACCCGCGCCGTACGCTGAACTTATTACTTCAGTTCAGTATAACATCGCGTCAAGATATATATCAAATAATCGAACTATTCATTACATCAAACATCGCGTCGCCATGATAATTAAGTTATATTAGCCTACAGTTAGAACGAATATGTACCATTTTATTTCTGAAGCATCTTTCAGCATTTAACATACTGCTATACTATCTAAGAAATGATTCGGTAAGGATACGAAAGCGTTAAAATAGCGATACCAATAATTTTCAATGTTCGTATAATAAATTTGAAATAAATTGGAATGTCAAAAATAAACTATACAATTAAAGTCAGCTCATATTTTGTATTCAAGTACATTTCATTCATACATTATTTAAGAAAATGCACGCCGGAAATTTAGGATACAATTTATGATCATATTATATGGGGTAAATTAATATATAGGAACATACAGTTTGTATGTGTATTTGTATAAACTATTTTGTTCAAATGTTGTAACTTTACCAGTAACATAAACTACAAACGATTTCGGTTTCGGCAAAAAAATCAAAGCAAAACTAACAATAAATTCTATTACGCACTATTATATGCACTTATAGCTACCAAATTAGCTTCACAAGGAGACATTTAATAGATGTAACAATGATTTAAAACATACTCCAAGTTTTGTAAGTAATCTCTAGAAACAAGCCTACCATATATCGTCGGGAAAAATCGTTTAGTCCCCTTCCGCGTCAAATTCTTTTGATGTCAGCTTTAAATTAACTAGATTGTGATCTCTCATACAAATGAAGGAGGTACTTAATATTCACTGACCACTTGTTAATATTCCTTGACCACTTCATGGCATAAAACCATCGAATTATAAATTTTAATCCTCAATTAATACAAAAATGTCGGTGTAAATGTTATCTCCTGCGAGCAAGTGCCCCCCTACTTGAAATCCTTCACTGTCAATTTGTTTAAACAAACTATCTGAACGATCAACACTTCAGTGATTTAAAGATTTCCGATTAAACGATAAACTGCTATCACAGAACATTAAGATCATTTTGGTAGACATTTTGATCGGGTATCAAAACAGCGTTCGTGTGCCGTGTACAGAAGCCGAGTACAACATCTCTATACAAGCTAGTTCATAAACTCAAATCAACAAACAGTGTTATGATTTTCGTGTTAAAAGAAATTTTAATAATTACTCGTGACGTTCTTTTAAGTTTATCGAGTCAAATCTCATAGGTGTATTCAAAACACTAAAAGAAGTAAGAAGGTAGGAGTAGTAGCTTTTAAACAGCTGCCGAAGAAATTGTATGTTGTTTCCAAATAGAAAATACAGTCAACTTTACAAAACAGAAAAATGCGCATACTACGGTACTACATGTTACTATTGGTGCCAAGAACAGGGCATGTAAAATCAAAGATGACCACCACGCAAATGCAATTGAGACAATTTCCAGTGATTTTATTAACACTCTTAAACGTATACGGTACATGTACTAAAACAGTTACCAATTTTCGATGGACTGCTTTCAGCAGTTCAGACTACATTTTAAGTTCCCCTGGTCATTTAGCTACCTAAGGAGACCTGCGTTCGAGTCTCCATTGGGAGACTATTTCTCTCCTGGTGGGCGCGCGCACAACCTTTCTAGGCCATCACTCCCCACTCGCTCGGTACTAGGTAAGTTAAAAGCGTCAATAAATATCGTAACTCATCAGAAACATACAATAAACTTTTTACAAAGAAAAACAAACATATTTTCATTATCCGCGGTCTAGACCCCGTGAGTATTATTGAATGCATAAAGCGATCTGGCTACGAAGGAGCACGTGACGAGGTATCAATGCCTGATTGGCTAATGTGTCAGGCTAGCTTACTTACTTACTTATTCCTCTTCGCTCCGGTCGGAGCATAGGGCCTTCACCACAGCTCTCCATCTTGTACGGTCAGTAGCCCGGGCTTTGGCCTCTCCCCACGACACCCTCGTCTTTCTAAGCTCGATGTCCAGGGTTCTTCGCTAAGAATTTGTGGGCCTCCTTCTTCTTCTTGTGCCTTGGGGATTCCAGTCCAGGGCATGTCTTGCAATATTTGGCTGGGCTCTGCGCAGCGTATGTCCGATCCATCCCCATTTCTTTTGTAGAATAGAGTCTGTGATCGGTTGCGGTTTTGTTCTTGCCCAAAGTTCCTGGTTGGAAATCTTCTCTGGCCACCGTATATGAAGAATTTGTCTTAAACAGTTGTTTATGAAGACTTGGAGACTCTTGTCAAGGCGTTTGGTTCTTCTCCAGGTCTCAGCTCCATAAAGGAGGACTGTTTTCACATTGGTATTGAAGAGTCTGATTTTGGTTTTCAGGTGGATATTGTTGTTGTTCCACACTGGTCTCAGTGTTGCAAAAGCATGGCGCGCTTTTCCTATTCTGGCCTTGATGTCTTCCTCAGTACCTCCTGTCTTACTGACTATGCTGCCCAGATATGTGAAAGATTCAACATCATCAATATATTTTCCTTCTAATTGGATGCCCTGTCTGCTGCCTGGGTTGATCCTTAGGCATTTCGTTTTGTTGATATTGACTTCCAGCCCAGTTGATCTTGCTACTTCTTGCAGTTTTTCGTATTTCTGCTGTATGTGGGCGTGAGTATGGGACAGGAGACCAATGTCATCGGCATAGTCAAGGTCTTCCAGCTGTCTTGTTAGGGTCCACTGTATCCCTCTTGGTCTATCCAATGTCTTCTTCATTACCCAGTCAATGACTATCGAGAAAATCATTGGAGAGAGAAGGCAGCCTTGTCTGACGCCGGTGCGCACTTGGAAAGATTCAGAGAGGTCCATGTCGTGGATGACCTGGCAGAGGTTGTTGCTGTACAAACTCCGAATTATGTTTACCATCTTGCTGGGGATACCATAGTGTCTGAGTATCTTCCATATTGTGTCCCTGTCCACTGTGTCAAACGCCTTCTTGAAATCTATGAAGTTGACATACAATGAACAGTTCCATTCTATGGATTGCTCGATGATAATTCTAAGAGTTGCGATCTGGTCTGCGCATGATCTTCCTGCTCTGAATCCTGCTTGTTCATCTCTGAGGAGTCTGTTCACTTCAGTTTTCATCCGCTCCAGTATGATTCTTGTGAGCACCTTGCTGGGCATTGATAAGAGCTGTATGCCTCGCCAGTTGTTGCAATCACTGAGGTTGTCAGGCTAGCTTACGAATTCATATTAAAGGAAGTATTTTGTAAGAATGTCGTGAACCAGACCAATTCAATTTTAATCCAGACCATGCAGCACAGAGTCATGTGATCAATTTGGCTTTTATGAATGGCTCGTGTTATCGTCTGCTTGGACTGTTACGAAATCATATAGTGTGGTACTGACTCAGATACGCGATAGCTTTCTCTAGACAGGTCTCGCTTATTCGGAATCCCGCTATGGTGTCTGCTTCATTACAAGCATTAAAACACAGGATATTTGACATATACTCCAATCTGAAATGTTTTATACATCCAATGAGAGAAGCGCAGTGCAATGACACTCAAAATCACCACCGGGATGTATTGTTACATTGGTTTACATTGACATTTAATAATGAGTTTAAGTCTTTTTTCTATATTTTATTCACAACAGGTTACAATATACATAGTGTACATATATACAATAAATGATGTAACAATATTTTCATAATAAAGTTGTAAAGTTTACAAATGTTGCCAGTTTTTATATATGAAGATATATGTTTAAATTAAGATATCTACATTAATAAAATTAGGGAATGTTGAGAGATTGACAAACTTTCTTCATGAAATCTGAGCTTTCTTTATTTTTATACTTGTAATATCGAGATAATGTGTCTAAATCAATACATAATATTTGGAGAATGTTAGTTTTGTTATTCCTACGTTCACTTTTAAAATAATCTTTATAAATAGAGTATCCTATTAGACTTAATGAGTTAAAGTCTAACGTATACGGTTGTCTACCCACGCCTGCTAATAAACATTGAGGAAATACGCACGCTAATGACACAGGTTAGAAAAGGACTACTGACTAAATCCCTTTAAAACACCATAAATACACGTAGGCGAAATTTTTAAGAACTTCAAGAAATTTACCAAATGAATCCACTTCTTGTGTTTTCATGGAATAACAAATACGAAATAAATAATCTGGTACATGCTTGTGTTACGCTACCTAGAACGACTAACTTTAAGAATAATCTTGTCAAACTAACAGGAGGTTCATTTACCAAACGGTTATAAACAAACGCTCGAAGAAATCCGGATTTACGAATAAATGACGTTCGCAATCAGCCGTATTGCCAATATAGGATACTGGTATTCAGATGGAACAGATGTTGTGAAGTGTACTGTACAATAAGATGGGTATTCAGTAACCAGTTTGATTATTTTCATTCAGAAATAAATATGACAATCCTGTCCCATGTTTAATGTACCTTACATCTACACAGTAACAATGGACCAGTTTTATTTTACCTAAACGGTTGTCCCCGTATAAAACAATTTAGAATTCTTCTATTCTTGGTCAACCGTCAGCGGAATCGGCATTAGACACGAATCGTCTTGGTAGAGTGCTTTAACTTATTTGAACATAAACTATGTAACCATCTTAACATGAGTCGATTATTACATAAAAAGTGGTCAATTTTAAGTTTGCAAGATAAATTAAAACATTCAAGATATAAAACTTACCCTTACTGAAAGGAACAGCCAGTTAGGCTTATGAGACACGTATTGTCTGAAGACAGCTAGTAGGCATACTTCGCGTTTCCTATCAATCAATGCCAGGTACCAGGAATTCAGTAGTTATTATTAAACTAGCTGACGACTCACCAACCAGTAGTATCAGAACAAACCACTTTCGCCCGGCTTCCTGCTCCAAAAGCGGATATGATAACCACTCGGCCACGGAGACGGCATTGTATTGTTACACGGATCATCCCTCCATACCATACCTACTCAGCGCAATGCCTACATAGAACATAACAGTTGACTGTGCTGGTGATATATCTAGTATCTACCCTTAGTGTTGACGTACAGGCTTTCAATGTTCTTACTTTATGGTACCTTTTCTGTCTACTGTTTTCGTAATTGGTGTATAGTCCGTTTACTCAGGTCTGTCACCTATACATTAATGAAAGACGTTGCTGAGTTTCTTATACACAATGTTATGTAAACAGGTGACAGACCTGCTTAATCGATTTATATAACTCATGTTATAACTCTAACGCGATAAATTGCAATACAAAAACAAACACAAAATCCGCTATATTTATCATTTCTGAATATTTAGGAGCATGAAAACTTTACATGTTGTGCTAAATGTGTGAATGCTTTCATTGGTAAGTGTTACGGTCCTTGATTTTAATCCATAACAAAAATATAGGCAATATTGTGTTTGTTTTTGTACTGCAATTTATCGCGTTGGAGTTATACCAGGTCAGTCACCATAACATTGTGTATAAAAACATTGCAAAGTCTCTCATGAATGTATTATTTTAAAATATGTTTTGTGTATTAGTATGTGGCTTAGTGAATGATGTTTTGATTTTTACTGTCTTTTTCTCAAATTCAAATGTTTAAAACAATAAAAATAAAATGTTATGATATTGCAATGTTTGTATACAAGTGACATACCTGAATGAACGGACTCTAGGACATTTGGTACATAATAGGCATAACCCGACTTATATAAATTATCCTTTTTAAAACATAGATTTAATAAATTCGTCAGATATTTGAGTGATTTGCATACATTTTGTCCGAAAAAAACTATGTACTGGGACCGAACACTGTTATTTAGGGTCCCTGGCATTATACACGGCATTGAAGTATTTCTTATTCGTGTTTTAAACACCAAACCTTGAATGATTGAGTAGCAATCTGTATAATATTGATGATGTATAGTAGTGGGCCTCGTCATCTCACTGTAGAGCATCTAGTACCGCATCCTCGATAGCCTAGCGTTTGAGCGTTCGCTTCGAGTGCGGGGGTCTCGGGTTCGATCCCTGGCCGCGTCACCCAAAGACGAAATAAAAATGGTACCAGAAATTCCCTTGCTAGACGCTTAGCATAAAAGGGAAACTGGCTTCTCTTCTCTCATACCCTCGTGGCGATCGATAACATCAGGAATGAGGTGTCGAGAGTGATTAATATAAGTTAGAAAAACTTGTTTCACAATCGACCTTAACAAATTATTATAAACTAAAGCATCTTATATTAGCCAGTCATCAAACCTTTTGTTCAGTATTGAATATTAGAATTCGTAATTAGAACTATTGCTTTTTGACCATTGCAGTGAATTAACAAAATGAAGGACTGTCGGTCATTGACTCATTACAGTGCGCCATCGACAACGAGAAAAGTTGGAAAATTTGGTAGTCCACAAAAGGTAGATTAGTCAGATGTTCACGATTTATCAGTGATGTTTTAGTACAAACCAATTCATGTTTGTAAACATCACATTATCCTGGGCGCAAGTTATAGACCAATAACAATAAAAATGGTTACAATTTTGTTTTGAGAAAGACACGATATGTTTGCCATTTACCATTGTGAGCATGATAATTCCTTATTTCAGACATATGAGAAACCTCACTCAGTGTTAAAGCATACAATTGATTAGGATCTTCGGTGAAAGCAGATTCGTTAACCGCTACACCCACCTGTTCTTTTGATACATGCATCAAGTCACATCTTGCACTTTATGCTTGCATTCGAGTTCTTGGACTGCTAATGTTTTTTTCATCTTATTTTAAATTGTTTCACTTTGTTTGCAAATGAGACAATTTGCATCAACAATTATGTTGGTGGAATAGATGGGTTGAATCTACATTTGTTTCTTCTGATAGTATAATAGTATGTCCACTTGTATGGATCATACCAGAAAACATTAGGGCACTTGGTATCGTAAATTACTTTCATTATTTTACTATTTTTACTGGCCCCTTACCCTGTTTGTTTTTTCTTTTTGTATTTTGATATAACTGTTTAACAGTACATCTGTAGTCCAGTCAGGATAAGAATCCAGTGACGCAGCGGTCGAGTCCACTATAACGGTGTAAAACCGATTATAGAGGCTATACTGTACAAACAGCTATAATTTCAATGCTAAACCAACATACCATTTTCGCTCTACCTGTTCAGACAATGGTTGTTATCATTTGCGTACACATAAACTATAACGCCACTGTCACAATATCCTAACTGGACTGTAGGGCTATATTTGTGTTTTTTTCAAAGTTCAAACATTAGGTAGACATGTAACGTTAGATATATTATCGCAACAATACCAATACAGTATTCCTCTAATATAAAATTAACACTCATATTGACGTAATGTTTTATTTTGGATTGTGGACATCATGTTTCGGTACACAATACCTGTTTAATTAATGTCTCGTACGTAGCAAAGATGTCCTTGGTGTCCAGGTGAACTTTAAATGCCACTTATACTTGTATGCTTGCAACAAGAACCTGGCCCCGTGTTCACAATAATTAGTTTTCAGGATCAGGTTCGATTTTATTTTATTTCATATAGACGTCTATAGAGAAATATATTAATAGAAAGATGACAAATATCTAAGTTTTAATATATAGTTTTAATACATAGAAATATTGTGCTTAATAAATTGAAGCTGGATTTTCGAGCTTGAGATCACTTTTAATACTGACCTTTTTTATCAGATAATTAATGTTTTGAAGGTTCATAATAATTGTGTTACATAGAAGCTGTATTCGTAGATCTTCCTTTGGGTATTCTGCAAATGCTAAGGAAAACCGAGTTTATAACTTTAAAAATACTTTCAAAACAGTGCAAAACCAGAACTGAGCTTAAGCCTGATACTGGAAACTGATTCTTTGTGAACACGCGGCTTGTAGCATGCAGTTCATATGTGGCCCCCGGAGCTCAATTGTTAGCGCGCTTGCCGTCTAATCGGACGATCCGGGTTCAAATCCGGGTGGAGGCACACATATATATGCCTGCCATATTTCAGCAGATAGCTGACTGGCAAATAAAGGCTTTGCTCGGCATGTAGGCATAAAGTTGTGTGTGTATATTTGTTTGTAAATATGTTATAACGATGTACATGTTGTACAAGTTAATAAAGGATATGTTCTGTTCTGTAATCACACGCTTGAGTAATAGTTTGTACATAGTTTTAAGACACTACTAGTAATAGTACGTAAGTTGGTCAGAACAAATTGAAAGTGATGTGGACAAACATAATATATACAGGGTGTTAAAAAAGTTTGTTCTCAAAATTTGACTTTATACTAAATTTTGTCTGAGCTACGTAAGCAATGTACAATTTCATTTTCTTACTATAATGGCTTCATTCAAAACCAGGGATATAAGAACAATGCTAGAACCATCTGGAATTTGATCTGAAAATTTTACATTCTTCTGGCATCAGAAAAATAAACTACTAAAACTTAAACCCTGGGAACAAACTTTTTTAACACCCTGTACATATGAAGCTGTTGAATTAAATTGTTAAAGACATTCAGCTCATATTATCAAAAACGTCTAGTAAGTAAGGTACAATGATGTACTAGTATTAACACGGGGATATTATATAACTGTACTCGTATAGAAAGCGAGTCATTGAAAGAGACGGTGAGACTAAATGACATGTTTGGAAATACTAGTCAAGTAGCTAACGGCCAACAATAGCGAGATAATGACATAGTGGAGTTTGATGAAGCCGACAATCAAATAGAATTAACCTGCATCTCGACCCTGGCTTGTATCCAATTAAAGATTTATACCAGCCGTCGTGTATATTGTATTACAATATTCAACAGCGGATGATTGCTAGTTGTCGAGAACGATTAAGTTGTTATTCAAGATTTTGACTTGAGGCAGATTTTGTCCTGACATATCATGGATGTTTTTATGACTATTTTATTACACATGACTACCAGGTGGATTGTTGCAATAATAAGGCATTAGGAAGGCTGTCACCTGGACTTATATAAGCATAGTGTAAGTATAAGCAGTTTGTTCTATGTGACAGGATGCAACTAGGTCTTACCCGATGTTTACAAAGGCATGCTGGTGGACCATGTGATCAGTGGCAGTGCCTAAATCCAGGTACGTTCGGTCAGAATTTGTCCATCGCAGCATTTCGGCGAAATCTGTGCCATGCTTTTAAAAGCGATTGCTGTGAAAGTAGCATGAAGTGAATCTTGCAGTACCCAGTCTTTTCAACGACTTAAATAGGCTTCGTGAAACCTTGATCAAGTTACTCTAGTTATAAATGTACCACATGCGGTTATGGCACGATTGTGCTCGTTGTACGTGATATTGTGTACAAGTACGACGGCTTATGGTACCATTGGTAGAAAAAATAAACAACTAGTGTAGTATACGTTATTCTATTATATATATGAGCCAGTCTCCAGGAAAACCTGCTATATTGACATCATGTATTTACTGCATGTAACAGTGGTTTTAAAAAAGCTTTCAAATAAGTCATTTATCCATATACATGTATTACTATAATTATCTTAGCTTTAAAATTTCTTATGAATTATGTCGAAATCATTTACTTCGTTGCTATGGTGACCAATTTCAGAAAAGGACTCTGAGTGAGAAAAACGAGGAGTTAGTTGTTTGAAACAGTAGTAGCCTTCTCTAAATGTGAACATTTACAATGTGTATGTATATTATTTTAAGACATCTTTCTAAAACTTGATACCATTTTGACCATTTTATGTCAAGAATTGATCAAATGCAGTATTTATAAAGTACCTGTTACAACGACGTCGAATAACGTCAACAAAACAGCTGTAACTTCCTCAAAAATCAAGATACTTACACAATTTCTTTTGCATTTTGCTTCATTAAGATTACTCTTTTGAATAATAAAAAATCTCAAAATCCAATTTTTTGTCAAAATAACAGGTTTTCCTGGAGACTGGCTCATATATATACGAGTATATACGTACTGTGATGGTATGCGTGTAAACAGTTTGCTAAAACACCGACGATAAAACTTTCCACAATAATGATGACGCAACACTTGTCAGTAAGGTGCAACATGTTCTACATCGTGTATGATCATCCGGGTACTTTGAATAATCAATTAACATGATTGTATCAATGTTGGCCAGTTTTAATCAAGTTCCGGTCGCCCGCCATTGTTTCAAGTTATAAACTACACACGCCGTCACATAATACGTCATAGATGGACACCTGAATGAGTATATGAGAAATAACCTTGTAATATCAGTCAGCTTTATCCGTACAATATACAACTTGTTGGTGATACATAATCCGTGTAAGGCAATGTTACCTGGGTGTTAGGTTCCCGTCAAAAAACGATGTATCAGTTGAAACATGAAAGTATTATAGTGCACATATACCTATCATATGTGTGCAGCTGCAATAGGTCAACTTCAGTTGTAGGTTTTTGTCGAATGTTCAGTTACAAATATTTGTATTTCTTTTTTATCATAAAACTTGATATGCCTTATAAGACTACACGTTATATAATATTCTCTAAGTGTCAAACTGTAGGACCTCACACAAGTAATAGGTAAAATGCTCAGATCGTATTTTTTAGTCCAGGAACGTCATTATTCAAATCGCTGTTTGATGAAGTAATCTTACTTTTCTTCTCGAAGTAAAATCAACCAAAAGCTCGTACTATCTATTGTTAAAAAAATATGTGTTTCCGACTCTGAGACGATTTGAACTGATTTTCATGGTCTTTAATAAAGTTGGACAAACCTGTTTTGAAAAGAAAACGAATCAAGGTCGGGGCAAGGACACATCATTCCTGTTCATCCTTCCAAAATCATATATCAGAAACAATTTGTGATGTTTGATGAATGCACCGTATTTAAGTACCATGGAGTTATTGCCCTTGGATTATGAATAATACTCTGACCTGTTCGTTTACTAAAAATCATATCTGCGGCTATAGGGTTGTTATTAGGTCTGCGTACCAGTTTCTGATATAAATCGAATACCTGTATTTTGCGTTCGATCGATACATCGTATCGAACGTGTCCGTATCGGTCAAAACATCGATCAACAAAAATACACAACAAAATCCCCATTTTCAGTTAAATTTTCGGTAGTCTATTTGTTTCGTCTCAAAATGGTCAGGTCGTCGACGCAGCATATGTCCGAGTGAATCTAATTTTCAAACAAGAATCTGCTTTGCAAACTACTCATGCAATTTAAACATGTATAAATAGGTTGTTTATCACATATCTCAAGCCTGAAGTGATTGTGTTCCGCAAGTTGAATGCATGTTGTAAGTCTGCAAGTGCCTATATACAGTTTTTAGATCGTTTATTGTCAAAACAAAATATCAAATGAAATATCGATCATTTTGTATCGATACAAATATCGTGTCGATCATTTTAACCGATACACAACCCTAGTTGTTATACCATTTAAAGGGATTCTAACTTAAACTGTTTTCGGACAGTTGACAGTTGAATCTAGGACTTTCATTTTCTGGTTCAGTTTTGTGTTGGGCATTGTGACGTGCGTTTGTGGTTTGTGTTATTTCTGTTTTCAGTGCTCGACTAATTCTGTTGAGTGGTTCCCTGTCCGATTTGTTCATTATCTTTGTGAACTTGAGTAGCGTGAAAATGATTTTCCGATATTTTCTAACGTTACGGAAAAGTTGGTGAGTATGTGAATGATTTAGTTATTCCCCTTGAATTATGGGGAAATAGGCTGCAGTTATTC
Source organism: Spisula solida (assembly GCA_947247005.1). Lineage (NCBI taxonomy): Eukaryota > Metazoa > Mollusca > Bivalvia > Venerida > Mactridae > Spisula > Spisula solida. The sequence goes on along the minus strand of OX365947.1, from coordinate 30,735,688 downwards.
CCCTTAAATTATAAAAGGCTAGTTATTCCCCTTGAATTATGGGGAAATAGGCTGCAGTTATTCCCCTTAAATTATAAAAGGCTAGTTATTCCGTTTGAATTATGGAAAAATAGAATGTAGTTATTCTCCTCGCGCTATAGTAATAGCAGAAATAGGCTAGTGGTATTCCTCTTGATTTAAGACAAACTATGGTCTAATAGTTATTCCCCTTGAATTATGGTAAAATAGGCTAGTTATTCCCCTAGAATTATGGTAAATATGCTTAGTTTTTCCCTTTGAATTATGGCAAATAGGCTGTACTTAGTTTCCTTGAATGATGGTAAACTGATGATAATTATTCTCTTTGAATTATGTTCAAATACGCTTTAGTCATTCCTCTTGAAACAAAGACTAGGTCCGATTGAGCATTTATTGCCACGGGGATGTACACCGATGGAAATAAGGTAAAATATGCTATTTTGAATTTATCAGTTTCCCACATATTCATTAAAGTACATAGAAATTTTGGTTAACACGAGTAGTTGTTAATGAATGCCTTACAGTTTGCATCTGACAACTAACAACAAAGTCAATGCCCTTGAATTACATTTAACAAAACAAAGGCTGTATTGAACTTGTGTCTTTGAGCGTGCTAAGAGCTTTGATGTAACCAGTACCAGTGGAGTTATGGACCATGAATCACAACTAGGTACACTTTATCTTACCTGATTACATGGCACAACTTTTCCAACGTACACACTATTATATACATTTGAAACATCATTTGGTTAAGAACTACATGTACTATTTGTTCCAAAACCAAGACTTTAATTGCAGAATGTCGTTCTATTCAGCCTCAAAACTTTTGAACTTCTACCACTCATATTCTGACTATATAAACTTCTACCACTCATATTCTGACTATATAAACTTCTACCACTCATATTCTGCCTATATAAACTTCTACCACTCATATTCTGACTATATAAACTTCTACGACTCATATTCTGACTATATACACTTCTACCACTCATATTCTGACTATATAAACTTCTACCACTCATATTCTGACTATATAAACTTCTACCACTCATATTCTGACTATATAAACTTCTACCACTCATATTCTGACTATATAAACTTCTACCACTCATATTCTGACTATATAAACTTCTACCACTCATATTCTGACTATATAAACTTCTACCACTCATATTCTGACTATATAAACTTCTACCACTCATATTCTGACTATATAAACTTCTACCACTCATATTCTGACTATATAAACTTCTACCACTCATATTCTGACTATATAAACTTCTACCACTCATATTCTGACTATAAACTTCTACCACTCATATTCTGACTATATAAACTTCTACCACTCATATTCTGACTATATAAACTTCTACCACTCATATTCTGACTATATACACTTCTACCACTCATATTCTGACTATATAAACTTCTAACACCCTGCACACTTTCAAAATTAACTAAGTCACTGCTGTTTTTTTGGTGGGTAAACTTGCCTTATATTATAACACTTGTATTAGGTGTATATATTGAAAGAAATAGGCTCACAGGGAAGACTGGGTATGTCTGAACTATATTGCAGGGGTCTTACTGAGATAATGCCCAATCCTGAAAACAAGTCGTAAATCTGTTTCAGGTGCCATTATAGTTCAATTTTGAACTCTGAGCGATGACCTATCGGACTAGTCCATTTTGGCGGGTAGACCATAGTTAATTACGTTCGCAGGTCATTATTTAATGATGTGATTCTTACATATATCTGTTTGTTATCGAATTACAGTTTAGTGCAGTCGGCAACGTTAAGGATTTCTAACCCGAAATTCGGTGGTTCAAATTCCCAATTCACTCATATTTTTAATTCATTATTTTATGTTATTTAAAGAGTATATCAAGTTTCTTTTTTAATTAATCCATGTAAATGTGTTGATTCAATTTATTTTTCATTTGTACTTATAGCGATCGTTTCCATATTCCGAGTTTACTGACAACTTGTATTCATGCAAAGATCTAAAAGTATTTTGAAGCATGGAACAAATATGGCTTGTCACATACTGTTATAACACGGATATTGCAAGTTAAGTGCATTTATAAAATATAAATTAAAAAAAGAAAAATATATTTTGTTTTGATGTCAGATTCGAACTTGCCCTGGTCAGACAAAAGTTATTTTACAATGTATCAAGCGCTATAACGTCACGACCATTCAGACACATGGAATAGTTGGCCTTAATTATATAACTTATCTTTCCGATTAAACCTATACCAACCTATATCGATTCATGGTTGAAACCTTAAAAGTGCAGTCACGGCTCAATGCTCGAAATCGAACTATAGCATACATCCCATACATCAAAATGTTTTATTGTTCATATTCAGCTTATAAAATGACCATAACTTTGGTTAAACTTTGAAATTTTCCATCGAATAACTTCTATTTTCTGCAAAAAAGTTTTACTGCAGCAAATCCAAATTTCCGTTATTATTCCAGAATTTTTGGACCCATGGTGTTGCCTTTATATGTGAAAAGCCTTTAATACTTTCAATATTATTTTAAAATCACATTCCCTAGACACATGAGAGTGTACAAGATTGCTGTGAAGTATATGTAGTTGCACATCTGTGACTGACCTGGCCTCGCTCAAGTAGAAATCTCAGCTCAAATTGAGTCTGATTTTGTAAGAAATCTGAAGTTCAAGCTCATGAAATTTTCTTGTAATCAACTTGAGTAATGTTTGTGATGCCAAATTTGAGTTCAGCCTCCCATGGAAATTAACTCAAAGACACATGGCAATAGTTAGCTCAGATTGAGATGTTTCATCAGATAGGGTCCAGTAATAGTGATGCTATTGTCTCTGAGTACTGTTAAAGCGGGGCAATATAGTCCTTTTGCTGTGGAAACTGTGTCATTCAGCTAGTTAGTAGGTCATCCGACTATACGGGCCTTTCAACGTTTTAATACTGTTATTTAACTTTTGAGACTAAAGGCTGCTATAACTATGTAGTTCAGCAGTTTTACTGTTGTAACTAGGTCATTCAGCGTAGGCATTCCACCTTTTGGTTGCTGTATCTTTTCTACTGGGTCATTCAGCTAGTTATAATTTATTATACTTTTCGACAGCTTGGACTTGGGCCGATCTGCGCTTGTTTAGTTGGGCATTGTGCTTTGTGTGTTTTTAATGTTTTCTGTGCTCGGCTGGTTAAGTTGAGTGCTACCTTCCCTGTCTGACTTAATATAATCTTTTTACATATTCACTGTCATACATATAACAATGAAGCTTTCAGGTTTAAACATGTTTTTATTAGTTACAAATGCTTAAATTATACACTACATCAGATCATGATAATACAAAGATTGGACAAGAAAAAACCCATAACATCAAACACAAGAACACATAAACATGCTGTATTATTTCCAACATCCGTAATAAAAATCATCCTTCACAATCAGAGTGAAAATAATCAACATGTTCACAGAATTAAAACTTTAACTGTAGAAAAAACTTGAATTATGACAGTGTTTTTATTTGACAATAACTATTATACATACGGTACAACATATACTGATATCATTCACAACAAGTCATACAGATCATACATGTATACTCACAACAAGTTGTACAGCTCATACATGTAAACAATCTCAAGTTTTATAAAACACACAGAATGACAGACAACAATCATGCAAAACTGTTAAACATAAAATCAGCGCAGAAACTTGACACACAATACAAGTTGTAAAATGCTTCATTACAAAGCGAAACACGGAAAATTCCCTGACCTACCCCTACCTACTTCTAGTGATCCCTTACCTACCCCTAGTGATGCATTATCTATCCCTAGCAACCCCTGCCTACCCCTAGTGACTGTAACATATCCCTAGCAACCCCTGCCTACCCCTAATGAACCCTTACCTACCCCTTGTGATACCTTACATTTTATAATGAAATAAGAATAATTTCAATCAAACCTAACACTTGTATCAACCATGAATTACAAACAATAAATACAACAAAATGGACAGTTTGTCTTGCATTATATTTATCATTTTATTTATACTGGGTTGGGAAAATAACAAAACTATTGCATAAAGGTTAGCAAAATTACCCAGAGTTATGTATAGATCGGTTGACCTATGATTTTCAGCTCTACAGTTCACGCTCCACCCACCAGACTAGTATAAACACAAATATCACTGAAGTTACCCCCCTGACAAACTGACAACCATAGATCAAGCTTACAGTTCCACTATCATACTTGTAATAAAATTTACAGACTGAGGACAGTTTTTATGTGCAAAACTGTACAAAATATTGTCGAAATTCTTTGAAATTTATGTGTACATATTTGGCACAATTTCTTTTCACGCAATGACTTTCTCAATTTCTCTGCTGTTCACAACGTTGAACAATGGAAACAAGAAATGTGATCATCCTCAAAAGACCTGGGCCTGGAATTACAACGAATACTTACACTCGGCACTCAACACTTAATTATTGAATATGTGATATAATGAGCTAGTATTTGTCCTAGTTGCAAATCTAGAAGAGGAAAATCAATGAAAATGTTATAAGAGTGTCGAAAATAACATTGGATACATTACCATCGCCATTGTATACAATCTATAAGTTATATATGTTATTATTAAACTTGAGTGCTGCACTCAACACTCAGACTGATAAATTGCAATTAAAGCTTATTAAAACACTAAATTACGCAAGAAAATAAGCCACAAATAATATCTAGTACCAATTTAACATTATTACAATTTCTTGCTCTCAAAATTGTCAAAAAAGAACCTCAAAAGAATGAATTTCAATATTTGAGTGCTGAGTGTAAGTATTCCTTGTAATTCCAGGCCAAAGTTTTCAAACTCTGCTAAAGCTTAGTTTCAGCAGAAACAAAACACAGAGCACAACTTGAACTGAACCCTGTAGTATTATCAACCTTCTTGTAAACTTCTATCACTTCAATAATTCTGGATATACATGCATGTAACATGAAACATCCCACAACTCGACTGCTGAATCAGGACTCGCCTGCTGAATCAGGACTCGCCTGCTGAATCAGGACTCGCCTGCTGAATCAGGACTCGCCTGCTGAATCAGGACTCGCCGGCTGAATCAGGACTCGCCTGCTGAATCAGGACTCGCCTGCTGAATCAGGACTCGCCTGCTGAACCACCCAAACTTATACCCATGTATTGCACAAAAGTCTAGTAAACCAAGTCAACATTGAAACAATGGACAGTTTCTTGAATAGCCATTATTGACAGCAAAATTGATCGAAAAAGTACAATAATGAAATCACAAGACATTTATATGTGTATTACCTAAAATATTATGGTAAGCATCTGACCTAAGAATTCAGTTAAATATTTATGACCTAGAAATCCCAAAATGTCCAGATTAATATTTAAGAAATTTTTACAAAATCTCATTTTGAAGCAACATGTAGTGTACACATGTCGGCACAATTTTCCACACAGATATCACAGAAACAACAAAATGTACACACAAATAATGTCATGATGTTAAAATAACTAAATACATTCAATATAAAAATTACTATTAAATAGAATCATACAAAACATTAATGTGAACATTATCACAATTAATATCAAAAACTGAACCGAAGAACTGAAATACAATTTCACATATTGTTATAATGTTACATCATCATTCCTATCTGTCCCCTAATTTCCATGTTGGCCTGAACCCTTTTTTTATTTGCTTTAAACAAATAAACAGTAATATTACAATCAATCAAGGGCGCGTTTTTACCCTGGTCTAATCAGTAACCTAATAACGAAACAATTACATTCAGAAATAGAAATATGTCTTAAAATATTCATAAAGCAACAAAGTCAGTCATCATATTGAAAATAGCACTCAAGTTTTAGAAACTAAACTATTTCCTCTAGCTTGATAACCTAGCAATAAATTCATAATGGTTTCAATCACCAGCTCAATTTGATTTTACATACTATGTGGGTGACTGACAATACTGCTTACATGATTAAAACACATTTACTGTTTAAATCTAAACATGTTAAACCTACACAATTAACTAGTTTATACAGCGCATTCTTTTGCTATTCCACAAGGACAGCAAGAATGACTGTCAGCTTTATAAATTGACTTTGAGAATGTCAACTACATAAATTGACTTTGAGAATGTTGGCTATATAAATTGACTTCACATATTTATGTAATGGTAAGATATAGGCATTCTGATATTCAGACAGTGAAGTCCAGACAGAGGGAGTCCTATCTTAATAAATTGAATCTGATCAACTTAATATTAAACCAATACATTGATTATTATAGGAGATCAGAGGATTTCAAAAATGCACGAAACATGTGACGTTAGTGGGAATATTGGTGGCTTGATATATGTAGTGAATATATGTGCAGATATACCGAGGTGGCAAGTCAACTTAATACCACAATGTAACATACAATCTAGGCTTATCAGTACAATCAGAAACATATTAAATGCTTGAAATAATTCATGTTTTACGATAAGAGGGAAATAAAAATGGCATGTTCAAGCAAAGATTCCGTGAATTATCTACTTGTATATGTTTTAGCATTTAGAATTAATGGCCAATCAAAGAGCTTTATTAGAATTGATAGCCAATCAAAGAGCAGCTTTAGATCTAACAGCCAATCAACAGCATCTCGGAACTGTCCACCATCAGTGGCCAGATAGTTTGATTTCAGATTAACCGATTTCGAACAAATAAGAAATTGAAAATACACATTGTTTTGAGAAAAGTCCATTTTAAACAATTGTGTGAAATTGAAGTAAATTGGTGAGATGAAGAATCAGAATGACATACATGTGTGTAGTGGAACAACCTCACAGACCTGGTTGGTAAACAAAGCAACAATAAAACTATCATATAAATTACATAAGAAAATAAACTGGCCATAAAAATATTCAAAAATATAGTAACCATGGTAACTAGAAGGATGACTACAAGAATGTAAAATACTCTTACTATAGAAGATAAGAGTGGATGTGTATGACTACAGTATAATATACAGTACATCATTGTCAGTGCTTTGGTAAAACCCCCGGGGAAAGTTCTGGGGGCGGGGGATAAAACTGATCATTACACCTGTATCAACGTGACAACAATATACCGTACACCATTGACAGTGTTCCGGTCACCGTACACCATTGACAGTGTTCCGATCACCGTACACCATTGACAGCGTTCCGGTCACCGTACACCATTGACAGTGTTCCGGTCACCGTACACCATTGACAGTGTTCCGGTCACCGTACACCATTGACAGTGTTTCGGTCACCGTACACCATTGACAGTGTTCCGGTCACCGTACACCATTGACAGTGTTCCGGTCACCATACACCATTGAGTGTTCCTGTCACCATACACCATTGACAGTGTTCCGGTCACCGTACACCAGTGACTGTGTTCCGGTCACCATACACCATTGAAAGTGTTCCGGTCACCGTACACCATTGACAGTGTTCCGGTCTTCACACAGGAAACATCTACAAGCTAATATCAGTATGGTAATGCTAAACAGATAGTGATAATCCATATGTTACCTTTGTGAATGAGAACAAATGACATAATGCTATTCATTTCTTTGTAAAAATTGTGAAGACTTTTCTATCTCACTATCTCATCCATTGATTACAGTGAAACTTTTGTCAGTGCAACCACCTGTATTAAGCAATCAACATTATCAGATTGTGAGAAGATATGCACACCTGGCAGCTTATATAAGGAAGGTATCATAGTATTGTACAGGCCCAGTAATTAGCAATCATTCTCAAGTTTCAAAGCCTGAAACTCAACTTGTAACTGGCTTTTTGTCTTTAAGAATCATCTGAAGGGACAGCATTAACAGAAACTTAGTCAAACTAGTGGTTATTTTTTTTTAAATAAAATCTTACACGATTTTACCATTTGATCAACATGGCATATTTTTTACCAAATGGACATAGAACTCATATATTGGTACATATATTATAAGTTATGATCATGTAAGGAGTCCCAACATGAACAGATACAGTTGACTTGATCACATTACAAGACAGAATTAACAGGCAATATTTTATATGAACAGTGATAGAAAACCTTGGGTATGAAGTCCATTATAACCGCGATGATGTTACCATGAACCAACCCGGGCTATTAAACTACTCTCAATATTACTATACATCACTTAGGCACAGAATCATGTTTAAACAATCATTTCATAATATTTTCACGGCAACAAACTTAAACAAAGCAACATTGATCAAATATTCCAACTGTATACATTGTGGGTGGTTATAGTAAGGTACATATGTACTTTGTCTGATGTTAATTGTTCGTGAAAATACACATATTTGAAACAAAGGAAGTACTACATTGATGAGACACGGAATAATAGATAAAGATTGTATGATAATTGTGTAAACTTGGATATACGTGAATAAGGTGCGGTATGTATGAACACAATGACTTCCTACAGTATATTTATATGTGAAAACTGTATAGCAGAATGATACGTTATATATATATATATATTCTGACTAATGTACACAGCAGAAAAATAAGGAGAAAATAGCCGCGTCAAATCACAGTAATTTATCAAACCAAGACATGAAATACTGCAACAAGCATTTTTCAGCCTTCAGGCTTGATTATTAGCAATCATTCTTAAGCCTGACAATCAAGGTTTCAAAGCCTTAAATTCCACTTTTCAATATAAACTAAGAAGTTAAATTCACAAACCTGAAATCAGACACGAGCCAGAAAAATACCAGGCCTGGCTTTTAACATAAAGCATGGATAAGAGTATATTTACATGCTCACCATTCCCTATACTGTGTGTGTGTGTGGGAGGGGGCATAAGATTAAGTAGTGAAATCATATCTCATAATATATTATGTTAGTATATCAAACATGGTTTAACCATGGACTAATAGTTGGCTGTGGATACAGAGAGTGTATTACTCACTGAACTAGCAACCGGTCAAATCTAGTACAGACATCATGTATTACTCACTGAACTAGCAACCGGTCAAATCTAGTACAGACATCATATATTACTCACTGAACTAGCAACCAGTCAAATCTAGTACAGACATCGTATATTACTCACTGAACTAGCAACCGGTCAAATCTAGTACAGCCATCGTGTATTACTCACTGAACTAGCAACCGGTCAAATCTAGTACAGACATCGTGTAATACTCACTGAACTAGAAACCGGTCAAATCTAGTACAGACATCGTGTATTACTCACTGAATGAACTAGCAACCGGTCAAATCTAGTACAGACATTGTGTATTACTCACTGAATGAACTAGCAACCGGTCAAATCTAGTACAGACATCGTGTATTACTCACTGAACTAGCAACCGGTCAAATCTAGTACAGACATCAGGAGGTTTTCCTTCGTAAATCCAGGCTAAAAGTTTCAAAATTATTTGGTATGAGGATATTCAAACATTTCTCCACTTGAAGACGACTGAATAAAATGTCAGAATCGTGAACTTTTATACTCACAAAACATGCAGTAATACAGTACATGTACAGTGATGTACAAACAAATAGGACAAAACTTGCTAAGGCCATCATGTTCTAAGGTTTCAAATGTCAATGCTAGAAAGCACTGAGCTCAATGCATTGCAGTATAGTACAGCGTGTCACCGAAAGCTTATAATGCATGGTTTGTATAAATAAATTATTGAAATGTTTGTCAATTACTGAACCACACAAAGCAAGGCATTAAAAAGATGATGCAATGTACATCTAAATGTGATATATGTAATAATGAAATGAACACTATTTTCTGAAGCACATGGTCTGGCCACTTCATGATGCCAGAGTAAGTGATATAATATCTCAAAGTCAAATCACATTGCTTTACTCAATTGATGAATTATAAGGATTAGATAATAGCTCAAGATACCAATAGTTCGAGGATATAAATACTTCCATATCACATTCTCATTACAAATCTGGTCCAATAGCTGTAAAACTATCATAGCAAGAATCTGATTGGCTTAAAATTTCACACTAAGTTTGAATGGACCAATCAGAATGACTGTAACAAGAACTTGAAGGAATTTCCACTATTCTCATTGGATGAGAGATTATATTCCAAACATGGAAGTCACTGAGCATTCTCCTAGTGAAGAAAGTCTGTATTTCAGCTAAAAGATTCCATCAGCAAGTAGCACAAGTCGTCTGCTGCAGGCACAACACGTCGTCTGCTGTCTGCTACACCGGCTGATGTTAGACAAAATGTTGGAGCATTCCGTCATCACTATACATCACTGATCATCATCTGGTTACATAAAACCTCCAGTGACTCCAATAATAAATAAATATTAAAATAGGTCAATGCCAAATAAGTTCACTGGAAACCACTGGGTGTAGTAACCATTGACTACAGATGTCAGCAATGCCTGTATATTATGATACTAGATTCTAGCTGGTACCGATCTTCAGGACGTGTCTGAACTATGAGGAGACATAACTTTACCGCTATCTTTCTGTGCTTCCGCTCTCTTTATATACAAGTTCAACAACTTAATCTGAAACAATAAAACAACATGTATAGTAAGATATAGATGGTTAAGCACATTTTCTTGTTCAGTTGTGTTGGGCATTGTTCCGTGTAATTGTGGTCTGTTGTTTTCATATTTTCTGTGTTTGACTGTTTCAGTTGAGTGCTACCTTCCCTGTCAGGCTTTTACTATCTTTAGCTTACAATCATAAATGTGTATACTCATACCCGTGATAGTGGTCACTTGAAATAAGAAGTCACCTGTCTTAATTAATCAATGTTATTCTAGAAATCAACCATTTTCTTATTAAATGATTCTGTATAAAACAGCCACAAGTAAAGTATAACCCATGTTCACGTGTTCTATATTTGAACCCAGTAGCCAGTCTAACCAGTCTGTACTCGGAATTTTGAAAACTGTGAAAAATCTCATGCACAACTGTTAGAGGTTTTAAACCAGTGACCTTCAAATTGGGACTCAAACACACTAACCGGGGGCCCTAGTCCACTATATCATCTGTTCATTTCTTGGAGATTTGTTAAGAAATAATCTAAAACCATGTTCAATGAAAATATGCCCGAGTGCAACTATTAGGAATTCCATTGAAATTGTACAATAAGAATCAATAACATTTATTTTCCAATTAAACTTTGTATGGAGATTGACTTTACTAGCATACAGTAGGTAAATAGAATACTACATCCCTGGAGTAAAGGGTTAAACTAAACTAATCTGTCAAATTTCAACAATGACAATATAACACATAAAACTAATCGTTCGACATAAAATTAATGAGAAAATGATTGAAAGAAATTACCCCTCATTGAAAATACATATAAAATCTTAAATTTACATAAACACAGAAGATCAAAGAAGACAATAAAATACTAGTAAAATATCAAACTATTGTACTAGAATTGAGGAGACCATCACCGGGAATGAAGGTTTAAGAAAATGTGACATTTTTACTGCTCGGAATGTTCTGTTTCACACAACAAGTGCAACAAACAGGGTGCTGGCAGACAGGTATATTGCTGTATAATTGTTTATCTATCACTAGACGGGACGTAAAGTCGCAGGTATAAAGCCTGTTTAATATGGCATTCATTGGTGTAATCATGCATGAAATAATGCTTTGAGGTGACATTGAATGTTCAATGATTCACAATTGAAGTCAGGTAGTTAAATACAGCCTCAGTCAGATTGATTCATACAAACAATGATACACACAATGTTTCTATACAACATGTCCGTCAGCACAGTAAACACAAATCCAATAAAACTTGTCAAATATGAATTTTTAACTATTTAAAGAGATCTACCATATATTTATGTTGTTTTCTAACACTTTAAGTACTGGTAAGTATTAACACCTTATTACTGGTGAACTCATTTTTTTTTTTTTTGGATAAAATCCGTCAAGTTTTATATATTCAGATTTCTAGCTAAGACAAGCAAGCTCAAAGATTTTCGAACTAAAATTTATATTAGCAAATTTTGTGTCAAAAGCATCCATATAGCAAAATGATGATACTAGAATGAATGCACATTCAAGTATTGCCGCTTGAATGAGCTGAAATTTGCAATAAATATTGTCCCTCAAAAAATTTATGAAAACACTAAATATTTATTTTCATTTCAACATGGTGCTTCTGACGTCAAACAGGTATAATAAACTTGCAATATTAATGAAATAATTTGTCAGTGGCCATAAAATGGCTGAGAAATTAAATGAAGTTATTAGTATATGTAAGAGTAGTTGTTCTTTTCATTTATCAATAAAATTCTATCATAAAACATTCATTATAAACTTCACTCAAGAATTTCATACAAAAAATACGTCACAGTGGGTTTGACTAAAAAATAAATCGTAAGTCAAAACATCACACAATATTACCAATATTAATGGATCCTATAATGTTTAGACGGAGAATACAAGTCAATCTGATTATTATAAAGGTATCAACTTTTGATAGGGTCTATGTACGGTCAATCAATGTAGTATGGGTGCCAAGGTACAATAGCAAGAAACTTTATAAAACAAGGTCTATACCTCTGCTGAAACTTACTTCAAGTCAAACCCAAGGTACGGTACCTAACTTCACATTCTGATAAAAAGTTAATTTGAAGTTTCATATCCACATTGTGAGCTAATGTTGTAGCCGAGTAGAGAAAACAATACAAGCATAGTGCTCACATACCTTACTACCATTGAGGTCAGACAGATAGGAACGTAGTGACTCTCCAACAACCATATATATCGAGACGAGACAGAACACAGCAGCCTTCCTAACACTACTCTCAGAATCATCATAGCCCTGTAAATATACACCCGAACAACACATTATTATATATATATAGAAAGCAACATTATATACGGTACCTGTGAACATACGAGCTCATTCATTATCCAATCAGATTTATCATTTTAACCGGTCTCACAGTACAATAATAACAAGAGGATCATAGATCCTGTGGCACTCACCTGCTAAATACGGTCAAATTTGAACTTGGCCTAAACGTCATCAAGATAGACATTTTGACTAAACTTGATAAAGGTTTAAACAAAACTGTGGCCTCCAGAGTGTTAACAAGGTTTTTCTATTATTTGACATATTTACTTAGTGTTTAACCCCACATGACCCAACTTCAAAAGTGACCTTAAGATCACAATAACATTTTGACCAAAGTTGATGAAGATTAAAGCAAACATGTGGCCTCCAGAGTGTTAACAGAATTTCCCTATTATTTGACCTTTTGACCTAGTTTATGACCCCATATGACCAAACTTCGAACTTGACATTAAGGTCATCTAGATAAACATTTTGACCTAACTTCATGAAGATTGGAGCAAAAATGTGGCCTCCAGAATGTTAACAAGGTTTTCCTATTATTTGACCTTTTGACCTAGCTTTTGACCCCACATGACCCAACTGCGACCTTGACCTAGATTTCATTGAGATACAACTACTGACCAGGTTTGGTGAGGATCAAAACAAAAATGTGGCCTCCAGAGTGGTAACAAGATTTTTCTATTATTTGACCTTTTGACCTAGTTGTTGACCCCACATGACCAAACTTCGAACTGGACCTTAAGATCACAAAGATAAACATTTTGACCAAACCTCATTTAGATTAAAGCAAAAATGTGGCCTCCAGAGTGTTTACAAGTTTTTCATTATTATTTGACCAATTGACCTAGTTTTTGACCCCACATGAAGCAACTTCGAACTTGACTTTAGGGTCACCCAGATAAACATTTTGTTCAAACTTCATGAGATTAACGCAACAATGTGGCCTCCAGAGTGTTAACAAGGTTTTCCTATTATTTGACCTCTTGACCTTAGTTGTGACTGGGCCTTGCGCTTACTTACTGAGCTATTTCCTTATTGTGTCCTGTTTAAAACACCTTATCAGTTTACTTCAGGTGCAAATAGTAAACAACGTGTGTTTGTTCTGGTACTTTTTATACTAGCCCGGCCAATTTATCTTTGTCCGATTATATATACCAATATATAAAATATCATTATAATAAATATAAAGGCTACTTTGTGAATCTGAATACAAAACGAATACAAGCAATGCATTCCCTTATACAGGGGTTCCATTCGACTCAGGATGAGGGGGTTTTGACCCTTGAAATTTTCAAAAAGCTACATTTTGACACTTAAGATTTCGGTCTGAAGGGTCATTTTCTCATGTTTTTTTTTACTATAAAATTGTAGTCAAATTTAGACAAAAGCATAAAAATGATCCTTCAGATTCAGAAGCTAGTTGAACCCCCTGCTTATACAAAGTCATGTACACTATCTGAATTTCAGCAGTAAAACAGTAAAAGAGACAATAGAGATAAGCTAGATGACTCACCTTGAGCAGTCCTGGGATGGCTTCAGGCAAGACTGGTATAAGTTCATCCGCAGACATTTGTTCAACTACCTTAGTTTGCATCTTTATTGCTGCCAAGTTGATTGGCGGTTGTGCAGTTTGTACGATAGGTATTAGAATACGTATACTCTGTATGGGTGGGATGTAACTGGCTAATGTAGCAGCACACTCTTCGGCAGCACGAACAACCTGACACAAATATACACATTGTAAATATACACATACATACATATTGTCAAACAAGCCAGAAAAATTTATACTGTCAAATCATCATTGTTCGAGGGAGTTAAATTTTGTTGATTACATTGTTAAACTCTACCACTCAATTTTATGCCCACAATTTATCCAACTTCCAATTACATAACATAGTTTTACCCTTCCATTTTTTTGAAATCCAAGAAATTACGACCCAACAAAAATAGAATTTTATCAAAATCCACGAAATTTAATACCCACGAAAATTGGTGATTTTTCAGTATACACATTGTAACTAAACATCATACATGAAGGCCCATCTGTAATACTGTGTAAGAGCTAATCAACAACCACCTGTCTTAAATAGACAAAATAATTAAAACTCAATCAGCAATTTTTATATTTAATACATTCCGTATTCAACAACAATCAGCAGTATACGTTTATCTATGTATCTCTTGGCAGACTGCTTAATACAAATAAGACAGTGAAAACTGTATGGACCAATAATTGCGACTAAATCTCGGAATCCAAGTAGACCAAGATAAAGGTGAGTTTATCATGCTTAGTTTTGAGTCTAATAATTATTATACACAAGTAGTTCACTATCCTCAGTTATAAAATACTGACAAATTGTAATGTATTCATCCACCAGACAGAAAACTACATCATTTGCACAAAGAAAACTCCAAAAATACACATTTTATTTTTTAAAACAGTATTAATATTAAACATGAACAATGATCAAGGCGTATACATGATAGTAGAACAGATGTCATGGTTATTAATATAATGTAACATAAGTTATCTGTGAGAGCAAGATATATTAAGTGAAAGCGACAATACAACCCATGAACAACTGGAAAACAATTAATAACTAGAATTATCACTGTCGTGACCAGAGCCCCATGGTAGCATGCCGGAAGAGGGGTTTCATAATTATCAGTGCTATTAGTTTCAATTTTCTGTACTAAGACAGAACAATAAAGTCATATCTCCCACAATTTTATATACTGGTGCCTGAAATAAAGTAATTCACTTCCTTCAAAAAAAACACATCAAAGTTGTTTGACAAGCACAGGTTTAATTCCAATATAGAAACGAAGATGAACTTAGTTTTATAAAGTTTGAACTTTTTTGGACATACATGTACTTAATTTGCACACTTAATTCAGTTTAATCAATTAAATTGCCCTGTTCCTACATCACACTAATTGGTCAAAATTGATTGCAATATAGAAATACATAATAAAGAACTACAATAATCATTTGTTTTATGCGTAAGTGGATCAGTCAAAATCTATTAAAGCTAGAGTTGTTGCCCTTTGCTACAAATGTGAGTATTGTTTTTTGCTCCACAAACATGTACTTATTGTTGTAGTCATTACCAGCAATTTTTTTATTTGAAAAACATGAACAGTTTTTTAACTATGGTCAATGCCAAAGTTTTTTAAGCTTAAAAAAGGATGCAAGTCAAAATTTATCAAAGCTAGAGTTGTTGCCCTTTATTTCAATTATGTGTATTATCACTGGCAATAAGTATAACAAGTTTCAGATGAATATCTTTTATGGTTTTGAAGTTATGAAGAAAAAACATGAAAAATGAGGAAAATTGAAATTCAACAAAGGGCCATAATTCTTCCAATAATGTAGCTGGCCATCAATAAGCATACTGTTGTTGTGAGCTTATGTTGAAAGTTTATACCTAGAATGGTTTGCAAGTTATTAAGAAAATAGCTGGGAAAAAAACCAAGAAAAATGTGGAAGGACAGACGGACATACAGACAGATGGATGGACGTTCTAACGAAATGGTATTTATGTGGCTACAATACGGAATGAAGAGTAGTTTAAGTTATGTGTCTAATTTTAGCCACATAAAAGAAAATTCTACTTTCGTTTTAACTATTTTCAACTGGTTTGTCCATAAAAAGTAGCCACCTAAGTACCAAAGGGATTCGACCCGATAAAATATCTTTCACATCTATACTATGAATACATAAGACAGGGGTCTTTCTTTATGACTTGCCCTCATATACCCAACTCAACATTATGTCCAATATTTTAAACAAGCCGAATACAATCATTTAATTTGTACTGCACACTTCAAGACAATATAATATTATACATAAAAAATACAACTTTTATCAATACATGTACACAATGTCGCCTGTGTCGAGCATAGAATGTTCACAAAATGCGTAAAACCCGGTTTGACGACATAACCCTGCACAGACAGAAACTAGAAAACGGCCTTCGATAAAGAAGAGAAATCATTATTTACACACGATCTCAGGGAATTAGTATTTTTATCGGGTCGAATCCCTTTGCTAAGTACCTGTTTGTAGATGCAGACAGACAGACGGACTGACAAGGTGATTACAATAGGGCAACCCAAAAATCGTTTTGCGGGCCCTAATAATTGAGTGAACACCACATTTCCAAGTGGAAAGTATTTTATTATTGCATAACAAAAACAAGTACATTAGTTAAAATTAACAAAGCTGACCAGGGGCATAGCTTGGCAAAACTTTGTCGATATCAGGTTAAAATAATAATATTGAAATAATTAAACAAGAGGGCCAAAAAAGGGCCCTAGGTCGCTCACCGGTTGTAGAAGATTTTGTTGAGATGATCATTGTGACTAAGTTTCATAAAGAAAAGGCATAAAATGGGACCTCTAGTGTCTACACAAGGTTTTTCTATGATTTTACCTTGTGACCTAGTTTTTTTACCATAAATGACCCAATATCGTACTTGACCTAATTTTGTTGAGATGATCATTGTGACGAAGTTTCATAAAGATTAGGTCAAAATTATGACCTCTAGTGACCACACAAGGTTTTTCTATGATTTGACCTTATGACCAAGTTTTTGACCCCAAATGACCCAATATCAAACTTGACCTAGAATTCAGGGTTCCCACAAATTATCTAAGACAAAATTCCCTGACTTTTCCCTGACCACATAGCAGTTTTCCCTGACTTTTTAGAGCGATTGGGCGACATCGGCATCTTTTTGTTAGAGCAAAATATGGCAATAAAATAGAGCAAAGGAGGCTACATTTGCTCTATATGGAACAAATGAGCTTAGGTTAGCAGTATGTTGATTAACATTAATTTAATACAACTTAGAAATACTCTTAAGCGAGCATAGCGAGCTAGAATTTTTTTCAGTCTTAGGTATTTTCTTCATAGGAAATGACACTTAGCGACAGCTTCAATGAAAAATTCCCTGACTTTTGCTCAATTTCCAAATTTCCCTGACTAATTTCATAATTCCCTGACTTTTCCCTGACCGTGGGAACCCTGTAGATTCCGTTGAGTAGATCATTGTGACCAAGTTTCATAAATATTAAGTCAAAATTATGACCTCTAGTGACTACACAAGGTTTTTCTATGATTTGACCTTGTGACCTAGTTTTAGACCCCGGATGACCCAATATCGAAATTGACCTAGATTTTGTTGATCATTGTGACCAAGTTTCACAAAGATTGGGCCAAAATTGTGACCTCCAGTGCCTACACAAGCAAATTGTTGAGGGACGACAGACGACATACGATGGATGACGGACGAAGAGTGATCACAAAATGTGACAAGTGACAGGTGAGCTAAAAATACCCCTTTCCCAGTGGCAGGGAACAAAAGTATCAGAAGTGTTCTAATTTAACGAGAAACAATGAACTAATACAAGAAAAACTACTTGGTAAATGAATTAACTTTTCTATGTTTAGATTTTTATAAAATATGTTCAGCGATGGGTTGATCATGAGGATAGATTAGACACAGGGTGATATGACGCAGGGTGATATGACGCGGGATGATATGACACGGGGTGATATGACGAGCTAGGCACCTGGTATTGTGTGTACCTGACAATGATAGGATCTATAATAGTCATCCTCATCTAGTTCTTTCTAATGGAATAAATACAATATTCCTTCATATACTCAACATTTTTTGCATTTTCAGATTTTTTTACTACATATATGATTATTTTCTTTCAGCTGTGTATATAAACTTATGTTGTTTTGTTTTTATGTAACCTTCATATCTGTACATATATGTAAATGAATAATGAGGCTCACAGGGTAGACTGGGTATATACCCAACTGTGTTGCCTCTTTAAACAAGTAATTAAGAATTGCAAGCAATACAGAAGTCCCCTACCGGTTTGAGGCCATTTTCAATGTTTCTGTTGCCAAAGCAACCACAATTTTTGTCAGAATCAAAATATTTTTAAACGGCATAATCCCCTTATTGCCCCCTATCCACATATCAAGTTTCATAAACCTAGCTTGGAAACTGTTTGAGTTATGTCAGGATCCAGATTGTTTGACGGACGGACGGACTGACTGACTGACGGACGGAGGGCAAACCTATAGTCCCCTCCGGTCAAAAACTGGTAGGGGACTAATA
The DNA here is from genome assembly GCA_947247005.1 of Spisula solida. Taxonomy (NCBI): domain Eukaryota; kingdom Metazoa; phylum Mollusca; class Bivalvia; order Venerida; family Mactridae; genus Spisula; species Spisula solida. The sequence goes on along the minus strand of OX365947.1, from coordinate 30,716,631 downwards.
AAGTCTTTATTATTATTATAAATATAACTTTTTACAGATTATTTTGATTTTTTCACAGTAACATCTTTGTGACAGAAGTTATACCAGTTTTCAGTGGGAAACGTACGTGTCTATTCTGTACAAACCAGAAATACAATTTCATCAGTTTTTGTCATGACAGGTTGAGAACCCAAATCAGCGACCTTGACCTGTATATTGTGAGAGTTGATATAACAGATAAATGAGACGTACCTCTTTGGCTGAGTCTTTGTGAGCTTCCAATATACGTAACATGGTGAGTTCAGCGTACTCCTTAAATCTCTGTGATTGGTTACGTAATATTTCACGTAATACTCGGAGAGCCAGTGAACGTACGTGTAACTGAAATGTACAATATATCAGGATATCATTGGGCAGAAGTAAAGCATATATTAGTTTATACTAATTTATTTAAGGTCGATTGTGAAACAAGTTTTTCAAACTTATATTAATCACTCTCAACACCTCATTCCTGATGTTATTCATCGCAACGAGGGTATGAGAGAAGAGAAGCCAGTTTCCCTTTTATGCTGAGCGTCTAGCAAGGGAGTTTCTGGTACCATTTTTATTTCGTCTTTGGTATGACGCGGCCAGGGATCAAACCCGTGACCTCCCGCACTCAAAGCGAACGCTCAACCACTAGGCTATCTATGAATGTGTCTACCTTATTTAAAGGGCCAGCCACCCAATTTGGCATAGAGACAACTACATAAAGAATCATTACTAAACCATCCCTATTCTTTAACATCAGGGCTCCTGTAGTACAGTAGAGTCCACAATGGCATAAAATAACAGACACATGACAGGTAGTTGAATAGAAGGTCTCACAAATGGAATATATAGCACAGAGAATTTGACCTGATCTTTATGCAGGAATAAATTACAAGTTTCTAGCGTCGAAGATATCTATTTCAGCGAGCAAATCATGCAATATCAGTCCTTAGATTTGTGTTTGTAATAACACCTCGAGTGTCTTTGTGATCCTACCCGCATGTGAAAACATACAACCGGGGTTATAAAATTAAACATAATATCAGCTGTTAAATTATGCTTATAGAAGGTCTAGGATCACACCAAATTCTCTGAACTATATCAACAGACCCCTGATATGAATGAAACATGTGACCTACTTACATCATCATCACCTAATGTTTCCAGTAAAATAAGTAGAATACTCTTAAAGTGATCATCCCACAGTTCAAACATTCCTTCACGTGTTAATTTGATCAATGATAACATGGTGTTCTTACGCTCTTCATGTCTGCAAATAAACATATAACAAGTAAATAAGAATTGCAAGCAATACAGAAGTCCCCTAACGGTTTTAAGAAATTTTCAATGTTTCTGTTGCCATGGCAATCACAATTTTGGTCGGTATCAAAATATTTTTGAACGTGCATTATCCCCTTATTGCCCCCTATCCACATACCAAGTTTCCTAGCTTGGAAACTGTTTGAGTTATGTCAGGATCCAGATTTTTTGACGGACGGACGGACTGACTGACGGACGGACGGAGGGCAAACCTATAGTCCCCTCCGGTCAAAAACCGGTAGGGGACTAATTACTTTAAATATAGTCTAGCCACGATAATAATAGTCATCTTTACAAACTGAAATTGACTTAAATAAATGCATTTTAAATGTCCTTTTTTGCTCATGCTTGTGTAAAGTCGCTTTTAAAGCATACACAATTTCAAACTATACATGAAACAAGCACAAGTTGACAATGCATTGTTTATATTATCAATTTTTGTTTATATACCAGGCTAGTGTCATCATCTACGACCTATAGCATGTACAAGATCACACAAATATTCACAACTAAAATGTATTTTATTGTCACTTTATATTGGTAAACAAGTTCAATGTTTTCGTGGGCAAACTATGCATACACATACAAATAGAATTACTACTGTAACACATTTCTTTAGGTGCATTCAGAAACACAAGTTTTACAACTTATCTTAATCACTCTTAAGGAGAGGGGAAAAATAACAAGTTAAATATTGTTGATTAATATTTCTTGTTACATATACTTGATAGATTATTTAGGAGATAAATGAAGTAGATATGAATACCTTTCATTATGATTTGATAATTCCCTCAAAATTTCTGAAATCATTTCTTCTTGATCTAAGGAACCTGGAAAACAATAAACAAACAATGAGTCCTATATCTACCACAAGACTTTAGAAGTCAGTACAAAAGAACGTAATTATCTATCAATAAATGACGATATTCAAACTACAACAAGACTGCGTTCAATAAACGCTTATGCCCCCTGTGGAAGCCTTGTCCATAAATAAGTCTAAGTCCAAAATTAGGTCAAGGTGAAGGTCAAAAAGGGTCAGGTGATACAGGTGTGTGGAGAGTGTTCATATACAACATCCATGCAAGTTTGGAAGCTTTGCAGCAAGCCATAATGATGCTAGAAGAAACGGTCAATTTGGGTTAACCAGGACGGACGGACGAACGGACGGACGAACGGACGGACGGACAGGTGCATCACTATATGCTTCCCGATCTATCGATACGGGGGCATAAAAAATTCTAAGTATATGTCTGCTATATAAATACTATTTATATGATACAATTATTTGATACAACAAAGAGATTTCATGAAAACCCGGTCCCGATCTTCCAAAGCATCTCGAGTAGAAATCTCAGCTCAAATTGAGATTTTGCACAAATAGGAGTCTTAATTTTAGATACATCAGAAGTTTGACATTTTACTGTAATAAACTCAAAATAAAGAATTTGTTTTCTGATGCTAATTTTGAGTCCAACATATCATGGAAATTACTTCAATGATGAATGACAAATTTGTGATGAGATTTTTCTCAAACTGAGATGCTTCGGGAGATCAGGGCCAGGTCTCAAACAAGGCTTTAGATTTGATAGGGAGTTTATACAAGGTCCTTGATTATCATACTGCCCTATCTACCTTCTGGTCATCAAAACTTTTGATACGAACCCTTTTAAACAAGATCGGCTAATTGCAGGGGTCCTACCGTACTGAGGCATAATGCCCTATCCTGAAAACGAGTCCCAAGTCGCTATAATTTCAGTGAAGTATCAGCTTAAACTTAATTGAAAACATGGTTCAGAGTTCATTATAGCCAAGTTTGGAGTGTTCCACCTTAAAGTTTCTCTCAAACATCTAATACAAACTTTTTTTCTGTTTATGTTGTTTGGGGAGATTGTGCCAAGTGCCTAGTAGCATTTTAATATTATTCTTACTTCTTACAACAATATGGAAGCACATGGAGTAGCATTAGCAGAATGTTGTAAGAATGTGTAAGTGTAGATAGTACAATAGTTCTACACTGCGGTTCTACTGAGGCATAAAGCCTAATCGTGAAACAGAAAATTTCCCATAATTCTGTTTAGAGTGCCATTAGCACTATTGTCAAAATTCAGGGTATGAAATTTCAAATGACCGAACACAGTGAATACTAGGTATTTTTTCATCAAATAACTTTTACTTTCTGCAGAAAAGTTCATTTTTTCTATTGCAGCAAATACGGATTTTTGAATTATTCAGGAACTGCAGGATCCCTGTCTACACCAATCCCTTTTTCTTGAAGCATAGTCATATATTAATAGGAATATACAATTCTAAGAAAAATCTACAGAGAATTCTTTGTACTGTGTGACTGATATAAAGTATTGCGTAAGTATAACACATAATTTACTGCAAAAACAATAGACATGCAAACAAGCAAATTAGCATGCAACACCTTTGAAGGAGTGTTTTGTGGAAAAAACCCACCTTACACCACCCCTTCCCTCTCCAGAGAATGTAAAGCAAAGATATTGAACTGATTATCTCATCCATTTCCCAACCTACCTAAATATGATAATTAATTTTAACATATTGATGTCACTGAGAACATACGTTTAAGGTAAAGTTGAACTTATAGCAAGTACATACTATATTGAGGTACACTATAGCTTGAGGCTTCCATTTTTCACTGGATCATCATGAATGTTGGTCAGAATGTGAGTGAATAGATGTAATCAAAATTAAGTTTGAACATACATAAAGAATTTTTTATGATTTAACTAGTGGTCTAGTTTTTGACCCCAGATGACCAAATACACGTATTGAACTTGATGATCTAGACTTTGTTGCAATGATTATATTGACCAAGTGCCATAATGATTAGGCTGCAATAACAACCTCTACTGCCTAAACAAATTTTATGTATTTATGATTTGACTTAGTTTTTCACATTATATAGAGGATCTTGCATGGGTGCTCATTACATACGAGTTTTATTAAACGAGTGGACAAAATAAAATGACACGAGGCTTTGCCGAGTGTCATATTGTTTTTATCGACGAGTTTAATAAAACTCGTATGTAATGAGCACGAATGTAAGATTCTATTTATCACATAACCTAAGAGAACGCACATTATTGTTCAAAATGATGATGTTCGCTGTATATGTTTCAGCCAAAATTAAGCGGTACAACGAACGCGACGTCATGGTGACGTTGGTATTATCCTGACGTCATGGGTCAATCAATGCATGGATTGGCTTACCATGCGTCAGGCTAATTTAAATATTTATTGCACACTCTGGGAGTGCCGAACGATATTTATGGCACGGCTTTACGGCACTACTGGACCGCGGGTTATGTGATAAATTTTTTTCAAACACTTTATTGACTAGTGAAGGTCAACACAACTGGTCTTTTCAACTGAGCTTTTTCGTGGAGCAGGTTATTATAGTCTGGTTCCCGTCCCCAATATTAGGGAAGAAGTATTGCAGGAGTGCTGTAAGCTAGGCAACGGGAACCAGAGTATAACCTGCTTAACGAAACATCCCAGTCGAAAAGTCCTAATGATATTATAGAATGAATGTAAAAGTGGATAGTGTTAGTGGTGTATAATAGATGACAACCTTCAACATGCTGGTTCTAACACAACTGATCAGTAACAATAGTATCAGAGTAGCAATACCATGTGACTTTTGACTACAGTTACAAGAAGAAATTTGTAAACATTGGAAAATGAAATAGCCATAAGTATTTTATTTCTTAATCGATTTGTATGTAATATACGCCACCCTAAGGGGACAATTATTTGCTTTCCATGAAATATAAAATCTTTTTCAGCGGCTGTGCCGTTTTGTCCATTACCTTGTGAAACCGTGGAACGTGTAGGTTTCACAGGGTAATGGGAAAATCGGTAAAACTTCTGAAAAAGATATCATATTTCACGAAAAGCAAAGACTTTTCCCCATAGCGTGGCGTATATTTTATAGAAATCGATGAAGAAATAAAATACTTATGGCTATATTTGTGTTCCAATTTTTACAAATTTCTACTTGTAACTGTAGCCAAAAGTCACGTGGTATGACTACCCTGAGTATGATACATGCTGATTTCAACACAACTGTGAGCCTTGATACATGCTGATTTCAATATAAACTAGGTTTGATAATTAAACAATGTTATGTCAATATAGAGTGAGTGACAATGTTTACTAGGGTTCCCTCATGTTCAATAAAGTCTGATATGTTTATTTTCTATAATAGTTTGTATGTGTACAACTCATTTAATCAGGTCGGTCACATGTTAACATAAAATTTGTCATTGTGTATATTGCAATATCTCTTATTATTTCATAAATTCAACAGATTTTTTGTTTAAATGATAGCCCATTTATTATCCCCGTCATAGGAGGGAGAGGGTCGGGAACCTACCGTCATCCCACCTTACAATTACAGCATGAACGTAACGAACAACTTAACTATATTACAAGATAAACAGTTTGTTTATTTCATATTTTACAAGGGGAGCAACTCCAACAGCCTTATACTTTTGACAAGGCAGACTTCCTCCCCTTGGATAGTATACATTGTCCAATTTCTTAATATAAGATGTACTAAACATATAAACTGATTTTTCTTTATCTGTCAAGGATAAATTACACACCTTCCATATTCTATATAAATTTAACAGATATTGTATGAGTATTATGACTTGCTGCGTCATGTATTGATTTTCAATGCTGTTTTATCGGAATAAAATGTTTTTGTTTTTATGTAACATTGTTTGTATAAAAGTGACAGACCTGAATAAACGGACTATACAATAAAACTTGAAGATAATCTGAACCATTTCCAGGTACATTTTTATAGATTTGATCTTTATTCAACCTGATCATCCAGACCAACAAAAACTGACACGCTGTTTTCTAGAGTCATATAATAGATCGTTAACTGTATACAACTTCAAGTAATTCAGATTATTTCTCGCATTTTTTGCATAATTGGGCAGACAAATCGCTGGCTTAGAATTAGAAGGTCGTAAGTACAAAATTAATATTTTGTAAAAAACAGGAACAAACTGTCTGAAAACTCCTCTTCACTTAAAGAAAACAAGCTTTTAAAACTTCAGTTTTGTCAATTTGACCATTTTCTATTTTCATGAAAATAGGCTCATAAGAAGCACCTTGAGATGCAGATTTCAAATATGCGGCATGAGTCCTATAACAAAATGACTTTTGGACACAGGGAAACCTGAGTAGAGAACATAGTTACCATTGAATGCATGCTGGTTGTACGAAACAAGTTAACAAACTGCTGGGGCAGTCTTCAGGGAAACCTGCTATTTTGACCAAAAATGTGATTTTGAGATTTTTTGTTATTTAAAAGAGTAATCTTAATGAAGCAAAATGCAAAAGAAATTATGTTAATATATTGATTTTTAAGAAAGTTACAGATGTTTTGTAGAGGCTCTATAGGAAGCCTTTATGCGTGACGTCGCAAACGTCATTCAAACAATAGTTGACGTCATTACAAGTACTTTATAAATATAGCATTCGATCAATTTTTGACATAATCTATTCAAAATGTTAGAATGATGTTTCAAGTTTTAAAATATATATCCAAATCGTATATGATCATACATAGAGACAAGCTACTACTGTTTTAACAATTTACTCCCCGTTTTTCGCAATCAGAGTACTTTTCTGAAATTGGTCACCATAGCAATGAAGTAAGTGATTTCGAGATAATTCATTAGAAAATTTAAAAATAAGATATAGTATATTATATGGATAAATTACTTGTATTTGAATCTATAGATACATGTTTAGCATTTTTTCTTAATTTAAAGCTTTTTAAAATCCTTGTTACTTGTAGTAGTTACATAATGTAAAAATAGCAGGTTTTCCTGGAGACTGGCTCATATATACTCTCATTGAAGCCAAGCAAGTCATAATACGGCCAGAATAAATTCAACCTTCAATGGTTCTTATTACAAGGATTATTATATTTTTATTTTAAGTAATAGTAACTAAATTTTTAATGATTAAAAAGGGGGGAGCGAGTATAACGAAGCGTGTCCATTTTTAGTCATTAAAAATTTACTTAAAATGTTCTAACTAAGAATGAAACATCCTGCATTTTGATTGGCTGATAGAAATTTGCACCAACAAATCATTTCTAACTAAATGCAGCATTTAACATTTAACCAGCACAGATGAGCGTTTTCATTGGCTCAAAATGTAGGTTACAACACTGGTACATGTTTCAATTTCAGTTGTCATTTTCTTTAAATACTTAAAACAAACTACCAATTTTTTTAAGATTAAAAAACTTAAATGAGTCAGCATGAAAATATAGGGGCTGGTAGGGGATTATATCACGATTAGCTCATCAGAAAAAAATCTCGGACAAAAGTTCAAGACTTGTCCATCAATTTACTAAGGTTAGGCGTCAGAGGTATGTTTATGTTACTATTTCACTGCACAGAAGACCTAGTAATACACAATAACTATTTTCAGTCAAATTGCTACAACCCTTTCAAGTTCTTATATAAACAGCTCTTTAGATGCAAATCAACAGGTGAATGGTTAACATTTTCCAACAGATGCACAGGACAATCACTATATGCCTCCTGCATCAGTAGATGATGAGGCATAAAAAACTGGAGAAGTGTTGAGCATATTTCAGTTTAAAAACTTGGCTTCAATGAGTATAATGTATGTCCGTTAACAAAGGGAGGTAATTCATACCAACCATCAGCATTTAACTGCATGCCTAACAAGGCTCGACATGGATCTATATAGATGATACAAACATCAGCATCAAATACAAAATAAATATAGTCAACTACAGTTAAATGTGTTAAACAATACAGTATAACCTCCGTAGAGCGACATCCGGCGGAGACAGAAAAAACTGCCGCTCTGTAGAGGTCAATTGTTTTAGAATGTCGTTCATAGACTATTGAGTGTTTATAATCACGGTAATCTTAAATTGATATTGTTTGTTTGTGATTAAGTGCATAAAATTCGATCTAATCATAGCCGCGCGTTTTGCGATATTATTCTGACGATTATTTAATTAAGAATGTTGATTAGATACAAAAATACGTACAATTCACTGGTCTAGTATTTATTGCTAAATGTAACTCTCAACATTGTAACCCGAATCCATATTATTTTATGCACATGCAATTGAATTGTTGTCCTTCAAAGTGTTAAAATCTCTATAACGTCATACTCTCACTACACAATTTGCACACATGGTCGGTAATTTGTTTACCTCTCGCGTGTAACTTGGTAAGTGCATACGCTGAAATTGACAGTTTTAGACGACGTGATTAACCATTAACACGACGTGTACATGAATTTCCTTTCTTAAACTGATTGATAAGTGTGTATTATTAGATCATCAAGTGCATGGTATGTACGGTGTTACTGTGTCATATTGTCGAACTGATCTCAAAGACAGTCGCTATTTTACTAGCAACCGTGGCTATCGGCTAATTTTACCTGGTGAGCGATAATTATCCTAACCCACGAAGGTGCGAAAAATAGAAAACAACATCGTATGGAGTTATGTAAACACGTGTGAATATGCACACATGTCGCTTCTCAGAGGTAAACCATACATAAGGTAAACAAATTTAACGGAGGTGTGGTTCTACAGAGGTTAAAATAAGAGTGAAAACGAACGGGGAGAAATAAAAGTGCCGCTTCTCGGAGGTTGCCGCTTCCCAGAGGTGCCGTTTCGGGAGGTTATACTGTATATAGGTGTTTTATATGCACAACATGTATATAACTAATTTTTACTAAAATATCACTGAGATATAAACAAATTAAATCATATCATTTTTCAACTCGCATGATATAATTCATAATTGTCCATCACCAGCAGACATAGGTATATGGCTACATTATCATCTTACAAACACTATTATAGCAGATTTTGTTTTATATTAGTACATATTTGACATGATAGTTTATTGTTAGTATGAGGGAGAGAGGGGGACGTGAAGCCAAGCAGTACGACCATGTATACACAGGCTTATATATAAACACTCAAACATATCATTCCTTCATATTAACCTTTAGGCTTTCTATTGCGTCCTGAAACTTAAATAAACTTCCAAGTTTGATATCGCATTATCAAGAGGCAACAAATCGATACCCTACAACAACTATAATATCAGAAACCAATTTGAACCAATTGACTTACTGAGTTGGGCAAGGGAAATAACTTCTCCTATCAGTAAATGGTAACATTCACCTGTATTATCCCCTATGATTATCAATTAAATATATTCAACCTTTTAACTTTTGAAGTAGTTGGGGGCATAAATACATACATCTATGAAGTCACTTTTAGTGGGTGGGGGTAAAAATAAATTACTAATCTGTATGTATGAAAAACCACGAGAATAATTTGATGTATATTGTCTGACCAGATTAAACTGAGACTCCTTGCATAATTTGTTCAAGTCCTAAAATTTCCGAAGTTATAAAAACATATAATTACATTTATCGTTATATGTGGCTTTATTGAGTAGCTACTAGATAACAATATGTGATGGCTCAGTGGGTACCGGTAAGTGTGTAGAAGACACTGTATCGGGTTCGAGGCTAACTGAATAAAACATTTTTTCTTCAACATTTGTTTCTTTATATGTAATGCAAGTATGATATTTGCGGAATAAAATCATCCCTATGTTCACATATCCATTACACAATTCAGTCATACATTAAATTTATAATGGCCAAGTTGTTGAAACATTTAAATAAAATATATGCATTTGAAAATATTACTAAAAAGAAAATAAAGACAATTAATATAAGAACGTACAGGAAATAGTTTAAAACATAAATGATTCAAGAATAGAAAGTTAAAGTAAAAATATTAATATAAAAATGTTACAGTAAGTTTCGAACTTGCGACTACTGGCGTTAAAGTTGCAAACGTTTCTACCGGGCTACTATTCATGCTTGATTTTTCTTACGATTTTGTTACAAATGCAGAGATTATTGCACATGTAGTAAAAAACATTCAAATCTAAAACATCCGAGTACAGCTGGGCGCTTACAGACTTTGATTAGAGTCTCAAGTTTAATCTGGTCAGATAATTAAGCAAGATAGGCATAGGTAGTAGACTGTGGACATGTAGTTTGTTATACTTGATGTACATGATACAGTCTACTGAAGAAGCAATTGATCAGGGATGGTGTTTACATACACCGACGCCCAGTGTCCATATTTCAACTAGAGCTGTCGCCATTCGGCAGACTAATATACCCCCGCCGGTAAAGGGCCATAATGCTGCCAAAATTCATCGCAGAGCAAATTCCTATCTTCATGCACATTTATATGTTGAGGTTGTTCATCTGTGAAAGTTTGAGCGAAATCCTGCCAAAACTGTAGGAGGAGTTGCGTCCACAAGAATACGTCTATGGACAGACAGACAGTCAGACAGATGGACAAGCTGAATCAAGTAAACCCCCCTTACAACTCGTTGTGCAGGGGTATAATGACACAATATTATGTGTGTTATATTGTAGATATTGTATATAGAGATTACGTTGCTACCATGGTTACAGATACATACATATAATATATATATATACTAGTAGTGAAGAATGTAAGATGATATGTAAGATATATATATATACTAGTAGTGAAGAATGTAAGATGATATATAAGATATTAACCTTCATTGAATGATACATCATTGCCAGCATAGAATACTCCTTCTGCCTGATTAGCTCGGGTAAAACCATTTAATGCACTCTGAAATACAACATGTATAAATATATGAATATGGTAAGTACCATGCAGGGCTCGACAATAACACTGGTCCGCTGGTCCGTGACCAGTGAAAATCCAGAAGGACCAGTGAAAATTCTGGAGGACCAGTAACTGTCCTACTTACAAATTTGGCACTTTTGCCCTGTCGGACCAGTGGCCAAAAAGGTTAGTGTCTAGGCCTGCCATAAATAGCAATGGTGATAATTAAACACAATCAATCTAAGAAAGAAAATAAGTCTCCCAGGGAGACTTGAATGCAGGTTTCCTTAGGTAACCAATGACCAGGGAAAGTTAAAATGTCAAAGGTCGGCTGAACTGGTGGAAGCAGCCCTCAAAAATTGGTTACTTAACTTGTGTGACTAATATGGGTGGTAGACGCAGTTAGAGGGAGAACAGTTTGGTGAGATGGTGCAATGAATCAACAGAGATACTAGAATGTTTGATCATTGTTATGTGGCACAAGACGATCTATATGTGAATCTATCTACTCTTTACTGCTTGAATCCACTAGCTAAGTTATTATAAGAATATAGGATATAGTGGCTTGGGATTCCCATGCTACTCGAAAATGTTGGTCTTAAGTTATAATAAGAGTTGAAGGTACCACTGTGAGAGTGTTAACAGTCAATGTTTTACCTCATCCTGATAATGTGTTGGGTTATACTGTGGTTTCCTTGTCTCTCCAGCATCGGGACTATCATTCCGTAAATCCTGAATACCACTATCCTGTGAGGTAAAGTCTTTACGCTTTTTCACATCATCAAATTGATCAAGTTTGCTATTAAAACTCAGATTTTGAATGTCTGCGGAAGTTTTCTTAATTGAATTATAAATATCCTCCGGGTTCATGTTTTCCGTGTCGGCTTCGTCACGACCGTATGGACCCCTAAAATATAATCCTCCTATTATACATATCACTATACAATTTTACAGTATATTGAAAGAAAAATTTAATACACTTGTTACTATATATAGTAACAAAAATGAGCCTATTTGCGGCTGATTATAGCTATCACGTGATTGATTATCGCCTATCCGCCCGGTCCGCAAACTCATAATCATAATCGGACCGGTTGAACGGGCGTACGTGACGTTATCCGTGTAAACATGACGTCACGTTGGAGCCAAAATGATGTTACGTTGCTCATAAGTAAGATTTCTTTGCCAATTTTATTTAGTCTTGGCGCATTTTATTGGTTACCACCTTAGTGTTTATCTACATCAGTAATATTTACGTTGTTTGTTATTTGTAAAAAGACTTTAATACACTTCAGTGCCTGGCCGGAAGTTGATAATCCGCCCGGAATGAATAATCACCCTCGGGCTGAAGCCCTCGAGGTGATTATTAATTTTCCGGGCGGTTTATCACCTCCCTGCCCGGCTGTGTCGTGTATTAACCTCTAAATCTTGTTACATACTTATGAGGTCAATTATTCAAGAAGATTTAATTTTGCGACCTATTTCATTTGCAACATACATGTAAAAGAAAATTAATCCATCGCAAATATTAATAATTTTACAACATATTCTTTGTTTGGGCTAGGTAGTATAGAAATATGTAATAACTATAAACATTGGAATACAGACCTTGATGGTGGTCGACTACGATTCTGATATGTTTGTGGACTAGCTGTATTTCTAGGTGTAAGCACGTCAGGTTCATGCGCACCTTTAAAATGATGCTGTAGTATCCTTGTAGCACCATCCTGAAATCAACATACATAACATCAATGTAACGTCAATCCTTTTATTACATGAGCATTTATAATAGTGCTGTGATATTAACCTGACCATAACCTGTATGCATCAACAACATATTACAAGGTCCTTGCGTGGAATGTACCGATATACTGCGAGCACATTGTGCTTCCCGGTCCTTTAGACTTGTGTTTGTAATACACCTTGAGCATCTTCTTATGAAAACAAGTCATTAAGTCCCCTACTGGTTTGAAGCCAATTTTAATGTTTCTGTTGCCATAGCAACCACAATTTTTGTCAGAATCAAAATATTTTTGACATGCATAATCTCTTAATTACAGATGGACGGACGGAGGGCAAACATATAGTCCCCTCCGGTCAAAAACCGGTAGGGGACTAATAAACAACCGAGTTATAAATACAGACAATATTTCAGCTGTTAAATTATGCTAATAAAAGGTTGAGGATTAAGTTAATATCTCCGCACTACAGCAGCATGATATATTAGTACCATAATACTTCAATAATACAACCATCCTGTAGCATTCTTAAAACTGATCATATCATTGAACTGGTCTTGTATTATCATAATGATGGATAAAATGAAGTGAAATAAATGAATAATATACATTGTCTAATGACTTTAACTCTAATTCAATAAATTCAATAGATATTAACCCATACACCCTAATTCTCTGATATCATACATTCAAAGTTCCAAATAGACAATGAATTGAGACAAAAATTTAGCCTACTAGCAGTGTTAATCCATGGACTGCATTACCTAATCAGAGGTAAGAGTATACATACTGGGACTTAATTTGGAATGCTTCATGAATCAGGCTATTGAAACCATGCCCCCCCCCCTAGCTAACCCTGGAAATGGCAGGGATTTTTCCTTTTGCTTTATCAAATCCCTGCCCCACAGATGGTAAAATCCCTCACACCTGACAACTAACTGGACTTACCTGGAATGCTTTAGGAAGGCCTGACAACATCATAGAAAACTCTGGTGGATTCAGATTAAACAAAGCAAATAACACCGACTGTGCAGACTGAAAGTATAAACATCATTTATATATTCATTCATTGCTTTCTGAAATGATGAAATGTTGCTGTTGTAAATATACATTTTATGTGAACCCAGATTTATCATATTGGTGATTATTAATTACAAAGATTTAAACGGTCATTTTCATTGGTTAGCGTATAAAAATCAACCAATGAAAATCGCTGTCACAAAATTGTCATCGGAACATTCTGACAAACATGGAGTCATTTTGACAATAAAATATGCAGCCGATTTGTTTTTCGGCTTAACCGTATACATTTACTGAAGTTAACGTGTCATCCAGGTAAATTTGTTCCAACTCTTGCGTTCGTTAGTTTTACCACATTATTATGTTTATACACATGGATCATGTTATGACAGACCACATGTCCAGTTAAATAAGTCAGAAAATAATACAAAGCTAAATAAGTACAAGATAAAATTCAACAAATACATGAAATTTCTGTTTTTTTCTTCCCAGGTCAGGCTAAAATTAAAGCTGCCAGTCACTGAATAATTTAAACAAAGACACAGAATTTCATTTCCCCCTGACTTTTCACTGACTTTTTTAAAATTTCATTTTTTCACTGACCATTATCAAGAATTTCCTGACAATCACCGACCTAAAAACGATACTGTGTTCAATAAACACTTATGCCCCAGTGGAAATTAATCAGGACATGACATTCACTACATATGTCTCCGCATCAGTAGAAACCGGGGCATAAAAATGTTTTTTCCTTTACTTTATCAGTTCGCTGGCAACCAAGATGAGATGGTGTAGAACAAGGCATATAAAATGGTGCAAGCACCTTAAGTTTACTCACCTTACGTACTTCTATATTTTTTGGTTCGTTAGTCCAAGTTATAATTCTGGATACAACGAGCCGGGTATCACTAGAGTTGCTGAAGTCTGCCGGCTCCATACAGGGAACCAGCGTATTCAGGTAATTCAACATGGCTAACTTTACCTGAGAAAATAAATATATATATGTGAATTACAGATGTAGGAAATATATAGAAGTATCCATGCATTGTTAATTATTTACATAAGCATAAAAACGATACAATATAGCTTAGAGGGTTTTTGACACAAAATCATGTCTCATTATACTAAGGGCCATAACTCAAGCAAAAATCATTCCAACAATAAAACCATGAATAAGATTTGCAAACTGTCAACAAAGTATTTTCACCATCAATTGATATAATTTTATTTCAATCACTTCAAAGGAATGTTGACATATATAGTCCGCCGGTGATAACACTAGCCTTTATTTACAAATGAAAATGACAATACAAACACTGCACTGCAGTTAACTGGTCGTTGGTTTCAGGTGTTGACTGAAAGAAAATATCTTTTAAAGTGATTATGCACACAATCGATTAAAATTGGACATCGAAAATGCATTAAATTGGCATTTTTATTTGTAACTAAAGGCTTGAGTTATCTTCGGCGACCTATACATTACATTGTGACATTTATCAGGCCTAGTAATTTGCATTTATTCTCAGGCCTGAAAATCCCAGTTTCAAAGCCTGATACTCTATTTTTCAATATTAACAAAGAAAGAAAATTCAGGATTCTAAAACCTGAAATCAGGCCTGTTTAAAGAAAGCATGCCAACTTCAAAATCATTTTCAGAGCGGACATTACAAACTTACGTCAACATGGTACTAAGAGAATTTTTAAACATTCTCACAAATCTATTAAAGAAGGTCACTAGGTTTTTTTTGTCGATTTAAAGGGGAATAGAACATAAGCACACCATTCACATGTACGTGGGTTGTCACAGAATAGCGTATAATTTACAGTGCTATAACTTAAGAATTATCAATAATTATTATTGTATCAGAAATTATAATTATTTACATAGTATCCAAAGAATACGCTTTTCTGGAACAAACCTTGTACAGTTGATAATGGTAATACTTGAGTGTTAATTATATAATTATACAAATTTACAGGTCTATAACATGATGAATGAAGGGCTGTAACTCTTAAATCTTAACATTCGAATATTGGAAACAAAGGGCTACACATATATGCCTGCCATATTTCAGCAGAAAGCTGACTGGCAAATAAAGGCTATGCTCGGCATAGGTCAGACAAAAGTCAGTTCCAAACAATCTTTATCCTAAAAATCTAAATTTCTGATGACACCTCACAGGTCAGGTTCACACACTAACAATGTTATAATCAAAACAATGCCTTCATTTACCGGGTATATTTAATTGTTTCCTACATAATTTCACACATATTTCAATTGAAGCTATTTCGAGTGCTCAGTGCAAAACTATGGTAACTACATCAATTTATATAGGCATGTACAATAGTTTTGCACTGAGCCCTCGAAATTATTATTTTAGTCTTATATATGAGAAGTTGGTACAATATATTGCAATGAAAGATAGGAGAAATTAAGGGCTGACAAGATGCACACATAACATAAATCATGATAGATAGATGGAGGGGGTCAATAGAACAGCTCATATCCCCACACTTCATACAGGCATACATGCCAGATCTCCTGCATCATGCGTGAGTCTCCTGCATTTGAGACTCTGCTCCTGCATGATCAGAGGCCAATTTATCAAATCTCACGCATTTCATGGACAAACTGGAATCTGACAATTTTTGTTTATATTATGAAAATGATGACAAATGTTAGTTTAAATTGCTACATGAAGCATGCATGGTATTGTCATCAAATTAAGATAAGTGAAAACTGCATATAAACTTCAATACTTTAAGTCTAAAGTTTCAGCAAGGACAATCTCCTGCATTTTGATGAAATCTCCTGCATTTCCATCACCAATCTCACGCAAAGAGGTCTGCGAAATATGGCATGTATGTACAGGTCATACATATATCCAGACCAGGCTTCTGTTTTATCAAAGCACTTACAGAAATCGTAAAGTTACACACAAGTTTTTTCAGTTGGGTATTGTGCTTTGTGTGTTTTTAATGTTTTCTGTGCTCGGCTGGTTAAGTTGAGTGCTGCCTTCCCTGTCTGACCTAAATAATCTTTTTTAATTTCTTCATAATTCTAACAATATTCACATATACACTGTGGGAACATATTTGGTTTGAAGGAATGTATTTACTGAAACATCATTTATATAACAGATCCCTAACCACAATTTGCAGCTTTTAATGAACTACACTCGGTCTGACTTTAAGCGTAACTGTAAGATTATGGTAAGTGCTTTGATAAAACAGTACCCAGGAGAGGGTGGAGGCTGATTTTTGCAATACCAAGAGAAGACAAATAATGATTTTGATTGAAATATATATATAAACAGATATGGGTATAAATACAAATAGTAAATTTACTAGATAATTCTAACATACAGGGTAGGAATTAAAGCCATTGCAGAGGTTTGAGGATGTGCAGGACAATCCCATTATTTGGAACAGTAAGGTCTGCGGGTATATAAGTCTAAGACAGCCAGAGGTCTGCATGTGTGTAAGGCAGCATGTTCAATAGGAAATATGACAACATCCAAGTCCTATGTTTCCCAGGTAGTCTTAACACAGTAACAAGTTTTATTTGTATCAAAACGATAGAAGTTAAGTTGTGGGTAATTAACGGACTAACTGACCGACCCTCAGAAGATTCGTACATATTCCCTTAAAAATAATTATCTGTGTTTTTGTTTTTGAGAGACATATATTATTCCCTTCAAACTTTGTATGCTCCCACTCTAACAAACTGCCAAATGCAATATAAGTACAAAAGATTCATAGCAAACAAGATAACAAGGCATTATTTAAATGTATTTATTGTAGTTTTATTGGCCTGTCGAAAAATACATAATTGTACGGTCTATAGCTACAAAATTGTACGGTCTATAGCTGCACACTATAGATCAGTCTTCTCCAGAAATATGTGAGGATCAAAGTCAACTAGATCTGTCGCCATTCGGCAGACTATTATACCCCCGCCGGCGAAGGGCCATAATTCTGCCAAAATTCATCGCAGCGCAAATTCCTTTCTTCATGCACATCTATATGTTGAGGTTGTTCATCTGTGAAAGTTTGAGCGAAATCCTGCCAAAACTGTAGGAGGATCTGTGTCCACAAGAATGCATTTACAGACAGACAGACGGACAAGCTGAATCCAGTATACCCCCTTACAACTTGTTGTGCGGGGTATAATTATGTATTTTTCGACCGATTAATGAAAACTCTACAATATACAACAAGCAAGCAGCTGAATATCAAAACAATCATAAACACCACTAGAGCAATATATGATGCACTTACTGTTGTTTGTGCATGTCAATTACTTGTTTATAAGCATTTGTAGCAATGTACAAAACAATATATCAAATAATTTATTGCATTAAAAAAATGTATTGTAATGCATAAGCATTTGTAGCAATGGTGATTATATGACAGAAAATGTACGGCTTCTAGAAATAACCCCTAACCAGCTCCCTAATACAATCACCATAAAGCATGTCTGTTTACATGATGAGATTCAATGCCAAATTTTTTTATTATTTAACATCTATAAAGAGATAAATACTGAAGGTAAATAAAGTAGGTAACAAAACCAATGAATGTCAAAATGGTTCTACTTAAAGCAAATTAGAAAAAAGTTCTGTCCTAAATAGTAAATAATAGACTTCTTAACCTGTACAAAAACTTGTTTAGTGCCCATGTTATCATGACCCCAAGGATTACTCGTCCCTGGCATAACAAACAACTTAAGTTCAATATCAAACCTCAACTAGTGTTAAGTTTGATAATTGATTATGAGACTCAAGTTGTTATGTCATCCCATGGCCAGGAAGTATGATGAAGACTGCCTAGGCTAGGTTTCCTATACCAAAAGTTTCTTCTACTGAAGAATAACGCTAGAAGAAATTATAACAAAGAAATCAAGCAAATATTTATACAGCTACCCTCAGACTTCATTCATTTGATGTATAAATCATTCAGAGTACAATAATTGTAACATTTATAAAACTTGTGACGAAAAATCTGTGCATTAAAATAATAAGGTACCCAGAGCAACCGATGTTAGTATGGGGATGCTTGGATGTCTCTCTTAGCAGGAAATATAAATCTTGTATGTGTTAGTGGCTTGTGTTCAGTGGGATAAATAAAGCAAGCAAAGTTTGAGGTGTTTTTAATCAGTAACCAGTCAGTAGTTAACTTATCTTCATTGTTTTGTGAAATTCCCATAATTCGTGTATTAGGACATTAAATGCAATACATTATAACTCGACATTCAACAGAAAATTCAGATGAAAGACACCTTAATTGACAAAGGTTAACTTAATTGACAAAGGTTCACTTAATTGACAAAGGTTAACTTAATTGACAAAGGTTAATTAAACTTTGTTTCAGCAAAAGATTCAAACCTCAAGAGCACAACAGAGCACATCCAGGGAAGTGTATATTTAACAACACGTAAAACCATCTCTTTAATCCTCCCCCCCCCCTCCCAAAATTGTTTTTAACCAAAATAAAAGAAATTCAATGACCATAACTTATTTGCAAGTATCAGATAGAAACATTTATCTAAGCATGTCTTTATGCCATAAATATTATAACTTACTCCTATCTCATACCATATTCCAGGCCTGTTATTTAAGACCATGCACGCACATCATTAATAAAACTCAGCCATATACACTTTTTTCCAGAATTTTATTGTAAAACTTGCATGCATTTCATCAGCACAACAGTTCACAGAGTTTCATGCCTATTCTCCATTTATGCACATATATATAATTCCATGTTCCAAATATTATAACAAGTCTGTGCATCATAACTCAAATATTATATTCATGCTTAATTCTTACCAGTTTAACATTGTGTGACACCATGCATCATGTGACACCATGCATCATTTGACACCATCATATGACACCAGGCATTATGTGGCACCATGTACCATGTGAAACCATGCATCATGTGACACCATGCATCATGTGACACCATGCATCATTTGATAATCATGTATCATGTGACACCATGCATCATGTGGCACCATGCATCATGTGACACCATGCATCATGTGACACCATGCATTATGTGACACCATGCATCATTTGACACCATGCATCATGTGACACCATGCATCATATTACACCATGCATCATGTGATGCCACCACCATATGATGCCATCATGTGACCACAGGATAGTGTCACATGGTGGCGTCACATGACTGCAGTCGCTTGGTGGTTAACACCATCTATGTTATCCATCATAAACCCCATGCTAAATTACTTCATAGTATCTTAATCAAAATGCCTACACAGTTTATTTATCCTATCTCCACAGAACCATGCTACAATATCTTACAACAACAAGTGACAACAATGTCAAGATGACACCACTGACAACAATGTCATGCCGACAAAACTGACAACAATGTCATGCTGACACCACCGACAACAATGTCATGCAAACAACAGTGTCATGATGACACCACTGACAACAATGTCATGCCGACAAAACTGACAACAATGTCATGCTGACACCACCGACAACAATGTCATGCAAACAACAATGTCATGCCGACATCACTGACAACAATGTCATGCTGACACCACTGACAACAATGTCATGCAAACAACAATGTCATGATGACACCACTGACAACAATGTCATGCAAACAACAATGTCATGATGACACCACTGACAACAATGTCATGCAAACAACAATGTCATGATGACACCACTGACAACAATGTCATGCCGACACCACTGACAACAATGTCATGCCGACACCACTGACAACAATGTCATGCCGACAACACTGTCATGCTGTTTATCTTGCGGAACTATGCAGGAAAGACCAAGGAGAAAATCAATATTTACCTTTGGCTACAAGGCATGCACCAAAAGAACAATTGTAGCAAATTAATCAATCAGAAAGCTATGTAACTGTCTGCCATGTATAACAAAGGATGTTCTCTTGAGGATTTTCAGTGTCAGATAGCTAGGAAACCTGTTTAGTCACCAACCACTGTATTGGAACCTTGTTTGGCTTATAACAGTCAGGATTATTTCTCTGGTTAACTGTTGTCATTATTAGTTCCTTAACATTAAGAAGTTATTTCTTTAGACTAATTGACCAGTGTTTCATAAATAAGTAGCCCGGAAAAAGCAATCTAATTTAGCCATGCATAATGACTTCGTGAAACAAAGGGTATATAATTTTTGCAGGAGTTGTCAAAATTATTCTTTGCATGTTATATCATCGAAATACTGCATTTATTAATGTGCCTTATACTTTCACTATTAAACACGTGAAACCATGGCAACTTCAAGAGAACATCACAAAGAACAATATGGATAAATAAAGTTTAAACAACAATAAAACATGACTAAGAAACAAGAAGGCTGAAGAATGCTTGCAGCAACATGACAATCTAACAATGAAGCAGACATATGGACATATTACTCATACAAACTATGGGTATCTTGTAGTAATGAGACTATGTGAGATTGACTTCAGTATATAAAACATTCCATGATGACACCATTCAATGGAAAAGTTAGTCTTTTTTTATTACATGAAGATATTAACAGGGATGAGGAGCACATTATGATTCTCGAGGATAATGACAATAACTATGATGGTTGTATAACATGTATGCCCCATGGCAGCCTAATAGTCAAAAAGGGTAAATGTCACAGTGACCTTGACCTTTGAACTACTGCCCTCAAAATTAATAGGGGTCATATTCTGTTAATAACCAACCTCCATGTCAAGTTTGAGGATCCTAGGATCAAGCATTCTTGAGTTATTAATAAAAACCATTTGGTCTACCGAAAAAAGAGCGGACAGAGAGACCACCATGTGCAAATCAAAGATTGGGGGGGGGGGGGGGGCATAATGAAAGGAGTGTTAGAGGTCACTGGAGCACTGAGACAGTACACTTTAATAAAGTCAACTGAGTGACATTGTGGCACTGAATATTTTAACCCAAAGGTCATCATTTGAACAATCGGGAGATAGTCCCCAAGAATGCTATATGCGAAATATATAACTGTACTAAAGAAGTAACCAGGAGGGTTGACCACAGGGACCTGATTTGATCAAAAGGGGTTTAAAGCAATGACTATGTGATAACAATGCTGTTGACAACAAATACATATCCAATGTTATGTGGGATGTTACAATGGTATATACAGGAAATCTTGATATGCACGGTACAACTAGGTACACAGGGTAGAGAGAACTAGTGTAGATAATCAGTATGGGCATCAATACAAGCTACCAGGACATAGTGTAGGTACTCGGGCATCAATACAAGGTACCAGGAGATACAACGTCTGTCCATTTCAGTATATCACTTTGAGTATATAATTCAAACCTATAATGTACAGTGCTACTGCCAAGCAATGTAAAGTATACGCACATCAGACCACTTAACCCAGTGCAATACATCCTCCAGTGTAATAATATACAACCTTATAAACAGCACAGTGCAATACTGGCACATATCACCATATCACAACACAAGTCTGTAGCATAAAGGACAAGTCTGGAGCATATAGGACAAGTCTATAGCATGTAGGACAAGTCCATAGCACATAGGACAAGTCTGTAGCACGTAGGACAAGTCTATAGCACATAGGACAAGTCTATAGCATATAGGACAAGTCTGAAGCATGTATGACAAGTCTGTAGCATATAGGACAAGTCTATAGCATATAGGACAAGTCTGTAGCACGTAGGACAAGTCTATAGCACATAGGGCAAGTCTATAGCATATAGGACAAGTCTGAAGCATGTATGACAAGTCTGTAGCATATAGGACAAGTCTATAGCATATAGGACAAGTCTGTAGCATATAGGACAATTCTATAGCATATAGGACAGGTTTATAGCAAATAGGACAAGTCTGTAGCATATAGGACAAGTCTATAGCATATAGGACAAGTCTGTAGCATATAGGACAAGTCTATAGCATATAGGACAAGTTTGTAGCATATAGGACAAGTCTATAGCATATAGGACAAGTCTGTAGCATATAGGACAAGTCTATAGGATATAGGACAAGTCTGTAGCTCATAGGACAAGTCTATAGCATATAGGACAAGTCTATAGCACATAGGACAAGTCTGTAGCACGTAGGACAAGTCTGTAGCATATAGGACAAGTCTATAGCATACGGGACAAGTCTATAGCACGTAGGACAAGTCTATAGCATACAGGACAAGTCTGTAGCACGTAGGACAAGTCTATAGCACGTAGGACAAGTCTATAGCATACATGACAAGTCTATAGCATACAGGACAAGTCTGTAGCAAACATGACAAGTCTATAGCATATAGGACAAGTCTGTAGCAAACATGACAAGTCTATAGCATACAGGACAAGTCTGTAGCATACATGACAAGTCTATAGCACATAGGACAAGTCTGTAGCACGTAGGACAAGTCTGTAGCATATAGGACAAGTCTGTAGCACGTAGGACAAATCTGTAGCATATAGGGCAAGTCTATAGCATACATGACAAGTCTATAGCATACAGGACAAGTCTGTAGCAAACATGACAAGTCTATAGCATACAGGACAAGTCTGTAGCAAACATGACAAGCCTATAGCATATAGGACAAGTCTGTAGCAAACATGACAAGTCTATAGCACGTAGGACAAGTCTGTAGCAAACATGACACGCCTATAGCATATAGGACAAGTCTGTAGCAAACATGACAAGTCTATAGCATATAGGACAAGTCTGTAGCAAACATGACACGTCTATAGCATATAGGACAAGTCTGTAGCAAACATGACAAGTCTATAGCATATAGGACAAGTCTGTAGCAAATGACACGTCTATAGCATATAGGACAAGTCTGTAGCAAACATGACAAGTCTATAGCATATAGGACAAGTCTGTAGCAAACATGACAAGTCTATAGCATATAGGACAAGTCTGTAGCAAACATGACAAGTCTATAGCATATAGGACAACAAGTCTATAGGATATACAATAAAATTGTAACCTAACTGTGTAAGGAATGATGTATGGCAGGTACCGTTTGATACAATTACAACAATCATGGAGGTTTTACCCAACACCAGGGGTTTCAAACAATCACCATATGATAACGCTGATACACATATTGCTACAGTTACCATAGTAGCGATACTGTCTGGAGGTACATGCCGACACACCTGCTGAATTCGCCAACCTAACTAGAGATTGTTGGATCCCTTGGATGTAATATGGAGGAAACCTCATTCTCCCACAATGCATTGCAGCTCCCACGTGCTGAACTGATACACACCATAATGATAAATGCCGATATTTGTTAAATATCAATTAAGATAACCAGTAGATATCAATTTAATATATTAGGCAAATATCAATTTTGATGAATTTGAATAGGAATCAACAACAGTATCAACATTTTAGCAAATAAAGAAACCTAAGTTTGCCACCAGCATAACATCTTTCCCAATATAAATCTTTCAAATGATTAAGGTAGAAATACATATCTTTCAAATGATTAAGGTGGAATATATTACTGTTACATAAAGACAACAGCAAACCGTTACAAGTTAAGCATATTGAGTCTATGTATATATCATTGTATGGTTAGGTATCAGTTCACCGTATGTCACATATATACACTCAACCACTTTTCTAATTGATCACTTTTCAAACCCTAAATACGTTTAACTGTGATAATAATTTTTGACGATATGTTGTACACAAACGTGTTATGCAATAGTTCTAACACTCAAATCATTAAAAATCAAAATCATGTGCCAAAGTATGCGTGGTCATTCATGCGATAAATTTCGCATTTTCGCCATCAAATAATATGATCACAGTTAAAGGTATTTCGGGTTTGAAAAGTGACCAATTAGAAAAGTGGTTGAGTGTAGAAAATAATACATCAAGTAGACACTAACCTTCATACTGGGTGACTGGGTTTGATCAATCATAAATCGTGTTAAAATGTTGAACTGATGATCACTAGGAAAGTTCTCCCTAAAAGTGAACAGTATAATATAATGTTATTATGTACATATAAGACCTCTTCAATCTTTTGGAAGTCATGTAGATATATGTGTTATAGAGAAGAACTGAAGCCTCTTCAATATATATATATATATTTATATATATGAGGCGTTCTCTAGGAAAACCGGGCTTATTGACAAAATTATGAAATTCGTGATAATATGGCATTAGAAAGACAGGACTCTTTTGAACAGTTTCTAAAAATTTTAGCAAAATATAAAATCAAATTACAAAGTTACAGACTTTTAAAACTAATCACTCCAGCATACTTTGTTAGTGACGTCACGAACGTCATTCAAACGTTGTTTGACGTAACGTTAACAAGAAGTTCATAAATCCAGTATATCATGAGTTATGGACGGAAACTGTTCAAAATTGTATCACATTTTAGAATTACATTCCTTTTTGAATAAAACATACCTAAATCGTGAATTCAAGCTTTTAGAGAGATGTAGCTACTGCTTTTAACCACAAACCCCTCATTTTCTCAATATGGATACTCTTCAGAAATTGGTCACCATAGCAACCACAAAAGATATTTTAACATGATTCATGAGAAAAAATAAATCTAACACAAAGTTCTATATTATCCAAGAACTTAAAATTAAATCAAAGTACATGACTTTTTTCTCATTTAAGAGGGTTTTCATAACCTTATTACATAAATACTAAAACAATGTCACTAAGCCCTGTTTTCCTCGAGTACAGCTCATATATATTACACTATTGTTGTCTGATGTTAAGATTAATTCGCTATTACAACAATCTTTGTGCCTAGCGACATCCACAAAGAATTGGCTGTATTACATTACTGCATGTTTTGTTTTTTAAATATTGGAAACAAAGTATGATAAATCTTCTAACCGTGTAGCATCTAACGTTCGTTGGATTTTGGCTTGAAGTGAACCTAGAATATCACCTCCTAGTTTGTTGAGTAACCGTGACAACAGAACGTACAACCAGTCCGTCATATCTCTATGGTGTAACTGTATTAGATCTATCAACATGTCCAAATATAGACTAAACACCTGAAATATCAACATGTCCAAATATAGACTAAACACCTGAAATATCAACCAATAATCTATATACATCAGGGGTCCTACAGAGGCTTAATGC
This sequence comes from Spisula solida, assembly GCA_947247005.1. Lineage (NCBI taxonomy): Eukaryota > Metazoa > Mollusca > Bivalvia > Venerida > Mactridae > Spisula > Spisula solida. The sequence continues at coordinate 30,690,656 of OX365947.1, read as the reverse complement.
CCAATCCTGAAAATCCCTACACCAAAACTCTGTTTCAAATATTGATCTACTATTTAATTCAGCATATAAAATTTCAAATGACTAACTCGTCAATATTTGGTATTTATTATTCTAACAACTTTTATTCTATGCATCCAGATTTCCTGATTATTCCGTAATTGTAAGACCCCTGATACATAGGTTCATACCAACAGCATAACAGGTTGGGCTTATCATATCAGCACTTAGACATCATGATCAAATACAGCAATGAAGCCATCTTTATTCATTTACAATATTGCAGAGGTGACAATATGATTTATGAAAATTCCATCAGTTTATGGTTATCAAATTTGCATTTTATCCACAAGGGAAAATGTATTGACCCTTATCCAATTTTAAATACTGTATTAGTTCTCACATGAAACAGTGTGAAACATGTAAAGTCAGGGTAAGCCGGCTTCCAACATCTGTGGAATTCTTTGGTTATGCAAACAATGGTACTGATTGATTAACAGAATTAATAGAACAGTAGCAGCTCAAGTGTTAGCATACATGTACTAACATTATGTTAGCATACTTACTTTACTATGTGGGTCGTGGAACATTCGAGTAAATATTTCTGTCGCCTTTTTTAATTCTATTCTCCTGAAAAATAGAAGATTAAAATATAATTTTTTGGTCCTCGTCTGAGCAGTGGTAGAGTTTCTGTTGTTAACATCGAGACACAATTACTTGTATAACATTTGCTTTACAAATATAGTCAATTTATTTCACTGGAATATATGTAAGCACAATTTGACAAACTGCATGTAATTACTATCAATCTATAAAATTATATCTCACATGCCATAATGCCAAGTCCATTTCCAAAGAATATAAACATTCTGTTTGAACTTCCTACTGTTTAACAAGAATCCTGTCCCTAATGTTTAAGTTTCAAACAATAAAATCAGATTCACCACTATGAAATGTGGAGACTGGATAGACTTACGTTAAAAATCGGTGTTGTCGGAGCAATTTCTGTAGACTGATGACACCTTCCTTTCTATCTTGGTAAGATGAACTTTGTAACAAGGATAGAATTTCCCCCATATCCTGCAATGATACAAGCATATCTCATATGTTAACATATCCTGCAATGATACAAGTATATCTCATATGTTAACATATCCTGCAATGATACAAGCATATCTCATATGTTAACATATCCTGCAATGATACAAGCATATCTCATATGTTAACATATCCTGCAATGATACAAGCATAGCTCATATGTTAACATATCCTGCAATGATAAAAGCATATCTCATATGTTAACATATCCTGCAATGATAAAAGCATATCTCATATGTTAACATCTCATGCAACTATACAAGTATATCTCATATGTTAACATATCATGCAACTATACAAGTATATCTCATATGTTAACATATCATGCAACTATACAAGTATATCTCATATGTTAACATATGCTACCAATCAATCAAGCAAGCCACTGATTATAACTGGCTCGATTTGGTATTCACAGTTTCAAGTGAAATGGGGAAAAACATATTTTCTACGAAGTGTTTCTAGATTAGAGAAGGACCATTCCTGCGAAAGTTTGGGACATTTTAACAGCCTTACGGTCGATTGATGGTGACACTTCCATGTTAAACCCTTGCTGTTATATTTCTAAGTATTTTATATAACACATAGTACTGCAGTGACTCATCTTCAAGTTTTCCTATGTATTGATTTATCCAAATGTTACACAATATACACTACTATATAAGGCAAACTTTAACTAATTGCTTCAGCAGGAGAGCAGCCACCTGTTCAATTCTGCTAATATACATTGCATGCTACATAGATATTTTAAAGTTTCCATTAACACTAAACTAACACAGCTAGCAACAAATACTAAACACTGTTACAAAAAGAGAGTTACTAAGTGTTGAATAATGTTTATATAAGTCAGTCTTAAAAATTTTACATAAACATACAGAATGAGTCACAGCAAACAACAAGTACTGACTGTCCTTAACCCAGTGATTTTTTTCCTTCTTTATTAGGGTCTGGAAAACGGACCCTTTCCCAATTGCAAATAGGCTATAATTTTCCCAAATTTGAATGGAGAATTAAATTCCAAATAAACAATGAAAAAAATTCAAAATCGGACATAATATGATAAAGTCATGAACATTTTTGACAAGAGCTCAAGCATCAAGTTCAAAGAAACCAGTAAACATTCACATGTCATTCACATGTAATCTTTTTCTGTTTTATTTGGCCTTTCTGCTTTATGGAAATTTTGCTTTATGGAAATTCCCAATGTCAAGTTGTCACGACCCGAAAATTCCCAATCTGAACGGACCCGGACCCTTTCCCAAAGAGGCAAAAAAAATCACTGATTAAACCACACATCATGCAACACCACGATACCGAATTAACAACACTTTCCAATGCCATATGAATGTAAGAACATAAAACAATCAATCAACATGAAAAGATAAATCAAAGCACTAAAGGGAGACAATTGTCTTAGTCTCACAATACATGCAATCTGAGGTTCTACTATTAAGGCATAATGCCCTATCCTGAAAATAAGATGCTAGTCTTTTTCGGATGACATTAGCACACATCTCTACACCAAAACTCTTGTTTTAGCTTATGAAATTTTAAATGATCAATGTAAACATTATTGGTACTTTTTCATCAAATAACTTTTATTTTCTGCAGAAATGTTCTTTCTTTCTAGTGCAACATATTTGGCTTAATAGAACCCCTGCATAATGGTGAAATAAGGTGCACCTTAATACAACAACATTCTATAACATCTCTATGTCAGCTATCATACACCAACTCAACTTATAAAACACTACACTTTATATATTGTGTCAGTTCTTGGCATTTACTTCATCATACTACAGGGGTGTCAACAGGGCCAAATTAAAAATCAGGAAAATTGTAAGCCGCCAACCATATTTGCCAAACAAGAGGCCTTCAATGACATTGTTTCCATAATTAACTCAGTTTGTACTAAAGAAATTCCTTCAGAGAAGATTGAATTGACCATTTCTTTAGATATTTTCATCAAATAACTTTTATTTTGGTCAGAAGTCATTGCTCTATCAGGAATGACAAATCCGAAATTCCGGATAAATCAGGAAAATTGACACCCCTGATACTAAGAGCATGGATTGATGCCATTGCAAGACCATGATTGGTATACTATCCAATATATATTCTGTTCATGTTAAATTGATACAGTTTTTTGTATGTCTAAAATTGTTCTATCGTTAAAATTCATCTTACAAAATTAACAAATAACCTTAACTAGGTTAATTCATTGAATGTTTTCACCAAATAACTTTTATATTCTATCTAGTGCAGCTGCAGGTCTTGATGTTCAGATTATTTAAGATTCAATATAGAACCCCTGAGAAAAGTGATTGCCAAGAAATAACATTTTATAAAGTGTTGGTTCTGTGTATACAACCAATAACACCATCATCAGACATCACCCATACAAGAGAATTATGATGTACATAACATTGTGGTGAGCTGACAATCCAAACAACAACAACAACAACACAAAGAATGAAGAAACACTATCTATGTTCACATTCAAAAACAAACAAAACTTATATGTGTGTTGCTTAATTTGCCAGAAAATCGCATCCCATACTTTTTATAAGATGATAATTATAGTGTATACACATTTAAACAATTCTGAAGCATGCAAGAAAAAAACTGGAACAGTAAAGTCAATTTTGTTAATTGAACAGAACTGTGCATAATGTATGATTGATGAAGGACTGTTGCCAGAATTATCCACATGGGGACACTTATATAGCACATTGATAACCTAGGGGGGATTTCTGGACAGTGGCTGGTTCCCTAGATGATTCCTGGGCACTGGTTTCCCTAATAGAGGATTCCTGGGCACTGGTTCCCCTAATAGAGGATTCCTGGACACTGGTTTCCCTAATAGAGGATTCCTGGACACTGGTTTCCCTAATAGATGATTCCTGGACACTGGTTTCCCTAATAGAGGATTCCTGGGCACTGGTTCCCCTAATAGAGGATTCCTGGACACTGGTTCCCCTAATAGAGGATTCCTGGACACTGGTTTCCCTAATAGAGGATCCCTGGACACTGGTTCCCCTAATAGATGATTCCTGGACACTGGTTCACCTAATAGAGGATTCCTGGACACTGGTTTCCCTAATAGAGGATTCCTGGACACTGGTTCCCCTAATAGATGATTCCTGGACACTGGTTTCCCTAATAATGGATTCCTGGACACTGGTTTCCCTAATAATGGATTCCTGGGTACTGGTTTCCCTAATAGATGATACCTGGGCACTGGTTCCCCTAATAGAGGATTCCTGGGTACTGGTTCCCTAATAGAGGATTCCTGGGCACTGGTTCCACTAATAGAGGATTCCTGGGTACTGGTTCCCTAATAGAGGATTCCTGGGCACTGGTTCCACTTATAGAGGATTTCTGTTCAAATCACACACATGAGGTATAATCACTCCCTGATACAAACTGTGAAACTTCATTAAAAAAGCAATCAGAAAGTGACAGCTTGCTACATCTTAGGTTGAATATGGATCAGTACCAAATGATGGAAAATTTCACCGTAAGAACCCTGGGACCATGATGGAAAATGATGGTAGAATCAATCCCTGATACAAACTGTGAAAGTTCATAAAAAAAGCAATCAGAAAGCGACAGCTTGCTACATCTTAGGTTGAAGATCTGGGACCTGGGACCAAATGATGGAAGATTTCACTGTCAGAACCCTGGGACCATGATGGAAGTGTGTCAAAGATTAAATAAGAAGTTGAGTGATAGAAATCATGAACAATGAAAAGCTCAAAATGCTGCATCCAGCATAGGATGGGATTTTCTGCATGGTGTGGCTGTGTATGTGTGTTGAATCATATCACCAGCAAACTCTCCGAATTGCATTACCTTACTTATAATATTCTGTAACAAAATAACAATAGAAGTAAGTCAAGTTTGTCATGCTACACGCCACTCTAACATAACTTTATCATAATTCTAGTGCTGCAAAGGGTAGAAATATTAAGATGCCTCGGGTCAATATTTGTCTTTTCCTTTGTTTTAGCTGTTTTTCTTGAAACTCTATTTACATCATATTTCACATATTGTTTAATGGTGTGTAGTTCTACATGAAGAAATATCGAATGTGTGTACAGCCACCATGACTCACAAGTAGCAAATTGACCCGAAATCCCATTCTAGTACCTGGTTCCCAGTAGATTTTGGAATCTTACTCCCAGTAGGTTCTGGTACCCAAATCTCGGTAAATTCTGGTACCTAGCTCCCAGTACATTCTGGTACAAAGCTCCCAATAAATTCCGGTACCCAAATCCCGGTACATTCTGGTACCAAGCTCCCAGTACATTCTGGTACCCAAATCCCGGTACATTCTGGTACCAAGCTCCCAGTACATTCTGGTACCCAAATCCCGGTACATTCTGGTACCAAGCTCCCAGTACATTTTGGCACCCAAATCCCGGTACATTCTGGTACCAGGCTCCCAGTACATTCTGGTACCAAGCTCCCAGTACATTCTGGTACCTTAATCCCGGTACATTCTGGTACCAAGCTCCCAGTACATTCTGGTACCTTAATCCCGGTACATTCTGGTACCAAGCTCCCAGTACATTCTGGTACCCAAATCCTGGTACATTCTCATTTTCTGGTACCAGGCTCCCAGTACATTCTGGTACCCAAATCCTGGTACATTCTCATTTTCTGGTACCAGGCTCCCAGTACATTCTGGTACCCAAATCCTGGTACATTCTCATTTCTGGTACCAGGCTCTCAGTACATTCTGGTACCCGACTCCAGGTATATTCTGGTACCCAACAAGCTTTTACAGCTCTACTATTTACCTGATACTACACATCTGTATATAACACATTGATCAACATATACCAACATGCAAACCTATCTAACATCACATGCTATTTTATAATACTAGCTAATCCTAGAAAAATGTTGCATGTCCGAATTATATGGGAATGACAAAACACACAATATGTAGACAGTGTATACAATATATAAATTATTATAGCGGTAAATAAATATTGTAAACAAACAGACTTAATGGCCCTATATTGCTCACCGGAAACCACAGCTGGCCACTTGTTATTATGAAATATATGCTATAATGGCCCTATATTGCTCACCGGAGACCACAGCCGGCCACTTGTTATTATAAAATATATGCTATAAGTGTCCAGGCGTAGGACACCAGCCCGAACAGTAATATTTTGACAAGTTATCATACTTTTATGAGACATAGGATTGAGTCTGCAAGCGACAGACCATGCGCTGAACTTTCTTGTTAAGTATGTTTGAAACTAGAGCTGTCGCCATTCGGCAGACTAATATACCCCCGCCGGCAAAGGGCCATAACTCTGCCAAAATTCATCGCAGCGCAAATTCCTTTCTTCATGCACATCTATATGTTGAGGTTGTTCATCTGTGAAAGTTTGAGCGAAATCCTGCCAAAACTGTATAGTAGGAGGAGTTGCGTTCACAAGAATGTGTCTACAGACAGACAGATTGACTGACGGACAGACAGACAAGCTGAATCCAGTATACCCTCCTTACAACTCGTTGTGTGGGGGTATAATTATAGATAATTTTTTGTTTATTATAGTTCAGTGGTTATGAAGGTAACATTTAAACATATTGTAGAAGATGGACACGTCTAACACAGGGTGATGACCATAGTGAACCATGAGCACTTTGTGTTCAGGTGAGCTAACAAGAGCCGGGAGATACAGTACTAGCTCTACACAACCATGGATACATAACAAAAGGTTATACAAGGATCACCGTTATATGTATCATATTTATCAGACAGTTTTATTACCTTCATGTTTAACAATAACCAGTTTCTGTTACTAAGGAACCTCTGAGTGGAATTTTACATACATTTTTTTTATCAATCCCATTTGTAATGACGTAATCATACCAGATAGAAATCAATATGCATTCCAAGATAGTTCTTGAAATTTGAAAAAAAATTGAATAAAATAATTGTGCCATGAATACATGCAAGATTTCTCTATGATATCAAACATAAAGGCTGTAAGTGTAATACTTGTTTCCACAATTATAAAACAACACATCCAAATACCCGCAAGCATGTAATATATTCATGCACATAAACAAGACTGCGTTCAATAAACGCTAATGCCCCCATGGCAGCCTAGTCCATAAAAAAAGCTAAGTCAACCAGGGGCCATAATTCTGTTAAAATGTTGGATAGGGTTAAATGGCTTTGACAATGTAAGGGGCTTATGATGGTAATCAAGTATGTCAAGTTTGAAGACAACGCCTTGATGCAAGACGAAATTTTGGTTAACAAGTTAATAATTGGACGCTTAATAAGTCTAAGTCCAAAATTAGGTCAAGGTCAAAATGGGGTTAGGTGATACAGGCCTGTTGAGAGTGTTCATATACAACATCCATGCAAGTATGAAAGCTTTGTAGCAAGCCATATTAATACTAGAAGAAACGGTAAATTTGGGTTAACCGGACGGACGAATGAACGAACAGACAGACAGGTGAATCACTATATGCCTCCCGATCTATTGATACAGGGGCATAAAAATCTAGTTCTGTATACAAACTGACATTGTATGATTTATGAATTTACAAAAGACTTAAAAAAATATGATTGAATGACTCGACCTACCCTAGACTGCCTACAAACTTTCCTAGCAAGGAATTAATAATCAACAATACACAGAATAATCGCTTTAAATCTTAAGCATTTATTTATTTGGAAAACAGCATTAATATCTAGGTAAATACTGAATGTTATTTAACAACATAAAGTACAGTCAACTCTCATTATCTTTATATTACTGGACCATGAAAATCTTTTCGACATAATGGAAATTCAAGATAAAATTCGAGAGTCTTTACAAGTGATTTTTGGACCCTGATGTCAAAATGAAGGATGTACAGGTTTTGATAAGATTTATTTTGTCCAGGTGTTTCCTGTATTTCTCAGACAAACCTGGGAGCATGTTTAGCTTTCGGGCAAGTCTTAAATCTTTAAGTCTTTAACATGTGGTCTAGGCAATGGACAGAATTGGTATAACTGAAATACCGAATACGTTTCCTACATTAACCTAGCTAGTTTTATAGCTTGTTCTAAGAAGATATCTATGTATAAAGATCATATTTGTGATAATTGCTCAGTGTAAAGTGGTTGAACTTGTTAAACAATTAATTGGTGTTTGGTGGCATTTCAAAATCACAAGTTAGGTTCATGAAAATTGATTACATTGATCAACAAGAGAATGAGTTACATCATTTATCATCTGCCCGCTGTAACGATCACACATCTAATTAAACACTTGATTTAAGGTAGGACCATGACCGAGATTCTAAAATTCTGAAACCGATCATTTCAATACCTAGGAGGGGTTATAACTTATAGGCATACGTAAGTAAGTTTGAGATAACGAGAGCTGACTGTACATATTATAAATCATATATCATATGTTCCCCTGTGTATTAATTAGACGAAATCCTAACTGAGAAAACTCCCACCTAATATTAGCCTTATAGCCTAATATTAGCCTTAACACCTAATATTAGCCTTAACACCTAATATTAGCCTTAACACCTAATATTAGCCTTAACACCTAATATTAGCCTTATAACCTAATATTAGCTTTATAACCTAATATTAGCCTTATAACCTAATATTAGCTTTATAACCTAATATATTAGCCTTAAAACCTTATATAAGCCTTATAACCTAGTACTAGCAATAAAAGAATCGTTGATGGAGTAAATTTAAGTATACAATACAGATTAACTTGGTGCTGTTATCATGTTACATATTTGGTACATCATACTTGCTGGCTAATTCTAGCAAGCTACTGATTGCCTTATATCACTTTATAACATTATTCAAATAGTTTAATAGTTAAAATTGTAAATTTCCCTTCCATGTGTCCTCACCTATTAGCACTATGTCAAAACTAGGACCCAATATATGGATAAAAAGAGGACAGTACTAAAAGCTATTACCTTTCTTCTTGGCTGTTCAATAACAAATAAATAATGATCTTTAAGTTAAAATAAAAGCTAAAACAATGCACTCTGTAAAAGAAAATAATGAGTCATAGAACTATGAATAACATAAAATAAGAGTTGATGAGCTGAACATGATGCAGTATATGTAACAAGTCTCCCCTAACTGTGATACAGTGCTACTGAGGCATAATGCCCAATCCTGAAAATGAGTCGCAAGTCTGTTTCGGATGCCATTAGTAGTCATCGATTCAACAAGACTCTGGTTCAAACATGTTACAATTCAGCTTCAAACTTGAAAATTCAAATGACCAAAATTTTGTCATTTCTTTGAATTTTTTCACAAAATGACTATTATCTGCAGAAAAGTTAATTCTTTCCAGTGCAGGAAATTTCGGATAATTTGGTAAAGTAGTCCCATTAACTCAATAGCAGTTCATTGTAACCAGTAAATATAAACTCACAGTCAAGACGAACTGACATTAAAATAACAGCGTCGCAACGTTTGGTAGAAAACTAGCAGAACTATTTCATCCAATTTCCAAAAATCCATTTTTCTGTACACATTTCAATAATTCTTCAAAGATTAATAGATAATCACATAGTAAAATCTCATTCACAAGATCACCCATGGGAGCAGATCACCCTTGGAAACAGACCACACTATGGCATTTTGGAAACTGGAATTGACTGTTGATCTACTAATTGGAGTTTATTAAAGAATAAAACAGTGAAAATGGATTTGAACATCGTGTTCTGAATTTCGCAAGGACCTTATTTGAAATTCCCATTGTCTTAAAATGAAGTTTTACTAAAAACTATTTTTTTTTAAAAATACAGATAAAGATATGTTTAATATTGAAGCTCAAGATTGATGGTAGATTTGTTGATGTTGTAATATTGTGGACCTATGGAAGGAATGGTTTCACATGTATCACAGTTTAGGTAAAACACAGTAGTGGCGAAATACATAGAACATGCAAGCTGTCTCTAAAGGTAAAGTGTGTGCATAGGAACCATTTGTGGTAACAATCACGACACTACGTTACCTTTAAGGGGGTAGATAGACGACCAGGCCATCTGTCTACATCAGATGCCTTTAGAAGCATAAATAGATGCAGCGTGCAATTAATAATAACTTAATACAGTTAAACCTGCGTTAGTTAAGTCACCTGGTATAGGCAACCACCAGAGTAACATGTATATATATGTAATCCCTACACACATCATATAACATACACAAGCATTATACAATGTACTAACATCTATACATAACAAAACTCAAATCAACCTATAACTTATCCTTTGATAATTACATTTAAAAATATAAAAATAAAGACAATATATAGAACACTACTGGCAGTTTTAAAGTACATTCAGATATTATAAAAGTGCTTGAATTAAATTACTGTCCCACGTAATCACTTACAATTACTGCCAATTCAAATTTAATATGTCACATGATCTGTTGACTCATCACTGTGACTGATTCCCCCAGCCAGCCCAGTGAGCTGTCGCTATTTGGCAGACTAATATAGCCCGGCTGGCAAAGGGCCATAATTCTGCCAAAATTCATCGCAGCGCAAATTCCTTTCTTCATGCATATCTATATGTTGAGGATGTTTATCTGTGAAAGTTTGAGCGAAATCCTGCCAAAACTGTAGGAGGAGTTGCGTCCACAAGAATGCGTCTTCAGACAAACAGACAGACAGACGAACAAGCTGAATCCAGTATACCCCCCTTACAACTCGTTGTGCGGGGTTTAATGACAGCCTACATGGTCCAGAATGTTTGAATTCATTATCAACATTATTGTGACGCAGTTGGAAGCACAATGCATGTTTAGATGTGTGGTTACTCACTCTTCACACTGTACGTATGTTTGGTTATCATTATAGAAACGTTACGTTTGATTAGATGTGTGGTTTTAAAATCCTGGTTTTTAAGTAAACATTACAGTGAAGTTAGTTAATATGACATAGTTTAAAGTGTAACATATGCATTGATGCCTGCTTACCACCCAGCTTGTTTTTACTTTAACATGAAGAAATGTACATGAATATGATGTCAGTAAAGCAGAGTATCATGTATTCAACTAACCTCCGATGTCTTCCCATATGAACTGTATGATCTCTCTGAACACACACTTGATGTCTCACTAGCGTTATCATCAGAATCATACGTGTCATAACGCTTTCTGATTGGCTGTCTCTGTGGAGAAACATCAAATACACATAAATAATATATAAACAGAGAGGATCTTCTAACTGACCTGTCTAATTCCATATCAGATATAAAGATTCGGAATAATTATTTTTATGTTGATTGCGACTTCCAAATTAAAATGGATCTTTTCTTAGAAAAATTAAGAATTTAGTTTGCTTGCATTCAACTGAGACAGTCATGAGTTTGTGGTCATTTTGTTACTTTGATTATGGATTGATAAAAATCATTACGTGTACTAGTATAGCAGACTTGTGTACTAGTATCATGGACTTGTGTACTAGTATCGTGGACTTGTGTACTAGTATCGTGGACTTGTGTACTAGTATCGTGGACTTGTGTACTAGTATCGTGGACTTGTGTACTAGTATCATGGACTTGTGTACTAGTATCGTGGACTTGTGTACTAGTATCGTGGACTTGTGTACTAGTATCGTGGACTTGTGTACTAGTATCGTGGACTTGTGTACTAGTATCGTGGACTTGTGTACTAGTATCGTGGACTTGTGTACTAGTATCGTGGACTTGTGTACTAGTATCATGGACTTGTGTACTAGTATCGTGGACTTGTGTACTAGTATCGTGGACTTGTGTACTAGTATCATGGACTTGTGTACTAGTATCATGGACTTGTGTACTAGTATCGTGGACTTGTGTACTAGTATCAAGGACTTGTGTACTAGTATCGCTGACTTGTGTACTAGTATCGTGGACTTGTGTACTAGAATCGTGGACTTGTGTACTAGTATCGTGGACTTGTGTACTAGTATTGTGGACTTGTGTACTAGTATCATGGACTAGTGTACTAGTATCGTGGACTTGTGTACTAGTATCGTGGACTTGTGTACTAGTATCTTGGACTTGTGTACTAGTATCGTGGACTTGTGTACTAGTATCGTGGACTTGTGTACTAACTAGTATAGCGGACTTGTGTACTAGTATCATGGACTTGTGTACTAGTATCGTGGACTTGTGTACTAGTATCGCGGACTTACGAGAGCATCAGCTAACATCTCCTCCACATCCTGTCCCGGCTTTAACGTTCTCACCGTTGACACATTTTTACCAGAAGCTTTACTTCCACTCATTCGACGTTCCCGTCCTGGTAAACCTACAAACATAAACATCAAACATATACATTCTACTGCACTGATTATATATCGGGGAAATCAGAGTCTGAAAAAGTTCCAAACCACTCACAAAAGCTTGTGATAACCTTAAACAAGAGGTAGGTACGGATTATGGCATACAGGTTTTATCGGCTACAGAAACGAGACTGCCGGAATTTGCCGAAAAGAAATCAAAATGGCTATAAACAAGACTATTTGGTTGTTAGTAGTTGTTAAAAGAGCTTAGCCTAACATTTTAGATATGATAATCCGGTTTAGAACGAAGCTAGAAAAAAGCGTAGCCTAACAAATGTTATATCATCGCATTGACACATTTTAATCGTCATCCCTACAGACGATACGTTTCCACGCGCTGTCAATGACTGTAAATTGACATCAACGTGGCAGCATATCAATTTTTTTCTGTACATTATAATTATATTTCATTCTTTTTTTTCAAAACACTTACCATAGCTGGAAGATTTAATTGGAAGATTTTACTGAGCATACTTACCATAGCTGGAAGATTTATTGGAAGATTTTACTGAGGACACTTACCATAGCTGGAAGATTTTATTGGAAGATTTTACTGAGGACCCTTACCATAGCTGGAAGATTTATTGGAAGATTTTACTAAGGACCCTTTATTACCATAGCTGAGAGATTTTATTGGAAGATTTTACTGAGGACACTTACCATATAGCTGAGAGATTTTATTGGAAGATTTTACTGAGGACACTACAGCTGAAAGATTTTATTGGAAGATTTTACTGAGGACCCTTACCATAGCTGCAGCATTTTATTGGAAGATTTTACTGAGGACCCTTACCATAGCTGAGAGATTTTATTGGAAGATTTTACTAAGGACCCTTACCATAGCTGAGAGATTTTATTGGAAGATTTAACTGAGGACACTACAGCTGAAAGATTTTACCGAGGAAACTTACCATAGCCTGAAGATTTTACTGAGGACCTTGAAGGACTTGTTTCTCGACTGGTACCTTGACTTCTAGGGTTGGAGATGGTTGATGATTTCCTGGGTCGACTAGGGGTCAAAGGTGCTGCATGCCCGGTGGTATGAGTCAAATAACTGGATCTAGGGGTCGGTGAACTAGAGCGACTATTAGCTGTAAATATAACACATAAATGCTACAGTTTACCAAGACAAATACTTAATATTAATGGTGATAAAACTAGCAAAATACTGTATTTGTTAAAACAAGAACACCGCCTTGAAGGTGCAGAAGCTCATTTGATCATTGTTATTCTTGCAAAATGCACGTCAGAGTTATGGGTCCTGCTTTAAAGGGTCAGGTATGGATGGTGAAAGTGTTGAAAGTTTCTAAGCAATAACTCCCAAAGTTTATGAGAAAAGTTCACCTAAAACACAAAGTTTAACCAAAATATTTTCTAGGTCCAAAAAGGGGCCATAACTCTTGCAAAATAGATCAGAGATACTGGTACTGCTTTACATGTTCAGGTATGATAGTGAACAATAGTTGAAACGTTCAAAGCAATAGCTCTGATAGTTAGGAGAAAAGTTGACATAAACACAAAAATTAACCAAGACGTTTTATTTTCCAAGTCCAATCAGATATATTGGTCTTGCTTTAAGGGTCAGGTGTATTGATAGTGAACAAGTGTTGCTAGTTTCAAAACCACAGCTTTGGTAGTTTTTGAGAAAAGTTTACCTAAACATTAAACTTAACCAAGCACTGCCGACAACAATCAAAACATCAAATGAGCTAAAAATGAAAGTTTATTTTTTATTCATTGAAGTTGTATCACATAATAATGTGACTTGGAGACATATTTTCAGTTGCAATTTTATCACAATGTCCCTAATTACATATGTTTTAGTCAATGTGATCACAAAAAAAAAGATTCAGGGGTGTCAACAGGATCAAATTCAAAATCAGGAAAATCGTAAGTGGCTGACCATTTTTACCAAACAAGAGGTCTTCAATAACATTGTTTCCATAATTAACTCAGTTTGTATTATAAAGAAAACCCTTAAGAGCAGATTTAATTTACCATAACTTTGCCATTTCTTGAGATATTTTTCATCAAATAACTTTTATTTTGGTCCGGAGACATTGTTCTTTCAGGACTGATAAATCCGGAATTCCAGATAAATCCGGAAAAATTGACACCCCTGAAGATTATAAAATTGTGTTGCTGCACATGGCTCAGATGGGGTATTAAAACTAGAGCTGTCGCCATTCGGCAGACTAATATAACCCCGCTGGCAAAGGGCAATAATTCTGCCAAAATTCATCGCAGCGCATATTCCTTTCTTCATGCACATCTATATGTTGAGGTTGTTCATCTGTGAAAGTTTGAGCAAAATCCTGCCAAAACTGTAGGAGTTGCGCCCACAAGAATGCATATACGGACAGACGGACGGACGAACAGACAGACGGACAAGCTGATTCCAGCATACCCCCCTTACAACTCGTTGTGCGGGGGTATAACTATGTAAATATCATGCCATACTTAGTTGTTTCCACTTGTCACTTGACAACATTTGCTAGGAATTATTTTCGCAAAAGCTGCCCGAATTGTGACTAATAAAGTACAAGATGTAAATAAACTTGAAGCATAAAGTACAAGCAGTATGTTATGTAAGGTTAACATTGCAGAGGCATAAGTAAACCACTATGACATAAGTTAAGTCTCAGTTTGTCATTGTTTGTGGCAAACAAGAGCCGTCAAAGACGGTTAATGCTCCCCATGAGATGTTTGTCACAGGAAAAAACAAGACTGCGTTCAATAAACGCATATGTCCCCTGTGGAAGCCTTGTACATAAATAAGTCTAAGTCCAAAAATTAGGCCATGGTGAAAGTTAAAATGGGGTTAATGAAACAGGCATGTGGAGAGTGTTCATATACAACATCCATGCATGTATGAAAGTTTTGTAGCAAGCCATATTAATGCTAGAAGAAACAGTCAATTTGGGTTAACCAAGAATTTGGCCCTTCAATAAGTCTAAGTCCAAAAATTAGGTCATGGTGAAGGTCAAAATGGGGTCAGGTGATACAGGCATGTGGAGAGTGTTCATATACAACATCCATGCAAGTCTGGAAGCTTTGTAGCAAGCCATAATGATGCTAGAAGAAACGGTCAATTTGGGTTAACTGGACGGACGAACAAACGGACAGGTGAATCACCACCCGGTATATGCCTCCCGATCCATCGATACGGGGGCATAAAAATGCTCAAACAAGTCAACTTGGTTTTCTGACAAATGTTATGTTATACAGTTTTATACAATTTAGTATATAGTTAAAGTGCAAGTCTTCTAAGGGGCATAACTGTGTGAATTATCAGCGAACCGGAATGTGCCAACGATATGCGCATCTCCACTTGGTACTGCACCTATCCATAAAGTTTTATTAAAATCTTAGCAGTGGTTCTTGAGAAATAGCGCGGACAAGAATTTAGTATACAGTTATATTGCAAATCTTCCATGGCGCATAACTGTGTGAATAATCAGCGAACCGAAACATGCTGACGATATGCCCATCTCCACTTGGTAGTGAAGCTATCCATGAAGTTTTATTAAAATCTGAGCAGTGGTTCTTGAGAAATAGAGCGGACAAGAATTTATAGTGTAAATCTTCCAAGGGGCATAACTGTGTGAATAATCAGCAAACCGGAACGTGCTGACGATATGCGCATCTCCACTTGGTACTGCACATATCCATGAAGTTTTATTAAAATCTTAGCAGTAGTTCTTGAGAAATAGCGCGGACAATAATTTAGTAAATAGTTATATTGCAAATCTTCCATGGCGCATAACTGTGTGAATAATCAGCGAACCGGAACATGCTGACGATATGCGCATCTCCACTTGGTAGTGAAGCTATCCATGAAGTTTTATTAAAATCTTAGCAGTGGTTCTTGAGAAATAGCGCGAACAAGAATTCAGTATATAGCTATAGTGCAAATCTTCCAAGGGGCATAACAGTGTGAATAATCAGCAAACTGGAACGTGCCGACGATATGCGCATCTCCACTTGGTAGTGAAGCTATCCATGAAGTTTTGTTGGAATCTGAGCAGTGGTTCTTCAGAAATAGCCCGGACAAGAAAGTGCTACTGACGGACGGACACACACGGACGGACACTTTGACGACTATATGAGCCCCCGAATTTCTTCGGGGAGCATAATTAATGAATTAACGCAACCAGATTCTTCAATATATGAGGAGTGTTCGAAAAGAAATGCAATGTGCTCTATAACTTTTTATTGATGGAACCATTTACAATGAAACTCACAAAAAACCTTCATTGAACTCTCCTTTACATATTGCACTCAAATTCAACCTTTAAATTCAAGATTAAAGGTATGTTTCGTCATCTGCAAAAGGTACAACACTCATGCACTGTAATATGGCGGACCACGTAGGTTTCCATTTTAAAATCCAACAATAAATGACCTAGCTTTATGCCAGACAAGCTCAATTTTTGCTATTTTTGACCTTTGAACTCCAAGTGTGACCTTGACCTTTAAGATATTGATGTAATTGTTTTGCATGACACACTGTCTAGTACTAGTAAACATTTAAGGCACATTATTTTCAAATCCCACAGTAAATGACTTAGTTATGCTCCGGACAACCACATTTATGGCCATTTTTGACCTTTCAACTCCAAGTGTGACCTTGACCTTTGAGATATTGACGTAATTGTTTCGCATGACACACCGTCTCATCAAGGTAAACAAATGCAAGTTATTCAAAAATCCTTCAATGCATACAGAAGATACAGCCTGGACAAACTTTGGGACAGACCGACCGACTGACAGACAGACGGATCGAACGAGAAAGTGACTCCTATATAGCCCCCCCTTTTTTAGTAGTGGGGGGGGGGGGGGGTATAATAAGATACATAATTATGGAATAAATGACAAAAATACTTGACTTCGCGTATATACAACACAATAATACTAGTTACATAATATATATGTTTTCTTCAGGAGTGAAAAACAGGCCAGACTTCTTACATCAATAACAGTTCAACAACCTTGTCACAGAAAGAGGACAGAACTCAGCCAACATCCTTGATAAAGTGGCCGTAACTGCCATATTTATACGGCACACTTTGTTAGTGTTAGTCAAGAAAAAGCGCCAATCTTGTTAAGAAATACCCGCAGCTTAAATATTACAACCGACGTGTCACAGTGGAAGAATTTCCTTCCTCCATTGGTGAGAATGTAAACTGAATCTTGAAAATATAACTTAAGGATGTTATCTGAATCTCGAGAAAATAAATGTCCCCATGTGACAACCTTGAAATGTCATTTGATTTGGAACCAAATGAAACAGAACAATATAATCCACAAGGAATGAGCATTAAATGTATAGTCCAGTTAGGATATTGTGACAGTGACGTTGCAGTTTGTGTACGCAAAAAATCACAACCATTGTCTAAACAGGTAGAGCGAAGTTAAGTATGTTAATTAGTTTAGCATTGAAATTATAGTTGTTTGTAGAGTATAAGCCTTTATTGGTTTAACACCATTATAGCGGACTCGACCACTGCATCACTGGATTTTTATCCTGACTGGACTATATAAATATAAACTTAATTTAGTATCAAAATGAAGAGGGTAAACAAACTGTTAGATCTACTTCTACACTAGCATTTACTATATTATAATAGAGTTAGATGTGATTATCAATGAATATATCAGTAAGCTGACAAATTCACACACAGGAGGGACAGACATGGGTAGGAACTGACATGGGTAGGGACAGACACCGGGTGGACGGACAGACAATGGGGGTGGACAGACGATCACATGGACACGACTTAAACAAGAACACACGCATATAAAGCAGCCAGGCTCAATATAATAAGTGTTATATTATAAACAGAAGAAACTTACAGCATTTTATTGGGTGGAAGTCAAAACTAGTATATCTATATTGTATAATGTTTAGCAAGCAGAGAAAAACAGTAAGAAACAAGAGATGTTTGTAAAACTGTATGCCTACATTGCAGCCCAATAGTCATTAGTGTTAAAGGTCACAGCGACCTTGACCTACTGACCATCAATAGGGACCTGATACTGTTGCTGACCAACCTCCATGTAAAGTTTGAACATCCTAGGGCAAAGAATTCTTGAGTTATGGAATGGAAACCATTTGGTCTACCGACACACCGACCCACACAAGCAACGCAATACACCCTTCATCAAAGATGTGGGGGGGGCATAAAAATGTATACATATAGTATGTTTGAAGGTTTTCGTCCAAAACATGAAATGATAAAAGTATTCTTAATTTTGATAAGTTATTGTCATGCAGAAAGATGAAACTTTTTAGTGAATTCATCAGAAGCAAATAAGGAGTCTGGGGTTAGATGGTTTAGGGTAAGCCTTCCATGCCAGGAGTTGATATACAGAGTCTACTCCCCTGTTTTAAGGTGGGGATACCTCCCCTGTTTTAAGGTGGGGACACCTCCCCTGTTTTAAGGTGGAGATAACTCCTCTGCTTTAAGGTGGGGATGTAATGTACTTACGTTGAGACTGAGAAGTTCCTAAGCGGGTTCGATTTCTACCATGATCTTGTGGTGAGATACGACTCGATGTATAGGACGACACATGAGCTTTCTGTCTCGCTGCAATATATACGGACTCATGCAAAAATAGGGGCCAAAATGAACAAGGGCTGGCAAGTCAAAGAGAAGCAGTATAATATATTGGCATCATGCCAAGATTACTATGAAAATGTTGAATGATAAGATAAAAGATCTAGCAATATTCTGCAAACTGCGACAAAAACTTTTAAAGAAAAACATAAATTTTAAAGAAAGATAAATCTAGCTTTGGGTACAAGGCACAAGATAAAACAAGGTTAAACACTACCAGCAACACGACGTCATTTATACAGCATCGATAAAAATTGGCTTTAAATTCACAGTATTCAAGAACAGTTTTACTGTATAAGTTCATGCATTACAAAGAAAATAATGAAACTTTATAATATTTTATTTAATTTTCATCTGAAAACTACAACAATGAAACAGGGAAATTCTAATAAAATGCTAATGACCATATTATAAACAAACAATAAAAGCAATGTTCAACCAAAATAAATAAAATAAAATTATTATAATAAAAAATAAAGAACTTCAGGATAACCAGGTTTTTACACAAGACCTCGGCATAACCCTGCGTGGATGCAGTGGAAAAATGACAACGGAATTACACAAAATCTTAACATAAATAACATTTATTGAAATTTCATTATTATTGTATTCATTTAAATGAACTTAAATTTCTTTTCTTTTATATTTTATAAATGTAGTAAATATTATTTATCACTTAAAATGTAGGTTACAAAGTTAAATGATTTAAGACAACAGCACAGTACACATTATGAAGTATAATATAAAGCCGAGTTATTTCATGTTTATTTCTAAATGCTAATGGTAAGTCAAAGGATTTAATTGGTCGATTTTAAATGAAATCGAAGAACTTTAATATATATTAATAAGACTCAGGGGTGTCAACAGAGCCAAATCAAAAATCCTGAAAATCATATGCGGCTGACCATTTTTGACAAACTAGAGGCTGTCAACCATATATAACTCAGTTTTTCAAACTTTTTATTGAAGAAAATCCTTCAGAGCAGATATAATTGACCATAACTTTGCCATTTCTTGAGATATTTCCATCAAATAACTTTTATTTTGGTCAGAAAGCATAGCTCTTCAAGGATAGACAAATCCGGAATTCCGGATAAATCCAGAAAATTGACACCCCTGCAGTTAGACTGAATTACCTCCCCTTATACAGTCAACAGGTTCTATATAAATTATACATACATGCCCAATCACAAAGATCAGTTTAAATTGCTTCATGAAGCATGCATGGTACAGTCATAAAAGTAAAATAAGTGAAAACTTTGCATAATATAAACTTCATTAAATTAAGTTTTATGTATGATCAAGGAAAATCTCCCTTATTTAAATCACCTATCTCACGCAAAGGGGTCTGTGAAACATGGCATGTATGAGTATAATTATAAAACATTTTCTAAGATTATTTTGTCAAACAACAATCTGGTTGCTTGTTCATCTTTAAAGACACATAAATTCATCTTTGATTTTCCTAATACTTTTAAGACTGTGTTATGTTTTAATGTGAATATGTATGCATGTATTTAAATTGACTCCAATAAAGATTAGAGGCAAAATTGTTTTATAAGATTTAATTCATAATGTACATGAATATAGGTCTCCTTGACAACATTCGTTGAAATGTAACCCATGTGATTACAGTATTCAACTAGCATAGTACATTAACCTATTTGTTCATACAAGGTAAGTAACATATCAAATTATGTCATTTTATGGGGTGGTTTTTTTTGCCAAGATTGAATTTCACGCACATCAAGTCTTTATATTTTAACCATCGTTAGTGTTTCTACTCCAGCTCACAAACACACCTCATTTACATACAAGTAGAACATTTAAAATTTTGCAATATTGTAAAATGAATATTTTTTGCAGTTATAAAATTTGGTGGATTTTGCAGAAATTGCAATTTTGATGAGTTGAATAATTTCTTAATTTGAATGGAAACTAAATGTTGTACATTTTGACAGTAAATTAATCACAGGGATTTCATTTAATGATCAAGGTTATTTGCAAAAGTAATGAAAATTAATTCCCCACGAAAATGATTTATATTACAGTATTATTAAGTATTCAACATATCGGCTGAAGTTTGTAACTTTCACGGTAAAACCATTCATGAAATGTCACGGTTTGTAAAATACATATATAGGCCTATTGTTAATATGTTCATTAAAGGAAATCTATGTTGTGAAAATATGACAAAGATATGGTCATTAACCGGATATCCCACGACAAAAAATGCCATCAGTTTTGTCCAAATAATGTGTATTACATCCAGAAAGACATTACATAGCGCTTTGAAATCATCTTTATAGATAAGTACAAAAGTTGAACCGGTTGCACGGAAAAAGTTGTCATCTCTGATGACTTAATGATAGTTTTACAAATCTAATATTAAGTGCATTTTCTGTATTCATTTCATTAAGTTGCTACAGGACAGTTTTGACAAGAAATGTGCAAATCTATTTTTAGATGAATAACAAAAATTTTGGAATTTACATGCTGTGACTTCAATTTCATGTAAACATAAAACGCAACATTTTAAACAATTAACCCACACAACAATTTTAACAAAATTAAACAGATGCATTTGGCTTGTAAAAAGACCTCTACGTCCATTTTCCAATTTTAAAGACTAGTTTTGATGAAAACATCAGTAGGTGCTTATAATTCATGCAAGCGTTGTAGAAACAACTTGTTTGAATTCAGATATGATATTTTTCCCTATTCATTGTATTGATGATGTTACATAAGATTTCACTATTCATCATACTGATGATGTAATGTATATATTTACCAGATTCATCGACAAAGTCCTCATCAACACCCTCGCTATCGACATCATCAAATTCCTGTTCTAAATCTTTCACTCTAGGTACTTCAATAACGTAAGGAAATATAGCAAAATGTACTGACTTTGATTTCGTACCTGGCGAGATCACTGGGCTAATATTCAATGAAAATGAGGAATGATTTTGGTTTATATTGAGAGTATTAGGTTTTTTAATGGATGACACAGACTTATTGCACACTGCCTTAGAGTTACTGTCAGTACCACAGCCTGGTACCTCCTCCCGAATACCACAGCCTGGTACCTCCTCCCGAATACCACAGCATGGTACCTCCTTCCGAGTACCACAGCCTGGTACCTCATCCTGATAGACATCTTTAACTGGTTCATTTAATTTATTCCAAGCGGAGAGTGATTCATAAGTTCTCCATAGAGACAATGAATCGTTATGTCTCCGAAATGCAACTGGAAGTTCAGTATTACTACAAGTAATACCACCTGTAGTTCTCAGTGAATCTGAAGACTCAAACAAGCTCTCATTTTCTGAAAATGAGCTTGAACTTAAACAACTGGAAGTCCCTGACCCAGTTCTGTTGATTGTTGCGTTATAAACTTCTTCAAAATCATCAAATACATCGTCCAAGTCACCTAAACCTTCGTCATAATCATCATCAACTTCAACATTAACATCCTTCCGATCAATATCGGGATATTTAAGAATTCCAACTAAGTTATTTTCCTGAGAATTTTTTGAGTAATCCACATTATCCATAACACTTGAATCATTAACAATATTGTTAACATGTTCACTATCACCATCAACACTAACACTTATTCCATTTGGTTTGAAGAACTTGTTGTCACTAGATGTCAAACCTTCCCCCTCATTTTCAATCCTACATTTCCTCGACTTAGACAGATCCCCCAATGTCCTCCAAGAGTTAACTTTTATTGTACTCATTTCAGTACCGGGATCACAATTTTACACACAGATTATGTCTGATATGGTAGTATGATCAAGTAACCTAATCAAGAAAGAAAAATAATGAACTCAGTAATTCAGGGGAAATACTGTTACAACATGTCACCGAAATTGGTGCAATAAACGGCATGAGGTTACTCCATGAACAGGGAGAAAAATGAAGTCCAATTGAGCAATATTTTCCTATATGTTGCAACTATGCCAAATCCAGTCAACAAGATCCCCTCTCACAATAATCTGTTGATATTGTGGACTCAGAGATAGATTGCACCATGTATTCACACAGGGTTGCCCGGCCTGTCAGACCAGAGTTCAGTGATACAATTTTGAACACCATTTAATTACAAGTAATCACTAAAAACTACTTTGATCAATCAACTGTTCTGAGGAGCATAGATAATCCAGTCAACTTTCTAATTTTTTAATTCAACGTTTACTTAAGAATTGAATAGTCCCCGCAGTGATTAACATAAATATCCCTGTCTCCATCATAATCCACTGTGATTATCCCTGTAATGGTCAACTATCATATAAACAGACCACTGTCCGAATTTATTGACCAGTGCCCGAATTATAGTTAACAGTTAAATCTGTTCAAACACTACCTGAATCAGCCATGCTATCATTTATTAACAAACATGACACATTGACCACCGGTCAGTCAACCAGGTGGAACCAATTATACATTACTGGTGTTATAAGCCACAATTAAACTCGAACTTTGAGCACATTTATTTTTATTAATTCCAAAGTCATTAATCTGTAAAAGGAAGAAATGAGGATACCCCTACTTCAAGACATAATCCACAGATTACCCGCGATAAACATCTACACTTGAACCTTTCCTTAAATGCAATTTTAAATTCAAATATAATTGGACATGGCCGAAGGATTTAATGAGAGACACAGATTCGATCAGGCGGATTATATATACGTCCAATATTTATCATTATTGTCACATTGTGTACCCCCATTGTAAGTGAGAACTCAGCATTTTATGTTAACATCCAGTACGGGAAAAATCTATTTTCTTTGGACACAGAAGGATTAAGCCAATCTAGTTGTAATCTTAGGTAAATATGTAAGATACCCCCTTTGATGATGGTGTAGTACATAGTTACAGTGGACATCAAGCTTAAAATTGGCTGAACATGAGTACAGACAACGGACAGACCTGGACAAACCTCGGACAAACAGATTAAGAGATGATACACACACAATAGCTGCACTAAGTCTTGTTGTTTATATTCTGTCCACCAGTCTCACCATTAAAACCAGTTAATTATTGGCA
Source organism: Spisula solida (assembly GCA_947247005.1). Taxonomy (NCBI): domain Eukaryota; kingdom Metazoa; phylum Mollusca; class Bivalvia; order Venerida; family Mactridae; genus Spisula; species Spisula solida. The sequence goes on along the minus strand of OX365947.1, from coordinate 30,666,538 downwards.
GTAAGTACTGAAACATTATAACAGTTAAATGCCTATAGCTTATTGTGATGATGAAATATAGTATACTAATGGTGATGACAGCAAGGAGAATTTAAGTGGTACCCCAGCACCTTCTGCCCCTAGGACCGAAATTACCCTGAATCAAACACATAAACAGACTTTATAATACAGGAAACTGAACAGATTTATAACAATTTGAAAGTAAAAACAGTTAGAAATGAAGCCTTCAACAACATTGGAAAAACCTCGACTTTCAAACCAGGGTCATAACTCTGCTATGGAGATACCTATCACACAATTAGACAAACCAAGGTTGATGCTGGAACCAGATTAAACAACCCACTTCTTTATAATAACCCACCTTGGTTAACATAGTTCAAATAAGCAGTTGAATATTACAGTAACTTCTAGCTATATAAACATAGCCTGTTTAAGCAATGTAACAGATTGTAGGGCAATGTACCAGGACAAATGTATATTTATTTGATTAATAAGTCATAGTTTTCAACAACAAAAAAAAGATGAAAGAATTGCAGTAAAAAGAGAAAGGAGGTTATGAACGATGGCGTTGTTACGTTTTTTTTATAGTTAGCATTTATTGACATAACATTGAACTTAAGGTTCAATATCTCACCAATTATGTTACAAGGTTACACCCTCGTACAGAATCTGGTAACACGATATCAGATAACACGGACATACGATGATTGTATCTTGTCTTTGATGTAATATTTGTATATATATATAATATAGTATGATATATCAAATATAGAGTACAATACTAGGTTACAGAATGAAACCTTGTCATATATGTGTTATATCATATCCCGAGGATTAAGGGCTAATTTAAGGTCCCACTGAGAGTAATGAAGACATAAAGAGACTACCAAGTCATAGTCCAGACACTGAGACAACCAAACATTAGCGCTATTATTATATACACACAGTGCAAGACAAGGGAAATATATCAGCATCAGCTTGAACAACCTTGGCTTCGAATCAAACATACGTTTCTTCAACCAGTTAGCAATCAGCACCAGTTAGAACATGCGCATGGCTTGGAATCACACAGTAGCGTTTCTTCAGCCAGTCAGCAAAACCTAGACCATTGTGAGGAATACCATCGTGAGGAATACCATCGCACAGAAAACAAACCAACCTGTTTAATCATCATTCAATTAATTAAAACAAGCCACCAAATCTCTGTTCATTTCTATGTCTGAAAAACAATACAAAAAAATTGGACCTCCCCATATGAGATTTCAAACTGTGTGGTAACCAAATTATAACATAGATACAAATGTACCGGTTTTTACAACAATACAAGCCACTCCAGGAACTAACAGAACACTTGATGGAACTTCATGATCACCAAACATCATCCTTACATTCAATGAATAACCAACAACAGGCCAATTATACTCATCAAAACTCATCAAAACTCCTCAAAAACAATTTCAAAATATGTAATCAATGAAATACAGTAAAACCTGAGTCTGGCGGTGGTAACCTAAAATATATTAAAGCTATAAGCAAGCACATGTCTCAATTAACCTGCCAATAAAGCTAAATGTCAATATGATGTTTTTATATCAAATATACATCTGCTTAAAACAGCTGGGACACTATTAATTGTTTTCATGCCCAACTCAATTTGCAATAGAACAAGAAAGCCCCTCCCATTAATTAATTAAGCAGACCATTAGGCTCTAAAGAATTGACCACACTATCAGCCATTATAAGTATAGTCCTCCTGGTCTGAAAGTCAAGTCTGGTCTTCCATTTCAGTTACGTAAAAGGCTTCTTAGTCATTTCAATTTTCACTTTAGTACAATTTTATTATTTTAATTTCAAGCTGCACTGGCTAATTCATAGTCTGCCCGCCACATAAACTAGTAGAATATACAGTAAATGTATGTAAGTTAGACCATATAGTGACATAGTAGAACATCTGTTCAATTAGATCTATGTGTTGTAGTCCAAACAAATCATTCTCAAAAACTTCATCATGAAGATAACATCTAACCATACATTGCAAAACAGACAGAAAACTTGAAAACTTTAAATGCAAAATGATTGAGAACATGATGGCCATGATATAGCATCTATATTACAATACAGATTGTTACTTTAAAACGACCAGTGTTACAGCAGCAAAAAGAGCATCAGCTGAACATTTTGTTATCTATATATATATAGACAGTTTCCTTATATGTAGTAGGTAATACATTATGCATCTTGTAACAGAGAACAAACAGGTGCAATTAAATCTGTACACTCAATAATGAGCTTCACATCGTAAACATTATTTACGAGTAATTTAAAATGTAATTATATGTTAATTTATGGTACGACAAACTATATATACAGCAATCAACGAGTATCATCTCAACCATATAAAGTGGCGACAACGCATTTTATACGCATTTCAAAGTTGAAATACTAATATTATATATGAAATGACATGATAATGAGAAACACTATTAGCTTTGTAGTTTTGAGAAATTAAACTCAATGTAGATTCAGTGTACTTGTAAGGTCATACAACGAGGGTCATACATGCACGAAGGCTGCGTAATTAAAATGTTGAAATACTTAATATAGTACACAACATGATAAATTTTTATTAAACAGAACATCGTTCACAGTTTTGGATGAAATCGTTTTGACATGTACAATATACGTTAGACAGACAATAGGCGCAGCTGAATGTTGGGTCATGGTAATCAGACTAATTACTATATGAGTCCTGGATACGTCTAACAGACAATACCTTAGAGACATCTGTCAGACAGCTTGCATGTAATACGTCCATGTATATATACATAGTACCAGCATCATCAAAGTATTGAATTCTTTAACAAAAAACAATACATGCATGCACTCAACAGTCTCTAATCCATTAGCTAGATAAATACATAAAACAATTTATATGCATCGCATTTTGACGCATCATTTCCAGCATGTAGAAACTTTGAACAAAAATAACCAACAATCTAACAGAACGACTTGTTGAAACAAACAAAATAAGAGAGTCAAGATATTTTATTTGGTTTTAACTAAAATACTTTTTCCTAAAATATTACAGGGAATGCAAAGCCAAACATATCAATAAAGTGTCCATTACTCAACCATCAACTAGAGAGTCAATCAAAATACGCTGATCGAGTCATTTTTAACGGTAATTGCACGTCACGGTGAGAAATATCACACACGTCATCATGAGAAATATCATGCACGTCAAGGTGAGAAATATAAAGTATACCAACATCAAAAATATCGCGCATGTCAACCTGAGAAATATTACGATAAAGAGATAATGATTCCTAGATCTTCTAAGAGATAGCGTTATACACCGGGTGACCGGACATATACAGTCACACGCCTCATTAACAAATCAATTCACAACAACAACAACCACCACTGATGCTGATACTAGATGGTCACGGTCTCTCAATATGTACAGAAAATTCAGAAATAATCAACATTTTATTTAGAAATTCATCCAGTAACACTCATGTATTAAGAAACTTTACCCTCCATATCCAAACCACTCAATACCTCTAAACATTTGCAAACAAATAATAAACCCATCTATTTTCAATTAATCACCACCTTATTACAGATTTATCTTTACGTTTCCATTTTCACAATCCAGTTCTGAATACTCAAAGTTTGTTTCAGGTTCAATAACTCCCAATACTTTTTATATCCATATTCATTCACAATTTTCACAACATTCACTTTTAATTGACATCCCCTTGTATGTACTGGGATACTGATTTATAAAATGTAAGTTACTGTTACTACTGTTGTATGTATGCTAAGCATACGTAGTACATACTTCAGAAATTGCTCTGTCACTCGGCGATAATAATCTATAGGGGTTAAACCCAGCAAACAAAACCACCTGCCTACAATTTGGTCAACTTATCGATGAAAGTGACGACATAAACAAGTAAAATATATACATATATACAAGTATGATCTCAAAGTATTGAACTATTAACTTGATTTCTGTACAAATCTTTTAAAAATTCAGAAATTTATTGATCTATGGTGACAATGTAAACATTAACTACCATCTATAGGCAATGGAAATCTTGATATTTGCCATAGTTAAATTTCATTCAAGGTATGATGTAAAGCAAATAAAATCTATTTTAAGTAGACTTTGTTGTTTCGTACATTCACAATAAGTATTACGAGAATATAAATTTCAAATTTTAATAGGCCTACAGTACAATCCAAGATCAAATGTGAAATACAAGTACAGTTAACTCTGTGTCAGTGGTCACCTAAATAATGCAGCCACTTGGCTCATCAGCATAGTTTAAAGAATATCATTTTACATGGAATGCACCTGTTATAAGCAATCACCTGCTTAAGAAAGCTATATTTTATACATAACATCACTTGACTAGCGGCTAAGACAGGTTATATAGCCTGTATGAGTCTAAAATAAAAAAAAATTCATTCTATAATTTTTTACTTTATATACATTTACATTGATGCAGTTGTACATGCATAACAACTAAATGTAATAAAAGTGGTTTTTTTTTAAGATTTTCATTCACAAAAATATTGCAAAAATTACACTTGTAGTAATTAGCCCTATGTTCGTAATATTGCACAGTGGTTAAACTATTTAAACCAACAAAATTTAACTTAAATTTATCAAAAAAACTAAGTGGCTGGGAAGATAATTTTTATGAGGCTACACATTTTGCTGTCACAAAAACTGTAAGACTTGAGAGATACTGGAATGCTTTAAAATATGTTACATTAATTGTTGAGAGATTATAAAGTCAATGAGAGTCGGCGCGGCAATTAAAAGTTAATCAATGTTACATTAACAGACATGTGAACATATTACATGGTACATTTAAATGTTCAATTAAGTAACAAGCGACCTTACAACATTCAAGTCTCTTTTTTTAAATGCTGAGCATAGCCTTTATTTGCACAAGTCAGCTTTCTGCTGAAACATGACGGTCATATAAGTGTCTCCACCTGTATTTGAACCCAGGTCGCCAGATTAGATGAGCGTGTTTAAACCACTGAGCTACAGAGGCTACACTACATTACTCATTACAATGGAAAGTCAAGGAGTCACCAAGAGCGTTTTCCAATTACAACTTGGGTTACACGAGTAACACGAGTTGTAAAAGGAACGGGTCGGGTAAACGCAGTGCGCATGCGTATAATCTCTAACCTACTCGACCCAAGTAACCTCCAGTCCTTCGCGGGTACTCTAGAGTCAAAATGGCGGATAACGTGATATAATCTCTAACCTAAATTTTGAACTTTGGGAACATTACATTTCGTTGCACATATCAGACAGTTTATTATAATACAGTTGTTTTCCATCATAATATCAACCTCCTCGTCACTGTTAAGCATTTCTTCTGACATCATAATTGCTAGACCTTTGGTCGCCATTTTGAACTCGACTCGATACGTACTCGATACGTTCTTGATATCACTACCGAGTTATCCGACTGCGCATGCCCAAATGTTTTACTCGGGTTAGTCGGGTTGCTAATTGGAAAACGCACCAAATGTGTCCACCTGAAACAATGTGGTCGCTTACTATGAGGTGTATTAAAATTTATTTATTGGGGATTAACATTAGACTTGACTGCTTTAAATAAAACAGGTGATTTCTTAAATGAGAAGCATAAGATACCACAACATTTAGCAGTGCTCAACAGGGTATACTTGTTCACGATGCATCTTTTATCTGTTTTAATGGCATCTCACAATCTGACATACAGTCAACTCTCATTATCTCGAAATTGCTTATATCGAATTTTCCCTTATGTCGAAGTTTTTTTCAAGTCCCAATTTTTCTCATTCTTTGTCTATATAAAATCTCAAGACCTATCTCGAAGTTTCGGCTCGAATTCGGCTCGAATTTTAAGTTATTATTTCGAATTATTTTTTCAGGTCCTGATTAACCAATTTGCACTTTAAATCTATTGTTCATCTCAAAGTCGGGTCAAAGTCTGATTGTATTCGACTAGTGTCGTATGTTTTTCACACCTCGCCAGTCTGAAATCTTCGATTTACCTGTAATTTTCGCACCTTCCGTTGTTGAACAAATATTTGTTTGCAACAATTTGCGCAAACATGTCATAAAGATTCGAGTTACGTTCATACATCAATAAACATGTCATCTCGAACAATTGTTTGTAAAAATAATAATCAAAATAAAATGCATTTTCTCGAGGAGGAATACATGTACATAAATATCACAAATAGCAATTCTCACGAATATGTTGTTCGTACGACCGTAACAATATGGCGGCGTAAAATGACAGAAACTAAAAAACTTGCAACTTTGATGCCGAATATTTTATCTCAAATTTTCGTTATGTCGAAGTAATTTCCACGGTCCCATGAAATTTGAGATACGAGAGTTGACTGTATTTCACAGGAACGACATTAACAAGACACTGAGGGGACCTGAGGTAAATGAGAAAATAAAACAATTTTCTAACATCAATTGGCTGATCATCAAATAAATATGCATTTCAGGAATTTCAAAAACTTTTCAAAAACTTTGTGTACATTGTTTAACCATCTGCACCTGACACTTGTTCCTGTTATTGTTCACAGCTAATAAACCTTCTACACTATGTTTAAACCAGGTAAGTTAAAGTCCCCGACCATCACAGAGACAAAACACTGACCTATTTTATCTTTCCCAAAAATTCTACACTGTATACATGCAAATGAATTTTTAGTAGTTTACATTTTACATTCAATTATTGTCTACAGAGATTTATAGGGAAATCTTAACAAAGTAACATTTTATAAACCAGCGATTTATGTACAAAATATTAACACAAAATTATAATTAATACAAAATAAATCATTTGGACAAAAGATAGGGCAACATATATGATTGTCATAGGGTGTCATATGATTATCATAATTTTATTTGTAAGTAATATTACCACATAAAATTATTTGCCTATGTGAATCAAGTATTTACAATTTTGGCAAAAATCCTGTTTTTTATAAAAGTTGCATTGGTGTGTAAAGGGAGGTAATTCATCCATTAAAGTGTACATGTTAAATAAACGGTTGAATTTACACATTTTTACACGTTTACATAATCAAATCTTTATATTATATTGGGTTAAATGTTCCTATATTATTTCAGTCATAAGGAGACTGCCAACAGTCACAGTGTCTTGACACTGGGCCAACCAGTCAATGCAGGTTAATTTCTTAATTAAAGGGAGTTAATCACACTTAATTAAAGGGAGCTAATCACACTTAATTAAATGGAGCTTATCCCACAGAATGATTTTGACAATTTTGGGTAAATGTTACGGCATGGGATTAAATTTGTAATCTCCTGATTCCTGATATTGACATTCTAGGCACTTGACCAACTGAGCTTCATGTAGGATTGTGAGTTAAGATTTTATATTGATAATTTTAATAAAATGGATTACCAGTATTATTTTTTTTTACTGAAAACAAATTAAATAAACGAACAAGAGGGCCATGTGGCCCTAAAGCGCTCACCTGATGACTATAAGTTTAGGCAGAATCAGTATTTGTTATGAAATGACCTTAATATTTGTGCTCAGGTGAGCTAAAAACCTACGGGGGACATAAAAAATAAACAAAAGTAAGTTAGGTCACACATGAAATTGTTAAGTGTTTCAGATGATTAATATCAATTAACTATTGTCCGATTGTTTCAAATAGAGAGAATGTTAATGACATTATTATATGTTTAACAGGTTAAATGAGAAAAGCAGGTAAAATGTGTTTCGAAGGACCTTAAAAATTGACCACCTGAATAAAGCTGCTAAAGAAAGAAACTAAAACAAAACAAACACAGATCACATATTAACCAACCCATACTATAAAATATTGATTGTATTAATATAAGTGTATATTAGGAATACAAACCCGTACACCACAGGTGACTATATTTAATATTATAACTACATGGGTGTTTGTGCTGGTTATATTCTCATAAATGCATAAACATCCCTCAAAATGATATTATATTCTCATAAATGTATAAACATCCCTCAAAATCATATAAAATTACATCATTCAGGACTGAAAAAAATCAAACCTTTCAAAAATCAAAATTTCTATAGTTTAAACTAATCCTACCAAAAATGAACATAACATCAATGGGAGAGGGGCCAGCAAAAAGGAGGGGCCAGCATGCCAACAACCTGTGGTTGAAAGTTCTAACCAGGTAAAACAATACGATATGCTTACGTAATGACTGGGTGGATCCGTTAGACAACTTAGCTGCTAGCATGGTGGAAGATGGCGTACGTTTCCGTGGTAACGTGGAGGTAGAAGAGACACTAGACGTGGCACCGTTATTAATGTCTATAGCGCTACTAGATCGCAGCATTCCCTTAGATCGATGCTGACTGTACGGTGAATCATAAAATGTTTCTAAATCTGTAACAATTTAATGGATAAACAAAAGATGTGCAAATAATCTGGTCAACTGATTAGCAATAGTGTAGCAACTAGGTACACACAACCAGCTACATATCACAACTATAGCCATTACATCTACAGCCACTATATCTATAAGGTTAAACAAAACTATACAACACTATTACCACAAATGGTACATTTAAACATGTGTATTTAACAGTAAAGGGCCACAACTCTGCCACTAACTTTAACAGTCAACTTGGCTTTAACTCAACCTTGTATCACAGTTTGAAGGTGTCCAGAGACTTAACTATAGCACATACATCTACTTAATTTACTACAAAATGGTGGCAACTTTTGAAAGTGATGATAAAACACTGTTAGAAACGTGACCCTAATTTTCGGTATTTTATCCAAAAACTTGTCCCTGTTCAAAAGCTACCAATGCTGCATGATTCAAGCATTATTATAAAATCATTATAAAACAGCCACAAAGACAGGAACCAAGTTAACATGACTAAACACACATGTTTAAATGCACGTAAACACAATTAACGCTAAACAAAAATGCTAGAACTAATTAGTGAGTTATAAGTGAAGGTATTGTTAAGTATTTTTGTGGTCAATATAAACAGGGAGAATAAAATAAGTGGAGAATATAACATGTTAATATTGAGTACTTGAAGTATCAGAGAAAGTGACAAACTTTCCAGCAACAATGTATAAACATGTCCTGAAAGTTGTCACCCACTCTGACTACAGTCTAACTGTGTGCTACTATTATACACCGAGTTTGGGCTGTTGTTGGGTGTTTTTTTTTGTTCCTAAAAGAAATGTTCTAAACTGTTGTAAATAAATAACGTTAAACAAATACACGTAACAACAAAATACATGAAATGGGAAAGCATACAGACATATCAATAGTCAGATAAAAAGACTTTCTTTATTTGAAATAGCAGGAACTGAAATCTAATGAAGCATAAAATGACAAAATCAAGCATTTTTTTAGAAAAAGTGGACGGGGTTTGAGACTGAAGCATTCACAGCAAACTGAAAACAAACAGCCCACACATGGTAGCAGTTAAAGTGAATGTGTCAGTCATGACAATGAAACAAGTCATATGACGATAGTAGTGCATCACTTGACACATATGATAGTCACATGACAATGGTAGTGGGTCACATGACAAAGATGATGGTCACATGACAATGATGTTGGTCTTACCTTCATTATGACCATCTATATCATCATTGTCGAGGTCTATATAAACAACAGACAAAACATACAGTATTAATCACTCTGCAGAAGGCATGATGCACATAAGGCCAGAGTTCTTTGATTTTTCGTTACTCAGACCCTCCTGCCCTATTTTTTGGCATTTTGCAAAAAAAAATGGAAATCTGAAATTGTACATAATTGTTTTGATGGTAAAAATTTCTTATTTAATAAAATGTAAATGAATTTCTTTAGATTCTTTATCAATGATACAGGTACATGTGCACTGTATTTGTTTTAAGATAAGCTGTTAGAACTCACATTGTTGCTTTCAATAATGGACCGTCATTGACTACAGTCCACCATCAACGTAGTAGCAACATTTTTTATTTTTATTTTTTTCCCTCCTGTGGACTTTTTGCTAAAAAATGTCCGAGTAACAAAAATTAAAAAACTCTGGCCTAATACAACTAGAAACTATACGCTATTCTTGTATCAGTCAGAACACCTCATACAATTATACCAATCCTATATCTAATGTACAGCATAGGAGCTTCTTTAGAAACAGTAACAACAGACATAAAGACTGTGTCCATGAAACATAGACTGTGTCCATGAAATGTAGACTGTGTCCAAGAAACATAGACTGTGTCCGTGAAATATAGACTGTGTCCGTTAATCCGTGAAATATAGACTGTGTCCATGAAATATAGACTGTATCCATGAAAATTTTAATATAGACTGAGTCCATGAAATATAGACTGTGTCCATGAAATATAGACTGTGTCCATGAAATATAGACTGTGTCCTCACAATGTAAGCTACGGATCATTTAAATGACACGGCTTTGGTCTGATATAGCTGGTTTCTGTAGGACTGGTAGCAAGGCTGTTTCAACATCAGCCATTAGAAACTTACAGTTGACAGTCATTACGCAGCAACATTTAAAGTCTGCCTAACCCTAGCTCCCTGCTTGCAAGTTTTTAACAATGTTGCTAATATTGTGTTTGATTGTTTATTTTTCGAGGTGTTCTGAGTGTTAATACAAGAATCCCAATCGGTCATTGATTGTCACGATGTTTCTTACGTCATTTATTATCTGTATTCCAAGTTGTTTTTACCACATTTATGTTATACAGTCTAAAATAAACATTCCTGATGGATAGGTCGAACAAAGTGTATAGACATGACTGTCTTTTTAGCTTTAATTTTTATATAGTGTATACCCAAAGGTTACGACTAAAAGGACAGATTCGACCTATAGAAGAAAAGGTTCTGTGGGTTTTTTTTCATGAATTTCAGACTAGGTCTGGTTATTGGACGGTATAATTATGTATAAGAAACACTGACAAGCATTACACAAACATGTCTTTTCTATGTTCAGTTTTAAAACAATAACCAGTCAATGAATCACTGAATACCCATTGTGAGTTATGTACTAACATGCAACACGTTATCTCTTATCAATGTATGTACACAAAGCTTTCATTAATTACTTATCATTTATAACTCATGTAGAAATAGTTTCTAGCATTGTGGTGCTATGTAAAATTGTTTATCAAAAAGGTAGGATATTTATGAAGATGAATCTATTATAGACAGGATTGTTTTCAATATGTATGCCCCATACTGACAGCCAGTAAGTCAGTTCAAATTTACAAGAAAATGTCACCTTGACTTTTGATCAGTTGACCTTACATCAGCTGACCTTTGACCATACATCAGCTGACCTCTGACCTTACATCAGCTGACCTCTGACCTTACATCAGTTGACCTTACATCAGCTGACCTTACATCAGCTGACCTTACATCAGTTGACCTTACATCAGTTGACCTTGACCTTATGATCAACTAACCGTCCTGTGTTTGAGAATCATAGATTCAAAAATGGGAGACAGACATGTACAAAGCAATATACCCTACCCCCCCCCCCCCCATTTAAGTGTTACAGCCGACTTGTGGATCCATAATCAGGGGATAAATGTACCGCCGACTGAACAAAAGCGCATCTAACCATTGACTTTAAATTCTTACTTTTATATTTCGTTAAAAAATATGATTGAATTGAAATAAAAATAGTTTTAGCATAATGAATGGAAAGATGTATTATAATTGGCAAAAGGTGGAGAACAAAATTTAATGGTATAGTAGTATGCTGATTGTAGTAAGTAACTGAAACAATAGATGGTGACCAGGTTTGAACTCAAATAGTGTGTTACATCGTACAGTAATGTTTGTGCTAGTGTAAATACACGTTTACATTGTTCTACGAGTACAAAAAATGAAATCATCAACTTTTTCTCGTATACCAGTAAGTTTTGCCGTTTTCTTTCTTCAATGCCGAGCATAGCCTTTATTTGCCAGTCAGCTTTATGCTGAAATATGGCAGGCATATTGTGTGTGCCCCCACCCGGATTGGAACCCGGGTCGTGATTAAGCTTCAGTGTAAGCTAACTGTTTCCTAAGGATAGTTTCCTGACAAAGTATAAGTGCCAATATTGGTATGTTACTCATCAATCAGCTCCAAAATTTCTGATAAAGTATCAGTGCCAAAATTTCTGATAAAGTATCAGTGCCAAGATTTCAATATAGTTCTCCGCAATAACCATTGTTAGATGCGTACATACTTCATTCATTAGGAGGGGTGGGGCACCTTTTTTAAATGCAGAATAGTTTCTCCTTATTTAGTCACTGATAATTCATGCAACCTCAACACTCATGCGAATGATTATGCCATGCTTAGTTAGATCTGTATGTCAGGCAGTGGGTGGGGTATGGCATGAATGATGCAGACACAGTATCATGTCAGACAGAGTATGACAGGTATTCGCTTGGAAACAAAAAATGAATATTAAATACATGTTTAAAATCACACGTCAACATGAGTTCATGAATAATATACAAACGAGAAGCAATTTCATAAAACCAGTCTTCATGAAAACACTGGTAAGCAATGATCACTTTCAGTAACAATATAATATTATATAATATATGCAAGATTCGCCTCATCTAGGTTCCCACATTTTATACAACATAAGATATCTCTCCATACTCAAGTCTCAATCTCAATGTTAGCTAAATCTTGCTTTAATATTAACACTAAATCGTTAAAGGTTAGGTAATTTTCCTGCCCGGCAGACATTCAATGTGTTGATCACACAATAAAAACATTGCACAGAGTTTACTACAGCAGAATTTCAAGCGCTCCACATATAGATTTATCACAACTTCTCGAATAAAATCTCAATATCAAGCCAAGATTTCTACTTGACAAGCTACGAGAGGTTCGGGAACGCTGTCTAGGTATCATCATCCTACTTCTAACCAACACATTCCTTAGTGAGCCTGTGTTACACATGTAAATGCTTATCGTCAAAAACAGGACTAATGCTGCATGATTAACGTCCAACATAAGTTTGTGAAAATATTGTAGAAGACATTCGGATACGAGTATGGAGAGCAACCTCAAGTTATAAAATGATGTCATCCCGAGCAAGGACGAGTAAAACTCATTTATCAAAACAATACATTCATAAATTAACAAGTGACGTCTGCTCCGTGAAACTTGACATAATTTATATTGATATATTTGAACTTAAAACAATAAATACATGGTGAGAACTAAGTGTAATATATAACATAGTATACTTGTAGACACCAGGGCACTGTTTTATTAAAGCACTTATAGTCCGTTAGCGACTAGGCTGGACCCCCATAAACCTAGAATATTTTAAAAAGTACAATGCCAATAAGAATAAAAATTGGTATATCTTCATAAATCAACCTTACCAACTCTCATAAATTAAAACAGAATTTTTGGTCCACAGAAAAGTGTACTTTGCATTAACTTCCAATGGTAAAGTTTAAGTCTAAAACAGGGTAAATACGTATGGGTGATTGAAGTGACTGGAACAGCAAAGGTAAGCAAATTGGTTCAATATAACTGTACATTAAGTAACACACCAGTGAAGATTGCAAATATAAATTGAGGCCCATACATCAAAGTGCATGTATTTATGTTTAAGCTCACCTCAAGACTCAACATTTTGTTTATACAAATGATCATTACAATCTGAAGGTGGGCCTCAACTATATACACATTGATGACCAGTCAAATGTTGGTCAAACTTATCCGTATATGTCCCGTTACAGTTATTACAAATACAATAGCATTAGTCTAACTACCTGATCGTAATGGCTTATTTTACTCCCTGTCCATTTGTTGTTTAAAATACAAAATTTAATACATTAGACACAATGGAGAAAAAATTAATGAGTTCGTAAAAAAATCTGAAATTTAAACACAGAGTTGGTAAAGGTAATTCACTGTACCAAACCAAATTTCAATCAAATTGCTTTATTACTTTAAAAGATATTTAAGGTTTATGGGGGTCCAGCCTAGTCGCCAGCGAACTATACAAAAATCCTAAACTTACAATCAAATTTAAATCCTTTATTATTCTTTTACAACTATTAGGTTTGGTAAATGGAGCTGTATTACAAGAAAGAATTCAATTAATGAACTCCTACAAACCATATCAGTCCCCAATGTGCAGTCGGTAAAGAATTATAAAAAATATAATTTGGACGTAAGTTTACGATTTACGTAAGTGCTTTGATAAAATAGTACCCATGTATATAATAATTATACAGTAACTAAATAATCCAAGTGTTGAGAAGTAAGAACTCATTTAGCATGAACCGTAAAATCAGATCACATATCGTAGACTCTTGCAAAACAAGGGAATGTATACAGCCATTTAACCCATAGCCTACACCCTTATATATCTACCAGGATTCGAATAGAAAGGAGTGTTTCTTAACATTTATTTGGGTTTTAACAGGGTTTCTCAAAATTGTTCAGGTGTATATGGCAGTCCATTCACATCGCTGGTTTCTCTAAACTGTATCCTTTCCAGTTATAACTGACCCTTTCACAAGGAACCAGCCATTTCTCTACATTATGACCAAACTAAGATATCTGGGTTACAAATCCAGCGTACTAGCAGGGGCAATAAGAATATTTGTATGTAGACATCATTTTTTTGTATCATCTGAAAACTAAAGCTATCACTGTAGCAGATGATTACCACAAGGATACTGCCCTGACATTGTTTATGTTATCATTTATATATGATTATCAAAGGGCAATAACTCACTAAAAATTTATCAGGGCATAACATGGTGCTGATAAGCACAACTAGGCTTGGTACTAATGACAGTCTTGTGAAGTTTCATTGAAATCAAAAATCATATTGAACGACACCGGTGTATACTGAAGGGGCACGACATGGGAGTAACCATGGAGTAAAGGGGCGTGACTGATTCTCCAGTCATTATGACAAGTTTTGACTAGAGGTCAAAGGGTCCACCCCAGGGTCCAATGAAACCCTTACCGATTTATTTAAACAACTGTTTTGAACTGCACTACATAATTTTGAGATGTGTGATTTGACAGTACATGTTAAAGCTGGAGAAACCATCAACAAGAGAGCACCTTTAGACCAACTTCTGGAGATACTTCTGGTCATACCTGTTGTTATATATACATACAATACAGTAATTAATACATCCATACATAATGAGTATAAGATGATGGAATCACTACTTGTTTATTATATCAATATTTATTTAACACTAGCAAAGCTATCCACAAGCCCCTGTGGTCAGCGATTTCACTGACTATTTGGAGATTTTCCACCGGCTACTTATCTCAAACTGAATTGAATAAGATACAAGGCTCACATCACCTGTTCTCCAACCATCCTCATTAAATCAGATACAATCTCATTTAAAAACAAGTCATTAAGAATTGCAAGCAATTCAGATGTCCCCTACCAGTTTGAAGCCATTTTCAATGTTTCTGTTCGGTAGGGGACTAATAACTGCTTCATAAAAATGTGTAGTTGCTATTCTAAGAAAAAAACATTTCGTTATACGAATGAACCCGCGCATTAATCTAAGAAAACTCTCTATTCATCTTGATAATATTTGATAACTGTATATCATAACGGACAATCTGGTAATAGAATTGTAGCTCGCCGGAGATAACTCTAGCCCTATCAATAAACAAACATGGATAATATAAACACTGCACGATTAACTGACTGCTTGTTATCAGTGTAGATTAAAAGTATACATAGTAAAATTGAACAAAAATAGACATCAAAAATGCATTCAATTTTCATTTTTATTTGTAAACAAAGGCTCGTGTTATCATCGGCCAACTAGATAGTACTACAGATAATGTAGTCATGTAACGTACCTCCGCCTGTATCACTCCTCGCTGATCGGAATCTTTGATGTCCTTTCTTACTCACACGTCTGTAATATATACAGTGATATTGTCAAATGTTGGATTTCTCATGTGTTGTTCACTAATGTGTTTATGTTTTTTGTCGGTCAAGAGCTATACCAGGGGTTCTATTGAGACATAATGCCCCAATCCTGAAAACAAGTCTCAAGTCTGTTTCGGATGCCATTAGCACACATCCCTACACCTTAACTAGGTTTCAAACATTGTTTTATTGTTAAAATTCAGATAATGGAAATTCAAATGACCATAACTTTGTCAATTCTTTGAAATTTTTCATCAAATAACTTTTATTTTCTTTCTAACGCAACAAATCCGGATTTCAAGGTTGTTCCAGCATTGTAGAACCCCTGTATACATAGCGTATGTTTACATTGTTATAACCATATTTGACAATAACTCAATTTTGACTTTAATTATAAATCTCAATAAGCTTGATGCTTTTGACCAAATTTCAATGTTTCTGTATTGGTTTGTAAAATAATACACAGTCCATTTAATCAAGTATGTTTAAACTAATGTGTTTAGCACAGTTTTTCCAACAATTTCCCTGACATTTACCGTGATCAAATGGTATTCCATGCATTTTCCATGACAAATTTCAGTTTTCAATTTTTAGGTTCCA
The DNA here is from genome assembly GCA_947247005.1 of Spisula solida. Lineage (NCBI taxonomy): Eukaryota > Metazoa > Mollusca > Bivalvia > Venerida > Mactridae > Spisula > Spisula solida. The sequence goes on along the minus strand of OX365947.1, from coordinate 30,649,951 downwards.
ATAAATTTCTCGGACAATTTATCCTAACTCACTCAGAATAAGGAGATGTTTCCATAAGTTTTCAATGCAGAAATATGATATTCTAGACATTAAATTGAAATTCCAGTCGACAATGACGTGAAACTAGCAGGGCTTTCGACGCAAAAATGTATGTCTCCAACAAAGGCAATAACTTCAGCTAAAAACACCGACCCACAATTACTGACATAATAAATTATGCACAGTTAGTCTTAGTACCAAATATTCATGTACAGTTTAATTGACATCCAATAAGTGGTTAGAACAAGCCCAAACAATCTTTGGGACATGCATTAAGTCAGATAAACGGATAGTTGACCAGAAGAGAATCAATATGTCTCTCCTATGTTTATGTTGCAATTAGTTCTATATTCAGGGGTGTCAACAGGGCCAAATTCAAAATTAGGAAAATCGTATGCAGCCGACCATTTTAACCGAACAAGAGGCCTTCAATGACATTGTTTCCATAATTAACTCACTTTGTATTATTGAAAATCCTTCAGAGCAGATGTAATTGACCATAACTTTGCCATCTCATGAGATATTTTCATCAAATAACTTTTATTTTGGTCAGAAGCCATTGCTTTTCAGGAATGATAAATCCGGAATTCCGGATTAATCAGGAATATTCACGCCCCTGTATATTAGGCCTATTCTTGAGCTAGAATGACTGGACTATCCCACAATAAGTGCTACACTTACCCAAGTGTACTAGATTCATAACCTCTATCTTGACTGGCTGATCTAGCCCGAACACGTCCAGCGCTCAATCTTTCTCCACTGTTTAACGAGTTATTACTGGAGGAGGCACTGAGTTCACCTTGTAATGCTTTCTGTTTAGCTGGGTCTAGGATGCTAATCAAGGCATCAGCTTGGTCCTTGAAGTGTTCAGCAAACCCCCAGAAAGATCTGTCAATATAAAATGTTTATTGTACCATGTAAGCATGTATCACTGAAAACAATACACATTTTATACTATTTTATTCAGGCTTTAAATGAACAAATGTTTGTATCTAACCTATCAAACTAAAACGAATCATGGTATGAAGATGTGTTTAACAGATGGTATGACAGGGTGGCCACAGAAAATGTAGAATGAAATTTCCTGATAATTCCCTGATTTTTCCCTCACAAAAAGATTATTATCCATGATTGTTTTCGGTGTTCGCGACTCACATTCAGCTGAATATGTGGCCTTCAAAAATCCCCTTAGAGCTATACCTACACCACCAAACTTATTATTTATACCTTTCGTATAATAAATACAGTTTGTTTGAAGAAATACATCTATTGAATAAAGTCATGAAGAGAATTTGCCAGTAGATACTTGCCATTTTTTCTTCCAATTTTTGTAAAATTCCCTGATAATTCCCAGATTTTTGCCCAATTTTGAAATTCCCCGTTTGTTCCCTGCAGGGAATTTGTTTTTGGCATTTTCCCTGTTTTCCCTGTTTTCCCTGTTTTCCAGAGTCTGTGGCCACCCTGTATGAAGGCCACAGGAAATGCATCTCTGCTGACGGTTGCTACTTTGAAAAGCTTAAGTGAGCTATAACATTAACACAAGACTTAAGTGCTAAAAAACCCGTGACATAACCTGATCCGTCTGTCGTACCATCAGCTATCTAGTTTTTCTGTAGAAAACTATTTTAATACATAAACAAATCTTTAAATTGATGATAACATATATTGACAAGACATGTCATGAAAAATAAGATTTCTGCTTCAAGAATGCTTCAATCAAAATCTATAATTTTAATTTTCTCCAAACCTTTTATAGTGATTTTAAAATACTGATTTTGATGGTCACCTGGGTATCCTTTCATGTTTTGTAGTTGTAAACGAAACATAAAAAGTTTAGATTTGAACATAAATTTAACATTTCTGTAAGTGCTTTTATAAACAGTACCCTGAAGTTCATCAATGAGCAAATGTACATGTATATAGACATGGATAAGCCTCCTTCATTGGCAAATTCAGGATTGAGCAGCCTTGAGGTACTGAAGTGTAGGAGTGTGTAGAGGACCTATCAGGAGGTGTCAATAGATATAAACTTATATCAAACCACTTCTTGAAAACGTATTAAGCGTTATATAAACACCGCCAAAAATAATGTAATTTACAGGATATAATGACGTCATTTAGGAGATAAAGTGAGTTCATATGAACGTTATACTGTAGTATAAGAAAGAATATACATACTCGTTATATAGCCCGGAGAATTTGACACGATCCTGACTTTTATGCATGAATATATTATAGGGTTCTTGCGATGAATATATAAATTTTCGCAAGCAAATCGTGCAAAATTGGTCCTTTACATTTGTGTTGGTACTACACCTCGAGCGTCTTCGTGATACTTCTCGCTTATGAAAATACTCAACAGGGAATATAAATATAGACAATAAATCAGCTGTGAAATTATGCTAATTGCAGTTCGAGAGTCGTGTCAAATTCTCTGGACTATACTAACCCCTATACAAGGAAAGCCATGTGATCAAGTTACTTACTTTCTAGCAAACGCCCTTGCCTCACTATCTGCATCACTTATACCCTTCTTAATGGCTTCTTGTAATATGGCAATATGTTTCTCTAAGATGTGTGTTGGCCATGTGTGTAATATTTGATTAAGAAATTCCCATGAATATCTGTAAGGAGAAACAATTGTTCATGCAGTATATCAAACCCAAGCATTGAATTATAAGTCAGGAGTAAATTGTCTCCCTTTTACCACAATTTTATAGTCCAGTCAGGATAAAAATCCAGTGACGCAGCGGTCGAGTCCACTATAACGGTGTAAAACCAATTATAAAGGCTTATACTGTGCAAACAACTATAATTTCAATGCTAAACTAACATACTAAACTTCGCTCTAACTGTTTAGACAATGGTTGTGATTTTTTGCGTACTCATAAACTGCAACGTCACTGTCACAATATCCTAACTGGACTTTACAAAATTGGTCTTGTTTCCTCAGAGAGTTAAATTGTCTCCCTTAGACCAAAATATTTATTTATACACCAAAAATAGCTATAACACGTCAACACTACAGATAGCAATAGGTATAATTATAACAAAATCATAATGAGGCACCTATGTTTGATATTACAGAAAGTGTTATATATATAAAGTACAAACCTTCGTATGATACTGGCTTTAGATGAGAAATTGTTTGTAATGACTGGAATGAGGCGTGAAGTATATGTGTACTGGAAAATAGAAAACATGTAACTTTAAACAATAGTTTGCTTATAACAGAGATACATTACAATGGACGTTTAAAACCAGGGATAAAACTTGCAGTGTGTTCAACTGAGACAGTGGTTGTGCTTGGCCATTCAGTTTTATCCATGCCTAATTCGACAAGGACCTCTGGCTTTGAGGGAATATTCCATCTATAATATTAGTAGAAAATTATGGCCTGAAAATCTGCTGGATCACAACAATACAGTCATAATACAGTTACTTCCCTGCCTAGAACAATTATAAACATATTGACTTTGATATAAAAATTGTCTAGGCAGACCCCCAAAATCATGGTAGATTTGTCCCCCCCCCCCATAGAAATTAATGTCAACAAGGGCAAGTCTATACGCCCCCACTTCCCAGTGGCACTAGGGCTGAGTATCGATTAAAATGATCGATACGATATTTGTATCGATACAGAATGATTGATATCTGATATATCGTTTGATATTTTATACCTATGAAATAAAAACAGAGAAACATTTCGTGAGTAGTCAGTGGTCTCCAACACTTATGTCAAATACCATCTAACCCGAATTACGGACGTCGTATTGTACGAAAACAATGCCAGTTACTCGTTTAATCGCCCCCACTGTGCCCCCGTTATTACCTTACACACCGTCGCTAATGTCACCCAGTAAATGTGTACACATTACACCGTGCTGGGTGGCGTCATATTGACATATTTATGCAATTATCGGTAAATTATAGAATTTCAGTCATGTGCGGGTCTTGTGGTCATATTGCTTACATGCAAGTTTACACCCCTTCATTTAATCACTAACTAATGATAGCAAAGAAAAACGCAAACCCTACCCCCCACATATTCGGTGGGGGGGGGGGGCACAAAAACTAAATCAATGTTTTTTGAAATGAACAAGACTTTCAGCAGTTTTTGTCAGATGTAAAAATCCTTTGTGTGTGACGTGTGACCGTATTTTATCTAGACTTACCTGAAGAATAAATCTTATACAGACTATGCCAGATGTGGACATCACTTTGGCACTGTTTGGAATCAGACTCATCAAAGTAGGCAATAAGGTCTCAGCACTGTGGTCAAACTTTGAACCTAAACGCTGTGAATAATATCTGAAAATAAAGTCAACTTGCTATAAACAAACATACTGTATATCACTGTGTGTGTAGTTATGTAGGGCAGTATTACACACAGTTGTTTGTGTAGTGCCGTATTTCGCGAGACTGCAAGAAAACTAGTATACTACCAGTACCAGAACTTCCAATATGCCGGAATATATTACGTCATTTTCTCAACACAGTGTGCACACATGCTGCGTCTGAGTTATTTTGGTTGGGGCACATAGGGAAACTCTTTTGTATACAGAGAAGTCAGCCGTATTTATACTGAGACTATATAACCCCCCTGTCCATGATTTATTTATGCTCCCCACCAGTATAACATAAAAGGGCGTCTGTCCTTCCAAATTTGTTGATTTATAAACGATTTTCGGGATTTACAAATTACACAGTAAGCTTATTTATTTTGTTCATAAATCGCTCGTTGCGTTTCGATTGTTATTTTAAACGGTTTGTAATAATACAGTACAGGTGTTCGATGGCCGAGTTAAGAAAATGTACACAAACAAATACTTTTTCGGCAAACATTTAAACGTTTTGCAAACAAAATCGTTGAATTAACACATTTGATGCACCTGCTTATAATTAACACCTTTTAACGTTGTGAAAACATGATGCACGTATGATATTTGATACACATGCATATAGTTTACACACGTTTTACAAAGATCTAATTTCGAATTACATTTTGTAATTTATTATAAGTCCAAGTCTTATTGTCGTATTTTACTTAACCGACATACTTCTTGCAAAGTCATTGGGTCAACGTTGGTTTTATATCATGAATTGTCTCCCTTTGTAAAATTTGTATATTTACGAGGTGAATATTTCGCTGGGTTTAGATTTCGCGCTATCGATGTTGACCGCGAATATAGCGAAAATTAGACCTCCATGAAATATACCCGCTATACAGTAAATGAAAGTGAAAATTTTGGTCATTTTAAAAAAAAATATTCTATTGGGATCATTAATTTTATATTTTAAATTATCATTCCACTATATTTGTGTAAGCTTAATAAAATCAATTATTTTTTATAAAAAACCATATTGGAGCCAGAACAAACTGAATGTTAATAATAACGAGAATAGCATAACAAGTGACAAAGACAATTTCGACTGTTAGTATTTCATGAATCTGACGGAAATCTCAAATGTTACAGGGTGTTAAAAAAGTTTGTTCTTAAAATTTAAATTCATTCTAAATTTCATTTGAATTATGTACGCTGTGAATAAGTTAATTTCTTACCCTTATAGCTTCATTTAATGCCAGTAAGATAAGACCAATGGTAGAACCCCTGGATTTAAAACTGAAAATTTTATTTTCTTCTGACATCAGAAAAATAAACTATTGAAACTTTAATATTAAGAACAAACTTTTTTAACACCCTGTAGTATATTAAGTAACTAGAAGGTGAAGAAAGATTTCTTGTTGTACGTACGCAATTGAGATACATCCCTCTCTCACTACCTGTGATCTAAGGTCCTTTACACAATTCGTAAAACACGGTTCTAATGTTCGTAAGAATGGGAAAAAATCGTCATACTCAGATGCCCCGGAGACCATTATTCCTCGTAATGTCTTACACTGAAAAACAGATTAAATATTTGTCAAAATGTGCACAGCTAATTAAGAAATAACAACTGAACAGAACAGAACACCATCTCTACTAAAATGCACTCAGTATGATGTAAAGGCGTAAATTTGCCGCCGTGTTTAGTGGCAAGATATCCTCCGACACATGAAGGTTTTTATAAATGTTAGAGATGGATATAAGCTAGACTACATTCAATAAAGACTTATGCCTGGTGGAAACCTTGTCCATGATAACTAGCTAAGTCAATCAGGGGCAATAATTCTGTTAAAATGTTGGATAGTGTTACATGTCATTGACAATGTAAGGTGTTTATGATGGTAAACAAATTTGCCAAGTTTGAAACCAATGTCTTGATTGACTTTGAAAATATTTGAGTTTTAACAACTTGAAAGTTTTGGTTAACTTTTTCAATGGAACAGACGGACAAACAGGATAATCACTATATGCCTCCCGCACCAGTAGATGCCAGAGCATAAAATAACCATAAGATGGTCACTCCTACAGCCATGTCTGATAAAACCTGATTCCTACCAACAGATAACCACCAGAAATCACTCAGAATGCCTGGCACATTTTTATATATCGGCACTCTATATCTTTGTCATGGTCTATCAGGTATAACAGATTGATTTTCCGACATGTTTTCAGACTTTGAAGGTCTGAATGTTTGACAAGTTGACATTAACATTCCTGAAGTCTGACAACATGTCTATGTGAGATGTTTGAAATACTTACAGCCTCGACCCGTTTCTCCCAGGCTATGTTCGTATCACCGAGTGTGTCTCTACACTTTGTTAGATGGTCTGTCACATCTCGTGCAGAAAATATCTAAAATAAGCAAAACCATTCATGTAATCAAGTTAAATCAACTATTCTATCAGTAGAACCATAAACAAATGAATACTCAGTATTCTGACTATATGGACCCATCAGGCCCGATCTCCCATTTAGCATCTTAAGTAGAAATCTCAACTCAAATTTTACTGTAATAGGCTTAGAATAATGTTTCTGCCTTGTAATGCCAATTTGGAGTTCAGTCTTAAATTCAAGCTCTTAAAATGTTACTTTTAAATAAATAAGCTGTGAATAATGTTTCTGTCTTGTGAAATTACCTCAAAGACAAATGATAATGTTTGAGATGAGATTTAGCTCAAATTGAGATACTTTAGGAGATCATGTGTAGGTCCTGATCTGCGGAAGGATCTCAATTTGAGCTAATTCTCATCTCACATATTTTCATTTTCCTGGAAGGCTGCATTCAAAATGGCATCACAAAACAGACACATTATTCTGAGTTTATTACAGTAAAATGTCAAGATCAACAACTTCTGAAATATCTAAAAGTCAGACTCTGATTTGACAAAAATCTCAAGTTGAGCCGAGATTTCTACATGAGATTCTTCAGGATATTGTGACCAGATATGTGGTGCACTACACACTATGAAGATGATTTAGTTTGTATGTGGCTGACAGGTTCTATAAGGTTGTAATTGAGAGGAACTGAAAATGAATCACAAGTCAGTTTCGGGTACCATTTAGCACACATCCCTACAATAGAACTCTGTTTCAAACATTGTTCTGTTGTTAAAATTCAGCTTACCAAACTTCAAATGACCATAACTTTGTCAATTCTTTGAATTTTTTCATCAAATAACTTTTGTTTTCTGCAGAAAAGTGCATTCTTTCTTGTGCAGCAAATACTAGTAAACAGTTTACATTTAAAGAGTTAACGAATGTGCCTGGTTTTGAAGGAATCTGTTACTACCTATAGGTTAACTATACCTGACCGGCAAGTATAAGCTAGAAATATAACTTATTGCACAAATAATACCATTAATGTAACATTCTGAGAAAGAAGTAATTCAGATTTATATCATTTAAGATTAAATATATGTCAAGAGGCAGCCACAGACATTAAGGGTTTACCATGTTGTTGTCTGTTTGTGTTTGACTGTATCAGCCTTATGTGCGTAGTCATTTTTTTCCCTGCCAGATTGTCCAGTCAGCTGTGACTTCGACAGATAGTATGTGTTTTGTGTTACTTATAGTTTATAGTTCGTATTTAACATACCTGGACCTTCTGTACATCTTCAAACGAGCGTATGAAGAACTCTTCATCAACGAAGCCAGCCCCTGTTCCTGAAAAAATATCAAGACTTATTATGAGTCCTCAACAACAATATATCATCTATACCCTAGTTAGTAGTTACTATAGAAACAGGCCTGTGATTGCTCCACGAGCAAAAAAGGCTAAAAAAACATAAATCTAGAGTAGGTCAGATTGAATCTGGGGTGATATTCAATATTGATCTTATTCATTTTAAGTATAAGCATAGCCAATCATATCGCTTGTTACTGACCAAGAGTTTAATATGGTAAGACCTGATTGGTTGTCCTTATCCTTAAGTCAAGTAAGATCAATATTGAAGTAACCACCCCTGAACCCTTTTGTTTCAAATGAAGAAATCAGCCTAAAGGTGGAAGAATCACAGGCCTGTTGCATCATAAACATCACAAACTTTTATAAACCGTTACCTGAAAGGATTTTTATGACAGTCAATTTCACTTAAGAAATAATAATACGTAGCTGTGCTTTGTTGCGTAATTAAATATAGGCACATGTTTGGATGTCTAGTAATTAAATCAAGAGTGCGTAGCAAGAGTGATTTATTGTAAGCATTCAAACGAGTGCCTATATTTTATAACACAACAAAGCACAGCTTCTTATTTATTATTCTGATTCTAACATCGCCAATGCTCTGCCATTTATAGCACAAGACAGGTTGATGTCAAACTACTTTCTTTCCTAGGATCGTTACCATCACCATTACGTCATTTGTCATTGCAGATCTCACGTGCTATGTTAGAATGTTTGGTAATATACACGTGTTACATATTTCTTCTCAATGACATTTTCATAGGTACAACTGTATCATTGATAAAAGAATAAAAATAAATACAGAAATCTATTTATACTCTAAAACAATTTGGTGAAACAAAGGTTTGTATAACTATCAAAGGTGATTGTATCAGTTATATTTTATAATATCAAAGGTGATTGTATGCGTTATATTTTATTATATCAACAATTGTCAAAATTCAAAAAGTGGTATTGTAAGTTGTATCATAAGTTGTAAAAGTTGTATCATAAGTTGTAAAAGTTGTATTATAAGTTGGTTTACTGTATATAATGTTTGAAATGTATTTCATAGAAAATATCAGAGAGTTTTTGCGTATTGTTTAACCACACATATACATCCACTGCAATGATCGTTGTCCTGTAAGTGACAAATGTAATGCATGGGTGAAAGATAAACATTCTGAAAAATCTGAAATCTTCAAAAAATTGACAATTTATAAAGCAAAATGGAGAAAATAGACTTGTTGAAGCCTGAAAACTTTCACCCCTAATAATGTTACTGTTACATTACTGTTCAGAACCAGCCTTGAGCATTCTAAGGTCTATGCATGGGTCCAGAGGAGAGACCGAGGGGAATGACCCCCAATGGAATTTTTGACAAAAAATGTGGTTAGTATTATTCTTATAATTTACACTTTACACTGGATTGTTTAGGCTAAGATTCTGATCAGGACAACCCTTTAAGGAAAACAGTTGGTTGGCAATAAAAGCCAGAGTCCTTCCTGAGAAAAAATAGTTGGTTGGACCAATCCCCCTTGAAAAAAAAGGCTGGATCCGCACGTGACGACCATTATTATTTGGTAACCAACATGGATACACTGACGGACCAACGGATGGACCTATAGACCATACAGGTAGCAAAGTTAAACATCTCTATAGGAGCATGACTAAAAGTTACATTATCACATGGGAACATGAGTAATAAAATTCCAAAAATGTTGACCTATTGACATTTGATGACCAAAAAATGTTGACCCATCGACATTAAATTATTATGACGAATGAAAAAAAAATGGAGAATGTTATGAAAAGTCAAATTATCACTTTCAAAACTTTGTGATAACACCTTCAACATGATATATAACCTTATCATTCTTTGTGTGGGTTCGAATATGACGTCCTGGATATAGATAAAAAAAATTCCAACTCGAAAGTTTCCATTACCAAACTGTGAAAATTGATTTGTAACAGCAGCTCTGCACTTTAAACCCACAGCTTGATATGACAATAATATTATGAGGAATGGGTAATGTTGTATAAGCTTGTCAGGGAGTGTTGTGTGGAATAATCGGGAATGTTGTCAACTTGCGTGGTATATATGAGGAGCGGGTATGTTGTGTGGAAACATAACATGTACAATATTGTGTTACAATCAAATCCGTACATATACAAATAATTAAGAATTGCAAGCAATACAGAAGTCCCCTACCAGTTTTAAGCCAGTTTCAATGTTTCTGTTGCCATAGCAACCACAATTTTGGTCGGAATCAAAATATTATTGCCCCCTATCCACATACCAAGTTTCATAAACCCTAAGCTTGGAAACTGTTTGAGTTATGTTAGGATCCAGATTTTTTGACGGACGGACTGACTGACAGACGGAGGGCTAACCTATAGTCCCCTCCGGTCAAAAACCGGTAGGGGACTAAAAACAAAATTTATAGGAAGATCCTTGAGGACTCTACTGGTATGTACATATTGTATAGATGACAGATGGACAATAGACATCAAATGATCCTAACAGCTCACTTTAGGCACATTGTGCTTTTTTCCTCTTTTTTTTAAAAGTTAGGACCAGAGTTTGATTAAATTTCGACAAGAGTAAGGATAAAGTTTAAATTAGTTTTTAAGCACTGGTGGTCAGATTATATTAAGCACTAGTGACCAGCTTGTAAGCTTTCTATAAGCCTATATTATACAGTGTTTTACTTCATGGCATAAGGCTCAACTTAAGTCTGAGTGACAATATACAACTTTCAGAAATATTCTAATTGCATACTTAAAGTACCTTATACAAACAACATCAAGAATCTAACAGAACATGTAACATTAAATATCAACAAGGTAACAAATATAAAAGTATATAAGTTTAATTTGAATTAAAAATATTCAATAAACCTGAGAAACAAGGAAATTCTATGAAAAAGGTTTTCAAACATGACCCATTAACTATGGGTGCTTCATTTCACCGGCTTTATTAACCCTTTACTCCATACATGCTGTGTTAATCTGATAAGAGATGAGCTAGATTGTGTTACAGTACACACATCTATAGCACTGCTGTTTTTAGGGCCAAAAATCATGAATGCTCTCCCTTGATACATCTACTGTAAAATCATATATATTCGTGGGTATTAAATTTCATGGATTTTGATAAAAAATTAAAATGCATTTTGTGGGGTCGTAAATTTGTGGATTACAAAACATGGAAAGGTAAACCCGTATTCTGTACTTGGGAGGTCGAATAATTGTTGGGATTAGATTTTGTGGTCGAGTCTTAACAACGGAAATCAACGAAATTTCAACTCCCTAGAACAATAATGATTTTACAGTATTCCAATTTCTATAATTGAACTGTCTCCCTTCCATACATACTCTTTGTAAGAAAATAATTGAAGATGGACCTAAGGATTGGTGCTGGGTTTCTTAAATATGTATAAAGCAAGGGGTAAACCATACCACCATAATCCTTCCAAGTTTCATGCACATAACCCAAGTACTTTTAGAGTTATGTGCGACATAAAACAACATAATAATTATATAACATATATGCCAGCCGAATCGCCAATCAAACTATCGGGTTTGCCCAACATGTAGAAACAACACAGCCACATACTTAGGGAACAGGTACTATCTGCAATACAAGGTAAGCAATTGTCAAAAAGAACTTTAATTCAACTGCTTAAAACATGAATAAAGAGACAAATTCAGACAATAGAAAAAATCTAATATTTTAAACCAGATTGACAATGGATATAATGGTGAAAGCAGGTTGGTACACAATTCTGACCAAACTTGTCTTCTTTAACTTATTTCAGCTGTAAAAATTTAGATGCAATAGAACAAAGATACTTTCTGAATGTGTGGCCTTTTTATAGAGAAAGATTATGACTAAAATGGTCAGAATATGAAGGGCAAACGGAGGCTTAGGTAACATAGGTTGGTTTTCATTGTCTTCTACAATAAACCTCATCCTTTGTGGGGGTCTAAAAAGGATAATACATACAAGTGAAAGGAAAAAAAGGATAATACATACAAGTGAAAGGAAAACAAGACTGCGTTCAATAAACGCTTATGCCCCCTGTGGAAGCCTTGTCCATAAATAAGTCTAAGTCCAAAATTAGGTCAAGGTGAAGGTCAAAAAGGGTCAGGTGATACAGGTGTGTGGAGAGTGTTCATATACAACATCCATGCAAGTTTGGAAGCTTTGCAGCAAGCCATAATGATGCTAGAAGAAACGGTCAATTTGGGTTAACCAGGACGGACGGACGAACGGACGAACGAACGGACGGACGGACGGACGGACAGGTGCATCACTATATGCCTCCCGATCTATCGATACGGGGGCATAAAAATGACTAATAATTTATCTACTTTTAAATATAAAATATGATATAGTTGAAAAAACTACACTAAAAAATTTAGAAATGTCAACAAGAACATGATTGTTTCCAGCCCGGCATGTTATTCTGCTATACAAGCACAATGGTTCCAGTAACTGTACATATAACTAGAGCTGTCGCCATTTGGCAGACTAATATACCCCGCCAGCAAAGGGCCATAATTCTGCCAAAATTCATCGCAGCACAAATTCCTTTCATCATGCACATCTATATGTTAAGGTTGTTCATCTGTGAAAGTTTGAACGAAATCCTGCCAAAACTGTAGGAGGAGTTGCGTCCACAAGAATGCGTCTACGGACAGACAGACAGACGGACAACCAGACAAGCTGAATCCAGTATACCCCCCTTACAACTTGTTGTGCGGGGGTATAACAAACAGTGCATCAACTGGCACACTGTTGAACATTCCTACAATTTGACCATTGCAGTTTACACATTCATTAACCATGTAGATGTTTAACGATCCAATTCACTAATCTAAACAAGGTTTAATTGTTGTGAAATAAGCACCATACCATACCATAAGTCAAATCTTTTCATTTATCTTTTCCAACACAATTTAATGTCCATATAGAACTATCACAAATACCAAAAACATCCCATTTAGTACCACATACCAGGTGTAAACAATTACCTCCCATTTACCACAACATTCCAGCATTGGTTAGCTCCCTTGTCATAATTAGTACTTTAACAAACTAAGTTTTTAAGTATTTTTCATCAACCCCTAAAATCACTAATCTGATTTACAGAATGCCATTAGTACCCCTAAATTCTATAATATATTTAGATCTATGAACAAATTTCAGCAGTTTTACTCCTAAATTTAGTCTTAATACATTATGAATTAACAGGAACATAACAGATCTAGACGTGCAAGTCCCGATACCTTCTACCCAATACCTCTTCCCCGAGTTCTTGATTCCACTACTCTACTTGGTACTGTTTTATCAAAGCACTTACAGAAATCGTAAAATTACGCACAAATTTAAATTCATCATAATTCTTGAACAATTACACAGTAGGGACATGGTTTTTAGGAAATCATTAACTGAAACATTAATAATACTGACTCCTTTCCCAATATTTGCTAGCCAGGGTTTACATTTGAGCATAACTTAAAGATTGTCAATTTAAATTTGAGCATAACTTAAAGATTGTCAATTTAAATTTGAGCATAACTTAAAGATTGTCCATTTAAATCTGAGCATAACTTAAAGATTGTCGTAAGTGTTTTGATAAAACAGTACCCTGTTGTCTTCATTGTGAAGGTGGAAGCATTTCTCTACTTCCATTGTAATATGACCTTCACATAACTGCAATGACCATGACTTGACTATATTGTACCAAGGTCATGACCTGATCACATGAAGGTCACTAAGCAATGAAATAATGATATATATGCAAGTAGGCAGTTGGTGGAAGTTTTATACAATACTACCTTGTAACTCTGAAGCTTTCCTTCTGAATGACAGCCTCGCTGCTGTTAAATATGACAAACGTTCATAAGCAATTTGCACTTACATAGATCAAGAGGATTTCAAAAATTTATGGAAATATATATCTAAGTCTAATCTTAAACAACCCTAGCTATCAGAAATTTTTCATTCTAATTTCTGAAGTTCTATATTTTCAGGCCTGATAATGCACCGAAGTTTAACATGTTTCTAATAATATACACAGACAGTGACAATATCATTCCAGAAATTTGTATGTCAATGCATATAAATTAAAAATATCATATTACATACCACAACAAAAATACATAAAGAGACAAAAATAAATCAGACATTATATCAAGTCAATACATTATAAAAGTACCTATTCTCGTTTTATCCATATGTGTTATATTATAAAACAACCTTCTTTCAACTAAACCATAAACAATGGCCTTGACAATATACTATGTTCCTCTTGCATTGTCATAAACCCATCTCATAGTCATTCAAATTTAACCCATTAGAATACATTACCACATTAATCACGCTTTATGTAATTAATTTACAGCGTATGAAAACAAGGATTTTATTAAATCAACCTATAGAAAATGACACACAGTCACACTATATCAAGCTTATTTTCAATGACATGGTGCAAAACTACTGAGCATGAATATGACATGTACAACAATTTGACATACATTTTCTATTGGTACAAAATAGCATAAATCCATAATATATTGTCAAGAGCATAATTATGTCACAGACATTAAGAGTTATTTGGGAAAAAATCATTAACAATTTATTACTACATCACTGCATTGGAGAATAAATAAGACAGAGAGCTTATACACAGAAATACTTGCTCTGTTTTAATGGATCTGTAACACAGACAAAGTACGATGAAGTTTGTCCTAAATAATATTCCCAAAAACAAGAGGGCCCAAAGGGCAGCCGATAGGTCGCTCTCCTGTCCTAGTAGTTCATGCAGACCCACTTAAAGACCGGGGTCCATGAACCCAAATATCCGGGTGGACGGCCATTAAGCCTTTATGGATTGAGGGGTGGAGTTTTACAACCCTGTTACAGCACTGAACTGGGTCGGCTAAGTTTATAAACATTCACTCTCTAGTAAAAGCATCTGGTCTACTGCATAGATAAAAGGTTTGGGGAACTGGTGTTATGTTGGTACAGTAGAATTCAAATATCAAAACCTTAGCTGACCTCTGCTGTGAGAAAGTTTACAATTCTATAGGAATCTAGTTGGCTGCTAGACAGGTCATAACCTTTATTCAACTGTCACTCAAGCAACTGTCAGATTTGAATTTTTTAAACTGTTTTCAAAAAGATTTTTGGATTAACACATTTATAAGTGTCACAATCAAATGAAATTTTCAGATTTCTTAGCTTGTGTTCTAAATAAAAAGTATACCAAATTTCAAAAAAAAGTATGCACTGTGTCTTTAGAAAATTAAAATTTTCATAATTTTCATTTCTCTGTGTCTGCTGGTAGACAGCTCAGAGAGTTCAAACCAAGTGGCCATTTTTCTGGCTTGCTGGCTTTTATAGTTTTACCCCGCCCTTTAAGGGTAGCCTCTATTGCATGTACAAGGTTTTCATATTGTCTTATAAAGCAGCCTTGTAATTTACATCACAGACCAAATCGCATATTGAAGTTTAAGCCATGTTTTGTCTATGATTTGACCTAATGACCTAGTTTTTGACCCTCGATGACCCAATATCAAACAAATCACCTAGAGTCGGTTGAGATGATCGTTGTGACCAACTTTCATAAAGACAAGGCAAACATTGAGACCTCTAGAGCCTGCTCAAGGTTTTTTCTTAGATTTGAAATTGTGACCTAGTTTTGAACCCGGATGACTCAATATCGATCTTGACCTAGATTTTGTTGACATGATCATTGTGACCAAGTTTCATAAAGATTAGGTCAAAATTGGGACCTCTAGTGAATACACAAGGTCTTTCTATGATTTGACCTTGTGACCTAGTTTTTAATCCGGATGACCAAATATCGAACTTGACCTAGATTTTGTTGAGATGATCATTGTGACCAAGTTTCATAATGATTAGGCTAAAACTGTGACCTCTAGTGTCTACAAGTAAATTGTGGACAGACAGATGACAGACGAAGCGTGATCTCAAAAGCTCACTGTGTCACTTTGTGACAGGTGAGCTAACAAATAAATATTAAAATCATCATATATTCATAAGTAAACAGATCATTAAAATTGGTGGAAAAATAAAATACTTTTTTAACTTTTTGTTGACTGTTTGGACATACCATGGGTATGTCCATACTGTTGTTTGTGCACTACAGTATGACAAGATCTTCACCTATACTGTTAAAGCTCACTGCTTGTAACATCAAATCATTGTTCCAGAGTTTCAATCAAATGAAATATTTTTTTTTCAAAACATCAACTACTGATTAAAAAAGATGATGATATGTTAAATTTACCTGTAGCAGATGATGACTTAGACAGACCTAGCCCACTTCTCTTGCCCGAAGCTGATCCAGTAGATATAGTAGAGCTAGCAGAACTCGGCGCTCTCCTTGCATGAGGAACCTTGGTGGAGAGAGGTCGTGCAAAGTCAGGCTCATCTTCCTCTCTTTCGCCACGTCCCGGACCTGAAATATATACATTATATGTTCATACAATACTGTAGGGGACAAAACTGGACAAGCATACAAGCAAACACTCTGGACATAACAAATATACAGCCTATCTACAGTTACTTTCGCAAATACTAACTTTCGTGTTTCGCCAATCATAGGCATATTCGTGACTTAAAAGTTCAGATCTTTCAGTTTCCAACAAAATGTTCGTATTAATGTTTTTAGCACTTTCGTGGCGACTTTATGTCAAGAAATTCTACCACTCGCAACTTAATTTCTTTGTTAACAGTATATATATATCCTTGTGACAGAATACCCTGAACAGTCTCAGTGATACAAGGCAAGTGTTGATGACATTGAATTATCAGAGTGAACATGATCAGGTATAAATTTTCCCTTTCACTGAACAAAGAGAAAAAACTTAACTAGCAGTTTTTACTTGCGAAGACAATACTATATATAGTGCTTATTAACAAACCTCGAACATTCTATTAGCATAATTTAACTTCGGTCTTTGGTTTCATTAGCGGAGAATATTACGAATATTTATGAGGTGTATTAAAAACACTAATCTTACTAAAACTCTGCAGCAAGACACAACTATCTCGCAGATATTGATATATTTCACGAAAGAAGCTTATTCATGCATTAAGGTCTAGGAGCGGGTTAATATGTTTGGTTTATAGATGTAAACTTTAAGTTATGCTATAGAGTATAGTCCCGTTAGGATATTGTGACAGTGACGTTGCAGTTTATGTGTACGCAAAAAATCACAACCATTGTCTAAACAGGTAGAGCGAAGTTTAGTATGTTAGTTTAGCATTGAAGTTATAGTTGTTTGTACAGTATAAGCCTTTATAATTGGTTTTACACCATTATAGTGGACTCGACCGCTGCGTCACTGGATTTTTATCCTGACTGGACTATAGATGTGATCCAGGCCGCGGAAATCTTGTTGACTTCAAGCATCTGGTTGGTATATTTATAACTTAGCTGACAATGAGTGAAAGTTGGATGTGACTGTGCATCATATTAATGTACTATATCTATTATATGCAATGTAATAGCACATAACTGCAAAATCCAATTTTACATATTCATTTGAAAACCTTAATGACAATTAATATTACGTCAAGCAATAGCCACACTATCAACAGGTCATTAATAGAACTTAGCTCACATATTAAATTGAAATTCCGACATATTTAGTTAAAACTAAAACCAGGCACTTACACTGCACTAAGGAATAACTCCTCATTTAGATTTTGATCAATTTTGATATAACAAACATAAATCCATCCATAAACAAACAATAGAACAAAACAAACACAGACTGATACAAGATGTATCCACTTGGTATAAGTGACTTCATACACAGGCTTGATGCCCTGGGGACATGGTGACCAGTCGTAATCTAATACTATAGTTACATGGGTGTTCATTTTAAAACCAAGTAAGAAACTATATAACACTAGAGTTCAAACTGTCTATTACCACCATGTAACCAACTGCCCACAGCCATATTGTCATTTATCTACGGGTTTATCTCCCCATACCATCGCCTTCAACAGACATAGACTGTTTTCTTTGTGTAAATAATCTACCATAAACATCTAAATACTGCTTGATAGAATCTTGGCAGAGATTTCAATAAAAGCCAAACAGAAAATAAAGGGGAAATAAAGTCTATCAATGATTAACTATCGGATCTTAATATTGCATCTACACTGCCTGCACCTTTAGATCAACACATGCTTCAATTAGCTACCCTGTGTGCATGCAACTCTTTAAACATTACATTTCATGTATTTCCCAAAAAACTAAACATGTAGAGGAATTGTGTATATATAGATTAGTGAGTGTAGCATGTAGTGGACCACTTAACAGCACCAGTCGAAGCACCATGTCGTTACAGTTAACTGTAGTTAGTACTCCTATTGCACACTATCAATTAACATTTTACTCCATAGATACACATTTCTAGGCATCCACTTTATCTCCATGTATGTATATTTTGTAAATATGTTCATATTATTGTTATGGGCCGGTGGCCAATATCAAATAAAATCATTGTCATTGTCTCCATGTAGAAACATGCTGACCATCATCTCTGGAATTGTAGTATAATGATGGGCACCAAGTAAGGGATCTGTCCTTGATCAGCTAAATATATTATAATAGTGCAATTACTATTACAAATGACTTTGGTTAAAGTTCGACCTTCGACTGAACCTGTAACTTATAAGGCCTCCATTCTCGAGACAGACTCAGGCTCTAAACATGCAGTCACCGTTGACGGCTAGTTACAGTACCTGACTGTGAGGTCTTTAACCCTTCTTTATCAACATCAAGGTTTCACCAAAATATTTACTAAGTCATGTAACACTCAGAGAGACAACCTCACAACAACTGTCAAAAGGTTACAACACCAGTGATATGTTGTTCTACAATAAGTCCGATTTACATGACGTTTATATATGTGTCCTGGTACCCGGCAGGGTACATAAATGTATGAAGTTTGTACATAGTGAACGGGAACCAGTACAACATGTAAATACATAATTCAGGGAATCCAACAATGTATGTATGATATATATATATATGTGAGTGAGTGAGTGAGTGAGTCAGGTATATACTAGGATAGATAGAGAGTGAGATATGTATCACAATACATGCTTCCAATCATCAATGATCTAACATTCTATCAGCTAACTATACTGTAAATCAACAATATTTCGTCAAATATTCCATCTTTTCCTATACTTCATACAGTTCCGATATTTGCACTGTTAATATACATCACTGGTAATGGTATTACTTCAACATTACAACATCACAAAGGTTAGTTTTTAAGGTTATTCAAAATACCAGTAGATAATTATCACCAACAAAAAACAAATTTTTCTAGATTTACTTCAATATATCAAGTACATCATAAGTGAAAATAAATATGTATGTAGTAAGAATTTGGCAGGAAACATGTTACAGCCTTTCTCACCCAAAACTCTCTGTTATAATAATTTTGAGGCAACCCCTTGACATACTTAACTGTCCGCAAATCACTATTTTAAATTAATGCAAATAGTCGTAGAAAAGCTCAGTTTACTCTTTTTAATTTTAAATTAATTCATTATAATAAATCAAAGAAAATAAAACATATAAATGCAAGTAAACTCATGATTTCTGTTGAAAGTTGTTCTACAGCGCTTTGATTCATTACAGCATTATATGACAGATCACCTAAAAAACAAGATCAACTCTAGTCGAGAATGGGTTATTCTCACAAAATCGTATGTCTCCAACAAAGGACCATAACTCAATAATCAAATACTACCAAAACTTCCTGACAATGTGTTCAACTAGGCCTGGTACCAAACATTTATGTGAAGTCTCATCAACAATTAGGGTCAGAACAAGCATCGCTCCGTAACATATGACCGCAGTTTTCAAGGGTCTCAAAGATGATCAAATAAGCTAACCGCAGTTTTCAAGGGTCCCAAAAATGATAGTCTTTTGATCAAATAAGCTGACCACAGTTTTCAAAGGTCCCGAAGATGACCCAGATGATCAAATAAGATGACCTCAGTTTTCAATGGTCCCGAAGATGACCCAGATGATCAAATAAGATGACCTCAGTTTTCAAAGGTCCCGAAGATGACCAAGATGATCAAATAAGATGACCACAGTTTTCAACTTAGGGTCCCAAAGATGATCTTATGATCAAATAACATGACCACAGTTTTCGAAGGTCCCGAAGATGAAAGGTCCCGAAGATGACCCAGACGATCAAATAAGATGACCACAGTTTTCAAAGGTCCCGAAGATGAGCAAGATGATACTGCATATAATGAAATAACTTACCAATACCATTCTTTTTCACATTATTGGATGAAACAATAGACCTGTATTTCTTTATGATTTTCTGTTTGATAGAAGACATGACTCAGTATACAGTATGTACATGTACCAGTGTGACTGTACCCCTGATATATGATTCCATCTGTTTGTTGGCAAATTAAAACATTATTTCCATCTATCCGTGATACAATTTAAATGAATCATTGAATAATGAATCCACCAATAAAACAATCACAAATCAAGCTTCTGTTTTACATTCACTTATATAATATTGATGCTCATCCAGGTACCACAACTAGCATCATACGTTTATACCCTACTTGATGTTATATCACCATAATCACTAATTCCAATATATAAACACAATCACAAATACATATCCTATCTCACTTCTTGAAAAAAACATATATCCTTGACACGATAATGAATGATCACTATTACATGTATTTAAACAAAATCTTCATTTTTTGCCCGACAGCCAATCAGCTGAGAGATAATTCCAAGTACCTATACACTGGTACCATATTTCTTCAAGAGAACATGTGATTTTCATTCACATAAAAAAACAGGGTATAAGTAATTCACCATGAAGTTTTTAAAACAAAGAAACTCTTCAATGAGAAGGTAGAACTTCTGCTACTCTTCAGTACACTTCACTCAAATGATGTAAGCACAAGAAGTACATAAGAACCCAAAGTTTAGAAATAGAAAACTCAGCATTTATGAGTAAATAACAGTGTAATCTTTAGAATTTCTCTGCGATTGTTAACACATGCATGCATCAGAGTTAAACATTGCTAATTAATCCCAGTTGGCTCAGATAGACATAGACATACAGGAAACAGTCGACATACACACAGGTCCCATTGATAGACTGAAGCACCTGGATAAAGGCCGTGTACCCAATGTTAGGGGATAGCAGTGCTATACCGGTCTATAAGCAGGTAAATCATGGAGCTGATAGGCACATCTGGCTGTCTTCAACAAAGTGAATGCACTCTGGATATCAAAAACCAGTCAAGGAAGAAAAAACAACAAGTTTACTGTAAAAACTACCCAGTGAATGGTCGGGCTGAGTGGAAACAGCTGTTTACTCATAGCTTAGCTACTCAACACCATTATAACCCCCTTATTTCTACAATCAAACAGTCCCGCATATGTCAAACTGGACAAGTCCATCTTGTAATGAACGGGGAAATTTGAACCAAAGAAAAGTGGATTATTTCTACTTTTTAAGAAAAATAAGGATTTTTCAAAATAAGTAATTAATTTATGATTGCCTTATGTAATTGATGTTGTAAATACTATATACTGATGACTGTCAATGTGTGATTGATGCATTCACTATTTCAACATCATACCTTAATATCATATAATGTTACGTAATATGATATCAGGAAATAATTGGTCAATTAATAAATGTCCTTCAAAGGAACGTAATAAGTGCACCAACACATATCATCAACCGATATCATTAACATTTACAAATGTAAACAAAATCAATTTCTGCTTAAATTATAGAGGCAGGCATATAAGTGCCTCCACCGGAATTTTGAATCCAGGTCGCCAGATTAGACGGCAAGCACACTAACCATTGACAGGCCTCAATGAATCCACTTGTCCGCTCGTCCTGCAAAATATCTTCCTTCTTTATTTATATAGCAGGACAAGTAAGATTTTGGGGTTTTCTTCTTTGTCTATATTGCAGGACGAGTGCATTTAAAAATATTTGTTGAGGCCTGATTGAGCTACAGGGAAACATGTTTGATTGGCGATTGATTTGACAGCTAGTGAGTTAAATCTCATTTACAGACTTCCAAGTCCATTTTTCACAGATCAGTAAAGCATTAAACAGTAAATGCTCCCTGGGATATATTTCTGACTTCTGGAAACCGACATAATTTCACTACCGGTTTGTTTATTAGAGGACCGGCAGAATTTAAGGCTAATGTCGGACCATGTGTCCAATCGATTTCCAGAAGTCTGATACTGGTCTTATTCAGGTTTTACAAGATGATATTTGTTTATGGATGGGCTCCTGGAAACTTCTAATTAATAATCAATTCAATACACTGAAGCATAACAAAATGAACATCACCCACAAAGTTTACTCAATACTTGAGAAAAAACTGACAAAATGTTAAATTTCCGCTCTCATTTCCAAGTACACCAAGAAGCAATCGTGCTAACAATTATAGACATATACATATCTCTGTGAGAGAGCAACAATATACAAATCTGCATATAATTCATTAACTCCCTCAGCTCACCTGAAGAGCTTTATCAATGTGTTTCATCTAAAGTCTCTGCATACCTCTTAACACACAGAAAAAAAACTCCTAGACCAGATTGTATGTTGCCTCCTTCATCACTCTAAACATACAAACCACAACATTTAATGACTCATCATCTTAATCACATTCAATCATTCAATGTAAAGTTTAATTCAAGAAACATTTGAAAATGTGCTTCTGTGTGCATCACCGGTCACCAGAATCATATCATAATGCAGTCACCTCTTTTAAACGGCCATTTTTTACAATTTCCATTATGTCCACTAAAAAAATGATTTATATGTATTTCCTGCCGAAACGTTAAATATACTATATACATGTAATTAATTTCTACATATGTTTTTGTTGACATTTATCTTTCATTATGTCCACTATAATTCTTAACAAGACTGCATTCAATAAATGCTTATACCCAGACAAGCCTTGTCCATAATAATTAGCTAAGTAAATCAGGGGCAATAATTCTGTTGAAATGTTGGATTACTGTTACATGGCAAAGACGATGTGTTTATGATGGTTACAAACAAGTATGCCAAGTTTGAAAGTAATGCCTTGATGGACTTTGAAAGTATTTGAGTTTCAAGTTTTTGTTAACAATTTCAATTGGATCTGGACAAACAAACAGATCACTATATAAAAATATTATTAAGTTAACGTTATTCGTTCCAACAATAGTTTTCAAAGGTTGATAAAATTCACAGGACTGGCTGCTAATCACAGATTCATCTTGATATTTGTAATGCACTTTAAAAATAAATAATCAAGCAACATTCAACAAAGGAAAAGGTCAGGAAAGCAATCCAATACGCACACATCTTACAATGTGATGGCCAAATTAGCAGAGCACGATGATCAGCATGTGAACCAAATTGACGAATGATTCCACTCTCTAAGTCTTTTATAAATGTTACCAAAAGTCCTTGGTGGCGCACATCAGTGTCCACTATAGGAGAGATCATGTTTGTAAACAAAGGGATTAGTACCACCAGCTAGCTATTGGTGAATGGAAGGATTTTATTGTTCATTCATCCAATAGATTGCCGGAGGGCATTTTGCATATGAATAAGATGATTTCTCCTATATATATTAACTTATAAATGTGAACCCTGATGGCCAAGTGTTGACAAATCTAAACAAGACCATGTGATAATGTTTAACATAACAGAATGTGCAAAATGACAATAAGTACCAAAATACCAGACAGACACCAAACTTCTGTCCCCATTGACCAAGAAACATGATATACAACATGTATAGAAACAAGTAATTAAGAATTGCAAGCAATACAGAAGTCCCCTACCGGTTTTAAGCCATTTTCAATGTTTCTGTTGCCATAGCAACCACAATTTTGGTCGGAATAAAAATATTTTTGGATGTGCATTATCCCCTTATTGCCCCCTATCCACATACCAAGTTTCATCAACCTAGCTTGGAAACTGTTTGAGTTATGTCAGGATCCAGATTGACTGACTGACTGACTGACTGACTGACTGACTGACTGACTGACTGACTGACTGACTGACTGACTGACTGACTGACTGACTGACTGACTGACTGACTGACTTGACTGACTGACTGACGGACGGCAAACCTATAGTCCCCTCCGGTCAAAAACCGGTAGGGGACTAAAAAAGGGAGATAATTTGGACAAAATGCAGGACAGTTACCTAGTCAAGAACTAATAAACATTGCAACCATGTTTTAAAACAGCTTGGGTCAAAAATTAAACATCAGACAAGAGTGTTAAATCTTGCTCTTGTTCCCAGTATGGCAGGCTGCACGAAAACTGTCAGTCCTCCAGTCCTGACTGTTAGTCCTGACTGACAAATTTAGATTCAGAACATCCTGTATTTTTCTATTAGATGAAGAACATTCACTCATTTTACCAATTCGGACTGATATGTTTATATCGCACCCACATTCGTTGTATCACGTGACTCATCCTTACATAATGCTCTGTATTTACAAATAGTCAATCACAAATCACAAAGTGAAACTCAATCAATCAATCAATCAATCATCCACCTGTCATACTACAATATATACAAGCTCAGACAGCAACATATATGTTATACATGACAAAAGTCGTCCTACCTGAAAGCACCTTCCTTACACTATCTTTCTTCATCATACTTTTACATGTTTAAAAACCCAAAATAAATCCTAATTGTTTGTGTAATGCGCTGTCATTAATATAGGCCTTTAAATGAATGCTTACATTTCAAAAACTATTCAGCCATATTAACACTATTGAACTCGCATTAGTCAAATTTTGGCAATCGTTCAAAACCGTGGTAAAAAACAGAAATGTAAAACAGGTCTGTTATTATCCGTGACAAATACGACATATTTGAGCCCAGGAAAAGGGCACACGGTGTAAGGTATCTGGGAATTTAATCCCCAATTATAAACAAGCCACTCATTTAATTCATACTGGGCGTACAAATTGATATTAAGCCAATAATAGAGTAACTGACTGTAACAAATGTCTAGTTGTCTACCCTATCAATATAGGTAACAGTACCCTACCATTCAGGTCCAAATAATTGAATCAATGAAATGAATAATACAGGTAAGGGGTTACAATTTTGGAAAGTAACATTGCATAGTGGGGACATTTAAAATATACCTATATCCTTACAATGTATCTATCAAAATTGTAATCTAGCCGCAAAAGTACAAGTAGTGAGCCTAGTACCGGTAGTGACCCTGGTACAAGTTTAGTTAGTCGGGTATGAGTAGAGAGCCAGGTATGAGTAGTGAGCTGGGTACAAGTAGTGAGCAGGGTACAAGGAGTGAGCAGGGTACAAGGAGTGAGTAGTGTATGTGTAGTGAGCAGGGTACAAGTATTGAGTCGGGTATGTGCAGTGAGCTGGGTATGAGTAGTGAGTCGGGTATGCATAGTGAGTCAGGTACAAGTAGTGAGTCGGGTATGTGTAGTGACCCTGGTACAAGTTTAGTTAGTCGGGTATGAGTAGAGAGCCAGGTATGAGTAGAGAGCCAGGTATGAGTAGTGAGCCGGGTACAAGTAGTGAGCAGGGTACAAGGAGTGAGTAGTGTATGTGTAGTGAGCAGGGTACAAGTATTGAGTCGGGTACGTGTAGTGAGCTGGGTATGAGTAGTGAGTCGGGTATGCGTAGTGAGTCAGGTACAAGTAGTGAGTCGGGTATGTGTAGTGAGCCGGGTATGAGTAGTGAGTCAGGTATGCGTAGTGAGTCAGGTACAAGTAGTGAGTCGGGTATGTGTAGTGAGCCGGGTATGCGTAGTGAGTCAGGTATGTGTAGTGACCCTGGTACAAGATGTGAGTCGAGTACGTGTAGTGAGCCGGGTATGAGTAGTGAGCAGGGTATGCATAGTGAGTCGGGTACAAGTAGTGAGTTGGGTATGTGTAGTGACCCTGGTACAAGTAGTGAGCAGGGTACAAGTAGTGAGTCGGGTACGTGTAGTGAGCCGGGTATGTGTAGTGGCCCTGGTACAAGTATTGAGTCGAGTACAAGTAGGGAGCAGGGTACAAGTAGTGAGCAAGGTACAAGTAGTGAGCAGGGTACAAGTATTGAGTCGGGTACAAGTAGTGAGTCGGGTATGTGTAGTGGCCCTGGTACAAGTATTGAGTCGAGTACAAGTAGTGAGCAGGGTACAAGTAGTGAGCAAGGTACAAGTAGTGAGCAGGGTACAAGTATTGAGTCGGGTACAAGTAGTGAGCAGGGTACAAGTAGTGAGCAGGGTACAAGTATTGAGTCGGGTACAAGTAGTGAGCAGGGTACAAGTAGTGAGCAGGGTACAAGTATTGAGCCACATACAAGCAGTGAGCCTGGTACAAGTAGTGACCCTGGTGCAAGTTTACAGTTAGCCGGGTACAAGTAATGAGCCACATACAAGCAGTGAGCCAGGTATGAGCAGTGAGCTGGGTACAAGTATTAAGCCAAGAATGAGTAGTGAGCCAGGTACAAGTATACAGTGAGCCACATACAAATAGTGAGCCAGGTACAAGTATACATTGAGCTGGGTACAAGTATACAGTGAGCCACATACAAATAGTGAGCTCAGGGTACAAATATACAGAAAGCCGTGTACAAGTAATAATGTAATCACAAACAATCCATATGTTATACTTCCCTACCAGCATTCAACAAGCCAACATTCAACAAGTTCATTAATGGACAACATCACAATACAAAACCTTTGAATGAAATTAAAACACTAGAGAAATAAGAGGTACAGGCTATATATATATATATATATATATATATATATATATAGATCAAGGCAAGATAAGCGTGTTCATCTCTATATAACTGTGTTTTACAGCATAAAATACTAGATCTAAAATGGATATATGATTATTACAAATTGAACTGTATTTAAATGTTTACATGATTCTAATGTATGGTAAAATCAATATTTCAATAGATCAATATGGCAGAAATAGTAATCGTGGCTGACGTATAAAAGTTTTCACATTTTTTCCCATACATACAGGCAAAGCAACTATCACAACCAAGGTACTAACCCCTAGCTTTAAAATAAATCAACAAAGGATTAAAATAGCCCCTCACTAAAGCCTTTCAATCATTTAAATTATCAATTTTGTTACTTTGCATCTTTTTATCATTATCAAGGGAGATCACCCATTCATAAAACATTATACTTTTTTATTTAGGCAGGAGTTACCTACCCTGTATTGGAGATAATTAATTGAACATGAAAGAGAGGAAAAAACAAAATACTATTAGCACAACAATATACCAACTGATACAAAATGGTTGACATTTCACAGGACACTGGCTTTTTGGAACAAAAACTTGGACGATGATTCAAGATCTCTCCCACATACCTAGTATTGTTAAAACAAGATTTTTGCAAATAAAAACGTGAAATGTGAAGTGTAGATGCCGAGATCTTAATTGACAGAGCAATCTATGGGATAATTGTTATATGTGAAATTGAACATAAACAAATGTCCATTATCTCATACACCACACCTTTCATTGAAATGTCATATTACCTGATGTTTATCTAACTGATATGTCAACCAGTAAGATAGCTGCCCAATGTGTATTAATCTAACATCATATCACAAACCAATTAGGATATAACTAAATACAAGTGATGAAAAAATGATGAATTGATAATTAAAATGCAGTATTCTGGATTTTTAAATTGACCCCCCCCCCCCCCCACACACACACACATTTACCTATAATAGCATCATGTCCTCATTTCATCAACGGTCAACATTGATAGCCTAAATACAGACATGAGTGCTACAGTAAAAGCAAGTGTTTTCTAAATGACTCTGAACATATGTTAGATGCAGCACTTCTTGAGATCTTAAAGGCCCGTTTTCAAGGGTCAGCACTCAACTGATCTTATAATATAGAATAGATGTAACTTAATTTAAGGTAGACATGAAATTAGGGCAATCTGTATCCAATGAGGCGAGAGACTACCCAGGTGTAGGGTGCCCCCAGTAGTTTATACATCAAGTGTTCACATTCTTTGTTCAGTTAAATAATACATATAAAAGCTTTATACTTTGATCTTAGTTTAAGATAACCTTGTCAAATTGTTTGTTAATTTGGTTAACTTGACAACAAAAATGTCATAAACTTTCAATGTTTAACACAATCACAAAGAAAGGCAAGTAGAGTAAAACATAAAAACTAGAAGGGTTGTTGACAGAAAAACGTATATATGTATATTTGACGCAAAAACCTATGTCTCCCACAAAGTGCAATAACTCTAGCAATATTAATCCAGTGATTTTGACCTTCTTTATTAGGGTCCGGAAAACGGACCCTTTCCCAATTGCAAATAGGCTATAATTCCCAATAAACAATTTAAAAAAATAATTTTCAAAATCGAACACGAAATGATAAAGTTATTAACATTTTTGACAAGAGGTCAAGCATAAATGTTCAAAGAAACATTCACATGTCATTCACATGTTATCTCTGTTTCTGTTTTATCTGGCCTTTCTGCTTCATTCCCAATTTCAAGATGTCACGAAGTGAAAATTCTTAATCTGAATGGACCCGGACCCTTTCCCAAAGAGGCAAAAAAAATCACTGTAATCTGAGAAAAAAGTCTTGACAATTATTCAACTAAGGCTTGGTGTCAAGTATTCATGTGAAGTATCATTGAAATCTGACCAACAATCTCTGTCACATGGATATTCCCAAAGAGATTCTACTCTTTAAAGTTTTATTAATTAATTAGCACCAGAATAGTAATTAAAATTATTATCTCATATAATTTTAACTACTGGGAGAGGGTTTATATAAGTTTTTTAAGTTACTAAAAGAGGTTTAATTTTTGCCAAATTTACCACCATCTGATGATAGACACACTGAATTTCTTGTGACAATAACTGAGTATACAATATAGCAATTATTTGGCTATTCCCAGAGGCGAGACTTCCCGTATTATGTCACCATATACTTAACAAACAATTAATTGTCTCAATACAATGTATGCATCCTGGTACAGTTATATAATACTTGCTCAAAGTCGAGTCCAGTCATGTACAGTAAAGTTCTGTCTAACGACCGGTACGATTATCGACCGTTCGCGTAATACAGCCACTTTTTCACGGCCCCGAATATTTTGCTCTATATTTCAATGGTTGCAGGTTCCGATAATGCAACAGACTCGATATTACGTAATACAACCAGTATTTCTGGTCCCAACGACCAGTTTATTGCAGTTTTAGGTCTCAATAAACATACCATATACCGCACGAGCCAATTGTATAATTAATTTTACGACACGCAGACTCGTACATGGTAATCAAGCGAGGTGTAAACAATGAACATGTATACTGATAAATTGACACTTGTTGGTGTATACGCAGGGATTAAAACGATATACTATTGTTTACCAATGACAATAGATCGATTGAAACTATCGGCGACAATTAACTCAACCATAATTAAAGATTTGTGGAGAATAAAGACCAATAACTGTCTGTCGCACGTTTTCGGATGATGCGTAATTTTGGACATCGTTGTTACTTCATGTAAGTAATTTATGTTTAATGTTAATTAGCCTATTGTGTTTGTACATCAAATTACACATCTACAAAATCATAACATCAGGTAATTCTAATAAATAAGACAAAATTGGACAAACCATTTGATCTGCATTAAAAGACCCCTGTTAAAAGACCATGTATATGTACGTTGTCTTCATACAGATCAACTGGTTTGTTAAATAACGGTCAAATTTGTACTATATCGGTTGTACAGTGCAAATTAATAAAGTTTAGTATAATTAAATAAAGTATTGCAGCTTTTAATGTCCAGGGTATCATGCTTAATTTGTACAGTATGCATTGTACATGTAGAGTTCATAGGTCAGGAAACTGAAAACTACTGTTACAAATATTTGTCATTAAATTAATGTACTAGTTGAAACTCGTTGTGTCGACATCGGTTGAATCGACACTTCGGTTATGTCGACATACTTTCAAATCCCGGATTTGGGTTGCTCTATATTCTATCTTAAATATGATGGTTTAGTCAACATGCCTGTGTCGAACACTCCGCTTATATCGACACAACTTTTCTGGCCTAAACGATATTTTCGCACCTTATTGTCATTTTTTGTGTCGACATCGGGTCGACGCTATTGAAATTGAAAAGTTGTTAATTGACCGAGAAACTACATGTACTTCTGTTTCGAACCATTGTTTGTTAAAAATTAATGTGTTCACAGTTTGCAAATGTAATTGAATGATGTTAAATCTAAGTTTGTAAACAAATTGTTACCTATTAATAAATACAATCTGCACTAAAGTACATGTACATATGAATATTTAAAACGCGTCAACAAGAGTGCTGTCGGTATGATGTGTAAATATTGGACTGAACCTACCCAAACATGTGGGTAGTGTTAATTTATACACTAAGGTGAAGGGAGAAATACCTTAACAAGAATGTTTATAAAGATGATTAATTGAGACCGTTAACATGGGTGAATGGGAGGTAACTGAACAAAGGTGCTCAGTAGCACTTTGCTTAGGCAACCGACCCCTGTTGTCAATGGGTGCACTTATGTTGCTAAGAACAAGAAATATTATAGCAAATTATGCAGGCTTGTGGTTGTGATCCAAGAGCAAGAAGGAAATACCCCAATACCCCACTCACTCACCCTAGCAAGAACCCCATGTTTAGTAGTCCCAATGAACCTGGACACTTTTCCAAGATTTTAAGACTAAAGGGAGGAAGTATCACAGTACCCTGATTGCGTTTAACAATGTCTCGTGTGAGGATCATCTAAATGGAATATTCAAGACTACATGCCATTAAAAGGTATTATGTCATGATCACTAAATGCTGTCACTGGTTGCAGCCAGGGCACTAAATGTTGTTACTGGTTGCAGCCAGGGCACTAAATGCTGTTACTGGTTGCAGCCAGGGCACTAAATGTTGTTACTGGTTGCAGCCAGGGCACTAAATGCTGTTACTGGTTGCAGCCGGGGCACTAAATGTTGTAACTGGTTGCAGCCGGGGCACTAAATGTTGTTACTGGTTGCAGCCAGGGCACTAAATGCAGCTACTGTTTGCAGCCAGGGCACTAAATGTTGTTACTGGTTGCAGCCAGGGCACTAAATGCTGTTACTGGTTGCAGCCGGGGCACTAAATATTGTTACTGGTTGCAGCCGGGGCACTAAATGTTGTTACTGGTTGCAGCCGGGGCACTAAATGTTGTTACTGGTTGCAGCCGGGGCACTAAATGTTGTTACTGGTTGCAGCCGGGGCACTAAATGTTGTTACTGGTTGCAGCCAGGGCACTAAATGTTGTTACTGGTTGCAGCCAGGGCACTAAATGTTGTTACTGGTTGCAGCCAGGGCACTAAATGTTGTTACTGGTTGCAGCCAGGGCACTAAATGCTGTTACTGGTTGCAGCCAGGGCACTAAATGTTGTTACTGGTTGCAGCCAGGGCACTAAATGTTGTTACTGGTTGCAGCCAGGGCACTAAATGCTGTTACTGGTTGCAGCCAGGGCACTAAATGTTGTTACTGGTTGCAGCCAGGGCACTAAATGCAGCTATTGTTTGCAGCCAAGGCACTAAATGCAGCTATTGTTTGCAGCCAGGGCACTAAATGCAGCTATTGTTTGCAGCAGGGCACTAAATGCAGCTATTGTTTGCAGCCAGGGCACTAAATGTTGTTACTGGTTGCAGCCAGGGCACTAAATGCAGCTATTGTTTGCAGCCAGGGCACTAAATGCAGCTATTGTCTGCAGCAGAGCACTAAATGCAGCTATTGTTTGCAGCCAGGGCACTAAATGCAGCTATTGTTTGCAGCCAGGGCACAAATAGCAGCTATTGTTTGCAGCCAGGGCACTAAATGCTGTCACTGGTTGCAGCCAGGGCACTAAATGCAGCTACTGTTTGCAGCCAGGGCACTAAATGCAGCTATTGTTTGCAGCCAGGGCACTAAATGCAGCTATTGTTTGCAGCAGGGCACACAATGCAGCTATTGTTTGCAGCCAGGGCACAAAATGCAGCTATAGTTTGCAGCAAGGGCACAAAAAGCAGCTACTGTTTGCAGCAAGGGCACTAAATGCTTCTATTCAAGTTACAGCGTATCTAAGTACTTAATGAAGAATTAAGTATTGCAACACTGGCAAACAGTATGCAGTTCAAACTCAGCTCCCACGATTGGATAAGGCAATACATAGTACAATATAAACTCATCAGTAGATAAACAAGTAGTACAAGAGAAAGAATCAACTGTTGACCATTTTGTCTTGTTTATTATACTTACTTGTCGGATACTGTGGAACAGGCAGCTTGCTGTTGGATGAAAGGCGTGGTTTATTCACGTCTATATCGGCATATAAATCCCTATAGTCATCAAACGGTGAAGTATAGTTCATCAATGGAGAAGACCAAAGGTCTTTATCTAATTCTGCTTCTATTTCATTGGTTAGAAACACTTCGTCATCTTCATCAATATCATACATACTGGCCACACTTTATACATATATCACACTTTATATCACACTTTATACATATCCCACTTTATACCATAACTTTATAAAAATTATCCCACTTTATACATATCAAACTTGTTTACGTATATCACACTTTATACATTTCACACTTTATACATTTCACACTTTATACCTAATATATATGTATATCATATTCAAACGAAAATATGCACGTAAAGTTTCATACTTCCTCCTTAACATCCGACAGAAAGCATGGAATCCTCAGCATGGAATCCTCAACACGTTTTATATTATAATTACAGAATATATTCATACTTAAATCTGTTGTTCATCACTAAATGCAGACATTATATACATGCAGTAACACCATGTAACACAGTTTTTAAACTACCCATAAGTCAAAATTCTGTCAGGTACTATATGTAATATTCTATTATAACACATCATATTCCAACAGTGTGTCGCGACATCCGAGCACTGAGAAGATCCACATATTTTCCACGATACGATTTAATCCAACACATTATTCAAAATGTTCCATTTTTAGTTCTTCTAAATTACAGATTTCAAGACCGTACTTAAATGACCTGTAACTTATTATCTACAAGGATAACCAAACATTATTATACTTAACTGCGGTTAAAGAAATAGGCATATATTTAAAACCTAGTCCTAGAACCAACTAATGATGACGTATATTACGGAAATGGTAATAATATGTGAAACAAAATATGTCATAAAATGAGAATTACGCTAAACACACGCAAAAAGCGTTGCCCAGATAAATTCGGGTGATATTAATACATTGTGCCTTGAGGATTTTTGTCAAAAACCCTGATTCATCCCGCTATTGTACACCAAAATAAGTCAAGCTTGATAATTATGTCTTTATACTTTATAGTGGATAAATAGCAACAATGTATTTCCCATGCAGTTTAATTTATGTACCAGCAAAAAGCTTTCTTCCCGTTTGACAAATACCAACCTAATGATGGATAAATGGATGCAATTTAAAACTGTTTCAACTTACTCATGCTTTCAAACTTGGGCAATAAACAGTTAGTTATAAACCTGAAGTAGTATCAATTTTAAATTACCTCTATTTTAAAAGTGGGCATATCCCCATTATTACATCTAACAGAAGGACGTACACTGGCAATGGTCAGAAGTACTGCTGATAATACATGATGCACTCAGCTTTGATTAATCTGACAATGTCCACTGAATTGGTTTGGAGTCTACACAGAGACAAACAGTACAGGAAAATTGAAACCATGAAGTCGAATTAGGAACAATTGAACTCTTTACAATAAATATATCATTTAAATATGACAAGAACAAGGCTGCATTTTGGTAGAAATCCAAACCAACTCAACTCGGATATGTTGTACCAAGTTTGGTAGAAATCCAAACCAAGTCAACTTGGGATATGTTGTACCAAGTTTGGTAGAAATCCAAACCAACTCAACTTGGGATATGTTGTACCAAGTTTGGTAGAAATCCAAACCAACTCAACTTGGGATATGTTGTACCAAGTTTGGTAGAAATCCAAACCAACTCAACTTGGGATATGTTGTACCAAGTTTGGTAGAAATCCAAACCAACTCAACTTGGGATATGTTGTACCAAGTTTGGTAGAAATCCAAACCAACTCAACTTGGGATATGTTGTACCAAGTTTGGTAGAAATCCAAACCAACTCAACTTGGGATATGTTGTACCAAGTTTGGTAGAAATCCAAACCAACTCAACTTGGGATATGTTGTACCAAGTTTGGTAGAAATCCAAACCAACTCAACTTGGGATATGTTGTACCAAGTTTGGTAGAAATCCAAAACAACTCAACTTGGGATATGTTGTACCAAGTTCGGTAGAAATCCAAACCAACTCAACTTGGGATATGTTGTACCAAGTTTGGTAGAAATCCAAAACAACTCAACTTGGGATATGTTGTACCAAGTTTGGTAGAAATCCAAAACAACTCAACTTGGGATATGTTGTACCAAGTTTGGTAGAAATCCAAAACAACTCAACTTGGGATATGTTGTACCAAGTTTGGTAGAAATCCAAAACAACTCAACTTGGGATATGTTGTACCAAGTTTGGTAGAAATCCAAAACAACTCAACTTGGGATATGTTGTACCAAGTTTGGTAGAAATCCAAACCAACTCAACTTGGGATATGTTGTACCAAGTTTGGTAGAAATCCAAACCAACTCAACTTGGGATATGTTGTACCAAGTTTGGTAGAAATCCAAACCAACTCAACTTGGGATATGTTGTACCAAGTTTGGTAGAAATCCAAACCAACTCAACTTGGGATATGTTGTACCAAGTTTGGTAGAAATCCAAGCAGCAGGTTATTTAAAGTAAAGATTAAGCAACTAAACATCAATATGGGGTGACCTTAAATTATTATTAATTAAAAAAATTTAAGTCCATTTGAATTATAGATTGTTACAATTACTAGAAAATCAACAATAAATATATTTGTCTCAATTTGCTGAATAAATTAGCAAAAACTAAAACCAAAAGCAATTCATTTAAGTACAGTAAATGCTGTTTTATGGTGACAAAACGGTACCTTCGTCATTGACCTAGTGAATTAAACACAGTCATGTTTACACAGATAATCCTGTCTGTATAACACCCTGCACTTCATACATAAATCAATCCAATGCCTTAAATCAGACTTTTTTCAAATTTTCCCATAAACATCCAATACTCAAGAAATGATACAAGTAACATAAATTTAATCGAAAAATATTATTTACGCAACCTGACAAATTAAAATTGATAAAATCAATAGGTAATCACTGTTATCGAGTTACCCATCAACACGGGAAGCTATTTACCCACATACTGTACAGGATTTAGAAGCCACAATAACCTATACACTTAACCTATGGACTTTTACACACACATTAAAATCCTATTAAATATATCATTGAACATAAACATTGGATTTAATACTGTATTAAACCAACTTTGATCCCTTCACTTGACATATGTCATTTAATCTACTTAAAAAATTAATTCCGATGTTTAACAAGTTTTTATTACGCTCCTATAAAGGTGCTTTTCACGCAAATTTTTGTGACACACTGCATGTGCAAAATTATAAAATCCTGTTTTTTCATTGAAACTGTGAATTTCATAGTTACATTCTTATAAACAAATGGTAATCCATTGTATGTGTTTCAACTTAAGGCACATGGCTGGCACCATATTATAACACTAGAACTATGATAATTTCATATTAAATCAAAAATAGCACATGTTACGAATTAACGATATTATATGAATATTCAATCCAAGCATGTATACAAAATCGGCCCTCAGATTATACACGCACCAAACTTTGACACAGTCAAACCGAGTGTAAGACATAGTGTACCTAAAACCTATTTGTGCCAATTATTGAACATCTTAACATCAATAGCGTACAATATTAATACAGTCCGTCCAGTCACGCATATGTCAACAAACTTGACCGAGCGTGATCTTCATATGGTAACATAATCTACATACTATAGAGCAACAAACTTGAAAGGCAGTCAATATAAACTAAAGTCAACTTGAGATAGATCAAATAAAATCTGGCATCAGATCAACCATTGTTTTTGTCACATATTTAATAGTTTACAAAATATTGGCTTTACTGTACTAAATGTAAACATGTACTGCACGCTGGGTGAAAAAATTTTAAACTTGTCAGTCCAAATTGGTAAAATCAATCAATGTTCCTCTCCATGTAATAGAAAAATACAGGATTTTCTGTCAGTGCGATTTAAAATTTGTCAGTCAGGACTGGAGGACTGACAGTTTTTCGCAGAGCCAGTGGTACCGCATCAATAATTGTATGCTGGAATTTTATATTTACTGAATTGCATGCACTGTTTACACTGGTCACAGACATGGTCACAAATAAATGGTAATTTTGATTGAGTATTTTCTCCATGTGCAATATACAGTTGTCATTTAAAATATTATTAGCAACCACTAATGCCATATGGAGTCAATTTCAATTAAATTCCAATTTAACCAATTTTTTTATCAGCTACATCCTGTATTGAACTGTAAGCCAATAAGCATGTCTAGAGATTAAATAATATTGGTGGTTTTAAAGACTATAATTATAACTTTCACAACTCCGACCACAAATGCAGGTTTGGCTGTATAAATAAACTTCATATTTCAAGTAAAATTTACATTACAAAAACATTTCCTCAAAATGTGTCTAACATATTATGAGAGATAAATCATATAAGAAGAATATTCATTAATTCATGTAACATAATATGTCATCATTTATAGTCTATTTAAATACGCATATGAGTCATCCTATATCATGGACCTGCATTAATGTTACCTTAATTTAGTAACCAAATTCTTAAAATACTGTTAAAAGACAAGACCAGTGTGAAATAATTTTATTGCTCTTGTGTGTCACAATTTTCAAAAACCTAGTGCAGCAACCAACTGGTTGGTTTTTATTAAGCCCAGACTAAAATTACCCAATTGGCAAAGCTAAATTGGTCAGATGTGAATTTCATGTACTTTCGACTAGGCTTAAAATTTAAGTGCTTGTCAAGTCCTAGCTGGGGGAACCCTGATTTGCAAGAGTTTTGTGATGAAGTAACATTCAATTATACCTGTCATATAGAACTTTCCATTTCAAGACAATGTGGTATTTATTTACCAAGGCAATATTAAGGCTGGCAATGGTTAGATGAGCTAGTCCCGCTGTCAACAGATAGCTAGTTAGGACATCAAGCCACCTACGACAATCAATTCAAGACAATCATTAATTAAGGTTTATAAATTATGCAATGTTTGATCCAGCAGTTTGGTCCAAGTCAGCTAGACATGTTGCATCTCTAGTTATGTACAAATACAATGTATAGCATTCACAATTCATGACCAAACAATTAAATGACTGCACACAGTAATTCATGCCTAGGGGTCGTTAACGACGAGTGACATCGAGTGACACCGTAACAAACACTTTCTTAATTATTTCCGTAGTAATGTAATAATGCTTAACTATGATACCAATCCCAAATTAAGATGAACAATAAAGTAAATATGATAGCCCAGCACATGCAAACCTATATCAACTTCAGTTATATCATTGTTCATGTGGGTTAGCCTGAATTTCACTAACAACCTCTATCAAATATCATCATTTATATCAAAGCTGTGATTAGAAGAAGTTGTAACCTGAATAAAGTAACAATTTGTTTAACACTGATAATTATATTAAATCACATTTTATATATCTTATTGACCTGAATTAAACAGACACCTACTTTAAGCAACCAACATTGTTATATATTACATCACTCGACTTGCTCACTCAGGCCAGAGTTTTTTACTTTTTGTTACTCAGACATTTTTGAGAAAAAAGTCCACAGGAGGAGGGAAAAAAATAAAAATAAAAACTCCCAGAATGTAGTTGATGGTGGATTGTAGTCAATGAAGGTCCATTATTGAAAGCAACAATGTTAGTTCTAACAGCAAATTTATCTTATAACAAATACAGTGCACATGTATCTGTATCATTGATAAAGAATTTTTAAAAATCTACAGAAATTTAATTACATGTACAATTTCTTTTAAAATAAATTTCAGTTAAATATTTTTCAATGGTACCTATGGCACAGTGGTAAATGAGAGCACTGTAACTACTTATCATTAGTAAAATATTGAAATACATAATAAAACAAGTTGTGTAGTAATATTACCAATAAAATATTTGATATAAAAAATTTGTACAATAAAAGATTTACAATTTTTTTTTTTTGAAAATGCCAAAAAATAGGGCAGGAGGGTCAGAGTAACGAAAAATCAAAGAACTCTGGCCTCACGGTTCAAGGTAGGTGTACATTGTAGTAAGAACCCTTACATGAATGTTTCTGAACGTTCAGGTAATTCACTGACCAATAGATAGCTTATACATTTGTAAGACATACTAATTGCTTGCAGATTTGGTATTCAGATACATTAAGATCCAACATGCGGGTCAATTCCACTGAAACTACAGAGTCACTGACTTTCACACCACTGTAACAACATAACTGCTAACTGGTATAGATCCAAACTAAACACAAACTCCAATGTCTGCATAAACCTTAATCACACACATGTACATATATTGTATACAAAAACAATTAAATAATTCCACATTTTAAAGGTTAAATATTCGTAGACATGCACAGCTGCTCTAGCATGTTCTAATTTTATCCACACACTAGCCGAGTACGAATGTTTGATCAAAGTGCCTTAATACAAACTAATTAATATTTGAAGACGACAGTCCAACTATGGTATCAATGTAGGGACAAGTTTGTTCCCAATGTATACGTATGTCAATAACGATACAGTACTATTAGATAGTGTTTATTCAATCTCGTTGACATATCTATACGATAAAACGTAATAAAACTACCTCTCACTTCGGAATTATCACAATATACAAATTTATGTCGCGTATAAACATCAAATATATTGATTTATCACCAAAGAGTCAAAATTTCAATGACATAAGATAAGCAAACTGAACTTGACACTCCATTCATTTGATGTGTTGATTTTTTGTGTTCACATGTAATTTCAATAGCTGCATTTATTCTGAACCACCACCTACATTGATATTTGTATGTTAATCATTTGTGAGAATTAACTCCGAACTTGGGAGTACTTATAGTTCCCATTTTCTGCCCTGAATTTTTTTTTTGATTTCAAATATTTATATTCAGTAGCCTGAGTGTTATATATACCCTTCAAGCAGGCCTAGACACATATTTTGGCCACTGGTCCGACAGGGCAAAAGAGCCAGATTTGTGTTGGTTACTGCCATGGTCCTCAAGAATTTTCACTGGTCCTTCTGGATTTTCACTGGTCTCAGACCAGCTGACCAGTGTAAGTGTCGAGCCCTGTTCAAGTGAGAATTTTCTTTCTGAACTTAGAAATAAATTCCATAAAAAATATTGATTTTTTCAGCTTTCCTATTTTTTTTTTTAAAAAAATCTCTACTTTCCATTTCAAAACATGAATCTATCTTTTGTAAGATCCAGATTTGGATAATTCATAATAAATCCAACAATGTATATAATATGTACCCTACTTAATATGATAAATGTAAATCATCTAACACAACCAAATTATTCTTTGAGACAGTTTGATATTTACATAAGTTATGCATTAAGGCCACAAATGGGGCGGATAAATGAGAATTAATGCTTTTTAATTAAACACAAATATTCCGGTATTAAAGGACCTGTACTGAAGGTGATGATAGAAATCTAAATATTTCACAAGTTTTGTGAAGAGTCCACTATAATGTTAATGTTAAATGATTCATGGAGATCTGCCAAACTAAAGGAATTCCAGTGAAATTGCGAGTCCGGAAGATCTCTGAAAAATCACTTATTTGGTTGAACAAAGTCTTTAAGTAACCAGTTAAATTATTTCAGTAGCTTTAAATGAAACAATAGCATCATAAATCTACACTACAAAGAACAATGAAATCCTTCATAAAATGTATATTTTATGTCCAATTTTATGTCCAATTTTATGTCCTGATATAACTTGTCAAAACATCACTTTAAGTTTCAATGAATAAGCTATGAATCCTTAATGAAAACAGTTAAGAAGAACAACAAACGTGAACGAAAGTGACATCCATCCCGATCCTGACATCTACCCGATCCTGACGTTTGGCATAAAATCAATATTCATCTCCCGCACTGTATGTGGGAGATATTATAATGACTTTATTTAGTCATCTACAGACACTGTAAGTTGTGGTCATGGGTCCTTATATAGTCTACTGAGGAACAAGGTCAGATCCTGATTATGATTCAGTCGCATGTCTGTTTTGGGTGCCATAATAGCACATCCCTTCACCCAAACTTAGATCAATGGCCAGTTTCGGGTTCCATAATAGCACATCCCTTCACCCAAACTTAGTTCAAGGCCAGTTTCGGGTGCCATAATAGCACACCCCTTCACCCAAACTTAGTTCAATGGCCAGTTTCAGGTGCCATTAGCACACCCCTTCACCCAAACTTAGATAAATGGCCAGTTTTGGGTGCATGATGATAATAGTACACCCCTTCACACAAACTTAGATAAATGGCCAGTTTTGGGTGCCATAATAGTACACCCCTTCACACAAACTTAGATAAATGGCCAGTTTTGGGTGCCATAATAGTACACCCCTTCACACAAACTTAGATCAATGGCCAGTTTCGGGTGCCATAATAGCACACCCCTTCACACAAACTTAGTTCAATGGCCAGTTTCGGGTGCCATAATAGCACATCCCTTCACACAAACTTAGTTCAATGGTCAGTTTCAGGTGCCATAATAGTACACCCCTTCACCCAAACTTAGTTCAATGGCCAATTTCGGGTGCCATTAGCACACCCCTTCACTAAAACTTTGTTCAATGGCCAATCTGGCAGGGAAAAAAAACAAATGACCCCGCACTTACGACAGTCTCAGTTGATTGCAAACAAACAACCCACTGTCATATTTGGAATATACCGGTACATTCACTCACTGCCAAATAAAGACCGGTTGAACAGGGCTGCCTAATAAAGACTGCATGTAGTTTCACTTAATTGTCAGCTTCGTACACATTACAATTTATGCAAAACCAAACAGTAATATTTGACATCAAAAGATACATTTGCCAATTTGCACCGAAGATCACCACAAAACCTCAGATCCAGACATCTTAATTAATCAATTACCAAACATTGGACTTCATATATTGAACACATCTTCAGTACTGGGTTGGACACTTTGATATCAATGTATTAATTATGTATATTATACTGTTACGCACATACATATAATTATGGTTTGTATAATATCTAGTGTAATATGATTATATAAACATAGTCAATGTAAACATTCACACCCAATGTGATATGTTATAATATATTCATGATTCGGTAAGATTGTATTTATCTACAGATAGTGTGACACTGTCATACACAAATAGAGGAATTAGTCGAGGCATACATGAAGGCCTACAAGTGCTAGTCTAGGCATACATGTAGGCCTACAAGTGCTAGTCCAGGCATACATGTAGGCCTACAAGTGCTAGTCCAGGCATACATGTAGGCCTACAAGTGCTAGTCCAGGCATACATGTAGGCCTACAAGTGCTAGTCGCGGCATACAAGTAGGCCTACAAATGCATGCAGAATGTATCATATATTTTACAATTTATATCACCCAATGCTCCAAAAAGGCCCAATGGAGGTAAGAGAATGCCTATAGGTTATATGCATGGGTAGGGTGGGATCCAGAGGCCCCTGATTCCATCCCCATATGCACCACAGGTCAATTCCTCTGAAATAAGCCACATTGCTACACTTTATAAGGTGTAGGAAAGAGTACCGGACAGGTTCACAAGCCAACAAGCTGTGGCTGTCAGCGTCGCCATGTTAACAGTTCACTTACGACTTAAGGATCAGGGGTCAATGTACAAACAGTTAAACGGACGTATGTCTGAAAATAGACCTTTAACTGGAAACGTCAGCACAGTCTCTGGACCGATTTACCCGTAGGACCGTAAATTATGCTGGACTTGTCATGATATTCAGGAAATGGATAATACCGTTCAAGGTTAATGATCGAGTTAGGCTCCGGCCACTATCAGAATATAACTTCATGAATTGAAAGTTTATACAGAGCCTTATCTTACTATACACACAATATAAGCACAAAAACGATTAAAAATTTAACAAATGTGTTAAATCGGAAATATTGTAAGCTACCAGTACACAATCAAGATCTTAAGCGGTAACTTAATATCATAAAAGATTCTTTGATAACACAAACACTTTTTTGTATTACAACGTATTTTAATATAAAGTATTAGACTAAGTATAGTATTTCAAAACCATTCACAAATGCAAACTAGGCACGGTCGACTTGGTATATCCAATACAGTACACGAGTACATGGGTGAAAGTTTGAAATACTGAAAAACCTGAAATCCTCAAAAATTGACTGTTTATATAGGGAAAAAAAGGAAAACAGGCTTTTTGGTACTCTAAAAAACCTGAAATTCAGGCATGCACTGGAAAACTTTCACCCATGCGAGTATATAATAAATACCCACCATTATCTTACTCAGTGCTTACAGTGTACCAGTTTTACAATATTGTACAATGTATTTCAGTTTTGTACAGTGGTCAGTTGTGTACAGTAGTGTGGACATGGCTATCCGAAAAAATATCTGAATATTCGTATAAAAAATACACCAAGTATTGAATGTTCCATGTAATGTTTTCGTGACCAACATCGTCTTTTTGTACCAAACAGACCAACAGTTCACGTCTCGGTGCATGCAGCCTGCATGCTACTTTCTGGCTTAATCAATTTTCATAAATTTCTGAATACGTAATCTGAACTCACTCAATAATTTGTTATCGTTTTACTTGTGTCTTGAGTGTGCATCAGTCAGGAAAGGTAACTCTGCATGGATTTACATAGATTTTCTACTTTTGTTTTGCTCCTCCTGATATCTTTTATTAATACAGTACTATATAATAATGATAAATGTACCGGCCCTTTTGAA
The DNA here is from genome assembly GCA_947247005.1 of Spisula solida. Taxonomy (NCBI): domain Eukaryota; kingdom Metazoa; phylum Mollusca; class Bivalvia; order Venerida; family Mactridae; genus Spisula; species Spisula solida. The sequence goes on along the minus strand of OX365947.1, from coordinate 30,606,663 downwards.
TAATCAGGCCCCGATCTCCCAAAGCATCTCAAATGGAAAATCTCAACTCAAATTGACAATTTGCTTAAATCTGAGTCTGAATTTAAGATAAATGTGAAGTGCAAGTTCTTGAATTTTTACTGTAAGAAACTCAGAATAATGTTTCTGTTTTGTGGAGCTAATTTTAAGTGAAGCCTCCCATGAAAAGTAGCTGAAAGTATCATGACAATATTTGAGATGCGATTTAACTCAGATTGAGATCATTCGGGAGATCAGGCCTCGACTAATAGTTTATGAGGTAAGTCAGGTAACATTGGTATTCATGCGCAAACAACATCTTGGTCACAGTTATGTCAGAATATGTTGAGATGTTACTAATTATAAACTGAAACCTAAAGTCACGTTCAAACAAACAGCATGGTAAATTGCTCACACATTGGAGTATCTCACACAGACACCCACCACACGTGAATGAGAATAACATTTACCATGACTGGACACAAATTGATTCTATTTTTAGAAGTGTTAAACAACATGATGCCTCTCGTTAAACATATTGATATTGATGAAGATTTACAAATGACATGTCATGTAGATCTATAACGAATATTCAGATACTATTTTGAGATCTGGACAATCTAAACAAAATACGGATATACATCCGAATATTTTGGTTATAATTAAGAAAGGGTATATGTGATATAATGGTCTCCTATTTGGGTTGTATTGTTCCTAATTATTTAATAATAATCCAAGCTTTGTAAAATAACTTTCAAGTTTTTCAAAAGTACAATCAGTCTGAATGATACTTGAAAAGTGCATTCTGAAATATACATGTGTCTGAACTTTTAGAATGCGCCTTCTCTGTGACATTTAAGCAACACCGACAGGATGTCTACAGGGAGCTTTTAAATTAACAGCTAGGAAAGTCTTGAACTAATCTGGAAAAGTTTGCATTGTCTATTGTAACTATACAACATGTACATACATTGTCAATCCCCAGCAACTGTACTTTCATCAACACCTCTCCATGTGTGGGCAATAATGAAAGCATTGTTTTCTACAGGTTAAAGAAAGGTTCTGATTGTATAACACAAGATTGTTTTCTACAAGCAAAATGAAGGTTCTTTATGTAATACCAGACAATGTTTGTCTCAGGAAACTTACAGAATGAACATACATTGTGAAGAAAAAAAAACATATGATGACGTCAATTGGTCTGACCAACAACATGTGAGAACGTAACAAAGAGGCCTAAACATGCTTTCTTTAGTTCCAGGTGTATCATACCAAGTCTATCAGAACATGTTTGTCATAGGAAACTTACATAATGAAAATACATTACGCACAAACAAAAAATATGATAAAAAAAAATATATACCAGATTTATATAGCGGGACTCGTTGCCATCCCTAGTTTATAGTCAACCTTTTTTGTCTGTTTTCTAATTGCAAGAAACAAATTCTAGGTAAATTTACAAAAATAAGTTACGGTAACTTGCATCAAATTCAAGTACTTTTTAAGACCTTGTTTGAACATAGAGTTAAGGCATACATAAAAAGTGACTGTTGAAAGCATAAAAGAAGTTACAGTTTACTACAGGTAGGTATAATACTATAATTTATGTAAGAGGTCCTACTGAGGTATCATGCCAGCTCCTGAAAACAAAAGGAAACACTGTTCCGTGTCACATTAGCTCACATTCCTACACCTATTTAAAAAACTAGGTTTTTAAACATTGTTCTATTGTTAAAACTCAGCTTATGGAACTCATTTTCAGCACAAAAGTTCAATCTTTCTAGTGCAGCAAATCCAGACTTTTATAAGAAAAAGTGCATTTACTGAAACATCATGAATATTACAGACACCCTTACCACAAAGATTTACATCGGTTTTTTAATTTGAGCATAACTTTAAGATTATCGTAAGTGCTTTGATAAAACAGTACTATGATCACTAAGACAGACTAGATTTGACTGTATACACGAGTAAAGGATTAGTAGAGACTATGACATCATCAGTTATCACCCAATCAAACACACTGTGATAATCTTGTGATAATCTATACAATTACCATCTCATTTTACATTCCATTCTTCAATGACCTCAATAAAAACATGGTCAATACTAAATTAAAAACCCTTTCAACTTCAAAATTGAATTGTAAATGGTGTTGACATAATACACTGTGAATTCCATTTAATGGCCAACATGTATATACACCACAATATTGGCTAGCTAATCAAACAAGGGTTAAATCACCCACCCACCTATACCATTAGAATCAATAAGTCAATAAATTCTTGTCCACAAGAATCAGTCACAAGGTGTTCGGTGACAAAGCCAATATAGGGGAATGTGAATTACAAGATATTGATGTTTAAAATTGTAGGCATCTACCTTGAAAGGTCAAGGATTACATAAAATATTTGTTTTTAACCCATTGACAATATATTTGAGATTTAGAGAGACTATAACTTTTACGCGATAAATTGCAATACAATTTTAAAAAAACACAAAATCTGCTATATTTATCGTTTCTGAATATTAAGGAGCATGCAAACTTTGCAAACGGACAGATGGGCGGACAACGCCATTTCAATACCCACCTAACAATTTCATCATGGGATAATAACAAACAAAACATTGGCTTCACTCTAAAGTAGGTCAAAATTCTGGACTGTTCGAGCCTAGGTCCCACTGAGGAATTTGTCATTGGCAATTTTCTCCGGATATCTTCAGATACCAGATTCATCAAGATTTCTTCCTATATCACAAATTGTCTCATGACTTACCCAAGGCTTCCCCTAGACCACAATTGACCTGTTCTTTATATCCTGATAACTCATTAATTTCTATCGGGAGTACACCGCAGAGAAAAAAAATGCTCAGTGGGACCTAGGCTTCAAACAATCTTCTGTGGTGATAAAAGTATTTGATTTTATCCAGGTCAGTGAACAATGTGTGATAGTCTATGGGTATCAGGCTTTAGGAGAGATAAGTGTGTTTATATTGCTATCAATCTACCTATACATCTAGGCTACTATTGAATTCAACAAGCAATAAATCAAACAAACTACAAGCTATATATAGCCACTGTTACATATAATCTCTCAATAAATACACAATTTATAACATTAATGCTAAAAGACTCGATACCACTTGGTAGAACCATACACTGTGATATCAGCAGAATAAATTGAACTTCCAGGACAAACACATTGAATTTCTAGGACAAGCACATTGAACTTCTAGGACAAGCACATTGAATTTCTAGGACAAGCACATTGAACTTCTAGGACAAACACATTGAACTTCCAGGACAAACACATTGAACTTCTAGGACAAACACATTGAACTTCCAGGACAAACACATTGAACTTTTATGACAAACACATTGAACTTCAAGGACAAACACATTGAACTTCAAGGACAAACACATTGAACTTCCAGGACAAACACATTGAACTTCCAGGACAAACACATTGAACTTATATAAAAAACACATTGAACTTCTAGGACAAACACATTGAACTTCTATGACAAACACATTGAACTTCAAGGACAAACACATTGAACTTCAAGGACAAACACATTGAACTTCAAGGACAAACACATTGAACTTCCAGGACAAACACATTGAACTTATATAACAAACACATTGAACTTCAAGGACAAACACATTGAACTTCTATGACAAACACATTGAACTTCAAGGACAAACACATTCAACTTCTATGACAAACACATTGAACTTCAAGGACAAACACATTGAACTTCAAGGACAAACACATTGAACTTCATGGAAAGGAATGGCATCCATGTGTTGGGAAAATGTCTAGCGGAGTCAACATCCAAGACATGTTACAGGTAAAACGTGAAAAACAATGACTGAATATAAATTTTCCATCTCAAATAGAAGACCATGTACAATAGTATTGAGAACATCAGAGTTGTGTATTGTTGAGTATCACAACAATCTTAGTAGAGGAAAAGGTGATGCTCAAAACAAAGTTATGTAACAAATTTGTAGAACCAGTTCAGAGAATAGTGCAAAAGTTATTCCTATACAACAAAAGCTCTTTAGGATACTAAGGGATTAATTCATTAACATTGCTACAGTACACCTCCTACAGAAAAACTAATTCTCTCTGTTTATGAAAACCAATGTCCAAATCAAATCATACACAAAGAAATCAACTGTTAAATTAGGCAAATAGATGGTTTGAGGACCATGTTAATTTGTCCACATAATTACAGATACATACATTGTTTCAGTACTACCATTCTATATTCAGGGGTCCTACTGAGGCATAATACCCAATCCTGAAAATTAGACGCAAGTCTGTTTTGAGTGCCATTAGCACACATCTCTACACCAAAACAATGTTTCAAACATTGCTCTACTGTTAAATTCAGCTTAAAAATCTTCAAATGACCATAACTTTGTTAATACTTTGAATTTTTTCATCAAATAAATTTATTTTCTGCAGAACATTTCATTCTCCTTAGTGCAGCAAATCCGGATTTCCGAATTAATCCGTAATTGTAGGACCCCTGTATATTATATATCAGACTTACCTAAATCAGCAGTAGCTAACATGTTTCCAGACGTCTTCACCTCATCAAACTTGGCATATACATTGTTTAATCTGTAATAAATAATCATATAATAATATACATTGTTTAATCTGTAATAAATAATCACATAATATTTAATATCACTACGATCCACCTAGAGCCATCTCAATAGCTCAGTGCTATGATAAGGGATCCTACAAAGGCATTACGCACAATGCTAAAAATAATAATTAAAGACGCAAGAATCTTAAATGAAACCTAACTGTTTCATCAAGTAATGTTTATTTTCTGAAGAAAAGTTAAATCTTTCTAGCACAGCAATTCTGAATTTTTTTATTTATAGAACCCCTGTATTGTTATAAATACAAATAACATTCAGATTTATAGAACCCCGGTTTTAGATGAAATTCCCTGATAATTCCCTGATTTTTCTAAGACTGAAATCAAGGTGATTTTCTCAGATTGTTTGCGTCTCAGATACAGCGGAAAATATGGCCTCCAACCTCCCCTTATAGCCATACCTTTACCACATACTCATAATTTATACAATTTTCATAGTCATAACTTACCTTATTATTTGCTATCAATGGATTATAGAGATTTATCAGTGAAAATAACAGTGAAATTATCATTTTGTTATTTTCACTGTTTTAGAAGCTGGTTCCATTATCATACAGAACAATAGCTGTACAAGAACAGTGTGCACCACTATTCGCAGTGCCATGCTAGGATAGTATAATCATTATATATTCAAAACAAAATGCTTCATAACAGCAGCATTACCCTCTGCTGTGTAGAGGTTGGGGCTTCTAAGTCGAAAAAGGGAGATAATTTGGACAAAATGCAGGACAGTTACCTAGTCAAGACGGTGAACAAATAAGCAGTTCAAAGATCAAAAGGGGGCATAATTTCAACAAAATACTAAATTGCTATCTACTCCTGTGTAGGGGTTAGGATCATAATGGTAAACAAGTATGCAAAGTATCAAAGCAATATGTTATTGCACTTTGAAGATATTATAGGTTAAAAACTTGTACCTAAAGTTTAACATTTGCATTTCCAAGTCCAAAAGGGGGCATAATTTCAACAAAATGCTTGATAGAGTTACCTACCCCTGTGTATGGGTTGGGGTCATGATGGTGAACAAGAATGCAAAGCAATTGTGGATGCACTTCGAAAATATTAGAGGTGAAAAAACTTGTACCTAAACTTTAACATTTGCACTAAGATGAAAAAGGGGGCATAATTTCACCAAAATGCTTGATACAGTTATCTACCTCTGTGTATGGGTTGAGGTCATGATGGTGAACAAGTATGCAAAATGGCATACAATGACAGTTATAAATGCAGATTATAAATTCGCCTCTTCTATGGGGGTTGCCAGTTACCAGGTGTCACTAGGAAAAGTTTAATAAAAGTTTAATTTAATAAAACAGCTGAGCAAGTACTGTAAACTATGCATGCAAAATTGTTACCTTTGTTGTGACAGGCCCTTCTTAGCAAGGTCGTTCCGGACTTTTTCTCCAACATGTCTGTAGACTTCAGCTAATGTATTTAAAGCAGCTTCTCGTACCTGTGAAACAAGACTCACATGATTATATCAGATTTGTATAGTAGTAAGAATTACCAGTCTTTCACATTTTTATGAGCTATTAAAATAAAATTTACCAAACTCAAAAAAAAAGTTCAAATTAGATGGAGAATTTATTGAGTCCAAAGAACCTCCTCCTCAATAGCATAGTAGTGGTAGAGTATCCACTTTGAGTCGAGTGTGGGAGGTTCTCGGTTCAATCCCAGGCCGCGTCATACCCAAGACAAAATAAAAATGGTACAAGTAATTTGCTTGCTCGACACTCAGCATGAACATTCAATTAGTGGAAACAATACTGATATTTTGGTAATACGGGAACTTATTTTGAAGCAAGAAGGCTAAAATTTTGTATACAGATTCCAGCTTTCACTGAAGATAATAAATACCCGAAGTTAAAAAAAATTATTGCCTGACTCACTTATTATTATTAAACCTCAAGAGACTTGTGAAACTACTAAAATCCTACCAAAAATAGAACAGACAAATGAGAAAGAATAAAGGACAATGAGCAATAACCCAGTGAAAAAATATTTTGATTAAAACATTAAACATTCCACTGAAATGCATATCTAGGATTAGTACAAAAGAGGCAAGCAAAGTTTGGTTCAAATTCTTTAAAACTACCAAAGGGCAGTAACTCTCAAAAATTGATCCAACAGTTGTGTGCTGACGATATGCACAGCTAGACTTGGTAATGCAAAGTTTCAAAGGCACACAACCAATGGTTACCGAGAAATCAACTATAAAATCTTTCACTCTTTTTACGATAATCTAGCGAATTAATAAATACATACCTGTGGTGTTTGGTCTTCAAGAAGTTTACAAATAGATGGCACTATTTTAGATAACTGTAAACATCTGGCACCGTACCTGTAAACATACAAGTCAATCTAAAAAAACAATCTAAACAAGACTGCGTTCAATAAACGCTTATGCCCCCTGTGGAAGCCTTGTCCATAAATAAGTCTAAGTCCAAAATTAGGTCAAGGTGAAGGTCAAAATGGGGTCAGATGATACAGGCGCGTGGAGAGTGTTCATATACAACATCCATGCAAGTATGGAAGCTTTGTAGCAAGCCATATTAATGCTAGAAGAAACGGTCAATTTGGGTTAACCAGGACGGACGGACGAACGGACGGACAGGTGAATCACTATATGCCTCCCCATCTATCGATAGGGGGGCATAAAAAGAACATATTCCTGACCAACAGTGTTAGCATACATTGTAATTCATTACGAAACAAAACACTTTATAATCCAAAAGATACATACACAAATAATGCACCATACACCCATTTAGGGGTAAAATACTTTTATAGTTTCCCATTGGGTTTATTGTCAGACCTTCTAATACTATATGTACCTATAGTAACTATGTACATGGTGTTTTATAATATCTGACCCCATTACAACCGAATGCCATGAGAACTTGCTTGATCTCATCTCATCTTTTCACATACCAATGGAAAGCGTGGCCTCCGTAGCTCAATGGTTAGCGCGCTTGTCGTCTAATCTGGCAACCCGGGTTCAAATCCGGGTGGGGGCACACATATATGCCTGCCATATTTCAGCATACAGCTGACTGGCAAATAAAGGCTATGCTCGGCTCAGCTAACATTTGGGAGTTTTATTCAATAAGTAACCAATGGAAAGCTAACATTTGGGAGTTTTATTCAATGAGTAACATAACCATGTTACTAGTCTATCACTGCAACTCAGGAATTTAGATTCTTGCAAAACGTCATTATTTCGATAAATGTCAAATTGACATACAAATTAAATTAGTCCGAGAGTTCATTTCTTTAGCTTGTAAAGTATTGCACAATATAACCAGTTCAATAGTGTTTTTAAACAAAATATTATATCAATTCGAAAGTTCCATATGATTTGGCCTTGTGACCTAGTTTGTTTACCCTGGATGACCCAATATCGATCTTGACCTAGATTTTGTTGAGATGATCATTGTGACCAAGTTTCATAAAGATTCGGCCAAAATTGTGACCTCTAGTGTCTACACAAGAAAATTGTTGACGGACGAAGAGTGATCACAAAAGCTCACTCTGTCGCGTTGTGACAGGTGAGATAAAAAGCAACAAAATTTCAGTTTCATTCAATTATTTATCATGGGAAGGATTAGCATACTAGACGTAATTCAAAGTTTGTTAAGTAAATGATTTTTGGTCAATAATTTAGGGATTGATCATTGTTAAGTAAAAGAAGGCCACAATATTATTATTTTTCTCATGATAATTTTGCACTATCTGAAGGAAAATTCTACTTGCCCGCAGGCAAAAAAGCCCAAGTCAGGCAAGTCGGACATAGGAATTCCACACCCCTGGACTGTACTAAGGTGTACTAACACTTGGTGTAATAATGCTTGGTGCAATTTAAAATTCATTTATTGATGTATATGTACATAACACAGTGAACGAATGCTCTGTATATAAGTTCTTGTATCGTCATGTACTAGAATGCTTTTTATACAAACAATGCATTAATAAGAAACTTGGACACGTGACATATAGGGGTCATGTATATTATTACATCATACGACATGTGTTTGTAAAACGCAATGTGTAACTAGAGAAAGGCCAAGAAACTGATCACAATAGATCTGTCAATAATGTTTAAAGGGTACAATTCATAACTACGCAACAAGTATGTATATATCAGCACTAGATGATGCAAAAACTTCCATTCCTTGCATGCTAAGCTTGTGAGACATTTACAGGTGTGTGAGACATTCATAGCTCTGTCTTCAGCAGCAGGAATGTCAGCATGTGTGAATGTTATGACATTTAAATTAATATCACATTCAACAGAAAACAACTTTATATACTCCACATCTGGCCAAATGTACCATTATACTGGTAAACTAATTTGATGGCAAAATAATATACAAATAAACTGCGAGAAACATGTTTTTAAAACATAAACATTGCCACTAAAGGCCCAGTCACACTTGGGTCACAATTAAATCATGACGATGTCTGTGTAATCGATGTCTAGGCATCATGTACACGCCAACCGGCCGATGAATTCTTAAGATAAAAGATACTGTTATTGGTCAATGATCGTACAACGTTTGTCAAAGGTATACCTGAGTGCTTTTTCTTTTCATTTTGGGAAGGGGCCTTTTCTCGTATTGCGCATCAAATGTCAATTTTATAAGGTCATCCAACAACTATTTCAGATTTTCCTAACTGTTACCATGGCAACAAGAGGTATTTAACTCAGTTTGTATCAAGAAAAACCTTCAGAGCAGATTAAAGTTACTACAACTTTGCCATTTCTTGAGATATTTTCATGGAATAACTTTTATTTTGGTCAGAAGCCATTGCTCTTTCAGAAATGATAAATCCGGAATTCCGGATAAATCAGGAAAATTGACTACCCTGGTTACAAATACTGGAATATACTTAGTGACTATTTGCATTGAAAGATGATGAGTTGAACACTAGGGACTAAGCAAATCGAGGCACCAATTCTATATTGTAGCTGTGTAGCTAGGGGGAAGTCCATGACTTCCCATACTCTATGCAGACATCCTACTACTAGAATATTGAGGTAGTTTCAAAGGTAGCATTGCCTTCTTATTGCCAAGTTACTATCAGCAGGTGTAGGTATCTTTATTACAAACTCATAATATCATGTAGAGTGAACACTTATTTTACCATTTTTAAATGAACTTGAAGGGTTTTTGACACAAAAATGTATGTCACCCAGGGCTCGACACTAACACTGGTCCGCTGGTCTAAGACCAGTGAAAATCCAGAAGGACCAGTGAAAATTCTGGAGGACCAGTAACTGTCCTATTTACAAATTGGGCGCTTTTTCCCTGTCGGACCTGTGGCAAAAATAGTTAGTGTCTAGGCCTGTCACCTACAAAGGACCATAACACTTGCAAAAATTATTAGGACTTCAAATTCCTGACAGTACGTACATCAAGGCACCGTACCAAGCATTCATGTGAAGTTTTTTTAATAAGAACAGTGGTTAAGGAGAACAAGCGCAGATAAACTTTGTTACACTCATACAGATAAGACAGACATGCGTCAAACACAAAATCAATATACATACTAACAACTTTCCCAAGTCCTTATTTTCATTGATAAGGAACATTTTTTATTACAAGGTCATGACGTTTGTACAAGGTAGAGAAAACAATCTGTTTCTCAAACTGGTCGTACGTCACATGGTTCGCTCAGTCAATGATGTATGTGCTTTGTCTTTTATGCCTCCACACGTTATTGATTTTGTAATTATATGTCAAATGATAACAAAAGAAAGATGACGTGACTTTGGTTCTGTTTACAAAGAAAAATAATTACAACATAATTTACAGGAGTGTCAACAGAGCCAAATCAAAAATCCTGAAAATCATATGCGGCTGACCATTTTTGACAAACTAGAGGCCGTCAACCATATATAACTCAGTTTTTCAAACTTTTTATTGAAGAAAATCCTTCAGAGCAGATATAATTGACCATAACTTTGCCATTTCTTGAGATATTTTCATCAAATAACTTTTATTTTGGTCAGAAAGCATAGCTCTTCAAGGATAGACAAATCCGGAATTCCGGATAAATCCGGAAAATTGACACCCATGCATAAATTATACAAGTTTGTTGTTTTTGTTTGTTGTGTGTTGCAAGAATGTTAATCGAAATACAGGGTTGAGATACTACATATTAAAATCTTTTATAAAAATGTTTGTGACTTTTACGTTCTTTAAAGGTTTTGTTAAGATTGTTTTAATTCATTAAATTGATATCAAACCTGCCTTGTTTAATTCAGCAGAATGATAATTCACAAATGGTATAGCCATATTTCATTAAAATGTATACATGCTTGACAAAGTTATCTGCAAAAATTTATGTGTGTGGACATGTGGAAAAGTTGCTATGTAAATTATGTCTCCTCGAATTGACCTCAATATATGTAGGAAACATAATATTTTTTAAGCCTGACCAAATATGTTGGTTAACTTATGCAATTTGTATGCTCTACAATGTAACGTAAACTTTTTGCATGTCAATTTGGAAGCTAGGATTTTGGGGATATTAATTTTTAGGAGCACTTATAATTTATAACTAGAATCAATTTAGAATCATCAGACTTAATTTTAGTTGGTTTAAGCATATAACTAGACCAGTGCTTATAAGAACAATTCATACCGGTGTCATTGGTAATTGATTTACTCATACCTGTATGCAAAACCTTATATTAAACAAGAGGGCCATTGGCCCTAAAGCGCTCACCTGATGATTAGAAGTTTAGGCAGAATCAGTATTTGTAATGATATATGACCTTAATATTTTATTTATATTTTACAGTGAAACACTGTGTGGCCAGGTTTAATAAAGATGAGGTAAAAAACGTGACCTCTAAAGTATAAACAAGGTTTTTCTTTGATATGACCTGGTGACCTAGTTCTTTACTCCAGATGACCTAATTTCGAACTTGACCTAGATTCTACAGAGACAAACATAAAGTTTCAAAAAGATTAGGTTAAAATTGTGACTTATAGAGTGTTAACAAGGTTTTTCTCCAATGTGACCCGGTGACCTAGTTTTGACTCCAGATGACCAAGTTGCAAACTTGACCTAGATTTCATAGAGACAAACATTGTGACCAAGTTTCATTAAGACTATGTCAAACCCGTGAGCATTGTAGTGTTAACAAGGTTTTTCTTTGATGTGACCTGGTGACCTAGTTTTTGACCCAAGATGACCTTATTTCGATCTTGACCTAGATTTAACAGATACACACATTGTGACCAAGTTTCATAAATATTAGGCAAAAAATGTTGACAAGGTTTTTCTTTAATGTGACTCGATGACCTAGTTTTTTACCCCAGATGACCCAGTTACGAACTTGACCTAGATTTCAAAGAGACAAACATTGTGACCAAGTTTAAAAAAGACTAAGTGAAAATTATGACCTCTAGAGTGTTAACAGTCCAATTGTTAAAGGCGGATGGCAGACAGCGCACAACGGACGACGGACAAAAGGGTGATCACAATAGCTCACCTTGAGCACTTCTTGCTCAGGTGAGCTAAAAACAAAGTTGTAGTAAACTATAATTATGTGATCAGCCAATTCATTTTGTTGACATGTTTTATGTCTGTGTTTGGCTTGTATACTGTACCCACTGTAGAACAATATACACAAACAGTAGTGTGTTTATAGATTAGGATGGTAGCAGTTTCTCAGCTTTCAATTCACTCTTTAAAAACTTAAATACTTTCAAATCAAATATGTTAGTTTTTGGAAGAGTCACATTACTAGTATATAAATATAACAAGCACCAAGCAATGAGTTGGACATCTGACATTGAATATGTTATTTTAAGATTACCATAATAATGTGAATTTACTGTATATAATCATTATTATGATTGAAATGTGTTATTTTGATATATTTGATGTAACTGTGATGTTGTATATAATATGTAAATGTGTTTTAAGAGGCTCATAGGGAAGATTGGGCAGATGCCTAACTATGTTGCCTCTATAAATAAAGTCTTTATTATTATTATTATCATCATACTCTTTGAACTGCATCTACAATTTGACAAAAGTGCCAGTTTTGACTCTTGAAAATTTCAGCTCAAGAATCATATTTGCTATGTTTATAATACAAGTATTTTGGCAATATCTTGCTGATCCTTGAATATTAAGGGTCACCTTGACTCTCCACTTTTGGAGGAAAACTTGTGAAAAGCCTTGTCTTTTATGAACACACTTACCTGTTAATTGTATTCTGTAAGCAGAGTAAGACACCTTCTCTGACATGCCACAGTTTATGATTGAACGTTCCCATTATTCTCTCAAACACATACTGCAATATATAACATGAAACTTGCACATTCCATGACAACCAGGGGTGGTATTCAATATTGATCTTACTTGATTTAAGGATAAGGATTACCAATCAGATCACACCATATTAAACTCTTGGTAAGTAACAGGCAATATGATTGGCTATCCTTATACTCTAATTTATTAAGATCAATATTGAATACCACCCCAGGTTTATGAACAAGGCCCATAAATCAAGACAAGATCCAACATCAACAAAACCAGAATACATAGAGAATATAAGGATGAAAAAGTTCATCTGGCAAGGTTGAGGAATTTGTTAGCCGTAGAAGAAGTCCATATTAGAAGAAGTCCATCAGACCACTTGGTAAGGTGACCGTATATCACTAGTCACATGACCAGGTGACATAATAAAGCTCAGTTAGGCACCCCGTTATCTAGCCAATTTTGTCGGAAGTGGTTGGATAAATGGGATTATGATTATTTTTATATGAACCTTTTTCTGCTGCATTCTTAAACACAACAATAAACAGAAAAATTTCACACCAACACTTAAACAATTGTATACCTGGTTTTGCTTTGGAATAGTTTAACAAATGTTACTAATGGTCACCACTTATCACCTATTATGTTAATTTTGTTTGTTTGGCTATATTACAGGCCTAAGAAATTATATCACAAAATAGTTTTTAAATTCCCGATCATTACTATATATATATATAAAGGGTGTAAAGAAAGTTTGTTCCGGTCAGAACGTGTGGTGTATGTTTATTTTTACCAAGCGAAATATTACGAAATTTGGAATGAAGGTACAGTACTAAATTTAGGAACAGTGAATTATTTTTGTTTGGGTTCCGTTCTGGTGGACACCATTGCCAGCTTACGTTAACGTTACGTCCCTAGCCATTTTAAAGATAGTCGACATACAGAAATAACTGCAAAAATGAAACATAGCCAGATTTAGGCATAATAGACATTCGTTTTGATAAACAATACGTTACTCTTAAAGTTATTGATGGCTAAAGGACGGGTACTTATATGATAAGAGCACACCTATGAATTTGCTAGTACATGTTATTGATTTCGTCTAACGTGACGTGACGTAAACGTCAAGCGCAAGTTGTGAGTAGGGTAAAGAACATGACCGACTGTGTAAAAAATAACGGCAGGAATTTACAGGAACAACTTCTAAGAACTACAAAAGGCATTGGCGAAGTCATGCCTCATTTTTCAAGTTAAGAATAACTAAATAACTCCAAAAGTAAAGAAACGTCGGGGTTGACAAAAACGCGCCATTTTGAAAAATAATACGTATATGGGTGAACAAAACGACAACTCATATTTTGGACGATGTTTTGCTCTTATATAAGGTTAAATATTAGTTTAGTTTAGTTCATTGTAAGTTTAAAGCATACACTACGATACAGTGAGTAGATAACAAAGGGAGTACATCTAAGTTTACCCAGTCATGACGTCGTTTACGTCATCTTCGAAACAAGATCAACAAATTTATTCATTGCGCTTAAAAAATATTGACAGTCAAATCAGCTAAAACTGTTATACATAATGATGTCATTGTATCAGGAGACTGAATGCACAATTTGGTGCAAATACATTCATTTGTTTTGTGTACAAAAGCTTTTCAAAAACCGGAACAAACTTTCTTTACACCCTTTATATATATAAGAGAATAGGTTGGAAACGCTTGTTTTGCCCCTACAGGAATCCACTATTTAACGCATCATCAGGCCAGGAAACGGTTACAATCTGGTCTAGATGTGTTTTACTACATAAAACAATCAATTTATCTACCATTGAACTTGTAGCTAGTGTCACAAGTTATATTTCAGGTATTTCATTTTTAGATTGATGTTTCGGATTTCATGACTGTCGGTTGTATTTTGTGATATAATTTCTTAGGCCTGTGGCTATATGTACTATATTGTATTTAATGCCAATAAACTATATGTTATGTTTTGTTATGGTAAATACAGATGGTAAAACCCCCGCAAATTGTTTAGTCACAGCTATATTTCCCTGCTATAATGGCACAAAACAAAAGCCTCGCACTCACGGCAGTGGGGCGACATTGGAAAGGTAAAAGAGGAAATGTCCCCCGCTATCCCCCAAACTTCCACGAGATTGTGGGGGGCCTTGGTTTCAATTGACTGGTTCAAAAACTTGAACTGTAAGATACTAATTAATGTATCATTTGGACATGACCCTTATACATAAACTGGTTCAAATAACAACATGGACAACAAATCTATGGGAGTCAATAAATGTATAGCTTACTTGTGGAGTGGATGCCGGCATCATTAACTTCAGTAACAGCTGTTGTGCTTGCTCCCGAACCTGATAAATACAACACAATAACATAACATACAAGAGCTGTCCACGAACAGCACGCTCCACTATTCGCAGTGCCATGCAAGGATAGTATAATCATTATATATCAGCAGCATTACCCTCTGCTGTGTAGAGGTTTGGGCTTCCAAGTCGATAAGGAGATAATGCATGTTGCAAAGTAAGAAAGCAATATCTCAAAGGACTTTGAAAATATAAGAGGTTAAAAATCCTGTACCTAAACTGTAACAAAAGTGTTACGCCGACGCTCGGGTGACTGCAATATTCTACAAATAGTGGAGCTAAAAAACCATCCAATAGTCATCAAAATATGTCGGATGCACATCATTGACATTTGCAGTATGTCATGGAATTTTCAATTTTTTTATGTGGTTTGTACAAATTGTTGTATTCAAATATTAATCCTTCACAGTTTGTGGTTGTATTCGAGAATAGAACATTTCACAGTTTGTCGTATAAAATGAAGATTTCTCAGTATCTGCTATTTCTCATTTCTACAGGTATAAAATTTTCAACGAGAAACATAAAAGATAGGTATATTGGGGAAAATGTTAGGGCAATTTTTTAAGTAATTGAATATTTACAAGACCATCAAAAAGACCATCAAAAACCTGGTCTGTTATTTTTTGCAGACTTCGAAAAAGCATTTGATTCATTAGATCATGAATTTATGCTTAAATGCCTAGATCGTTTTAATTTTGGCAGTGATTTTATCAGTTGGATAAAATTATTTTATACAAATATCTCAAGTTTGATTATAAACAATGGACACCTATCAGAGTCATTTCAGATTCAAAAAGGAGTAAGACAAGATTGTCCATTGTCTACATCTATTTTTATTGTATGCTTAGAAATACTCTCTAATTATATCAAACTAAACCAAAATATATCTTTTTTTTAGTATCGTCAAAATTGTTACCTATATAATTTGAGGCCTGTCCCGGATTTCAATTTATTCACATTAATTAAGCAACAGATTAATACCATGACCACACATTCCATTTCATATATTTACAAACTTTTTTGTTGGTATACAATCTTACATTGTTCATGTGGTTTAGCTGAAGTTATATTAATTCGAGTATGACATTATCAAATTGTTTCTTGATACTAGTAGTTATGTATGATGTGTATAGCACAAAGAATTTGACATGATCCTGACCGTTATGCATGAATATACTACAAGGTTCTTGCGTGGAATATATAAATTTCTGCGAGCAAATCGTGCAATATTGGTCCTTTAGATTTGAGTTGGTATTACGCCACAAGCGTCTTTGTGATACTTACTGTTAATGAAAACATACAACTGGAGTTATGAATAGAGACACTATGTCAGCTGTTAAATTATGCTAATAGAAGGTTGAGTCATGTCAAATTCCCCGTCCGGTACTGAGAGTTGAATGAAACATAAATAATTACCTGTTCCTTGGAGTCACCAAGTCTGTCCACACACGCAGTTAGAACTGAAAGTAAAACAATAATCGAGATATTTAAACAAGAGGATCATAGATCCTGGGGCGCTCACCTGCTAAACATGACCCAACTTCGAACTTGACCTTAAGGTCACCAAAATAAACATTTTGACAAAACTTCATGAAGATTAAAGCAAAAATATGGCATCAAGAGTGTAAATAAGGTTTTTCTATTATTTGACCTACATTTCATTAAGATACAACTACTGACCAGGTTTGGTGAAGATCAAAGCAAAAATGTGGCCTCCAAAGTGTTAACAATGTTTTCCTATTATTTGACCTTATGACCTAGTTTTTGACCCCCACATGAAACAACTTCGAACTTGACCTTAGGGTCACCAAGATAAACATTTTTAACCAAACTTCATGAAGATTAAAGCAAAAATGTGACCACCAGAGTGTTAACAAGGTTATTCTATTATTTGACCTTTTGACCCCACATGACCAAACTTCAAACTTGACCTAGATTTCATTGAGTTACAACTACTGACCAAGTTTGGTGAAGATCAAAGCAAAAATGTGACCTCCAGAGTGTTAACAAGGTTTTGCTATTTTTGACCTTTTGACCTAGTTTTTGACCCCACATGACCCAACTTCGAACTTGACCTTAAGGTCACCAAGATAAACATTTTGACTAAACTTCATGAAGATTAAAGCAAATATTTGGCC
This sequence comes from Spisula solida, assembly GCA_947247005.1. Lineage (NCBI taxonomy): Eukaryota > Metazoa > Mollusca > Bivalvia > Venerida > Mactridae > Spisula > Spisula solida. Next base: position 30,589,180 of record OX365947.1, on the reverse strand, counting down.
ACCAGAGTGTTAACAAGGTTATCCTATTATTTGATCTTTTGACCTAGTTTTTGACCCCACATGACCCAACTTCAAACTTGACCAGATTTCATTGAGATACAACTACTGACCACGTTTGGTGAAGATCAAAGCAAGAATGTGACGTCCTGAGTGTTAACAAGGTTTTGCTATTATTTGACCTTTTGACCTAGTTTTTGACCCCAAATGACCCAACTTCGAACTTGGCCTAGATTTCATTGAGATACAACTACTGACCAAGTTTGGTAAAGATCAAAGCAAAAGTGCTAGAGTGTTAACGGTGAATTGTGAAACGGACTGACAGAAGGACGGACAGACGACGGACAAAAAACAAAATATAACCTACATTATGAGCCAATGAAAACGGCGAATTTTGGCGATTAAATGAAAATTTAATCATTAAAATTTTCTCTTCACAGACTTGACGTCATGCGTTGGTGCTACATTCCCAAAAAAACGACTTGGATATAAAATTTGGATTTAAATGCATCTCACCAAGTACATGTAAGTATGGTGTTATTGTGTCGCATAGAAAATTCACAACTTTTCTTCAGGACTTGCGTGTTCTGAAAATCGGCTATATAAACGCATTTGGTAAACAATTTTCGGCCGCATAATGAGCATGTCGGGTTAACATCTCGTGCAAGGCTTGGTGTAAACTAATAAGTGTAGAATACCCAATGGACTAAAACCTTATCTGTTGCTCTGTGAAGTTATTATAACTTAGAATTGTCAGACCAAAGCGAGCAAAGCTGGTATTTTCTTCCTGGAAATTGAAACTTATTGACTACTCTAATACAGAAACCGCTGACTTTTGCTCAATTTTCAGACTTCCCTGATTCATTTTAAAATTCCCTGACTATTCCCTGACCATGAAAAACATATGTTCTCCCTGACCGTGGAAGTCGTGATAAACGTACCTGTTGTTACATGTGGCTTGAACTCTTCTCCCATACGATCTATCATCAAACATAATATCTCCAATCCATTCAGTGATATCTGTAATATATAGATCATTCATAATAATATAAACATCACTATACGATCTATCATCAAACATAATATCTCCAATCCATTCAGTGATATCTATAATATATAGATCATCCATAATAATATAACAATTATAATTGTGTGTCACCGTAGCTCAATAGTAAGCATGCTTGCCGTCTAATCGGGTGACCGGGTTCAAATACGGGTGGAGGCACTCATATGCTTAAAAAGCTATGCTCGGCATGACAACATTTCATTATTTCTACTAGCCCAATTTCAAGGTTCATTAGCCTGGGCTTTGGGCTAGTACTATAAGTAGGAAAGCTTAAACTGTGGTAAAGAACCAGTTTCAATGATCAATATTAAACATCAAAGCTATTGGTTTTGCAGCTACCAAGTAAAACATATTCAAACTGTTCCTAATCATGAGAATCTGCTATAATTATGAAAATCTGCAGAAGATTCAGTTCCATTGATGACCGCGAGTATGATGTTAAAATTTTGGTCAATCTGGCAAGCTACACAAGTTGACCATCAACAAGGAACAACACAGTCACACAAAAAGGTTATGAACATGACTGTGTTCAATCAACGCCTATGCCACGGTGGACGCCTTGTCAATAAAAACTAGCTAAGTCAATCAAGGGCCATAATTCTGTTGAAATGTTGGATACTGTTACATGGCTTTGACAATGTAAGGTGTTTATGATGGTAAACAAGTATGCCACGTTTGAAAGCAATACCTTGATGGACTTAAAAAAATATTTGAATGTCAACAACTTAAAAGTTTTGGTTAACATTTTCAGGTGAACGAACAGACAGACAGACAGAGCAATCACTATATGCCTCTGCATCAGTAGATGGCGGGACATAAAAATTTGCAACAGATTCCATGAACAACACAGAGTATCATGCTAAAACTTTTGGTCAATCTGGCCAGCTACACATGTTGAGACTGTTGACCACCAACAAAGAACAACACAGTCAGACAAAAAGTGAAAAAGAAAATGAAATATCGGACAGGGAAGAAAGCACACAACAGAAGGTGCCAAGCACAGAAACAACACAGACCACACGCCACAGTGGCCAACACAATATGAGCATTGAAATCATCAGGAGAGCATCGAAGCATTGGTAAAGTATTACAGGCCTCAATAAATGTACTCGTCCGCTCATCCTGCCAATTGTTTTCCTTCTTTATTTATTTAGCAGGACAAGTAAGATTTGGGGATTTCTTCTTTGTCTATATTGCAGGGCAAGTGCTTTTAAAAATATTCGTTGAGGCCTGTATTACAATGTACACTGTACCATTATGTGATGTAAGAGCACATCATTGAGACAATCTGTATGCCGTGTAATCTGCTGCCTCACCATTGTGCAAGTTTGTATAGTTTATATAGTGTGACCCCTGTGCAGCATCGTCACCAGTATATATATAGATCAGCTGTATCCAGGGCTCGACATTAACACTGGTCCGAGACCAGTGAAAATCCAGAAGGACCAGTGAAAAATCTGGAGGACCAGTAACTGTCCTATTTACAAATTGGGCGCTTTTGCCCTGTCGGACCAGTGGCCAAAATAGTTAAGAGTCTAGGCCTGGTATCACTCAACACAACATAGCTGTCAATCTGAGAATCTGGTATATGTAGCCACATAGGAGAGTACAGTAACATATCAGTCACTTATAATGTTTCCATTCTATAGTCATCTTGTAATCCTTTGATCTCATATATAGATAGAATACATTGACCAGGTGACCTAATAAAGCAAAGTTTATTTGGCACCCTTTTATCAGGTAGATTTTTCAGGAAGAGACTGGATAATACTGGATATATAGTACTCCACACTCTTTAAGTATCCAGCAGTAGTACTCCACACTCTGTAAGTATCCAGCAGTAGTACTCAACACTCTGTAAGTATCCAGCAGTAGTACTCCACACTCTGTAAGTATCCAGCAGTAGTACTCCACACTCTGTAAGTATCCAGCAGTAGTACTCCACACTCTGTAAGTATCCAGCAGTAGTACTCCACACTCTGTAAGTATCCAGCAGTAGTACTCCACACTCTGTAAGTATCCAGCAGTAGTACTCCACACTCTGTAAGTATCCAGCAGTAGTACTCCGAGTATCAAGCCATGTTTTCATCAGTACATGGTACCCTATACAGCAACATCACATCAATACTTATCACAACATCATAATGTATATAAACATACAATTTCCACTACATAGTACTTAAAATGTTAGAAATGAACACAATATATAACTCCATGGAACACAATATGACCCCATGGAACAAAGTCTGAGCTTTATAAGAAAACCAGCAGCTCCCGATAGCTATCTTTTATTTCAAATCAATAATCCTATCATGTTATGTTGTGTATCATATTCCATTCCAACATAGACCATCAATAGAAAAACGCCAACACTAACAGCAACAAGATCTCCGTATGAAGCTTATTTTCTACACACAAAAACACCACAGTCGAGTTAGGTTGATGTATCTCTGTCACTTCGAGACATCGTCCGGTTATCGCAATAAGTCATACACATTGAACTGTACAGTCTCCAAAAAAGTCATACAGTGACCGAAAATCACAGATGTTTTTTTTGCGTGCAATAAGTCATACAAGTTGAATTGTATCGTCTCCCAATAAGTCAAACAGTGCCAAGGTCTAACACTGGACTCTAATACAGTGCATATAGTCTATAGATTTACTGGTTAGATGAAATACCCAGAATTCGACCATGTACAATATATTCTATTTCTAACCCCGCATACCATGTATCACATATTCACTAAATCCTGCATATCATGTATCACATATTCACAAACTCCCGCATACCATGTATCACATATTCACAAACTCCCGCATACAATGTACCACATATTATCTCCGAATATAAACCCCGCATACAATACACCACATATTCACAAACTCCCACCTTCAATAGATCACATATTCACAAACTTCCACATATAATGTACCACATATTCAGTAACTCTTATTCATATATTCTATCTTGATGACGATGCACTATTTCACATACAAAATAGAACCAGTTCAATACTCCATGGTGAAGAATCCAATATAACTATTGTGCAGCTTTATGACCCAAGGAAAATGTCAGGCCATTGATGCATGGTGAACACACTTAACGATTTCACCTAAATGATAATGTCTAAATGCACAAGGGATTTCATGTCTCGCAACAAAAAAGTAAAGTAGATGAATCTGATGATGTTATACAACTGCTTACAAACTAATTAATGAAGTTTGAAACTAAATTAACTAATGAATATACATTAACTAAGCAGACCTCAATGAATCCACTCGTCCGCTCGTCCTGCACAATATCTTCCTTCTTTATTTATATAGCAGGACAAGTAAGATTTTGGGGGTTTTCTTCTTTGTCTATATTGCAGGACGAGTGCTTTTAAAAATATTTGTTGAGGCCTGCTACGGGAATATCTGCTGGAATCTCTGCTTCCAAGGTCCATGTTAATATTACTGGTGACACAAGGTTAGATATAGATGTTGATACTATAAATCATAAAGAATGTTCCTATATCATCTGAACATTGTCATGTATCATTTCTATGAACAAGCACTCAAGAGCACTTTTTATTGGTTAGGAAACGGTTTGCTACCAAAAAATGCTATGCTAGCAGACAAAGCAAAAAAATTATTGGCTACAGAACCGACCTGTCACACAAGTAAGTTGCCTAGTAATTTCGTGCTGAGGAACGGCATGCTGGTACTGTAGCGTGTCATTGCATTGACGTAGGAAAGCACTTTGCAGCACTATTTGGAAGCAGTTTGATAAGGAAACAGGCTCCTGAGAGGTGTGAAGGAAGTTAGTCTCCATAGCAACCACAATAGAGCTATAATAAATACTTACTTTTACAATGGTCCCAGTAGGGATTTGAAACAATGATCGGTCATTCTAATCTATTGAATTATTATTGAAGATACTACAGGGGTGTCAACAGGGCCAATTTTAAAATCAGGAAAATCATATGCGGCAAACCATTTTTGCCAAACAAGAGGCCTTTAATGACATTGTTCCATAATTAACTCAGTTTGTAATGTAGAAAATCCTTCAGAGAAGACTTAATTTACCATAACTTTGCCATTTCTTGAGATATTTTCATCAAATAACTTGTATACTTTCAGGAATGATAAATCCGGATAAATCAGGAAAATTGACACCCCTGATACTAGTAGTTTGTAGAGAATATTGTATAAGTCTTAATAATTATACTATATAGTATGTATTGAAAATACATTACAAGGCATTAAAGGAAGTCACCAGTGAGTCATGGCTAATACCCGTAGATATAAGCAAACAAGACTGCGTTCAATAAACGCTTATGCCCCCTGTGGAAGCCTTGTCCATAAATAAGTCCAAAATTAGGTCAAGGTGAAGGTCAAAATGGGGTTAGGTGATACTGGCGTGTGGAGAGTGTTCATACACAACATCCATGCAAGTATGAAAGCTTTGTAGCAAGCCATATTAATGCTAGAAGAAACGGTCAATTTGGGTTAACCAGGACGGACGGACGGACGGACGGTCGAACGGACGAACGGACGGACGGACGGACAGGTGAATCACTATATGCCTCCCCATCTATCGATAGGGGGGCATAAAAAGCCTGGCATGTAATTTAATATTAAAGATAAATCCTGTCAACTAAATAAAAGTTCAGCAAAAACAAGCCTCTGTGTGGATGAGCCAGTAAAATATGTGTGGAACAATAGTAGATCACTGGTTCGAAGCAATGCATGACAGCAGACAGACACGACATCACAGATAACACAGAAAATCAATTGAACTGGAATATCATTATGTAAAACATTATCATGATTATAGAGAGATATCTCCAGAGCAGTTATTGTTTGTTTAAACAATGATGAATGACTATAAATAGTAAATTATAAATGACACAGACTAATATAGTCTATATAATTAAATGCAATGATGAAACAGTACATAAATAATAATGGAGTCATTCTAAATGACAGAATTTATCTATCTATAGATAGTCATCATGGTATTATATGGCAACATTAAACATGAGCTTATCATACCACACTTGCAAAACCATAACTTTTAATTATATTTAAGAGTCCAGTCTTAGAAATTAGCACTTGCCCAATCGCCCTGTTGAGTAAAAAAATGGACAACCAAAATAATCCTGTAAGTGTTCAGTTGCCCATTTTGGCCTGGACTTATTCAAATTTTACAGTTTATAAGACCGATAAAAAAAAAATTTCCCCAAAAATATAATTTCACATTTATATTTTTCCTGTTGGGAACTTAAGTATAAAATTTTGAAACCGGCATCTCACTTATCCCTGACTGCCTAGGCTCTAATACGTACTGTGTATGCAACGCAATACCAAGCAAACAAATAAATTAGCATGACCTTGAGGGAGTTAAACAGGGTGCACAAAATCATGTCTTATAATTAATTTTGTAAATGAATATCTATATTCACTAAACAGACACCAGCTGTAAGACGCCACAGACTTTATACCTCCCTTGGCGGGCTGCTTATGACTGGGGATTTTATCATTTGTCCATAATTGATTATCATTTTTACAAAGGGAAACAACTGCTTTGAACCCAGATCTCTCTGCAAGTACAACATGAAATACATGCAATGTCAATAGAGACATGCCACAAATAGACCTTGGGTGGTATTGAATATTGATCTTATTTAATTGAAGAAAAAGGATAGCCAATCATATCGCCTATTATTAACCAAGAGTTAAATATGGTGTGATCTGATTGGTTGTCCTTATCCTTAAGTCAAGTAAGACCAAATTGGCAATATTGAATACCAGCCCTGACCTTCATTGAACATAACAAGATGGCCAAGATGGCCCTGTAGTGCCCATTGATCTAGTAGAACCATATATTCAAACTGGACCTTGATTTCGGTTGCCATGGTAACCTTATTTCTGCATGGATTTCAATTATTTAGCTGTTTTCACTTTTTTTAGAATGGACCATTCATAGAACTTTGTTACCGATTTGTAATGAAATCCAGTCTGCACTTTCAGATAAAAAGATTTTACTTAACTATAATTATATAGATATACTAGTAAATGGAAAACGAGCCCTGGCTGCCAAGTTTTGTAAGAGGGTCACCCAACAACTATTTCTGTAAAATTATTTAGAAATCTTGCCTGTGGTTGATTTTATATGATTTTCAAATCAGTTGTCATGGCAACCAGAGTTATGCATGGATTACAATTCTTTTAGCTGGTTTTAGAAAAGGTCAATCAAATGCTTAAACAAACTTTGTAACATTGATTCATCCAGCACAACATTGATATGTTTACCCCACTATTATCCTTGTTTGATCAAAATGATATATTTGATTCATTTCCATTATTGATTGTGTTTTCTGTCCAATTATGAAACACTTCTTTAACAGGGTTTTCATTATTATTATTATTGATAAGTTGACAGATTGGCAGGCAAAACAAGTCACTAAGAATTGCAAGCAATGCAGAAGTCCCCTACCAGTTTGAAGCCATGACCTTCAAACTATTTTCAATGTTTCTGTTGCCATAGCAACCACAATTTTTGTCTGAATCATAAAATATTTAGATGGGCATAATCTCCTTATTGGCACCTACCCCCATACCAAGTTTCATAAAGATAGCTGGGCAACTGTTGGAGTGATGGCAGGATCCAGAGTTTGGCCATTTTTCACTCTTTCTGTCTCCACAACAACCACAATTTTTGTCAGAAATATTTTTAGATGTGCATAATCCCCTTATTGCACCCTATCCACATACCATTAATAAGAGTGGCTATATATGATTTGTGTTTATGTCGTGTGCAATATATGTTGTAAATATAGATGAGACTCTAATAAATAAATAAATATACCATGTTTCATAAACCAGGGGTGTCAACAAGGCCAATTTAAAAATCAGGAAAATCATACATTGTATGTGGCCGACCATTACTGCCAAACTGTGAAACAAGAGGCCTTCAATGACATTGTTAACATAATTAACTCAGTTTGTATTTATAAAGAAAATACTTCAGAGCAGATTAAATTTATCATAACTATGCCATTTCTTGAGATATTTTCATCAAATAACATTTATATTGGTCAGAAATCATAGTTTTTTTAGAATAGACAAATCCAGATCTGCGGATTAATCAGGAATATTGACATCTCTGATAAACCTAGCTTGGAAACTGTTTTGAGTTATGTCAGGATCCAGATTTTTGACGGACAGACAATCACAGACTGACAGAAGACAAACCTACATTTTATCTAGTCCCTACCGGTTTTGGATTAACAACTGATTTGGTAAGAACCCTTTCTATCTATAGTAATGGTCAATAAAAGTTTTCCATTTTTAAAACACGAGGGCCCAAAGGGCCATAGGTCGCTCACCTGTCCTAGTAGTTCATGCAGACCCCCTAATGGTAGCCTCTATTGCATGTACATCACATAGACCCAATGGCATATTGAAGTTTAAGCCAAGTTTTGTCTATGATTTGACCTAATGACCAAGTTTTTTACCCTAGATGACCCAATATCGAACTTCACTTAGATTTTGTTAAGATGATCATTGTGACCAACTTTCATAAATATAAGGCCAACAATGAGAACTAGGGACTGCACAAGATTTTTCTAAGATTTGAAATTGTGACCTAGTTTTGAACCCTGATGACCCAATATCAAACTTGACCTAGATTTTGTTGAGATGATCATTGTGACCAAGTTTCATAAAGATAAGGCCAAAATTGTGACCTCTAGTGACTACACAAGGTTTTTCTATGATTTGACCTTGTGACCTAGTTTTTGACCCCGGATGACCCAATATCGAACTTGACCTAGATTTTGTTGAGATGATCATTGTGACCAAGTTTCATAAGGATTAGGCTTAAACTGTGACCTCTAGTGTCTACACTTGTAAGGAAATTGTGGACGGACGACCAATCCAAACACAATTTTAAACAGTATTTTCAATCGACAATAGGTTACTAATGAAAATCCTGCTTTAATATGACAGATTACTGTGCATACTGAGAGTCTTTCAGTGTTTTTTTCCCTTCTTTGTTTGCTACCGGTAAACGGTACCTTCCCAATTAGAAAAAGGCTATAATTTCCCCAAATTTGAAGGGAGAAATTCCCAAATGGACATTTAAAAAAAAATAATTTCAAAATCGGACATAAAATGACGAAGTTATGAACATTTTTGACAAGAGGTCAAGCATAAAAGTTTACAGAAACCAGTAAACAGTCACATGTAATCTCTTTTTCTGTTTTAATTGGCCTTTCTGCTTCATGAAAATTCCCAATTTCAAGCTGTCACGACGCGAAAATTCCCAATCTGAACGGACCTGGACCCTTTCCCAAAGAAGCGAAAAAAATCACTGTCTTTATCTATTCCATAGTGTTTTACAGTTAACTTTAATATGATACAATCTTACCTTATAATTACTACATGTAACCCAAGCAGTTAGGCCTTCTACAAGAGCATCTAAGTCATCACATGCCAGAGAGCTTCGAGGGTCACTGAGATACCGAGACAATACATCGTAACATTGTAGCCTTTTCTTCGTATCTGCTGTCGTAACATTAGCCACGAAATCTGACAGTGTTCCTGTGGCCATAGTGCTTGGCACTAATGAAGTTCAATTTAATTTAACTACTGTAGTTTATAAGTAAATGCAAATAAATTTCCTATAGCACCTTGTTGATCAAATGCATTCTTCACACAATCAATGAAAACCTGAAAAAGAAACAATACACACATTAATCTATCGTTTGAATACAATGTACCTAATATTTCATTATTTTTTCACAATAAGACTGATACATTTAACACATTCTAGGCTCATTACTCGAGTGTCCTAAAACTTGAAGTAAAAATTGGACAATTACTCTATCATGGCATTAGTACTACTACTACATGATACAGTTTTTAACTTGTTTCCCAACCAACAGTTGAGCTAAGGCAACCTTGTTGGAAACCCAGAGGTAGTCCCATGTGTATCGGTGCTATACGCACGGCACGTTAAAGAACCAAGGAGTCTATTGGGAAAGAGCTAGGTCAGCAAGCCTGGATTCCTTGCATCACTTTTTGTCTCTTCCCTCGAAGCCGGAGGTGATTGGCCTATATTAAAGGCAGAAATAAAACTGAATCAGTGAATGGCACTACAACTGTCTCATAAACATTTTTGTAAGCCATTCTGTCATGTAACATTCAGGTTAGAATATTTACCGAGCCACAACAATTACCTTCACCCTGTCTGGACCGGAGTTCAGTCTGGCAGTCAGCCAGATTGAACATGTATCTCCCTAATTTCATAGCTGTTACGTTTTTAAACCTATTGAAACATACTTTTCATTCTTTAATACTTTTACTCTTTCTAACTATTTTTTTTATTTGTTGGTGACGCGCGTCAAGTCTATGTCCCCTGACGGGGTTTTACTTTATCGGAAGAAAGATTCACTACATGCACAATCGCCTCTCAGAATATATATTGAAACATAAATTGAAATACGCGAATAATCGAGCCCGTATGCGATATGTGAATGGTAAGCATGGCATATTTATGTTTGATTTCCATCTCCAATGACTGTCTGGACCAGACTTTTCAGTAGTCAATTTGTTGCAACAGAACTTCTCGTATTCTCGATATCGACATTACAGGGTAAAACCTGTTTCTCCGGATTCGAAATTTCACGGTCAGTGGGGTAGCAAGCAATAGGCCGTTTAGCGGGAGTGTATATAAAATTTCTTTTTTCAATGTTTAAACATGAAATACATATAAAACAATTATGTATGAATGAATGTGTGGATAGCCCAAACACTTCATATTCACCATATCGACATTACTGGTTAAAACCCGTTTTCCGGGATTATGGAATCAATTGAGCGGCAATGTGCCAGATAGTCCACATATACATCAGGGTGGTCACAGCCAGGGCTTTTTTTCGCTGAATTGTGAAGAGGCCCAAGCCCTTCTGTTTTGTGAAAAGTAAGCGCGAAAAATCCTAAAATTGTGAAAAAGAAAGCGCAGTAACTTTTCCAATTGTGAAAAACTATGAGCACAATAAATCACCAAATTGTCACATAAAAGCACACAGAAATAACTATTTTTAATGTGTGTAACTTCATATTATTACCCTCTTGTCCCAGACACACATATTTCATATATCAATGCCATTAGTAGGAAATACATGTAGCATACAGACCTTTAATTCCTGTTACTCACAAATCTGGCATTGAATGGTAGATCTCCAAACATGCCTCTAGATAAACTTAACGTGTGGTTAATTTTATTAAGGGAACCAATCAGAACCAATCATCACTTATTTTACCCACCGATCTCAACATTTAAAAAAAAAATATTCGATAAATATGTACGAAAGGTGCAAAGTACCGAGTACGAATTGTATCGAGTACGAAACGTACCATATCGCCGCATTGTTTTGGACATACGTGTCACGATAAAGTCCGTTTACAATCGTTCGTTAATGGCCGAAAATAATTTTAGTGTATTTTTTGTCACGTTCAGTTGATGTTTTATACAATAATAAAGCGATGTCACCTTTGTTTGACGAATTAGATGTACGAAAATGATTGTCTGTAATATGTTTGGTTTGTTGGTTACTTTGTGAAGAGGCCGATTTTGTAATAAACAGACGCCGTTTCTGTTGTGATAGACGCCGTTAGACAATTGTGAATGGGGCCGATACGAAATTGTGAAGCAGCCGATATTCGGCCCCTAATAGTAATATAGAGTGAAAAAAAGCCCTGACAGCTATCATTCATGTCTATTTTCTCTTTAAGTGCAGACTTCCGGAAAACCGTTGGTCTGATTGTCCTTACTGCCAAATTTTGACTAGGTCCAACACAATATTTTGAAACTTCGGTCAGACGCTCGTCTCAAGCATAACCTGTAATTTGTGTATGAGTCGACACCCTTTGCATAATTTTACTACATGCGTTATATATGTTACAATGTAACACCCCTTTTCATTGGTCGGTGATAACAATTTAACCAATCAGCGAGCATGTGATATAATTCATTGAGGTAAAAATAAACACGGCGTCTACAACACAAATATATCGCATGAAACCGATACTAAAACGTTGTAATTCAGGTTTTAATTTGCAGAATTTAATACCAATGGCTTCGATGATAGTTTGTAAAAGAATATGTGTTTGTATTGGACGCATGTAGATGCATAAACAGTGATAAACTGCACCATTTCGAGATGAAACAAAGAGACGATATATAAACTTGACAGAAAAAAGGGATTTTACTGGTTTACATGTGTATTTTTCAATCGGTTTTTTTTACCGATACCAAACGCAAAATACCGGTATTCGATTTATATCAGAACCGGTGCACAGCCCTACCATATATTATATACGACAATATCAGGTTCCTGTGATCCAATGCACACACTGTCACTATAGCTCTCTAACTGGGACACAGTGACAGGACAGTCAGAATTTTAAAGCAGCCTATAGAAGACAGCCAGCTCGTCTACATTGCTAAATCATGTTTTCTGGCACAAATGTATAAATTGTATCAGCGCATGAATTACTCGTTTAGCTCAGACACAAGTTGCAATTGTCGAAATTTATCAAAATAAACAACCGAGGCAACCACCTGCTGAATCATTATCATTGACCCGTCAAAATTTGCGTAAACATCGCCATTTAACGCAAAATTAAAGGTCGTAAGATTCCATTTAGACAATCTTTTAAAATTTCAAAGTTTATGTCTTATGAATACTGAATAGTTGCGTCCGTTATTCGAACTATAAAGGGAACAACATACAAAATGTCAACAGCCTACCCAAAATTTGACATAGTGTCGGCCATATTGAATTTCAAATACGTGACGTCACAATCTCGGACATTCTCGCTAGAAGCCGAAATCGCACTGCATTAGCTTCGCCAAGAAGCTAGACGGCCGGTGGTACACGATAACTGGATGCAGACTAGTCAAAGGTCTAATACGATGATTATTCTATTTCCAAAGGTCGATACGTCAGTGTAAATAAAAGACCATTAAGTTATAGTATCCAGAACTAGGCGCAGACCAGTGTAGCGTCGCGTATACGAGAAGACGATTTTAATAGGATGACATGGCTACTGTTAAATTGGTTTATTAAACTACAAGAATGCTAAACACATTGGACATACAGACATAAAGTATACATTTTTAGAAAGCATAAATATTCTTCTACAGCTGCAGTAATCAAAGCACTGAGAGTTCTGTGGGAGGCGATCTAATCTGGTTGCTGCTACTAAAGCTTAGATAGTCCAGCAAAACCGGATAATCATTATTTATTTAGGAAAGCACCAAACTTGGTATATACAGTGGTGAATCATATCTGAACATTTTTTTCATGAGACCCATCTCGTATCGGCCATCTTGGTTGAAATAGCAACCATTTTAAAAGATGACCGCCATTTTTATAAAACTACAACATGGCCTTAAATAAATGTTTTTATTTTCGCATGTAGTCAACAAAACTAATTTATAAAAACATAATTGCGTACACAATATAATAAAGTATAACTTACCATTATTTAAAAAAAATATTGATGAAATAAAATTTGTTGCCATGGAAACGTAAAAACAAATGTCAAAAATAACATTTTTAGTTATTTTCTGTAAAAATATGTGTTTAAATGATAAATTATATTATATTTACATCTTGGAGACACAAATAATACTACAGTTTTGAAAATTATTGCAAACAATACGCAAAACATTTAATTTAATTACACCTACTGTTTTCCCGTTTTTCATTTGCTTATTGCAATGATACTTTAAAGCATTTTAAAACACAGCTAAAACGCATTAAGTAGAATAAAAAGTTATTTAAAACAATAGGTTTATAGACCAGTCAATAATTAATCGCGTATCAGAACAGAACAGAACATATACTTTATTAACTTGTACAACATGTACATCGTTATAACATATTTACAAACATATATATACATATACAGAAAACACACATGATTAAACACTACACAATTACATAAATACACATTTCAATTTTCTGAGGATGAGCATACTATAATACAATGTATATCATATAAATTCAATTTTGGCTACAATATATGTTACCTTTAATTAAGTTATTTCTACGGTTGAAGGAAAGTTTAATGAATTTACTCAATTTGAGAACAGTTCTTTTATCATTACACTTTAATAATTCAATTAGTTTAAACATACTTGGTCTTTGGTAAAATATTTATTTATATAAATTCGACGAAGATCATTAAAACATGGACATTTGCAAAGAAAGTGTAGTTCATCGTCTATATCATTAGTATCACAATAAATACAAATACGTTCGTTCCTTGGTATCCTATTTGCTCCATATCTACTTGTTTGTACTCTTAAGGAATGTAATGAAACTCTAAAACGAGCAAGACAATATCTCAATTCAGCAGGTATTACATCGAGATACTTTTCATAACAAAATTCTTCTTTAACATGATCATATAATAGTAACATTGAATTAGCTGATTGTTTAGTATACCATTCTTGCAAAAAAACAATCGAGACACCTTTGTTTAAACAAAATTAAAAAGTTATTTTCATTTACACTCAATGGATCATCAAAAACATAATTGAATCCATGATCACATAACAACTGTTTAACATTAGACACCCAGTTTCTCTTTCCATTGATACCATCTACATGTGACGCATTATATACATTTTTTATAATAATATTATCTGAATTGATTACTTTAAACCAATATTTAATTATACGTACAAATCTAGATACATACAATTGAAACCTCCCTAATTCTCCATATACTGCTGCATTTGATGTGTTCATTTTTACTTTAAGAATGTTCTTAAAAAATTTAAGGTGTATTCTCTCAATTTCTTTTGACTTACCAAAACCCCAAATTTCTGATGAATAACTCAGTTTAGATCCGAAAAACGAATCAAATAGCTGACAAAATTTTTTTGGTTTCATCATAAATTTCTACAGTTAATTAAAAGAACGTTTAATGCTTTTAAGGCTTTACCCGTCAGCTGCTGCTGATTCAAATAAAAATTGCCAGTATAATTAAAGACAGTACCTATGTAAGTAAAATCGTTAACAACTTCTAATTTGTTTCCATTATACATAAAATATTCATTTTCAAACAAACCTCCCCGTTTTCTAAATACCATGGCTTTAGTTTTCTGTACATTCACTTCTAGACTCCACTCTGTACAATAATTATTTAATAATTCTAAACTCGCATTTATTTCGTCAGGTGACTTTCCAAGAATCACCATATCATCGGCAAACAATAATAGGATAAGGACAATGTCATCAAAACTATGTCCACAATCTATGTTATTTTGCAAATACAACTCTAAATCTTCTATAAATAAACGATAACAATACTGGTGATATTACCTCCCCTTGTCGCAATCCAACTGCATATTCAAAGAAGTCGGAATACGTATTACTAGTACATGATCTTACACACGATTTAACCTTTTCCTACATGTCTTTATTATTCGCAATATTTTACCATCAATTCCAACTTTGTACAATTTCATCCATAATGCATTTCTATATATGCAGTCGTATGCCATTTTTAAATCGACAAACACACAATACAATCTCTTATTATCATATATACTTTTGAACACTATTCAGTAATACAAAAAGTGCGTCGACAGTAGACCGACCTTTCCTAAAACCAAATTGTGCATCTGAAATCGCATTGTTTTGTTCGCAAAAATCAACAATTCATTTATTTAACACCGTAGTGAATAATTTAGACATGCAACTTACAAGAGTTACCCCCCTATAATTCTTTACATTATTTGTATCCCCCTTTTTATGTATTGGAACAATCAAACCCTCAGTCCATGATTTTGGAAAATATCCGCTATTCAAAATTGCTTTAAAAATATCACACATATGCGCTGACAGGATATCCATAGATTCCATGAAATATTCATTCAATAGAAAATCGTTACCACATGCTTTATCTCTTTTCAATGTTTTAACAGCTCGTAAAATTTCATCGACAGTAATAGGCGCATTCAGATTGTAATCATTACCTTCATCAAAATTTTCGTTAAAATCATGATTTTCTACGAATTGCTCTGCTTCAGGATTCTCGTTTCTAAAAATATCCTTACTTATATCTGAAAAATGCTTGAAAAAAGCATCAAGTTTAATTCCATTATCCGCGTGATTCGATTTCTTTTTAAAATGTTTCCAAAATTCTTTAGGCTTTGAAAATTTGAGTTTTTCTAAATTTAACAATTGTTCTTTTTCGTACGCTCTACGTTTTTTCTTCACCATAACTTTATATTCAGACTTCATCGTACAAAACATGTTTCTACTATAATCGGATTTACATCTCTTAAATATACGCTGAGCTTCAATGTATCGTTGCTTAGCATGTACACACTCATGGTCAAACCAGACTTTATCATTTACCGGATTATCAATAAAACATGATGACGTTTTCTTGTTAACATTTCGGATCTGCAATTCCACGTACAATATCAGTAAATCCAGAAACTACCGTATTAATAGAAACTCTATCGGACAAATCAATATTGTTTACCAAATGGTTAAGACTCAGCAACTTACCAATCAAGCCTGACCTAAAATCATTTTTAAATATATCATTCCATTTGTATTTGACGTAGCTCGTATCATGATTACTAGAAAGTAATGATTTACAATCCACTCCATTCATTAAAATCATGGACAATAAAACTGTTGATATAAGAAAAATCACATTCCCTTGCCAATAAATAGTCTATTACGGACGCCCCATTGCCTTGAAGCGTAGGTAAATGACCCACATCCAAAATCATGACTTAGTCTACCGTTTACAATACGAAAGCACGTGGATTTGCAAAGATCAAGCAATTTTACACCAAAACCGTTACATGACTTATCACAAGAGGCCCTGGCAAGGGGTACGTCGGGAACATACTGTCGCCATCACTGTCCACCAAAGCAATATTTCTATCAACTACAATAAAATCATCTCTCGTACCCACACGGCTGTTCCAGTCACCCAATAAATAGACAATACCTTCATTTTCATATTCATAAATATCGTTCTGGACAACATCAAATAAGTCTACATTATGCATAGTATAAGCAGGCGACCTGTCCGGCCATATATAAACACCAGATACATAAAAATGCTTTATCTAATTTTAACCAGATTATAGAATCATAATTATTTCGTATGACAGAAACACCATCTTTAATACACTCTTTAATATATACAACCACACCACCACTGCATCGTTTCGCCTCACGATGCTGATATTTCCTGTACAAATTATGTGACACATAGTTATCAATATCAACTGTACTATTACGATCGGTCCAAGTTTCAAACAAAAACATTCTTGGTAATTATATTTACAAGTCTTAACATTCCTTCTTAGCACTGGTAAGTCCATTCACATTCCACGCTATGACATTCAGTTCACCCTCTTTGCACCACTAATTTTCGCCATTCTTTTGCGCTTTACCGTCAATAAATAGGGTGTCGTATGACAACCACGCGTCATGACCATTATCCTTTGCAGCTTTCATTTTTGGAACTAGTTGTCTCCGCTTATTGACGACCTCTTTCGGAAATTGTTCATAAACAAAATATGGTGTATGTTCTAAAGCTTTCCTTGTTTGAGGACCCATTCGGGTAACCCCGTTTATTTCTATATTTGTATACGTAAATGACATTGTACAAATGTAATACATACAATCATAATGTGACAAAAATGTAAGTTGTACTAAAATATCGTTAGGTGTTGTTTTCTAGTAGTTTTATTTTATGTATTATGAATAGGGTTGCCCAAAATGTGACACTGTTTGGTTGAAACTTTTTAAATTAGATGCTACAAAGTAAAAGTATATTAAACTGAGATAACCAAATTGTTATTTAAAAAGTTTCTTTTATTATGTTCTGTCTACACTTGTGTGTATCTGTGTGTAGGTGCATAAGCGTATTTTAGTAGAGCAAGAATGAGAAACAAGTAGGTGGGACAAGAGAAAGAGAGAGGGAGAGAGAGAGAGACAGAGAAAACATTTCCTGATCATGTTACGTTGTTGTATATGCTTATCAAATTCCATTTCTTAAAGTGTGATGGTGGTTTTCCTTTCATCAAAGCTATATGTTTTTCAGTATTTTTCCGACCTTGTAGAAACTGAATGTTCTAAAGCTTTCCACTGCTTTCTCACTAACTCTCTCTCTTTAAACAACATGCATTTTGCCACTATCTTCCATGTATAACCGTATTGGACCGGTCCCATCCGATGCACCCTTTCAAATGATATCTTATCAATAAGTTCTTTGGCTAGCTTCATTTCGTTCTCCAAAAATTCCTTTAACGTTTTTCCACAATTTCATGTACCCCGCTTTGGGCCTCTTGAATGTTTGCAAATATTAGATTGTTTCTCATTGACTGAAACTGGAAGTAGGTCAAATCTTCTTTCAGTGACATGTTCTCCCTTTCCAACATAACCAGTTTATAATTTGTTATACCAAGATTGAAATCTGAACTATCTAATTTCTCTTCTACAACATTCAACCTTTAATCTGATTTCTTATTATAATCTTGAACACATGTCCATAAATTATTTAACTCCCTTTCGAAATTACCCACTTTACTCTCCACTATATCAAGTTTGTTAAGCCTTTTCTCCATACTATCCATCCTAGCATCAATTCTCTTCAAATAACTTAGCAGTTCTTCATGTTTGTTTACCTCATTGGTTTCTGGAGTGGGTGGGATGGGTGGAGTGGGTGGAATGGGTTCAGTGGTTCAGTGTGTGGAGTGGGTTCAGTGGGTGGAGTAGGTTCAGTGTGTGGAGTGGGTTCAGTGGGTGGAGTAGGTTCAGTGTGTGGAGTGGGTTCAGTGGGTGGAGTAGGTGTAGTGGGTGGAGTGGGTGTAGTGGGTGGAGTGGGTTCAGTGTGTGGAGTGGGTTCAGTGGGTGGAGTGGGTTCAGTGTGTGGAGTGGGTTCAGTGGGTGGAGTGGGTGTAGTGGGTGTAGTGGGTGGAGTGGGTTCAGTGGGTGGAGTGGGTTCAGTGGATGGAGTGGGTGTAGTGGGTGGAGTGGGTTCAGTGGGTGGAGTGGGTGGAGTGGGTGGAGTGGGTGTAGTGGGTGTAGTGGGTGTAGTGGGTGTAGTGGGTGTAGTGGGTGTAGTGGGTGTAGTGGGTGTAGTGGGTTCAGTGGGTGGAGTGGGTGGAGTGGGTTCAGTGGTTCAGTGTGTGGAGTGGGTTCAGTGGGTGTAGTGGGTTCAGTGGTTCAGTGGGTGGAGTAGGTTCAGTGGGTGGAGTGGGTTCAGTGGGTAGGGTACTCATGTCTGAACTATGATCTGACTTCTTTGAAAACAGGTTATTCAGACTTTGGTAACAGTCAAAGATGTCAATGATACTATCAAATAATACAGAGTTAATTGTTTCCTTTAATACATTACTCACACAGACTTGTTCCGGTGTACTAGTAAAACTCCCTATCTTATGTATACTGTCATTGTTTAAACTACTGTTCGCACTACTGTCACTCTTCTTTCGTTTATTCCTCGGTTTCTTTCCCATGACAAATACTACACAGCATTGTTATTACTTCAATAACACATATAGCGTACAGTCCACACACTAGCAGAGTTCAATATTTAGTTCAATGTTCATAACACATGTAAACTAAATAATTATTTTGCACGTTACCATGGTAACAGCTTAAACAAAGAAAACAACCCTGGTATTGAGTAATATATTATGCGCTAAAACAGAAACGAAACAAATATTTACAAAGTGAAGAACTAATAATAAAGCCACCCTGTTGAATCAATGAAGATTACGAGACAAAATAATACGTATGAGCCGTTCTCAAGGAAAACCGGGTTTAGTGACATTTTAAATGTACATGTATAGTAATATTTTAATGCTCTTAAATGAGGAAAAATTATGTTCTTTGATTTAATGATTTAAGTACTTGCATAATATAGCACTTTGTCTTAGATTTATTTTTTCTCAAGAGTAATCTTAAAAAATATTATGTCGTTGCTATGGTGACCATTTTCTGAACAGTACCCGTATTAACAAAAACGAGGGATTAATGGTTATAAACAGTAGCAAATTTTCTCCAAAAGGACACATTCATGATTTTGGTATGTTATATCAAAATCCTAATAAAAATCTAAAATTTGAAACAACTTTGAAACGGATATGTGAAATGCTTGTTAATGTTACGTCAAAAACGTATAAGTGACGTTTGCAACGCCGCACAATAAGAAGGCGGGAGTGGTTAATTTTAAAGGTATGAATTTTTGCAATGAGTACGAGTCGATAAATACATATGATACTTGTACGAGTCTACGATGCTCGTACGGACTCCGTATGGACGTCATACGAGTCAACTGGTTCGGCCCTCGTGTATGATGTACGAGGGTGGTCCGCAAAAGTCGCGAACATTGATTTTTATTGTATTGGTGTCCATTGTATTCGCAATTTGCATACATTGACTTTTTAAGAGATATGTTATCATTGTAATTGCTCAATTTGGTGTTGATATCTTAAAGCATTTTTAGATAAATTCGACGCATTCTCGTGAATCAAACATGACAGTTAAAGTTCAGAGAGATACTCCGACACGTATATTAACTTTCCGGAAAGATTTTATGTGCAACAGTTTAACATATACCATGTTTAGGCTCCACATTTTACCGTCTGTCGACAGTCTTAGTGGATGACGTTTTTCGCTCTGTTAACTAGGGCCGAGTTCTCCTTTTAGGCTTGGTAGTCTTCATTTTGTCGCCAAGTTCCCTTTAAAACATTTACACCAAGTGTAGACAAGAGTCCTACATACATTCCCACGATTATTTGTATGTTGGACTTCTGTTTTTGATTATCTGGGTGTCAGACCATAGTCCGGCAGTAATTCTTTGCGCCGCACATATCCCCGACGTCGCCTTTTTGAATGACGCGAAAACCGGAGCGGTGCGAATAAATTCATAGTTTTGCTGTGAATGACATTATCGACCTTAGATTTCGCACAAAAACGTGCGAAACTGTGGTGTCGACATCGGCATATTTTTTTAAAGCACAAATGAGAATACTTATTAAGTTATAAGCTCTTGAATGAAAGCCGATACGTTTTTACAAAATATAAAAGGGCATGCGCCGACTCTACCCAACTCGCATTATTTAATCAAGTATAATTACCAAAATTAAGAAGGAAATGAAATTTCAATATCACACATATGTTAAGAAGTAACTAATAAATAATATGTGAACATTTTTCTGGAAAATTATGCGAAGTGTTGAAATGGGAGACAAAGTTCGCGACTTTTGTGGACAACCCTCGTAAATGGTAATTATCACCTTAGTCTTGACAATGTTCATATGATCTGTCGACGACCATCCGGCATTTGAAATGACCTTTGAAACAACATGCCCGTCATTACTAAGCGCAGTAAAATTCTGCTAACAAGAAAACTTTCATTGTGATCTCATTAACAGATTTTTTACAGTACATTTAGTTTTTCCATACACACGCATCTACAAGCTTCTCAACATGTAGATAGTATCACCGAAGCCAAATTACGGTGTTAGATGGCAAGATGATGACATTACGATGATATGATGGTGAAACAAATATGCCACGATGATGAAACAACGATGGTATAATGGTGAAACAAAGATGGTATGGTGGTGAAACAAAGATGGTATGGTGGTGAAACAGTGACGACACGATGATGAAACAACGATGGTATTGTGGTGAAATAAAGATGGTGTGATAGTGAAACAAAGATGCCACGATGATGAAACAACGATGGTATAATGGTGAAATAAAGATGATATGATGGTGAAACAAATATGCCGCGATGATGAAACAACGATGGTATAATGGTGAAACAAAAATGCCACGATGATGAAAAAACGACGGTATCGTGGTGAAACAAAGATGCCACGATGATGAAACAACGATGGTACGGTGGTGAAACAGTGGTGTAAAAGCAATGCCACGATGATGAAACAACGATGATATGATGACACGATGGTGAAACAACGATGATACGATGTCACAATAGTACACAACGATGGTACGATAATGAAACCGCGATATTTCGTCGCGTTTTCACCATCGTGCCTTCGCGTTTTCGCCATTTCATCATTGTGCCAACGTACCACTGTGTGTTTACCATCGTACATTATGGTATAAAAAGGAAGACCGTATAAAAAGTACTACAAAGGCGTAACGTATGTAATGCTGTGACCTACCTGAAAATCAAGTCAAATGCACACCCAAAAAGCAAGTGTCATATGAATGATAACATTGTATGTCAATTCTGCGAATTATGGAATTTGAAAGGGAAAATATTTCTAAATTATATGGCTTGGTGTATTAGCAATACACACATGTATATAGTTCTTTTTTCCCAGCTATGTCACATAGCCCCTTCAATTTCCCCGTCATAGGTGAGAAAGGGTCGGGGAACCATCCCTCATCTCACCTTACAAATATGTATAAATATATGTATTGGTAAAGTAAATCAAACAAAACAAAGTGAATCATAGATAGTCAACAGTTAAACTTAGAGAGAAAAAAAATATTGGCAATGTGTTGGAATTTTAACACAAATGCAGCCAATGGTGTATTAATGGTGTTACACAGTTATGTGATCCAGGAAATGTCTGATTAAAGTGTGCGGTTTATTTTGTGTTTTAAGTATTTGTATGGCCAGTTTCAGTTCAGTTGTAAGGATGCATTTTATGTTATGTTGTTTTGTTCTTCTTTCGGCTATAACAGTGGGGATAAACACGTGACCATAATTTGAAACAAGATGGCGGCGTAGACGCGAATATTATCGTTTTGGGATTATTATTTCAAGGTGAGTACGGAATTAAAACATCTTACATATCCTATCATATGGTACTCAACGCGCGCTTTCCAGTGGTGTATAATATGCTGGTCTGGTATGGTTACTTTCTGAGAACATTAATACCAAAATTTCGAGTCGAGCACAAAAAGTCATGGTGTATTTCACGCTATTGATAAATTTTAGTGTTTTTGTGACCAAATCGCACTTTTGTGGAGTATTTAAAGCAACCACTTACTAGATATAGTTTATAATGTATGTCAGCACAAGTCCTTGGCTCATATTTATCATACTTATGCGATTTATCAATTTCGAATGCGTTGGTGCATCCCACGCCGAATGAAACAATGGTGCATTTCACGTCCAATCCACAACAAAGAATGGTGCATTTCACGCTGCCATGTATTTTATTACAGAAATGAGTGTTATTTTCTCATATTGATTGTATAAGCATGCATCCTGATATCTCTATTTGTAGTTCACGAGTCGTATCTTATATACATGAAGTGCGCCGGAGATAACACTAGCATTTGTTGGCAAATACAATGACAATTAAATGCATTTCCGAAGTATTATTTTGTTCGCTTTTGTGCATTATCACTTTAAAAAGGATATTTACTTTCAGGCTTCACTGAAGCTAGTGGCAAGTGTACCGTGCAGTGTTTATAAGTATTGTCATTTTCATTGGTAAACAAACAGTAGGGGAAATTGCCCGATTGGCAATTATGATTGAAAAATTGCCCGACCGGGCGAAAACATTGTCAATTTATTTATACCTTAGAAGACTAACCTTGGCATAAAGATATTTGACCAAGCGATAATCGGAACAAATATTTCATATCACATTGTTTATATCCAAGATCGTACCGTTCAAATTTTCTTTGAAATGTCTTGATTCTGAGATATATAGCCTGAAAAATGCCTTATTCGGCCAGTATAAATTCGTTGTATTAACTAGTCCGCTTTGGCAACTTTCTACTATTCTAAAATATATTTACTTATCTGATCGGGAAAGTGAACATTAAACACTTAATATATCTCAGAATATAGACAATGTAAAATAGTTCTGAGCAGTAGGATTTTAGATAAACCTTTTGTGCTACGAAATATGCAATCAGATTGTCTATTGCCCGATCAGGCAAGTAGTTAAGGGAATCCCCGAATTTCCCGATCGGGCAATTTCCTCCACTGACAAAGGCTAATGTTTTCATGCGGACATACTATACATAAATCTAACTCCTTGGACATATTTTTTCTTGTAGGATGGTGCGTGAACGAAGTTACAAAGACCTCTTCGCCGAAAATCTTGCTGCAGCACACCAGCGGTTAAAGACTTCTAGATCGTTTACTGATAATTGATTATACAACCTTGTCATACGAGAAATAAACAAATACAATATGACGATGATTTCGTTTATTATACATTACTGAACAATAAACAACACATTTGAGAAATCACATATAAAATTTTTCAATCACAGGAAAGTATAACATATATCATCAGCAAAATAGAAAGTATCTACATTTAATGTGTTTATATGACAATGCTTAATGAAGAAATATGCAAGTAGAAACATTGTGGCTATTGATCTGCTGAAACTATTAAATAATTCCATACAAAGCAACACCGCAATTCTGAACACAACGGGGAATAACTCGTTTTGTTCAAAAAGCATTATGCTTATTAAAACAATATACTCAATGGCAGCTGAACTGTTTTCTGGCTATAAACATCAATAGAAGGTACTATTGTTAAGGAAATCAAATTAATCAATATTGATATCAACAATGTCTAAAGCATTTTGATGCAAACTGAGTCAAACTTTTGTATTTTTCAAATTACCTCCCTTCGAATTAAAGTAAGAGCACAATTGCCATTGCGATCGTGATCAACTCTAAGCATAAATTGTTGATTTCAGCAATGGAATGTGTCAATTAAAAAAACAATATAACGTTCGTTGATCAGTAGGGGAAATTGACCGATCGGACAATTCTGTGATTCCCCTAATTCTTTGCCCGATCGTGAAATTCTGCTCGAAAAAAATGCCTGATCGGGCAATAAAATGGTCAATTGATACATACCTCAGAAGAACTGATCTGTGCATAATGATATTTGCCCAAGCGATAATCTAAACACACGTTTCATATCTCAAAGGGTATATCTAAGATACAGTCGTTCAAATTTCCCTTCAATTGTCTAGATTCTGATATTTCTAGCCTTAACAACTACCAATTTTGCCGGTCAAATTTCATTGGGTTCACTTGTCCGTTTTTGGCAACTTTCTACTATTCAAAATATATTTACTTGCCCGATCGGGTAATTTAAATTGCCAAAACGGGAAAGTGAACAAAAACACACAAAAAACTCGGAATCTAGACAATGTAAAATAATTATGAACGGTAGGATTTTAGATACATGTGCAATCAGATCTTTTCCATGTCAAATATCCTTATGTACAGGTTAGTTTTTAAGACGGTGGGCGTTTCTATTGACCGATCAGGCAAGTTTTGGAGCAAAATTTCCCGATGGGGCAAATTGTTAGGGGAATCCTCCAATTGCATATAAATAGTGTGATACCTATAAATGTCATAAGACACGTGAATATTGCGACAAAACAAAGGAACATTGTTACGAACATAACATACTAGTATTAGCACAAATCAGTCTCTGTGCAAACACATAGATTAAGTAGTTTGATAATAAAACGCATATTAATATGACAATATCTATGCACATTTATCGATACTACTACATTTAGTTTTGTATTCTTGACATAATTTCACGTTACTTAAATACTATCTATGACTAATCAAACCACGACTTGACAAACCAGTTTTCCTTGACTGTATTCTTAAACAGTACCAACTTAATATTTTAAAATGAGACGGGTTCTTCTCCACGGGCACAAGCAGCACGGATGAGGCGTCTGTGGCGTCTCTCGTGATCTCGAAGACCCGATATGCTTCTTAAGACCTTCCCACACACGCTGTATAGTCTTGCTGTTCACATGTCTTCAATCATATCTAAGGAAATGAAATACTGTTAGTTAGATAACGTATAATACTGATACGGGCTTATATTGCATACAAATGGTATAGAGCAAGTACTAAACACTGTAAGTCCAGTAACATACTAAGACAGTTCCGGTTTATTATTCACTCATGACTTTCAAAACATGCAGATCTGTTGTGCAATCCATTTGCCATATCAAAATAACAAACAAACAAACATATAATATTCTTAGACTAATACCTTGGTTCTAACAGAATAAAAAAATATTGCAAGAGAAACCAACTACATGTATGCGAAATTGTGATCAAATATTACATGCGTATCTCAAAATAACGTGAAATGCACCATCGTTTTATTCGGCGTGGGATAAAAAATTTAAATGTCGTAAATATGATAAATATGAGCCAATGACTTGTGCTGACATACGTTATAAACTATTTCTAGTAAGTAGTTGCTTTAAATACTCCACAAAAGTGCGATTTGGTCACAAAAACACTAAAATTTATCAATAGCGTGAAATACACCATGACTTTTTGCGCTCGACTCGAAATTTTGGTATTAATGTTCTCAGAAAATAAACATACTAGACCTGCATATTATACACCACTGGAAAGCGCGCGTTGAGTACCATATGATGGGATATGTAAGAAGTTTTAATTCCGTACTCACCTTGAAATAATAGTCCAAAAACGATAATATTCGCGTCTACGCCGCCATCTTGTTTCAAATTATGGTCACGTGTTTATCCCCCCTGTGTAATAGTACGATCGTTTACTTTTAGTGTATGAAGTGTTTTCCGTGATTATCTTGACTTTTCAAGATTCAAAAAATATTTTGTATTTTTTTCTGAAAAGTTAAGTTGGAATATTTTAGATATTATCTGTGCACCTTTAGCTTTATCATCGTAATATTTTTGTAGTTCTAATTCGATTTTTCTTATGTTTTCTCTTATGTTGTAAGTTTTTGGTTCTTGTTCGTATAGGTCTGAGAGGTTTTTTTCCAGGTTTATAATTCTGTCATTCTTGTGCTTTGATTTCTTTTTTGTGTATGTTTTGGTATAGGAGTTCCCATAGGTTCTGTTGTGATTATTGTTCTCTTGGTTTAGTGTAGTATTCTATAACGTTTGTAATATATGCAATGTATTCAATGTCTCCAAGGAATCTGTATATCCGAACTAAGAACAGTGGGTGTTTTTTCGTCAGTTAGCCATAGATCAATTCGACCATTGGCTCTTCTCCATGTATACTGATATTTATATTTAGAACCCGCCACATGTCGCTTAGTTTGAGTGTATTTATTAGATTTGTTAATTAATCAAAATGTAAATAGACAATTAAAACTAATTTTGTATCCACACTTTAGCGTGTGATGTATGCATAATGTATCGTTTGTTAAAATATAGGCACGTGTTCGGATGACTGTGTAGTAGTTTAACGAAAGACAAACCATGTTTAACTACATGCTAACCTCTACAATTACATGTGGCGTTTTGATAAACACTGGTTTTACTAGTTTGTTGAACTACATCTACCAGCTTACGCATTTATTTGTTCATATAAATTTGTGTGTTGAGCTACATGGATCCCATTTAAAGGTGCATGTAGTTATGATTTATTTATAATTACCGCCTTTCATGGTACCATTAATATGCTAATGAGTGCGTCGTTTATTGTGACAGGTATATGGGTGTACTTAAAATATCCCTTTTTGAGAATACGAATGGTACGTTTTGTGTCTGTCTCTTGCGTGGGTGGCTAGACGCTGTCGCCGTTTTATATGCCTTCGAATTGTCTGTGTATTTAAAGTAGTTAATACAAACATTTCGATTCATACAGGAATACCATGTATTTTCTGTTACGTCAATGATAAATACAGTGTTTCATTGTTTGTTGCAGAATACGTCTTAAACAACGAGCTTTTTGCCAATTATGACTAGCTACTTCAGGTTCAATAATGTAGGCAAATACATATATACATTTGTTTTATGATCGATGTAAATACATAACAAATCAAATTTCATTAAATTTAACTTTATTCGTTTAAAATCATATTCACTTCACTGAAGTGATGTATACAATAAATAAACAGTAATAGTTTATGGAAGACATTTACATAAGTGTATTGTCTGACCACATCTAAATTAGACTCCGAGCCTATGCTCATTCAAGTCTGACGAGTCTTAGTTTATTGTGGCTTACTTATACAAGCATAAGGATTCTACAAAAACCGGTAATAATCGCAAATAAGCAATAACATATAAATAACATTATACACCTTCGCATGAACGAGTACAGTTTACAGATAAATTTGTAATAATAAATACCAACACCTCATCACGAAGACCAGCTTCGATTATTAAATATATCTGAGGTTGTAACACTCAGAAACCATTTGACCATAACGTATCTATGATGTCTTTGAATGTTAAATATTCTTTGCAGACAATTCTGTGGAGGAAGCGCATACACTATGACCTGTAGATCGTCAATTTGCAGCAATTGTTCACTGAGAAAGTCCTACACGACACCATTCCGTTTTGTGGAGCACTGGCTTGCAAGCTTGAAGGCTGAACTGTATATCACAGAGTTCATTTTTGGAAAACCACGTGTGAGCAGTGACACGTATAACGATGTTGGATGCTCTGACTTCTTCTGCTGAGAGATTTTTAAAAGTAACAGTTTTGGATTTAAATGAATTATCACATGAAGATTTCATTAAAACAACAGACTTCGTTTTGTCCTTTTGACCATTTGCGGATAAAAAGAAGACAACTGCTTTGACTTTATATCCATATTTGTCGTTGGTAAATTTCGGTGCAACTCCAGTTTGTCGAATTGTCAGCACCAGTTTCTTGGAATATGGTCGATGAAGATAAGAACATCCCATCCAGTATGACGGCGGCATTATCTTAATACCTTCTGTTGCTTGAAATGGAGTTAGAATTTCTGAAGAGTCGATTGTTGTCGGTTGTGAAGCAACTCGCTTTTGATAGTTATCATTGCAGCCAGCAGTTAAGCGATTGTCTGTTAAACCAATTTCATTTGCGATTACTGATCGTTTACGACCAAATGTGAAACTATCAGGTCCGTCAACAATTTCTTGGATTGTCTCTAAATATCGAATCCGTCTCCTCACTTTCCTTTCCGCTGCATGTCTTCGAATTTGATCTTGCATGTTTTCCGAAACAGTGAGCTTTCAATGAATTAGTTACGCTGAACAGAATGTTGGTATGCTTTGATGGACTGATGGCTCCGGATCAGCATATATAAGCGTTTCAAATGCACGCCCCTTTTTAGCGAGTGTACCACGATTGGTCAACTTCTGTCCTTTCTTAACAATGTGCTAACAAGAACTTTCAGTGTTGCAACTGTATCGCATTTTTAGAATAAGACACGTCAGAACATATATGAGTGGTCCGCAAGTCTAGAACATTGATTTTTAGTGTAGTATCGTCCATTGTATTTACAATTTGCATATATTGTGTTTTTAAGAGAAATGTTATCATTGTTACTGCACAATTTGATGTTGATATCTTAAAGTATTAAAAATCTGCGTGGTTTTATTGCACCTGTAGTAGGTCCGATCGGCGCACACTCTACGAAGTCAACAGCATCTTCGCTTCATTGGCTGACGCTATTTTGGATACTAGTAAATTCGACGCATTCCCGTAAATCAAACATGACAGTTAATGTACAGAGAGATACTCCGACACGTATATTAATTTTCCGGAAATATTTTATGTGCAACAGTTATCACATACCACGTTTAGCCTCCACATTTTACCGTCTGACGCCAGTCTTAGTGGATGACGATTTTCGCTCTGTTAATTAGGGCCGAGTGTTCCTTTTAGGCTTGGCAGTCTTCATTTTGTCGCCAAGTTCCCTTTAAAACATTTACATCAGGCGTAGACAAGAGTCCTACATACATTCCCTCGATTATTTGTATATTTGACTCCTGTTTTTGATTATCTGGGTGTCAGACCATAGTCCTGCAGTAATTCTTTGCGCCGCGGTGCGAATGAATTCATAGTTTTTCTGTGAATGACATTATCGACCTTAGATTTCGCACATAAACGTGCGAAACTGTGGTGTCGACATCGGCATATTTTTAATGCACAAATAATAACACTTATTAACACTAATCAAGATATAAGCTCTTGAATGAAAGCCGATACGTTTTGACAAAATATAAAAGGGCGTGCGTATCAAGTATAATTACCAAAATTAAGAAGGAAATGAAATTTTAATATCACTCATATGTTAAGAAATTATGAATAATATGTGAGAGATTTTCTGAAAAATTATGCGTAGTGTTGAAATGGGAGACAAAGTTTGCGAGTTTTGCGGACAATCCTCGTAAGTGTCGAGGAGGGTACGCAATTATTCCATTATATATTCTAACCGTAAACAGAAACACATCAAAACGCACATAATTACAGTGTTTATGATTACATAAAAATGTGATGTGACCATAATCGCCTGACCAATATTGTGTATTTCGTTCAAGACGGGTTTGCGTGTCTTATTAAAATATCAAAGCAATTTTAGTACTGTCAGCTAGTGGCTTATCATGGTGAAGGACGACCATTTTGGTGTTAGTCTCTTTACGTCTGTATATTGAACTATATGGGAATTGAATAAGTAAGAAAATTGATAACTTTCAATCGCAATCCATTAACAAATGAAGAAATATGGAGCACTGAACACTATGTTCATAAAACATTACAAAAACATTACATTTTGTTCTATGTGATAATTTTTAAAAAATGACTCGTATGCTCTTACTTGCATATTCTATGTAATTTAGCGGAAACCACGGCATTCAACTGTTATTCGTTAACCTTTTAGGACTTCAGACAGTTAAAACTAGGTGTGTCGGCTTATTTTGATTTTGAAACGTGGTTATTATAGGATTAAACACCCGATCTGAAGCAACACTTTGAGTAGAGCCCCGAAGGAATCATGTTGCTTCAGGTCGGGTGTTTACACATCAGTGAACGTCAACAAATGGTCGTTTAATCCTTATAATTCCAAACCGACGCTTAATCACATAAATATAAATGAAAACATTGAATTTACTCCCGTGCTTTTTTAAAAATGAACTTGATTTAATGACGTCGTAAACGTGACGTCACCATAACGCGACGTTTGGTGAACTACGTTAGCTAAACAAAATGTATAGAGGTTCTTGCATGAGTGCTCATTACATACGAGTTTTATTAAACGAGTGGTCAAAATAATATGACACGAGGCTTTGCCGAGTGTCATATTGTTTTTGTCGACGAGTTTAATAAAACTCGTATGTAATGAGCACGAATGTAAGATTCTATTTATCACATAACCTTAGTAAACGCTCAATATTGTTCAGAAGGATGATGTGCGCTGCATAAGTTTCAGCCAAAATTAAGCGGTACAATGAGCGCGACGTCATGGTGACGTTGATATTATCCTGACGTCAGTGACGGATCAATGCATGGATTGGCTAACGTCATGTCAAGCTAATTCAAATATTTATTGCACGGTCTGGGAGTGCTGAACGATATTTAAGTCACGTGTTTACGGCACTCCTGAACCGCATGTTATGTGATAAATTAAGATGTTCTGCTCCTTACGTAAACACAAAATCAGGGGATGAACATACATATAGGTATAGTCCGTAAGCGACTAGGCTGGACCCCCATAAACCTTAAATATCTTTCAAAGTACTTATGCAATTTGATTGAAATTTGGAATGGTACACTGAATTACCTTTACCAACTCTATGTTTAAATTTCAGAATTTTTTACGAACTCATTTATTTTCCCCATTGTGACTAATGTATTAAATTTTGTATTTTAATCAACAAATGGACAAGGAGTAAATAAGCCATTACGATCAGGTAATTAGACTAATGCTATTGTATTTGAAATAACTGTAACGGGACATATATGGATAACTTTGACCTACATTTTACTGGTCATCATTGTGTATATAGTTGAGGCCCACCTTCTGATTGTAATGATCATTTGCATAAACAAACAAAATGTTGAGTCTTGAGGTGAGCTTAAACATCAAACACGTACTCTTTGATGTATGGGCCTCATTTTATATTTGCAGTCGTCACTGGTGTGTTACTAAATGTACAGTTATTTTGGACCAATTTGCTTACCTTTGCTGTTCCAGTTACTTCCATCACCCATACGTATTTACCCTATTTTGACTTACAATTTTACATTGGACGTAAATACAAAGTACACTTTTATGTGGACCAAAAAATCTGTTTTAATTTATGAGAGTTGGTAAGATTGGTTTATGAAGATATGCCAAATTTTATTCTTATTGGCATTGTACTTTTTAAAATATTCAACGTTTATGGGGGTCCAGCCTAGTCGCTAACGGACTATAATGATCTTTGTCAAAATTAAGCTAAAAGAGCTTGTGCAGCTGTGATGTGCCTTTGTAGTTTGATTTATTCCACACACATTCCTTTAGAACGTTTACGTCAGTAATGTCCGAGGGTCCCGATTGGCGAAAACGGGTGTTCACTGATGTTAATCCAGTCACTTCCGGCCTAATCTGCCAGTTAACGGGATGCCGATTAAACTTAGCTATAATCGGTCACCTGGTCATGTGACTTGTGATAATTATTCACCTTACCACGTGGTCTAACGGACTTCTTCTTATATGAGAGTCGCCGGTTGCAATTCCATGCCCGAGGGTGAGGTTTTCCTATCCTAAATGAGCTGGTGGTTGATCGGTTATTTTCTTCGACTTACCTGCGTCTACACACAGGAACATGCATTTATAATTCGAAAAAAAATGACGCTCAATGGAGTCGACGCCAAATCAAAACTCCACAAATATTGGCTTTAAAAGCCGATATTAGACGATTATCGGTACCGATCGGTTGAGGTGCGGATGTATTCTGTATTGTTATTAGCCCCTTTAACTGCCTAGATCATGTGTTTTAACTGTCAAGTTGGTATAGAGAAAATATTTGTATTAGAATAGTTCGTGGGATAGAATCGCACGATAGAATCGCATTGCACTCCTGTCTATATTTTAATAGTACAGTAGGCCTAGTGAAAAGAAAAAAAAAATTTTTTTTTCATTTTTTTTTCAAATTATAAATGCAAGTTCCTGTGGTCTACACGACGTCTATCAAGATGTCCGACATCGTTGTTTATCGTGACGTCACGGTACGAACGTGACGTTGCGCGCTAGTTAATGAAAGAGTAACAATGTAGTCCCGAGTTTGATCCCCTTACTGAGCAGATTAAGCTACTGGATAAATAGAATAATAGGTTAGTGTCGTAAATGAAGTAAAAGTTTATCCGGCTCGGCTGCGGAAATTATCGGATTCGCCTACGACTCACCCGATAAATTCCTCCACCTTGCCAGATACACCTTTTCATCCACGGCACTAACCTACTATTCTCTATGTAAACGTCACGCCTTAGCCAATCAAATTGCAGGGATTTGCTGACTTTGGAATTATTCAACTTTGGCATAGTAATTGTTTAAAGTGGGCCATTCGGCAGGGGGCATTCAGCTCATTGGAGCTAGGTCGTTCAGCTGTTGCGCTCTGTGTCATTCAGCTAAGGCATTAAACTTGTTGAAAGTAGGTCACCCGGCTGGGATTTTCAGCTTTTTTATTGTCGAAACTATGTCATTCAGCTGATACCATGGTGTTCAGCTTTTTGATACTATTAATATTTAACGTTCGAGGACTTCAGACACCTAAGATATTCAGTCGTTTTTGTATTGAAACTAGGTCATTCAGCTTGGGCATTCAGGTTTTTGATTGCTGATACTAGTTCATAAAGCTTTTTGACAGCTGAGACTTGGGCGGTTCATTTTCTCGTTCGGTTGTGTGTTAGGCATTATGCCTTGTATGTTTTTATGGTTTCTGTGCTAAGCTG
This sequence comes from Spisula solida, assembly GCA_947247005.1. NCBI lineage: Eukaryota > Metazoa > Mollusca > Bivalvia > Venerida > Mactridae > Spisula > Spisula solida. The sequence goes on along the minus strand of OX365947.1, from coordinate 30,555,358 downwards.
GCTAAGTTGAGTGCTGCCTTCCCTGTCCGACTTAATATTGCCTTTTTTAAACAGAGATTGTTGGTAAATTAAACTTTAATAAATACACCGTATCGTATTTATTTCCAATGTATGCAATCCGCCAAAACAATAATAATTATGCTGCGTGCTAATATTATTAGTTAAATGTAAGGTTAAATTTAAATAATTTTACAAAGCAGGCATATTTTGGTATAACAAAAGATATCATAAAAGGCATTCAAACTATAAATACTATCAATTATTACAATAGCTTTTTTCATACTTTTCTACAACTTTAAATTATAATTCTGATAAAGGGAAGTAATACAATGGCAGGCGAAGGGAGTGAAGGGAGTGTTTAAGATTTCAAAAAAAAATGTTATAAAACCGATTCTAATATATACCATGTGTTTTACACGTGATTCGTTTATTATCACTGTTAGGTTAAGGTCTCTGTCGCGTATGGATATATTTTTTCAATGCTGAAATTGCAAACATGATATAACATTTATATAAGAGCAAGTTGACTTAAATCTCACTGCAGCTGTTATCTCAAATGCTTACTGCTGATTTGCTCTTTTTGGTCAAGAATTATTTTTTATTTAACATATTTGTGGTCAAAAATGAAAATTTACATATTTTAAAATAATATTTAAAAAATTAATCCAAATAACTTGCATATTATTAAATAAACTTTACTGTATGATTCCTAACATGAGAAATTTCGTGTATGTCAAGTTTTATGTTGTTAACAGTCAAACTGTTTCGGTAAAATGCAAATTTCATAACTATAGCCGAGCAAATTTGTTAGGAACTTCAAAAATCATTACCATAAATTGTTCTTCATAAATATAACAGGTTTGATATACGTGTACCTTAGGTATGAAATATACTACATATAGTACATGACCGAAGGGAAGTTATCGGCACTAGTCAAACACGACTAGTTGTTAGTGGTGTAAGAGTTACCGCTATATATTACAGAATTTTGCAACTGAGATAAGTTCAGCACCAGGCTGTTTTGCTTCTTTCCAAGCAGGTAAACTGTATAGGTTGCTTTGTGGGTGCCCTCGTGATATGTGGTCGTCCTTGTAATCCGTTCATATCTGCTAGCCCTTGCGCCAGCTGTATTTGACTGTCTGAGACGATATACTGTCAGAGTGGGATGTAGCGGTTTTGGTTTCCTTGTTTTTATGGATGGTTATCGTTTTCCTTGTGGCTGGTAATTTTGGCCTGTATCTATTTCTTTTTACAAGTGTTCATTTCTGTGCATTCGTACCGTACTGTTTCTGTTGATGGAAGCTTTCATTTCATTTCTCTGTGTGCAATTGTGGTTTGTATTTGTGTTCTGTAATTCTTCCTTTTAGTGTTGTTTCTCTTTGTGCATTTCGTGCTCTGCTGTTTCTCATGTCCAATTTTCTGTCAATACTTTCTTACTTAGTCCTCTTCACTCCGATCGGAGCATAGCGCCTTTATCACAGCTCTCCATCTGGTTTGGTCCGTGGCCCGGGCTTTTTTTCTCCCAATGACATCCTTGTCTTGCGAAGCTCAATGTCTAGTGTTCGGCGCTAGGAGCAATGTTGGCCTTTCTCGTATTCTAGACCCTTGATGATTCAATCCAGTGCTTGTCTTTCTATGTTGGGCTAGGATCTTCGCAGCATGTGTCCAATCCATCTCCTTTTTTCTGTAGTATGGAGTCGGTGACCCGGAGCTGCCTTGTTCTCGCCCATCAGTCCTGGTTGGAATCTTCTCTGGCCACCTTATCTGTAAAATCTGTCTGAGGCATTTGTTTATGAACACTTGCAACCTCTGGTACAGGCGTTTAGTCATTTTCCAAGTTTTAGCGCCATAGAGGAGGACTTTCTTGACGTCGGTGTTAAATAGCCTGATCCTCGTCTTCCAGTGGATGTGTCGGTTGTTCCACAATGGTCTCATTGTTGCGAATGCATGGCGGGCTTTCCCTATTCTGGCCTTGATGTCCTGCTCTGTGCCTCCTGTCTTACTGAAGAGGCTGCCCAGATAGGTGTAGTTGTCAATAGCTTCAATGGCTTCTCCTTCTATGTGGATGCCTTGACGGCTGCCTGGATTGATCCAGGGACATTTAGTTTTGTTGATGTTGACCTCTAGCCCTGTTGTTCTGGCTACTTCCTGCAGCTTCTCTGTTTGCTGCTGTATTTGGGCACACGTGTGGGACAGAAGACCAATGTTGTCAGCGTAGTCAAGGTCTTCAAGCTTGCTCTGAAGGATCCATTGTATCACTCTTGATGTATCTAGTTTCGTCTTCATAACCAAGTTAATTACTACTGAGAAAATCATCGGGGAGAGCAGGCAACATTGTCTAACCCCAGTGCGTACTTGGAAGAGTTCAGAGAGGTCCATGACGTGGATGACCTTGCAGAGGTTGTTGTTGTAAGGCTCCGGGTAATGTTGACTATCTTGCCGTAGTGCACCAGTATCTTCCAGATTGTGTCTCTGTCCACTGTGTCGAACGCCTTCTTGAAGTCGATGAAGTTGACATACAGTGAACAGTTCCATTCAATGGATTGTTCAATGATGATTCGGAGCGTTGCAATCTGGTCTGCACGTGATCTTCCTGCTCTGAAACCTGCTTGCTCTTCTCTAAGGAGTTTGTTGACTTCGGTTTTCATCCTCTCTAGAATGATCTTTGACATCACCTTGCTGGGCATGGATAGCAGCTCAATACCTCGCCAATTATTACAGTCGCTCAGGTTGCCTTTCTTCCGTAGCTTTACAAGGTACCCTGTTATGTCTGCCATTCGACAGCAACTTCTTCTGTGTCCCATATCTGTTGGATGAGGTCAAACATTATGCCATCAGTAACGTCTGCTGATGCCTTCATCGCTTCTGGTGGGATCTTGTCAGGTCATGGAGCTTAACCGTTCTTTATCTTGTTTCCTGTTTGGGTATTTGTCCTGTGTCAACTGCCAGTTCTGGACCCTCTTCTATAGTGGGGGAAGTGAGACTGGTGTCCTATTCAGAAGCTCATCAAAGTGCTTCTTCCACTGTTAGTTTCAGCTGGTCTTCTGGCTTGGACAGGGTGGTTCCATTTCGGTCTTTCACGGGCATGTTGGAGCTGCTTTTACGTCCTTCTAGTTGGCGAGTTATCTGGTTTAGGGTTGTCATTTCGTTGCGCAGCTATTTACGCTTTCTCTGTCTAATGGTTAAACATAGTTAGTTTGTCTTGTCTGCAGCTCTTCTTTACCTCCCTTTGTAGGGTTCTGTATTCACTCTGGATTCTGTGTCTGTTCTCTGGTCGTTGCATTGAGAAGCCTCTGTCGGACTGTTCTTTGGGTTTCAATTTTTTATGGTACTGTCGGAGATCCTGGTCTTGTAAGTTCGAGTTTGGAAGCCGAGCAATTCTTTGCAGACAGATGAGAATATGTTCTTTACATTACATCCCATTTCTTCTCCAATGAGTCATCATCTGCGTCTGTCAGAGCTTCAAATCTGTTTCTCAAACTGATGGAGAACTCTTGCTTGTCTCGAGGAGTCTACAATTTGGTGACGTCGAAGCGTGGACTCTTGGTGTTTCCTTGCTTTCTGACTTTCTGTTATCCTGACCTGAAGCTTTGCGATGAGGAGTTCATGGTCTGATCCAATATCTGCTCTTCTGTAAGCTCTGACGTTGCCGAGGGTTCTCCACCATCTTCTCGAGATCGCAAAATGGTCGATTTGGTTGTTCACTAACTTGTCAGGTGATGTCTATGTGACTTTGTGGATGTCTTTGTGAGCAAATATAGTACCACCTATCTGTCAATACAATAATGAAAAAGGGTTAGTCTGAAAATAGTAATAGTCATGAATAGTAATAAAACATATGGTGGAGGCATTTACATCAAACTTTGCCTTTTTTCAGTTGATCTGAGGGTGACCTATTATATTGCCGGATGAAACGTTATACCTTAAGCTGGGTTGTGTATATTATACGTGCTGAATGAAGCATATATAATATTCACAACCCAGTCCTAAATAGTACCTCCGGATTGGTAGAATGCGCTTACCACTAGGCCACCGTATCACAACCTTAAATTGCAGAAACCCAGAATTGGAATCAGTTTGAAAATTGAGATGTACACTTTTATTTCTTGTTAACCATATGAACAGCGGTTGAATAATTGAAACACACCTATAAAAGATTGCGGAACTCTATACTTTACAGAACTCTATACATTTTGGACATTATTTTAGCGTATACGCCTCAATTTAATGGTAGGAAGTGTGATATACTTACTTTAAACCAAATACTACTATCAATACGATTATATAACTTATACTGGCTAGCGAAAGAAACGCATTCTTATACTTTTAAAATATCAAAAGTGATCATTTCCGTTTTGACAAAAAAAACAGGAAACCTTCATTTAAAACAAGGTTATTATAAATCGTGCATTCTTTTTGTTTAAACTTGAAAATAAACACTACGGTAATGCATTTACATATCGATTTCGCACATCCTTTCACTGAAACTCTTTTATGAAATACCCCAATTATAAATAAAATTATGATATTGTGGTCGTCATATGGGCTGCATTGCCATTATGCTCTTTGCTTTTATGTACTAGTGTTCTTGTTCAACTGTTTATTGTTGAGGATCTCATGGAAGATTGTCATTTAATATAATTGTCAAATGAGTTTCCTCGTAAAATAAAGTCTTTATTATTATTATTATTTCATAAAACCTAAAGCCGTCTTGATATTAGTTCAATAAAAGCAACAAATGAAAACAACGACTGCGTTTCTTTCGACGCTGAGTCTGGGTTAATTTACTCTTGTAATAATATCAAAATGAAAATAATCGTATAAAGTGATAAGTCAACAAAACATGGACAGTGTTGTATGGTCGATACATTCCTATATTACATTCCTACATTTACGTCCGATTTAACATCAAATGTGGCACACGGCTGATTGAAATCTCTGATGATATGTAGTGAAATGTAGATACCCGGTATAGCACAGAGAATTTGACATGATCCTGACTTTTATGCATGAATATATTACAAGGTAATTGCGTTGAATATATAAATTTCCGCGAGCAAATCGTGCAATATCGGTTCTTTAAATTTATTTCGGTATTACACCTTGAGCGTCTTCGTAATACAATATATCAGCTTTTAAATAATGCTAATTTAAAGGTCGAGAGTCGTGACAAATTCTCTGGACTATATTACTACGACACTCGGAAATGACCACGAACAGCAAACAGACACGAGTTCCGAGAACATGTGAAGGTTTGTACGTATAGGCCTTTTCGACTGGGCTGTTTCGTGGAGCAGGTTACAGTCTGGTTCCCGTTCTAATTTTACAGTTGTATTTCTGTAGTAGTGCTGTAATTGTGGGGAAGGGAACCAGGCTAAAACTTGCTTCACGAAACAGCCCAGTCGAAAAGGCCTTATGTGATGCTAAATGACGAGATAACCTCCAGTCCTTGTATTGTCTTTTATACAGTCCATCCCCACCTCCAGGAATTTTTGGCAGTTGTCATAATACTATAATATTTACAAAAATGCTGGATCCCCGCATGTGCTTCATTAATTGAGTTACATTTATTATGAAACAAGTTAAATAAATGTTTTCTTTTCACTCTAAAGTTGTTATTAACATATAAAGATTAAAATAAATTGACTTATGTGTACAATGGGTTATAACAATTATGTATACATTAGATTCGATGAAAAGACATAGTGTGCTCAGCTAGTAAATTCCGTCTAAAAATGGTTGTGTTTAATTGAGAGACTAGTAGCCTGTGTGCAGATCAGCCATTAGTGCTAAATGCACGTGTCCTGTACACGTGTTTTAAATAACGTATGACTTTCTGCATTATACAAAATATTCGTGCACGTACTAATATATTTAATAAGTGCTCCTATAATTTTAAACTGGTACGTACATTTAAGCGGAATTATACTTGCTTGTATCCGATGATACGTACAGTTGACACGTGTGCATACAATTTTACACGTGTAATTATATTTATTACTTATACGTGTACGTGTACGTGTTATTCATGTATAATTTATAATGGTTTACCGGATACATAACGTGTATAAACTTTTGACTCTTATAGACGGAAACAGTGATGGTCTCGGTGTATAGCACGGGTAATTTGACCTGTCCCCCCTTACCTTTATGCATGAATATATAAATTTCCGCGAGTAAATCGTGCAAAATCGGTCCTTTAGATTTGTGTTGGTATTATTCCTCGAGTGTCTTCGTGATACTAAAGATTTTTAGCTCACGCTGACTTCGAGGAGCGAGAGACGAGCTTTTGTAGGGGTTTTAAAAAGTTAAAGGGGACCTATGACAACTAAAGATACACGTACTAACCGATTGAGTCAAACCTATTTCCTATTTGCATGTTCATTTTGTCACGTAACAACGAAAAAAGCATCGGACACTACTACTTTAATACAGTGTAATATATTTTGGTAGCCCTGAGCTGTGGTTAAGAGTTTACTAAGTGTTTGTCTATATCAACTGTTAAATTACTAGTATGCTAATAGAAGGTCGAGAATCTTGTCAAACTATCCGTACTATATAGCACAGAGAATTTGACATGATCCTGACCTTTATGCATGAATATATTACAAGGTACTTGCGTTGAATAAATAAATTTCCGCGAGCAAATCGTGCAATATCGGTTCTTTAGATTTGTGTTTGTATTACACATCGAGCGTCTTCGTGATACTTCGCACTTATGAAAACATACAACTGGAGTTGAAAATATAGACAATATATCAGCTGTTAAATTATGCTAATTAAAGGTAGAGAATCTTGTCAAATTACCCGTACTATATATGAGTATGAAGGGACAGTTTTGAGGGCTTGTAGTGTTGCAGGTACTTATCATGATACACGGGGTAAACAAGATCAAGGCGATCTCAAGTCAATCCTCAAGTAGATTGTTTAGTAACGTTTACAGATTATTTTATAATTTACTAATTGTGTAGATCAAGGTACTTGTAAGGATATATATTACGTTTGTCTTTCCACGAGATCTAGGCTATCTGTCTGTTTACTAGTGGTGTGACGTGTTTGTTAGTCGTTTTTGTTGAGCTGGTAACGACTCAAAGTAACAACACTGGATGGGGTCAGTCTACCTGCTTTGGTAGCTTTGGGTCTGATCATATTTATATTAATCACTTCCGAAAATTCAAGTGATGCATTTTGTATGCATTGACATAACGTCGTCTCTTTCAAGGCCACATATAAGCCCTATCGACAGGAACCAAAGTGACAAGACTAACCTAGAAATGTATGTTCCATTTACTTTACTTTTCTCATATTGTGTCAGACCCAAAATGTCCCAACACGGACCGCATTTTGTTATGACAGTCGCAGAGGCTTGAATGCAGCACAAACATTCGAGTGAGATTGAGCTATCAATACTAAGGCAAGTTATATTTTGACGCACTTTTTGTTCGTTTACAATAATTGCAAATTTAACTTTATGTTTTGTGAAAATTCCGTCAGTCCATCTTATTCAATTTGCGAAATTTTCACAAGACCGTTATTAAATTTTGAGTATTATTTTAAGTTTGTCAAATGGAAGGTGCTGGGTGCTAAGGTTCGAACCTTGCAAGTGTCAGTGCCAGGGTTCGAACCTTGCAAGTGTCAGTGCTAGGGTTCGAACCTTCAAAGTGTCAGTGCTAGGGTTCGAACCTTGCAAGTGTCAGTGCTAGAGTTCGAACCTTCCAAGTGTCAGTGCTAGGGTTCGAACCTTCCAAGTGTCAAGTATCTTTCTCTTTTATAGCAGATATACACAGAATAGTCACTGCATCATTCCGAACGTTGTTTAAACATATCGATATGACTTATCCCAATCTGATATAAATAAAATAATTGAATAATTTATCATTTCTGATTGTCGCGTTGTTTGTAATTAATTTATGGATATTTTTCTCAATACAATCTCGACAAGTGATGGTGATATCAAGTATTTGTGTGAATGTTTAACCTAGAATCGATCGGGCGTTGACCACTCATAAACGCAATAAACTGTGAGAAATAATTACAGTTCTACAGTTCGACTTTACAACGTAGTGAAATTTCTTCATAAAAGCCGCTATATTGCTTTGAAGTTTATACCACAATTTGACATCGTATTATCGTGCATCCGTATTGGTCGCTTAGTGTGTTATCTGGATGTTCGACACTTTTAATAAAGGGATTAACAGCTACAGATTATAGTGTAATATAGGAGGCAAGCTTGCTGGACAAATTTGCTTATCTTTGTCATTCATACGGTGAACATGAGACGAGTTAAAAGTCGTACTTTTCGGACCATGTCACGGTTTGAAATCCTTTTGTTTTCACCATAATTGCCGAAATGGCGTTTTTGTTTTAACCATTATTTTTAAACAAAGAAATTTGGAAAGCAATCAATACTTGTAAACAATTGTAATAAAGAAGTGTTTTCATGCCTGAAAGGGTTAGAACACTAGGTAAATGTATTGCGAACATTATTGCAGGGTCTTAGATAAGACTTAAAGTGGTTTCTAGAAGCAACCTGGAACAATAGAAAGAACATAAGACAAACAAACGTCACATTTCGGAACTTTGGAAAACTAGGAGTTTTAATTCGGGTATTTAAATTTTATTCAAACTCGTTATATTATTGATAAATGATATAATACATGTGTTTCAAGAATACGTAAATTGATTTTGGTTGAATTGTTTAGTTTATCTTTACTATTTCAGAATCCTGCGTCTTTTCGAACTTTGAGAGCCAGAATTGGACAACCTGATTTCATATGTCGGTCAAAAATAAAAATGGCGGCGGACGTGTTGATTTCGTAATTGGATTATAAGAAATTTTTTGTTAGTGTTATACATTATTGAGTGATATTGTTTGAAAATAATAAAATATTAAGTGATACTTACAATTAGTCTCTGTGTGTTAACGACAAGTCGGATAATTGTGATAGATTAAACTTATTTAATGTAAGTACGCTATGGGAGTACAAGTGCTGTCCCCAGAGAGCCACCACGCTAAATCAGTGCGAGCTCTCCCTAAACTACCCCAGTTATCACATTATTCTCTCAAACCCTTAAATAACGTGAAACCATCAAGGGCTCTTCCTACAGTGCCAAATACAAACATCTCAAAACTGGATACCACAGTGAAGCTCACTAGGGCTTTGCCCAGGGCACCGAAGCATTCTGACAATAAGAAGGCTATTGGTCCCGCGCATGCGCGGCATGGACGAACTCTACCGGAAGTGCCTTTCCGGGATGCCAAAGATGTTAATACATCAAATTCCAGTCGGACGTCAACTCCGAAGCTGAAAATGTCACATACAAACAACAACAACTCTAATACCAGCAACAACAAGGCATCTCACCACCATCATCGCAACACCAATAGTCTGAACGTTCACAACAACAATCAGAACCGCGCGCATGGTACAATAACAACAACACACCACCAACACCATAATCATCACCACCAACATCATCATGGCAGCAAAGACAATCATTATGAAAAAGAAAATAATCAGAAGGACCATGCACATGGCAACAGAGTTCTGCCAAAAATACCCAAGGCGTTACAGAAGGCAAAACCAGAACAGAACAGAATAGAATATATGAATGAGACATACAAAAAGGAAGGTGACCTTCATGCTGAAGACGGAAATTACGAACAAGCCTTGAAAAGTTACAATCTGGTAAGTGCATGTGTATAGTTTACTCTTAATGAAATATTTAATGTTTATACATGTATTGCTTTAATTAGTCTGTTGAAAATAAAGATATAACATGAGTGTCTTTTCATATTGAATTTATTCAACGAGTTTATTAAATTTAATGTGGAAAGTCACAAATGTAATTTTCTTATTATCACATGTTAGCCTTTTTCGGCCGAAACATAAAATAGCTACTTATTTTTTACTATAATAAACGCGCCACTTCGACGACGTCGCCTATACTTTGAATGACGTCGCGTCAAAGCTTTATTACACTAGTGTATTATCAAAAATAAATAATGGCTTTATTACGCTACCGCGACGTCAAACATATGATAAACTGTATATATAAATTTGTTGTTATGTTATGCACGTGTGTATCTTTTTAAAATCGTTTTAGCCATGTCTTATTTGTGATTGTACAGCACTTTTCAACGTGTTATTAGATGATTAAAGTGCTAAAAATAATATATAAATATGATTTAATAAAAATATTAATAATAGTTCTAACATAGCACGTGAGATTTGCCTTCTTTGCGTATATTGAGCTTACCATATTTTATTACCGCGATAAAATATAGCTGATTGATGACGTCACGTTTGACGTCATATTATAGTATTACAAATGAGGTAACGGTGACGGTAACGTTCCTAGGAAAGAAAGTAGTTTGACGTCAACCTGTCTTGTTGTGCTATAAATGGTAAGGCATTGGCGATGTTAGAATCGAAATAATAAATAGGAGTTGTGCTTTGTTGTGTTATAAAATATAGGCACTCGTTTGAATGCGTACATTAAATCACTCGTGCTACGCACTCGTGATTTAATTACTACGCATCCAAACACGTGCCTATATTTTATTACGCAACAAAACATAGCTGCGTATTTATTATTTCTTAAATAATGAAAATAATAATGTTTTATACAAACAATAATGATGATTAAGATCGGAAACATCGGACAGTGAAGGCAGCAATGGTCATCAATACAAGCTTCATTGTATTATATATGTAACCTAACTGAGATATACATAGATATATTCACCAGATATTGTTCCAAATATGTTCGACGAATCTAATAATTACATGCACTATTAAACCGGAATCATAAGGGGCATTATCTAGGTTGAAATCACCTGCTCTTTTTCCACCCCCGTTACATTTTTTACAACATTGCAGAATTATAAGGATGACAGACGAACAATAGTTGATGGAAATCGTTTTTTAAATCAGCATCGATAGATATTGGCATACATAAGTGGAATATTATTGACAGACTGGTGAAATGTATTAGTTAAATAAATAAGCCGATGCCTTCCACAATTGTTTCTATATAGAAACATCGGACGTACCCATTATTTATTTTTTTAATGCGGAACAAACTCAAATGAAAAAAAAAATTAGTTAATCTATTTTGAATTTGAAATTGATTCTAGGTAACGCTACATTTTTTCTGCTGGAGATATTGTCTCGTTATATTTCTCGCAACTATTGTACAACATAACTGCATCCGAATGTTTTTTTCTCTTTTGCGTTAAAATGAAATTATCGAAAAGGCGGGAGGGTCAAAACCTTTTAAATTTTACAACATTACTTTATAAAGCAACTGCTAAATATGTGACGAATGGAAATATGGGGTCCACGACATATTTAATTTAGAATTAAGCTGTTAAAAGTTATTATTTATATCAATGGCGATGACCACAGAATGGCCACACAGAAAGGGCGGCCGCCTAGCCACTCATGCAAGAATCAGACTTAGAAGGTGTTAAGTGCTGTGTGGCGGCTGTAAAAAGTCTCCCCGTACTTCACTTCAGTGTGGTTATCAATTATAATTACACGTACCTCCCTTAATGGCTAATGATGCACAAAATTCGAAGTCCACAGTGTGCCATTCATTGCGGAGTGAGTGTATAGGCTTGCTTGAAATATCCATTTTTGGGGATGTGGATGGTTTGTTCTATGCCTGACTCTTGCGTGGATGGCTTGGCGCTGTCGTCGTTTCTGTGTGGCTTTGGATTGTCTGTGCGCTACAGTATTTAGAATGAATCATCCATATACAAAGAAATGGATATTTTAAGCTATAGTCCAGTCAGGATAAAAATCCAGTGACGCAGCAGTCGAGTCCACTATAACGGTGTAAACCAATTATGAAGGCTTATACTGTACAAACAACTATAATTTCAATGCTAAACTAACATACTAAACTTCGCTCTACCTGTTTAGACAATTGTTGTGATTTTTTGCGTACACATAAACTGCAACGTCACTGTCACAATATCCTAACTGGACTATAACCTATATACTCATCCCGCAATGTATAATACACGGTCAATTTTTAATTTCGTGCATAAGTCAACCTTAGTTACCTATCTTATATACAATACGAGTTCATTTACAATTCATATTTAGATAACTTAGTCTATTACGGCTTATACTGTAAACTGTATCTACACGATTAATTGGCTGATATAAGCAGGGAAAATATGTATCGGGAATGGATAAGATAAAAATGACCGTTAGTCGAGTCCCAGGGATCGTTTCAACACATAATTTAATATTTAAATCGTGTTTGATGATTAGGTTGTACACTTATAATCCTGGCAACAAGAGCTACGTTAATGCTCGTCGACTTGTTCTGTTGAAATGATGTTTTCCAATATCCCAAAACTAAGAAATTCAGACATATAACTTGAAGTTCGTTTTATCTTAGAACAAACATAGCGAATTTCAAATTCATGAATTGATTGAATAAAAAATAAAAAATATTTTTTTCTTGCATCTACGACAATGTCCAGTAACTCCAAATTCAGACAAATTTTGACGTCGACGATTATTCTGGCCATAGCTTTTCTTATACATTTACTCGTATACTATTTTGAGTAACTGAATAATAATCACGTTAAACAAGCGCTAATAGATTGGGTATCCTATATTTATATATTACAAATTAACATTTAATCTTTCATTTTAATGCGTATTTAGTACTGAGACTGACGATTGTTAACAAAACGCTGTTTGACGTCCTCACCCATTGACGATTCGTCTGTATCTTTAAAAGTAGAATTAAGATTGTCTTGTCATATAACTGTTCGATTTAATTTTTGGAAATTTGAATAGTTCAAGAAACGTTCGATGCAATTTACTGTCTCCCTTGTACCATAAACAGCCGTATGATACCAATTTAAAATGTATAAAACATTTTTAACGACTGTCTCTGTATAAAATCGTTGTCGTCTATTAGAACTATGCCACGGAAAATCTGTTTATACATTTTTCAAGAGGTTTGTATATCGGGATAAAGATAATCCTTGAAACTTAAGTTGAACACTTACGGATCAAATTCCCTTCTTTACAAACCATTTCATGTTTCAATAAACACAAAATTACCGAAACGCTTTGAAATTGTGAGAATTTCGATTGACTTTATAGCATTTATAACATATAGGTAAATACAATGACCGTGCTGAGTCTATTGTGATTTATATGTCAAATTTCTTTATCTACTAAAACAAATGACACTTTTGACATGAAGGGTTGAGTTCATTTTGACTTATTATCAACTTTGAAGATTTTAACGGTTAATGAGATCGTATTTATAGAATGACATAAAATGCTAATATAGTATTTCTGTAAACTTTGTAATGGATCGAAGATCCGAATAGTGTTGTTTGTGGTTATGTTGTTAAAATAAATTTTCAATCGCTATCTATACCTATTAGCATAGATAAAATAAAACAATTTTAATGACCATGACTGTGGTATACACATCGAAGGTTCGAACCTTAGCAGGGCCGTTCTGATCTGGCCGTTCTGTGAGCCCTAGTTAGTAAGCTAGCTAATAGTGATACCCGTTTACCTACCTGTCCTGCATTGAAGTAAAGAAAAAAACGTTTTAGGGCCGTTTTCAGCAATTCAGCCGGTCTTTGACATTTTAACTTTCCCTGGTTATTGGGCTACTTAGTGAACCTGCGTTCGAGTCTCCCCGTGAAGACTATATCTCTCCTGGTTTAGGTGTAACCAACACCGAGATAGCGGGCGCCCAGGAATATCGAGCTTGTACATACACCGCCCTCACAGGTACCAATACAAACCTTGGTCGAGTGGAGCATCAACGGTTATTCTTGCTCAGAGAAATTGAGCAGTTGTGCAGACGGGGAACAAACACAAGACCTCTCGATCCCAAAGCGCGCGCACTACCTCTTGGTCACCGCTCCCCGAAAGGTAGGACTCGGGAAATAAATGTGATCAGAAAGTATACATGTATATAGGCGTCACGTTAGACAGGTTGGTTGGCCATGTAACATAAACTACTAAAAACCTTTACTTTTAATTATGACATGATCCTTGGGCTGAGAAAACGGTAATACGAACCTACAAGCGGTTATAACTCAGAAAAAAGTTCAGATATTGATAAAGAATTCGTACCTAATATATACTGACCGTTGCTGAAAAGTCTAACTAATATACTTGCAAGACACGACTTATTCAGTTCTTTGCCAGTTTTGACTTCGTTAGATTATTAGATGCGTTTTGTTAAAGCTACACGTTTTTCGCAATTAATGCTGGTATTTTTTATAAAATTTATATTTGGATAGGGAGAACATATATTCTGTTGATTTGAATTTGGCATACAGAGCTTTAATATCATTGAGACAACCATTAGGTGTATTAAACATTGATCTTCTTAGTGGGAAGCTTTAAAATATTGGTGTTGAGTAAAAAGCAAAACTGGAAAAATTATATGCTCGATTTATATAATTGAAGTGTAGGTTACTGGAAATAATTACACCCGACTCACTGTTTCTTACTTGATAAAATGACCCCTTATTGTTCCCTTAACTCATGTTAAGCCAATGGTGTATATTATTTACCATAAAAAGGTTTTTATGCACGAAATTCAAAGTCCACAGTGTGTCATTCATTGCGGAGTGAGTGTTAGGCTTGCTTGAAATATCGATATTTTTGGGATATGGAGGGTTCGTTCTACGTCTGACTCTTGTGCAGGTCGCTAGGCGCCGTCGCCGTTTCTGTGTGGCTTTAAATTATCTGTGCTTGTCAAATGTAAAACTTTAAACAATAAGGGAGGTAATTCTGAAAATATCTTGAGTGAATATTGTTTAGTTATCTCCCTTTACAGTTATAGGTAACACACTTATTTTAATAGCACTTAAAATCTACCTTTCATTGCAGGCTCTCAAGTTTATATCCGATGATAAGGCAACGATAATTGCAAGGTCACGTGTCTACCGGAAGTTGGGGAAGTTAAGGAAGGCTTCACAAGATGCTGATCTGGCCCTTAAATTGGACCCAATTTACCACGAGGTAATATATGGTTCAATGTATAGTATCAATATAGTCAAGTGCCGATAATAAGATCTACACCGTCTCCTCGAAAGCCTAGTGGTATAGCATATGCTTCGATTGTGGGAGGTTGCGGGTTCGAACCCAGGGCGCGTCATACCAAAGACCAATAGTACCAGTAATTCCCTTGCTAGACGCTCAGCATAAAAATGAAACTGGCTTTCCTTCTCCCAACATCAAACCTCGTGGCAATGGATAACATCAGGAATGAGGTGTCGAGAGTGATTGATATAAGCTGAAAATAGTGAATCGGTTCTTATAATATGTTTGGTCTAAAATGCATGATTGCACAATAATTAAAGTGAAATTTTCAAACACCTGTACTTGACTGTACATTTTTTATTTAGAACTGCTTACTTTTTCAAAACTTTTAAAAATATTTCAGGTTAAAAACAACAATTGTTAAAACTACTATATGTATTCAAAGACTATATTTGAAACTTGCGTGTGCCAATTAAGTATACTACAATACATGATCTTTACCAACCGAATAGGGCAACGTTTTGGTTTTATTTGTACTTTTAGGGACTTCTACAAAAAGCCGAACTCTTTCTGGAACAAGGGGACTATGAGAACGCCCTTAATTACTTCCAGAAAGGGGCTCGAATGAGACCGGATAAGGAGGATTTCCACGATGGTATCGAAAAGGCTCGACACGGACTGTCAGAGAATCATAAAGGTAACACATCGATCACTAGTCTTCATAAAACCTTGGTCAAGTGTTAGACGTGTTTTACGTCAAACCTCGGTTGTAGCACAAGAACTTGCATATTTTAAAAAAAAATGAAACAAATAATTGAAAAAAAAAATTCAATAGAAGGCTACTGACAGCCTGTATTAAAAAATATATATTTTATTGGTAGGCCTAAATCTACAGAATTTTTTTTTCAAAATTTATTTTTTCAATTTTTTTTATATATTTTTTGTAATTCTGCAAGTTCCTGTGGTTGTAGACACACGGATAAAACTTATGTAACTAACTTCCGGCTCACCAACTAGCCACATCATAACTGAACCTTAGAGGGGTTCAAACCTTTTACCACTCGTTACCGAGCATAGCCTTTATTTGCCAGTTGGCTTCATACTGAAATATGGCAGGCATATATGTGTGCCCCCACCGGATTTGAACCCGGGTCGCCAGATTAACCATAGTAACCATTGAGCTACGGAGGCCACACCAATGCAGATGTCCTAATGACCCGGTAACAGTAGCCGGTACCATTAATGCACGTCCTAAATTGCCGTATGGCTAATGGTTGCATATAATACAATAATTATTATTATATTGACGAAGTTTCTAATAATGTTGTAGTTGCCAGGAAGCGGAAGAATACTATAAGCCCTGAAGATATCACCATTCAGAAAAAGGTACGTACCACCAATTTAAACACACATCTTACTTGTAACATGTAATACAAAAAATGTAAAAATTATAATATTAATAAAATAATAATAAACTTTATTTTTTAAGGCGGCATATACCGAGGCATATACTGTAAAAATGATAAACTAAACTACTATACATCTTATTTATGAAGTGCTATCGCAATTGCAACATACATGAAGTTCAATCCTGTACCAAAAACCTTAAATACGTACACCAATCCTGTACCAAAAGTCATAAAATAAGTACACCAATCCTGTACCAAAAGCCTTAAAATACATACACTAATCCTGTACCAAAAACCTTAAAATACGTACATCAATCCTGTACCAAAACCTTCAATACGTAACCAATCCTGTACCAAAATCCATAAATACGTACACCAATCCTGTACCAAAAAACCTTAAAATACGTACACCAATCCTAGACCAAAAACCTTAGATACGTACATCTATCCTGTACCAAAAGCCTTAAATACGTACACCAATCCTTATACGTACACCAATCCTGTACCAAAAACCTTAAATACGTACACCAATCCTGCACCAAAACCTTAAAATACGTACACCAATCCTGTACCAAAACCTTAAAGTACATACACCAATCCTGTGCCAAAAACGTGCTTTCTCTCAATGTGTCACCTTGATATTCTCTTGGTTATACCAAATGTATTTATGAAATGTTACGTTGTTTTTTCCCTAATATAATTTTTCTTGAAATGCTTCAGTCCAAGGATAAAGCGGAGAAGGCGAAGAAGAATCGTGATAATGTAAATGTCCAAACACAGAGATCTAATTCCTACATGAGTGATGACGTACATAATGCTTCCTACGCCTCGAATGGATCATCCAATAAGGAAAGCATGATTCTAGAAGAAGCTCCGCCCATTATTGTTCCAGCTCCGCCTTCTCAACCAGCGCCATCTACATTACGCGCGAAACTTGGACGCCAAATGACGCCATTACCTGGAAGGTTTAAGGTAATTCATGAACATGTACAATTGTGTTTTTTGAAGGTATGTTTCTGTTGTAATAATGTTTTACTGTTGATGGCCTTACGGCAGATTGACAATTATCTCAAGTAAGCTCCCTCCATAAATAAAGTCTTTATTATTATCCGCTTTTTGATTGTTGAAAATAGTTCAAACAGCATGTCGATAGCTTGGACTTGGGTGGATCATTTACTTGTTCAGTTGGCCATTGTGCCTTGTATGT
Organism: Spisula solida; assembly: GCA_947247005.1. Classification (NCBI taxonomy): domain Eukaryota; kingdom Metazoa; phylum Mollusca; class Bivalvia; order Venerida; family Mactridae; genus Spisula; species Spisula solida. Next base: position 30,537,692 of record OX365947.1, on the reverse strand, counting down.
AATTTTTAATGTTTTCTGTGCTTGGCTGGTTAAGTTGAGTGCTGCCTTCCCTGTCTGACTTAATATTATCCATTTGGCAATGATAATACATGAATACTAAATAAATATGTCATTTCTAATAATTAATCTTCCATCCCATATCATAAATCATTTGATGTCATATTACTTGTTTCCTGATACTCCAACACTGTGACTACAAAATATTTCCCTTAAACAGTCATAGCTTTGGTCTTAATGATTATAATGTACTCTCTCTGGTCATAATTGTTCCGGTTTTGAACCAAGAAAATATGACAATCTTTATTAAAATCCCTAGTGATATTGTGAGACGTCGTTTGGACAAGACTACCATCATTTTCTTTGCGTATTTAATTTTCTTATTCAATTGTTAATTGTTCAGAAACCTATGGAATATTGTGAAATTAGCATGGTCAAATAAGTTTCCTCGTAAATTAAAGTCTTTATAACAAGTACAGTAAAACCTCAGTAATACGAGCAGCGATTATTCGAGCAACCGGCCTAATTCGAGCAAATTTTAAAGTCCCGGCGAATTTGCTCTATATTGTACATTAATTTATCCCTCTTATTCGAGTAAAGTTATTACGAGCATCCGGTATAATGTGTATTATACAGGGTCGCCTCCAACATACTGATATGTCACAGCAACAACAACCAGCAGCCCCTGTGATTATACCGACAGTGGAGGATGTCAACGATGATGTGATGAGACAGATTCTGGGATCTATGTATAAAGATCGTGAATACTTAGAAAAATTCCTCGGTGAAACAGGTTTGTTTCTACGTACCTATAAGAAAATGAATGTGTATTTTGTTGTTTAGTGTATGTATGGGTGTACATGTCTTGATCATGTTCTAGTGTGTATTGTATTACCAGTACGCTAAGTTGTGTCGAATATGACTTACGCCGAATATGGCTTACCATGGCTTACGTATGTGGTAAGCTATATTCAATGGTGATACACACTCCCTACAAATATGGCTAATGACAAGCCAAATTCCAAATTCGTTGCACAGCGCCGAAAATGGCTTTCCGTTAACTTACAAGCCAAATTCGGCGCAATATTGTTTTTCATTCTACGAGTGGGGCTTATTATTTATCATGTAAGTCATACCAGGTGTGCACTATACACGGCGCATTGTGACTACCGTTTCAATAATGATAAATTGTGCACCTAGCTACCGGGTATTGACTTGTTACAAATTGATAAGAAACTTAACTTGATAAAGACGTAAATCTATAAAGCTCTTGATATTTATTATTTAACAATTCCAGACAATATTGCCATGCCAGGAAAAGCGACTGTTGGACCCACAGCCCAGAGTGGTCTTCATTTTCTGTATGATCGAGTATTGAACTGGGTGCGTAAAGGAGAACCCGTCCCGGTTGTGCAACCTACACCGTTACCACGGGAGACAAGAACGTCAGCAAGGAGAAAATCAATCGTGCACGGTTCATCAGGTAAGTTATACCAATATCAAAGTTCGTGAACATAGTTTGATCAATCATCTGAACGGTGCCCACAGCGCTTTGATTCCACTTATAAACCACATCGATCATCTTACCGGGTTATAAATCATCTGCACCTAGTTCTTACAATACATGATGTACCACTAGAAGACCCTCTTGTTGAAACACCGTAGATGTCCTCGTTTCTAGCTTTATAATCGTTTCTTCAGCCTTTTCGTATTTTTTAAACGAAATATTATTTTTTTGTGTGCCGTTTCTAAAGTTGGAATTTCCATGACGTCATTCTGTCAGAATGACGACCTCGAAATAAAATTGACGATGAATCGACTTCACAAATTTTAACAAAATAAACACGCTTTCATCAGTGGCTAGATCTTATCATACTCGTTACCGTACAATGTAAATGTTTCTTATTTCTGTTTTCGAAAAATATCAGACATTTAAGGTGACCCTTTAATGTTAGTTTTCTTCTAATTCGCAAGATTTATAACATAGTCGCGCTTATGTTATGTTTGTTATTGTGTTTAAAATAGTTGAGAGTATTATCGAGGCTCAAGAAAAAGAGAATGAGAACAGGAAACGCAGACGATCAAAGAAGAAGAAAGAATCCAACGTTCCCCGGATGTGGAACACATATATTGAAAACAAGAAACAGGAAGAGGCGATGGAAAGGAAGACCTCCAGGAACTTATTCTTACATGTTGTCGAAGGTAAGCAACATTAGAAAACACTTTCAATATTATATTGTAAATATATATAATTATAAGAAAAATCTAATCAGGTCTTTATGCACACTCAAAGGCGTAAGAAAGACGACATTGTTCTTATTGCATGTTGAAATTTTCAAAATATTTTTCGGAATGTTTCAAATGTATTTTGATTTTGGAAGTTTTATACTGTGTTTTTGTTATAAATTATGCTAAATATTGTTTAAAAATGTAATTAAAGTTTTTAATGAATTTTAAAAAGACGTATCAAGCTAGTCGTTACTTTTGTAACTCAGTTTGTTTCACAATAACCGCAATGAGAAACCCATTTGAGACATTTCATGCAATTTATCTATAATGTCGGATTTGGTTTCTTACAAACGTAAGCTATAACATTGATTATGTTCTATAAAAAGCACACATCTAATCATACATCGTGCCAGGAAACCTAGATACTCGGTCCCAGATTGTGTTCATTATCAATAACAAAAGGAAATATAATTACTATCTCAGGCCGCAAGATCAATCCAAAGGAACATTCTAACCTCGAGTTGAAGAAATCTAAACACGAGCCAGAGATTCTGAGACGAGGTAAGGATGGAAAGTTACATAGGACAAAGGAGCATGGTAGCAAGGAATCGTTGAATCAAGCGTTCCTCTTCAAATCATACCGTCCAGGTAGTGATCTCCGTAGTAGTGATGATAGGTGAGATAATGTTCGTTCGTTCGTTCGTTCGTCCGTTTGTCCCTACGCGCCCACTTGATGTTGTGGGGTGTGGAACAATAGGCTTTATTTAGATTATATTCATGCAAAATGTTGCTTATGGGGTTTAACAAACAAAAGAAAGAACAAAAGAAAACCCCACAACGTCAAGTCAGTGAGTCCGTCAGTCTGTACGCACCCACTTGTAGTTATTGGGTGCGGAAGAATAGGCTATATTTAGATTCTATTCATTCCGTTGCTTACGGGGTGCAAAATGTTGCTTATGGGGTTTAACAAACAAAAGAAAGAACAAAAGAAAACCCCACAACGTCAAGTCAGTGAGTCCGTCCGGAATACCTGGCGATTTTTCTCCAAAGTGGCCCGAAGCCTCTTGGCGATGACTTCCATATGGCATGAAGTGTAGAGAGTAATTGGAATAAGGTAAAGAGCTTGTGTTCCACAATAGACCTGAACTAAACAAGACATGTTTGTAAAACACGTATGCTACCATTGCAACCCAATAGTCAGAATGACGTCCACCTTTGACCTACTGACATCAAAACCCATAGGCGTCATCTATTGTTGTTGATCAACCTCCATATCAAGTTTGACAATTCTATGGCAAATCGTTCTTGAGTTATTGAACTGAAACCATTCGGTATACCGACCTACAGACCGACCGACAAGAGCAAAGCAATATACCCTCTCATTAAAGATACCATAATTAGAATAAACTTAATAAAGGTATGAACAATGCTCAGGCAATGTTTAATTCAAAATTTATAACAAAACCACTAGTAACCTGTTAAAACTATGTGTATGTGCTATGAACACAAAACTAAAGAACCGAAATTGCACAGCATCCGTACAGAAAATGTATACACTTTACCCAAACCAAATTTATTCATACTAAGGTTAGGATCAAGTTAATTATTTCGGTCTGTAACAAAGTGTACATTAATATTAATTTTACAGTAAAACAACTTCAATGGACACATCAGAACATGATAGAGCAGTGCCAATCAGAACTCCACCCAAGAAGCTGCGGCAATATGGCGGCCAGAAAGAACGACAGGAGCGCCGCCGTGTGGCCGTGGGTAAATACGTAAACAAAGAAATGGAGGAGATAGAACTGTGTACGTATATGTTTAGACAAAACTTCATCTACAAAATCATCCTAGCAAACCACTAGTCCGTTGTTAACCAGGTTTTCAAAAGGAAACATGTTTTAATTACACTGGCGACTTTGGCGTACAGAGAGACACGAGTTGATTTTTCTGGTACGAAGTTAAGCCTTGTTTATACACAAGTGGCTCATGGAATTTCTTTTACATTTATAACGTACCATACTGCAAGGTGTGAGTGATTTGAGAATATAAAATACTAAAAAATCAGAGAGAGGGACATAATGCCTAGTCATAGGGTCGAACGGTTTCGTCTTAGACGAGGGTTCGCCTCGAACTTGCTAGTATAATAGACACGTCTAGTAATGAATCAATACATAGCAAAGAAAATTATTATTGCCAACATTTAGCATTCGTGTGAAAACTAATATGTAGGCATGATCGATGTAAGATAATAAATATTTAGACTTTTCAGATCGTGGCATACGTATCTTTCTTATTTATATTGTTACATATTCAGTGTACGCTGATGGAAGATACGAGGAATGTGCAAGCAGGTCGGCTCACGTTTTGAGGTTGTTAGAGGCTGAAGATTGGCCAGAAAGGTTTCCACACATGGCCACCTTACACAGTTACCTTGGCAACGTTTGTATCGGCAAAAAGGATTATGAACGCGGGATGGATCATCATTACAAAGATCTGGATATCGGTGAAAAACAGTAAGTTACACAAACAGGAATCTTCTCAGTTCTTATCATTTATTTTGTATGTACATAAACAATAGAAACAATACAAAGACGTTGATTGCAACACAAAATGTACAAAAAAGAACTCACATGAGTACAAGTCAAAAGGACGAACATTAAACTAAACAAGAAATAATAAAAATAAACAGCTACAAAAACTAAACACCCTACTCAGACAGCCTGTCGTCTATAACATAGCAGATCACAACCACTACGTCACACGTCTCCGTCAGGTCTCCGTTAGGTTCATGCAAATTACCAGCCAACACCTGCTCATCACCAATGTGTCCAATCCTCCGCTATACGTCCAAACAGAGAAGCGAATAAGATGTCTTTAATGGTTCTATTCATTTTACCAGTTATTTAAATTAGTGTCCGCTGAATCACCTTTGTGATGCCCTATTAATATAGTAACACGTTATTGTGTGTTTCAGTCAAATTGAAGACGCCGTATCCAGAGCCCTGGGTAATCTTGGACGTGTGTTTGTCGTACAAAAGAAACATCAAGAGGCTTTGGACATGTAAGTGCATAAATGTAGCTTACAATATTTATGGAATGTTGCTTTTTAATACCAATTAAGTATAAATTGCTGTCATTTGAACAATTTGTATACTAGTAGATAGATATTTTTATGGATTTATTTGCACCTGTTTGTATCCAATGTGTTAAATGGTGCCACAGGAATAATAAAGGTTCATTACACACTGAAGCAACTCAATATTATGACACCACCTTTGAAACCATTGCACATTTTGTGTTTGTGACGTTGAAGAAGACAAAATGTGAAAATGAACTTGAACATATTAAATTAGCTGGTGTTAATATTGAAACTATGGAGATTTGAGTGTAAATGTATATTGATTATGTGACAGTTTTGGCCAATCCTCTGTACGTCTTTCAGGTTTTTGAGGAAGACACCAATGTGTGCATCACGTATTGAGACAGCATGGTTGTTTCATGAGATCGGAAATTGTTTCCTAGCATTAGGAGACTTTGAGTATGCCAAAGATGCCGCCAAGAAATCCCTGGAAGCTGCTGAGGAAGCCGTTGAATGGAGTTACAAACTTCAATCCTGTGTATTGATGGGAGTAGCTGAAGGTAGGTGGTCTTTTTCGCGTCAATCGTAAATCATATATACAGTAAAACCTCGGTAATACGAGCAGCGATTATTCGAGCAACTGGCCTAATTCGAGCAAATTTCAAAGTCCCGGCGAATTTGCTCTATATTGTACATTAATGTATCCCTCTTACTAGAGTTAAGTTATTACGAGCATCCGGTCTAATTCGAGTGCAGGTGTTGGTACATTCAACAATTTTCAACGATAGTTAGTTACTGTATCTATATTCCACGGGAGGACAACAATTTATCGATTTGGAGTTGTTTTTGGGAGTACATTATGTTGGCGAGTTGTTAATTTCTTTTCCGTGTCGTAACATGTAAACACATATATTTTATACATTTCAAATGATATTTCGAAAAAGACTTTTCGCCACTTACGTAATAGCCCATTTCTGCCAGTTTGTACATAATATATATTATGTTCCATGTACAAGTAACTACACGGCCAGCAGTTACTTCAACTTCACTTTTATGACTTACATAGTATATCTATTCAGGAATGAAAAACTTGCATATTTCGAAATAAAATTTCAATCCGGATACTTTTGAATATGAAGGAGGGCTGTACGATATGTTTATACAATTTATGTTTTATATACTACTTGCAGTGAAACTGAAGCAATATCACGCTGCATTCAACACATTCGAGAGAGCTTTAGACCAGGCCAGACTGCAAGGTAAGGGGAATAGGGGCATCCATTCCAGCTTTATCAGTATTCAGTGACGTCATTATGAAACACTTTTCTTTTGCATTGCTCTATCTCAAACGAGCACTGCCTCAAACATATTATTGAGGGATCTAGTAGGGAGTCCAGACCTTACATAAATGATTGTCGAAATAATGATTACACCCCAACAAATTTTGTCCGAAAGGTAGTTCTCCCCAAAAATAATATTGAAGTCATCACAGGCGTTATTTACCAGACAAGTCAAAACTAATAAATGTACATGTATTTAGCAGCCCAACTAAAACACCTTCAGAGGTATTTTTTCCGTTACACGTTTCACTTTTTAGCCAATTCATTTTGGTTCGAGCGTTTAGTTCGTGCACGAATATGCGTATCTGCACGATTTTGCTAGCACTACTAATACCTAACGATGATATACGAATTAAAATACATAAATGTTTAATTAATATTAAATAAAGGAAAATCAGTTTCACGAACGGAGTAAAATGAATGAGTGATAAAGCAAGCATAATTCAGTGTCGAAACTCATAAATTGTATACTTGAAGGTGACGAGAAAGCCGAGGACGCTATCAGAGACGCTCTACAGGATGTCAACGATCGTATTGTAGAAGAAATGCGAACAAAGGGACCACTTAATTTCCCGCCAGATTCTCGTTCCGACAATTTCACCAGTTCCTTGTCACGTGATAATTCTACACTGACAGATTATCAAATGCAAGGATTATCCCGGTCACGTGCTGAGATTGCCAAACGTCACGCGGACCTTGGATACCGGTGTCGTGCTGACTACGCTAAAACCCCTGCCGCCCAGTCGGAGTATTCTAGCATTCTCATACCGGACGATGACGGTGACGTCTCCCTCACAGATACTGTTGGCGATCATAATGACCTGGCTTTGGACCTCGAGAGACTTCGGACAGAATCGACCATCTTCGGATCATCCGTCGATCTCCGAGATCATATCCGATCTGAAACATTCGTGTCCGGAAAAGGGAAAATGAAATAAACTTTGTGCTTTGGAATGCTGTACAACTACAATTTGGTTGTTGGACCATTTTGCTTATTTCCTATCATATTTCGCATGTTTTCGACTTGCCTCCCTTGTATCTACACGTATCAAGGTGGACAGAGATAGGAAATAGTTAATGGATGGTACCAACATTACTTGATACCATGGCGTAATATGGAATTTCATTCAAACTTTCGACAGCAGTTTTATGATTTAAACATTCGACTGAATGAAGTTCCCTAGCTAGACGCCACGTAACTAAATAACAGCTTCATACAACGACGTATGTCCTTAATATTTCGGACTGTTTAGTGTAAGGACAGATGTCAAAACATCTCGTGAATTCGTCACCTGGTTATTGAAGCTGTAATGATCCAGTTGAGCATTCCTTACTTGACTTGATTTAACTATAAATTAAGTTGTTCATTGCCATGGAAACCGAATGTATACATACATGCATGTTGTAAATAGTATAGCAAACCCTGTGATAGCGGACTATACATGTAAAGTAGACATGTGCCAAACATTCAATGATATTTGACGTGGAATCTGATATTTATTACATTTATTTTTATTCCAAAGTGTGTGCATGCTGAACATGACTGTGTTTATCCCGGAAGTGACGTTACATGGATTCGTTCTCAACACGACTCATCCCGGAAGTGACGTTACATGGATTCGTTATCAACACGACTAATCCCGGAAGTGACGTTACATGGATTCGTTTTCAACGCGACTCATCCCGGAAGTGACGTTCATGGATTCGTTCTCAACACGACTCTCCACATTGAACATTCGCCCCCGAATCCTGTGAAATATGCTAGCATTGTGTGCATGTATGCGATGTTTGTCATGTCCTGTTCCCTAGTCAAATTGTTCTTGTAATTATAATTCTAGCATTACGTGTTGTTATTCGTTTGTCGTCTGTCTGTCTGTGCTGTTTAATATGTGTTGCAATTGTTATATGTTTACTTAAATTATAATTTGAAATTAATTGATGTAATTAACCCATTTTGACCTATGCAATTTTTGTATGAATAAACACACCAGTGTAATTTTATTTAAAGAATAAAATTTGTTGTTTTATTGTTATTATGTTATTATTATCTAAAACGATAAAATGCAGAAATAAAAACAAATCTGACACATCTTCTCCCGTTCTCACAACGGATTGGAATTCAGGATCAGACTTAATTCTCTGTTTTTCATGTTCGAAACACATTTATCAAGTTATGCAATTCTTTTTCCTCCCATTCTCACAACGAATTGTAATTCAGGATCAGACTCAATTCTCTGTTTTTCATGTTTGAAACACATTTATTAAGTTATGCAATTCTTGAACATAGTACCTAAACAACTTCTAGATAACAGGTTGACAACCTTTGAAACATTTATTTTCTTATAAACAGGGTTGTATGGTATTTAAGACTGTTCTATGTGTATGCTACAGGTATTCAAATCAGCATAAGATCTCCATAGCAACCAAACGGAACATGGTATAGTCATAAATGATACATTTATGAAAAGAGGAAAGATCCAATATTTACTTTTTGTGAAAAAGCACAAATCGAAAATTTTGACCTTAAGGGCCATTTTCTCGCGTTGCGCATCATATAACTATTTTAGTGATTCCAAAGCTGTGCGAATCTGTGAATTTAAACACTAATGGTTACCTATACTGATTCAAAGAATTCGATTGTTACTGAAGAGTCTTGTTGAACGTGGTAAGTGGAGAGGGATACATTTAAATGAGCAAGAGTTTCCTAAGTGTTCACTAACACTATATACCCCCTCTCTCCTTGTGTCGAAAGCAGTATCGAAGTCTTGAACTGGACAACAATTTAGTTAGACCATACTACATGGTAACTGCTATCTACAGTACAAACTGTTACGGGTATGTATACTTCAATAATCCATAAATAAATGCACACATGAATGTATTGATGTCGTTTTATATTGCCGTAGGCTGGCGTTTAAGTGTCACGGTATGATGCGTTTATTTATGGATTAATTAAAGTATACCTTTATCTCGATATGACGGTTACATTAAATCACTGAATATATAACATTTTAAAGATACTTTATTTTAACTGCCTCAAAAGGATTACAAACAATCGGAAAGGGAAGGCAGAACTCAACCAAAACAGCGAAGCACAGACTGAATATACCACAGCACAATGTCCAACACATAACTGAACGAGAAAAGGAAAGTAAACTTCTGAAAGTCCAAGTTTCAACTGCCTAAACGCTGAACGAACTAGTTTTAGCAGAAAAATCATAGTTTTTAGGTTATTCAGTTTTAAAGAAGCTGTTATAAGCTAAATGGCAAAGTTTCAGCTGTTAAATTTCATCAACAGCTGTAAAAAAGTCAAAACAACTTGTTTCAGCTAGTTTCGGCAGTTAAACAGCTGAAAGATCTGGTTTTAGAAGTCAAAAAGTCCTAAAAAGTTTAAGAATCCAAGTAAATAGTAAAACATTGCAGTCGCACAAATTATTTCAACATAAAGAAAATAGGTCAATGGATAGGGGGAAATATTTGAATTATAAACGAACCGGATAGGGTACGAATAGCGCCAACGAATCTGATAGAGGACAAATTGTGAATGCCAAGAAAATAACTAGCCCCGAAAGAATGTGGGCGGGGTGAAAATGGCGAATACTGAGGATTTATAACATTTGATTGAGTACATTTTGTATCTAAAATTGATAAATGCATGTATAAGTATAGACGGTATTGGAGCTTAAAATTAAACGTACATGTAGCACCATTTAATAGGAATTTATATAGACAAACGAAACTAAGGTCGGATGTGGCACCCAACAGAAACACCATGTAGGACACGAAAGACACAAACAAATGACTCATAAAAACAAACAAACAAATAGACAATGCACAACGCAAAACTGAACAACTACAAAACACGAGATGCCACTCCGAAAGCCTGCCGCCCCAGACAGTAAAACGAATCCGAATCACGATCTAGGAGACAAAACATACCAAACGGACGACAACACATCACAAGGGCAACCCACAACTGATACAGTGTAAATGCAATGTTGAGTGATACGAAGAAGCCCTGTGCTAGACAACGAAATTACAGAAGGGCACATACGAAATGAACACAGTTTCATGAAAAGGCAAAGTGGCATTTTTTCATAGAAAAATAGCGTGAATGTTGCGCCTGGTGGTTCAGTATATAATTGCATTAGGGACAAATTGTCTGATGTCTTTCTTTAACATCCTATCTATATCACCTAGCTTGAATTTCCAGAAGTGATACCATTTATGAACTAAAATATTGAACTTGCTAGAGTTTCTGTTCATTCCTCTTCTGTTCATATCCTTGCACGCTCTTTGTGTCAGGTAATTTTGAGCGTCAAAGTTTTTACAAATTAACCTGAAATTTTGTTCTTGGAAATTTACATCCAATGCATCCGTAAAATAGTGAGTATTTGGAACATAAACAGCATTATCATCTGTTTCCGGTAACTCTCCTTTGTAGAAGAAGGGAGAGTTACTTTCACTTCCGGTTTTTGTTCTGTTTATGTCTGCTGCATCAATATTGTTATATTGTAAGAATGATCGAGTCACGAGTCCTGGTCCGGTGTCCATTACACAATGGGTGAAGTTGAAAGTCATTTTCTCCAGATTTTCTAACATTAACTTGAAGAAGGGATGCTTTGGTCGGCAGAACATGATCGCATTCGTCATAAATATGTGCGTTTTATATATGAAAACGTTGTGTTCGAACGGTTCCGTTGGGATAATGCAAGCGTACTTCATGGTCACTGGCTCCAGGCGTCTTAGTGTGTCTACATCTAAATCAAGATAAATGCCACCAAATTCGTATAAAACAATATACCGCAATATGTCTCCTCGGTGAATGCTGAGCTCCAGATTGTCCCAAACTTTTAAAAGCGATGGGAATCTTTCCTCGACTAGTTTTCGCGCAGAGGCGTCCGTCCAGAAATAGTATGTCCATGTAGGATGCATTTTCACCAGTCTTTCTGCGAACATTGTATATTGAATAGGTACGAGCACATCTGTGTACGTTTGATGAAGAATATGCGGAATTCTCGGCGATGATCCTTTAACAGTCGGGAAGTCCGATACCACTTCCGGTTGGAATGGCGGGTAAAGTTCAATGTCCCCAATATGGTCAAAATAAAGGACAGGACTTTCTTCTTTAACTGAAATATATATAAAATAGATCAAAATGACGTAATGGATTATAAAATAGTTGGTTTCATTCACATAAATTGATTGATACTTCTAGTTGTGGAAACTAGCATATGTTCCTTTAAATGACAGGTCGTTCATTATGTTTGTCATTGAGCATGAATGTATTGAAATTTATTAGACAAATGTTTGCAATCTATCAACTATAAACCACAGATGTAATCGGGTTTTTGTATCAAATGTATCATACACTAGCAGCCTACGTTTAATAATCATTGTTTTGTCAGCTCTATTTTATCGACGTTTATTTTTTGTACTTCGTTATACTCTAGACTAAGTTCAGTATAGGTTCGAATCCCGCATGACCGGTAGATGTAAACTATTTTAACAAATATCATATTATTGAACGTTTGGCAATTAGCATTGTGAATGGTCGATATAACTACCCGTATTTATCGATATGATTTTAATACTAGAAATTCGTGCCCTCGGGCAAATTATGTCGAGCCTCGGCGCATGTTAAAAAATGGCTACAACTTAAATTAGCCTTCAATTTGACCTTTGACTTCCAACTGTGACCTTAAACTTTGGTATAGGAACCTGGGGGTTGGGTATGACACTCCGCCTCACGGGGGTTAACATTCATGCCAAATATAAGATAGATTGGTCAATGTACACTTGACGAATGTTCTAAGTACACCCTTTTATAACTAGAATAAATCCGGAACATAATCATCTCAACTTAATAAAACTGTTAAGATAGCATATGTTGGTAATTGTCTTTAATACAGAAGAAGAAAAACCAAGATCTACGTAACAATCATTGATGCGTGACGAAAATGACAAAATCACATTTTTCTCGTGCGCACGCCTCAAATATGTGTAAATGTGTTTAAATCATTTCATACACGATTAACATTCGACCCCCAAACATAAAGCCATAAAATAGTTCGTATCATTTCACGCAAATGACGCTTGGGGAGTGCGCAAGTGCGATATTAATGCTTGAAATTGGCATGCCAATAAGACGGGTAAGATTTAATTCATTAATTGGCTGTTTTTGGGGTTCTTAACACATGCACAAACTTTTTATTATGGTTGTAGCATTGAATTCTCGAAAAAGCTGCATGTTTCTATTGACTCGATTTAAAATTGAGACGTCACATGGCGTCATTTACATTTAGTCCTTAAATTCTTCAAAACACGTTTATGACAACATCTGACTGATGGTTGTACCTCTTAAAGATTGTGGAATAATGTGGAATCGTTGATTTCAACAGAATAAGTCCATTTATTTGTATGGAGCAATTTGAATTTGAGCAAGGAAGTAACTTTCAATAGGCATTTGTCATCCGAATTACTACTACAATTTAACAAAAAACTCACTATTTTCGATCAATCATGTATTTTGTAAGATATGAGCACATTCGTATCACATGGAATTTGATTTTGATGCAATTTCCTATTTAGGTTGCACTATTGAATGCCCGCCTTGTAGCCCGGATCAAAATCCGATATAATACGTCTGGGGTGAGTTGGGGCGACGCATCCGAGCACGACGGCAACACCAGAACGTACAGGAACTCACAACGAACCCTTTACTAGAACGGAATGCACTCCAGCAGCAATTGGTACACATCATTATCAATTTAATTCCTGAGAGGATGTCAGGCTATCATCAGGGCAGACGGTGGTCATACATAATATTGATGTGCGACTTTGTTTTTTTAAGCAGTGAACTAAATGGTCATTTTCAAGTATGTTTTTATTATATTTCAGAATGGTGATTAACTCAACTTGCTAGACAATAGTTTCCTGATTGCAATGGTATATTCGATTCACTGATAGGTCTAATACTTTTCCTGTTAAATTAAAATTACAAAGTGTGTACTTAGAACATTCGACTAGTGTATGACAAAGTTATGGTCCAGACAAGCTTCAATTTGGCCTTTGACCTCCAACACTGACCTTGACCTTTGAGATAGGAACTTGAGGGTTGGGCATGACACTCTGCCTCATGGAGGTTAACATTCATGCCAAATATAAGAAAGATTGGTCAATGTATGACAAAGCACTTTAAAAAACCTAAACACTGAGCATGCGAAGGATCAAACTCAGAAAAGTAAATCTCATAACCTATGGGACATGTAAATCTCATAATACCTTGTAGTATCCTATGGGCCATGTATTTGATTACTTTCAGCAATTTTAACTTATGTTGGTAGTGCATTTATATACCTACCCTTTGTGAGGTGGGGAATCGACTTCGCTCTATTAATTACTATTAGTCATGGATCATCTATACCGAAAACGGTTATAAAACGTATTGTATGTGGTGAATATATTTATAATTAATCAATATTAATAAATAACTGTCGTATCGAACTAACAAAACTTAGGGTTTCCTCTCACAGACTTCATATTGAAACTGGCCGTTGGGCCAAACCAGTAAGTATTCTTGTCAATGAACGTATATGCGATTTATGTGAAGTGTTAGAAGATCATTTTGTTTTACTATGCCAATTTGAGAGCGATTTAAGAAAAAAATACATTCCACCATACTACAGAACCAGACCAAATATGGTTAAATTTACCGAACTTATTAACACTGAAAACAAGTAATTAAGAATTGCAAGCAATACAGAAGCCCCCTACCGGTTTTAAGCCATTTTAAATGTTTCTGTTGCCATAGCAACCTAAATTATGGTCGGAATCAAAATATGTTTGGACGTGCATTATCCCTTTATTTCCCCCTATCCACATACCAAGTTTCATAAACCTAGCTTGGAAACTGTTTGCGTTATGTCAGGAGCCAGACTTTTTGACGGAATGACGGGCGGACGGAGGGCATACCTATAGTCCCCTCCGGTCAAAAACCGGTAGGGGACTAATAAGAACCAGATCAGAAAATTAGGAAAGTTTGACGCATTCGAACTAAGAAAATTATGTTTTGAATAACTGTTTTAACTACAGTTATATAATTGCAACAATGTATATTTGTTATCATTTTTGTTATTTAAATCTTGTTAAATTTGTTACTTCAAATTTAAAAAGAAATAGGTATTTTTATAGCATACATAATATAGGAATGTACGATTTTGTTGTCCTTGTAATTTCGTTTTGCCATGGTAAATCGTTCAATGGTATTGTGTCATATGTTGGACTTGTTGTACTGCACATCAGGGTGTCCTTGCAACTTTCGTTTCGACAACTTGATTATACTAGTATAATGAAAAAAACTACTCACCCAAAGGACCTCATTATTATTATACGTTTATCTAGAAATTAGTTTACCTAACTTTACAGTATGTAATTGACTAAGAATTTCAATGTTTATATAATTATGTTAAACCGGTTTATTCAAGAATCCAATATATATATATATATATATATATATATGTTTATCTTGTGTGTACATTTTTCTAAATCACATCGTTCACTATATTTTCAAGAATCGTTTACATGTATTTACTAACAAATGCAACAGTATGTTTCATTAATTAATAAGCTTCTCCGATTGTACTTTTATTAAAGTGCTTGCCATATTATATATTGTGACCTCATGGGCCTTATGGCCTACGGGTAATTTGTAAATAACTTGTTCAAACTTAAACTTGTTCAAACTTGTATAAAACAACCTTTTTGCTTGTTATATCATGGATCACTGCACGCGTACACCATCTACCATTTATGAAATACTGATTAGCATCACCTAACCTATTAAAAGTTATAATTTATATGTTATATAAATGTATGTTAACATCCCATAACTTCTATGCACAATGATACATAGCCATACAAATTCGAGATGTCCGAACATGTATGTACATAAAATGGTTCAAGGACTAGTGGAAATATGTCGATTCAAAAAAGTCCGGTACAGCAGGACTTAAAGCAAAAGTCTGAACTTTGTACACACGTAATGTGATCAAAGCGAATGGAATCATGGGCTTGCTCTGAAGAACATCAGAGGCATCCAGCTTCAAATACGTGTTTGAGGTATTAGTAGGAACGAAGTCTTGAGTACGCCCTTAGCTTTAAAACCTAAAACACATACCATTGTGCACACAGACTATCGGTGCGATTTAGGGTCCGGCAAGTGTTTAGAGTATAAATTTTGCCAGACCCTAAAATCGCAACGACATAAAGATATATATAATATGTGAAATGGTTACCTAGGATTTCCGTTTTGGCACATGACTTCAGAAGACGGAGACTAGAAATGAATATGAGGAGTAGCGTTGCTATACCAACACACAGACTCACTTTGTCCCCTCTCCTCATCTTTGTAGAATCTAAACTTATCAAATATTGCAAATATTTACGCGATCTAGTCTGTCCTTGAACTGATGACATCGGCACGCACCAACGATTGCTAGTGGGTGTTTAGCTAAATCCTAAATGTTTACCCTTTTATAACCATCCACAACTTATATGTGATCATAAGCAAACTCACGAAATGTGAGATTTTATGTTTAATAGCAATTATAAATCACAAGGTCCTTACTTTAAATAAGGCGGAACAAAAATAAAGATTTGTTTCCGTTACAAGTATCCCTGTCTAGCTATGTTATACCGGTCTTATATGTTTTATGGCGTATGAAAATGCTTTCTTTATTTTTCATAGAGACCTTTCGAATGGTAGTTACTCGCTTGGCTACCTATCCTGTTTTTATGGCCATGTTACCTAAACATAGTTTTATCATGCCCAAAAAAGCGAAATTCGTAAGTTTGTTATTGCTTTGTCAATGCAAACTGTTACCCATGAGTGATGACTGAATTTCAACGCATGTACTTCATTATTAGAAAAAACACACATGGCAGAATTAGTTTATTCTTGAATTATCATCCCTTAATTGTCCTTTTATTGTTGTACAACCAGGAGTAACTTTCAAACCGGTATTACATGCAATTTGAATACCCAGTTGGCAACCAGATTTACCACATGCATGTATATACATGTATACATTTATATGATCACGTGACCAAGATAGTGCGTTTAATATTTGCTCTGATGTTTTTGTTGGATTTTAGCGATTTTGTTGGACTAATAATTATAGGAAATGATCAAATTTGTGCAAGTGAAGTGCTTATGTTGCGTGGAACAAGCGATGGGAAAAGCAGATCGAAATAAAGCAAATAAACGTAAAAAAGGAAGCAGTACAGATGAGGATATTCAAAATTCCAATAAGTTATTGAAGGCGGGAGGTTCGGCAGGAGGTTCGGCGGGAGATGATCAAACTGTAAGTGAAATTATAAATCAAGCAAACTCTGTTCTATTTGATGACTCATCAGTTTTCATCGATAGTTGTGACACCAGCACGCCAAAAATGGCCAGTAACATTGGTCCAACCTCCCCCGAGCCAACCGGTGCAGAACTTAGTCGGGTTATTGTCATGTTACAAAAGATAGATATCAGACTAGAAAAGGTCGAGTTGAAGCTAGAAACACTTACTACACTGGAACAAAAAGTTGATAAATTCGACAGTGACCTGAACCAACTGAGGCTATCAGTACATGATTCTAATAAAAAGTTTGACGAGAAATTTTCAACCATAGACGATAAAATAGAACAACTAGAATTCAACGATGCCAAAATCGAATCTGAGCTCCCTACCATAATAGCTCAAAACGCTAAAATGAACGAAGAACTAATATACTTGAAATCGCAAAGCATGTGTAATGATCTTATTTTCGGCGGGATCGAAGAAGGCATAGACGATCTGATTGTGAGACAAAATTCGCGACTTCCTCGTCAACAAACTAAAGATAGCAACAGACACGGCCAAATCAAGTAAAATCTAACGAGCTCGTCGAGGTAGAGCCCAGCGACACGATCCTGCCCCGATACGTACAAGATCCATTATATGAAAATTTGCAGAGTTCAAAGACCGACAATTAGTGCGAAAGCATTGTAATAACCTGCAGAATTCACCTTACTACGTATCTGAGCAATTTCTCCCCAGAAATAATAGAAAAACGACGCAAACTTGTACCCAAATTAAAGGAGGCAAAGAAAGCAAAAAAGAATGTCTGGCTTGCGTACGACACACTGTACATAGACGGACGGCCGATCACCAGAAGCTAGAATTTTGTGGAGAATAAACTTAATATAATTTCAAGGCCATCCCTAGTTTAGTTGATGGAACTACTTTTCTTCCTACGCTGCCAATAAATGTCGCCACATTAGCTAAAGTAAACTGGTCAGTTGCGTATATCCAAGTGGTGTAAACCGGTCTCAAAATATATTTCATTAATTTCAGGATATATACTAGATAATATAGTCAATTGACAGCCAAAATGAACTATCAGCGTATTGAATAAAAAAAATTGATAGCTACTTTTGGCTGTCAATGGACGAAAGTCTAATCAATTGGTTAGTTCATGCGAATAAGATCGGTGTTTGTCCCAATGCAATAGTTTATTAACCAAAGAAGGCAGAAATATCCGAAGTTTGAAGTGTACGCAATCTGACAACCGAGACCATGTTTCTGTACATCGATCCGGTAGGGGCCCTACTGTTCATCATCAATTTTTCAGTCATAGATATAAACGGTGGCCTATTCACCTTGTACATATATATATTCGTTCGTCAAACATGCAGTCACGTTTCGGTTTTCGTACAATACAGATTTGAACAATTCCTGTTTCTTTGTAACTATGGAATGACCAGTCATTACAAATTTGGTGTCTATACATCGAGGCATTCAAGGATATATTATTAAATAGTATTCGCTAGTAAACAATGTACAATTAAGTCATAACAGACATTAAGATTGTAAAAAATGCAGCTACATCATCGTTAATTTACACTTTTTCCGCATGCAATCATTCGAACAACTCTAGGGCTTTCAACGCTTTGATTATTTTTCTTAGAGACCTTTCGAATGGTAGTTGCTCGCTTTCTGCATTAAAAAGTCAAAACACCGCACCTTGGCTACTTATCTTGTTTGTATGGCCATATTAACTAACATTCGTTTTATCAGGCCTAAAAAAGCGAAATACGTACGTTTGTTAATGCTTTGTCAATGCAAACTGTTACCTATGAGTGATGACCGAATTTTAACGCATGCACTTCATTATTAGAAAAAAACAGGGAAGAATTAGTTTATTCTTGGATTATCATCCCCTTATTGTTGTCCAATGTAACATTATAGGTATGCTATTGATTTACAAAAAGCATTTGATACTGTTGATCATTCTATTCCTATTATAAAACTTCAAGCAGTTGGTCTTGGTGATGCCATTATAAAGTGGTTCACATCATACTTGTCGGACAGAAAACAACAAGTTGATGTTTCTGGCACGTTTCCATCTAATCAATCTGTTACATGTGGGATACCACAAGGGTTTATTACTTTATTTACTTAGGCTCTCGGCTGGTTGAGACTGCGTTTTTCAGCAAGGGGATTCAGTTTGTTGAAACAAGGTCATTCGGCTGGGCCTTCAGCTTTTTTATTGCTGAAACTAGATTATTCTGATGAAACTATGACATTCAGCTTTTTTATTATTGTTATTCTTTAAAGCATTAGGACTTAAGACAGCTAAACTTAGGTATTCCAGCATTTTGACTGTTGTAACTAGGTCATTCAGATAGGGCATTGAGAATTTGGTTGCTGAAACAAGGTCATTCAACTTTTCGACAGCTGGGACTTGGGCAATTCATTTCTCGCTCGGTTATGTGTTAGGCATTATGCCGTGTAATTGTGGTATGTGATGTTTTTATGTGTTATGTGCTTTGCTGGTTAAGTTAAGTGTGCCTTCCCTGCTGGTTAAGTTGAGTGTGTCTGCTAAAACTATGTAGTTCAGCAGTTTTACTGTTGTAACCAGGCCATTCAGCGTAGGCATTCCGCCTTTTGTTTGCTGAATCTTTTCTATTCAGCTTTTAAACAGTGGGACAGGGGATGTTTAATTTTCTTGGTCGGTAGTGTGTTGGGTACTTCTTCGTTTTAAGTTTTCTGACAGGTAAAACTAGGCATTATAGTCCTTTTGCTGTGGAAACTGGGTCATTCAGCTAGTTATATTTTATTATACTTTTTGACAGCTTGGACTTGGGCGGATCGGCGCTTCTTTAGTTTGGCATTGTGTCTTTATCTGTTTTATGTTTCCTGTGCTCAGTTGGTTCAGTTGGGCACTGTGTTTTGTGTGTTTTTAATGTTTTCTGTGCTCGGCTGGTTAAGTTGAGTGCTGCCTTCCCTGTCTGACTTAATATAATCTTTTTTCCCTGTCCGACTTTCTATTATCGCTTTAGGCTGTACTGCTCACATTGATAAATAACATTTTTAATATTAAGGGTGGCTTCCTGTTACTAAACGTGTTGAGCGAATGGTCATAAGTCAAATTTGTAAAATAAATACATGGATCAGCTCCTAAATACATGAAAGAACATTTTAAATAGCAAAATTCTGTACACACGCATACATACACAAGGGTGCTTTAACTTTACCTAAAGTTAGGGGGGTTTGGTCTAAATCTGTTTCCTTCAACGGTTGTGCACTGTGGAATAAGCTACCATTTACCATTACTTCAATATCTCATTATCCTGTGTTTAAATACGCGTTTAAACGCATATTCTATTCTTTGTTATACCATCAACTCAAGGACCACAATGGAAATAAGAGCATCCAGTCAAGCCTGTTAGTGTTGGTGTGCATGGCATGGTTGTTGATACGTATGCTATAATTATCTTAATTATATTCATGCACAGGACTGCTTTGATTCTTTCAAAAGGGCATGTGCACTGAATTGTATTTCTGTTGAGTGTTGTTTAATGGATTCTTC
Organism: Spisula solida; assembly: GCA_947247005.1. Taxonomy (NCBI): domain Eukaryota; kingdom Metazoa; phylum Mollusca; class Bivalvia; order Venerida; family Mactridae; genus Spisula; species Spisula solida. The sequence goes on along the minus strand of OX365947.1, from coordinate 30,517,142 downwards.
TTGTGAAATGTGATCGTCTTTGTGGTTTCTTGTTGTCTTTTGGTTCTTGCTCCGGAAATGTTCAATTGAATGAGACAACATGCTGTCAAAGTAAGTTGCCATGCTCTTGCAGTTTATTTTTTTCTTGTTCATTTTTGTAGTTGTCCTTGTGGTTTGTGCTTAGTCAAAAGTCATCATATCTGACTATTCGTCGTTTTGACTAGGGTCATTTTCATATATAGCTAGTAATTTGTACATTGTTCTTTTCTATGCATTTCGTAATCTGCTGTTTCAGTAGAGTTTTGCCTTCCTTGTTAGTTTAGTAGTTATCTTTTTGATGACTTTTGATTGGCTGTCTAAGTTCAATATTTACTATTGTTGTCAATTTTGGATCTACTATCAATTTCAACTAATATATTGAAATACCGAACTATGGGATTAGACAGAGGGACTCAACTTTCAACATAAACACAAGGACACGAAAGATACAAAAAGGGCACATGTAAAAGTACAAGTCACTAGGGCAAATAATAAAATGAACAAGAAAAATGAAACTCAACGGCTACAAAATACAACCAACTCGGACCGTCTGAGGCCTCAGTCAGACAAACAAATCCGGAACATGAGTCTGCAAGAATGTATCAAAGCACAACCACACTTTACAAAGACAACTCATAAAATAACCATCAACAATATGTATGACTTTTATGCAATAAAAGAAGCCGCCTTATGCTGGACTCTGGAGTTAGAAAAGAGCAAATGCAAATTAAACAGTGTAACAGAAACAAATACAGTGACAAAAATGTGTTTGTAATTTTCTTTTTCAATTATAAAAGGGACACTAGACTAGTATATCCTATGGCATTTTCCTCTCTTGTAAATGTTGTCAAGGAATTGCCAAGGGTACACGGAATAGGCAACACTAATACTGATACTGTTCAACTCAATATAATGTTCAGGAATACTTCTATATGTACAACATTGTCTAATGATGAATAGATGTCATAAGCCCTGAAACAAACAATAAAGAGCATTAAGTATAATGCTACCTAACAAGTTAACTATAACATCTGTATAATTACTTTGCAATGTAATATGTTAAGCTAAGAAGACACCTGTGATCGTCGGCCTTTAACATCATAATATATATTAATCAAGGAATCAGTTACATACATGATATATAAACAAGACAAACAATGACAAACAACAAAGGTACAATTATAACATCTATATCACACACATAGTTACATACCGATTATGGCTCGGATCTTCAACAATTCACAATAATAATGTCGTTCACTTCATATCACTTCATGTCACATACTCACAGTGATGGGTTACTGCAAATGGTTACAGAATATTGTTAGCATATAGACGGAGTTACATGATCAATACTTTTACCAATCACCATTCTATTACCTTACAACAACATGACAGCCATCTTGAATTCAAAGGGCCAACACACCCATTTACACATTTCTTAGTATTAATAATTACAATTAAAGTAAAGCTCATTTAAGATACAGGTCTCTATGAATATACAAGAATATCAGACAATATAAGAATACATGTATATTATAATGAAGAATATGATCAAAGATCTATTCCACTATAATTCAAAGTACAACAAACTTCAAAACAACCTTCTGTCACAAGAAGCTAACTTGTACTGACATAGTCTGGTTCCCGATCTTTACAATCTACGCAGTAAATGTAAGATTGGGGAACGGGAACCAGACTAGTACTGACAGTGAAAATCAGTCATGTGACACAAATTTAGGGATAAACACAAGGGAACACAACACAGCCAAACTGCTTCTTCCTTCCATTACACAAACAAGGAAGTTAATCCATACCTCCTTAGGTTAAAAACCACAAACTGACCACAGGTCAAACACCACTAAAAGTGAAATACTAAAATCATATAAAATATCAACCGGTTACAGTAGTGTGACTGCAGTGCTTCCTGCATGGTACAGACAGTGTCATTATTACAGGGAACTAAACACGTTTTATAGTGCACCAGACCACAAACTATACCTACAGACAACAATATGGAACAGAGCAATAAATGTTTACCGTCACGTAATGCCCCTAACCAAAAGGCAACAGTGACAAGAAAGAATGTAGAAGTTAGTTGCTAGCCCAAGTTCACTAAGCATGCTAACAAATGTAGCTTTAGAGATGTGGAGGCAGTTAACTTTGTCAAAAACCCAAGACGTAGTTTCCTTTCAAATAGTCAAAATTTGAAGCATTTCACGTAACACAGCCTGCAAACGACTAGGTCAATGCTCAAATGCGATCGGTATACACACCTAAGCTAGAATTTGAAAGCTGTACATGACACATAGCTTATTAGCTACTGAAAATTGAAGTAGGTCTCTAGGCCCAAGCCGAAGTTTATTTCTGTACACCAAATTATGCCAAGCAACAAATTTATCCCAACAACACATTGTCAGTTAGTGTTGACCTCTTGCCATCAGATAGACATTCATCTATACAGGGTATAAATCAGCAGTAATTTGATATATGGGTATTATATTCATAAGTTGCTTAATTCAGGCGACTACAAACTCATTTGATTGTATGATTATGTTACACATTTAGCCAAGTAGTATTAATATTTATATCAATAAGAACAAGTTAAGGGATTACTTCTCACACAATATTATTGTATCAAGTAAATTATCAATTATGTACAAACCACACATGGATTCATAAGTATAAAAATATTGGTATAAAGTCAAAATCTTATACTAATAATCGTACATTTTTGTTATCTTTTACGATACAAATGTACTTATACTAGGATTTTCTTCAATGACCTTCGTAGATTGTTAAATAAGGTCAAAATAATGAAGTAATAAAACATAAAATTATACATCTCTGGCTTAGAATGAGAAGGTTGTAAGTACGACTTATGACCTTATAAAACCAATACATACTTGAACTCTGCATCACATGGCGCTTCTTATGAGCTTATTTTTATAAAAATCGGAACAGGTCATGTTGACCAAACTGAAGTTGAAAAAGTTGTTTTTTCCATAAGTAAAAATTAGTTTTCAGACGGTTTTTCGTGTATTCTCAAAATATCGATTGTACTTAGGACCTTCTCATTCTAAGTCTGCGTCATGAAGGTGGCTTCATTTGATGTAAGAATGATGTTTATGACCCAGTAGAAAACATGTACGATTGAGTGATAAATAACGTTAAAGTACAGTTTACATTGATGTTAAGTGAAGACGTTGGACTAAATGCAATGATAATTGATGCGGTGGGTCTTAATTTTCAAAGGAATGAGTGCAATAGCTACAATGTATGGTATAGTGCACTGCAGTTATTTCACTCTCTTGTTTCATCCAAGATCTAACGAAACATGATACCACGAGACTTAAATATCTAAACACTAGCTACTGTTTGGCTACTGATTCACAAGCATTTCGATTTATAATTTTATTAATGACAATGTTTAATTCAATTGCATTGGTTAAATAGTACCGGGTCTTCATTTTAAAATCAACAGACCGTTTAAGAATTTGAAATGTTAATTGTATGCACACTAGACACACCCAATATAGGTCTTATGGTTGGACGACTATAATACAAGCAATATCGCTGGCTTAGAATGAGAATGTCGTAAGTGCTACCTACGACCTTATAAGACTCATACATATTTGAAGTCTGCACCACAAGGCGCTTCTTATGAGCCTATTTTCATGAAAATCGGAACAGGTCATGTTCACCAAACTGAAGTTGAAGTAGCTTATTTTTTCCATACGTAAAGAAATGTTTTCAGGCAGTTTTTCTTGTTTACAAAAATACAAAGATCAGACCAACTCGAAACTTATAAATACCATGACAAGACTAATGGATGCGCTCAATGTCTGAGAGTGCAATGACGCAGGGTGTAATAATAAAGACGTTATTTTACGAGGAAACTCATTTGACAATTATAATAAATGGCAATCTTCCACGAGATCCTCAACAATAAACAGTTGAACAATAACGCAAGTAACATAAAAGAAAATAGCATAATGGCAATTCGGCCCATATGACGTCCACAATATCATAATTATATATATGTATATAATTGGGGAATTTCATGTCGATGATGCAAGCTCCCCCCCCCCCCCCCCCGATATATCCATGATGCTGGTTCAGTGAAGACTAGAACTTGGGAATAAATATTGTCGGTCGGAAAGAAGGTACTGGTATATAAGTACATCATAGCTCGAGAAAGATTACATAGATTGTACACATCCATCTGAGGATGGATTAATAACCATAGACTCGGATGTGTTTCTCCAGATCAATTATATATTCTTTTTAATGGCCGCTTACTTACTGGTCGGCTATTTATTTAAATAGAATTGCGAAACACGTCGATAGCAGCTTATGATTCCATTGAATGGTATAATCCGGTCATTACCAGTATCTGGGCAGATAAAATAATGACAAAGCATTTTCGTGCATTTGATCGTTTTTGCTGTATACTGGTAGAGTATTCACATTTCAGGTAGAGCTCATTTTGTCAAGGTTTTCGGGTTTGTCTTTAGCCTACTCACCGATAAGTCAGCCACTTAGGTTGATTTGAGTGTATGAATAAATAATTAACTTTTATTTCTCTCTAATACAACTACTTATATGAGCACATATTTTCCTTACTATACTACTGCATTTAAACATCTTAGTGTATGCTTTCAACTTACCTTAATTAGACAATTATGTTCATAGTCGTATAAAGTCAATCCGGGTAATACAGCCATTCACGGTGGACAGTTGACCTACTCGTAACTTCACGCAATGAAAAATCCACAAGGTCCCGTCGTCCCAAAGCATATCAAGTAGATTTAATCGCAACTTGAGATTTTCCTCAAATTAGAGTCGGAGCAACAGACAAATCTGAAGTTGGAATTCTCGACGTTTTACAGTAATAAACTCAAAATAATGATTCTGTTTTGGGATACCAATTTTGAGTCCAGTCTTGCATGGAAATAAACTGAAAGATAATTGACAGTATTTGAGATGATAGTTTTACTTGAGATACTTATTTGCTCTTCTCCATACTTCTCAAGTCGTTTGCACATGTGGTGCACATCATTATAGACAATGTCGAGGTAGAGCATACGCTGTCCTATCCTTGGTTTGGTAACAGATCGTGCTACACTCTACACTCTGCGCTAACGGACTCACTACAGTTTCCCCATTCCAAAATGTAGTTTGCTCCTCCCTAACAAATGTTTGGGTGGGTTGGGAGGAGCCACAGGTACGTATATGACCCTGGTACATTCACCCAACGTAACATAATATTATGCGCAAGTACATGGTTTGTTATTGGTACCATACAAATGTATAGTGAGTAGTATAATAATAATAATAAAGACTTTATTTTACGAGGAAACTCATTTGACAATTAAATTAAATGGCAATCTTCCATGAGATCCTCAACAATAAACAGTTGAACAAGAACACTAGTACATAAAATGAAAAACGCATAATGGCAATTTGGCCCATATGACGTCCACAATATCATAATTTTATATATAATTTGGGAATTTCATAAAAGAGTTTCAGTGAAAGGATGTGCGAAACCGATATGTATGGAATCTACAATAAAAGGAAGGTATAAATCAAAATGCTAAGTCACATTATATATTGTTTAAAACCATGAGTGTGCAAACACAAGCTCGGTCGAACTGGTATGTAATAAGGAACTGCAGATCACAATATGTTTAATTGAAAATGAATATTTAATATGCAATACAATGAAGAATTACATTCATATTTAGGGTTAATTAACTCTGACAGAACTGAGAACTGTCAATTAAGTATTAATTAAGCAGATTAATTCCCAATTAGTAAACATACATAACACGTTAGGTTAGTAAGGACAGTTAGTGAATGTACGGTTTAATGTATATTGGGCTAATCATCCGTACATTATAATACGATAATGGTCAATGTGTAGAATAGGGATGAATAAATATTTACAATAAATATAATCATAGTATATATTTGGACTCGACAAAAACCTGGATAAATCTGATTAGAACGATCCATGCACCCTGTACTAAAATTCGATATAATTACAATGTAGGTCCAACACATATCAATTAAACTGTAACGGACATACGGTAAGGTGTGTTTAATACAAACCAGAAAACCATGGCTTACTTCTTATCATTTTCGTTTAAGTTGATAACGATGGCTGGATGGGGTAATTTAATCGTACCTGAAAAAAGAAGAAGAATTGTACATATCAGGTCATGAATAGGTAGTTTTTGATAGGCATCATTATTTACTTTTTGTAACATGCCGGTCGGACAGACACCATCAAATCCCGTCAGTGAAAAACTAGCTCACCACCAAGTGTGATTTTTTGGACTTATATATATATATGCCATTCTACTCTAATGACAATCTGCAAGGTTTACAAATTGTGCATATTAATCCAATTACCCCCCCCCCCCTCCCTGTATGCATTGTACATTGTATTGAAGACAAGACTTCTATCAGTTACATATGGTGATATAGCTATCGATCGGTGCGCTACCAGGCGCGTTAAAGAACCAAGGATTATGTTGGGAAAGGGCTAGGGTATCGCGGTCGGAGTCCTTGTATCACACAACTTCCTCCGAATTTGGTGGCCATTGGCCTGTTCTTTCTGTTCTGTTCTATTCCTAGTAAAGAATAAAAGGAATCAATACACACTTACGACTGCCTAAGTCGAACGCAAACAAACAAACACACGACAAGGCATACATAACTTAGCTTGACGTGACGTCGGTCGACAAGAATACCTAGCGTGAAATACATAACCGTTCCAAAATATTTAAAGGAAAATACTGCGATCAACGGTATGTCCGCTGACAGAACGAATCAATGAAAATAAAAGACCCTATTTCACAGTTACGTTTTAACCGGAGACTCTCTGTCCCTTGACGGAAAATCCTGGTACTTTGTCGGAGATTCCCGAAAGTCCAAAAAACGAACATTCCCTAGGTTATGTGAGTGTCGGATTTTACCGGAAATTACCGACGTGATGTAAAAAAATCCGAAATACTCCGAATATTTTGCAATATATCTGTTCAATAGTATATACATTGACAGGTAATAGATAGACATATTGTCACAAAGATTAAATCTTTCAATTTTCTGATTCCTCTTTTGAAGAAAATTCCGCCACTCTGCTATGCTGATAAAGTTTGTTCAAGATTATACAAAATGCAACGCTAATTCATTAAACAAATAATCATTGTTGGTATTTTATTTCTGATATCTTATCAAAATAAATAAAACTTATCGTACATAAAAAGCTTAAGTTATATGTATTTAAATCGACCGATTAATGAGCGAAAAGTGTTGATTAAATACGGAAAGGAACAAACTGGTATAAAAGCGGCACGGATAAAAATCAACGGATTGGACTTACCAAATGTCTACAGTTTTCGCTCATCATACAAGTTATCAATAGAGGTTTATGACGGAATTAAATCACCGTATTATTTTGATGACAAGTGTGTATATAGAATAGAATTGACAGCACCATAACCTGATCGGCTTATAGTGATAGACAGCAAGGATATACGGGAATATCAAGTAAAATGACAGAGGTAAATCGATTCATATGTTTATTTTATATTTGATTGTTTTTTTTATCAGATTAAGACATTTTTTTATCATTTTTACAATTCTTAAAATATATAAACATGTGAGTTTTCAGTGTCACACACAATTCGTATAAACGCATATAGCATTATTTTGATACGTATGTACTCCATAGCCCACACTTATATTCTTGTTGTTTAAGGCGACGAACGAACATAAATAATATTCTTATGCCAATAAAATAAACTGAAACGGAAATGAAACTTATACCGATAAGCTATCTAGAATATTAAGACATCACTGTTTCAATAACAATGAATTCCTTATTATTTTTTAAGATCCGCTTCGTCAAAACATGACAACAGTAACATAATTATGTAATGTCAAATTGAACAACGTACATATACAGGGTGTTAAAAAGTTTGTTCTCAAAATTTATATTCATACTAAATCTTATCTGAGCTATATGGCAGTGTACAATTATAATTTATCACTCTAAAAGCTTCATTTAATGCCAGGAATATAAGAACGACGGTAGCACCCTAAGGAATCTAACCTGAAAAGTTCACATTCTTCTGACGTCAGAATAAAAAAACTATTGAAACTGAACATTGAGAATGAACTTTTTAACACCCTGTATATTAGTCTGTAGTATTCCAAAACATCACTTTTCATGTTCGCGAAATGTTATGGACAGTGTTACATCACCAGACCAAGCCCCCCCCCCTAATCTCCTTCAGCATATCCAACAGAAATATCATCTCATATCAATACTCAGAGTCCGAGTTTTAGACAACTATCAAAGTAGATATTTTAAAATTGTTTATACTTACATAATTACTTACTTCCGTTATGTCGTCTGGCATGCAGGGCAGCAGCAAGGAACCTCCAACGAAGTCTGTCTTTAGCCAACTTCTCCACTGCTTCCCAGGACTGTACCATACTTGTCAGTTCTGCTTCGACGGCGCGCCTCCATGAAAATTTTTAAAATTGTACAGCAATGGATTACAGAACGTCCTTTATTTTGGATACGGACCTTTAGTCAGTCTGAATTAATTAATCACAATGAAAAATGACGCTATCTGAGCACACTTTGAGCATTTTTTAAAGATTGGATGAGGTCCGGAGCGCGACATATTTGTTGTTGTTGAGTGGGTCCCTGCAATGCAGAGCTCCGGTTGATAAATAACCTACAAAATTTAACTTGCAAAGAAATGTGCTTTTTCAAGAGACGGTCACTCAGAATAGGTTTTACTGCACACATGTATACGGGTCTTAAAACTCTTTTTGTATAGTTTTGAATATATTACATTTGCAGTTCTGTTGCAAAATCGAGAACTCTTTGAAGATAATATTTTATTATAGTATTTGAACACACATAATCCTAACACCGCTTCGTTATCTCTGGAAATGTATGAATGCATTGTTAAACTATTTGATGCTTAGTACGGGTTCCCTCTATTGTCGATATAATACACAAACCATCTACATTTATGTTTAAGCCTTTGATCTGTTGTTTTAATATTTTGTTTGCTTTGAAACTGGTTTGATTATTTCATTGAACACTTATAGGAAGACATTCACCGGTAATATACTTACCGATGGATCAAACCATACAATTTGTGTTGGCTTAGGGGTATCATGACAGACATGATCAAATGCTGTTTTAGCCAAGCTATATTGTAATTTATGGCCGAATGTAAACCAAATTCTACAAATTCTCATACAACGTATATTTATCACTCTTAACACATCTGTTGATATCTGACTTCACGACTCGAGGTTTTGGTAAAATATGATCTAGCTTTCCCTTGCTGCTGCAAGCCAAAGCAACGAACACACAGGTAACATGGGCAATATTGGTAAAATTTTTATTTCGTCTTTAGAATGACGCGTTCAGGAGCGATCCCCATCACCTGCACTGAAAGCATCGATCTTGCAGATATGTAGGCATCCTCCTAACACCTTCTATTTCTTCTATCTTTGTGTTCCTACACATTTATGTATTATCCACATTTGTCTTCCACCTTCTCTATTATGAAATAATATATCATGTTATTACAATCTAACCTTTCTTAAGCAGTAAGTCAAGGGATATGTTGCAATACATGCTACTTGCATATAAAATACTAGTACTAGTAAATGATTTGTGATTTAAGCATATTGCCTAAAGAAGACGGATGCTTGCATCATTATTACTGGTGACCACAAAGCAACACATGTTTGGTTAACACCATTGCATCATTGAATAGATCAAGTTATTCCACATGTAAAATTACAATGCACTGTACATTTAAAACATCATTTTGTGGACGTCAGTATATAGCCTTGCTTGAAGTAACCTTGAGGGGATATGTAGTGTACGTTCTGTGGTTGTATCTTGTGTGGGTGGCTAGGCGCTGTCACCGTTTTCTGTTTGGCTCTGAATTGTCTGTGCATTGCATTATTTTTTAAAACTTCAATAATATATTAAGGCAATATTATACTGATTTTACGAGGGCAATGCAGAAATACATGTAGCCAGTTTATATGGTGGAAAAGGATTAGAAAAGAGTGATGCAAATATCGTCAAGCTAGATGACATTGTCGTTACATTTGGTGATATATTAACACTGCTGACAGATTGCAAAGCCTTCAGTCAGAGGTGTATGTTTTATACTCCAGGATTAACGGGAAATAGAATAGTATGTTCAATATATAGCTTGATAAGAACCGTCACAGTATTGTTCACTTGGTGCTAAACCAGTACAACATACACTGAATAGATTACATAATCATTAAATAGCAACAAGTTTCGGTTACAATCAAATATTAGCTAACATTTATCAGTTTCGTATTTATTTTTCTGTTTGTTTCACCTCGATCACAATTTGTTAAATACACCCTTCGTTATTAACAAATACATGTCAATATATGCCTATATCATGATAGGCGAGTCCTTGACGACACGGTAAAGTTAAATACAACTTTAATTAAGGTAGTGACTTTATGTACTGCAGTGTCCTGGTAGTGACATATCTTTAATATGAATAATGTTTTGTAATTGGGGTTAATGTCACATACAAAGTTAGGGCAATGGTGTAATGGTGCGGTGGTTTCTAACCATTATGTTCTCTGATATTGCATTATTTTGGACATACGAATGTGACCTTTTAGGAAAGCTTCCTTGCCTAGACATTCTGTATCTGATGTAGGATTGTATCCACAACGGTATAGGACAAGTGAACATTTTATATTTTATATTATCACATAACCTGTGGTCCAGGAGTGCCGTAAAGCCGTGCCGTAAATATCGTTCGGCACTCCCAGACTGTGCAATAAATATTTAAATTAGCTTGAAGTGACGTTAGCCAATCCATGCATTGATCCGTCAATGACGTCAGAATAATATCAACGTTGCAATGACGTCGCGCTCATTGTACCGTTGAATTTTGGCTGAAACATATGCAGCGTACATCATCCTTTTGAACAATAATGAGCGTTTTCTAAGGTTATGTGATAAATAGAATCTTACATTCGTGCTCATTACATACGCGTTTTATTAAACTCGTCGACAAACACAATATGACACTCGGCAAAGCCTCGTGCCATATCATTTTGTCCACTCGTTTAATAAAACGCGTATGTAATGAGCACTCATGCAAGATCCTCTATGTATTCATTACTCAAACTTGTTATGCGCGAATTCAGTAAAAGGTCTTGATATTCTCATTTGCCTGAGCAACTCGATCTTTGTTGTAAAGTACATAGGCCTATTTGAGGATTTCACCAAATCAAAATGTCCGTGTCATAGCAACCGCTTTTTGTAGAAAATAAAATGTACAGATTTGCATAGTCAATTTCTTCCCCTATTCAAATACCACGATTTAAATATCTATCTACCTAGTCCTTGTTGTGCCCGGGGGGGGGGGGGCACATAGGGCACGGAAGAGAGTCTTCCACTCTTTTCTGTGTTTTGCCATCTTTCCTAATTATCCCAAGGTCGAACCAATTTCTTTCATTTCTGCCTCTATTGGTCTCCTTTAAGCAGTTTTTCGGCGACCATGCTTTAAACACAGTGAATTATCGCAGTTTCAGGTTTTCTGAAATGACAGACATCGGTGGTGAGGGAGAGTAAAGTAAATGCTCCTTCCGGTGAAATCCGTAGGGGACTAATAAGCCATTGGCCTTTATTGGTTTTATGGCATTTTACAAATAAATGCCTATTTTCAATTCAACACATTGTGGTATTTTGTTCCTCGTTCCATGGTTTGGACAGCACATCTCATATTTTGAACAATACATAAATTGTAAATGAACGGTTTGATATGGTTCAAAGAGAAACGCTAGTGCATACTTAAATCTTGGTACATGTACTCCAAAAGCACAGACAATGCAATACAGCTTCGTCACTGCATAATACCCGTTAATGTTTTTTATGAATTCGCGGTGGTATAAAAATAAAATCGCTAAAATATTGTATGACTTAAAGACTTTATACTAGATATTATATGACGTTAAATACTCAAAGTCAACTTCAAAGCACTTGAAAAGAGCAAAAGAAGCTTGGCGCAGTGGGAATAGAAATGTCATTCGTCAATAAAACATTGGACGTTACTGCAACGGTAGCTCTTCATCTCTCCAATTTGCACTTGAAGTTTTGACATAAACCCATAAATTGTGTTCAACTTAACTTTCTCAAGATGTTAAAGACTTATAAAAAAGAGGCCCCCACTTTTTGTAATCCTAAAATACATAGTAGAGTGCCTTTATCTTTACTTACGAGACCACAATGCGTTTTTGAAAAGTGATACTTAAATTTTACGGCTTTTGCTTCGTTACAAATGACATGGCGTGTGTACATGTGCAAAACTACCGTTATATTATAGGTAAATCTTCAACTTGGGTAGCTAAACGGGGGGATTTACTGAACAAACTCTATGGTTAAAATACACCTATACCGTGTATGTACAAAACTAACGTTCTGATAACGAGATCCAGTCCGGCTCCACATTTTTCACCCCCTGTTACCGTATTATGCTGTAGCATGTCAGCATGGTCTAGTTCCTATATTCAGTGAATGCCAACAGATGCGTGAAGTAGCATCTGGTGTATCAAATACAAATATAAAGTTGTCATAAACATTGTGCTATAAATTATCATGCCTTGTTTATCGCTCTCTCAAGAACTATGATCATAGTTCGATATGTAACTGTAGGTGCGGTCAATAACCGGTCTATGATTTGTAGTTGTGGCGAAGAAGGTTTGATTAGCACTTTCAGCATTGTGATCGCACAGTGCACCTACACTGACGTCAAGACCAGTACTCCGTACTGTAGTAATGTCTCTTCGCATCATTTTAAAATGATGTTTTTATAAACAAGTATGTGTAGATATCGTGGTATTTGTTCAAAGCATTGACCTTAACTCTTTCAAAATTGGCCAACCCTTAAACGTTTCCCTATTCGAACATTGTTTAATTCAACATCAATGAAATTTAATTAATAAATTTCAATCATTTTATGTCAAAAATATTTATATGTGTATTCAACGTTCACATGACATTGTATACACAACCATCAGCTTAAACAACCATATTTGACATCTCAGGGCTGGTATTCACAAAGCATGTTAAAGGAAAACTTAAATAGTTTTACCTAGGTTAAGAAATTGAGCTGCACATATTTCCGAAGAAATTAAAAATAATCACTGTGGTTATTGTAGCTCTTTACACAATGCCTCAAAACAATGCACAAATGATAATCTTGATTTTCTGTTTAGCTGTTATAATTAAGGTAATTTTAAGATTTTAAGAAAATGTCTCCTTAAGAAGCTTAGTGAATAACACCCCAGGGCTGGTATTCACAAAGCATCTTAAGTGAAAACTTACTTAAGTCAATAATTTGTGCAGCTCATACGTCCCGCAATTTAAAACATAATCCATGTTTTCTTAGTGATTATTGTAGCTGCTTGCATAATGCTTCAAAACTATGTAAATATCCAGCATGTTGATTTTCTTGCTTAGATGATACACTGTAGAAAAAATCAAGATTCTAAAAATGTCTAAGTTTTCTGCTAAGATGCTTTGTGAATACCAGCCCTGGACTGAATGCATGTCTAAGACAGTTGCGTCAGAGCACAGGAACTTGCATTTATAATTTGAAAAAAAAGAAGAAAAAAAGATATATTTTAATAGTACAGTAGGCCTAGTGAAAAAAACATTTTTTTCCAATTTTTTTTTTCAATTTTTTTTTCATTTTTTTTTTCAAATTATAAATGCAAGTTCCTGTGGTCAGATGCACTCACATGACGTCATTGTCTATCTACAGGTTGACTGGGTAGTGTACAAGAGTCCACTATGGCACAAGGACATGGTACAGGCTAGAGTGAAACCACTACCAGATCACACAGAACGTGACTCTATGGAGAAGAGGTTCATCAACGATGCAATACGTACTCAAGTCTATTATTACCCTAGAAAGAAACCTATCATACCAGTTTATACCGCCAAGAAAGATAAATACGCACAATCATACTTCCAATCACCGCTTGTAAAGACAATACTACATAGAGAACGACTTCCATCCTCGGTAAGTACTGAAATATCACCTCTTAGCAACGTCTGTGACAACGTAATAAACCTATGTCCTAAACAGCGTTTCGTTGTTTTGAAATGTCACCGTTGCTAAGCGATACTTATTATTAATTAATCGCCAGTTTTTCTGAATCAAGACCGATGTTTTATTTTGGAAAACATCAGAATATCAATTTGATATACAAATGTATATAAATGGTGAATAAAAAAAAACTACTGAAAAATTGATTTTTGAAAATGCGACGTTTTCATTGAGATGGTTTTAATTGCAAAACTGGGGCAATTATTACTTATATATTTGAAGTTATATTTTTTTTAATGAACAGTGTTTGAAACAGAAATAATCAAAACACCTTTTGTGTACCAACAGTAATTTTAAAAGAAACATTCACAATAACTCAAGATATTGAGGAATCAAAACCCATAATCTTAGCAACCTTCATGTAAACTCAGTGTATGTCGACATTTCGTTACTAACAAGGCGTTCAAAATATCGTATAAGTTCAAAAGTGTGCAAATATAGTTATTGTTCTGTTCTGTTCTGTTCTGTTCTGTTCTGTTCTGTTCTGTTCTGTTCTGTTCTGTTCTGTTCTGTTCCGTTCCGTTCCGTTCGGTAATTAATTAAAACGCATTTAATGTCTTATGAATTGAAGACTTCCGTTAGAAGGAAACTATCCTGGAACATGTTCGAAATACCTCAAACATCACTTTCAATATTTATAAATTTGATTCCCCTCACAGGGACCGTATGAAGACTAACATATATGACGTGCTTATCAACATTAACTTTGATCATCTAGTGTATAATAGTTCGCATAAATATTTACATGTTATCAGTAAAGTTGAATTATTATTTATTTGATTTATTGTATTTAGTTTATGACATATATACTTAGCCGCCTTTTTATCTTTGAAGTGCTCAACATAGAGCGTGAAATATCGAAATGGAATTGAAGAACAAGTGTTTGATTGCTCACAAATATTCACTTATCTCACCTCAATTACTGACGGACATTTCACCTACAAGTGTTAACAAGATCTGTTGTGTTTCTCTTAGCTTGATTTCTATTTCTATAAAGCCGCTACCAGAAGTGTTGGGGAGTTAGGTGGACAAGTGGTCCAGTGGTATTGGCTACTGACTGCTGATCCGAAGGATGTGGGTTTGATCCCTCCTCCAGTCGGATGCTTATCAGTGTTTCCCATCTAACATTACTAACGGGACGTTAAGCGAGTTCCCGTGTACGATGTTTTACATCAGGCACGTAAAAGAACCAGGGATGCTGCTGAAACTGGGGCATCTTCTGTATCATGTACAATCCCCCCAAAACTGAAGACTAACCTCTTCCGGAGGCCTCACCCATAAGGATTTCCGATGGCGAGGATAAACGAGTACATAAATCGTTGGGGAGTTGATACAGACCAGTGTGTATCTTTAGCACCATACCCAACTACCACAGCTACTTACACCTATAATAATACTACTAATAATAGTTACGACTTTATTCTAAGTGGGGACACAGTTTGGCAAGTCCAGTCTCTCCTGTGAGCCTCTAACAAAAACAAAATTACCAACCTTTTTGGATAGCATGACATACTTATATCACATATCTGATGTTTTTCTATCAGGCTTTTATTTTGTCGCCAGAATAACTGTGAACAGTTTCATATTCATCTAACTGAAATTAGCTTTCACGGACATGCTTATACTAATTCATGTAAAGTGTAGGTTCCCTTGGCAATGTAATATATTTTGATATATAACATTACAATCCTGCCGGTTCAGCCACTTTTTCATCAACGTTTGTATGAATTGAGATGGTTATTACTGGCCGAGATCATGATAATGTCTCGTTGATTGAAGATCTATCGATCATCTATTCAAGTTCTTACGGCAGAGATAAACGGCTCAGGGTATTAGATGGGGGTTTGGGGGAGATTTTGACAAAATCGTCATATCATTAAAATGTTGACAGACTAACTGGTAATGCAGTGGGATTAAGTCTGTTTAACAAACACATCAATCTGATGGTCAACAGATTGACTTATTTCCAATGTTAAATAAAATTTATAACTTTCTCTTCTCGTAGTTTTATTATATTTTAATAGTGATTTAGTACAAATAATTGGCTTAAAACGTCAAGCTAAATACCAGTGTTTTTATTTACGCCAAAACAGCGCACTTCATCGACAATCGCCTTAAATGTGACAGTTGGAAGTATTTGACCTAACATGTTATAATGACAATTATACTACTGAAGTACGTACAGGAATGATAATATAGATGAATACCTTGTAAGTTTGGTTGGCGTTGTATCTGTAAAGATGGTTATTATTTATTCACCTGTCAATGAAGGGGACTTCCAAGTACGACTGTTAACGCTAGCATGCTGGGAGTACACTTTCTAGTCATGAAAATGCTCTTTGTTTGCACCAGAAGAATAATGCATACATTATATGAATCTACGTTATGTTTAATTATAAAGTACAGGGTCATGTTTGCTATGACAGGTTCATATCCTGGACCCCGGTTACGGGCAGAATGATATGGTATGTCTAAATTCCACCCGCATTCCGGTCCGTTCCGTGTATTGTTGTATAATGGTGATTAATAAACATTTCGCGATATAAGAGACTATGGGTATACATTATATAACAGAGTTCGGGGTTTTGTATACAAAATTGGTCAACAATACACTTATAGTTACCACCTAACTTCTGTTCATCGGTCACCATGGAGACTGACGTCATCACGACAATGACCATATTTCCATTGGCGTGGATACGAAAACGGTCATGTATTAATGTATCGTATTCGAAATGATACAACAGACAATATTTATATAAGGACTCCAAATGACGATGGTTACCATAGCTGAAATGATGTTGTTTACCACGGCTAAAAGGCTGACCCCCACTATATACTGGTTACAATGGCTCAAAGACTGCCCCAATCCATCTTTGTTGTTATGGCTTAAAAACTGACCCAGCTGACCTTAAACGATCTAGGTTGCCATGTTTCAAAGGTTGGTCACATTACATACAGGTTACCACGGCTCAAAGACTGACCCCTTATCCACCCTTGTTACCACGGTCCTTTCCACCGTTTGGTCATACAGTTTGGGTTCAGACTTAGATTGTAGTTTATTTAAGTACTGCTGAGTTATTTCCTGAATTAAAGCTCACGTGTGTACACAATGAGCTATGATTTACTATATGGATTAAGTCATAAATTCGTTTAATTCAGCGTTTGTTTACCAAAGATTGTAATGAGACGATAATCTACCATAAGCTATATATGACTATGTGCAATATGGAGGGTTGGGTATGAAAATATTTCAAAACTGTCGTTTTACATTGCTTTACTTTAATACACAGTTACACTTCTTTTGCGTCGCCCTACCCTTTTTATATTGGTATTCATTTATATTTAATGGATTACCTTACATATTATACTGCAGTTCTGAAGTCACATCCATCACGGAATTATCATTTTGAAATTGTTAGATTTATTATATAAACTGGTATTGGTCAGTCTGGATGCTGAATTCCAAAACATATACACTGTACGTGTATTTGTATTTGCAACTCCTTGGTTTAAATCTGTCGTTTTCAATACTGTTCTCACGTTAACGCTACCAAGGGGTGAGAAATCACTTTTCTTCTAGATAGGAGAGTAGTTCGTCGTACTAGTCTTAGAAGAATTGCTCTGAAATGAAAGTAATTATTGCCATTTCAACCCGTGAGATACCCGTACTGTTTGGTATTGTGACGAAGAAGATTGGATAAACGATTTAGCCAAGTTCTTACCGATCAAAATAAGTTCATGGTATGAAATCGAACCAGTAAATAAATATCTGCGGCTTTGTTAGGGTTTTAAAGTCTTCCTAAGTATGACATGATGGTTTAAACGATATGAATACATGATTGTATTGCATAGTTCAAGTTGTGTTGGTGATATACTGAACAATAACGAACAAGAAGATATGGTTAGGAATTTTAAAAAACCTGTACATTCTTTGATGTGCCCTTTTGACAATTATAATATCTAAAGTCCCCAACGATCACCCCCATTGACAGATGTCAGTCCATGGTCGGTGGATGAATGTTAGCTTTAAACATGATGTGATAAAAAAGAAACATTTATTATGAACTTGATTGTAATGTTGATTATAAATCAATAGAAACGTTTAAGGCGAGGATTTGTGTTTTTCAGAGATGTCAATTAAGACTGTACCAATGGTGTTAGTTGAGTCACATTTTGTAGAATTTAGTTCAAAAGTCTCCCACGTAGTGTGACCGATAGGAATAGCATTCCAAATAAAGGTTACCATAGTAACCCTTAATGAACTGGTCGATATTACGTGAAAATTGGTTCTCTTTCTCTCAAAGGTCAGACTTAAGTTGAAACGGAATGTTATTCATTCATTTAGACTATTTAGACATTCATACATGTATAGCACTACATAAACGAATAAAATACTCCATACACGAGTCAAAGAAATATATTTTAAACCAGTCAAAGAATTACGTGATACATGTACATATACATCAGTTATTCTCTATGATATAAAGGTGTAAACAGAAGAATTGCTATAAAATATAATAATCTGGTGCAGTAATCTTCATGTGTACACATTTATTGCTAATTGTATTTGCGGATATAAATTATGTTATTTATCACGTGCATGTGTTGCACGTGCATCAATTGTTGTATTGTCTGTAACATGTAATATGTCGTTATCATGTGTTGTCTTCTTTGTAGGTATGTATACATAATTATGTTGTTCTCGATGTACAATGTTGTTTTCATGTGCTGTAACATACAGTTATGCCATAACTTGTGTGTAAGTGTATGTATAAAGAAATGTGTTAGTCCCTAGTGTTATAACATGCTTTTGTGTATGTATTGTGATTGTGGAATATGTTAGTCTTTGGTAGTGTAATTTGTTTGTGTATGTACCATAACATATGCTGCCCTCTTGTGCTTTAAATACCATGTAGCTATGTTTGTAATTCTCCGGTGATGTAACCCGGTGGTTTTACGTATGTTTAATGTGATGTGTTATTCTCTAGTGTTGTTACTTGTTTCATGTATGTTTAATGTGATGTGTATACTTCTGAGTCTTGTGCCAGTGCAAGTATTTACAAATTGTCCTCTTGTCTTTTCGTGTATATATATTGTAGAACTTTGCGATTTAATTATCCATTAATTATGTTGAATGTATGCTATAAATGTATTTCTTTTGATATATATTCTCCTCAATATTTAAGGAAATAAAAATAATATAATATAACTTCATGAATTCTGAATATAAACATCACGAATTCATGTTTTTTTCCGTAAAGTTGAATTCCTGAAGTTGAAATGCCTGTCGTAAGATTGTTAATATTTTTTCTTATAAATGAGCAATTTTAAATTACAAAAAAATGTACACGGTATTGTGGGCGGTTGTACGTCTTTGACGTTGTGATGTTGTTTTCATTCTAACGTCAGTGTCAGTTATCAACTTGTCAATTGTAGCAACATAGGAAACACCAGTCCTCAAACTGAGAAATGATCACCAGATAGACATAATGTATCACGGTATCAGCTTGGCTCATATTGCGTGTGTTGCATGTTGTAGATATGTTAAATACTTCAAAGATGCTCCCACCTATTATGATCGGATCTTTAAATAATTGATTACGAATCCTCTATAGTTCAACTACTACAATAGTATAACACCCGACCATCTTAAATCTTTTAATGCTTTTTTATAAACCTTGGTTCCTTGTAAGAGTGGTTTATACGAATTTACCATTTCTGTGGTGTTATTTATGTTTTAATGTCTTTATTTTTAATCGGTTGTATTTGTTATGCATCTTGTGGCGGTTGCTACATGGATTCAAAAAACATCTTTATGTTCCAATAATCACATATATTTGGACATATACATTACGTATACATGAGAAATTTATGCGCAAGGTATCAAACCTTTTGGAGTGTGATAACTTCGGTTTTGCGTCAAATAAACTTAAAATGAGAAATGTATACACTAGTAACCGATGTTTATCATAGATGACGATTTTATTGAAATGAAATCATGGTATTTAAGGAGAATATTATAAGAAAATATTGGATAATACAGATCTGATAACAATGTTTTACAAAAACTGTGAAACGTCAAATACTGATAATATACTGTGTTAAAAGTCATGAAAGCTTTTTGGAACGCTTTACAACGATTTACGATTTATTATCAGCAAACATAGAAACGAGCTATCAATATATGTATGGACAAACATCATTGATGATAGCAGAGTTTTATTAAAGATATCAAACATTATTGATATGCATATATTGTATCGTCTTAACGCGGTCGAATTATTAGGTGACACCAAAATGCAATGAAAGTGGATCTAACGAACGGTGACGATAAACGCACCGGTTGGTGACAATCTAATTGCAGTAATAGTGGCGGACAACTAACAAAGGGAAGGAACTCCTAATGAGTTTATATTGAAGGATTAAGGGAAAAAATTAAATCTGTTTTATCCGATTAAACATTTTAAGCAGTTGTACGAATATATGTGTCGTTTATTGAACGTTGATAATTAATACTAAGGAACATTTAATATTTACGCCTGAAATGAGGACTATGTTTCAATGATTTAAAAATATTTATTAAATAAAGTGACAAAAATGTCGGATTTTGTAATGGATGTAGAAATCAAAAAGACACATGGTGTTCCGGGACATACGAATGGTGAAACTAGTATTCCAAGAACGAGTAGTTTCCAGAGCACGATAGATCAAAGCATAAGACCGACACCCACGCCAATCGACACGAGTGATCTTATAGGGGTACAGAAAAGCACCCCACGACAGGGACGTCGGGCATATTCACCCATCAAATCTTACTCACCAACCAGAGACAACCGATCTACATCAAACTCACCCAGACGTGAACGTTCATTCCTGCGTTCTACATCACCAGATAAACTCCCTTTTCGGCAGTCTTCAATCTGGGCCCAATGGGAAGTGACCAAAAATAAGGGCCAGGAATGCTTACAAGAGTTTAATATTAGACAAATGACAAATTTATACGGACGACAACTTGGCGGGAAAGTCGACGCAGCCTCGGATTGGTATCGTGTCAATGGTTTAGATCGTAGCAAGACACAGTCGGAAGCCTTAGAATGGCTCACAGAGGTTGGTTAATAAACTCTCATATATTACAAGCAACTCAACTGTACACTTATGTAAACTTGTCTTGTTATGAAAAAACTTTTTGTATCTTATGATAAGGCCACTAAAGTCGGTATTACTTTGAGATAGTCTTACTATTTAGTAACATAATGAACAAAATATGAACATTTGGTCCTGAAAGTAGATCTAGACTTATGGGATAAGGTGACCCGTAATCAGGGTGTGGGGTCTATTTGACCATAATGCAAATATATATTTGCTCGGCCATGGTCCAGATCCTTATGTACAGAAAATTTTAGTTAAGAAAATATAAGAAATTCTTTAGAACGGTCCTTTTCCAATTTCCGATCTAATTTGACTATTTGCTCTCGCCGGAAGTTGATCATGTACCTAATATATCGGCTATTCCGGTGCTTTGTGTATTTTCCCCGACACCGACAGGGCTTGTATTCACGTATACAGAAATGTTATACTTAAGTAGATTCATATCGTCAGCTTCGGCATGTCTTTAATTAATCAATTTATTACTACATATGTATTCTATTGTGTATTATCGTATTTCAAGAGAGAGGCAAAGAAGCCTATGATTTTTTTTTCAACTCCGAAGAAGATTTTATATCATAGATATAACCGTGACATCGGTTGAAAATATTTTTTTTATTTTCTAAATTGCTGTAGTTTAAAAATATGTAGCCTGTATATTTATCCCGGCATGGTATCATTCAGACTGTCCTGCCTACATATTATCATGCTGCAGTTCAATATTCATCAAAAAGTTTGTATAATGAATGGTATGTAGATAGGTATATTCCGGCTATTTGAATGTGCATTTGTTTAAATTAAATATACATGTACTTTGATCTAATAGGTTTTTGTTTTGGATAATAGACAAAAACTGGCATAGTTTTTCAATTTACAATCTTGCTTCTTAAGCTTATAAACTTTACACCTAGACACAAGCTGCAGTTACGTTGTCAAGTTTCTTATCAAAACTGCAAGAATGCACACTTACGGGTGTTGTTATTGAAAACATTAACTAATTTCATCATTTTAATATGTCAATAGATGCTATGACTATTTCAACTATGTATTTTATGATAGGATTCTGTACGACGTCATGCGGCCCAAATTTTCTTATTTTCCGACGTTGCAAACGATGACGTACTATCCGTGCGTTTGTAACACTATGATTTTCTAAATGATGTGTTTTATACAATGATGTTAAAAAATCAAAAACCCGTTTTTGAGCTAGTGTGTTCGAAATCGTTGTCTGAATATGAGTGTGCTGCAGAAGTAGGCAACACAAAGTTGTGTTGTGAATAAAGTCACAAATTACTGATGGAAATGTGGCGAAACGAATCTAAGATATTATGACATTCAAAACATTCAAAAGCATATACACCCGACGTCAATAACGTCGAATTACGCCATCAATTTAAAGCTCTTCCGTAGCAATCCCCATGCAAGTTGCAATGGCAACGTTTAGATTTCCGGTTGACAGGTTTATGCAGTGTATCTTATTGTATGAATAGGTTTTTTAGAATCATTGAACGTGCCATGTACCATGAATTGTGGCCCTGAATGAGTATGCACTCGTATATGTTACATGTATCCACGTCATGATAACACTGTGCCGGTGTAGCTATGGTGACGTTATGGTTTCTATGATTATTCGACCAAATATTTCTTAGATGTAATGATTTTATAATTATGTTTGTGTAATATGCCGATCTATTATCTGACCGAGTTCAGCAAAATTGGTCACGTAACAAAACCTTTAAAGAGTTTTCAGCGTATTTGTTGATCCCCCTCGTATTAGCAAAATCTGCAGTTGATATAAATATAACAGTATTGCCAATATCAGTAGAGGCAATATCATCATCAGTATTGCCAACATCAGAAGCAGCAATAACATCAGTAGTATTGCCAGTATCGGAAGCAGCAATAACACCAGTAGTACTGGCAACATCAGTAGCAGCAAGAACATCAGTTTTATAGCCCATACCAGTGCCAGCAATAACATCAGTTGTATTGCCAATATCAGTGCAAGCAATTACATCAGTTGTATTGGCAACATTAGTTCCAGCAATAACCTCAGTAGTATTGACAACATCAGTAGCGGCAATAACATCAGTTGTATTTGCAACATTAGTAGCAGCAATAACATCAGTAGTATTGACAACATCAGTAGCGACAATAACATCAGTTGTATTGACATCAGTAGCAGCAATGCAATCAGTTGTATTAGCAGCACCAGTAGCAGCAATAACATCATTAGTACTGGCGACATCAGTAGCAGCAATAACATCAGAAGTATAAGCAACATCAGTAGCAGCAATAACATCAGTAGTATTGACATCAGTAGCAGCAATACAATCAGTTGTATTAGCAGCACCAGTAGCAGCAATAACATCAGTAGTACTGGCGACATCAGTAGCAGCAATACAATCAGTTGTATTAGCATCACCAGTAGCAGCAATAACATCAGTATTACTGGCGACATCAGTAGCAGCAATGCAATCAGTTGTATTAGCAGCACCAGTAGCAGCAATAACATCAGTAGTACTGGCGACATCAGTAGCAGCAATAACATCAGAAGTATAAGCAACATCAGTAGCAGCAATAACATTAGTAGTATTGACAACACCAATAGCAGCAATAACATTAATATTGGCAACATCAGTAGCAGCAATGACATCAGTTGTATTTGTTACATCAGTAGCAGCAAAAACATCCGTAGTATTGACAACATCAGTAGCGGCAATAACATCAGTTGTATTTGCAACATTAGTAGCAGCAATAACATCAGTAGTGTAAGCAACATTAGTAGCAGCAATAACATTAGTAGTATTGACAACATCAGTAGCGGCAATAACATCAGTTGTATTGGTAGTTTTGAAGTGTCACCGTAGAGCGTCAAGTAAGAAAAATATATCGGTGCTAAGTGAGTGTCCTAGTTTAGAATATAACCTACATTATTAGCCAATGAAAATGCAGGATGTTTTATTCTAAGCCAGTTAGAACATATTAAGTAAATTTGAAGTTATAATTAGAACTTGATGATTAAAAAGGGCAGAGCGAGCGTAGCGAAGCGAGTCCTTTTCAGTCATTAAACATTTACTTAATAATTTTATGTTTTAACTTACTTAGAATGTAACATCCAGCATTATGATTGGCCGATGGAATATAGTGCCACGTCTGTTAATAGTAAAAATTAATGATTAAATTTCCATTTAGCAAGCGCAGATCGGCGTTTTCATTGGTTCAGAATGTAGGTTATATTCTAATGACTAAAAAGAACTCGTTTCGCTTCGCTCGCTTCGCAATTTTTAATCATTAAAATTTACTTAATATGACTGTTCTAACTTTAGAATATAACCTACATTATGAGCCAATGAAAACGCCGAATTTTCGCGGTTAAATGAAAATTTAATCATTAAAATTTTCTCTTCACAGACTTAACGTCATGCGTTGGCGCTACTTTCTATCGGCCAATCAGAATGTAGAATGTTATATTCTAAAAGTTAGTTAGAACATATTAAGTAAATTTTAATGACTAAAAAAGACTCGCTTCGCTTCGCTCGCTCCGCCCTTTTTAATCATTAAAATTTACTTAATATGTTCTAACTATAACATAACATGTTCCTGGATTGTAAACCCCGTTGATTGTAGCAATAAATGTGCCAATCATAACCAGAGAGGGGAGATAATTAGGTTAACGTTGAACTCAAGTTGGCAGTTATCTCCCCTTAATTTCAATTACGTAGTAAAGCTGTTTGCACTTTGTTTATAAAGAACAAAATCACACAGGGGTTTTAAGAATGATTTTAAAGACTGGTCAATGGATTAAATATTTAACCTTTGGTCGAAGAACAAAAGTGTTCAGCTATATACATGTAGCAAATAGTTCACGTAATTCCGATTAAGACGCAAATCTTTCTGTACGGATTATACGAAGGCTAACATATTATTCGCCTCTATAGATCTTTTCATGAACGTGAAATAAATGGTTTGGATCAAATAAATCCTGGACGATTTCGTAAACTGAAATCGCACGAACGTATCCGGTTGCTACAACACTTTGTATTTGATGATATTTACATGAACGATTTTCGGATATTTTCACCAAACGTTGACACTATTACACTAAACTAAACTGTTTTCGTTTTAACATAATGTGGTTTGTTTTCGACTGATATTTTGTGCGTTTTTTTCAACAATCAACTCGGACTTATTCTTCAACTGGACACCACAACATTGTTCTGACAGGAATTTCAAAATGGAGGTTTGTCCTTTTCTTTTATATTTCATCTTTACTATTGTTTTCAGTTTAATGACATCACATATTTAGTTCACTTACAACATTACGACATCGGTAGCTTCTGTGTTTTAATGTTATGTTGAATTTGTATAAATTTAGAGTTTGGTTATTGGCACGAACTCCTGTGTCTATCAGTCAAAAATTATGTAGTACGAATGAGAGCTGAAACTGTTTGCCTAGAGATGTTTTTTTGGATTTCAGCGAATGGTTTTAATTATAATAGATTCAATATTTTGTTGTTTATTAATTTAATTGTGCTTAACAACATGTGATTGATACGTACATGATTGAGAATTTGAATTCAGTTATTTTGATAGCTTTTATGGAGATATGTAGAGGGTATACACTCCTGTAGGACTTTGTTACTATTTGATAGTCATATATGATCAGGCGTCTGGTTTCCACACTTAAAATCATTTGAACATTAAAACTTAAAGAAACACAAAATAATTAGAAAATATTTCGAGTATTTGATAACATATTCTCCTTGAATGTCTATTATTTTATTCGCTAAATATAAATAAATCGAGCTCCACTCGGTGACTATATCAAGTCAATTATAAAAAGAGTTATAAAAGTGACATTTTCTACTTAAACAAATAGTGGCTAGCTAAAACATACATAATATAGAGGACTTTCTACCATATTACTACCCAGTCGCTTGTTTCGTATTAAATCGTATGTCTTTGTTAAGATGACAAAAAAATGAATGTACATTAAATGTTATTCGTGTTTGGAGGTTTCATTCTATTTAAGATGACAATGACATTTGGATGTTTATAAATACATATACGTATTGTTGTTTTGCAGGAGGCCGTTCAAGCGGCGAGTGCCCCAATATCATGTACGCCCCGGGGAACACAGACAGAATCCACGACACCATCACAGCTGGGATACAATAAATTTGTTGGCACTCCGTACAAAAATAGAGTAAGATTTTCAAATAACAACAGACATGTATATATGGGAAAATAATACATGTATTATATACTAGGCTAATCATTTAGCCTCTTCATCATATGTTCTATGTATTTGTAATTTGTATATACATATGTACCACTATAAATAAATACTGTTGGAATTAAATCACAACAAAAAACGTTTTCTATATCGGAATCTCTGTAACCACCCTATGAAAGGTTTACGCCATCCAAACACTGTCTGTTCATAGACACATGCTCACGCGAGTCAGAGGACGAATTTGTATTTGAAATAAATGCATCTCCTGATTACACAACATAATCTCTCTGTTAAAATTCGCATCCAGGCAGATGACTTACTGGTACATGACAGCTAAATTGAACCATGATATTTCATGACTTTGACAACCGTTGACGCCATTCCCAGCTGATGTTGTTACTTGTTAGGTATGATTACTATGTACGTCGGATTAATTGATCGTGAAATGTACGATATATATTTGTATATTTTATACTATTGTGTTTCGTCCGTGTATATACGCCTAGGTTCCATGTTTTTGTGTTAAACAGACATGTAATCACGTGAAGAGATTGTATGATCATGAGCTTGCATGACATCCCTGGTACTCCAGTAACGAATAAATACACGGTCTGTGCCACCGGAAGGGTCGTTGTTTTTCTCTCAAGAAAATTCGTTATCTAAGAAATTCTCGTAAGGTTTAACCCTACCTTTTATCTTTATTTAGCGTAGAACTCCTTCAACATCTATATCGGGATATCTCTCAACTGATGGATGTACATGTATGTAACATGCTGCAGGCATTGTGATTGAATCAGGTGAACGAGAACCCGTTCCAGTGACCATTGCCTTTGTCAGCCATTATTATAGTCAATCATTTCACATTATTACCCCTCACTTTTTTCGTAATGTTAATTTCCCATAGACAAACAGGTAGTATTCTTACTATTACGATCAAGCGGATCAATATACCACGCGATTGAACATTGTTTTACTGTCAGCAGGGTGATAGTACTTTTTTGACAGTACTTTTTTGTCACGTGACATTTGCTTTCTAAAACCAATATGGCGGCATGTCCCGCCCGCATAACCATGTGAGCTCTGCTAAATTAAATTGCATAAAATAATTTCTTGGTTTACAGTAGATAATCGCTGAATAAAGTTTGGGGTAATAAAATGAATAACACATAGCTTCGAGGGTGACAGTAAATGTCAGCCTGAGTAAAGTACTGTTACCCGCGGCCTTCGGCCTTGGGTTCTTAATACCTTTGTAAATGGCCAAATATTCGTACATTGGTATGGCTTGAGTGCCAACGTTATTAAACTGGAACGTCAGTTGCTTTTCTGGGACACAATGACCAAAACAGGTTCTGACCTTGCTCGAAGTTCGACACTCGTGTGTATATGTATAGTACATATTGTGTTCAAGTGATATCCAAAGGGCAGGTCTAAAACGTAAATGGTGTTATTAGCAAATTGGACTTCATAGTCGGTCTTTGAATATAGCGTGCCAATTTGTGTTCCAGATTAAACGCCTTGGTCCTGAACAATTGTAAATAACCTCGGTATTATAATTCCTAAATAATTAAAGTCATTCTTAACAACTGAACTTTAATACGGTATTGCACATACACATATACAGTCCGTTTGTATTTACTGGAAACCCCAGGTAACTGTATCATTGATAAAGAGTAAAACAATATTTTATAAACTTTATGTTATCTTAGATATTATAAATTAAAAAAGATAATTTTTCTTTACTCTTATAAATGATACAGTTACCTGTGCTTGAAACGGGTGAAAACAAGCATTCGTACAACGAGAACATGTTGTACAAACGATTGGCCAATAAACTAGATGTACGTTGAACATTATGCACCAATCAATAGTTTGCCCCCAGAGGGAGCGGCGGGCATACACGGGGCTTTAGACAGAAGGCTATTCCCGACAGCCGGACATTTGACACGCCGAATGATTCCGAGTCCCGGGAAAAAGACTTCGGTCGGATTTTAGATCACGGTATTGGGGGAATTTAGACATCATAACATAACAGACAACCATTTAACGATTGTGGGTCATTTGATATACCAAGCATTTCACACTGTGGGGATTTAGACAAAATGTTTAGCTCAAGGTTTGGGAATTAGACCCAAAAAGGAAAATGTGTCTAATTCCCCTGGGTCTGCTCGCCTCACGCGGCCACCCCACCCCGGCACAATAGATGCATCAAGCCAATCTGAATTGTTAGTTGGGTTGTATGCACAGTTCTATTTGTGAGAATACTTCATGTTTAGTGTAACTACAATTTGTTCTAGTTGATACTCTGTATGTTGATTATTTTATGACTAATCTGGATAATCCGGGGATTGGTTTAATGTTCACATTCATTACGGTAATTATCGTATACAATATGTAGGCTATATCGGACTCAACAGTTTCGTCCTCGACCCCAATTTCGTACCCAATGGTTGTAAGACTTATACATAATGGTGATTTATAACGTCTATAAGCATACATTACAAATAGCAACATTTTTTACAATATTTTAGCTGGAGTAACACAACTTGCCATAACATAGTGAATTATAATCGCGAGCTTATTTGTACACAGTTTGTCGTCCATGTGTATACTTCGCGATAGTTCACCCCAACCTAGAATATTTTGCCACGATCTGGACCCCCCACCATACAACAAGCACAAAAACTGGAGATGCTCCTGTGAAGAGACTCAAGATAAGTATGCAGCCCTCCAGTGAAGTAGAACAAAACTACAATTAACCATGATACTCAACAACGTAGTCTACACCAACCCGTCAACCTACCGCAACACTATATCTACAAGTACGAGAGCGCAATACGCCCACAAGTTACGTCACATCTCAATGAGAATGTATGTCTTCAAGTGCAGCTTTTTCACCGAGTACAATTCAAGCTTGGAACTCCTTACCAGCATCTATTGCTGTGGTCTATGATTCGGCACACTCAGGGCTCAGTGGATTGCAATTTTAATGTAGCTACAATACAGACTGCTGTAGGAACTAATGATGGTCAGAGATATACCGGCTGTGTGAATTCCCATTAGACGCCACGCGAGCCGTGTTAGTCTGACGCTATGGATCTGACGCAGTCTGTGAACCTTCTCTAATCTGTCTCTCTTTAAACTTGCTACTTTTTGCTTTGTTACATACTAGTATAATGTAATAATTATCTTATACTATTATTTCTTGCTATAACCGAAACATAAATGTCAGCAATGACAGCGTTTTCGTATCGTACATGTAGTTGTAGAGAGGTTTTGATTAGCAACCAGTTCCGACATGTGACATATTTATAATTGTATATTTTTTGTACTATATTTTGTCAAAGAAATTGCCACTAGTACAGCCATTTTGTTGGCGCTTTTGTATACACTATTAATAACTATCGCTTTTTGCCATTTTTATACATGTACAATCCAGTATACTACTTGGAACCAATAAAATTATTTTATTATTATACCATACATGTACCTCTATAGCTCTTTAAGCATGTAATTACTCGCTCAGACGTGCTGTATATAACAAACTATACCCTAGCGTAACTGTGGCTATGCCATTAGGCCCGGGCCTACACATACTTTCGTATATTTAAGCATAGGCAACATACTCTTTGAAGACAGTTTTGTACTTTTTAAGTGACCAAATATACAAAACAAAAAAACACTAGCTTGTATAGTCATTTAAACGTCTAAAGTTTACACGAAACCGTTTTGCTTCATCTTTCTTAGAAGCAGAATTACAGGAGTTGCCCAAATGATTGATCTTTTAGTTTCAGATACCGTTAGTTTTGGCCTTTCATCCAACAATCATTACGTTTTTTTAAAGGAATGATACTCGACAAGTAAAACCCGAACTCTCTTAAGATAATATTTTGATTACAATGGAACATTGTACATGTATTTTATTTCAATTATTCAAATGCCAGGCACTTTCCAGTGTTTGCAGGGATCAATCCTTGATTAGCAAGGGTGCCTTCAGCAGCACGCTGTAAAATATTCAATTTTGTTTCATCTTGTTACAACGAACCACATTTTCATTACAACTATATGGAAATAAAACAATTTACATTGTTGTAATAAAGATACACACAAACACACAACTAATGTTACAAAAATGCCCATACAGGGAAATGTACACGTGATCACCAATCAAGGTCTATAACAAAAGGTGTTGTTTAACACAGGTGAATTTATCGCAGAAATGGTCGTTCTGTGAGTTTCATACACACATCGCCGACACGAAAAGGTGGGCATAGACTAAGTGTTGTTTCTTTACATTCAATGGTGGTTTCTATGATTTCAGGAAATGCGAGCACGAGAAATGTTGAAGGAAGAAAAAAATGTAAACAAGTTATCAACCCGCCATCGAATACAGCGAACTCCAAGTGTACAAGACATTCGAGCACGAGAAGAGAAATTCACAAACGACGCAATTGTTACAGGTACTAGTTGTTTGTTTGTAACGTTATGTTTACTCGACTGTGGCCTCTGTAGCTCAATGGTTAGCGCGCTTGTCGTCTAATCTGGCGACCCGGGTTCAAATTCGGGTGGAGGCACACATATATATGCCTGCCATATTTCAGCCGAAAGCTGACTGGCAAATAAGGGCTATGCTCGGCATTAAGTTGAGTGCTGCCTTCCCTGTCCGAGTTTCTATTATCATTTTGATAATATGTTTATCATATCCGCTCGATGCTTTATTTGTTCTCATTTTGTTTATCATATCTAAATGTAATTTGAATTGTTGCCATTATGTTTAATTTGCCATTCGGTGTTTTGTCGTTAGCCATTTTTGTTCATTTTGTAATAACAAATCTGACAGGGGAGACAGCACCCAACAGAAACAGCTGAGCATAAAACCATGAACACCTACAAAAACATGATATTCAAACTCCGATAGTCTTCTTTTTAAGTCTGTCAAACAAATCCTGAGAATAAAACAGCAGACAAGAGCGAAACAAAAGGATTAAAGCGCATCACAAGGACAATGCACATAGCAACACTGAGCCGAAACTTTTGAAAGAAACGAGACAGACTTACTCGTATGTTTGGCATCGAAATTGCAGAAGGGCACATACAAAATTAATACAGTTTTACAATATGGCACCGTGACATTTATATAGAAATTTCATTTTATCTATAAAGTGGAAAATACATATCTATTAAAAGGTTGGCTATAGGGTTCCCGCTTTGGTACGCATATACGAGGGATGTTCAGAAATAACGTAGACTTTTACTCTGGTTTCGCATTTGTTGTATTACGAAAATGATAAACATACCATCATAATTCGGAATCCTTCTGCGATTAGTACACCAAGTTATGTAAATCTGTCTTAAGGCTGTCTGTCTCGTATATAGTGAACAATGTTACAGGAAGCCTAATGTTTTAAGGTACATCAAACGTCACACCCAAACCACATACATCATTATTGAACAGGCCAGTGTATATAAAAGTATCCCTACATGTATTACCCCCTTACTAAAAAGCCTCAATGACAAGTGTGTCTTATACACTTGCTTGAAATATCCCTTTTAGGAGATATGGATGGTTCGTTCTATGTCTGACTCTTGCGTAGGTGGCTAGGCGATGCCGTCTGTTCTGCGTGGCTTTGTCTGTTTGGCATTGTCTGTGTCATACAATATTTAAATGTGTACACTATTTAAATAGTTTCATAAAACTGATTAGAATAATATTATGATCACCTAATTAAGCATTTGATTTAGACTATGTGTTAAATTTCCGTGGATGATTAGCATGTTACACTTAGGCTTGTTTTACAATATACGATATAGGGTAGCCTAAGTTATGTACAAATTCGTTGTTTAATGTAATAAGGGAAACAACTCATACTGGTTTTGCAAAAATTGAGTTGGATTGCTTACCTTGTTATAAAAAATGACTATGTTATATTCCTCGATGTAACAAATTAGTCAAGGGTCAGGGCAATGTGGGTAATATAAGGTTATAGTGATGACTATGTTTCCTTCAAATTTCACACATGGACATTATTCATTCGATCGATATACAATGCATCTCAGAGACCCGTGCCGAATCACATTGAAGGGGAACAACTCATTCACAACTAAAATGATATAAGTAGGAGTTGCTCCCCTTTAAATATATATTTTACCCACCATTTACTTGTAATTATTTCCTTTCTTTTCAGAACGAAAACGTACACGTTTTAAAGACATTATACCACAATATGATGCTAGTTCTGATCGCCATTGTAAAGCCTACTTCAAGAGAAAAGATGTTAAAAAATTGCTCGATGTTACATGTTCTAGAGAGTAAGTATTTCAATAATCCCGAGAAAATCTTAATTAAATCTCCCGAAACATCTCAATCTGAGCTAAATCACATCTCAAATATTGCCATATGTTGAGACCATGGGAGGCTAGACTCAAAATTCGCGTCACAAAACAGAAAACATTATTCTTAGTTTTTACAGTTAAATTTAAGAGCTCAAACTTCAAATTTATCCAAAATTCAGACTCTCATTTAAGATGAGATTTCTGCTGGAGATGCTTCGGGAGATCGGGGCCAGGTGGAATAAATTAAGTACATGTACATAACGTCGGTGACATAGTGAACACCTCGTAATTATGTTTTTCAACTTTTCAAGAAAAAATCTATTTTTTAATCAGAATCATTTTTTTCTTCAAATTTTGGCATAATGGGAGAAATGTGTTAAAGCGAACATCCAATATACAGGTCAAAACTATGCTAATTATGTAGCCAAAGAGTTTCATTTTGTATTTTCATTAGCCAGAATTGGATCGATTTAGACAAAATTTGTTCTTAATGTCGTGTTGAGTTACGACGGTT
Source organism: Spisula solida (assembly GCA_947247005.1). Taxonomy (NCBI): domain Eukaryota; kingdom Metazoa; phylum Mollusca; class Bivalvia; order Venerida; family Mactridae; genus Spisula; species Spisula solida. The sequence goes on along the minus strand of OX365947.1, from coordinate 30,483,667 downwards.
GTTACACATGTAAAAAAGTTTTGACTATGGCATATGACGTATTTTAAAGAAATATATTTGGGGAGAATTACTATATTATGATAGAATGCTCAAAAATGTAATCATGTTTTACCCAGTTTGATACAGTAATTGTTGTTTATGCTATTTTCGGATTATCTACTCGGGTTTATGGTACATTGTACTCGGTTTAGATCCAAGGTTCGCATTGAAAGAATTTCAACATTTAGCGACAACCTTTGAGCTGATATTTAGCTCATATCGAGATTTTTAGAAGATTAGCCTTTGGTGCCTAGAACAAAATTAATACAGTGTAACTGCGCGCATGCGTACGTGTTTTATTTGGGTAGATAATTCGAAAATGAACGAAATAAACTTTTACAAGACTATCGAAATGAGAAAAATATTTAACTCATTAAAGTGTTTTGTGAACCGATTGAATAGTGCCTTAGTTTTAATCGTTTAATTGGTTTAGATTGTCTCCCATACTTAGAACATGTAATGTCACGTGTTTTTTGCTGTGCACCATCCTTGGATTTCTCCGCAGCACGTCATATATAGAATAATTCAGATAATGATGGTAGATTGTTTATAACGTTATTATGTTGTTTTGGCTATATATAACATATAATTAATAAGTAGTTATCGTAGGCTATTTGATTAAAATCATAGCGTTTGTTGGTAAATTATATTTGTACATTTATGTTATTAGTAAAATGACTTTGTTAGTACAGTTTCGCTTAACTACAGCCTTTTGAATGCATTAGTTTATTATGAATAAATCATGGGACAGAACAAAAGTCCTTATAACCTTTTTTGTTAAAAGGGGAATAACTCTAGTAGATCATTTAGATCTTGAACATACAATTACTTCTCTTGTCATGTAAAAAAATACTGATATTGTTTTCAGAGAAAATGAAATGCAAAATTATTTGGACAGAAAACGCCAAATTTATGTAAAGTATTCGATAGGTGGAAATAGATCAGACAAAGAAAACAATATGACGGGTAACCAGTAGTATAACAGATAACCGCCTTTATGTATAGTTCCATGCACTGAGGATTATCTCCCTTTATAAAGGTAATTCAGCAATCGTAACTACTCGGTTCTTTCCGTCATGGATCCGGAAGTTACGTCAGAAATTACACGTACAAGGGGAGATAATCCGCAATGTTTTATATATATCATAAAATTGTACACATGAAATGATCGAATACAATGTTAAATGCAAGTAGAAAACATGTTCATTACAACGTTAAATGTATCCAATACACGTTTCATGTGGAATCATTTTGACAAACCGATGAAAGTAACATTACTTTCTTAAAAATGCAGTTTATTGCTCTATCATTCAATCTCAAAATACCAGTTACTACTATTGTTGTATTTTGGGTGTAATTTTCTACTGATAGGTACATGTACTAGGTATAAGTGATATCGTAGATCGAATATGTGTACAATTTTGTATCGATTTTCTTTTCTGTTCTTTCTACATAATACTGCATGTTTTAGATGGCTAATATAATGCTGCTGTTGTTGCTTTGCATGAGGAAATTGTTTTAAGAAATAGCATGTAAACAATTTACAAACAGTCTTTTGTGGCATAATTATAAGATTCGTTTATTTGATGTTGTATTAGTTTACGCATGCTCAGGTGACGGGTTAAAACATGTTGTGGTTCAGTGTACTACGCATGTGAACGACACTGTCGTTGAAGTATTCTAATGTTCAGTTACGGTACGAATCGATTGACGCAGTGGTCGAGTCCACTATTACGCTGTTGAATAAAATACAAAAGGCTTATACAGATATCTATAACTTCAATGCTTAACTAAAATACTATATTCGCTCTACATGTTCAGACAATGTTTGTTATCTTTTGTGTACACATAAACGACAACATCACTGTCACTAGTATCCTAACTGGACAGTTAATATGTTTTCTTTATTATTTATGTAAGACTAACCCCGTATCTAACTTGGATAATATGAGAGGTAAGATATCTTATTTTAGTCTAAAGGTTTAAACAAGCAGTTAGTAGCTTATACTGATTTATTAATAACATCACAAACCATTCCTTCCGGGGACTATGTTTGTTTCCAGCCGTCTAAATTTTATTTCAACTGTTTTTTGTCCAAATAAGTATAATTTATTAATTCTAGTTCTCAGTCATAGTCAATAAAGGGAGAGAACTTGTGACCGGAGTAAAAACAAACTACTCGCGTGGTAACCTCCCTTTACAGATTACGATAACACGAAATTTTAAACCAATTTTGACGCTTTGTTGTTGATTTTGCATTGTGCATACTTTGATGTTAATTTTTTATTCATGATTGTTTATAATCTTTCATCACAAAACTACATATTCCCTTACGGGTGCTATGGTTGCATTTGAATCGAAAAAAGATAAATACATTTATAAGTAATCTAGTTCTTTGCTTAATTATCATTATCGTTGTAAAAAGCCTATTTCGAGATTTGCTCATGATCAACTTGAATCGCATCCGATTTCTACCGATAAATTGATGTTTTATATTGCCAGTATTTGTTTTGTCTGCTTCAGTTTACAAAGCATCTGTTATTTCAATCATCGGAAGCAAACGGCTTCTTCTTAATCTGGAAATGTCATGTGACATGTTCACACACATATCAACACGTACTATGTCGTCTGTAACGGTAAGGGAAGTAACCACTGAGAAGAGCTTGGGGTAAAAACTTTAAAACGAGATAATCTCCCCTGTCGTTATCCTTATGTATACTGCTTTGTCAGAGTAACAATGACATTTAGAATTGTAGTTCAATTTATTCGAATGTTAACTTAACTGTTCACTGCTCCGCATTAGGAAGATTCAGAATCATGAAACTACAATAGAATATCACAGCACTTGGGTCTCCTGATAACTGTCTTATTCTTGAGTTGGTATTTATAATGAGTCCGTTAGAAAATATACGACTACAGGATCTACAGTCAAACCTGTCTGAGCAGCAAATCAATGAACACTTCAATAATAACTGCTGCTGAAATCATGTCATAGATCTGTACATGTTTGTGATAAAAAATATATGATTGCGATTAAAAAGTCTGAATTTAATCGTATTTGCTGCTTTTAACAGGTCGTTGCTTAATTGGGTGATGACACCTGACATTTGAATCGTTTGGCAGCCAAAATTGTTAACGAAATGTTTTAACCATACAATAAGGGGGTAATTATATGGCAAACATCCGAACAGGTTTTCAATAGCGCTTAATACATATCTATAAAATATAGTACTTGTCACAAATCAATATTTGGCAATAAATTGCAATTATAACCGTGATAGTGTACATGTAGTTGTATTGTCAACGATTGATTTATTGTTGAAGGATTTAGTGATACTATCTAGGCTAGATAATCCCATGAAAGGGTGTGTATTACCTGTATTTATCACATAACCCGCGGTCCAGCAGTGCCGTAAAGCCGTGCCGTAAATATCGTTCGGCACTCCCAGAGTGTGCAATAAATATGCAAATTAGCCTGACGCGATGTAAGCCAATCCATGCATTGATTGACACATGACGTCAGGATAATACCAACGTCGCGTTCGTTGTACCGCTAAATTTTGGCTGAAACCTATGCAGCGTACAACATCATTTTGAACGAATAGGAGCGTTCTCTAATGTTATGTGATAAATAGAATCTTACATTCGTGCTCATTACATACGAGTTTTATTAAACTCGTCGACAAAAACGATATAACACTCGGCAAAGCCTCGTGTCATATCATTTTGTCCACTCGTTTAATAAAACTCGTATGTAATGAGCACTCATGCAAGATCCTCTATTAACTACCCAAACCCAACAGTACAACAATGATGTCAGCTTTATATTGTCATATCACTGACCAAAACATACACAAGAGTGTCAGTAATACGTCATTCTTTGTAAATTACAAGTTTTAAAGTTAAAATCAACTTCGTATGCAGAACATCCTCTGTAGAGCAATACCCTATGGGAACTGCAAATATTGACTGTCAGTGTGTGGATGTTGTTGCTTTACAGACGGGTTAAAATAATAGTAATCAGCTTAGGGAAATTTTGAAGTTGTTGTTATGGAGAAGTTGTATCTCTACAGAGGGCCATTCTCGAGAGGTTACACTGTACATGTTCATTTATGCATAAAGCATTTATACTTAAAACGAATTGAGTTTTTTTTTATTTGCTCAGGTGATTAATGTATTATCAATACGGAATTGTTTCGTTGATTTCTTATGTTCTGAGCACCTGATTGGGATATTATTTTCTATTGGCTGTAAATTGCAATTGAAATGTTTAAGAAATTTAATATCTTATGTTAACATTGTATATAATAGGTAAACTGAACGGTTATGAATGACACTTCAAGTAGATAAGGTTTTTCCATTGATTCTCTACCAGTTATGTGTTAGATATTAAAATATTGATTATTGTCATTTCTGTAACCAGAAGAAGATACTAGTAGCACGCTAATGAAGAGATGGGTTTCAACTTTCAATATGATTTTATGCAAAATTTAATGAAGCTTTATTTGGCAACGCGTCTTGAATTAACATTTAAATTCTGTATGGCTAGTTTTCATATAGTTCACACTGTGGTGTGTGTTCGGTTGTGTATCTTCGTGGACTTTTTTCTGTTTTAGTGCGGTTTTTCAACAACATTTTTTGTCATCTATCAAGTCGATCTAACCAGCTTACGTGTATAATAATTATATTGTCTCGTTTTCAGCCAAAATCATGCATCTAATACCAGTAAGTTAGTCAAGTTCATGTATACAGCAATAATGAAAATATTTTGTATATATCCATATGATATAAGAGATAACAAAACATTAACGTCATATTGTCGTATAGGCCAGAAAGAATTAATTCCTGGTGTATCCTCCCCCAGATACCTGATCTTATTGTCGTCTCCACATTATGTTTGCTTCCGTGTGCCTTCGTAGCTCAATGGATAGCGTGCTTGCCATCTAATCTTGGAGACACACATATGTCTGCCATATTTCAGCTGAAAGCTGACTGGCAAATAAAGGCTATGCTCGGCATTTGCTCGGCTTGCTCAGCTTAACGAACCATTGTCTGTTGTAGCCAAACACGTACTTGGTTTGATCAGTTTTAAAATGTGGACCCACTTATTTGGTGAAAACATTGCCAGATAATTCCCAATTTATTCCAAGGAAGGAAGGAAGGGAAACGACCAGAATGAAAACATGATCTTAAGTGTACACGGAAAACTTTAGTGATAATCTAACAGTTAATCTATAACGGTCTTAAGCGATATAATTTATCCATACTAACCCATATTGAGTATTTTACTTATCAAGTATAGAATCTATCCGGGGGGTTATGTGTATGTCGATGTTTCAGGATTGCTATATAGAAACTCACCGCAGTATTTGCTTAATGTTACACTCGTTATGGGATTATGTTAGTTTACCCTTTTATGTTACAACAATTGTATACAATCAATGATATTATTAACTAACTGCGATATTTTAACAGCATTGTCGTTATATTATATTTGTATAACTGAAACCATTAAGTTCATTCGTAGGCCAACATTTGGTTAGAATGAACGTTCTCACGCCCGATCATAAGGTCCGAACAGAGAACGTGTTGGGTGGTGTCGTACATCACAGTCTATGAAATATTACATATAACACTTTGATAATAAGACCATCAGTGGCGTCTCAGTATCGAGGAAAAAGCGAAGTTATAAAATGAATGACATAGAACACACGAGATATTTGCTGACACACTCAATATCGACTGAAAGTGAAAGCATTCTATCTTCTTCTGTCCGTTCAACCAATGAGCTATTATGTACCTGAGAATATTTTTATGCTATGCTTCTCTTTATTTTATTTTGAAAAACTAAAGGACCATAACCCTTTGTTACATAGTGAACAAAGGAGCGATAACTCTATTAATATAATTCCATTGATTGACCCGATTAGACGAGCGATGCGTCCTAGTCTTACAAACCTCCGGTACGTAAGTTCACCGACTAAACCTTAACAGTAGTTTCTTGTGTAGGAATTCTTATTGAACATGAAATAACACTTACTGAAAAAATGCTCTTGAAGAGTATTTGCTTAAGTAAGATAGTGAAGTGGTTTGTCAATAGAGTTAACCTATGTATGGTCTCTCAAAATATAGTAAAACGCATGTAAGGCTTCAGACACTCATCAGTATTTATAGACTATGGTTCAGTCTTCTCTAACTTGTCAGTAAAAAGTTTATTGTTGATCAACTTGGAGATTTATTAGAAAACAGTAGCTGTGTCCACAGGACCACGCGCCTTAGCTATGTCCACAGGGGCGCGTGTTTATGTAAGTGACAGTATCTGTTTCCACAGGGACACGTGTCTATCACTTATTATACTCGCGCTGTTGACCGAAGTATAACAAAGGGCTACTGTTTTCAAATTGTTTGGTGTCATATCAAATTAAATTATTTCTATTCAATTATTTTATTATTATATTCACATTACAAACTATAAATTTCAACATATACAATGAGATTATGACAAAAGGAGTGTTCAAATTATCGCTGTATTTCCATGTGTTTTATATGATTAACTTTATCGTACATACGTACATGGTATATCTAATGTTTAATATATTTCTTATTGTTCAATCAATTGCTTTGATATTTCGCATATCTGTCAGTGATAGATGAAACTTTATTTACAGCAAATTAGTTTTCTAAATTTCAGATTTTCCGCGCCGCATTGAACAAAGTCCTATTATTTCTGGAACACCCCACGTATTATTAAGTTCACCTTCATTTGCATGTACATTTTGCATGGCAGCCAGAGCTTACTTTCTATATCGTATTATTTCATATTCCGTCGACAGACTTCAAACTTTATTCACAGGTTAATCTCTTTCCTGTAGCTGTATAACTGTATCCTTTTTTTTCAGCCCCTATTCACTTGCAAACGAACATATAGTAGTAATGTATCAAACAGAATCTTGTATAGTCTATAGAAATACAATTACATTCTCTCATTTTATGTTTACCTTTCTAGCTCTTGTTTCCGGATGTTAGGCTTATATAAATATTATAAATATCAGTTGAAAGAAACTGTATTGAATATCTATGTTTATATATTCAAATAATGTTCTGATTGGCACATTTAGAAATTTGCTATCTTTTGTATACATGTATGCATTTTCAATTTAAATGATAATGATTATAAAGTGAATGCATATACTTCGTATTAAGTTATGAATGTCGTTCTTTTACATTTGTAATATTGTTGAATACGGAATTCCCAAATATTTGGGGATTATCATTTTCACCATTTTTCCATGGTATAATTATATTGTCAGTCAAAATGAATAAATACGTCACGCCTATCACATGTACTAGGTTTATTACTGCAAATATTGCTACATGTAGCTTAATGAATTTGTGTTTTATCACTCTAATTATAATTTATATTAAATTGCAATAATCGAGTACTAATGAGTACTGAATAGTACGAGCATGTACTTATCTGGTTTATACATACATGTGCCTTCATATTAATATATTTGCAGTCCACATGTGTTGAACTTTTTTTAATCACAGTGCATTATCGAACGGTTTATAATCGCATTTATCGCATGCAGTAGTTTTGGTATAGTTTTATATCATTTTGAGACGATTTCAAAATTAGGATTTGCGATTAAAAGTTTAGCGCGAATTTAATTCACCAAAGGCCAGCTGAATAGAATCATATGCCTTTATCCGTAGTTAAGTTTAAATAAATAAATAATGTGCTTCTTGTTTTGTAATTCTATGCATAAATCCGACTTATTAACAATACACAAAAGCTGTATAATCTTATAGTGCCATTTATAGGTTGTAATTTTATCTGGGTAGACCACGGCGCTGTTATAGAGCGAGCGTTCCAATGTTCCGCTTAGCAACCGTGTAGCACAAACGATTCGTCAATAATTGAACGAGTGATTGTCAGTTAGCCATTTCGGGTGCTACAAATTGTTTTGTGCAGGAAATATAACAGTGTACGTTACGTGACGCGATTCTCAGACTGTTTGTATGACAGGCGGCCCTAGTATTACGAGACTTGTTAAATATTAGTTTACATTTTATTGAAAAAAGTGAAATTGGATACTAACTGTTACTATTTCTGTGTTTGTTTATAGAACTACCCCCGCCGGAAGTGTGACACCAGGAGCCACCCCTATTGGATCAACACCACGACCTACACCAGGACCGACTCCATACTGATATATAGCAGAAATGGCGGACGACAACAGAAATAAATCAGCCACTTCTAAACGTCACAATAAACTATACCGTGCCCCACCCACTCCTCCACCGCAGGAACTAATGAAAGAGGAACGCGGTTTTGTATTAGATTGTAACGCTGTTAGTAGCATCTCTTGTGATTATTCTAAAGCTAATCCAAAACTAGGGCCTGTCATACCTCCGTATAATTCTCAAAAGGACGGTCATGTCGAGAATTATTTCAAATTTCAAGGTGTTGATAAAACTCTAGGGAAGACGGGTCAGGTTCGTACAGAATTTATACTTTCAAACACTCATTCCAACTATCATAAATCCCTTCCACGGTCTTCCTGTATTAAAACAATGTATTTGTTCGTCCGTTCGTACGATTCCAGCGCTTATTGCACAGTTTCTACATTTTGTGTGCATGTGTTTTCATTCCAATGTTGTTTTCAGTTTCTTTGTACTTGTTTAGTAATGTTATTTTCTTTTTTTTTGCTTTTGATGTCGTAAAATACATTTGAACGACACACAGCATTATGGCTTGTATACCTGATAATTATGTTTGTATGTGTAAGCGTGAATGAATTTCGTTTACATTTTACAAGTTTATCCGCGGTATTGGGTAATTGATATTTTTGTATGTTTTAATTACACAGTTTGAAAGTTCTCAAACAATTTGTGTTTATTTCCATTACGTACATTATCAACTACTTCGCCTGCTTGATCGTTAGTTTGTTTATCATTTCGTCTGCTTTACAAATCATTTACCAGCAGTGAAATTTGACCCATTTGAACATTTACTTATTTATACATGTACTTAAATATATCTTTGTATATCGCTATTTAAATTTTAGAACATGTATTGCGTCTATAGAAGTATTTAAAGTGTGTTTGGTGTAGATTAACAGTGTATTTAAAGTATTTATAAATGGAGATATATTTTCTATGTGTGCATAATTTTCATAGACATATTCAACGCCGATTGTACAGCGTTTTTTTCATTACATACAACTTACAATGAAATTCATTCTGTCATGTGTTTTCGCGATGTAATATGTTCTATCGCATTTGTTCGTCAGCCGGACCGATACCTTTAAAAATTCCTATACCAATTAATTAAACAGCTTATAACGATATTTCAGAATTAAAATTTATGTAAATACGTAGATAAATCATAAACGTAAACGCTTATTTTTCAACACCTGCTGTCGGTTTTTATCAACTGAACTACTTAAGCCATGATAACAATTTTTTCATACATAAAACATTATTCAAACAGTCGATATGATTTTAGCTATCAGTCGATAGTAAACCAACCATTATTCCAAACCCATACGGGGATTAAATTTTAAATAGACTAGCAATGTTGGCATTTTAGAGTGTACACATATATTAAAAAGCTTATTGTACGTTCTGGTAGTTTATCAAAATGATCAATGTAAATTTGTGCTTTTATGAATAAAATGTGTGTGTTTTCATAGATTATTGGTTTATTGATCTATTGTTATCACTGTTGACAAAATTGGCCAATGTATAACATGAGCCATGTATGGTGAAATATAAAACCTTTCTATACAGAGGGATTCAATAACCTGTGTCAATTGGTTTGTCTTGTACAACTATAAAATACACTTAAGTAACACATGGATCGAATTCTATAACATCGTACTTTATGTATATGAATAGAACTAAATATAATGTCAATCGTTGGATTGACTGGACTATTCTTTTCATAGTCCGAACACATTGATTAAATTAAGTCTTAAGCATTCCTAAGCATTCCTAAGCATTACAAAGCATTAATAAGCAAACACTAACTTATTCGATTTCTAGCATATTACACTCAATTTATCCTAACATACACAATATATACACCAGTCCTAACATACACAATATGTACTCGAGTCCTAACATACACTATATATACACCAGTCCTAACATACACACTATGTACTCGAGTCCTAACATACACTATATATATACACCAGTCCTAACATACACAATATGTACTCGAGTCCTAACATACACACTATGTACTCGAGTCCTAACATACACACTATGTGCTCGAGTCCTAACATACACACTATGTGCTCGAGTCCTAACATACACAATATGTACTCGAGTCCTAACATACACACTATGTACTCGAGTCCTAACATACACACTATGTGCTCGAGTCCTAACATACACAATATGTACTCGAGTCCTAACATACACACTATGTACTCGAGTCCTAACATACACAATATATACTCGAGTCCTAACATACACACTATGTACTCGAGTCCTAACATACACACTATGTACTCGAGTCCTAACATACACAATATGTACTCGAGTCCTAACATACACACTATGTACTCGAGTCCTAACATACACACTATGTACTCGAGTCCTAACATACACTTTATGTACTCGAGTCCTAACATACATAATAGTTATGTACTCGAGTCCTAACATACACAATAATTATGTACTCGAGTCCTAACATACACACTATGTACTCGAGTCCTAACATACACAATAATTATGTATTCGAGTCCTAACATACACACTATGTACTCGAGTCCTAACGTACACACTAACTATGTACTCGAGTCCTAACATACACACTATGTACTCGAGTCCTAATATACACAATATGTACTCGAGTCCTAACATACACAATATGTACCAGAGTCCTAACATACACAATATTTACTCGAGTCCTAACATACACAATAATTATACACTCGAGTCCTAACATACACAATAATTATGTATTCGAGTTCTAACATACACAATATGTACCAGAGTCCTAACATACACAATATGTACCAGAGTCCTAACATACGCATTTGTGCTCGTGTTTGCTCTTGTACTGGCTGATTCGAATGTGATTTTAGAATGGCTTACTCGAGTACTCGAGAGCTCAAACGCATAGCAATCTGTACGGACTGCTACAAAGTATTTTAACTTAAGAACGATACTAGAACGATAAGGTTTAAGAAAGGATATCCTGGCTTTCCTTTCAATAGAAAATCAAGCGTGACTTTCACCTGTCCTATCAATTAGATAAATATCGGAAACAGACATCTGAAATCAATACCAACATCGTTCAATCAAGTAATCGTCATAACTGCTTATTAATATTACATCTGTTAATTAGATGGGATTAACCATTGTGGACTAAATGCTCATACCATCGGAATACCTCGGCTATTTTACACTACCTGTAATGCTCCGATTCCTGAAACACACAATCGGATAGGTTCGGACCAGTTAACCGGAAGTCATAACATGGTACTCACTTGGTCACATAGTCTGAAGTACTATTGTTTAAGCATCGATCAGGTTTTGAGATAAAATAGCAATATTCTAACCGGATATCCGGTAACAAAGCCAGTCAACATAAACATTGTATAAGAGAGATACAGCATAATACAATACACTATATTTGTTTCTTTGGATACTAATTACTATTGAATGATTAACGATAGGTTCAGCATATTAAGTGCATTTTATGTGAAGACATACATCACATTTCATACTAATTTATCTCAAGTCGAACGTGAAACACATTTTACATCACAATTGAGTGAATCGACACATCATTCTTGATGATATCCATCGACACGAGACTATGTGGAAAGAGAATCCATTGTCCCGTGGGGACGTTGACTGCCAGACAACAAGCCAGAACAGGTTAATCTTTGGTAGGACAAGACCAAAGAGCCAACCAGGCCACTATGCTATCTAGGCATACTATACCAACAGTGGTAGTGTGTCCGCTGTGAGCTTGTTGGACGTCAGAGGTTCCATCCCAGACCGCGTCATACCAAAGACGAATATAAAATTGATACCAGTAATTCCGTTGCTAAATGCTCAGTATAAAAGGGGCATCTGGCTTCTATTTTTCATACCCTAGTGGCTATGAATACCGTATGGGTGTCGAGAATTAAGAAAAAAGTTTGAATAACTTGCTCCCCAATCGACCTAAATAATAAACTTACATCAGTATAGTACCTCTCTAGAGCAGCAACTTGTCTACAAGATTTATATTGGTAAAATGGACATATCTGCATCGACAACCTTATCATATTCAACATTTGAGATTTGCACGTCCGCGAGGCTTTTCCTTTGAAATAAACATGTAGTTTCACTATACATGATCGGATATATACATTTATCATTGCTAATGATTTCAAAAGGAAAGTAAACAGATCTTAATTGATCAAAGTGCAAATCCAAGCTCATTTTCCATCTCAATTCACGTCAATACTCAAATTTGAATACCACCTTTTAAGCACTCATTAGATCAGACCGAATTGAATACATATAACACTACTCAAGCAGGACATATGCAGGTCTTCTCTCACATGGGTTCAATGTTAACATTAGCATGGGTATTGACAGTTATAATGGAACCAGTTGTAAATTATTAAAATATTTATTACCGACTACATCACTGGTTAACGTACAATAGGTGTACTACTGTCGGTCTGTCATTTATTTAAAATATGACAGACCAAGTTGGAATCAAACAATGAGAAACTCATAAAACGTTCCAGTATTCAAAACAATTCAAGATATTGAAATATAAGTATAAATATATAATAAAATATAAAACGTAGACAAAATCAATACAATAAATGACAGATTAAACACAAAGTATGTGGATGCATGAACAATGAATAAAGGCCGTTACGGCCACCAAAACCACCAGCACCACCGCCAACACCTCCACCATCAACACTACCACCTCCACCTCAACAACAATCAATACGATACACCTTATTCACTAACACGTTTGTCAGCAGAGGAATCCAAAGTGTAGTGTATTGAGTTGCTGTGAGCGTTAACATGAAAGGTAATGACTGAGAACGTATATAACAGCACTGTGGATAATTCACAGTTCACCAAAATGGCATGCATGGCACGTATACATTCACAACACTAGGTCTCGCAACTGAATAATATATATACTAGTACCACCACTGTATCAACTTGTCAACTGAGAGCTAATTATAAATTAATTGCTGTAAATTAATTGCTAGATAATATTCCATGGGGAAAACGATTTTGACTTCTCGAACGTGCACTGATGGCATCAGCAATTGAAGGACGAGATCAATTTTAATTAATTCCTAGGCTATCGTCCATTTTTCAAAAGTGGAATCATTTTATATTGCAATTTAATTTTTACAATAAAAAAGAGATATACACCTGCACATGCATTTGTGTTTTTGGTTCCAATTTCATTTGACAGTTTTTTTACAGTATTTTAACAGTTTATTGTTTGCATTGATTAAGAAACCAAAAATGTTCGAGCTGCAGCGAGGAATTTATTTATTATGGTTCGGAAACTAAAAAATTATGGCTTAGTTTATGCTCAAGGCTGACATGTACGACACATTGTAAAGTGCGAGCTACAAGAGTTCAACATGGTTGAGTTTATGAGTGTTTGAAATATCGAGTGTTTGAAATATTGCTGGATATTATGAACACAACCATCGAGTTAGTGGCTGAAAATAGTAAGTGATGCAAGGTAAACCATTCACCGTAGAACAAGCGACAGTACAGGAGGAGGAATACAGAAACAGTGTATTTTGACAAGAAACAAATCAATACATCTCAGGAAGGTTTTCGTCAATATTTCTTGGATTCCATGTACATTTAAATGGCAGAGGCAACAACAAAACAACAATATAGAAATAAAAGGGGTTACCTCAAACAAACAAAAAACAACAATAACAAGGCAGTGGAAATACTCCACACAAACAACAGAACAATAACTGATCACATACTTCTATTACGATTCACCAAGACGTGTCAATGTGGAAATGAATTGGTCGGATGAACGCATGACCAGTACTGATGCAAACCAAGAAAGATAAGCGATTTTGTCCAACGTGATGATCAAATATTCCACATTTTATTTTACTTACACCATTGGGCAATATTCTGTAATATATGTTTTTGTATTTGCAGAGTGCTCCGGGAACCTCTATCGACGGTCACGTGATGGATTATTTTGAAGCTAAGGGACCAGGATACCAGTACGTTAACTTACGTAATGATGCTGGAGCTGGTGAGTATATTTTTGCTTTGATTTGTTTTGGAAAATGAAGTGAATAATCGTTTTTAAATATGGTAAAAACGTACATAACAACCTATCGAATTTTACTGGACATCTACGATGGTAGAAATATCGATGCATGGTCTCTCATTTATGCCAGCATTTTATGCTGGTATCGAATATATCTATCAGGTGCTTATCTCCTCATGTCTGGTTTCTCCAGACGCAAAAAAACAATATTTGCTTCGCACAGTTTCAAGATGGCGGATACTTAATAAGACTTTAGCGTTGGTTCGAGCATAGTTTCTAAAACCACTGACAGTTTGTGCAGTCTCTAGTCGAACTGTGGTGACCATGTTAAGCGTATATAGACTCCACCTAATAATAGTCTGTGATTCATACATGATACCGTGACCGTGTGTGAGTGGTTGGGGCGTCCGCCCTGGAAGCAGGGGATCGAATCCGTGTGGAAACAGTGTCAGATCTGATGCGGAAGTTTATTGAGCCGTCAGCACGAATACCAACCTCTGCCTGGCGCCCGGCAATAGAGAAGTGATTTGACAGATACTGTGGGCACGAAATATAGGTGTCTCATACGTTAAATTGGCTGACCCTTTCAATTAAGATGGTACTATATTAAACAAAGCCTTTGCCCTTAACTTGTTCAGGTTCAATATAAATCTACGAACGAACGGCTAAATGCTTCCACACCAGAAGCATGTTCTTGTAACCACATAAACCATTGTTGAACAAAGTCCATGTAGTAACATAAATACCCGTAGTACATGTTGTCTTCATCAAATCCGCCATGAATGATATTATTGTATGTCGGGAGTGCAATACTAGTACATTGTATGTCTCTGTGCACTAGGAAACGCCTGTAAATCTAAAACAATTGTGATATTAATGCTCGTTAATGCACTCGATAACGAAATCAAAGTATTGTAGTTAAAAACATATCAAACACTAGTGCACTGAGTACGCAACATGGAGAATTTATAACTCCACATAAGAACATTTAACCAAATTCAACGAAATGTAATTCTTGTGAAAATGAATGATTTTACAATATGATGTACATGTATGCTATTGTTATTTGTTACTAGGTTACTCGAGTGAGCTTTGTGACGGGCATGCGCAGTTCATGCAAGGAATCAAACCTGCAATTGGCTACAACGGGTCATTCGGATTCCGCCGAAACACACCATGGCTTCGACAAAGTCCGTCACCATTCGGTACCGCCAGTCGATCACCAGCCCACGAGATTACAGTTGTACCACGGGAATCCACCAGACGATCAACTGTACAAGCTAAATGATTCCCTTTTACTATGTTGTTGACTTTTTGACGGACGAAGTTTCAATTATATATCGCCGGAAATGAATTCTTCTATAAGCAGACATTTTCTCATTTTTGAATCACGTGACTTTATTCCGAGTTTTCATGAATGTATGAGTGAATAGAATAACGGCAATTAAAAAACGTAATATTTCTTGCATAATTCTACACCAAGTTTGTCTCCCCTTTGAATGATGACCACCCTTTGTACGATTGTAAAATGGGAGGTAATAATTTCTGCATAATAAATATCATCCTACCTCAGCTATGTCCGTGAACGTTTTAGAAAACTAGCCGAGGTGATCCGGTTGAGTAGCATCGTGTACTTCGCGTCTGCAGCATTTCTATTTTCTTATGACCATGAAACAGTATTTTTATCTCAGCCCACGAGACAAACGGTGTGAATTATCAATCTTAAAGTTGTATTGACGCTGCGATGTTTCGTTATGTTTTGTGTTATTTCTTTTTTTATTTATCCTTTATTACATTTATCTGTGATATTCATCAAGTTCATAGTGACGTCAATCAAAACATTACGTATTTAGATGTTCTTATAAACTAGTAGATATCTCCCAATCGGCATGGCCACATACATACCCAACTTTTCACCACGTCCACAGTCTTGTTCATGTCCCGGTTTCTACATTTTTCAAAGCAATTGAAAGACTGATTCAGTACTAAGGAGTCAGCACAAATCAGAACCTTTCGAAAATAAAAAGAGCAATTACCTGCCCCCTTTCAAAGATCTCCTTTCCTCTCCTAAAAATGATTTGGTGGAGCATATGACAATTCGTAATGGCCATAAAAACTGTTATAGTTTCTTTACTAGTATATGCACACATACATGTTACAAGCTGCTACCATCGCAATAAGATAGCGTACTTATGAGTACATCGTATTTCTTACATTTGAGTACGAAATCCCACATTATGTTTGAAACGTACTACATTCCCATGTTAAAAAAATTTGACTTGTACTATTCGTTATTTTATCACAAATTCATTAACTGTGTTATTGCATGATTTGGTACGTTGTTTGTGCTGTTGTCTATTAAACGCATTTTTTTCAAATATGTTTGTTAGTTTTGATATGATATCTAAGCAAAATATCTTACCGGTTTGGGTACAGTATACACGATATAGCAGGTTTGAGTAGAGTTTACACAATATAGCAGGTTTGGGTACAGTTTACACGATATCAACCTGGTTTGGGTACTGTTTACACGGTATCAACATGGTTTAGGTACGGTTTACACGATATAGCAGGTTTGGGTACAGTTTACACGATATCAACCTGGTTTAGGTACGGTTTACACGATATAGCAGGTTTGGGTACAGTTTACACGATATCAACCAGGTTTGGGTACAGTTTACACGATATAGCAGGTTTGGGTACAGTTTACACGATATCAACCTGGTTTATGTACGGTTTACACGATATCAACCTTGTTTAGGTACGGTTTACACGATATCAACCTGGTTTAGGTACGGTTTACACGATATCAACCATGTTTGAGTACAGTTTACACGATATCAACCAGGTTTGAGTACAGTTTACTCGATATCAGCCAGGTTTGAGTACAGTTTACACGATATCAACCAGGTTTGAGTACGGTTTACACGATATCAACCAGGTTTGAGAACAGTTTACACGATATCAACCAGGTTTGAGTACGGTTCACACGATATCAACCATGTTTGAGTACAGATTACACTATATCAACCAGGTTTGAGTACAGTTTACTCGATATCAACCATGTTTGAGTACAGTTTACACAATATCAATCAGTTTGAGTACGGTTTACACGATATCAACCATGTTTGAGTACGGTTTACACGATATCAACCATGTTTGAGTACAGTTTACTCGATATCAACCATGTTTGAGTACAGTTTACACGATATCAACCAGTTTGAGTACGGTTTACACGATACCAACCAGGTTTGAGTACGGTTTACACGATACCAACCAGGTTTGAGTACAGTTTACACGATATAAACTATGTTTGAGTACAGTTTACACGATATCAACCAGGTTTGAGTACAGTTTACACGATATCAACCAGGTTTGAGTACGGTTTACACGATATCAACCAGGTTTGAGAACAGTTTACACGATATCAACCAGGTTTGAGTACGGTTCACACGATATCAACCATGTTTGAGTACAGATTACACTATATCAACCAGGTTTGAGTACAGTTTACTCGATATCAACCATGTTTGAGTACAGTTTACACAATATCAATCAGTTTGAGTACGGTTTACACGATATCAACCATGTTTGAGTACGGTTTACACGATATCAACCATGTTTGAGTACAGTTTACTCGATATCAACCATGTTTGAGTACAGTTTACACGATATCAACCAGTTTGAGTACGGTTTACACGATACCAACCAGGTTTGAGTACGGTTTACACGATACCAACCAGGTTTGAGTACAGTTTACACGATATCAACTATGTTTGAGTACAGTTTACACGATATCAACCAGGTTTGAGTACAGTTTACTCGATATCAACCATGTTTGAGTACAGTTTACTCGATATCAACCATGTTTGAGTACAGTTTACACGATATCAACTATGTTTGAGTATAGTTTACTCGATATCAACCAGGTTTGAGTATAGTTTACAAGATATCAACCAGGTTCGAGTACAGTTTACACGAAATCAACCATGTTTGAGTACGGTTTACTCGATATCAACTATGTTTGAGAACAGTTAACACGATATCAACTATGTTTGAGTACAGTTTACACGATATCAACCAGGTTTGAGTACAGTTTGCACGATATCAACTATGTTTGAGTACGGTTTACACGATATCAACCAGGTTTGAGTATAGTTTACTCGATATCAACCATGTTTGAGTACGGTTTACTCGATATCAACCATGTTTGAGTACAGTTTACACGATATCAACCAGGGTTGAGCATAGTTTACACGATATCAACTATGTTTGAGTACAGTTTAAACGATATCAACCAGGTTTGAGTATAGTTTACACGATATCAACTATGTTTGAGTACGGTTTACACGATATCAACCAGGTTTGAGTACAGTTTACACGATATCAACCATGTTTGAGTACAGTTTACACGATATCAACCATGTTTGAGTACAGTTTACACGATATCAACCAGGTTTTGTGTACTGTTTACACGATATCAACTATGTTTGAGTACGGTTTACACGATATAAACCAGGTTTGAGTACAGTTTACACCATATCAACTATGTTTGAGTACATTTTACTCGATATCAACTATGCTTGAGTACAGTTTACACGATATCAACCAGGTTTGAGTACAGTTTACTCGATATCAACTATGTTTGAGTACAGTTTACACGATATCAACAATGTTTGAGTGCAGTTTACTCGATATCAACCAGGTTTGAGTACGGTTTACTCGATATCAACCAGGTTTGAGTACAGTTTACACGATATCAACTATGTTTGAGTACGGTTTACACGATATCAACCAGGTTTGAGTATGTTTACTCGATATCAACTATGTTTGAGTACGGTTTACACGATATCAACCATGTTTGAGTACAGTTTACTCGATATCAACAATGTTTGAGTACAGTTTACTCGATATCAACTATGTTTGAGTACGGTTTACTCGATATCAACCAGGTTTGAGTACAGTTTACACGATATCAACCATGTTTGAGTACAGTTTACACTATATCAACCGTGTTTGAGTACGGTTTACTCGATATCAACCGTGTTTGAGTACGGTTTACTCGATATCAACCATGTTTGAGTATGGTTTACACGATATCAACCAGGTTTGAGTATAGTTTACAAGATATCAACTAAGTTTGAGTACAGTTTACACGATATCAACCAAGTTTGAGTACAGTTTACACGATATCAACTATGTTTGAGTACAGTTTACACGATATCAACCAGGTTTGAGTACAGTTTACACGATATCAACTATGTTTGAGTACAGTTTACATGGTATCAAGTAGATTTCCGTACGGTTTATGGTTTACACAATAGCAACCAAAGTTTGGGTACGGTTTACACGATACATGTTTCTAGTAGGTTTGGGTACGGTTTACACGATACATGTATCTACTAGGTTTGGGCACGGTTTACACAATACATGTATCTACTAGGTTTGGGTACGGTTTACACAATACATGTATCTACTAGGTTTGGGTACGGTTTACACGATACGTGTATCTACTAGGTTTGGGGGTTTACACGGTACGTGTATCTACTAGGTTTGGGTACGGTTTACACGGTACGTGTATCTACTAGGTTTGGGTACGGTTTACACGATACGTGTATCTACTAGGTTTGGGTACGGTTTACACGATACGTGTATCTACTAGGTTTGGGTACGGTTTACACGATACGTGTATCTACTAGGTTTGGGTACGGTTTACACGGTACGTGTATCTACTAGGTTTGGGTACGGTTTACACATTACATGTATCTACTAGGTTTGGGTACGGTTTACACGATACATGTATCTACTAGGTTTGGGTACGGTTTACACGATACGTGTATCTACTATGTTTGGGGGTTTACATGGTACGTGTATCTACTAGGTTTGAGTACGGTTTACACGATACATGTATCTACTAGGTTTGGGTACATTTTACTAGAAGATCTGTATAAATTAGAAGAATGGGAAAGTGGTCTATGGAATTTAATCCTGATAAATGTGAAATAATAAGAATCTCCAAAAAAAAGAGAAAAACATCACCTTTCCCTATAAACTTCAAAATAAAGAACTCAAAACTACAAGTAAGGCAAACTAGAACTGTCGCCATTCGGCTGACTAATATACCCCCGCGTGGCAAAGATCATTGAGCGCAATTTCTTTCCTTTATGCACATCCTCATGTTGAGGTTGTTCATCTGTTAAAGTTTGAAGGAAATGCTGCAAAAACTGCAGGAGAAGTTGCGACCACAAGAACTGTTCACTATATATGGTATCGTCCATAAAAGTACAAAGGGCCATAATTCGGTCAAAAATCGTCGCAACGCAATTTTTTTTCTTTATGCACATCTACATGTTGAGGTTGTTCATCTGTTAAAGTTTGAACGAAATGCTGAACGAGTTGCGTCCACAAGAATGCGTCTACGGACAGACAGACGGACAGACAAGCTGAATCCAGTATATCCCCTTACAACTCGTTGTTCGGGGGTATAAAAAACAAATCGAAACAACAGCTTCTAAGGCAAATAACACTCTAAGATTTATAAAACGAAATGTCCAATGTGATTACAAAAAATCAAAGAAACTGCCTATAAAACCTTTGTAAGACCCTAATTAGAGTACTTAGTATTTATTGTAATATCACCTGGCACACATGTCAAAAATGAACTAGAAAGGAAAGAGCAGCAGCACGTTACGTCATGAATGACTACTCACACTATAGCAGCGTCACATCTATGCTCCATACACTTAAATGGCAAACGCGTGAACAATGCAGAATACATGCCTCTTTCGTTATGCTTTACAAAGTTACGCACAACTCGTTAATGTAGGCCATAATCATCTAATACCCACATGAAAGTAACTAAATTACAACATTCCACCTTCAAATTCTAATTATCATAAGAACTTTTTCCCAGATACTGGAAAACTCTCCCGTATGACATCCAGGCCAGTGTGGATCTTCAACACTTCAAATCCGGCCTGGATGCAAACATGCACTACTACTATCATACTGTTTTTATCCTATTTTTAACAGTTGTACATAGAAACTTTAACTCTTATCTAGATCTATGTAAATCACATATTATTTATCAAGTATTTACTTACTTTTAACAACTGTTCCCGACCTCCCAGTCATGATCAGCAGTTGATCGTTTGGAGTAAACCAGTAGATGTACAGGACTACCAGCAGCACCAGCCAAATGATGACAACGGCTGGGAATCTCTACAGCAGATAAGATCGGTATAGTCCAATAACGATAATGTGTTATTTACAAACATATTTATTTATAGCAAAAGATTATTCCAAATCAAAACTAAATGAACAAGACTTTAAATCTACATCAACAACATATGCTTCTGTGGTGGCTCAAAGTAAAACACACGGCATTTACTCTTATTGGAATTTTTATCCTTTGCGGGTTCGAATCCAAAATCCGAACAGGCGTCTATTTTTTTATGATCAAGTATTTCTAAATTACAAGTATGATAATACAATGTACATGATAAATCCAATGGTATTTTATTGTTCAATTGAAAATATTATTAAACCTGTGCATTATTTGATTGTAAGGGCACTAAACTGAATATAAAAATGTAATATTATACATGTGGAATAGAGTATATTAAGATGGACAGTGAAATAAAACCCTTTATTAAACTAGAAATTCATGCCATCGGACAAATTAGGTAGAGCCTCGTCGCACGTTGAAACAAGACTGCGTTCAATAAACGCTTATGCCCCCATAGAAGCCTTGCCCATAAAAAGCTTAGTCAATCAGGGGCCATAATTCTGTAATAATGTTGGATGGTGTTACATGGCTTTGATAATGTAAGGGGCTTATGATGGTAAACAAGTATACCAAGTTTTAAGGCAACGCCATGCTGGACATGATGTAAAACGAAACAGTCAATTTGGGTTAACCAAGAATTAGACGCTTAATAAGTCTAAGTCCAAAATTAGGTCAATGTGAAGGTCAAAATGAGGTTAGGTGATATAGGTGTGTGGAGAATGTTCAAATACAACATCCATGCAAGTATGAAAGCTTTGTAGCAAGCCATATTAATGCTAGAAGATACGGTCAATTTGGGTTAACCAAGAATTTGGCCCTTCAATAAGTCTAAGTCCAAAATTAGGTCAAGGTGAAGGTTGAAATGGAGTCAGGTGATACAGGTGTGTGGAGAGTGTTCATATACGCCCTTCAATAAGTCTAAGTCCAAAATAAGGTCAAGGTGAAGGTTGAAATTGGGTTAGGTGATACAGGCGTGTGGAGGGTGTTCATATACAACATCCATGCAAGTATGGAAGCTTTGTAGCAAGCCATAATAATGCTAGAAGAAACTGTCAATTTGAGTTAATCAGGACGGACGGACGACCGAACGGACAGGTGAATCACTTTATACCTCCCCATCTATCGATAGGGGGCACAAAAAGCACTTAAATGTGTCAAGTTACATCTTATCCCACCATGCATCAAGAAGAAATGATCCGTACAAACTTCAATTTGACTTTTGACCTCCAACACTGACCTTAACATTTGAGAGAGGAAACTGGGGTTACTTAAGACACTCCGATTAATAGAGGTTAACATTCATATCAATTATAAGCAAGATTGGTCAATGTATGACAAAGTTATGGTCTGGACAAACTTCAACTTGATCTTTATGGTTCTGACAAGCTACAATTTGACTTTGACTTCCAACTGTTACCTTGACCTTTGCAATAGGAACATTGGGGTTTGACAAGACACTCCGCCTAATGGAGGTTAACATTCATGCCAAATAAAAGATAGATTGGTAAATGCATGACCCAGACAAGTCTCAATTTGACCTTTTACCTCCAACTGTGACCTTGACTTTTGAGATACACATCCATGAAAATTTGACAACAGTGTTGATTTTCCTCCACATGTGGAGAACTTGCTGTTTTCTTGTTTGTACTGGCTCAGAGACAGTCCAGGAAAACTGGTTAGGTGAATCTGCCACTGTATATAGCTGAAATATTGTTGAGAAACAGTCTTTAACACAGATATACAGACACTTATCTGTTGTAAACTTATAGATAAATGGCTGCAAATTGTCTAGAATGCTGTATACTGTGATAGCTCTTGTTAAATTTTGACTTATTATTTGCTGTTGTCTTATTTAATTTTCCCTCTCCTATGGGCCCGGACCCCTTTCCCCCAAAAGACAAAAAAACACTGTATACAGTTTTATTTTAAAATCTGTGCAATATTTAAAGTTATAGCAGTGATGACAGGTTTGATCAGCAATTTATATAATTTCTCCAACAAAGTTTTCTCCATTTTAGATAAAGGCCACACAATGATTTATTATCTAGCTGCAGGTAGTAATTTATAAGAAAAACAATTATGTTGGTTTATATCTTTTTTAAATGTTATTTCAGTTTTCAAACAAAATGTATTAATTATTGAATATCCATTGTTTGCCCCTTCATGGCGATTGGGGTTATAGATTTGCTTTTGTCCATCTTGAGACATACATCTCAGATGATTCTCAGAAATAGCCACTTGCCAAAGTTTCACTGTCAAGATTGCTGTTTAACAACAGACTTTTTGCTCTTGATTAAGATAATTGCTATTTTAGATGTGTGTTGTGTTAAAGTCCTAAAATGGTCTTACTTAATTCATCAAAAAGTCATGTGATAACAGTCACATTGTGCATGATACATTTAATGTTTAGATGTGACCAGTAATCTAGCAGAATTACGACCCTTTGATTATATAAAATCAGCTATTAGTGCAAGAACTTATTAAGTACACAAGCATGCAGTTGTGGATAAAAATATTACCAGATTCAGTGAATTACATTATGGCCCCTAAATAAAAAAGGTTGTGCATTAGTAAAGGTTGAACAAAGTTACAATATTTCCACAATGTTTGCTGGTTGTCTGGGTTACTTTTTTCACATGTAACAAATAAGTACTTAAGGGCTTTGTGAAAAATCACTTTTTGGAAACACATAATGTCATGTCCTGTTTGTAATTTGAATTTGCTGTTTTGTAAGCTCTTGTTATTATGTCTCTCATATTATAAATGATTAAAATTCAGTTCATGTCGTTGTTTATGTACACTATGAAGTGTAACACATGCTTCTGTGGTATAGTAAAATAAAGACAAACCTCACATTCATTTATTGTTTTACAGTTGCAGATTGACATACCGTATACGTGCACTATTGTAATATTGGTACATGTATGTCAGAAAGTAGTGAGGCAAAAGAAATAAATATTGTGTGATCCAAGAAACATTTAATTGAATAATGGTTGCTTTCAAGTGTTTTGAAAATCCATCCAAATTAATCCATCCAAATTTCAATGATGACATTATAACTTTAACTTATGCATTAAAATGGCGTTCTTGGATAACTGAAGCACACATATTCATTATATTTAACCTCGTTGAACAAAGTCATGATTTGAACAAAAAATCTACATATTTTTGTAAAATTGACATGGCTTTAGCAGGGTTATGAGTGTATACTCAGACTGCAATACATGTAATGATAATCATAGCTTGTATCTATTTTGGGATTCGAACCTATGCTGCAAGCTGCCATCACCAAGCAATATGAAGAATACAAGGATTAAACCACTGGCCTATGTCAATAAAAAGGCAAGGATTACACCACTCGCCTATCATGGCTTTGTCAATAAAAAGGCAAGGGTTACACCACTCGCCGATGTCAATAAAAAGGCAAGGATTACACCACTCTCCTATCATGGCTTTGTCAATAAAAAGGCAAGGGTTACACCACTCGCCGATGTCAATAAAAAGGCAAGGATTCCACCACTCGCCGATGTCAATAAAAAGGCAAGGATTAAGCCACCAGTACTAGCTATGTCAATAAAAAGGCAAGGATTCCACCACTCGCCGATGTCAATAAAAAGGCAAGGATTCCACCACTCCCCGATGTCAATAAAAAGGCAAGGATTACGCCACCAGTACTAGCTATGTCAATAAAAAGGCAAGGATTACCCCACTCGTCTATATCCCGTCGAACTTGTGTATTATAACCAGTTCAGTCGACCCACAAATGGCACAATATGTACAAAAATGTATATGGATCTATACATGCACATACATGTGTAACGTGACTGTATACGCACTTGAATACGATATGATATTTGAACCTGTCAGGGGCGCATAGCCAGGCTTGAGTTGATGCTACGCATGGTTTAGGGCCCTCATGGAAATTTGGCCATAGTTTTGCTTTTCAAATTAATGTTACGCATGTGCGCACGTCCGTATCGATGGCTATGCCCCTGCCTGTTGGAGCGCATGTAGTCCGACAAAATTATAATGCTTTGTGTGTTCATTATATACGGGTATTACATTGAGCGAATGAAAAATAGGTGTCTGAATTAGCGACACCCACATCTGATGATACTTTTATTTAAATAATATCATCGGTAATATTCTGATGGGAGGCCATTTCATTGTGTGCAGACAGATTTTGATGGTACATGTGTGACTGGTAAAAATATTAGCATTGGAAGAGTTGAATTATCCTGCAGCTTGCTCAACAACTGACATTTGCGTGTTTTCAGTACAAATATCTTCACATCTACTTATTTACTTTTTATTGGTGTGTTGATCGATCCATAACAATACTAAGCATTGGCACCATGGGCATTGAATTATGCACTTGTCAACGTTATCCCCCAGAGGGGGTGGGGGTTATATAGGGGAATTCCTTGGAGTACGTGTCCCCGGTCCATAAAATACGGGCCAAGTCTAATTCCCACTACATGTGACGACAAGTGTTTATAAAATTCCCGTGCATCGGGAAAGTCTCTATGTCTAATTCCCCGTGCACCCCCCTTCTAAGAGAAAACATTGATAAGTGCATTGGCTTGTTTAAAATGGACAGACATTGGATCTACATGTACTGTAGGCCTACTAGAAATCTAGCTGCCATGATACATAGAACAAAAGTCTTTTATTCAATAGATCGGAATTTAGTATGAAAAAAGAAGTTTTTCAATAGATCTACTAATAATTAACTGCATAATTTAATAACATTCACAGGGTAGAAATCTACCGTACTTTAGTCCTACAGATTAACCAAACACAGCGCTATCCGAACATTGGTCAAGTTACTCTACGCACATAATTCTACGCGAAAACTTCACAATATGAGTGTGAAAACTGCCGTATGTATTCACAATTAATCATATGATAATCTTTATAGCATTGATAACCCGAAAATGGTTGCCCGTAGCGACAAAAAGGTTAAAAAACGTCCGTAATAACAACAGACTGTTTGACAATTAACAAAAGTGCGCGTCAATTTCAACTTCCGTTACTATTTTAAGAACGGAAAATACCTAGTTTGCCTGGCAACGAGTTTAAGGATAACCTTAAGGGAAAATAATAATTTGCATATATATAAGGAATTCCTTAGGGAAGTATTTCCTTAAATGAAGATAAGGAATTCATTAAGGTTAAGAAATTCCTTATCCTCATCTGAGGAAAATAATTTAAGGATAAGGATAACTTTAAGGAAAACCTTAAGATTCTTTGTGAATACCGCCCCTGGGGGTTGTGACTCCTCCTCATGGAGATGAACATTCATGCCAAATATAAGCAAGATTGGTCAAAGCATAACAAAGTTATGGTCCGGACAATCTTCAATTTGAACTCCAACTGTGACCTTGACCTTTGAGATAGGATCCTGGGGGTTGAGCAGGACACTCCTGCTCATGGAGGTAAACATTCATGCCAAATATAAGCATGATTGGTAAAAGCATAATAACGTTATGGTCCGGAAAAAATCGGACGGACGGACGGACGCATTTACGCACGCTCGCTCACTGATTTACAGTTTAGTTACTGTCGTTTACACTAGTATAGTTGAGACCAGGTACTGTAACTTGTGTTCTGATTTAGTGTAATCTAGTTATTGGTATAATTATTTTGGTTGTAGTAGTTTGGTAAGCTTAAATTTGGTTTATAGAATAATTTCTTACATCCTGGCAACTTATCATGAAATTATAATATTATTTTTCTTGTTGCAGCAAAGTAAGTATTTTATTATACAATGTATAATATGAAATTATTTTGAAATTTTCAGATTTTGTGTTGTCACATCAGTATTGGCTAGAACAGTTTTGGTGTACTGCCATGGGTATTGAAGTAAACAATTGGTAATATCGTTTTCATTTATTCTCATTGCTGTCATACATATTACAACTTATATTGGCTTTCTGTGAGTTTTGCTTTGCATAGTGTAGACTGAGATAGATAATAAGTCTGAAAGAGGTTTATATTTATATTTTAAGTGTTTCATGTAAAAATCTAAGTTATTCTTGTTCATAGCTGTTGGTGTTACTAGTGTATATTGTGAATACATAAGTAATCTTGAGTGTTGGTAATCAGTATGTCTTGTGAATACATACATGATTTGTATCTTGTTGAAACATTGTGATTTAACATTATTTGTCTAGGTTATTTTTTATATTGTCTTAAATTTTGTTTAATTTTGATCAACTTTGTTAACAGAAATGGCTACGTCATTAACTCCTGAACAAGTGAGCATGCTTTCTGCTTTGGAAAAGTTGTCGATCACATCGCCAGAAGATTTAGAGACACTCATAAAAAAACGGACAGTTATTACAGAAGAAAAAGATAGTCTCAAGTGCGGGTAAGTTCCCAAAGCTTTCTTTGTTTTACGGTGAACCTGGCAAAGGGGAAGTTAACTATAAAACATGGAAGTATGAAGTTAATTGCATTGTAAAAGAAATAAGCTATAGTGAAGAGGGTATTCTTCTTGGTTTTAGAAGGTCACTTAGAGGCGAAGCAGCTGATATGGCCACCAGACTTGGTGAATATGGTTCTTTATCAGATATATTGTCCCATTTTCATGCTTCATTTGGTAGTGCAGATTCCACACAGTCTGTTTTGAAAAAAATTCACGGCTGTTCCTAGCAACCTGGTGAAACTGTTACCAAATATTGTAGTAGAGTTGAAGAATTGTTTTCACAGTTGGTGGAACTTGGAACTTTAAAGCTGTCTCAACAAATTATTTTAAAAAGTGTGTTTTATGAAGGTTTACATATTGAATTACAAGTTGCAACCATGAACACGTATCAAACTATTGATAGAGTCCAATATTTTAAATCGGAAGTGAGAAAGATAGAGTCACGTCTGGCATTAAAGACCGTTCCATGTAAGATTACTGTTAATGAACAAGCAAAGAAAGACAGTGTTACAGACGAGTGTAATAAGGATTTGCTAACCCTTTTAAAACAATTGAGACCCTTCAATCGTTTTCTTAAACAATAACAAACCTTTAAATGAGGAAATTATAGAGATCACGGTTAACATAACAAGCGTAACTTTAACGTCAATGGAACATTTTCTGTAGACATTGAAAAACGAGAAAAACACATTGTTTATTTTATTTTCTCAATTAAGTTTTATATATTATTGATCTAGAAAAAGAGTCTATTTTAATAATCAAATATTGAACACGTGCGTTAAGAAATGGTTGGTGTAATTTACATTTCAAATTCTTATTTTATCTTATTTTTTCTTTATTCAAGTTCCCGGTCCATAAGCAAATTTACAGAAATTCCATCAGTAGTACGTTGTTCGAATACTTTACACGCGCAATATTGATGTCTTTTGACACGGATTTATAAGTGAAATTGTGGTTTTACTTCAAATACTTGCAAAAACATATTACATCTCTACACCGTATTTTGTACGTTTCGTGCACAATTCGTATAAAGTTAACGTCTTCATTATTCAACATTTAATATGGAAAGTTAACCAACTGTGTAAGAAATTTGTCTTTCTTTAAAATGATATATAGCACTAGATAGTTTAAGCGACGAATCAATGATACAATTACTTAACAAGAAAGATCCAGTTCACTTATTGACTTTATGTTTATAAAACACCCTAATCAAGTTATATCCAGTTTTGTTGCCGTTCCATTCGTACCTGATCTTATTCGCTATCATTGTCCAGTAGTGTGTGTGTTAAAATTTAGTAAACCTGCTCAGAGTACCTATAAACGCCGTATATGGTCATATGACAAGGGTAATTACGCAGAAATCAGGCAGTTACTTGAAACAAGTGATTGGAATTTCGTAGGAATAGAACTCAATAAGAATTAGTCTTTCGTTCCAATGCTCCCCTTATATTAATTGTAATGTATAATTATGTATTGTGTATAATGTGTTGTAAATAATGGGAATACATATGTTTAAACTAGAGGGACCGAATATTCGAATATTCGGAAACTGAACGAATATTCGAATTCAAATTCAATATTCGAAATAAAATCAGATTTCTGTCATTTTCACTGAAAAAAATGGAAACATTTTAATTATTCTCGTAGTACGAGTCGTAAGCTTTAATAGTAATTTAATCCGGTCACTAGTTGACTTTTTATTTCCATGTTTATCAATTTGTTAATCAATACAACCGTATAATCTGAATAAACAGTATGACATGTCTCCAAAATACTCCAGAATAAACTTTAAACTAATGGCAATTATAGTCAGTTATGATTGTTAGGCATTATTTAAGATGATGATGATGATGAAATATCAACATTTGTTTTAGTGAAAGTAATATTCACGCCGTGTGTAACTCGTACGATTCACAGGAATGAACGCTCAACTTTAACAAGTTAAAGAAACACACACGTTTCTCCATTTTTCAGTGTTACTCTGGATGAATCTACAGACATTACTGTCATAAGTTAGAGAGGAAGAATGATACTAACTAGTAGATTTCGGGACTAGTTAAATTGTCAAATGATGCCACTGTCCAACACATTTAAGATTCTCTGGTAGATTTACTTTCCAGACGAGGTCTTGATTTGTCCAAATTGTGTGGTATTGCCACTGATGGTGCGGCTGTAATGAATGGTTGTAAAGCTGGTTTGGCCAACGAAAAATGCCCAGGTACCTTGTATTGCTTAAAGACTTGCATGTACTTGGTTTAATTTCAGGATATTGTAAATGCTCTTTACAAATACTTGTTATACTTACCCAAAGAGGTTTAAAGCCATGCAAGAAATCTTGGAGCAAGATAAAAAAACTCAAACAAGTTTTACATGCCCGATGGCTGTCGTTTGACGGTGCACTGAATATGACTACTTATTAATTTTTAACGGGGAAAAGGTGGCTATTATTTCAAAATGGCCAGTGTGAGCCATGCCAAAACAAGGATGTTTTGTCATTTAATGGTTGCAAATCAACTCAAATAGAACATTGAAGTATGCATACAACAACAGAGATTGGTGTACATATTGTCAACGAATGCATAAAATTTGTCAAAACAATACCATTAAATCAATACCCTTTGTACTATGTACATATATTTTGCTATGTAACTTGTTTGTAATGAATTTGTTTGTATTTATATATGTGATTCATGGGCCAATGGCATAAAATCTTGAGACAAACTGTAACTGTATATTGCAAATTCTTCGCAGTATTGTCACCATGTCATGTTGAATGGAGCCGCATGGACTCAAGACTAATTTATTTACAGCACACGCGGTACCCGACTCGAGCTCGTGATATGCTCACAGCACTGGTAATGAATGAGCAGCTGAAAGCCAGACAGGGACGACAAAGGCGTACTTGTTGGATTAAACCATGGTTGACACGACGAATCCAACATTGTCGCTGTCCGTACAAAGGCACAAGCCCTTTGGTCTACCTTCCCCTATGTATGTATTGTCCAAGTTTTGGAGAGGGTTAAATATACGAAAGAATGGAAAGTAAGTGTAATTACCTTATTGATATTGATAGTAGAATAGTATACACATGTATAATTATTATAGACGGGTGGACATTTGCTCAAGTTTAACATTGTATACTTTCAGGTTAAGAACCATTTCGGTAAGTTAGGACCTTGTCACGTAGAATACACTTCTTTATAAACATCTTGCATGCGTAATTCTATGTCTATTGTTATTGTAATTACCTTCACTTAGTGGGTGACCAATCGATTTCGAGGCACCAATCATAACTTATGTATGATTGATGGGTTGAGCATCGGTCGGTTATTGCATTGTGTACTTTTATTTATTAACTTAGTAAATATATTATTCAATATATTTACAGGTAATTATAATAACACTATACTTCTTATACTTAGTTTTACATCTTGGGCTATCTAAATGTAAAATGTATACACATAATAGTAGGTTTATTTCATGTTTTAAATCTGGCTTAAAATTAGAAAGTCGTTACAAGACTCGTGCTTATTTGAAATCTTCATCTCAAGGCGCTTCTTATGAGTCTATTTTCATATTGACCAAACTGAAGTTTAAGAAGATTGTTATACATAAGTAAAGAGTAGTTTTAAGTCATTTTTCTTGACTTCTCAATATTTTAATTTTGTACTTACGACCTTCAATTCTAAGCCAGCAATATGAAAGGCAAGCGTGCAAAATAATAATAAATCAAGTAATTAAGAATTGCAAGCAATACAGAAGTCCCCTATCGGTTTGAAGCCATTTGCAATGTTTCTGTTGTCAAAATATCTTTAGACGTGCATAATCTCCTTATTGCCCCCTATCCACATACCCTAGCTTGAGTTATGTCAGGATCCAGATTTTTTGACGGACGGACTGACTGACGGACGGACTGACTGACGGGCAAACCTATAGTCCCCTCCGGTCAAAAACCGGTAGGGGACTAATAACAAGACAGGGAGTGTGTCGCTCTGACATTAAAAACAACACAGCACGAAATACTGACAGCTACAAAACCACTACACCCAACTCCGACAGTATGTCGCCCAGTCAGTCAAACAAAGCCGGGGAAGAGCTAGAAGACAATAACAAACCAAAAATACGACACCGCACCACAAGACAACCGACAAACAACACTCAATAGATATATATATAGCGTATATGAAACCAAGCAGTCGTACGCTGGCAAAACATCCTATACAAAAATGGAATCACGTAGCCATTGCTACAAAATAAAGAAAACAGACACTCAAGTTAACTTATTCGACGAAGAACAATTAAATTTATCGAATTCAATCGACGATTTTCACATTCGCTACACTCTGTGTATATTCATATTCGTGATTGACTTAAAAATATCAAGTATATAAATGTGGAGTAATGCTAGACTTCTCATTGGCGGTTTGCGAATCTCCGACTGCTGCACGCTTTTTCCGTGGGAGACAGCAGTACTTTTGAACCAGTGCCATCCCGTATGTACTCAATTAGATCGGCGGTGCACGAGTTTATTGTGCGCAAATCGTGGACCGATATGTTATAGGTGTATTTCTAGGTTATGCATATTTATGTACTTTAACCATAGAGTTTATACAGTTAATCCCCCCGTTTAGCTACCCAAGTTGGAAATTTACCTATAAATGACCCAGATGACCGTGAGTTGAAAATACGGAGTTTCACATAGCATTCACGAAAAACACGAGCTTTGCGTGCTATTTAGCGGTCGTAATTATAGGACGAGTCCTTCGGTGGGATCAATTTTTACGAAGCTTTTTGTGCCCCAACACGTATTTATAAGTGGGGTCATATAGCATTGGTTATGTCTTTCCGTCTGTCTGTACGTTCGTACATCCAACGCAAATCTTGTGTATTGAACTCCTCACAAACTTTGCTGCATCAATTTTACCAGGGTTATGGTCCTTATTTCTTCTATATATCCCATACTGAAAATCCTTGTGTGTTGAACTAATCACAAACTGTGAGGTGAAATTTCCTCAAACTTTTACAGATTAACAACCTCAATGTATAGATGGCCGTAAAGGTTAATTTGTTGCTGCGTCAATTTTTACCAGAGTTGTAGCCCTTTTACTTTATCCCCCATAATAAACAATCGTGTGTGTTGAACTTGGTGGAATTTCTTCTAACCTTCACAGATGAACATCCTCAATGTATGGATGACTGTAAAGGATGGACAAAATTTACCAGAATTATAGACGTTTGATATTTTCAATCTATTGGCCACAAGACTACAGAAATTAAATAATAATGTTACCTCAAAAAGATTATATTAAGTCAGATAGGGACGGCAGCACTCAACTAGCCGAGCACAGACAAATAAAAACACACAAAGCACAATGACAACTGAACCAACCCGCCATTCCCTCTCCTTCCCCATTTGAAATGATGTGTGCTATAGTGGGGGCACCCGTGTCCCATGGACACAATTCTAGTTTCTTTTTGTGTACTTCTGTCTGAGTAAATTATCGGTAACACATCCTTTCACTGAAACTCTTTTATGAAATGCCCCAATTATATATAAAATTAGGATATTGTAGACGTCATATGGGCCGAATTGCCATTATGCTCTTGTCTTTTATGTACTTGTGTTATTGTTCAACTGTTTATTGTTGAGGATCTCATGGAAGATTGTCATTTATTATAATTGTCAAATGAGTTTTCTCGTAAAAAGTCTTTATTATTATTATTATAGTAACCGTTTGTCGGATTCCAGGCCTAGTTCAAAGGGATTCGACACGGTTAAAAATCTATCACTTCCACACTAGGAATTAGACGAAGGAATCAGCATCACGGTTTTATTAGTCCCCTACCGGTTTTTGACCGGAGGGGACTATAGGTTTGCCATCCGTCCGTCAGTCAGTCATAAAATTTGGATCCTGACATAACTCAAACAGTTTCCAAGCTAAATTTATGAAACTTGGTATGTGGATAGAGGGCAATAAGGGGATTACGCATTTCTAAAAATTGTTGATTTTGACTTCTGTATTGCTTGCAATTCTCAATTACTTGTTTAGTACAGTGTGTGCCAAACGTTTCCATACAACTTTTTTGTTTTATGAATCTATCGATCCGTTTTTATACCCCCAGATACATAGTATATGGGGGCTATATTTGAGTCATGCTTGAGGATAGTTGGTTGGTCCGTGCAAATTCGTCCGCGCTATTTCGCTGTAACCATTGGTCGGATTTCAATGAAACCTTGCATGAATGATCAGTTCCAAGTCTAGTTGTGCATATTGTCAGAGCACATTGGTCGGACTAATTTTAAGGTAGTTATGGCCCTTTGTTTTTTTATATTTATAAATTTTGTCCTCGCTATTTCTCTGTAACAAATGGTCGGATTTCAATGAGACTTTGCACGAATGTTCAATACCAAGACTAGTTGTGCGTAATCGTTAGCGCTCATTGGTCGGCAATAGAAACATGGACGCAAAAGCAGAATGAATGAGGGCGGTAGAACAATATTTAGATAAAATGATTCACTGGTTAAAATATAATTTCATATGAATTACGTCTTTTTTAAAGAATGAAGCATATATGATATAGATTGTGTCCTTTTAACAAAGTCTGCAGTGGATGAAAAAGCGTCAAATTTTAATGAAGAAGCATGTTGTTGAGAACTAAATGTATACAATTTTGTTCTACATTCAAGGTGAAAACGGTGATATTTCTTATGAGTGTTGCAATATGACATTTGTACAAACATGCAGGAGAAGGCTACATTTTCTCTCCAACGAGATAATAATAAGGTAGTTCTGGCCATTTGTTTTTTACATTTATAAATTTTGTCTGCGCTATTTCTCAGCAACCAATGGTCAGATTTCAACAAAACGTTGCATGACTGATCAGTACCAAGTCTAGTTGTGCATATCTGACTGTATGAAGCAGTTTCTGGGAGTATGCATCACATTCAGTGATATTTCTTATTAAAGGTTGTTTTTGGTTATATGCTTATAAATTTGGGAGTATCGCCACACAGAACCTCGAACCCGCTATAGGCATTTTTTAATGTTCGGGGTTCTTATCAAAACAATATCGTCACACAAACATGTAGCGTATAAGGGTCATCTGCAAGTTCTCACTCATGCAGTTAAACTAGAGTGTTCTACTATATTGCGTTCCAAAAGTGTTGCGCCTCTTTGAAATAGCAATACTGAAATGGTTGTATTGTCAAGATTGATGTAAAGTAGATGGTAACTAAGGACGGGAATTCTTAATGATAATTTCGATTGTTTTAGTTATAAAATTCGATCAATAAGGGTTTTCACAAACATATTTAAATGTTTAAAAAATTCCTTTTGATAAATAGGTGCAATAATGACAGAACAAAATACAAGATCTAACATTTTAATCATTCCAAACCCCATATCTTTTCGTCTACATACAAGTCCAGCAATAGTTTTAACTATGCGTGCTAGAAGAGGCCTGTAATTTCGCCACACAGAATTTGCGGCTTTGTATAACTTAAGATCTGCAATGGAATACTCAACGGAGACTCGGTAAGCGCTTTAAAGTCTGTTGAATATGTGGCATTTTCTCAACTCACTGCCTTGTTTTCTGGCCAACTGTGCCGATGTGTTGGCAGTTAACAGTGGGAATATGTTTGGATATATGTTATCCGCCAACAGTTTTAACTCTTAGGAGAATCTAGATCTTCACCGGGACCTATGTTGGTTAAAATGCAAACTGCTGTGCATCATTCATGTGCCCCAGAAACCCACTTTTCCAAGGAGTCAGTGCTAACTTGTGAATGAATTGCATGATCATGCCGATGATCGGAACCAGTAATTGTGGTGCTGCACCGGGTGCGTTTTACCATGGTTTCATAATGGGTTATTATGAGGGGACGTGATAGTGTAACTCGATATATCAGATATCGAATTTTGGCAATTGAATTCCTGTTCAATATTATGTATAACTATTTCGATAATATTTCAAACTGTACCCGCGAGGGCCTCAGTCCTGTTCATTTTTGAACGTCCCTCATATACAATGTGCATGTAAGCAATACTACACGTACATGTACATAATATAGCCTGTAAATATACGAAACATTTTAAGAATCGTTGTTACTATCGTCATACTCTGCATAACTATCGTCCCTGAGTTCCATCACTAATGAGAGTTGACAGATGCTTTACCACAGTTTAAAATTCGGTTATCTTGTTCCTGATAACCGATTGGCCAAATTTGTCCACTGACTTATACGGTGCCCTCTTTGACCGCTTGGGTGACTGCAGCATCCCGGTCTCTCTTCTCCCATCTGATACGTAACACAGTACTGTAGCTTATACCTGCAACATCTGCAGTTCTGGGCAAGTATGATGGACTCTTGTTTATCATCACATTTTAAAAGCGTCTCACGACAAGTTGCATATTATTTCATTGGCTTTGGGGGCAAGCAATCGACTGTTCTGTATGTTGGATAGTGTCCAATTCTCTGCACTATAAAGTTCTATAAATTATAAGTATACGCATTCATATTATAGATTATAAATTGATAATAGATCAAACATAAATACAAAGACCAATAAGGTATGTAATACATTTGATTATAACGAAAAAAAAACCTCTTCAACGTTTTTTTTATTTATGTCTCATCCCTTGTCTGCATGGTCTCTAACTATTTGTGTGGAAATACTCTGCGAAAGTAATGCGACTCGAAGCAGTATTGACCATTGTCTTTATAACGGATATTGGGAACTGGTTGTAAATGCAAAAAATCTCCACACGTAGTAAACTGCAACGACTCAACCTTTCTTGAACAGACGGTTTACAAAGGTTCAAAAGTTTTCATAGTAATCATAGAACACTCGTCGATTGTCAGTTCATCGAGAGCATTTACCTTCCGGTCAACATAGCTGAATATCCTATCCTACGCATACACACTGTTGGTGATATTAACGTCGTACCAACCGTCATACAGACCCAAGTTGCTACGTGTTGATGCATCTCTATATGCCGAGTATGCAACACCAGTGGAACAAGTTGCCGTACATTTCGTACATTGAACGACTTCCCGGTAGCGGCACAACCAACAACCCTTCTTTTCTTCTTCCAATGAAGTACAAAATCCCATCTGAGGCATCGTCGTACAATTAAGGTTTAAAATGTGACACAACTATAAATACATAGGCTTAAAGTAATACAATTTGGGTAAAAGGTGATAAAAACTACTGTTCCGGTACTCAGGGGCAGTTTGAGATGAGGGAGGGGCTAAGATGATTATGAAAGCCCTCTAGGTCTAGCTGGAGGACTACAGTTTGTGGCTTGGTAAACTATTCCAAAGAACGAGTGTATGGAAAGAAAGAATAAGTGTAGTAACTTGCAGTGGTGTGAATTTGTCTGTAAGATAGTGAGTGCATGTGGCGTGTCATTCTCACAGGTGCCACAACATATGATGGAACTGGCACTGCCACTAAACCATACACAATTTAATAAAACATAGTCAGTCTCGTGAGGTCTCGTCTGTCGCGTAGGGTCTGTCAACCAAGTTCGTTCTGCATGCTGGTGACACTGCCATACGGGGGTAGTTATTTTTCGCACATCTTATAGCTCTACGTTTGAATTGTTTTACTTTGTTTCTTTATACATTATACCTCACATTTGCTGTTATGATAATTTCCATCAATACTGAACTACAAATTAGTTATGTAATATCGTTGATAGTGTACTATACATGTCTGTCCACCTGTCTGTCTGGTGTTACTCATGTAACCATGACGAAATAAAGCATTGTATTGTATTGTTTATGTTGGTTTGGATATAGGGGCTCCACACAGAGTATATTTCTACTACGAAGGAAGCATTATTTGTTATTTCATTCATATGGTTATTCCATGAAATGCCATTTGATATTGTTTATTCCTAGGTATTTGGCACTGTCAACCAATTCTAAAATATGGGCATGTAATGTGTAATTATAAGTATTTGGTTTCCTCTTTTTAGTAATATTCAAAGGAACACATTTACTAGGATTAAACTCCATTTCCATAAATTTCTTCCCATTTCACTAATTAGATCATTTTGAAGAATTTGGCGATATTGAGTGTTATTTACTTCTTAGTATGCGTGTCATCTGCAAATAAACGAACATGTGAGGTTTTGTGATCAGGAAAATCGATCCTATGGAAAGCCGATTCCGTCCGTAGAGTTGTGTGCACACAAATATATACTAGATCTATGAAAAACACTCAAACGCGCTAGCTAGCTATTCACTGATGAGATATCTAGACGAAATATGTCGATGTATGATGCATCTCCATTCTCTTCACACCATAGCTTCTAGACTCCGAAATCCACACTGGCCACCATTGACACAGGGCTTCTTGGGTATGATAATCAAGTCAACACTCGGCGTAGGTTGGAAGTACGTTTAATAGATGATGTAGCATAATAAAGGTGAAGAATAAAGAACCCTAAAACAAAATAATAGAATAATTTAGCAATTTAGATAAGTTCAGTTTTAACCAATACATTATTTCACATTAATCAAGAAGGTCACGCGTTCTAATACAATAAATACAAAGCAAATAACAAATAAAATCTTACCACAGTAGCGAACATCTGATAGCTCTCATAAAGTTATATTTCAATCAAAATGATTTGATTAAAAAACTTCAGTATAAAGTATTCTGATGACAAAGTAAGCCTATCTCGTAAGAGATCTGACAAGGGAGTGCCAGTAAAATTCAGATCGCCAGGGACGCGCAAACTGACATCTCATTCGTCCAATCTAATCAAACCTTTCATACAACATATAAAACAGACAAGACAAGACAAAACAACAAGTTTTAGAACAGGTTTCACATAACACGCACGGACACTCATGCCCGTAATCCACGAACAATGACGAAGATCTTCGATTTGGTCAATTAGCAGCCGACAGAACAAGACGATACAAGACAGTATTTACAAGAAACGGCGCATGCGCGGTAAGGATAAATATAATTTGCCGCATTAACAAGGTTGTGTTACCGCTAAAATGTCACATTGTGACATATGTAAAAGGGAAAGTAATTGGCCGAGAACAGATCCTTTAACAGGGACCTCCTAAGATGAATCACCTTCCAAAACTACAGTATGGGTTCTAACAATTAAAAATGATTTAATTCATTGGATCACTGTGTTATATATGCCATGTTCCTGTAATATGTATAATAATTTTAGATGGCTAACTTTATCAACAGCTTTTTTGACTGTTTGGCAAAATTATCAACTAGTTGCAGAAGCTGTGTCTTACAAATTGGAAACGCTCTAAACCATGCTGTAAATCATTCCCGTAGCTCCACACAGTCCTAGACATAAATGGATGAATTTCATTTCACCATGTTTAGCCGCAACGGATATGACGTCACAGGAACTTGCATCCGTGTTTGCTGTGACAACTGTAGACAAACTGGGTCCCAGCTTTCGTAAGTCATATCCGTTGCGGCTAAACATGGCCGCTGCCCAACCTTCTACTCTCTTCGGTACCATGGACGATCAGTCACTACGGCAAATCATTTATTTACGGCGAGTTGATAACAAAATGCATCGGAATCCAACTGTCCGTAGCGTGTTTTGTCTAATTTTACCGTCGCATCCTTGTTTTCTTGTGATTGGCACTTAATTGATTTTGGAGTAAGCCCGGATGCTTCTGAAAACCATAACGCTTTTTTCTGCCTTGTTCATGATCGATTGGGTACTGTGAATTGAGATCACTAGGCAGTGGACATATTCTTACTATCATCCTTACGCACGAGCCTGGATTCTTTTAATGTTTTATACTTTTTTCTTATAGAGTTCTCTGAAATTACTGCGTCTGAATGTTCGTAGTGTGATTATTTAAATTTTTGTTGTTTAATCTTTGCAAAGAAGTAAGTAGGTTTGAACATCTTTTTTCAACTTCGAACGACTTAGTTTCAAATGACTGCAACGTACACGACAGTTGCTTGACATCACATAGTTCACGGTCATACACGGCTATATTTCTTTCCCTTTTAAGTAGTTCTGTCGTGTGGTCCCAGATTTGAATTTTTACTGTAGATCACATGCAACTTCAGAAACCTTTTTTGCAAATCGAGT
Source organism: Spisula solida (assembly GCA_947247005.1). NCBI lineage: Eukaryota > Metazoa > Mollusca > Bivalvia > Venerida > Mactridae > Spisula > Spisula solida. The sequence goes on along the minus strand of OX365947.1, from coordinate 30,443,503 downwards.
TTCCAGTCTTTTCAAAAAAGAAGTTTCTGATTACTGAAACTTGTTTATTTAGAATTTCAACAGCTTGGACATGGGAGGATTGTAACTTGTTAAGTCGGGCATTGTGCTTTTTATGTTTTCTGTGCTCGGCTGGTTCCGGTGGGCATTGTACCTTTTGTGTTTTTTATGTTTTCTGTGCTCGGCGGGTTAAGCTGAGTGCTGCCTTCCCTGTCTGACTTAATATTATCTTTTAAAAACTCTTAATTTTAGAATTGACAATATCTAGATAAGATAGCTCTGACTGTTCATATGCTACTTTCAATTCTTTGAGAACCCGGTTCGTAATGTCGAGTATCAACGCAACAGTTCCCTGTTCTAGAAATACATTGTAGTTTGTTTTCTTTTGGTGAGAATGTCGTTTTAAATTTGACGCCATTATTCAACTGTAAAGCGGTTAACAAATGCAAAATCCACACATTCGTTAAGGATTTTCATAGCAATAGATATAACCTATATGCCAATTGTCAAGTGCAAATAGTACATTTATTCATATGTTGAGTATTGAAATAAACAATCTGGATAGTTTATATTGAAAATATTGCAAACAAAATGTACTTACTACATTTTTCATGTCGACCATTTTCAATCATGTTGCCATTATCCAATCATGATGGTTTATCTGGGTAACAAAGGTGCTTAACAAGACGTTTGAACTCATGCCCTGTCAGTCAGCCAGCCAGCCAGCCAGTCAGTCAAAAAATCTGGATCCTGACATAACTCAAACAGTTTCCAAGCTAAGTTTATGAAACTTGGTATGTGGATAGGGGGCAATAAGGGGATTATGCACGTCTAAAATATGTTGATTCTGACAAAAATTGTGGTTGCTTTGGCAAAAGAAACATTGAAAAAGTGGCTTAAAACCGGTAGGGGACTTCTGTATTGCTTGCAATTCTTAATTACTTGTTCATAATTAATTTTACTAACTTACCGAAATGGTAATTTTCCATGTCGCCATTGTGTAATCATGTTGAGATTATCCGATCATGTATGTTTATCGGATTTAAAACTTGTTGTCCATTGGGTTTTGTGATACTGAGACTGTGGTTGTACTGTTGCTTTTGTTTTGTGATACTGAGACTGTGGTTGTACTGCTGCTTTTGTTTTGTGATACTGAGACTGTGGTTGTACTGTTGCTTTTGTTTTGTGATACTGAGACTGTGGTTGTACTGTTGCTTTTGTTTTGTGATACTGAGACTGTGATTGTACTGTTGCTTTTGTTTTGTAATACTGAGACTGTGGTTGTACTGTTGCTTTTGTTTTGTGATACTGAGACTGTGGTTGTACTGTTGCTTTTGTTTTGTGATACTGAGACTGTGATTGTACTGTTGCTTTTGTAGGTGTCTTCTTAGACTCAGATCTTACGATGTCACTATAACGTTTCGGACCATACTCTGAACACACTGGTGGAATTGGCTCAATTATTTCATCTGTTGATATCACTGTCGCAGACTCCAATATCGGTTGAGTTGATTCTCTGATGTATCTGACGGCTTTGTTGATGTTGCTGGAGAATGTCGCTGTTCCTTCGTAACTTAAATGTAACCCATCGTAATTGAGCAGCTGTATTGTTCCAAACATGGTGGAAATTCTGGATGATCAATAACCTGGAACCAGTCATTACCATTAGCGAACCACGTAACGTTTGTTAACCTCACAGGCGTCGTCATTCTACATGAAAACACAGTTTCTATTATGTTTATACTTGACGCTCACAATTTCCACATTCATGTGCAAGTATTTACAAAAATACTTTTTTAAGTAAAAATATAAATCTTATAGTCATCGGTAAAATCAGTCATTTTCGGCAAACACCCATTTGCAATATCTATAATTTGTTAATCCCCCGTGCCACATGCATGTTTCAAATATACAACATAATTAATGTACTGTATACAGGCAATATACAACGTGATTAACTGTCAATACTGGGATTTTATATATGATACCGGTCGACACCTCATGATACCGTCTTTTAGTAGTCACCGGGAATATATAGTCCGCGTTATCGACTTGTAATATATTCATGCATAAAGGTCAGTATTGTGTCAAATTCTCTGCACTATAAAGTTCTATCAATTATACGCATTCATATTATAGATTATCAATTGATAATAGATCAAACATAAATATGGTCTTTAATACATTGGATAATAACGAAAAATAACAAACCTCTTTAACGTTTTTTTTATTAATGTCTCATCCCTAGTCTTCATTGTCTCTGACTATTTTGTGTGGAAATACTCTGCGAAAGTAATGCGACTCAAAGCAGTATTGACCATTGTCTTTATATCGGATATTGGGAACTGGTTGTAAAATAAAAAAATGTCCACACATAGTAACCTGCAGAGACATCGTCGTACAATTAAGGTTTAAAATGTGACGCACATATATACATAGGCTAAAAGCAATAAGATTTAGGTAAAATATGATAAAAACAATTATTCTGGTACTCAGGGGCAGTTTGAGATGAGGGAGGGGCTAAGATGATTATGAAAACCCTCTAGGTCTAGCTGGATGACTACAGTGTGTGGCTTGGTCAACTATTCCAAAGAACGACAGTGTATGGAAAGAAAGAATAATTGTAGTAACTTGCAGTGGTGTGAATTTGTCTGTAAGATAGTGAGTGTATGTGGCGTGTCATTCTCACAGGTGCCACAACAAATGATGGAACTGGCACTGTCACCAAGCCATACACAATTTTGTAAATCATAGTCAGTCTCGTGAGGTCTCGTCTGTCGCGTAGGGTCTGTCACGTAGGGTCTGTCAACCAAGTTCGTTCTGCATGCTGGTGACACTGCCATACGGGGGTAGTTATTTTTCACACATCTTATAGCTCTACGTTTGAATTGTTTTACTTTGTTTCTTTATATATTATACCTCACATTTGCTGTTATGATAATTTCCATCAATACTGAACTACAAATAAGTTATGTAATATCGTTGATAGTGTACTATATATGTCTGTCCACCTGTCTGTCTGGTGTTACTCATGTAACCGTGACGAAATAAAGCATTACATTGTAATGTTAGTTGGTTTGGATATAGGGGCTCCACACAGAGTATATTTCTACTACGAAGGAAGCCAAGAGTTTTAGTAGCATTATTTGTTATTTCAATCATATGGTTATTCCATGAAATGCCATTTGATATTGTGAGGCATGGCCTCAGATGTTTAGAACATCATATTATGGCCTCAGATGATAAGTACAGGCCTCTATTTAGTCTATTTAGCTCCCAATGTTGTTGCGCTATTTTTAGTAACAATGACTTACATGTACATTTTTAGAGTTTGGAAAGCGCTATTGTCTTTATTATGCTATGTCATGCCATAATATTATAGATATACTTAGATATTTATTAGATTTAACTATTTACCTTAACAATCAGATGCTAGATCGTTGCTGTATCACAATATTTGACTTTATGTTCGTAGCATTCTGGAAAATGTGACATTTGTCCGCCATGTTTGTTTTTGGTAGTTGCAACTTCCGATTAGTATTTAATCTCTAACCTTCAAAGTCAGATAATATTTTATTTAAAGCTAGATTGTAATAAGTTGGTATTTTCTAGGCATTAGTATGTTTAATTGTTTTATGTACTTTTGGTAATGTTATCTTAGTAATGTTCAGTCTGTTTACCGGCTCTATTGCAAGTTTTATTCTCTAAGCTCATTTCCATACCAAATTCGTTCTGCATCTCATTAGCATACCAAGTTGCTCATTAGCAGCGCGTGTATTTCTTCACATTGCCACTGTCCCCAGAGCAGGCCAGACGTGTTTCTGGAGCTCTCTTTTATTTTGTTAGGATTTGTTAAGTAACTTTTCATTCAACTTTTATTCTGAATTGCTTTGATTAGATTATTATTTTAGACTTTATTGAGGTCATTATCTGTAATGTTATTTGACATTTGGCGGTCGTGTAACTTGGGCCTACTTTAAGCAATCTGTCGTCTGTCTGACTCTGGCTTCGAACTATCGTTATTTTAGTCTTAGTAATTATTTAGTATTTGGTCTGATATCCCCTCTTGTCTATTTGTTAAGCCCTTTTACCTAATAAATTCACGTTTAGCCGAAAGGAACGTCGTCTGTACTTTTTGAATTTAATTATTATCTTGACATTTGTCACGGTCTCGCACTGTTGTTAGCCGCTATCTGGTCTCTTGTAGCCAGTTTAGCCACTCTCAAGCTGTGATACACGCTACCAGTGTATCTAACCAGTTTTCGACCAGGCTATCGGTCCGAGTTGTTGTTAGACCTACGTCTATACTCTTGAGCATATCATATATTGATTGCTGTTGTAGCACCACAGGTGTTTGTGCCCACACATATTTTGCACACAGGTACTTGAGTGCCTTTCAGTACATCTGCACAGTCACTCAGTGCACGCACATACAGTACACACACACGCACGGGCGTTACAATATTGTTTATTCCTAGGTATTTGGCACTGTCAACCGATTCTAAAATATGGGCATGTAACGTGTACTTATAAGGAATTGGTTTCCTCTTTTTAGTAATATTTAAAGCAACACATTTACTAGGATTAAACTCCATTTCCATAAATTTCTTCCCATTTCACTAATTAGATCATTTTGAAGAATTTGGCAATCTTGAGTGATTTTTACTTCTAAGTATGTGTATCATCTGCAAATAAACGAACATGTGAGGTTTTGTGATCAGGAAAATCGATCCTATGGAAAGCCGATTCCGTCCGTAGAGTTGTGTGCACACAAATATATACTAGATATATGAAAAAAACACTCAAACGCGCTAGCTAGCTATCCACTGATGAGATATCTAGACCAAATATGTCGATGTATGATGCATCTCCATTCTCTTCACACCATGGCTTCTAGACTCCGAAATCCACACTGGCCACCATTGTTACAGGGCTACTTGTGTATGATAGACAAGTCAACTCTCGGCGTAGGTTCGAATTACCTTCGACGATGTTGCATAATAAAGGTGAAGAATACAGAAGCCTAAAACAATAGAATAGAATAATTTAGCAATTTCGATAATTTTTAAAGTTTTAACCAATACATTATTTCACATTAATCAAGAAGTTCACGCGTTCTAATACAATAAATGCAAAGCAAATAACAAATAAAACCTTACCACAGTAGTGCACATCTGATATCTCTCATAAAGTTATAATTCAATTAAAATGATTTGATTAAAAAACTTAAGTATAAAGTATTCTGATGACAAAGTAAGTCTTAACTCGTAAGAGATCTGACATGCCCGAGTGACAGTAAAAATCAGATCGCTAGGGACGCGCAAACTGACATCTCATTCGTCCAATCTAATCAAACCTCTCATACAACATATAAAACAGACAAGACAATTGGACAACAAGACAAAACAACAAGTTTAAAACAGTTTTCACATAACACGCAATTTTCGTCGTTTAATCTTTGCAAAGAAGTTAGTAGTTTTGTACATCTTTTTTTCAACTTCAAACGACTTAGTTTCAAAATGACTGCAAAGTACACGACAGTTGCTTGACATCACATAGTTCACGGTCACACACGGCTATATTTCTTTCCCTTTTAAGTAGTTCTGTCGTGTGGTCCCAGATTTGAATTTTTACTGTAGATCACATGCAACTTCAGAAACCTTTTTTGCAAATCGAATTTCCAGTCTTTTCGAATGAAGAAGTTTCTGATTGCTGAAACTGGTTCATTTAGAATTTCGACAGCTTGGACATGGGAGGATTATAACTTGTTAAGTTGGACAGTGTGCCTTTTATGTTTTCTGTGCTCGGCTGGTTCCGGTGGGCATTGTACCTTGTGTGTTTCTATGTTTCTGTGCTCGGCTGGTTAAGCTGAGTGCTGCCTTCCCTGTCTGACTTAATATTATCTTTTGAAAACTCTTAATTTTAGAATTGACAATATCTAGATAAGATAGCTCTGACTGTTCATATGCTACTTTCAATTATTTGAGAACCCGGTTCGTAATGTCGATTATCAACGCAACAGTTCCCTGTTCTAGAAAGAGTTTGTTTACCTTTGGTGAGACAGTCGTTTTAAATTTGACGCCAACTGTAAAAGTGTTCACAAAGCAAAATCTACACATTCTTCAAGGCTTTTCATAGTAAAAGATATAACCTATATGGCATTTGTTAAGTGCAAATAGTACATTTTTTTCATATGTTGAATATGTTATATTGAAATAAATAATCTGGATAGTTTATATTAAAAATATTGCAAAAACAATGTACTTACCACATTTTTCATGTCGGCCATTTTACAATCATGTTGCCATTATCCAATCATGGTGGTTTATCTGGGTAACAAGGGTGCTTAACAAGACGTTTAAACTCCGGGAGTCCCATCGCCATGCCCAGGACATCCATCAATAACTGTTTTGGGGGGATTTGTTTCCCACTAGTTAAGGCCGTCTCTATTTTAGTGGTGGTTTCAATATTGTTATTCATAATTACTTTTCCTAACTTACTGACATGGTAATTTTTCATGTCGGCCATTTTGCAATCATGTTGGGATTATCCAATCATGTTGGTTTATCTGGGTAACCAGGGTGTATATGTCGTGATATTTCTTTAAACTGTTTGTACTCTTGATTAAAATTATAAAAAAATAATTAAGTAACAATCAACGTTTAAATCTAGTATGTGTTTGGGGATTAAATAATGGTGTCTTTATTTTATTCGTCACGTCATCGTGTTTCGAACTTTTTACGATGTTGTCTTGTTCATATTATAACATTATACATGTATATTGAGACGTACAGGTCGCTTGCTTAGAATTAGAAGGTCGTAAGTACCTTATAAGACTCATGCATATCTGAAATCGGCACCTCAAGGCGCTTCTTATGAGCCTGTTTTCATGAAAATCGGAAGTGGTCATGTTCACCAAACTGAAGTTTAAAAAGCTTGTTTATCGATAAGTAAAGAGTAGTTTTCAGTTTTCTCAAAATATCGATTTCGTACTTCCTTGTACTTACAACCTTCTAATTCTAAGCTAGCGAGGTGTATTTCAGATTCATAAAAATAATAAAACATATTTTAAACATGCCTTTTTTAAAGGAATTAAGCCGCCTTATGCTGGACTTAAAATTGTGCAGTGGCAAAATAGTGTGTAATTTGCTTTGTTCTTATTTAACTATATAGTGGGCAACACTTACAAAAAGATGGTTATCTAAGACTTCTGCCTTGGTACGGACTTTGACTAATGACACCGGGGCCTAAACGTGCACCAGGGGATGTCGAGGGAACATGATGGAATCGTGACGATCGTAATGATCGTGGCAAATATTTGACAAGTCAAAAGTTCGGCCACGATTGGCAAAATGTTATGAGTGTAAAGTCTGTCCTTACTTTCAGTGATAACTGGAAACGTATGTATGTAGATAAAGGTATTTTGGGTTTTAAAAATGACCAAATAGAAGATCCTAGGACAAAGCGTTCTTGAATGATTGAACGGAAACCATTTGAATAGTCAGAAATGGTGAAAGTTACAGAAATCATGAAATTTGTTCTACTGACCTTACAATCAATAGGGGTCACTCCATGTTAAGTTTGAAGATCCTAGGGCAAAGCGTTCGTGAGTTATTGAACGGAAACCATTTGATCTACCGACCGACATGTGTAAAGCAATATACCCCCTCATCAAAGATGGAAGGCATAATAAACTAACCAGTTTATACAGTTTATTTAATACCATCAGCACATAGTACATGTGATATGAGGTAAAACAATGAATACAAAGTACATATAAACATATGACAGGTTTGCAATGATTTATTGAAAATTAGGTAGTTACAGAGAACTGCACATTGACAAAATAAAGGGGTCATTGAACCCATACCAACGGAGTCATGTCAAAGGGAATACAACGGATAGGTCAAAATTCTGAAGGATACTTCATACACATGGTAAACCTAATAATTCAAGACAATTATAATATTAAATGAACACCTGTATTGAACGGACACCCAACGACCTATATAATCATCAGTAATCAGTATTACTGGGTAAACATAACAACATCATATATTTGATGACATTTATTTTTTACTGTACATAATGTGGAATAAAACTGGCTGCAGAGAAAACAAACACCCTCGCTAAAATATTTGTAGAAGCTCCGGGGAGACTCAGAATACCGTAACTTTGACATTACAACTGGCAAACTGTGTCCTATGTTGAGACATAGTGACATGACCCAGATGTTCGCACAAATGCGCATCTGTGGACAACAGCCGAAGGATGCCCCGTGTACCCAATCCCCAAACCAGTCCCGGGCGTTGAACACGCACACCCTGGGCCTCCCCTTCATGTATGAAGGTGGAGGGGGGTTCCAACGTTACCCTGAAGTGAACCCCACGATAAAACCATTTACCCCCACAGGTAACCAACCATGAACTAAACGGTGTCTACCATAATAGGAGCCCAACCGTTTTGGTATTTATAACCAATTAACCATTAACTGCTAATGCAGTACCTGTGGTATACCACGCCCTGCATGTATTGAAACTATGTCAGGGTGGAAGAAAGAGCCAGGCCATTACCCCTCGAGCTGCATTTTAGTCTCCCCGGGCCACCCCCCCGTCTGCGCCGAAAGCTGCAAAGAAAAGTATAACAACCAAATAAATGCAGTACAAGAAAAAATTTATGAGAAGAACACTGAGCTATGAAAAAACTTAAGAAGTCTGCAAATGTCACTAGACTAATCCCGGATATTTTTAAAACGAAACACATGACTCAAGATCGTCTTTAAGAGAAGGTGTAACAAACACGGCACAATTGCGATATGGCAACTCCCGTCTAAGTCTATAACATTTGCTCCAAGGTATGGATGTCGACCTGCTTGCCATGTGTTTCAGCAACGCATGTTTTCGTGTGCTGTAGATGCCTGAGCCCGAGCAATTGTACCTGAAATCAGAAACAACAGAAAGCAGACCTACTCTATTTGCCCCCAAGGGTGGGTGGGTGGGTTTTTCTGAATTATTTAAAAATGCTTTTTCTGGATTTTGACGGAAACGGAAGTGAGTCCTCTAGAAGACGCTAAGAACCGAATCCGGACCGGACCCGTAAATTTCATCGCCGATTCGGCGAATAGCGGAACCCAATACGTGGGCTCATTTAAATGGGATTATGAAATATGAAATGTCATAATCCTTATTAAATGAACACCTGTATTGAACGGACACCCAACGACCTATATAATCATCAGTAATCAGTATTACTGGGTAAACATAACAACATCATATATTTGATGACATTTATTTTTTACTGTACATAATGTGGAATAAAACTGGCTGCAGAGAAAACAAACACCCTCGCTAAAATATTTGTAGAAGCTCCGGGGAGACTCAGAATACCGTAACTTTGACATTACAACTGGCAAACTGTGTCCTATGTTGAGACATAGTGACATGACCCAGATGTTCGCACAAATGCGCATCTGTGGACAACAGCCGAAGGATGCCCCGTGTACCCAATCCCCAAACCAGTCCCGGGCGTTGAACACGCACACCCTGGGCCTCCCCTTCATGTATGAAGGTGGAGGGGGGTTCCAACGTTACCCTGAAGTGAACCCCACGATAAAACCATTTACCCCCACAGGTAACCAACCATGAACTAAACGGTGTCTACCATAATAGGAGCCCAACCGTTTTGGTATTTATAACCAATTAACCATTAACTGCTAATGCAGTACCTGTGGTATACCACGCCCTGCATGTATTGAAACTATGTCAGGGTGGAAGAAAGAGCCAGGCCATTACCCCTCGAGCTGCATTTTAGTCTCCCCGGGCCGCCACAGAAAATCCTTGCCTCAAGGATTTTTCTTCCACAAATAATTTTAACTTACCCCTTAAACATAGTTTTCATAGGTAGGGACCAAATCAAAAGACAATAATGAAACAGAGCACCAGTCCTGTTGTAAAGAAACCACAGCCATAAACATACATAGGCTACACAAACAAAGCGATAATTGTAGTAACCCCACTAGCCCACTTGTGGCTGTGCTATGGGAAAAATATTAGTGTCCCCATTGAAGAAGGTATCGAAGGCTGCCTTCCAATTATTCAATAATACTTCATTGCCCAAAGCCGATAAATGTGTCCCATCGATTTTAAACAAAGATAACTCTTTTGCCTTAATGATATAGTCATTAGATATAAATTTAGCATTGTTCTCCACTATAAATGCTTTCATTAGGGCATTAACCCGTCTCCTTTTTTTTTCAAGTATTAGACCTGAGCCGATAGGGGCAAAATGCCAGTAGCGGCGAGGCAACATGGCCGACCATATGAATTTAGTGCTGCTAAACAAAGCTTGGTATCTCAGCAAAGAACACTTCAACTTATCACACAAATGTATACCACTTAAATCTTCCTCTGTGAGGTCATTTGAACCGCAGTGAATTAGCAGCAAATCCGGCTTGGGCGTCTTTTGGCTCAGGTCATCCATCAGTCGGTCCATAAGATTGATGGTGAGACCTCGTCTGCCGAACCAGTGAATGGTGCAATGTGGATCAAATCCAAGGTGAGTGCCAATCGCCGTCTGCTGTGCTGTCAGCCCAGCCCAATGGACAAATGATGACCCCACTATCCAAACTAGTTTAGGTTCACCTACAAAATCTTGAGGCTCGTTAGATAGTGTTAAGTTTAGCAAAAAGACAGAATACCAAATTGTATACGTTCAAACGCAAGAGTTAAGTTGACAGGCGAATATATCTTGAGAAAACCCCCGACTTCCACCTTCCCATGGCCATGATTTTGGTATCGGACAACCCTTGTTGTGACAAGTATGTAGCACCTCCTATGCGAAAACTGTGGGACCTGATATGACTGGGAATATCTGCGAAATGTAAAGACCTTTTAAGAACTGCATTAAATTGGAACCGTGTGAGTGGCCTCAAATTGGAATGAATAAAAAGTTGGGTACCCTCAGACCTTGGCCTTTGGTGTAAGTAATTTTGCATGCTGCGCACTGGGCAGTAGCTAGCTGCATGACAAGGGATGTGAAGGGGGACTGACATGCCCCTCTGATCAGTCTTAGACCAGCGAATCAGCACTTTCATAAATGCTGGGTTTAATGTGACATCTAGTAATTGAAGGGCTTTGGGACTGGCCTGTTTCGAGGTAGGGCTTGTGAATTCGGAAATGCGCAGAAGGCCAAAAAATGCTAGAGCAAAAGCAGCCGTGAAAAGCGCCTGCTCATACCTATTGTTACATACAAATTGCAGGTTATGGATCAGCTTGGTAAGCATGGGTAAAGTGATAGGTGATCTAATATCTGCTGGGCGGCCACCCTGGGTGCGGGTCAACCCTTCTTTTGCTTTAACTACGAGAAAAGAGGTAGTTGTGTCAGTGAAACCGTTCACCTTGTGGGTGTAACTTAAACTCGCAATGTAGGTAGAGACTGTAGAAGCCTTAAGGCCTTGCCATGATAAGTAAGCAATAAAACTTAAAAGGTCTGCTATTGGGACTGGCCAATTGTCAAGGAGCCGATAAGTCTGCCTAAAATTTCTAAATTTCTCCAAACCGCATTTATATGTACCCTTTGTGTTAGCTGATACCGAGTTACTTATCAGGGTTGCGGCCATGCAATTTAAATGTTCCATACTTGGTGAGGAATTCTGGTGGGACATAGATCTGCATCTGGTGCGGCTGTTCTGAACTTGGCCCACTGTGAACGAGAAAGTGCATCAGCAATTAAGTTAGATTTAGAAGGGATGTACTCTGCCTTGATAGAGATGTTATGTTTTAACGCGGTCAAAACCATATGGCGGACCAATTTCATGACTTTCTCGGACTTGCAAGTCTGTGCATTGATAACCTGGACTACCGCTTGATTATCGACACTGAAGAGAACTTTTTTATTTTGCAATAAATTGGCCCAAGTCATGGTTGCGGCCACCACCGGGAAGAATTCTAGAAATGTCATGTCCCGAGTTAAACCAGACGAAAACCAATCAGCCGGCCAAATCCCCTGGGCCCAGTGTCCAGCAAAAAAGATCCCGAAACCGCCCTGTGAGCCCCCCGCACTATCAGTGAATAAATGCAAGTGTTCGCTTGTAACCCATTTACTGTCCGATATGACCGTTACCCCATTATAGTGATCCAGAAATTGAAGCCACATGGTAAGATCGGCTTTCATATTCAATGTAACCCTCGTTTTGTGGTAAGGTTTGTTTAGACCTATGGTGGCATTGGTAAGCCGTCTGCAGAAAGCCCTACCAGGCGCAATAACCCGACAAGCAAAGTTAAGTAAACCGAGTAACGATTGCAGTTCCTTTAACATAACCTTTTTCTTATGACAAAAATTGTTAATCTCATGTTTTAATTTTGTAAGTTTGTCCTGAGGCAGCCTCATAACCATCTCAATAGTGTCAAACTCTACCCCAAGAAAAACCAGACAGGTTGTAGGTTGAACAGTTTTTTCCAGGGAAAGGGGGACACCAAAATTAAAGCAGATGTCTTTGAATATAGAAAGTGTCAACCCTATTTCTTTACCTAGGGGGGGCTCCCCAAACAAAAAATCGTCTAGATAATGTAGGATTGAATTAGTCGATGATCTTACCTGCACCGACCAGTGCAAAAAACCTGCAAATTTCTCCCATGTCGCGCAACTGATTGAAGACCCGAATGGTAACATTTTATCGTAATAATATAAATATTTATCGGAGTCCAGACTTTCTAAGAATTTAAAGCCCAATAATTCAAAATCTGCTGGCGACACTGGGAGCAATCTGAAAGCTGCCTGAACGTCTGTTTTACTCAACAAGGCACCTCGGCCTAAAATAAATATCATATGGGCCGCTTCATCAATGGTAGAATATGACACCGTGCATAGGGTTTCGTCTATGAAGTCATTTATGGAATTATGTTCTGGATATGAAAGGTGATGGATCATCCTGCAATCTCCGTCCTTCTTAGGGACTAAACCAATTGGAGAAATTTGAAACATAGCAAATGGCTTTTCCCTGAACGGACCCCCTATCCGCCCGAGATCAATTTCCTTTTGTATCTTAGCGTAAACCTTATCTGGGTCTCTTTTAGTGCTAACTAAATTTGGGGAATCCCTAGGTAATCGAGGGCCAGTATAATGGAGGGGAAACCCCTTTGATAAACCTTCCTTTAAATCAACTGCTGTTGGCTTTGGGTAAGCATCTAATGCTTGTAACAAGTTAACTGTATTTAGTGGAGTGCGGCCTAATTTATAAAGTGATACCCCTTTAATGCTGGCTGGAACTGCAGAAAGACTTCTTATGGTTCCCTCCACAGGTCTGGCAGGTGTGGCTGAACCTGCAATTGGGTACAAAAGGGCATTTGGAATTTGAATTAAAATAATTACAGGTCATAACCGAGGTGCGGGTCTGTACGGGAGGACCCCCTGTATTGGGCCTACCAGTATTTGATTGCCTGTTAGTACCAACTGCACCTAGCTTAGGAGAGAAATTACTAGCACTACCCTGGGCCGGACCGTTTACAAACAGGAGCCATAACTCCATGTTAATTACTCCCCACGACGAATTAGGGTTGTTCTCCTTCAACTGGCGAAATTGCTGATCGTATTGCCACCAGCTGAAGGAGCGGGAGGCCGCCAACCTGATGTCCCGGAGATATTTGAGCATCTCCTGGGCTCGAGTTACATATTTTTCAAGATAACTACTGATGAAGGTAATGAACGCCGAGGTCCACTGCTCGATGGACAGCCTGATCGACGTTACCTTCCGGGGGGCCACCACAAAGCTACCGTTCTTAAATACCAGCTCGCCCGAATCACCGTGCTCGGCGAAGTTGGTCATTTCTCTCCTTGATTTGAGCAAGACACCCATATCAATGAATTTATGGTCCCATATCGCCTCTTTTATCTTTAGAGGGACCGAAGCACAAACCGTGCCAAATACACTGGTGATGCCCTCGGACTGGTCAAAGTTTGCATCGCCAGGGGGTAAAAAGTTAGCAATGTCGAAATGTGACGACTGAACATCGGCTGGCGGCCTCGGAAACGAAATCTCACCCGGTGCCTGACCGACATCAACGGCCGGCATATTTATGTCATCCTGCGGTTGTTGGCTGGGCATCCCCGCATCCGACCTCCTGCTCCTGCCCCCACGACCCCTCGCTGACCCTTTTCTAGTCTTTGGCATTGTTGTACTATGCAAACACCACGATTTTCAACGATTTAGTTTCTGAATTATTTAAAAATGCTTTTTCTGGATTTTGACGGAAACGGAAGTGAGTCCTCTAGAAGACGCTAAGAACCGAATCCGGACCGGACCCGTAAATTTCATCGCCGATTCGGCGAATAGCGGAACCCAATACGTGGGCTCATTTAAATGGGATTATGAAATATGAAATGTCATAATCCTTATTAATTCAGTAATAACATTTGTATTATTTCATATTTTTCTTTAACCAAACATGGAAGCCTTACATCAAAATTAGAAAACAATGACGTGTATTACTGTTAGAAATGGTAACAAGAACTCCCTCTACGGCATTTCAACTATACAGTCAATGCAATAAACGGTTTGAGTTTCAACTCGCCATAAAAATGGCCAATGCTTTGCTATTGTCATTGATAGCCGCGGGTACTGAAACACGTGGCTATCAGTGACAAGGGCAAATCACTAATTTAGGGCAAATTTAAACCTATGGTTTGACATAATAATCATGTTTAAGAATGATCTATACACTACATGGCTGACATGGTGGTACAAAACGCCACCTCATACAAGCAAGCTACACGGTTGTACCAATCCACAATGCACAAATACATATTATGGAAATACAGTGTACAATTATGTACATTAAAATGAGCAAATTGTGGTTTAAATATTTTCGCCATGTCGTATTTTCGCTTTATCGGCAGGACAAAGCGGAAATGCCAAATGGCGAAAATTGTTGCATTTTCACCATGAATGCAAATATACAACAGAATATGCGAAAACACGACACATTTTTGGAGTCGTGTTGTCGCCCTTCTTTTGGCGTATGTTTGCTTTTTCAGCCATCGCAGCAAATACATAAAACAATGTTAAAGTATTTTTATCAGTGATGAATCGCTACTGTTTTGTTCCATGCAGGAGACTCCAGTTTCCCCAGCCTCACGACATCCGTCTCCTGTCCATATCCGATTACCAGTACACTTAATGGATACCATTCTTCCGGTGCGCGAACAGATGATGAACCGGTGGCAGTCCGCGCAATCGTGAAATATACCTCTTTTGTTATCGCATGCTGATAAGTTGTCGGAGCTGAGGCACACTGAAAATTGTAAAAATAAAGCAATGCTTTCAAAAACATTTTTTTTTTAGAAATCTGCCAACCTTGCCTGACAGAAAATCAACGCACCTTCCTTTTTATAGTTCACAACAATAGGAAAACCTCTTGAAACTTTAAGAAATACACGTATATCTCATGTTCAAGCATTTCTCTCACGAAAAAAGAATATAGGTGGGGGCTAAAAGCAACATAAGTGATGTCCTTTCAACTAATTTGACGCAGGCGGAAGGTGTAATGACATCACTACGCGATCAATTCGTTGCAGAGCATACCTTATCAGTTTGGACAATGCTGAGAATCCTGATACACCCTACATGTAGATTGTTACTAGAATGACAGCTAGGTCAGTGACTTTGATTGAGAAAAGGATATACTTACAACTGTTACATGATGCTCCTCTCCAATCACCCTGGCACTTACATGACATACTGTCTGCTCCTTCCTTGCATGTACCTCCATTATAACACGGGTTCTTACCGCCATAATTACACGACTTTCTGTCTTCTATGTCCAATTTTACTGAAATGTATAGTGATTATTTACAATTAACCATTAAATAACTTTTGTATCGATTTTAACGAAACAAAAACATGTTTTCAACTTTTAGATTGTCCTTTTATACGAATTTCTTTTTGTTTTGTTTTTCGGCGTACAAAGATGCACAAATATGTATACTAGTTTATACATGGTTATTTACGGATTGCCACATGGTCTAAGAGGTACTGTCTACTAGAAAGGGGATAGGTACCTATTATACTTCTGTCCTATCGTTTCAGCTACCCCTTTTCTTAAAAATATAGCACAAAGGGTGGACAATATACCGGTTCCATTATGGCAGTGTGCATGGAAATAATACCTAATAGTGCTCATGAATTCATTTTTGTGACATTAAGCCATTTTAAATGATTTGTAACAAAACCCAAAACATATTAAAATCAAAGCACTGAGAGTTCTATTGGGAGGCTACTAAAGCTTAAACTGACTTTACACGTTTAATGTTCGTTTTCTTACTGCCGATCTTGTCTTGAATGTCAAAATAGGCATATGTGACTATATAGGCATGTTGGGTATCTAAATAATTGTTAAAAGGTGCATTTATTAATTTATATGTGATACGTGTATTGAATGCGTATATCAAAAGTGGCTTTAAAACAATACTACGCGCCTATTTATCAGATTCTACAGTACCGTCTTGTAATCACTTCCCTCACAGCGGGAGACAGTCTATAGAAAGCGGCGACACCATATGATTGCATAACAGTACTTTGCAGACCGTATACGATTCATTGATAAAACCATCACTGGACCGTAGTCTGAAGTTTCTAAAAATAGCTTTACAGCCGGGACATTTGATGAACACGTCATTTTCGTACTATTAAACAAGTTCGGTATCAGCCGGTGTAGTGATTTTTTTGGCCAAAATATCGATTTAACGAACAGTTTCACAATAAATTTTGATCTTAGAATAAACAAATGTTGCTGATTGGCTTAAATCAGTTAAAAAATTTGGACAAACATATGAAGCAGTATTGGGAATGTTGACAGTTTCTGGAACTACTTGAATGCGGATTCACATAGCAGCCTAAAGGCGGTTAATTTTGTATTAAGAAATGGGCAATGGTAGTAATGAGAGGCTTAATCGCCTCCCAAAAACCATGACTATCTTAGCGGATCATTTGAAAAAAATCAGGGCGCTACACTCTCTGAAGACATTTGAGAGAAATAAATGTATAATATTAGGTTGATGTACATAACCTAAAATCATCTCACTTTGAAGCCTAAAAAATACAATTTGTTTGTAGATATTCAACTTGCGTGGATGAAACCATAGGAAATGTAGACTACCAATCATTGGGTCATTTAGATTACATTTTTACAAATAAACTGCACTGACAATTTTTTTAACCATATGTACAATGTATATTAAATTTATTTTTAAAGACCCACTGTAATGTTCTAAACATTTTTCATTTTTTAAGCTTGCACCAATATTTGTGCGAACATAGAATGTTGAAATTATAGGAAAAGTGGATAAAAACGATTTTCTACTCTCTAGAGCGTAAATCGTACAAACACTTTTGTATATACATACATTGTTGAGATGTTGGACATTGTACATAACAAGAACGTGTCTGGTACCCTCCTCCTGTACACACCGAGGTATCTGGCTCACACAACCTGTCCCTGGTTTGTGTACCATCACCACAATCTGCCGAACATCCACCCCATGGCCTCCAATCCGACCATTCTCCTAAAATTGTAAACATAGTTTAATACATTTATCAGGTCTAGTAAAGTGATTTATTTACAGTTTATCTGTTAATTTACACAAATTCTGTAAATTTACAGAAAGTTCATCATTCTGTAAATTTACAGATTATGAAAATCGAAGTTATACATTTTAAGATATAAACACTGATTCATGTTTATTTTAATGGGGATGTTATTTATTATGCATAATATGATGTAATTCGTTGACAAAAGATTCATTTATGAATTTCAAAAATGAAAAATATCCAATTTTTCAAAGTCAATATTTTGAAAAAGGAAGCACATTTTCTGCCTTTAATAATGGTTTACTTTCAATATTAAACCAAATAAAACTGCCAATTTGGACTTAAACTTGTTTTCTTGTCATTTGAGCCCTCTATTCTGTAAATTTACAGAATGAACTTTCAGTAAATTTACAGAATTTGTGTAAATTTACAGAAAATCTGTAAATAAAGCACTTTACTAGACCTGTTTATATATTCTATTTCTAATAATCTAGAATTTGGGCAGCAGGCTAAGCTTATATTAGCTTTTAATAACGTGTAACTTTCACGTGCCCGGACGACAGCCTCAACCCTTCTCCTCGTACTATCAGTAAGGCGTCTAATGCGATTTTGAGATAAATTTTGCCATTCTTGTCATCCGGGCACGTCGAGGTTACACACGTTATTAAAAATTTGGCTACATAATGTCATTAAAGGTTAAGTAATCGTCAACATTTACCAAAAATACCCACCAGTAAATGTTTTGTAAACGCTCCAACACCATACTTATAAACACCTACATTTTTGGTAAAAAACAACACATTTGCTTATGCTTCAATAATTTGGATAAGAATAAACTAAACTAATAAATTTACTGGTTTATGATTACTAAATTGCTATCGCTACTTATCAAATTACTATTTCTTAGCTCAATTAAGTCGTCATCTCATGACAGAGCTTTCAATCACAACCAATTTTAAATTTCCGGGGTGTGCTTAACTTATTTCCAGGTGTATATGTTACCCAGTGTTTGTTTTAAAAACAGAATTGTAAATTAAAATTTGACGACATTTGAACATAAAGTGCTGACATAAACAGAAGTTGAACTCCATGAGAGACAACGTCGTAACGCAAAAATGACATCATTTGAATGTAAGGAACAACGGACAAACACAATAGCATTCTGTCGACAGAAAGATGAGATGCCCTCGGTTTCGTATGAAATTATCGTTACTACGGTGGGAAAAAGTCCTGCAAGTTGTTCGTTAGTTTAAGAATGGTTGTTCAGACTTGAAAGATACATATGTAATAGAAAAACTCAAGAACGTTAGTAACGTCAGTTACTGAGACATTGTCAAAATACCCACGTTCTTTGAACGGATTCTAGCCCAGATGTTCGATGTAAGATCTGGAAAAAACATGCAAGTCTCTCAATTGATTAACGTGGGTGGTACAAAACTGTATTCCCCACAATTGTCACTATATACAACGTATTTTATAGCCCTATGAGAAGCATTAACACCTTGTAAAACAATTGTGACGTTATTAACGTCATTTTGTGCGCCGGGTCAGCGTAAGTTACCATTTTTAGACCCCTGTACCTCATGGATCATGTATTTCCTTCCGTTCACAATAGTTCTATTTATTTTTGAATGCCCCTCGTAATGCTATCGGTGACCGGGTCTAAGTAACGATATCCGGAAAGTCGGTCTTCCCAGTGCAGGTCCGAATGAAGCGATTGGTTATCGCACCTTGTGTGAGTCAGATTTCCTTAGTGTATGTCGTATTGGTGTGTGTGTCAATATCACAGCGTTTTAAGCAAATCACAGTACGACTTATTGGGAGACTATACAATTCAGCTTGTATTACTTTTTGCGAGCAAAAGCATCTGTGATATCCAGTCAACGTATGCTTAATTGTGCGACTATACAATTCAACTTGTATGATCGTCTTATTGCGATAACCGGAAGTTGACTCATTTTAAAAACTGTAAATATCGCATATTGTAAGAGCACTAAATGTGAATTGTGTATATGTTTCTTACCTGGACAATCATCGTTGATACATTCTCTGGATTGTATGTACTCTAACTGACACGATTCCACGGAGCTGTGCTGACAACAGTCAGACTCTGTACCCGTGTTGCACGTGCGCACACGTTGTCGACTCCCTCCACCACATGTCCGCGTGCATTCAGTCCAATCTCCCCATACTGACCATTCGTGTTCGACCGCTAACAGAAATACAAAAGTGAGACTTAAATATACACGATAAAACTATAACAACATCGCCACTTTTTGGACCCTTAAACTGGCTGACCCCAGGATTACGAAACAACACCGGCAAGCTCAACGTTGATTCTAACCAGACAGATGAGTAGTTTGTCCAGTTTCCAAGCATTGATCATCCAATATGAAAATCACCATGTACGTGAACAGTGTAGCAATACCACATTTCTACTTGGAACTGTAGCCAAAAAACCACGTGGTATTACTACACTGGTGAAGAAAGGTTTAAAATGGAAATCGGTCAAAATCAGAAACCAGACAATTATGATGACGTTTTAAAAATTAATTCCAACCAATTTAAGAAAACGTTTGATACAGCGAGTATTAATTTTGTATATTCTGAATCTGTAAAGAAAACCTTAGTGTTAGATGTATATATTTCCACCGTAAGGTTAATACCTTGTTAATAAATGCACGTTATTTACATCAGCCTTAGTTTATATTAAATGCTACCATTTGAAGATCAACACTTAATTTTATCTACCACTTAATGTAGCTTAGTCTGTGATTTTGTGACAAGAATCGTGCGGCAGAATTACTCCACCACATCCATTCACTGACTTACCAATATCGCTACATTCTGTATCCATACATGTTTGATGTATTATTACTGGTCCCATACATTGACCAGATAAACACGTGCGTTGTCTTGAACGTACTCCCGTCCCACATGTCATCGTGCACATGGACCACGTGCTCCAGCTGCTCCAAGATGCATCTACAAAGAAGATTTTTGTTCGTTACATGTACTATATATCAGTATCCTTGGTGGAGTATTACACAGGATTGACCCTCATCCTATGTATATGTCTTATTGGAAAACATTGCTGAATTGATGTGTATTGCTTTACAAAAGAATATCTGTAATTGTGAACCTTGTTCTTGATACATAATGTAGCATTTGCACATTGTATATAAATACTACTTTGCTATCATGTATTGTGTTGCTATGTACATACATCTGTAAATGTTGATTATTTTCAAGAGGCTCACAGGGAAGATTGGGCAATTGCCTAACTGTGTTGCCTCTATAAATAAAGTCTTTATTATTATTATTATATCTTCCAACACATTTTTAATCAGATTTCGGACAATTTGGAGATTTGGAGCGATAACTCACATTTATATATGCTCAATGCAATACGTCAATATTTGTGCTGAAAGATAGCTCACTGATTAAGCTATTTAAATGGTTGCGACTTATGGGTTACACTGTCATACAGAAAGTATCATCGATGTTGAAACACGAACCGGTCAACATGAATTTTGAGAAATGAAAATTCGGAACCTACGGGCATCTTATTGATTTTTGTCAGGAAAAGAGAGACGAACGTCTTCAGTCATTACAGTTGTTAGTTTCATGGACATGTATTAAATTTATTTAACTGCAGCATCTCATCTGAGAATCATAATTTCGCGAGATAATAATTAATAGCTGAAAGTAGCAATAGTTTGCGTGTTCGTACGAGTAGTATGGTTTATTCAATATGGATTTCCTGAGTCATTTAAAATAATTTACAACGTACATGCATTTACGAATCAACAGTTGATACCGCAGTTATCAATTTAAATGTAAAATGGAATATAATTATACATGTACATGTAATTGCATACGCGTCGCATTCAGAACGTAGTTACTTTAGAACGGATTACCTACAACTATCAATAAAGCAGTCATTACAGAAGGATATAAGCCTTATCATTACAAAGGTGAAACTTACCAGTAAATGGGAGGAAAATATGGCAGGAAAACACAAGTAATGAAAATATTTTAAAATTTGTATTCCAGCTCATTTTGTAACGTGAATAATGTCCACTGTAAAGTTTATATGTAAATTCACAAGTCCATGTACTTATTATATTAAATATGTTACAAACTATCGCCGATGTCTGTCTATGATTAGTATCTGTATATACCACATGCTATGTCCATCCTTGTCATAGATACATCTAGATTTAATGTCCACACTAATCAGGTAAATCAGACTGCCCGAGGGTCGGGATGACCATCCGCCCGTTAAAATACCTCTGTTTACGACCATGTTGTTGACAAAAAATTTCATTCACGCGGAAAAAGCAAAAATCCGGGAAGATTCAGTCCTTTATGGTAGGCCGATTGAACTATTAAGCCCATATTTTTCGAATAGTTGCTTTGTTTACATGGTAACTGACACTGATAAAAAGGTCAACACTTATTTATTGTCCACTTTATGTGATTTTTGCGGGCATTTTTGCAACAATTTTCAACTCCCGACATCTCCGTCTTCATTTACTCGAACCTTATACGATTCATCACATATAGTTTGAAGGTAATGTGTGTCATTAATAGACTTCGGCTGTTTTAAACCAGTGAAATCGTAGAATTAAACTTGTTTTAGTAGACACCTCGATATTAAGCAGTCAATATTATTGAAAATGCCCATGTTTTATATTAAAGCCACCTGATTTAAGCATTTATATTTGCAGTATTCCTTGGCCTTAAATAAATAAATTAATGTTATTGTAAACTTTAATAATAATAATAATAAAGACTTTATTTGAAGAGGCAACACAGTTGGGTAAACCCAGTCTTCCCAGTGAGCCTCATACATACTAGTATAACATTGACATAGTATGCATGTGTACAAAGGCAAAGTAAAATTAATATATACATATTTTAATTTACACAGCTGAAAGAGAGTCAAAAATGAAATGTTGATATTCACTGCTATATAGCACATTTATTGGTTGCATAAATTACATAGAACATTTTTAACGGGTAATAATTAATGTGTCACTTCATGCAGTGTGAGAGAAGTTTGACCACCAGAGAACCACCAATTCAAGTAATTGATTTTTAAAGATTAACATTTGCAGATGTTCTTACATGATAGGGAAGAAAGTTCCATAATTTGGCACCGAGTATGATAATGATTTTCTGCAAAATACAAGTCTAGGCTTTGGAACCGCAAGTAGTTTTTGTTCAAATGATCTCAATGATCTGTTTTCATGATAAGTAAATAGTTGCTTCATGTATTTTGGGAGAAAGCCGTTTACAGATTAATTTGTATACTAGAATTGCCTTTTTAAAATTAACTCTGTCTGAAAATTTCATCCAATTCAATTGCCAGAATAATTCATCTGTTGGTGTATCAAAATCTCTGTCTAAAATAATTCAAGCAGCATGTTTTTGAAATTTGTACATATCATTTGAAAGCTCCGTGGTACAGTTCCCCCAAATAGAACAACAGTAGTAACTGGAACCTGACACTTTATTTTCCGTCGTATACTAGTATATATATATGGGGTAAGATTTTCCTGACCTGTCACAGGTCACTGACCGCTAGTAATGAATCCAGTCTATTTCCCCATACGGGTACATTCTAGATGTACATCATTCTAGCTATAAAAATTGTGACCGTGCAATGAATATTCAATGTCAAAATACCTGACTGTGAAAGTTTGAAAAACCTACGTACTAAATGGTAACACATTCACGCCTGTTTATAAAGAACATCCATGTGTAGTTGGTCTTTTATGGCAGATTGTTTCTCCTAATATGTTAGATATCATTAAAAGAGAAGAGAAGCCAGTTTCCTTCTTATGCTGAGAGTCTAGCAATGAAATTACTGGTACCACTTTGTTGTTTCTTCTCAAACATACATTATAAGCATGTATCTTCGTTTAAATGTGTTGGTTTCTATTAAAATGTGTTTTAAATTTCTTGTAACTGGTTTGGTATAGAAAACAAGAACTTATCAATTCTTGTTTTCTGGCCCTGAAGTATTTATGTTCATGCAAAAAACTTAAGTTTTGAAACCAAAAACATTTTATAAAACTACTTTTAAAGTAGTAAGTACTTACCTCAATCAAGGGTAATAACTCTGCACAGTTATGGTTGATGCACTCTATCCGGAGCTATTCTATTAATATCTAGGCCCTGACTCTATGTAGACTTCTCGTATCTCAAGATGCATGTCAGTACTGTGTCCAATGTATATAAAGTTATTTATTGGATAATGATTTAGGACGGACGGACAGACAGACGGACGTTCTAACAGAACGGTTTTATGTGACTAAACGCTACGGAATGAAGATAATTTTGATGTTTATGTGACTAAATAAGTCACACAAACTATAAAAAGCCACATAAACCCAAAATTCTTAAAGATGATTTTTAGCCACATAAAGTGGATTTGAGAGGGCGGACAGACGGACAGATTAAGACCATAATCCTTCACGCTCATGGCCAGGGATAATACTACTTTGGAGATCCAACTGACGTAATACTAGTATGTTTCAGCTACCCAAGCACTGGTCAGATTGAATGAGATGTAATATAAACCATGTCTGTTTGTAGGTACATGGGTTTACATGGATTTCTAAGAGGAACTCAACTATCAAATCAACAAGAAGTGATTTTTACACAAAATGTATGTCTCCCACAAACAGCGCCATAACTCTGGAAATATTTATCCGACACAAATTTCCCGACAAATTCACAACTAGGCTTGGTATTAACCATTCATATGAAGTTTTAATGAAATCTTAAGCAGTGGTCACGGAGAACAAGCGTTGACAAACTTTGTAATATCCATCCAGCACATCTCCAATATTTCTTCCCTTACTATAATGATGTGGGAGACCTAAATAAAGGGCCACAAATATAGGGCCACTCACAAATATCAATGATAATACAGCATTAATTATAACCCAATTAGTGGAATGGGAAGCCTCATTCTGGACATATATATATATTGGAAAAAATAAAACAAACTCTGAGTCAACTTAAGAGCTTTAATGACAAAAAATAACATATTGATATTCTGACAAATTCTTACAAAATATGGTCACAGAATAACGTTTATCATCAGAATTGTGATCGGGGAGAATCAGTAGAAGCTATAAAATGTTGATCGGTTAAAGTAAACATTGCTAAAATCCAACACCATTCTTAAATAGAAGATTAGCTGGTTAATTCAGAGACATTATCTAACATATTTCTTATATGATGATCACTATTCTATAGTCGAAACATCGGTCATAAATAAAAGAATTGAAACCCAACCCGTCTTGTCCGTGTGTTCCACTTAACACTTATTCTTTTTTTTGTACTATATTTCTTTTATGTTAAACCCCACATAAAGACCACCTCAATAATAAAATCACCATTTTCATATTCATTCTGACAGGATCGCTATTTGCTGTATAATTGGATACGTCTGCAGGCAAATAACTTAGCGAATACTGAATTTCGAACATTTGGTGTGCAGAAATAATAGCAGTATTGAAAATTGTTTGGTAGACTTCAATGTTGGCAAAAAACTATGCAACGTGAAATAGTAGCAAATTTAGTAAATTAGCCAATAAATGTAACCTCTTAACAATATGCCATTTCTATACTATGACTTACTCAATAAGATGACATGTTGTAATCATGTGTCCCAATACGAATCTTATTATACTGAGGTTTTACTGTATTCAATACATATCATGTACACACGTCAAGATCTTAATATCCGATTCAGACAAAGCTAGTTTTTATAGAAATTAATAAAATGTACTAATTGTCCTAAACAACTTTTAACAATTAAAAAAAAGTTCACATTTTCTTCAGGACTAAATAAGCAATTGAAAAAGCATAAGATTTCATAAAGCATTTTTTACTTCAAAATGGTTTTATATGGTTGAAGAAAAATAAAGAAACAAAAAAGTGAATGATGCCGACTGATGAAGAATATGGTCTTGTTACACTAGGCAAATACTGTGAATAATTTTGCTTTTAATGATTACACAATATAAAGTTATATCACTCAGCTGGATAATGAGAAAACTGATTAGTACACCAGTCTAAGAATCTAGCCTTCTGATTGGTGAATAATTAGACTGTGTTTTTAAGACCGACCAATCAGAAACCTGCATTCTGGGACTGATAACAAATCACAGATTGAGAACTTCAGATGAAGAATTCAAACATTCTTAAATCACATGAGAAATAAATAAATGCCATTAATATTGGGTATAAGTATGAAATACGACATTCTACTCACAACCTATTGGTATACAACTTCATTCTCAAACATAATCTAGCAACCAACCATTGTAGCAGTTGGATTCCCTCAAATTTACCATACTGCATACAATGCATTAAATGTTTGTTGAATATTAAGTAACAGTCAAACAAGAAACACCACAAAAACCTCGTTTTCAAATAATGCTTAAAACTTGAATTCATCAAAAAACATAACCACAGGGGTGGTATCCACAAAACATCATAGCTTTCCTATCTTCTTTAGGGATTATTCAAGATTATTGTTACATTTTTACTCTTTTTTTTCAAGCATAATATAAAGAGCTACTAATAATTAATCACTAAGAAAGCATGTGTTATTCTTCCATTTCATACCCGCAAAAATTAATGATTTTAAAGTATCTTCCTAAGAATTTAACTCTTTATAACACCTTCCCCTAAAATTAAGACTATCTCAACATCAGGTAACAATATTTTTTCCCCTTAATTGTAGTGCTACGATGGATCAAGCCCTTCAAAGTTACATGAACATAGCAAGAAAATTATCTCCACTAAAATTCAAGAACATAACAGTGGATTACCTCCCTTAAATTCAAGCTTTACAGTGGGTTGTCTCCCTTGAATTCAAGAATATTTCACAATGGATTACCTCCCTTGAATTCAGGACTTAAAGTGCATTGCCTCCCTTGAATTCTAGTTTTTCAGTGGGTTGCCTCCCTGGAATTTGAGTTTTACAGTGCATTGCCTCCCTTCACTTCAAAAATATTTCACAATGAACTGCCTCCCTTGAATAAAACAATTAGTGTATTGCTTCCCTTGAATTCAAGAATTTTTCAGTGGATTGCCTCCCTTGAATTCAAGACTACAATGGGAGACCTCCCGTGAACTAACACCGGTATAAGCCAATCTGTCTTGGACAGAGAAATAGATATATAATTATATATAAATAAATTTACACATCAGTAATCCTTTTAAGAATTATAATTTGGATAAGTATTTAAAAATGTATTGTTCTATTAACTTTATGTACAATAATAAAAATATAATCGCCAAATGGAATCTTTCTAAGTCTAAAACATTAAATTTAAAATAAGATTGATTTTTTTTATAATTCACCAATAATTATAAAGTAACATTATCATATTTTCGACATTATTGCGATGAAAAATAAACATGGTATGGAATAAATCGATTGTTCAGGTTAGTCACTTGTTTACATAACATTGTGAACATAAATATTGCAATTATTCCTCCTAATGTCTTATTTTGATAGATATTATATGTATTTGTAAGTAGCTTAGTGAATAAATTATTGGTTTTCACTTCCTTTTTTCTGCAATTAGAATATTTAAAACAATGAAAATACCATGTTATGTTATTGCAATGTTAGTATCCAAGTGACAGACCTGAATAAACTGACTATACCTAAAGATTAAAACACTATCAACAAGTTACAATAAAAAGCAAAAATTGCATATTGTTCTTTTCATTAAAGATCTTTAACAATAATAAGATATACACAAACAAGAATATCATACAGTAGGTATAACAATAAACATTATATATATATATATATTCACCAATTTACAACACATTAATCAGATCTAAGCATAAAAAATGATATAATAAACACACACACAAGTAAAACAACAGTATGGCACAAAAATGAGATAAAAACTCTCAATGCTTGCAAATAAAAAATATTTAAAACATTTTATACAAAATTACAATTATAAAAGATTGAATAAAGGAAGAAAATAAGACCGGCCAATGGAAAGAACAGCCATTTCATTCTACCCATGCTCAGGTGCAGATCAGGCCCCGATTTCACGAAGCATCTCAAGTAGAAATCTCAGCTCAAATTGAGATTTTGCCCAAACTAGAGTCTGTATTTTAGATAATTAGAAGTATGTGATCTTGACCTTGACGTTTTACAGTAATAACTCAGAATAAAATGGGTTTTTTTCGATGCAAATTTTGAGTCCAACCTATCATGGAAATTACTTCAAAGATGAATGACAATATAATTATCAGATGAGATTTTGCACTAATTTAGATGCTTTGGGAGATCGGGACCAGATATACTTGTTGGTTAATAAACACTCTGGGAATATCAATAAATCTGGATGACAAATCTGGAAATGGACAATGGTGCTGCCAATAAAGTTGTGGTACAGTGAATCTAAATAACCCTCAAGCATGAATGTAAGCCCAAATGATTTCAAAATTATTAAGATAGAAATTTATCAAAATCGAAACTAGACATCATATTTTTGAAAAAGAGTAACTCAACAATTTAAGTCCTAATACAGAAATCAGAAGTAAGTCAGCAACAAGCGATGTCCATGTACAGTGCGCTCCACTATTCACAGTGACATGCTTGGATAGTATAATCATAATAATAATCATAATTATATTCATAACCAGCAGCAGTACCTTCTTCTGTGTCTAGGTTGGGGTCATGACTCATGATAGTGAACAAGTGTGCAATGTATCAAAACAATATGTCAATGCACTTTAAAAAGATTTGAGGATTAACCTAAGGCGCAACATGGATTTTTAAGACAAAAAGGGCAGATAATTTGGACAAAATGCTTAATAGAATTACCGAATCCTGAGAAGGAGCGGGGTCATGGTGGTGAAAAAGTATGCAAAGTATCAAAGCAATAGGTCAATGGACTTCAAAGATATTAGAGGTTGTACCTAAACTGTAACCTTAGCATTATGCCGACCCTCGGGTGACTGCAATAGCTCCCCTAATTCTTCAAATAGTAGAACTAAAAACAGAAATCATGAAAATTTGAAACTAGAAAAAAACAACACATAAATACCAAAACTTCCTAGCACATACACATGTATACAAGTCACAACCATATAGAAGACAAGTACCGGTATTGTATATTTGTATTAAACAAACAATAACTCAACAACAATAGATCTTAGCAAATGTCAAATTAATGATAACAAATTCAAAGCCTTATTTCACTTTTAACAGTCCAAACTACATTTTGGTTTACATATAGAGATACTCAGTTCAACTTGTATCAGTGAACACATGGTGGAGAATAAAATGAATCACTGATGGTGATAGCCCTAAAACGCCGCTTTGTTAAACATTGTGATAGCCTCACAATACATGTTAGCCTTAATTATTTTTGAGAGAATCTCGAGGCTATCAGTCAGCCATCTTGAATGTTAAATACACACACACACACACTGGAATTTGACTAGATCTCTGAACTTTTATGAGCAGAATTTAACAGCTGATATTGTGTCTATTTTTATAACCCTGATTGTATGTTTCATTACCGGGCAGTAACAGGAAGACACTCTAACTAATCTAAATGACCGATACTTGAAATTGATATATTTAACGCAAGAATCTTGTAATATATTCATGCATAAACGTCAGGATCATGTCAAATTCTCTTTATTGATGAAACATTTCAGGTAATTCATTCAAAAATTGTAGTTCTACAAGAATGCTGGTTGAGAAACGGGCCAACCAACTTTGGTTCGGGAAATGACCCAACAATGAAATATTGTAGAATAATGGATACTGTATGAATGTACGTCATCATGAGGGGTAAACAATATTACTATGACAACAAACATAATCTCACTGAATCGTTTGTTCAGTTGTATACAGTGTAGGTATATTACAAAGAATTTGACCCGATCCTCGAACTTCTATTAGCATAATTTAACTGCTGACATCTTGTCTGTATTTATAACCCCAGTTTGTATGTTTTCATATTAAGCAGGAAGTATCACAATGACGCTTGAGGTGTAATACAAACACAAATCTAAAGGACAGATATTGCACGATTTGCTCGCGGAAATTTATATATTCAACTTAAGAGCCTTGTAATATATAAATACATAAATGTCAGGATCAGACCAAATTCTCAGTACCATAGAAAATCAGAATTATATGTGATTTCATGTATGAATTAATAAACAATTACCAAATTGTGAAGGTACAAAAGAATAAACATAGAAACAATTGATCAATGAACTGAACACACAAGCCATGGGAACAGATGGACCTGGGCTGGTATTCACAAAGCACCTGAAGGAAAAACTTAGTATTTTGACTTAAGTTAAAAAAGCTGCACATGTTTTCCTAGAAATGAAGAATAACCCATGTTTTCTTTCTGGTTATTGAAGCTCTGTATATAATGCTTCTAAACTATGTACAAATAGATACTCTTGATTTTCTTGATTTTCCTGTTTAGCCGAAACATTAAAGGGGCATGCCCTGTAACTGAAGTGTCTCAAATAGCAATCAAATTGGTATCACTTTAATACCTAAGTCAAATAATGAAAACCCTGTAAAAAAAAGTAACGAAATATCCTGCTAGTTTTAAAAAAAAAATTTCATGATTAACTTAATATCGTTGTCGACAATAAAATGCTGACAGCCTTTTATTCAAATCGATATACAAAATATTGAAGCGCGCGTTATAGAGTAAATTTTTAAGTCAAATTCTTCTCTGACTTTTCCTTAATAGTTGGCTTTACAAGTGATAAACACAATTTTGTTGTATGCAAACCAAGGTACTCCAGTTTCTGGGCATGTCCCTTTAAGATTTTAAGACAATTCTAAGTTTTCTCTTAAGAAGCTTTGTGAATACCACACATGTTTTATTCTTACTTATTACTTACAACAAGAACACAGGTGCAGTAACTGAGTTAAAACACAATAGCAATGCAAAATATATAGCACAGAATGGCATAAATAATGTGATTTGTATGTCTGTAACTGAAACAATGGTCATTATCCTCAATATACACATTTATAAGTATTTCTTAGTATTTCTAAACAAATAAAATGTAATGAAGAAGGTCAATAAATATTGAACTTGTTCAATCTCTTAACATATAAAACATGAATGACTTCAGCACTACATAATAATGTGGTAATAACGATGAGATAACTAACAATACACAGGTTTTGTAAAAGATCAACACGCTGGTATAATGTTGCGTAAACGTAAAGAAAAGCACTCATTTGTAAAATCCTCGTATCTAGCACTTGTGTTACCATAGTAACGCCTTCAAAACAATAGAACAATCAAACAAACAACAACAACAAAATAACAGCTGTAAACATCATTACATAATGTACAAAATGAAATCATGTTTATCGTATTTACCAAGAATTCGCTCCCTTTGTAAAAACAAACTTTACACTCTTCATCAAAGGAAACCATAAAAATTGCACAGACATTTATACAAGGTCATATAATGTTTAACACTAAATACCTTCCATAGTGATGTTTCAGTGCATATGCCGACCAATCATTCTCAATCAATGAATGTATATGGTGTGTCTACTACCAAAATTTGTATCATTTATCAAGCAGGCAAACCATTCCACATGTCCAAGTTCCTCTGGTACACACTAGACGATCCTCATTTCTTTTGTTTAACTTTCACAGATTTTACGAGTATGTCAGTAACATTAGAAGTCTTACTCTGGTTATCAGCTGACGCTGTCTGTCTGTCTAATTCTGTCATAGCATGCTGTATAGCTTGCTCCAAGTTACTGTTCATCTTCCTACCACTGTAAACATACGATATCATACAAATCAGCCGTTCTCCAGGAAAACTGGGCTTAGTGATGAAATTCGCGATGATATAGTATTAGAATGACTAGACTCTTATGGATAATTTCTGAAAATTTGAGTTAAATATAACATCCAAACATACAAATCAGCCGTTCTCTAGGAAAACTGGGCTTAGTGATGAAATTCGCAACGATATAGTATTAGAATGACTAGACTTTTATGGATAGTTTCTGAAAATTTGAGTGAGATATAACATCCAAACATACAAATCAGCGGCTGCCGTTCCCTAGGAAAACTGGGCTTAGTGACGGAATAATGTATGTGAAAATCACGATAACATAGCATTAGAATGGCAAGACTCGTATAAATAGTTTCTGAAAATTTGAGCAAAATATAACATCCAAACATACAAATCAGCTGTTCTGCAGGAAAACTGGGCTTAGTTACGGAATTATGTATATGAAAATCACGATAACATAGCATTAGAATGGCAAGACTCTTCCGAATAGTTTCTGAAAATTTGAGCAAAATATAACATGCAAAGTTACAGAATTTTAAAAATTCTACTGTTTTTACACACTAACTCCTAGTTTTTGTTTCTTCAAAATCATTGCTTATTTTGGAAATTTCTCAAATTGTCACTGTGTGCCTCAGCGTGGCTACAGGCCTGACATGCTAGAACATGTACATGTACACATTGTTATAATCTATGAAGACTGTACAAGAGTTCTCCAGATACTACTGTAGATGCGAGACTTACCGGCGGTGTTTTTTCCTCGCTCTATGATGAGCTTCCAGTCCCTCAGATAATGTCTTCAATTTGTTTGGCTCAACCTGAGTGATAGTATTATCACCAAACCATCTAACAAGTACCTGTTCAAATAATTAGTAAATAATTACACAAAACACATACTTCATTTCTAAACCAGATTCATTATGGTCTAAGCTCGATATAAATGTATATTTAACATTGCTATACTCGTTGATACATACCGGTACCTGATTTGGACATGTAAAAAATTGTTTCTGTCGTTATGCTCAAAGTTTTTAAGAGTATAATACAATGGACAAAATTATGGGACCGACAAACAATGGATCAGTATAGTACTGGGTAGTCTGGATATTCAGATTCTGATAAATATGATTATCTTTGTTTATTTCAGGGGTGTCAACAGGGCCAATTTAAAAATCAGGAAAATCATATGCGGTCGACCATTTTTAGCAAGTATATAATTCAGTTTGAACTAAAGAAAAATCATTCAGAGCAGATTAAATTGATTAACTTTGTCATTTCTTGAGATATTTTCAAATATATCAAATAACTTTTATTTTGGTCAGAAGCCACTACTCTATCAGGAATCATAAATCCGGAATTCCGGATAAATCAGGAAAATTGACAGCCCTGTTATTTCGTCACTGTTTTTTGGTCTTACATTTATCGCTTGTCAGACAGGTTTTCAGTCTTTGTCCATTCTATCCATCCAAATATCAGATTTTTTTAAAAATCTTTGTTACACCCCAAGTTACATAATGTACAATAACTTACTTTGCCCTCTTCTAGTGTCTCACCATTCTTCAGTTCCGTGTCCCCTACAAGTTTACCCGGCCATGATGGAAATCCCCGTATCTGACCCCATACAAGATCCCCTGTATGAAATGAACACGACACTGCTGATGACTTCTCAGGAACTACTGAAAAAGTGCAAGTTATTTTAACCTCTTACCATAATACTATATTAATTAAGAAAATTAACAGAACATAACCATCAGAATTAACAAACAAGTAGGCCATGATAGCCCTATTATCACTCACTCACAGGAGAATAAATCAGTTACTGCACTTAACAATCAATAAGGGTAATCAATTGTCTCCTGGCCAACAAATCTATCAATTTAAAGGATCACAGGCCCGAGACAGTCCCCGAAATAACCAAGTGGAAACCAGAATGTACTGGTCATCCACCAACTGTCCAATGGATTCACCAAAAAACCTTTGACAAACAATAAGATGGAACAATCTCTGCTCAAGCATAATGTTAATTATAAGCTTTTTACCATATTGAAGAAATAATGCATTTCAATTAATCTAAATGCTGACTGAATATAAAATGTTGACCATCAAAAATGTATATAATATACTGGACCTACCTTCATTCCCATCCTCTTCTAATGCATTGTCCAACCTGGTTCTCTTTCTACCAGTCTCCAGCAGTGAACTAGAGCAAGATGCTTTATTTGTTACAGTCTCATCATCAGATAGTCCTTTCTTCTGATTGGTCAACTGCCACAAACCTTTCTGACTGGACAAAGCAGCTGCTATTCGACTGGTTATACTATCTTTCTCACAGCTTTCCCTGTCCTCTGTTTCTGTCATAGAACCAGACTGTGAATCAATGGATGAATCACATTCATAACTTTCACTAGAACTTGTAGGTAAGACAGGGCAAGATTTTATGGAAGACATGGTTGTCATGGAAGTTTTCCCACCAATTTCAGTAGAAGGTTTAACTGTTCTTTTCACAAACTCTCTAAGTTTATCCTTAGACATATATTTAGCTGCTAGTGAAGTGGATGCTTTAGTGGCGGCCATTGTTGATGATCGTAGCGCTTTCTTTACAATAAGATAGGATTGTGACTTCCTCTCCTTCATTCTGATACGTTTTATTTGTCCAGAATGCACCTCATGCATATTATCTGAATGTAATAAATGCTTCCGTTTTATTCTCAGTTTCAGTTCCCCACCCACCGGTTTCGTTAATTCAGCAGACAGATTTTGACTCCGAGCCAAACTCGACTTTTCCCCTAGAACTCTGGACTCTATTTCGCTTGACCGAGTGTTTCCTTTCTGAGTTGCTATGGCTAGACAAGTGTTGGCCGATGTTTTTCTACAGACGGAACCTATAACAGGAGACAGGGTTTTAACATCATCTTGAGTTTCCATGGAGACGGTACTACATGTATCAACTTTTTCCTCGCCAACATCTGACATTTCCAGTCCATCATGTTCCACCTCCTCATCAGACTTACTTGTAGTGTTACCTTCTGAGACAGCGGTCTCCTCCAAGTCAGACTCAGAATTATCTTCAACAAAAGCATCAGTTTCGGTGCCGATATCTACAGTTTTAGTACTGCAGTCCTCAGTGGTATCGGCCGCAGCAATCACACGCACGTTACACGACTTCCTCAGTGATGTCACACCTTCAGTCACGGTGGAACACTTCTTGGAGTTTGGTTCAGTAACACTAGAATCATTGCCTGTTGTTTGACTATCACCCACAGATGAGCTGGTACTATGTAAGTTATTAGCTACAGGTGGGGTTACACTATTTGTGCTAGCTATAACTGTGCTACTACCTGTATCACTCGGAGGGACTGGTACAACTGACTCTTTCTTCAATGTACTAGGTGGACTGTTAGTGACATTCTGATTGTGTAGATTATACTGACTGATGAGATGCTGCATACCTTGCACCTGTTGTAGCTGTTGTAATAACTGTTGCTGTAACTGTAAGGTTTGTAGTTGCATGGCAGTCAGGTGGGTACCACTACCGATGGTATGGTGCATGTTGAGTAGGTTGATCATGTCTGGAGTGCTGGCTGTACTCCCGGGTAAGTTATTACTGATCAGGACCTGATTGTGTGAATGTGCTGTATCTGTGGTCGGTACACTCACACCCTGATTTAACTGTCGACCTAAAACTCCTTCACTGGCAACACTCACTGTAGGTACACTTACTGTAGGTACACTAAACTGTGTTGGCTGCAACAATCCTTGAACATTAGCAGGTTGAATACCATGTAGATTGAACACTTGATTGCTTCCATTAGCTGCGTCTAACACCGGCACAAATTGTTGTGTATTCTGTACCATGCCTGTCGTACCAAGGTCAGGTTGTTGAACCAGTAGAGGTAAACTAGCAGCTGAACCGGACACATTAAACTGGGAACCAGCTGACCCGGACACATTACATGTAAACTGGGAACCAGGCTGTCCAGATGGTGAAACAAACTGGTTTATACTGGTTCTCTGCATGCCCGTCTCCACAGGGGGACCAGTTGGTCGTACAAGAGGTTTCTGGGTCATGAGTTCACAGTTGATTGGTACCGGTATTCCAAGACTGTTGTACATCTGCATTAAATGTGGATTTACCGCCGGTATATCCACACTCTGACCTTGACCTATCAGATGTCCTAATGGTGACACCATAGTTCCGGCGGTATTCATATTTAATGGAATATTAGTCTGACTGGATAAAGACGTCACAGGAACCTGTGATCCTTGCAGCATATGGGTCAGTTTAGCAATATCATTCCCATGCTGATTGGATCGTTCAGGCTTCTGAAGGAGATGGATCAAGTTTGTCATTTCAACATCTTGATGTGCGCTGGGTTTGTTACGGTTCAGCAACTCTGATATTTTCTGTGAACCAACTCTTGGTTTCAATTTCTCATTAACGACAGATGTAGATGTGATTGGAGTGTCCAGACTGGTAAATGCCAGACTTGTAACGGGTACCGTACCTTGTTTGGAGACAGTAACAAATGGTGTAGTTGTGCTGGTTCCCAGTACATGATTTATAGCGCTGGAATGGATAACATTATGCAGAGTTCTAGGAGGAATTAGAGGCTGTAACAAGGCACCTGGAACGCTTCCTCGAAGCTGCTGTGCCATCAATATACCAAACTGATTCTGTTGGTAGTCTAGCTGAGCCTTAGCCGCGGCTGACAGTAAAGAACTAGCTGGGAACTCCCCCTGTGACATATTACTTATAATTGGTTGTGTGGGAAAGCCATGTTTCTGATAGGGAACACTTAGCACAGCTGATACAGGAGTGCTCGAGCTTGTTGAACAATGACCAGGTACTGTAGGAGCTACAGTAGGGGCTACAGTTGGGGCTACAGTTGGCTTCTTGCTTTTCAATCCTGATGCTAAGTCTATAGATATATCTGGTGTAGTGGACTTGTTGTGTAAATCAAATGTTTGCATTAGAACTTGTTGCGCTACTTCAGGAAACATTTGCTGAAAAACTTGTCCTATTGTCGGATCACTTAAAATGGCAGCCAGAGGATGTAGAAGATTGTCTGTGGATGGATCTTTGACACCGTCCTTCAAACTGAGGGCATGCTGCCTCGCCTTGATGAGCGACATCTGGTGGCAGGAAAGGGAACCTGGAGTATGATGGACAACTGTAGTAGGAGTGGGTGGGGCGCTGGCTACCGGCATGGACTGTACCGCCGGTGTACTAGTAGATAATTGGTGTATCAATGAAACACACGCCTTCGATCCACTGTGTGTTACACTTGTAGAACTAAAACTATTAGAATCTTTAGTTAAAACACTAGAGTTCACTGTTGGTAAACTTGCAGACGTCGGCACGTCATTCATGACATCAACAACCTCCCTGTCCATCAGACATGGACTATTCAACCTATCAGAACAAGCAGAATCTGACCTAGTCTTTTCTGACTGACTGTCCACTTGACCGGCTTCCTTGGACATTGCACATTCATTAACTGGACTAGAAGTGGTAGATGATATTGACTTGCTCATCAAATCACTCTGCTGAGGTTGCTTGGTAAAATCCGAGGAATCTTCAATAAATGAAGCAATCTTCTCTTTAGGTATCGGTCCATGTCCTTTATCTTTCAGTTGACTAACATCTACGTTAGGTGGAGGTTCATCACTGTCGAAGATACTTTCTATATTCTTTGACGACTCTACCTTAGCATTGCCACCTTTCTTTCCCTTAGTTTTCTTGCTCGGACTTGGTACTAGTATGTGAGGCATGCTAGGAGATGTCAGTCCGGCTGTGCTGATAGAGAGGGATGACGAGCCGACCGATCCAGGTCGTACCGACAGTCCGTGAGAACCTGCAAGTTGACCACTCTTGGTATCATGATGGAAAGCACTAGGATGTTTGCCAGACAAACCCGGTAAATTAAACGATGGAAACACCTGCTGGTTGGGAGGACTTGTAAGCTTGTGCAAGTTGGCCAAAACATTAGCTTGCAAGGGACCAAAAGGGCTCTGAGGCATTATGGGTAGCTTCATCAAATCCGACCTGATTGGGTCATTTATCAGCGGCAAACCAGTCTGTAAGCTATCCTTACCCGATGCATCGGTACCCGGCATTTCAATTATATTCTGTGGCAACATTGGAGGAATATTGGAACCAGTCAGCCCGCAAAAATTCATAAAATGTGTGAACATTTCCGCTGTAAGTCGTTGATCCCTTCCAGAGGTCAGCAAACGATCCACATGTTTAGTGGAGGATACATTCCTGTCAGATCTGGGTGATATAGTATCTGCTGAGTGTCTGGACTGAGTAGAACTTCTTGAACTTGATCTTGATGTGGACTTGGGGGATAATAATTTACTGTCACTTTTACCGTATGGTGGAGACTTCATACTTGATATATTCTCCACCTTACTAGCATTGGTCACATTTATACCACTACCTAGTCTGGAACATATCACGTCTATCTTCTTGTTACCATGGATACTGCTGGTCATAATGTCACTTTTCTTACTACAACTCACGTCTGCTACAACTAACTGCTTTGGAATGCTTCTGCTAATATCCTTCAAAAACACTCGTCCTGTATCAGATTTTTCAACATTTTGCCGATCATTTTTACCCTTACGTACAGCGGGCGATTCTAGTTTATCACCAACACCTGGCTCAGTTACATTATTATTAAAACTTAACACACTAGTGGACACGACATTATCAGTGGTATCAGTTATACTTTTATCGGTTTGTTTCACAGTATCACAGTTCACTGCCACTACATCACTAGTCATTGATGATTCAGATATTTCCTTAATATTGTTTGTGAGATCAACTGTTAAACTATTTGCATTAGAAGTGAGTAAATTCTCGTCCCCGATGACCTTTTTGTCCCCGATGACTTTCTTGTCCTGTATGACCTCGTCGTGAATGACCTTTCTTCGCTTGTTACTATCAACTGAAAAAACAATTGGATAACAAAATTTATATTTTTCAAGGACAAAGGAGCACAACTTTAAGAGTTTTAATTGTCAAACTCTCCTACACTTCTGCCTGCAAGCATTATGTACAAGTACGGAACAAAAGATTAGGTAATAGATACTAAAAAGTTACTGTGGGGAAAACATACAAAATGTATATTTTTTATAACAGAAGGATAATTATCAGTTTCAGTGGGGTGGGTTACGGACCAGTACATAGTAGTAAGCATTGAGAAAAGATTTATATAAAATAATATTAGGACGACTTCAAAATTCTAGAACTGGTTAATCGTATTTATGAAATCAAATTGAACCAGTTAATCAGCAGTCATTTTCAAAATGAGGTTTCTATTCCTTAGGACCTTATCAAGGTTCTTTCAGCAGCTGAACTCATTTGTGTTTATTTTATCATCCAATGTATGAAACATCAATATAAGATATATACCATAAATACGACAGAATAAGGATTCATGTATCACAGGTTATCTCTATACGTCCAGCTATTATACCTGTTTACGTGTCTATAAACACATTCAGGCATGATGCTGTTTACGTGTCTATAAACACATTCAGGCATGTTGCTGTTTACGTGTCTATAAACACATTTAGGCATGTTGCTGTTTACGTGTCTATAAACACATTCAGGCATGTTGCTGTTTACGTGTCTATAAACACATTCAGGCATGTTGCTGTCTATAAACACATTCAGGCATGTTGCTGTTTACGTGTCTGTAAACACATTCAGGCATGTTGCTGTCTATAAACACATTCAGGCATGTTGCTGTCTATAAACACATTCAGGCATGTTGCTGTCTATAAACACATTCAGGCATGTTGCTGTCTATAAACACATTCAGGCATGTTGCTGTTTACATGTCTATAAACACATTCAGGCATGTTGCTGTCTATAAACACATTCAGGCATGTTGCTGTTTACATGTCTATAAACACATTCAGGCATGTTGCTGTCTATAAACACATTCAGG
Source organism: Spisula solida (assembly GCA_947247005.1). NCBI lineage: Eukaryota > Metazoa > Mollusca > Bivalvia > Venerida > Mactridae > Spisula > Spisula solida. Next base: position 30,404,098 of record OX365947.1, on the reverse strand, counting down.
CATGTTGCTGTTTACGTCTCTGTAAACACATTCAGGCATGTTGCTGTTTACATGTCTATAAACACATTCAGGCATGTTGCTGTTTACGTGTCTATAAACACATTCAGGCATGTTGCTGTTTACATGTCTATAAACACATTCAGGCATGTTGCTGTTTACATGTCTATAAACACATTCAGGCATGTTGCTGTTTACATGTCTATAAACACATTCAGGCATGTTGCTGTTTACGTGTCTATAAACACATTCAGGCATGTTGCTGTTTACATGTCTATAAACACATTCAGGCATGTTGCTGTTTACGTGTCTATAAACACATTCAGGCATGTTGCTGTTTACGTGTCTATAAACACATTCAGGCATGTTGCTGTTTACGTGTCTATAAACACATTCAGGCATGTTGCTGTTTACGTGTCTATAAACACATTCAGGCATGTTGCTGTTTACATGTCTATAAACACATTCAGGCATGTTGCTGTTTACATGTCTATAAACACATTCAGGCATGTTGCTGTTTACATGTCTATAAACACATTCAGGCATGTTGCTGTTTACGTGTCTATAAACACATTCAGGCATGTTGCTGTTTACATGTCTATAAACACATTCAGGCATGTTGCTGTTTACGTGTCTATAAACACATTCAGGCATGTTGCTGTTTACGTGTCTATAAACACATTCAGGCATGTTGCTGTTTACATGTCTATAAACACATTCAGGCATGTTGCTGTCTCAGATCATATAATAATATTCATGCAATAACATACATTTTATAAGAATGTAGAATGGGGGTCGTGTTAGAATGATTAGTGGTTTTACAACATTGAAACCCATTTCGCATTGTAATCTAACCATATACGATTAGTTGAGTAATCATCCAGGTCCTACAGTAAATAATAAGTTAACATTAAAGTTACAGATCTAATATATGCAAAGCCTAACAGTAAGAATTGACATTGTTGTAAAATGCATAATTATGGTTAAACAAAGTATTTCTTACTGAGAGCTTGTGTTTCTTGCACGGTACTTGACACACGTGGGGACATCAATCCACTACTGGTTACCATGGATACCTCAGGTCTGGTGATACCAAACGATCGCACTGATTGACTAGATGAAATGGCTGAATATTTTCGTTTATGATTACAAGGATTCCCGGCATCCTTGATATTTGAAAACGAGGGACTCCATTTAATGCTAATGACGTCACTGTTGAAGTTGAACACTCGGTCTACATGTAGAGGACATTCCAATCCACACTTACATGTTCCATCTGTCACCAAATACTGCTTCACATTGTCTGTGGATGTTAGCCGGGTACATGTAGGGCTACAATAGATCAGCAATAATATTTACATAAACACGAGTTGTTTTCTGAAACATCCTTTGACAGCCAAGTAGTTATTTATATGAGGATCATAGGAGCAAGTTTGGACTAACAGTTCTTAAATCATTTATTGGAAACCATTTGGTCAACAAATTATGAACAGAGCGACATGTGCAAACTAGTATACCCGTTCCTCACATCTTCGTTGAAGGGCATAATTATGTTGCCTGACGTTTATAAATCATTTTTAATACATGGCATTAACATACATCCTCAGACCTTAAAATTGTATTGTTTCTTACTTAGAAGTCTTATGCTTATGGAGTCTTCTAGTTCTGGATACCATAACTAAACTGACAACATTATGAATGAAATGGAATAATCATCGTCAAAGACCTACGACTAGAAGTTTTCATTCTAATCTAGTTGAAAAATTGATTTACTGTTGAGAACTTATTGTGAAGTGGAATATCACATAGTAAACAATAGACTCTCCCTATTCATACAATGACTTACCTATAGTAAACAATAGACTCTCCCTCCAATGCTCTCACCCAACCATATGGTACAACAATCGTATTACGACTGGATGGTCCATGTGTAGAAGATATGACAGACTGTGCTGATTTCTCATGTGGAACATGGCTTGATTTTATACAGTCTATTCCTATAGAAACAGGTCGCACACTACTAAATTCCTCACTAGCACACACTTTTAGTGGTGTGATTCCCTTTGAAAGTACATTGGTTGTAGTGGCCACAACCTGTGTAGTCTGGACTGAATTTGATAGTTTAGAAGAACACAACGTTTGAACACTTATGTTTACATCAGCACCTTTTGATAGTTGAGTATTTAAATTAGACGCAACACTATTCTGGTTAATCCCGGTCTGATTCACAAACTGACCGATATTCCAGTTATTGAACTCAGCATTGATGTTGTCTGTGCTATTTCTGAAAGTTGTAGGACCGGAACTTGAACTTATGTTTACTGTTATCAGTCCACTCTGGTTTGTGGGTGGTGAAACAGTGATCCCTGATTGGGCTATCTGTTTTCTAGACGTATCATCCGTTGCCATGGTACTAATGCTAAGATTCTGTAAGAACGGGTGTGGTAAACTTTGCATATGGTGATGTAAAAGAAAGTGTCCAAAACTTGGTAAAGACTGGTTTTGACTGGTAACTTGTTGAACTAGGTTTTGTTGATTAGGTAAGTTTGTATTACTTATATCAGCGCCATGGTTAGCTATATGAGCTAATAGTTGCATCTGTTCATTTGTAATGCCTGAATTATGCATGTTAGTTTTTCCAAGGTTCTCTGGTGAATGACTCACAGATATAATACCAACATTCTGATTGGCTACAACTTGAGTCTGAGAGATGAGTCCTGGTATTTGATTGGTTAACACATTCTGAGCAGTTCCATATACTTGTGGATTTACATTTTGAACAATACTTGGATTTGGCACAAACACATTCTGACTTAAACCTTGAGACACAAAATTATCACTCTGTAAAATCATACCACCGGTCTGGTTTTGAACGATGACATTATTCCCTTGACCCGGGGTCAATATATGATGTTGAGGATTGAACTGGGTAATGTTATGTCCCTGGACGGCAAACTGATTCTGGTTTTGAACGGTAAACTGTTGTGATGGACTCGGTAAAGCAAACTGTTGGGTGGGACTCTGTAACATCAGCTGTTGAGAGGGAGGTTGAATCATAAACTGGCAATTAGCGTTTTGAAATGTGATCTGGTGTTGGTTTTGTTGTTGTAAGGTACCCAACTGTGAATCAAACCCAGCTGACTGAAAGAACTGTTGTTGTTGTTCCATCGGTGATAATGTTGTTGCTCCGATCTGTTGTGGGCTTAGTTGCACGGCAACACCTGTAGGACCTTGGATACCTTGATTGAAAACAGTGAAGTTTCTTGGCATGATCTGGTAGTTTGTGGCATACATACTTCTTGGTCCTGAAATATCATACATCACACACCGATTTGAACATAAACAACAGAAATTCATTCTTGTTTATTTTGTTAAAGGGCCATAACTCCCCCAATTACCATCGAGCCAAAAATTCCTGACAATTTACACAACTACTCTTGGTACCAACTGTTCATGAATGTAAAGTTCATTATCAAAATTCAAGCCGACCAATGATTAACAAGAACAAGTGTAGACAAACTTGGTGACAACTGACATCCAGATATGGTGGCTTATTTGAGTTCGACTGAGACAGTTGTAAGTGCATGGTCATTTGTTTTTTCCCAGTCGGATAGGCCAATGACCTCTGACATTGAGGGAAGAGACAGTGGTTTTATGAAAGGAATTCAGGTACGCTAACCTAGCTTTTTATGAATAGACTCCTTGGTTCTTTAACATGCAACCCATGTGTTGCGCAATAATTATCAAGATGGTGGGTTATAAAAACTCCCTCTCTTTAATTTTATGTAATAATATACAAACAGTATAAATACTCTATCAATAATAGCCATAATTATCTACATGTTCAACAGAAGCATTAAAAAAACACTAAATTATTTAATATTACAAATAATTTGAAGAAAAAAGAATAATACATAAATTGCACATACCAAGCAGCTGTTGTGAACCGGCTTGTTGGGTTAATAACTGTGGCTGTTGTTGTTGTGGCCCCAGAAACCCTGGCCCAGGCTGTCCAACAAACTGGAGTCCCGTAGCTGCAGCCAGAACAGTAGGGTTTCCAGTCTGAGGTGGGTTGTTGACCGGCAACACGGTTTGTTGTACAATATTCTGCGTGCCATCTCCAGGCTTTAATGGTGTATTCTGTGTAAAGACTTGTTGTATACCAGGTAACTGATGCAATATCTGACTGCTAGCTGATCCTTGACTGTTTGCTACATTCATACCAAAATTGAGAGTGACAAGTCCAGAATTATCCATTCCTGCCACAAAGTTTATCAGTTTTTAATTCCATTTTGTTCACTTCTAAAGGAAGTGTAACATATACATGTAGATTGAGCCAAGGATAGCGATCATTTACAAACTGTACAATGTAAGGATGCATATCTCGTAGCCCTGTTATCTTCCAGTAATCTGAAAATATAATAATGATACATGTAATTAAAAGTTATAGCTTTGTTTTATAACATAGTTCAACAGAGGGTGTGTTGGGTAAAGTAGTTAAAAGTGCAGTGTAATGTTTTCAGTTATTGTTTTTTTCCGTGTTCCTGAGCAGTACTGCACTTTTGGCAAAATATAACACAGTGTAAAAGATAGAGAACTGAAACACAAGCTTATCTTATATAGTTAAGTGCATAGTCTAGTTGCTGCCTAAAATCAAATAAATGTGTGTTTGTTCTCTATCTATTTTGAATCATAATTCAACTGAGGACCACATGATGTGGTGGTAAAAAGGTACAACCAGTGCAGTATTGCAGTTATCACACCTTTTTCCAGGGCAGTATTGCCGTTATCACACCTTTTTCCAGGGCAGTCTTGCATTTTTCACACCTTTTTCCAGGACAGTATTGCAAGATATCACACCATTTTCCAGGGCAGTATTGCAGTAATTGCCCTATTTTGATTTTATAGGTCATTGCAACTTCAACATACAATGTAAATGGGTGCCACTGTAGTCAAGTGGGTTATATAGACTGACAAATCGAGAGGTTGTTGCCTCGAATCACAGAAGGTCACACGGTCTATTCTAAAATACTTGTCAGTGTTTCCCAGTATTTTTAGTATCAACCAAGATGGCGGCCTCTTGCTTAATTTTCTATCATGTAAAGTTATATAAAATTTCAAATTATTTTAAGTCAACACAAACTGACATCTAATTGCTACCTTTTTTTTAATTTTAAGATTGTGTCAGTCTGACAGCTATTGCCATGGCATAACCGTGGAATGGCATTGAATATGAGAGTGCCATACCTTCTATCACCAAGGCTAGCAAATTGGTACCGTACCTCTAGTCACTGCCTTTTCCCTAACCCTAAAATGTGTCACACTTAAAAAAAACTTATTGTCAAACTTTGATGGTCAGAATGATACACAAATATGTCAAAAATACTAAAATCAATCAAAATTCTGTCAAATTTGACTTCATGTTTCAGTTTTTATGTATATCCTGACCCTTAAAAACAATTTGAGATTTATTGGTACGAAACGCATTGAGTACGAATCGATTTCAATTAAGCCCAATCAAGCGAATTTTAGGCATATTTACGACGTATGACACTCGACATATTATACATTTTACTTGAGGTAATCGTGTGGTGTATGTTATAGGTCAATAATTAACGCAGGAAAACTGTCATCAATTGCAGAATTCTAGTATTACGTAGGTTTGCATAATTTCGAATCAGGATGAAAACAGGTAGGCAAGCAAAATGTAAACAAAGCATTTTCCGTTTCATTGCTGAGTTATCACTACCTTTTGGCTCGACAAAGTCGTCGTGCATTGACTAAGCTACATATTGAAACCAGTTCCACGTTTTATCCGTGAATAATAAACTGTAAATCTGTCAAAATAACAAGTTGCGTGTTTTTTCACCAACAATTTTGAAACAGGAAGTGGTTGATGCGCCGACGCGACGTAACCACAATGCAACTGTTTGACCTAGTTTTTAACACTGTACTTTCGGTTTGTTATAACACGAGCATTTGCACGAGTAGAATCACACCATGACTTTGGCTTGTCAGAGAGATAGCTATTTAAAAGAGGTAGGTCTAAGCAATACTTGTAAAGAATATGTTGTTTTTTATTGATTCAACTTAGCTATTTTCTTTATAATGTTCAAGTAATGTAATGAAACAGTAAAATGTTTGTAAAGGAATTTAGTTATACAATCAAGAGGACAATGATGGTCTATTCTCGCCCAACTGTTTAATATAACACTTTTTAGCTCACCTGTCAACGTATGACAAGATGAGCTTTTGTGGTCACTGTTCGCCCGTCCATTCAAAGAGCTGTATTTTTTTATCTTTGGTCAACTAGAGGCCACAGTCTAAGGTATTTGTCAAAGATAGTTTTCTTTCATAACTGTCTAAAAAGTCTTCTATATTGCAAAATGTGGCCCACTTCTACATTCATTTTTATTGGGTAGGTAACCTGGTCCACTCCTATAATGGGTAATCTGGTCCACCTATATTGGGTAATCTGGTCCACCTATATTGGGTAATCTGGTCCACTCCTATATTGGGTAATCTGGTCCACTTCTATATTGGGTAATCTGGTCCACTTCTATATTGGGTAATCTGGTCCACTTCTATATTGGGTAATCTGGTCCACCTATATTGGGTAATCTGGTCCACTCCTATATTGGGAAATCTGGTCCACTCCTATATTGTGTAACCTGGTCCACTCCTATATTGGGTAATCTGGTATACTCCTATATTGGGTAATCTGGTCCACTCCTATATTGGGTAACCTGGTCCACTCCTTGATTGGGTAATCTGTTTCACTCCTATATTGGGTAACCTGGTCCACTCCTTGATTGGGTAATCTGGTTAACTCCTATATTGGGTAATCTGATCCACTCCTAGATTGGGTAACCTGGTCCACTCCTATATTGGGTAATCTGGTCCACTCATATATTGGGTAATCTGGTCCACTCATATATTGGGTAATCTGGTCCACTCCTATATTGGGTAACTGGTCAACTCCTATATTGGGTAATCTGGTCCACTCCTGTATTGGGTAACCTGGTCCACTCCTATATTGGGTAACCTGGTCCACTCCTTTATTGGGTAACCTGGTCCACTGCTATATTGGGTAACCTGGTCGGCTCCTATATTGGGTAACCTGGTCCACTCCTTTATTTGGTAATCTGGTTCACTCCTATATTGGGTAACCTGGTCCACTCCTAGATTGGGCAATCTGGTCCACTCCTAGATTGGTTAATCTGGTCCACTTCTATATTGGGTAATCTGGTCCGGCTTGTAATATACAGACTGCAAGCTCACTGGTTGCAAAGTTGATTAAGACTTAAAGGTGCTGAATGCCACATGTTAATATTGTATGATATAGTTACGAAAGTAATGCTATTACTTGTTATATTGTATGATATAGTTACAATGTAATGCTATTACTTGTTATATTGTATGATATACATGTAGTTACGAATGTAATGCTATTACTTGTTATATTGTATGATATAGTTACGAAAGTAATGCTATTACTTGTTATTTAAGTTTGACACCAAGGTGAAATGTTGTAGTCCAGCTGAAGCTAATGTTATACAGAATGGAAAGAAGGAAATCGTGAAGGGGTTTGAAGTTATACTGGAGGATACAATATTGTTCCCTGAAGGGGGCGGACAGGTAGATACGCTTACATATTACAACTACCCGAAATGTACAGGCTGTGTGAATAGGTTTTAAAATGATCAGTCCAAATTGGTCAATTAGTGAATCTTCCTCTTCGTCTAATAGAAAAATGCAGGATTTTATTTCAGTCTGAATCAATATTTGTCGGTTAGGACTTGAGGACTGACAGTTTTCGGCAAGCCTGATGTTCATCAAAAACACTCACAGTCAAACCTCAGTATAAAGACCACCTATGAGGACAGCAAATTATGGCATTTCTTGACGGGTGGTCTGTGTTAAAGATGAAAATGGAATGCTGTCTGTGAGATCAAATTGATGGTCTTTACAGACAGGTTTAAATTTCAAAAGTTATCTATATTTGCAGGTGGTCTTTAACATATGTTAGAATTTACTTTGTTCAATGGAATTCAGGAAATAGTATAGTGGTCTTGTTATAACATAATTCCTTACATTTTGTTGATCTTTTAGCTTAAAATTAACAAATTTTCTCAACAGAAGATTTGTTGAGTTTAATTTTCAATTTCTCTAAAAATAATATTGTTATTTCAGAGCTACAGATAAGGTTTCAGTCAATTGGGTATTTTACCCCGGAGTTTCAATTTTGATTGGGTTTTGACAAATTTTAATTGGGTATTTAATAAAACTCAAAGAGTAAATAAGCTTTTACACACTATTTTTCACTATAACATCCTTTTCTATTTGGGTATTTCAAATTGTCTTTGCTTTTCTTACTCCCTCCACTCAAAATCTATTGGGTTTTTAAGAAAATTAATTGGGTAATTACCTCAATACGCAGCTTATCTGTAGCTCTGATTTTGTTTAATTTGGAATATCATATGTAAATTAATATGCCATCACATATCAGCTATGTTGTCAGTATGACCATGTCTCATATTGTTATTAATGGAATACGGTACATGAACAGACAATTAAAAGCAAGGAAGCGCCTAGCCACCCGCACAAGAGACTTATCAGTACCTCTAGTCTGCCTCGAATAATGTGATATCAACAAACATGAATCGATTAAGTCAACTTTGGCAAAATTGGTTTTACAAATCACTTAAATAAACAGATAAGGTCAGTATTGTACTCAAATCATCACTGATAATTGGTGCACATAATTATAATCCACCTTTGTGGACTATACCAAATTTGCCCGCCTTTCACATTATCTTGGGCACACTATACCATCCGTATCCCAAACAATGATATGTCAAGTATGCCTATACATACTGCCTCTAACACTGAATGACACAAACACCCTGCTGTCACGCTGGTTCTTTAACATACTTGAAACAGTGATATGATCAAACATGTAATTATACTTTTTTTGAAACATAGAATTACCAAATTATATTCCACTGATAAATTTATTATACTTTACTGACAGTATCTTATCTATTACTTTGCTTTTCATTTCAGCCAGATGATCGTGGCAAGGTATGTAGAGTTCAAACAATCCAGTATCTCTTGATGTTTCCGTCATCTCTGTTACGCTTTAGATAGATAACTGAAACTCATGCTTATTTTATTTAGTCAAGGGCAATATACTGCAAAACTGCCGTAGAGCGTGACGGCCTTCGTGATTAATTCCTACGCATGTGAACTCTAATCCGTGATTTATTCACCAGTATATCCCACAAAACTAAAATATATTTCCTAAATGGACATATTTCTGCACTGTTTCTGAAAATATTATTTAGTCTTGTTTTTCCCCCATTTCCTTGCTGAGAAAGATCACAATAACTGGTGTAAAAGTATCATATGGTGACATTTTAAACTTTTGCTTGGTAAAAAGCATAGAAAATATAAGCATTAGACCAAATCTCTGTGAAAAACTGTGGCATTCGTCCTTCAGCAACTTTTAGCATAAGTACTTATATTTCACTTGTTAATACCATACCTGATCAATTGAATTAATTTTCATCTAAAATCCTTGAGTTTACATTCTACAGGGTGTTAAAAAAGTTTGTTCTCAATGTTTATTTTTAAGTTTCAAAAGTTTATTTTTCTGATGCCAGAAGAATGTAAAATGTTCTGGTTAAATTCCAGATGCTTCTACCTAAGTTCTAATTTCTCTGGTATTGAATGAAACCATTATAGTATGAAAATGAAATTGTACATTGCGCACAAAGCTCAGATATAATTTGTATGAATTTAAATTTTGAGAACAAACTTTTTTAACACCCTGTATATGTGTTATTTTTGTGCTATTGTGCTGAACTGTATGAGTTGAGTGCTGCCTTCCCTGTCTGATATGTTATCGTTTTGTATGTAGATAAATGACATTGCTGTGCTACAAGTGTCTCGTCGTGGAGCAGATGCCATTCATTTTGTTACCAAAGAGATTACTGCAGGAAGTGATGTACATCTGACAGTTGATTGGACGAGAAGGTTTGATCACATGCAGCAACATTCCGGCCAACATTTGATCACCGCAATGGCTGAAAATATGTATGGTTACGTCACAACAACATGGTATGTCTTACCATCATTCATGCTACTGTGAGGTACAGTCGAGACATGTGTTAGTGACTGCCTGAATTAAGTTGCCATCCATTTAACATGTGTTAGTGACTGCCTGAATTAAGTTGCCATCCATTTAACATGTGTTAGTGACTGCCTGAATTAAGTTGCCATCCATTTAACATGTGTTAGTGACTGCCTGAATTAAGTTGCCATCCATTTAACATGTGTTAGTGACTGCCTGAATTAAGTTGCCATCCATTTAACATGTGTTAGTGACTGCCTGAATTAAGTTGCCATCCGTTTAACATGTGTTAGTGACTGCCTGAATTAAGTTGCCATCCGTTTAACATGTGTTAGTGCCGCCTGAATTAAGTTTCCATCCGTTTAACATGTGTTAGTGACTGCCTGAATTAAGTTGCCATCCGTTTAACATGTGTCAGTGACTGCCTGAATAAAGTTGCCATCTGTTTAACATGTGTTAGTGACTGCCTGAATTAAGTTGCCATCTGTTTAACATGTGTTAGTGACTGCCTGAATTAAGTTGCCATCTGTTTAACATGTGTTAGTTACTCCCTGAATTAAGTTGCCATCCGTTTAACATGTGTTAGTGACTGCCTGAATTATGTCACCACCCGTCTTTAACAGCCAATTTCATTCAATTGCAATTGACCAGTTTTACATTAAATGCACTTGTATTAATTAACCCTCTCTGTGCTTGATGTTCATATATATCCCTTTACAGGCGTGACTGAATTTAAATGAAACTTACTCCTTCCCTTGCTACAGTGTATCAGGTATACATATAAATGCTGTAACAATAGGTATATCTGTGTGTGTGTGTGTGTTTGTGTGTGTGTGTGTGTGTGCGTGTGTGCGTGTGTGTGTGTGTGTGTGTTTGTGTGTGTGTGTGTGTGTGTGTGTGTGTGTGTGTGTTTGTGTGTGTGTGTGCGTGTATGTATGTCATACCAAATAATTATCGTACAACCTCTGTAAAGCATCACCCTTTGTGAGTGGCAAATATTGGCTGTTGTACAGAGGTTGTTGATCTACAGAGGTTAAATTTATAGTAAATATCAGCTTTGGGAAATTTAAAGGTGTTGTTATAGAGAGGTTGTTGCTCTACAGAGGGCGGCCTGGAGAGATTGTACCGTATATAATCCACTTTTTACTCCTGATCAAAATGACCATGTACTAAACTGGGTCCTACATTTTATAGTGATAATACAAAATTGTATTAAATATTTCAGGAATTTAGGTGAGAAAACATCATTTATAGAACTGGATACACCCAGCATGTCAGTTGATGAAATAAACAGTCTAGAGACTGCACTGAATGAGAAGATAAGAGAAGGGGTTAAAGTCTTTCCAACTCTATTTCATGATAAAGCAGACCCTGAACTAGAGAAGGCTAGATGTAGGGGTCTACCTGACGATCATGTAGGAGCTGTACGTGTATTGACTATAGAAGATATAGATTCCTGTCTATGTTGTGGTACCCACGTTTCTAATGCTTCAGATCTTCAGGTTTGTATAGTAAGGTTATATCAACAAGTCCCTGTCATGGATACGCAAGTCTAAAAGTTGCCAAATTATGACTGATGTGGTTATATCAACAAGTCCCTGTCATGGATACGCAAGTCTAAAAGTTGCCAAATTATGACTGATGTACCCTAATGTATTGCGCGCACGTCGGTAATCATTGACAATTTCCATTTTATCAAAGGTAGTTTTTGTCAATTTTCTTGCACATGTAGAGAAGATATTGGTTGCTTGTGGAAGGGTAAGTTCGTACTGGTTATGCTACAGTCCGGGGAAACTAGATTGGTGTATCTGCCACCATGTATCACTGAATCATTGTTGATAAATGACATTAAACCAGAATAAACAATACAATCATGTATAGTCCAGAGAATTTGACACGACTCTCAACCTTCAATTAGCATAATTTAACAGCTAATATATTGTCTATATTTATAACCCCGACTCTATGCTTTCATAAGCGGGGAATATCACGAAGACGCTCGAGGTGATAATACCAACACAAATCTAAAGAACCGATAATGCACGATTTGCTTGCGGAAATGTATATATTCAACGCAAGTACCTTGTAATATATTCATAAAGGTCAGGATTGTGTCAAATTTTCTGTGCTATAGTTGTATATTGATCCATATGGATACTGTTTTAAGTATTGTTTAAGTGGTAGTTGAAGAATCTGCCATAGCATCAGGAGGTTAAAGGCTTGTGTCATGGAATAGGTTCATTCTGATAGGGTCAGTTGTTGAGTTGCAGGTGAATTTAATACAGTTGAACCCCTCAAATAAGATCACCAGCCGTTCTTTTATAACATGGTCTTAATAGCAGGATGGTCTTAATAGCCAGTGAGACCACTGGACATGCATAGAATAGTAGGAGCGAGAACATATAAATTGGAGAGACACTAATAAAGTCACACTATAATAAATAGATACACTGACTTTCACTTTTACAGGTGATAAAAATACTGTCAACTTTCACTATTACAGGTGAACAAATTACTGTCAATTTTCACTTTTACAGGTGATCAAATTACTGTCAATTTTCACTTTTACAGGTGATAAAATTACTGTCAATTTTCACTTTTACAGGTGATAAAATTACTGTCGACAGAAAAAGGAAAGAGGAAAAAGTCTACAAATTTGAATTTTGTTTGTGGAAGTCGAGTTCTATCGTATCTAGGAAGATCTGTAGAAGTAGAGAAAAGCTTGACCGGCTTGTTGAAGTATGACCATCTATTTAATTCACTGAAAAAAAAGATAATAAGTCAGACAGGGAAGGCAGCATTCAACTTAACCAGCCGTGCACAGAAAACATAAAAACATGCAAGGCACACTGCCCAACACACAACCGAATGAGAAAATGATCTGACCAAGTCACAGCTATCAAAAAACTGAAATAACTTGTTTCGGCAATCAAAAAGCTGAATGAACTAGTTTCGGCAATCAAAAAGCTGAATGACCTAGTCTCAACAGTGCAATCCAGAAATCAAGTTCCTACACAGTTACCCCCCTTGCTATGCCGAATAGTGAGTGCACTGACAAGAGCGATAGCTGTGTAGGAGTTAGACCATGAAGATATATATAATTATATATTTCTATTATGCATATTGAAAGTCGTCTGTAATTATTTGCACTTCTAAAGAAGGCCTTTGGCCGAAATATTAAACAAAGTGAAACCAACTGTAGAGTTACATGTACATATTTTCCTATGAAGTTCATTTATATTTCATACAATGTATAGTTGGATAGAAATTCCATGATTAGAATTCATTTTGAAGTCAGAGAAATTCGAAACTTTTAGTTCAAAGTCTGAAAATAGAGTGGCCAGATTTCTAATAAATAGAAATTGCCTAAATTAAATTTATAATATTCTTTTGAATACAGACAAATGCAATTTGGATGGTTTAAAGTAACAGTAATGAGATATATAGGATCTGCCATGAGTTGTCTTTGGAGATCCACATTTCTTAAACGAGTCTTGAAAACAAAGGTTATTAAACGAGCCTTTGGCGAGCTTAATAATTTGTTTTCGTGACGAGTTTAAGAAATGTTGATCACAAAGACGAGTGATGGATTCTTTTTATCACATTACAATAGTTACCGAGTCAAAACAACGTCAGAAATAACGACGATGTTACTTTGGTGACAGCACGCATTTGTTATCACACGTGTTGGAGAACATTGTTCCGTCATTTGTTCTCACATGGAAAATCACGGTATTTATGTGATAAATAGTGTGTTTTCATAATGCTCAACCAAAATGTGCCTATTACTGTACATTTATGCAAAGTAAGCAGTTTTTGTCAAACTTTAAACTATGTCATACATGCCAGATCTCCTGCATCATGCGTGAGTCTCCTGCATTTGAGACTCTACTCCTGCATGATCGGAGGCCAATTGATCAAATCTCACGCATTTCATGGACAAACTGGAACCTGACATTTTTTGTTTACATTATGAAAATTATGACAAATATTAGTTTAAATTGCTACATGAAGCATGCATGGTATTGTCATCAGAGTAAGATAAGTGAAAACAGCATATAATCTTCAATATTTTAAGTCTAAACTTTCAGCAAGGAAAATCTCCTGCATTTCCATCACCAATCTCATGCAAAGGGGTCTGCGAAACATGGCATGTATGCTATGTTAGGATTTTCTCATTCATTTTGAACAAAATAAACTGTGTTAATGATAAAGCACAGCTGTTGAGGGGTGTCTTATTGAGAGAAGTTGAGGTTGGGAGAAGTTTAAATCAATCCTCGATATTAATACATGCTAGATCTATAATTTATTTCAAAGTATAATAAATAGACTATAACTAGGGTACATTATGTAAATCAAGTGGTGGCTTTGATTTCAGGGGACCTATAGATCAACATTATGAACTAGCAGAGAAATATGTGAAAGGATCTAAAGCTTCTCAGAAGGTACATTAATATTGTTTGTGTTGCTCATTATTCAAGTATTGAAACTTTACAGAAATGTTTTAATATGTGTGACTTTGGTGTTCCATTGCCGGAACCCAAGTTTTTCAAATTGCTATGTTGCTTATTTTCAAGTTGTCATCGTTATTTATGTTTTTTCACATATTTTGTATTAAGCAGTTTGTCAGGGCATTCATCAAATATGGCATCTTACAGAAGGTTACTGCTTAATACAGGTGAATAAACATAAAAACTATCTGAAATAGTAACTTATACAGTGATTGTAATGGTAGCTCACCTGCTTGATGTTACCACTTATCCTTTGTTTGTTAGTCTAATAAATCCTTATATGGAAATGAAATGTCACATTCATTACTTACTTTATTTATTGGTTTCTTTTCAGACAATAAGAACTTTATTGAAGGATGTACTTACTTTATTTATTGGTTTCTTTTCAGACAAAAAGAACTTTATTGAAAGATGTACTTACTTTATTTATTGGTTTCTTTTCAGACAATAAGAACTTTATTGAAATATGTACTTACTTTATTTATTGGTTTCTTTTCAGACAATAAGAACTTTATTGAAAGATGTAGCATGTTTAGAAGGGGAGAAGTTTCGTAACCAAGAGAACAAACCACCATATTTTATATATCACAGGTTATAATATACAGTATACATGTACTGTAAAATCATTTAATTTCAATGAACAGGCCCCGATCTCCCGAAACATCTCAATCTGGGCTCTATCTCAACTCAATTTTGTCACCTATCGTTTGCGGTAGTTTCCATGCAAAATTTTACTCTAAATTGGTATAACAAAACAGAAACATTATTCTGAGTTTATTACAACAACATTTTGAGAGTTCAAGATTCATATTTATCTCAAATTCAGACTTTGAAATCATCAAAATCTCAATTTGAGTTGAGATTTCTACTTTAGGTGCTTCGGGAGATCGGGTCCTGAATTTTGTTGTTTTGATGAAAAAGACTGTTTCATAGGGACGTTATTTCAAAGATTTCGGATTTCATGAAAAATGGCAAGATCAAAAATCACACAAAGTATTAGAAATCATTCAATGATTAAACAGATATCATAATTGTTTTATTACATATGCAAGTAAACTTCCCAGAAGGTTAGAAACCACCAAATAAATTTGCTCTTTAGTTCAATGTAAAGTTACAATGGTAGGCCCCAAATTTTTACATATTTTAGTCTGTGGCCAGCAGGAAGACATATATCATTTTAAAGAAGTACCTTAGAGCATCAAAATAATACAATAAAAAAGGGGGGTCATGTATCTTCTAAGAAAAATTGTGTCCATCAAGCATGGTCTACCTATTTTTACACGTGTCCGGACTGATTCAATCCGGGTTTTACCCTATTCTACGTTCACTTTGTTATCAATGTAAGAATACCAAAATATTCCAGATTTTCCAGTTTCACTACATAACATGCATATTTACAATGCATTTAAACTCAATTTCATCACTCCAGTGCACACTAGTCAAGAAATATCCCCATTTACAGGCAAGCCAAAGTTTTTTGAGTGTATCACCATTTGGACCGCGTAGGCATTTGGTGGTTCTTTACCAGAAGACCCATCTTATACCTGACCGAGCTTGAAAGCAAGTATGATGGCAGCTTCTGTCAACTTGACATATTTATTGGTATCATTATTGATTGGAGATTTAAATTTGTAGTTGAGATCATCCTCGAAATCCAAAATTAAATCCTCACAAATATTAATGGTTTTATAGTCTACAGTACAGTGATAACATTGTATTTCGTTGGCATTAATTATATGAAATTTTGCCGAAATCACTTTCATAAAAATTTATGGTTTTAATCCAAGAATGATATTTGTTCAAGGAAAACCCCTTATGCCAGGTTTAAAAGTTACATTTATTTAATCATGGGGATCTGGTTTAGTAAACAAGACCAAAGAAAACTTTTCTGCCTTTAAAAAATGTACGTTTACAATATGAAAATAGTATGAATTACTAAATATTATAGTCTTGATATTTTAGTACGTAATTAATTATTATCAGATTTGACATAAAATTAACATTGTTTTTTTTGTATATTTTTCAGGAAAGAAGGAGATATAGATTTTTCTAATACATTACTGAAAGAAATCAAGGATGAGGTAAAGAAATCCTATGATATGTGTGTTTTATCACGCATGTTAATTAAATGTATATGACACTCTATATTAACGTACGTAAAAGGGGTAATATGCTGTCGCTCACACATATTGACAGGCCGATTAACAATGTTACCGCGTTAAGCGTAAAACACACTAGTCAAATTCTATCCTGCTTTATGTAAGACCTCATAATTTTCGTATCTATTATCCGATTTTAAATGTTTA
The DNA here is from genome assembly GCA_947247005.1 of Spisula solida. Taxonomy (NCBI): domain Eukaryota; kingdom Metazoa; phylum Mollusca; class Bivalvia; order Venerida; family Mactridae; genus Spisula; species Spisula solida. The sequence goes on along the minus strand of OX365947.1, from coordinate 30,387,149 downwards.
AAGCTTGTAATGAAGCAGAGATATATGCCTGTCTATTAATACAACATTCATCACGATACCCTAGTTATTAAATCCACGGCGACGAGTAAGAATCCGTTCCGCGTAAAAGTAAGTTTAAAATATCCCGTTTTTTACCAAATAAAAATTCAATCAACGGTCGAAAATCATCAAACATGAATTTAATTTTCGATCGATTTTGTTCATTAAAGCTTGTTTTAAAAGCTTATACTGTAAGGTTTTATAAAATGTAAAACTTATTTTTAAAGCATTTGCGAGTTGTCGACCGCCAACGAAATAAAACAGAACGGACGTATTCATAATAATGTTTGATGTAAACTACGCCGACCATTGATCATCTTTTGTGGCGATTTTTTCAAAAGCTAGCATCATGGTTCGTAATTTAATGCAACCAATACCTCTCAAAATGCATTTAATAGCAGGTTATATTGTAAATTAGCACCATTTTATAATTAACATTCGGCAATAAGTCCGCAAGTTCAATGCAGCTACCGAAAAAAATAGTCCCGCATCGTGATAAAAATCTCTATTTTTGACTCCATTTTGTAAAGACAGAACCAATAGAAACCAGAAAAAAGTACAACCAGTACCTCAAAACGTATTTAATCTCACAATTTAAACAAGTTTCAATCAAAAATATGTTTTCAATTAGCGCATGGAAGGTGTGCAGGTGCCCGTTTCACACGCGTTTCGACGTGATTCCGCCATTTTGAAAATTTATTTGCAATAATTAGTACATAAATGCACGAAGTTTAATCAAATCGTTGGCGGTCGACAACTCACAAATGCTTTATAAATAAGTTTTACATTTTATTAAACCTTAAAGTATTAGCTTTTAAAACAAGTTTTAATGAACAAAATCGATCGAAAATTAAATTCATATTTGATGATTTTCGACCGTTGGTTGTATTTTTATTTAGTAAAAAAAGGGGTATTTTAAACTTACTTTTATGCGGAACGGATTCTTACTCGTCGCCGTGGATTTAATAATTAGGGTATCGTGATGAATGTTGTATTAAAAGACAGACATATATCTCTGCTTCATTACAAGCTTTAAATATTTAAAATCGGATAATAGATAGGAAAATTATGAGGTCTTACATAAAGCAGGGTAGAATTTGACTAGTGCGTTTTACGCTTACCGCGGTAACATTGTTAATCGGCCTATCGATATGTGTAAGCGACAGCATATTTACGTTACTATAGAGTGTCATATACATTTAATTAACATGCGTGGTTTTATATGATTAGATAAAGGAATCCTATAATATGTATGATTTATATGATTAGATAAAGGAATCCTATATTATGTGTGTTTTATATGATTAGATAAAGGAATCCTATATTATGTGTGATTTATATGATTAGATAAAGGAATCCTATAATATGTGTGATTTATATGATTAGATAAAGGAATCCTATATTATGTGTGTTTTATATGATTAGATAAAGGAATCCTATATTATGTGTGATTTATATGATTAGATAAAGGAATCCTATTTTATGTGTGTTTTATATGATAAGATAAAGGAATCCAATAATATGTGTGTTTTATATGATTAGATAAAGGAATCCAATAATATGTGTGTTTTATATGATTAGATAAAGGAATCCTATAATATGTGTGTTTTATATGATTAGATAAAGGAATCCTATATTATGTGTGATTTATATGATTGGATAAAGGAATCCTATATTATGTGTGTTTTATATGATAAGATAAAGGAATCCAATAATATGTGTGTTTTATATGATTAGATAAAGGAATCCAATAATATGTGTGTTTTATATGATTAGATAAAGGAATCCTATATTATGTGTGATTTATATGATTAGATAAAGGAATCCTATATTATGTGTGTTTTATATGATAAGACAAAGGAATCCAATAATATGTGTGTTTTATATGATAAGATAAAGGAATCCAATAATATGTGTGTTTTATATGATAAGATAAAGGAATCCAATAATATGTGTGTTTTATATGATTAGATAAAGAAATTCTATAATATTGAGGTTTTCTATAATTAGATAAAGGGCTCCCTATTTCTTTCAGTAACCTTAGTAATGGTATTCAGTTTTTGACTAAGATTCATGATTGATGAACCATAATACACTGAGTACTTAAGAAATGAACATGTTACATTCATGATTCTTCATTGGAGTACATGTTAGCTTATTGCTTTGTTCGAAAGCCATGCAGAACAATGAGTTTGGTGTATTTTGATTTTTTTTCGCTAGTCTGTTTCAAAACTTCAACTTTTCAGCCAAGAATTCTAGAAAGGAATTGCTGAATTTGTTATTTCCCTGAAAATGCTATTTTAATAATTTGCGTTTAAAACCTGATAACCAGTTCAGCATAAAATAGGGTCCATCAATTATTTGTCTTTCTTGCTCCATTGTAGAGTATGCTAGCATTGGTAACAGCAGGTGAGGATAAGGGGCCAGCTAGTGTGATCCTTGCTGGACCAGAGGTTGATGTCAGAGAATTAGGACCAAAGTAAGTATGATACATCATATGTTAATGATCACCTGACTGATCAACCATCTGTCTTCAGCTGTCAACATGATATGAATATCTCATGGCAGTGAAGTGTGGCATATGCATGATACAAGTAAATATCTCATGGCAGTGAAGGGTGACATACGCATGATACGAGTCGCCACAAAATCTCCCGCCAAAATGTAATTATTTCGAAATACAAACGCTTCAATTGATTTTTTGTATGCTATAATAGCGTTTACGCATGTTTTTTCGTGCTATAACACAACGTCCCTCGGGAGCGTTGGTGCCCTCGCCCTGGCGGGTTTGGGCACCAACTTTCCCTCAGAAAATTCTACTTTACAACCAGCTGTATACATTATGAAAAGATTTCATTCAATTTCAGAATTATGGATCTGATTGGTGGCAAGGGAGACTACTCTAATGGACGATTTCAAGGAAAAACTACCAAATTACAAAATCGTACAAAAGCTGCAAAACTTATAGAAGAATATGTTCAAAATAATAAACTATAGTCTGTGTTTAAAAGTGTGTGGTTGTTAATGAGTTGAATATTTATGTAATGCATGTGTGTTTACTGCATTTATAAAACATTTTTAACTTACAGTCTAGTGTGTTTTAGGCTGTACTTACGAACCTGATCGCTGACCTTTATGCATGAATATATGATGTGGTTGTCATGTTGGATTTTTATCAGTAATCATGTTAGACTCTATTTGTGATACACGTATATTTATCAATAACACATGGAGATAGGGTTGCTATAGTCCATAGATGTAAACCTGTCTGGACCTTAACATATATCATAGAGGCTCACAGGGAAGACTGGGCTTGCCCAACTTTTTTGCCTCTTTAGATAAAGTTTGTTATTTAAGAAATAAATTATGACAAGCCATAGTATACCGGCTGTTATACAATGGTTTTGGGTTCTGACGGGTATATAGAACGTTATACAAAAGTATGATTTGTTCTTGGTCTATATAGTAGGTCTACTGTATAGACTAAATCATCGGGTCAAGTTAGTATAATAGGTAATAATAAAGACTTTATTTAATGAGGTAACACAGTTGGCATAGCCAGTCTTACCTGTGAGCCTCAATTATAGGAGATTTTTTTCAAAACCGAAGGTTTTGAAAAAACATCTCCGAGACGTCTGAGTTTGGCTTTTTTCCTAAATCAGCAGCCTATAAATGTCGTAGAGGCCGTACCAATTGTCTTCCCGGCAATCGTAACTACTCGGGTCTTTCCGTCATCGGCCGAAGTTTCGCCCCACTAATAGCTGAAAAAGTATGGATTTCCGGTCTCATCGAAGATCCGCAGTGACGTACGAGAGTAGTTATGATTGGTACGAGGATTCAACCAATATTGTAATCTCAAATTAGTTGAAAACTGACAATTCGTAGCTGAACTTCTATATTTTTTGGGTTTTCTGAACATCTGCAGATTTCAAATTACGCTATACAAAATAAATAAATAATCCCGGGTCCGGAGCGATAGCCAGGTAACAGGGGAAGTAACTCAACATTCTACGTGATTGCATTCGTCTGAGACGCCGATCATCGATTACACGATGTAAGTACTTGTTAAGCAAGGAAAATCGTCTTTAATACTCGCAATTAGCATACTTATACAATAAAATCAACATCCGATGACGTATGTTGTTATTAAAGGTTTGGTAAGTACAACTTTCTACAAATTCCTGTCGTACCCGTTCCTATTCGTACCTACGACCGAAATTATTCGTCCAAGTTTCATTAGTTTGTACCAAAACAAAATGTAAAATGACTCTTTGACAATGTTCCGTCTGTATCATGTGTATTGTGCTTTGGATAGCAATGTTTATGAGATAATTGTAGTACTGTGTACAGGATTAAATTACTGATAGGGGAGAAATGTATTTGGCCAGCTTGACCAGTTTTCAATTTTTCAACTGAGCCGCTACAGTGTATACTGTACGCGTCCAATACGTTTGACTAATGCCTGGATAGCTCAGTTGGTAAAGTGTTCGCTCTGTTAGCATCTTGCCTATAGTCTAACCAACATGATGTGTGTATGCCTTCACAATAACATTGTTAAAACCACAATTGTTTTGTGCATGGTTTTCAGAAGTGGAGGTTGGTGAGTCGGGCTTCGTCATCAGTGCCGATTTAGTTTGGTAGGAATTTCCCGTGCCCCGGCAGAGATTCAAACCAGGGACCTCTGGATCGGTACTAAGTTGAGAGCGCTTATCACTCGACAACTGTTCCACCAAAATGTCTGCCATGAAAAGTGAAATTTGAAGACTGCATCGACAAAGTTATGATCTACTTATTCCAATTCATATTCACCTTATCGACATTACCGGATAAACATGCGTAATTTCAAAATATATAGGAGCCTTGACTAAAACCCCTTTCACAATTGTCATAGGAATGTTTTCGTTGCACGAGGCTTATGGGTCTACATGGAAATGTACCAATTTGCGCCTGGAAAGGGTGCGACAGCTCAACGATGCATTTTTGGGAACTATCGTGCGTCCGCCACATGACAGACAGACGTATGATGGTCATGCGATGGTCGCAGGTCATAACAATTGACGCGCGAAAGCCTTAAGATGAACAGTTGTAGCACGTCCGTCGTACGATAAAAGCATTGTCAAACTATTAGCTGGTTTAAAAAATAAGTTTCAGCAGCTGGGTATAACTAATCAAAACGTCCAACCAAACTCTTTATTTTCAAATAATAATAAATATATGCAAATAGGAACTTGCTAAATGCTAGTATTAAACTGAAATACATGTATGCATGATCAATTTAATTATAAAAATGCATTTTGTGGTCCGATGGTGTCAAACGCGACAAAATTTCTTAAGTTTGTTGTACGACGGACATAGGATATTCCTCAAATTTACATCTAAGACTCGTCGTATGACAATTGTGAAAGGGGTTTAACTGTGATTTTAAAATGTTTGGAAAAATTTATTTGTTACAAGCTTCATTTAAATGAGAGTTAAGAATTTCCCTGAAAAATATGCTAAAAGTGTCTGTCTGTAGGATGCCTGGAGCTAGTATAGGTTTTAATTACTGTTATGGAAGAGAACTTTGTAGTAATCCACTTAGCTCACTCAGTAGAGCATTAAACCTTCTAAATATATAGCAAATGGTTCCAGGTTTGAGCCCTGGTCCGACTACATACTTTTTTAACCTTGTTTCATTATTAACGTTCCCGTAGATGATACCATGTACTATTCTGTATAAACTGTTATATATAGTCGGTTATGTTACTGATGTACGCCCGTGCGTAACATTAAATATAAATATAAGTCTCAAATTTTCACGAATCGTGAGGACCCCCAACCATAACCACCAACTTCAAGGCTTAGGAGTCAATTCAAGTCTGGCTACGTCCCTGTCGTAGTATTCGATATTACACATTTCTGATTATTTGGCTTATTATTCTGACTAATAAATTTAAACATACACCGGAATGGTCATGTAGCGTTGTTGCTCATTTTGGCATACTAATTGGTTAAATTGGGTTGTTTAAATTGGGTCATTCAGCTTGGGCTGTTAAGCTTATTGGAGCTAGGTCATTCTTGGTGACACTCGACTAAGGCTTGTTGCTTGTTGAAACTAAGTCATCCGGCCGGGGCTTTCGGTGTTTATTTATTATTGTATCTTTCCGCCGTTTTACATTTGAAACTAGGTCGTTCTGAGTGGGCATTCAGCCTTTTGATTGCTGAAACTGTTTCATTCAGATTTTTGACAGCTGGGATTTGGGCGGATCATTTTTCTCGCTCGGCTGGGTGTTGGGCATTGTGCCTTGTATATTTTTATGATTTCGGTGCTCGACTGGTTAAGTAGAGTGTAGCCATCCCTGTCCGACTTAATGTTATCTTTTTGCTCATCATCCTAACTGCAAAAAAACACATCCTAAGCAATACCAGTAAATTTTCTGGCTGCAGAAAACTATTCAACTTCAATATTTTATTTGATGTAAACATATAAAATGTTTATTGCCAATGCAATAATAATAATGTGGCATAATTTGATTTGTTCTTTCCCTGCATGCATTAATTCTAATCGTGAAAGTACGGCCATCTCAGTTTGTCTACTAAATATTGCAATGCATAAAGCCGGGGTGATCAGAATTACATACATTTGAACAACCTCAGGTCTTTTAGCTCTTTGATTCCTGTTTACCCTTAAGTACATGACTGTAGTTAAAATGCATACATGTTTCTTTATGTAAACTGTACATACATAGATACATACAATCTACATTAATTTATTAATTAAGATGTATACATGATTCTTTATGTAAACTGTACATACATAGATACATACAATCTACATTAATTTATTAATTAAGAAAGAAAAAATCTCCGTTAAAGGCCATGCCTTAGTTCATATTATTATTTATTATAATTACGTCTAGGTTTTTAGGCAGTATTTATCAATTTCTGCAACAACCTGCTATTAAATTTTGCTAATATAGTCTGAGAGTGTCAAGTTAATACCTCCGCACTATAATTCCTCATCCTGTAAAATTTAGAAAAGTATCGTCGTGACGGGATCGTGTGCGTTGGTTAAGTTTATTGTTCATTTTCTTAAAGACTATCAAAGGTATCCACTTGAAACTCAACATAATTGTTCATCAACACAAGGGGAGTCCATACAGTCAAGGCTGATAACCCTGTGACGTATATCTTCCCTTGTTATTCTTAGAACTTCACTCACAGATAAGCAAGAGTACTATCAAGTACGAGAAAGTCGAGCATCCAGCCCCTCGTAGGCAGTGCTCTCATAATCCTTTTATGTATGACCATTACTAGCCAGAAAGATCAGCTAGCAATATTGTTTTAACTAAAGTTTACTACATCGAGATAATAAATCATTGTCAGTGACCATGTTTTTGTGCTTGGTTTATTTGTTTCAATTAACATCTTCGCTGATTGCACATGTGTCAGGGGACGTTATCGAGGATTTACCAAGGGAGGTAACCTAGTTTCGGGAAAGGGCTAAATGCAAATAAACTTTCAAAAAAAACTAGTCTTATAACTGACTGAACTTGAGAGCAAGTATGGCAGCCACTGTAAACTTGACATAATTATTTAGTAGTATAATTATTCATTGTGGATTTAATTTTGTGGTTGAGGTCATCCACGAAATCCACAAAATTAAATCTCCCACAAATATTAATGATTTTACAGTACGTTCTAGTACTGTATATCCGAAGCTGTTTTTATGTTACATTGAATCATATATAGCATAATTATGCAAACACTGTTAGTTGTGGTTTTGGAGAAGAATTTTGAAAAAAAAGTGTAAGAAAGTAGATTATAAGAATACAGTACAACCTTATCAGAGCAACCCTCTGTATAGCAACAACCTCTGTAAAACAACACCTTCAAAAATTTCCTAAGTTGCTATTTACTATAAATTCAACTTATGTAGAGCAACAATCTCTAAACAACGCCCAATATTTGCAGCTCCCAAAGGTTTTTGCTGTACAGATGTATTGTAGTTCTACAGAGGTTGTACTGTAAATCAACAGAGGTTGCACTGTAAATCAACAGAGGTTGTACTGTAAATCAATAGAGGTTGTACTGTAAATCAACAGAGGTTGTACTGTAAATCAACAGAGGTTGCACTGTAAATCAACAGAGCTGGCACTGTAAATCAACAGTGGTTGTACTGTAAATCAACAGTGGTTGTACTGTAAATCAACAGAGGTTGCACTGTAAATCAACAGAGGTTGTACTGTAAATCAACAGAGGTTGTACTGTAAATCAACAGAGGTTGCACTGTAAATCAACAGAGGTTGCACTGTAAATCAACAGAGGTTGCACTGTAAATCAACAGAGGTTGCACTGTAAATCAACAGAGGTTGTACTGTAAATCAACAGAGGTTGCACTGTAAATCAACAGAGGTTGTACTGTAAATCAACAGAGGTTGCACTGTAAATCAACAGAGGTTGCACTGTAAATCAACAGAGGTTGTACTGTAAATCAACAGAGGTTGCACTGTAGTTCTTCAGAGGTTAATTTGTATTGTAGTGAGAAAAAAGCAAGTTCATAGAAAGATGAGTTTCCAGACTGAGTTAGCAAACTGGCATAATGGATACATTGCAATATTTGAGATGAGATTTAGCTCAGATTGAGATGTTTCGGGAGATCGGCCCCTGACCTATGTTGTTCACGTGGTCTGACCAAACTCTTAGCGCTGACATGTTCTTTTACTGGGCGATACAGATCGAGCTGGTCTCTGGATCTGGGCATGTTTTATTCATGTATGTATTTTATCATCACCATGCAAAGACAAGACAGAGAAATGCCTGAGGAATCTATAACTAAAAATATCAATGGATTTAAGTTGTAGTGGTTAGCAATTCAAGGGACCTGGGTTCAATTCCCAGCTGAGGCGGATGTCACTTTGTGTATGCAAAGACCTAAATATACACAGATTAGACACTTAATTGAAAACGGAGAGAAAATGCAAAATAGCATGCAGCAGATTCTATTTAGCATGAATGCTTTTGTTAGTCATCCTTTTTTAATGACCAATATCTCATTTTGTAGAGCTAAGCTTCTTCTACTGCATGACGTAAATTAGTTTTTTCTTTCTCTTATAGAATTCAAAAAAATATTGTTTGAATGAGGCAGATCGGGTATTTTCTGATAAAATTGGGAATTTCCATTAAAATGAGAGTAGGTCTGGCTCTTTGAGGTCTATTGTTTTATTCCTTGACTGATTTCAATAAATTAGGTATCATTTTAAAGCAGAATAATCAATCTATTGCATAAAATTATTAGTTTTTTTCCTATGTATATTAAAACAGGAGATATAAGGTATTCAGAACAAACGAGATTTCGCGAGATTTCAGAAAACTGCTGCGAGATATTGTGAGATTTGGTAGATTTTTCCAATCTATGTATATTAAGGTCTTTGGTGTATGAATAATTATTTAGATCTTTTTGCAGAGAATTACTCACAAAAGTGCTAGCACTTATTTCCGATGGGGTCATGTCTTTTTGGTATTAGGAAAGCAAGGAATTTGGATGGGATACCTTAGCTCTACAAATAGACTCCTTGGTTCTTTAACATGCCAGATGTATAGCACCGGCACATTGGAGAGTACCTGTGGGTTACCAACCAGTTCTTCTCTAGTGGGAAACATTGAAAATTGTTCCAGGAATGACCAAGTGCCCCTTCCGAAATTCGAATCAGCTATGGACATCTCAATCAGTTTTCTGACAAGTGTTACCAATTCGACCATTGTGCCACTGACAGTATTTTTTTATATTATACACGCATTCATATAGCTTATGACAGTAATAATTTTGTAATATACTATCAATTATCAAATTATAAAATGACAAAAATTCCTAAAAAAATGAGACGACAGCGATATTGCCCATTTCATTCGTAATTGTTCAAAATAAAAGATGGCGACTGCTAACACGGAAGAATCAGTTTCGGATGCTGTAGAGTCGACTGTACTCTCATTTGTTGAGGATGCTGGTGGCGGAGGAGTGTCACTTTGGGATCCAGGTTTAAGCAGTGACTGGGACAAAGAAAAACCATCGAATCAATGTATTTTAAGGATTAAACGGTAGGTTTCCATCGGGTTTTTATTTTCGTTTTTGGAAAAAAAGAAAACAATGATTAGGCTGATCAATGAAAATAAGTAATATTACTACCGGTAATAACTGTAATCTCATTGATTTACTAATAAAAGTCATTATACAAGCTGATAGCTTAATTAGAACAGAAATTTTCTTCATGTAATGTATCTTGACATTCACGATCCAGAGCCTGTTGCCTGATCAACACTCCTGCTGGAGCAGGACTCCCCCAGGAGACAAGCATATAAATATACATCATACACTCAACCGTCGATTGCCGACTATTACAGACTGGCGCTGTCAGAGAAAAACAGTTATTAAATATATATATGTATGTTACTAATGTTAAAAGTGTAAAAGATAATTTAAGACAGTATGAAATACAGTTAAAATAGACACAGTTCATTTATAGTTTGACAGCCGCCAGCCAGTCTCTGAAGACATCAAGGCTGGTGCTGGATTTGACCAAGGCTGGGAGGGAGTTCCAAAGTTGGATAGTCCTAGGGAAGAAGGAGTTAGAGAAGTATTGGGTGTGAGATTGAGGGATTAAGTAGTTGAGATTTCTGGTTGGAAGAAGATGAGCTGAATCGACTGCAACTGTTTGGGCCCTTATTTTATTGAACATTAAGAGAGAATTAATTGATCTTCTATGTTGGAGGGTGTTCCATTCAAGGGTATTTAGCATCTGTGTAACACTGCTGGTGTAGTGGTAGTCGTTCATTACGTACATGTACCTGGCAGCGGACCTTTGGACTTTTTCGATTTTATTTGTTAGATTTTTTGCCAGGGATGCCAGATGTTAGAACAGTACTACTCAAGTTGTGGGCGGACGTATGTGTTGTAGGCAGCAATTTTTACATTTTTGTTGGCAGTTTTTATATTACGTTGTAGGAAACGGAGAGAGGAAGTTGCTTTAGATGTTATATTATTAATGTGTTTCAACCAATTTAAATCTTTTGATATTGTTACGCCTAAATATTTTGCTTCATCACAAGTTTTTAGTTCAGTGTTGGGAGTTTGTAAGGGAAAGTTGTCGGATGTTTCTTTCTGGAGATGCGTAGTATCTCAGAATTTGTCCGGATTAAACTCCATGGACCAGGTTTTTTCCTAGGCTTCTAGGCTGGCAAGGTCTTGCTGAAGGGATAGGCTGTCTGACATGGAGTTTATTGTGAATAATACGAAGTGGCTAGAGGTCTATTTATAGAAGGGGATGAATTGATAAAGTTCCCCAGAAGACATATAAGGTAGGTAAGCTAGCATACCAGTGCTAGCCGACAGCGGACAGCATTCCATTTCTCAGCACTTTGCTAGGTGAGCGCATTGCTGTGCAATGGTCTGCTATCCGTGAGCCCTTAACTGGATACCTGGATCTTTGAGCCGTCTTCTTAGCCTTTAGCTATCTTGGCTCCTCGAATGAATTTTCTCTGAATAACGTTTCAAAATGAGTGCTTCATTAACACACTGGTTTAAACTTCCTCTGATTCCAGTTTTCAGTGTTAACTGAGTTTTGAATTGGTTTATAGACATTGCAGTCAGTTTTTTCACTGAGCGAATTCCACATCTTAATTGCTCTTTGACTAAATGAGTTCAGTCTCACATTACGTTTATATATTACACTTTGGTTTCAGATTGATTTATATAACTGGATCATATCAGCCCTATCGCGTCTGTATTGAATGCCCAACCGTAATAGTCTTTTCTCATAAGATAATTCCAAAAGTCAACGTCACATGAACCCAAATATCAAAGGGAACTCAACAGCCAAATAAGACTCCAACTCTGCTAATTTATTACTCATAGTGTGTACATTCGAAAAACAAATTTTCCAAACATTTTCCATATCAATAATGTCATTTTTAAAAAGGTTCATTTAAAGCTAAATCTTCCAACATTTTCCGTATCAATAGTGACATTTATAGGGTCATTTAAAGCTAAATATTCAACATTTCCTGTATCAATAATGTCATTTAAAGGTTCATTTAAAGCTAAAACTTCAACCGTATGATCTAAACAATTTGAACGTTTAACAAACAAACTGTACCATTTATGGTATCATTAACAGAAATAACATTTAACACATTTATAGTTACATTCTCTTGATCTGATTCTGAGTTGAGTTCTTTTGACTCCTGTCGTAAATCACCAACATCCTCTGAAATATTAGTAACTGATAGACATGTTGAGTGATCTTTTCATTACATGCTTTCACTTGGCGGTAGCCATTAACCCAATGCTAGACCAAGGTCCTGGACGATGATCATTCCATTTCATAAAAGGTCAACACGTCGGTGTAAATAACAGACAATTTAGTTACGGTATCCAGAACTAACCTAATACTTCCCCCCCAGCCTCAGTGTCTTCTAGTCAGTTGCTCTACAACCTCTACTTACTTCAAGCTTAGCCTGCCTAGCTATGCACCTGTCGTGAGTCAGTCTTCACAGTAACTTCAATAGGAGGAAAGAGTGCACCCGACGTGGGACGCAATGTTCAAACTTATGAGTTTCCTCAGGTATTACTATTCCACATGTCTAGCAAAGCCAAATGAGATAGCCGTATTGTAAAATCATGTATACTTTTATATCCTAATCTATGATTTTTCGTGATTATACCCCCGCACAACGAGTTGTAAGGGGGATATACTGGATTCAGCTTGTCCGTCTGTCTATCTGTCCGTAGACACATTCTTGTGGATGCAACTCCTCCTACAGTTTTGGCAGGATTTCGCTCAAACTTTCACAGATGAACAACCTCAACATATAGATGTGCATGAAGAAAGGAATTTGCGCTGCGATGAATTTTGGCAGAATTATGGCCCTTTGCCAGCGGAGATATATTAGTCTGGCGAATGGCGACAGCTCTACTTTATTTTATAATTGCAGTGACATAATGACAATTTACAATGAACCACCACCTGGTATGTGTATTGTTCCAGATAAAGATGATATTACCAAGGTAAGATACAACCTTTGTACTAACTTGTAAGGTAACTATATCTAGATTGAGTTGTATTATGGTACATATGTGCCAACCTAATTTTCTAACAAAAGAGGTAAGTTATAATATCTGTTTTGAAATATAAATGCCAAACTATTGTGTCTCTGCTGTGGGTTAAAATCTCATCTGAAATGCTAAAGTTGTATATATAAGGTGGTATACATTTGTTTATGGAAGTTTGAGGGTTATAACCATGTGTCACCTACACACCCTTCTTTAAGAACACTGTTGACAGAGTCTTTCAAGAACATTGCTTAATTTGTCAACAGCATGTTTATTTGTATAATAAATAAGTTAATTGTAAAAATTTTTGTTGTAGATACATGCATTAATCACCGGACCATTTGATACTCCGTATGAAGGTGGATATTTCTACTTTCTGATTCGTTGCCCACCAGATTATCCTATCAGACCTCCGCGTGTTAAACTACAGACGACTGGTGATGGAAAAGTTAGATTCAATCCAAACCTCTATAAAAATGGAAAAGTTTGTCTCAGTATTATAGGGTATGTACTTTGTTAAAAATCTCTCTCTTTCGAGCAGTTGAAGCTTGTTTATTATACCCCCGCACAACGAGTTGTAAGGGGGGGTATACTGGATTTTGACACCCGGGGGGTATATTAGTCTGCCAATTGGCGACAATTCTAGATTGGTCTTGGTGCAAATAAAGAAGATTCTCCTTAAGAATGAATTGCTAATAAAGTTTATCATATAACCTGAGACGTAGCAGTGCCATGAAGCTGTGCTGGAAATATCATTCGGCACTCCCAGGGTGTGCAATAAATTATTGAATTGGCCTGACATGACATTTAACCTTTATAGGCCCATGATGTCAGTATAATATCAATGTGGTCAAAACATCTCGCTCATTGTACCGCTAAATTTTGGTTGAAACCTTAGTTATCTATGCATTTTACATAATAACATCATCATTTTTAACGATAATAAGTGTTCTCTAAGGTTATGTGATAACTTAAATCTTAAATTCGTGCTCATAACATACTTGTCGACAAAATCATAGCCTTGAGTCATATTATTTTGTCCACTTGTTTAATAAAACTCGTATGTAATGAGTACTCATGATTGCAAGACCCTCTATTATAGACTAAATAATAAAATTGTTGAAGATATGATACTCGTCATGAGAGGTTATGCTCTATTATTGAATTCTAATTACTGTATATTCTCTGTGATATCCTAGTTGCAGTCATGTACTGACACCAATGGAAGAATATGTCTAGTGACCATCACATGCCATGTTTAGTTTCTGTTACTCCTCGTTCACAATATATTTACCAAAGGAATTTTATGTTGCTGGACAGCAATGTTTAGGTGAAATAATCTTGGCACCTTAAAGCCAGAAATAGTGCCTGGTGTCCTAAGGATATAGAATGTTATCATTTGCTACTCAAGTACTATTTTGTACTAGTCCTATCTATGACATGATAATGAAAATTGGTTAAACAAAAGTTTTGTAAGCAACGATTTATGTTATTCAATGTAATTATTTGTATTATACAGAACATGGTCAGGACCAGCTTGGAGCCCAGCTCAGAGTCTATCCAGTGTTCTTATATCCATACAGTCTATACTCAATGAGAAACCATACCACAATGAACCAGGATTTCAAACAGTAAGATTTGTAGTTCTACACAATTATATAGGTTATAGAGGGTAGAGTTAAATGCACCATGTCTGTGGTAAAGTGATCTACAGAGCATGTGTGGTAATGGTCTGAGGTTCTACCTTTGTCTAGTAAAACCTAGAATACTTTAAAAGGGAACAGTCAACAAAATTGATTTACATAACATATCATTACTTGTTTCTAAGACAATGTACGATTACTTGTAGACAACTCACTAGTATGCAAAATTTTCAGACAGGATTTCTATTGGAAGAAATGGTTATTACTAGCATTGTCGTAATATTATACCTCACCTGCTTTATGTACTATGAAGCCATTTGTGACATCAGATGGTGACAATTTGCAATGTTACATGGTAAAATCACATTTTATCACGCTTGGCATAACAAAATGGTCCTCACATGCATATCAGGTGCTGGGTATTTATTAGTCCCCTACCGGTTTTTTACCGTCAGTCAGTCTGCCCGTCAAAAAAAAAAAAAATCAAACAGTTTCCAAGCTAGGTTTATGAAACTTGGTATGTGGATAGGGGGCAATAAAGGGATTATGCACGTCTAAAAACATTTTGATTCTGACAAAAATTGTGGTTGCTATGGCGACAGAAAGAGTGAAAATATGCCCAAATTTGGATCCTGCCATAACGCAAACAGTTTTCAAGCTAGGTTTATGAAACTTGATATGTGCATAGGGGGCAATGAGGGGATTATGCGGGTCCAAAAATTTTGATTCTGACAAAAATTGTGGTTGCTATGGCAATAGAAACATTGAAAATGGCTTAAAACCGGTAGGGGACTTCTGTATAGCTTGCAATTCTTAATGACTTGTTTATTCTGTTATTTATTAGTTACTTCCCTTACTTGTTAAGATGCTGTAGGCTGAGTTTTTTTTCTGGTGAATGTTACATTCTATCACCCTCTGGGATATGATAGTTATGTACTGTACTGTATGTTACAGGAAAGAAATGCTGGTGATGCTAAACGTTACAATGATATAATACGTACTGTACTGTATGTTACAGGAAAGAAATGCTGGTGATGCTAAACGTTACAATGATATAATACGTACTGTACTGTATGTTACAGGAAAGAAATGCTGGTGATGCTAAACGTTACAATGATATAATACGTACTGTACTGTATGTTACAGGAAAGAAATGCTGGTGATGCTAAACGTTACAATGATATAATACGTACTGTACTGTATGTTACAGGAAAGAAATGCTGGTGATGCTAAACGTTACAATGATATAATACGTACTGTACTGTATGTTACAGGAAAGAAATGCTGGTGATGCTAAACGTTACAATGATATAATACGTACTGTACTGTATGTTACAGGAAAGAAATGCTGGTGATGCTAAACGTTATAATGATATAATACGTACTGTACTGTATGTTACAGGAAAGAAATGCTGGTGATGCTAAACGTTATAATGATATAATACGTACTGTACTGTATGTTACAGGAAAGAAATGCTGGTGATGCTAAACGTTACAATGATATAATACGTACTGTACTGTATGTTACAGGAAAGAAATGCTGGTGATGCTAAACGTTACAATGATATAATACGTACTGTACTGTATGTTACAGGAAAGAAATGCTGGTGATGCTAAACGTTACAATGATATAATACGTACTGTACTGTATGTTACAGGAAAGAAATGCTGGTGATGCTAAACGTTACAATGATATAATACGTACTGTACTGTATGTTACAGGAAAGAAATGCTGGTGATGCTAAACGTTACAATGATATAATACGTACTGTACTGTATGTTACAGGAAAGAAATGCTGGTGATGCTAAACGTTATAATGATATAATACGTACTGTACTGTATGTTACAGGAAAGAAATGCTGGTGATGCTAAACGTTACAATGTTACAGGAAAGAAATGCTGCTGATGCTAAACGTTACAATGATATAATACGTACTGTACTGTATGTTACAGGAAAGAAATGCTGGTGATGCTAAACGTTACAATGATATAATACGTACTGTACTGTATGTTACAGGAAAGAAATGCTGGTGATGCTAAACGTTATAATGATATAATACGTACTGTACTGTATGTTACAGGAAAGAAATGCTGGTGATGCTAAACGTTATAATGATATAATACGTACTGTACTGTATGTTACAGGAAAGAAATGCTGGTGATGCTAAACGTTACAATGATATAATACGTACTGTACTGTATGTTACAGGAAAGAAATGCTGGTGATGCTAAACGTTATAATGATATAATACGACATGAAACCCTCCGTGTTGCTGTATGTGATATGCTAGAAAGAAGATGCTCGTGTCCTGATACTTTACGGTAACTCATCGTTGATTATCTAAGACTTATGATTATTCTACTTGATTATTAGTATAAATATATCTCCAAAGGTGTCTGTGATATGCTAGAAAGAAGATGCTCGTGTCCTGATACTTTACGGTAAGCTCTTACTCATTGTGGATTATCTAAGACTTATGATTATTCTACTTGATTATTAGTATAAATTATATCTCCAAAGGGGAACAGGATGGATATTTTATCTAGTTGTAAAATATCCCTAAAAGGGGATCACAATTATATCTGTTGATAGTTCACTCTTTTTGCTCAATATTTCGACCTACAAGGTCTTCTACAGGAGAATGCATTTTATTGATACTAATTTCTATTGGCCTATCAAAATGCAGGATGTTATATTCTAAGTTAGTTAGACATATTAAGTAAATTTTAATGACTGAAAAAGACTGGCCCTTTTTAATCGGTAACCATTTACTAAATATATTCTACCTCTAGGCTATCCAAGAGCTCTTACCTTATCTCTTAGATTTGATATTTGTTACTGTCTATCATTTGTCTTCAAAAAATAAAAAGGTCGGGAGCCTGGTGGAGATAATTTATAAATACTGTGCTACTTCTACAAACTTACCCTCCCAGTCCCTTCAGTCACAACCTCTCTTCAACACTTGCATCTACTGTTCTGATGTTTGATTACATTTTGGCGGAGTTATTCCCCTTGGATTAGGAAAATTTCTAACAATTTATGTGTTGTCATCCAAATAATATTATACATATTCTTGGTGTGGACTATGTGAGGTAGTTGCATTGATGCTGATTGTTTGTACAGTCTTTCTTTGGGGCTGTGGCAGGAGCTGGGTAGTCTTGTACGATCATGCTAAGTGGTGGCGCCGTTCTGTGAGGGTTAGAGTCAAACAAGTTAGTTCATTATTTCAGTCATGCATTTTGTTTTGAAATTGAACTTAGTCTTGTTCAAATAATTGTTGTAAGGGTTAAGCCCCTTGCTATTACTTTCTTGCCTGCAGGAGCTTTCTTGTTGATCAGAGTGACACACACCTAGTTTAAAGTTGAGTGATAATAGATTATCTTGTTATAGTATGATTGATACGAACATGTATTAATAGTAAAGACCTTGTTGTTTTCCAGAGAGGTGATGGAAAAATCCTTTCCTGACTATTATGATTATTATGAGACTATATGTGAGAGAAATAAGCATCAACAGGGTGAAACTATGCAGGTAAGCGTGTAACTATACTCAGGCTTTCCACTGGCCTTTGAATTTGTAGGGGGTCATTTTGATACTAAATTTCACCATTTTATAGGCAAAATAAACATGTTTTTAAGAGGAAATGACCCTTCAAACCAAAATCTTGTGGGTCAAAATGTGGCTTTTTGGAAATTTCAAGGGTCAAAACCCCTATTATAATAAGTATGTATGTGGATTTCGGCTGTTTAAAAAAGCTTACCTAATTTGATTTGCTTCTGCCCAACACCCCCTGAACTGCCCATGGAATTAAGTTGATGTAATTGTTTGTTTCTGAATTGTAGGACCCATTTGGGGAGAGAAGGGGCCAATTTGATTATGAACTCATCCTTAAAAGACTGAGCAAGATAAAGTTATCGTTAAGTGAGAAAATGGTTGTAAGCTCCGATGACTCATCATCAGACACGGACCTAGAAACAACATCGAGTGATAGATGACATCAACCATATAGAAGTAGATGACGTGTGTACCATAGGACCAAAGTTATAGTGCAATGTTGACTTATTCTGTTGATCTATATGTTATTGTCTGCTAGTATATATTATACAGTACAGCCTCTGTAGAGCAACACCATTTGGGAGCTGCAAATATTGGCCATTGTACAGAGGCTGTCATTCTACAGAGGTAAATTATATTGTAAGTATCAGCTAAGGGAAAGTTTGAAGGTGTTGTTGATTATAGAGATGTTGTTGCTCTACAGAGGGCTGCTCTGGAGAGGTTGTACTGTACATGTTGTTGCTCTACAGTGGGCTGCTCTGGAGAGGTTGTACTGTACATGTTGTTGCTCTACAGAGGGCTGCTCTGGAGAGGTTGTACTGTACATGTTGTTGCTCTACAGAGGGCTGCTCTGGAGAGGTTGTACTGTACATGTTGTTGCTCTACAGAGGGCTGCTCTGGAGAGGTTGTACTGTACATGTTGTTGCTCTACAGAGGGCTGCTCTGGAGAGGTTGTACTGTACATGTTGTTGCTCTACAGAGGGCTGCTCTGGAGAGGTTGTACTGTACATGTTTGTTGCTGTGTCTAGTGTTGTTATTGTGATGTATGTTTTATATGCACACTTCTGAATGATTTATGTTCGGCTTAGGTAATATAGGATTAATAGTAGAAAATAAAGCCAATATACAACCAAATCATGTTAATATGGGAAACTCCTTGCAGTCAAAATGCTTCTGAAGCCTCAACATTTTACATTTTTTATACCCCCTCACAACGAGTTGTATGGGGGGTATACTGGATTCAGCTTGTCCGTCTGTGCGTCTGTCTGTCCCGAGACGCATTCTTGTGGATGCAACTCCTCCTACAGTTTTGGCAGGATTTCGCTCAAACTTTCACAGATGAACAACCTCAACATATAGATGTGCATGAAGAAAGGAGTTTGCGCTGCAATGAATTTTGGCAGAATTATGGCCCTTTGCCGGCGGGGGTATATTAGTCTGCCGAATGGCGACATCTCTAGTTCTTCATTGTCTATGTGTAAGTCTGTATGTAAACTAAAATAGTTTTCAAAAAGTTCTTGATTACATGTTTTGCACTTGTTGTTAGTTATTATGATCCCATACATTTGTGAAATTGTCGGCAGTAGTTTGCAGGACAAGAACAAATTGATATAATTATGGGTGCCTGAATACTGCAATGGTTTATTGTTCTAAAAAATGCTGCCTCGGCATTAGTCAAATTTTGGCGATGCCTCGTCATTAGTCAATTTTGGCAATGCCTCGTCATTGGTCAATTTTCGGGACGGTAGTCTTGCACTATTGATAATTCTTGGAAATTTTACTTTAGACTAACTCACCAAAGCTCTGGTGTTTAACTACGCCAGACCTAAGATTTAGATCACGATATTTCTAGTCAATGAAATTATTTTGAATCAAGGACAAGTGAGCACAGCAGACCAGGTGGTATGTATCGCTTCCTTGGTCTCTCATATACTGATAAAATAAGATACTGACCCCCAGTGTTCTGTTAACCATGTTTTACTAATGAAAAGCAATCTGTTAATTAGATTGGCAAATTTGTTGTACATGTATTGGCTAAACAAGTTTTTATTAACATGTGAAGTTATTAACCTGTTCCAGTTGTTGGCAGGAACCAACTTCGGGAACCAATTTTCGACAGAGTTGAATTAAGGTCTGTTCTGTTCTGGCAGAGTTTTGCCATTTTCAAAAAACCTAGTTTTCATGGACTTTTCACAATTATTACATTGTTTATATTATTTATTAACTACGAGTACCTTAAGATGAATCAAACTTCTTGGCTGAATGTTTATGTACTTTAGATTGTACTGTAATATCACTTATTTGCGTGGACATTTAATTTCATTGTTTTTGGTAGAATGCAATTTCGAAGGGGGTGTTAATCAATGGATTACAAAACATGGATGGGGAAACCTTTTAATGGAAGGTGGATTAATTGTGGGGATTAGTTTTCGTGGACGATTTTATTTTTAACTATGAAATAAATGAAAATTTTACCCCCACGAAAATCGGTGATTTTACAGTATTGAGATGATATGTAGCCTTGTCTGTATATGAATCATTGTTAGTACTTAATCAAAGAGCATTTTAAATGCAATCTCTGTACATAATATTTAATTTGTTTGTCTACTATTTGATATTCATGTTTTTTTGTTTGTTTTTTTAAAAATGCGGAGCATAGCCTTTATTTGGCAGTCAGCTTTCTGCTGAAATATGGCAGGCATATATGTGTGCCTCTACCCGGATTTGAACCCGGTGGTTGCCAGATTAGGCGGCAAGCGCACTAACCATTGAGCTACGGAGGCCGCAATGTTGGAGCATGGTGTAAAATGTATTCTGTAAGCCCCGTTATCAATTCATGACTAGATTATGGCTTGTAAAGGAGGCAAGGGGAATGGACTGTTTTTCATAAAGTTGATAGATGTTGCAGATTTCCTTTTGTTCGATAGTTTTGAAACATTGAACAGTTTCAAATTAAATTTTGTTGAGGGAAAATTCTAGGGGATGGAACAGCATGAAGTAGGAACTTGGAGAGGGTGGGGGTAATAAAGGAATATGGTTGTGTGTTCTAATATTGTTTTTGTTGTATAAAGTCGAAGATTGTTGATTATGTTAATATATGTTACCAAAAAATGTCAGTTATAGTTGGCTGGATTTACTTTTACACATTCAAAATTGTTCCCATGTATGGCTTAACAAGGTCAAAGGAGCTAAACTTGCCTTTCCACAGGTGAGCGTTACAGAGCCAGGTTCATCATGACCCTCTTGTTACTTGTCTTAGCAGGCTTTGTACTGGGCCCTACTATTCCCTCCTATTTTGATCTGAGCCCTACTTTGCCCTACTTTTTTAAAAAAAAGCCTTATCATCCCTACTTTTTCATCTCATAATGAAAATAAAAATTAAATTTAGTGCAAAATGATACTTAATTCTTTTAGTTGTAATTTCAGTGGAAATATAAAGCATGCATTTGTTCGCGCTTGCTACGCTTGCAAACTACAATAAATCAATTTCATAATTATCGTGTGGCAATTTTGTCTGTTGTCCGCCTCTGGAATTTATGTTTTCTATGCCCCTCTAGCATCAAATTCTGTTTCTGTCAGTCGTAATATTGAACTTAAAAAAGGTCAAAATTCCTTCTTTATCCCTACTTTCTAATATCAGAAATTCCTATTTTGCCCTACTTTTTCAATATAATATGCCCTACTATTTTTGAAAGAGGCAGTAGAAAGCTTGTCTAAGCGTTTGTTTCTGTATTGTGTAATTATTTATCGACAGATTTGGTGCAAAGCTATTTTTACGGCTTATTTGTATTTGATATGTTACAATTTTTAGCTCAAGCTATTGTCGTGACGGGATCGTGTGCGTTGGTTTAGTTTATTGTCAGAGCCTTTTTCTCAAAGGCTATCAAAGGGATCAACTTGAACTCAACAAGTTATTCACCAACACTAGGGGAGTCCATACCGACAAGCCTGGTAACTCTGTGACCTATATTTATGGAGTTTTCTGCCCATGTTTGGACTTAATACGTAGAAATAATGGCAAATTTTACACATAAACTGAATTTTCTCAAACACTATCAAAACTTTCAACTTAAAAGTCAATACACTTGTGGAATGTGATGACCTGCCTCTACTGGCAAGAGGAAACAAATCTATCCAGCATTTTATAAGAGTTATTTCCCTTTTCTGACTTTGAATTTTTACACAAAAATGTCTATTTCTCAAAGACTGTCAAAGGTATCCACTTGAAACTCAACATAGTTATTCACCCTCACAGGGGAGTCCATACTGACAAGGGTGGTAACCCTTTGAACAATTTTTATGATTTATCTGCCCTTGTTACTCTTAGAATATTCACTCACAGATGAGCAAGCTGGGTACTATCAAGTACGAGAAAGTCGAGCACCCAGCACTCGTAGGCGGTGCTCTTGTTTATATTATGGAGGTAATCTCTGAAGTGATTGGATCAAGTAATGGACAGTTATATTGTTGTATAATGTCATTGATTGTAGAAAAATATCAGGATATCTGAATACAGTGTACAGGGGTGTCAATTTTCCTGAATAATCCGGAATTCGGGATTTATCATTCCTGAAAGAGCAATGGTTTCTGACCAAAATAAAAGTTATTTGATGAAATTATCTCAAGAAATGGCAAAGTTAGTTATATATTGAAACAATAAGGTTGAAGGCCTCTAGTTTGTCGAAAATGATCAGCCGCATATGATTTTCAGGATTTTAGATTTGGCTCTGTTGACACCCCTGAGTGTATAAAGGATGTTAAAAAATAAACAGGACTGGGGCCCTTACGGGTACAGTTTTAGATAAACAAATATTAATGCCATGTAAAATAGTGTGATGTCATAATTGTACTGCATGTAAAAAAAGAATTCTGTTTTCTGACGATATACGTTTTGATTTTAATCATTTATGTTGTTTAACCATGTGATTTATGACAATAGTCCTGTTTATTTTATAAACATCCCTCCTATCCTTCGTTAAGCAGTTACTCAATGGGTATACATAAGACCATGCCCCGATCTCCCGAAACATTTCAATCTGAGCTCAATCTCAACTCAAATTTTGTCACTGATTGTTTGAGATAGTTTTCATGCGAAATTGTACTTTAAGTTGGTAAAAACAGAATCATTATTCTGAGTTTATTACAGTAAAACTTAGAGGGCTCGAGCTTCATACTTATCTCAAATTCAGACTCCGTTTTGAGCAAAATCTCCTTTTGAGTTGAGATTTCTACTTGAGATGCTTCGGGAGATCGGGTCCATGCTGCTTCAAGGCAGTGATATGTTTAATTCAGGTGTATTCAATATAAAAATGGTTAACTGAGATTACATGGCTGCTTAAAACAGGTGGTTGTTTAATTGAGGTGACTTCTATTGAACACAGGTTTGCCTGTATCTGGGTAATGTGATAGAGGTGGTCATACCAGGTTGTGTTTTATTGGTAATTTGTCAATTATGGTTGGCACATGACAACAGGTCCAGTGACTCATACTTGCTTATCTGCATTTCTGATGAATAAATTTTGTAAGTTTGATTATTTTTACATTTTAAAAATGATTTTTTATGTTTAAATTTGTGACATTTTACTTTTTATTGATAATGGGTTTAAACATTACAAACTGGTACTCTATTATTATGCATCACCAGAAAAAATTCTAAACTGTGCACTTTTCCTGTGATGGTCTGATTAATATGATGTGTTTTGTTAGATTCTAAGTTTTTATAGCAATTAATTTTAATTTCTTGTTTCTGAGTAATGAATCTATGGCCTATATGTGAATGTATAATTATGTATTCATATTTTGTTAATATACAGTTTCTTGATTGATGCGTAATACGCATGTTTTAGCCACTCCTTACTAGACTCAATAAAAATATTTACCATACCTGGTGTCTGTATATATTATAATACAGCTAACAAAACAAACTCTTCTAAATAGTTACTTACCCTTGTATTTACATTTGTATATTTGTAATACAAGGGTAAACACTATGAGAAGCTTGCTACCAAAACTGGACAACTGAGGTCACCTGTAACATGTTACCTTGTGTTACCCCTCCCATCTTATATTCGGTGGTATCTCTTCAACTACTTCATTGTTAGGGCTTTGAAGGCTACAAATATCATTATCTTCCCTTTGAGAACAATTCGCAGAACAATGTTTTCCAATGTGTGTTAGAACAAAATTAACATGCACCAGACCTCGACATTACCAGTGTTTGGCACAAAAAAGTAACATCACCAGCTTGAAATTAAGTACTTCTGACATTGCTTGACCTAAATACTATGATAATGTGATAAAAGAATCGAAGATCAACAGTCCTTAAACGAGTTGTGAAAACAAATTTACAAGCTCACAAAGGCTCGCTTAATAATTAGTACCGTTATTTCATAGACTTGTTTAAGGAATGTTGATGTCTAAAGGCAGAGCCTATATATTTCTTGCCAAATGTAGTCAACAGTATGTATCATCATGCTGCTATATTTGTCTAGGGTAAGATTGTAGCAGACTTGTATACATGTACAGTAGGGCCGCGTATCAGTTAAAATGATCGATACGATATTTGTATCGATACAAAAAGATCGATATTCGATATATCATTTGATATTTTGTTTTGACAATAAACGATCTAAAAACTGTAAATAGGCACTTGCAGACTTACAACATGTATTTAACTTGCGGGACACAATCACGTCAGGCTTGAGATATGTGATAAAAACCTATCTACCCATGTTTAAAGTGCATTATGAGTAGTTTGCAAAGCAGATTCTTGTTTGAAAATTAGATTCACTCGGACATAAGCTGCGTCGACGACCTGACCATTTTGAGACTAAACAAATAGACTACTGAAAACTTAACTGAAAATGGGGATTTTGTTGTGTATTTTTGTTAATCGATGTTTTTACCGATACGGCCACGGTCGATACGATGTATCGATCGAACGCAAAATACCGGTATTCGATTTATATTGGAAACCGGTACGCAGCCCTAATGTACAGTATGCCAAGTAATAGGCTTGTATACATGTATGTGTATTAGGATATTATGATTACCTTGCTGCTATATATTAGTGGTTTATTGTATGCCTTTATAGAGATATGTTTGAAGATGTAACTGTATTATCGGTGATAATAAATACTTCGTAAATCATTGTGTCTTGGTCCACATATTCTATTCAGTGACCACTCACAGGTAACTGTATTATTGAAAAAGAATAATAAATTCTGATCAATGATACATTTACCTGTGTTCCAGTATTCTGTAGACAGATGTTATAAACATCAAACAACTACTAATTGTGTTAAAGGGACTGCCTCACATATTGGTGTATTGCAAAAATAAAAAAAATTGTCAAATATTCGCTTAATTTTGGTATAGTTGCCTGTATAATTTTATCCCATAAACAACCACACTGACATCTAAAACAATTTGAGAATCTTCGGCATTTTGTAGTTATTTTGTATTTTTACATCAAAAATGCTATAGGGTATTAATACCCTATAGAATTAACACTACTACAAATGTATTACTTAAATTGCCTGAAATTTGTTCGCATTTGATGAAAACGAATCGAAAAACGAACCAAATACCGCACTGATGTTTATGCTGTAGTTTGTTGATGTTACAGTTCAATCATGTTTGAATTACATAATTCACAAAGCATGTTGGAAGAAAACTTGTTCAAGAAAAAAATACTCAGTGGGCGATATCGAGAGTCGTTAAAATTGCTTATCTGCACCAAAACCTTCATAAAGCAACAGTCAGTGGCTTTCTACTACATCAATACTTGGTTAGGTTGGAAAATCACGATATACAAAAATTTTAGCACAATCTGTGAGGCAGCACCTTTAAAGGGATACACTAAATTATGCCTCTCACTATATTGATTTTGTGCTGGACTTCTGTCTGGTGTCTCAAAGTTTGTCAGAGCTGGTTCTTAACTATTTCAAATTTCACACAGTACTTTGTACAGAGTCTAGTTGTACTTATTGTTAGGAAACTAGGGTCCAATGATTTTTGCCTGAGAAATGGTCCTTTGTGGAAAACGTACATTTTTCTTCTTCAAATGGTATCTGTTCACAATTTGTAGTTGAATATTCAAATTCTTTATATTGAGTTGTTACATAATTATAAAGAATTTGAATATGAGCACAACTTTACGATTTCAGTGTTTTTTACTTTTTATAAAACAGTACCCACATGTGTGCCTGGCTACGTCCCTGGATTTACTCAGCGAGTCAATAATGACAGTTTGAGACAGAGTCAAGGTGTTGTAACGTTAACATCAATCAGATATGCTAAACTAATTCATTTATTAGTGGGTCAATGAATTAAGATGGTCACATATGTTACACAGTTGGCCACTCAGTAAGGGCGAAATGTTACTGGATTAGTTTCATTGATTTACTCTGGAACAGATGTGACAAGAGAGTGCTGTAATACTACAAATATTAGGTTATAGATCTGTTTCTGAGATACTTGCAGAATAACTTGTTTTTAACTTTTTACTGCCGACAATCGCTTTTAGGATTATTATTGGCAGATGTCTGACAAGGGCAGACATAAAATCAACTGGGCGACAGAGGTGTGATATAAGGAATCCGGGTGCATTACCCTAGCTCTTTTTGAATAAATTCCTTGGTTCTTTAACATGCCTGTTGTACAAAACCGATATATGTGAGATTAACTTTTGGTTTCCAACTAGTTTGTCTCTTGTTGGGTTGGAAACACTGAAAAGCATTTCAGAAATGACCATGTGCCTCGGCCGAGGATTGAACCAGGGACCTCTCGATCAGTAGTCAAGAGTGTTATCCACTTGACCACTGTTAAGACGTTGATTATGTCACTTATATTATAATGTAAGTTGATTGATTGAAATCAGACCATATCAGACAAACATTTTGTATCAAACTTTGGAAAATAAAACTAAGCTCTTTCATACTCCTTTTAAGGATAAATTTGGATGCAATAAATTTAGTAGTTAATTTAAAATGATCTTTAAGTTATCAGTTTGTTCCTTTTAAAAAATTAGTGAATCTTAAACTCGATTGTATTGTTTAGTACAACAAAAGTACATGTTTGATTATTAGATAAACATTTGAACAAATCATTTTTTTAGCAATATTTTTTCCGGATTGAACAACACAGAAAATATTGTACTTCTCAGATCATTCTCCTGCTAACTGTAGGGTGAAGTAGACTTACTTTTACCACAGGTATAGCTCGCCTTGTTGATGGTATAAAATCCCTAATCCACCAAATCTATCCAAATCCTATTACCTATTATAGCAATCTATATAAACTATTACTGGTATGTCAGACAAAAGGTATTATCGTATGTAGTTAAATCTTTATTCCAACAATAGATAAATGTTATTATCATTAATTAGTACTCATAACATAGTTTTATTACGTGTAAGTAATTTTCTTTACAAGTGCAAACATACGGTATTGAACTGTCTTTGACCATGCTTGTAAGTTTGGACTACAGAGAGTGAATTTATTTGTGGATTATGATTTAGTATAATAATTTTATGTACAACTGTGCTAGATCTATATAATATTCTGCAATATAATAATCTTATTATTAGTCATCTCACTAGTCCTTTATATAAAGTTTTTCATCTTTACTGGATTACTTTATGCAATATTTAGAACTTAAATTTAAAATGGTAGCTACAATATAAAAATATCTCAGACATAACATTGCCCCAGAGTGGGACTGTATACTACACAAGTACTTTAAGTTACCAAAATGTCTAAGTTAATAAAGGCCTTTACAGTTTATAGTTATATGACTTGTCTAGTAAAGTTGATTATCAATGTTTGTGACTACCATGTTACATCACAATAGCATTGAGAGTAAACAAAATATTGAACTTTATTAAAACTTTAACCAAAATCACGAAGGTTAATCAACGTGCGTGCCAAAATATCTGAGTTTAAAAGGTCCATAACTCCTTACAAATAAGCCAAGAGTTATGCCCATGTCTAGTTATGTTGACTAATGATAGCAAGTATCACGCACGTTAATTAAATGATAAAACTTCGTGCAAGTATGTTACTTTATAAGCAAGTTATTTAACTAAAATTTATACAATTTTTTTATTTAATTACATTGCTCATAATCAACTTTCTATAATTATCACTAAATTAATCTGCCAAAAAATAATATTATGAATTTTCGGACCGCTAATATTTTTTATCATATTGCCCCCCCCCCTCCCATAATACCACCACTTGATACGCCACTGCATTTGTCATACATCGGGGAATACTAAGCCTCGTTTTAATTTGACAGCTTTTTTCTGACGTCACTGGGAGTTCCCGTATCAGCATGAAAACAAACATTTGACAGGTAAAACGAAAACACAGAAATTCAGCTTTGATGTTGAACCGGTGCCAAATCAGTTTATGGGAGAGAAAAACTGTTGCCAAGGTTACACGTGTAAGAAGCAAGAATCCCATTGGCTAATACATGGCAGATTTAACTTTGAGGCTGATATGGTACCGACTCGGTGAAACATATTCAAAGATGGCGGAAGCCGGGGCAAACGTGCAGGGCTGGTTTAGCTGGGAGGAACATGTCTTGGATTTTTTATTAATATTTTGGATTTCGGCTGGTCTGTTGATCGTGGGTGTGATTAACTCCCTAACTCAATTCTTTGGACCTTTGCAACCCCGGACTGGGTGGGACAAATCCAAGGCTGGTACGTCGAGTAAGCAGGCAGTAACACAGGGTCCCCATTCTGCTGAGTCTACGTTCTGGCTGAACTCGGCGCTCAACTGGTTCTACTTGCACTATGATGCCTTTCCACAGTTTGTCAACGCCTGGGTTCAGTCGCTTAATCAACAAGCACAGAAACTTGGGGTATGTATTCTATTTTAATTGATTTATAATTGGTAATTTTAACCCTTTACTCCATAGGGCTCTGTACGTGTGACTGATATCGCACCATGATCTCCATACATACGTATGATACGCATATGACTGTTCAATCCATTTATTGCGTTTTTTGGCACATTCACCCTGCTAAAAATGATCTATTTAAAA
Source organism: Spisula solida (assembly GCA_947247005.1). Classification (NCBI taxonomy): domain Eukaryota; kingdom Metazoa; phylum Mollusca; class Bivalvia; order Venerida; family Mactridae; genus Spisula; species Spisula solida. Next base: position 30,357,770 of record OX365947.1, on the reverse strand, counting down.
AATAGTTATATTTGTTAAATCTTTAATTGGAGGTGTCACGTATATACATCAATTATGAATAAGCTGTATGGAGATAGATACTTATAATCTGGATTGGAGTCTATAAACGAATGGTGTAAATAATGTGAAAGTATTTTATGTTGCCGGGATTGGTTAAATGTTCGAGTTAGAGACGTGTAATTCATTACGATTCGTTAGAGCTGTCCCCGTTATCAAAAAAGTTGTGAGGGAAAGTTCCGAAACATACATCACCTGTCAAAAAGTGCTGTGTATTATTTTGATTAAATGTAAAAACAGTGAATTTCTGAACTTGAATTCATTCCATACAGTGATCTTGCACTCGGGGTGATTGCCCTGTAGAGTATTATGTGGGTTTGTGTTGATCACGGAGCCATACAGGTAATGAGGTATGCCGATAATGAAACTTTAAGTCTTAAATTTAATGGGAAATTTTCAAATTATTGGTTTGTAATACACAGTTGCTGTAAATACACACAGCCAACTTTGATAATGATCTATGCCAAGTTCACAGGTACGTGCCTACAATAAGGTGCTAAATATAACTAATCATTATACCACGGATGAACTAACGTGGAACTGTTTTTTGTCTGACCTTGAGAATGTAATGTCATTCCCAGACTGAGGAAAAGTAGACATGTAAACGGTGTATTGTTATTTAGTGCATAATGCATTATTTAGCACTTGGGAATAGTTACATGTAATGTAATACAAGTTTAAGCTATACAGTTAGCATAAAGTTAAACAACAAGTGTTGTATATTACATATATATATATTTGCAATGTGCGGTATCTGGTCCTTGGATGTTGTTACACTTACAGTCTGTCCATATACATGTAGTCTGGGCGTGTTATGATTTTAAGATAGGCAGCAGTGAGCCTAATGTAACTAACAAAATCAATTTGGCGGCCACTTGTTCAGGCATTAATAATTTATTAATAATAAAGCATTGTCTTTTGTTGCCTAGTGTACCTTTCAAAAGAAAAGCAATATGTTTATGAACTTTATAGAATTGATAACTTTGTGAGACAGAATTGTAATATATCAGGGTCTGATCATACCTCTCTAGGAGTGAGTACATGGTAACACGGGCATGGTGTGCATATATCATAATAACTGGTATGTGTGAAGCTGACACAAGATGCACACTCTGGAAGCACCAGGGAAACAATATAAGACATAGACCATTATATTAGCAGGGTAATTAATCTTTCTACAGATTCCATACAGTCTATAGGGAACACTGTGCACTAAAACAATATACTGTCATAGTGTCTACATCACACATGCTTCTCATATACTCTCTGTCATTTCATCACAAACAGACTATTTATGTACAACCTTCAAACCTGTTCATAAAGACCACCCATGTGAAACGATACAGCCCAGTCTTTGTTAGCAGGTGGTCTTTGTCAACATGGTTTACAGAATCAAGGGCTCCATAGGCTTCTGAATCTGAAGGCTTTTTAATACTTTAAGGCATTTTAATACTTTTGACTAAATTTTACCATTTTATGGGCAAAATACCCATGATTTTAAGAGAAAATGGCGTTTCAAACCAATCTCCTTGAGGTGGTCAAAATGTTTTTTAGCTCACCTGTCACAAAGTGACAGAGTGAGCTTTTGTGATCACACTTCGTCCGTCGTCCGTCCGTCTGTCCGTCCGTCCGTCCGTCCGTCCGTCAACAATTGGGTTGTGTCCTCTCTAGAGGTCACAATTTTGGCCTAATCTTTATGAAACTTGGTCACAATGATCATCTCAACAAAATCTAGGCCAAGTTCGATATTGGGTCATCTGAGGTCAAAAACTAGCTCACTAGGTCAAATTATAGAAAAAACCTTGTTTTAAACCTTTCAACATGTAGTCTTCATGGTCACTAAACTCTCTGCAGTAACTCTCTACTCTCTATACATACAATAAACTTTCATCAACCAATGAAAATGTGTATCAGGGTTCACAGCAGTTTTGTAAAGGTCAAATATCAAAATATTCTAGTATTTTAACCAGGGTGTGAATTGTACTGGGTAAGTGAAAATCAAAGCGCTGTAGGGAGCGTAGACATTTTCCTGAGGGTCGTGGGTTCAAACCCCACTGGAACCATAATTGTTATTTTTTTATTTTTATTTTTTTAAGTGTTTAGGTATTGTTTTGTCTTTATAGCATGTATCTTGTACATTTTCCTGATGGTAGTGGGTTCAACCCCCACTGGAACCATAATTTTTTTTTTTTTTTTTTTTTTTTAGTGTTTAGGTATTGTTTTGTCTTTATAGCATGTATTTGTACATTTTCCTGATGGTCGTGGGTTCAACCCCCACTGGAACCATAATTTTTTTTTTTTTTTTTTTTTTTAAATGTTTAGGTATTGTTTTGTCTTTATAACATGTATTTGTACATTTTCCTGATGGTCGTGGGTTCAACCCCCACTGGAACCATAATTTTTATTTTTTTATTTTTATTTTTTTAAGTGTTTAGGTATTGTTTTGTCTTTATAGCATGTATTTGTACATTTTCCTGATGGTCGTGGGTTCAACCCCCACTGGAACCATAATTTTTTTTTTTTTTTTTTTTTTTTTTTAAATGTTTAGGCATTGTTTTGTCTTTATAACATGTATTTGTACATTTTCCTGATGGTCGTGGGTTCAACTCCCACTGGAACCATAATTTTTTTTTTTTTTTTTTTTTTTTTTTAGTGTTTAGGTATTGTTTTGTCTTTATAGCATGTATTTGTACATTTTCCTGATGGTCGTGGGTTCAACCCCCACTGGAACCATAATTTTTTTTTTTTTTTTTTTTTTTTTTTAAATGTTTAGGCATTGTTTTGTCTTTATAACATGTATTTGTACATTTTCCTGATGGTCGTGGGTTCAACTCCCACTGGAACCATAATTTTTTTTTTTTTTTTTTTTTTTTTTTTTAGTGTTTAGGTATTGTTTTGTCTTTATAGCATGTATTTGTACATTTTCCTGATGGTCGTGGGTTCAACCTCCACTGGAACCATAATTTTTTTTTTTTTTTTTTTTTTTTTTTTTTAGTGTTTAGGTATTGTTTTGTCTTTATAGCATGTATTTGTACATTTTCCTGATGGTCGTGGGTTCAACCCCCACTGGAACCATAATTTTTATTTTTTTATTTTTTTTTTTTTAAATGTTTAGGTATTGTTTTGTCTTGTACATTTTCCTGATGGTCGTGGGTTCAACCCCCACTGGAACCATAATTTTTATTTTTATTTTTTTTAGTGTTTAGGTATTGTTTTGTCTTTATAGCATTTATTTGTACATTTTCCTGATGGTCGTTGGTTCAACCCCCACTGGAACCATAATTTTTTTTTTTTTTTTTTTTTTTTAAATGTTTAGGCATTGTTTTGTCTTTATAACATGTATTTGTACATTTTCCTGATGGTCGTGGGTTCAACCCCCACTGGAACCATAATTTTTATTTTTATTTTTTTTAGTGTTTAGGTATTGTTTTGTCTGTAAAGCATTTATTTGTACATTTTCCTGATGGTCGTGGGTTCAACCCCCACTGGAACCATAATTTTTATTTTTTATTTTTTTAAGTGTTTAGGTATTGTTTTGTCTTTATGGCATGTATTTGTACAGTTATATGAAGGAAAAATACCAAAATATTTTGTTTAAAATAAAGGTCAAATCATAGAAAAACCTTGTGTAGTCAGTCACCAGAGGTTACAATTTCAACTTAATCTTTATGAAACTTTGTCACAATGATCCTGTCAACAAAATCTAGGCCAAGTTCGATTTTGGGTCATCTGGTGTCAAAAACAAGGTCACAATGTCAATTGACATTTTCCTGAGGGTCGTGGGTTTAAACCCCACTGGAACCATAATTATTTTTTTAAGTGTTTAGGTATTGTTCTGTCTTTATAGCATGTATTTGTACAGTTATATGGAGGAAATATTTTGTTTAAATTATAGGTCAGATCATAGAAAAACCCTGTGTAGTCACCAGAGGTTACAATTTCGACTTAATCTTTATGAAATTTGGTCCTAATAATCATCTCAACACAATCTAGGTTAAGTTTGATATTAATTAAGTCATCTGGTGTCAAACGCTAGGTCACATGGTCAAATCATACACAAACTTGCAATAGAGGCTGAATTTCCTTAAATTTTATTCAGAAAATGTGTAGGATCACCATAGGGGTGTGCATGCACTAGTACGACAGGTGAGCGACCTAGGGCCCTTTGGGCCCTCTTGTTTTTTAATTTCAAAGGTTAAAAACCCCTACTCCCCAGTCAAATGGAACCCCTGCAAATTGAATTATCATTGATAATGATCTGATAAGAGGCACTCCCCATTAATATTAGTGACCTTTGTAGTCAGAATTAGAAGGAGTGATAATGGTGGTCTTTTAACACAGGTTAAACTTTATAGCACAATTCTGCACAAATATAAGATGTGACAGTTTTAATCCAGCTTTAAAAATAAATTAAGATAATTTCTGCAAACATCAGAGAATTTTCAGCTCATTTCCCCCCCCCCCCCAAAACTGTCCAAGGCATTCATAAATGCCAAGTGGCGTGTCTGTCTGCGAGGCAAATAAGTAGTTTAAATTATCAGAGATAAAAAATAAAGTTTGGTTTTTGCAACTCTACCTTCCCTGTATCACCCAAATCCCTAAATGATTATTTAATGGCATTTAATGATTTTGTAAGAAAGTCACTCAGGATCGTCTATTTTCCAGTGCATCCTAAATGGTAAAATAAATAAAATGATTTAAAAAATATATTTTTCCTACAGTAACCTACCTGCAGCTGTACCCCATTTTCCCAGCATATTACCAGTACCTACTTAATGATTTGTTTTGACCTTTATATTACAAACATCAGGTTGAGTTTGTCACTTTGTGGCAGAATGAGATGTTGATGCTGATCTTGCACTATTGCTGGCATACATCATCATTTATCAAATTCCCGAAATTGTAAATTGATCACTTTATTTCCTTCTTTTGATGTTAAGTGTTGTATATTTATTTATAGATTCTCAATTTCTGAGAGTTTGCCATTTATTCTGGCAATTATTCATGATCACATGTTATATTGCCTCCTGAGGTTACTAGGATGATTGTTGTTGCTATAGGATTGTTGTTGCTATAGGATTGTTGTTGCTATAGGATTGTTGTTGCTATAGGAATGTTATTGCTATAGGATTGTTGTTGCAATAGGATGTTGTTGCTATAGGAATGTTGTTGCTATTATTTATAAATTGTGTTGCTCAGGAGGAGGGGTTTTAATCCTTGAAATTAAAATAAGCCACATTTTGACCCTCAAGATTTTTGGTTTGAAGGGTCATTTTCTCTTAAAATCATTGATATTTTGCCTATCAAACGGCAATAGTATCAAAATGACCCTTCAGATTCAGAAGCTAGTGGAAACCCTGCTATTAAACAAGAACTGTTACTGACTTGTTGCTATATTGAACTTCGAAGTTGTTGCTATAGGATATTGTTGCTAATAATAGGATATTATATAAGATGGAGGCACTGGGTAGTTGAAGATTTGTCTGAATTATAGAATCATTTTATGATTTAGAGAATCATTTGCTGTCTATTATGAGGCCTGTAAGATTTGGTAGAGAAACAACTTCCACATGTCCGTATGTCAGATTGTCTTTCCCTGATCTACATGTTGTACAGTAAAGTTGTATCACGCTGTCAGACTCATATAGTGATCTATGACTTGTTCATTTATTACTTCTGTGTGTCTCATAGTCAAGTGCAGTCTGGTTCAAGTTTTTGATGGGTTATATATTATATGATACTATTATGCCATAATGATAATCCTTTGCAATAACACAAATTGGCAACAGTTTGTTACACTAACTGATTCTCAGGCCCTTCTCCAGGGGCAGAAGGCGCTGTGGTACCCCAGCGCCTTAAATCCAGATTTGGCTTTCCCCCAGCGCCTTAAATCCTAGTATGGTGTCTTTAAATCACTATTGGTGCTATTATTTGGGGTCAGTATTACATTATTGGAGAGATTATCAGGCCTTTAGTATGTAAAAATTCCTTAAACCAGCCTTTAAATATTAAAAGCATCAATTAAGCCACAAACAAAATCAGATTAGTAGAATTTATCTGATGTCCTATGCTCCAAAAGGCTACAAAAGGGTCTGAGAAAATTCAGACGTTTTCTTAAAGGTTTATTTTTTTGAGAAAATTAGTGATATGTTATGGTCCTATGCTCCAAAAGGCTACAAAAGTGTCTGAGAAAATTCAGACGTTTTCTTAAAGGTTTATTTTTTTGAGAAAATTAGTGATATGATATGTAGTGAATAGAAGCTAACCCATTCTGCTGAAAAAACCCCAACAAATTAATGCTTAGAGTTGATCACAATGCAACAGTAAATGTGCTCTTGTTTTAATTCAAAGGGAGGTAATTTGAAACATTTCCCCTTTTGGGGCCATAGTTCAGTGGCTGGGAGGCTGGCTTTGTAACTTGACGATCCAAGTTTTATTCCTGCTCGCAGTAGGCCATACCCTCCGTAAAAATTTGACAACAATGTTGATTTTCCTCCAAACTTGGAGAACTGTTGCTGGTTCCTTGTGTTAGGCTACTGTACAGGAAAACTGGTTAGGCAAATCAGCTGGCATATTAATAATATTTGGAAAATGTTAAGAAACAGCATTAAACCCCGAATAAACTTACTTGTTTAAAATCATTTAAATCCGTAGTAATGATTATGTGATTGTCATAATACCACGTTAACACCAGTGTGTCTGCAGTTATAATTGTAATACTCTGGTATGATAGCAAAAGTGCATATTGACCTCAAGGATCAATTACCATAAATTGGCTGTATAATGTATGAATTCCCTGACTGTCTGTATGAGTGTAGGTGTCTGGATGCTCATTGAAATGTCTGATAGAATGTATAGTGTATGACTGTATGGTATACTCACTGTAACCTCAGTGACCTGTCTTTCACTTACCTGTGTTAATTGATTTATCATGCTCATCATTAATGTTATACCTGTGTTATGTCTCAGACAATGATGGCATTTATCTAGTCTCTCATTATCTTCATTGGCCATTTCCTATATCTTACAATTTGTATAGTGTATATATATGTGGCCAAATGATTACAGAAAACAACTTTTGTTACAAGTAATTATACCCCCCCCCAAGAGTTGTAAGGGGGGGTATACTGGATTCAGCTTGTCTGTCTGTCCGTAGATACATTCTTGTGGATGCAACTCCTCCTACAGTTTTTGCAGCATTTCCTTCAAACTTTATCAGATGAACAACCTCAACATGTAGATGTGCATAAAGGAAAGAATTTGCGCTGCGACAATTTTTGACAGAATTATGGCCCTTTGTACATTTATGGACGATACAATATATAGTGAACAGTTCTTGTGGACGCAACTTAAAATTAGCTGCAATGATTTTTGTCACGCAGGGGGTATATTAGTCTGCCGAATGGCGACAGTTCTAGTTACTTTAATAGCAATGAAATATGCAATGATTGTGTTAGGAGAGGTATAACTACATTGTAATAGTGCACTGGTACTATAGTTATAATTAAGAAATAAACTATGATACCGGCTGTTATACAATGGTTTGGAGTTCTGACGCGTAGGAATTAACCACAAAGGCCGTATGCCTGAGTGGTTAATAACAAGCGTCAGAACGACAAACCATTGTATAACAGCCAGTATACAACGGTTTTTCATAGTTTATTTCGATTCTAACATGATTTAAACCCCGAATTATATATAAAGCCTGTGTTATTTTGCGAGATCTATGTTGCTTAGGTTACTTGTTTACCTGCATGACGTCATTTCCATTGTATATCGGCCGATATACAACGCTATTATTTGTTCTTTGTCTATATAGGCAAAAAAATTGCCAGTTATGTTAGAATTATAAATGAACTTTATTTATGCAAATAATTGTATAATTTTAAATAATTTATGAATAAACTTTTTTGTTGCAGTTTGAAAGAAATGACCTTAGACATTGGGATATTCAGTGTCATTTCTAAACTTTTAATCACAGTTTGTATTTTCAATAAAATAAACATTTCGAAATGATATATTAACAGCCAATGCTTACCCACCATGACCTTGCCGACACTTAATCAGTCTCAGGTGAGACATGCATTTTGTCTGTTGATTAGGGTACGTTTACACCCAATGAGCACTTTATATAATATTAATTATAATATTCGTTCATGGCTTTATATATATAGCAAAAGGGATTTGTTTCACAGCTGCATAATTATTTGCACTGAAATTATTTTAATTCACTTTTGATATTATTGATCATCAATCTGCGTTAATGTAATGAATATTTAAATAGCTTACTTTATGATATGTTAATTCAAATGTGAATAGTGGCCACTGTGTGGGTGATTCGCCTGATGTTACATAATATTCTTACACAAATTATGGTTTCATGCAGTAAGTGAGGAAATATTCTGTTCCTACAGACCAACTGGTGTGGCTGTAAAATCATATCTACCCTGCATTCAAGGAAAAATCGCGTGACGCACGTTTTTTTTTCCATGAACGCAGGGCTGGTAAATGGCTAAAATGTCTTTATTTGCTCTCGCTTTTATTTTAATTATTGGTTGTACAAGTTGCCATGGAGTTGACATAGTATAAATATGTATAAGTATGATATATATTCCAATATATCACTGTATTGTTGGTTTATACTCCAGTATTGATACAATGATCCTTCTCATAATGATCCCTACAATGGATCCTATTATAAGTAATTAGCAGGTTGCTTTGATGTCATTATTAACACTCTCAAATGACACTGTTTGGTATTACAGGGAATGGTTTATAATGGAGAATGTTTGTATTTCCTGGAGAGCTAATATAGTAATAATGTTATTGTTGTCACTACTGAAAATGGTCGCTTGGTGGACAGATGTGGTTTGTAGAAGTTCATTAACTAAAACATCATCAATACTGAACATCTTGTAGTTACATAGTTACATACCGCCAATGATAACACTACCGGTATAGTCCAGTTAGGATATTGTAACAGTGACGTTGCAGTTTATGTGTACGCAAAAAAATCACAACCATTGTCTAAACAGGTAGAGCGAAGTTTAGTTTGTTAGTTTAGCATTGAAATTGTAGTTGTTTGCACAGTATAAGCCTTTATAACTGGGTTTACACCGTCATAGTGGACTCGACCGCTGCGTCACTGGATTTTTGTCCTGACTGGACTATAATAGTCTAGCCTTTTTTAAAAAAATAAAAATGAAAATTAAATGCATTTTCGATATCTATTTTAGTTCAGTCTTGTGCATAATTACTTTTAATGCATATATATCCTTTCAATCTACGCTGATAACAAGCGGCCAGTCGACCATGCAGTGTTTATATTATCCATGTTTATTTGTTGATAAGGCTAGAGTTATCTCCAACAAGCTATAAAAGAATTATAAAGTCTTTAAATAATGAGTGTTAATTTAATTTCTAGAAGTTCTTTTATAAAATGTTACCTTTATCTCTTAAATCAGATCCTAACCTTTTACTACCTTTTCTTCTTGCTGTTATACTGCTCAGGATGATGTAGTGAATGTATTAAGGGTATGATTTTAATGAGATTGAAATGGTACCCTCATGTCTCAATATCATTTTAGTAAAATCACATCTATTTTCTCACAAAAGAACAAGTTTAGTATTTCCATGAGTATGTGTAACCTGTAAAAATACTGGTATCTGACAGCATTTGGTGTAAGAACATTTAGGTGTATCAGCTTGCCTTTTTCATTACCTCTGCCAGCTTCTCTATATATACAGTGCCTTGTAACTGGATTCCTTAAGTTTTAATTTGAGCTCTAACGAAAACAGCTACTGGCTAAATATACTGATTAAATGAGAATATTTGGTTACCTGAGTAATATAATGAATTAATTATTGAGTTGAAGAGAACACCTGTTTATACTACAACAATGATACTACCTGTTAAATACCTGTTTATACTACACCAATGATACTACCTGTTAAATACCTGTTTATACTACACCAATGATACTAGCTGTTAAATACCTGTTTATACTACAACAATGATACTAGCTGTTAAATACCTGTTTATACTACAACAATGATACTACCTGTTAAATACCTGTTTATACTACACCAATGATACTACCTGTTAAATACCTGTTTATACTACACCAATGATACTAGCTGTTAAATACCTGTTTATACTACAACAATGATACTAGCTGTTAAATACCTGTTTATACTACAACAATGATACTAGCTGTTAAATATCTGTTTATACTACACCAATGATACTAGCTGTTAAATATCTGTTTATACTACAACAATGATACTAGCTATTAAATATCTGTTTATACTACACCAATGATACTAGCTGTTAAATATCTGTTTATACTACACCAATGATACTAGCTGTTAAATACCTGTTTATACTACAACAATGATACTAGCTGTTAAATACCTGTTTATACTACAACAATGATACTACCTGTTAAATATCTGTTTATACTACAACAATGATACAAGCTGTTAAATACCTGTTTATACTACAACAATGATACTACCTGTTAAATACCTGTTTATACTACAACAATGATACTAGCTGTTAAATACCTGTTTATACTACAACAATGATACTACCTGTTAAATACCTGTTTATACTACAACAATGATACGAGCTGCTACAGCTGTTGTACATTATTACTACAAAATGATAGTATTATATTCATGCCTGTTTGAGATGGGTGTTTTAAAACCGATTGTTAATGAATTGATTCACTATAAGCCTATAAATGTGTCACAGATGGGTTATTCCATGGTGTTATAGTAGGTACATATCCAAACAGATGTATCAAATGTGTTGCATTTAAGTTAGTATTAACATTAAGTATTAAACAATTCATTAAGTATTGAAACATCTAGATTTATGACCACATTATATAAACAAGAGATGGAAATGCTGGAATTTGTTTTTACAGAGTTATTTCCCCCTGAACACTAAAGTCTTATAATGTTTGTTTTTTGTCAAATTTCTCAATGTCTTAATTAAAGAGGAACTGCCTTGTAACTTAACATACTTGATCACAGTGATTAGTCACTGAGGAATTCATTTTGTAGACAAGAAAATTTAGGTAACTCTATCAATATTTTTGATGGAGTTATTGCCCATTTCTGCTTTATATAGGTAATCATTTCTTGAAACGACTTCTTATTCAACATACTTAATCACAGTTAGGATCCCATTTGGTGAACAAGAGTAGGTAACTCTATCAAGGATTTTTGAAGGAGCTGCAATTGTCCTTTTTACTTGTTGAATTTTTGGAACGACCTTGCAAGTATGAGAAAGTCAAGCATTCAGCACTTGTAGGTGGTGCTTTTGTTTTATCTTCACTTATATTGCTCTGTTACTTAATTATAGAAAGCTTCTTTGTGGGATTTTTCTATAAAAGTTTGAACTATAACTTTCATTTGTCTGTAGTGCGTCCTGCAGACAATAGACAAAATACTCTGTTGGTATGAGTTTAGTTTATGCTTCCATGCAGTTCTGAGATCAGTCAAAGAATAATTATAATTAATACAAATGTATTCCACTATATCAAAACATGCATAATCTCCAAATGTCAAATCATTAAATGGAACATACTGTGAAGTACTTATGTTAGGCTTTAAATTGTGAAATAAGGGATCGTAATTTGAACGTCTTCCTGATTTCTGTGTGTGATCTTTTCCAATTATTGTTAAATCAAAAAACATTTTCATCAAAATTGAGAAATAACTCACAAATGATATTACTTGAATCATCCGGCTAAATTGAGTGGCACTTGTGAACATACTGGCTTTCTATGATTATTTGGTGGAACGTTCTTAGTGCACCAAAATCAACATATCTTTGTTCTGTATATAAAAGAAAACAAGCAACCATTATAGACGTAGTACACAACATTTGACCTTGCGCTAATTATGCTAATTAATTCTGGTATGTTTTCGTTATTGTACCATAAGAATGTTTGATTAGTTAAAATAACAACTCTGATTGGACAACAGATAAGCAGGGATATTCAAGGATTCCATGTTAAATGTTCTAAGCTCATAATACCCCAGGTATTACTGAATTTTATTCATGTTGAATTTTGTTCTTAAAGACTTGAAAGAAGAATTCTCATGCTCCCACCCATTTCATTTCGGAATGATTGCAGCCATTAAAACATTTGTTGCTGATTACTTTTATCAATTCACCTTAAGTTTCTTACAATGCAGAGAATCTACTGAGTATGTAATTCATTTCCACGGAACTGTTTCCATTTATATAGCATATTATCAGCTGAGTTTTGCAAAATACTAGGTGAAAACGAAGCAAGCTTACATTTGTTTCTGTTACCATGGTAACGATATACAGTAAGATTGGTATATAGAAGTCTACATAACATTGACTGCCCGAAAATATAATTCTAAGACATAGAATACAGAAAATATAAACAATCTGGGAGAAATAGTCAGACTGTTTCTGCCTATTGTGTGTATCATTGTCTTTGGTAAGAATAGAGGCTGCAGACAATAAGATTGAGAGAGAATGATCCTGATATTGAATTAATGTATTCACTGGGGACTGATTTAACTTGATTCTATTGTTTTTTCTTGTGTTAGTTTATCCCTTAACAGTCATTCTATATACATTCAGGGTTTTTGCACACTCTATAGCTGTTGTTTTGACATTGATTTTAGTGGGAAATAATCATGTAAGTGTATGGTATTGGGGCAATCATTCATATAGTTCAGTCAGGATAAAAATCCAGTGACGCAGCCGTCGAGTCCACTATAACGGTGTAAAACCAATTATAAGGGCTTATACTGTACAAACAACTATAATTTCAATGCTTTTTAAGTTTGCTCTACCTGTTTAGACAATGGTTGTGATTTTTTGCGTACACATAAACTGCAACGTCACTATAAGTTCCATTATTGTTATATTTCAGTCAGTGTCAGTAGCAGGAACATGGCAACCTTCAGGGCATTTATACATAAGTATAGGTTATAGACCATATATTAGAGTTATAAACAAGTGCAAGGGAACGAAGCGACCGCTGCACTAATTTTGTTTATAATTCCAATATGTGATCTATAACCGGCTTTTAGTTTACCTGCCCGCTTTTTGGAGGCCTTTCAAATGCTTTTGTTTGCAAACAATAGCATTCCATTAATATTGAGTAATGCATTGGTGCAATTAGAAAAGATTGCATGTACAGGGTGATCAGAAAACATGTCCCACAAACAATGCTTAACTTTGCGAATTTTGGTAGTATTGTTATTGTTTTGGTATTGACAGAAATAATATTTAATATAGTTTATGTTGAATATAATAATAATAATAAAATATCTTTATTTAAAGAAGATGACACATTAAGATTATACAAATTATACAAAATCATAAATATAAATGATGTAATATAAAGACGGTCGTCATATAATGTCATAGTAACCATGGTTACGCATCAGCGATGTCATCATATTCTAAGAGTTCCAAGATTGCTGGAAACACAGAAATTGTAAATTTTTACTATAAAGTAGGCAAAAAACCTGTATCTGATAGATAGAAACTTAAAATTCTAAATCCAAATTTATCAGTATCATACAGAAAGCAAATTAGAAGACATGTGTCCAAATTGGAGACACAAAGAACTGTTAGCATATTCATCAAGTTGTAGAGGAAACCTCAATGCTATGTTAGAGGTGTTATGAGTGATATATCTAACACTAACAGCCAGTCTGATGTACTATTGAATTGAAAAGATAACTGGTGCACAGATGGTTTCAAACACAACGAATGTTGTGCTGGACAATTTACGAGGTGATCGGTGATTGCTCTTAAGACAATGCATGTATGGCCTCCACATTCGCCTGCTCTTAGTCCATTGGACTTCTTCATATGGAGTTCATTAAAGGAGAAAGCGTATTATCCCAAACCAACCACTTAATTTTAAAGAAAAGAATCTTATAATTAGCAGACAAATGTGTTTGATCATTCTATGAGCATTGGTACAGTGACTTTCCACGTCGTCACACTGGTATGGAAAATGTGGTGGTCATTTCGCGCATCTCTTATGAATTTGTATTTTGAAACTATGCTAAAATGTTTGTTTGACAAAATCTTACATGTATGTCCTTTAATTGTGCAAAAGTTAAATAAATACTTTTAAACAGTAATTTCTTAATCACGCATTGTTTGTGAGACATGTTTTTAGATCACCCTGTATATTAGCTGATAATTGCTGAGAGAATAACAGTACAATTGAGAGGCCGGTCCAGCCAAATTGTCCTAATAAATGGATTTACTTCATGAACCACTTACTAGATATTGTGCCAATTGCAAAAATAAATGGATTTGAAAATCCCTGGCTTTTGATTGGACAAAGAAGTAGGATAAACTATAAGCTGGGCTGGTCCTTAAATCTGAACTATTTTGGAAAATAACTAAAAACAGATCCTTCTAAACATAGATGTATTAAACATCTGATGATTGCCTAGAGCCAAGGCTGCTCAATTTCCTGTGGTTTCTGAGGTTGATTCAAACCCAACAATGTAAATTTAGGGGGATGGGCTTGCTTGGTGTGCATTTCAAAGTCATTTCAGTGAAGATATATCCAGAAAAAGTATTGGAAACTCTGTAAAAAAGGATGGAGTGCAACTTGTTGAATGCTCTAGTTCTGGGTACTTTTTTATCAAAGCACTTACGGAAATCGTAACCTTACAATCAAATTTAAAGTCTTTATAATTTGTTTACAATAATTAAGTGTGGTTAATGGAGCTGCAATACTGATAATTTTTCATTAAATAAACTCCTAAAAGACCATATCGGGCACCGATTTGCAGTTGTAAAAGAAATATAAAGAATTAAAATTTGAGCGTAACTTTAAGATTTTCGTAAGTGCTTTGATAAAACAGTACCCAGGTCCATTGCCACTCTGAACAAGCCAGAGCACCCAAACGTAATACAGTACAACCTCTGTAGAGCAACATCCTATGAGAGCTGAAACTATTGGTCATTGTTTAGAGATTGTTGCTCTACAGATCTGATGTTAAATTTATAGTAAATATTGGCTTAGGGAAAATGTGAAGGTGTTTTTATCGAGATGCTATGGAGAGGTTGTACTGTAATACCCACTCCTTGTAGTTTTCACTGCATTTTCATGTAAGTTGGTCATAAAGTTTGTCTAGATGGAATCAAGGTTGAGTTTCAATATGGGTCATCTGATGAAAATGACAAGGTCACTGGTTTGACAAGATAATTTTGTACTTACAATAGAGGCTGCATTTACTTGAATCTTAGTCAGAAGTTGTAAATAGTTACCCAATCAGGTCACGCAGGCACACTCTGCTTGGACAGGTGAGCTACCTAGTGCCTTTTATGCCCTCTTGTTGTGAGTGTAGCTGCTGTTTCTCCAGTATAGTCGAGTGTATTGGCTCATTTCCTGTCTACCATAGAACAGGATTGTTGTTTTATTGTGAGATAATGACTTTGTTGTTGTAGTTTTATGATAGAATACTTCAAGCATTCATTCTTACCATGCAACATATAGTTATATTATGCTATGGTATTCTGGCAATATTATACAGCTGTGATTCAGAATCATTGATGAATAGTATACTATTAAATATTCGGGTAAACCAATTTATGTTGCTAAAATGATAGAAAGTTTTCACTTTATATGCTACCATACATAATGTTTGTACAAATATAAAAGGAACTGATATAAGGTAATCAATGGTAAATTTGGTATTTTTTGAAGTGTTATATGGCATTTTTTGCACCCCCACCAAGCATATAGATTTGCCATTGTCCGTCCGTCAGTCTTTTAGTACTCACTAACTTGAAGTTGTGAGGTGTGGAACATTAGGCTATATTTAGATTATATTCATTCCGTTGCTTACGGGGTGCAAAATGTTGCTTATGCCTGGGGTTTTACAAACAAAAGGATGACCAAAAGAAAACCTTGCAATGTCAAGTCAGTGAGAACGTCTGTCTATCCAAAAATGTTGTGCTGTCTGTAACTTGAAAAGTAATTGCATGTACTTCATAGGAAATGTTTTTATAGTTCAAGGTCAGGTTGAAGTGCCAGTTATATGTACATGTACCCTGTGTAGTTCGTATCAACCATGATATAGCTTAACCAGGAAGTAGGTGCAATAAAACACAGTATCATGCTCTCTTATCTTCTACATGAACTCATGCCAGTTCTTTGATACTGAGAACTACAATGAATTCTATGCCAGAAAAAAAGAATGTTTTATCTGCCAGAACAAAGTTTTATGTGTTGATTATGACCCAACACGGGAGTGTGTATAACCACCAATCTTAAAGCACACAATAAAACACCATGTAGTATTGTTGGGGAAAATCCACATTGATTTAAAAGTAAGTACATATTGTACTTAAGTTTTAAGAAAGCTATATAAGTATACCCACAGAAGTTTGTATGACTTGAGGTGGTAATGAATATGGAAAAGTTAATGAATCCACATTGAAACCTAGCTATATAAGAGAGATGGTCAATATATAAATTATAATGAGAAAATGCTTATAACTTAGCATTGACATCACATTACGCCCACTTAGATCCCCAGCCTTTCACCTATACTAGTGCTTCAAAAAAGGTCATAACAAATGGGACAGGGAAGGCAGCAATCATCTGATACAATCAAACACTGAATACAGAAATAACACAGACCACAATAACATGGCAATAACATGGCACAATGCCCAACACACAACTGAATGTTGAAATTAAACTTAACGGAAAGTCCAAGTTTCGGCTGTCAAAAAGCCGAAAGTCCAAGAGGTGTTTCTGAAGTAACCTTAGCCCTTTAAACCAATAGGAGAGATCACTGTATTCCTATGCAAAATGCCCACCAGCAATCTATTGGATGAATGAACAATAGAAACCTGCCATTCACCAATAGCTAGCTGGTGGTACTTAAATCCATACATTCTTACAGTCAGCAGTGTAAATACCCTCCCTAACTCTTCAATGATTATGCATTCCTGGAAACTTGTATATTTTTCTCACTGTCAGGCTCAGTTTTTCTGATTACTCTTAATCACTCAAACTTTGATCACTTCGTTGTCTGTAAGTTAAGTACCAAGAGTCTCTGGTAACTGGTTTGTTTGCTTCATATTCTGATGGTATAGTTGATAATTAGACATGTAATTAGGTAGGTAATCAGTAAGATAATGAGGTAAGGTATGTGTACTGTTACTATACTTACCTCAGTCTGTGTGTATTTCTGGCTCCTGGAAAACATGTACATGTTACCTCATTTACCTCAGTTGTACCCCTGCTTGATTGTTCTTCCTCAAATTGTCTGCAGTAACCAATGTATTCCTGGAACAGTCAACATTACTCCACATTAGTCTTTATCATGGTAGAGGGCTGTTCTAATGAGGGTACTCAGTGAACTCTTTGACGGTTCAGTTAATGCTTCTTGTAGTTTTCATAGCTGTTTATGCCCTATTGAAAACAGGACGTACCATTTGGGTGTAGCATGTGGGTTAAGCGTCCAGTGGTGTCTGTAGTCTTATTCTAACAGTTTTCATCTGATTGTTATCAAATTTGTTGACACTGTTTATGAGCAATAATCGTGGCCTGTGAGGACTAAATTTTATCTAAATTGCTTCAATGGGTTATGGTCCTTGAAAACAGAAAATAAGTAATTTGTCTTGACTCTGATTTCAAACAGTTTTGATCGTCTTCAAACTTGGTGACAATGTTTATGAGCATTAAAAATATATTGTTCGAGTTTGATTATCAGCCAGTATTTTGTGACAGTTTGGCGCTCTTGGAGGTGTATTTTGTGACAGTTTGGCGCTCTTGTAGGTGTATTTTGTGACCGTTCGGCACTCTTGGAGGTGTATTTTGTGACAGTTCGGCGCTCTTGGAGGTGTATTTTGTGACAGTTCGGCGCTCTTGTAGGTGTATTTTGTGACAGTTTGGCGCTCTTGGAGGTGTATTTTGTGACCGTTCGGCACTCTTGGAGGTGTATTTTGTGATAGTTCTGCGCTCTTGGAGGTGTATTTTGTGACAGTTCGGCGCTCTTGGGGCTGTATTTTGTGACAGTTTGGCGCTCTTGGAGGTGTATTTTGTGACAGTTCGGCACTCTTGGAGGTGTATTTTGTGACAGTTCGGCGCTCTTGTAGGTGTATTTTGTGACAGTTTGGCGCTCTTGGAGGTGTATTTTGTGACCGTTCGGCACTCTTGGAGGTGTATTTTGTGATAGTTCTGCGCTCTTGGAGGTGTATTTTGTGACAGTTCGGCGCTCTTGGGGCTGTATTTTGTGACAGTTTGGCGCTCTTGGAGGTGTATTTTGTGACAGTTCGGCACTCTTGGAGGTGTATTTTGTGACAGTTCGGCACTCTTGGAGGTGTATTTTGTGACAGTTTGGCACTCTTGCAGGTGTATTTTGTGACAGTTTGACGCTCTTGCAGGTGTATGTATTTTGTGACAGGTCGGCACTCTTGGAGGTGTATTTTGTGACAGTTCGGCGCTCTTGGAGGTGTATTTTGTGACAGTTCGGCGCTCTTGGGGCTGTATTTTGTGACAGTTTGGCGCTCTTGGAGGTGTATTTTGTGACAGTTCGGCACTCTTGGAGGTGTATTTTGTGACAGTTCGGCACTCTTGGAGGTGTATTTTGTGACAGTTTGGCACTCTTGCAGGTGTATTTTGTGACAGTTTGACGCTCTTGCAGGTGTATGTATTTTGTGACAGGTCAGCACTCTTACAAGTGGTTATTGTGACAGTATGGCACTGAAATAGGTTAATCTTTTGACAGGCACTCTCGTCTGTATAATCATGGAGAATACTATTATGACACAGATTTGCGTCACCCATTGTACAGGTACCTGATACACAGCTAGCTGACAGGTTATATTGTCAGTATTATATCACTACATTGACTGCTGTCTGCTGATATATACATCATCATCAATTAATATGATTTAATGAGCATCCATAGTTTTCCTGCTGGCTGCAAATGTTTTATATTAATTGGTTGGAAAAATGATTTGCTCAACAGTATTGTATAGGGAATACATAATGCAATATGAATATTACTGTTTTCTATTAATTTTTTGTATAATCTATAGTTTATCCTAGGGGGTTCCCCTGCGAAACGTGTTCATGATTTCATGAACACTTCACTCCAATCAAGAATTGTTCATGAACAGGCCTTGATAAGTTCTTGAAATGAGTTCATGAACTTTTGGACATGATCTGTTCTTAATGTGAGTTCATGAACTGTTGATGAATTATTGATGAACATTTGGTAGTTCATGAACTGTTCTTGATCCAGCCATAAAAATTACCTGTTGAACGTTTCATGAACTATTATTTCTAGACTGTTCTTAAACAATCCCCGAACTGCTCATTAATTAATTCATGAAAAGTTCTTGAAGTGTTCATGAAACATGACTTCCTGTCACATGTTGAGAACATCACAGATTTTCAAAATGGCTGCCAGCAATGACATGTGCTGATGTTTGACAAATTTTGATAAGTGTTTTTATCTAAATGAGTGGTCTTACAAAAGATAAGTTGCAGACCTTAAAATGTCAAGTTTATTTCGCAGGGGTTGGGTTGTCTGTCACATGATGAACTTCATAGTTTGTCGGCATGTCATGATCAGCATGCACTTGTTCCTGTGGTAATGTGCCAGCATATGATCAGCAATGCACTAGCTCCTGTGGTTATGTGCCGACACATGATCAGCAATGCACTAGCTCCTGTGGTAATGTGCCAGCATATGATCAGCAATGCACTAGCTCCTGTGGTTATGTGCCGGCACATGATCAGCATGCACTAGTTCCTGTGGTTATGTGCGGACACATGGTCAATCAGCATGCGCTAACTCCTGTGATTGTGTGCCGGCACATGATCAGCAATGCACTAACTCCTGTGGTAAGGTGCCAGCATATGATCAGCGTGCACTAGTTCCTGTGGTTATGTGCCGACACATGGTCAATCAACATGCGCTAACTCCTGTGGTTATGTGCCGGCACTTGATCAGCATGCACTAGCTCCTGTGGTTATGTTCCGGCACATTATCAGCATGCACTAGCTCCTGTGGTTATGTGCTGGCGCATGATCAGCATGCACTAGCTCCTGCGGTTTTGAAACAATCCTCTGATATAACTTGTCATATTGCCAGTGTCACCAGCAACAGTACGTACTTGCATCGCAAACTGTGGTGCATTTATTATATCAATGCAGCTTTTTTGGTTCAACTGAAGTTGTTTGACATTGTGCGATAATAGTTGCATTGATTGTATACAATATATCATGTGTATGCCTACAATGTTACAGTAACTACAGTGAGTGAAGAATACCTGAATCTAATTTTTGTGTTTAATGAATGAAGAGTTCATTATAACTTCATTGGTTTACTGAAAGGAAATTGATATTCGAAATATTAAAATATTGTGAAACCAACCTGTGGAATGAAGCAGGGCTGTATCCACACTGATGCACATCTTTTCTAGGATTTATTTGCCTTTTTAGTCATTTCTCTAATTTTCACCTGGGCAAGTGCCTCAGTGTACCTCAGTGGCTTACGGGCCTAATGATAATGTGACAATCGCACCAAGATCGTACGCTGTAAGCACATACTACTCACTTAACATGTGCGCAATGTACGATGCACACAGTCACTCATGACCAAGGGACACCGTGCATGTGACGTACATCAACGTACTCCTTCGTACTGTACCCCCTCTGTATCCCCCTTCCAGCGTTTTCAAAAAACATAGTGGCCTACTAGCCTCCCAAAAAGACATACAAAAAGTCATGCTAAAAACCTTCATGTTGGGTTGTGACCGGGCCTTATGTGATAACTTTACCTTAGGTGACAAAACATGACATTAACAAACAAATACTTGTAGTAAGGCTGCTCAATTTGTATTCCATTGTAATTTTTGTGTTCAATTATAAGTTTTTATCTGTTGAACACATGCAATATACTAGCTAAAGTATCAATAGTACTGCATGTTTTTGTATGCAAGTTGTCTGTAAACAGTTCCAGTATTATAATAACCCTGAAGTGAACTGTTGTCAGTTGTTGTTGTGTGGAGTGTTAGCCAAATCATGCCAGCTTGCTTTTTGTATGCTGCTGATATTCCCAAAGTTATATCTATATTCACAATTTCACCTGGGTATATAATACAGATATACAGGTTTATATTCTGTACAATAAATGTAACCTGGGTGTCAGTACTTGTTATGTTCTAAGTTTATCCTTGATGGTTTGTTGTTTGCTTGTTGTTGGTGCTATAATTGTAAAAGTTTGATGGAAGGAGCACAAGTTGTTGTTGGCATATAACGAGAGAATCATGGCTTAAGTGAAGTATATAGTCTTCTAATCTCACCTTTCAATGGTTTGGGTTCAGTTACCTTGTGTTGAGATAAACCTGTGTTAGTGGCCACCTGTATTACCCACCTCGAGTCTAGTGGTTAGAACGTCCACTTCCAGTATGAAAGGTCTCGGGTTCAATCCTGTGCCTCAGCATACAAATTCGTTAGAAAACAGTACTCGGTACATCTCTCTTACTTGACACTCGCAAAGTTAGTTTCAGATATCTACTCGGAAAAATTTGATTAGTTATTCTTCATATGGCTGAAATACTGTTGAACATGGCTGTGGTTCTTAAAAATAACATTAAAAAACAAAAGAGGGCACATGTCATCAGCAACCAATACTCAATGCCAAACACATCAGTCATCTTTATTACACTTATACTATGTATTAAAGAAACATTTAGAATTAAACGCATCCACTTTTGATGTATTTCTTTATTGATTGTTTAAGCTAGGTTATAATCCACTGCTATACAGTTAATTAACTCTTAGTTGGCTATTTAAGACAGGTGATTTAAGACTTGATTGACTGCCTAATTATACAATTAAATCTTGATTGATTGCTTTAGACACAGGTAAACCTAGCTTGATTTACTGCTTAAGACAGGTAATGACGGGGAGTTAACCCTTGGTTGGTTGTTTAAGACAGTTAATGACGGGGAGTTAACCCTTGGTTGGTTGTTTAAGACAGGTAATGACGGGGAGTTAACCCTTGGTTGGTTGTTTAAGACAGGTAATGACGGGGAGTTAACCCTTGGTTGGTTGTTTAAGACAGGTAATGACTGGGAGGTAATCATTGGTTGGTTGTTTAAGACAGGTAACGACTCAGGGAGTTTACCCTTGGTTGGTTGTTTAAGACAGGTAATGACTGCAGGGAGTTAACCCTTGGTTGGTTGTTTAAGACAGGTATTGACTGGGAGTTTACCCTTGGTTGGTTGTTTAAGACAGGTAATGACTGGGAGTTAATCCTTGGTTGGTTGTTTAAGACAGGTAATGACTGGGAGTTAACCCTTGGTTGGTTGTTTAAGACAGGTAATGACTGGGAATTAACCCTTGGTTGGTTGTTTAAGACAGGTAATGATTGGGAGTTTACCCTTGGTTGGTTGTTTAAGACAGGTAATGACTGGGAGTTTACCCTTGGTTGGTTGTTTAAGACAGGTAATGACTCAGGGAGTTTACCCTTGGTTGGTTGTTTAAGACAGGTAATGACTGCAGGGAGTTAACCCTTGGTTGGTTGTTTAAGACAGGTAATGACTGGGAGTTAACCCTTGGTTGGTTGTTTAAGACAGGTAATGACTGGGAGTTAACCCTTGGTTAGTTGTTTAAGACAGGTAATGACTGGGGGTTAACCCTTGGTTGGTTGTTTAAGACAGGTAATGACTGGGGGTTAACCCTTGGTTGGTTGTTTAAGACAGGTAATGACTGGGGGTTAACCCTTGGTTGGTTGTTTAAGACAGGTAATGACTGGGGATTAACCCTTGGTTGGTTGTTTAAGACAGGTATTGACTGGGAGTTAACCCTTGGTTGGTTGTTTAAGACAGGTAATGACTGGGGGTTAACCCTTTGTTGGTTGCTTAACACAGGTAATGACGGGGAGTTAACCCTTGGTTGGTTATTTAAGGCAGGAAATCCTTGATTGACTGCCTTATTATACTGTTAAACCTCGATTGGTTGCTTTAAACACAGGTAATCCCAGCTTAGTTGACGGCTTAACTCAGGTAATTCTGTATGAAATGATGACGTATATATGTTACAGCTTTAAGACATAAATTCTGAGTACTTCTAGAAATAATTGTTTATGAATGTTTGAGATACTTGACATTACATATCCTAACTAGCAATGATAGTAGGTATTTAACTAGATGGGAATATAATTATTTGTTAGTGATTGTTTACTTCCTGCAAGACATGTCTCTTTGGAGCTACAAGATTGTATCTCACTATATATTATATGGAGAGATACCACCCTGTTGCGCCAAAGCGACAGTCACTATTTCCTGGATTATTTTGTCTTTGAAATATTGTAGCCTTGATGTTATATCCTGGGAAAAGTGATCATTAAATAAATTGCATGGTTAACAGATTGCTGCAAGCAGGATATTGCAACATGTGGTTGGTGGGCATCAAACTTGTGTTTATATCAAACAAATATAAACCGAACACAAAAGTTTAACATTAGTACCAGCAGATTTCTCATTATTGTTCTTTTAGAAAGTGATATCAAAGGTCAAATACCTGATAAACAATCGAGATCTGTTCCAAGTTATATTACAAGAAAATCATTCAAATCTGATCCTTATGTGTTGCAATTCAGGTCTTTGAAGGACATTTGGGTCCAAGGAAGAGTGTTTCAATTGAATTTAAAACAGCAATGCATTGTTTTGGGGTATTGCACATGAGCTTTATTAGAGGCTCAAAACCAGGTTACGTCTTGTTGGTGTCCCGATAAGGTAATTATTCCCATGTGCCATTTTCTCCAGCCTACCCTTAAATGTGGCCTATAGTTAATGCTTCTGGAGTGATTGAATCTTGTCTTTAGATGCCGATTGTTTGAATCAATCACATTTCGGTAACATCTATTGCTTTAATCATTCTAGCTGTAATCATCTATATTATCATTTCTCCCCCACCCATCCCTATTTAAGCTTTATTATACCCCCAGATACATAGTATATGGGGGCTATATTGGAGTCATGCTTGAGGTTGGTTGGTTGGTTGGTTGGTTGGTTGGTTGGTTGGTTGGTCTGTTGGTCGGTCGGTTGGTCCGTATAATTTTGTCCGCGCTATTTCTCTGCAACCATTGGTCGGATTTCAACGAAACTTTGCATGACTGATCAGTACCAAGTCTAGTTGTGCATATCGTCAGCACACGTCGGTCGGATGAATTTTAAGGGAGTTATGGCCCTTTGTTTTTTTGTACTTATAAATTTTGTCCGCGCTATTTCTCTGCAACCATTGGTCGGATTTCAACGAAACTTTGCATGACTGATCAGTACCAAGTCTAGTTGTGCATATCGTCGGCACACGTCGGTCGGATGAATTTAAGGGAGTTATGGCCCTTTGTTTTTTTGTACTTATAAATTTTGTCCTTGTCTACGCTATTTCTCTGCAACCATTGGTCGGATTTCAACGAAACTTTGCATGACTGATCAGTACCAAGTCTAGTTGTGCATATCCTCGACGCTCGTTAGTCGGATCAATTTTAAGGTAGTTATGGTCCTTTGTTTTTTTTACACTTTTAAATTTTGTCTGCGCTATTTCTCTGTAACCATTGGTCGGATTTCAATGAAACTTTGCATGAATGATCGCTACCAATTCTAGTTGTGCATATCGATAGCACACGTTGGACGGATCCATTTTTAAGGTAGTTATGGCCTTTTGATTTTTTTTACACTTATACATGTAAATATTGTCTGCACTATTTCACAGCAACCAATGGTCGGATTTCAATGAAGCTGCATAACCGATCAGTACCAAGTCTAGTTTTGCATATCTGACTGTGTCAAGCAGTTTCTGGGGGTATTTATCACATTCAGTGATATTTCTTGTTCTTTTTTTCATAAAACCTATAGCTTTCACATGTACAATTAGCATTTCAGTCTATGTACTTGAATGAGCGCGTTGTTTTTAAAGACCATAAAAAAAGTGCTGTGCGCTGTATGATAAACCATGGGCGCACCTGTAAACCAATCAAACTAAGTTCGGCGCTTTCTTCCCCACCCGCCCCTATTTAAGCTTGTAATATTTGAATGATATAATCTCACAATTTATTTAGTACATTGGTTTAAACTGACATTGAATCCATGAACACATAAGATAATATGCCATTCCTTCCTATTGTTGCCATGGTTACTGTGTCATATTAATTACAAAACTGCTGTTCATTAATTTCTTTGTGCCAGAGTTAAAACAGAAGGTATTTTTAGTTATCATGCAGAAATATTTCAGGTAATTTGAATTTTTGATAAGATCAAGACAAACTGATGGGAATTTAACCAATATAGATTACTTGGTGCAGGTTCAAAAACATAAGCTTCATATATTTACCAATAATTGTTTTTTTGGGTTGAATTTAAATAAAACTGAAGGTATAAATGGGTACCTGAGGGGGTAACAGACTGGTGTTGTGGTTGCCACTGGCGCCGAGTGACACGTTACAGCCACCTTTTGACTCAATGATCGTGGGTAAATGCTCAGTCGGATAAACAAAATTTAATATAATTCTGAAAGGAAAGACTTTAAATTGGTACATAACAATATATTTACATAATAATTTTCATAAATTTTTGCAAGAAAATGAGTGTTGTCTATAAAGAGTGTATGTATACAGTGAAACCTCTTTAATTAAACAGTCAAATGTGTCTTATTGAAGGAAGAGACTGTTTAATACAGATAATGTATTTAAAATTATCTCAATTGCTTAGTTACAACAGATGGTTGTATAGTACAGGTTTCCCTTAGATAGATAAATGGTTGTTTTATAGGGTTTGATTATTTTGATAACAGGTGCTTTACTTCAGATTTGTCAGAATAGCGATATCATTTATTCAAATATTATTTTTTATTTTCAGGGCCCCGTGCAATTACGATTCGAAAAGGTTCAATCTGGAAGTTTGCCGCCAAAGTTTGGGGAGGTCACACACGAAGCAGGACCAGATGATATATATGTAAGTTTGATCTAATAATAGAAATACATGCACATAAACAATCATGTCTCACAGAACAGGAAATTGTCCTTGAAAAATGTAAACCTAGAAAAGCCAAAAAAAGTCTTGGATAAAAACACTAATAAAACTGTATTCTGTTAATTGATTGAGTCATTTTGATCTCCCTAACATGTCATATAGCAACCCTGGAAGAATGTACATGCATGCAGTAGAACTTGGAACAGTTTTGCTCTAAATCTCAAACAAATTTTTTGGCCACAGCAGAATTATGACATACTAATACACAGTACGAATCTCTTTAATAAGTATAGATGGTTCGAACCATTTTCCAGGTCTGAAGGCAGTTGGAAGCATCTAAGTTCTAATGCATATGATCTTGTCTAATTGCATTGTCTAATTTATTAAAAAAAATGTACTAGTATGCCTACCTTTAATTTAATACTGTATTAGTTGCCAAAAATGTTCAGTGTATTCATATCCAATATTTGGTTATGTCGATAATTGCCTACAACAATTATTACAATACATCACTGTTGCCACAGTGTCAATGTAATAAAGAAGTAAAATTTTCTGGTTTGAACTAATACTTTCGAAAGTTTCAATCATTTCATTCCAAGCAGGGTTTGAATTTCAATTTAGTTGCCATGACTACTTTCATGTTTTAGTAAATTGATGAGATATATTTGTGTGGATATGTGTGTTCAGAGAATCAATCTACATAATGCTATACATTCATTTACCAGCTGAATGTTATATACAGAATAATTATACCCCACAGGTTACATAACTATATCTAACTAATGTCTCACTGCTGGAGGTTTTTTTGTGAAAAAACAGATTTTTTCTGGTAATAATTATAAGTTTCAGGTGTGTGTGTTTTGCGAGATGATAAATCATTAAGGAAATGTAAGCAATATATACACTTACAGACTTTAAAAATGCACCACTTTTTGGGGTTACCTGTACTATTGAGCTTACTTTGTACCGGTGAAATGATGTTCCTGGGTAATAGCCTTGTCAGTAGAAAACACAGGCCTAGACACTAACTATTTTGGCCACTGGTCCGACAGGGCAAAAGCGCCAAATTTGTAAATAGGACAGTTACTGGTCCTCCAGAATTTTCACTGGTCCTTCTGGATTTTCACTGGTCTCGGACCAGCGGACAAGTGTTAGTGTCGAGCCCTGATTTAACATCTGATAAAACAACTTGTTTTACTGTGAAAATATCACCAGTAGTAACCAGTACATGACCAAATCTCGTTTTTCAATTGTGGATCTCATGTGAATTTCAACCCTCAAAAAAACCTAGTAATATATTTGATTAACTTTCAAATAAATCCAACATTCAGTTTTCAAAATGTTCAACATTTGTGTATGATATTCACAAAAATACAGTAAAATAGTAGAGATGGCAACAAGTACTAAAATCGGTACTCGGGTACTCGGTCATTTCTCCGATCGAGTACTCGGAAAACTATAAATGTGAATGATATTTTGGACACAGAAATGTTGTACTGCAAATGTGCGTGTTCAACTTCAAATAGAACATCATGTATGCCTGTCCATTCTGTTCAGTTGATGGTCAAATCTATATCGGTAGAAGAATGTTGAAACAAAAAGACTATAAATATAAGTGTAAATGCAGTATAAGTTATAGTCAATAACGCTAGAAAATCGAATAATAAATTAACAGCTAAGGGGGAATACTCTTATCAACCGGTGACATAGTAATATTTACACGGCGTGACGCAGTCCAGTTATCGTTCATTCATACACTCGTGAGAACGAATATAATTTAAAGTAATATTTTATTAATTTCATAATCGATTATCACACCCAATAAACATTTAACAATAACTGCCAATTAAAGATCGATGACAATCACTCGGATTGATGTCAACAAAAGAACCCCAAGCTACGTGTCATAAACAAACCAATAGACGATGATTCAGACAGGTCTGCATGTGTTTTGCTTGCAATTAGTGACCTCGTAGCGGCGATTGATGACACTTTGTTAATTGTAATTTTAGTAGACCAGATAAGACTTGGACACGTTCTGTACAATACAGGATTAACAATTATTATTTTTATTTTTTACCGAGTACTCGAATACTGATTTTGATATTCGATAATCGGACCTTTGAACGAGTACTCGAGTACTCGGGTACTCGTTGCCATCCCTATAAAATAGTTTCAGTTTCATGAAGGCAACTCACCATTCTGTCTTTATGCAGCATCAGAAGGTTATTAAACCAGTAGAAATTAGACAAATTGGCCGAAAATGAGATTTATAGGAGAGATCATGGTTTTCATACCACCTGAGCTAGTTATTGGTGAATGACAGGTTTTTATTGTTCATTCATCCAATAGATTGCTGGTGGGCATTTTGCATATGAATATGGTGATCTCTCCTATACCAAAACATACATCCGCCATGTTGGGTTTTCCAGTTATGTTAGTTTATCTGGATAACAAGGGTGTAGATTAAAGGGTTAGCATTAAGTACACTCCATTCTACATGTACATCAAGAAAATATTTTACGTTGACTTTCATATTAATAACATGCAACTTTTATTGCATCATGAGACTAATTTGTATGTAAATCCACGGTGTTCTCTTTAAGACCTGATTATCTTGCATTTATTTCATCTGCGTTAACAACAATTACCATGAGACTGTAACTAATGACTTAATTAAAAAAGTAAATTAATTAATACCTTTGAAATCTGACATTTGTGATTGTATTTTTTCCATGCTACTAATGAGGCGTTTTATACCTGTGCAATATGACCTTCAGTGTACTTTGAAGTCTTTCGTGCAGATTGCTTAGTTATGATGACTATCATCATAATTTATTATATACAGAGTGATTATTAAAGAGTTCCTTCCCTTTCTATATAAATCTTAACATATGGAATGTTCATTGCTTTTTTCAGTAATGTTAAATGCAAGTTGATATATACTTTGTGTTACGTCACACACGTGTTACAATATTCTAAAATAAACAAGAACCATTTTTGACTCTCATTGCTTATCAACACTTACATGACTGGAAATGCATGACCGCCTGTGATAAAAATATTAAGTTAATGATTTGATTTCTAGTATATTTCCTCTGTAATTTTAAAAAATGCTCTGTTCCTTTACAGATTGTGAATTGTCGTGTAGACTCCCGTGATCTTTCGTTCGCTGTGTTTGCCTCCCAGCAGACTCATGATGGGGTCAAGTTGACGAATCTTACAGTGACTGTTCTCAGACTTCGAGGACAGGTAACAATTTGTTTTCTTTCTATAATATTGAACAGGGAACAAGAGAAAAGTCAGGTATGATCTTGTAGTGTCTGTTTATACTAATTTATACCTGATCGCCCAAGGGTATGAAAGAAGAGAAGCCAGTTTCCCAATTTTGCTCAGAGTCGGGCAAGGGAATTTCTGATACCATTTTATTAAGTCTTTGGTATGATGTGGCCTGGGAGCGAACCCGAGACCTCCCACACTCGAGGCGAATGCTCAACCCCTCGGCTATCGAGTTTAACTTGCCGTACCTAAGTGTACAATATAATACCGCAGTGAAATTGATCATACGATTATCCAACAAAACTAAAATTATTGCAAAAACAATAATCATGATAGGATGTATTTATAAAAACAACCATTAAAATTGTTTTCAAGTCCTTGGCTTCTCATATCATAAGCATTATTATAATCTGTATAAACTTTAATTGGTATTAAACTTAATGAGATATTTAAAGGCTGCATTGTGTTTTACCTAGTATAAAATCATGATGTGATATTTATATTAATAAATAATAGATACTGCTATTAACCACTTATATTCTAATAATTTCCACCACATAAATTATTATTAAAACATTATTTCCCAATAGATGGCGCTATGATACATCATTGCAGTACATTCTGCCATGATTATGGGATGAAGCAATGATTCAGCATAAATTTATTGACAATGAATTTGTTGTATTAATGAATACCTGAGATTTTGTTTGTTTATGATCTGTCAAAACAGGCATTAAAGAGCTCTGAAAGAGCTATGGCTTAGTCTGACCAAAATAAAAGCTATTTGATGAAAATGCCTCAAGAAATGACAAAGTTATGATAATTTTAATCTGCTCTGAAGGATTTTACTTAATACAAACTGAGTTAATTATGGAAACAATGTCATTGAAGACCTCTTGTTTGGCAAAAATGTTTCGGCCGCATAAGATTTTATCTGATTTTTAATTTGGCACTGTTGACACCCCTGTAAATAATAAGGGAGGACTCCAAGGTAAAATCCTGGTTATTGGATCAGGTCACGGCTTTGGTCAGAATGGGGTGGGCCTAGCACTGGAGGATGGTTTTAAGTTGACATTTCTATTTGTGTCACAGTTTCACCAAAGGTATAATTAATCTATGGCCAAACTATGCAGGTATTTAAGTTGTGCACAATATAAGTTTTAGCAGGGTTATAGTCCTTGTTTGAAGTACCTTAAAGCTTTCATGAAATGTCCATGTTCAACCCATGTAATTAATCAAACCTTGAATTTATAGTTTTCGGTGAATTTGTCATTGAGGCATACTATTAAAACACTATAAGTATCTTGAATTGGTACCTGTCTGAGAAATGAATATAACCTTCTGTTTGCCTTAAAATCTATCATGATTTATTTTAATTTTCATCACATTTAGAGTGGAAATTTTCAGAGAAGTTATTGATAATGATTAAAAGTGTTCACATATTTATAGGAGATTTGATGAATGTGTTTTGATGATATTTATCTTGTTTCAAGAACGAGCCAAGTTAGTGTGATATCAGAGTTGTAACAATGTTCTATCACAAATTGATTAATAAAACATAAAAAAGGTTACTGTAAAGCAAGAAATTATTTTGTGCCATTTAGTTTCGCAGAGTTCGTGAGTGGTAGAATTTCACAAAATTAAGTCGCCGAGAAAGTTCTAAAAACACCTTGCGGGAAACTTAAAAACGCGAAACTTTGTAGTTGCAACTATGCTGACGATTGGCAAAATGCGAAAGTTTGTATTCCCGAAAGTAAACTGGTCTACTGTATATTTTATGTTGCTTTGTGGGTGTTATCATCTTTATATAAATTCTTTGAAGCTGGGAAGCTGACTGCTTTCAAGTTATTTGAATTACTCTTCAGCTACTAAGGCTTCTACAAAATGCATAGTCATCATGTCTGGCTAATGCTCTATAAAAGTTTGGCATATCCATGACCTTCCTTTACTTCCTGGTTGCCATGCTAACTTTCATCCATTGTAACACAGGTGTGAGTGTACTATAATACTCTACTGGAAAATCTCTATCATACTTAAATCTATCATAGTATCCAACATGTATAGGTAACTTAAAGATTGTAGTTGAGTGGAAGGTTTTGCATACTTATCATAGATACCGGTACCATTGTTCCAGACACATTTGTTTCAATGGTAATGTGATAAGAAATAATGCAATAAGATACAGTTTTGAGCTGACTTAACGTACAGGTAAAACATATGGATGAAATACATATACCCACTACATGTATTTATACAACAATAAATAAATGTGGATATGTAAGTAATACATACCAACTTGGAGGTTGTTGCAATAAAAAATATGTTTCCTTGAAAGATGACCTGGCTGGTAATAATGACCTTTACTATATGACCTTTACTCCATTATATGACCTTAACCTGGCGCTGATCTGATTGAAAGTAACATTCTGCATACTTCTCATTGATATAACATACAGAATCATGCCTAAAGTTAAGAAGGTCATGAACTTCCACTTTTACCTTACCTCTTAACCTTTGACCCCCAATATGTGACCTTGACTGCATATCAAGTAGTTGTTCCATTGTGGGAGATACTGTGTCACTGGTAACCATTCGTACACCTCGGTGAACTGAAGCATTGTGGGTATTCTCGCTTAGAGAAATTTAGTGGTGGCAAGTTCCGGGACCTCTCGATCCCAAGGGGCGTGTCTTACCTCTATACCACTTCAACGGCTTCCTACAATTATAGATCAATTTACTGGCATTTTGTATATTTTAGAGAAATGTTGTTAATGAGCAATAACAGTTCTCCAACAAAAGTTTTGATTTATGATTCACCCACCCAGGCAGTAAAAATAAAAAGCTGCAAAGTATAAACATTCGGTACTCAACTAGGATATTCCAGTATTTGTTATTTAATTGATGATTTGTACAATGACTGTGAGAAACTTTCTGTTATAATTATCCTGAAAACACCTGCCTACATTTTCTGAATATCTTAATTATGTTCTGGTTTTACATACCAACTATTCAAAGAATGGAAGTTAGCTTCTAAATGACTGGTTATATGATTTACCTGTATAATGCTATGTGGTATATATTTGTGTAATCATTGCTGGGGTATGTATCGGTATGTTACAGCTATTCCTCTGTACTTCTATGCTCCATCTTCTCCTGGTATATTGTGCTGTTTATATAATAGTATTGTATGTTCATTCTGATCCCCTTGGCCTTTATCGTTGCAATAGTATTTACCAGAGACAAACAGAAATTGCCGAGCTTTCACGATTTTTACTGTTTACTAGGAGATATTTTATGCAAATGAACAATATGATTTTAAACTGCTACATGAATCTAAATGCACACCTGCATTTCCACCATAACATATCCTGAATCACCACTTGAAGTTGGATGTAGACCAGTCTGTCTTGTCTCAGGTCCATCACTTGAAGTTGGATGTAGACCAGTCTGTCTCAGGTCCATCACTTGAAGTTGGATGTAGACCAGTCTGTCTCAGGTCCATCACTTGAAGTTGGATGTAGACCAGTCTGTCTCAGGTCCATCACTTGAAGTTGGATGTAGACCACTCTGTCTCAGGTCCATCACTTGAAGTTGGATGTAGACCAGTCTGTCTCAGGTCCATCACTTGAAGTTGGATGTAGACCAGTCTGTCTCAGGTCCATCACTTGAAGTTGAATGTAGACCAGTCTGTCTCAGGTCCATCACTTGAAGTTGGATGTAGACCAGTCTGTCTAAGGTCCATCAGTCAGTACTACCACCAGTCAGAAGCCAACTTAACCACTGATCAGATTCAGAGGGTCACCAATGTGATTAATGCTGGCTTATAAGACATGCCAGTTGGAAAGCATCAAGTCAGAAAGCCCCTAGCAGTGCATCAGTTGGCATCCTGCATCCAAAGTCTTGCCTGTCTGACTTCTGCCCCTGACTACAATCATTATAAATTGATTCAATTATCCAAAAATGTTAGACTAAGTAAACTGCCTTCAAAAATGATACAGGTTCTTAGCATTTGAATTTACGTCAGAAAATGTTACATGTTATAGGTAGAATTAGAAATGTTACATGCAAATAATTGATGCACAGCTAAGAATAGATAAATGTAATTCTTCAAATTATACGATAAAACATGATGCCAAAAACCTGTTGTGTAGGAATTATTATCATCTTGGATCGTGAGATTTCCACAGTAAGGCCAACTATACAAATCTTGGCTTCTGAAATCATTTGACTTGCAAGGGTGGAAAGGTGGCCGAGTGGTTAGCGCTCTCGATTACCAATCCAGAGGTCCCAGGCTCAAATCTTGGCTGGGGGTGGGGGCTGGAAATTTCAGGACACTTTTCAGTGTTTCCCTCCCAACTAGAGGCAAACCGGTTGGAAACCCAGAGGTAGTCCCACGTGTATCGGTGTTATAATTATACACCGGGAATGTTAAAGAACTAAGGAGTCTATTGGGAAAGAGCTAGGAACAGCACTCAGTGCTAAAGGACACTACTGATGGGGTGCAATGCTCATACGTTATGTCAGAGAAATCAATCAATCTTTTATCATAGACCTTAAATCAGGGGTTCCATTTGACTTGGTAGTAGGGATTTTGATCCTTGAAATTTCCAAAATGCCCCATTTTGACCCTTAAGATTTTGTTTGGAAGGGTCATTTTCTCTTTAAATTGTGGGTATTTTGCCATATTAAATGGTAAAATTTAGTCAAAAGTATCAAAGTGACCCTTCAGATTCAGTGGCTAGTGAAACCCCTGAAAATGTACTTATTAACATACAGTATAATATAAATGGGTGCAATAGAAGATAGTTTTATATGATAGGCAGACTTACAGATGTAAAAGCTGTATAAGTAATTACCGGTAGTATCTGCAATCATTGATTTGGACTTGTTATAATGACGCCATCTCACTCACTCATACTGGCACTAACCTATTACACTTACACATCATGCCTGGTATAAAGCTGCCCTAGTAGTCTGGAAGCATAATCTGGCAGTATTCTGGTATTATTTCATGAATCAATTATTTTGCATTCAGTTGCATCAGGTTTGCATGAGGTTTGTAATTAATACCAGTAATTAAGTACCTTGATAATTGTTGTGATATTATAAATACTAAGATAAAGCACATATATCGCTGGCTTAGAATTAGAAGGTCGTAAGTAAAAAAACGATATTTTGAAAAAAAACAAGAAAAAACTGTCTAAAAACTACTCTTTACCTTTAATACGGACAAACAAACTTTTTAAACTTCGGTTTGGTCAACAATACTAGTTCCGATTTTCATGGAAATAGGCTCATAAGGAGCACCTCGTGATGCAGATTTCAAACATGCATGTGTCTTATATGTAGCACTTACGACCTTTTCATTCTAAGCCAGCGATATAAGCACGAGGAACAATTTTTTTGAAGTATAATATTGTTACTACTCCAATTTTGAATTGAGGTTTATTATATCACAGTTGTAGTGCTCCTCTAAGGAGCATTTAGGACACATAGAAGGACCTACTTACCTCCATCTGTATAACTTTATGTGTACAATGAGTATCTTAATATTATAGTCCAGTTAGGATACTGTGACAGTGACGTTGCAGTTTATGTGTACACAAAAAATCGCAACCATTGTCAAAACAGGTGGAGCGAAGTTTAATATGTTAGTTTAGCATTGAAATTATAGTTGTTTGTACAGTATAGCCTTTATAATCGGTTTTACACCGTTATAGTGGACTCGACCGCTGCGTCACTGGATTTATATCCTGATTGGACTATATCTATATATTTCGATATCAACTAATATCGAAGATAGAGAGAAACCACCAAACACGAATAACATTTAATGTATATTCATTAGACTACAACGTTTCGCCCAGAAGGCTTCTTCAGGTAATGATTATTATATACAAAAACAATGATGACGTAACGTCATGCATAATAACGCGGTGGCGCCAAAAGACGTTACATAGTAAATGCAGCGCAAAATACATATGAATACATATGAACAACTTTTCATATATTGAATTGTAAAGAACAACAATAATAATAATTTAATGAAACTTAATGGGCGTACATAGGCGTACATAGGCGTACAATGCACATTATTGTCTGGCATGTTCTGCTGTATGGAAGCTAGTATATTCCATCAATGCTACAAGACATGCAATTTTAATTTAATGCTAAATGCACATACATTATAAATCCATATAGATAAAGCTGTCACAATTACTACATTGTATTATAAACTTTATAGAATTAATAAAAATAATCACAGAAACTATGCTATAGCTCACCACTGATAACTCTAGACTTATTGATAAATAAACATGCATTATATAAACACTGTGTGGTCGACCGACCGCTTGTTGTCAGTGTATATTTAAAGAGAATATGATTAAAATTGAATATGTACAAGATTGAACAAAAATGAACATCAAAAATGCATTGGCTCAGTGTTATCATCGGCAGACTATCATATTGTTATTATTACCTATCCCATTGTGTTTACAGAATATTAGGGATAATGTAACAATGTGTATATTATTGTATGTACTGTAATTCATCATTTCTTCGTGCCTCTCCAAGCCATTAACATGTCGGATACAGTCTTCCTTATCTCCATTAAGTGTTCATACCCAGTCCATTATATCTGTGATAATGAAATTCTTGTGGCACAAATGATTGTTCAAGTCTTGTATATAATTCATTTGCAGTCCCAGTATAATTTTTGTTACCAATATTTCATTCAGAATAGAAGGGGGTGGCTACAAGTAATATGCTTTTAATCCATGAATATTAAGTAGCATATATATTTTATAGACATATACTGTTGGGTATAATTCAATTACCAGGAGTCCGTTGCCTAACCAAAATAGTACCAACAAGCGCTATCGAGCGCTGTACTATGTCTACGCATTGGCATGCTACCAGCTAGCAGTGCTTGCCGATAGTACACCGTTTCTTAGCCCTTTGCTAGGCGAGCGCTTGTGCAACAGACCGATTCAGTAGTGCTTTGCTGTGCAATGGTCTCCTATCTGAGAGCTCTCACAGGTAGCATATAAATTTTTAGCTTCGTCCGCTACATAGCGATATTTTGAAGCAGGCCGTTTCCTAGCATATATAGCGCTATCGAGCGCTTGGTAGCCCTTTATTTAGGCAACAGGCTCTAGTAATTGCTGATTCTATTTTAACTTTGATGAGGTAACTGCTATTGATCAGGTTGCTATTTTGATTGATGTATTTCTGTATATACATACTGATCTGTGTGGTTGTATATTTACAGTTAAAGATTCGTTGCTTCCGTCAGAAGAATGGTGACATGATGGCTGAGATCGGTTTTAGTGGCCGACCTGAAATCAAAGTACAAGGAAATCCAGTCAATCCGTATATGGTAATAAACTCCATTTATCTACTAGTATAAATATACCCAGACTCTCAGTGAAACTGTTCTATCTTCTTATTAACTTACTGTAAAATCACATATTTTCGTGGGTATTAAATTTCATGGATGATGATAAAAATGCATTTTCGTGGGGTCGCAATTTCGTGGATTCCAAAACATAAAATGATAAACCAATGTTCGATTTTTGAGAGGTCGATTAAATGTGGGGATTATCTTTCCTGGTCGAGTGCAACAACAAAATCAACGAAAATTCAACTCCCTCGAAAAATAACGATTTTACAGTAATTGTTCTAAGAACTCTTTCACTCCCGGCCATCCCCAGTGTTGCTCAATGTACCCATCCGAATATTTCTTGTAAAATCAGATCAAAACTTCACTACAAGCACTTTTTACTTTGGCTTTATGACTACCTTCGTGCATACCTATTATTCATCAAACAAGCGTGCTTTAAAGATACTTTCCTGATTTGTTTAAAGAACTATGTGTCTGTTTTTGAGAACCATGCTACAGTTTTATGTATAAATTTCTTTTGTCTTGATCATGGTATTTAGCTAAAGGCTGTATATAACAATTTGTTTGTTTGTTGTTACCCTAACTAGATGTTAGATGGATATGCCAATATTTGTTTATTATAAACCTTAGTAGCAAGTTAGCTACTGCAAGAAAAAGCAAGAGAACATTTTAAGTCAACAACAACAACAACTGCAAAACAAGATTTATCACATAACCTGCGGTCCAGGAGTGCCATAAAGCCATCGACAAAAACAATATGACACATGGCAAAGCCTCGAGTAATATAATTTTGTCCACTCGTTTAATACTCGTATGTAATGAGCAGTCATGCAAGATCCTCTATGTAACAGCCTAACTGATACTATCTGCTGTGTTGTTTATACATACAATAAGACCTAAGTTTTACAAACTGGTCTGGTAATGTATCTACTGTATCTAAATCACCAGTGTTGTTATGATGATGTTTATGTTGGTCAGTTTTCCCCATCAGATCATTATGGATTATTGTTTCTAGATTGTAAAATAAACAATAAGGTTGGCAATGTCTTTTACTGCTATTCTGACCTGGGCATATCTCTAACACTTCTCCAAGTAATTCACTCAGTCCTGGTCATTATATGTTCATTATGACATGGTGGGATTGCCATAGTATCTTCAGATTGGAGTTATAGTTAGTACTTATACTGATAGATTAATTTGGAGCTATGGTGCATTGCCTGATCTCACAGTGGAACTTATTGTTGTAAAGTTTGTGTTGAGATTGTTTGTGCCACTCAAATGTCGAAACTTCTGTGATATCTAGCTATAATTCTGTGTGACAAACTTAAATTCAAGCTAGTTTTCAAGGGACAAAGCTGATTTACAAAGGCAGTTTTCAAGAGAGATACTGTATAGTTAGAACTTGGATGGCCGAAGTTCACTTTGAAAATAGAAGCAAACCTAATGTGAAACTTAGTTTTAGAATCTTGTGATAAAATGTGTTTGATTTGGTTCTTCTGTTAATGGTTGAAGCTCTGTTGGAGACCTCCTGTATGGATGTACTGGGTGGCCAATGTATATGGTCTAGCTCAGGCTTATCTCATTCGGATCACACACTGATTCATAAAAAATATGAACACTTGAATTAATCTGAAGTCTTAATTATTGTGTTCAATATCATTAGATTTGTTTGAAATACTTGTTTGGAACATTCTGTGTTATAGTTTGGAACATTCTGTGTTATAGTTTGGAACATTCTGTGTTATAGTTTGGAACATTCTGTGTTATAGTTTGGAACATTCTGTGTTATATATTCAATATATTGAATGTTGGATTATTGTTTGATGTTATGTAGGATCCGAGTGATATGGTAGATGTTGGAGTGGTGCAGGAAGTGGTCAGGAATACAATCTGTCTAGCCAGCACAACCTTCAACCTATCCGAGTGGATCAACGGTACTGGTGAACAACAAATCCCCGTACGTAGAACACTCTCATCTGAGATGTCAAGGTCATCTGAAAATCTGCCGATCCCAAGCTCCGCCCCACAGAGTCCGAGACAAACACAGCCTGTACAACAACAGCAACAACAACAGCAGGTTCCACAAGCTGAGGTGTTCGAATCTAGAGAGGTACCTCAGCAACAGACTAGTGCTGTAAGTACACTATATGCGTATCTCCCCTGTAAGTTTGATGCTGAAGTCATCACAGTACTCATTTGTCTCGTAGATTCAAGTACATACACCTTGCAGAACTCATCTCCCCTAGGTCACAGTGCATTCAGATCAAGTAGATTTGAATTTTAGATTTTGAACGTACCAAATGGAAGTTAGCCATATCTGGATAGTCCAGAGTTACTCCCCTTATTACTTAGTACTCCATTTGCCCAAATATGTGCAAATCATCTTATGCTGAAGTTACTGGCTATCATTGGTTTTTTGGAATAACCAGATTGTTTTCATTTTATACAACAGGACAAGGCACAAGCAGAGCTATAAAAATAGGGTCACCTTATAATATTATCCGTGTATCTACATACTTCTTGCACTGTATTAGGATATTGGAAGTTGATCTGTTATTGTCATTTTAAAGAATCCACATAATCTAGCGAATCCACATACGCCAAAGAATCCACATAATCCAACAAATCCGCATAATCCAACGAATCCACATAATCCATATAGAGCTCAAGATGTACATCAACAACATACAAGGGTTGTAAGTAAACACCACCTCTCTATGTGCAGCCCTTATCTTTTTAGCTCACCTGTCATAAAGTGACAGAGTGAGCTTTTGTGATCACTCTTCGTCTGTCCGTCGTCCGTCCGTCAACAATTTGCTTGTGTAGACACTAGAGGTCACAATTTTGGCCTAATCATTATGAAACTTGGTCACAATGATCATATTAACAAAATCTAGGTCAAGTTCGATATTGGGTCATCTGGGGTCAAAAACTAGGTCACAAGGTCAAATCATGGGAAAACCTTGTGTAGTCACTAGAGGTCACAATTTTGACCTAATCTTTATGAAACTTGGTCACAATGATCATCACAACAAAATCTAGGTCAAGCTAGATATTGCATAATCTGGTGTCAAAAACTAGGTCACAAGGTCAAATCATAGAAATACCTTGTGTAGTCACTAGAGTTCACAATTTTGACCTAATCTTTATGAAACTTGGTTACAATGATCATCTCAACAACATCTAGGTCAAGTGCGATATTGCATCATATGGGCCAAGAACTAGGTCACTAGGTCAAATCACAGATCTTGCATGTACTGCTACAACAGGTGAGCGACCTAGGGCCCTATTGGGCCCTCTTGTTTGTAAACTCCTCACAAACACATGTCCAACTGATCCTAACAATGCCTCTCTTCTTTGTAATTACATGTCATGTCAAGTTCCTTATTGTACTTAATAAAGTAAACAAATGCCCATCTGTTCATTGCACTTATCTGCTTTTTAGTCACTTGCCAATTTTGTCATTTCACTTACAAACTTCTTTGTAAGCACATGCCAAATTTTTCATTTCACT
Source organism: Spisula solida (assembly GCA_947247005.1). NCBI lineage: Eukaryota > Metazoa > Mollusca > Bivalvia > Venerida > Mactridae > Spisula > Spisula solida. The sequence goes on along the minus strand of OX365947.1, from coordinate 30,317,480 downwards.
TATAAACTTCTTTTTTAAAAGCACTTTCCAATTTCGCCATTGCACTTAAAAACTTCTTTGTAAGCATTTGTCAATTTCATCATTGCCCTTAATTTCTTAGTGAGCTCTTGCCAATTGTGTCATTGCCTGGGGCGTAGCCAGGCTTGAATTGTTGTTACGCACATAAGTCTTGAAGTTAATGGCTATGGTTGTGTATGTCGGTATCGCTGGCTACGCCCCTGATTGCACTTATAAATGCTTTTGGAAGCACTTGCCAATTTCTTCGTTTCATTTACAAGCTTTTTTGTAAGCACTTGCCAATTTTATCATTGCACTTAAAAACTCCTCTGAAAGCACTTGCCAATTACTTCATTGCACTTATAAACACCTCTGAAAGCACTTGCCAATTACTTCATTGCACTTATAAACTCCTCTGAAAGCACTTGCCAATTACTTCATTGCACTTAATTTCTTTGTAAGCTCTTGCCAAATTCATTGCATTGCTTTTGCTTACTGCACATGTAACTACATGCCAAACTCATTATCTCCTACCTATAACTACATACCAGAGTTATTATGGTGCTTTTATCCATGTACAGACTATAAATACCTTGATGCAGTCTGACTTTGAACTATATGTCAAACTCACTGTTACTGTAACAACATACCAAACTCCTGTTGACGCTTATGACCCCCAGTAAGAAGTCCTCATTGTAATAATCTCTCTGAGTCCTGTGTTCCTAAGAATTGGGTATTCTTTTGAAGTGTTTTGTTTTTTGTAACTAATTGGAAACAACTAATCTCGTAATCTAAGACAGTTATATTATGAATCAGGGGTCCTACTATTCTAAAATAATCAGGAAATCAGTATTTGCTGCACACTAAAAGGAAGGGACTTCTCTGCATGAAATAAAAAACAAATTTTTTTAACTCAGTCAAACTGATTATTAATTATCTTAAATTTTTTTTCGATTTGAGGACCTTGGGGTAGGGCAAGTTTTGTATAGCGCATGTGTATTTAAAAATGTATACAAACATATCTAGTCAGAGTCGAGTTGTTAACGACAAAGTCAACTTTCATTAAAAAGATAAATAAAAGTACCAAAAGTTGTGATTATACACTATGATACATCTTGATCTCTGACATTGACTCTGGAGTTACACCCTGGGTGTCCAATTTTCTACATAGTTGACTTTAGCTACTCGGGCAACCAATTTGAAAACAACCTTATATTTTTCTTAAATGTAACCGAAACAATATTAGGATACCTCTATGTTGCCAATAAAGTGTACTAACCATATATATATATTCATCACTTATTTTTGAAACTGCTTTATGTTAAACAATATCAAGACATCAAGAGTCACTTAGGTTGATTGTTAATTATTTGTTGTCATTTTAAAGAGCGAGGAGGTCACAACTGAGGTGTATGAACCTGAGGACGTACCTCAGCAACAGACGAATGCTGTAAGTACATCATCAACACCTCATGGAGCTTATCTTACCCTCTAAATATAATGCCAACATTTTGTGGCATACTTACCTCCCCTGTTTATTAGTAGGCATGCCAAACAAATTGTTTATGAATTGAAGATTGCACAGAGAAAGCAAAAGTTAACATTTAGTTTAATATGATATTATTCCTTTATAGTAAACGTTAACCTCTGAAGTAAATTGAAACACGTTTCTATCTGATGTCAACAAATTGAAAAAAAAATCATATTGTGTAGGTAATAATTGTGACAGATTTTTATTATCTGAATATTTCTCATATACCATGCAAGGTACATCAATGAAACCTGGTAACCACACACCATAACGGTGTGATGATGTCACATTGTGGCCATTTGTGAAGATTGCTTACTCTGTCTTTCACCCATTTCTTGAATTATACCAAAGCGTCAACATCAAATTTATTCTATTCTTTTCTATTCATCCAGTGTGGTTTTTGTTTGTGGCACTCTTGTGACAAACTGCTCCTGGCAATCTGCAAACACATGGGAGATTTTTGTGGCATATATTTCCTTCAAGCACAGAACAAACTATTTGTTGCACATATTTCCTCTGTACTTGAATGATTTGTCATGACATATGGATGCACCCTATTAAAATTAGGTCATTAGGTCAAAGGTCAAGTTCTCTCTAACCTTGAAAATAAAGACAGTTTTTCATTGAGATTCCAAGACCAGGTGAGCTTGCAATGCTCAAACTCATATTAGGCTGGTTGGTCCTGACATAATAACCTTATTGATTACGAACTATGAGAATGCTTAGGCCTATAGAACCTTGAACCTGTGCTGGCGACATTTATGATAACCTGTAGATTTAACCTTATTGATTTTAGGTCAGAAAATTAACTCTAGATCTAATTCAATTAAAATATTGCTAACATTTTCAAACTCAGTGATTCTATATTCACCTGCTATAGTTTATTTAGGTGTAGCTAACTGATGTGTGTTTGAAATATGAGTTTTTAGAAAGAATATGTTTCGACTGGCTGAGTTTGACCATATAGATCGGATAATTATATACTAGTAGTATAGTGGGCATTTAGAATGGAAGTATAATGTTTAACTTTGAACTTTCTATTGAGATTAGAATTTGATCTTTTGTTGTTGTTTTAAAGTCTCCGCAGATAGACATTGAGGCTTATGAACCTAAGGCGTTACCTCAGCTACAGACAACCTTTGTAAGTACATCATTAACACCTGACAGCAGATATCTCCCCTGCAAATATATGCCAACAATTTTGTGGCAAACTTACCTCCCTTGGTTTCTGTCTGGTAGGCATTCCAAACTCTTCATGATAACACTGCAGAAGGACTCAGTCGTTTCCAGTCCAAAGTCGTGAAAAGTAAAGATGTTACTCAAATTTACTTGCAATATCTGGTTTACGGTATACCACACTGGATAATGGATTGTATATAAATTCAAGATTGTACCCAGAAAAAAAACTGACATTCTGTTTAATTTGACATTAAAAATTTATTCTTCAGGAACTTAATGAAACATTATGAGGGTTAGGGTTAGTATCTGATATTAAAAACATAAAATCTGTAAGAAATAATTTCTGACAAAACACTTATTTGTTAAGGTGACCTCACACATGACATATAAAATATACTAGCCATGAATGATAGATGATAAAATGAAAACGTTTTACCTGGAACTAGTTGTGTTAGGATGTCATAATTTAATTATTTGTTGTCATTTTAAAGAGCAAAGAGATCACAACTGAGTTGTATGAACCTGAGGACGTACCTCAGCTACAGACAAGTGATGTAAGTACACAGTACACCTCACAGCGCTTCAATATTCCCTGTAAATACAGCCAACAGTTTGTGGCATTTACCCCCCCCCCCCCCGCCCTGTTAGTTGAACAATTTAATAATTTAACACCTTTTAGTCAATCAGGATTGATCAGTGATTTTTCTAGAAGAAAATTAACCGGCCTGTGCCTTTAAAATTGGGAAATTTTAGCGCGACAATTCGCGAAATTGGGAATTATTAAAAAAGTTAGTTTGGGTTAAAAGTGGCCATATTTAGTATTTTCTACTGATAACACACTAGTCATATGAGGCAACGACCTTTGCAAGTTAGAAAATATATTGTTTTGACTTTAAAAAAGCTACATGTATACTGTTGTTGCTTTGAAACCTGCGAGCACAAAAGGGGGAAAATATGCATACTTTTTGGGAAAAAATTAAGATTTTTTGGGAAAAATGGAGGTTATTTTGCTAGGGGAAGGGGCCTGTATTCGGCCCCAAAAATAGCCCAAAAAAATCAGGATTGATATAAGCAAACTTATGTAAATTTGTTTACTTCAATATTATTAATTTACTGTATGCATTATGTTTACAATAGTGTTCTTCAGAAACATATTGAAACCTGAATTATTATACTTTTGTATTTGAAATTAACAAATTGAAACCTAAAAAATTAATCACAAAAAATGTTTGTGACCAAAGATTGTGTACCATGTGTCTTCGGAGATTGACCACTACACAACATAGAATATACTCTCAGTCACATCTATCATAAATAATTAGAATTTGAAAAGTTTAACATTAAAAATTATTAGGATACGAGTTAGAATTTAAAAACAGATGTATTTTGAACTATGATTGGATAATTTTGAGAATTTTGATTGTATGTTTCAAAGTACGAGCAGATACCAACTAAGGTGTATGAACCTGAGGATATATCTCAGCAACAGACAAGTGATGTAAGTACATCAATACTACACATCACTTATCTCCCACTGTTAATACATATCGAACCTCAATATTTATACGTTTGTATTTGAAAATAAAAAATTGAACCCTAAAAAATGAATTTTTATAGTTAAAAAAAAAAAAAAAAGATGTGACCAAAGATCGTGTATGTTGTCTTCTACACTACATAGAATAAACTCTTAAGCCACATAAATGATAAGAATTGAAACATTTAACGTTGAAAATTATTAGGAAATCGGTTAAATTAGAATTAAACAGTTGTATTTTGAACTATGTAAGGATATGAGAATTTTGATTGTTTGTTTTAAAGTACCAGGAGCCTCAGGAGGTTGCACCTGAGGTGTACGAACCTGAGGAGTTACCTCACCAACAGAAAAGTGCTGTAAGTAAATCATCATCAAATGATGCTAATAGGTCAAAGTTTTTAACTTTTAGGTTTATGAGAAATGTTTAAAATTTCTGTGGTGGGAGAAGGAAAGGGGAAAATAACAGTCGGCCAGCCCTTGTTGGCAAAGATTACTCACACAACAGCAGGTGTGCTACCTATGGCCCTTCCGGCTCTTTTGGCCCTCTTATCATTTTTTCCATTCCCTCCTCCAGACATCAACATTTTCAAACATTTCCACATAAACCTAACAATAAAGAAAACTATGGCATATTTCCCCCCTCTGCAGCTACATACCAGACTTGTTGTGGTGTTTTCCCCATGAAAGCACATGATCAACTCATTGTGGTGCTTTAGCTTTCATATTGACCAAATTGCATTGAAGTTACTATTTCTACCTTTAGGTTGCATACAAAACTCTTCATGGGGCTTAAATCCCATTAAGGACATGCTCAATTCGTCTAGGAGTGTTTTTTCCCAGATCCACATACCCAACTTCTTCAAGAACTAAATAAAATTATCTCCCCTGTTGATGCATACTGCAACTGCTTGCAACGCTTATCTCCACTATAAGTTCATACTCATCTGCTTGCAACGCTTATCTCCACTATCAGTTCATACTCATCTGCTTGCAATACTTTTCTCCACTATAAGTGCATACTCAACTGCTTGCAATACTTTTCTACCCTATAAGTTCATACTCAACTGCTTGCAATACTTTTCTACCCTATAAGTTCATACTCAACTGCTTGCAATATTTTTCTACCCTATAAGTTCATACTCAACTGCTTGCAATACTTTTCTCCACTATAAGTTCATACTCATCTGCTTGCAATACTTTTCTCCACTATCAGTTCATACTCAACTGCTTGCAGTACTTTTCTCTCCTTATCTTTCCCTTAAGTTCATACCAAATTGCAGTTCTATCTTCCTTATATATTGTATTTACCAACTTTCTTATTGCACTTATCTTCCCTGAATAATCTTAATACTGATAGATTGTTTATTATTTCTCCCACATGTAGTGCGAGAGACCTACTGATTTTGCACTGGACGTCTCTCTGGCTGGCTGGATGGATAGATGACACAAAGTTTCTATGACTGTGCTTGTTCTCGTCAACCACTGGCCCAATTTCAATGAAACTTCATATGTATAAGCAGGATGATTTTTACAAGAGTTATGGCCCTGTTGTGCGAGACATACTTTTTTGTCAAAAACCCTCCTAATAAATTAAAGATTCTACCCGGAAACTAAAACTTAACATTCTGGTTAATTTAAAAGTTTGGATTTAAAAATTATTTTTCTCAAATATATTGAAACACTTTTGTGTCTCATTTTAACAAATTAAAAACATAAAATGTATAAGAAATAATTGTATCAGAAGATTTCATTTGTTGTATTGGAAGACCTTTACATGTAGTAATTAAATTAACTAGCCACATATAATAAATTATTAGAATTAAAAAAAGTTTTGATATGTATTAGGATGTCAAAGTTTAATTGTTTTGTTGTCATTTTAAAGTACCAGGAGCCTCAGGAGGTTGCACCTGAGGTTTATGAACCTGAGGAGTTACCTCAGCAACAGACAAGTGCTGTAAGTACATTATCTACACCTACCCGTATATGCCAGTCTCGATCCATTCATATATATATATATATGGTCATCACCTCATACTATCAACTACCCCTACAATGTCATGCTAATCTCAATCCATTCATATCTACATTGTCATCACCTCATTCTATTAACTACCCCTCTATGCCAATATCATCTCCCACTGCTGTCCTAAGTAAACATCCAACACCACGTCCTCATAATGAAGCTTGTCAACACAATACAGGGCTAGCACAACTTGAATTTCATGCATACACCTTGAGAAGTCCTTGAATTTGTAATTGCTACATGTTTTTGAAAAGAATTATTTTGAAGAAGCTAACATTTTGTTAATAAACCTAGAATCAGTTAACAGAAAAAATGACAAAACAGATCAAAATAAAATTGGGAAACTATTGTAATTTTATGAAACCGACTATCAGATAAAACAAATCTAATATAAGGCTTCTTGAAATCAATTAAGGTCCTGGGAAAATGATATTTTTTATTGACTGAGTTTCCTGAAGTCAACACAATAACTTCTTGACACATCATTCTTATCAACAGGAATGACTGGAAATGGCCACAGTGACAATGAGACTTTCTAACATTTCATCCATTCCGTCATCAATTAGTAAACTAGTGATTATTTTTATTGAAATTTATATTTGTGTTTTATTGTATGTTTATTGCATGTTTAAACAGTTTAGATGTCACAATGTAAGCAATAATTAAGTCCTTGAATATGGGGAAATTTACTTAAAATATCCTAGAAGAGTTTTGGAGAAAGTTCTGTTCAAACAATGCAATACAAATATATATATTTATATTAGAATACAAACAATTTTAGTTTCAACTGTATTAAGATGTGGAATTTGACCCACTGTTGTTGTATAGAAGAATCTGCAAATTGTTTCTGTCATGGCTAGGAGTTGATGAGTTCTGTGAGGATGTTCATTGTTTCTCGTAGCACCACTTAGTGCTTTAGATTAGATTATATATTACATGAGTGATGACTTTGGTATACTTACACCGCCCATCTACAGGATGTTCTAACCGATCAGTCTTTTCATTTTTACACAAAATCCAAAATTTTTGAGGTCTTAAAATTTCAGTACAAGCAGTGAGAACTATTTTGTATTGATTTTCCATATTTACTACTGAAATGATGGATGAGTGTTTGCACTTACATTGAAAAATATATGCTCTTGAACATGCATAGCATTATTTACCTCTATGTACCTTGTCTGTCTTCTGTTTTAGTATAACTGAAGTGTTATGTTACATCCTTTCAGTATATGGTTCAAGAACTGAATTATATGCCAGTAGAATCTGTTTTCTATCAAGTACTCATGAGACCTGTAAATTATAGCACATGGTTGCAAAGTCCAATGAGTTTACATGAATATGTTCACAAACAATCTTCAACAAATCGGAAAGCAGAGCAATCTCTGCACTTGCTTAATGTCAATTAGATTGTGTGCCATGTGTACTTATTAAATTTTAATTAATAACTATGTAATATTGTCTCTACAGTTCCATGTGCCGACACTTCAGACACCTACAAAATCTGTACCACAACGTGTGCAGCAAGTCAGGGCTCCATCAGATCAACGTCTCCTTGTTAAAGTCATCAAAGCTAGTGGCCTTCTACAGGGTGAAGGTATATTTATAGTTTCTCTATACTAGTATCAATTAAGCTTTTTTTCTACATTACTCTATTTCTTCTGTTATTATTGTCTATTACCTAATACATTGTTAATGTCAAATTCACCCAAATTGTTTTACATCAAAAGATTTGTAAATAGTGATTGTTTGATTTTATACAAAATCTTACCTAGTAAAATTAGGACACGGAAGGCGGCACGCCACAGAAAAAGCTAAGGATGAAAGACACAAAAAGGAACACACAAAAAGGAACACACACAAAATTTTTAAAAAAACATGGACCACAAGCACACATCACAATGCCCAATACAAAACTGAACAAGAAAATGAAACTAAATCACTACAAGTGTTAATTTCTGGAATCAAATAAGTCTTAAAAAGTTCCTGAATTGACAGGTGGGAACCATTGTCTAGGTTTACAGTGTATATTGTATGTTGTTTCAGGTTCCGTTGATCCTTACTGTGTGATGTATGTGGATTCGCCCCCGCAGACCGAGGTCACTAACATTGTACGCAATACATTCAACCCATTCTGGGATGAGCAGTTTTTCTTGTAAGTACATGAACAGTATAACCTCCATAGAGCAACATCCAGTGGAGACAGAAAAAACTGTCGCTCTGCGGAGGTGTCGCTCTGTGGAGGTCGATTGTTTTTAAATGTCGTTCATAGACTTTTGAGTGTACATAATAAGATCGTTGATTTAGATAAAAAATGCGTACAATCCACAGGTCTAGTATTTATTGCTATTAAAAGCAACTCTCAACATTATAAACCCAATCCACATTATTTTACGCACATGTCGTATTAAATTGAATTGTTTACCTTCAAAGTGTTAAAATCTCGATTAGGTCATATCACTCACTAAACAATTTGTATCCCATGTAACTTAGTCAGTGCATAAATTATGCTGGAATTGACAGTTTTAGATGACGCGATTAACTATTGACACGACGTTTATGTGTACTGATAGATAAGCGGGTTTGGAATTAAAAAAATCAAATTTTATGCATCTCATCAAGTGCATGGTATGTACGGAGTTACTGTGTCATATTGTCGAACTGATCCCATAGACAGTCGCTTATTTACTAGCGCCCGCGGCATGGGATTTAGTTACCTTGATGAGCGATAATTATTATAATCCATGAAGGTGCAAAAAATAGAAAATAACATCGCATGGAGTTATGTAAACACGTGTGAATATACCATTGTAAAAACACACATGTTGCTTCTCAGAGGTAAAACCATACAAAAGTCAAACAATTTTAACGGCCGTTTGCCGCTCTCATAAAATCCAACCCCCATCACATAGAGTATCACAGTACTTGTAGAATAATGTATGTATTGTTGTTTCACATAGAGTATCACAGTACATGTAGAATAATGTATGTATTGTGTATTGTTGTTTCACATAGAGTATCACAGTACTTGTAGAATAATGTATGTATTGTTGTTTCAGTGATTTGAACCAGAATAGTCAGGAGATAAAGTTTGAAGTATTGGATAAACGTCGTCCACAGCATGGTAAGCTCAGTAACACTATAACACATATCTATATACAGGGTGTTAAAAAAGTTTGTTCTCAAAATTTTAATTTATATAAAGTTTTATTTGAGCTATGTATGCAGTAGACAATATTAATGTCTTACCCTAATAGCTTGATTTAGTACCAGAGGGGTTATAACAATGGTAAAACCTACTGGATTTCAACCTGAAAATATTACAGTCTTCTGAGGTCAGAAAAATAAAATATTGAAACTCAAACAGTGAGAACGAACTTTTTTAACACCCTGTATATATGAGCCGTTCTCCAGAAAACCGGGCTTAGTGACAAAATTAAGAAAATCATTATAATATATAGTTAGAAAGACGAGGCTCTTCAATATGAACAGTTTCTGAAAATTTGAACAAATTATTACATACATTTACAAAGTTATAGACTTTTAAAACTAACCACACCCATCTACTTTTTTGAGTGACGTCGCAAATGTCATTCAAAAACTATTTGTGTAATGTTAACAAGCTTTTCACAAATCCAGTATTTGATCATTATAGACGTAACCTTTTCAAAATCATGTCACATTTTAGATATTGGTCACCATAGCAACGACAGAATATATTTTAACATAATTTCAGAGAAAATTAAAATCTAAGAGATAGTACTATATTGTCCAATTACTAAAACTTAAATCAAAGAACATGACATTTTTCTCATTTTAGACACTTTTCTATATATTATTACATTATTACTATATAATGTCACTAAGCCCGGTTTTCCTGGAGAACGGCTCATATACATTTACTAAAAAATCACATTATTTTGTTCTTGTATTAATTAACTGTATGTAGTGTAGTCAAGTTCACAAGCTCATTTAGAGCTTAATTGTATTATATGTTTGTCAAACTAATTATGTAAATCAATAAATTTACTTGATTTGCATAATGATAATAACAAATCTGACAGAGAAGACAACTCTCACAAACAGCAAAGCACACAAAGGCACAGAAAGGAACAGTGGACGATATGCTAGCACTGCCTGAAACTTGCCACTGTCAAAATGACAATACTAACAGGGATGTCAATTTTCCTGATTAATCCGGAATTCCGGATTTATCATTCCTGAAAGAGCAATGGCTTCTGACCAAAATTAAAGTTATTTGAAGAAAATATCTCAAGAAATGGCAAAGTTATGGTAAATTTAAGCTGCTCAGAAGGATTTTCTTTAGTACAAACTGAGTAACTTATGGTAATAATGTCATTGAAAGACTCTTGTTTGGTAAAATGGTCGGCAGCATATGATTTTCCTGATTTTTAATTTGGCCCTGTTGACACCCCTGTACTAAGTTTTGATGACTTTTGATTGACTACTTAAGTTTATTGTATGTTTTCCAGAGAGCTTCCTAGGTGAAGCTACAGTGTATGTTGAGGACTTACTACGTAATCCAAGCAGTCGTCAGATTATACCGTTACAAGGACGTCTGGGTAGTGAGTTTGTATCTGGTTCTATCACTGTCGAGGTGCGTATATATCATATCTTGTCACTTACTGTGCGCTCTCATTCACCATGCTTTAGTATAGTCATTGTTTCCTCATATAGTGTATTTATGTCTCCCGCATATAGAGGGATGGGGGGAGCTCCCGCATATATAGTTGGGGGAGAGACATATTTATTTTGTGCTGGATGCCTGGATAGAGGTCACAAAGGTTTCCGCGCTTGTTCTTCTTAACCACAGGACAGTGAGATTTCAATAAAAGTTTACATGAATACTTCTTACATTTCTTATAGATGTGCTCATATCAAAGTTTTATACAAAGAATATTTACCTATTGAAAAAATTGAACAAACAACTACTGTTATTTTAAACCATTTTCATTTTTTGTTCCTTTGGTTTTTGTCATAAATTAAAGTGTTTTTTTTACACCATAGAATTTATCATTATTGAGTAAACAATACATCTCTGAGGATACAGGTTATAACAATGTTACATCGTGTGAGTGATCTTACATCAAACATTACCCTCTCTCAGATTGATCAACATATTTTACATTTTACTTATTATACCCCCGCACAACGAGTTGTAAGGGGGGTATACTGGATTCAGCTTGTCCGTCAAACAGTCTGTCTGTCCGTAGACGCATTCTTGTGAACGCAACTTCTCCTACAGTTTTGGCAGGATTTCGCTCAAACTTTCACAGATGAACAACCTCAACATACAGATGTGCATGAAGAAAGGAATTTGCGCTGCAATGAATTTTGGAAGATTTATGGCCCTTTGCCGGCGGGGTATATTAGTCTGCCGAATGGCGATAGCTCTAGTTTTGTTCTGGAAGCCAGATGAAATTCTCAGACCTTCGATTAACATTTTGTTTAATTTACTTAATTAGACTACTCATGTTGGACAAGCCCAGTCTTCGCTGTCAGCCATGTTGTGCCATATTTTGGTATTGTTTGCCAAAATGATTGTTGATCTAAGAAAACCCCAAAACATTTTAAGCATTCTGTTCTATTCACTTCTTGTCTTATGGACCTTTTCATTTCAGTTGTTTTGTCCACTCGAGTGTTTTCAGTGATGTTGCCACGGCGACTTAAAACATTGACTTTATACGTGTTACCTGCTGTGTATAGTTTAGCCCTCTCTACCTCCAGTATTCATCAATATTCACCAGTCTAGTTTATTCCTGCTTTCTGATTGGTTTATAATCAACCAATAGTGTTTGAGGATTTGAACATATTGTCAACCAATCAGAGTGCAGTACTTGTGACTATCAACCAATCATTGTTGAGAATAATCTATGGCCTTGGTAACATTATGTAAGGTGAGTCTATGTAAAATTCAGACTGCAAAATGAATATATTTGCTCAATAATAGCAAGGTAGCAAGTAGTGTATGTATTATGTGTGATTAACTTGTATAAAACACAGATATATAATAACCTGCACTCACCGATTGCATTTAATTCAAGTCTTGATACGTAATTAGTCAATAATTCATACTGTAAAATTTACTGTTTATGAAATATACTTTTGCCATGTTTTTGTGATCAAATTGTTTCTGATTTTTGACTTTGAGAGATTATGTTTGGGAATGAAGGATTACCAGGGGTTTCACAATGGGCAGAATTTCACGAAGACATTTTGAAACTTTTGCACTGGAGTTAAATATTTTATAAACAAATATTTAATAGAAACATGATTAAAATTCATTTTGTCAGAACCCTGATTGTCAAAATGTGGCTTTTTTTGGAAATTTCAGGGGTCAAAGGGTCATTTTAAGGGTCGAATGAAACCCCTGATTACTCATGTAGAAAATTTGCTACTAGATTGCTTTATGCATTGGCACTTGTCTTGCAGTTTGAATTGAATAGACTCCCATGCATATTTGTTCTAACAGTTTTTGCATGTAGTTAATCTGTTATCGTGTACAGACATGTTCTGCAGAGAGATAATTTCTCGGCTGTTCTTTGTTATTTGTGAATATTACTGTTGTACAGCCTGTTCTAATGATGGTAATGAAAACGATTGATGTATTAACTTTTTTATATAAAATCATTCAGATGTGTCGTATTTTACAAAATGGCTACAAAATGTTGTCAAATTCTCAAGGGAAGTAACTCTTCCACAAACAAAAGGGTGGGGTAAAAAACAAACAATTACAAATTTATCGTTGTCATCCGTCGGAACATAATAATTATGTTTACTGTGTTATTATTGCTTCACGGTGCAAGTTACTTTATCTTACATTGCTTTAATCATGACTGTAAAGAAGGTTTTATTTTATGATATAAGAGTTTTCATTTTGAAGATAATCTGATCAAATCATGCATTCATATTGTACCTTGTATTTAAGCTTATACCGTGTCTTGTGCTTGTGGCACTTGAATATATGTTGTGTTGTACATGTATTGAGCTATCTTAAACATAGAAGCAAACATGATTGTTTCCTATTCATCGCTTGAAGTGCAATGGGGTTCATACCTAATACCTTTATTGGCACTTGAATATGTTGTGCAGTACATACATATATGAATCTATTTCAAATATAGAAACAAACAAGTTCCTAATTCATCGCTTGCTGTGCAATAGGGTTCATACCTTCTGCCTCTATTGAGTTACATCGGGCTGCAAGTTATGCCGGGGCTGCAAGTTATGCCCGGGCTGCAAGTTATGCCCGCAGCTTGTATGGTGTGGGTTCCATAACTTGGCCAATCCTGTACATCAGTACTGCTTCCTCATGCTGCTTGCTTAAGTCAACCAGAATGTATTCAATGATTTTGTTGTTCATCTGTTAGCTTTAATCATTGCATTCTCTTGAACTGTTCACATTTTAGCTCACCTGATCACTAGGACTAGTGCTCTATGTACACAAATGTCTGGTTCTGTGTACTCAGGTTAACATGGGGTCATCATGGCCATCTTGGTACTGTTTTATCAAAGCACTTACGGAAAACTTAAACTTACGTCCAAATTTAAATTCTTAATTATTCTTTCAAACCTACATATTGGTGACTGATATTGTTTGTACAAGTTCATTAACTGATTATTATTTAGTATTAAACAACCCTTTATCACAATTGGTATCTGTTAAAAAGCTATAAAGAATTTAAATTTGAACGTAAGTTTACGATTGTCGTAAGTGCTTTGGTAAAACAGTACCCTTGTGTCTAGGTGAACAATACGGTTAAAGCATGGTTAGCTGAGATGTACCGGTAGCATCCTATATATAGCTGAGCTGCCTCTCCTATCTGCAACATTCCATTGTTTGTTATACGCCCGTTTGTAAAACTGGACGTATTATGGGAACACCCTTGGCAGACGGGCGGGCCGCGGCTATCAGGCGGGCGGCGGCGTCAAGCAGTTTGTCCGTACTCTAACGCGAACAGTTTTCATCGGATCGTCTTCAAAGTCGGTGACAGTGTTTATGAGCATACTACCTAGGCCAAGTTTAATTGTAGGCCAAATCGATATAGACCTTCATATGTTATAGTCCTATTATTACCAAAATAAATGTAGAATTGACCTTGTCTGTTCTCTAGTGCAAAGAGTTTTTGTCTGAGTATCTTCAAACTTTGTGACAATGTTTATGAGTATAATAGTTAGGACAAGTTCAATTGTAGGCCAAATCAGCCTAGGCATTCTTGGGTTATGGTCCTTTAATTAAAAAAAAATGTTTTGTTTTTTTGTGAATTTTGGCTCTTGTTCTAGTTGCATTGCTTAAACTCCTTGTTATTCCGAGTGTCGAGTTTCCGTTTCCCTTCTGTTAACTGTGCAGACAGAAAACCCAGCCTGTCCAGCAGTGAATCTACCATTTATTTGCTCTATCGCAGGCTTGTCTAGCTATGCAACATTTCTGAGTATAGTTTGATTCCATAGTCACATGATTCCATAGTATCATTGTTCGGAGGTGGGGGAAGGATAAGATCACAACTACCCTGTAAAATTCATACAAGCCAGATCTTCCGCATAATGCACGAGTTTCACATATTTTAGAATCTATTCACACATGCTTGCATGCAAATTGATAAAATCTCAAGCATTTCTTGGACATACTGGAACCTGACATTTGTTGTTTTACATTACGAAAATGATCACAAATATTAGTTTTAATTGCTTCATGAAGCAGGAATAGTATTGTCATACAAATAAAATAAGTGATAACTGCATATAAACTTCATTAAATTTAGTTAAAAGTTTTTGCAAGGAAACTCTCCCTTATTTTAATGAAATCACCTGCATTTCCATCATCAATCTCAGGCAAAGGGTTCTGCAAAACATGGCATGTATGAAAATTAGCTGTATCTGTCACTTCTTCTGTCCAGTATATTCTCTTGTTTATGTTTCCATAATCTACTATGATTCTAATGTAACCATGTGTTATTATACTTGTGTTACTATGATTACAGCTTTTATGTATGGATGGAATGGAAGCTCCTAACACTATTTCCCCACGTAGAATGATTGAGACATCCAAGGAAGTGACCCCTGGTGGCACCCTAGTAACCACCATGACAACAACAACACAAAAACCTCAAAATTCTAGATACGATTCTGCCATCAATGGTATGTGTTTATTTGTTCTATTTTTAGTGCGGTTTTTCAACAATATTTCAGTTATGTATGGCAGTTATAACCAGTTTTCTTGGAGTTGATCAAGGATTAGTACTGACTTGGTTCTTCCCCAAACACCTGTGAACTTCTAAACAAAGTTATGTGTTGTACATAACCTGCTTGATCCAGAATTTGAATATGCCCTACTCAGGTGACAAGTGAGGTTACATACTTTATCCATACACAGGCCCTTCACTAGGGATAGAAGGCACTGTGGTACCCAAGTGCCTTAAAACAAGAATCAGCTTCCCCCCAGCATATCATCAGCCTTCTTGTATAGTGCCCCCAGGATAATGTGAAAGGCGGGCAAATTTGGTATAGTCCACAAAGCAGGCCTAGACACTAACTATTTCGGCCACTGGTCCGACCGGGCAAAAGCGCCCAATTTGTAAATGGACAGTTACTGGTCCTCCAGAATTTTCACTGGTCCTTCTGGATTTTCACTGGTCTCGGACCGGCGGACCAGTGTTAGTGTCAAGCCCTGCAAAGGTGGATTACAATTATGTGCATCAATTATCAGTGATGTTTTGAGTATATTACTGACCTTATCTGTTTATTTAAGTGATTCGTAAAACCAATTTTCCCACCATTGATCAAACCGATTCATGTTTGTAAATATCACATTATCCTGGGCGGACTATATATACTTGTATGTAAACAGGGAGATTTTACTTTTTAAAAAAAATTGTGTTTCTGTTTTGATTTGAATTGATTAATTTATACTGTTCAGTTTAAAAGTTCATATTCTGACCACGTTGATCACATTACAGGTTCCCCAAGTTACATAGAGAAGAAATCATTTGATTATAATACTTCTACCAGCCCAGAAGGAGCCAGTTCAGGTATATATACTTAATGTGTATGATCCAATAGTTCTCAGTTCTTGTAATCAGGGGTGTCAATATTTCTGATAAATCCGGAATTCCGGATTTGTCTATCCTAAAAGAGCTATGATTTCTGACCAAAATAGAAGTTATTTGATGAAAATATCTCAAAAAATGGCAAAGTTATGGTAAATTTAATCTGCTCTATAGGATTTTCCTTAATACAAGCTGAGTTAATTATGGAAACAATGTCATCTAAGGCATCTAGTTTGGCAAAAATGGTTGGCCGAATACGATTTTTCTGATTTTTAATTTTGGCCCTATTGACACCCCTGTGTTATTCGACAACTACATTGACTACAACATTGACCGGAGACATTGAGAGTATTCTTTGACTCTCTGTCATAAATTGTTAATTTGGGAATTACCTATTATTATTATACCATATTTATATAGCACTTTATCATGTAATTACATGTTCAAAAGTGCTGTACAATCACATTTAAGACATTGTTAAAACAATTTGAAATAGATATATGCATGCAAACATTACAACAAATGTATATTATACACTCAGTCTGGTATTCCGTTTCAGTACAAACAGGATTACCTCTGTTTTGTCTGCATTTAGTTTCAACAGATTGTTTTTCATCCAGTGCGAGATATCCTGTGCTTGCCTCTAACCTACTGAGTAGTTCAATGAAATAGTATTTATCAAACTGAAACGTTGTAGCACTAAGACCGAAGGACAGAATTATAAAATTCCTTGAGTTCTGCAAAGTTTTTAAAAGCCTATTTAATTACATACTATTACATAATTATATAATTAACAATTTACGAAGAACTACCGGTATTTAATTAATGAGGAGTTTTAATCAATCTCAGGTCAATGTTGTCAAATAATTACTACCAGTGGTCTATAAATCAAAAACGAGTATTGAGCCGTGACTGCACCTTAAGCTACACACATTATACAGTGTATACCAAAACTCCCAAAGGTTATGGCTAAGAGGTGGGATTCTATCTATAGCGAAAAGTTTGAAAGGGAGATAACTGCAGTTCTCTGCTAGTGAATAATGATTCCTGCACCCTGGTTAGTAACCCACACAGCAGGGTACTGTTTTATCAAAGGACATACGGAAATCGTAAACTTACAATCAAATTTAAATTCTTTATAATTTGTTTACAATTATTGAGTTTTAAGAACTCTTTTCTTATTGGATGTTAAACAAACCAGAGTTACCAAGGTGAGATATCTTGCTTGGTAGTCTGTGAAGTACATAAATTTGATAATTGAACAGAGAACGTCAAACATTGGAAAACAAAAATGGCCGTATTTTATTTCTATACCAATTTCTATCAAACATGTGCCAGTCTAAACGAAAATATAAGCTTTCCATGAAATTTATTATCCCTATCGGCAGCTGGGCTGTTTTTTTCCATCACCCTGTTGAACCTCGGAAAAGGAGATGGCTTGAAACTGTAGTCCGAAAGTGTGCAACCACTCTGAAAGTTTCACAGGGCGCTGGAAAAAATGGTCCAGCTGCTGAAACAGATCCTATATTTTGTGAAAAACATGAGATTCCCGTTTGACTGGCGTATGTTTCATAGAAATCCATGAAAAATTAAAATACTGACAGCTGTTTTTGTTTTCGAAGCGAAGCAATTTCCTTTTGGATTTGTAACCTTTAGTAATGTCAAAGTCACATGGTATTGTCATACTGTATAGGAAGTGTGTTTAAAGTATGGTATTGTCACACTGTATAGGAAGTGCGTTTAAAGTATGTAATCTGTTTTACTGAGTCTATGGATTATGGGTTTTTCAGCCTTTTATTCTCCTATAGTGAGTATAAACATAAGCACATTTAGGAAGCATGAAAAGTTAGACAATTTGTCCCCACCCACACAAAGTTATTACCCCACCCCCTAAAATATGGCATGCAGAGAGTTTGCTGTATAAGTTTATATATACTAACAGGAACGTTCCATTATTTATGATCAAAATTACCAATTCATTAGTGCAATGTTTGTCTACAACTGTTTTTGTGTCTGCCCCACCAATCTGGGACATTCAGATGTTTTTTATTCCCTAGCCTCTCAGGGACTTATAGATGTTGTACTATATTGGAATGACAATAATTTTTGCACCGGATTAATTATTTAAAACTTCTACTTAAATAATTATAATCATTCATTCTAATGAAGGTTAAAGTTCTTTATCATTGGGCAATGTCATACCAATGACAGAATGAAAATATAAAGTACCAATGTAGTACCTGGGTGTATGCCTTGCTTAACACTTTGCATTTACTGGTGAAACTGGCCTCTCTTCTCTCATGCTGTCAGAATTTGAGAGTGATAATTATTAAGATTAACTTGTTTCACAAAAGACATATTTGTTAAATCTTACTCTGGTTACTCAAACTGAGGTGGGGAAAATGCTCATGCCTATTTACACAATTAAGTCATATGTTCATGACCATAATCATATAAGTACAGGTGTATTTAGAAATATGATATACATGTTTATATATATTTGTGTTTTGTATGTTTTTTATGTTGACTTTTTAGCTCACCTGAGCACAAAGTGCTCAAAGTGAGTGATTGTGATCGCCCTATGTCCTCAACAATTGGACTGTTAACTCTCTAGACGACACAGTTTTCACTTAATTTTAATGAAACTTGATTGCAATGTTTGTCTCTATAAAATCTAGGTCAAGTTCGTAACTGTGTCACCTGGTGTCAAAAACTAGGTCACAAGGTTACATTGAAGAAAAGCCTTGCTAACACTACAGAGGTCACATATTTAACCTAATGTTCATGAAACTTGGTCACAATGTGACCCTCTATAAAGTCTAGGTTAAATTCGTAACTGGGTCAACTGGGGTCAAAAACTAGGTCACATTAAAGAAAAACCGTGTTAACACTCTAGATGTCACATTATTTACCTAATCTTTATGAAACTTGGTCACAATTTTTGTCTCTATGAAATCTAGGTCTAGTTCTTAACTGGGTCATCTTGGGTCAAAAGTTAGGTCACTAGGTCAAATCAAAGAAAAACCTTGTTTACACTATAGTGGTCACATGTTTTACATAATCTTAATGAAACTTGGTCACAACGTGAACCTCTGTGAAATCTAGGTCAAGTTTGCAACTGGGTCACCTGGGGTTAAAAACTAGGTCACCAGGTCACATTGATAAAAAACCTTGTTAACACTCTCGAGGTCACATTTTTTACCTAACCTTTATGAAACCTGGTCACAATGTTTGTCTCTATGAAAATTAGGTCAAGTTCATAACTGGGGCATTGGGGGTCAAAAACTAGGTCACCAGATCACGTCAAAGAAAACCTTGTTTATACTCTAGAGGTCACATTTTTTACCTCATCATTCTAAAACCTGGCCATAAAGTGTGTATCATAACAAATACTGGTTCTGCCTTAACTGCTAGTCATCAGGTGAGCGCTTTAGGGCCAATGGCTCTTGTTTATTGTCCACATGCATTTTGATATCAATGCTTGGCAGCATATATAAACCAGTAGATGACATACAAGCACTGTTATGTTAGCATGTTCATACTGCTATTATGTGACTGTATTTGACCTATCAGTGTTCATAATTGCGGTCATGTGACTGCATTTAACCAATCAGTGTTCATTATTGCGATCATGACTGTATTTGACCAATCAGTGTTCATTATTGATTCATTTAACAAATCCAGCTTGCTGGTAACTCACATGCAGTAGCTGGTATCTCACACACAAGCAAGAGTCAATAATTCAATTCATCTTATACATACATTGTATAAATGGGTGGCACTGGTGGTCGAGTGGATAACACACTTGACTACTGATCAAGAGGTCCCTGGTTCGAATTTCGGCCTGGACACTTGGTCATTTCTGAAACGCTTTTCAGTGTTTTCCACCCAACTAGAGATGAACTGGTTGGAAACCCAGAGGTTTTCACTTGTTTATCGGTGCTATACACTGGGCAGTTAAAAAACCAGGGAGTCTATTCGGAACGAACTAGGGTAACACACCCGAATTCCTTTTATCTCTTCTACTTGCTGTGCCTTCAGCAAAAACAGAGGACCCCATTGGAAATAAGTGCTTACACTTTCATGGGTTATCCTTGACCGAAAGGCCTAAATAATTACAACTACAACAAATGTACTTTAAATCTCAATTGTGTTCAGTCGTTTAAGTTATTCAATGTTCCAGCCATGTGTTAATATGTGATCAAGGGATGGGCTTGGGGTTTATAGTAAAAGGGCAGAATGCTTGGAAAAAAAGGACCAGTAGCTAAAACTCTAACTGATCCTTCAGACTCATTATAATGGGGGGGGGGGTGTCAGCTTGTTAAATGATCCTTGACTCATTGTAAAGCTTGGGGTGTCAGCTTGTTAAATGATCCTTGACTCATTGTAAAGGGAGGGGTGTCAGCGTGTTAAATGATCCTTGACCCATTGTAAAGGGAGGGGTGTCAGTGTGTTAAATGAGCCTTGACTTATTGTAAAGGGAGGGGTGTCAGTGTGTTAAATGAGCCTTGACTTATTGTAAAGGGAGGGGTGTCAGTGTGTTAAATGATCTTTGACTTATTGTAAAGGGAGGGGTGTCAGTGTGTTGTCACCTGCTACATGTATGTATAATTGGCTGGAACAATTTGTGTTGCCATGGGAGCTTGTCATGTTTATTATCATCATTTTAACATGTTACACACTAACATATATGCATGGTGTGTTCAGCATATTTGAGTTGTTATGTTGTTTATATGCTTGCAGACGTAGTTCATATTAATGGAGTAGAATCTGTTGCTGAAACTGCTATAAGGGCTTTGTCGGACAGGTCCAAAACAATGAAGAGAACACCCTCCAAAGTGTCCACCCTTATCATTACAGGAGTCAAGAGGGTAAGCTATCACTCATATCAAGTTAGGGACCTACTACAGTAACTGTGGATCCATATGACATTATAAGTACTTGATTGTTATATATAATAATTTACTTCTATAGGTGTAAGCGATCCATATTATTCCAATTTTATAGCATGAGCCATGAATAATACAATGTATGTTGTACATCACCCAATGGATAGTCTGCTGTTTAATTGTAAATGTTCATAACAACAAAATGTTACTTCATAGTTTTATCATTACATACTTCCATCTAAAGGTGTTAGTGATCCATATTATTTCTCTTTTAAAGAATGAACCATATATAATGCAATTTGTGTGCTAGTTGTACACCATTCAATAAATTGATACATGCATTTTCATTTGTCAGCAGTTAAATAATTAATATTCATGAATACAAATTGATACATGCAATTTCATTGGTCAGCAGTTTAATCATTAATATTCATGAAAACAAAAAACAAATTTTACAAACAACCTCATTGGTTAACAGTTAAATCATTATTATTCATGAAAGTTAATTGTAACATGCAATTTCATTGGTCAGCAGTTCAATAATTAATATTCATGAAAACAAAAAAAAACTAATATTATAAAGAACTTAATAGTTTGACTGTTAAATCATTATTATTCATTGTAACATGCAATTTCATTGGTCAGCAGTTTAATCATTAATATTCATAAAAACAGAACCTTGTCAGTAATATCTAGTATGAAGCAATGTTACTATGGATAATAACAGTCAGGTAAAGGCTAGATAATGTGTTAATGATTTGTTTTCTGTTAATTTGTGCCTGCCTAGGAGGTCGTAATACCCAAAATACAGGTATATTCTGTCAAATATGCTTTTTTGATGCAATTATGTGCAGGATTCCAACACTAAAGATTGGTTAACTTTTTACTGCAACATTTAATTATCAAAATGCTTTTCTTAATGGTCACTACAAATATTGTCATATCTCACAATGTGGCTGCCAGTGCCTGAAGGTTGCTAACATAATTATGTTAAATCAAATCTGGGTTGAGAATCACATACCGAGGGCTCAGTACAAAACTATTGTACATGCCTATATAAATTGATGTAGTTACAATAGTTTTGCACCGAGCCCTCGATACGAGCTTCCTCCAATTAAAAATCAATGACCACCAATTTTGACCATATGAGACAATTCTATTGATATTTAACCTGTTAAGGGAGACCGTCTGTTGACAAAGACCTCTATTCGCTGGCCGTGTGAGTGGTCCATATAGACAGTTTTGACTGTATGATATATCCAACTTTCATTTGATTTAGCATATCAAGCAACCAAGTATTGCAGCCATTAAAATAACAGTTCATATAATTTTATCAATGCAATTAAATTGATAGTGTTGGAATCGTGCCAGTATAATCAGTAACCTGCATGCTGTTGTGTGTGCTCTGTGTGGTGTGTTCTGTTTGTTCTTGTCTGCGCTTGTATGTGTCTGCGATCCTCCACATTTTCTGCCTCATTTCTAGAAAGTCTCCTCTTTTCCTCACTGGGAGGTTAACTGCTGCTTAAACTTTGCTGAAATAATAGATAATGGTTAAATGAATATTGCCAATGAAATTTTAGTGCATGTGCACTGCTTCTTCTTTGTCTAAGTGTTGAATCACGTTATTAAAAATACTATAGAGGAAGGCAAGAGGTATGAGAATCTCTGATATGGAGGTATAAAGTTGGCAGCTTTTCTTTCTTTTATCAAAGTTAATGTGAAATGAATAATTGGAATGTGCCGTGGAATATTGAAGCATTAATACAGTAAAACCTCATACCACTGTAAGACCACTTCAATAATACGATTACGGGGTAGCTCAACATTAAAAATACTGTATTTCCAAATACTATTTTCACTGTCTTTCTCAAATTTGTTGTATATTTTGGACTGATGGCCTATGATATTTGGAAATAAACGTTATTTGACTTTAACTTGAGTGGTCAGGTTTTACTGTGTTGATTGTATAGTTTAACTTCAGAGAATGCACATAATGCTTCAGCTTACCTCTATCCACTTTCTAATTACCATACTGAATGAATAGTCAAGTTCATTGCTAGAAATAATCGCAGAATCCTCAATATCTGAATGGTCGTAAAAACATAATTCTCAGCTTGTTTGATTGTCCTTGTTCAGGGGGATTATTTATATACATGTACAGCGTAACTTCTTTGTCTGTGCAAACAATGTGCATGAAAAAATCATGCATGTACATAAAATTATAAAATTTAATATAAAATATATACAGTAGATGTTGTATTTTCAAGGGGCTGCTAAAACCTGTGATGCCAAAAATAAATATTTTTATGCCCCCGTATCGATAGATCGGGAGGCATATAGTGATTCACCTGTCCGTCCGTCCGTTCGTCCGTCCGTCCGTTCGTCCGTCCGTCCTGGTTAACCCAAATTGACCGTTTCTTCTAGCATCATTATGGCTTGCTACAAAGCTTCCAAACTTGCATGGATGTTGTATATGAACACTCTCCACACACCTGTATCACCTGACCCCATTTTGACCTTCACCTTGACCTAATTTTGGACTTAGACTTATTTATGGACAAGGCTTCCACAGGGGGCATAAGCGTTTATTGAACGCAGTCTTGTTTGCCTTATACAGGCGGGTGTTCAATTACTTAGACAGGTGGCTGTTCAATTAGGGGGACCACTATGAGGCTACTGTGCTTGACTATTTATCAGTAACATGCAAACATTTCAGCTTGTGATAAGTCACTGACATCATTGTACACGGATATATATACTAAATTAATGCTGTATTTACTATTCCTCTATGATTTGCTGATATATTAGATTAATTCACACAGTATTTACTATTACATGTACTTGAAAAGGCATTAATTAATTTAAAAATCAATTACATTGAATGTTTTTAAAAGAAATGATACATTGTTAAATGTTTCCAAGCTTCCAAAAAAAGCTGTTCAGTGTAAATACAACTCAGAAACACAAATTTAATATGAAATTAAAAACTGAAGATTCACTCCTCCCTTCTTAAGAAAGATTTGGAATGACAATCTAGCAGTTATTTTGTAATGGTCTTACAGATATGTTGCTGGCTTAGAATGAGAAGGTCCTAAGTACAATCGATATTTTGAGAAAACAAGAAAAAAATGTCTGAAAACTACTATTAACTTATGGAAAAACAAGCTTTTTCAACTTCAGTTTGGTCAACATGACCTTTTTCGATTTTTATGAAAATAGACTCATAAGAAGCGCTTCATAATGCAGATTTCAAATATGCAAGAGTCTTATAAGGTCTTAAGTGCCACTTACGACCTTCTCATTCTAAGCCAGAGCTGTATTCTTTTATATGTTTTAATTGCACTGATTGTATTACAGACGACAGAAAGTTCACCGACAGACGAAGGAGAAGTGAGAACGTCTGTGCCACCATTAATGTCTTCATCTGATAATCCAGAAATCAACCACCCTCCACAAGCGAAAGGTACATTCAATAATCGTATCATATATTAACTACAAAATTTGTCTCTAGTCACAACAATGTTGGTAGTTAATAAATCTCACAATTTGTGTCTCCACTCCCTTAATTTGTCACCACCAAGTAAAGGTACCCTCTACATCTGTCATTTATTGACCACATAATTTGTGTATAGTCATTTACTTAATCTCAACCAAGGAATAAATGACACCTTGGGCCCTCTTGTTACTCAATTTGGTCAATTTATCAAAAAGTTAATTTAACCATTTGTCAGGCCGTTGCAAAATAATATAGTAACAACTTTATTTGACGTGGATAACATGTTTGGTAGAAACCAATTTCAATATGGTCCACATGAATCAGATAGGCCAGTTGTGACCATGTATGCGTCAAGTAGGACCAAATAGGGTATTCAAATTTAATGTGTAGCTAAGGAATTGATCCACTATTTATAATTTTTGCAAATTAAAGATATTATTCACCTTTTCATTGCAATCGGATAATCTTCAACTTGATGATAATGAACTCTATGTAACACCATAAAGTGTTAAAGGTAAACAAGTCACACAGGCCAATGATTTTAACTATGATATGGTCAGATGCATGAGTCACTTAATATTTATATTGTCACAAATGCCTGTGAGAAGATACATGGAAATAGATGCTGAGGATGTTTTAACACCGCTGTTATAGTGTAATGATCTCCGAGGCCATAGAACTTGACAACAAACTCTACAAATTGAGCTATGCATGTAAATCAACAATAATTCCATTCAGTTACTTGAAATGGTTGAACATAGAAAATATTGCACATGTTTGCATAATTCAGTCGACTGACGTAAATGTTTGTCAATCAATGTTCGACCAACAATAGAGCGTGGCCATCTCAGCTCTGTTGTAAATCAACTGTGTTCTTTTATAACAATGGTCGCTCTTATTTTGACTTGAATTTCAATATGCAATCTTATCTAATTTTTTTCTGTCCGAGATTGTTCTCAGATTGTATAGCCTCGTTTGCTTGAGTTTTAATTTCTGGCCAATATGTGTAGAGAGAAATATTTAGTGCGCTGTTTTGTTCATATTTTATAATTTTTGTGCTAAAATATGTTTATTCGTATTGATTAAAGTAACATCTTGTGTTAATCGATTCTTCTTGGATGTGAAAATCTCCCTGACCACTGGAACCAGTCTGCTTTTCTGATAAAATTCTTCCTGACAACTGGAACCAGTCTGCTTTTCTGACAGAAATCTCCATGACAACGGAAACCAGTCTGCTTTTCTGACAAAAATCTCCATGACAACAGAAACCAGTCTGCTTTTCTGATACAAATCTCCGTGACAACTGGAACCAGTCTGCTTTTCTGACAGAAATCTGCGTGACAACTGGAACCAGTCTGCTTTTCTGACAGAAATCTCCATGACAACGGAAACCAGTCTGCTTTTCTGACAGAAATCTCCGTGACAACTGGAACCTGTCTGCTTTTCTGATACAAATCTCCCTGACAACTGGAACCAGTCTGCTTTTCTGATAGAAATCTCCCTGACAACTGGAACCAGTCTTTTTTCTGACAGAAATCTCCCTGACAACTGAAACCAGTCTGCTTTTCTGACAGAAATCTCTGTGACAACTTGAACCTGTCTGCTTTTCTGATAGGAATTGACCAGACAACTGGAACCAATCTGCTTTTCTCAAAAACACTCCCAGCCAACTCAAATACTCTGTTATTTCCTGACTTTACTGTTTCTGTAATATGCACCCGTTTCTATTGCTTCTAGTATTTGATATTTTACCAGCTTTGACTTTTGGGATTCATTAACAGCTAATGTTTACCATGTTTATATTGAAGCAATGACATTCATTTACAGAGATAGTTGTATACATGTATGTGTGGCAACATTTAACTGACTCTCATAAAATAGTCCTTGCTTTTCTGCTGTCATGTTAGGTGTGTCATTTTCGGAAGTCAAAACATTCTTATTGTACTTTAACAAAAACTTGGAAAGAATAATGAAGTCCAGTTCAATTGTGCAACACTATACAGTTTTTATACTCTGTAAACAAGGTATGAAGGAGACTTATATAGGAGTCATACTGTACAATAGGCCCTATAGGCCAGTCCTGCAGTCTGACAGTCATAGAAGATGGTTTTCCTAAAGGCTGCCGTTGGGGTAATTTTTTACCCCTTTGTGTGCTTATTGTATTGTTGTGTATTAACATCATAAAAATGAGCAATTGTCATTGATTGCCATGGAAATACACTTGATGTTTACATAACTTTATAGAAAGGAAATCTTTTGCTGCTCGTATCAAGAAGAGGTTTTCACGCTCCAAGAAGCGGTCTCTGAGCGCAGATCGTGCCACGAGCTCACTTCGGCGTGATGGTTCCAACTATCTACAACCTCCCGGGCCCCATTCTAAAGGTCTTTCGTAGTTGTAGAGTTTTTCATTCAAAACTGATTCAGTGTTTTGGTTAGGTAACACAGAAATGTTACAATAGTAACAGGTGGTTGCTAATGCTGACTTCTAATGGAAACTGTACTGACTATGTTCCATTTTGAAATTGATATTACTTGAAAATTTGATTAGAAAAGGAAGAGGCAGTCTAGTTTTTGAATTAACAAAGGGTTTAGAGATTAAAATTCATTAACAAATTTAAAAGTGAAATTTTTATTCACAATATTACACAGAAAAATTGTTTATTTGTGTTGTACCTACTGAAACATTTTTGGCTGAAAAGGGCGAGATGATTTGTTTTGGACACAGTGTAATTAGTCTGCAAATTGGGTTTTGATCTGTTTTGAATATACATGTTCAATGTACTAGTATGTGGCGTCTTTTAAATCGAGACCTCACATGTAAAAAGGACAATATGTGTCTATTGTAAACGTTGGATAAAACATGAAACAGTTTTGAGAGAGTTGTTGGTTTTTGTTCAAATGTTAGGTTTACATGTTATATGGCTGTGATATATTGGATGGCTTGTATGTGTGTGTTTTGTAAAAGCATGTGATAAATGACCATATTAACCTGGTACACTTGATAAAAGAGATTGTAACATTCCAAGACAAGATTGTTTGTGGAAGCCACATATGTGTGCTTGTTCACAAATGCAGGGGTGTCAATATTCCTGATTAATCCGGAATTTCGGATTTATCATTTCTGAAAGAGCAATAGCTTCTGACCAAAATAAAAGTTATTTGATGAAAATATCTCAAGAAATGGCAAAGTTACGGTCAATTACATTTGCCCTGAAGGATTTTCTGAGGTAATAATGGAAACAATGTCATTGAAGGCCTCTTGTTTGGTAAAAATGGTCGGCCACATACGATTTTCCTGATTTTTAATTTGGTCCTTTTGACACCCCTGGATACTAGAGATTGTAACATTCCAAGACAAGACTGTTTGTGGAAGCCACATAAGCCACAAATGCATAAGTCCTCGACCTTAGAGTTGTGTCATTGTTGCAGAAATCCCTCTTTATAGATCGAAAACCAGTACTGAGCCAAAGGTTACTGCTCAGGCCCTGTGTTCACAAAGCATTGGTTATCAGGATCAGACTCAAGCCCTATTTTATTTATTTCAAGTATAGAAAATATGTTGAGGAAACATTATTGGTATCTGCTTAAATTTCAAAGACAAAGAAATAAGTTTTAATACATAGTTATAGAAATATTGTACTTAATAAATTGAAGCTGGGTTTTCGAGCTTGATTCTGAACGTCTAAGATCAATTTTCGTCTCAAGTACAATTAATCTATTAGTGTAAGAAATTAAAAGTTTTCAAGGTTTGTGATCTGTTATCTAGAAACTGTTTCAATACTCTGTAACTGCTAAGGAAAATAGAATTTCATAACTGTTCATATTATTTAAAAGAAATAGCAAAAACAAAATGGAGCTTAAGCCTGATCCTGAAAACTAATACAAGGGGCCAGAGGTCAGGTTCTATTTATAGAGTAATTGAAAGCTGCACTTCATCAACAAACATTAACAGATGTGTGATATATATATATAGTACCAGCTTAATATTGTTCACCTATACTGTTATCTGACCTTTGTATGTCTGAAGTTTAAGACCTTGTACTTGTTATGTCACTGTATAACTGTTATACCTGTCAATTTGATTATTTTGAACCTACTAGGGGAGATGAAGAACATCCTTAGGTTTCAGTAGAATTGACATATTTTTCATTGATACTAATTTTAACTATTCTTATTGTAGAAGGGGTTTCATGGTTCTTGTATATGTCTCTTAATGCCCGTTGGTTGTCTCAATCTACATGTTTTCCATTGTCTCGGTCTAAATGTCCTTCAGTAGTGTCTTTGTATATGTCTTAAAATGCCATTTGCTTGTCTGTAAAAGGCAGTTGGTTAATTCTTTGGTTGTCATATCTCTAGATGTCCTGTGGTTGTATCTAAATGTCTTTACCATTCAATTTGTCTTTACCTGTCCTTTGGGTGTTTCTAAGAGGTTCATTGGTTGTACATGTACCTAAATATCCTTTGGTTGTCTCTAAAATTTAATGTCCTTTGGTTGTCTCCAATGGCCCTTTTGGTTGTATCTAAATGTCCTAGTATTTGTCTTTCAATGCTCTTATAATTGTCTAAAGGTCCTTTTGTTGACTCTAAAGGTTCATTGATTGTCTCTAAAGATCATTTGGTTGACTCCGTGATAATTTAGAAAGGTTGTTTCATATCCCTAATTCCCTTAAAGCCTTTAATTGTTAATATATCTCAAAGTGTCCTTGTACAATGAACTGTGAATAAATTCATCATCACACCCACCCATTGTTAAAAATCTCCATCAATGTTTTATATTTTGCATGGTAAATGGTAACAAGGCTTTAGTGTGTGAAAGTGGTTTCCCCATGTCAGAACATTGTTCATTGCTTCACCCAGGCATACCTCTGATGTCCCATTGTCCTATATATTAAATATATTATTGTAAAGCTGGGCTTGTAATTGTCATACATATTTCAATTTTCTTGGTTCACAGACTGGAACTCTTCATAAGTTTAAAATTTATGTACAATTTAAGAAAACTCTTAGAATACTACAGTATTACCTGGTTTATCCGGAACCTGTTTTTACGGGCAACCTGTTTTAAGTAATTTTCAGATTTTTTTCTAAATTTTGTGTACTGCTATTTACTACTTGTAGATACTATTTATATACTTTTTGTTTTGCATCATATAGATAGATTAGTTTGAATATTTTGATACTTTTACTACCCATGTTTTATACACGTATCTTGATAGATTTTTGTGTTTTTTTCCTGCATTCTTAGACAGTTGTTCAATAGATAGTGATATATCACTGACGACTATACACGCCTCGACTAGCTCACTTCGAGGTACAGTGCATTTTTTGCTATTTTTAGCTCCACTATTCGTAGAATAAGGGGAGCTATTGCAGTCACCCGAGCGTCAGCGTTGGCATCGGCGTAACACTTTTGTTAAAGTTTAGGTACAGGTTTTTTAACCTCTTATATTCTCTAAGTCCTTTGAGATATTGCTTTCATACTTTGCATACTTGTTTGCCACCATGACCCTAACCCATATGCAGGAGTAGGTAACTCTATCAGGTATTTTGTTGAAATTATGCCCCCTTTTTCTACTTAGTGCAAATAGTGCAAATGTTAAAGTTTAGGTACAGGTTTTTTAACCTCTAATATCTTCATAGTGCATTGACATATTGCTTTGATACTTTGCATACTTGTTCACCATCATTATAAACCCCGACCCCTACACAGGAGAAGATAACTATTTAGCATTTTGTTGAAATTATGCCCCCTTTTGAACTAAGAAATGCTCATTTGTTCACCTTCATGACCAAGAGGACCTACACATGAGTAGGTAATGGTCCTGCATAATTTTTCGACTTAGAAGCCCCAACCTCTACACAGCAGAGGTAAATGCTGCTGTTATGAAGCATTTTGTTTGGAATATATAATGATTGTACTATCCCAGCATGGCGCTGCGAATAGTGGAGCACGCTGTTCGTGGACAGCTCTTGTTTGCAGAACATTACATACAGGAAATTGCCATAGATTGATATTTATATAATTAAATGTAACAATTTAATTTTCTATGTTGTATACATTTAGATTTCTAATTGATTTTGGACAGTCAAATACTTTGACTTTGTGGTTTTAAAATTAACAAGACTGCGTTCAATAAACGCTTATGCCCCCTGTGGAAGCCTTGTCCATAAATAAGTCTAAGTCCAAAATTAGGTCAAGGTGAAGGTCAAAATGGGGTCAGGTGATACAGGTGTGTGGAGAGTGTTCATATACAACATCCATGCAAGTTTGGAAGCTTTGTAGCAAGCCATAAAGATGCTAGAAGAAACGGTCAATTTGGGTTAACCAGGACGGACGAACGGACGGAGGAACGGACGGACGGACGGACAGGTGAATCACTATATGCCTCCCGATCTATCGATACGGGGGCATAATAATCACAGGAGATAAGTGCTTCAGATTTCTTTAAGTTTTTATGCCCCCGTATCGATAGATCGGGAGGCATATAGTGATTCACCTGTCCGTCCGTTCGTCCGTCCGTCCGTCCTGGTTAACCCAAATTGACCGTTTCTTCTAGCATTAATATGGCTTGCTACAAAGCTTTCATACTTGCATGGATGTTGTATATGAACACTCTCCACACGCCTGTATCACCTGACCCCATTTTGACCTTCACCTTGACCTAATTTTGGACTTAGACTTATTTATGGACAAGGCTTCCACAGGGGGCATAAGCGTTTATTGAACGCAGTCTTGTTATTGATTGAATTTATTAGTTTTATATGTATGTACGGTGTTGAATTATAGTAGGACCGGGACGATTACTCGGTTAATTGGATGCGATTCGATTACGATGTGAAATCGATTTCATTTCTGCAAAACCGCTAATCGTTCTAAAACAGTACAAATAACGTTACTACAATGTCAATAAAGTGTATGTTACCACATGCATACAATATATTTTTGACAACAATACATGCCAGAATGTGTTGATCGACACATACACAAGCAATCTAACTTGTTGTGTTTGGATAGCATGTATTACAGTAATACATACATTGTATATGATCATATTTAACATACAAATCTTTTTATTGGTATTGTATTCTTTGAGGGATTAACACACATGAATTCTGCTGCTGAAAGTACATTGATATGGCTCGTCATGAAAGAAAACATCATTTACCTTATAGCGGCCGATTATCCGGTTCAATGCGATTTTATACCAAGGATTAACCGGTTTCAAAATATTGAAATCGTCCCGGTCCTAGACTATAGCTGGCCTAGTTGGTATACTACTTTGCTTATGTCTGGTGGTCAGTCTAGTGCATATGTCTGACAGCAAAAAGCCATATCTGGTTGATTTTAAGAGAATGCTTCCGTCTACAGTACTCAAACTTGGTTGGTGTGATTATAAAGCTTCTCTCATGCTAAACTCAATTTTGTGCTGAAATATTTGGTGTTCAAACAGTAAAATGTTTCATATTTTACTGAATGTTTTGTATTGTATGAACAGTAATATTTTCAGATTACTGGTATGTAAAGATTATTTAATTGTTGCACTTTCTTGGAGCTAATCAAATTTCATACTCAAATTGATAAGAGTATGAAAAAAGTGTATAATCATGGGGCCAGCATTCAAGTAGATCCAAGATCAAAGTCGCATTGGCATGATTACTGTACCATGACTACTCGGCTGTCAATGGTGTTAGTGTAGGTGTTTTACACATGTCACATGTTAAAATAGTGTTACTGTGTTTTGTTTCTTGCTACCGTGAAGATCGGAGGAGTCTCTCATTACGTCTCGACACTGAGTCTCTCTCAAGTAATGGAGGTATGGGGATATATGTATATTATTATGTCAGTCTAAGAGTAGTATATACAACTGTTGTTATCGTCTTGTTCTCAGTTTGTCATTTATTATATTGATTTGCAGATTTTACAAACGCACACAATCTCATTGTATTCAAAAAGCACTTTATTAAAATGTGCTGAAGTTCAAGTGTACCAAACCATCATTATAAAGTGCCTCAACATAGCACTACAACAACACAATATCATAGCACTATCATAACACACTAGCACAACACCACACTAGCACAACAAATTAGCAGTGCCAGAGCCACTTAGAATTGTTTCAAATAACTTCAACATGGTGTTATAACCATTTAATACACTTGTTACTATATATAGTAACAAAAATGAGCCTATTTGTGGCTGATTATGGCCATCACGTGATTATCGCCTATCCGCCCGGTCCACAATCTCATAATCATAATTGGACCGTTAAACAGGCGGACGTTACGTTATCCATGTAAACATGACGTCACGTTGGAGCCAAATTGACGTTACGTTGCTCATAGGCCTATGCATGATTTCTTGCCAATTTTATTTACTCTAAGCGCATTTTATTGGTTAAAACCTTAGTGTATATCTACATCAGTAATATTTACGTTATTTGTTCTCCGTATATATCATGAAATCGAACAAGTGTATAAAAGACATTAACATATACACTTCAGAGCCGGGCCGAAGGTGATAATCGGCCCGGCATGAATAATCACCCTTGGGCTAAAGCCCTCGCGGTGATTATTCATTCTCCGGGCCGATTATCACCTCCCTGCCCGGCTGTGTCGTGTATTAACTTCTAAGAACCATATTGCTTTCGTTGTTACACCCTTGAATACAGTTGCCCTTTCCAAACCTTTGCTTTTGGTTGT
Organism: Spisula solida; assembly: GCA_947247005.1. Lineage (NCBI taxonomy): Eukaryota > Metazoa > Mollusca > Bivalvia > Venerida > Mactridae > Spisula > Spisula solida. The sequence continues at coordinate 30,284,067 of OX365947.1, read as the reverse complement.
TGTTTTGGCAGAAAATGTGATATGCCTCAGTCTGCTGTTTATATTGTACAGTTATGGCAATGTTTTTCTTCCCCATTCCACTGAAGTTTTCATTTTTTATGATTGACATAATGCCAAGAATGGCTTGGCTATGATATGATATGATGATTGTCCTAGTTCAGGGAATTTCCACATTTCTTGATTTAAAATCTTACATACACATTTTCCAATCTTTGTAGTAACATGTAACTAGTTGTCAAGACACCTAGGGTGAAATCAAAGAAAGCATTTTGCAAATACAAGTAGCTGCATGGTGGTTTTACTAGAAATAATGAAACCTTGATTGTTATTTCTATGAAAGAATTAAGAAATTAGAGATATGTAGTATGTAGCAATATATTACTCTAGGCTGTTGCAATACAACTTGATAATATTACATATAATATATATTATATTGTCCCTCATAATCTTAATAATAAGACTACAGGTACCTGTGACGATCGTTTTCTTCTTGAGGTGGTTCCATAGGGGTATGTAACAAATAGTAATCAATGGCATATTATAGTCGTTACATACCCCTGTGGTCTGTCCTTACACTGAGGCATCTCACAGATCAACCGATATAGAATAAGTTCTTCATTTTGAGGTAGTTTTATTATTGAGGAAGATTTAGTGCTTAACTTAAAGAGGTTTATTAACATTCTTCTCTTGTTTGTTTGCAGATGATATAGATTTGCACAAACAAAAACGCAACGAAGATACGCCAAACTTGAAAAAGTCAAGATCTCTTGGTGGCAGCTTGAAGAAACTTTTCCGTAGAAGTCGCAAACGGTCCAGGTCACAAGGTCGGGGAGAATATTCTAGGGAAAGTTCCATGTCAAGACAATCGCGACATACATCGCAGGGTCCTTCGAGAGAGGGGTCACTTACTAGGTCGTCATATAACCCTGGTCAGCAAGAGGGGTCAACTAATAGGTCTTCTTATAACCCTAGCCAGCAAGACACTGTTATTTTATGAGACAAACATGCCTATTAGATGATGTCAATGAACAAACTTATATCATTTGAGGGTAGCTTAGTCCAAGTAATCTATTGCTATATGGCAACTATGGATCTTATACTTAGTACTCTTTCACTGTTCAATCATGGCTCAACTCAAACAATAATTTGAGCTTTTAAACGCGGCTCTTAAAACATCATCCAGTATGCAGAACAGGAAGACAAGAGCTTAAAAAGAAACATATTGAACTTTAAAAATTTTTGGTACCATGCATTATCTATTCATTTACTGGTTTTAAAATGCAAAAAACAATCAACATAAAAACTTTAAAAGAGTTACGGTAACAGTAGCTCTACCCTGTTCTTGCTTATTAATTAGATATTTTCTAATGTTAGTTTTTGGGTACTTCTGTGTTAGAGTTGAAAGTTGTAGATCCATAGTTGATTTATACATATACATGTTTGTATACATGAACATTGATTCTCATACTGTGATTTTCTGGCTGTTCCTAGTGTAAGTCTGTCACCAGATGGAGTTCATATACTCCTAGACAGATCTCCCGGTTTCTTTTCTGCTTTTATCTCATTTCATATAATTCAAACAATATTATCGTTGCCATAGAGATTATTTAGTAGTTTGATATAGAATACTGTGCCTTTTGAACACATTGTAAACATGGCCTAAACGGTTTATCAGCATCCTAACTCATTTTTGATGCCTCAGTATTTTCAGAAACCTTATATAAGGAGGGTACAGGGTCTTTTTGAAAAATTAAAAATTGATTCTTTTTAAAAAAATCAGGTCAGGAATAATCTTAACTGTAATTGGTAACTTATTTTCTAGTTCAGATAAATGAAATTTAAAAAAAAAACCTTCACATCATTGGAGTATGAAAGATGTGACAGAACTAGTACAGAGAAGCTGATGCAGGGAGATGGTTTCATACCTCCATTGAAGAGGTTTAGTAGCCATGGTTTCATACCTCGATTGAAGAGGTTTTGTAGTCATGGTTTCATACCTCCACTGAAGAGGTTTTGTAGCCATGGCTTCATACCTCCATTAAAGAGGTTTAGTAGTCATGGTTTCATACCTCCATTGAAGAGGTTTTGTAGCCATGGTTTCATACCTCCATTGAAGAGGTTTTGTTGCCATGGTTTCATACCTCCATTATAGAGAGCTTTTGTAGCCGCTCACTGAACAGTTGGTATGGTCTTGGGTGATAAATGATTAGAAGGTCTTAGAATGTTTGTAAGAGAGTAGTTTAATGGACCCTGTTTGATTTTACCTCCTTTAGCATCATAATGCTTGTTGTTAAGATATTGGTATCGTAGTGCTGTATGGAGATGTACCATGTGATTAGCTATCCATTCCAGTACATATTGAAACCTCAGTAACAAGACTACTCCTGTATGTGGGCAGGCATTAATAACGGATCTTCCGAGAGATGTGAGCTTAGTATTGGGGTCGAGTATAGAGCAAACAGTGAATATGGACATCGAAATTGTGCTCTTAAAATCTTCGTCAGTTCTAGAAAACATATAAATATGTGTTTGATTTATCAAAACGAACGAGACAAACAATGAAGGTGTTTGTCTCTCAAGGTTATTTCAACAATGAAAATATAGTCTACAATATGTTTGGAACTGTGCATTACACTGTTATACCAGATTTAATGGATATCAATGTTTGTTGCTTTTGCTCAAGGTGAAATAATGTTGCCAAGGCCTATGAAGACAATATTGTCGACTAGTTGTGCGGTCAGTGTAGTAGACTAGTTGCCGTCAGTGGGCGATGCTTCATAGTCACAAGTACATGCTGTAGTTTAGGTTATCATGATAACAAAGTGCAATTTGATCTATTTTAGTGTCTCACTACTAGTATTTTTACTTTAAACATGTATTTATTTATATTTAAATATTGTTTACGTGATGCGTGTGTTTTTGTTATGGTTAGAAAAGATTTAGTTGTGTTTTTTATTTATCACTATGTTGTTGTTTTTATCTTATTCCCTGTAAAAAGAAAACAAGTATTAATTGAAGAATACTTACCATTATAAATATTTATTGTTATAAATTATCCCTAAGATTATTTAGCTTTAATTGTATGTACTGATGTGTGTTTGTGTTCAAGAAGTGTGCACACAGGTGGTTGTGACAGTTTTTACCTTCCTAGAATACAATAATATTCTATTACAGTGTAGACTAAAAGGATAAAAACAGTACAGCCACCTGTGAGTGTCTGTTGTGAGTTTATATTTTTGATAGGAAACAGTCAGATTAGGTATATATGATAACATTCAGTTACCTATTTGTATTATGGTATGTGAGTGCATCTGTGTATTAAATTTGTGAGTTTATATGAACCGGTACATGTGTTTTATAAACTCTTTGTCAATGAACAAATGTGTTTGTCAGCCGTATGCAGTTTGTAAACATGATATTTTCACAAATATTAAGAAAATCTGAAAATCCACTTGTTACATTATGCCATTCACTTGTTTTTTGACATGCACTTGATGCATCAAAATGGTGATGTCACAATTTGTGTACAACTTGTATTCATGTGAGAAAAATAAATGTTTGCCTTTGAGATGTTAATTTGCAATTGATGACATCTTTAATTTATTACTCAATTAAGTTCATTGAATAATTTTAGATAGACTACTACCATTAATTAAACTAAATTATATCTAATGTTTATCAATATGTTTTAGATATTAAACCTGTATTATAAGACAGTTGTACTAATCAAGGTGCTATTACAAATATAAACTACCTGTAATCAAGAAATAAATTAATAGTTACTATGGAAATCCAAGATTGACCTCCCATTTCATGTTTACCAACAAGGTTTTAAATTCGCGGTCAAGGTCGTTTGTGCGAATCAAGACACCGTGAATTCAAAAGGATCCAGATAACGCGAATAATGGACCCCGTGAAATATACCCGCTATACAGTAAATAACATTTTTATTATAAATCATATAATTGGTTGAAATAAAGCCAGGGCCATGGTCCAGTGGTTTAAGAGAGCTGGAGTTGTAACATGGCACAATCTTAGTTTGATTACATATTGCGGCAGGTTATACTGTTTACATGAACATTTGACATTGTTAGTCGATTTTGCTCCACATGTGGAGTAGTTACGATTGCTGGTGAATTTTGTATATAAGTGTGATTGTATGGGTACATGTTGAGATGTTTATATTACCATAGTAACCAAGGTTAACAATTGTGTTTATTGTTTGTGGTAGGATCAGTAGTCCAATGTGCAAACAGTAGTTGCCAATTTCACGAGTACTAGCATAAACATTACTCTAGAAATATGTCCCCTGCATTTCAGTCTGTACCGGTAGATAAAAATATTATACTGTACAATTACATGGAATGAAACTGTAATATCACTGTACAATGATATGATTATTATTGATACCATGTAGTCTCATCTCTGTCACAGGAGAAGCAGACTCCTGACCACGCAGTCTCTATTGAGGTGACATGAAGAAGTGATTGCCTGCTGAGCTAATGTTTTTACTCAGTAGACATACATTTTGTAATGTAACTCCCATAACGACTTGTCAGGGATGGAATCTACTTCACATGTGACAGAGATAGGATTGTTCAAGATGATTCACTGGGTTCCACTAAACACCATCACCCCATAGTTCAGCAAGGTGTATGTCCTCGCACTGTTTTCAATGACAGACAATGAACTGTGGGTGTCTGAGTGATAATAGAGAGACGGTCAAACATACAAACTATAAATAACGGGCTTATCAGCATGTGTAAGCCTAACACCTGTGTCATGATTTATTTGCATTACATCAGTTTCGTTTACCGAAACTATAAAATATTTTGTGCACAATATGTTAATCAGAACTCAGTGAAATATGTACATGTATCTTGATTAAAATATTTGTGTTTAATTTGTTATGTAGAATTATGCAAGATACAACAACACAGCAGTGTGTTAGATCTTAGATTTACTTCATTTATTGTACAGTTTTGAGTGTAGGGGATTTATTTCATGAGTAGTGTGAATAGATTGGATTGTTTTATAATTTACATGCATGGATGATACACAGAGACGCATGTACATATACAACAACGTAGATGAAAGATGGATAAATGGCACATACACTCTCATATTACATGTATGTATGTGTGGAGAGTGATAGTTCCAAAGATATGGTACAATACAGATAAACAGCTTTAATTTTTATCTATAGAAAAATCTTGTTTTTTTGGTGAGAATTTGGCATCTTTTGTGAGGTGTGTACATTACTGGTTGCTATGAGACAGTTTTATAGAGAGATTTTTATATACTAGTAGTAACATCTAATCCTTTCATTGTGTAGCAAGGTTCGGATTCCTGCTTTATACGAAATGTGGATTACTGAATAAATATGCTGAACTACTACAGCTATATAAGACGGTTTAGATGGATTGAACCGTGGAAACAAATCAATATCAACATGCAAAATGGCGCTCATTGTTTGAGATCATTTGGTCACAAATTTAAGAAGATTCTTCCTATGAAACAAAATAGTGGAGAAGAGTACATTTGACCAATGTGTTGTCTGAATGTATTACTTCTGAAACACTTTGAACTGTTAAAACAGTACTTTTATATTGCTTGAATACGGTCATGATGGAATACAGTCATGATTGAATACTGTCATGCCGTTACTATGGTTACACTACTTATGGTGTATAATTCAATGATTACTGTGATTATGTTTCTATTGATAGAAATCTATCCTTGCATACCAACAAGTGAAATATCTTAAATAAAGTCACCATATTTCTAGAGAATTGGCTTTTGTTTTCTCTCCATGTCCTGTTTTAGAAGAGCATTAGGCCTAAATTAAAATATTGTTTGTTTGATCTTTACCTACATACCCAATAAAAAATTTCTTCCTACATACCCATTAAAATTTTCCTACTTTATTAGTTAGACTTTTCGAAGAAAAAAAGTCGAGATTTTGTCGTGACAGGATCGTGTGTGTATGCTTTGGTTAAATTTATTGTCGGAGTCATTTTCTCAAAGACTATAAAAGGTATTCATTTGAAACTCAACATAGTCATTCACCATCACACAGGGAGTTCAAACTGACAAGGCTGATAACTATGTAACCTATATTTATGGAGTTATCTGCCCTTGTTTGGACTTAGTACATAGAAATAGTGGCACATGTTTTTACACAAACTGATATTTCTCAATTACTATCAAAGCTTTCAACTTGAAACCCAAATACACTTGTGGAATGTGATGACCTACATCTACTGACAAGACGAAACAAATAAATGCAGCATTTGGTGCGAGTTATTCCCCTTTTCTGACTTTGAATCTTTACACAAAAATGTCAATTACTCGAAGACTATCAAAGGTATCCACTTGCTAATATACATAGATATTCACCATCACTAAGGAAGTTCATACATACAATGCTGGTAACCCTGAGTCCTATATTTATGGAGTTATCTGCCCTAATTTTGACTCACAGATGAGCCTGGTTACTATCAAGTTTGAGAAAGTCGAGCATTCAGCATATCATAGGCGGTGCTCTTGTTTTTATTAGCTCACCTGTCACAAAGTGACAGAGTGAGCTTTTGTGATCACTCTTCGTCCGTCGTCCGTCCGTCCTTCCACAATTACTTGTGTAGACACTAGAGGTCACAGTTTTAGCTTAATCATTATGAAACTTGGTCACAATGATCATCTTAACAAAATCTAGGTCAAGTTCGATATTGGGTCATCCGGGGTCAAAAACTAGGTCACAAGGTCAAATCATAGAAAAACCTTGTGTAGTCGCTAGAGGTCACAATTTTGGCTTAATCTTTATGAAACTTGATCACAATAATCATCTCAACAAAATCTAGGTCAAGTTCGATATTGGGTCATCCGGGGTCAAAAACTAGGTCACAAGGTCAAATCATAGAAAAACTTTGTGTAGTCACTAGAGGTCACAATTTGGGCCTAATCTTTATGAAACTTGGTCACAGTGATCATCTCAACAAAATCTAGGTCAAGTTCGATATTGGGTCATCCGGGGTCAAAAACTAGGTCACAAGGTCAAATCATAGAACAACTTTGTGTAGTCACTAGAGGTCACAATTTTGGCCTAATCTTTATGAAACTTGGTCACAGTGATCATCTCAACAAAATCTAGGTCAAGTTCGATATTGGGTCATCCGGGGTCAAAAACTAGGTCACAAGGTTGAATCATGGAAAAACCTTGTGTAGTCACTAGAGTTCACAATTTTGACCTAATCATTATGAAACTTGGTCACAATGATCATCTCAACAAAATCTAGGTCAAGTGCGATATTGGGTCATCCGAGGTCAAAAACTAGGTCACAAGGTCAAATCATAGAAAAACCTTGTGTAGTCACTAGAGGTCACAATTTGGGCCTAATCTTTATGAAACTTGGTCACAATGATCATCTCAACAAAATCTAGGTCAAGTTCGATATTGGGTCATCCGGGGTCAAAAACTAGGTCACAAGGTCAAATAATAGTAAAACCTTGTGTAGTCACTAAAGGTCACAATTTTGGCCTAATCTTTATGAAACTTGGTCACAATGATCACCTTAACAAAATCTAGGTCAAGTTCAATATTGGGTCATCCGGGGTCAAAAACTAGGTCACATGGTCAAATCACTTTAATATGTCATTGGGTCTAAATTTGATGTAAATTATAAAGTGTAAGACAATATGAAAACTTTGTACATGCAATAGAGGCTACCATTAGGGATGCATGAACTACTAGGACAGGTGAGCGACCTATGGCCCTTTGGGTCCTCTTGTATTGCTTTCCAGGGAATGTTTATCTTATTTCACAAGGCCAGAACATGTTAATATTACAGTTTACATTTATTAGTGTACGTCAATCAGGGGTTAAACTATCATGTGATGTGGTAGACAGCATATTTCACCGCAAATGTGCTTGCTAGACTAATACCAATTGGCTTATTTTGTGGCTCCTACTGTTTTGATAGCATGACTCGCTTGGTTTTAATCTGGCTACTGACATGTCCCTCCTGTGTGCGGAAATTGATTCAATCACAGTTTGCCGGATTGGAACAAGCACAGGGAATCTTAATTTGGTATACCTCCTGTACACTGGGGATGAATCAACATATAAAATCAACATACAAAATCAAGTACACCTATTGTAACAGCTTAGATGTTTGGTTTAGTTATGTCCCAACCTACAATATATACAAGTTTATGAAGGTCAAGCAAACTTAATTTGACAAGAACGTTGATTTTCCTCCACATGCAGCTAGGATTCAGTCCATGAAAAGTTAGGTAAATCTGTTGAGAAACGAAATAAACATGGAACTTGAAGAAGCGCTTAGTCAACCAGGAACGGGAGCTGAACATCGACCAAAAAGAAAAAACTTTGCTACATGCAAATTTTGCAGATACAAAATACATGACTGAACATTTTGACATTTTGTAAGGGATTGGGATCATGCTGGTGAACAAGTGTGCAAAGTATCAAAGCAACATGTCAATGCAATTTGAAACTATTTGAGGTTGTACCTAATAACATGGATTTCTAAGTCGAAAAGGGCAGATAATTTGGTCGAAATGGTGATAGATATCTACCCCGGTATAGGGATTAAGGTCACCAAAGCAATATGTCAATGGACTTTGAAGATATTACAGGTAAAAAAACTTTTGTACCTAAGCTTTTACATTTGCATCACACCGACACTGACACCAATGCTTGAGTGACTGCAATAGCTCCCTTTATTCTATGCACAGGCCTAAGAAATTATATCACAAAGTGTACAGAGTTTTGAAATTCCCCATCATCCCGTCATTACTATATATAATTATCTTATATATAGTAATGACGGGATGATGGGGAATTTCAAAACTCTGTATTTTGTGATATAATTTCTTAGGCCTGTTGTTACATACATGTAGATTAATGATTATAACTTTAGTTTCTATGAAGTGTTATTGTGTATTTTTATTTAGGGAATATAATCTAGTTTTTAGTGATAAACTCGTATACCGGTAAATATAACACTGTTTGGAACTGTTTAGGAATTAATTACGATATGTCGAAAGTATCAGAGTAACATCAAGGGAGAGTAATCTCACTAAGATACTTTAGTTCGTATGCTTTCAACACAAAACTTATCGGTACTAGACCTGAAACCACGCGTAGTCCCATTGCTCATTTATAATGACCGGGTTTTGGTGCTGATCATAGTCAAGTCTGGTTCGAATATCTGCGCAATTAAAGCGACTGATATATCATGATTATTTTACGTAAAATTGTATAGCTTTTCCCCGAACGCACGGCTTCTCCAGGCGCCAAACTCCATATTTCCGTTTGGGTAGTTTCAAGGTGGCGCAGATGAAACAAGAATAAAGCGGACTAGCGATTTGTTGACCATAGTTTAACCACAGTGACTGTAGGTATTCGCGGTCTCTAGTTGAACTATGGTAACTAGAGCTTACGCAAAATTATGGTTTGCGGCAAATTTGCCGGAAGGTTTGCCGGCGTCCTTTTTTCGGTTGAGGGATGGTATGGTATTTATTTCACAGTGTTCGAGTGGTCGAGTGGAACGCTCTTGACTACGAATCGAGAGGTCCCTAGTTAGAATCTCGACCTCGGGCGATAGATTCTATGTCAATTTCTAAAACGATATTTCTTTGAATTCCCATCCAACAAGTGATGGACACGTTGGTAAACCAGGGATAGTCAAGCACCAAATAATCTATTTGTAAAGAATTAAGGTACTGCATCGGATTCCTTGTATTACATAACTTTTTTCCCCTCAAAGTTGAATCTCATTACCCAATCTGGTGAGAAAAATACCGAATTACCAGGCACTAACAATTGATAATACAATTGCTATTGAAGTTGCCCACCATTATGACATTACCGGTATGAATTATTTGAAACCATTAATATAAACACTTATAATTAATATATTAGTGGAAATGGAATATACATCCTTTTAGCATGCATGAAATTGTTCAAGGTTGTAGGCTTACGATCGTCACGCTAGTCAACAAAACTTTCGAACGAAATTTCCACATGAACCATTTGGCCACCTTCGATAAAACTTTGTAGAAATGGTCTTTGAATGGTCCACTTCTAGATTACATCAGATGCATTCTCCACAATTCCATCGGTGACGTGTGATCCGTTGTCGTTCACCAGCATACATTCCGTTTCACCCTGGATCATGCTGGTCTGGAAACTTGACTTAGAACCGTTGATATACGAGACTGGTTTGATCAGATTCCCACCCAATGCCTGCATACAATCTAATCTAGCTAGCATGTAACATCTTAGAACTCAGTACAGCATGAAGACAAAATCGTCCTATATATATTAGGCTTACGTAACTGACCGGTAGATATCACTTTTGAAAAATTAAAGTCTGTGTTTTAGTTGTACATGTCGGTGATACGGTGGTCCAGTGGATGATGCTCTTGACTACACATCGAGAAACCCGGGTTCAATTGTGGGGCAGGGCACTAGATCATTTCTGAAACGCTTTATAGTGTTTCGCACCCAAATAGAGATAAACTGGTTGGTAACCCAGAGGTAGTTTCGCGTGTATCGGTTCCGTACACCGAACACGTCGAAGAACCCAGGAGACTATTCGAAAAGGGTTAACCTATCGTATCCTGATCCCTTGTACATATCATACAACGTTCTCTTTCCTCCAAGTCGGAGGTCATTGGCCAATCTGGCAGGGAAATTTACTCGCACTTACGATTTAGTCGGACGCAAAGAAACAACAAACAAACAGTTCTGCAGTTGAATATAAAACGGTATTTTCCCATGTGTACACAAATACGCAAACAAGAAGAAACTCTTGCCAGTGGTACATATATTTATTGAAGCATAACATATGGCAAGTTGATACATCTATATACAATACAACTGACTGACAGAACTGCATCATCTAAAATGTATACGTACATAATATTTTTTGTATTTAAGGTATAAACTTCTGCATGAAAGCTTGTACGTACATGACGTCACGTCAGTTTTAAACTACGTTTTCCTATTATAAGATTTGTAAAAAACTAAGGAAATATTTGAAAATTGATATGATTCATAATGTCATAAAGATATAATAATGATTACAAAAGTTCAGAGGCAGTCGCCGGAAGCCTCTTTGATGAATATTTTGTATATACATACAATACATTGTCCATCGTGTGCCCCCTTGCTATATGGAATTCGACGTCACTGCCAAATTGGGAAAAGGAAGGAGATAATTCAGTCACAATAGCACAACGTGTACTGTGATAACATATGTTTTATTTCAATTTTTAGATTAAGTACACTTTAATCAACCACCGTAGCAAAACGAAATTATGAAAAAAACATGCGTGCGAAATGTACTACATGTAATTTGGTCTTTTTTGCGCCATTTTACCGCCATTTTACCACAATTTTCATTGCAAAGAGACACAATTACGACGTTTATATCTACCATACTTTCATGTATATGATATGCAAATGTAAGTACTCTTTTGATAATAGAATATTTTTGCCCAGCATAACTGATGAAGAAAGCGTAGAGCAAATATCAAAATATCAAAATTTCTGCTTCTACATTTCGAAAAATCCACGTGGTGCATTTGCATGAATTGGGTAGGACAATGACGTCATTTTTCGGACCATATTCTGTACACTCAGATGTGTTATTATAGCTCAAACGTCAAGTGGGATTGTGCTTATTGGTAGTTGGACATTCAATACTTGAAGCAATCTATTTGTTTATACATTACTAGTATTCCACAATGACATGTAACATTGTTTTCGGAAACTTCCATCAGCCCATCATGATCTTATCAAATTTGAAAAATACCTGCATGAAAAGTTTGCAATCGTGAAAACTCGGCCATTTCCGTTTGTCTCCGGCAAATAAAATATTGCAATGCATAAAGGCCGAGGTGATCAGAATGGAAAAGTTTGTTGACCCTTGTAATCAAAGTTGGAGTAGTCAGAGCCTTTAGAAAACATGTCTATAGTATAGTCTCTGGAGTAGTATAGTACAAAATATTATAAACATCCATGTATAACATGAAAAGGTTTTAAATGATCACCTATGTTACGGTACGTGTTTAGTACAGAACCATTATGTAGTTTGATCGTTTGATGCCGTTCCTCAACATTGTTCAGAAGACCCAGCAAGTATATTAAACACCTTCCCGCTCATGTATACACGAGTTCATGAGCTTATGAGAAACGCGTGTTACCATAATGGCGGAAATTGCAAATTATAACCTCACTGAAATGTAGTACGTGGTGACGTTTTACAGCCTACACACGGTGCTTACACCTGCAGTAGTAATGAATATTACATAATGTAGATACACAGAAACCTTGCAGAAACGCCGGCAGCGCCTATCCGCCCTCACCAACGACAGCCGCGGCTATGGTCTAGAGATAAGTGCGATTTTGCTTCCCGTTGTTGACATGTAATACATTTCCAGGATTATTTGACGGCAATGTCAATTTTCCTCCACAAATTTGGAGAAGTGGCTGATATCTTGTAGAATGGTAAGCTGTAGTACTGGTTAAGGACACATTCCAGAATAGGTTAGGCTAATCGTCTGCCGAATATGACTGGAACTTTGTTGAGAAATCGCGTAAAACGGAAATAAACAAACACAATAACAAGCTATGATTGTTACAAAATAAAAAAACCTTGAACCCGAGTCAGTCATTCGTGCTATGATGATAAAGACAAAACATAATCTGCCATAGCCACAATGTCAACCTGGATCGTAATAAAACATAGATGATCGCATTTGTACATAGAAAGTCATTTAGCTCAATAATTCATTGTTTCAGTTGACTGACTTTTGTTGTTTGTTGGATGTTTGAAAGATGTATAGTGCGATCGAATTAACATGAACCTCGACCATAAAAAATGATAAATATGGCTGCGTGACAAGCATCTTTCGTGGAATCTATTTCACGGGAAAGTCCTGCCATGCCGGAGAATAAGGTTGGTACTTATATTACGCCGTGTACATAATTGTAATACTCTCCGCTGTTGAAAACAAAGGCCGAAGGTAAATTATAGACATTAAATCAACTGTTAAGCGATACTTAGTAATAGCAGGTTCGAGGATCAGGCCCCAATTCCACGAAAAAAACTTAAGTTATTGCTCAGCTGAGACTACAATTATTATAGTCTTGTGATGTAGATTGCTACCAGAAACTGTGTATTTATTGCTAAATAATGATAAAGTAGTGATTTTAGTACGAAATGCTCATGGAAATCCAACTATAATGAAAATAATGAACTTGATACTTAAGCTTGTAATAACAGACTTAAGTTTTTACTTTAGATGTTTATAACTTTTAAGCACTGTTTCCGTAAAAAACGGACTTATTATGTATTGCTATATGAAATTGGCATCTCACTAGTACACATGAAAGTCATTTAACCAACACAATATGTTTTTAAAAAAGTCGTCTCAGCTGAGCAATAACTTAAGTTTAAGAATTGGGGCAAGGTTATTTAAAATTTTGTTCTCACTATAACTTCAGTATACGCAAAGCCGAGATACAACATACCATCACACAAGCGTCTTTCAAAACAATTGACGATCCAGTCATAGTCAGCTACAGTGACGTTGCAAACAATACATAATGCTGTAATACAACATTATGCTGACCAATGGTATATTATGGCACATTCATAAAACATAACCCAGAAAGGTAACATAACTGTACATAATAAAACAACAAACATAGTTGCAACGTAATAATTATGAACGTTCTATACTTAGTATGTCGTTCTATATTATGTTTTGCATTCGACCCATGGTTCAGTGAAACCTCATTTTAAACTTTGCAAACTCTACAATTTACAAAGTACCTGTTTACCAGTTAGCAACTCGATAACAACACCAGTTGTTTCATGGTTGTGAACGATTGTCTTATTATAGAGGTTTTACAATATTCTATTCATCTGAGTTTGATGCCATCAATGGATGTAACTTTCGTGGTTTTCTCCCGTAGATAAAAGCATGGTTTTTAGCCTCGCCAATATCAAGACTGCGTCGCTGTGTGACTGTCACAGTTTCTCGATTATACTGTCTACCGATGTCATAGTTTGTACGTTTTGATTGGGTATTTGAATCCACGTTCGATCGTGACTTATTTATAAATTTTCCTCCCCTTTCATGCGAAACGTTCGTGATGTTATCTTGTCGCCAACTATTAGTATTGCGTTGATTAGTTTCTGGAATCGAATTCTGTAAACCTGGAGTTTTGTTTCTATGGAAACGATCAATCTTTTCAGGCGCTGAGTGGCATTTGTTTTGATCGTTGCCTTGGAAACCATGGATATTTTGATTTTGATTATGCGCGTTATTTTTCTCTAAGTTGATTTGATTGATTGTGTCCTTGGACAGAGATGGCCGCTTTTTATCACCACGCATGGGAATAGGATCGTCATTTTGCATGAAAAACACTACCGGATCAACAGTCTTATCGATATCATCAATTTGAGAATTGATGTCGTCTATTTCATGTATCTTATTTCTCACCTCCGGGTAGAAAACGTTTATACCGATATCGTAATCGATCTCATTGTTATCTGTGTGACTCCAGACGTAATCGTACGGAATATACGGGTTATATGGAATGATTTCACGACTTTCTGCTTTCTTATTCTGCTTTGATTGGTTATTGTGTGCACCAGTCCATATTGGAATTCCTCCTCTGTTTCCAACACGTGACTTCGGTCTATCGTATTTCGTTTTATTTACATCTTGTTTACGGTTCACACCCACTGATGTGCTGTCCGAAATGTTCTTCCGTCCATGACCAGTTTTTGGTCTTGAAGCCCCATATGATTTCTCTACCAGTTCGATTTCATCTGCGTTGTTATAGTCTATAGACCCAGGTGAATCATTTGAGTCAGCATCTCGGAGATTGTCTAAACTATCGTCACTAGAATCACCTGAGTCTTTCTCCCCCTTTATTTCTTCCTCCTCGTCGCCGGTACGGCGAGCCCATCTTGATTCTGGGCGCGCTGACATTGGCCGATGTGGTATGATATCATCATCATCATCTTCATAATCGTTATTATCACCGTCATGGGTGACGTCATCATCGACTTGTTCGTCATCATCTGTGCTTTCTCGTGCAATATATTCAGTTTGGCGAATATCAGATTCACTTTTGGACTTGTTTTGCACTGACGCTCTCTCTTGTATTATTTTTGTATCTGCTATAAAGGTTCGACTGTCTCGTCGGCTTTCTCGGGCAGCAATGACTTTCATACGAGTTTTCTCCGACAAACTTCCAAACTTTTTATTTGCAGTTCTGGCGTTATAAATCTGCGTTCCATAAACACCACCGGTTTCATTTCTTCCTTTATCGAAAGTGTAGTTAGATCGAATCGCGGTACTCTTTGGTTGAGACATACTCCATGGTTGGCGTACCAATGGATAATTAGGCTGGTTATATCTTGGTTTTACGTTATTCAAATTAGCCTGATATAAATTTCTTCGCCTGACTGCGTTTCGAGCGTTCGAAATTTCGGTTGAAGTTGACGCTATTGGTGCAACTTTAAAATAATTTGTTGCGTACTGGTTCCTCACTGACATTGCTGGTGAATTCCCTCGTGGTCTATGTTAACCTTTACCATGCACAAATTAATATCAGGTAGCTTCCGTTTGTTGCCTACGATTTCAGCAATATCACATGTCTTAGCACAATTATTGCACAATGTGGACAATTAATCCCTAGCCAGTCTTGTTTGATCACAATATTATCTCCAACAATGCGACCAAGTGTCTCTAAAATGATTTGTTACACACACGTTAATGTCTGATATGCATGACTTTTTGCAATTTAGTGGTTAAGTTCCCCAAGCGTACACTCCATTATACCAAGGCCTTCATAACGATAAAAGATAGTTCCACTAATTCAGTGCCATTTAACATCTTCTCTGCACGTAGGTCCTGAAAATTACAAGTAAAGTGCATGTTTATTAGTTATTACACCAGTACTATCCATATCTTATAACATTATAAAAGCATCTCTACACGTCCATGTCTAATCTTATAACAATCTATGCGTTAATTGAACAAACAGGAATGAGAATTTAGTAACAATGTTCACATTCGCGTTCTACAATTTCAAACACTAAATACAGAAAACACACACAAAACACAGTCAATGTTCTTGTTTGATAAGTCGTAACATATTGCAATGTTATAAATGTTATCCTCGGGGACTAGTTGTATAAGAATAAACACACTACGGAGTTCTGTTACGGATATCATTGTTTCACTAGACACAATTATTAGACGATGTTATAACGCGATAGGACGATGCGATACTGATATAAACAGACGATGCGATAACACGACAAGACGATGCGATAACACCATTGAACGATTCAATAACAAGATTGGACGATGTGATAACACTATAAGACGATTCGATAACACGATTGAACGATTCAATAAAACGATTGAATGATTTAATAAAACGGTAGGATAGCACGATAGGGCGATGAGATAACACAATATGACGATGCGATAACACGATAGAGTGATGTGATAACACGATATGACGATGCGATAACACGATAGGATGATGCGATAACACCATAGGGCGATGTTATAACACGATAGGACGATGCGATAACACGATAGTACGATGTGATAACACGATAGGGCGATGCGATAACACGATATGACGATGTTATAACACGATAGGACGATGTTATAACACGATATGACGATGCGATAACACGATGGGGCGATGCGATAACACGATATGACGATGCGATAACATGATAGGACGATGTAATAACACGATAGGACGATGTTATAACACGATAGGGCGATGCGATAACACGATAGGGTGATGCGATAACACGATAGGATGATGCGATAACACGATAGGACGATGCGATAACACGATAGTACGATGCGATAACACGATGTGACGATGCGATAACACGATAGGGCGATGTGATAACACGATAGGACGATGTAATAACACCATAGGACGATGCGATAACACGATAGGACGATGCGATAACAGGAAAGGACGATGCGATAACACGAAAAGACGATGCAACAACACGATAGGGCGATGTTATAACACGATAGGACGATGCGATAACACTATCGAACGATGAGATGATATGACATGACGATGTGATAACACGATAAGACGATGCGATAACACGAGCAGTCGATGTGATAACACGATAGGACGATGTGATAACACGATAGGGCATTGTGGTAACAGGATAGAACAACACGGAGACACGATATGGCGTACAATAACACGATATAGCGATTCAATAAAACGATTGGACGATTGTGATAACACGATAGGACGATGCGATAACACGATAGGACGATGTGATAACACGATAGGACGATGCGATAACACGATAGGACGATGCGATAACACGATAGGACGATGTGATAACACAAAATGACGATGCGATAACATGATAGAACGATTCGATAACACGATATGACGATGTGATAATATGATAGGACAATGAGATAACACAGTACAACGAAGCGATAACTCGATATGAAGATATAATAACACGATTTGACTATGCAATGTCACGATAAGACGATGTGATATCTTGATTGGAAGATGTTACGACTCGATTGAACTATGCAACAACACGATAGCATTATACAATAAGACGATAAGACGATGCTAGACAAGATAAAAGGATGCAATGACAAGAAGTTACAATACGAATATCGTACATTCATACTACTATCGCCCTATCGTACGACCTTGTCGTTGTATCTTTTATTTGCGTCATCCGATCATTCCCGTCGTCTCATTTTACCTTTTTCTTTCATCCGAACATTAATGCTCTGGTTGATGAGGTAACAGAACGATGTCCCTGACAGGACACAATGATACACGCTGTTTGTAGACTATGTATCGCTAATCGTTACACACTAGTCTCTAACAGGACACCACGATACACGCTGTTTGTAGACTATATATCGCTAATCGTTACACACTAGTCCCTAACAGGACACCACGATACACGCTGTTTGTAGACTATGTATCGCTAATCGTTACACACTAGTCCCTAACAGGACACCACGATACACGCTGTTTGTAGACTATGTATCGCTAATCGTTACTCACTAGTCCCTAACAGGACACCACGATACACGCTGTTTGAAGACTGTGTATCGCTAATCGTCACACACGAGTCCCATAACGATGTCCCTGACAGGACACAATGATACACGCTGTTTGTAGACTGTGTATCGCTAATCGTTACACACGAGTCCTATGACGATGTCCTTGACAGGACACCATGATACACGCTGTCTGTAGACTATGTATCGCTAATCGTCACACACTAGACCCATAACGATGTCCCCGACAGGACACCATGATACACGATGTTTGTAGACTACAGGGTGTCCCAAAAAAACGGGGACCTATGTTAAACATTTGTTGATTTGTCTCTTTTATCAGTAACATATTGTCAATATATCAAAACATTAAGGGATAAACACAGTTCAAATACCAGCATCATAATTGTGATTATTTAGACCAATACCCAGAATTATCTCCCTTGTTTTCAATCACGTGTTTCAGTATATTAGCATAATTATAGTGAACATGGAATATCAGAATATTCATAGAGATAGATGTATATGCTGACCCCAAATGACATCCCTGCTTGCCTTATTTCAAAACAGAGTTCTTTGATTTTTCAAAAGAATTTTATCACCTCTGTGACTTAAAAACCTTTTTGCCTTAAAAATGAATGCCTGACAACAATATCTTATCAAATGGTTACATTTTTCACGTAAGTCAGCAAAAAAAGGAAATGGCGCCTTAGGTAAAATGATGACGTCACTTCCTGTTTTTAAGCAAAACATATTAATAAGTATCTATTCTAGAAGTAGAGATCACTTTTACATGCTCTAACAAAAGAACAGTCAAATTCATTAAAAAATAAATAAGTTATAAGGGTTTTAGGTAGGTCTCCGTTTTTTTGGGGAAACCCTGTATGTATCGCTAATCGTCACACTCGAGTCCCAGAACGATGTCCCTGACAGGACACCATGATACACGCTGTTTGTAAACTGTGTATCGCTAATCATCACACACGAGTTCCATAACGGCACCCACCTGAAGTATACGTTTCATTAACTGTCTTTGAATAATTCATGTCAATATTTATGATGGATGTTAAGTGTCAGTCTAAAACACACACGATTCAGTTGAATCGGAAGACAATCGTTTGAAACACTTGCATTTATTTAGATGATGTATTCTGTCAAATCGTTCCGCAACATATATACCCTATATTAAAACATTACTGCACCATGCCAACATGTTCACCATAGAAATTAATGCATTTGGAAACTTGAATTATCTGATTATTGCGTCTGGTACAGAGTAGTGCTATACAGTAGCCGATATTGATGTTCGTGAAGTTGGTAGGCTAGCGGCCTAGCAGCCTAGCAGCGTGAAGTTGGCAGCCTAGCAGCCTAGCACGTGAGGTTGGCAGGCTAGCGGCCTAGCAGCCTAGCAGCGTGAAGTTGGCAGCCTAGCGGCCTAGCAGCCTAGCAGCGTGAAGTTGGCAGGCTAACGGCCTAGCAGCCTAGCAGCGTGAAGTTGGCAGCCTAGCAGCGTGAAGTTGGCAGCCTAGCAGCCAAACAGTCAAGTATAAGAATGCCATCACAAACTTCGAAGTTATATCACCTGTTTGCCCTACTGTATCAAATATCGTATTAGCTTTCATAATGACACGTATTATTGAAGTATTGACACCAACTAGAAACTCTATTACATACGATAGATATCTTACAGACTCGAGACATAGTCAACAGAATTTTTCAACAGAATTCATGGGTATTTAGAACATACAAATTGCGATCACACAAATTTGGTGCTCTGATAGATTACTATGCATTAACTGGTTCTCTAACAAGTAACCTAATAACTTCTCCACATGGGTGAGATATAACCACATGCACAGTCAACTGTGAAAACCATTTAGTCCACATGCTTGCATCATTGGGATTTGATGTTAAATCATTGAAATTTGTGATACGCATCACCTGTGGCATATGAATGTTTGCTTCGAATTACATTAATCATATTTTCCTGTGACTTTTTACGCTACCACAAGTTCATATAATAGATTTTAATTCGGCAGCACAGAAAGCAATCACATGATGACAAAATATACATTAATTCTCGTTATGTAACACACGGGTGTGCTACATCCGCTCGGTTAATTGTTTTCACTGAAAATATCGGTCATACCAATAGCACAGTTATTGATATGAAAGCATAACTGCACATGCGTTATTCGAATCGTTTATTCAAATCATCGGCGTTTAAGCGTTATGATTGTTTAATGCTTTTTATTGTCTAATGGTTCGGTGGTCCTGCAGCTTGTAGATTATGATCTTCCTAGAACCAGTGCAGGTTGATCCGATCACAATCACTGAGTGCGAGTAGTGGTACCAATTTCTCTCATACCCTCATGGCGATGTGCTGCCTCACAGATCGGACTAAAACTTTTGTATGACGTAATATTTCTACCTAACCAAGTATTAATGTAATAGAAAGCCACTGACGGTTGTTTATAAAATTCGTTTTCATCGAATGCAAATTAATTTCAGGCAATTTAAGTAATAGTAGTATTAATTCTATATGTTAATTATACCCAATAGAATTTAGGATGTAAAAATACTAAATAAGTGCAACATGCGGATGTTATTTTAAATGTCAGTGCGGTTGTTTATGGCATATACAGGCAACTATACAAAAATTACGCGAATATTTGACAATTTTATTTTATTTTTGCAATACATCAATACATGAGGCAGCACCTTTAATATAAGTTGAAAAAAAACTTGTTTCACAATTGACCTAAAATAAGTAAATATAAACTACCAGTTTCAGGAAAATATGTAAGTCTAACAGTATATAAAGCAGAAAGCGCTTTCTTAGTCTTAAAACGAAGAAAGAGTGTGGCAGTATTTTCGTGAAATCAGGGATCTGGTTAGCAATAGAGTGATCTGTCCCTTAGAATGATAATTATTTTTATTCTAATATGGCCTACGATTTTGCCTTTACTGACTACGGAATATCCACAGGGAATTGACGCATAAAAAACTTATGTTTATGTTGGTATGTTATCAGTATCATGATACTGATATAAGGCCAACATGAACATAAATTATTGAGCGTCAATTCCCTGTTGGTATATCACTGTTTTTCATATTTAATAAATAACTTAATACAAAACCCATTTATAAAATTAATTACGAATGAAACTACAGAACAGCTGGTCCTCTACAAGAGGTTCCGTAGTATCACTATTCATATTACTGATACTCGTATAGTGATGTAGTACCACATTGACCCCTGTGATATAAGTCATTAATAAAGTTAATAACCCGTAGTCATATTATACAGTAACTTATATTCCGGTATTATATATTATTCTCCCAATTCCCTAGAGTTAAATGTCAATGACAGGTGTCTGTTTTACGCCATCATAAACTGACTTAAATTGGATACATTTAATCATTGATGCCGCGAGAAGGCCTACTTAATTACAGTAAAAAGCCACATATTTCTCATTTCTCAATAGCATGGATGATTTTAAACATGAACGCGATCATGTGACACACTCTCTATAATTACAGCATCAATACTGAGGAAGATATGACACGATGTTGTCGCGCGTTGTTGATATGTTACCCTGGTTACCAGCATCGCTGGGAAATTATTGATGAATCGTTGACATTATTAGCAATTTGCTCTTAAAGAAAATTTGCCGATAATCATACAAAATCGTATTGTATAAAAACACCATAAATAAATATAAGATTAAATTTTATTTCATATGCGGGTAATAATCGTACGCTGTTCCGGTTTGACAATAGCGGTGTTTTTTTTTTCATTCTATTCAGCTACCTACGGTACTCCAAAATAACGTGGATGATAGTCGAGAACGTATCAATATGAAAGTTGAAAGTACAATGGTACGACAATGAAAGTCGATACTAAGACTGAATAGTCATCGTACATTCGACTTCCATCGTCATACGTTCGACTTTCCTTATCGTACATTTGACATTCATCATCGTACATTCGACATTCATTGTGCATTTGATATCATCGTACATTTGCCATTAATCATCGTTCAATCGACATTAATCATCGTACAATCGACATTCATCATTGTACATTCGACCTTCGTCATCTTACATTCCAACGTTATTCCTCGTCGCACATTCGATATTCATCATCGTACAATCGACATTAATCATCGTACAGTCGACATTAATCATCGTACAGTCGACATTAATCATCGTACAGTCGACATTAATCATTGTACAGTCGACATTAATCATCGTACAGTCGACATTAATTATCGTACATTCAACCTTACATACCACCGTTATTCCTCATCCCAAATTCGATATTCATCATCGTACAAACGACATTAATCATCGTACAAACGACATTAATCATCGTACAAACGACATTAATCATCGTACAAACGACATTAATCATCGCTCATTCGACCCTTATTATCTTACATTCCACCGTCAATCATCATTGCACATTCGATATTCATCATCGTACAATCAAATTAATCATCGTATATTCGACTTTCGTCTTTATACTTTATAAATTTAATCTTCATACATTCGACATTAATCATCATACACGTACATTCGACTTTCATCATCAACATTCGGCTTTCATTATCGAACATTTGACATTCATCATCGAACATTTGACATTTATCATCGTACATTCGACTTTCATCATAATACATTTGACATTTATCATCGAACATTTGACATTCATCATTGTATATCCTTATCATACGAAGATTGTTATAAAAGTTGGTTGGTATATTGCACAAGATTTCTAAGTCTGCTGCAATCGTACGTCAATATTTATTTTTATTTCTGATTAATGGCAATCGTTATTGCCGAGTAACATCAATGCTGAGAAAACGACGCCTATAGCACAGTTTACAGAACAATAACTGACTGCAATTAAGCTTCACTCTGATCATACCACCACATCGTCTGCAGACCGTTAAACAACAGTTGAATCTAGAGATAATAAATGAGAAGTTGTGTACAGTGAGGTAATAATATTAATTTCTACACTCGCAGAAACGATTTCAGCAAATTGGCTGAATTGGATTTCACTCATTTCGTGTAAAACATGACAGAATGAGGTACAGTATTTACACATATACGAGTGTAACGGGTTTACGCAATGACAAATAAATCAACTATAGTTCAATTTTGAACCCTGAGCCATGACCTTTACGACTAGTCCATTTTGGCGGGTAGACCATGGTTTATTACGTTCAGGGGGCATTATTTAATGATCGTGTTGTGAAGACGATTTTACGTCTTCTGTGTGTTGGTATATGTTACTTGGGGCTGTTCTTCTGTGCACCCAAACTGTGGTTGACTGTCTTCCAAGATCTAAAAATAATCAAGAAGTGTGTCCTTTCCTCAAATTTATTTTACACAAGTATAGTTCTTAAAACATAGAAGTCGGTATCAAAAGTCACGATAATTTATGAATACAAATAAGCAACATAAATATATCAAATGTATTAGATGTTATGAAATTTAAGTATAAAGTATTTTAAATGCTATAGAAAACAGTGTTCAAATGACGACAATAAACAAAGCATTAAAATACATACGGCCTAAGATCGACCTGAACTTTCGGTTTAAATCATTTAGAAAATATATCAATAAGAAGTATACATACATGTCATTATGTCAAACAGCGTGGAATAATGATAATTAAACAAAAACTTTTAATTAAAACAACTCTGTTTTGATTTCCGGGTTGAATTAAATCCAAAGATACAAAATTACTGCTAAGTGCATAATGGAACCGAAACAGCCAGAATAACCGAAAAGTATACAGCGCTCTATGTGCAACATAGGCCGCTTAATAAATTTCTTTACTCCGATGAATACCAATTTCTCAATACATACTAATTCATCAATAATGAATTCAAATACAATTCCACACTGTCAGACAATTAAAATACAGAAATAAAATACTATTCATCAATAGTTCATAAACCTTTGTAGGTACATTTGTTATATACACGCATATTACACCCACACAAAAAAAACTGAACTTACAGTAAAACAGTATTACTTCTACAATTAGAGATCTTGCGATTATAAAACATATTGAATTTCTGAATAAAAGTACTTGTAAAATACATAAAGAATATAGCAAAGTTTCTTACCTAAAAATAATCAAGAAGTGTGTCCTTTCCTCAAATTTATTTTACACAAGTATAGTTCTTAAAACATAGAAGTCGGTATCAAAAGTGACTTCTCTGAGGAAGGACACAACTTTTAACGAAAGACCGAAAACAATAATTAACCAATCAAAAAGCCGAATAAAATTTAAGACATTTTGTATTGACCAATGAAAAAGGAGTTTGAAAATTACTTAACACGTCTTGCTCATTCTGACATAAAAGAATGTTTGAGCCTCAAGCGACAAAAAGGTGTAAATGGCTTGTAATTGCCAATCACCGAAATCCGGCTGAAATGCAGTATTCCGGAGACAAACCGGCTACTTCGCTGATACTGTTTCAATGGTTTTTCGCACCTCCATTGTTAACTGTTTTTATACCATATGTTTCAATCAAACAAAAATGCACTCATTCAACATGTCAACAATTACAACATACATAACGAACACCAATCTATTGTTGTAAAAATACCCATATTTAACATACATACTTAAAATTCTAGAAATTGTGTAGAAATAGATTATCTATAATATCTGTGGAAATTCCCAGCATACAATTTCAACTTCAACAATTTAGATGTAAAAATATAACCCAAACTTATAAATAACCCATATTTTATTAACATTTAGTAAAAGAAAAAATCACAAATTTTAGGGCATAACACATTCCCCCTCCCTTAAATTACTTTATTCCTATAAAGTGTACTCTCAACCCACCTTAAATGTTGGTTAAAACCATGTTTGTACATTACTGGCTTATATCACACTTAATTTGATCTTTGGTTACAACAATAATAATAATTTCAATAATCTGAGTCATTCGTTTTACATCTGATGACCTTCAGATGGACTTTGATGTATTCTACGTCTTCTATTCTCGGACCAACCTCGCAGTGGTAAATGGCATCTGTTTACTCAGCCTTTACTCAGGTCTCGTCTTTTGCTACTCGCTTGTTACCTCACTTTGCGCTTGTTACTCACTCGTTACTCGCTTGGCTAATCTGAGAGGGCAGGCTCGAATCCCTACCCACCACGTGTTGTGAAGATGATTTTACGTCTTCTGTGTGTTGATATATGTTACTTGGGGCTGTTCTACTGTGCACCCAAACTGTGGTTGACTGTCTTCCAAGATCTAAAAATAATCAAGAAGTGTGTCCTTTCCTCAAATTTATTTTACACAAGTATAGTTCTTAAAACATAGAAGTCGGTATCAAAAGTCACGATAATTTATGAATACAAATAAGCAACATAAATATATCAAATGTATTAGATGTTATGAAATTTAAGTATAAAGTATTTTAAATGCTATAGAAAACAGTGTTCAAATGACGACAATAAACAAAGCATTAAAATACATACGGCCTAAGATCGACCTGAACTTTCGGTTTAAATCATTTAGAAAATATATCAATAAGAAGTATACATACATGTCATTATGTCAAACAGCGTGGAATAATGATAATTAAACAAAAACTTTTAATTAAAACAACTCTGTTTTGATTTCCGGGTTGAATTAAATCCAAAGATACAAAATTACTGCTAAGTGCATAATGGAACCGAAACAGCCAGAATAACCGAAAAGTATACAGCGCTCTATGTGCAACATAGGCCGCTTAATAAATTTCTTTACTCCGATGAATACCAATTTCTCAATACATACTAATTCATCAATAATGAATTCAAATACAATTCCACACTGTCAGACAATTAAAATACAGAAATAAAATACTATTCATCAATAGTTCATAAACCTTTGTAGGTACATTTGTTATATACACGCATATTACACCCACACAAAAAAAACTGAACTTACAGTAAAACAGTATTACTTCTACAATTAGAGATCTTGCGATTATAAAACATATTGAATTTCTGAATAAAAGTACTTGTAAAATACATAAAGAATATAGCAAAGTTTCTTACCTAAAAATAATCAAGAAGTGTGTCCTTTCCTCAAATTTATTTTACACAAGTATAGTTCTTAAAACATAGAAGTCGGTATCAAAAGTGACTTCTCTGAGGAAGGACACAACTTTTAACGAAAGACCGAAAACAATAATTAACCAATCAAAAAGCCGAATAAAATTTAAGACATTTTGTATTGACCAATGAAAAAGGAGTTTGAAAATTACTTAACACGTCTTGCTCATTCTGACATAAAAGAATGTTTGAGCCTCAAGCGACAAAAAGGTGTAAATGGCTTGTAATTGCCAATCACCGAAATCCGGCTGAAATGCAGTATTCCGGAGACAAACCGGCTACTTCGCTGATACTGTTTCAATGGTTTTTCGCACCTCCATTGTTAACTGTTTTTATACCATATGTTTCAATCAAACAAAAATGCACTCATTCAACATGTCAACAATTACAACATACATAACGAACACCAATCTATTGTTGTAAAAATACCCATATTTAACATACATACTTAAAATTCTAGAAATTGTGTAGAAATAGATTATCTATAATATCTGTGGAAATTCCCAGCATACAATTTCAACTTCAACAATTTAGATGTAAAAATATAACCCAAACTTATAAATAACCCATATTTTATTAACATTTAGTAAAAGAAAAAATCACAAATTTTAGGGCATAACAATATGATTCTTACAGATATGTCTTTGTTATCGAATTACAGTTTAGTACAGTCGGCAACGTTCAGAATTGCAAACCTAATAACCGCTGGTTCGAATCATCAATTTGCTCATTTTTTTAATATCATTATTTTATGTTATTTAAAGAGACTATAAGTTAAAGCGATTTTTTTTAAATGATGCATAAAAACATATTTTTCATTTTTACTTATTTCGATCGTTTGTGTGTTCCCGGGACGAGTATTAGATGGTTCTTGCGTGTTCCCAGCTTACTGACAACCTATATTACGTTGATTAGCCGTCAGAACGTTCTACAACAAACATGTAACAAATATGGTTTGTCACATACACTAGTATTACACACGTTTTGCAAGTTATAAGCATTTAAAAACTATAAAATAAAACATGTAAAAAATATTTCGGTGGGATTCGAACGCTGGTTTGACAGAAGTTAATATAGATTGTATCTAGCGCTTTAACCTCACGACCAATCCGACACACGAAATAACCGACCCTAATTGTAATACTTACCGTATTGACTAAACCTACACCAACCTATATCGAAGAATGGTTAAAACCTTAAAAGTGCAGTCACGGCTCAATGCTCGAAATCGAACTATAATAGGAGAGATCACCGTATTCTTATGCAAAATGACCACCGGCAATCTATTGGATGAATGAACAATAAAATCCTGTCATTCATCAATAGCTAGCTGGTGGGCACATATGCATATGAAAACCTCTGTATACAAACATGATCTCTCCTATTAGTTATGGACCTAGTTTTAAAATTATCGTAGAATTTATGGTGAATAAAACTCAGTTATTATATGTGTAATGGTTCAATTTCACTGATATATAAATCAAGCCGCTATAATCTAGCGATTTGGACATTCACCTCGGGTACGGGATGTCAATGTTTTGATCTTAGGTACATCTATTCGAACCAAGGTCTCGAAAATTCGCATATTTTGGAACTCACCGTATCACGGTGGGTCTAGGACTGATTGCCCAAGTCTGACTGTCGATAGGACACGAACCCCAAAATATAGAAATGACTGACTCCAGATTAACAAGTTCATTTGGAAGATTTGCCTTCCTGAGGCCTTTTCAACAATATTTTGAATCAATGCAATTTTAAGATAAAACACTCGTGCTGACAATTGGCAGATGATCTTATGATATCGATTACTGAACTCAGACATTCTGACTATATAACATTAAATGTCACGAAACATAAAATTCTCAAACACTCGATTACCATAGCAACCCTTTTGCGCGGAAGCTTAGGTTGAACACTATACAAGTATATGATGGCATGTATACAATGAAGTATAATTAGTCTAGGTAAAACCTTTATAAGGCACTCGGTACGTTTATTATTATTGTGAAATACGTCGTTGTCGACAAAAGTAAACTTTTATAATTATTTCACCAAGAAGAATCGTAAAATGGAAACTTTATAAAATCAACATGCTGAGACAATTTAGATAAATGGAAAATTATACTCGTGATGATTTTCATGCAAGCGTGTTGGCTGCTGGTTGGTCAAGCAGTAAAACAGTTATAATATAGTAAATTCACAGCGTGAATTCGAAGTTGACAGTCCATCAGCATAGTAAATTCGCAGCGTGATTTCGAAGTTGACAGTCCAACAGCATAGTAAATTCGCAGCGTGATTTCGAAGTTGACAGTCCAACAGCATAGTAAATTCGCAGCGTGATTTCGGAGTTGACAGTCCAACAGCATAGTAAATTCGCAGCGTGAATTCGAAGTTGACAGTCCAACAGCATAGTAAATTCGCAGCGTGAATTCGAAGTTGACAGTCCAACAGCATAGTAAATTCGCAGCGTGAAGTTGACAGTCCAGCAGCATAGTAAATTCGCAGCGTGAAGTTGACAGTCCAGCAGCATAGTAAATTCGCAGCATAAAGTTGACAGTCCAGCAGCATAGTAAATTCGCAGCGTGAAGTTGACAGTCCAGCAGCATAGTAAATTCGCAGCGTAAAGTTGATAGTCAAGCAGCAGAACAGCCTCGCTGCCTGAAGTTGGCAGACTAGTAGCATAACAGTTTCGCTGCTAGAAGTTGACAGTCTAACAGCAGAACAGCCCGGTAGCGTGAATTTGACAGTCTAGCAGAATATCAGCCTCGCAGCGTGAAGATGACAGTCTACCAGCAGAACACGTTCGCTGCGTGAAGTTGACAGTCTAGCAGCATAGCAGTTTCGTTAAGTTTACATCACTAATTATTCACTTAGTCTATCCCTCTAAATATTGTTATTCCCAACCCGTCTATGGGTCTTACATACAAATTAGACCATTCTATTGATGTTTGCAAGGAAAGTCGTCTGATAGCGATATCAAGTATGACCCCTCAGAAATTTATAAAAAAAATGAAATTCAAAAGATTAATAATTTCCCGCCAAGTTACCGTAAATATGTTTTCTGTTCGATATATTGTGTAACATAGGGACAAAGGAAATTAACGGGATATTTCTTAAATGCAATGAACGTTTTTGATGGCAATATTCACAGACCGAATAGCAGACACTAAAGTACCATATTAAAACTTCTGTTATTGCGATTCTGTTTAGCGGTGTAACATAGGAATTCAGGAACAAAACCTTTTTGTTTTCATTACTTGACAACCAAATACATAATCTGTAGGCCTACCTTTTTAACTAATATCAATCACAAATACGATCATTAAATTGCCGAAGCCATTCATCTAATCCCTTAACACTCGTAACATAATATACATCAAACCCCACACCATATTTATGTTCTAGTTATTTTGAATTCCTGGGATCTATGGAAACGCAAAATGTTGCTCATCTTTTATTAAATATTTCAGTGACACTTATTCGAGTAGATTCATTTCATATTCATACAAAACGTCCCTCAAGTAATATCATATGCATTGACTGAAACGTCAATATTTGTGGGATAACTTCATGGTTAATTTATAATAAAACAGTTAACTTGTATTGTATAATGTGACAAGTATACTTATCTCTATGCCACACTTGTTGGCAGATGAGGGAAACACTATATTGCTGGCTTTGAATGAGAAGGTCCTACTTACGAACTTATAGGGACCATGCATATTTGAAATCTGCATCACAAGGCGCTTCTTATGAGCCTATTTTCCTGAAAATCGGACAGGTCATATTGACCAAAAAGGAAGTTAAAAAAGAGTAGTTTTTCGACAGTTTTTTCTTGTTTTATCAATATATCGATTAAATTGTACTAACGACGTTCTAATTCTAAGCCAGCGATATATAAAGTGGCAACTACATCTTTCTCTATGCCACACTTGTTGGCAGATGGCAATACTATACCAAATACTCCGTATCACCTCGCCACAATAACACAAGTTAACCATTTGACCAGCAGGCATTCCATAACGATTTCACAGAGGCAAAGCGTTTACTATTTAGATTATAACCACACATGTATAGTATTTGTAACACAAACACACGTTTCTTTGTATAAATTGAATAGTCAATGTTGATATTTTGAATTGCAGATGTTTGTAACAAAAAGGGTGCAATGGTTGCCATGACAACGATAGTTTTGATGTAAGAGTCCTAAAATTTGCTAATTTCATATAAAAGCCTAATTTAGACCCTTTATACAACTTAATCAACTAATTACAGATAATTTATGATTTACATTTTAACCAATGTTTTGGCTAACATTTAAACTCAACCAGAACGTCTTTGTTCTAAATTAACTAGAGCTGCAAATTGTACCTGTATTTACAAAATTAAAGCATTGTTGTGCATTGAAATGTAGTTCTTTTTATTCTACATGTATATAGGTTAGCTCAACATAATACAATGAACAATATGTAAGAAACTTCATACTTTGGCATAATTCTTGATTTTTTATTTTTTTGTATTTTGACTTAAAGATGCTGTTTTAAGACATGCAATAAGACTGGCCCAATTGTCAAGGTAACTGAATTATGTATACAGTCTTTAAACCTTCTTGAGAACATATTTAGACATGTTGTTTACGTAGTTTGTCATTAATATCCCTTGGGATTGGGCAAATAATAATAAACCCATACGCCCCCTTTTTGTATTTTAAGCATTTTTGGAAGGTCCAAACGGGAATCTTCAATGAACCTACTAATATAAGAGAGTTATATCCCTTGATAGGTGAGACGTGTGTTTTTGGCTCAGTGAAAATTTCGAAATTTGAACAATTTAACCGGATTATTTTATCAATTTCTTTGGATATTTTGGACTATGAACATTTAACCCTCATGTCTACGGCGGAAAAATCTCCAAAACCCAACCTAACAGCAAGAAAAAGGATATTTTGTTAATTGTTATATGACTTTACCATCTTGTTGTATTCTCACTCTTTCACCGAGCCTCTGTTAACCAAAACGTTGTCTTACTCTCACCTGTCTAAATTACATGTATTTTGTGGCTAAAAACTGTATATGTTTAATGCCGAAATAAACATATTGTATTGTATTATTGTATATAGGCTAGGGTTATATCTGTTAAATCATGTACAAATAAAACATTTTTGTAGCTGTGTGAAGTTGGCTCAACATGCGAAATACGACATTCAAAGAACCGAATGGCGTGCAACACGACTTACGATATTGGACGACATTAAAAAAACGACATTCGAGCTTTGTTGATTTTTTTAATGTCGTCCAATGTCGTATGTCGTGCTGTACGACATTCGTTTTTTTGAATGTCGTATGTAGTATGTTGAGCCAACTTCACACAGCTCATATTTTCTCCATTCCGATATTTGCAATGTCTCTCAATAAAGACGTAGAATACTGTCCTTACGACAATCTTAGCCGATCACAAACAAACAGAAACGTTCATCCATGAATAACATCTAGACTATTAATGAATATAAACTTAACATCTCATGTTTAGATTGATGCTTTTAGTCATCTACTATCTGGATCCAGATTTTGTTTGCATGTGGTAAATAGACACTATAATATTACCGCTTATTACAGATCAGGTGACGATAAGGAAGATGTTGAGTGGCAATTACTTAATGGATTTGATTCAATGATTGATGATAACCACGTGATTATAATAGTCACGTGACCTAATTACGTGACCATCGTGTACTAAATGTAACATTAATGAATCGCTTCAAATTATGTGTTCATTCAACCCGTACGTTAGTACTGGGTGTTGATTGTCACCTTGTACCGATTTCCTGAAACCTCTCAATCTAAGCTATATCTCATCTCAAACATTGACCTGTGTCGTTTCCATAATTTCCATGGGAGTCTACACTCAAAAGTAATTAAGTAATTTTTGATGTCCCTATGCGTATCTTTATGACGCACATGCTTCTTTTGTTATTGTACGCTTTATTACGTTATTTTGACATGGCCTTAACTAGGGGTTTTGAAAAGGGGGTGCGAAATCGGGGTTTATAGAGGTAATGGGAATGTTTAAATTAGGGGTATTGGGCTTCCATGTACTTCTGCTAGGGGATGTAGAGCTACTCAATCCTTCTGGTAGAGGTTACGGGTCCATACCAACGAGATTGTTGTAAAATACATTTTTTACCCGAGGGACAGGGTACACAAACTCGAAATAATGCGTTGTATGTGTGAGCTGCTTGTCACACAACCTTAATCTCAATATGATACTTTGCACTGATAAAGTTATTTAGCGAGCGAAGCGAGCAGGAAAAAATGCATTTTGATCTGAGCTGCATGTCACACAAACTCGTTTTCTACTTGATATTCTTAAGGCTTAACTGCTAACTGGGCGAAACGAGCTATAAACAAGAGTGCCAAAATGTCACAAAATACGCCCGTCTTGGGGCATGGTGAGTGTCAGGGCATGGTGAATGAAAAAAAAACAATCCAACATTTTTTTTAATTAAAGGACCATAACCCAAGAAGGCCTAGGCTGAGTTGGCCTACAATTAAACTTGTCTTAGATATTATATCTATGAACATTGTCACCAAGTTTGAAGATACTCAGATGAAAACTCTTAGCACTAGAGAACAGACAAGGTCAAATTCACATTTATTTTGGTAATTATAGGATCATAACCAAATAAGGCCTAGGCCGATTTGGCCTATATTCAAACTTGGCCTAGATATTATGCCCATAAGCATTGTCACACAATTTGAAGATGATCGGATGAAAATTATTTGCGTTAGAGTACAGACAAGGCCAATTTCATACTTATTTGGTAATTAAAGGACCATAACCCAATAAGGCCTAAGCCGATTTGGCCTATAATCCAACTTGGCCTAGATATTATGCCCATTAGCATTGTCAGCAAGATTGAAGATGATCGGATGAAAACTCTTTGCGCTAGAGTACAGACAAGACCAATGTCATACTTATTTGGTAATTAAAAGACCATATCCCAATAAGGCCTAAGCCGATTTGACTTATAATTGAACTTGGCCTAGATATGATGCCCATTAGCATTGTCAGCAAGTTTGAAGATGATCGGATGAAAACTGTTTGCGCTAGAGTACAGACATGGCCAATTTCATACTTATTTGGTAATTAAAGGACCATAACCCAATAAGGCCTAAGCCGATTTGGCCTATAATCGAACTTGGCCTAGATATTATGCCCATAAGCATTGTCAGCAAGTTTGAAGATGATCGGATGAAAACTGTTTGCGCTAGAGTACAGACAAATTACTGGACGCCGCCGCCCGCCCGCACGCCCGCCAAGGGTGTTTACATAATACGTCCCGTTTTCAACGGGCGTATAAAAAGCACAATGTATCTGATCTGCATACCGCACAAACTCGTTCTCATTCACTGATGAAGTTATTTTGCTAGTAAAGTGAGATAGATAAAATAAATGCCATATTTAACTGAGTTGCATACCACACAAACATGTCCTCAGTTTGATATCGTTCACTGAAAAAAGTGATTGTACAAGCTAGACAAAAATGTATTGCTATCTGAGCTGCATACCCCACACACTCGTTCTGCCCTTGATATCTGAGCTGCATACCCCACACACTCGTTCTGCCATTGCTATCTGAGCTGCATACCCCACACACTCGTTCTGCCCTTGATATCTGAGCTGCATACCCCACACACTCGTTCTGTCCTTGATATCTGAGCTGCATACCCCACACACTCGTTCTGCCCTTGATATCTGAGCTGTATACCCCACACACTCGTTCTGCCCTTGATATCTGAGCTGCATACCCCACACACTCGTTCTGCCCTTGATATCTGAGCTGCATACCCCACACACACGTTCTGCCATTGCTATCTGAGCTGCATACCCCACACACTCGTTCTGCCCTTGATATCTGAGCTGCATACCCCACACACTCGTTCTGTCCTTGATATCTGAGCTGCATACCCCACACACTCGTTCTGCCCTTGATATCTGAGCTGTATACCCCACACACTCGTTCTGCCCTTGATATCTGAGCTGCATACCCCACACACTCGTTCTGCCCTTGATATCTGAGCTGCATACCCCACACACTCGTTCTGCCCTTGATATCTGAGCTGCATACCCCACACACTCGTTCTGCCCTTGATATCTGAGCTGCATACCCCACACACTCGTTCTGCCCTTG
Organism: Spisula solida; assembly: GCA_947247005.1. Classification (NCBI taxonomy): domain Eukaryota; kingdom Metazoa; phylum Mollusca; class Bivalvia; order Venerida; family Mactridae; genus Spisula; species Spisula solida. The sequence continues at coordinate 30,249,595 of OX365947.1, read as the reverse complement.
ATATCTGAGCTGCATACCCCACACACTCGTTCTGCCCTTGATATCTGAGCTGCATACCCCACACACTCGTTCTGCCCTTGATATCTGAGCTGCATACCCCACACACTCGTTCTGCCCTTGATATCTGAGCTTCATACCCCACACACACGTTCTGCCCTTGATATCTGAGCTGCATACCCCACACACTCGTTCTGCCCTTGATATCTGAGCTGCATACCCCACACACACGTTCTGCCCTTGATATCTGAGCTGTATACCCCACACACTCGTTCTGCCCTTGATATCTGAGCTGCATACCCCACACACTCGTTCTGCCCTTGATATCTGAGCTTCATACCCCACACACTCGTTCTGCCCTTGATATCTGAGCTGCATACCCCACATACTCGTTCTGCCCTTGATATCTGAGCTGCATACCCCACACACTCGTTCTGCCCTTGATATCTGAGCTTCATACCCCACACACTCGTTCTGCCCTTGATATCTGAGCTTCATACCCCACACACTCGTTCTGCCCTTGATATCTGAGCTGCATACCCCACACACTCGTTCTGCCCTTGATATCTGAGCTTCATACCCCACACACTCGTTCTGCCCTTGATATCTGAGCTGCATACCCCACACACTCGTTCTGCCCTTGATATCTGAGCTGCACACACCCCCACACACGTTCTGTCCTTGATATCTGAGCTGCATACCCCACACACTCGTTCTGCCCTTGATATCTGAGCTGCATACCCCACACACTCGTTCTGCCCTTGATATCTGAGCTGCATACCCCACACACTCGTTCTGCCCTTGATATCTGAGCTGCATACCCCACACACTCGTTCTGCCCTTGATATCTAAGCTGCATACCCCACACACTCGTTCTGCCCTTGATATCTGAGCTGCATACCCCACACACTCGTTCTGCCCTTGATATCTGAGCTGCATACCCCACACACTCGTTCTGCCCTTGATATCTGAGCTTCATACCCCACACACTCGTTCTGCCCTTGATATCTGAGCTGCATACCCCACATACTCGTTCTGCCCTTGATATCTGAGCTGCATACCCCACACACTCGTTCTGCCCTTGATATCTGAGCTGCATACCCCACACACTCGTTCTGTCCTTGATATCTGAGCTGCATACCCCACACACTCGTTCTGCAATTGCTATCTGAGCTGCATACCCCACACACTCGTACTGCCCTTGATATCTGAGCTGCATACCCCACACACTCGTTCTGCCCTTGATATCTGAGCTGCATACCCCACATACTCGTTCTGCCCTTGATATCTGAGCTGCATACCCCACACACTCGTTCTGCCCTTGATATCTGAGCTGCATACCCCACATACTCGTTCTGCCCTTGATATCTGAGCTGCATACCCCACACACACGTTCTGCCCTTGATATCTGAGCTTCATACCCCACATACTCGTTCTGCCATTGCTATCTGAGCTGCATACCCCACACACTCGTTCTGCCCTTGATATCTGAGCTGCATACCCCACACACTCGTTCTGCCGCCCTTGATATCTGAGCTGCATACCCCACACACTCGTTCTGCCATTGCTATCTGAGCTGCATACCCCACACACTCGTTCTGCCATTGATATCTGAGCTGCATACCCCACACACTCGTTCTGCCCTTGCTATCTGAGCTGCATACCCCACACACTCGTTCTGCCATTGATATCTGAGCTGCATACCCCACATACTCGTTCTGCCCTTGATATCTGAGCTGCATACCCCACATACTCGTTCTGCCCTTGATATCTGAGCTGCATACCCGTGTTTATATTAAAGGACCAGGATGAAAAACTATACCACACGGGGGATTTAGACAGTAAGCACTGTCTCCTGGGTGGGGATTTAGACATAAAAAAATGAAAATGTCTAATCCCCCTGGGTCGCCCGCCGCTCCCCGGGCGGGCAAAATATTGACTGGTTCATTATCACTGATTTGAATATATAACCAAAACTTTAAGCAATAACTGTATGTACCAATAACTGACAAAACAGCCAAACGACCGGAGCTAAGCGTTACACGGGGCAAAACATCAAACATGCCGTAGCAATAAGAAATGGGCTTTGGCCACCTTATGTATTAACTGTAGAGCGAGTTATTCACGCAAGTGTTCTTAGGGGCAATTTGTTACATAATGCAAAGGGGCCACCGGGGCTAAGTGTTACATTTTTACGTTTTAGAAAGCGTGAACTCATATACGGCCCTAGTTAAGGTGTATACATAAAACTACTCCTAATTTCGACAAAGCAAGTTACTTAATTATTCAAAATAACTATGAATCAACAATTACAACCGCTTAAAAATAGTTCATTAAGTGTAACACATTGCCCCGACCTTTTGGGGCTAAGGGCGGACAAGTATTAACAATTTAACTAAGTTCCAAACAATCAAAATTCAACCATCCCCCAACCATTTCGACCTCCCCTCTTCACTTCCGTTTGTGATTCTTGCACGTAAGCTTCAGGGTAGTCGGTATTTACTAAATGCTACATTTTGCCCCAGTGACTGTAACACTTGTCCCCATCACACGGGGTAATGTGTTACATTAACGTACAATTTTCCACAAGCTATAAATTGTTATTGCATAGTTAAATTGTTTATTTAAAGAACTTGTCATCAGAGAAGATGAAAATGTATGGCCTGTCACATTAACACATGCAACGTTCAACAAAGGAGAGAATCAGTATTGGTTCGTAATATCATAATAATTCCCACAGGTAAAGTTATGTTTATTTAGATTCAATTTATATGCAAATACATAAATTTTGCAACTGCTACGCTTAATTGTCCACGTAGTTGGTTGCTGATTGTGCGTTCGGAGTGAACGATGTTTGTTTTCTCAGCAACGGTGACATACTGGGATGCATTTTCACAGCAGAACATTCACACAGAGACATTGTATGGATCAAAGAAGAAGAGAGACTCAACACCCATATGAGATCTGGCAGGGTTGGGAAACATTTAAAGCACTTTGAGGAAACCTGCATAAAGCGTACCAACCTCGAGCGTTTTTGTAATTCAGAAACATGCACAATGCGTACCAGCCTCGAGCGTATTTGTAATTCAGAAACATGCACAATGCGTACCAGCCTCGAGCGTATTTGTAATTCAGAAACATGCACAACGCGTACGAACCTCAAGCGTTTTTGTAAGTCGGAAACCTGCATAACGCGTACCAATTGTCAATGCTCTAAATAAAACGTTCTAGCCTCGTGTGTAGCAGATATAAAGTGCAAAACTCTATCTATCATTCTGTCATTATTCCACACAATAAACTTGCTAGATTCCAAGGACGATAAGAAAACAAGTTGACATTGCATGATATGATTTATTTATCACATACCGGTTGTAAGAAAAATACATCAATAATACGCATTAGCACACTTTTGTTAGGTTTACTAGGGTTTTCACGGAAATGCGTATACTGCAGATAGATGACCCGACAGATACAACAACGTGTACGATGTCTACCTTATCATTGAAGACACATTGATGACAATTAGGTTATCTGAGATAGAGTGCCAACCATAATGGATTTTATTCTGCTGTGCAAATCTCTTGTAAAATAGTCCATAGAACAGACTTAATGTATAATGAGCGATAATTATGATATTCAATCTTATATGCACAGTGTCATATGAAGCTCGGGGATTTGTAATTGCAATGTCGCATAAAAGCAACAATACATAATATCAAATGTCTTTTCTCCGTCACCAATACTTTGACAAGTGTCATTGACGAGTGTGTGTATTATTTGACATAATTGTCAAGTTTTGTAATATGCTCATTAAAGTAATTTCAAAGTTCTACTAATGCATTGAAGAAAATACTGATTCACACGTGTTTTCACTATGTGAACGTGCACATGTTTCTGCAGTTAGGTTATAGGACATTTAGTTTTTTTATAGCGGTAACTATGCCATTTAGACAGCTATGTCTTGGGCTTTCGATATTTTGACAATCAGTGGTAAAGGTCATTTTCTCGTTCTGTTATGTGTTGGACATGGTGCTGTGTAATTGTGGTATGTGATGCTTTTTATGTTTTCTGTGCTCGGCTGGTTGAGTTGGGTGCTGCTTTCCCTGTCCGAGTTTCTATTATATTTTTATAGTATAATTATGTACCATAAACTTATGGTATTATAATCCCGATACGCTTGCAAATACACCATTACTTTTACCACGGGCATAAATTATGATATTATCAAGATTCATGCAGTTGACAACTTATATCAGTGTTGCTATGCTATGAACTTCACGTTACCAGACTTCTATGCTGAAATATGACCGCATCATATAATTTTACGGATGCGACAGTCACATCATCGCGTTATCAACCACAAACAATCAGACTGATCAGAAGTGGAACCAAGAATTTATAAAAAAAATCTGAGTAAGCACCACGTACTCATTAAATTATTCACTAAGTCATTCAACAGAATTCTAAGTTAAAGTTAATATCGTCAACTATCTTGCCCGACCAACTGACAAGGACAGAGAAACATCGAGTGAAAATACTTTAAGACGTGTATCTTGAACTAGTTGTTGCACCAGTTATGAGAACATTAAGGATCGATGCTCGGATATAATTGCAACTTGTACAGGACGCCTTGTGACATGTTAATAGGATCAGTTTGTCACTACCAGAGTCAGTCTGAGATTGTCAGGGTCAATGCTGGGTCACATCATAGCAAACTATTTAAAGATTCACTGAAGGAGACATTGATGGAAACAATGAATGAATCAATCAATCGAATCAACTAATCTATGAACATGTACTTGAACATTTCCTAAAATAACATAAACAAGATGGTATGATATTCATTCCATACGCTTCACTGTCCCCGGTATCTGGTTCCTATGGACGAGGATTTTGTGCTAGAAAATAGTGACAATAATGTCGACTATGCCAATACATCTTGCACGGCCAGTCAATTTCCTAAAGGACATTCTGAACACTTGTCATAATAGTACTTTTTACGCTTTCATAAGAGTTTGAAACCTTTATATTTCCTGTCAATTAATATTGCAAAGTTTTGTCTTTCATCACGCACGTGTATGATACATTTGTATGCGAGTTGTTTGCCTCAGTTCAAACATTGTATTTTATAATGTTAACACTCTTGTCAACAAGTGGTTCTGTTTTGTTCCACGCTGCCGGGTGTAATAGTGTTAAGTGGACTCCCTGTGTGCTTTCATCTCGTCAGTACCATGTTCACCATCTAAGAGAATATAGAACATTATGAGCACTGAACCATGTACAAACTGATCATGTTTGATGATCAGTGTATGACTCGACACTTCTGTATGATGAACGTGTGACAGAGCGGAACGTTAAAAGCTGATCAGTTTGTTACCAGTTCCTGCAAGCTTGCTTCATTATTAATGAGTCGCATAAATTGTGTAAAACTGTTGGTATTTCTACGCTTTGAGATGACCAGGGAAGCGTGATTACGTGACTTGTTTATTGTTTATTATGGTAACGTGGATGGTGTCATGTGCCGGGTGGTACTATATGATGGATAGGTGTATTGGATCGTCACAGATAATCACCAGGGTTCCAGTGTTCATACTATGTCCTAGTACTTTACATGATTACTGTTTGTATTACCCGATAGAAATATTTAATCATAAAATAACTAGGAGGGGGTAAGTTCCAGATTCCCGCATGACAAGGGCTTATTCAATGCCAGACAATAATTTAACATTGAATATAATGCTGAAAATATCGGGCTTATCTAAAACGACAGTGATGAAGCCGAACAAAAGTATTACAAATTACAATACAGTACCATTTTTTATATATCTGTTTCTACGAAGCAAATTTGATCTAAATGATAGAATGAAACTCTCGTTTAATAATAATCTCATAATTTTTGAACAGATGGACGCGATGTATTCTGTTTGTATCCACTGCAAAATACCTGCCTGACACAAAATGTGCTAAAAATGTAACTTCAATATAGTTCGCCGGAGATAACACTAGCCTTTGTTTACAAATAAAAAATAACATTAAATACATTTTCGATATTCATTTTTGTTCAATCTTGTGCATATACACTTTTAATGATATACTCTTTAAATCTACACTGATAACTGGCGGCCATTCGACCGTGCAGTGTTTATAATTTGCTTTGTTTGTTTATTGATAAGGCTAGAGTTATCCCTATAGAGTTATAACTATTTTAAATTAGGTGGTGCTGTTCTTGTAGTTTCTAGTCTTTCCTTAAAGATTTTGCACATTATAAGAGATGGTGGGGAGCCATTACATTTTCCCCCGAACATACTTTTACACTAGTATGGTTCCCGTCCCAAAGCTAACGGATTGTAGCCTAATCTAATGCAATGTAAGATTTTGGGACGGGAACCAGACCAAATTTTACTCGAGAACTATAGAGATCGAGCAGTTAAAGCGACATGCTCTTCATTTAACGTTTTTTAGTTAGAATTCCATCAAAACGAGGTGAAACCGGCTACCTACATATTTCCTGACTCTATACATGACAGCATTGTTGTCTCAAAACTTGTCTATTTAAGAACCTCATACATACTTCAATTAGCCAGATTGGAGATTGCAAAAATACCAATCATTTCGTAATGCGATTCCGGAAAGCACCGTAAATCTTTTCATGAACTTAATTACAAATAAAATGGAATTATACATTCAAATCAGCCGTTTACTGTTATCTTATGTTCCGGAATACGCTGTCTCCTTTTGTGAAAATAAATTGAAGAACAGCTTAGAGTTCTCGGGTTTTTCGACAATACATAAGCCGACAAAGTTTAACGCAGCTGATCTTCAATTAAAATTCTACAAAACGAATAATTGGCAATGTATGGTTTACGTACTGACTCACGCAAATTGTTATAGTCAGTGTGTCTGACGCATGTATGTACATGTATATATTAATTAATTAAATTCTAAATGTAAAACTGGCTTGAGGTAAACAATCAACATAGTTGGCAGTTACACATGGTGCCAGGAAGAAGAAATCATTTATAAACCAAATCTGTGAATACGAATGTCATTTTAGACAAATTCGAAAATGTACCTGAAAACCTTAGATTTGGCTTCTGGTGATTTTATATAATTTAGTATTTGTTCTTGTTTTTATATGATTAAGAATCAAAACGAACTTATGTTGCTACAGGTGAATTATGATTTTGTATATGGTGCAACATGTTTTACATAGAAGAGAAATACCATTAATGAACTGGCGCAATGTGTCACGTAATATTGGTGCAAAACTCCTTTACAAGGCTCAAATGCAAATAGGTCTACAGTACAATATTCAAAAGCCGTAGTCATGATACCTTTGTTATACAATGGTTTGTAGTTCTGACGCATTGTTATTAACCACGAAGGCCGTTCGTGGTTAATTCCTACGCGTCAGAACTCCAAACCATTGTATAAAGGTTTTTCATAGTTTTTTCTTAATTAGAATCTATACAATGTAGGCATATTCTATAGTCTATTGAGATTTATTATTTGCTTTCAACGGATTATGGAGATTTTTCAATGAAAATAACCGTGAAAATAACAGTGAAATTACCACTTTGTTATTTTCACTGTTTTAGAAGCTGGTTCCAGTATCATGCAGAAAAAGAAACATAACGTCAACGGCGCCGGGCTTTAAAATATTCATAACGTCATCATGACGTCATGATTCTCACGTCGGGGCGTTCTAGTTTCGAAGTGAATTTTCCAATTAAGCCAATTACGGCACATATTTAAGAGGAATTGAGGCATATACAATGTAATTAATAAACAGAAAATGTGTTGATTTTTGATGTAAGATCAATTCAATTTCACTCGTGATCACAAAAAATTTTCTGCGATCACTCGGTGAAATAAAATTCGATCTTACACCAAAATCAACAAATATCCTCTATATGATAATTGATATAATTCCAGTAATTCGAAAAAAGGAACATTTCCTTTCTAAATATGAATGTAGTAATCATACAGATAAACACCTGCATTTAATTAATGTTATGCCATATTTACTTGAATAATTGATATTGTATTGATGTTGGTGTAAGGGGAGAGCCGTAACTTAGTTTTGGAACTTATGGCTCGACCCTTTTACCCGTGCATATAAAATGTATTTATTTATATACATTTGTATGACAGTATTTGTATATTTTGTGTGGGTACTAAAATATTTTTAAACTATATAATAATAGAGCTCTATATAATTTCACTCATGAAAACAATAGAAAGGTCATTTGAAAAATCCAAAAGTATCAGCAGAGAATATGGCTGACGCTTGTACGTTGGCGTTTATAAACCGTATAAAAGTAAAACGTAGTCAAATAACTAAAAGTCAGAGTGTCTTATTTGGTATACATGCGAATAGTGCCCGCTGTTATATTTGAACAATAGTTTATAGATGTCGAAACATAAAAACTATTTTCCGTACATGTATTACACTGTACAACTCTCGCTTAGAAGAATAAGGTCGTAAGTGCAAAACATGCTGTTTTGAGAAAACAAGAACAAACTGTCTAAAAACAGCGTTTTCTACTTCAGTTTGGTCAATATGACCTGTTCCGATCATCATGTGAGTAGGTTCATACGATGCACATTGCTATGCAGATTCCAATAGTGTATGTGTCTTATAAAGTAGTAAGTAGCCCTTACGATCTTATTCCTATAAACCAGCGATAGGTCAAACAACGAAGTTTGTTTTATCATAAAATTACTAATTATCTTTTAGATATTAACTGCGGATTTTGCCATCAATCTAAATTCAGTAATATGCACAGCATTGGTTTTATTGAAGTTGTTAAACTACCGTTATTATGAAGTTCATCAAAACATGTTTTCATTCAAATAAGTTTATTTCATCTTCAGATGTCTATATTATCTGGAACGTAGTTACATTTTGATAGCAAATTATTTTCAAAAAATTAAAATGACACCTTTATTAATTACACATCGTTAGATACATAGAGGATATTTGTTTGTTTTGATTGAATATGGTTTATATCTCATCGTGTAGTGATAAAATTAAATATTTTCAAGAGCGCGTAGCGCGAGTGAAAATATTAAAATTTTATCACTACAAGATGAGATATTAACCATATTCAATCAAAACAAACAAATATTCTATTTATTTAATGCTTTTATGGTGTCAAAACTGGTACTATTTATGCCAAATTACCACTGTGGTTAGGCTACGTATGAATATGTTATTCCATTCATATTTTTCACTTCAAAATCCGCCATCTTGGATCATTATGGTGAATAGGTGAAAACGCCTTTTTTGAGAATTTTGCATTAAATCATACACCAACTTGTAGGAAATGGTCTAACTAAGAATAAAAACCCCCACATGACATGTTTCCGTTCAGTAATAAAAAAGTTACAGACATTTTAGTGTTGAGAATTTGGTAAATTAAAGTAGTCCCTGTGAGGGGGCGGAGCTTATATCAGTCACATTGTAGGTGATAACCAGTGGCTGATATAGGTTTTATTTCACTGATAGAACTCCATATCTCATCAGTTAGCATTAAATAAAACTATTTATAACATGTTTGACGTCGCGGTAGCGTAATAAAGCCATTATTTATTTTTGATAATACACTAACGTAGTGTAATAAAGCTTTGACGCGACGTCATTCAAAGTATAGGCGACGTCGTCAAAATTGCGCGTTTATTATAGTGAAAATAAGTAGCTTTTTAAAGTTTCAGCAGGAAGAAGACTAACATGTGAAAGAACATTACATTCGTGACTTTCAACATTGAATTTATTAAACTCGTTGAATAACATAAATAAAATGCTCAGCAGAGCCTCGCATTTTATTATTTTATTCAACGAGTTTAATAAATTCAATATGAAAAGATATTCATGTAATATCCTCTATATAAAAACAGAAACGTATGTAATTGACGTAATAAATGCGACGTATAAATAAGCATTAACATTCGACAAAGATAGACGAGTTTGCCGCTTTGTTAATCTAAAGAGTTGGTAGCCATTCATGGATTGTCCAATATTTATTATGTGATTTATTTATTAAAGACGCTGCGTCAATGCATCATGTAGTGCTACCCTGTCTGTCACTGTATCTGGTTAGTTAAGGACGAAATTTGTATAATTACATCTCATTTTTTAATCTTACTGATTTACTGTTATAATTTTATTGAGACACCGCAATCGCATAACTCTGATACTTTGACAACTAGTCCTAAAACTTCCTCCTTTTATACATACTGAGGAGCATGAAGCCATACCAGTACTTTGATATGTCGCGAATCGGCTTGAACCCACCGCCTTCCGCTATATAGACGTTCATGAATATTAACCAATGACAGTAAATATAGCAATAACTATAAGTATAATTTTTAAAATATAGAATTTGAATTATTTACATTTTTTATAAAAAAATATATATGCAAAGGACAAAGCACACAAACATAGATCATACAGTGTTTATTTATATTGTAGTCCTTCACGAGCGGACACTGTAAACTCCCGAGGCCGCTAGAGCAAACAATCAAATGTCATTTATAAAAATCACATACAATACATGATTAGCTATAAGTATAACATGTGTTTATCATTTATATAACGCTATATAAATAAGCAATTGTTAGATAAAAGTTATTAAAGCAATCAATAATCCTACAAACTTTAACATTACAAAGAAAGACTTACCGTCAAATATCAGAAACGTACATACGTTCAGTACATTGCACATCCATTCACCATATTACACATACATTGTCAACAGAGTAAGGGAACTGGTGATACATAAACCAACTCTACATCAACAAGTAGAAGATATTCACAGATAATTAGAAGCATTTAATGACAACTATTACCTGACTTGGAATCAGTTTGTCACGTGCACATATGGAATATCAGAAAACCTGACAGCATCGCTTCCAATATCGAATGACGCGTGCTACTGTAAGCGATCCTAATTATATATGGCATAGTGTTACGGAAGGTGACAGTATGAATACAGAACAGACGACAAGCGATGTAAAATCAGGCTTGAATTATCTTTATAATAGTCTAGCATCTGGACATTTTAGCGTGAAAAAAAGGTCCAGAGCCAGGCGCGTAGCTAGCCCATAATCATGTGGATTCACTATTGAGCTAGGGGGTCGGGGGCATGCTCCCCCGAACATTTTTGAAAACAATGGTGTAGTTTGGTGCATTTGGAGCGTTCCCGATGTGCTTTATTTAGTTCTATCAACGTAATTTTTAGAATCATCAATTTGTTGATCAACGCTAAAATTGGCCGAGTACTTCTCTGTGTAAAAGAAAGCTAACACATAAATCAAACAAATGTACATCTATGCGTCCCATTTTCAATAATTATGTTCACATAAGCTTCAGATATGCTCATTAAAGTCTAGTTGCCCGTCCCTTTTCAGGACAGCAAAGTTCTCTCTGTATGATAACATTGTCAACCAATGTCCATATGACTGTAGCTACTAGTAAGCGAAAATGGCAGTCCAGACCTACGTTCAGTGGTTATGATAGATCGCATATATTTTACACTTCTTATAATACTAAAACTACCTCTCAGCTTAGGCTCTGGAGACCTGTATGGTGATCAAATCAAAGGAACGGTAAGAACAGTGACCTTTTCTAGATTTCCGAGAGGCGATCGGTGCATGGAAACGTTGCCACGGTGTCGTTGATGGCGAGCTGCTTTTGCTTTGAAGGCTCCATATACTGCGATTCAGCCATGGCCAGAGCTTTGCCGTACTTCTCATAGCGGCGCCTTTTATCCTAACATGCGAGGAATCTAGCGCTCCGTAACTGCTTCAACTAAGTCGATGTTTTGCTTCTGTGACAGTTTATTCAGTGGTCACGAACCCAACAGCAACTATGCAAAGAGACGATAAAGGTCAACCTCTGGATGTTACGCCTATAGGTGGAATCACCTTCTCGCTCTAGATAGCACTTCAGTTGTAGGCTATGTATAGTGGGGTAGCCGTTTTAAAATGGAAGACTTAGTTCGCACGACTGGCCCATCACATAGTCTATGCAGGCGGGATCGGTCCATCATTTCTTCTCTAGCAACAGCGTAGTTTCCTATCTTTTCTTGAAAGACGTTTTGCAGATTACCGATTGCTGCACTGAGTTGAGCAAGTTTCTAACGTGTACTTCTCCGCAGGCGTACATGCATAATCCATTGATTCAAGTTATGGACTTTGTAGTTAACATTGCTTGTGAAACTAGTTGCTGGCACCTTTACCTGGTCACACGTCGTAATGACTCTTAATGAACTTCATAACTTGAGATTCCCTCTTAATTAAACCAAACGAAATCCTATACGCGGTTGTACTGGGGTGATTTGGTTAACGTCAAAGACTACTGCAACAACTACAGTCTAGTATGGTAGGTTGGTAGTGTAAGACACCAGTACAGCTTATAAAAGTAGCAAAAGAAACACAGTCTTGCGTAAATAACCGGTTTGATATGTCTGAGGATATCACAATGTGAATTCTATAGAAATTTGGAATACAGACACGACAAAGAAGGAAAGCGTTTAAAGTGAATTATTTTCCTGAAAAATACATTTGTCAGAATCATGTGGATTCAGCTGCGTACTCGCGTATAGGTAGCTACGCGCCTGAGAGCGTTTCTTGGTTTATTCGTGTAGAGGGATGTTTGAAGTTTAATTTAAGCGAGGGTGGATATCTGTAATCCTGTAGGTTACCATGGAAACTATAAGTTCGTAGAGAAAAATGAAACATATTATAGATCTACTGTACTGAAATAATATTACTTTGCTTGTGGTACAAAAGCCACTAACCACATTTTTTGAAGAAAAAAAATGTTTGTAATGCGAAAGTTGACTGAATTCCAATAAACATACCAATAAAAAGAGTAAAATGTCGGAAGATAACTTCATTACCATAGTAACGCTTGTATGCTAGTATTAGATATATCACACCCGATCTCCATTAATGATGTGTGACACACGATAAACTAGATAGAATGAACCAGGTATCAGGTTTTGCATTAACACATTCAGAAATATTGTTGTTGCTGCTGTTGCAGTCCCTCAGTGCCACTTTGTCATAGGCAGATGCACTGGCTTAACTTCACACCGATTGTTCATAAGAGAAGATAAATGTTGAGTCGGCAAGACAATACAATAAACAATATAAGCGCAGACAAACTTTTACAACCGACTATGATTGTCATGATCTTTCTACAAGCTTCTACTTATGGTTTGTTTGAAAATGAACCAGTACAGTAACATTAAATAGTGTGCTTATTTATACGAAATATATGATGTACAAAATTTATAATGTAAGCATTGAAAAAAAGATATGTTAAAACCTGGTGAGATGGCTGATCACATCAGATTAGAAAGTGGAAAGCATCCGATCATAGGCAATATATCAGTATAGTATGTAATTCTACGGATTCTGAAAGAGAGCTCTATTTATTATCCCCCGCCGATGAAATCGGACGGGGGTATTGAAATGGCGTTGTCTGTCCGTCCGTCAGTCCACATGCATTTCTCTGTAACTAGCAGGTTGAATTTTATGAAACTTGAAATAAATGTGAACTAGCATACTGGGATGATGCCCGTCAAGTTTTTTCTGATCTATAAATAACTCTGGTTGCCATGGCAACCGATTGGAAAAATTTAAAACATTCATAAAAAATCAACCACTGGCCAGATTTCAAAATAATTTTACAGAAATAAGTGTTGGGTGACCCTCTTCATCATGATTTCTCAAAAAACATGGCCGCCAGTGGGTGGGGCTCGTTTCCCCCTATTTATAAATAGTTAAGTCTTTAAAAATCTTCTCCTATAAGTACTGGTTAGATATAATTATGAATTATTAACAAGGTTCCTTTGGTGATCCTCTATAAAAATTACATAAATAATTGAAATCTATAAATAACTCTTGTTGCCATGGAAACCGATTGGAAAGACTTTTAAAAAATCATAAAAAAACAACCACTGGCAAGATTTCAAAATAATTTTACAAAAATACCTGTTGGGTGACCCTCTTACAAAATGGACCTTTTGTCATGATTCATCAACAAACATGGCCGTCTGTGGGTGGGGCTCGTTTACCCCTACATATAAATAGTAAAGTCTTTATCTGCAGACTGGATTTCAATACAAATTGGTAACATTATTCCTTGAGTGCTCCATTCTATAAATAGCTAAATATTTGAAATTCATGCAGAGCCATGGCTACCGAAACCAAGGTCCTGTTTGAATATGATTCTTCTAGTTCAATGTGCAAATGTGAGCGTTACAGGGCCATCTTGGCCCACTTGTTTATTGGTCAATTTTACTTTCCTTGGTTTATTGACAAATTTCGTCCACTAACAAGCGGGTAGAATTTCATGAAACTTGAAATAAGTATGAACAATCATACTGTGATGATGCCTGTCAAGTTATTTTAATTGGTCAATTTTCTGTTGAGTTATTGCCTTACATGATTTATATATTGACAATTGTTATCTGATGAATTCCAAACTGTGCAATAAAATACTGATAACCTGTAGGCGGGGATATCAATTCAGAGCATTCGCTTGTTTTAGAATGGTTTTGTACTCTTTTTATAACAGTAGTCTAAGTCTTTTTTATTCAATTAAGGCATATTGAAAGAAAAATACTGCGAAAAGAAAGCACACAATTAGAAGAAATCACTGACATATCAGCACGGGTATTGGAACTAAAACAACGAGCTGAAGACAGAAGTAAGAAACTTAAAACGTAACCATACTGAGTCAACCAATAAAATTCCTATTCAGTCTCAACATACAACAAAACAAAGCAACCGTAAATGAAGTTCCATCCAGATATTTTACTGGAGCAAGCCTCAACAAACACAGTTTCACCCTCACTAGACCTACCACAGGGAGCGAAACCATTGGGTGAAACAAAACAGACAACAAGGCTTGGTTCATGCCCACAATATTCAACACTTGGACCTAAATCAAAGATACAAAGCGGCATAGAACCTACACTATCCAGCACTTCAGAGGTACTGACCAGACACTCAATGAATACATGTTATGCGTCCACAACGACAGTAAAGCTCGACCAGTCCTCAAGAACATTCACCAAAGAACAAAGGAATACAATTCGTCCATCTCAACATGCATAACCTGTACCCGAAGTTTGACGAAGTGTGCCACCTTGAAAGAAATAACAAACCTGATGTTATAGGATTATGTGAAACATTTTTTAATAGTTCATTCACGGACAACGTATTTAAGTTACATGGATACACAGACATACGCTTGGTGGTGGAGTATAACTCTATACCAATGACAATTTCTCTTACGTCAGAAGGACCGATCTTGAACATGAATTTTTTTATTCAAATCGAAACAGTTTTATTGTGGGTTACTTTAATCGTCACCCGGCAGCTGTTGTGAATTGGTTCTCTGAAAAAGAACATACGTGTACATAGGAAAGGCTTTCCTTGAAAATAATGAAACAATGTTATTTTGTGATTTTAATATAAACTATGTTAACGGTTAGTCTGTAAAATTGATAATCACATCACTATTGGTTACAACCTTGAACAGTTAGTTACAAATCACACGAGGGCCGCTCCATCAGCCTCGACGAACCTGTCCCTCGTATCCTACTTTTATGTGTATACATCATTGTCAACCCTTCTTCTCATATATTCAATATAAGCATAAGAAAATGTATCTTCCCTGAAACATTCCAAAATGCAAAATTTACGCCAATTCATAAGAAAGGTCTAACTCAGGACGTTAACAACTTCAGACCAATATTCATTCTCCTTGTACTAGCGAAGATTCTTGAAAAATGCATTGCATTCCATCTTTGTGTTTTTCTTGAACAACCTAAAACAGATGACTGGATATCTGCAATAAATGAGCACAATACTGTCGACACTGTCCTCCTTGGTCTCTCCAAGGCATTTGAAATGGTAAAGCATACACTTCTTCTCTAAAAGCTCGGTCTTTACTACTGCAGCCCTCTTGCTCGGTAATGGTTCAAATTCTTTATGACAAACAGATACTAACAGGTTTCAATATCTGGACACATTTCAACGCCTTAGCTGATAACAGCTGCTGTTCCTCAGGGGTCTCCTTTTTATACTTTACATTAACGACCTTGCCATACATATCAGAAAGTCAGAAACTACCTATGTTTTCTGATGATACAACACTTCGTGCATGTGGGTAAAGTTTTCAGGACATACTCAAAATTGCAAGAGTCCTTGAATGCAGTTTCTGAAATGTGCAATAAAACCTCGATGATTTTAAATAGCACAAAAACAAAAAATCCATGCTCATATCTGCATCTCACAAACAAAACACTTTTGGAACCCTTTTCCTTTAAATGATGACGTTTTTCACACCAGAAAAACTCTTTATTAACAATCTTAACTTCAACACACATATCGAACAAACACTTTAAAATGCCACTCCCTTCTCTTTCTCCTCGAGAGAATAAAATGCTATCTTGACCCAAAACAAACAGAATTTAGTTCACTATAATATTTATTACGTTGTTTAGTATGCACATTCACATTCACATGCATGCATGTTTCATTGCTGTTGTTTGGTAATCTGATTTTCTTTTCCAGTGGACCATATTGAAAATTGATATTACTGTCAAATAATTATGTTATCCACAATAAATAAAGGCGTTATCCTTATTATTATTATAGTCATATGTTCTGCTTTATGTATCAATTCCTTGTCTCGAATGTCTTTGTCCGAGTACATATCTATGATTGTATTCCACTCACCTTGAATCTCCGCACTCCGTCTATAAACTTATCAAATACTTCATGTTTCCGACCTTTTACAAAACTCAGCAAACATTTGGATGGTTTAGATGGGGTTCATCATCCCGTCTGTCTTTTTAGGCTCATGTTGGGGGAAACCACAGTGTTGGCGTGATTTTTGTAAGAATATGCGTGTTAGTGAACACAGAGTCGCATTCGTCACAAGACCCTATATGGTTATTTAAAATTGCTTGTAGATATATAAATAGATTTATTCGACATACAATGAACATTCACATGGCAATGATAATTATCAAAACATACACATACAATAAATAAATACATGTGAGCCAGTCTCCAGGAAAACCTGCTATAATGACATTATGTACTTACTATTCTGTAACAACGTTTATATAAAGCTCTAAAATGAGAAAAATACATATCTATTGATTCTACTTGAGTAATTTACCAATATAGTACTATATCTTAGCTTTAAAATTTCTTATGAATTATATCGAAATCACATACTTCATTGCTATGGTGACCAATTCCGGAAAAGTACTCCGATTGATAAAAACGAGGAGTTAGTTGTATAAAGCAGTAATAGCCTTTTTCTGAATGCTAATCACTTTAATATTTTAACAAATTAAACATAATTCTAAAACATGATTCTATTTTGAACAATTTATGTCAAGAATTGATCAAATGATGTAATTATGAAATCATTGTTGCAGTAACGTCGACTAACGTTTCAATGACGTTTGCGACGTCACACAAAAAGAACCAAATAGGGACTGTACAAAAACAGCTGCAACTTCCTTAAAAGTCAAGATATTTACAAAATTTATTTTGCATTTTGCTTCATTAACATGACCCTTTAAGACTATGGAAAATCTCAAAATCAATATTTTTGTCAAAATAGCAGGTTTTCCTGGAGACTGGCTCATGTTTAAGCATGAATCAATAAAATAGCCATGTCAATCAACATTAAATGTCAAGGATAACACAAAAAAGGGTTCAAAGGAACCCTTATTTCCATTGTGATCCTTGATACATATTTCCGGTTATGTTGGACATAACTCTAGTCTCTACCGAGTGCATTCTGAAATCGAATGATACAATATATTTAGTTGTATGTGTCCCCTGGGCAGATTCGTTTTTTAAAAACTAAACTTATGTAATTGTGCCGTCCAAGATGGCACCCGCGCATGCGCAATCCATGACTCGAAATCATCGTCCTGCCAAGCCAGGCAGCTTGGCCCAGCACTATTTAATGACATTAATCGGATGTGTCGCGGTCTGGGATCGAATGTGCAACATTCCGGGTGGACTGTCACGCCCAAGAGACTAAAGCTTGTATACAGTGTGTATACAAATACTAATTTCGTCATCAAAGAACTGTGCTTTAACACATTGACTTTATACTTACCACGATAGCGACCACTATTCATAAAGGTAAATCAAATGTGCGCGAAAGATCTGAGAATTCTATTTCCATTTCTTATCCTTGTAATTAAACAAATGCATTTTTTGATTTAGTTATGATAAAACATGAATTAACGTTATTGATCCATCACTTCAAGGAAGCAGCGATAACATGGCGTTATCTGTTCATGCCAGTCAGACATAATGTTTATTTGCTATACGACAGATCTGTGCAACAACTACATTAAGTGAACATGGTTTGGAGTTTGCATTTACCATCACCAGTGGTCTGTTGATTAGAACGCATAGGCAACGGAATGTGACAAGTTCGAGCGTTAGATTGGTACTGGCATAACGCTTTATATACGTTTTATGGTAATATATATAATATGGTTATACCAGAAAGAACGTTTCAGACGTGGTTTCAGACCCCCTGTTCATAAATACTTTGTTTTGTTTTCTGGATCTGACTCAAGCTCGTAATTGTTTTATTTCAAATACAACAAATGAATTATCGAGTATAAAATTTAGATCTTCGAATCAGCTCCACAGAATGATTGAAACCTATAGTAAAACATTAACTGTTTGTGTTACCTGATTCTATTTAAGACATCAAAGATCTAGCAACAGTACCATACCTACCATTGTCATTCACAGAGATTGAATTATATTTTTTTATTGATATCTAAACTATAAATATGACATCTGGTTATAGTGAACTTGTTTCTTGTTGGCTGATTATAGAATTACTTTTTTGTAATCATAAATAAATTAAAACAATACAAACACGTACAAAAATCAATTTCTAGTGAAAAATGCTGATTGAGACTTTGATTCGTGTCTTGATCGGATGAGTTGGCGGGGGGATTACAGAAGGAACTTCGACCAGTAACAGTGCTGGATGTTGCACCTAGTACAAATTGGGGTCTACAGTGATAACAGTATTTAAGTCTGCTCTGTTTAAGGGCATTACTTCAAAGTTCTTCAACAATTGTTCAGCTATATACGATTGCTAGTTGACTTGAACTAACGAGGTTAAAAGGAATAAACATATGAGGACATGGCTGTAACTAATGTGACGGGAGTAGATGTTCGTGAAGTTGGCAGGCAAGCGGCCTAGCGTCCTAGCAGCGTGAAGTTGGCGGCCTAGCGGCCTAGCAGCCTAGCAGCCTAGCAGCCTAGCAGCGTGAAGTTGGCGGCCTAGCGGCCTAGCAGCCTAGCAGCGTGAAGTTGGCGGCCTAGCGGTCTAGCAGCCTAGCAGCGTGAAGTTGGCGGCCTAGCGGCCTAGCAGCCTAGCAACGTGAAGTTGGCGGCCTAGCGGCCTAGCAGCGTGAAGTTGGCGGCCTAGCGGCCTAGCAGCCTAGCAGCGTGAAGTTGGCGGCCTAGCGGCCTAGCAGCCTAGCAGCGTGAAGTTGGCGGCCTAGCGGTCTAGCAGCCTAGCAGCGTGAAGTTGGCGGCCTAGCGGCCTAGCAGCCTAGCAGCCTAGCAGCGTGAAGTTGGCTGCCTAGCGGCCTAGCAGCCTAGCAGCCTAGCAGCGTGAAGTTGGCGGCCTAGCGGTCTAGCAGCCTAGCAAGAATGCTCTGCAAAAGCAAGGACTCGAATCTAGATGGACCATGTTACAACCAGAGATATAGATCCTTTGTTACAGTCAGAGACCAAGGTCCATGTTACTGTCAAAGATCTATCAACTGTGTTACACTGGTAGTAAATCATGCTGGTTCCAGTATCAACATTATATCGTAAAAATACAAATATAATGCAAGTTTAGATACTGTGTGGTTAATATTGATTTTTCTGCCTATTGGGTTAATGCAACAGCGAGAAAATTATTTACCGTGACAAAATCAAAAGTGCAAAAACATGAGCGCTCAATGTATGCTTCTGTTAGATTTGTATATTAAATGAGTTTACTTCACGTTTCGCGGTCATGATTTTGATGACACTCAAGGATTTCGACGTTTGATAAAAGTAAATAATCAATATGCATGTGTGGCTTACGTTAACTGAACACAACCGATGAAGTAAACGTTGTACAAATGAAAAAATAGGATCTAATCTGTAGCTAAATTTCGAAATATTCATGTGATGCACTTGGTATTCATTAAAGTAACGTTGAATTTTTCCAGGTAACTGATAAGGCCAATCGACCGGGACCAAATTTGCCAAAATAACATGGAAATGTCAAATCACTATTCCCATATTGTATAAGACCCAACATGCCTAAACAAGGACTGCATTGTGTTATCACAGAGGCTTGAGTATAGTTAGACTTATCAGCACTTAGACATCGAATTTTGCAGATTTAACATTATGTTTTATAAAAATACCATCAGTCCATCGTATTCAATTTGCAAAATATTCACAAGCAAAATATGTTGGCCGTTATCAAATTTTGAGTAGTACATGTATATTTATAACGGTGTATGAACCAGTCTTATAAACAGATAAGGGCTGAAACACAATCCGAGTATTCAGTTTAGTTTTTTTGTACCGTGATCTTAATGTTCGCGTATTCCCTCACGCAGACCAAAGCTCGAATTTACGCATTTTTTAACAAATTTTAAGCCCGCATTAAAGCCCATGTGAATCTGTTAATCGTCATTTCCGCAATATTTTTATAACAGTGAATTCAACTAAGTTCTTGGTATGTTTATATATTCATATATATCAATAATAAATATTAAGTTTGAGTTCAGTAACGTAATAATACTGTTCTAGAATTCCACACTTCGTGAACATGGAAATGAGATATGGCTTCACGTTTCCCTGAATTTATATGTATTCACTTCAATGGTAATTAATTGCTGTTTATTCTTGCAGCTACCTGATACTTCGTAAGTTTAACATGAGAAATAGTATCCACTGGATACATACATAACCTATCCTGATACCAGTTCTAGGAAATAAAATAAGAGAACATCTTATACCAATCCGAACAAGAGGGCCATTGGCCATAAAGCGCTCACCTGATGACTAGCAATTTAGGCAGACTCAGTTTTTGTTATGATATATGACCTTAATAATTATTCAAGATTTTACAGAGAAACACTTTGTGGCCAGGTTTAATAAGGATAAGGTAAAAAATGTGACCTCTAAAGTATTAACAAGGTTTTTCTTTGATGTGACATGGTGACCTAGTTTTTGACCCTAAGATGACCCAGTTATGAACTTGACATAGATTTCATAGACACATACATTGTGCCCAAGTTTTATTAAGATTATGTAAAAAATGTGAATTCTAGAGTGTTAACAAGGTTTTTCTTTGATGTGACCTGGTGACCTAGTTTTTAACCCCAGATGACACAGTTGCGAACTTGACCTAGATTTCATAAAGACAAACATTGTGACAAAGTTTTATTAAGATTATGTAAAAAATGTGTCCTCTAAGAGTGTTAACAGGTTATTCTTTGATGTGACCTAGTGACCTTGGTTTTGACCCCAGATGACCCAATTACAAACTTGACCTAGATTTCATAGAGACATACACTGTGACCAAGTTTTATTATGATTTTTTTCAAAAATGTGACCTCTAGAGTGTTTACAAGGTTTTTCTTTGATGTGACCTAGTTTTTGACCCCAGATGACTCAATTACAAACTTGACCTTGATTTCATAGAGACAAACATTGTGACCAAGTTTCATTAAGAGTATGTGAAAATTGTGACCTCTAGAGTGTTAACAAGGTTTTTCTTTGATGTGACATAGTGACCTAGTTTTTAACCCCAGATGACCCAATTGTGAACTTGACCTAGATTTCATAGAGACAAACATTGTGACCAAGTTTAAAAAGATTAAGTGAAAACTATGACCTCTAGAGTGTTAACAGTCCAATTGTTGACGGTGGACGGTGCAAGGTGGACGGTGGACTGCAGACGATGGACAAAAGGGTGATCACAATAGCTCACCTTGAACACTTCGTGCTCAGGTGAGCTAAAAATAAACGGACACGAACTCTTGTTTGAAAATACACATGGATGTAAAATTGATGGCCATGTCATGAACATATTGCAGTCATGAGAATTGACAACAGTCTCCGATGCTAGTCCGGAAATATGGGTATTTATATTATTGCTACATGCTTATCTTCTTTGATCTTGTCAGCAGTCTGACATAGCATTCTTGTCTTACTTTTAGCGAAAATTCTCTGTGTCAAACGCGCTTGACATCCTGGCCTTGAATGCATTACGCGTTGCAACTTCGGTGTTTGAAAGTGAAACGCCCAATATGTTTAAAATACTTAGAGTAGGTGCAGTGAGTATTCCGTGCGTCTTAAGATTGTGTTTGACTGATACAAACGATTCAAACTGGGATATGACAATCCTAAGGACAGTGATAGGTCGGACCATCTAACAAATACTAATATATAGTGAATGGATGTTGTGATTTACCATTGCCGTGTACGCATTCATTGCTAATGCCTAGGTCCCACTGAGCATTTTTTGCCTCGGCGATGTTCCTTGTGGTCTAGGTTAGGCTTCGGAGAAGTCATGAGGCAGTTTGTGATATCGGAAGGAATTGTGATGAATCGGGTGGTATCAGAAGAAATCGGGAGAACATCGCCGATGTGGAATTCCTCAGCGGGACCTAGGCTTTAGTCAACTACTATCAGAGGAGCTTATCACACGGTTATTATATCGTTTATATACAGGACCACTACTTTCGGACACTATTTGAGATGATTTTGGTTGTTAGACGTTGCATGGTTTCACAGTATCCGGAATTCGGTCAACTATAATAAATTATATTCATCCCTTCAATAGAACCTGAACTGCCAAGTGAAATCTCGTACCATTTCTACTGAATTCTATCATGTTTCAATAAATTATTTGGTCATTTCCTGTCAGATAATTACGGGTAATCAAACGTCATCATCATATTATTTCATACCGGGATGTTGCCATGTAATACCCAGTGGACACTATGATATATATGGTTACCAATAGCGATTATGTGTCAATACACCGTATTCCGCATTTCTACCTAGAGCGTTCGGATACCTAAATTATTTAGTTAGGTAATTAAACTACGCTTCACTAACGTTTTCTGGGATATGATATTTATATGATATGGTAAAACATCAATATCAAATTGACACAATATATAAAGCTAGGTTCTTATCAAGTGATCAAATTTTACATAGCCTCGCTTAGAAAATGACTTTTTAATGATTGTCTGTATCAAGCTACGGCGTAAGATCTCCGTCAACCGATAAATAAAACACAGAAACGCAAGTTGTTATGTCGGTTTTACTATGTAATGGTAGAGAATGCATGTCTGCTTTATTTGTTATTGTTACTCTGTTGGATAATTGCTATACCTACATTCAAAAATTGGTGGTCATGTTGTTAGCGCGTACACCCTGGCATCCGAAGGTTACAGGTTCGATACCAGACTGTCATATATCAAATGCTACCGGTTAAGTCGCCTTAGTTCTATATAGGTCTTTCAGCTTTTTGACAGCTGGGACTTGGGCTTTAGACTTTTTGACTTTCAGTGGTCAAGTTCATGTTCACATTCAGTTGTGTGTTGGGCATTATATCGTGTAATTGTGGTATGTGGTGGTTTTTTATGTTTTCTGTGCTCAGCTGTTTAGGTTGAGTGCTGCTTTCCCTGTCCGAGTTTCTATATTCTTTTTTTTTCTATAATCTTATTACAGTGACGCCCTACTTATAATGGGATTCCTCGTAAAGTGGGGCTAATATGACTGGATAAAGTAGCCATGTGACTTACAATGTCTTCTTCAGACTTGATTGGTCGACTGCAGGACCACATCATTTCAGAAATACCCGTATTACAAGAATATACCAACTAGACGAATGCAGTAAGTGAAGATTAGTGAGGATTCTGTTTCTTTAGTCTCTATTCTTTATTTAAACATGTTTATTACATGGAAAATAATTCGGCTTAAATAGTGAATTTTCACGTCGGTCTTTCCATCCCGGCTAATTTTACCAGAACTTCATTTCTCCCGCAGCCAACAAGTATGTATCTGCTTGTAGATCGAAATTGTGTACTAGTATATATTTGTTGTTGTTTTTGTCGAAATATGAAGACATTTGATATTGAAATTATGTCTCTCAAAAACATCAAACACAGAAATTAAAATTAGCTTTCGACTCTAATAGTCTTCTACACAAATAAATTACCTATTTTTATAATATTTAAAGGAAACAATTATATACGAACAAAGAATACGGGATGATCTTTGAAACGAATATCAAGCTATGGGATAACAGTTGTACATGTTTATATAATATTTAAATCGTGAATGAGATAAAAATGAAGGCTAAATAATCGAGTAGTGCGATTCCGCTAAAATGAGTTTCACCCAAGGGCGATAAACTTAAATGTAAATAAATGGAATGTAGTATACGATGGATTACTTCCCCTGATCAACATGCATTTGAAACAATTTCGTTATTTGTAGAGAGCCCTAAATTCTTCTTCACCTTGGACCTAGGTAGTGTGATAAGGTTTTATAGTAGTTGTGCCCTGATGTCGTGCATTTACCCGTACGTACATGCAATATCATATGGTATTATAGAAACAGTGTCATGTGGTCCCTGTGCTGTCACATTGAATATATGCACTGCTAGATGTACATGGTGGTGTCCCTAGATATATGCACTATGGTGCGCTGAGTTCCCCTAGATATATGCACTATGGTGCACTGAGTTCCCCTAGATATATGCACTATGGTGCACTGAGGTCCCTAGATATATGCACTGTGGTGCACTGAGGTCCCCTAGATATATGCACTATGGTGCACTGAGTTCCCCTAGATATATGCACTATGGTGCACTGAGTTCCCCTAGATATATGCACTATGGTGCACTGAGGTCCCCTAGATATATGCACTATGGTTCACTGAGGTACTGCCTTCACCTTGGAAATATGTACTGCGACATGGTATAATGGAAATAGTGCCCCGAGGTTCTGCCTTCTACTTAAATATAGGCAGTGCGATATGGTAATGGTAGTATTATAAAAGTGATGCCTTGATGTCCTGTTTTCATCCCCGAGGTCCTGTCTTTACAGTATGTACACTTTTGCATTGTCTACTACTTAAATATAGGCAGTATGCGTGCATTGCCTACTACTTAAATATAGGCAGTATGCACTATTATATGGTATTGTCGAACAGTACTATGAGGTCCTGTATTCAAGAATTAATATTTGTATTAAAGAAATGGTGACATGAGGTCCTGCCTTCACCTTAAATATATGGTGCCCCGAGGTCCAGTTTTCATCCCTTTGTATATGTACAGTAATATTGTACATAGAAATGGTGCCCTTGTGTTCTGCCTTCACTTTAAATATAGGCTATGCCCAATCGTGTTCATGAAGAGGTGCCCTGAAGTCCTGCCTTCACTCCTACATATATGCACCATGGTATTGTCTTGTAGAAATAGTCACCTGAGGTTCTGCCTTTACCAATGCATGTATGCATAATGATATTGTGTTATAGAAATTGTTAACTGAGGTCCTGCCGTCACCTTGAATATCGACACTACAAAAAGGGATTATAGAAGTGACGCCATGAAGTCCTGCCGTTATCCCTACATACATGTACTATGATATTGTAATAATAAAAGTGTTGCCCTGAGGTTCTGCCTTTACCCCTGGATATATGCACTAATATGCGGTATTATGACAATGGTGCTGTGAAGTATGACTGACTGTCATTGAACATTATATACTATTAACCAAAGGGATTCGACACGATAAAAGTATCTATCACATCTACATAATACTAAGTACTACTATGAATATCTAAGACAGGGATCTGAGTTTATGACTGAACCGCATGTACCCAACTCAACATTATGTCCAATAATTTAAACAAGCCGAATGCAATCATTTAATTTGTACTGCACACTCCACGACAATATAATATTATACATAAAAATACAACTTTTATCAATACACGTACACAATGTCGCCTGTGTCGAGCATAGAATGTTCGCTAAATGCGTAAAACCCAGTTTGGGGGAAACACGTTTGAGCCGACAGAAATTAGAAAACGGCCTTCGATAAAGAAGAGTTATCATTTTTACGCACGATCTCAGAAAATTAGTACGACGATTTGATAGCGGGACATATTTTTTGCAACATATCACTAAAACCAAGACAAACAAGGGAAAACCATGCCAACCTAGATATTGCTTCTATGTTTCTACTTAATATTCGTCAGGTGTATATTGTGTTATACTTTTTAGACCATCGTTTAAAATTTGAACCTGAACAGCAATCTACTATTGATATGTTTACCGAACTATGGTGAAATGCCATAGGTTCGAAATAATTCATTTGTGGAACGGACAAAACGCCTAATCGACACTTCTGTGTAAGAACTATAAACGTATATATGTATATGTAACTTAATTATGTAGAGTTGTTCAATGCAAAATCAACGGTAGTCCATACTCAACATTTTTAAAAACCAACACTTGCATTTTTGAAATAAGACAGTCGCAGTGTGTTATTGGGGGAATCGTTGAACTTCGAAATCCGAGGAGAAGGAAGTTTGTGACACTATATTTTGTCAGTAAGAGTGACTTCCCATGGAAATCAAGGGAGAGAATTGATAAGTACAAGTTACTGTCCTTGAAATCCGAGGAGAGGGAAGTTTGTGACACTATATTGTGTCAGTAAGAGTGACTTCCCATGGAAATCAAGGGAGATAACATATGTAATTCTTCAGCTGTAAAGCTCTGAAACAAATGTGAAAGTTAGGCCGGTATTTCATGTCAACGTGTGTGCTCTCTGGCTGTGGAGTGTATCCATCCGCATTTGGAGCACAGGCATGCTGGCATGAAATACCGGCCTAAGAAGTCATAGTAACTTGCTATGGACACCTAATTTCTGATGTTATTCATCGCCACGAGGGTATGAGAGAGAGAAGAGAAGCCAGTTTCCCTGATTATGCTGAGCGTCTAGCAAGGTTCTGGTACCTTTTTTATTCCGTCTTTGGAATGACGTTGCCTGGGATCTAACGAGGAACCTCCCACACTATAAACGGATGCTCTACCACTGGGCTATCAAAGAGGCACATGATAAGAAAAGACTTAGTATAAACAAATCAGAAATGGACAATTGGATATCGTTTCAACACTGATCAGACATTTGATATAATTGCCTGAAGGAAGGCTGTAAGATTATTTATTAATTCAATTGCACTATATTACTTTATTTAAGAGTAGTGATAGGTTGGGTAATAATAACAGTTACAGATAAGTTCAGGGGGATACAACAGCCATAACAGATGAAAGGACACTGACCGCAGAGCTGATTTGTAAGCAACACATGAGTTTGGCCGAAGTCAAGCAGGTTGCACCGAACCAGATTCAATGGCGTGAGGTGATGGCAACACTATATCCCAGCAGTTTAGGGAGATACATTGGACTCTGACATTATGTCTGGAAGGACACAGACCACAGAGCTGATTTGTGAGCTACACATGAGTTGGACCGAAGGCAAGCAGGTTGAACCAAACCACATTTAATGGAATGAGGTGGTGGCAGCGCTTAGTGCCAGCAGGGATAAACAGGTCCAAAGGCACCAGGTGATGGCAGCGCTACATTCCAGTGGGTGTAAACCGGTTCAATGACGCGAGGTGATGGCAGCGCTATGTTCCAGCAGGGATAAAAGTATTGGGTGAGTGAGTAATGAATAAATCGGAACCATTCAAGTAAGTACTAATTAGATCTTGGAGCAGAAGCAGACAAACACATAATGACAAATTAAGTGAGAAGTATGTTCATGGTTCCAACGAAGAATGATATTGTAAAAAAACATCCTACAAGAGGCATGAGATGTACAATTTCTCTGCCTAACCTTGTATAATGGAGCAAATATCATATGACCCTCAATTGCACCTCAATAGTCTGACATCTCTACATGAACTAAACCTTATGACCCTTACCTCAAATAATTTAAAACAAGTAAACAGAACGTTGAATAGAACTTGATGCATAACAATATACTATTAGTATTAAGGTGTTATACTGAAAAAATAGATTATCTGCCTAAATACATATCATTCATGTGCTACACATAGTAAAATAAGTTTTACAACAATCCGTATGTCTATTATATACATGTATAAGCGCAGGAATTTGTGGGTGTCTGTCATAATTCAATTCATTTTAGTACAAAGTACAGTACTATGATAAAGTTTTGGAATTCTTAATTAAGCCCAAAATTGTCCATGTACCCGTTTCTTGGTGTTCAAAAAAACACTAATTTTTATTCGTTTTGATGACGTCGTTATGTCTGTCATAATCATATTCAATTAATTTTAGTACAAAGTACAGGACTATGATTTAGTTTTAGAATTCTAAATTGAGCCCAAAAATTGTACATGTACCCGTTTCTTTGTGTTCAAAAAGTCACTAATGTAAGTGTATGCTTGTGTGAGTGTAGGATGAATGTTTAGAAACTAAACAAACAATGTTGTTTAATGTTCTCATTAAAGAAACTCAGGAAATAACCAAGAACTTGGGTGTTGCTAAACCTACCTTACACAGTATGGTAGGCAGATAAAAGCATTGAACATGACCTTTAACAATTTAAATGAATTAGTTGGAAGGTTAAATTATGATCCTCACAAGCTATTAAGGTGTCACTCCTGTTTGATACTGGATCCATTATATGATCCATAAATACAGTAACAGATGCCTACAATTTGGTATACCGATATGTCCCCGGTAAACGGAAAAATAAAAAAAATAAAACATGACAATACCGTTTTATTCTTATTTAAGGCAAAAACCTTTTGCTATAGCCAATTCATAATTCTACCATGAATTGGTTAATTGGTACCAAGATTAATCAATTCATGGCAGGAACTTTCTCATCGCTTTAAACTACAAGCTATGCAAATAAAACTGTTTAATACCATATTATCTTTATTAGCTCATTAAAATTGACCAAAAGTCCATAGACTATTGACTTTAACTATTTTAATAACCAAGGTTAAAAAGCCAAAATACTGTATTAAAACTGAAGATAGAAAGGTTGACAGCTGAGCTTCAGATCATATCGACCGTTATGCAAGAAGGTGATATGTTGATATTAAGCATTTAGTACTTTAAAAAAACTCTAAAACAAAAATGTGTGTAAAAAGATTCATAACCATTCATATGAAATTTCAGCTTCATTTGTTCCAGAATATTCCACTAAACATACCACCAATAGCTGAATTGTTAATTAAACCCTATTATGAATCTTCCAGTAAAAAAGTTCTGAAAGTTCCATAAACCTACCTTACATTATTTATATCCTAAGCAGTGAGGTATTTATTTGAAAAACAACTATTGGAAGCAAGAGTCCTAAAACCTCAATCACATGTCCAATGCATTTTCCCTTACAACAAACTTAACATGGAATTTGAATAACAGGGTCAGGTCTAAATGTTGCCACATGGTTCATGTCCAGAATACCCTTAAATGAAAATGTACACTAGCATAGTAGTGAACCTAACTTGGCCCTAATCTTACTTCATCCTTAATAAAAAGAAAATAATAAAACGTTTAAAATGTAAAAAGCAGTTTGAAACCAAGAACATACTTCATAACATGCAAACATGCTTAAATATAACTATAATTGCAGTATTTACTTAAATGGTCCCATTACACAACATTTCACTAGCATATGCACAGCAAGAAAGATAAGCAATGAATACATCAACATTAATGATGTAATAAGTTCCTTAACCAAATGTTCTCATAAACTATTTTTATAAGAAATGAAAGGCAAACCATCAACTGAACTTGACTGATGTCAATAATTCAGTAATAATTTCAGCAGAAAAGAAGCAAGCAGGACGAGTCTATGGGGAGACACTTACAGGGCACATAGCACAGTCACAGTGTGCTATGATGTATAAACTCTAGACGAACCTTGATTCACTACCAAATAGGCAGTTTCCATATGCAGATGTCCTTGTGAGGCTTGTTGACGTCCGAAGTGAGGTGTAAACCTGTACACAATTGATATAAATAGCTGAACATAAAGACTTTATCTTTGCCAATCTTAGAAGACAGTTAGGAGGGAAAGAAAGGAAGATATTTATGAAAGAACAATTGATTAAGTCCTATTAGTTTAATTGAATAGACACCTAATAAAAGACAGGAAGATATTAATTTAAGAGTTGATTATTTGAATTAATTACTAATACCTTGAATTAAATATCAAAAATATTTAAGAACTGAATATACACAAGGTGTGTATACAACATGAGTCCCTACCATGGAATGTAACTTACAGGATGTGTCTACACAATGAATATCTCACAGGGGATGTACCTAGCATGTTGCTTAGTGTAAGACAGTTATAATTGTGGCTACTTTCAGGACTTTATAGTTGCAGCACAGGGTGTGCACAGCCCTGCATAGAACTATCTAGTGTTCTAGAAGCTCCAATAAGAATAACAGATCAAACAACATTAACATGTTTGGTACAGACGAAGATTGATTCAGTTACAATTAGTTTAATAAAACTTTAATTGGACAGACCCTATTAAGAAAAGACCAGAAGATATTTGATGAAGAAGAGTTGACTATTTTAATTGATTACCTTGAATAAAAAAACAACAATTTTTTAAGAATTGAATAGACATTACACTAGTACCACACAGAGATGCACCACAGATCTAAGTCACGGCAGGGCATGTCTCTTTCAGGTGGCCGGCCGGGGTAGCACATGAAATGCATTCACAGGATTGTCTCATACAGGGGATGTAACGCACATACTATGTCTACTGAGTGTGTCTCTGACACAGATGTAGCTCACAGGGTGTGTTTTCAGGGCGAGTCTCTTACAGGGGATGTAGCACATAAGGTGTGCACAAGGCATCTTTCTAACACGGGTGTAGCACACAGGATGAGCCTACAGCCTCAGTCCCTAACAAGGGGTGTAACATACAGGATTTGTCTACACGATGAATCTCTCACAGGGGATACAGGGGGTACCAACCATGTTGCTAAGTCTAAGACAGTTATACTTGTTGCTACTTGCATGACTTAAGTTCCAGCAGAGGCAATAACTTCAACAGGTGTGTCACAGCCCTGCATGAAACTATTAATGTCCAAGAGGAACCAATAAGAATAACAGATCAAACACCATTTATCATGTTCGGTACATCCCCTTGAGAGATTCATCCTAGACACATCTTGTATGCTACATCCCTTGTTCGGAACACACACTGTAGGTACACCCTGTGTGTTACACCTCAGTAAGAGACATGCCCTGTACACGCACTCTGTGGTATACCTTCTGAAAGAGACACACTCTGAAGACACACCCTGTGTGTTACATCTATGTCAGACACACCCTGTGTGTTACATCTATGTCAGACACACCCTGTAGGCACAACATATGCGCTACATGCCATGTATGAGACAGACCTGTGGACGCACCTCATGTGCTACCCAACCTGTAACAGACACACCCTACAGAGACACCATCTGAACTGCATCCCTGTAAGTGAGCTACACCTTATGTAAGATGCTCGTCTTGAAGACACACCCTGTATGTTGCGTGCCCTGTAATTATATGATGATCTTACCGATTATTGTCCTCCGTAGCTATATATTGTTGTAGAAGAATGAACTTGAAATCTCGATGCATGAGGATGATCACTGGCAACACTTTGGTAATATATCAGCTTCAGTAGTAAAAATTTCGACCCTGAGTACAAAAAGAAACGCAAAACACTTCAAAAAGTCAAAAATCTAAAACTCGTATATGAACCCTCACTCATAAAACAAAATGTCTAAACTAAATAGGACCATAACTAGTATGACAACAAGTAAGTGTGTCAAGTTTCAATGCATTGGATATATTGAACTTTATTAAAAGCTTTATCATGAATGCCTGGACAAACAGACAGAATGACGGTTCAATTTTAATATGCACCCGAAGTGCAGAGGTCATTTATGAATTAAGTAGGGAACAGTAATTGATAACTTGGCAGGAAAAAAGTCGATAAAAGATGTCACTTTCAGGGGATGTAACAAACATGTTGCATGATGTTTGGGCCTTAAAACTTGAGGCTTCCATGACCCAAATATATGATATATTTCAATCCAAGACAGCTACCACACCTGTTAGAGTAGCTACCTTAGCCAAAACTATATCATGCCTTATAATCATGAACATACCCACAAGTATAACAGCATAAACACTATTAGTAAATGGCACATTTTACTATGTAGGATGTACAGCACAAAAAATATGTACAGAACCCAACTCATTCTATATGTCAAAATAGTCTACATGACCATTTTATACGAACTACATACACTGATAAAGTCATAAGTATGACACATGTTAGAAGACACTTGTGAAAAAAAGAAAGAAAGATATCTATCAAATAAGAATTCATTTGAGTCCCAAAAAAGAGTATTGGGACTAAATATCATAGCAGTTGATCCATTAAAAATTATAACATAATGCCTATCACACCATGTTTATTGTGTATTTTCTTTGATTGCATTGATTAAATTATCATTAGTGAGCATATAATTTAAGGGACATACATTTGTATATCAGTCTGTACTTTAATAATGACCGAGTAAGTTAGACATGTATGTATTGGCAGCAGAACAAGTCTCTGTAAACAACTTAAGTCAGCGTGCGACAGTTTGTACTAATTGGTATTTTGATGTTTACATTGCACCATAAAACTGATAAACAATTTCATAATTGATAGGCAGTATATAATAATTACTGGGGAGTTGATTGACGTAAAATCATAACTTTTGGCTACTTTTTGGAACCCTCATTAAAACATGACATTCCAAATTAGTATTGCATCAGAAAATTAACATATAATTTCATTGGTCAAGGGACTTGCAGTTTTGAAACTTCATTGGGTAATAAGGATAACACCCACTGCTGTCAATAACAAATTTAATTCTAATAAAACTAATTGTTATATTGAAAATAGAAGAGAAGAGAGTAGAGACAGAGAGAGCTCAGAGTTAAGAGAAAGAGCGAAGTACTATTCAGAGTTAGAAATGTAAAATACAATTATTAATTAAAATGCTCACTGATGATTTGAGATTATGATTTAAACGATGAACTTATTAATTAAAATTAGAAAACTATACGATTTCGTTTGTTGACTTTATGTTACTTGAGGAGGACTACGTAACATAATAGATTTGGTGTCGTGAAAGAGGATTCGAACTTGGAGGAAGGAACCATTGGACATTACTGAAAGGTTAGTCTGTTTTGGTTTTCCTTATACTGATACAATGTGGCTAACCTTTGCTTACTAAAATATTTGTTGAATTTATGTTGGTTGAGATGGTTATTATGTCCGATCATGGCAATTACATTTTATTGTAACTAAAATATATATATACAAATGTATATATTTGATTAATACACTTATTATGTCCGGTCATGACAATAACATCTAATTAAACATTAAAAGACATATTTAGTTGAGATGGTTATGTCTGATCATGGCAGTTGCATTCAATTAAAACTATTTCAGTAAATAACTACAAATAAATTTAATGATGGCGGAACAGGAATTTAGGGATTTATTGGGGTTAGTTGCAATGGAAATGAGAAATCTGTCAACATCTGTTGTTGACCAAGGGATTTCACAGGTTGTTCAAACTTTCGATGGACAACCTAAGAATTTTAGAGAATGGATACAATCAATAGAAAAATACGGAAGGCTGAGAAATTTGCCTGATGCGCGATTAAAACTTGTTGCTTTCCAAAGCAGCAAGGGGGTTGTTTCAGGATGTATTCAAAGGTTCATAACTAACAATGACCAAATGACTTGGGGTGAACTAAAGAGGGAATTGTCCTCTAAATTCTCAGACGTTAATGATGCTCATCATGCTATGTCCGTTCTAAGGTCAATGAAGCAAGGCCATGGTGAAAATATTCAAAGTTTCGCAGAGAAGTTAATGGCTATGGCTGAGATAGCCTTCAATGGGCAGGGTGGCCAAGCTGTAGATCGGCAGCTTGTGGATATCTTTGTTGATGGGCTTAGTAGTGACACTCTTAAGTTAACTATCTTAAGGCGTAATCCAGATAACTTACAAGGGGCAATAAACATTGCCACAACTGAACAGAATTTGAAAAAGAGAGTAGGACTTTCGGGTAGATACGAGCATCATGATAAGCCTACGCCAATGGAGGTGGACCATTCACGCCCTCTAAAATGTTTCAAATGTAAGAGGTTTGGTCACTCAGCAAATAAATGTAGGTCCGTCAATAGCGTGGCAAACGAAATTACATGCTGGACTTGTGGGGAAAAGGGACATATAAGTAGATTCTGTAAGACAGAAAAAAGGGACAAACTGCCAATGGGACATGGAAGGGGTTTTACTTTCAATAAGTTAAACTAAAATGTTCTCCATATAATAAAGCCGTTATGGGGAACAATAAAAATAAATCAGAAAAGTCAGAAATATTCAGTGTAAATTTAAATAAAAACCCAAACTCATGTATTATTCACATAGGAAAAAATAGATATAGAGCACTTGTGGACACAGGGGCCGAGGTATCATTAATGCACCGAAGGGTATATGACTCTTTGAAAATTAAACCCAAACTACAGCGCAGTGACGTTAAGCTGCAGTCTGCTGGTGGTAATCCACTTAAGTTAGATGGGAGCATTAATATTGATTTTAAAATTGGTGGAACGGAAGTGTCACAAATGTTCTATATAGTTAGAGATCTAAATAGGAATGTAATATTAGGCGTAGATTGGTTAACTAAACATGGTGTTAGAATTTATTTTGATTTAGGATGCTTAAGAATAGGCGAGAAACAATACGTTAGCCTTGAGGAGGACATTCATATATCTTCTATTGTTAGGATTAAAAACTCAACAATACTTAAACCACAAACTGCTAAAATATGTTATGGAAAAGTGAGATGTCACCCAGATTTGAAAAATAATGTTGATTATGAAGTATCATTTAATGACAGAAGTTTTATGTCTAAAGAACCTGGTTTGACTATACTTAATTCTGTCAGTAAATTAGCTAAAGATAGAAGCATTCCTTTTATTGTGGTAAATAATACAAATAAAACTATGAGAATTTCCAGGCATGCTGTAGTGGCAAAAATTGAGATAATTACAAATACAGATTTAAAGAATGTAAATTCTGTGATAAGTAATGTCAGTGGTGATAGGCAATTGAACCTAGGAGAATTGTCAGTGCCACCTGAATTTAGGAAGGACATTGAGAAACTTGTGATTAAAAATCAAGACTTGTTTGCTTTAAAAGATTCTGATTTAGGTCATACTGACACAGTAAAAATGAAAATAGACACAGGTGATAATGATCCAATTAAATTACGGCCTTATGGGACTCCAATGCATAACAGAAAAATGATTGAACAGACTGTTAATGAAATGTTAGATGCCAACATTATTAAGAGGTCAAGGTCACCATGGAGCTTCCCTGTAGTCATTGTGGATATTAAAGATAATTCTAAACGTTTTTGTGTTGATTTTAGGAAATTGAATAAAATTACTAAGAAAAACTCTTACCCCTTGCCCTTGATTGATGATATTCTGGCATTGCTAGGAAAAGCTAAGTATTTTAGTTCACTGGATCTAAAGAGTGGGTATTGGCAAGTACTCATGGACGAGAATGACAAGGAGAAAACGGCATTCGCCTGTCACACAGGTCTTTTCGAATTTAATGTCATGCCCTTTGGTCTCTCAAATGCACCAGCCATATTTCAAGAACTTATGTCCATAGTTCTGCAAGAATGTTATGAATTTGCTACCGCATACCTAGATGACATTCTGATATTTAGTTCAACTCTACAAGAGCATATTACTCACTTAGAATTTATTTTCAGCAAATTACGTGAACACGGTCTGAAATTGAAATTGAAAAAGTGTAGTTTCTTACAAACTGAGACAAATTACTTAGGTTTTGTTATTGATACTAATGGCGTAAAACCAGACCCGAAAAAGGTGGAATCTATTAGGACATTGCCAGCACCTACTTGTGTAAGAGAAGTTAGATCTTTTATAGGAATGTGCTCGTACTACCGTCGGTTTATTCCGAACTTCAGCCGCATAGCTGAGTCTATAATAGCGCTTACAAAGAAAAATGCACGTTTTAAATGGTCAACAGAACATCAAAAAGCATTCGATTACCTTAAGGACAGTCTATCTGTTGTTCCTTTGCTCTCATACCCTGATTCTAACAAACCGTATACACTCTATACAGATGCGAGTGACACCTGCATTGGGGCATGTTTGACTCAAGAAATCGATGGAAGTGAGTGTGGAATTCCCAATGTGGTTAATGAAAAACCCATATATTACTTGTCCCATAAATTAAGTAAAACTCAATGCAAGTGGTCTGTTGTAGAGAAAGAAGCTTATGCTATTCACTTTGCACTTCAAAAACTTGATTACTATCTTCACAATGCAGAGTTTGTAATTAAGACCGATCATAAACCTCTCAAATATTTGCTCGAGTCACCTATGCAGAACAAGAAAATACAGCTCTGGGCCTTAAGCATGGCAGGGTATAATTGTCAGATAGAATATATAAGCGGGGCTTCTAACACATGTGCAGATTTACTCTCAAGAGTTCCCGATAGCCCTACATCCCAAAACGTTCCAGGTGTCTTAGATGACGACGTATGTCTCGATGTTAATGAGAATGCATTTAAGGTCAATGTTATTGATTCTTCCCAATTTAACCCCAAGAACTTCGCCAGCTGTAGCTTACCTGTTGATGATTCATTGGAGAAACCAGTAGAAGGGTTACCTGGATTTGACATGGTTCTGGAGCAGAATAAAGATGACGTTATTTCGCACTTGAAGTTATCCATGCAAAAAGAGAACCCCTCTAAAGAAGTTCAAACAAGGTACATGGTTGTTGAGAATATCCTATATTACATTAGCGACCCAAATGGCGAGACCAAACTTAGATTATATATACCTAGCCATTTGAGAGCGATGGTAGTGAAGCAGTACCATGATGAACTGGGACACATGGTTGTTCAGAAGACGTTTGATTCGATAAGAAGCAAATATTTCTGGCCAAATCTCTACAAAGAAATATACAACTACGTTTCTTCCTGTACTCTATGTCAAACTAGGTCTTTACAAAAGATTCGCCAACCATTACAAGACACCGATATACCCCCTTTTCCTATGGCTAAGTTAAGTCTTGATCTTTCTGGGCCTTACCCAACCTCTTTGTCTGGAAATAAGTATATCATTGCCTTTGTAGATTGTAGCGGATGGCCTGAAGCTTTTGCTGTACCTGATAAGACGGCAGATACTGTCGCACACCTGTTATTAGAAGAGATATTCCCCCGATTTGGGTCCCCTTTACAGATAGTCTCCGACAACGGTACGGAAAATATAAACAAAGTAGTCCGAGAAACCATGGAAAGGTTAAACATAAGCCATGTTGTAACCAGTGTTTACCATCCACAGAGCAATGCTAAGGTAGAAAGGTTCCATAGAACGCTTCATGATATTCTAGCTAAGAAGCTTACCGAAAATCAGCAGGTCTGGGATACTCACTTAAACCAAGCTCTAGCGGCCATTAGGTTTAGTATCAGCGAATCATCTAGATTCTCCCCCTATTTTCTATTATTTAATAGAGATGTAGTATTGCCCGTTGATAACCTGATGAAACCTCGAAGCATCACAAGAACAGCACAAGACGTTCCAGTCCGTAAGAAGGTACTTGAAGAAGGCAAAGAAGAGACAAGCCAAATATGCCAACAGGGGTACCAAAGAGATCCATTTTGAGGTCAACGATTCAGTCTACTACAAAAATAACCAAAGGAAGGGCAAGTTAGATATCAAATGGAAGCCATTTTACCGAGTTATTGAGAAGACCGGACCAGTATCTTATATTATTAAGAACCAATTAGATGGATCTACCAGCCGGGTACACGCTGAGATGTTAAGACATGCAAACATTGATGAATGGGAAATTCCTAAGAATGATAATGAAAGGCCAATGAGAAGACCTCAATATGCCATCCCACCAGAAATATCCGAGTCAGAAATCTCAGATTCTGAGGAAGATGAACCTCTAGCTAAATTAGCTGATAGGCATCGCCATGAAAGAGAGAATTCTGAAGAAGAAGAAAACATTCCTTTAATGGAACTAGCAAAAAGGCTTAAGGTTAGGAATCAAGCAAATGCTAAGTCTGAAAATGTAGAGTCAATGAGTACAGATAGCGATTCTGTGCAATCTGTTAGTACAGATACTTCAGATCAGTTAAGTACTGATGATACTGCTATGTCAGTAAATGAGATAAAGCAATCTCGCAAACTGAGTAAATCTAAACGTAAACACAAGAAGGTACCAAATAGCGATGGTAGTCGCAAAATGAGAAATTTATTTAAGGCACTTTCTGAATTGTGTTAAAGGCTTCAAAAGTAAATAGGAATTAGTATGTAAATGATAAGTGATTAACTGTGAGTTCCTATTTATTTTGTTTATTTTCAGTTGTACATAGACGTTATACTATGGACCAACTAAGCATCATACTCATAACTTGTATTAGCTATACCTTTGCTTTAAGTATAAGTGAAAATGTTATATTTGAAAGAGTGAATGAGGTGTCGACTAGCCATTCCAGATGGTTAGTCACGTTTGTACACGATTTAAAGCCATATGAACATTTCATCAATAAAATCAATGACGATTTAAATTCTGTTGATGAAATCTTGAGAGCAATCTCTAAGTTTTACGACAGTCAAAATAAGACAGGATATGTCTATACATACGATAGTTTACACAAGGATGTACATATGATAAATGACACATTGTGGAGCATTAAAGATAACTTTGAAGATTATAGGTCAATGAGGTCAAATGATAAACGCAATAAACGTTCATTACTACCAATCATTGGACAAATTTCATCAGTATTGTTCGGAATTTTGACTGAAGATGATCTGAACAAAATAAACAATAATGTACGTTTACTTCATGAAAATCAAGTAAATATTATTCACGACCTTGAACAAAGTATGACGTTATTGAATTTATCAAGAGTTCAAATATCAGAAAATCGTAGAGCTATAATTGATGTGGTAATTTGCATTCGAAAGCTGCATATGAAAATGTCAAAAATTAAAGAACAATTATCTCTAAAGATAACTGACTTGGAACAATTTGTGAGCTCATATTTCCAGTTTAAACTGATAATTGAAGAAATTAAACAGGCAAGTCAGGATGCTATGTTGTATTTGGGAAACTTAAGAAATGAAATTAATCATTTAACCCTAAACAAATTATCACCTAGTACAATATCTCCTAAAGATCTTAAGATGTTACTGACTGATATTAGAGAACATATTCCTGAAACTTTTAAATTACCAGTAAACCCCGCGGAAAATATTTGGTATTACTACCACACGTTGTTTTGTAATACCTATCTCAGTGATCAAATTGTTATTGTTCTTGACATTCCATTGTTAGATGTTAGGAGTACGTTTGACATTTACAAAATATACAACTTACCATTACCACTTCATAATGTAACCCTTAAAAGTCAACAATCATTAAATATGGTAGCTCAATATAAACTTGATGCTGACGCTCTAATGATAGACAAGACAAAAACAAAGTATGCATTGTTGTCAATTGATGAATTCAAACAGTGTAATAATAAACAATTGAACTATTGCCAACTGATGAATGCACTTTATCCAGTTAACTTGAGCAAGTCGTGTACTGTTGCTTTGTTTTTAAAACGTGGTAAGAACATTAAACACTATTGTGAAAATACTGTTAGACTTGATACTAGGTTACCGTATGTAAAATATATAGGTTTTCATAAATGGGCTGTGGCTGTGAATGATGTCGTAGACTTAACTATTAATTGTAAAGATAATGTTACAGTTGTGTCTATAAAGCCGCCATTGAGTGTTATCAGTATTAACTCCGACTGTAAGGTGTCAAGTGACTACTTTAATTTCGGACCATATTATGAATATAGAAGTGAACTGTCAAGGTCAAATTCACTGAACTATACAGTTATAGTACAACCCCTATCCGATTTGAGTCTTTGGACAAATTTGAGTGAACATATTCCGAATTCAACTTCACTCGAATTCCCTGACGAGTTGACACGATTGCAATCCATACATATGAATACATTCATTAATCATGTACGGGGATATCATAAGTTTAATGTAAACAATGAATCTACTTTCAATTGGACATACGCCATCATTTCATTTATTATTATCATAATTGCAGTATGTATGTTATGTTTCTTGTACTATTATAAACGAATATTGATAAAGCAAAGGTTAGTTGATTGTTGTGGTGTAGGGATCGCTGGGGCGGATGCGCCTGGAGGTGATGTGTCGATGTCATCCTACGTTGATGAGGACGTTCGAAATGCTCCTGGGAGGCAAATAACTTCCACACCAGACCGAGGAGAAGCGATTATGGCTTCATTGTTACGCCGAGATGCGCAAAGACCAATATGTATATAATAAAATGTGATGAATCGATGAATGAATGAACATTACTGTAAGTTATACAAGAACTTCGAAAAATAATTAGATCTGGGGTATCAGTCTGGTACAGCTACTCTGTACTAGGTGACTCTGGGTCGAATGACATTTGAAATGACATATTAAATCAATATGTTAAATATTGCAGCATGGAATTTAACCTATCGTTACAACAAATCGCAGACGAGGACACGTCATCCAATGACATAAATACTGATGATGAAAGAAGTGATAACGAGGGAGTATGTGATGACGTCGCAGTTATGCGCGATTATTACAACCATTCATGTAATCCCCCAAAACTTACCGTGACAACAAGAACCACCAATTCGATAATTTATACGCATAAATCATCATCAACGACAATAACAACTACAACGACGACTACATAGAACATCTTTATTAAAACACGAACATCATCATCAACAACAACATATGACTACAAGATTAAATTACCAATGCAAAACTTAACAGTGTTTACCTTTATGAATGAATCCGCGAGTGTGTGGGTATTTACATAATATTGAATAAAATTAAATGTCAACGGTAGACGCATGGTGAATTGTATATATAAACAACATACTATAGTAAAAAGAATAGTAAACAATGACAGTTTGCGTCTACCGTAGAGTGTATTATTATTGTGTTTTATTGTTTTTATTTGTGATAGTACATTATGTTAATATTTAAGAAATAATTCGTTAATTTAAATTAGTTAAAGACTAATTTACCTCCTAAGAAAGGGAGGGATATAACATAATGCCTATCACACCATGTTTATTGTGTATTTTCTTTGATTGCATTGATTAAATTATCATTAGTGAGCATATAATTTAAGGGACATACATTTGTACATCAGTCTGTACTTTAATAATGACCGAGTAAGTTAGACATGTATGTATTGGCAGCAGAACAAGTCTCTGTAAACAACTTAAGTCAGCGTGCGACAGTTTGTACTAATTGGTATTTTGATGTTTACATTGCACCATAAAACTGATAAACAATTTCATAATTGATAGGCAGTATATAATAATTACTGGGGAGTTGATTGACGTAAAATCATAACTTTTGGCTACTTTTTGGAACCCTCATTAAAACATGACATTCCAAATTAGTATTGCATCAGAAAATTAACATATAATTTCATTGGTCAAGGGACTTGCAGTTTTGAAACTTCATTGGGTAATAAGGATAACACCCACTGCTGTCAATAACAAATTTAATTCTAATAAAACTAATTGTTATATTGAAAATAGAAGAGAAGAGAGTAGAGACAGAGAGAGCTCAGAGTTAAGAGAAAGAGCGAAGTACTATTCAGAGTTAGAAATGTAAAATACAATTATTAATTAAAATGCTCACTGATGATTTGAGATTATGATTTAAACGATGAACTTATTAATTAAAATTAGAAAACTATACGATTTCGTTTGTTGACTTTATGTTACTTGAGGAGGACTACGTAACAAAATGGCTCTATACATTTATTATACCATGGAACTGTGGAGTTATACGATCTTTGATTATACTGAAACACATTTCCGCCCTCCAAATGGAATACCGTAGCCAGTACATAGACTAACAATATAAAGATACAAGCGATCAAGTTAGCTCACTAGTTTGTCGATTGTACGGAATACATAAACATTATAGCATCTATAAGTAAATTGTTGGGTTATGCATGTGTTTGGACTACTAAGGTAGAGAACGAACACATGCATGATAGGGTGGGATTCGACCAAGCAGTGGCTAGGGAAGGTGGTTAAGTTATTTTAAGCTGGCGATATAAGCCATTCGGCGAAGGAGGATCGGTTAAACTACGTGTACAAGTCCGTGGACTTCTTATTTATCTCTGATAGGATATTTACTAGTAGGTCTATATGACGACTGGCAATCATGAAACTATATGGAATTATCGGTGGTGTTATAACTGACATTTTAAACGGGACAACAGGACATAGGTCGTCATTTATCATCAGGTAAATAAA
Organism: Spisula solida; assembly: GCA_947247005.1. NCBI lineage: Eukaryota > Metazoa > Mollusca > Bivalvia > Venerida > Mactridae > Spisula > Spisula solida. The sequence continues at coordinate 30,206,942 of OX365947.1, read as the reverse complement.
TAAAAATCTTAGTTTCCTGTACTACACACATAAATGTTATCTCACAATATACATAGTAACCAAAATATGGTATATTTGGGTATATATCTTCCACTGCAAAGTCTTGTACGCATAACCATTGTGTTATTTGTGTGGTGTCTGGAACTAATCCATATTATGTTACACTCTGAAAATACATGTACATTTAGCAAGCAATTTTCCAGGCGGGCGTATAATTGGCTAAATGGCGACTTTAACACTAAAAATAAGTTAATTATGCCAAGAACGCGGAAGTTGACTTAAAGCATCTATAGGTGGAGGAGTTACAAATACTTGATAACACTTTGATAACATTCATGACTTGTAATGGATGTTAAGGCTAATACAAACACAAGAAACTCTAATTAGGTTTTGTATCCGAGTATTTAGATATATTCACCAGCTAGAGTGAATCCGAAGGTTATTCGTAAAGTTACTAGGTACAGGATTTAAAAGGATACGACTGGAAGGAAGGTAAGCATACTATATTAATTGATAATTATTGTTAAGCATACTGCCTGGATTTAAGTTATACACATAGTCCGGTAGATAAACAGTAAATTTCATGATAAGCGGGAAATGTCTTCTACACAAAATGTTTTTGCATTTTCATGTAGGGAAGACAAATTGTAGTTCACGAATCCGGCTTAATTGTCTCAACTGCTTGCTCAGTTGGTAGGGCGCTAGGCTCTCACCCGGTCTGATCAGTTGGTAGGGCGCTAGACTATCACTCGGTCTGCTCAGTTGGTAGGGCGCTAGACTGTCACTCGGTCTGCTCAGTTGGTAGGGCGCTAGACTGTCACCGGTCTGCTTAGTTTGTAGGACGCTAGACTATCACCCGGTCTGCTCAGTTGGTAGGGTGCTAGACTATAATCCGGTCTGATCAGTTGGTAGGGCGCTAGATTGTCACCCGGTGGGCTCAGTTGGTAGGGCGCTAGACTGTCACACGGTCTACTCAGTTTGCAGAGAACTACACTCTCACCCGGTCTGCTCCGTTTGCAGAGAACTCGACTCTCACCCGATCTGCTCCATTGGTAGGGTGCTAGACTATCACCCGGTCTGCTCAGTTGGTACACCCGGTCTGCTCAGTTTGCAGAGAACTAGACTCTCACCCGGTCTTATCAGTTGGTAGGACGCTCGACTCTCACCCGATCTGCTCCATTGGTAGGGTGCTAGACTATCACCCGGCCTGCTCAGTTGGTACACCCGGTCTGCTCAGTTTGCAGAGAACTAGACTCTCACCCGGTCTGATAAGTCGGTAGGGGGCTAGACTCTCACCCGGTCTGCTCAGTTGGTAGGGCGTTCGACTGCCACCCGGTCTGATCAGTTGGTAGGGCGCTAAACTGCCATCCGGTCTGACCAGTTGGTAGGGCGCTGGACTATCACCCGATCTGCTCAGTTGGTAGGGTGCTAGATTGTCACCCGGTCTGTTCAGTTGGTAGGGCGCTAGACTGTCACCCGGTCTGATCAGTTGGTAGGGCGCTAGACTGTTACCCGGTCTGCTCAGTTGGTAGGGCGCTAGAATCTCACCCGGTCTGCTCAGTTTGTAAACAACTAGAATCTCATCCGGTCTGATCAGTTGGTAGGGCGCTAGACTGTCACCCGGTCTGCTCAGTTTGTAGACAACTAGACTCTCACCCGGTCTGATTAGTTGGTAGGGCGCTAGACTCTCACCCGGTCTGCTAAGTTCGAGTTATTACATGTGTTCCTGTATTCCTGTCACTGTCATCTTAACACATAACACTTTAATCATATCATAATAAATTATATTTTCTAGATGGCCGTGTCACGACAATATGTGTTGATATTTGTCGGGTTTGCTGTTGGGTTAGTAGCAAAATTTGTCACCGGATCGGTGTTTGTCTTCAACGTCTACCAAGATGCCATAAAATACAATTTTAATTATACACAGACCGAAGGTATTCATTATTTTTCTTTTAATTGATTTGATTGTTTACATTTGAAAATGATTTACAAGAGGCACTTTTAAATTCGATTAAGAATCAGGAATCATTTGATTTATTTACAACAATTGTTATTCGTTTAATGGAAAGATAAATACAACATAAGTAGGCCCTACTGGACATTGTTATTTTTACTTTCTGTGAGACCTTGGTAATATGCTAATTTCAAGCCTAGCAGCGTGGCCTTTATTGTGGGGGTCAGTATATAGGCTTGCTTGAAGTATCCTTTTTGGAATCTGGATAGTACGTTCTGTATCAAGACTCTGTCTCTTGTGTTGGTGGCTAGGCGCCGCTTCTGTATGGTTTAAATTGTCTGAATTGCAGTATAACTATTTAATTAAAGCCTTGGTCCCACTGAGCATTTTTTTGCCTGGGCGATGTACTCCCGATGGAAATTAATAAGCTAGCAGGACTTCGGGAACAGGTTCCTTGTGGTCTAGGGGAAGCTTCGGGGAAGTCATGAGACAGTTTGTTATATCGGAAGGAATTGTGATGATCCGGTGGTATTGGAAGAAATCGGGAGAACATCGCCGATATGGAATTCCTCAGTGGGACCTAGGCTTAACTTTGACACATGTATTTTCAGTTGAACTGTTGTCCTCAATGTTGAATGTAGGATTAGGTCTGGGGTTCGTACCTGGAATGTTCTATGATAAGTTTGGACCCACTGTAACATCCGGCATGGGCCTTGTTGTATCCGTGCCGACATATATACTCATTTGGAACACCTTAGATAATATCGATTTCTACAAAACAAGAAGCTGGTTGATGTCTATATATTTTCTTCTAGCAGGTAACTGTAGCATAAACGTATATAAGTATTGTGAATTGAATTGTTACGGCGTCATTTCATGGCGAATGCCACATCGTACGTTTGTGGTTTGGTCGTGATTTATGTTTACGGGCTCAATGTTTCAGTGAAACAATGTAATGCTTGTTGGTAGTAAAACCATCTTAACACCAGGGCTTCAGCGTCAGCGGGTCTTTCGATACAACGTGTATGTAGGCTTTACTATTTGTGTTTTGCGCATTATATGATAAGTTATATAGTTTAAAGTCGTTCGTTGCGTTTTTGGGCTTTCAATCTATTGCGTGTAATAAAAATTCTTAAACACGCCTCAGTCAGTTAAACAAAGCCAGCAAACAAGAGCGACTCGCAAGGAAGCCTACATACCACGCCTACTGTACAGTAATTATCGTTTAAGCATTAGTTTGTTTTATTATTTTTGTTTCAGGTTTCGGTTCCGTGTTCACATACATGGTTGCATTAAACACGAATGTCATCAACTTCTCATCGAAGCACACGGGCAAAATTGTTGGATTCCTTAACGCATTCTTTGCCGGAAGCCCCTCGGTGTTCGCAACGCTGTATTACAAAATATTCACCACTGGTGATGATACAACGATCATAGAAAACCAGAATTTCCAGGCGTTTATGCTTTTCTTTGCCATTATGTATGGCATCGCCAATATCTTATGTATGTTGTTTTTGAGAATTTACAAGGACCCTGTTTTACACGAGGATGTCGCAATAACGTCTTATAAAAACAACGATGGCGTTGTTGCTGATGAGATCACACTGGCTGTCAACGGAAAAGAGTTGAGTAAAGATATAAATACCGATAACGCAGACACAAACGATGTTCTCAGAGAAAAAGATTCCGGATATGAACCTATGCCGCTTACGAAATTATTATGCTGCTTGGATTTCTATTTGTTTGTGTTGATGTTTGCATTTGCTTCGAGTGTCGGTCTCATCTACACAAATAACATCACAGTAACATCACGGTCTGTAGGCCTGGATTCACACAACAACAACCTGGTCATTATTATACCAATAACGAACGCAATTGTGAGTGCCATTATTGGGGTGTTCTCTGACAAGTTCAAACAGCGAATACCTCGACTTGCTATAGCTATCATGGCGTGTGTGTCATATGTCCTAGCTACCACTATTGTTGTCATATTAGCTGATAAACTGGAAACATTAGTCACAGCAACTGTTATTGCGGGAATTGGTACGGGTATCATCTGGAGTCTTTGTCCCGCTATTATGACTGAAATGTTTTCTGTGAATAACTTAGGTCGAAACTGGGGTATAGCTTTACTTGTAGCCGCTATTGCGGCGTTTGCATCACAAGAAGTATTTGGTACTTTGTATGATATCAATGTTTCTGAGGATGACGATGGTGTTTATTGTTATGGAATGAACTGTATACAATCTGGGTATGGTGTGTTTTTAGCATTTGCAGTAGTATCTGTAGTGTTTGGGTGTATTATTCTAGCGCGAAGGCGTTGTGACCGGTGTAGATCCTCGCATGTAGAGGACTAGTTTTATAAAGTACATCTAAATGAGAACGGTTGTGAACGAACTACGAGGTGGTCAGCCAATGGGAATCCGTTTTACAAGCGAATGACCAATCAGAAGTGTGAACACTCAATCAATTTAAGATGATATTATTTGTTACTGACACGTGGTTTACCTGATGCAAATGGCCATTCACCGTCTTTGATTGTCTGGTTGGCACCACGTGATTTACCTGCCGATGCAAATAATCGTTCGTCTTCGATTGTCTGGTTGGCACCACGTGATTTACCTGCCGATGCAAATAATCGCTCGTCTTCGATTGTCTGCATGGTTTTATCTTGATGGTTGTGACCGAATGTTTGCAATATCGTGCGCAGTTATATAAAAAGAGTGAACAATTAGATTGTTTAGGATGTCCGTTCTATTATTTTGTCGATTTTCTAATAAAACTTGAAACTATTATTTTAGAGAATATTCTGTAACAATTATATAGAGGTTATTTTTACAATATACATGTATGTCGAGGAACAACTGACTTTCTTAACTCGATTTTCCTCATGCGCTCGTGTTTGTGTTTATAACAGACGTTTTGAGGAGTGATTATTGTATACACACAAACAGTGTGAGAAGTGTTTCGGGAACGGTGTTGAGAACTTACACACGGGACCTTGTGTTGTTGGGTAAGATATATTCACTCACGTTGAGAATTGTACTAGGATTACAAAAAGTAAGTAGGCAAGATGATTGATATTTTTAGACAGCAGTGAATGAATCATCTAGCCAACCCAGAGAGATGTTTGTAAAACACATATGCCCCCATGGCAAGCCCAATAGTCAGAAATGGTAAAGGTCAAGGTGACCTTTGGGCTACTGACTTCAAAATCAATACGGGTCATCTATGGTCGATGACCAACCTCATATCCAAGGTCAAAGCGTTCTGGACTTATTGAACAGAAACCATTTGAATAGTCATAAATGGTAAAGGTTACACGACAGTGACCTTTGACCTCAAAATCAATAGGTGTCATCTACTGTTTATGACCAACCTCCATTTAAAGTTTGAAGATCCTAGGGCAAAGCGTTTTTGAGTTATTGAACGGAAACCATTTGGTCTACCGACAGACATGTGAAAAGCAATATACATGTACCTCCTCATCAAAGATGGGGGGGCGTATTAGTAATAATTAAGCAATGTATTACATGTACACACAATCATTCATAAATAAGAACACTAATTAATTGTTTATTTTCATAGTAATTTATTCTTTCAAAATATTAAGTTAGAATCTACTATGCCTACCTACATACAGCATGTGCAATAAGCATGAAGAATTTTAACAAATAACTGTTCAGTTTGATATCTCACATTAATAATAATTTTCCTTCTTTATGTGTCTCATAATTGAAGACATATTTGATACATCAATTATAATAAATAAACATTCAATTATCAAACACATTTTCTAAAAATTCCATGTGCTATACCAATTACCGGACACATAAATAGTGAAAATAATTAGTGTGCAACAGGCTATGCTAAATCAAACAGAAATGTAAAAAACTAAATGCAAATCTTAGATTATTGAACCTAAGCTATAAATCGAACAAAGACACAACTATCTACTGAGTCAGATATAGTTAAATTTGAGAACTACAATTGGTACATGATCTAAAATTTGAAACTAAACTTATGAAATAAATACAAGCAGAAGCAAAAGTATTTCTGAATCTCTGAAATGAAATCTGAATCTTGGGGAACAATGGGAGGTGGTACATTTTATAACACCTGCTTTCAGTTAATTGCTTTATTACCAATCTATACAAAAGAAATTGATTATTTAGCTGTAATAAGGAGTCTTTATTGTGTAAAAATATATAGTATATAAATAATTTCAATTTTATGAAATTGCCTGTAAACTGAACTGAATTGCCTGAAAGCCTGTACCGGAACCAAATTGCCAGTAATTACAGGCCCAATGCTTGAGAAATGGTAGGCCTAAAAAAATAAAACTTGGCGCAGAAGAGCAGCAATACATGATGTGAGCGCTGTCCGGAGAAAACAATATAATAAGCCAATGCAATGCTTAGAAAAGACAATAATAAAACAAGGTATTTATCAAGAACAAGTCATTATTTGGAATACTCTTACAATGCAGCATTCAATATATTGACAAATATCAGAATCTTACAACTGGGAACATGTGCTAGTGATCACCTGAATTAGGTAGCCAACTGTCTTAGGAAGCTAAGTTACAGATAATAGATAAATCCAATATACATAATTACTGACCCTAAAGTTTCCTCATGTTTTCTGGTAAACAAGTAAGTAATAAGGCAATTTCAGATACCAGGCCCCGATCTCCCGAAACATCTCAATTAGAGTTCAATCTCAACTCAAAGTTTGCCACCTATCGTTTGAGATAGTTTCCATGTGAAATTGTTATCTAAAGTGGTAAAACAAACTAGAAACATTATTCCGAGTTTAATACAGTACAATTTCGAGAGCTTGAGCTTCATAATTATCTCTAATTCAGACTCACAATTTGAGCAAAATCTCAATTTGAGTTGAGATTTCTCCTTGAGATGCTTCGGGAGATCCGGGCAAGATCATAAATATTTCTATGGTGCAATATTGGTTAATAATTCGACTGCATAATGCTGACATACATGAAACTATTTCAAAAAATATGAACTTTCTAAACATAAAAACATTTGTTCTTTTGATGAAAGCATCAGGAAAGGAAATTCCCAATTTTTTTGTAAGAACTAAATGCCAAATAAGACAACTCTTAACAAAAATGAGCTAAAATGATACAACACAATATTCCATTTCATAGAATTAACAGCATGTGGGGAAAATATCTAGACATAAATTTAAACATCTCATTCACACTTTGAACATGTAAAAACTATAAATAAAGTGTTTATCAAGTGTATATAAATAAGTATTCATTATTCTCTTAAACAAAGAGCAAACAAATATTTACAACTTACAATTTATCAAACTTCAATGGGAAAACACTTCAAAATGTAACAATGAAAGAAAACAAGAGATGTTTATTTGATACAAAACCGCTCTATATCTTAAGCCTAGGTTCCACGGAGGAATTCCTAATCGGTGATGTTCTCCCGATTTCTTCTGATACCACCCGGTTCATCACGATTCTATCCTATATCACAAATTGTCTAATGACTTCCTTGAAACTTCTCCTAAACCACGATAGACCTGTTCCCAATGTCCTGATAACTCACTAATTTAAATCGGGAGTACATCGCCATGGCAAAAAATGCTCAGTGGGACCTAGGCTTTAGTAACAAATAACATTGTGATTCCTTATTTGGGATATTTTATAACAAGAGATGTTTGTAATACATATATGCCCCCATGACAGCCGAACTGTCATTATGTCAAGTCCTGATGACCCTGACTTTTGATATACTGACCGCGAAATCTATAGGGGTAATCTGCCATTGCTAACTGACCTCAAATGTAAGGTTTGAAAATCCAAGGTCCAAGCATTCTTTATTTTTTGAATGGAAACTACTGGCAAACAGACTGATTGACAGACAAGTGCAAAGCAATAGACCCCCTTATCCAAGACAAGGGGGTATTAACTCACTAGCTGACTTTTGATGCACAAGAAAAACAACAATTTAGCTACAGCACGACAACACTTATGAAAGTCTCTTAACTGACACACCCATCAATTCTACTCTTCTCTTACAACTATATTGTTTCAAAACAGGACTTGCTTTTGTTTGTACCCATGAGTGTTGTTCAGTTTTTTTTTGGTGGGTTTGAAACAAAATGTGCCGGTCTAACTTCAAATCAAAACTTCTGTTGGAATCCCTCAATGATGACGGATGGTAATATGTCCGCAAGAACGTTTGATTCGAACATTGCAATCCACTCAAAACAATAAAAATATTCAGATTTTAAATAAATACAACATTCTGGTATGTCATTTCGTACAAACTATGCATTAATTTGTAGTACGAAATAAGCATAGTCTTACATGCAAGGTTAGCTCCTTTCATTTTCACAAACTGGACCGGATTTAATGTGTTTTGTACTGAGTGTAATTATTCCAATTCTTAGGAATGTAAGCACCTGATGCTATGCTTATAGGGAGAAAATTTAATTGCTGTGCTTGAGTGGTGGAGCTAGCATGTGGCTGGGCTGTATCCGATCCCGGCATTTGATCAACTGTGAGAATATGTGTACCCGGAGTTGTAGAACCTGCCTGACTTGTTGTTATAGGTATCTGGATCTGACCTGTTACACCATTGGAGACTTGAACCTGAATGGGTAGGTGTCCTTGTGGTGGAGCAAAGTGCTGGAGAGCTTGACTAAGGTGTGCTAGCTCTATAGTTTGAGTTCCATGTCCCCCGGATGTCTGTATCTGTACCATAGTGGGTGCACCTTGTCCTATCCTGGTGGTTAGGTAAGCTTGTTCACCAGGTTGACCCGATATCTGACGGAACTCTACAGACTGAGTTAATTCACTCATGGCTTGTGTAAGTAGGTCAGCAGCTTGAGAGTCTGTGGTGTCTCCAGCAGTCTCTACAACAAATGTGGTACCGGTAGCTGAATCAGTAATGGCTTGTTGACCAAGATCTCGTTTCAATCGTTCTAGATGAGGAATTAACTCTGGATGATGTTTCCGCTGATGTTGTAGTAGCTTAGCTTTGCTGGCATACTGTTTGTGACAATGCTCACATTGATGTGGCATAGTAGTTATACTACCCACCGTCTGAGAGTACGTCGGGTTTGGTACGCCTGGAATCTCATCTATCGTCGACTTCTTCCGAGCACTTTGAGGCAATTCTGAGCCCGGGTGATTTTTCAGAATATGTGACTTTCTCTTAGAGCTAGATTTATATACCTTATCACAGTATTGACAGTAATAGTCACGCTGTGTTTTCAAAATAGGTAAGTTCAGTTCTGGTACCGATTCAGGTTTCAGGTCAGGATGTCGTTTAGCTATATGGTTTACCAACATTCCTCTACGTTTGAAGCCAAGCAAGCAGAGGTGACACTTGTAAATAAAACGGTGATACTCAGTCGGAGAAACTTTAGGGATAAATCTTTTTGCATGTGGCCTCATTGCCTTCATTCTATCCTTTTCCTCCCTATCTGCTGAGTGCATTCTTTTAATGTGCTCCTTCAATTTGTCCTTACGTTTAAACTGACGACCACATGTGTCACACATAAACTCACGCACGGAGGAATGTCGCAGCATGTGTAGACGTAACTTGTCAGCACGGGGAAACACCTTATCACACTGTTCACAAGGGTATGTCCGATTAGTGTGAAAACCACGAACGTGTTTCTTCAACACGAGAAATTCTACAAATACTTTATCACAATGAGGACAGTTAAAGGAGCCATTGGCGTTAGCATGTATAAGACTGTGCTCTCTCATTGCCGTTGTTTGATCAAAACCAATGTGGCATATAGGACACTGGTAGTATTTAGCCGAGCTGTGAGTCTTCATATGACATGACATGGCTGAATTATTGATGAACCTCTTAAAGCAGACTGAGCATTGAAAGGGTTTCTCTGACTCGTCACCGTGACACTGGTGATGTTTAGCAAGCCTATCAATACTGGTGAAAGATTTCAGACATACTCCACATCTATGCTGACGATTAGATGCTGGGGTCATTATATCCTCGTGATAGTCAGTATTATACTTTCCTGTCGGCTTTGGTAGTCCATGTTCACTGACATGACTAACCAGATCTTTCTTATTGTAGAACTGTTGGGGACAACCTGGACAGCTGATCTGGACCTGGTCCACTATGGTGCTTGTACCAAGTAATGATTCTAACTGGTACGCCAATTTAGCATCCTCAGTACTTTCCTCTGTGTGTGACAACGCATGAAGATTCAGCAGTGTAGCGTTAGTGAAGACAAAGTCACATGACCCACACTCCCAGTCACCGTACATATCACCTGTTTCAGAACTTGCATCGTTCTTCATCATCATCTGTTGACTTGACAGAGCTGACTTTCTCAACAGTTCTGATTCATGACGCTTATGGTACTTCTTTAATGTCCTGAAATAGAAGCAAATGAATGTACTGTACTACATGCATGAGCAAAGGATATACAACAAACCTGGCCCCAATCTCCCGAAGCATCTCAAGTAGAAATCTCAACTCAAATTGAGATTTTGCTCAAGTCAAGAGTATAAATATGAGATCATTCGTAAGTTTATGTCAAAATAGTTACTGTAATAAACTCAGAACAATGCATCTGTTTTGTGGTGCCAAATTTCAGAGTCTTGTCTCCCATGGAACTTATCTCAAAGACACATGACAGTATTTGAGATTTATCTCAACTCAGATTGAGATGGTTTGGGAGATCGGGGCCAGATGGAGACCTCAGTATACAAAGGAGAGTGAATGATCAAGCTTAAACCTATATTGTATACAATTTAAACACCATAAATGGTCAAGTAGAGAGTAAGACAACATTGCACCAATCCTTATTTGCTGAAAATAATCCATTTTTAGTGTTAAACGAACAGATGGTAAATAGTAACTTACTTGTTGAGATAGATATTAGTGGATCTTTTCTTCCAGTGATAGATACCGGAAGCATTTCCAGAGTTGTCCAAGTTACCAGCCTCCTGCAATTCAACATACATTTATATATTACAACCTCACCTAAACACCCACTCAATAATAACCTCAAAATGAAGGTTGAAACCAAATTCAAAGACTTTTCAAGGCCTGTGTGAACCTTGGGTTTAAACCCTCTTTATTTTTTTCAGAGAATCATTACATACAAAACACTGAACTCCTGAATTACAATGTTAAAGTATCAAGTTGAATAAAGTTTTTATTTAAAATGTGTAGTAAGCTTAATGCAATCAGTTTTATTCAATAAATGTATTTGAAATTTGTTTTTATACAGCAGATAAGGATCATTGTTGACACATTCATAGACTAACTGCTACAGAATATCATGACAAAGTTTCCATTCATACAAAACAAGAGGGCAAAATTCATACCTTTTTGTTGGCTAGGAATTTTCTTCTAAAACTGTGTTGTGGCGCTAAAGATTTTCTGGATCTTTTATTTGGAGGTGGTGTACTTTGACTTGAACTCGGCTCCTCAATAGCTCCCCCTTTCAATGGATCAGAGTCATGTGCAATAAGATGTTTCTGAAGAGCTGGAAAGTAAAATGTATGATTAAACAATGGTACAAACTGTTTACCAAAGACACATATAATGAATACTGTAAAATTAAATATTTTTGTGGGTATTAAATTACGTGGATTTTGATAAAAAAGCATTTTCGTGGGGTCCTAAATTTGTGGATTACAAAACATGAAATGGAAAACCCATGTTCACTATTTGGAAATTTCGTGTGCAACAACGAAATAAACGGAAATTCAACTCCCAAGGAAAATAATGATTTTACAGTAACAAAATGAGTACCGTAGAACAACCAACAACAGAATTATGTGCTTTTTTATTTTTTTTCTTCATTACAGTACAATCTCTTCAGATGGGCCCTCTGTAGAGCAAGAGCCTCTCTATAACAATACATTCAAAATTACCCTAAGCCGACATTTACTAGCGATGTAACCCCTGCAGAGCAACAACCTCTAAACAACGTCCACTATTTGCAACTCTCAAAGGGTGTTGCTCTAAAAAGGTTGTACTGTTTATTCCAACATAATTATGGTTATCATAAATACAGACGGATAGAATATACGGATTAGCGGTATCATAGTTACGAGGGTATATAAGTTAGACAATAAATCTGTGATGTTTTTTATAAAGATAGCCGTCCTTAAATTTATTCATTAAAGCAGCACCTGACATTACATAAATTGATAAGGGGAGTTAGAAAAACCATCTGGGAATAGTGTGCTACGATGACATAATTATACACAGAGTAATACAAGCATCACCCGTCTGTCTGCCTCTTTGTAACATGCAAACACACTTCCTCCTGGCCTATTGACCAGTAACTCCTTTTTTCCATTTAGCGACACTAAAATAACAACGTTCCTGTGCAGTTTCACGACTAACATAACTAAAATACTTTTCTACTTATATGAGACCCAAGAAATTGTCCAGAATACCAGCCCCAACTATTACCACAGCTTTCGGTTAAAATACCTGGCTGAAACCCCCCCCCCCAGAAATTCATATTGTATTACCTGCAGCAGTTCTGAAGCGTTTTGGACACTCGTAACATTGGAACTTACACATCTGTTCTTCCATAGCTGTAATATAGTCAATATCATTAAATCTAAATTAATCTGCATGGATAACTTCAGTCTTTGTGGCTATTTACTATATTGCGTATCAAGTAAATTATCAAATACTGTACAACCTCTCCAGAGTGCCCTTCTGTAGAGCAACAACCTCTATAACAACACCTTCAAAATTTTCCTAAGCTGATATTAACTATAAAGTTAACCTCAGTAGAGCAACAACCCCTGTACATTGGCCAATATTTGCAACTAACAAAGGGTGTTGCTCTACAGAGGTTGTACTGTATACTGTAATATGAAAGTCAATGAAGACGTTCTTGACTGACACTCATTCAAACATTATATAAATTTTACCTAATTTGAAGTGATAAAGTTCTGAAAACAACAAAATTTGTGCTTGATACTATTTTCTTGAATAGGAACAGTTTTATAACTATGATAAACATGAGCACTTAAAACAGTTCACACATTAAAGTACCTTTTAAATCTTCCTTGGTTGCTTTAAGACAAGACTTGTTCCATCTTTCAGCATAATGAGCAGCATACCACACCTAATTAATATATGTAAAGACAAGTAAAGTGTTTGTTAATGAAAGTTAAAGTACAAGTCTATTTCCAAAAATAAGTCCACTCAGCTGACTACATTTAACCTCCAATAATTGAGTGGAAAGTCAGCTGTAAATTTACAGTGTCTTTCTTATAATATATAAAGGGCTGGCTAATTTTACTTACGAGATGCCTACATTTTGAGCATGATCACTTTCCTACTCTTGTCCTGTTAGAGAGTGGTCATTTGGTTTTTCCCTGTCATATTGACCTGTAGTATGATACAAGGAATCTGGGTGCAATACCACCAAACTTTCCAAATAGACTCCTTGGTTCTTTAACATGCCAGGTGGAAAGCACAGATACACATAACAGGGTTATAATTACCTTGAGCTCTGTCTTAGGTTCTGTGATATCTTTGGTCACCGTGAAGTAGATATCATTCTCATACTGGTAGGCTACAATGTTCTGTTCCGCATATGTCTCAGCTGGTCTTACAAACATCATCCAGTTACACTTGTTCTCATCTGACGTATCATAATATAATGTAGAACCGTGACGATCAACCTACAATCAAATATACACTTCAATTTCATATGTGCATATTTTTATGCCCCCACCAAATAATTTGGGGAATATAAATTTGTCCTTGATTAAGCTTAATCAATAATGAATGGCATCAACATATATAATTATATGAATGTTCACAAATCCAATTTTTAAGTACTGGCAAACACCTTATCGTCTATACAAATATATTACATGTTTTATTCATCTAAAATAACATAGAAACTAGCTTGACATTCAACTGTTAATTAGAGACAACACTTTTTTACTTGTTCAGTCCATGATGGGGATATTTGTGAAGGCAATCTCATGGCATCGTAAATTTGTTGATAAAAATAATTGCTTGGATGAAGTAGAAATGGCTGAGCATTAAAAATATACTTACAAAGTTAAGAGTTAATCCTCAAGGAAAAGGGGAAAGCCAACTAATTCTTGGCAAAGGACTATGGGTATTGAGCTCCAAAAGACAATGATGTTATGGGTAGAGACTAAAGCATGGGCCATGGACCAAACTAGATGGAGAGCTGTGGTGAAGGCTCTATACTCAGGTTGGAGTGAATAGGAAGAAAGTAAGAAAATAAGTCAGTAAATGAAATGAGACAAACCATTAGAGGGAAGGTGGGTCTGGTAACAGCCTGATCATCTGGTACTAGGTCTGCAATAAATGGACCAAACTGTGTTCTCTTGGGTATCATACGTTTTGTAAAGATACCAAGTTCTGAAAAGATAAACAACATTTATATACTGGTATTCAAGTAACAAAGCCTATAACATTCTACAATACATTTCATTCATTACTCCATTACCCTATTTCATTGCAAATGAATTCATTTAAACTTAAAATTAGCTACTATTATTGGTCATTTTAATTATGTAGATCAGGGGTCCTACTAAGGCATAATACCCAATCCTGAAAATAAGATGCAAATCTGTTTCGAGTTCAATTTTCACACATCACTACACCACAACAATGTTTCAAACATTGTTCTAGTGTTACATTCAGCTTTAAAAACTTCAATTGACCATAACTTTTTTAATACTTTGAAATTTTTCATCAAATTACTTTTATTTTCTGCAGAAAGGTTCATTCTTACTAGTGCAGCAAATCAGGATTTTCAGATTATTCCTGAATTGTAGTACTCCAGGTAGATTCTGTAAAGCGATTTCTGCTTTTCTTCAACTCTATCACCAGTGTATACTTTTAAATCTGTTTTTCTCATTTGAAACATATACATATAGATGTACGCTGCATACTTTACATTTTATTTGAAATGAAAACAAAGACAAAGTTAGTCTTATAAACTTTAGTATTGTCTGTTTTGTAGATCAAAATGTCAACTCATTATAAGTATTCATCATTTTACCATTTCCATCTTGAGTCAGCTTAAATATCTGTAGTCCAGGAGGTAGACTTGCCCAGGCTCGAGAAAACACAACTTTATCCGGATGAGGTGACAGTTTGTGTATTTCACATTCTGTATCATAGCCCTGCATACATTCCTCACACCCTGTACAAATATACAACAAATCAAAATATTCAGTAAGTCCTCACACCCTGTAAATCACTTTATATTTGTGTTATCTATATTTTGCAAATTTCAATAGCAGTCTTATTTTGCATATTTATGAATTTAAGGTCTAAGGTTCAAGTATATGCCTTCAAGTTATGAAAGTATATCTATTATGTTGATTTATGAATTCGCGAGGAACTCAACTCACAAACAGTGTTTTTCGACTTGGTTTTTATTTTTTTTTATTTCAACTACTTACATAACTGGTTTGGATCATAAGGACGCGGAACATATTCTGGTTTCCTCCAAGCAGCTTCCTCATGGTCTAGACACGCAATTCTAGATGATTTCCTTCTATTATTAGTAAGCTGAAATATTAGAACCTAGCGATAAGTATACTAGCCTAGTAATTAATTTATCAACATTGATTAAACTAGTTGTTACTGGTTTTTTTAAATTAATGTTAAAAATGCCGAGCTTAGCCTTTATTTACTAGTTAGCTTTCTGCTGAAATATGGCAAGCATGTGTATGCCTCCACCCATATTTGAAACCGGTGGTCGCCAGATCAGACAGCAAGGGCCCTAACCATTGAGCTACGGAGGCACATCCAACGTATTTCAGTCATATTAAGTTGATTCTTACAATTAATGCTGACATTATACTAGACTAATCCAGGTGTGTCAACAGAGCCAAATTAAAAATCCTGAAAATCGTTATGCGGCTGACCATTTTTGACAAACTAGAGGCAGTCAACCATAAATAACTCAGTTTTTCAAACTTTTTATTGAAGAAAATCCTTCAGAGCAGATATAATTGACCATAACTTTGCTATTTCTTGAGATATTTTCATAAAATAACTTTTATTTTGGCCAAAAAGCATAGCCCATTAAGGATAGACAAATCCGATATTCCGGATAAATCCGGAAAATTGACACCCCTGCTAATCAGTTATAAGAGCTAGCCTGATACACTGAGTACCGGGCAAGGCAGTCACACCAGTACCATTTCTGGCTGCTTTTGTATTTCCAGTGATACGGCTCTGGAGCTATGCTGGTGGGGACACTTCCCTGGTAGTGCTATGCAAGCTGGATTGGTCATCATACATAGTGTTTGAGGGGTATCACAAATGTGCACATCACAACTGGGAACCCAATACTTTGTTCTTTCTAACTTTTGTTGCAACTTACAGTCTAATCTTTTCTTACTTTCATTTCATTTCCTTCTTTTATCTTTATTCTGGCGCACTGTGATATTATTGTCAAATATGATGGCATCATCCGATATTGCCAACAGGGATCAAACAAGCAGTCAAATGCTGAGGCATTTGCTAGATTCACTAGACCACAGAAGCCTATTCACTATGTAAATGAATGCTTACTTGGTTATCAGTAGAATGGTTATCAGTAGAATGGTTATCAGTAGAAGTACCAGGTTGTTCTATCCCCGGATCGATTCTTAAACCTCTAGCGCTCATAAAGCTGGCCAACTGTAATCCCAAGTCTGAAATGACAGAAGAAAGTTAATCATAACACACACACGCACACACACCAAGCTCAATCAGTGATAATCAATGGACAAAATAATAATAAACAGTAAACATTAACCTGGTTACAATGGTGGCATAGAGAGGACACAGGATATATTTAATTTATCATAAGCTATCATGTGTGCACATGTTAGCTGTTACGTGTGCATGTGATACTAACACAAGCGCATATAATAGCTAACATGACTGTGTGCACATGATGAATTAAACATTTCCGCTGTCCCCTCTATGCCACCATACAATTAACAGGTACCATACTAGCATTAAATCTTTGTCATGGTTCATACAGAACTTCCCCAAACAAAAGGACTTTCAAAGTACATTTCCCTATTATTTACACAGAATTTTATCTTGAGGTCAACCCAGAAATGAAATCTGCTATGAAAATTTATGACTTAACAGAATCGGCAATAAAAACAGCAACTACCTGATTGTTGAACCTTGGAGTTGGTATCAACTGTTGAGGCATCCAGTATGTAAGCTGTCTCTAGTTGAGATTCTATTGATGCTGACAGCTGATTGGCTGTTATTTGACCCAGAGAAATTTCATTGGCTGTCATCTGGGATTGAGGCGGAGCCTGCATCTGTTCTTGATAATCTCCAATATTTACAGCTATGTAATTGGACGAGAGATTTGACACTGGAATCTGATTGGTTGATGCAACAGAGTGGGAAATTGGTAAAGCAGTTGCCTACAAAAAAATATTGAATCATTACTCATCAATTGAACATGATTAACAAGATTAATCTTGAATGCTAATACATACACTTCTAGTTGGACAAAGGTAGAAATGTGTGCAGACTTTAAGATAAGTTTGAACAGCTCTGAAAGTTTTCTCAAGTATGCCACCATGAACACTGCTAAAATAAATAGCACTTAACCATAAATTTCTAAGAAAACGGTAATCTAAAATGTTTTACAGGCAAAATAAAAAGCCTATATTTTTTATTTACACCTGGTGTAAGGGCAACTGGGTCCATTTTTGGTAACCAACTTTATAGCAAAATGTAAGCCCTGAAGCATGTGAGAAAACTTACCATCATTTGAGTAGAATCTACGACATTATTACTGCTAGATGGGTGGGGTTGATTGTCTAATGGTAGCATGTGAGAACCAAGTTCTTCTTCTCTGTTATCTATACTCGAACTGTCCTCCATTTCTGATTTATACAAAGGAAAATTTTTATTATGTACAGAAATTATTTTTTTATTTATATTGTACATATTTAAAATGAATAATGATAGCATGAAGAAACTAGAAGGGCTTTTGACACAGCATGTCTCAGAGTCTCCCACAAAGGGCCATAGTTCTGGCAATATTCATCCAAACCTGAATTCCAGACAATATGTACAACTAGGCTTGGTAACAGGCTTGGTATCAACTATTCACTTGAAATTTCATTGAAATCCAAACAATGGTGAAGGAGAACAAGCACAGACACACTTTGTGACATACATCATTCCAGCACAAAGTCGATATGTCTCCCTCACTGCTTTTAAAAGATTATGAAATATTTCATAAGCTATTGGTCAGAAATACCTAATATTGTTTGTTTCCCCATCACGTCTCTCGCCATTAAGGGTTGGATAGGTAGGTAGGTGAAATATTTTTTTGGAAAAATACATCTAAATATTTTATTGTCAATAATTGTTTTGCCTATGCCTGCTATGTATGCTCGTTGTGTTGCCTATATGCACTTAACTAGTTCTACTGTTTTGAATGATATGAATTTTGAATACATTGTGACTATTCGCACTTCATACTTCCATATAGATCTACCAATTATTTAATAAAACAAGACTGCGTTCAATAAACGCTTATGCCCCCTGTGGAAGCCTTGTCCATAAATAAGTCTAAGTCCAAAATTAGGTCAAGGTGAAGGTCAAAATGGGGTCAGGTGATACAGGTGTGTGGAGAGTGTTCATATACAACATCCATGCAAGTTTGGAAGCTTTGTAGCAAGCCATAATGATGCTAGAAGAAACGGTCAATTTGGGTTAACCAGGACGGACGAATGAACGAACGAACGGACAGGTGAATCACTATAAGCCTCCCGATCTATCGATAAGGGGGCATAAAAATTTCATAGGGTCAAACAATATTTTGGGTAGGTGACTTTTTGCTTGGGTAGGTAAGGAAGGGGAAACAAACAATATTTTATTTTTGCCTAACATAGAGGTAATTAGTACCAGGCGAGTGCAAACATAGAAATTGGTGTCTGGTCAGCAAGCATAAACTTACCATCCTGTTCATAATGCCCTTCATCTTCATCTGCCTGTGTAGTGTCAGGTTCCCCACTAACTATATCATCCAAGGACCGACCATCAGTCTGAATAAATACACATATTTATCAATTATAACATTGCTCAATCAGCAGTAATTTTTTAAGCGCCTTTAACTTCATTACAAATGAACAAATGTACATTCAGTAACCCTGACCAGGTACCATGTTTACAACCATCCATTGCTTATAGTTTTACTACTGCTGGTTGTCAGTTTGGGAAATCATTGAGGGAACAAATAAATATGTATCTATATATAGGAACGTATATTGACTACTTGAATATGAATTTCGAATATCCGAATGCTGATTTTGTATTCGCTCCCATCCCTAATTTTAAGACATCAGATTATCACTTAAACTGCTGTTTGAAACATCACAGTTCATGGGTCAACTCTAGTAAGGTATCTAATAAATAAAGACAAAGTTACAACGAAGTACTATACCTAGATAGACGTCAGTACAAACCTTGTGTGGGGTTCTCATAGTGACTTCAGCTTCATTTGAAACAGATCCTGTGATGGAACTAACAGCTGGTTCCATCACATGCACATTCCTTCTAGAACTAACAGCTGGTTCCATCACATGCACATTCCTTCTTGAACTAACAGCTGGTTCCATCACATTTGCATTTCTCCTTGAACTAACAGCTGGTTCCATCACATCTGCGTTCCTTCTAGAACTAACAGCTGGTTCCATCACATCTGCATTTCTTCTAGAACTAACAGCTGGTTCCATCACATCTGCATGCCTTCTAGAACTAACAGCTGGTTCCATCACATCTGCATTTCTCCTTGAACTTACAGCTGGTTCCATCACATCTGCATTCCTCCTAGAACTAACAGCTGGTTCCATCACCTCTATATTTCTTCTAGAACTAACAGCCGGTTCCATTCCAGCAACAATTCTTCTAGAACTAACAGCCGGTTCCATTCCATCAATATTTCTTCTTGAACTAACAGCTGGTTCCATTTCATCAATATTCCTTCTAGAACTAACAGCTGGTTCCATTCCATTCCTTCTAGAACTAACAGCTGGTTCCATGACATCTGCATTCCTTCTAGAACTAACAGCTGGTTCCATCACATCAATATTCCTTCTAGAACTAACAGCTGGTTCCATCACATCTAAAGCTCTTCTAGAACCTGGCATAATAAATGGGTAACTATGCAATTAAGAAACAATTTCTTCGTATATGTATACTTTATGGTCAATAGAAAGGCATAAATATTATATTGTTACGGTAGAATCTTGACAACACGGAGCACATATCGGTATGCTTGTATCAGGCCTGGCTTGTTGTGATTTTAGTGGCAATTTTATGCGCTTACTTTTGATATTCGATTATACATAGCCAAAACAAGAAGCTGTGTTCAATAAACACTAATGCCCCTAGTAGTAGCCTTGTCCATAATATTTGTTTCAACAGATTTCATGTTAATGATGGTAAATGAGTTTGAAAGGAGCGTATAAACGCAATTCAGCCAGCCAATGCTTGGACTTAAATTTTTGTAAAATGAACTGCTCCTGAGCGATATTGGCTTATAATTATGGTAGCCATTGTTACCTGAAATACCACTTCCACTCGGTCCTGCCTCAACTTCTCCATGTCTGATAGTATCTATATCTCTATGTCCTATCTCATTATTTCTGTGGTGATGACCTATGTTACCGTGGGATACCGATTCTCCAGAGGTCGACACCTCAGACTGGGTCTGTGATATATGTATATGCATCATACTACTGCTACTACCACTCTGTAATACATGTTGATACTCCAGTATAGTCAAATAGCCATTAATAACAGCCAGATCAATACAGATTTTTTTAAATGTAGTTTTTAAGTCCCATTGGTCAACAGTATTTCAGTCATTTGGAGACCAACCAGTCATTATTCTGATACTGTGCAGTTAATAACTAACTATACTGAGTATCAAACAAGGGATATATACAAGTACAATTTTAACCACTTTGTATGTCATGGTCTGTGAGCGAACCTAAGACCTCTCACACTCAAAGTGGACACTCTACCAATTGGCTATTGATGTGAACATAGGTGCTTGTTAACTACAAGTCAATTTTGCATTCAAATGGCTCATATGGGATTCCTTAATCCTACTTGTAGCATTTAAATTACAAGCCTAAAATAATATGCTTTGATTTTAAAGCTGCTGTTGTAGGCAAAAACAGGCAAATGTATTTTGGTCTGAAGTCATATCATTAAAATGAACAGCAAGACCTCCTTTAACGATGAGATAATTACGAGGTCCCTAAATTGTATTTTGCAGAAATTTTCAGAAATACAACAAAGCAACTAAACATATAATTACCGGTCTTGGTCCAGACGTATCCCCTTCGGTCACATGTCTGTGTGTGATGGGTATACAGTTGATTGATTGACTGACTGTGCTGTCAACATCAGGGGAGATCACTCTTTGTAGACCGACAGTAACTCGGCTATCTTGTGCATCAACTATCATTCCATCAACCAGCATGTGTGGAACAGAATAACCGGCCTGTAATAAATGCAACACATGGAAATCTATATCACATGTAGGGCTGTACCTAGTACTCGGACATTTGATTATATATATATATATATTTATATGGGAACTAACATAAAACAACATTGAAACAAATAATCAACTGCAATATACTCCTACATGTAATTAGTAGTACTCTGACTTCATTTCATAAGGAAATGTGAATTAATACCACTTATTTATACTCTTAAAACTTATTAAGTGGTACTATAAGTATTATTAATAGTTAAGATAAATTTTGTAACTATCATAATTAAAAGCTTTGAAGAGGATCCGGTTAATAAATCAAGACTATGCATAGAATCGTTTTACGCATTATGTCACTACAAGTTTAACACTCAATATGCCCAAATTGTGAACCATACAGTATATGAACCATTTACATAACATTTCACTCTCCAATGGTATATACACAACTATATAACCTATAGGAGAGATCATGTTTGTCTACAAAAGTAATCGTACCACCACTGGCAGCTCGCTATTGGTGAATGGCAGGTTTTTATTGTCCATTTACCTAATCGATTGCCGGTGGGCATTTTGCATATATGAATACGGTGATCTTTCCTATTTTCGTGATACTGTATGTAAATCACTAAAGCAGTCAGTAAAGCATAGAGTAAGCACATGCTTCTGTAAAGCAAAGAAGAGTTAATACATGTAAGTGCAAAAATGTAGTTGAATCCATGTGAGCCACAAGATTTACTGACATATTTTTAACAGATTTGTAAAACGAAACATGTCTTACATCTGCGACAGAACTGCTGGCAACAGGTTGCGACCCAGCAAAGCTGTTATCATTGTCACTGATATTGTTATAGATCTGCATTTGAGCCTCGTTTCCCACGGCAATAATGTCACCATATTGGTCAGGCTGTACATCCTGTCGGCTCTGATAGGACGATTCAGCTGCCTGGTATATATGCCCACTCACTGATGAACCCTTCAGAGAATATAAAACACATTTATTGTTTACTTGAAGGACTTGAGTCTGAACTTTGGAGCTTCTAAACAAGAGTGCTAAGATGGACCTAGGTTGATCACCTGAGTAATCATAAGTTGAATGAAGAAAATGTGAAAAAATTCCTTATACATGAGTATGTACAAGATCGCCTAGATTTATATAACTTGAGTAATCATTCTGACCAAGGTTCACAAAACTCAATATGAATTGTGACCTCTACTGTCTACACATGTAAGCATCATTACGATAATTATGTGATGATATTTATAATTACTGTAAAAGTGGTAAAATTAGCGACATACAAACAAAAATTGGTGATTTCAGCAATTTGAAAACATTTACTAACATTTCCTCTGGCATAAACGTTAGCCTTTAATTATTAAAGCAACTCTACTAAGAAAAAAGAAATAACTAATATTTATGCACGCAAATGTCTGAAATTCAAAATCGGCTAACTTTTTGACATGCAGAAACACCCACTTCTACAATATAATAACAGCATGTAGCCTTGAACATTTTAAAACATACATGTAGAACATAAAGAATATAACCGATATAAAGGTGTAAATTAATTTACACACCTGTACATTGTAAGCGTCTGCGGCATATCGTTCATTGGCTTGGAACACTGGTTGTGATCTGTATGATGACGGAACAAATGAAGCCGATGATACAGGATTATAATCAGACGAGGATGACACGGGTATAGAAGAACTTGGTTCATCTTCATCTGCCTGCTGATACAGCATGTGTACGGAGTTTGAACTGGAACCTGCTGTAAGCCAGCTGGATGCAGGCTCTGATCCTGAATCACCCATTGTACCTACAACTCTACCATGAACAATGTGGCAGGTGAGATTCCAATAAGCTGCAGAACAGCTGAAAATAAAAAGATAATAAACACAATGTACTTAATTTCGACTTCATTTTCAAATTCCAATCTATCATATATTTTATACAATGGGGCTGTATGCAGTATATTGTATGACTGTAATATAATTTTAACATTTCTAAGTCATAGTCTATAAGTTTCAGACTCATACCCCTGGGTCATGTTTTGTAGTTATAACAACCATATCAGTAAGATTTGAGCAACTTTTTGGATTTGTTTCAGTGACAACAGTATGGTTGCTGCTAATTTATGCACTTTTAGGGCTGTGGGCTTGAAAACAAACCATCAGGTAAGGGTTCATGTGTAGCTACTACAGAATCCTGTTATTGCCATGTCCAATGTCATCCGTTGCCCCAAACGGGCAATACATAACATCACAATAAGGTAATATGACATAAAGTACAACAATGCGATACGACGGATGATACAAGGGTATATCCAAGAATTGAAGGTGTTGTCATAAAACATTGTTGAGTATATCATATTGCATTGTCGCGCATTGTTCTATGGAAGCATACTAGGCAACATATATATATATATATCTTATCCAGCCCGGCTAGCTCTGGCCTATTTTTTTCTTGGGCCAATTTTGGCTCCAGTCGGCTTTGGTCTTTCGTGGGCTATATAGCGACGCTGCTACAAACATGGATCTCCTTTAATTGCCATATTTGAGAAAAGTGAAGCACTTAATAGGTTCTGTGGTGCAGCTTGTCAGTAACCATTGTCACATTCAAACTCCAGCAGTTAACAAATAAACTTACTTGCATTTCATTCATTATTTATAAATATTTTGTTTATATTGGTGAACTTGTGTATAACAGTCACTTTTTGTATGATAGTTTGTTTTGTCCTGTGTGTCAGGGCAAAATCCCCACGGATAATTTTTCAAATGTAGATGGACAAAATCCACATAAATGCATGCATATGATATAGACCTGGGGATAAATCCACATCATGGATTTTACGTATTTTTTGGTAAATATCACTGGTGTCAGTATCATGAAGGTTTTACCAGGTTTATCGCACCTCTGAAATTTTAGCTGTCTGTTTGACTTCCTTGTTATTACATTGTAATTATTGTTAGTTGGTGTCAATTGATTGTTGTATAATGGTACTGGGGTGTCAAAAAGTGTTTACAACCAGGTGTTAAGTAGCATACATTTATTATATTTGTAAAGTCATATTTTTGATGCATTCGGCCAATTTGTTTTTTCTTGGACCAATTTTAATTTTTTTGGGCCATTGGCCCCCTACAGCGCTAGCCCTGTTATCGCAATGCTTTGTGTATTATCGCATTGTCGTATCGGATTCATTTGTGTTTTATAGTATGTCGCTAAAATGCAGGAAATGATATTGAGAGGGCAGTGCATTGTCGAGCATTATATTGCGTTGTTGCAATGTAGTATCAAGCGTTGTACCGCAATGTCATATATCGCGTTTTGCTTCGCAATTTAGTGACATATGCAATGCACGACAGTATGATACAACGTACTTGTGACAATCCATGCAACATTCGGCAAAATATTGCCAAATTATATGGCGCTTTCTTGTGTCGCCTTATGAAGCCATAGCACTATGTACAATATGATGTGTAACAATGTGAATGTTGTATCATATTAAGCTTCAATTAATATAAATTATATAGTATGATACATTGTATATTCAAGATGTTGTATCGCATTTCCATCTGTGGTAACGTATTGTAAAATGTAATCATGTGGTATAATAATAATTTGCATTGTCCAGTGCTTTTGCATAGGCTATCCTTCTTCCTTTTACTGAGTTGGGTTCTTCATAGAATGTATGTAACTCAATGAAACTGAGCTTAAAGCCTATACATGACAACGCAATACGACATCGCAATATTTATGTCATATCACATTATCGCATGTAATATTTGACATGGCACTTAATTAAACATTTTAGATTCAGTAAGCTACAGAGGACTGTCATTTAAAACTTCCAAAAAATTGCTAGTTTTTTTAATTAAAAATTAAATTGAATTTTAATGACTTTATTTAAGGACAATGTTCCGCACATCTTGATTTAGTTTGTTTGATGGACATGAATCGATAAATCAGGGTATTTTTTTATGACATGTTTGCAGCAATTAAATGCTTTCAACCAGGGTCTGTTAGATCTATCAACAATTTATGCAATACGATGCATTGTGGCCAAATGAAAGACATCCTCCATTTTGAAACAAAATTGTGAATCACTAATCATCAATAAAATGAAGGGCTACTGTTTATGTCTTTAGATGACCGAAAATGTTCTGTAAGTAATCAACAATGTGTCATTAATTCGCTTGACAGCGTAATGGATTGCTCCCCTAAGGACCAGCACCCCCGTTTACAAAAATGCTCGTGCTCGGGAGTGTTCCACTTTCTGAAGTCGGAACGATACGGGAGAGTCCAAGTCATAGGGGGGACGTGCATTTGGTGGGTATTTCAGACACGTTGTACCCGTATTTGCAATCATGACAGGTTCGCAAATACTTAGATATATTCTGAAGAGACGAAACTGAATGATATGCACGTATTTTTCTGGAAAGTTTTCACGATTCACCAAGGGATTAAAATGGACCTACCTCCATATTTCAAATCTCGTTGAATCTCGTTTTGATCACGTGATATACAAATGACACGAGACTATTGTTTACAAATGGCCGCCTACATGAACTTTTTTGACCGGTTTGAGATAAAAAACGAATTTACATACTTTTGCTTGGTATAAATGCTGTAACAGACATGGGAGACAGTAATCATAAACCAGGTCTTTATCGATGGAAAAGGCAGGAAGATCCCCGATCATATTCGAGATCGCAGGCACGGTTTATTCACTTTTTCGAATCAGTTTGTTCAGGAGAGGATTGCCTAATCAATCTGCAGCCAAAATTTTAAGACTTTCAACTCCCTGACAAGTGTTTTCTTACATCTATGTAATGGGTAGAGCTGCTCGCTGGACCAAGCGAGACTACAGTCGTACGTCCAGTGTCACAGACATGCTGACTACTCTAAAATGGAGACGCCTTGACCAACGACGTATTGACCAACGACTAACTATGCTACACAACATCTTACATGACCGGGTTGCTATCCCATGTCCAAACTGTCTCATCCCTAGCATCCGGTCCTCACGCACATCACACTCTCAGACATTCCAACAAATACACGCAAAAACAGACTATTATAAATTCTCCTTCCTCCCTAGAACAATAATACACTGGAACTCTCTACCCCCTGACATCATTGACCTTCCCACACCCGAGTTCAGCACGGCTGTTAGTTGTATTGAACATGCCTCTCCCTAAATAATACCTGCCCTGTTTTTAACCTATTTTTAACCTTTCTTCTTTCTCACATCTTTATACTTTTATTTCTTATCCTTATTAACATTCTTATTCAGTTTGACGCGTGTCAAGCCTAAGTCCCCAGCAGGGGTTTGGCTATCAGGAAGATAGATAGATAGATAATGACACCCTGACTGCTTGTTTGCTGTCGGCATTGAAGCGCTTGTTTCTCAGCAATTTGCTAGACCGGAGCTCTTCGGCTCTTTCTAATGTGCAACAGATTTTTTTAACAGACTACTTATGTAAAGGCAAACTGGTGGGAAACCGCCTGACGGACCTGACCGGCAAATTTTGACGAATACAATCTATCGAAAAAATCGGTCTAACTGTTTTGTGCTCTTCTCAAGCAAAACCTGTAATTGTGGATGACTACAAGTATTAAACATGATGTATCCTGTTGTTCCCTATTTTCGGGCATATAAGCACAAAACTTATTTTAAACGGTTTTAAAAAAACTTTATGAATTATTTAAATTAGAGGAAAATATTACTTAACCACTTGAACAAAACATGCAATCAACAAAAAAACTAATTGTATGGTCTATTTTTAGCATCATATCACGTGACCTCTATAATCTGAGTTTAAGAGCACTTTCTCGTATTATCGTCTTTTTCGTATTGTGCCTCTACTGGTACTCTTACAAACTTGATACGGGGCACAATTTGTAGAATTGTCCTTCAGCCACACGTGTAAATTCTCATTTGTGGTCGAAAACCAGTCAAAAAAGCAAGAATAATATGGGTTGTTTCCCTTTTTTCAAATGTACGCCATTTTTGTTGGTTTTTCGAAAATTTTCGTTTTTTGCCCAAATCTGATGCATTTTTTTGTGGAAATCTAATAATATCTGTTAAAACTATCAAAATAATTCAAAATTATAACTCAGAAATGAAGTTTTGATGCTTGCCGAAAATACGAGAAAGCACGACAATACGAGAATCAGGGATACCTAATTTTACTACATGCGATTAATGTGCAACACATGTTTTCATTGTTCCATTATTACAATTCAACCAATCTACGTGCGGCATGTAACAAAGTAACAAATTATTGAAGTATAAAATAATTATGGTGTCTACAACAAATAATTTCAGCGTGAAACTGATTGTAAAATGTTTGTTCTTGGTTGAAACAAGTATTAATGAAGTAATATTATTTTAAACCCGATTTCAACTTGATTTATATTTCTTCTTATACATCTTTTATTACATGTACCTAGTGGTATAACATAGATTGACTGTCGGCGAGCAGACCCAGGGAATCAGACAGTTTTTTGCCTGTCGGGAATCATCTAAAGTCCCGTGTTTGCCTGACGCTGTGATACGATGTTGTCAACTACGAGTAACTTCTGTTTACAACTTTTAGTGTAATCAGAACGCTTTATATAGCATTTATACTAATACGTTCTAGTCCCATATGCAATATTGAACATTCTGCCATGAAAAGCATGAACATTTTCTATTATCTAAACCATGGTTTTCGTTATTTGTTGATCAACTGAATAATTATAGTTCTTTATCTTTTTAGAAAGTTACCAGTAATCAAGACATCCAGAACTGGATACAGGTGATGTTCTAATTTATATTTCATAATTTCTAAGGCAATAAGATTAATTATGGTTATACAAAAAAAGTTCTTTATTTTGTTGAAATAGGAACTTTGAAGCCCAATTAAGCCTAAAATAGCTATTTTCAAAAAGCAATAACTTGGTAACATATCTGCAGAATCATGCATTTTGTGCACTTCATTTGCGTCCCAAAGGTGAAGAAAACCATAAGATGGAAGAAAACGAAAGACAGCCTCTAGTTAGTTTGTTTGCAAATTACGAATTGTAAACAATAAATGCATGATTTATAGTCTAAGGGAAACAACTCTTTCAAAATTAGTATTTTGTCATCCATACATTGACTTAAATGTGATTTTTGGCATACTATTTCAAAAGATACTATATATAATTTCCTGTCATCAATTATTGGTAATTTTTGAAAAACATCATAATCCTTGTATTTACTGGATGATTATGAAAAAAGTTTTGGGAGAGACAATGGGGCTTTAAGATTTTAAACATATTGTTTAACTACATGAATATCTAAAAATAAAAATGTTTTTATTAATATAAATGATTTAAGTTCAAACATGTAATTTACTATTGGTTATAAAAATACTTATAAAAATATTTATTTTACTTACAGAAAGTCGAAGATGCTTCTAACAGAGCTACTGAGCAAGTGTTTGGAATTAACCAACATGGTGGACGGGCACGAGGAAAAGCTTTAGCTAAAGCAACCAAGGAATATATGCAAGATGATGAACAAGCTTATAATGAAGGTGAGTCATGTAGCTTCACACGATGAAGGTATGAGAATCATCAGTGCAAATGTTTGATATTAGTGCATATACCTCACAATGTCATACTGGTTTGTATCAAGGACTAGGAGGTAACTACATACCATATTCTTCCAAGTATTGCCCGCACTTTACTTGGGCAATTTGACTGTATTACTGAGATATGGATTTATGATTTCAGCAAGTATCTAAAAAATCAGTATGACCAAAGAAATGTTTATTTGCTTATTTATTATTGATGTCTTTTGTTCTTTGTATACACCCTATTGTACTTCCATTTTGTTTCTAGAGTTATTCAAAGGTTAAAATTACTATGATCTCTAACATAAAATGATAAATAGCAAAAGGGTTGGAGGGCAAACATGCTTTATAAATATCTCTTGTTCTGTTTGGACCTATTGAATTAAAAAAAAATCTTTTGACAGAGCTACAGATAAGCTGCGTATTGGGGTAATTACCCAATTGATTTTCTTAAAAACCCAATTGATTTTGAGAGGAGAGAGTAAGAAAAAGCAAAGACAATCTGAAATACCAAAATAGAAAAGGGTGTCATAGTGAAAATTAGTACATAAAAGCTTATTTACCCTTTGAGTTTTATTAAATACCCAATTAAAATTTGTCAAAACCCAATCAAAATTGAAACTTGTGGGTAAAATACCCAAGTGACTAAAACCTTATCTGTAGCTCTGTTTTGAAGGTTTCAGAGTTATGGAAATGCCACAGATTTAGTTTGTGAACCAGGAAGTAAAGTTTAGAGTTTCTTATTATCCTATTTATATTTATGATAGCTCAAGATTTGTTGTCACAGTGGATGGAGGATAAAGTGAACTTGATTGGCGGCCTGGAACCAGACATTGATTGTCACTATGGTGACGATGATTGGGAGAAACATGAGATTCAATCAGATGTAAAACGAGAGTGGGACAATTTGCTGGCCAATAACTATGAAGAATATGGCTTACCAGTATCATCAAGGCCAAATGATAAACGTGCAAGTGGTAATTATTGTCAATTTTCTGACACTTCTTAAAAGTCCCAGGAAAAATAAATCCATGAGAAAATCCGACTCAAGACAATATGACAAGAAGTTAGGCTGTGTTTTGAATATTTTACTGTTAAGAATGAAGTATTATAAAAGCTGCTTGTTTCAAAAACTAATTATGGCACAGTGATATTTATTTGTTTTGGACGAACTCACGCAAAACCAAGTTCTCTTTGATTGAATTGTGTTCTTTATAATAGTATGTCTTTCTTGGAATTTGTATATAACCCCATAAAGTAGTCATTTACTGAAATTCACAAAACTTAAATGCCACACAATGTGAATACTTTAATGGTAGTTTAAAAAGGCTATACAGGGATCCTACAATTCTGAATAATCCAGATCTGCCGCATTAGAAATTTTGCTGTAATGAAAAGAGTGAATTTTCTGGAGAAACAAAAAATTATTTGATGAAAAAAATCAAAGTATTAGCAAAGTTAAGTTCATTTTAAATTTCTTAAGCTGAATTTTGATGGTAGAACAGTGTTTAAACTGAGGTTTCAAACTGTTTGGTATAGGGATGTGTGTTAATGGCACCCGAAATAGACTTGCTTCATATGTTCAGGAGTTTGCATTACGTCGCAGTAGCACACCTGCTATATTGAATACATTACTGTACGATATATTAATACTGTTTAATTTGTGTTGTAGATATATATAATTTAGATGAGGAGGATGCTGTTGCTTCCGTAATGAAGAATATGTTGGATAAACAAGTTGTGAAGAAAGAATTCAAGAAAGATCTTGGCTTAGATAAGTGGGGAAAACAAAAGGATCCTCGAAACAAAATGGAACTACGACAGCAACAGGTTAGAAACACTTTTAGTATGCTGTATAAATAAAGAATAATATCGGTAGGTTAGTGACATGTATTAGAAACTTTTTCTTGCTAGGTTGAGGAATTATTGGCTTCTCTTTAGCCTTAGTATTGTTTAGTTGTGTATTTGTATGAATTTATTCAAGTGAATTATTATTCCTTCACTTAGGTGAAAGAAAATCGCGAGAAGCGTGAAGCAGAACTGAGAAAGAAAATGGAAGCGAGACAAAATCGTAAAGAAGTTAATTCCATGGCTAAACGTATGGTGCTCAAGGAAGAGAGAATGAAGGAACTGCAGACAAGAAGAGAGGAGGCGGAGATACGGAAAGAAATGGGCAAGATTCGTAAACAAATGCAAGAAGAGAAAAGAAAAATGGATGAAAAGAAAGCAATGTATGACTTTACTTCTTTTCAATATTAATACCACCATTGGGACATTTGAAAACTATTGTTTTCAAACATACACATTATATTTCTTCACATAATTTTTCGCATTAAAATGAGTAGGGTTTTGTCAATTTGATTTTGAAGGAAAAAATCTATGTTTAGACATCGACCTGAAACTTTGTGTCTGTGAAGTTGCTCTGACTTTAACAATGACTTCTGGTTAAAACTTAGCATTTCTCTCAAAATATACCCAAGTTCAACGAAATAAAGAACTTGTGATGCTCAGAATATCATAATTTCATATGCAAAGTATGTATAGAGAAACATTTGAAACACTAAAATAGCATTGACTTAGAGCACATATTCTTTTAAGAAAAAAAATGTATTCATTTATTTTGTGCTGGATGTTTGTCTTTCACTAAGTTTGTCCATGCACTTGTTCTCCTTTACCACTTGTCTGATTTCAATGAAACTGCATGATTGCTTGATACCAAATCTAGTTGTGCATATTGTCAGGAATTTGAGTGCAGATGGTTTTTGCAGAAATTATGGTCCCTTTTTAGAGACATATGTTTTAGTCAAATAATCTATTTTTTGTTTATTAGAGATAAAACTACGAGAGAAGAGATCATGTTTGCTGCTAAGGTTAAAGTTGCTACTGATATAGAGACAGAGAAATTAGATAGCATAGATGACCAGAGGAGATATGAGGAGAAGCAACGTTTACTACTGCAGAGAGTGAGAGAATTAGAGGCCAGAGAGGCGGCAAATAACTTGAAGGTCAGTCAACATATCTCAGACTGTCAGTCTTAGTCATGATAAACATCTCAGTTATTACTGTAAAATCATTAATAGTCGTGGGGGTTAAATCTCGTGGATGACTTAAACCACAGATCAAATTCCCAATAAATAATTATACCAATAAATATATGTCAAGTTCACAGTCGCTGTGGCTGCCATACTTGCTTTCAAGTTCAGTCCAGTATAAGACTGGTTTTTTTTGGGAAGTTTACTTGCATATATCAACATGTAATAAAACAACTATTATATCTGGTTTTTATGCCCCCGTATCGATAGATCGGGAGGCATATAGTGATTCACCTGTCTGTCCGTTCGTCCGTCCGTCCTGGTTAACCCAAATTGACCGTTTCTTCTAGCATCATTATGGCTTGCTACAAAGCTTCCATACTTGCATGGATGTTGTATATGAACACTCTCTACACGCCTGTATCACCTGACCCCATTTTGACCTTCACCTTGACCTAATTTTGGACTTAGACTTATTTATGGACAAGGCTTCCACAGGGGGCATAAGCGTTTATTGAACGCAGTCTTGTTTTTTAATGATTTCTGATCATTTTTGTGAATTTTGACCTTGCCATTTTTCATGATATCAGAGATCCTTGAAATTACATCGCCATGAAATGGTCTTTCACAAAAAACCACACATTTTTCCCATTGCAATTAAATGAGTTTACAGGATTAATATATTAAAATAGTTTGCACTTATAGTGGGATTCAAACATATACTACATGGCACCATTGCTTAGCAATGTGAAACATAAACTTAAAATTAACCAAAAACATTTGTATGGATCTTGTCATGTTCATCATTTTGTATCATTCAGATATTGCATAGGCATTTCTCAGCCTGGTACAACTTGGTTTTAGACCGTCGACTCAAGATGGGTAAAGCACGTGCAATGTATGACTGGAAAATAATGTTACGCGGATGGAACGCATGGAGGTCGTATATCCGATCACGACGCATGGAACGAGAAACCAAACAACAAGAGAGAGATGTCATACATACGCAGAGGTAACTATATTATAAAGTCCACTTGTTTATGACTAATTCACTCAAATTTTACGTCATGTCAACGATTTTGGAAAGTCCAGATATTGTCATACTTTATCTTTTATGATAATATGGAATTTTGTTGTTTTAGATGAATTTTTGTCTCCATGTGATTCTGAATCATTATATTTGCATCACTTTACTGTTTAATCATATAGCAGTTTTATATTTTGTTAGAAATTGTTTTTACAAGAAAAACTTTAATTTGTAGGTTCATGTAATAACTTTCAGATTGAAAGAATTCAAAAGTTTGGTCAACTTGATGCAAACAGATTACAGAATGATATTTATTAAATTGCAAGAGCTTGGCCGTATCCACTGGCACTCGACCAGAGAAACAATTTAATAAATAGCCATGGCCTTTAATCTATATTTAGACCTAAATATAGATTATAGGCCCTGGCTATTCATATTTTTTCTGGTCAAGTGCCAGTGGCCCTATCAAGTCACTTTGCACTTTACTACCTCAATGCTTGAAAACTGTTCTAGTAGGCAGACCCTGATATGCGTATTTTTTGTATATAGAAATCAACAGATAGCTGAGAGACACAGCAGACAGACGTTGTTACGGAAATATTACATTGCCTGGCAAATCTTTGTGCAAAGTGAGCAAGATCGCCGACAATTGGAGCAGGCTCAGAATAACACACGAAATAAGATGATGTCACTACTTGAAGCAGCTGCTACCGGGAAACTCTGTAACCAGGAAGATACTGAATCAGCAAAACCAACACCAAGATATAAATCTGCTAACAAACAATCCTCGATTGATAAACCATCCACAGCTGATAAAATAGTATGTTGATACAAGCTTTTATTTAATTTTAACATAAAAAAATGTAATATTAAGTTCGACAGGGAAAGCAGCACTCAACTTAACCAGCTGAGCACACAAAATGTAAAAACATACAAGGCACAATGCCCAACTGAACCAACAGAGCACAGAAAACATAAAACACATACAAGGCAAAATGCCCAATTGCACCAGCTGAGCACAGAAAACATAAAAAACATACAGGGCACAATGCCCATCTGAACTAGTAGATGATCCGCCCAAGTCCAAGCTGTGGAAAAGCTGAATGAACTAGTTTCAGCTATAAGATTTTTATGTTTGATGTATGGCATACCCAGTCAGAGCATTGATCTTATAATAGGATGTCTCCGGTTCAAAACCCAGCAAGGTTATTTTTTCCTGTTCTCTTTGACCGAAGATGATAATTATGTCCAATGTTATTTCTCCTCCACCTCTGAACTCCTAACACAAGACTGACATGATTGATGCATTGCCAGTTCCATGCATTAGAGTGCTCCTCTTATAATCTAGAAGTGTGTTCCGAGGCATATGTCCCTTACAGTGACGGCTCTTGTTCTGCATAAAATGCAAAAATTCAAAGAATTAACTAAGTAAGTTATAGTAATTTCACAGTAAATTTAAACAATAGAACAATGTTGAAAACAGAGTTTTGATGTTGGGATGTGTGCTAATGACACCAGAAACAGATTGTATCTTATTTTCAGGATTAGGCATTTTGCCTCAGTAGGACCTCTGTCTAGTTTATTCAAACGTTATTTATAACTGTATGACAAGATTTTCTTCTTGATTACATTCAGAATGCAATGTTTGAGACAAACAGGAAGTTGCCTCTACATGTCAGTGATTCTCTGTCTACAACAAGAAGTGATGATGATCGGCCTGGCTCTGCTCATCATAAAACACTGCAGTCTAGAATCCCAACAGAACCGTGGCAGGTTACGAGGCGTCACTTGAATTTAACTCCTGAGGAAATGGCAAACTTGGGGGATAACGAATCAACATGTTCACCTGAAGAAATGAATGCGAAAGTTCTGAAGGTATACACTGTTAACGAGTCCATTTATTGTCACGTTTTGTCCTTTCTCTTATTCCTGTTTTTCTGATACACATCTTATTAAAATACTTGTTGTTATTTTGTACTTAATACATTGTGTAGACACTGAGCCTAAATGATCTGATTTGTTCGAATAGCATCGCTCAATTATATACCGTGCCCACAAAATATGAGTATACAGTCGCAAAGTTTAACTCGGTTAAATTATTCAATAGCTGTATATCAGACGGGCACAATTATACTAGTTTCTGAAACTAAATGAGCCGAAAAAGAGAAAGATGCTATTAAGATATTCTGAATAAAATAACCATATGATCCAAAAGGCTAAATTTTCCATCTTTTTATGACAAAGTAACCTTCAAAGCCGGTCAAAGAAACTTTATATTTACACCTAGGCTACCAATCAATGTATGGTCTTTACACTTAATAAACAAAAACATCCCTTGTCTTCATAAGTATGGTTGCTTCACTGTTCTGCAAATAGTGTTATTACAGACAAGTAAATGGGGGAATAACCTCAGTATACTTATTTTTGGTGGGCAGTGTACATGTATTAGTAGTTCATTGTTAATTCTGGAAATATAATGCAAGTTTGTCTGACCAGCTCTGTTAGAAAGCAGTTGACTATTACTCAAACAACTAGCCAAAAACTGAAAAAATCTTGATAGCCTAATTTATACTCTGATCACAAATGCAATCCGAGTAATAGGCTGGAGTAATATAGACATTGGGTATACAACAGATACACGGACATCGTCCGGCGTCGGGGTGATTTATGACCTAAGTATTATACAAATATTTTCCAAGTTGTGTTTCTATTTACCCATATAGAAGTATGGTAGACAACCGTGGCACAAACGTGAAGTCAGTAATTACGAACATCGTCATGCTACTCAGAAGAAAATTTTGGACGATCAAAAGAAGCAGATATTTGAACAGCAGAGGCTTATAGAGGAACTACAGTTTAAAAGTACACATTCTGAACTACAGAAACAACTTGCTGAACAAAGACTTGTACTACAACAAATGTCCAAACAGATGGAGAACACAGAAAAAGACATAGCAAAATCAGGTAACAGTTGTTATAAGTATCGCATGCACAGCATTTTTTGCCTCGGCTATGTACTCCCGATTGAAATTAATGGGCCGTCAGGACATTGGGGAAGTCATGAGACAGTTTGTGATATCGGAAGGATATCTAAAGAAATCGGGAGAATATCGCTGATGTTAAATTCCTCAGTGGGACCTAGGCTTTAATTGTTTTCATCACTCTATATAACGTTCACTTATGTACCTTTTAAATTCTTCTTAATAATACTAACTTAAGTGGCATTTGTGATGCATTGTTTCTTTTCAATAAAAATATACTTTTGATTAATCTACTGCATTGTGAGTGCTTGAGTAATTTTTATGTGGAAAACCTCCAAAGGTATGATAACATGTTTTTGATAAGGTCAGTTTACAAGAAGTTAGATACATAACTACATTTTCTTTTGCCATATGATTTATGTATCTTATATACAAGTAATTGTTTATGCTTTGTCTTGCTATGAAATACTATTGTAGAAATGTTATACTCTCCAAACATGGAGGACAATAAATAATCTCTCTATATATCTTTCTAGTATGAGTCAGTTTGTAATTTGTATGTGTGTATTTATTTAGCTGAGGGTGCAATTAAAGATGGAAACAATATGGATGAGTCGAGTAGATCAGCAGTGAGACCTGACCGAACTAGACCGAAATCAGCTATACAACAACATAATACTCATAAACAACCAGTGTCTGTGAAGAGGCCTCAGTCAGCTGTACATACTGGTACTAAAGCTACAAAACCTGGCCTCGATACAGCCAGGTCTGGTGCTACTACAGATAGGTAAATTAAAGTTGAATCTCTTAGTGTTTTCTCTAACATTGCTTTGCAGACTTATTCAAGTTGTTTTCTTCTTTTGTTTTAACACTGGAAAAAAGTTAGACTGGCAAATTTGTTTGGAAGTCTGGCAGGTGAATTCTTTTTCTTCTGCATTCCACCTTCTGTGGCCGTTTTCATCTTCAGCCGGTTGGTCGATCATATCTCAAGAACGCTTTGAGGTAGGATCTTCAAACTTAAGTTTATACTAATTTATTTAGTATAAACTAAAGATCTTCAAACTTTACATGAGGTTGGTATCATTTCTGACTTTTTAAATGGTTTCCGTTCAATAACTCAAGTACGCTTTGACCTAGGATCTTTAAACTTTACATGGAGGTTGGTCAGCAACAGTAGATGACCCTTATTGATTTTAAAGTCAGTAGGTCAAAGGACAAGGTCACTGTGACCTTTACCATTTATGACTATTGGGCTGCCATGGGGACATACATGTTTTATTAACATCTCTTGTTTTAGTTTGGATCATGTAACTTTGCTTTATCGACCTGATTTATGCCTTTTTTAAATCGATATTCATATTGGTTTCAGAACAAGCGCAGTTACAGCTCGTACTGATGTCTCCCGACCTTCCTCATATACAAGTACTACCTCAGAGCAATCTAAATACTTAAAAGTTCTAAAAAGTAAGATTTTGTGATATCACACTTTATATTAAATTATAAACATCACACTTTCTATTCAATTATAAATTTTTTGTTGAGCACTTAGAAATCCACAACCAGTAACACCCTCACAAAATTACGTTTTTACAAATTCCCCAAATTTACATTGGCGGGGCATTCTTTCCAACTAAATAATGTTCAAATGATGATGAATAAAATGCCCAAAGGTATTTACATAATTATGCCCTGAAATATTCAGTTAAAAATTCTGCCTTTATAATGGTAACTTTGCTGTCTATCATATGCGTCATAGTAAAGTTATTGTACAATAAGTGGGTGACGTCAATTTATTGTAAAAGGTCACTTTATCTGCATTTTGCGAACTAATGATAAATTTCCCTGTAAACGCCCTTCTTGCAAAATTTATTAGTCCCCTACCGGTTTTTGACCGGAGGGGACTATAGGTTTGCCGTCCGTCCTTCAGTCAGTCAGTCCTTCAGTCAGCTAGTCCTTCAGTCAGTCAGTCCTTCAGTCAGCTAGTCCTTCAGTCAGTCAGTCCTTCAGTCAGCTAGTCCTTCAGTCAGTCAGTCCTTCAGTCAGTCAGTCCTTCAGTCAGTCAGTCCTTCAGTCAGTCAGTCTTTCAGTCAGTCAGTCCTTCAGTCAGTCAGTCCTTCAGTCAGTCAGTCTTTCAGTCAGTCAGTCCTTCAGTCAGTCAGTCCTTCAGTCAGTCAGTCCTTCAGTCAAAAAATCTGGATCCTGACATAACTCAAACAGTTTCCAAGCTAGGTTTATGAAAATTGGTATGTGGATAGGGGGCAATAAGGGGATAATGCACGTTCAAAAATATTTTGATTCCAACCAAAATTGTGGTTGCTATGGCAACAGAAACATTGAAAATGGCTTAAAACCGATTGGGGAGTTCTGTATTGCTTGCAATTCTTAATTACTTGTTTATATATCAATCTACATTACATTTTATGATTTATCCCATTATTGAAACAGCCTAAAGAAACGACTGCAGAAACTCTGCAATACAACAAATGAATCACTTGTATAACACAATAACCAATTTCTTTTAGCTATATTACACATAATATAAATTACCAACATTTTACATGTATGTAAATTTGTGACTATATTTGTCTACAATATTTTGTTGAAGATATGGATGACAGAGCTGCTGAAAGAACAAAAATGAAGAAAGAAAGGGAAGAGAAACGCAGAAAAGCTGAAGAAGATAGACTGGTTTGTTCATTTTATTTTGACTGATTCACATTAACAAAAAATGCACAATTTATAATCTAAGGGAAGCAACTCTTGAAAAATGAGTATTTTGTCATCCATACATTTTACTTAAATGTGATTTTTGGCATACTATTTCCACAGATACATTTAACATTCTGTCATCAATTATTGGTCATTTGTGAAAAATATCCTAATTCTTTGTAACGTTAACTAGTCTATTTACTGGATGATCGAAAAAGGGTCTTCGGTGAGATAATGTGGCTTTAACTCTTACTCATGAGCAGTTGGTATAGTAGGACCATTTGCGCACTTGCGAGGTATCTGGAAGTAAAGAAAAAGAGTCAGGAAGTAAATACAGTACAACCTCTGCAGAGCGGCCCTCAGTAGAACAACAGCCTCTCTAACTACACACTCAAAATTTCCCAAAGCCGATATTTTCTATAAATGTAACCTCTGTAAAGCAACAACCTGTAAACAATGGCCAATATTTGCAGCTCCCACAAGGTGTTGCTCTACAGAGGTTGTTTCTGTATGTTTATAAGCCAACTTGGCTGTCATTTTCAAGAGAGGTGACAGTATAATAGATCAACACTTTAAGCCTAGGTCCCACTGAGGAATTCCACATCCGCGATGTTCTCTAGATTTGTTCCGATACCACCCGGTTCATCACAATTCCTTCCGATATCACAAACTGCCTCATGACTTCTGAGAAGCTTCCTCTAGACCACGAGGAACCTGTTTCCGATGTTTTGAATGCTCATTAATTTCAATCATGAGTACATCATTGAGGCAAAAAATGCTCAATGGGACCTAGGCTTTACCTGATATGGTTTGTATATTTACAGTTTCAACTTGAAGCAGAAGCTGAGGCACGAAGACGTGAAGAGGAGGAAGACAAGAAAGTGAGAGTAGAAGCTTACAGAGAAAGGAAACGACAGGAAAAACAGGTTAGTATTGTTGCTGGATTCCCGACCTCAAGAACAGGTCTGGTCCTAGGCTGTGACATACCTTATTCATTACAGATGGTCCCTTCCCTCAAAGGTTGAAGTCATTGGCCAATCAGACAAGGACAAAACAAGGGTTCTGTAATTCCGGATTAATCCAGAAATTCGGATTTGCTGCACTAGAAAGAATGAATTTTACTGCAGAAAACGAAAGTTATTTGATGAATAAATACCCTAATTGACCAATATATGGTCATTTGAAATTTCATATACTAAATTTTGACAATAGAACAATATTTGAAATTAGAGGTTTGGTGTAGGGATGTGCGCTAAACCATCCGAAACAGACTACAATCTTATTTTCAGGATTGGGCATTATGCCTTAGAAGAATCCTGACAAAACCGTATGGCTATCTCAGTTGAATGCCAATAAAATGTCAGTAGTTCAAAGTTCTAGGTCATAAAGACTGTGAACATTTATGACATTCATATGCAACTTGTTTTAAAGACTGTATTACATCTGTTGTATGTGTTAATACAGAGAGAAGCAGAGAGATCAGTACTAGAAGAGAAGCTAAAGCTACAAAATGAGATGGCTGACAAACATTATGAGAAATCTATATTGAAATACCGGGGACTACTTCCCATGATGAAACTGGTAGCTTTAGCAAAGGAACAAGAAAAACTTGCTGTGGAGCATTTTGAAACGTCTTTACAAAGGTATTAATTTATATATTCATAGTAGTTGCATTAATGATATTAATGGTACAATAGTCAAGCCAGAAATTCCTGTTACAATGGAACAAAGACAAACTTAGACGATAGCAAATTTTAATGAAGATTATTTTACTTTTGGTTCTTTTTGAACAAATGACCTTGCAGCAAGTTTAACCTCAATATTTCAGCAGTGAAATAGTAGTGAAATAACCAAATCTGACATAAAGCAAAAGTTTCAAGAGGTGCAGATTTGACTATATACAAAATGTATATGAGCCAGTCTCCAGGAAAACCTGCTATTTTGACGAAACATTTGATTTGAGATTTTTTTATTATCTAAAGAGTAAACTTAACAAAATGCAAAAGAGATTTTATTAATATCATCATTTTTAAGGAAGTTACAGCCGTTTAGTTGAGGCCCAATTAAGACCCTTTTTGCGTGACGTCGCAAGTGTCATTCAAACGATATTCGACGTTGTTGTAACAAGTACTTTATAAATGCTGCATTTGATCAATTCTTGACGTAAACTGGTCAAAATGGTATCAAGTTTTAGAATGATGTTTAAGTTTTAAAATATACATCCAAATTGTAAATGTTCACATTTAGGGAAAGACTACTACTGTTTTAAACAACTAACTCCTCGTTTTTCTCAATCAGAGTACTTTCATGAAATTGGTCACCACAGCAATAAAGTAAATGATTTCGACATTATTCATAAGAAATTTTAAAGCTAAGATATAGTAATATATGGATAAATGACTTAGAATTGAATCTATTGATATGTCATTTTTTCTTATTTGAAAGCTTTTTTAAAAGCTTGTTACATGCAGTAATTACATAATGTCAATATAGCAGGTTTTCCTGGAGACTGGCTCATATATATTAAAAACAGTGTACCGGCTAGATTCCTACAACAGCACACATTAAGCATATTTAACATTAACTCGAGAAAAACA
Source organism: Spisula solida (assembly GCA_947247005.1). Taxonomy (NCBI): domain Eukaryota; kingdom Metazoa; phylum Mollusca; class Bivalvia; order Venerida; family Mactridae; genus Spisula; species Spisula solida. The sequence goes on along the minus strand of OX365947.1, from coordinate 30,165,498 downwards.
TTTATCTAGTTTAATATTGAAATTTCACCTGAATGAACCTAGATTCTTCTCCAAACTGAAGAGTCAATGTGTTTACTTCTAAAAATAGGTCAAGTAAGGTTTTTAGGGCAATGAAAGGGTCAATGCATGACATTATTTTTAAGTCTAACGGGACCATGATTCCAGACGAGTTGTCCCTTTATGGTTTTGGATTTACATTCCACATCCTTATCAACCAAGGGAAAGCACTCATACACTGCATGTACAAAAAGTCAAAAGATTTATCTCCCTTGCATTGGAAAAATGGATTGTAACTTTCCAGAAAAATCTTTTAAACTTTAATTTTTCATAGCGGACATTTTCGATACAAAACAATGTTTTGAAACTGTACCTTGCTATCAAAGTTATATTTTCCTGTTAAGTGTATACACTTCTAGCATGAGTGCAGGGGCCAATATCACAATACTTACACTCAGCACTCGACACTCAGATATTGAAATTCATTCTTTTGATGTTCATAGCAACAATTCTTCACAACCAGAAGTTGTAAAAATGTTAAATAAGTACTCAATATTATTTTTGGCTCATTTCATATTGTAATTTAGTGTATTTGCGAGCTCAAAAATGTAATTTATCAGTCTAAGTGCTGAGTGCGGCACTCAGACTCAAAAATTACATATATACCCCATAATTAGTACACACTGGCATAGAATAGGTATCAAATGTTATTTTTACCACTCATATAACAAGTCTATATATTTTCCTCATCTAGATTTGCAATCTATGACAAATAATAGCTGATTATACAACATTTTCAATATTTGAGTGCTAAGTGTTGAGTGTAAGTATTCGTTGTAATCCCGGCCCCAGATGTCAGATATATGAAAAGTTGCATTTCTTATGAAATTTCTAAATTTAAAGGTTGTTACTTCACCATTTTGTCAAAAATCAAGCATCCAAGTAATTCACATCAGTTGATCAAAATTAAAGCAGAAAATAAAAAGTTTTCAAGACTGTCTGGATTGGTGGTCACCTTCCTGTATGCTAAAACTTTTGAAATTGGCATGCGTTTAAATCACCTGAAGTGGTCAGACATGTAACCTTTGTACTTATGGCAGTTTGTTTGAAGATAATCCACACAGATTTGTGTGTAATACAGTTACTGTAAAAGTACCAGTTAAATTAGTGAAGCAGAAATATTGGCCAATTTGCTAACATTTCCTTTAGCGTAAATTTTGACGATCATTTAATGCACCATAGAAAGAACAAATTGCTAATATTTCCTCACTCTAATTGTCTAGAATTCAAAACTGCAAGGTGAAAATTTTCAGGCATGTGTGTAAACTTCAGGTTTTTGAGTGTACCAAAAAGGCTGTTTTTCTTTATTTTCCCTATACTATGATACATAGTCAATTTTTGAGGATTTCCGAATTTCTAACTTTCACCCATATAATTGGCTGACTTTTTGACTCGCAGAAATTTTCACATATATAGTAACATTTCAGGAAAACGTTGCTGGCTTGGCATTATCATGTGGAGGGCGAATGGGAGGAGAAGAACACATTAGCCACTCAGATGTCAAACTTCTTAGCTGTTAAACATTGCTTCCAGAATTGGAGACTTGTAAGTACAGGTTCTCAGGGGCATAGCTGGAGCATATTTGATTATACTCCAATGAATTTAAATACACATTCAATGTCATTGTCCTATGAATATCTTGATTCATGTCCGATACCATATTCATTTTACTATGAAACTAGACATAGCTTGAACAAACTAATCTGTTCCTCTTACCTTCTATTAGCATAATTGCATATAGCACACTCAGTTGATTTCTTCTTCATGTTATATTTGCTTTTGTTTTCATAACAGTGCAGAATTATGAGTATGTACGAAATGAACATTAGTTTAAATGAACTGTATCGCACAACTGTCTGCCGAAAATTGATATAGCGTTAATTTTTTGTTTACACTATAATTTCCTATACTAACCATGTTCAATTGCGTACGAATTGTATATTATACACTTTGAAATACACAAAGTAGGAAATTTACACTTGAGTAGTATAAATTAAAGGTTCATGAAATTTACCTGAATACTAAACTGGTGTGTGTATCTTAATGACTTTTAAGAACTACTTATGTCAGATTTGTGTTTAACCATCGATATAATAATGTAATTTGAAATGATAGCATGTGTTCACTCGAGTCTTAATGGTACCATGTTCAGATTTTCAAATGTGTACAAAAAAGTATCATTCTAGGGTTTCTCTTCATTGACTTAAGTTTGAGAATAAAGTTCAATTTAATGACTTTAGTTTGGTTTTGTGTATTGTTATGAAACTGTGTGTGTTGTAATGTATGTATAACTGCCCCCTTAAACTGTATTCTCATTTTAGTTTGGTTACTTTTGTATGTTCTTGATTACAGTATAAACATCATATGATAATAGAAGCTCATAAAGCAAGGAGACATTTTGAGATGAACATTAAAAATAAAATATTCCACGCCTGGCAGGATTATGCAAATGAGGAAAAAGTTGCATCATGGGAGAAAGAGAGACGAGCACGCGAGCATTATCGAAGGTTAGTACCAGGCTTCGTCTTACAAATTCATTGGTTTATGCAATAAGATCACAGACAATTGGACAGAGAAGGCAGTAGCCGAGCACAGGAATTTACAGCATCACATACTAAAATTACACGGCACAATGACCGACACACAACTGAACGAGAAATGTACTTAACTGCTGAAAGTGAAAGTTTCAGCTTACGCTAGTACTAGAAAACATGATAATTTTTGTTCAGGGGAACTTCTTCTGCTAGCGAATAGGCAAAGAAAAGGTAATAGCATAAACATATAAAATATGGAATTTCATTAAACTATTTGATGTGATAGTTATTTTCAAATATTTGAGATGACAAAGACAGGGCTCGACACTAACACTGGTCCGAGACCAGTAAAAATCCAGAAGGACCAGTGAAAATTCTGGAGGACCAGTAACTGTCCTATTTACAAATTCGGTGCTTTTGCCCTGTCGGACCAGTGCCCAAAATAGTTAGTGTCAAGGTCTGAAAGACTTTAAAATCTGTCTAACCAAGGATAAATCTGTCTAAATATGTCTATAAAGTGATAATAAATAGACAAAGAAACAAAAAGGTGAGAGATATCTGATTTAAGTGTTAATATGCATACTTGTACTTGTGTAAAATGAAAAACTGTGACTTTCTCGCAGGGGGTATATTGCTTTCACATGTCGGTCGGTCTGTTGGTCGGTCGGTAGACCAAATGGTTTCTGTTCAATAACTCAAGAACATTTTGCCCTAGGATCCTCAAACTTTACATGGAGGTTAGTCTTCAACAGTAGATGACCCTGATTGATTTGAGGTCTGTAGTTCAAAGGTCTTTGTGACGTTTACCATTTCTGGCTATTAGGCTGCCATGGGGCATACATGTTTTACAAACATCTCTTGTTTATGAGGTCCTCTTAAAAAGCTTGATAAAGTTAAAAAGTTTGCAGAATATGATTGATTTTTTCAGACTACTAATGAAAAGACATTTTACTGCTTGGCTAAAGCTTCCTGAAGAACTAGAAAGAGAGAAGGAACGTGAAAGACGTCGTGCTGAACTTCGTAATAAAGTGGCTGCCATATTACCTGACTTTGAACCATCTAACTCTGTTAGTGCCAGTAATGACTTCCATCTCTGATAGTGTTATGGTGCTTTAATAATATTACATATATTTTATTCATACTTTATGATCCATGAAATATTTGTACATGACTTTGTATTTTGTTAAGTTGAAATACAGTGCCCACCAAAAATAAGTATACAGTTGCAAAATTAAACTTGGTTAAATTATTCAGTATCTGTTTATCAGACAGTCACAATTATACTAGTTTCTGAAAATAGAGGTACTGAATGAGTAAAAAAAGATGATGATGTTTTTAATGAAACAGCCATGTGACCCAATAGGCTGAAGTTTTCCATCTTTTTACGACAAAGTTACCTTTCAAACCTGACAATGAAAGTTTTTATTTTGCACCTAGGGTAGCAATCAATGTATGGTGTTTACGTTTATTAAACAAAATTATTCCTTGTCTTTAAAAATATTGTTGCTTTACTGTTCTGTAAACAGTGTTCTTACAGATGGGTAAATGGGAAAATAACCTGTGTAGACTTATTTTTTGGTGGGCAATGTATATCAGGAATATTCCAGGCCTGGTAATGACGAAATTACTGAAGTTTTTAACTCACCTGAGACTGCAGCTTCAAGAATTTTCATGGTTCATCATCTTTAGGTCCTCTACAGAATATGTTCAAAGTTTGCCCAGGGATCACAACTGCCTCAGTCTTGGCTAATTTGCTTTTTATAGAACAGTAATCTTCTCAATTGATATTGTTACAGTTATATTGAACTTCAGTTTACCTGATCCATATTTAATTTGTTGGTTGGTCATGTTTCATTTATTGCATTCTGATACAACAGTGATGTTACCTAGAAAGAGCTGCGTTCCTCCACAACCCTATGTTGAATTCCCTTCTATAAACCTAACATATAAAATTATCCAGTTGGCTGAGATTGTCATTGTGGGTATTGTGGGTATTTTTGACCTGTCAAAATTAACATTATAATACAGTATAGCTGAACGCTATAGAGTAGTAATCCTCACCTTTATGTAGACAACTTATCTATAGTTTATATACTATGTATGTATGTATTTTTTGAGTGCTCCGAAAAACTCTACAAAAAAAACAAAAACACGAGCATAGCCTGTAATTGCCAGTCAGCTCTCTGCTGAAATATGGCAGGCATATGAGTGCCTCCACCCGTATTTGAACCGGGGTCGCCAGATTAGATGTCAAGTGCTCTAACCACTGAGCTACAGAGGAAAAGTGATCTTACTGTCCCTTGTATGCTTATATTTATTTTGAATGTCGAATATGCTTATTATGAAATTATGTGCTTAGGTGATGATTACTTATCTACATGCGATGAAACTGTTGTTGATAGTATGAAGAACCTAAATGTTCTTATATCATGTTATCATCTCTAGTCCAGAGTGCCTGTAAAATGTGACTCAATTTTCTTCACTGTTCACGAAAATGGGTTGGTGTTTTTAAAATTGACTATAACCCTATTAGCGTCTGTCAGTGTACAAACGGTGTCTATCAACGTCAGACTACTTTTTCAGTGACTTAACCTGTGTTGTCTTGTTAGTTCATACCTCCACCATCTGTTAACAATTTGTGCCAAGGGAACACGAATGGCTGCTGGATGCCACTATATTCTGCTTATGTATTTATTTCAATGGTTTGCATTGTTAGTTTTCCCAATTTATAACATTATAATTTAACAATCACCCGGTTTCTTGTTTTTGTCGTTAATGTCTTTCATCTTTGACACGCTTTTATTCAGTTGAGATTATAAACAAAGAGCGATTCGGATTGCTTCATAAGTTTGTATGTACTCGCAAGTGACATCAAAGTAATGCCACATAAATAGGCGCTATTATTTATTGAGTGGTTACTGAGATATTTTAGTAAGGGTAGAAATGAAAAATAGCAGTGTGGCTGCCTTGGTGTTACATGGTTTCTATGACAACTTGCATGAGTATATCACACACAACAACGATAATCTGCCGCTGCCAGTATATAGATCCTAAACTCACATGAGAAACATTTCATTAAAGTGTAAGTGTGGAGTACGAAGTTATGAGAAAAGTGCTATTATTTCTGGATCAACCCTCACATTTGAAACATGTACACAGTTTCCAGTATTCATATTCAGCTGCCGTCAGAAATAATAAGTCTGAAATAAAGTTTAGTTGCTTATGATTTTCCAGTTCCTAATAGTTCAACAATCTAGCTGTCACTAACACTCGCGCTTCCTAACACTGTTACTTCGACACAAACTCAAGACTCATTATCCAAGTCACCATTCGATTTAGGCGTAGAGTCGGATTTCAACGTAGCGACTTCAATCTTCGTCTGCACTAGTCCAAACCACAACGAAAAAATACCGTCCACTAACAGATTAAATTTTTTTGTTCTTACCCAAGCACTTTTTGCCTTGAATAGAACTAAATCAACTTTATGCCTCCATTATTTACGATGTAGTTAAATAACATGCATGGTGTTTGGGTATTAAGGTGTATAGGGTACATAGTGTCTTGTACTTCTTGAACTTATATTTTGCTCAACATTCATCATGATATTTACTTTTGTTATTTATTATTAAAGATTCATTTTGTTGTTTATCATTATTGCATTGCTTGTACATACCATGTTTCTATTTGAATACACAATTTTCCATGCTGACAATGTGTTTTTGTTTTCGTGATTTTTTTATTGTATACGTCAATTGTTTGGGAATGGCAAAATAACAAAATATAGAGCAGCAATCATCAGTTTCCATCAATCCTACTCTAAGACCAATCTACGATGACATTTTTGTTCAAATTATTTCCTGATTTCATTCACAGTTTACCATGTGTGTGGTAGTGTTTACCACATGAATGTGAAGAGTCTGGAATAAGAAACACATTACCGTGAAAAATCTACTTTAACAATGCAATAACATTACAGTAAAAAAAAACTTGAGAGCGGGCCTCTGTAGAACAACAACCTCCATTACAACACCTCCAAAATTTCCCTAAGCCTATATTTACTATTAATTTAACCTTTATATAGCAACAACCTCAAAACAACGGCCAATTTTTGCAGCTCCCAAGTGTTCCTCTACAGATTTTGCACCGTATATCTTTGTAAAGAACTCTTAATGGGTTGGCAATAGGCTACCTTAGGATCTTCTGTGGACTCAGGTTGTAAAACATCTATATCCACCTCTTCTTCTAATGTATATGTCTTGTCGCATCTTGCACTTGTGAATGTAAGATCTACTTTGTGGTCAAATTTCAGTTCTTGGTCCCCAAATGTTTATCTAATCTGATTTCAAATTGTTTCACTTTGTTAGCAGACACTACAGTTTGTGGAATGCTATTCCATGCATCTATGATTCTGTTTTTGAAGTAGAATTGTCTCTTGTTGGTTTTACCTTGTTTCTTCTTACTTTAAGTTATCATATGTACATAAAAACGTCATGTACTGCTACCAATCAGAGGGATCAGGTCAAAGAGAAAGTTTCGGAATGACAGAGGCTCTTGGCGGGTACTTGCTTCACAGTAAATAATTTATTTTTAAGATAAAAGCTTTTTTATAGCAGGAATTGTTCATTATACTGTACTTCAGTAATTTTTCAGTCAGTAAATAAAATTTAGTTACTGAGCATACAATGTGAAGTGTGGGTACTAGGTTTTTATCTCTTATGGGATCGACTCCACAAGAAAGCAATATACACTAACTCACACTCCCAACGCAACATCTACATTTTTCATATAATTTCTCAACTATTTTTCCATGGATATCGTTCAAACTTGGAATGTTATTGGATACATATTCTTTGCATGTCTCCTAGAATTGATATGAAAATCAGTTCATTGAAAGATAAAAATTAAACCAAATAATGAGCATCACTGCAAAACTAAAAGTCACAAAAATGACACCATGTCAAAATAATGCATGACGTAGCTCTAGCTCACATAAAACGTGTACATCAAGCATTTCTGCATAATCACAACATACAACAGTTGCCAATATCATCAGTCTTCGGATTGCAAGTTTATTTGGAATTTGTGGGGACCAGCTTTCTAAGCGACACACGAGAAGACCACTAACCCCACAAAAAAGACAGAAACCGGCCGTTTTTCAAGAATTAGGGACCATTCCCCACATATTGATACGAATTATGTGCTTTCGATGGGACAGAAGAAAAAATATATCATAACATACATGGATGAACATAACATGCGTGATATATACATGTATCTATTAATATGCCAAATTTTAATCAAATCGCATTATCAATAGTTGAGAAATGATTAAAATTATAGGTGTTAAACATCGAGCGAAACGAGCTAGAAGAAAAATGCAATGCAGCTGACTGATGCATACCACACAGACCCTTTCTCTACTTTATACTATTCAATGTTTAGAAAAATGAGCGAGCGAAGCGAGCTAGAAACAAATGCTAGAAAAAATGCATTGTTGGTCTGAATAGCATGCCTGGTAGATTTTTTGTGCTAGCAGCATACCAGCCATGATGATAAAGTTATTGATAGAAGCTTATCTGAACAGCATTTATCACAGACTAGTTCTAAACTATAGAAGACATTGACAAAAGTATTGAAAAGGTTAATTTGCGAGCGAATCGAGCTTAAAAAAGTGCGGAATTTATCAATTTCATCCATAAAAATGCATTGTTCGATCTGAACAGAATGCCAGCTAAAAGAAAACGCAGTCTTCAGCCTAGCAGCAAACCAGAAAACCTAGTTCTCTAAATGTTCTATAATATTTATTTTGCGAGCGGAGCGAGCTAGAAAAAAATGGATTTTTTATCTGAACAGCATGCCACAGACCCGTTCTAAGCTTGACTATATTAACTGAAAAGTAATTTTGCGAGCGAAGCGAGGTCGAAAAAATTGCAAGGTTTGTAACTTTCACCAACAAAAAAGGCTACTTTGACGTTCGCACCCAACGCACCCCCCTAGTTACGGCCATGATTCTTATGATATTTACTTTTGTTATTTATTATTAAAGATTCATTTTGTTATTTATCATTATTGCTTTCCTTGTACGTACCATGTTTCTATTTTAATACACAATTTTCCATGCTGACAATGTGTTTTTGTTTTCTTGATGTTTTTATTGTATACGTCAATTGTTTGGGAATGGCAAACTAGAAATAACAGCAGCAACACCTCCAAGATTTCCCTAAGCCTATATTTCTATATTTACTATTAATTTAACCTCTGTATAGAAACAACCTCAAAACAACGGCCAACTTTTGCAGCTCCCAAAAGGTGTTCCTCTACGGAGATTGCACTGTATATCTTTGTAAAGAATATTGTCAGAATAAAAAAGCCTAAAATGCTCAATACTTTTACTCATAATGGGTTGGCAATAGGCTACCTTAGGATCTTCTGTGGACTCAGGTTGTAAAACATCTATATCCACCTCTTCTCCTAATGTATATGTCTTGTCGCATCTTGCACTTGTGAATGTAAGATCTACATTGTGGTCGAATTTCAGTTCTTGGTCCCCAAATGTTTATCTAATCTGATTTCAAATTGTTTCACTTTGTTAGCAGACACTACAGTTTGTGGAATGCTATTCCATGCATCTATGATTCTGTTTTTGAAGTAGAATTTTCTCTTGTTGGTTTTACGTTGTTTCTTCTTACTTATCATATGTACATAAAAATGTCATGTACTGCTACCATGAAAGTCCTTTGTTAGTCCAGGCACCAATCTCCCGAAGCCTCCCAATCTAAATCTTATCTCAAATATTGCTATGATTGTATCTTTATGTTAATTTCCATGGGAGACAAGACTCAAAATTGGCATCACATAACAGAAACATTATTCTGAGTTCATTACAGTAAAATTTCAAGAGCTTGAATTTCAGATTTATCTCAAATTTAGAGTCGGATTTGAGCAAAATTTCAATTTGAACTGCGATTTATACCGGCTGGTACCGGTACATGAGATGTTTTGGGTGATCAGAGCCTGGGACCATCTGTATAAAATGTTTCATCAGGACATACCGTAACATTCCTAATAAATGCCCCTGAGGGCTTTACATTCTCTGGAAGGGGAGCCTTTATTAAGATAAGTCTTCAGATGTTTTTTTCCCATTAAAATACTGAATAAGATGGATTTGGATTAACCCTTGTGTTTGTAAGTAGATGTTTTAGCTGAAAATTAAGCTTGGTACCTTTATTAATGGATGGACATTTATTAGGAATTTTACGGTACTCGTGATGGTAGAACAGTCATGTTGGCTAAACATTATCAATTGATGACAGGCTTCCAGCTACTGGCTTTCCTTTTTACCATTTTGAGCTTATTTCCACAGGTAACTGTATCATTAATAAACAGTACCTAAAAAAAATAATTTTTTTTTGTTAAATTTATAATTCTTATACAATGATACAGTTACCTACGCTTATTTCAGCATTGTTCACTATATGACAAAAGTATCTACACCACTCTTTCAAACACCACAGAAGGCACCAACTGCTTTCCCTACAGAATGTGCAGTAGGCATACTACATAATACTAGACAAACAAACAACATGTTGGATGAAAGTGTTCAGCCCCAAATGGATGCTGGACGTTTAATTATTAAACGTTAACTAAATCCATAAATAGATGACAAATAAGATGACATAAAGTTGGACAACATCTGTCCAACAAATGTATCACTATATATATAGAAAAGAACTTTGCCAAACAAATTAATGTTTATTGTAAATAACGAGACCAATGCAGTGTAAGACAGGACACAACTACATGTACACAAAAACAAACAGTAATGCGTGTATTATTATCTACAATAAAAACATAACATAACGTTTATTAACATAGAACTAACATGTTCATAGTCAAACACAAATTATGTACATGTACATGCAAATTAAACATAACACAAAAAACACAAAATCCTTCGAGAAAGACTTGAAACGTTTTACGTTCACTTTGATGAGTTTATCATGTTTTATTATCTTTAAGTGAATTGACCTTGTCAAAAGTAGACAAATTAGTTGTCTCCAAGTGGCTGCTATTAAATTCTGACAGCTACAGGTATCCCTGTACAATGCGTCGAAATGGCTTGACTAATGTCAAAAGTAGCTTCAAACTCACTGCTTACGCTTAACTATTTGGACTAAAAGTCTTTATATAAAACAATAACGTTCATGTATGATCATATATACTGTAATAAAGTCCTTGTAGATATACATCACGGTATGAATCCCGATACACCGCTTTTCAGTTCCTTGAGAGAATTGATCTGTTTTCATATGGCTCGGACGGAACTTAAACCAATGTAACACTCGGGATACATGGACTCTTAGTTCCGTCCGAGCGTTACATCGGTTTTCAGTTCCGACAGAGCCATATGAAAAAAGAAAAAATCTCTCACGGAAATGAGAAGCGGTGTATCGGGATTCATACCGTGATACATGCGTTATAAACATTCATTTTACTGGTAGAACTAATATAAACTACGATTGGCCTTCAAACAAGAGCTATCCTCGAACAGCGCGCTCCACGTTTCTCAGTGCCATGCTTGGATAGTATAATCAAGTACCTCCTGCCATGTATGAGTTCGGGGTCAAACTGAACACGTATGCAAAGAATCAAATCAATATTGTCATTAGGCTTTGAAGATATTAGAGCCTAAGAGGGTGGACCTAAACTTTAACATTAGCACGACGCTCGGACGACTGCATTAGCTCCCCTTATTCTTCGAATAGTGTAGCTAAACACCATCTGGTTTCATCCCATTTATTTATTGTTTGAATCCCAAATGCGTCATTAGCGGATCCACGACCCTTACAATTTGCTGTGCCGTGGATCTGCTAGCGACCCATTTATATTCTGATCATCTCGGCCTTATGCATTGTATACTTACCGGAGAAAAACGGAAATGGTCGAGTTTTCACGAATGACTTATTTTGAATCCATCATTCAATTAACCGCCCTTTCCAGTATTTACGAAAATGGAAATACTTGTGATAGCTAAACGCAACCTTAACGTTACAAATACAATGTACACACCGTACAACCCGCTGTGTGTAAGGCAGTTATGTATGTTGAAGGCAGAGACACACGCATTTTACGCCACTACAGTGGGGTAAGTATTTGTTATTTTATAGTGTTTTGCGTTGCTTTTGAAAGTGATCACTTACATATATCGTTCAAGCGATGAATGAACAATAAGTATATACAATTTATGTTCCCACAAATGCCATATTATTCGAGTAAACAGGGTTTACGTACGCGATGTTTGCCAAAAGTTTGAAACTTTCGCCTTTGACATTAAATTCTTAACTTAATTCGTGGTTTGGAACAATTATAAAATATTGAATACAAACTTCAATCCTTCCTCAATATATCTGTCGTTTCCGTTTTGGAAAATGTGCATTTTCTGTGAAGATACAGAGGTTTAAATTGAACGAGGTACCAAAAAAATGCTAACGAAATAGGCAGTTCTGTTTTTCGAATGATAACGACAAAGGCAGAGCGTGAAATATTAATGCTAACGCAGAGGCAGAGATAAGAGACTTATGCTAACGACAAAGGCAGAAATTCTAATGACTTGACAGGGCCATAAAACCCCTTAAAGGCTTTGTACGATTTGTATGTTATAAATATAATCCTGATTCATGTTAGGCTGTATTCCAAAGTTCATTTCACCAAGAATCACGAGTGTTTAGTGGTTATTTTCATCAAGTTGATAAACGGAATATATTACAAACCTGGTGATCGCTGACGCTGGCAATTGTCGGTTGTGAGTGGCCTTTTATGCCTGTTAATGATGAGTGCATGGCTTTTTTGGGGCGTAAGCTCTTCAGGCACTGTCTTATAGTTTAGAAACGAATGGTTCTCGTAGTATTCCATCGATAATATAAGTTAAATGTTAACAAAATGACGGTGAAATTTGCAGTTTTTGGGAGGCGCAATAAGTCATAAAAGTGAATTTTATAGTCTCCTAATCATTGAAGTCACATACAATGCCCGGAAATCAAAGGTTGTTGCTCTGTCGAGGAGGTTGCTGGAGCTTTAATTCTCTAATTAAGTACATGTCCATGCACGTCTGCATATTTAATAAATGTAGATCTATGACAGTTAGGTATGAATACAGCACTTGTTTGTCAGCTGTTTACATGAATTGTAAGTCATCGACACTGGAATTTTTACGTGACACTCTATTAAACTGCTTTATGTAATATAGATACTTTTTATTTGTTCCAGAATCGACCAACTATAGTTATATCACAGGAACTTTCATTTATAAGTTGAAAAAAAATGAAAAAAGGCCTACTGTACTATTAAAATATTTAGTAGATCTACAAATGTATCAATGCAAGTTCCTATGGTTATATACACACGTTCCTACAATCGACTATACTTTAGTTGATGAAAGTACTTTTCTTCCTACCCCGCCGCTAGGCAGCGCCACCTTTGCAATAGTAAACCGGTCAGCCGGTATTGCAATCGGAACGGTCCGTATGGCATTTTTACAGGTGTATCCGATGTTACACGTATCTATCTGGGTTATTTGGACTAATACCATATAAACATACACCGGAATAAACTCGATCAGCGTCCAAACTGCTGAAAAATACTAGAAATTATCTGGCCGCAGAAAACTATTTGACTTGTACTTCCGGCACGCATATACATTGTATTTCAATCGTGAAACCTCGGACATTTCCGTTTGTCTCCGGTAAATACTTCAATGCATACAGGCCGAGGTGATCAGAATGGTATTCATTCGAACAACTGCTAACTTTCAGCGCTTTGATTTTATATGAAATGTTATTGATAACAACTACATTTGTACATCGTCAATCTAATTATACATAAATAAACTTACGCGTACTTGCGTCTCGTCTTATTGGTATTATGCTACGCCTCGTTGCATAATTATCTGCGGTCCGGATGGCGTTAGATATTGTCATTAAGACCAAACAACTTAGCATGGAATAATATGTTACACGTGATGCTACATGAGCACGTGTTGCCCAACTGTTTTAAGCAAACAGCCCATAAATAGATGTAAGACCGTATACTCTGTGACTGTTTAAATAACCTGACTGTTTTATTTATAAAATACAGGAAATTTTAATCAACATTGACTGCTTAGAAGATTAATACCAAGATCATATGTTCGACTGCACATGAATAGCAATGTATCGGGGCATTACGATGTTTTACGACATTATGTCTTATGTTCTTCGTGTGAGTTATTCACGAATAATAGTCAAATAAAATGTGTAGCATACAAATAACATACATTTTTGTACAAACAAACAGTGCATTAAGTTCCCTGTCAAGTAATTTGAATTGCTGCATTTCGAACTCGCGTATTCTATAGAATGCTAAAAACTATTTGTTTCTTAACTTTATGATAACAAATGGAGCGCTGAATGCCCCCCCCCCCCAAACACACCAGTTTGTCATTTACAGACATAAAGGGCCACTCACAACTGATGATGGCCGGCGTCAGGATCACCAGGTACGTATTATATTCCGTTCATCAACTTGATGAAAATAACCACTAAACACTCGTGATTCTTGGTGAAATGGACTTTGGAACTTTGGAATAAAGCCTAACATGAATCTGGGTTAAATTTATAACATACAAATCGTACAAAGGGGTTTTATGGCCCGGTCAAGTCATTAGAATTTCTGCCTTTGTCGTTAGCATAAGTCTGGTATCTCTGCCTCTGCGTTAGCATTAATATTTAACGATCTGCCTTTGTCGTTATCATTCGAAAAACAGAACTGCCTATTTCGTTAGCATTTTTTTGGTACCTCGTTCAATTTAAACATCTGTATCTTCACAGAAAATGCACATTTACCAACACGGAAACGACAGATTTATCGAAGAAGGATTGAAGTTTGTATTTAATGTTTTAGGAATGTTCCAAACCACGAATTAAGTTGAGAATTCAATGTCAAAGGCGAAAGTTTCGAACTTTTGGCAAACATCGCGTACGTAAACCCTGTTTTCTCGAATAATATGGCATTTGTGGGTACATAAATGGTATATACGTTTTGTTCATTCATCGCTTGAACGATATATGTAAGTGATCACTTTCAAAAGCAACGCAAAACACTATAAAATAACAAATACTTACCCCACTGTAGTGGCGTAAAACGCATGTGTCTCTGCCTTCAACATACATAACTGCCTTACACACAGCGGGTTGTACGGTGTGATGTATATCAATAAATATGTCCTTCGGTTTCACAAAATAATTTAGTGGTGAAAAGGTGAAATTAGTGTTGAAACGGCTACTGGATGGCAGATCGTTCTAATGGCCGGCGTGGCACCACTTCATTTTTGAAATCAAAACTTGCTAGTTTTGCACATAATACTACGACAAAGCGAGATGTTTTAGCTGCAATTTTACCATAATAGTTCTCTAACTATGGATGTTTTAGCTGATGGGATCACAAAATGAATGGATTTCTCTGTTGTAGTAACTTGCTCAGATTGGCATAGTATGCTTATAAAAATATCTTTAACACCAATGATATACTAGTAGATTTGTATTTTAGTAGATTTCTGACCTGTTTCACATCCGATGGTGGTTTGGATCTGTTCTTTGCAGAAAAATCATCCTTCTATTGAGCAGCAAGAGGTTTTTCTCAATATCATTGTTGAAGTATGTGCACACCGCGTGTACCACGTTGAAGATAAAGACCAATAACAAGGTATTTATGGCGTTATTTCCCTTGGACTAGTTATATGAGATATAAGGAAACATAAACAATAATAAGTCTGTGTCTGTGCCGAAACCCTGTGGCTCGTACAAAACTAATTTTTTTGTCAAATTCGACGAATTCATGAAAATGTAGCAGGAGTCGTGCACAGAATGCATGTAGTTCAGCATGTCTGGGAACATGCGTCATATATAGTATACACATTAAACGCACAACGTGATAAGAAAATATAATAAATGTCTCAAACAACTATAAGTAATCTTATCAATAAATCACAAAATCATGAAATGCCGAAACAAATTGACTAGTATTGCGGTTCTGGTACCCCAACCGACCCTATTTGGCCGGACCTACTCTAAATTATTTAGCAGGAATTCAGTAATCGCGGATCATCGAATTCCCAGTACATTAAATAAATATAATGATCAAAAAATGTTTCTACCAGAACCAAAGTATAAATCCGTTTTTGCCTAATCAATAGCTGGTCCACATGTGATTATAGTGTCTCCAAACAAGACTTCGACATCTTTATAAAATGTCACTGTTTAACATTAACGCTTGTTTAATTTTGTTCCTTTTTCGTTTTATCTCCAAACACATGGCACCCAGTGTCGCAAAAGAAATGGCCTGAAATATCAAATTGACATATACATTGGTACATTCTTTATAAAAGAAAAATGACGAAAATCGTGATTTTTTGCAACGTATTCTTGTTTTCACCAAAATCAATATTTTGTAACTGTTTTGGGTATAAATCTACAAATTATTCAAACATTCCTGTTACTTTTGGAATGTATAAGGAACTCAAAACTTAAAAACAGGCAGCACTCAACTTAAACAGTCGAGCACAGAAAACATAAAAAAGAACTCAGACCACAACTACACGACACGATGCCTAACACAAAACTGAACGAGTAAACGAACTTCACCGCTGAAAGTCCAAGTTTCAGCTGTAAAACGATTACAGAAAATCTTTCTCATAGTATTTGCCATATCTACATCAAATTTCTAAAGCCTGTGCCATATCAGCAGTGCACCTGTCTACGATCATTTTTTGAGTCACCTTTTGGGGAAATCGCTAGTGATTCGTGCGTCAGCCATAGGACAATCCTTCGACCGTCGTACGAAATATTAGTGTCGCCAAGTGAACGCAACGTCCCAAACCACATTCTCTTTTCATGTTGCAAGTTTTAAGTATGCACATACTTATGTATTACAATATTTTCGATATATTGTCTAAAAGCGAAATATTTAACGGTATTGTATCAAGAGCATCATACTGCATCGCCGTGTTAGACGCCATTTTGTTGAACGCTTTTCTGTCTCCAGAAAGGATAATTTCTATATATTAGCACTTTCTAATGGAGACAATTATGGAAACTTATCATGACCAAAGTAACCACCCATTTATTTATTAACTTATTTATCTACTGACTACGTCCTGCAAGGGATTTGACATTATCAAAAGATATATTGATACTTCAATGTTTAACACAAATAACCATTCTTACATTCTTACCTCAAATATTATACTACATCCACACGATGTCCACATCAAAATACCATAGTGTCGTAGGTATGCATTCAGCTTTTTGTAACAACTCTGAAATTCAAAACACTATTCGTCATAATTATGTGTTAACGTATATTTTATATTATTACTGTGATACGCCACACATATATAGATTGGTCCCTCAAACTAATCTACTTGTTTCCTTAGCGTGGTTAATGTGTGTCCTAAACTAGTTTAATAGGTTCCTTTAATAAAAGAATTGGTACCTAAACTAATCTAATTGGTACTTTAACTAATAAAATTTATTCCTAAGCTAGTTTAATGTGTGGCTTAAGTTCTTAACTACAAATGTAATTCAATTGTAATACAATTCGTTCCTAAACTAGTTTAATATGTTC
Organism: Spisula solida; assembly: GCA_947247005.1. Taxonomy (NCBI): domain Eukaryota; kingdom Metazoa; phylum Mollusca; class Bivalvia; order Venerida; family Mactridae; genus Spisula; species Spisula solida. The sequence continues at coordinate 30,148,249 of OX365947.1, read as the reverse complement.
CTTTAATAATGTAATTGGTTCCTAAGCAACAGGTAGTTAAATGGGTCCCTTAACTACATGCTGGTATGTTTACATTATACACTTCATACGCTCTCGATAGGACCTTTGGACACCCTAACAAGACAGAGCTCTGCAGTCACACATCAGTTTCCTGTCTGCAAGTTTCAAAATTATTCATAATGAATTCCACATAAATCAATATAAGATTGTTTAGGTAAAAAATGGCTCACGAACAAACACCATTATAAACAGCAATGTAATGGTTCAATGTGAACAATAAATGCATATTCATGAATCATGGTTATATTTTTATATTTTTTGTACGTTTTTAAATAAAGTAACTTTTTCATGCATTTAGTCCACAAAGTATTTTTGATTAAATCTTTAAAGATTAATGCAAGAAAGAAGAGACAGAAAGAGAGAATAGTGATTAGTCAAGAAATAATAAGATGTACTAAAACATTCTGTTGTTTGTGATTACAAGTGTGATAAAGTATGTGCATGTATTTGTACATCAAGGGATCCCTTTATACGTGGTTATAGCCGGAAATGACGCTGCTAACAAACTCGCGAAAGAAGCATCCAAGCAAAGACAACATCAACTCTAGCCTCATAATTATGTTGAAGCAAATACTCTGTTGAAGGGCCAGTCAAACTGTGGGATCATAAATGGAGGCTAATGCCCAGTGAAGACCACACACCCTTAACAGGCGCATCATCTTCCGCCAAGTTTCTTTCGGTCTCCCCCTATGTCTCTTTCCTGTTGATGTTCCTTTCCTAACCACCCATTGGAATCGTTTTACTCGCAGATGAGCAAGGGTACTGTCAACTACGAGAAAGTCGAGCACTCAAAGGCGGTGCTTTTTCGTTTTGATAATATCCACTGATACAGAGCTCTATTGATAGGGGAAAACCAAGCTTAAACAAAGCTAGAACAAAATGCTATTCCTATATGCGCAGCATACTCTACGAACTCAATGTTTCAAATGTGATAACTTACTTGCTAATTATGATTAGCGAACTTTAAAGGGCAGATCGTGGGCTTAAATGAATGATTACTCCACAGATTATGGAGCTAGCAGTTATTAATAATCTTAGAACGATGGAGCTCATTATCGACAACCACACAAGGAGTTCTAGACCTTGGAAATATTCCACCAAGGACCCCGTGCCTAATATAGCTTGTCTCTAAAATAGTTTAATGCGTCATTTTCTAATATAATCCTATGATCACCGTATTTATGTCAAAATAAAATTGTTCAAAAGATGACATAATCTTGAGCTGACGTAAAATTAAGATCGCAGCTGCAACATGATGCCATTATTCTTACAAAACCTATGAAAGCCTATATAACATATTAATATGCTTGCTACTCAAATTTTGTGAAGGGTCAACAACTTTTCCTTAGATTAATATATATCTTATTTCTGATGAAATAGGATTGGGCAACAGGCTCTGCCTATATTAGCACTCTCCTTACTTTTCATTGCAAAATTTGATGAAAGGAGTGATGGAATTGTCCGCAACCATAATGCTGTATGTGTACAGTTGTAAACGAATTACACTCCAAGTGCACAATGTGCGGCCTCACTCCTATGTTTGAGCTGCGTTATTAAATTCTTGTCTTACACAACATAAGAAAGAAAACGTGACCGATTATCTTCATGTTTGGCCTTTATATATGCTTGTCACTTGAGCTGCAGGTTTTTGCTAGTTACTGGACAATTTCATCATTGTGACATCGCATGCCATTTGCATCGTATGAATTTCTCAACATTTAGCAGCATGATATTTATACTCGAAAAGCGCGTTCTATAACATTCATGTTTAGCTTATGTAAGACCTGCTTGCGTCTAATCTGCATGCGAATATATTAAAGCAGGGAAGAATATAGCTTAGATTCGTCCCATATTAGACGGACATGCATCTGTATTGACTCACAGGGACGTTTGAGTAGTATAAGAATAGAAACATACACCTGTTAGACAGTAATCGTAGAATCCTTCTAAATATTGTCATAGAAAAATACAAAGGACAAGGACAATACATATCGAACGCCCCTCGTATAATTGTACTAACTTCTTGATAATATGAATTGCCACTTGTAGGGCTCGTAGTGCAATTATCATGGATGGGCTCCCCAAAATCTGGATATTTGGCCGGAAGTTTGCAACATGTGACCGGAAGTAGCACGTGGTATATTGTTCCATTCTCGTCAGTTTTCTCACCATTCCATTTCATTGTTGATTGGAAATCATTTGAATTTTCAGACCCACAGCAACTGAACTAAAACATAGAAGGAAAACAAATAATATTCGCGTATTGCTGGTAACGTTGGGCACATATTTTGCCGATTGTAATAAAATAAACTTCAAAATGAACAATACTAGCTAGTAATCCGGGAGTAAACTATACATCAATTTTTGTCCAGATTTGAAACAACAACGCGCATGATAGACACTATAAGCACAGTAAAGTAACAATCGGTGTATAGCCCATGCTTGCAGGTACAAATGCGTTCGGTGCATGTTCGCCAAACCATCGGGTGTATTAAATTTCAATACGTTCGATGCTTGATTGCCAAAGGGATAATAGAAAACTGGACAAGAAAGACAGCATTCTCGTTCACCAGAGTATTCTTCATCTGGGAACTTGACTAACCTCTGATGTACCAGGATGCTTAACCAGCCGAACACAGAAAACATAAAAAAACATCACATACTACAATTAATGGCACAATGCCCAACACATTAACTTAACGAGAAATGAACTTGACCGCTGAAAGTTTTAGCTGCCACATTCGGTGCTTGTTCGTCAAACCATCGGGCATGTTCTTTTAATACGTTCGATGCTTGTTCGCAATTTTAATGATATACTCATTAAATCTACCATAATAACAATCCGTCCGTCGACCACGCAGTGCGGTTTATATTATGCATAGTCCAGAGTTATCTCCGGCGAACTATACTACGGTATTGTGGATCAAAGACACAGACTTTATAGATTAAATCATCTCCGAAGTAAGGATGACCGTGAAATTATGTTAATTTTGACAGCCCATTTAACATAAAACTCATAACACAATATGTCGTATGTTCCAATTCGTACGGAATACCGTTAGGGCCATCGCAGTCACACACTAAAATCCAGAGGGCGACATTGCGACATCGTACTATCGCGTTGTCGCATTGTCGTCATCGTATTATCGCATTATCGCCATCGTACCATCGCACCGTCGCATTGTCGCCATCGCATTGTCGCCATCGCACCGTCGCCATCGCATTGTCGCCCTCTGGATTTTAATGTGTAACCTCGATGGCCTTAACGGTATTCCGTACATTCGATATGAACATTTTATGTTCTCTTTGTTACCGCCCGATTTCAGGCACTGACGTGTTATCGTCGCCTCCACTGAAGTGGAGGCTACTACTGGAATGCTTTTTCGTTTTTCACACGGTGCTTCTTTTTTCTGTTCAGTTAAAACCCGTTCATACCGTCACAACATTTTATACAGATTATTTCCCTTAGAATGTAGGCCTGAATGCAAGAAAAAATGTTAAAAATTGAGTTATGCGTAAAAACCAATTCCCATAAGACGATAATTAAAAAGAATAACACATTTATTTAAATTATTTACATTATGATAAAAACATATTTTTATTTTTATTTATACCTGGCATTAATTAACAACCAGTCATACAAAGTTAACTTGCTCGTTCGCAAGCAACATCCAGTCTTTCTACATGATTGTAGTAGACATAATCGTGCTCAAATGTGATGAGAGACCTGCCAACTGTGATTCAGGGTTTAATCAATTTATTACTGCGGCAAGTCGGCACTATTCAGTATTTGGTCAAATACAAATGAACAAACAAAGGAACATGACAAACATATGAAGACAATTAAATACATACAAATACATGTGCAAAGCAAATGTTAAATATATACAGTACGAAACATGTTTAATAGTTCAAGACAGTTTTTCTGTCATTTATGATTTTTGTCAAAAATGCAGAAATTTTAGTCAGTTTATCAATTTTATTAGATGATATTATTGTTTTGAATTTGTTGATATTCCGATTCAATACAGTTAATGCTACACATTTTAAAAAGTCTTAATTCACGATTAATACCCAAATTTCTAACATGTTCAATTTCAAATTACCAACAAGTTTAGCCGGGCGAACGCGGGCATTGTGTACGGTTTGAACACGAACATGTTGGCTTGATGACGATGGTTCTATATTATACAGGGGTTCTACCAATCGGGACACCTCGGACAATTTCTTACGAATTTATCCCGTAAAAATGCCGTACGGACCGTTCCGATTGGGGTTCTACAGAGGCATAATGTCCAATCCTGAAAACGAGTCGCAAGTAAGTTTTGGGTGCCATTAGCAAACATCCCTACATCTTAACTAGGTTTCAAACTTTGTTTAATCATTGGTTAAAATTCAGAATATGGCACTTCAAATGACCATAACTTTGTCAATTCTTTGAATTTCTTCATCAAATAACTTTTATTTTGTGCAGAAGAGATAATTTTTCCTAATGCAGCAAATCCGGATTTCTGGATTATTCCGGAATTGTAGGACCCCTGTATATACGAGTAAACAAACCTCGACAAACATGTAATTCCAGGCTATACTGTATACGTCTGTTACATCTTTGTCCCCTATATACTGCTTCAATAAATTGGTGGTCAATGGTTTCTTTATTCCATCGTCAATCTGTAGACATGATTGTTATACAAATATAACACGTAGCGGTTATAATATGCATGTACCGGTATTGTACAGTATCGTTATTGTAAATTGGGCAAATATAACATACGATGCTATGATTGTTACATGACATGCGAAAAGTAAAATTCGTCTCTTATAAGAATTGAAATAGTTCATGTGTGAAATGATATAGTAAATATAATTATAGCCATTAACGATACAATTGTTTGGAGGCTTTGCCTCTCAAAGTTAACATTGCCTATTTCTTAATGCAAACTGAACGCCTTTAGGCTAAACAATGTGAATCCGCATTCAAGTAGTTCCAGAAACTGTCAGCATTTTCACTAAGTACTGCTACATCTGTTTCTCAAAATATTTAATTTGGGGATGACGGGAAACTAGATATAAAGATAAAAGATGGCCGAAAAAATAAAATATTTTGTGGATACCGACGGTACTTGCTGTGTCTGTCTCTTGCATGGGTGGTTAGGCCATGCCGCCGTTTCTGTATGGCTTTGAATTGTCTCTACATGTACAGTATTTAAGAAGGCCCTACTGTTGACTCATAATAAATAAACTTTGATGAAGACAATATTATATACATGTACATACTTTCATTGTTAGTATCAGTATTGTAATCATCGCTTGTCCTATCATCAAGATGACGACAATCAACATATTCTAAAAATAGAAACATGACAATCATGTGACACAATAAAACATGCACCCTGGTTACCTAATGGGATAACATGTCACGATTCTATTTTTCGGATAAAGATACATATGTACCTTCAAAGGATTTAGCTTAAAACACACATGTATGATAATGAATCATGACAAAGTTTGAATGCCTTGCATACGAGTAGTACCGTGATATATATTATTCTGTATAACCTCTCCAGAGCGGTCCTCAGTAGAGCAACAACCTCTCTATAACAACACATTCAAAATTTCACTATAAATTAAACTTCTGTATAACCACAACCTCTTAACAACGTCCAATATCTGCAGCTCCTAAAAGGTGTTGTTATTCTGCCGAGCATAGCCATTATTTGCCAGTCAGTTTTCTGCTGAAATATTGGCGGGCATATATGAGTGCCTCCACCCGTGTTTGAATTCCAGATTAGACGGCAAGCGCACTAACCATTTAGCTACGGAGGCACACTACATATATATACATGTTCTATTATTGTGTCAAAATCAATATTTCCACTTACTATAACTATCAGTGAGAGTTTGGGACAGGAGCCAATCCAGCACCCTAATAGCCCTGAAACAGAGAATGAAAGTTGGTTGATACATTCAGTATTTACTTTTTGAATGAACCTGTTTATAGCAGGCCCCTGTTCAATGTAAGATATTAAGCTAGTGCTTATCTAAGACTGTTTTTTTAAAAAACTAGTTTGTGTGTTAAATGACTCCAATGAAAACTACATGTAGTACTGAATACTACTTTTATAGTCGTTTGTAAAAGCTTATCTGAGCTTAATATGTTGTTTATTGTACATGTATAGTCTTGTTTACTCAAAATAAAATTGATTTAATTTTATGTTATCTTAGTATCTTATATCTCAGTAAGAAGACAATCTTAAAGAGCAATAATACGCCTGGTAATCCAATAATAGCTCTAAACGATCAGGTTCTGATTTGGTCGGAACATTGTGCGTTTACAACAAAGCCTGGACATATCTGCATAACACTACATTCGCCGATTTTTAAAATTCGGGCTACCATAAAACAGAGGATTACATTCACCGCAGACGACCATTTTTGCCGATTGGTGCTTTAACGGAAGTCGCATTGGAACATTGTGTACACATAACGCTAATGTTGTGGTGACAGTGATTACCAGGCATGAATAAGTAATTAAAAGTCTATTATATATAGAAAATAGTGTTTTATAGTGATAAACAGTTCAAGTAAAAGCTTAAGTTATTGATACTAGTAACAGCTTAAATAGAAAATTCATTATTGTCAGATTTCCATGTGCAATTCTTGCACAAATAACCAACCATATTAAACTTTAGCTATATATAGGTACACAGGAAGAATCATCAACGCACGACTATAATGGTTGTCATAAAATAAATTCAATTGTTGTCATAAAATAAATTCAATGTTAAGTTTGTTTTCGTGGAATTGGGGCCTTCTTCTTCAAGTTTGTTTTATTGTAGGTTAATGCTATTTTTGTCACCGCTCATTCGGTAAAAGGTCACTATACATGTATATACCATATATGGCGGCTCATTAACATTTCCAGTTTACCTTGAATCAAATGTCAATCAATACACCTTTTGTACAAATATAGCGCATACGCAGGCTTCTACTGCCTCTTCCAATAATAGTAGGACAAAAGTTGAAAAGATAGGACAAAGGAGAACTTTCTGACAGTAAGTAGGGATGAAGAAGGAATTTCGACCTTTTTAGCTCAATATCTCGACAGGCAGATACAGGATTTGGTGCAAGAGGGACAAAAATTATACATATTTCAGGGACGGATGACAGAAAGAATAGCCACTCAAGAATTATAAAAATGCTTTACTCTACTTTACGAGCGTAGCGAACCCGAAAAAATGCATGATTTATATTTCCACTGAAATTACAACTAAAAGAAGAAGCAAGTATCATTTTGCAATAAATTCAATTTTCATTTTGAGATGAAACAGTAGGGACAAAAGGGCTGTTTTGGAAAAAAAGTAGGGCAAAGTAGGGCTCAGATCAAAATAGTAGGGAAAAGTAGGAATAGTAGGGTTCAGTAGAAAGCCTGCATACGGTAAAAATGGCAACATGTAAAGTAGATGACATGTCAGTATTGAGCAAATGTCAGTCGTGGAAGAACATGTCTTACCCAAGACTTGAACTAATATTGTCCGGGAGTCTTTCGCCCTACCATCTAACTCGGCAACCAGTTTTGAAATACCTATATCCAATCAAATAATAACATACAACGACCCTTTCGGCCTCGTCATCCACAAGCTCACCAAGCTAAGTTGTAACTTAAAAACCGACCACAACACTAATTGCACAAACTAAATCAACGGAAATGAGAACAATCCTAAAACCAAAAACGCTGGCGATGGATCGGACATTTTCTTCCCAAATCTCAAGATGACAATATAACAGGAGTGGCTCTCTGATGGATCCCTGAAGAAAAAAGGAAAAGCGGACTCCCAAAAACAACCACTAGACGTACTGTGGAGACCGAGATGAAAGACATTAGTTTGACCTGGGGAGAATTGGGAAAAACAGCAAAACACAGAGAAGAGTGGAAAACTCTAGTCCTTGCATATATGTGCCACCGGGCACAACAAGGACTTGGTAGGTAGGTACAACACTTACCTACACTTCCTATTATGATACCAAGTCCAATCATCGATATAGTTGTGTAGTTATAAACTGTCCATACATCCGCTCCAGTAAAACCGCCGGATGGTAGAAGTTTTACCATAGGGGTAAGGTAACCATCCAACATCTCAGTGTGGAACCGTAACACTCCACCAACCGCAGAAATACCCAAACCTATAACCTGTAAGCATCGATAAAAGTTTTTTAAAAAATCCTAAAAGCCTGATAAAAATAAAAAGCATAGAAAATAGACCGTTTTAGACACCCCAAGCATAGAATTTCAGGAAAAATCCTGAAAACTTTACCCATGTACAGTAAAACCATAACAATCGTTTGTACATATTCTGTGATTATTATGAATGGACAGAACTGTTCACAGTCTACTTAACGGTATCCTGTTCCCCAATGATGTATATATGCCTCAGAGCAACTGCCTAGGAAACAGGGTATTCTGAGTTCGACAACAGCCCGTGACATACTAACAGTCTTTAATGTCACTTGTATTAATATCTCTTAATTGCTTTTTGATCAGAAAATAAAGTTAGTTCCTGGACTGGAGGGACTTATATTATATCAAGTTCTGGGCCTGGAGAGAATCATATCAGGATATAGTTACAGGACAGTCTCATAATATTATATCTAAAACAAGTTTCCAAAACGATAATTAAAAATCGGACAGGGAAGGCATCACTCAACTTAACCAGCCGAGCACGGAACACATAAAAACATCACATACCACAAGTATACGATACAATGCCCAACACATAACTGAACAAGAAAGTGAACTGAACTGCTAAGCCCAATTCCTAGCTGTCAAAAAGCTAAATGACCTAGTTTCAGCTATAAAAAAGCTGAGTTCCCAATTTACTGCAATCCGACACTTTCATTGCAAAATTGTGGTCAGTCAGATTGTTCTAGTTCCCTTGTCGTTACAAACTTTGATTGGATTCAAAGTAATAGGGGTTTAAAGGTCGGTGTATAATACATAATTCAATAAACGAATCATGTGAAACTGTTCCTACGTGTGGGTATATAACATTTCACAAACTTTGGTGAAAAGGCAATATTAGTATTGCAGGTAGATTTTTTTAAAACAAGTATAATCATATTTGGGTGCCGTAAAAACGCAAAATGGTAACATTTGTGGCGTCATGACAACGTCGTAAATGACGTCAATGCCATACACGATGTGCCTAGCTGTAAATAGCTTCTAGTTTCAAATGGTACCAAATATTATAAGGATATGTGATTTTTTTACAAGTACGCTTCCATCTTAAGCTTCCCGAGATCGTTTAAAGTCAATTTTGAAATCGAAATCAGCGAAATTTAATCCACACAAACATTAATATTTTATAAAATGACAAATTGATACATGAACACTCACTATTAGAAGAACGCTGTTCACGAGAAGTATCGCCTTCTTACATAGGTTCATTTTGCTGCAAAATCAGAAAAAAACATGATTCTGAGAAGAACTTGTGATTTTATAATCCAGCAAGCGAATTTAAAACGTGGTACTCATCACCACAAGAATCTGAATCATTGATTAAGAGTAAAAAAAAAATGTTAAATATATGAATCCATTTTTTACTCTTACTCAATGATATGTAGTTACCTGTGCTAATCACTGTTTTTAACTCATTTAATCAAGTTAGACACATGTTTACACATTTATTGTGCGAATAAACAATGCAATTTCTCTTATTGATTTATAAAATTAACATATTTTGTATATAAGTATGAGCATAAGCCCCTATGGCTTGGTGTGTAAGGTGATGATTGTCACTGTCGTTATATCCGAAATAAAATATTTTAAACAATAAAAATTCTATGTTTTGATATTACATTGTTTGTATACAAGTGACAGACCGGAATAAACGGACTGTATACATGTATTCAGTTTAGGACGTGGTCAATGATTCGAATGCTTATAATAAGCGGATTTAGCTCAGTGGGGAACGCACTGGGCTGTCAATCTAGAGGTCGTGGGTTCAATCCCTGGCATCGGCACTTGACAAATTCTGAAATATTTATAATATTTCCCGCTATATCTGGCCGTGTGGTCTGCAAGTATCTGGAAGTGCCAGGAAGCTGTGTATTGGTGCTATACACCGGGCACGTTAAAGAACCAGGCTGTCTATTCGAAATAAGAGCTAGGCGCACTTCTGCAGCGCCGGACATGTCTCTCTGTCTCTCTTCAGGGGCTATCTCTCAGTCTGTCCCTCTGGTCAGATCATGCTGTATCTGCACTGGTAGAGGATGCACATGCGCCCTTGTGGCTGCAACATGGGTAAAGCGCATTTGAACGTGCGTTCGCATGAAAAGGGCGCTATATAAATCTGGTATATTTATTTTATTTTTATTTTATGAAACGATCGGTATATTAGTCGTTACTCTTGAATTCTTTAAATTATGTCCATTGTTTGATTTAATGCATTGTGCGTTCGTGCGTTTATTTCTTGAAATTATGCAACACCATTTCTAGTATCTGAGATTCCAATATAACTGTGTATACCTAGTCTGTGTGGACATACCACAATTTTTTTACTAAGAAGTAAGAACGCAAGTAAAAATATGTCGACAAAAAAACAACCGCAAGTATGTCTTGGACGCTCAAGCAGAGAATGAGTACTTTTCATGCAAAGTAATATGTTTCAACAGATTGTCACAGTATTTTTCCCGAAACCGGCTCAACTGCTAGCCATGCATTAGAGTACAGTGTAGCAATACCACGTGACTTTTGGCTACAGTTACAAGAAGAAATTTGTAAACATTGGAAAATAAAATATCCATAATTATTTTATTTCTTCGTCGATTTCTTTGAAATATACGCCACGCTAAGGGGGTAATTATTTGCTATCCTTTAAATTATTGTAACATATTTTTCAGGGGCTGTGACGTTTTGTCCATTACCTTGTGAAACCATGGAACGTGTATGTTTCACAGGGTGATGGGAAATTCGGTAAAGCTGCTGAAAAAGATCTTATATTTCATGGAAAGCAAATAATGTCCCCCTTAGCGTGGCGTATATTTCATAGAATCGATGAAGAAATAAAATACTTATGGCTATATTTGTGTTCCAATGTTTACAAATTTCTACTTGGTAACAGTAAGAAACTATGAGCTTTTGCATACACATATTAAATTTCATGGGACGTACAAAATGTACTCATTCTCGGTTTGAGCGTCGAAGATGTCTCGATAAACTCGGTCAAAGATTAAAATACTTACGATCATTATAAAGTATACAAATCAAACATAAAAGCGTTGAAATAAAACTATGTGAACCACAGGAACTTGCATTTATAATTTGAAAAAAAGTTTTTTTCACTAGGCCTACTGTACTATTAAAATATATATTTTTCTTTTTGTTCAAATTATAAATGCAAGTTCCTGTGTGTGAACTTACTCGTATTGCAATTCATTAAACTTTATGAGTTCCCGTGTTTCCAGAGATTTAATTTAAATTATAGAAGCGATTTCACTGATATTCCATTCTTATTCGCGGATATTCATACTTTCTTTAACACTTCTGAAAAAACTTATAATTAGTATTACAGTATTATAACAATCGGTGTAAAAATCGAAGAATTCCGATAAGCGCGTTCTATAGACTCCGGAAGCGCGAGTATGAAAATTGTCGTCGGATTTACGGAACTTGAAGTGTAGCGCTGTTTATAATCAATGAATATTGTTTTTTATCTTGCTTAATTGATGTTTACCAATAGTGAAGTATCTAATCCAGCTTATACGTAATCAAGTAGTTATTTTATCTAACAATTCATGTGTGTTAATAAAATACCCATAATTGAGTTTTCACCGGAAGCTCATTTGATATGATATAATAAAATTATTATGGTTATTTAATCAAATCGTTATCAAAGCCGGTTGCTATGTTCGAAAACAAGCGCACTTTGATTACTGCTAAAAGGTGATATTGTTGTGTAAACAATTGGATTTAAATCTTACTTATCGATAATTTATCGGAATTTAATGGAACTGATTCCAAAGGGAGAGGAGAAGACATTGTTTCTAAAAGTTTCTGTAGTTGACGTCTAGGCCTAACACAGCCAGCAGCGTTATTCCTAGCCGCTTGATACATTGCAGCGGTTCTTCGCACACGGTAAACTTGTGAACTATTATAAACAATTTCAAAGTAATATCAGCACTGTAAACAAGTAAGTATCTTTATTGAAAGCACCGTGTTTATCCACGAATCCCTTTGACATTTTACTACAAATGGGTGCAAACCGTTGGATAAAACTTGAACCATTACGTGAATAACAATTAAACGTTGAGCGCAAGACACTTAGTCTAGGAAAAAAACACAGCAAAAGAAAAAATGGATGTTGCAAAATTACTCCATCTCAGACTCTCAGTACCGTTGTTTGAACCCTTGCTTTGCGGACGCATATCGAGGGTTGTCCGCAAGACAATAGTAGCTGCATATTGTTTAAGAGACATTTCTGCAGTCTTGCAGGCAACACACGAACAATATATAGGTAACGGTCACTGTAGATATATGGTTAAATACCTTATTAGGGCAACTCCTACATACGAATTTCTGACCAGTTAAAATGTATGCCTTCACGAAGATGACACATGCTTTGGTGCTATATAGATAGACCATAATGGTGTTAATGCTCGAGATAATGTTTACTGGAGCATGGCTGTGTATGTGTGGTGAATATTATTCATGGTACATGTTTCTTCCGATGATAGATGCATAGTACCCGTGTGTGGGTTCTGTTTTTTTTAAAACACTTACGGAAATAGTAGTTATGCACAAACTTATTTTTTATAATTCTTGAACAAATTCACATAAGGGAGATAAATGGCTTGTAGGAATTCATCAACTGAAACATCATTAAAACCACTTGGCACTCTGGGCCAGGTGAGCTAAAAATGCACTTTAACAACATTCTATAAAGATCAGGTTGAAACTGTGACATATAGTGTGTGAATATATCAATAGTGGACGACATACATTGTTCAAGTACAATGTACTGGTATATAGAAGCCCTGGTACAGACAACGGACGTTCAAGGATCTAAATAGACCACCTTGCACTAGGCAAGTTAAAAAAGAACAACAGAAGTTATCAAGAAAAATATTTTTAATACTGTTAATTAGCAATCATAAACAATGTATAAAGTATAAGAATAGATAACAAGTAATACTTAATAAGTTAATATGTAAAGTTGAAACAGGTGTAAACAAAAATAAACTATGTTACGAAGAAACACATTTTATACACTTATGAAGTAGTTACTGCCTTACTAGTATTAGTAATATCAAAAACACAAGTATAAACAAGAGATGTTTGTATTCTCAGCGTCAATGAAAAGTTACCACTCTATTGACTCTTATATTTTAAAATTCACGTTACACTGTGTTAAAAGCCGAACACGACCATGTTTTGACCTTACTGTGTAGTCACAGCTATCCTATTTAACAATTATATTCAAATGCACACACCATAAAACTTTTGCACCGATATGTCATATTGTATACAATATACAGAGGTATATATAAGTGGTAACTTTTTAGTGACGCCCAGTATATATGATATGATGATATGCCCGAACACAGCAGCCAAATAGTCATTGATGTTGTAGTCTTGACCTTTGACCAACTGATCACAAAGCAAGAGAGGTCATCTAGATTAGAGCATTATCAACATGTCAATACAAATCTACGATCCTTGGATCAGAAACCATTTTTCATTTCAAGCTCAGTGACCTTGACCTTGAACGTAATTTACCCAAAATCAAACAGGGTTTACATCAGCAGAATATCAACTTAAATATACACTGAACACAACTTAATATAAACAAACACTTTGTAACGTATGATTTCTCAGCTGTTAGTGTATAGATCTCAGAGAAATTGAGAAATCTGTCATTAACACAAACTGTGAAACATCTACCAATGTCCATTCCTGTAGATAGGGGAATGGTCAACACGGGTATAGTCAACTGGAGGATGGTCAACTTGACCGTCCTGAGGCAATTTTGGATGGTTCATAAACTAATTAGTACCAAGAACTTGCATTTTATGAAAAGACTGTTTATAAGTTGGGTTCAGAGTAGAGATAATACTGTAAGGCATTGTTTCCACAGGAGGTTGTAACATCTTTCATAACATACACACATATATAATAGTATATGGAGGATAAAGTATATTGATGATGCCACAACCCTGTGACTTCATCAATAAATATCACAGAAACATTTATGAATATCACAGTAAAAATATTTGTATCACATAGAAATAACACCTGGACGGAGTGAACATAAACATGTATGCCCCCATGACAGCCCAATAGTCAGAAATGGTAAAGGTCACAGTAACCTTTGACCTACTGACCTCAAGGGGTTATCTACTGTTGCTGACCAATCCCCATGTAAAGTTTGAAGATCTTAGTACAAAGCGTTCTTGAGTTATTGAACGGAAACCATTTGAATAGTCAGAAATGGTAAAGGTCACAGTGACATTGTCCTTTGACCTACTCATCTACAGTTGATGACCAAACTCCTAGGGCTAACTGTTCTTGAGTTATTGAACGGAAACCAATTGATCTACCGACAGACCAACCGACCGACCTACATGTGAAAAGCAATATACCTCCTCATCAAAGATGGGGGGCATAATCAAATACCCGACTAAGAACAACAAGTAATTGAGAATTGCAAGCAATACAGAAGTCCCCTACCGGTTTGAAGCCATTTTCAATGTTTCTGTTGCCATAGCAACCACAATTTTTGTCAGAATTAAAATACTTTTAGATGTGCATAATCCCCTTATTGCCCCCTATCCACATACCAAGTTTCATAAACCTAGCTTGGAAACTGTTTGAGTTATGTCAGGATCCAGATTTTTTGATGGACTGACTGGCTGACAGACGGACGGACTGACTGACGGACGGAGGGCAAACCTATAGTCCCCTCCGGTCAAAAACCGGTAGGGGACTAATAAACATAGAAGTCTGCTTTAACAGCGACAATAAAATGAAAATAACACAAAAATATCATAATGTAAAGGAGACAAATACTGACTGAATTTACCCTCAAGCTTTCCAGTTATATAAACGTTTATCAATAAATTTTCGTAATTATCTCAGTTTTAATTTATTACCCATCTTCTAAATCTGCTGTTTCTGAAGTCTAAGTCGACTAGGTCATTAAGCTGAAACTATGGCATTCAGCTTTT
Organism: Spisula solida; assembly: GCA_947247005.1. Lineage (NCBI taxonomy): Eukaryota > Metazoa > Mollusca > Bivalvia > Venerida > Mactridae > Spisula > Spisula solida. Next base: position 30,132,967 of record OX365947.1, on the reverse strand, counting down.
TAATACTGTTATTCTTTAACTTTTTAGGACTTCAGACAGCTAGAACTAGGTATTTCAGCCATGTTTCTGTTGAAACTAGGTCGTACAGTTTTTTGATTGCTGAAACTAGTTCATTCGGCTTTTTGACAACTGAGACTTGGGCGGTTCATTTTCTAGTTAAGTTGTGTTTTGGGTATTGGGCCTTGTATGTTTTTGTGTTTTCTGTGCTCAGCTGGTTAGGTAGAGTGCTTCTTCCCTGTCCGACTAAATGTTATCTTTTTAAACCTGTGTTGATGGCCACCAGAATTAAGCAAAATAGTCTTTGTAATAAGTAAATAATAGTTCTAATATAGCATAGTGATACACAATTGTATTAAGCAGTCACAAATGATGTGTACATCGACTGACTGTTGATGATTTCTGATTGACTACAGGGCCCGGAATTACAACCAATACTTACACTCAGCACTCATATACTGAAATTCACTCTTTTGAGGTTCATAGTAACATGTTTTGAAAGCAATAAGTTGTAATAATGTTACATTGGTACTGAATATTATTTTTGGCTTACTGTCTAGTGTAATTGAGTGTATGTGTAAGCTATAAATGTAATTTATCAGTCTGAGTGCTGAGTGTGATACACAGATTCAATAATTACATCTATACATAATAAATAGTAAACACTGGCAAAGCAAATGTATTAAATGGTATTTTCAACGCTGATATGATATATCATTTTTATACATTTTTCTCATCTAGCAAATACAGGACAAATAATGGCTCTTTATATAACATTTTTAATATTTGAGTGCTGAGTGTAAGTATTGGTTGTAATTCCAGACCCCTATGTACTGTTTGTAGGGTACCTTTATGTATAGTTTTACAGAAATATAGGATCCGTCATGAGTTGTCTACGGAGATCAACAAAGGCTTGCTTAATAATTATTTGTTTTCATGACAAGATAAAGAAATGTTGTTAGGCAATGAGTTTCTGATTCTTTGTATAATGTTACTATAGCTACCAGGTGAAAACAATATCAGAAATATCGAACTTAAACTGACCAAGTTATTTTTTTGCACTGTAAAGCTGGCAAATTGTTATCACACATGTTAGAGGACATGGCCCATGATTTGTTATCACATAAAAAATCACAGGTTTTATGTGATAAATTCATATCACAAACAGTGGACCATAATCATCAAAAACTGATATTACTGTCAAATGTGTAGTCAAACAGAAATAAAGTTGTTATAAACTATTTACCGAAATAATGCATCCACCATTCCCATAACTACTTTTTTGTATAGAAATAAAAACTTAATTCAATGTATATTGATAAGTTTGTCAAATGTGTGAAGGGCGTAAGCCTACGTTAAGACACAAACTGTGAAATTTTAAGGCGAGTCGCTACCATTGCGCGAGGTCATATAAAAATTGTCGGCTTCGCACCGATTTATATGAAATTTTGATGGCTAAAAGTACAAAATCTGTAGTTTCCAAAGATATATTTTTTAAAAAAATATATTGAAGAATTTTATAATTATATAACGTCCCGTACGGGTATGGCGACGTTAGCGCGTTTTTGAAGGTTTTGTCAAGCGTTGGGTGTATACACTTATCGATCGCTTTATAAAGGTAATCAATGGAAAGCCCAGCTCACGGCCTTTAAAGTGAATATAAATTAAACTGTCAATTAAGCACGCCGTGATAACGCGGTGCATTTTTATTACGATTGAGTGCCGTTTTTCGTTGTTTTTATAACGTCAGTATGTTAACGTTATATCAATGCCAGGCAACATTTTGCATGGTGACCCTATAATTTTATTATCTTACTGCTGAATTATTTCTCTTTCCATCAACGTAAAAATATCAAGGGGTCTCACCGCAAAATGTTGACCAAAAATCGACTTGAAATGAAAATTTACGCTATATTTTTCGTCGTTTTTTGTACGACGTTTTGACGTTGTGAGTCTGTTTAGAAACCATGCCGTTGTGCTAAAGAGATACGAGTGAACCGACTGGAATAATTATGGAGATGGCACTATATTTACTTTCATTTGGAGTTTTTCTCGTACACGACACAAGAGGCTAAACATCACCACACGCATTAAGTTGCGTAACTGCCGCTATGTCATTAGCATAGGGACTTTACAAGATTGCACAAGTATGATAAAGATGGTTTTGTTACTTCTGAAGAACTAAATATAGGCAAAAAATCACAACGGGCTACTTTCAATTAAAAAACAGAACTATTCCGATTGGGCATGGCCAATAAAATTGGGCCTACACGTCAAAATGTCTAGGTACGTCCCTGGTGTCATTGTGTGCGTTATCAATTATTTAGATTATAGGCTACTTTTCACACGCACGCTATTTGTACAGAGTAGCGAGCGCATGAAAGCTCCCAGTTCCTAAGCACAGTCAGTGTTGTCCACAGCTAATTACGGGTGTGTTGAGATGAAATCATATTGCATGTGTGTCAATGTTAGATAGCTTTTCGCTTTATACCTAGTTTTTTTAATTGAATAGTACATATACAAGTTCTACACCATAGACGAATTTTGAGTAATTGTGAGGGTAAATTATTGCATCATGTAAATAATAAAACAATACATTATTGATAGATTCTTACTTTCACGCAATATACATGCATAATTTTACTGCTAATGATATATTAGGTATAAAAGTGAATATAAGAGTAAATATCTTAAAATTAAAACCCATGTTTGCCGTTCTATAAATTTTGATACTAACCAAACATGTAAAATTGTTTAGACTGAATCTATATGCATGTCTGTGTTCCAGTAGTAAGAAGGTGGTGGGTTCGATCCCAACTCCAGCCGGACAAAAACAGAAATACTTGCAGAGTTTCTCGACTTACAACTTACTTCACCAACAGTCTCATTCAAAGCCTAGTTCCTGTGCAGAAAGCTTTACAATAAAAGCATCAGGGATGCATCTGAAACTCAGCCACCTTCAGTTTTATGACATACCGTAAAATTAATTTTCGCGGGTATTAAATTTCATGGATTTTGGTAAAATGGCAAATTGGTGGTTTCTTAAATTCGTGGATTTTAGATATTGAAAGAAAGATCTCTTGTCACGTATTTTGAGACATTCGAGGGAATTTAATTTCACAATCTAGTTCGTCATCGAAATCAACGAAAATTTATCACTGAGAATATTAATGACCTTACAGTATCCCCCAAAAACTAAAGTGACGTTAAACTCTTTTTGGGTCGTAATCCGTATGTGTGTCTGGAATAAATACAAGTATACATGTAATGATATTTTCCTGGCGGCACCAGACACAAACCAAATACAACACAACCTCTGTAGAGCAACACACTTTGGAAGCGGCTAATATTGATAACAGGTTGTTGTTCTACAGACTGAGGTGAAATTGTAGAGGTGCGCGGTATAAACGGTAAATCGGTAACTGTGGTATAATTTTCTCGCTGAACGATACTGCGGTACCATCTGAAATACCGGTACATTATCAACATTATACTTTCTCTGCTTCTTATAATTTTGAATATACCAGCCGTAACAGCAGACTATACCATATATAAGTGAAAGCCTTGAAATTGCCATGCTGCTATAATTATATTTTTTCGCCATTGCTGACCTTCTCACTTCAAGTTATTATTTTACATAGTCTTAATATTTCTCTAATCCTAGTCAAGTAATGGGTCTTTGTCGTCGTTCTTAGCCTGGCTGAGAGTTTTCAATCATTTTCTAACCACTATAACATAGCTGTTAGAGACAGTAATTAAGTTGGTCTTATGCTGTGTTACTGTATACTAGTATAGGGCATACCGTAGAATTTGAGGAAAACCCGTGCCATGGTATACCCCGGTATATTTTTCTTTGCTGAACGCAACCCTATTAAATTGACAGTGAGTGTTGGCTAAGGGAATTTTTGAAGGTGTTGTTATAGTGGGGTTGTTGCTCTACAGAGGTCCGCTCTTGATTCCATAACCTCTAGCTTCACACCTAGCGGATAGCGAAACGGACTTGAACATATTTGCGTCTAGATTTGTCGTAGATGGGAATCATACATAGGGAATCATTGCTATCATTTATATTTTGTGGGGTTTATTGTGTTGTGGTCCCGGAATGCAAATTTTAAACATAATACTAGTAAGTTACGATCCTTGATAACATTCTGTTTGGGTTGGGACTCCATCGGAAACATTTTCACTTAGTTTCTCATTTAGTGATTTACCTACTTTCCGTTCAAACATTCAATTAATATTTCCACAGGCCTTAGAAATTATATCACAAAATACAGAGTTTTAAAATTCACCATCACCCGGTCATTACTATATATAATTCTCTTATTCATGTATATAGTAATGACCGGATGATCGGGAATTTTAAAACTCTGTTTTCGTGATATAATTTCTTAGGCCTGTGATATTTCGTATAGCTCCGTTAAAGGGTACAAGAACAGTATGTGTCTCAAATTTATTTCACATTGTCTTCCACAGAGACCGGACTAATTCAAATCGGAATGTATTTAAGAAACAAGTTTATCTAAGAAATATGTTGGCATCTTTTTATGCCTTAGACTTTAACAATATAGTAATTACTAGAGTAGATTACTAAAATACTGGCCGAGAATGTACAGATCTTGAAAACCAAAGTCGCGAAAACTGGTTAGCTAAGAGTATCCTAATCTTTCCAGCGCATAAGACACTGGTAAGAATATTCAGAGGTTGCGTAAATGCAACAAGATATTGGCCTTGAACATTGGACCTTAATCAGTACACATAATTATCACGCCGCCGCTCAAAAATGACGTAAAATTTAGCGTTAATTTTCATTTCAAGTCGATTTTGGGTCATCATTTCGCAGCGAGACCCCTTAATATTTTTACATCAATTGATGGAGAAATTATCCAGCAGTGTTTTAATATAATAAAACCATAGCGTCACCGTACAAACTGTTGCATCAAATTGATATAACCTTAGTCCAGTGGCGTTATTAAAACAGCGTAAAACGACGCATAATTTTCACGACGTCGCTCAAAAAACGACGTAAAATATAGCGTAAAGTTTCATTTCAAGTCGATTTTTGGTCAACATTTTGCGGTGAGACCCCTTGATATTTTTACGTTGATGGAAAGAGAAACAATTCAGCAGTGTTTTAATATAATAAAATTATAGGGTCACCGTGCAAAATGTTGCATGACATTGATATAATGTTAGCGTACTGACGTTATAAAAACAACGAAAAACGGCACTCCGTCGCAATAACAATGCACCGCGTTATCGTGGCGTGCTGTATTGACAGTTTAATTTATATTCATGTTAAAGGCTGTGAGCTGGGCTTTCCATTGATTACCTTGATAAAGTGATCGATAAGTGTATACAACCGACGCTTGACAAAACCTTCAAAACGCGCTAACGTCGCCATACCCGTACAGGACGTTATATAATTATAAAATTCTTCAATATATTTTTTTTAAAAATTTATCTTTGGAAACTACAGATTTTGTCCTTTTAGCCATCAAAATTTCATATAAATCGGTGCGAAGTCGACAAATTTTATATGACGTCGCGCAATGGTAGCGACTCACCTTAACACAGCTTCAGTGTTGCTTGTTCTTGGCTTGCTTCCAGTTGACGTAGAAGAATCAGGGGTTCTACTGAGGCATAATGCCCAATCCTGAAAATGATTAGCAAGTCTATTTCTGGTGCCATTAGCACATATCTCTACAGCCAAACTTGGTATCAAACATTGTTCTATTGTTCAGCCTATTCAAAGTTCAACCTATGACACTTCAAATGACCATAACTTTGTCAATTCTTAAATTTTTCATCAAATAACTTTTATGCTCGGCAGAAAAGTTTATTCTTTTTAAAGTGGAGCAAATCCAGATTTCCGGATTATTCCGGAATTGTAGGAGCCATGAAGACAGCTTTGTCCGTACTCTACCATATCCTGCCATCAGCATATGCAGGGTGAGCCAATCTGTAAGCGTGTCGTTTCCATGATGCCTCTGTAGTGTTAACAATCAATGTTCTATGAGCTGACTCTTCTTTCGCTCGTTCTTTCAAACGTGTCTCCCTGTCTTCCCTGTAAATATAAATCAGACCAAAATTCATGATAAACAATTTTATTTGAACTAAACCAATTTCGTCGGCATATTCACAACTACAAATTTTTGCATTTTTATGTTTCCCACAATGTCCATATTAATGTTTTCAGCATTTTTTGCAGCAACTTAATTTCGCGAAAATTCTACCACTCCCAAACTTCACAAACTTAAATCACACAAAATAATTTCTTGGTTTGTAACAGGGTGAATTTGTGCATTAAGTTCTGACTTAATAAGAAAGGTAACTCTGTGGTAACTTTGTTAAAAGATAATTGGATTACCTCCCTTGGGCCATTGGTATTTTGGTGTATTAAGTCAAGCATTGGTTTCCCGCCTTGCTCATACTTTTAATCTCTTAATTGGTCAGATGACTTCTTTGTGCAAATAGTTTTCAGTGGACACCAAGATTTTGGATTGACAAGATGTGCTGTTGAGAGCACATACCTTTGTATGATTTATAAAGGATTGATGGAGGAATAGGTTGGTTGTGTATGTATGGGTTCTTACTTTATAATGCTTTAGAACACTGAGTTATGATTACTTTATATAGACTTTGTAATTTCAAGACAGGTACACCTTTGTACAGCATTATCCGGTCTTCTTCCCTTATCATGACTTCAATGTGTTCATTCCGTGAACGTTTTGTCACGACTTAGTAAAAAAACCCAGATAATCGACTACATAAGCGTATTCAATTTAAATGCCTCGATAGCATGACAAATACAAATGTACAATGTAGTGGCATACATTCACGGAATGAACATTCTACTGGTATAGTCATGGTCGGGGAAGAAGACCGGATGTTGCCCTTTGTACCTGCATTCATATTCAAGATGGCAGTACAGTAAAAGTTACCTACTTAATTATCCCTAATGCTAATGATCTGAAACACTATCTAGACCCTATCTGTTCACCATGTTTATTAATCTTGCAGTAACCATCACTGAGAGAGAGACTGGGATGAGGTGAGAAAGTCAACAATTGCTCTAGGAGTCTGATCCACAATTGGTATGTGTATATGTATAAATGTATTGTAATGTGTATGTAATGTATCTGTAATGTATTGTAATGAGTATGTTATGTATCTGTAATGTATCTGTAATGTATTGTAATGGGTATGTAATGTATCTGTAATGTATCTGTAATGTATCTGTAATGTATCTGTAATGTATTGTAATGTGTATGTAATGTATCTGTAATGTATTGTAATGTATCTGTAATGTATTGTGTAATGTAATGGTTTTACCAGTAATGGAATATTTATGTTGGCCATTAGATCTAACCAGCCCGCCTGAATAGAAGAGTCATGACCTTATTATACAGAGATGTATGTATTAATGTATGTATTGAAGGAATGTATATTATTATCATTGAATTCTATTTATCTTTGTTCATTATGAATTTCAGGGCTTGATCTTTAACCAGAGTATATTGGTTGAACTGGAACCTCAGTGTTGACTTGTTTATTCGCGGGTCTTGAACCTAAACATATATATAGTGGTACCACCACAGTCATTATGAACCGGTACAACACACTATTACAGGTTTACAGTAATCCAATGGAGGTGCCTTATCAGACTAACCTGTTCACCAGAGCCCCTTGAACATTGTGTTATTGTAAACTATGATGATCCAGTATTATTAACATTGCTTAGATAGCATACAGACGATTTGTATCACATTTCATAAAGATTTGATTAAAGTGATAACAAAAAATCTATATGACAACCCCCCCCCCCCCAATTATTTGTAGGGGCATAAAAATGTTGACAATCAGGTCATAGGATGATCACAACAGAATATGAGGTAAACTTCCGTAATTTCCTGAGTATAAGTCGTGGTTGTGTATTTGATGCAGGTAAATAATGAGAGAAGATTCAAAGAATCAAGTAATTAAGAATTGCAAGCAATACAGAAGTCCTCTACCGGTTTGAAGCCATTTTCAATGTTTCAGTTGCCAGAGCAACCACAATTTTTGTCAGAATCAAAATATTTTTAGACGTGCATAATCCCCTTATTGGCCCCTATCCAGATTTGGGCATATTTTCACTCTTTCCTTCGCCACAGCACCCACAGTTTTTGTCACAATCCAAATATTGTTGGACGTGCATAATCCCCTTATTGCCCCCTATCCATATACCAAGTTTCATAAACCTAGCTTGGAAACTGTTTGAGTTTTGTCAGGATCCCGATTTTTTGACGGACGGACTGACGGACATTCTCCATGACTTGACGTTGTGGGGTTTTCTTTTGTTCTTTCTTTTGTTGGTAAAACCCCATAAGCAACATTTTGCACCCCGCAAGCAAAGGAATGAATAGAATCTAAATATAGCCTATTGTTCCACACCCCACAACTACAAGTGGGTGCGTACAGACTGACGGGCCAACTGAGGGCAAACCTATAGTCCCCTCCGGTCAAACACCAGTAGGGGACTAAAAACAAGACTGCATTCAATAAACGCTTATGCCCCCTGTGGAAGCCTTGTCCATAAATAAGTCTAAGTTCAAAAATTAGGTCAAGGTGAAGGTCAAAATGGGATTAAGTGATACAGGCGTGTGGAGAGTGTTCATATACAACATCCATGCAAGTATGAAAGCTTTGTAGCAAGCCATATTAATGCTAGAAGAAACGTTCAATTTGGGTTAACCAAGAATTTGGCCTTCAATAAGTCTAAGTCCAAAATTAGGTCAAGGTGAAGGTCAAAGTGGGGTCAGGTGATACAGGCGTGTGGAGAGTGTTCATATACAACATCCATGCAAGTATGGAAGCTTTGTAGCAAGCCATAATGATGCTAGAAGAAATGGTAAATTTGGGTTAACCGGACGGACGAACAAACGATTATAACTATATGACACCCAGTATTTGGCTACCCCAGGGTTTAGGGTTAAAAATCGCCTTTTATTGGGTGTCATATAGTGCCAACCCGGACGGACGGGTGAATCACTATATGCCTTCCGATCTATCGATTCGGGGGCATAAAAATTTAAGCAAATCCAGCAAAAATTGTGAAAATAGGAGGCTGATTTGCTTTCACTTTTAGGATGGCAGCTATAGTAAGTTATGAAAGGAAATTATTTGAAGTCAGTATTCATAACCACTCAATCACAGGGCCTCTCTACTGTATAGGATTAAAGAATAGAGTATGACTAAAACCAAACGTAAAACCAAGAAATAACAACAACAACACATACTCAGCCTTCCTCTGTAGTTCAGCACTGGCTTCATTATCTACATTAACTTTGACCTCAGACATCAAAATGGCTTGACCAAATATCCTAGCCTGAAATGAAAACATTTTCTACATGTTTTTGTAAAGCAATGATAACAAGTATCTAAAAAGATAACTATGATAACAAAGATAGTTCACATAAATTCAAACAGCTAAATCATATACTGTAAAATCTTTATTTTTCGGGGAATTGAATTTTATTGATTTTGTTTTTGAACTCCACCACAAAATATAATGCCCATGATTTATCAAACTCGCAAATACTTAACATGATTTTGCCCTTCCATGTTTTATAATCCACTAATTTACAAACTCACGAAAATGGATTCTTATCAAAATCTGCGAAATTTAATACCCATGAAAATATTTGATTTTAAAGTATCTAAATAAAAAGAAAACTAACTCTACTATATGAATTTATTTCTGTTACAACATTTCAACACACGTGTCTGCCTATATCAGGTAGATATAATAATAACAGGAAGTGACGTCATATTGCTAAATAAGACATTGATATAATTAAGTGTGTTGAATGTCATTTACTTGTAGATGTACATTTATATGATATTGCATGAAGTTAAATATGTTGAACAAAACAGAATACATGTAGTCGTGACTGTAGTCCAGTGGTTAGTGCACTGGATTTGTAACCTGGCAATCGGGGTTTGATTTCTAGTTGCAGCAGGCATACCCTTCCATGAAAATTTGACAGCAATGTTGATTTTCCTCAACATGTTTAAGATTGTTGCTGGTTCTTTATGGAAGGTTAATTTTAAGTTGGTACTTGTTAGAATGGATACAATCCCGGAAAATGTGCAGCCCTATCTCAGAGAGAAATTGTTGATAAAAGGCGTACACCTGAATAAACAAACACCTTTTTTGAGCTACAAAAGTGAGAGGAAACGTACACTTCATGGGTTCTTACCTGACAAGCAGGTTAGCACTCTACAGACAGAGTAAAAACATACAAGAGATGTTTGTAAAACACGTATGCCCCCATGACAGCCCAATAGACAGAAATGGTGAAGGTCACAGTGACCTTGACCTTTGACCTACTAACCTCAAAATCAATAGGGGTCGTCTACTGTTGCTGACCAACTTTCATGTAAAGTTTGAAGATCATAAGTCAAAGCGTTCTTGAGTTATTGAACTGAAACCGTTTTAAACGACCGACTGACAGACGGACAGGCATGTGCGAAGCAATATATATACCCCCTCATCAAAGATGGGGGGGGGGGGGGGGGCATAAATATTAAGTTTGACAGGGAAGGCAGCACTCAACGTAACCAGCCGAGCACAGAAAACATAAACAACATAAAAGGTACAATGACCAACTGAACAAGTAAATGATCCGCCCATGCTGTCGAGAAGCAGAATGAACTAGTTTCAGCAATCAAAAAGCTGAATGCCCAAGCTGAATGACCCAGTTCCAACATTAAAAAGGCTGAAATCTGACAGGCTTGATTGATGGGGCATGCCCTGGAACTGGAGTGTCTAGAATAGCAATCAAACTATTCCGCTAGTTTAAAAAAATATTTTCCAAAGATTAACTTAATGTCGTTGTTGTCAATATAAGGCTGACAGCCTTTTATTCAAATCGATATAGTTACAAAATATCGAAGCGCGCGTTATAGAGTAAATTTTTAAGTCAAATTCTTCTTTGACTTTTCGGTACTAGTTTGTTATACAAGTGATGAATGCAATTTTTTTGTTTGCAAACCAAGACACTCCAGTTTCTGGGCATGCCCCTTTGAAGACAGAAAAGAGACATCTTACCTCACCACTATTGAAGTATTCAATAGCTTTCTTTACAGAGTCCTGATCACCCATAACTACCCATCCTACACCATTATTACCTCTGGTCACTGGATCCTAGAAAATACAGTAAAAAATAAGAAAGTTATAAGATTTCGAGAGCCGCTTTCAGCCACCCTTTGAAATTTAACTTCCTCTGGTCATTGGGCTATACTTAAGGAAACCCGAGTTTGAGTCTTCCTGGGGAGACTATTTCTCTCCTGATTTGTGTGCAGCAAACATCGATCTGCGACACCATAGAATATCCAACATGTACAGACACCGCCCTCACAGGTACCAATTCACACATTGGTCAAGTGGAGTATTGTGGGTTATTCTTGAACCAGAGACTTATCGATCCCAAAGCGTGCCCTACTTCTAGGCCACCCTCACCACTCCCACAAATCAAATACATCATAGTTACTTTAATAGTTAATTAAAAAAATCCTGATTTCTTCCAATTGTAGTCACACAAAGCATAAACAGAAAATAAATTTACAATATGAATTACATGTGAGTCAACTTCCTTGGAAAAACGTTATTGTACTGGCAGTATGTTCAGAAAAGCTTTAAGAATTATGTAAAGAGCTACAATAATCACAGAGAAAAAATGTGCGAATCTTAGTTTCTTGGGAAATATGTGCAACTCAATTTTTTTAACTTAAGTCAAACAATAGATGTTTGTAAAACACATATGCCCCAATGGCAGCCCAATAGTCAGAAATGGTAAAGGTCAAAGTGACTTTGACCTACTGACCTCAAAATCAATAGGGGTCATTAAATGCTGATGATCAACCTCCATTTAAAGTTTGAACATCGCAGGGCAAGGCGTTTTTGAGTTATTGAACGGAAACTATTTGAATAGTCAGAAATGATAAAGGTCAAAGTGACCTTGACCTTTGACCCCCCAAAATTAATAGGGATCATTTACTGTTGATGACCAACCTCCATGTAAAGTTTGAAAATCCTAGGGCAATGTGTTCTTGAGTTATTGAACTGAAACCATTTGGTCTACCGACAAACCAACCGAACGACAAATGCAAAGCATTGTACCCCCTCATCAAAGATGGGGAGCATAAATATTTAAGTTTTCCCTTCAGATGCTTCATGAATACCAGCCCTGACCTGCAAGATAAACAATGAATGTACCTTCATCAGACAGGTTTCCTCCACATTACAATCAGCATCCATCTCAAGTATTGACTCTAACTTCTGTATAGTGGCACTGGCAGGTACATTGCTGATATAGATACTACGATCACGTTGTTCTGCAAGCTAACAAGAAGAAGGCCCATGTGAACATACAATGTATACATGTTATACTGATGGTACATTGCTGATATAGATACTACGATCACGTTGTTCTGCAAGCTAACAAGAAGAAGGCCCATGTGAACATACAATGTATACATGTTATACTGATGGTACATTACTGATATAGATACTACGATCACGTTGTTCTGCAAGCTAACAAGAAGAAGGCCCATGTGAACATACAATGTATACATGTTATACTGATGGTACATTACTGATATAGATACTTCGATCACGTTGTTCTGCAAGCTAACAAGAAGAAGGCCCATGTGAACATACAATGTATACATGTTATACTGATGGTACATTACTGATATAGATACTACGATCACGTTGTTCTGCAAGCTAACAAGAAGAAGGCCCATGTGAACATACAATGTATACATGTTATACTGATGGTACATTACTGATATAGATACTACGATCACGTTGTTCTGCAAGCTAACAAGAAGAAGGCCCATGTGAACATACAATGTATACATGTTATACTGATGGTACATTACTGATATAGATACTACGATCACGTTGTTCTGCAAGCTAACAAGAAGAAGGCCCATGTGAACATACAATGTATACATGTTATACTGATGGTACATTACTGATATAGATACTACGATCACGTTGTTCTGTAAAAGTTGATTCTACATGTCCCATGTGAACATTATTATACTAATGAATATGTACACCGCTGGCTTAGAATTAGAAGGTCGTAAGTACCAAATCAATATTTTGAGAAAAACAAGAAAAAACTGTCTGAAAACTATTCTTTACTTATAGAAAAACAAGCTTTTTAAACTTCAGTTTGGTCAACATGACAACTTCCGATTTTCATGAAAATAGGCTCATAAGAAGCGCAATGAGAAGCAGATTTTAAATATGCACAAGTCTTAAAAGTAGTACTTATGACCTTCTAATTCAAAGCCAGCGACATGTAATACTGATGTAACAACATGACACAAATATAACAAGTTTCAAAATGTGGTCTCCTATACATTAGACTGATGAATGTTGCTTTACTGTATAGTGGGTGAATTCTATTGGTTTTTATCTCTGAGTTTTCTGTGGTTTGGGACTGTCCCACAGAAATAACTCTGCACAATAAAACTATTGTAGAATTTTTTGCGCAACATTTCTAACTTCAATATTATACTTCAATATTGATGTACTGGTTCTATTATCTTTCTGCTTTGTTGTCTTATGTCGCAGTATTCACACCTTGTGTTCAACTGTCTTTGTTTGCTTAACAATGAACGAATGTAATTGACTAGTTTAAGTAAAGTTTCACTTGTTTATAACGTACATCCTTATCATGTCAAACGTTTTGCACAATGAGTATTTTGAGATACTTTAAAAAAATGATCATATTCCCGATGGGTATAGAGTGTAATCTGGGCTATTGGGTACAGAACAACTAAACTCTGTAGACTAAAATCACTGAAGAAACTGAAGAAAATATAGATGTAGAAGTTAGAGGACTACCTGTAACCAGGACGGAGCATCGGACGCGGGTCTGTCTGCACCTATAATCATGTTCCAATCCTTCTCTGACCAGATACACACTGTCGACTCTGTTCAATAAACATAATGTAAGTACACTGAGAAACCTTCCTCTCCAACGAGGGAGAAAGTACATATACTGTAATCATTCAAACAGTAACCATAAAGATTATATACACAAAATTACATATAACAAGAGACGTTTGTTAAACACGTACATGCTATAATGACAGATAAATAGTCATCACTGATAAAGGGCCACAGCCACCATGACTTTTGACCTACTGACCTCAAAAGGGGTCATTTACTGATGATAACCAACCTCCCTATAATGATCTAGGCAGAAACTTTCTCGAGCTATTGATCCGAAGCTATTTGGTCTACCTACAGACAGATACACAGACGGACATGTGCAAAGCAATACACCCCCTAATATTTGATGGGACAGGGAGTCATTATAATTTAATTTAAAACCCTTTTTTCAATTTACATAAATTGACTCTTGACTAATCATGATGAAAATAATTGACTTAATATCATGAATAAGATGCTTAAACATTAAAATAAATTATTTTAAAGTATTGACTTTGAAACGGACGGACAACGAGAAAAAAGCCTTAATTATGGCCCGCTATTGTCCAATTTAGGGGGCCATCGAAGACCCCATACTCTCTTCTCAGCAACTAGGTTGTGCTTAGGGCCATATTTTATAAACTATATAGTTACCCCGAGGCCCTCAGATGCCATTTCAGCACTAAAATACAGGGCCATGGCCCTTTGCACATTTGGCCCTTTGCTATCATACAGGTGTTTAAAAAAGCCCTTTACTTGATTTTAATGACACAACATAGAAATCTAGTATATTACAGAGGTCTTTCTCACCTTTGTCCTTCAGGAAGCAACATAGCTGTATCATGTGATGAAATGATAAAGTGGGTAACCTTTCAACTACATAATCAGTTTTTATACTCTGACTATCTAATGCCTGTCCCATGTTACCTACAAAAGTAAACAATATTTTCTTAATATTTTTTTTAATATCAGGGCAGGTATTCACAAAGCATTTTATGTGAAAACTTAAATATTTTTTTTAAAAAGCTGAAAAAATTTTTTTTAAAAAGTTTTTAAGTTTTCTGCTATGATGCTTTGTGAATACCAGCCCCGACCTAGATGAACTTAATATTCTGAAACCTAAACATTCAAGTCAAAATAAAACTGTATTAGTCTTCATTATTTCGATTAAAGTAAATTTTTACGAACCAAGCAAATAATTCGGGACATACGTTTCGACCATATAGTATGGTTCAATGAAGAAAAAACAACAACATCAAATCTAAAGAATTGGGTCTAAACATGTAGTTTCCTTTTGCTGTATTTTTGACCATCAATCATCGACACTGAACGATGATTATAGCAAACTTACTTTTACTATGAAATAGAACAATAAATCAGGTCACGATCTCCCAAAGCATCTTAAACTGAGCTTAATCTCATCTCAAATATGGTCTAGTGTCTTTATGTTAATTTCCATGGGGGGGGGGGGGGGGAGGCGTGCAGACAATTGGCATCACAATACAGAAACATCATTCTGAGTTCATTACAGTAGAATTTTAATAGCTCGAACTTCAGAATAATCTCAAATGCAAACATTGATTTGAGTTAAATCTCAAGTTGAGTTAAGATGTTTCAGGAGATTTGGTCCCGAGATATATACATGTATAGACACTATACCAGTATGTCCTCCCATATCAGTGATGTTGACAAGAAGACCTGCAGGTAAATTAGATGGTAGATCACTACATCCTGGTTTAATATCATCTCCTTGCATCTGTACCTTGTAGCCTGAATTTAAAACTTTACATATCACAAGGTATGCAAAATATGCTTGAACAAAACTCTAGATCTTTGAGGCACACCCTGTAAGTGCCTTGGTGAAAATTTGAAAACTTACCAATGAAAATGAGTTTGTTTTTCAAGAAATAAATGTCTCAAATATACCCTGATCTTTAATTTCTATGTTTATATGTTTTTGTGATTTATACCATTTCTCACTTTTATTTCAGTCATGTACAGCAGTCAATCAAATGGTATATCTGGTATATATTGCTGAGAAGTCAGTAGACTTAAAGCCTAGGTCCCACTGAGGAATTTCACATCGGCTATGTTCTCCCAATTTCTTCTGATACCGCCGGATTAATCACAATTCCTTCTGATATCACAAACTGTCTCATGACCTCCCCAAAGCTTCCCCTAGACCAAGAGGAACCTGTTCTGATGTCCTGAATGCTCATTATAACTTCAATCGGAATACATCACCGAGGCAAACAATGCTCAGTGGGACCTAGGCTTAAGCAGTGCTCCTGATATTCTAACCACTTCTATACTTGCTCTTCCATTAGTAACTGATAGTCATGGTTTGTTTGACTGCTAGATTAGCAGTTGAGTACACCACTGACAGCTAGAGGTAACTGTATGATTTAAGGTGCTGCCTCACGTATTGGTGTATTGCAAAAATAAAATAATTATTCACAAAGCATGTTGGAAGGAAACTCCGCACTTTTTTTTTAAGGAAAAATACTGAGTGCAGGATATCTAGAGTGGTTTAAATTGCTTATTTGCAACAAATCTTTCATAAAGCAACCGTCGGTGGCTTTCTATTACATAAATACTTGATTAGGTTGGAAAATTATCGTATACAAAAATATTAGCGCTATCTGTGAGCCAACACCTTTAACTTATACCATCACAAGTGTAGACAATGACCTTACTTACCAATACTGGTGGCTAGTTTGGTGAATATATCCACCATGTGACCTTCGTCCTGTTTTGATGTTTGACCTTTAACATGTAATGTATTTAATGGGGACTTTCCTCCGACCACAGATGCTAGCGCCAGTAATCCATCCTTCTCTAAAATTATAGAATTCATTTACTTTACTCGACTAACTTATTTTACTGTAAAATCACATATTTTCGAGGGTATTAAATTTCGTAGATTTATATAAACAAATTATTTTCTTGGGGTCATAGATTTGTGGACTACAAAACATGAAATGGTAAACCCATGTTATGTATTTGAGAGGTCGATTAATCGTTGGGATTAAATTACATGGTTGCGTTGAACAACAAAATCAATGAAAATTCAACTCCTTCAAAAATAATTATTTTACATAAGGTCAATTGTGAAACATGACCTACACCAGTTATTGGGGCCACTACCTAGGTTGCCATTTTCCCATTTTTAATGATTAGTGCAATACAAGGAAAACAGTCTTGACAGTGAACTTGGACCTCTCACACACTAGGCATATGCTCTATCACAAGGCTATTGAGGCAAACTTAGATGTCCCCCGTATTTCACTTAATTACTCTCAATGAATGAGTTATCTTCCTCATGGGACTGATCGCCCTTTCTTACAGAGGTCTACTCACAGCTTGAGTCAGAGTATCAGAAGGTGGCTGGCATCAGTGAATGGCTCCTTTAA
This sequence comes from Spisula solida, assembly GCA_947247005.1. NCBI lineage: Eukaryota > Metazoa > Mollusca > Bivalvia > Venerida > Mactridae > Spisula > Spisula solida. The sequence goes on along the minus strand of OX365947.1, from coordinate 30,115,561 downwards.
TGCGGGATAGGCTGTATACCAGGTAATCCATAGATTGGATGTTGTTAGCCAGAAAGTCACAATCCAAGTCATAACAGCCTGACAACAACAAGCAAAGGTCAGGTAGTGGTCTACATACGGGGGACAAGCATTTAAATTGCTCTCTTGCAATTGATCTTTATAAGTTTGGCTTTTGGCATCGGTATGGTGATTGCAAGTACCTACAATATGAAGGGCCGAATGAGTGGAAGTGAGGTGACGGCCATATTAACATGTTAAGGTTTAAATAAACATATGTTTAAAGTTGACTTACCAATGTTATTTGCACTGACATTTAAGCTATGAAGTTTAAATTTGGAAGTACATAACTTAGTTAGCGTTTTTGCCCCCTCATTTTCAATCTGAAAACAAGAAGAAGATTACTTAATACTTGGAAGAATATGAAACAGGAGTCCTCTTCTAGTTTAGGCCATGGTAATTAATCTATAGCTGATAGACAAAATTCCTTGATTTCAATACATACATATTAACTTTGATATGTTTACAGTAAAAAATTTAGGAAAAAAATGTTTATTGTTTTACTTTATAACTGAAATACACTCGAATGTCTGAGTTAGGTGTTAATATGCATACTTGTACTTGATGTGTAATTTGAATTATGTATTATCATTGCATAAACTTGTACATATATCTATATTGCTACATTGTGGACCATGATAAAAATTGGTTTGCCAATTATATTATCACAGAAAATAAAGACGTTGAGCAAGTTCAGCTGACTTAAGAGGGTAAACTTGATTAACTAGAGTTGCAGCAAAACGAGTCGAGTTTCAACCCTCGAGTGTACTCGAGTTCAACCCAGCTGCGAGGCTGGGTTGCTGTAGTTCCAATCGGGACACCTCAGACAATTTCTTACGAATCACGTATAAATGCCGTACGGACTGTTTCAATTGCTGTAGCGTCACGTGTCCACCATGTCTGTTTACACTGTAGTTTAACTCTTTTTGTTTTGCTGAAGAGCTCCAAGAGTTAGTTTATTTTTAGATTCTTACGTCAGTAGAGTTAACTCTAGTAGGACAGCTGAACTCGCTCATTATTATTACATTCTTTCATTCAGCACTGTAATAAACAAAATCATATCAGATTCTTAAAAATAAATATTAATGAAACACCCTTGCATTTGAGCCCAAGCTGTGATGAAAACATGGCAATAATTAATTAGCAGTTTAGGTTGCCTAGATGCAGTAAACAATTTTTCTGTGAATTTTTTTTCATAGTTCCACAATTAATTTAGTCTCTATATTTAGGAATGTTTGCCTTACAAAACATAACATAATATTATGTTTTTTGTAAATATCCTTATCTGTCTACTAGCTGCTAAAAACCATACAATAATAAGGAATGTGTCTATGTTTTTGTATCATGCCTTTGAAAAACGAAAACTTTTATAATATTATGTTATTTGACCATTGTATAGTTTTGTATGTTCTGTGTATATATCTTGTATATGGGCCGGAGGCCACTTGTACAATAAATATTTGAATTTGAATTGCATAAACTATTTACAGTTTATCGTCATTTACGAAGTTCCATCTTACAAGATGGCGATAAACAAGGAGAAAAGCAAGTATACAATGCACAATTATCAATTTGGTTGAAGAAACAAACAGCATTTTAAACTGTACTGTACTGTATGGAAATGTATTGTATCGTATCGTACTGTACCGTATCGTACCATATCATATCATATCGTATCATATTGTATTACAGAAAATCATAAAAGAAGTCGCATTGCCCTACTCTATTATTTGATAAATCCAGCACAGCTAAAGGAGGATGTTTACTCTTCAGTACCGCCTCTATAAGTTTGGCCACACCCAAATCTGTGATTCGATTGGCTGACAATTTGAGCATGCTGAGTGACAGGTTTTCTCTGATAGCATCGAACAGAGGTGAAAGGTCATTGTCATCCAATGAACATGAACCAAGGCTCAGAGTTGTAAGTTTGCTTGTTTTTGAATTCACTGCAACAAAGAGCATAAGATAAGGTAACAAGAGATGTTTGTAAAACATGTATGCCCCCATGGCACCCCAATAGTCAGAAATGGTAAAGGTCACAAAGACCTTTGACCTACTGACTTCAAAATCAATAGGGGCCAACTACTGTTGATGACCCCTACTGACCTCAAAATCAATAGGGGTCATCTACTGTTGATGAACAACCTCCATGTAAAGTTTGAGGATCCTGGGCAAAGCCTTCTTGAGTTAATGAACGGAAACCATTTGGTCTATCGACCGACCGACATGTGGAAACCATTTGGTCTATCAACCGACCGATATGTGGAAACCATTTTGTCTATCGACCGACCGACATGTGGAAACCATTTGGTCTATCGACCGACCGACATGTGCAAAGAAATTTACCCCCTCATAAGAAATGGGGAGCGTAATTAATAAGACTTTACATGAAATAGAACACCGCATGATAATGGTACAGTTTAATTAGGATGGTCTTTTACACAAAAATATATATCTCTCAAAAAGGGCCATAACATTGCCAAAAATCATTCGACCAAAAATTCCTGACAATAAGTAGAACTAAAGCTTGCGTTTAAATTTGGAGTTAGTAAATTTATGAACACAATGATTGGCTTTTTTTTATCAAAATCTACTATTATTAATTCCCACAAATAGATATTATTGTTCAGAATATCATTCAAACTGATATGGCTGCTGAACTAAAGTTAACAAACGTCATCCAGAGGTCACATCCAAATTGCTTACCAAGTTTTAAGATCCTAGGCGGAACCATACGTAAGTAATCTAATAGTATCAGAAACCATTTAGTGTATCCCTTCCTTGTACAAAACGATATAGTTACTACATTTTCTTTGAAGGGGGATGAGCATCATTATAAAACTTAACACTTCAGTCCTATAAATTATGTGAATATTATAACAACTGACTTGTATTAATGAAATGAAATAAATTATATAAATGTAATTGATAATAAAAGACAAAAGAGTTGAAACTACAGATTGCCCAAGAAAATGTGATATCTACAAACTTTAATAGGGATAGCAATAGGTTTAACAATTAACTAGTCAATCATATTTTTAGAAATCATGCAGTCATCTTGCATAGTCAGTTTATGTAAAGTTTAGGTCCCACTAAGCATTTTTGCCTCGACAATGTACTCCCGAGTGAAATTAATGAGCTATCAGGACATCGGGAACAGGATCCTCGTGGTGTAGGGGAAGGATCGGGGAAGTCATGAGACAGTTTGTGATATTAGAAGGAATTGTGATAAATCAGGTGGTATCGGGAGAAATTGGGAGAACATCGCCAATGTGGAATTCCTCATTGGGACCTAGGCTTAAGGCTCCAGATGGGCCATACTAAATTTCTCATTATCCTCCGGAGAATGAAACAATACTTGAACTTACCAACAATATTTTTGACAGCATCTGTACCAGACAACTTTAAGCCATCCAGTATTAAAGTAGATATACATGAGGTTCCACCAGATAGATACAGACCTGAAAGTACACCCTACAATTCATTTATGGTTATTGCACCTGTCAATATTTTGCCCGCCCGGGGGAGTGGTTGACGTCAACTTGACGACCCAGTGGAATTAGACATTTTTTTATTTTTTGTTGTCTAAATCCACACCCTGGAAACAATGCTTACTGTCATATTTTTTCATCTGAATACTTTAATAACAAGAGGGCCCAAAGGGCCCTAGGTCGCTCACCTTTCGAATTTAACCTAGATTTTGTTAAGATGATCATTGTGACCAAGTTTTATACAGATTAGGCAAATATTGTGACCTCTAGTGACTACAAAAGGTTTTTATATGATTTGACCTAATGACCTAGTTTTTGACCCCAGATAAACCAATATCGGACTTGACCTAGATTTTGTTGAGATGATCATTGTGACCAAGTTTCGTAAAGATCAGGCCAAAACTGTGACCTCTAGTGACTACACAAGGTTTTTCTATTATTTGACCTTGTGACCTAGTTTTTGACCCCAGATGACCCAATATCGAACTTGATCTAGATTTTTTTGAGATGATCATTGTGACCGAGTTTCATAAAGATTAGACAAAAATTGTGACCTCTAGTGACTACGCAAGGTATTTCTATGATTTGACCTTGTGACCTAGTTTTTGACCCCAGATGACCCATTATCGAACTCGACCTCGATTTTGTTGTTATGATCATTGTGACTAAGTTTCGTAAAGATCAGGCCAAAACTGGGACCTCTAGTGACTACACAAGGTTTTTCTATGATTTGATCTTGTGACCTAGTTTTTGACCCCGGATGACCCAATATCAAACTTGACCTAGATTTTGTTGTGTAGATCATTGTGACCAAGTTTCGTAAAGATTATGCTAAAACTGTGACCTCTAGTGACTACACAAGGTTTTCTATTATTTGACCTTGTGACCTAGTTTTTGACCCCAGATGACCCAATATCGAACTTGACCTAGATTTTATTGCGATTATCATTGTGACCAAGTGTCATAAAGATTAGACCAAAATTGTGACCTCTAGTGACTACACAAGGTTTATCTATGATTTGACCTTGTGACCTAGTTTTTGACCCCAGATGACCCAATATCGAACTTGACCTAGATGTTGTTGAGATGATCATTGTGACCAAGTTTTATAAAGACTAGGTCAAAATTGTGACCTCTAGTGACTACACAAGGTTTTTCTATGATTTGACCTTGTGACCTAGTTTTTGACCCCTGATGACCCAATATCGAACTTGACCTAGATTCTGTTGAGATGATCATTGTGACCAAGTTTCATAAATATTAGACCAAAATTGTGACCTCTAGTGACTACACAAGGTTTATCTATGATTTGACCTTGTGACCTAGTTTATGACCCCGGATGACCCAATATCGAACTTGACCTAGATTTTATAGAGATGATCATTGTGATCAAGTTTCATAAAGATTAAGTCAAAATTGTGACCTCTAATGTGTTCACAAGGTTTTTCTATGATTTGACCTAGTGACCTAGTTTTTGACCCCAGATGACCCAATATCGAACTTGACCTAGATTTTATAGAGATGATCATTGTGATCAAGTTTCATAAAGATTAAGTCAAAATTGTGACCTCTAATGTGTTCACAAGGTTTTTCTATGATTTGACCTAGTGACCTAGTTTTTGACCCCAGATGACCCAATATCGAACTTGACCTAGATTTTTTAGAGATGATCATTGTGATCAAGTTTCATAAAGATTAAGTCAAAATTGTGACCTCTAATGTGTTCACAAGGTTTTTCTATGATTTGACCTAGTGACCTAGTTTTTGACCCCAGATGACCCAATATCGAACTTCGCCTAGATTTTGTTGAGATGATCATTGTGACCAAGTTTCATAAAGATTAGGCTAAATTTGTGACCTCTAGTGTGTTCACAAGCAATTGTGAACGGACGGACGGACGGACGGACGGACGGCGGACGCCGGACGAAGAGCGATCACAAAAGCTCACCTTGTCACTTTGTGACAGGTGAGCTAAAAACACAAATAAATATCGCTGTCGTCTTTTGCAGTGTCGAAATTCCCGGACCAAAGTCTATTACCTGGGACTCGGAATCAATAAGGTTATCAAATTCCTGCCTGTCAGAAAGATGCCCCCAGTATCCCCGCCGCCCCAATCCGGGTGGGCATAATATTGACTGGTGCATAAATCATTATCAATCTATTGCCAGATATGGAACTCGATTTCAACAAAGTTCAAAATCATAGAATAAAAAGTTATCATGCTGATAAACATGCTGGCAAATTTTTATGACCATTTCAGTGATATGTGTAGCCCTTCCTTAAACATTTGACACAACAGTGTCAATTTTACTCCACATGTGGAGAAGTTGCCAGTTTGTGGTGGAAGTATTCTTCAATACAGAACCATATATGTATATTCTTATGCTCATTTCTTTAATATTGGACCTCACAATTACTTCGTATGTTCACTTATGTCTGTTGTTACTCATGTAACCATGATCAAATAAAGTATTGTATTGAATTGTACTGTATTGGTAAGTTGGCAAATTAGGTATGGACAAAACTGGATGTGAAAGCACTTTGACTGTCTCAGTAGAGCACAAAGAAGCACTGAATATAATACAGTCCAAAAAAACTGTTCACTAGGTGGAACGACTGCGGTATATACCGGTAACTGAAAACAAATGTTGAAAAATAAAGTTAACCCAGATAAACATAAACAAGTGTGACACGAAAATAATTACCCCACCAAATTCATCATTACAAGCAATATTACAAGTGCCTTTGAAGCTCAATGGTTAGCAAGCTTGCCGTCTAATCTGGCGACCCGGTTCAAATTCGGGTGGAGGTACTCATATGCCTGCCATATTTCAGCAGAAAGCTGACTGGCAAATAAAGGCTTTGCTCGGCCATACGAATGCTTATCTAAATTATAAAATAATATAGGAAAATCAGACCTAGTTCAGAGATGGAATCCTGTGACAAGTGACACAATCTCAAATTCAAGTACTGTAACTTTGGAAACAAAGCTAACTTTGCAGGTAAATTATCTCCCCTATTCAAACCATACCTCAATCGCTTCAATGAACTCACTCCAGATTCATCTGAAAAAATTTAGTTGATATAAAAAGATTAAGACAACAAAGGTCAGGGGTTCCACTAGCTTCTGAATCTAAAGGGTCATTTTGATACTTTTGACTAAATTTATAGACAAAATACCCATTATTTAAAAGAAAATACCAATCAAACCAAAATCTTAAAGGTCAAAATGTGGCTTTTTTGGAACTATCAAGGGAAAAAACTCCTACTCCCGAGTCAAATGGAATCCCTGAAAGTAAAATACACCATTCACAACCGTTACTGTATCAGTAATTATTACAACATGTATGAACAGTGCACACAACAAGTCATGCCTTATAGTTTGTTTATACTTATCCATTTTAGGTTCAGTGATTTTTTTCCTTCTTTAATAGGGTCCGGAAAACGGACCCTTTCCCAATTGCAAATACTAGGCTATAATTTTCCAAAATTCCCAATAAACAGTTTTTTTTTTCATAATCGGACATAAAATGATAAAGTTATGAACATTTTTGACAAGAGGTCAAGCATAAAAGCTCAAAGAAACCAGTAAACATTCACATGTCATTAACATGTTATCTCTTTTTCTGCTTTATTTAGCCTTTCTGCTTCATGGAAATTCTCAATTTCAAGTTGTCACAACGCGAAAATTCCCAATCTGAACGGACCTGGACCTTTTCCCAAAGAGGCAAAAAAAATCACTGAGGTTGATTGTGAAACAAGTTTCAAGTTCCAACAACCTAGATCAATCACTCTCAATACCTCATTCCTGACGGTATCACCACAAGTGTATGAGTTATGACGGTAGTGCTTTTGGTAAAAATTGATATTTGTTACCAGCTATATGCATGGTTACATAAATAATTCTAGTTTCATCAAAAGCAGTCGTTGTTAAGGACATACTGTATGTCACATGTAGATATTTCGCGCAACAAACATTTCACACTCCGGAAGCTGGTTAATAACACATGTAAGAAGTGTTTGGGATAGGACCAGCACGCACAATCATGTGATAATTCTTTTTTGAAAGGAATGTGTAAGTGTGAAAGTGTGAAATTTCATTACCGTACGTGCATTTTCACGCCTGGGGCACCTACTTGTGAAAATTTTGGTTTGTTGCTAATACAGTAGAAAGGTCCTAGTGTGACAATTGAATTGAATTGCGCAACATACACAGGAATAGGGATAGACAGGAACTGGGGGTAAATATCACAAATGTCTCGAAAGAAATCAAACAAACATGGAAGTTTCTTAATTTGGTGAATCTGATTTGAAAAAGATTGAAATCATACCAACGGTTATTTTGGACAGGCTATCTAGACATTCTACAGTTAGCTTCCCATTGGCAGTAATATCAATTTCTACAAGGTGGAGTAGCTTCCCTTGACAACTCTTCGCCAGTGAGGTAAAAACTTCATCAACAAGGTCACATGAGTTCAAACTTAACACCTGCAGGACAGAGGTAGTATCACATGGGGAATTGTCTGAAAATAAAAATATGGCATTCAGGACACACTGTCATCCACTTTTATTACAAACAAGAATAAATAGAGGATATTTGTTGATTTTGGTGTAAGATCGAATTTTATTTCACCGAGTGGTCACAGAAAAACAATATTTAATTTTCTGTGATCACAAGTGAAATAAAATTGATCTTGCACCAAAAATAAACAAATTGTCGGTTTATTATATGCCTCGATTTCTCTTCAAAGCTTCCATAATTTGCTTAATTGGAAAAAATCAAGTCGAAATTGGAAAGTCACGACGTGAGAATTATGACGTCATGATGTCGTAACGCATATTTTAAAGCCGTTGATGTTACGTTTCTTATTCTGCATGATACTGGAACCAGCTTCTTAAACAGTGAAAATAACAAAATGATAATTTCACTGTTATTTTCATTGTTAATTTCACTGCAAAATCTCCATAATCCATTGATAGCAAATAATAAACAAGGCTAATTTCACGGTCAATTAGAATAAACTGGGTCTTTATCAAACAAATGCATAAAGTGTTCTTCAATTATTTTTCGAAGATCTCTATAATTTCAAACCTGCTTTAATGTCGGAAGATTTGACTTTCACATAATCCAAGCTGAGGTTTCTCAATGTTGGATGTTTGGCAGCAGTAATAACCATACTGACCAATATACCCAGATTGTCTAACTGAAATATGAATGAAGACATAATTATATATCGTTTTAGATCATATTTCGTACTTAATACAGATTAATACACTTGTTACTATATACAGTAACAAAAAGGAGCATATTTGCGGTTGATTATGGCCAACACGCGCTTTATTATCACCAATTTGCCCGGGCTGCAATCTCATAATCATAATCAGACCGGTTGAACGTGCGCACGTTCCATGTGACGTCATGATGTACATTTGCATCCTTAGTCCTAGTGTATATAGATTTACATCAGTAATAGTTACTTTATTTGTTCTCCATAGATATTCATGATGAAAACAAACAACTGTATTAAAGACTTTAATACACTTCAGAGCCTGGCCGTGAGGTGATTATCGGCCTGGAATAAATAATCATCCTCGGGCTGAAGCCCTCGAGGTGATTATTAATTTTCTGGGCAGATTATCACCCCACCCTGCCTGGCTGTGTCACGTATTAACCTCTAAATAAAGATTGAATTTCATCTGTACTGTCATGCAGATTAGAGAGTACAGTACAACCTCTCAAGAGCGGCCCTCTATAGAGCCACAACCTCTCTATAACAACACATTAAAATTTTCCCTAAGCTGATATTTACTATAAACGTATACTCTGTAGAGCAACAACCTCTGTACAACAGCTAATATTTGCAGCTTGCAAAGGGTTTTCACAGTAGTGTGTATTTGTTTTTCAAAGATTTAGCATAATACAAAATAAAGTTCATTCTGGCAATTACTTCTGACCTTATCTGAGCCTATCAAGCAACATCACACTCACATATTTAGTAACAATGACATACATCATTTCAAACTACACCATTTATAGTAACAAATGGGAAGCTTACCTGAGCACCAGCAAGATTGAGTTCACAAAGTGTTTTATTTTCCATCAACCCTTTCTCTAGTTCAATCACAGCATTTGAAGTAAGTTCACAGCGACTCAATGATATGGAGCTCAGAACACAATCGGGTCTCTAGAGAACAGTGCAGAAATATACTATAAAACATAAGCAACAAAGAAATTTCATGACAACCAGACTTTCAAACAAGGGCCATAACTCGGGTAAAACCTGGTAAAAAATATTTACGATATTTAGATTTTTATGGTAAGTTTTAGCGTATTTGTACACAATGTAAGAGCGAACATAGGATATAGCAAATATGATAAATATAAAAAAAAAGTAGTGAGGAGATATTGACATGCACTGTTGATTTTGGCCATATATTTGTTTATTCTGGTTCCCTTTACATTGGTGATATTGTATATACATCTTTATACATTTAATATTCAATATTTTTACATAAGGTTATGCAACAATTAGCGATGGTTTAGTAAAACGCACTTAGGAATTTGTGTAAGAGAAATATGTATACGTAGATTTACACAACATTAGCACAATGTTAGTAAAACAGTAATCTGGTGTATCAATTTAACTATCATATGCAGGTAAACATTCCCATTAAAGTTCATGACCGCTAGATGCTAATAAGAAATAAGATTAAAGTCCAATTTCATTGGCAACATTTCTGAGAACAACACTTACAGTTATATAATATATACGCCAACCAATTCACCTAACAAGTTTTTCAGGATTGTATTCTAACTGGTACTAACTTACCCTCCCACCACAAAACAGCAACTTCTCCACATGTGGAGAAAAAAACAACATTGATGTCAAATTTCATGGAAGGGTATGATCTGCCGTGACCCTCAAATCAAATCCAGATGGCTGGGTTACAAATCCATTGCACTGTGCTAACTTGTTGAATGACACATTCAGCAGGGCTGGTTTAACTATTAACTGGTTCCTTTTGTATAGTATTCCTTATCTTGGTTCTAAAGACAGCTTTTATTGTATAGTATTTCTGATCTTGCTTCTAAAGACAGCTTTTATTGTAAATTATTCTCTACCTTGCTTCTAAAGACAGCTTTTATTGTAAATTATTCCTTATTTTGCTTCTAAAGACAGCTTGTATTGTATAGTTACTGTATTCCTTATCTGGCTTCTAAAGACAGGTTAAACCGTTAAAGACAGGCTTAATGGTATTCAGTGACTTACCTTCAAACATTGAGCTAAACCAGTGACTTACCTTCAAACATTGAGCTAAACCAGTGACTTACCTTCAAACATTGAGCTAAACCAGTGACTTACCTTCAAACATTGAGCTAAATCAGTGACTTACCTTCAAACATTGAGCTAAACCAGTGACTTACCTTCAAACATTGAGCTAAACCAGTGACTTACCTTCAAACATTGAGCTAAACCAGTGGTAAACCCCACACTATCTGATATCTCATTACTGCTCATATCAAGCTCCACTAGTGATACATTGGACTGTAATCCATCAATCAACAATCTTACATCTGTACTACCAATACTTTCACACCTGAAACATCACATACATGCTAGCCCTGCGTTCAACGAAAAATTATGTGACACACATTTTATACCTGTTTCGAAACGTGCATCACATAAACTTTCGTTGAACGCAGGGCAGATCTTCCGCATCATGCGCGAGTCTCCCATAGTTTACACTCTACTCATGCATGCTGGCAGGCAAATCTCAAGCATTTCTTGGACATACTGGAACCTGACATTACGTCCCTTTGGAACGACAAGATTGTATCGTATTCATATAGTTGTTTAACATTATGGAAATGATCACAAATACCAGTTAAGTTTAAATTGCTTCATAAGGCATGCATGGTATTGTCGTACAAATAAAGTAAGTGAAAACTGCATATAAACTTAAATCAATTTAAGTCAAAAGTTTGAGCAAGAAAACCTCCCTCATTTTAATGAAATTTCCTGCATTTCCGTCACCAATCTCACGCAAAAGGGTCTGCGAATCATGGCATGCATGTATGTATTTGTGCCTCTATACAGGAAAACTCATAAAGGTGATAGAATATTCTAAGATCCAAAGGAGCAAGATAAACACTATTCCCTGCTTATAAATAGTTATGAAGAATCAAAGTCACATGATTCTAAAAATGCGACAACCTTTGTCCCTGAGCATCATTTTTTATAATTTTGCTTAAACACAACTAAGACAAAACCAAGGCATACACTGTAATAACTAATTGACCTTGGCTAAGGTCTTATATATCAATTAAACTATCATTTTCTTCAACTACATTACTTTTACCTGAGTGTTTTGAGTGCTGTATTTGTTTTCAAGGCAGGTCCAACTTTACGTGAGAAATAGTCCTTGCCAAGATAGTTACTAGATACATCCAAGTACTGTAATGTTTTATTTTCCTCCAACATTCTACCAACACAGTCCTGTTATAAATATAAATCAGTAGCTATTATGACAGGAAAAGAATCATTAGGATATTAACTACAAAGTTAGTCATGGCAGTGTTAAATTACTTCAACCTCAATAATAATTATCCTAATGTTTTGTGATGTGTTGATGTTTCATCGTGGTATGTTTAGGAATACTGTCTACACTGAATATAAATTTTGCTTTGTGTATTCATTTTTGGAAATCAATTTCTTGCATTTGGTTGTGAGTTGGGCGATGTGCCTTGTATGCTTTTATGTTTTCTGTGCTCAGCTGGTTAAGTTGAGTACTATACGGATAATCACTGCAATTTGTTGATACCTTGGGCCGTATTAACTCAAGTTGCTTGTGTAATGCTGTATCCATCAGCAAGCAATGAGAGATAATACGGCACAATGTATCAACACACTTGCAGTGATATTGCATTTATTATATCACGGTGAAAATAGCACTTTTAGGTGTGAAAATGTGTTTACTGTGTGAACATTGACGTCACATATTTTTGGCATATAACACAAGGTACATGCATGATAGGGATTCAGAAAAACGAACTTGCATAATACGGAAAATGAACTCCATCACGTTGTATTCCATAGTGTGATTTGGTCTGTACTTGTTACAATACATAAAAAGTCATATATACAATACACCCGATGTTGTACAACTATTAAAGGAACATAATACCCACCGCAGAATCTGTATCTGCCATATTATCGGACAGATTCAAGCTAAGAATGGTAGAGTTACTGCACATTGCCAGACACACTGCTCTAAATCCTTGAGGTCCCATATTGTTGTACGACAGATCTAGATCCTGAAATAATGATTAATATAAAGACATGTGAATTCATCAAGGACAATGGATAATTAATCATCAGAGGCATTCTTTAAAATGAAATGTCTGACAGTATAACTGAATACACTCAGGTGAAACAACTGTAAACAACAATATAATGTACATGTGCGCAGAGCTACAGATAAGCTGCGTATTGGGGTAATAACCCAATTAATTTTCTTAAAAACCCAATAGATTTTGAGAGGAAGGAGTAAGAAAAAGCAAAGACAATCTGAAATACCCAAAAAGAAAATGATGTTATAGTGAAAAATAGTACATAAAAGATCATTTACCCTATGAGTTTTATTAAATACCCAATTAAAATTTGTCAAAACCCAATTAAAATTGAAACTTGGGGGTAAAATACCCAAAGGACTAAAACCTTATCTGTAGCTCTGTGTGCGTCTTATATAAATCAGCTGTAGTTCTTGGGTAACATATAACTTCTATTATTACATCGTATGCCATTTATAATCTGTATAGATTGACAGGGAGTTGTAACTGTAGATGTACATCAGCTTCTGACAAAATTTGTCATAAAATACTGAAATATCTTGATATGTTGCTACAAAGAGTACAATTTGTATACTACAATAATGACACAACTTACAAATATTGGTTTATAGATCATGCCTGCTACAACATATTCCGTAGGGGCAAGAACAAAAGAAATGCTAACCTTCAGATGTTCTAATTTTTTCAGCATGTCTAGAAGAGAAAAATGCAATGGAAGAGCTCTGTTCAACTGTAACTTTGTAACATTTTTCGTAATACACTTGTACAAGCTTTCTGGTTTCACCTGAAGTATAAATCATAACATAATATGATAAATATGGGTATACATACTATACAGCTAGCATACTGCATTATGAACATGCTTGAACATATTGCAGACAAGAAATTAAAAAATCTCTAGTTCAAGCACAGTCTTAAACTTTTTAAACCAAATTTGATCCAACTTGCAGCGACCTTCAATTGATACAGACAAAATGTTTATATTTATTGCTTAAATCATTTTTTCTGAATATTCATTATAATTATACATACATGTAAGGGCTTCCATAACCATCTTTAAACTGCATTTTGACACTTTAATTAGATGAAAGTGCCAACTTTAACTTTTGAAAATTTAAGCTGAAAAGCCAAATTTACAAAACTTATAGTACAAATATTCTTGCAGTCTTTTAAAGAAACTTTTGTAGGCTCGTAAATGCCCTGTATATGAAATTCTTCACTTACCAAAACACAGACAGATCTAAGAGCACAGTCAAATTTCAATTGTTCCATCGGTCCTTCATCAATAATGATCTCCTCAACTGCATCATCTACCCTGGTTTGATTACCAGACGTTTTCTGATCAGTAGTAGCTTGGACAGTTTGTACCTTTGTCTTTTCAACAGTCTCAGTTTGTTTTTCAGCAGTACTTTGTGTGGCCACAGCATGTTCAGATTTAGTTTTACCGTCATTATCACTGGTCACATTTCCAGGCATTTTCTTTTCTTCAGGGGGAACTTGTTTGGTGATATTTGCCTTTGAATCACAGTCTGACTTTTCATTTTGTTTGGTCAAATTGCCCAGCATATTCTGTTCCCCAGACTCTACTGGTTTATTTCCACCGGAAGTATTACTAGTTGAGGCAGGTGTTTCTTTGCTATTGTTTGTTTTATTATCCACAGGATTAGATTTTGGTTTACTAGAACCACTGCCCATCTGGAAATAAAGAAGACAATGTCTAAGTTTATCGTATTCTATGCATAATGATCAATCTTGTTAATCAAGATTCAATGTAGAAAAGACCTTATACATGAATTACATGAACCTTCTATATTTATATGACCCTAGTTGGAGCTAATGGATAATTTTATATGACATATGAACTTATGATAAAGTGTTCTGTCATTTACTAATCACATGGTTATCTGCCTGGTTGTAATGGATTGCCCTTTTGAAAGTGAACAACTATTCCAAGTTTCAGATGGTAACATTTGAAAGATTTTGAGAAATGTTGTCTTACAAAAAACTTAAGCTGAAAAAATAACTAAGCCAGAAAAGTCACAGATGACTGAGTAACAACAATAGGTCAATTAGCTTAACCTTTTTTCTTCAAAAAGTCTATTTACTAAAACCCCAAGGTAGCTCAGCCGCCATGTTCACAAGCAACGAAAGTACACATATTCACTGTAGGCTGATATTGATTTTACCGATACACCGACTACGTGTTCCAATATGCGTATGCAGTGGGTATTTTTCCAAGAACAATCAAACAATGGAACACCCTGCCAGCACCAGTTACTGTTGCTCCCTCTTTGGCACACTTCAAGATTTGAAGGAGCTCGCTACTTAACCCTTCCAATGGGGATCTTCCTTCGGACTCCAGTAGTGATGTGTTCCCGTGATAAAAAAATAACTCTGTGTCAACAACAGTAGATATATTTGGAGCAGGATACTGTTTTATCAAAGCACTTACGAAATTCTTTAACTTAAGTTCAAATTTAAATTTTTAATCATTCTTTAAAACCTACATATTGTAGACTGCTAAGCTGTCTCCAAATGCCTGCTTATTGTAGTTGGCACAGTGGTCGAGTGGTAACGCGCATGACTACTGATCGAGAGGTCCCTAATTCGAATCTCGGCCGGGGCACTTGGTCATTTATGAAACGTTTTTCAGTGTTTCCTACCTAACTAGAGACGAAACGGGTTGGAAACCCAGAGGTAGTCTTGCGTGTATCGGTGCTTTACAAGGAAACAGGAACCTGTTGCCTAACCAAGCTGCTTCCAAAAGGCGCTACCAAGTGCTTTTCTACGTCTATGCAACGACACGCCACGAGCGAGCAGTGCCGTTTCTTTACACTTTGCTAGGCAAGCGCTACCGAAGCGGTCTGTTGCATAAGAAAGCACTCGGTAGCGCTTTGCTATGAAACGGTCTGCTATCCGCGAGCGCTCGTCGGTAGCATATAATTTTTTTTTGGAAGCTAGCCGTTCCTAGCCAAACAATTTCGACGCAATCTATACAGGTATGCCTGTATTAGCTGGACCGTCAGAATTTAAAGCAGCCACTTGCAGACAGCTTATCTGTCTAGCCGTTTCCTAGCTACCGACCGCTCGGTAGCGGTTTGGTTAGGCAACGTGCTCCAGAATATAGCCTGGGTATACCAAATACCGGTAATCTAGTTTTACAACTTGACGAAATTTAATCAAAACACCCAATAACTGCATAAACCGGCATAAATATATGCAACAATTATTTTTCTTAATAATTTGTGTAAAATACGAGTGGACAAACTTAAATTATGACCTAAATAGATCATATCAACAACCCATGGGAGTCCGCCATATTTGTTTACGATTATACTAATTACCGGTAAACCGGTACGGTCCATACAAA
This sequence comes from Spisula solida, assembly GCA_947247005.1. Lineage (NCBI taxonomy): Eukaryota > Metazoa > Mollusca > Bivalvia > Venerida > Mactridae > Spisula > Spisula solida. Next base: position 30,099,291 of record OX365947.1, on the reverse strand, counting down.
ATAATCATTTTGACGACGGCACGTCAAAAAATTTGGTACTACGGTAGGTGAAACTTCTATCTTTAAGTTAACAAATCATAACTATCAAAATTGAATTAGAAAGGGTGGAATGCGCGTAGACTGTTATACCATTGTGCAAAGTTTAAGTGGTCAATTTTCACCACGTGGGCAGTAAAAATTAGCATTTCTTCTAAAACAGCTAATTAAAGTGCAATAATTTAGATTTGTCCCGTGATAACAGTTTTAATATTACCCCAATGAATATATCTTCAATATTCCGATTACCGGGATGTATAAATTACCGGTAAAATAAAAAAATACGAATTTTCAATCAATTAGGACCGGCAATTAGTGAAAACCCAATATTAAACGAAAATAGTGATTCAGGTCAGAAGTTCAATCCAGTAAATTTTATGAATGACCTATATTCGTAATTTGTATCATGGTGGTATGGGTTGTGGCGCGGTATCAGAAATGGCGCACCTGAGATTAGTAGTCTTTTCTTGAGTTTAAGACCCAAAATGACATACATTTCCAGTATATTTTTGGAAGGATGTATGGTTTTGGTCTGTAATGCAAATAAACAATGTTCAAAGTAAAATTTGGTGCTTTTAGAACTCGAAAGGTATGCTGTACCCATATTTGTTGTTATTTTCTTATGTCATTTTATTCCTCAAATATCGTAATCCCTCAAATTTGTAAAATGAAATTTTAACTTCAAATTTTTTTTGTAAAGAGCACTGGCATCCATGTTAACACTATGTAACATGATTAAAATGTCCTACACACTGTCAAACACAGGAAATGGTGTCCAGAAGGATGTAACTTTCTTATTAAGAAAAACTGAAAAAACTAGTCAAAATCTGAAATAATATGTTTTGAAAATTTGTTTATATTAACTGTCATTGATATTTTCGGCATTCCCAAGTCAAGTTGGTGACAGATCAGACTATGCAAATGCCATGAATGATTCTTACATGACAGTAATAGATGATTTAACACTTGTTTGGACATCTTCAAGTTGTCTTGGTGACTCAAAAAGTATAATGGCAATTAGTAACCAGTGCAATTCTGTCTCGGTACTAATTATTGATTTATTATCTAAGAAGTAAACAAAGTAAGCTAACTAGTATATAAATATGGACTATATAGCCATAAAATAAAATTGGAAACAACTACATCATGAATCCTTTTATTTTTTTACCACTAGGGACCTACAGGATAGGTGCGCCATTTCATATCACGCGGACTTGACATAATAAGCTGAGCGTGTCGTTCATTGTAATGGTCATACAACTTGCATTGACGGAATTGACTATTGGTATTTAGTGTCAACATGTTCCCATTGAATTGCCCTATCATTGCTAAATCACTTTAATTATGAACGTTTTATATTTATAACAAAATAATGACATAAACTGTTAAGTGCGCCATTTCCAATACCACGGGGATAATTCTGTGACGTCACACGGGCCAAGTGCCTGAGGCAGACACATGAAACCATCGGCGATTACTCGTGAATAAGGGTGGATTTACGCGTTTAATTGTCATCGTTTGTGAGCAAATACGTCTTTTTTCGATATATGGATTAACAAAACGTGAATTTATCTGTATCAATAACAATATTTCTGGGTTAAAAGTGGTTGACAAGAAGCGCCGGTGTTCGTTAATGAAGTGTGACTGAAGCTGGCATCGAGCGTGCGCAGACGGATTTGATACACGGATTGTTTTGACTTTACCGGTAATTAGTATATCCCGGTAATAGGTATATTGAGGATATCACAAGAACAGAATAATGCATCGAGGTGCTGTGGGGAAGACAACTATCGTTTAAATACATAACATTATTACCTTGAATCAATACTTGACTAATATTTTATCAAAATTGATAAGAAAGGCTCGAATATAATCAAAATAGACTTTAAATCAGATTTTTCAATAAAATCGCAACTGGTTGTTTATTTTGGCCGCCATGATATCTAATCAACCAAAAGAGATCCGTTAACAGTTCAACGATTGGTTAGATTTTGTTACACGTTTTTTCATTGGATTAATTTCGTCGAGCTCATTCAAATGACTAGATTGTAAACTAAGCGTCTGCTTGAACGAGTACGTCTAATACAATGACGGTTTTACTGATAGTGTAGACAAAAAGGAAACGCAGACGGATTTCACTGATTAAAGAGTTTAATTAAAGAATAATATACATCTTATTACTGGACTTTACTTCGCAAAAGCTTTTGATCAAGTACCATTTGAACGCATCCTTCTCAAATTACACTACTATGGTATCCGAGACAAAACTCTGCAATGGATTCGATCATTCCTAAACGATAGAACCCAACAAGTCCTTGTATCGTCAATTGCCCTGTTTCAGTGACCTGTTTTTCCTTGTGCTATACTCTGTTTTGAAGAGTTCTATGATGTCAAAAATTTATGCAAACTCAACTGTAAACAAACAGCTGTCCATGCGGTTATCAAAAACTAAAATAAACGGTTTTTATTATCCTATGGTATTTTTGAACCTTTTCTTATTACTTTGTATACCTATCCTTGTAAGTGCTCTAAAATGATTCCAAATGCAAAAATTTATATTTTCCCCGGGGTCAGTCATTTTTGTCCTCTGTTGAGCAAAGTCATGTGATCAAAACAAGTCCTGCCTATTTTTTCATGTACAAGGTGCGCCCAAAAGTTAGTACCCTTCTTACAGTGTTGCTTGATATTCGAAAAGTGACAAGCACACAACACTTAGCACACCACACTAGACGCATCTCATGAACCTAATTGATACACACAGGTTGTGACTGAACCTACCAGACAAGGCAACATACTAGAGCTTTTACTGACATATACTTATATGGAACATATTTAACATGTATGTGTACATTATAATATAACGGGGGTAAACATGTAATAGTGATGCCAATATATATGACATTTATGTACACTTGACGATATGACGGGAATAATTCAACCAACATTTCAAAAAAAATTCAATCTTCCTCGGAAAATGCGAAAATGAAAGATAAACTGAATTCGCATTTACATATATACCACAAACATTTTACACACAAATACACACACACATCTCCCAATCGCACGCACACGTTCACACATGGTTCATATCATTTGTATTCATTGTATGTAATAATGCAATGCGTATTCAAAAGATCAACAACAACAAAAAGTGTGATACTGAGCTAAGAGTGTTATATACTCGAACATCACGGTATGAATCCCGATACACCGCTTCTGAGTTCCGTGAGAGAAGTGTTCTATTTTCATATAGCTCTGACGGAACTGAAAACCAATGTAACGCTCGCATGGAACTCATATGTCATGTATTTCAAGTGTTACATTGGTTTTTAGTTCCGTCAGAGCCATATGAAAACAGAACAATTCTTTCACGGTGTATCGGGATTCATACCGTTTAACCAATCACTTTATTGCCAATACAATTAGTCGCATCTCATTGCGTTTTTATACGTATAATTATAACAAATTTGCATAAATTTAGATGAATTGTTTTATCGGTTGAACTAGTTGTTCTTATTTAAAAGTGTTAGGTCGGTGGTAGTAATAAGGTTTCAAACAGTTTATTATTTCGTCTTTAAACTCAACACATTTAAGTAAATAGTGGAATTCGTGTACTATTTTGTTGTTGCCTTTGTTACATATTCTAAGAGTAATCGCTGATGTTGTACAATTTCCTGTCCATGGGGTTGTCGATAACTGATAATCAGACTTACTTCACAGTTGGGCCCAATTGTTTTGGTCACTTAGTCATTATGTCCAGCAAAATGTGTCTTTTTTTTAACAACAAATGCGTCACACATTGTTGGTGAGACATCTATCTAGAAGACGTCTATCCCTACTGTACTGTTAAAATTGCCCTTCAACAACATGAACAAGACCAATGTTAGTCGTAATTGAAAACGGGGTAGTGTCTAATAATGTAACCAATAATTTTGTAACCAGACGTAATAAGTGAACACTCTTGGCGTGTGGGTGTACGGGTGCAGCGTTCAGTAATTTAGTCTGTACTCCAATTCAATCAGTTTTCACCCGATCATCTTCAAACTTAGTGACAATCATGTTTATAGGCCAAATCGGCACAGACCATCTTAGATTATGGTTTAATTAAGTTTATTTAATACCTGTATATATGTTCTATTTGTTGCTATCATTATAACATTTCAACCAACCAGGACGCAACTGATTTCGGTTTACCTGGAGGTTTTAAACCAGTTTGTCAAACCGACAGAACCACCCTTAGAGGTGGTTTGGTCGGTTCGTGACTATCCGAAATTGTTCAAATCAACAAAATGGCGAAAAACATCACGAAACTGGATGTTTTCATTTAAAGTAGATATTCAAGAAATAAAAAAGCATGTTCGTAAAACCAAGGTTCCCAATTCGCAACTAGAATTATCACTGTCGTGAACAGGGCCCCGTGGTAGCATGTCGCAAGATGGGGGAGGGGAGGAGTGTAGAAGTATAGTGGGTTGCATAATTATCAGCGCTATAAGTTTCTGTACTCAGACACAATAACAAAGTCATATCTCAAACTTTCATGTGTTGATGCCTGAAATAAAGTAATTCACTCCCTTCTAAAATGCAATTAACGTTGTTTGACAAGCGCAGGTTTAATTTCCTACATAGAAACCATGATGAACTTTGACTTTTATAAAGTTTGGAAATATCTTTGACAGACTAAAATTGCACACTGAATTCATGAAATCATGACATTGGTTTCATTGACATTGCCCTGTTCCTGATCGGCCAATATTGTTTGCAAGATGGAAATACACAAAACAGAACTACATTAATCTGTTTGTTTTGTGTGCAAGTGTTAAGGGGAATCAGTCAAAAATTATTAAAGTTTTAAAGAGTTGTCGCCCTTTGCTAAAAATGTGTATATTGTTTTTGCTCCACATACATGTACTTATTGTCGTAGTCAATAGAAGTAAGTATAGCAAGTTTCATTTGAATATCTTGAACCATTTTTTAACTTTGACCAATGTTATAGTTTTTGAAGCTGAAAAGGGGCATAAGTCAAAATTAATCAAAGCTAGAGTTGTAGCCCTTTGCTAAAGATAAACGTATTATCACTGGCAATACTTATAGCAAGTTTCATTTGAATATCTGCTATCGTTTTGAAGTTACGAAGAAAAAAGATGAAAAATGAGTAAATCTGAATTTAACAAAGGAACATAATTCTTCCAATATTGTAGCTAGAGTAATGTAACTTGTCATAAAATAGTGTTTTGTTGTTGTGAGCTTATGTTTAAAATCTCAAGTTGATATCTTCAATAGTTATCAAGTTATCAAGAAAAAAAGCTGAAAATTGATGAAAATTCCAATATTGTAGCGAGAGTTATATAACTTGCCATAAAATAGCGTACTGTTGTTGTGAGCTTATGTGTGAAGTTTGAAGTCAATACCTATAATGGTTTTCAAGTTATTAAGAAAAAACTTGAAAAATGTGGACGAACGGACAGACAGACGGACGGACGGACGGACGGACAGACGGACGGACAGGGTGATTACTATAGGGCTCGCAAAAAATTGTTTGCGGGGCCCTAATAACGTCACGATAAAAAGTACGATTTAAGTCAAGGGAACAATAATAGTCACAGGGAGCTAGGTCTGGTAAAGAACCTGGGTTTCACACGTTTCTCGATCAAAACCTGCTTAACAATATTTGCCTTGTTTGAGGATGATTTTCAGCACATCATATCTGTAAAACTTGCCGGTTACACATCTTTCCTTTGGTACTGGTATCTAAAGGCAGGTCCTTGATGTGAAAGAAAATTGCATAAATATTTTCTTCACTGACCGTGTGCGTTCTGCGATGACGGGCCTCTTCGAATTTCTGGTGGCCAACACACGATTGTACGATTGTACCTGTGATAAGACAACGTGAACATTTCCTTCTAGAGTACTGGGGTATAACTTAAGTATTTTTTAGCATTTAAAAAACGGTTGCGCTTTTGGTCATTAGTTAGTAAATGTGGTATCCAAACGGGCACATATCTTGCTAACTTTGAGAATTTTCTTGAAAATAAAGTGAACGTGAGACAAACTATAGCCTGTACCAACAGCTTACTCCCGAATGGTAAACCTGGCGTCCCTGAATTTTACCTATGTTTTGTTTAGTTATTGCAGTTTTTGGACAACCACTTTTCTTGTGGTCTTCCAGGTGATGTTGACTTTAAATCATTTCCTCCAACGAGTTCATCCAGTTTGCTGAGCTTTTATTTTGTTGCTAGTTTTTTCATTTACTGCACCCTTTCATCCACTATCCAATTATATTATTGCCGAGCCTGCTTGTGGTAAGCTCGACATAGTCGCAACAATGCAGTTACGTGTCTGTACTTTAGTTAGTGAGTGGGTTAATCCGTCCGGATCCTTGATCCTTTGTGCATTGACGATTTTAAACATAACTTGGCACAATTGTTAATTATGGGCCTATCTGTGGCTAAAAAACTGATACAACCTTTAGCTTGGCTTCTAAGGAAGAATCAGGTGGTTAAAGTCCAAATGCATGCTCCAAATGTTGCATTAATGATTGTTTTGTAAAGCAACTCATTGCTGTTTTTTTACTAATATAAATTTACTGTAGCATGTAAACTTGTTGAAAAACTTCCAAAATGCGTGAACAAAAATGGCAGTGATTTTGTTATCACTTTCTGTGCGCGAGTGATACTTGTAACATTATAACACCTGTAGTTACTGCTTTTCTCTGCAAACTGTGCATGTACCACATGAGAAGCATACGTCAATCAACCTCCCTTGGGTAGATCAAATGTATGTATCTTCTAATGTTGACGTACATGGCTAAATTAGATGTTAATATATATCTTCTCATGTTGCGTACATGGTATCTTTGTTTTGTGTGTGGTGGCAAATGTACTTGACAGTTTCCTGGAATTGTGCCGTGTAATTGTAGTACCGGTATGTGATGGGTTATGTTTCATGCTTTCTGTACTCGGCTGGTTAATTTAAGTACTGCCTTCCCTGTCCGACTTTCTACTATCTACATGTGTAATGAATGATTATATTTAGGATGATGCTGCATGGCTTGGGGTTTATGGTGTTATTGCTGCGTGTACAGCTACAATCTTCGCTGCAAGGTAAGATCTTATAAATGGTGATACTTCAGAACATGTTCCTTTTATCTTAACTACAAGATCAGGTCTTATGGTACGTTATCTAACAGTATGCACATTGATAATACATTTCTAATTGGGGTTCTTAGAGGGATACGAGCCAGGGTCATATAGCGACTTTTCTGACTACTAGTACATGTATATATAGTATATGTACATGGGTGTTCGCGTGGCGTGCAAGAGGTGCATTTCCAAATGAATTTACAGCACTTTTTAATTTCTTAAACACGATTTGATAAAGTAAAGTTTGATAAATGAGAAAATGCATTCTCCCATTTTACCGTACAAGTTAAATCAAAATATAGTATTTGCTCCACTGTCACATTACTAATGCAACGATTCTTAAATTTGACCATATTTGGTCAGAGAGAATTGACATTTTCCCCATCCATTTTAGCACAAGTATACACGAATAGACACTGAGACCATGTGACACGACATCTTGTTACAACTAAACTTGAACATATGTTAAAATGCGAGGTATCAATTTAAAGCTAATACAAGCATCTTTGCTATAATTATACAAATAGTTATTTTTTAAGATCATCGATGGGAGGAAGATAAAGCACAACAATTATTCCAATTTGAACACCCTTCGTAAACAAAAGTTGAGCCCATCTGTTAAACGTGCACCAAAGTTGCACTAAATTCGCTAGATGTACTTTTGAGCATATCACATATTAATTGCAGTTGTAACACCCAGGGGTTTAATCGTGTAATACAGTTTCACACATTCAGTTCACAATTTCAGTTCACACATTCACTCGGGCGTAACAGTACCTTTAGGTTTGAGATACCACTTAAAACCGTCCGTTCCTAACACGGAAACACGATAATAATCATCGTTATATTATTGCTTTAGTATGACGTTACCGTTGATTCCCTGAGCTACATAATAAGTTTGATGTTTTAAATGAATATTTGAATGAACAAAACACATATTTAACGACGCCAATGCAATGTAAAATGATATGTACAAGTAAATCTAAAGGAAATGAAATATATAATAAGCGCATGGTGGGATTCAAACCCATATCGTTTATGGATCACACATAATATTTTAAATTTACCAACGACTTATCTGACAATTTGTTTAATTGAAATCTTTACCCCCTATAACAGAACAGCGCGAAGATTTCGTTATTGTACCATAAACACGTTTTGACCGGTTATATATATTACATCATTAATGATTTAGCATTGAACGTTTTAAGTGGTTTAAAATACCGTAGCTGTTTCATTTACAGGAGTGATATATTCAACTTATATAATCGGTAATCTCTTTGTGGAAGCCACCACTCTGTTGTATTTTGAGATGACATGTTAAATGACGTACCCTACAACAGAAAGAGTGACACATATTGTACTCACGTTAGGCAACAACATTGCTGGCCTTATATTTCTGCTAATACAACATCTTCCCATTGGTAAGATATAATTGCAGTGTTTTATTGAGCATGTGGTGGAACGGTGGCAGAGCAGTTTGCACTCTCTCGACTACTAATCCGGAGGTTCCTGGTTCGAATCACGGGCGGGACACTGAAAATTGTAGAAACCCTTGTATACTTGTATATATTTATATTACTTTGTCTTTCCTATAACTTGTTTAATGTACATATGTTAACGTTATATGAGGCTCACAGGGAAGACTGGGCATACCCAACTGTGTTGTCTCTTTAAATAAAGTCTTTATCATTATTATTAGTGTTTCCCACCCAACTAGGGATGAACTGATTGGAAACCAAGAGGTTGTATCGCGTGTATCGGTGCTATACACAAGAAACGTTATACATGTACGTGGGGTGTCCCAGAATAGCGTATAGTTCTTGCTTTATTTAGTCCAGCATCAACTGCGCAATACAGCAGCGCGATTATACAGCTGTTTTTAAGTGACACAGTCGTTTTATTTGGCACATGAGGACAGGGAAAGGGAGTAGAACAGACCGACCGAGCTGAGCAAAAACTAACGTCAGTGTTTCCGACACTATCCGCACGTATAACCAAGGACAGAGCTCCAGATTCCTTGTATCGGACAAACTTGATGTCTCTTCCTCGAGGTCGGAGGTCATTGGCCAAAATAGACAGGCCACGAATGGCCACGGAATGGCCACGCACTACGACTGTCTTAGTCAAACGCACGTTATAAAACTGTTTACAAATCAAGCATTAGTTTACGGACAACATTATATGGATTTAAGGATTTATTTTTACTGACAGAACATATATAATGTATAATGTATAATTTAAGGTAATGTGGCAGAACTGGTGTTTGATCGGTTTTATATTTGTATGCGTACACATTTTATTTCTCCTGACGGAAATATACAAGTTTACAAGGTTATTGATACAATCAGCACATGTACAATTATGTGATATAATTAAGGAACAATATAATTGAACATATACACACAATATACCAGGCTGTTGACATATAAATAACAGTGAATAGTAAGTATTATGATGACTGATAGCATTATACATGTGTTAGGGGATATTTTGTATGCCATGTGGGTGCTTGCATAGTTTATGTACGTGTACTATAGATTTGAATTTACAAATATTAATTAGCTTTGATCTATCATTTTCGCATGTTAACATGTGGAATTAGTTTTTTTCTATCATAATCAAAGAATGTACCATTAAAGAGGTAGTGAAATTCGTCACCAGTTTCGTTTAAGTTACATAGATTGTATTTTCTATTCTGACGTTCAATATTTGACCAACGACCTTTTTCAATAGGCAAGTGCTTATTACACATGCGGTAACTAATAAAAGTTTTAAGTAAAACTCTGGAAGGATATCAAAATAATTCTCGAGCTTGTGATCTGTCTTATGAATTCTATAATTAAGATATTTAGTTGATTCATTTTACATCAATATTCCAATTTTGAGCAAATTGGCTATTCAAAGATATCATGGAGTTATACGTTTCGAGAATATTGATATGATTTGTACTTTTGATAGAGTCGGAAAAAGCAATTTTATATAAAGAAGACGATATCTTGTTTTCGGAGATAATTAAATTATACCAAAAATCAATGATTCTCTTTTTAATGGCATTAATAACGGGGAAACGTCCTAAATCATCATATAACATTGTATGGGGACAAACAACAAAACAGAGCAACTATAAATCAACAGAACTACCGCAGAGAGCGGAACCAATTGATGAGACAAAACAAACAACAATACGCCAACAATATACAACACTGGGACCCAAATCAAGGATACTTAGCACGAGACCCAAACTTCCCAGCACTTACAGGTTTGTGTTTATTCCAACGCTGTACTATATTTGTAAATTTGTTATACACTACTCAACACTTTAATGTGTTTCACATTTCCTCGACTAAACAACATTTTGCAGTAAAACGATAATATTAAGTCAGACAGGGAAGGCAGGACTCAGCTAAACCAGCCGAGCACAGAAAACATATACGCGGCACAGACAATGCTTTGCAATATGCTTTTATTGCTGTCCAGGTAAAATTATTGTTTATGACATTTCATGTTTAAAAAATGGGTGACTGATATTGTATTTAATCCAATTATGATGTCATTTCTGGTTATGAGGGTGGTTGTCAATTATATGGAATAATTTTGCTTTAAAATAGTAGAATCATCATCAAGTTTTATTTTGAAGTTGTTTACACATAGCGTATAAATTTACAACCGTCAGAATATAAATAAGATACTTAGTTTCTGGAATTCTGTTAATGTTTGAAGTGACCGATTATAAGTGTTGAGTAGTGTTTATTTGTTAATTTCAATGTATTGTTCATTCATTGCAGGTTTCACATCTTTGAGGTATAGTAGCGTAGTACAATAGTGTACTAACCTGTGTTGTAAAACTGTAGATTGACACATCGTGTACTTAGCATTATCGCTTCTGTAATAGTTTGTTGTTGGCTACATTTTATTAATATTTTAGAATTGATAACAACTTTTTGAATTCCTGCATGAGAACAACGTGTGACTCTGAGTAACTGTGATTATGTTGCTGGTATGAATATACAAACGTTTTCTGTTCTGATGAAAACATTCTCGTGTTCTGCGATATTAGTTTGCCGCAGTACTTTGGAAAACATATCATGCATATTTTTATTTGGACCTGCAGGTTTTAAGAGATTCTTTTCGGTTTATTATTTGAATGTTCGTTTCTTCTGAATTGTTGTTCTTTCGTTGCTTTAATTTTGTTTCAGTGAGCAGTTTGTTCTGTTCTTCAAGCACAACATTTTGCGATAGCAGATCGTTGTTGGTTTTTTATGAGTTCTAAGTTTTCTAGAGTAGCAGCTTTTAATTGACTCCTAATGCATTTTAGCTCTTTTTTAGTTCAATATGATTCTTTGTAGAGTGAGTGGCTATATTTTCGTCTTGAATTGGTGTCCAGGTTCCTGTTCGGCGTTTGAAACTTATATATTCAGTGCTGTTTCATCTATAGATTCAGTTGAAGACTTTATGCTTGAGTGCTTTAGTATAGCAGGCTTTATTGCCATTCTGCAATGACTTTCATAGTTTAATGTATTTACATGTGTATACTGTTGTGTGAACACAATCATGCTCTGTGATTTGTATTTGACGCAGTAAAGCAGTAGATCTACAATTCCATCTTATAACTAAATACCATGACAAATATATATATATTTTTCATATTTTTATTTTTATAATTTTCAGTAACAACATAAAATAAATATTCAAATGCAATAGTGATTGAATATTTCGCGTATACATGTATATGCATTCATATTATATAATTGTATGTATACATTTCTTCAACAAAACATATAATAGATAAACTATTTCATCAACAAAACATATAATAAACAAATTTCATATACTTTCACCCATCTCACATGTAGTGACATTATAGTCATATAAATGCTTCACTGGCTTATCTATGATATTGCACAATTTCCGGTTTATTATACATAATCTCAAACATATCATTCATTCATCAAAATATTCCAGAAGAATGAAAACTCATCTTGATGAATTAAAACACCAAAAAAAAAAGAAAGAGAAAAGAAGCGAAAAAATAGTCAAGAGCCGATACGGCATACATACACAATACAATACCCTATATTACATTTAAAAACATACTGCTTTTGTGATTTATTTTAGAAATCATACAATTATACAATAAAATAAATAATGAATCGCTTGTACGCGTAAACATAATAAGACATAACATTTTGTAATAAAACATAACAAACATAAACGGAAGCACCAACATACAAGAGAAGAAAGTTAACAAATTTATCAGAATTGTTATTTTACAGCATAATAAATCTCGTCATTCGGAGGAAAAACGTTCCATAAATTCTTCGTTTTATTCCACAAGCACACTTCGCATGTCGTATGTACCTGTCATGCAATGTTTGGACGACGTTCCAGACTAGAGTTTGTTGCATTAAGATAAGGCAAGAGTTCGGCATCAGTGTCGCTATAGATATGCCATCGTAGCTCTTGTCAAGTTCGTCCGTTGTATGGAAGGCAAACGTTCCTTTGTGCCGTCGGTGTATCAATGGAATGTAGTAAGTCTGGAAATGTAACTATTCCAGGTTCGTTCACACGACTCGCTTATAAAATTTATCAATGTATGCAGATTTTTTCAATTTTATCTGCACCAAGTCCAATTTTTGACATCACACTATGTCTGCTTGGAATAAGTTCCGTCGTTGATTGGAATACAACGGATGGCATCGTTGAGTCTCTGATAAACGACAATTCCATATTTTCCTCCTGGCTACTGAAAGCAGCGCAGACGTTGGGTAGTACGATTGACATTCTTGTAGTTAACTTCGTTTCTTCGATACGTATACAAAAATAAATTCTCCGGTGAAACTTCTAGCTGCTTGAACAGTTCAATAAATTTACTTCAAGTAAATGCTGTAGTAGCGTTTATAGCTTGTTGTAGCAGTTAAGCGTATATAACGATATGATATTCCGTACTATTCACTCGCCTTTATATACTATTTTGCCGCGTGCCGACAGACAAGCGAGGGCCGATATCTAATTTACATAAATGTGTATCACCATCTATTTCGCCAATGACGACAATATGTGAGGTTTCATGCCCGCTTTACAGCTGTCAGTCAAATTTACAAACCATCGGGAATGTTCGTATTGTTTCGATTATGTGAATGTGAAGTGCTGTTGGAATGCAAATTTTGTGGGATGAAGTTCAGTTTTAAACTGCGGTTTTAAGTTAAATTCTTCACATTATTTAATAAACCAAAATAAAATCGCAATTATTTTAGCCCAAAGATAAGAATTTGCAAAAAGTCTTACTTGACAACAATTACAACACTATTGGAAGTATAAAATATTTTTGTTGAGCCCATTTGCAGTGAGCGAGACTTAGTTGTTACTTTCAGTGTATGTGCGTAAGTGCGTCCGTCCGATTTTGTCCGGAACATAACTTTGTCATGCTTTGACCAATCTTACTTATATTTGGAATGAATGTTCATTTACATGAGGCAAAGGGCCATACATAACCTTCATGTTCCGATCTCAATGGTCAAGGTCACAATGGAGGTCAAAGATTAAATTGAAGTTTGTCCTGACCATAACCGTGTCATACAATGATCAATATTTCTTATAGGGGGGGGGGGGGCTATATAGTGTACATCAGTGACAACAACAGTGTGTTATAGCTTCAGTCTTGTAACAGTGCACATGGAACCTGTTAATATATGAGCCCATCCTTTGTCTAGATTAGGTTTCTACCAGTCTTACAGTACAATGAAAGAACACACACGAATATTTAGTAGCGCCTTGTAAAATGCTATGTAGTATAATGTTAAAGGTGTGTTTACCTCAATTCAATATCTTTATTTCCACCATAAATGATGATATAATATATGTGTATACAAGAACTATATAACATGAGTAATTATAACACTATATACATAATAACAACAGTTTATTTTGTCATGTAAGCTATGAGCTATCTAGAGATAGATATGAATACTAATTCACTGTTCATAAATATGGGTGCGTAATGTATGCAAATGTCACACTGTATACAATAACTGGCACATACTATCAATACACAAAGTAATTACCAGTAAGTCTTTAAACATCGATAAACATATAAGTATGTGCGCTTGAGAAATACATTCCTCTCGTATATGTATTCGTCGGACGGGATTATCTCAGCACCAAGAAGTGTGAGAAAGAAACATTCGGGGGTCATACTGAACAGTTCATGATCGTTTTTGATCATGATGGTAAGTGGGACACCATGTCCCGGTATACATGTATGTCATGACAACCCCATCTTTCTTAATATCGGTTAAGCATCTCAAAATTAGGTTATATTGTTCAAATCTATTTAGCGGGTATCAATAAATATTCACGTTAAGACGTAAGACACACGTTGTAAATGTGTTATGCTTATGTTTCCCGTATTTTACAGGACCTTGCACTTATTGAATAAACTGAAACTGAAAAATGTTACTCTTTTACAATTTTGCTTTTAATATTTGCTCTTGGTAATTGTCACATAATTGGTGGTCTCAGCCGCTACCGAGCTGTGAAACACGCTACTGACCAGTATTGGGTGGTATTTATTAGGTCTACGAATTTTGCCATACATGGTCCGAAATAATATTTTCTTTTTATATATTTTGTCTCAAATCTTTATATTGATCACAAATTATTACATAGAGGATATTTGTTTGTTTTGATTGAATATGGTTTATATCTCATCGTGTAGTTATAAAATTCAATATTTTCAAGAGCGCGTAGCGCGAGTGAAAATATTAAAATTTTATCACTACAAGATGAGATATTAACCATATTCAATCAAAACAAACAAATATTCTATTTATTTAATGCTTTTATGGTGTCAAAACTGGTACTATTTATGCCAATTACCACTGTGGTTAGGCTACGTATGAATATGTTATTCCATTCATATTTTTCACTTCAAAATCCGCCATCTTGGATTATGGTGAATAGGTGAAAACGACTTTTTTGAGAATTTAGCATTAAATCATACACTAACTTGTAGGAAATGGTCAAACTAAGAATAAAAACCCCCACATGACATGTTTCTGTTCAGTAATAAAAAGTTACAGACATTTTAGTGTTGAGATTTTGGTAAATTAAAGTAGTCCCTGTGAGGGGGCGGAGCTTATATCAGTCACATTGTAGGTGATAACCAGTGACTGATATAGGTTTTATTTCTCTCCATATCTCATCAGTTAGCATTAAATAAAAAATGATATTCATCTTCGAGATCGGATTTATCACAGAGAACATGTAAAACTATGTTCTTTCATTTCTGGGTTTTCGATTTCTACCATACTTTAAACTTTATATCAACAATTTTGCCATACATGGGCTGAAATAATATTTTCTTTTTATATATTTTTGTCTCAAATCTTTATATTGATCACAAATTATTACAAAATGATATTCATCTTCGAGATCGGATTTATCACAGAGAACATGTATGTTCTTTCATTTCTGGGTTTTCGATTTCTACCATACTTTAAACTTTCTATCAACAAATTATGCGACGATGTTCTGATTTTCGTTATGCTGTTACGTAGATTTGGAGTCAGTACTTTTGTAAGATGGCTAGATAATCCAAAGTTGGTTTTAATATGCATACACAATGTGTTTAAAGTGTTACTCTTTGAAACATGTTATACCGTTTCTAAATAAAGCAAACTACAACACATGTTTCGATAACTACAATAAATGATTTATCATTTATACCATGCGGGTTATCGAAACTATTACTAAATCCGTACTGGTCAAGTAGTAACTTAATATTGTACATCCGTCTAGGTATCTTAAAAATGGTACATTTTAGATGGTTATTATCAATAAATTGTTAGAATTAACAACTTTCAACCAATATTTTACCCATACAAACTGTTTATATAACTCTGTTATTATTGATTTGCATTCTTTTCATTATAATAATTTATGAACTATTATATTTGTTCTGGCTATATAAGTTTATGCTATGTATTATGCCAAAATAAAGTTATGTTATGTTAAAGTTATGTATTCAAAACAAATGTTCAGGTATAATTAAAGGTCACACCTAGATAATTAAAATTGTCGACAACTTCTAGCCGATCCCCATTGAAGTCCGATATCACATATTAATTGCAGCTGTAACACCTAGGTGTTTAATTGTTCAGTACAGTTCACAATTTCAGTTCACACATTCACACGGTTGTAACAGTACCTTAGCACCCCTTAAAACCGTCCGTTCCTAAAACGAAAGCACGATAATGATGTAAGTATAGATTATTACACAGGGACGGCGGGCATTAAGTCGATATTCGGCATACTAGGTTAGGAATTGGCCCGAGTGCCAATACCTAACATAGTATGCCGAATATCGACTTAATGCACAACGGCCCTGTTTTATAACCTTTTTGTCGCATATGTTCAACTCCACTGATTTTTTCTAAACACGGAATAACAAAACAAGCCCAGATCCAACTTTTCTAGAGTTTTTTTAACCTGCGAAACAGTCAGAATCTTCAATTTGTATTCCAGCGCGCTAATGACGTCACATGTTTGTGAACGTTACGTACGCGCGTCGCTTCTGAAATGACCGGATATAGCCTCGATACGGAGTTTTGGCACACCGGAAGAGGGCCACATATCGATATTTGGCACACTAGACACACATATCAGTTCAAATACAGCGCAATTTTGTTACTATATATAGTAACACATGCGATAACAATAAATACACCGAGCAGTCATCGCAAGACTGTGACCGCCCCCTCCAACCACACTAGTATTCTAAATGCTCTGACAAGCCTCATACAAGATAAAGAGAACATCTTCATACAAATATGTAGAAATAAGCAGATAACTAAAACTTTGCAAATTAGACGCACTCACATTAAAACAGCAAACAAGTTACTATTTAATAAGTAATTATAAAAGCTTCAATTTATGACTTAGAATATAACCTACATTATGAGCCAATAAAAACGCCGCATTTTCGCTGTTAAATGAAAATTTAATCATTAAAATTTTCTTTTAACAGACTTGACGTCTTGCGTTGGCGCTAATTTCTATCGGCCAATCAGAATGCAGAATGTTATATTCTAAGTTAGTTAGAACATACTAAGTAAATTTTAATGACTAAAAAGGCCTCGCTTCGCTTCGCTCGCTCCGCCCGCTCCGCCCTTTTTAATAATTAATATTTACTTAATATGTTCTAACTATAACATAAAAATAAACATCAAAGCATATATAGGCCTAGTGAACTGGGAAAGACATCGAATGCAACATTTACACATATAAACATACATTGCATGCGCGAACACAAATTTAAAATATAAAAACATAACATAGCAACGTTAGAATAAAATAATGGCACTTTGTACACGACAAGCATAGCACAGCAGAAAACTTATAAAAAGCACACTATCAGCTCATACAACAGTAGGAAGAGCTACAGATCTCACCGCTCAGATTGTTCCTTATAGTTTTTGGTAGAGCAATATTTACAAATAAGTCAATACATATATTGCAGACGCCTTGTTGGATTTTAGTGAATATCGAATCTCCCTTGGCTAGAATATATGTTAATATATATCTTCTGATAGTCCAGCAATAATGTCCTCAAAACCGGATAATCATTAAATCTTTTAGGAAACCACCAAACGTGGTATATACAATGGTAAAACATATCTGAAATATATTTTCATGAGACCCATCTCGTATGAAAATACAACATGGACTTCATGACGTCAGTTGATCTTCTTCACACAGGACAGTATTCTTATATTTGTTAGACTATCCTCTGTTAGTTAGAATATGTTTTTCTGTAGACCAGACAGTGCCACACTTCCGTATAAACTAAATCAAAATGTTATAGGCAGTAAGAATCGTGAATTTCGTCTCAAAGTTCAAAGTCCTGTCAACACGTATGCACCCGATGCAAACTGAGAATAAAAAACCCCAATAGTTTCAAAATATCCAGTCAACCTATGAACAACTGCTTTAAAGACAGATGTGTGGGTGACCTTCTAACGAAAGATACTGTAAATAAAAATGTGGAAGAATTCTCCTCAAGCAGTTGATTGACCTTTCTGCCGATTTTGATTGACAGGTGGCGTTAGCCAATCGCATTGCAGCATTTGGGCAACGATTTATCGCCGCCATCTTGTAGGACAACCTGGGCATTAGACAAGCTAAAATCAATGTAAATTGTACAATTTTAAATTAAGCCTTATTTCATTAATAATGAACACATTTTCAAAATACTGGTATGTTTAGAAACTAGAGACCTTCAACTTTAAATTGGTAGCAATGCCATGAAAGTGAATTAATTTATTAAATCCATAAGGCCTCGGAAGTAGTAGCTACATATGTACTGCCCAAAAGTTCTAACCCACCACCATAATTATGTGTTATAACTTTGTTAATACTGCACGCAGTCTAATGCAATTTTGCATACCAATACTTTTAATTATTGATTCATTTAGGCAGATACTCGGCCATGTTACTCGTCATTAGATATTCATATGTCATTATATGAAATTTCGTGTTAATAAATGCATTGTTAAAAGAATATTAATAAAATAAAAAAATGTTCACAGTGATTTTTCGTAATCTCATGAGTGTTCCTCTCGAGTCAATTTCTGCATTTTATTTTTCAGAATGAACAGTTATCAGTAATGCCGATTTTGTTCATGGGCGCGTGAATTCTAATCCACATGTATTGCACGTGCAAAAATGCATTATTACGCAATACAACGAATGAACTGAAATAACTACAAAACGGTCAAAATAAACCAATACTCAGCTGCATCTCTTAATCATATATTGGTATGCGAAATTTCAGGTGAATACATGCATTTTTTACAAAACGGGAATGAAATATATAGTGGCAGGTTAGAATACATACATACAACATATACATACATATATACATACACACACATACATACACATACACATATACAAAGTACATACAATGTTAGAGAAACATTAATTAAACAAAATACATTTATATAAGTTAAACACAATGAAAACAGAGATAATTTACAAGTCAATATGTACAAAGAAAAACAAAATGTACATGTAATTGTTTTGTACTATTATTTGAAATGGTTCATTATCTTCTGACATAGTAATGCGATATTTGATAATTCTACTTCATTGTCTACATTTAAAAGCTCTATAAATTTTATAAAATTAGGTCTGTTATAGTAATGATATTTGATATATTTAGTTCTTATAAGTTTAAATTGTTTGCATTTAAGTAAGAAGTGAAATTCGTCTCGCAGATCATTACAATACGGGCATTTTCTATCACGCAGTGGGATATTTTGCCATCTGCCTGTTTCAATAGGTAAGTGGTGATTTCGTGTTGTAAACGAAATTAAACTTTTGGTCAAATATGAAGGCAGTTTATCGATGTATTTACTACGCTCAAAAGATGATTTTAAATGTTTGTATAAGTTTGTATCGGTTGATTGAGCAATATTTGAGTTCCAGTTTTGTATGAACATATCTTTAAGTTTTAGTTGGGATGCTTTATTTAGCCATTTATATAAAACTTGATACAGTTTTGTGGACAATTTTGATTCATTCTGATTGTGTTTATTTTCGATCATTTTACGCCAAAATAATATCATTCTATGTTTTATGTCAACTGAAAGTGGTGTTATCCCTAGTTCTCCATATATCATATATGACGGAGTAGATTGTTTTAACTTAAAGATATATTTAAAAAACTTTAATTGTATTCTTTCTAACAAATCTATGTTATCATAACCCCATATTTCACATGCGTATAGTAAAATGGGCTTGACCATTTTTTGTAATAAGTCTATTTGTAGATCATAGGGTAACATAAGATTTTTTTAAGTAATAAAAACATTGCTTTGTTTGCTTGTTCAGCTAGAAATGTTTTTGTTTTTAAAAACGAACCTGATTTAGAGAAATAGATTCCAAGGTATTTGTATTCATTGAAAATTTCTATTTCATGTCTCCAATTTGAATTCTATACCATTTGGAATTCTTCCCTTGCATATAATCATTATTTTAGTTTTCGGTACATTTATGCTGAGTTTTCACCGGTTACAATAGTCCTTAAAATGATCAAGGGCATTTTGTAGGTCATATTACGAATCGCTGAATAAGACTGTGTCGTCCGCGGATATATAGGATAAACAGTTTTAAAAATAGTGTTGCTCCGTCGTTTGTGTTAATTCCGTTTACATTGTTTTCATTGAGATATTCTTCAAGATCATTAAGAAAAATACTAAAAAGGAAAGGTGATAAATTTTTACCTTGTCTGACTCCTACTAAGCAGTCAAAATATGCAGACGTACCTTCGGATGTGCTTATTGCTGATTTTATGTTTGCATACATATTATATATAACATTAAAACATTTCCCATTAACATTTGACTTCCTAAGTTTATTCCACAATCCAATTCTCCATACAGAATCAAACGCTTGTTTGAAATCAATAAAACAACAATATATTTTTTGTGGTTAGATTGTACTAAGTCGATCAATCCTTTTAGTATAAAAATATTGTCAACAGTTGAAAAATTGTTACGGAAACCTGCTTGTGTTTCATGTATTATGTTATATTTATCGGCAAAGTTATTCAATCGAGTGTTTAAAATGGATGTGAACAGTTTACCGAGACAGCTTAACAGTGAGATCGGTCGATAGTTTTCTGGTGATGAGGGGTAACCTTTATTTTTATTAATGGGTTTTATTATACCAATGGTCCAGCTTTCTGGAATATTTCCACATTTAAAGGTTAAATTAAACAGTTTTGTGTATATTGAGATCATAATATCTGTGGTCGATTTGATGTGTTCATTTAGTATAGCATCGATCCCGGGTGATTTTTTTTTAATTGTTTTACAGCTTTCCGGATTTGTTCCTCTGTGATTGATTTAAAATAGTCATAAAAATCGTTTAATGTGGCTGTTTTACCTTCTGATTTATTCGTGGGATTTATAGTTTGCCAGAATTTTTTCGGATTAGTTCCTTTTATTGATTTGAGTTATTTTATTTTCTCTTCACTAAATTCAGTACTTGTTCGTTTTAGGACACTTTTATATTCTTTACTAACTTGTTTGAGTAAAACTTTCAGCTCATTAGTTTTATACTTATTATACGCTTTTCTGATCTTATGATATTTACCTCTCATGTTTTGGCAGTTGATATTATACCATGGTTTTTTAAATGGCTGTTTTTTATGACATGACTTGATTGGTTTCATGTCGAACGTTTCTACAGAATTGGTAATGAAAAGGTTTTGGATTTCATTTGTGATCTCGTCAACCGAGTTTTGATCTACATTTAGATTTTGGTTTATTGCGACAATTTTTGGTTCGATTTCTGTTGCTTTATTATTGTCAAAATTTTGAACAAAAATATTAGCCTTATCAGCGTTCCATAGTTTTATTTTTGGCGCTAATTCCGGTCCCGGTATTTCATTTTCAATATTTTGTATTGGATGATTATCGGTGATTAGTAGAGTAAGTAGACAATGAACCTCTGAGAATAGGTGACAAAAAGTTTTGACTTTTAAGGTTGAGATGTATTCA
The DNA here is from genome assembly GCA_947247005.1 of Spisula solida. Lineage (NCBI taxonomy): Eukaryota > Metazoa > Mollusca > Bivalvia > Venerida > Mactridae > Spisula > Spisula solida. The sequence goes on along the minus strand of OX365947.1, from coordinate 30,077,549 downwards.
AAAATACCCGTTGATGAAATAAAGTAGTCATTTTTGCAAGTGAGTGTCGGTTCCGAATAATGGGTTTATTCTGCTATTAAGTATGAACATGCTGTTGTTTTTACAGAGATCAATTAATCGATACCCGTAGGTATTGGTGTTTTCATCAGCACATTTTCTAACTAGATCGATGTTATATTGTTCGAAACATTTTAAATTGTGCGAATTTTCATCATTCAACTCTCGCAGATCAAATGTAACAAATAATACATTATCTATATGCATAAAATCGTTGAGATCGCCACAGCATGAGTTAAAATCACCAAATAATATAACATTTTTACTGTCTGCACAGTATCTCAAAAGCTCATGTTGAATTTCTAAGTATGGGTCTACAGATGCATATGTGGACCTTGAAGCTGGGATATAAACGATTCCGCATTTAACATCCCTTTCAGACTTTCAGTTTTTGTGAAATTGTGAAAACATTTATAAGATCACATTTATCATAGTTATCAACAGAAATATAAGGCATCAATGATTCTTTAATCAGAATGGTAATCCCGCCAGATTTATATCTAGATAATTTACGCCTATGAAACATTTGGGAAACAAAACCGTGAACGTACACATCGTCAGATTCATCGCTTTTAGTTTCTTGTAACCCGATTATATCGTACTCGTTTAAAAATGATACAAATTCAGGACACAATAGTTTCGATTTTAGACCACATACATTCAATGATAACAATTTTAAGTCAGTGTATTCTACATTCACATTTGTAAATGTTTTTATGGTGTTTTTTCGTAGGCGTTTCCTACGCACCGTTAGGCATTGTTTATTGTATTAACATTATAGTTCATAACATTTTACAAAGCGCTAATTGGTATTCGTGTGTGGTATGTCATTGTACTGTAGGACAGGTAAACAACAAAATAATTGGACAAAGGATGGGCTAGTATACCAACGGGTTCCATGTGCAAGGTTACAAGCGGTCAAAAATAGAAATGCTTTTCAGTGTTTCCCACCCAACATAACTAAAATTACTAACAGTCTTTCGGACGAGACGTTAAGCGAGGTCCCGTGTATGATGCTTTACATCAGGCACGTAAAAGAACCAGGGATGCTTCTGGAATTGGGGCATCTTCTGTATCATGCACTATCCCCCAAGAACTAAAGTGATTAACCTCTTCTGGGGACCTCGCCCATATGGATTTCCGGTGGCGAGGATAAATAAAAGCAAATAAACCAAAGTTACAAGCTATAACATGCGTATTGTTGTTAATGATGTATACCATGTTCGATAGTACAGCAGAACTGTACAGGGTGTACGCACAGGTAACTGTATCATTGATAGAGCAAAAACAAATATTTTGCAAATTTCATGTTATCTTATGAAGGTGCATTTGTACTAAAGTTGTCAGGTTTGCATGGTATCAAAAACAATAATTGGATATCTTTGTAAGGTAATTACATTCATAGACAACATTGTTAGAACTACATCCATGCAAAATCCCATCGGAATTGATTAACTAGTTAAAAAGTTATAACATGAAATGTATATCTCGGTGTCCAGTCAATCACTGAGGAGCATTCAATAAAAACGACAATGCTATTCTAAACAAGAAAAAAGAAGTGATTTCACGACCTATTAAAAACAATAATCTTTGTTTAATCTTTATTAATGATACAGTTACCTGTGTATGTATATGTATTTTGATCTAACCAGTGCTCGTCTATATGATCAACCATAAACCTGTGTTTGAACATCTACAAGCAATTGATAACTTATCTTGTTATATTTGATGAGAATATCAACGTAGTACAGGTCGTAGAAGGGCATAACATTTATTGATGCCACCAATCCTTTATCTCACATCCGCTATTAGTTTAGCTTGATATTTCAGCTGTCACATTGTCTCATTGTCTATTCGTGTATACTTATGCTAAAATGGATGGGGAAATGTTAATTCTCTCCGACCAAATATGGTCATATTTAAGAATCGTTGTATTAGTAATGCGGGAGCAAATACCATATTTAATTTAACTTGTACGGTATAATGGGAGAATGCATTGTCTCATTTTTCAAACCTTACTTTCTTAAATCTTGTTTAAGAAATTCAAAAGTGTTGTAATTTCATTTGGAAATGCACCTCTTGCACGCCACGCAAACACCCATGTACATATACCATATATACATGTACAACTAGTCAGAAAAGTCGCTATAAGACCCTGGCTCGTATCCCTCTAAGAACTCCAATTAGAAATGCGTTATTAATGTGCATACTATTAGATAACGTACCCGATCTTGTAGTTAAGAAAAAAGGAACATGTTCCGAATTATCACCATTTACATGATCTTCCCTTGCAGTGAAGATAGAAGCTGTACACGCAGCAATAACACCATAAAACACAAGCCATGCAGCCTCATCCTAAATATAACCATTCATTACACATGTAAAAAATATAATAGACAGGAAAGGTAGTACTTAACTTAACAAGCCGATCCCAGAATACATAAAAACAGCACATATTACAATTACACGGCACATGTCAAGATGTTTTCCAGGAAAATGTAAAGTACATTTTCCACAACCTACAAAACAAAGATACGATGGACGTCAACATGAGAATATATATATGTACGTATTTAACATTTAATCAAGCCAAGGGAGGTTCATTGACCTATGCTCGGTGATTCACTAAAATAAAAATGTAGGACACTTCTCATGTGGTACATGTACAGTTTGCATAGGTGAGAAAAACAGTATCTACTAGGTGTTATATTGAGTATCACACGCAAAGAAACTGAGAACAAAATCACTGCCATGTTTGTTTACGCATTAGGGAAGATATTCAAAAAGTTTACATGCTACAGTAAATTTACACATGTAGTCGTAAAACAAATATTGAAATATTCAGCAATGAGTTGCCTTTCAAAACAATAATTGATGCAGTTTTTGGAGCATGCATTTGGACTTTAATCACATGGGTACCGTTTTATCAAAGCATTTCCATAAATATTGCGTACGACGATAATATTTGCGCAAATGCATTAAACTAATTTAATCAGACCAGGAATGGTAGCGGCTAGCGTTATTACCTTTCATGTGTCTTATGTATTTCTGAATATATGTAATTTCGTGGTTTTATGGCATATAAAGCCAGATGTAGCTTTATATATAAGTGGATTCCTGGATTCAGTAGTGATGAATACTTTATGGGGTAAATGGATATTATAATATTTAAAACCCTGTATAAAAGGATTCTTTATATATAGGGGTTGTAAGTACCTAAGGTGGACAATACTGAGGTTGCTGTTCACCATGGCGGCAAGTAGCCAATGGGGCTTAGAATGGCTGTACAGTTTTTGGCAATACATTATGGCTGTTCCGGGTGGGGTAGGTTAGTCAGTGTTCATTTGCTACAGAAAATTGGTATACAAAACGAATTTAGACACAACCATACTGAATTATTTTGTTTAAAATATGAGTACTGTATAAAAACATTCAAAAATGACTAATTATTGCGCATTTTACGGCTAATTTTGAGAGTTTTGACGTATTGACCTTGACCTTTTATTACATATTTGACCTTGACTTTTTTCGTTAAACTTCGCCCCACTGAAATGACCTTACATATATACAGTCATTTATTAAAATATATATCCATAGACTGACACGTAAATGCATGGTTAATATAAACATGGCCATTTCTTCGATATGCTGGCCATTTTGTGATTCTACCAGTATGATTAATGATCGTTTTCTCGTGCAATTGGATTTATTTTTGAACCAAATATATATTGTTATGAATTAAGTTTACATGTAGGAATGAAACTACGTACATATTATTAATTTTGAAGAAACATTGAAGCTAACGTAAAAACTGTATGTACATTTCCACAACCTACAAAACAAAGATACGATGGACGTCAACATGAGAATATATATATGTACGTATTTAACATTTAATCAAGCCAAGGGAGGTTCATTGACCTATGCTCGATGATTCACTAAAATAAAAATGTAGGACACTTCTCATGTGGTACATGTACAGTTTGCATAGGTGAGAAAAACAGTAACTACTAGGTGTTATATTGAGTATCACACGCAAAGAAACTGAGAACAAAATCACTGCCATGTTTGTTTACGCATTAGGGAAGATATTCAAAAAGTTTACATGCTACAGTAAATTTACACATGTAGTCGTAAAACAAATATTGAAATATTCAGCAATGAGTTGCCTTTCAAAATAATAATTGATGCAGTTTTTGGAGCATGCATTTGGACTTTAATCACATGGGTACCGTTTTATCAAAGCATTTCCAAAAATATTGCGTACGACGATAATATTTCGCAAATGCATTAAACTAATTTAATCAGACCAGGAATGGTAGCGGCTAGCGTTATTACCTTTCATGTGTCTTATGTATTTCTGAATATATGTCATTTCGTGGCTTTATGGCATGGCATATAAAGCCAGATGTAGCTTTACGCAAATATATAGTGGATTCCTGGATTCAGTGGTGATGAATACTTTACGGGGTAAATGGATATTATAATATTTAAAACTCTGTATAAAAGGATTCTTTATATATAGGGGTTGTAAGTACCTAAGGTGGACAATACTGAGGTTGCTGTTCACCATGGCGGCAAGTAGCCAATGGGGCTTAGAATGGCTGTACAGTTTTTGGCAATACATTATGGCTGTTTCGGGTGGGGTAGGTTAGTCAGTGTTCATTCGCTACAGTAAATTGGTATACAAAACGAATTTAAACACAACCATACTGAATTATTTTGTTTAAAATATGAGTACTGAATAAAAACATTCAAAAATGACTAATTATTGCGCATTTTACGGCTAATTTTGAGAGTTTTGACGTATTGACCTTGACCTTTTATTACATATTTGACCTTGACTTTTTTCGTTATACTTCGCCCCACTGAAATGACCTTACATATATACAGTCATTTATTAAAATATATATCCATAGACTGACACGTAAATGCATGGTAAATATAAACATGGCCATTTCTTCGATATGCTGGCCATTTTGTGATTCTACCAGTATGATTAATGATCGTTTTCTCGTGCAATTGGATTTATTTTTGAACCAAATATATATTGTTATGAATTAATTTTACATGTAGGAATGAAACTACGTACATATTATTAATTTTGAAGAAACATTGAAGCTAACGTAAAAACTGTATGGACAGGATTGCATTAATGTCAGGGATTTTAAAAGTTCAGTGACCTTTGACCCCTATATAGTACATACTTGCATGTGACATTCTATAATTTGTAAATTTTATAATGTGTCCCAATATAGCTTCTATCTTTATCGCAAATCGTTTAACATTTAAGTTTATTTTGTCTTTTTTATAGACACAAACGTAACCCTACCCCCTCAGCAAATTACAAATGTTCTCATTGACCTCATGGCATATAAGTGTGGAAAATAACATAGATAGTCACGATATTGACACTTAAAAATGGGTTATCAGATAGGATATGAACTATTCTTTAAAAATATCTGCAAACTTCTTTCGGCCTCTTTCGTTGCAATAAAGGTATGTGGGTTCTCGGAATGATACAAACATTACAAGTTTGCCTTATTACTCTAGTTTTATTTATTGTCTACATATTTGACCTTTGACCTTTTTACATGTAAAAGAGTTGAAGAATTTGACCTATTTTCAATGAACGATGGAATTTTCATATTGTCTGATGTGAAAATAATATTCAATCAATACAATTATTACTCACAAATAGAAGCAATGGTACAAGTAAAACTAAACATACCCTCAAAATACTGCTATTTTTCAATTGTTCAATTTGCACCTATATGATACAAAACATGTATTTTTGTAAATTTCTGATATTTTCTTATCAATTGTATAACATTATAAATTAAGTATACATTAAGGAATACAAATATGTGCAACACATTAAATTTGGGGGAAAACGTGAAATTTGATGAAAAAGTATACTGGAGCATTTGTATAAATTCTAGTGGTTTTATCATATTGTTGACCTTTGACCCTTATTTACATTATACTTACAAGTCGAGGTTATGTTGGGTTATGTTTAAAGTATGGCCCGTTATGTGTTCTTTCAAATTTGACAAGAATTTTCCAAATTGAATATTGTTTTCGTTTTTTATTAGACATAGAGCTACCCCTACCCCCCTTAGGAAATTATGCTTATTTTCATACACCCCATGATACAAAAATGAGAAAAAAATGTAAGTAGTCACGGCTTTGACACTTAAGAAATGGGTTTTCATATAGCATATGAAATAACCTTTCAAAATATGTACAAACTTCTTTTGGCCATCTTCGTTGCAATAAAAGTCCGTGGGCTCTCGGATCCGAGAGCCCACGGACTTTTATTGCAACGAAGGAGGCCAAAAGAAGTTTGTACATATTTTGAAAGGTTATTTCATATGCTATATGATAACCCATTTCTTAAGTGTCAAAACCGTGACTACATACATTTTTTTCTCATTTTTGTATCATGGGGTGTATGGAAATCAGCATACTTTCCTAAGGGGGGTAGGGGTAGCTCTATGTCTAATAAAAAACGAAAACAATATTCAATGTGGATAGTTCTTGTCAAATTTGAAAGAACACATAACGGGCCATACTTTACACATAACCAACCATAACCTCGACTTGTAAGTATTATGTAAATAAGGGTCAAAGGTCAACAATATGATAAAACCCATAGAATTTATACAAATGCTCCAGTATACTTTTTCATCAATTTTCACGTTTTCCCCCAAATTTAATGTGTTGCACATATTTGTATTCCTTAATGTATACCTAATTTTTTAATGTTATACAATTGATAAGAAAATATCCGAATTTTACAAAAATACATGTTTTGTATCATATGGGTGCAAATTGAAACAATTGAAAAATAGCAGTATTTTGAGGGTATGTTTAGTTTTACTTGTACCATTGCTTCTATTGGTCAGTAATATTTGTATTGAATGAATATTATTTTCACATCAGACAATATGAAAATTCTATCGTTCATTGAAAAATAGGTCAAATTCTTCAACTCTTTTACATGTAAAAAGGTCAAAGGTCAAATATGTAGACAATAAATAAAAGTAGAGTAATAAGGCAAACTTGTGATATTTGTATTATTCCGAGAACCCACATACTTTTATTGCAACGAAAGAGGCCGAAAGAAGTTTGCAGATATTTTTAAAGAATAGTTCATATCCTATCTGATAACCTATTTTATAAGTGTCAAAATCGTGACTATCTATGTTATTTTGCACACTTATATGCCATGAGGTCAATGAGAAAAAATTGTAATTTTCTGAGGGGATAGGGTTACGTTTATGTATATAAAAGAAGACAAAATAAACTTAAATGTTAAACGATTTGCGATAAAGGTAGAAGCTATATTAGGACACATTATAAAACTTACTAATTATAGAATGTCACATGCAATATAGGGGTCAAAGGTCACTGAAATTTTAAAATCCATGAAATTTAATGTAATCCTGTCCATGCAGTTTTTACGTTAACTTCCATGTTTCTTCAAAATTAATAATCTATACGTAGTTTCATTCCTACATGTATACTTAATTCATAACAATATATATTTGGTTAAAAAATGAGTCCAATTGCACGAGAAAACGGTCATTAATCATACTGGTAGAATAACAAAATGGCCAGCATATCGAAGAAATGGTCAAGTTTATATTTACCATGCATTTACGTGTCAGTCTATTGAGATATATTTTAATAAATGACTGCACATATGTCAGGTCATTTCCATGGGGCAAAGTTTAACGTAAAAAGTCAAGGTCAAATATGGAATAAAAGGTCAAGGTCAATACGTCAAAACTCTCAAAATTAGCCGTAAAAGGCGCAATAATTAATCATTTTTGAATGTATTCATTCAGTACTCATATTTTATACAAAGTAATTCAGTATTGTTGTGTCTAAATTCGTTTTGTATACCAATATACTGTAGGGAATGAACACTGACTAACCTACCCCACCCGGACAAGCCATAATGCAATTATTAGCCCCATTGGCTACTTGCCGCCATGATGTACAGCAGCCTCAGAATTGTCCATATTAGGTACTTACGACCCATATACATATATAGACATTATATCCATTTTGCACAAAATGTATTTTTATTATCATCAGCTAACAATACATAGCTATATAATACGAATCATTATATTATCTTCTCACCATTTCCTTGCTTTGTCTAGCGCTCTTAGGTGGTCATAACTGAACCTAGCAGTGTAACTACCTCATGGAGTCTGGAATGACTGTACCAAACTGTATTACATACCCTTAAGAGTCAGGAATGTACCCAGTAGTTAAACATATCAACAAGCCACAAATGGTTTTACTTTGTAGTGGTATGTAACCATATGCATTTGTAGTTAAGACTAAGGACATAATTATACCTGGTAATGTTACAAAGTAATGTAAAAAGCCACCCAATGGCCGTTAGTACCCGATAGCACCATGAATGGGCGTACCTGAGAGTTAGGAGTACCATCAGAGGTTTATGAAAGGCAGTATCGTGTGTGTATTGAGTACCTGGAACATAGCTGTTCATCATGGGTGTGTCAGGAATGGCTGTACTGGGTGGTGGTGAGTATCAAACAGGACCAGGATTATCTGTACCTGGTAGTTGCGAGTACCCGGAGTGCAATGCATGATATACCACATGATTGTGCACACTTTATGAGGCAACGGATGCGTGTACATAGTGATTGCGAGTATCCAATATTACAAAAAAACAAATGTACAAGGAATGTCAACTCATGGTGAGTGTGAGTAACTTTACCTTGTGGTATTGCGTACCCTCTAGGAATGCACCTAATGGTAATAAGTACCCAGTAAGATCAGGAATGCATGAACATGGTGGTTATTGATTCCCATTAGGACTAAGAATGGATGTACCTAATGGTTACAAGTACCAATAGATTCAGGAATATCTTTAGTTCTGCAATAAGTCAATAGGACGTGGAATGGGTGTTCCTAATGGGTGACTGTACTCAACAAGACCAGTAATGTAAGCAACCAGTGTTTTATAGTGCTTAATTTGACCAGAATGGTTTGTGTGTGATCATTTGAAATACATAACACGATCCGAACTAGTTGTTATCCGTACCAAATACGATGATGAATGTACATTTGTATGGCTGTGTATATTAGCTATAAGTAGTCTATCATACCACTCATGCATATGCATGTGGTTGTATGTACACATTAGGACTAGGAATATGTATCTAGTGGTTATGAGTACCTAATAAAGTCAGGGCTGTATGTTCATCGTGGCAATGATGACCAAATAGGACAAGAAATGGCTGCTTCTATTGATTGTTAGTACCCAATCCGACAACACATGTCATTACATTGTGGCTTTGAGTATCCAATAGGACCAGGAATGCATGGACATGTCAGTTGCGGGAACCCATTCGGACTAGAAATGTATGTACCTATGTCCATATGAGTATCTAATATGACCAGGATTGTCTGTACATGGGGGTAATGATTACCAAATAGGACAACAAATGGTCGCACCTAGTGGTTACGCGTATCCAATAAGACCAGGACTGTCTCTACATGGTGTCAATAGGACGAGGAATGGATGCTCCCAGTGGTTGTTGGACTCGATAAAGCTAGTTATGTATGGACCTAGAAGTTAATAGTGCTTATTTTGACAAGGAATGTCTGTACATGATGGTGACAGTATCTAGCAGGAACTGGAATGTCTGTAAATAGTGGTTATGAGTACCTAATACGACCAGGAATGTATGCATATTATGGTAGTAAGTACCTAATAGGACCAATAATGGATATGTATAGTGGCTGCGAGTACTCTATCATAACACTTTTTATGTACATAGCGGTTGTGGGTACCAACTACGACTATGAATGTATGCATACAGTGGTAATTGGGTCCTAAAAAGGCCGGAACTGTCTTTACATGGTGGTAGTGGTGACCTAATAGGAAAATAAATGGTCTCACTTAGTGCTTGTTTGTACCCAATCCGACCACAAATGTATGTCCATGGTGGTTTTGAGTATTCAATAGGACCAGAAATACAGTACATCGTATTTGCAGGTACCCATTAGGACTAGGAATATATGCGTGCGTATCCAATAAGAACCGGACTGTCTGTACACGGGGGCTGTGCTTACTCAATAGGACAACAAATGGTCGCACCTAGCAGTTGTTAGTTAGTTCCCACTGTTACTGTACACACAGTCTTTGAGTACCAAATAGGACCAGGAATACATGCATATGGTGGTTCTGAGTACCCATTAGGACTAGAAATGGATGTACCTAGTAGTTATGAGTACCAATAAGGACCAGAAATATCAATACATGGTAGTTTTGAATACATCAAAGGGCCTGGAATGTATGAACAGTGTGGATATGAGTGCTAAAAATACATGGCGCACCTGAGTTGTCCATTGACGATCGGCAGTATCCACCAGGAACATCAATGTCTGAACATAATGGTTACTAGTAGAAGTATCCAATACGAGCAGGAATGTATGTACATGGTGGAAGTGAGTGCAAAAGTGTACCTATAAAGTACCTAGACCAGCAATATATGTACTCGTATATGGTGGTTTTGAATATTATATATGACTAGGAATGTCTGTACCTAGTGCGTACCAAATAAGACCAGGACTGTCCGTAAATTGTGGTAGTTAGTACCCGGTAGGACCACTGAAGTATGTTTATGGTAGCTTTTTAGTACCAAATAGAACCAGGAATGCATGTACAGGGTATGTGTGGATACCCATTAGGACTATGAGTTGGTGTATCTTGTGATTAGGTACCCAACAATACCAGAACTGTCTATACATGGCGAGAATTTTATTTTGACTATGAACGTCCGTACCAACTAGGACTGAGAATGGTTATATACTCAGAGTCAATGAAAGGTTACCACCCTATTGACTCTTATATTTCAAATTCACCTTACACTGTGTTAAAAGCCGAACACGACTATGTTTTGACGTTACTGTGTAGTCACAGCTATCTTATTTAACAATATTCAAATGCACACACTATAAAACTGTATACAAAATACAGAGGTATATATAACTTTTCAGTGACGCCCAGTATATATATTGTACCCAAATTGGCAAATAATGTCTCTACATGGTTCAAGTGAGTAGTCAATAGGTTAATAAATGGCTGTACCTGGTAGTTGTGAATGTGCAGTTGGGCCAGGATTTCTGTATATGGTGGTAGCGTGAAACCCAGTCGGGCTAGGAATGACTATAACTAGTGGTTACCAGGAATGTGTGTACATGTTGATAGTGAGTAACCAATCAGACCAGGAATGGTAGCGGCTAGCGTTATTACCTTTCATGTGTCTTATGTATTTCTAATATGTCATTTCGTGGTTGTATGGTATATAAAGCCAGATGTAGCTTTACGCAAATATATAGTGGATTCCAGGATTTAGTGGTGATGAATACCTTATGGGGTAATTAGATATTATAATATTTAAAACCCTGTATAAAATTATTCTTTAAAGATAGATAGATAGTTTATTCAAGAAAAAGGCAAATATGCCTATCATCCTACAAATATATACAATTCCACATATTTTACAATGGTTAATGGTGACATTATTAGCATATTCAGGTATAATTGTATCAAATATATTGATATAATAATAAGCAATATAATCAATTTGTAAGTTTTAACTTTATCATGCAACATAATCGGTTTAAATGTATGGTACATATACCGTATAGCGGGTAATTTCTGCGGGTTTTTATTTCTGCGTTTTTTGCGGTTTGAGGCTGTCCCGTAAAATTAAATTCCGCAAAATTAAACATCCGTAAAAATTTTGTTCGCAAAATTTAACTTCCATATTATGCTTTAATATACTGGTAATATGCCTTTAATCTTTATCTTTCTAGTGTTTTGTTACTGTCGTATTTTTCACACGTATAGTGATCGACGGTCTTTGTTTGCTTGTTTGTTTAACAATTAATGTATGGTATAATAAATGTTTTTATATGTGTTATATCTGTATTGATCCTCAATACACGTTGATGTAAGTTTGACAACTGGTTCAATTTGCAACACTGACGGAAATGATGAAATCACACCAATATAAATACCTATAAGTAAAATGCGCGAATTATTTAGTAAATATAAAATGTTTACTGATATTCGATAAGTGGTTTTAGGGGTGCGGGGATAATAGACTGGGTTGAGGATAATATGCCGTTAAATGCATTGATTTAGTTTACCGGTAGTACATGTACTGCTGAAATGAAGAAAGCTGAATTCTGTATAAAATTAACAATTAAATCTTAATCATACAAACAGTGTTATCATGTTGTTGATCATGCCGTAGTAGATACGGTAGCTATTTACCATTCGCAGAAATTTCTTCCGGTTTCTGAAACCCGCAGAAATTAATTCCCGATTTTCTGGTAGGTCGCAGAAATAAAAACCGCGGAAATAAAACCTACCCATTTTAGGCCCAAATCGCAAAATTTTCTACCCGCAGAAATAACCCGCTATACGGTATACACTCCTACTGTAATTGTAGTTATTCAATGAACACATATACATATATACAAAGTGAGAGAGAGTTATTAAAGTGAAATATACTACAGTACTAATTAAAAGCATACATGATTGTCTTGCGTCTTGTTTCGAAACTTTTCTGTAAGAACATAGATAGGTTTTTCTGGATAGTCTTATTATCAGATTTTAAAAGTTCAACAACTTTTGGTACATTTGGATGATTCCAGAAATATCGTTTAATATGACATTTTCTTATTTCGTGATATAGGGGACATTCTAATAAAAAGTGAAATTCGTCTTCTAGGGTATGACATGTATGACATTTTCTTTCATCGTATGGGATTTTATGTGGCTTGTGCCATCTTCCGGCCTCAACCTCTAACCTGTGTGCTGAGACACGGAATCTAGTGAGCGCAAACCTGTTTTTATCAAAATTAATGTTATCTAAGTAAGAATGAAAGTTGAAACTACAGAATAATTTATAAGTTCTTGCCCTTGTCGAATTTTCTACTTCGTTATTCCAAATTTGTAAATAATTATCTTTAACTCTTTGTTTAAAAATAGACAGAAACAATTTACTGTTAGCGACATTCTGATTTATCCATACCTCTGAAAACCATGAAGTATCTAAAATATGTTTAACGGACTTTGCCCAAGATTTCTTATTTGGATACAATTCCAAGTCTTTAATCATCATAGAATAGGTAGCTTTAATGTAGTTTGTATCTGAGCACTGTACAACTTTTAACCAATATCTAATAACATTAACTAAACATGTAATTTTAAGTGGGTATCGCCCTAATTCTCCATATATAAAATTATTCTGTGTTTGGGATCTAACGCCCATAATTTCTTTTAAAAATTGTAATTGGATGCGTTCTATTTGTATTACGTCATTGATACCCCATATCTCACTCCCAAAACAAAGTACAGGTATAATTAATTTATCAAATAAGTCTAACTTATGGCTCACACTCATTGATGGAAATTTTAAAAAATAAGATTTTAGCATGTACAAAGATTTTAGCGCTTGACCAGAAAGGGATTCATAAGTTTTAATGAAAGAGCCGCCAGTAGTAAAAACTATTCCAAGATATTTAAAATTATTGACTATTTCAATTTCTTTATCTTCATATAAAAATCTAATGTTTTTTCTAAGAGAACCTGCTTTTCTGAAAACTAGAATTTTTGTCTTATTTATGTTAACTGTCAATTTCCATCTATTACAATATTCTTCTAGTAAATGTAAGCCCTTTTGCAACCCACTTTCTGTTTCTGAAATGATAACAATATCGTCTGCATACAGTATAAAAATATGTGTAATGTATCTATCTCAACTCCTTTAAACCCGTTCAAAACAAAATACTCTTCAATATCATTTATATATAGGGGTTGTACGTACCTAAGGTGGACAATACTGAGGTTGCTGTTCATCATGGCGGCAAGTAGCCAATGGGGCTAAGAATGGCTGTACAGTTTTTGGCAATTCATTATGGCTGTTCCGGGTGGGATAGGTTCGTCAGTGTTCATTCGCTACAGTAAATTGGTAAACAAAACGAATTTAGACACAACAATACTGAATTACTTTGTTTAAAATATGAGTACTGAATGAAAACATTCAAAAATGACTAATTATTGCTCATTTTACGGCTAATTATGAGAGTTTTGACGTATTGACCTTGACCTTTTATTCCATATTTGACCTTGAATTTTTACGTTAAACTTCGCCCCACTGAAATGACCTGACATATATGCAGTCATTTATTAAAATATATATCCATAGACTGACACGTAAATACATGGTAAATATAAACATGGCCATTCCTTCGATATGTTGGCCATTTTGTGATTCTACCAGTATGATTAATGATGTTTTCTCGTGCAATTGGACTTATTTTTGAACCAAATATATATTGTTATGAATTAAGTTTACATGTAGGAATGAAACTACGTACATATTATTAATTTTGAAGAAACATGGAAGTTAACGTAAAAACTGCATGGACAGGATTGCATTAATGTCATGGATTTTAAAAGTTCAGTGACTTTTGACCCCTATATAGTACATACTTGCATGTGACATTCTATAATTTGTAAGTTTTATAATGTGTCCCAATATAGCTTCTACCTTTATCGCAAATCGTTTAACATTTAAGTTTATTTTGTCTTTTTCATAGACACAAACGTAACCATATCCCCTCAGCAAATTACAAATTTTCTCATTGACCTCATGGCATATAACAAGTTTGCCTTATTACTCTACTTTTATTTATTGTCTACATATTTGACCTTTGACCTTTTTACATGTAAAAGAGTTGAAGAATTTGACCTATTTTCAATGAACGATAGAATTATCATATTGTCTGATGTGAAAATAATATTCAATCAATACAATTATTACTGACCAATAGAAGCAATGTTACAAGTAAAACTAAACATACCCTCAAAATACTGCTATTTTTCAATTGTTTCAATTTGCACCCATATGATACAAAACATGTATTTTTGTAAAATTCGGATATTTTCTTAACATTTGTATAACATTATAAATTAAGTATACATTAAGGAATACAAATATGTGCAACACATTGAATTTTGGGGAAAACGTGAAATTTGATAAAAAAGTATACTGGAGCATTTGTATAAATTCTATGGGTTTTATCATATTGTTGACCTTTGACCCTTATTTACATTATACTTACAAGTCGAGGTTATGGTTGGTTATGTTTAAAGTATGGCTAATCATATGTTCTTTCAAGTTTGACAAGAATTTTCCACATTGAATAATGTTTTCTTTTTTTATTAGACATAAAGGTACCCCCCTTATAAAGTTATGCTTATTTTCATACACCCCATTATACAAAAATAAGAAAAAAATGTAGATAGTCACGGCTTTGACACTTAACAAATGGGTTATCATATAGCATATGAAATAACCTTTCAAAATATGTACAAACTTCTTTTGGCCTCCTTCGTTACAATAAAAGTCCGTAGGCTCTCGGACTATATACTGCGGCCATCTTTTGTTTTGAATTTGACGTATACTATTATTTCTGCATGATTACTCCCGATACATTCAATTATCCTAATATTATTAACACTATTCACTCTCTGTTAATTCATTTCACACTCTATAAACTCATCTTTCACCCGCTGACGCTGCTTACTCTCTATATACTCTTATGAATCTGATGATATAAATGTTGTTTCTTTTTTCTATTGTAACTTGCTGCATATATGTATTGAAACCATGTAAATATGTATAGTCGTTTCCATTTTGTCACATGTCAACATTGTCTATGAATTGTATAAAATATTTTGCTGATGCTGCCCGATTCGGGACTCATGCGCTTATATGTAAATAAACTTTGAAGATTATGTTACCATACAAGGAGCAGCTATATTTGCTAGACATATCAAGGGGTTCTTTGTGATATTCTGCGCCCTTGGTGAAGTATGTTTTATTGTGTTTGCTCTGGTTTTACCAAGGTTGTACCTAATCTCATTTAAACCAAATCCATATAAGGCTTCACTACTTTACACTGATATATAGCATAGCTAAATGTTAGGATCTGATTTTAATGAGATTGGGTTGTACCAGACTATGATGGTAAGTGGGACACCATGCTTCGGTATATTATATGTTATGACAATCCCCTCTTTCTTAATATCGGTTTAGCATCTCAAAGTGTGTTTATTGTGTTCAAATCTATTCATCTGGTACCAATAAATATTCACGTTAAGATGTAAGAAACGTTGAATGTTACTCTTTTTACAATTTTGCTTTTTAAATTAATATTTGCTATTGGCAATTGTCACCCAATTGGTGGTCTCAGTCTCTACCGAGCTGTGATAGACGCTACCAGTGTATGTAACCAGTTTTCGATCACGCTTACAAAGTATAATGTCTCTCATAACTCTTAATAAGAGTGGCTATATATGATTTGCGTTTTATGTTGTGTGCAATATATGTTATAAATATAGATGAAACTCTAATAAATATATAAAGGGCTATATTAATATGGTATAATAATTATTTGGGCTTTAGTCACCTAGATGCTCGTTTGAACATATCACATATTAATTGCAGTTGTAACACACTGGTGTTTACTTTTACAGTACAGTTTCACACATTCAGTTCATCCATTCACACCGACGTAACAGTAGCTCTAAGTTAGCTGATTCCACTTAAAACCGTCCGTTCCTAACACGGAAACAAGATAATAATTATCGTTATAGTAGTAATTTTGTATGACGTTATCGTTTTTTTCTTGGAGCTACATAATAAGTTGTTTGTTTTTGAATGAACATTTTAATAGACAAAACACATATTAAACGACACCAATGCAATGTAAAATGATACACTGGTTGCATTTGGTGGGAGAAAACCCAGTTTGATAGCTTTCAGACAGTTCACGTGATGGTGAGCTGGACAATTGTCGTCCATCTTCATGATCTTAAGACCTTTCCTGGTCAAATTATGATCCAACTTTCTTAACCATTCTGGGAACAACGCATACGTCATCCAGGCTTTTTTGTTAGCCGTATATTCTGTAGGTAACAAATTACTTTTATTTAAAACACCTGGGTTTCTACTCGCCTTACCGCTATGACATTTTACTGACTTGAATTCAAGTGTTTTATCAGGCAAAGCCCGATAGAATATCGCCGTCTCATCAGCATTGTAAATGTCATCTGGCTGATAATCAGAGACAATCAATGACAGCTTTCTTTTCCAATCAATCATTTTCTGAACATTTTGATCAACGGAAGTAGACTCTCCTCTGATCTTCTTACAAGTAATCCCATGACGGGATTTAAGTCTCTCCAACCACCATGAAGAGCATTCAAACTCGGACGAACTTATGCCGAGTTGAGTGACGAAATATCGCGCTTTATAACGCAAAAAATCGCCGTCAACAGAAATGGTGTGTGACCTAGTCATCCACGTTACTAGAGCTTCTTCGGTGAGGGAAAATTTGGCATTTTTTGCCTTGGAAAATTCGGTATAAGCGAGTTCGAGATAACGAGAGTTGACTGTATGTACAAGTAAATCTAATGGAAATAAAAACTTAATAAGCGCGTGGCGGGATTCAAACCCGCAACCTTTATGGGATCACATATAATATTTTAAATTTACCAACGACTTGCCTGACAATTAAATATTTTACCCCCACCCTATATCAGAACAGAGAGAAGATCTCGTTATTGTACCATAAAAAAGATTTGACTTGTTATATAATATGAACTAATGCATTGCCTAAAAAGGTGATTCATTCATCCAAAGATAATAAATTAATAAAGTTATTAATGAGTAGGTATTGTAAAAAGAGAAAATTAGTTGCTTATCATTTGCTACCACCAAAAGCAAATTTTATGAATTAATATCCCCTGCCTTATGGATAATCATTAAAATTAAGCAATAAAAGACATTGACGAGTATCATCTAAGTACGAGTGTCCATATTTATTTTAAGTTTCATGAATTCTACCAGTTGATCATTGCCAGGGGACAAAAAAATCAGTAAGTCAAGGGAAATAACTCCAAGGAAAATGACCACACACCCAACAATGCCATTAAATCTTATTTTGGTATTGTATACCTCGAATGATAAAATAAACACACATTATTATTTGCTTCCAATGGATAATGGAGATTTTTCAGTGAAAATAACAGTGAAACTACCAATTTGTTATAGAAGCTGGTTCCAGTATCATGCAGAAAAAGAAACGTAACGTCATCGGCGCCGGATTCTAATTTCGGCGTGATTTTTCCAATTAAGCCAATTACGGCACATATTTAATAGGAATTGAGGCCTATAATAAACAGAAAATTTGTTGATTTTTGGTGTAAGATCAATTTTATTTCACTCGTGATCCCAGAAAATTAAATTTTCACTCGTGATCACTCGGTGAAATAAAATTCGATCTTACACCAAAATCAACTTATATCCTCTATTTAATTCTGCTGCTGAAAGTACCTGGATACTATATTGGTCCTTATGAAAGAAAACACCATTTTCAATATGGCGGCCAATTATCCGGTTCGATTCGATTTCATACCATACATTAACTGAGTTCAAAATATTGAAATCGTCCCGGTCCTAGTTCTGACACATTAGTATTAATATGAGTTATGTGTGTAACTTCATTTACAATGTCATGAATAAAACCGTTACGTCATTTTTTGCGTTGTGATCTAAAACAAACAATATTTAAGTGTTGGTCTTTTTTATATTTTGTAATACTGAGCAAAAGTTTTAAATGCTTATATCGAATTTTTCGTTACGTCGAAGTTTCTTTAAAGTCCCCACTGTTTCCTTTCTTTGCCTATATATGAATATAAATATTTTCACGCCTCATCTGTATGCATTCTTCGATTTACCTGTAATTATTACAACTTCGATTGTTAATCAATTAAGTGTGTGCATCCATTTGCGCAAACATATCTCATGCAGCTTCGAGATGCGACCAAACATTAGAAATAAAAACAATTGAAAATACGGGGCAATCCTAGACACGATAAACCCCCTTTTAACCTGTACAGTGACTTCGACAGCAAAAGTGGTTCTCTAACTTATTTGGAATTTCAAATATTTTAATCTGTATGTTGCCTTAACCAAACCTTAAAGCTAGTAACTGAAGTCACGTCAGAAAGCCAAACATGCATACTTATGTTCGCGGAATTTGCTTAAAAATACGAGGAAATCCCGGACACGATAAAAACCCGTGTAATCCCGTACCGTGACTTAAAAAACATGTTTGTCACGAACGCCAAGTTTGGTTAACCATATCCAGAGGTGGTGTGCGTGTATTGGTGTAATTAAACAAAGTTATATTATTATTTTATCAATGTTTTCTTGGTATTTGCCCATCTTGGAAGCCGAGACTCATTTCTTAAACTGGTGTGAAGTAAGTTTGTTTACGCGACTTCGCCACAAAGTCTCCAGCCATTATTTTGAAATACAAATGCATAAATTGATAATCAGATGCTATAAATTATAATAGGCTTTATAACGTTTACACATGTTTTTCATGTTTAAAGTATAGCAAATGCAGAGTCCCTCACTGGCCTCAGGAGCGTTGGTGTCCTCGCTATTTTTGAGCGTCAAAATTCACACAACGATCATCATCACACCTGTGGTCACTTGGCCGCCACACTGTCTTGTGCTACCGAGCACTTTCTTGCGAACTGACCGCTTTGGTAGCGCTTTGCTGTTCAACCGTCTGCTATCCACAACCGCTCACTGATAGCATACACTTTTTTTTGCTTTGTCCCCTTGATAGCGCTTAATTCTTTTGAAGCAAGCGAGCGAGCGCTGGGTAGCCGTTTTAGCGTGTTTTTTTAGTTTTTTTTTTAGATAGATATATTTTATTCCTCCAATTAGGAGAGCAAAACATGTTTACAAGTCATAACATATTTACAAAACGTGTCATGTTACAGAGCAGAGGATCCACATGTACATGTATATACATTAAGAGCAAATAATAGTTATTGAAATAACAAATATCACATAATTAACAATGGAAATACATCGTTCATTGTCCTGAATGGTACTAATATTTATACAAAATACGTCTAATATGTTGAGTAATTGCACACAACGATTGGTGTCATACTTAAAAGCTCAATACTAAGTTGCCTTAACGAAAGTCGAAAATTAAGACTGTTAGGTACAAGCTACTGCCGTCCAGATTACAGATACACCGTGATTAACATAAAAGCGTGTACACTAATTTAGCAAGGGTCACATGTTTGAGATTTCTACCATTGTTCTGAGTAGAAATGCTCAATATGAGCCTACATTGTTCGATGCTGTTAGAACTCATGACTCTTAGATACAGACTGAATTGTATGTTTAGTAGAGCTTCCCATATTGCAAGTCTCATGGACTCTCTAGAGGCACAGTAACATAAAACATGTTCCGTTATGTTGTTAACTAACAGATCACAAAATTTACAACGCCGGACAAACTGTGCGGAGATAAGACGTCCGGCCGTTACTAGTAGTGTTTTTCATATAATATTCATAAAGTTGTTATGTCTTGAAACGGACCAAAGGGATGAACACTTTCCAGGTGTGATGATGTACGGGAATATCCATTCATGTTGTACGTTAGATTGTTTATCATTACTGTCTTAACCTGTGTTAGTATCGTTTTCTTCAATGTGTATTTCCAAGAAGTCTTCGGTGGAAATGCGCCGTAAGTTAGGTATGTCCCGAGTACATCTTGTAGGTTATACTTGTTAAGAAGTCTGCCAATGTCTTGTATAAAACCTCGGTGTTGTTGCTGACCATTTACAAAGCGGACTAGTCGATGGGTGACTATGACTTTCGCGAGGTATTTCTCTGGTAATCGGCACAGTTGTCCGAACAGAAGCAGCTTTCTATAGTCAATGTAGTTTTCTATCGACAATACGTCAAGAGACAGTAGAGAGAAATTTACATGCATGTATGAGGGAATCTGTTGGATATGTTTTTTAAGCAGAATCTGTGAGCACGTTCAATGCACATCATGTCGTTTGTTGAGTATGAGTTCCATGTTTCACAACCGTATAGCGCCTTTGGTACATGTAGTATAGCTGATATGTAGATGGTTTTTAACGTCAGAGGATGTAATTTACTAGGGTATATACCAGAATTCAAAACGTTTAAGGAAGTACCCCTTAGTTTGTTGCACGCGTCACGCATAGCACCTTTAGTTGATAGTTGATTGTTTGTTATCACCCCTAAGTGGGTATAGTTTTCACATTCATGTATCCTATCAAATCCCAAGTTGAACTGACGGTCCAAGGTATTATTCCTTTTTCATTGAACACTAACACTTTGCACTTATCTGGATTATAAAAGTACCTCCATTTTCTTGAATATTGACAACATATATCTAATATTTGGTCCATGCCCGCCTTAGAAAATGACAATAGAACCATGTCGTCTGCAACAGTCGGGGAATTCAAGCTTTGGTCAAACAGACAAACACCAAGATTACAGTTTTCCAATTGTCTAATAAGACCATCAATAAACACTAGGTACATAATTGGTGAGCATTTTCGGCCCTGTGGGCATCCTTGTAGCACAGGAAATTCTTCTGATTTAAGGCCCTGGTTTTTAACGCAGCTGCGAGAATCAAACAATAGTTCTTTCATGGCAATTAATGTAGTTGTGTCAATATCACATTTTATTAATTTATATTGTAGTCCGAAATGCCACACATGGTCAAAAGCCTGTCTACCGTCCAAGAAACATAAATATACCGACGATGAGTTTTCTCTCGCGAAATGTAGGCACTCGCGCAAGGTAATAGATGACATAATACAAGCCAATCCTTTTTGAAATCCCCCTTGTTGGATGCTGATATTGTTTAAAAGTTTCGATTCACATCGTTGCAACACTACGGCTTCATAAAGTTTTAATATGACTGAAGATAAGGTAATTGCGCGATAATTGCTTGGTATATCTTTGCGCCTTTTCCCGCCTTTATGCATAGTTATAATAGTTCCCTTTTTCATATCTGTTGGAATATACCCACTCCTCAACATAGAAGTAAACATGTTTGACCGCACAGGCGATATCGCTTCTTTAGAATGTCTTAGATGTTCATACACAACGCCATCTGTGTTTCCTGCTTTACCATTTGGTACGGCACCGATCAATGAATATACATCGTCTGTTGATACTACTGCCTGCGGATCAGGTTTGATGATTCTCAAAGTGTCAGTTACACTAAGAGTTACACTACGCTCCCACTCAGAATCAAAGTTCGGTGATATAGATGAAGAATAAAGGTCCTTGAAGTAGAGTCCCCACTGTTTTGTTTGACTTTCTTTGCCCATGTACACTTCTCCATCGAATATAAGGCTAGCACCGTTATTTTGTGTAGTAGTTATCTTCCTGGCGTTGTTTTGTTTCCAGAATCTCACCGTGTCCCTCTCAGCGTCCTCATCAATTTTTCTGTCTAAAGTCTCTGAATATGCCCTAACACTAACAGCGCGTCTATGCAATTTGCGAAACACATTTTTACTTGTCTTGTATTTAATAGATTCATTTGAAATCGTTGATCTAGGACGTCCTGCATTATTCCACTCACTACGAGATCGTTCCATGACGTCATGAACATTCGAGAGTTCTTCTGACCAGTACGGTTTAAGGTAGGAGCGGTATCGTTTTCTCGGCAGGGACACATTCGCGTGTTTTACAAGTTTATCACACACAAGTTTGTAGACCTGATCTAAATCATCTCTCTGAAGTTCTCGAGTTTTAATTCCATTCAGTTGCCCATCGATTTGTACTAAGTTTTGATATTCACATATTTGAACAGGTTTACATTTTTTCCGATTTACTGAGTTCACAACGTCATCGTCATAGTGACCACCTTGACATGCAATATTAGCATTTAAACAACATAGTATAGGCCGGTGCCTAGACACATTTAAACAATGATCACTCGCAATTTCACAATGTAGTATCAAATCAACATATTCATATGGCAAGCATATATAATCAATCATTGTGCAAACATTATTGTCATATGAAACGAAAGTATCGGTCGAACCTGTACAAATAGGTAATATATTGATAGCAGATAAATTACAATCGTTCAAAAAGTTCTACCTACCTACCTAATCCTCTTCGCCCCAAGGGGGGCATAGGGCATCCACCACTCTTCGCCATCTAGGTCTGTCTTAAGCCGCTGTTTTCGCTTCGTTCCATGACATGGAGATGGCCTTCAATCTTTTTCAATCGTTCGTCTCCATGTCAGGACATGTCTTCCCCTCTTCCTCCTCCCTTGGGGGTTCCAGTCAAGGGATTGGCGGACAATGTTGTTGGGGGCCTTCCGGAGTGTGTGGCCAATCCACCCCATTTCCGCTTCTTTATTGTCATGGCAATTGGGGACTGGTGGGTTCTTCTCCATAGGTCTCGGTTTGATATTGTCTCTGGCCAGCAGATTTGGAGGATCTGACGTAGGCAGGTGTTGACAAAGACTTGTAGCTTTTCATCAAGCATTTTGGTGTGTCTCCACGTCTCTGAGCCGTATAGTAGGACGGAGATCACATTTGAGTTGAAGAGCTTCAGTTTTGTTGGTAGACGGGTGTTCTTATTCTTCCAAATGGGTCTAAGGATGACGAAGACATGTCTGGCTTTCCCGATTCGTGACTTGATATCTTCTTCTGTACTCACAGCACTTCCCAGGTATGTGAAGTTCTTGACGTCTTCGATTGGTCCATCTTGTATGGTAATAGGGCGACTGTTTGCTGCGTTGATTCTCAGCGTCTTTGTTTTGCTGGTGTTGATAGTCAGCCCTGTTGATTGAGCAACCTGTTGTAGACGGTCAGTTTTCTGCTGTATATGGTTAATGCTGTGAGACATCAGGCAGATATCGTCGGCGAAGTCTAGGTCTTCCAGTTTCTTCTCAAAGGTCCACTGTAGACCTCGTGGCACATTTGTGGTTGTCTTCATCACCCAATCGATGACAAGAAGGAAGATCATGGGCGATAACAAACATCCTTGCCGGACTCCTGTTGTTACAGCAAATGATGATGAGAGGTCAGAGTTGTGGATGACTTGGCAGGTCATGCCTTCATAGAAGCTGCGTATGATGTTGATGAACTTGTCTGGTATGCCGTAGTGCTTCATGATCTTCCATATCATGCTCCGCTCGATCATATCGAACGCCTTGCGGAAATCTATGAAGTTCAAGTAGGCTGGAGACTGCCATTCTATAGACTGTTCAATTATGATACGTAGTGCTGCTATTTGATCTGTACATGACCTTCTTGCTCTGAACCCTGCTTGTTCGTCTCTTAGTTGCTCATCGATGCTGTTCTTCAGGCGTTCTAGTAGAACTCTGGAAAGGATCTTTGAAGGTAGGGATAGTAGTTGTATTCCTCGCCAGTTGTTGCAATCGCCCAGATCTCCCTTCTTGGGAAGCTTCACAATAATACCGGACTTCCACTCAACAGGAATCTCTTCTTTCTCCCAGATGTCCTGTATGAGCTTCAACATGATATCGGCTGTGATCTTGCTGTCTGCTTTCAGGGCTTCTGGTGGGATGTTGTCTAAACCAGGGGCTTTTCCAGACTTGATCTTGTTTATGGCTCTAGTGATCTCCTCTGCTGTGATAGGTCCCATGTTTACTTCCAGTTCTTCTCCAGCTTGAACTTCAGGAGTGTCCTGGACTGGAGGGCCATTTAGGATGTCACTAAAGTGTTCCTTCCATCGGTCTAGCTGTTCTTCTGGTTTGGTGAGCGTTCTCCCATCTTTGGCCTTGACTGGTTTGCCCGTGTCTGTCTTGTGCCCTGTAAGTGTCCTGGTGATGTCATATAGAGTCTTGAGATCGTGTTTCTCAGCTGCTTCTTGTGCTTGTTTGGCCATGGTGTCAACGTATATTCTCTTGTCGTCTCTGGCCATCTTCTTGACTTCCCTTTGTTTCCCTGTGTAGTCTGCCTTTGCTTGTGTTTTCTGGGCCCTGGTCTTGGCGGTGTCAAGCTTGTGTTTAAGAGTTCGTCTCTCTTCTATCTTGGCTATGGTGCTTTCTGACAGCCAGCTCTTGTATGTCCTGTTCTTGTGTCCCATCTTCTCTTCACAAGTGGATGTTAAGGCAGACTTCACTTGGTCCCACTTGGATTCCACCGTTCCCACATCTAGGTCGGCAAGGTCTTGGAACCGGTTCTTCAATGTGATAGCGAATTCTACCTTCGCATCTGCTGAGGAGAGTTTCTCTGTATTGAAGCGCCTCTTCCTTTGTGGTCTGGCATTCTTGTTGTTTGCGATTCGTGCCTTGACTTTGGCTACTATCAGCTCATGGTCTGAGCCAGCATCAGCACATGGTTCTCTGTGGTATGGTCTGGAGACTTCCATGTGGCCTTGTGTATGTCCTTGTGCTTGAAGAACGTTCCTCCAATGATGAGGTCATTTTGGCTACAGAAGTCTGCGAAGATCTCTCCATTTTCGTTGATGGTTCCTAGTCCTTCTCTTCCCATTGTAAATTCCCGGCCTGCATTATCATCACCAACCTTAGCATTCACATCTCCCATAAGTATGGTTATGTCTCTTCTAGCTGTTCTATCCATTACTGCCTGTAGCTGGTGGTAGAAGTTGTCCTTATCCTCCTTTTCGGCCACGTTTGTTGGGGCATTACATTGGATGACTGTGATCTTCTGAAATCTGGACTGAAAGCGGGCTGTGAGAATCCTATCGCTTATTGGCTCCCATTCTAGTAGGCTTCTAAGAGTGGTTTTATTCATCATCAGGCCTACTCCATTCCGATGTTGTGCATTGTCGCCAGTCTGACCTGAGTATAACAGGGTTTCGCCGGTAACAAGTGTGACTCTCCCTGAGTTGGTCCATCTCACTTCTGAGAGTCCCAGGATGTCCAATCTGTATCGCTGGAATTCTCTTGTGACCTGCGCTGTCCTTCCTGCTTCATACATAGTACGTATATTCCAAGTCGCAATCATTGAGACGGTTCGTGGAGAGAGGAGTTTTGTCGGTGGACTAGTCCACGTCATGAACTCTCTCCGGGGTCGATTCCTTTGATCCTTCGATAGCGTATTTGTGGTTTCTGTTTCTGTAGCGGTAAGTCTTTTTACGTGGTGACGGTGCTGGCCTCACGCACAACCCTCCTCCTTTCGCATCCGGGCTTGGGACCGGCCATGGCGGAGTTTCAAAAAGTTCAGCAACAATTTATCCCTAGAGGATTTGTGATCAGTATTCAGTCTCGCATTGAAATCACCCATAAACAATGTCAATCCCTTGTCACAATACGTATATTATAAATCATACAATAAATCTATATATTTCATAAAACTATCAACAGAATGGTTCGAGCAAGGTAGATACACTTGAAATATATATACAAAATTGTCAGGTTCTATTTGCAGCTGTATACCAGCAACTCTATTATCATCGATACTTAAAGGAACTATCAGATTGTTCAACTTTTTGTTCCACAAAATTGCGACCCCGCCTTTTGCGGTATTCTTGTATTTATACACATTACCTATGTCATTGTCATATGTAACATGATAACTATATTCACTAGATATACAACCTAGAAAGTGAAGATTGCGAGATGATAACCAATGCTCGGAGACACCACATATGTCTATATCACCTTGATGCAATATATCAGCTAGGTACGATGCACTGGACATAATACCAGTAATGTTCCATGTGGTTAGGAAGCGGGATCCTTTCTGCAGTCTGGTTCATATACCATGGGACTGTGGCCTTGCAAAATTAATCAACATTGATTATCAAAATGTTACTTGAAAACATATAAAGTACTTAATGCTGTGGCAGGTCCATATCCAAAAACAAAAGTGGTCTATGCTATATTTTGAGCGTTTTTTCCCTCCAAAAACAGTGCACATTTGGGTCAATTCTCATATCATCTGCGTAGCTACGGATATGTAATCTATTGAAAACAGTAGTGGACAGTTGTCCTACAATATTAGTAACATGATCATCCAGTACAGGATCAGTGTTGATGATCGACAGTTACAATAAATTGTTGACAATTTGTTTGGGTACGAACTGTTTTGGTCCGAAATCGTTTATGTTGAAAATCGGCATCGGAAGTTGAGTTCATTGTATACCTACGTTAATTATGTGTATCAAATACCATTTTCCTTGTTTTAAACAAGTACTTCGATCGTAAACTCAGTTATTGACTTGATTTTTGGCTTTCCACTTCTCGACCTGTCTACATTCAAGATGGCGGCCAAACTACTTCCTTAGCAACCGCATTTTTTATCTCCGTTTTCATTAATGTTTTCTATAGACTGGACTGTTTGATAATCTTACGGATTCATTTTAAAAATCATAAAAACATAATAAATAATTTATGAGCAATATATTTTTTTAATTAAATGATTTTCAAATCATTTTGTATTCCATATTCACATCTTCAAGGTACGGAACAAGTACACAAGTAACGAATAGAATTACACACACACTTTAAAGCATTAGGGTTGACCAAAATTCGGCTTGGCTAAAAGCTCGCCCGACACGTGATGCCGTTATGGTGATGACCTAATACATCATGAATGATCTAAAATTGAAAGTTCAAAGTGGTTTAAAATAGCTGTTTCATTTACACCAGTGATATATTCAGCTTATATTATCGGTGGGAGCCACCACTCCGTTATATTTTGAGATGATATTTGAAGTATGTACCCTACAGCAGAAGGGTGACACATTTTGTACGTACGTTAGTCTGCAACATTGCTGGTCTTATATTTCTGCTGACACATACGGAATATCACTACAGTGTGTTGATCCATTGGGCCGTATTACCTCGAGTTGCTTGTGTAATGCCGTATCTCGCGAGACCGTTAGGTCGAGCGTGATGCGGTATGGTGCAAGCAACGGAAGGTAATACGGCTTAACGGATCAACACAACTGCAGTGATATTCCTTTTATTATATTTCCACAAAAGTGAAAAAAGCGCTTTTACGCGCGAAAATGCCTTTAATGCGTGTACATTGACGTCATGAACGTCGACACATTTTCGGCATATAACGCGACGTTCATTCATAAAAGGTAAATGTTTACGTCATGACGTCATTGATTTGACATAATGTTTGGCATATAACACGTCAGACAGGCATGATACGGATTCGGAAAACTAGACATGTATGATACGGAAAATGCAATCTGTCGTAATGTATCCCACTGTGCGATTTGGCCTGTATTCGTGACAATACAGTGTTAGTTATATAATAAAACTTTTTACCATAGGTAAGATATGACTTCAGTGTTTTATTGAGCACGTGGTGGAACGGTGGCCGAGTGGTTAGCACTCTCGACTGTCAGTTTGGAGGCTCCTGTTTTGGATCTTGGCCGGGTTACTGGAAATTTCAGAAACGCTTTTCAGTGTTTCCCACCCAACTAGGGATGAACTGTTTGGAAACCAAAAGGTCGTCTCGCGTGTATCGCTGCTATACACATGGAACGTTATATAACCAAGGAAAGAGTTGGGGTTGCCCGCCTGGATTCCTTGTATCACACAAACTTTCTGTCTCTTCCCTCGAGACAGGAGGTTATTGGCCAAATAGCCAAAAATGTCTCAGTCGAACGCATGTTATAAATTGTTTACAATCAAGCATTAGTTTACGGCCAACATCATATAGCGTTGACGTACCAGTTCTCGAACCTCTCAGCACTCGGCTTTAGTTTTGGGTTTGTTTTTATGTGTTCACGAAACTATGGAATATGAAACGAAAGGCTGATTGTTCAGAAGTCAATTTTGCTCACCTCGGAAACAATTAACTACATAATATCAATAACAATTCCCGCAATCGTCAAAATAAAATGCAACACAATACACAAACAATGTCCGCCATCTTTTATTTGTTTGACGTAATCTCGAACCGCTTGCACATTTACAGTTCAGTTCATAAAGTATGTTCAAAATCTTTCTTCAACAATGAAAATAAATGCCGAACTCTTTAACAAAGTAAATTATAAACAAATACCCAACAGTCTAACAGTTTATTTCCAATTCTTCAGTAAGTGAGTTATAATCATCATAAGGGCATACAAATTGATACAAATTGATCTCTCAGAATGGTAACATTCTGGGCACAACAAACTTTCAAGAAAATAAGCGTTAATCAGTGCAGTAAACGAGTAGCTACCATTCTGCAAGACCCTTTTGGTTGGTTTAGGCGCAAAAATATTTCTAAAAAATCTTTTTTTGTTTTGGGCAAGGATAAGTAGAAAACTATAAATACACAAGAAATGCGCTACGTAACGTATTTGGTAGAACGTAAGAAATGAGCTGAAATGTAGACACGCTAATGTGATATAAATAAACGACATATGATTGCCACGTGACTTTTTGACAGCTGTCTAATCGGCTGCCTGTCCCCCGATAAATTTTATTAAAGGCATGTTCTGGGTAAAGAACGACAGGGATTGATAGAGGAGTAAAAGTAATATCAGTTTCATGATTTTTTTCGTATTTAGAAAAAAAAGCTTTTTTAAACGCATTTTTCTTCTTCGACGGCTGCGAGTGACTTATGTATTGACAGATCACGGAACTCACTAAATGATGACGCCATACGCATGTTTACAACAAAACTACAAACGAATAAGCAAAGGGTTCGAGAATAGGTACGGTTCGAGATCAGGGTACTGTTTTATCAAAGCACTTGCGAAAATCTTAAACTTACGCTCGGATTTAAATTCTTTATAACTTCTTGATAGCTACAAATTGTGACAAAGAGTCGTTCGGTATTAATAACTATTAAGTCAATGAGCCTCTACAAACAATATTGGTCCCCAATGTGTAGGTTTTAAAGAATAATTAAGAATTTAAATTTGAACGTAAATTTACGATTTCCTTAAGTGCTTTCATAAAACAGTATCCTGGTACTTATACGATAAATATAAATATAAGGATATATTTCACTGACAGAACATATTATATATCTTTATTGCCTCCATTACCTGGAGGTGTGGGATTTTGAATATCGATTATTTCATACACTCATTGCTGGCTTAAACCCCATTGAGCAATTATGGGATGACATTGGTCGACGTCTGCGTTAGCATACCAAGCACCAGGAACATTACAGGAGATATCTGACGCTATACGACATGAGTGGAATAATATTCCTCGAAGATGTAATCGACGACTATGTGCTTCTATGCCACCTCGCATAAGGGAGTGTATTAGGGTTAACGGTGGACATGGTCGATACTAAAAATCCCACACAATCGCCTGTGGTGAGTGTGATTAAACTATCCTCTTTTTGTAACAATTAAGACTTTATTTTATTAAAATTTAAAGTGGATTGTATGTACAATGATTATAGTATTACACTCATGTAAGTGAAT
Source organism: Spisula solida (assembly GCA_947247005.1). NCBI lineage: Eukaryota > Metazoa > Mollusca > Bivalvia > Venerida > Mactridae > Spisula > Spisula solida. The sequence continues at coordinate 30,047,158 of OX365947.1, read as the reverse complement.
GGTCAATTAAATAATGAACTTAAATCATTTTTGGGTTTTATTCATGTGAGGCGTTTTTAAAATAATCGATATTCAAAATCCCACACAATTCCTTATTGTGATGACTGTAATTAGGATACCCTCATTTAATTACGCGATATCATTTTTTTTACAAACTAAACTCAATTATGTGTAGGAAAGATTGATTAACAAATACGCAATATGATTTTTCAATCAGATAAATAATAAAAGCAATATTTGACTTTGAGTCAGGTGAGGCGTTTCGTGAGTGTATATGAAAACATGAAACAAAATAGGCGAATACAATATCAACATGAAACAAATTATTTTACACAATATTTACAGTTGCTGCAAAGTTTCTCCGAAAACGAAAATAGAAACTGTATCAGTTGAAGCATTGATGTAGTTATTCAACGAGAGATACTGCATGTAGTCTATTAGTTCGTGAGTCGTTATTCGACTTAACATTCCACGGAGAGGAACACTTAGTCCGGTCAATTATGAAAAAGACCCGGCATTGGACTGTATAGTAAATATTTTTTGGTATTCCGTTGGGGAAAATGTTGTTATATTGAAGAAACTGAATGATGCCCAGCTTGCATCATTTAGCATTTTGAAAAATTCAAGATGGCGTCCAAGATGGCCGCTAAAATTAGAAAAAATGTCACGAGTGCATGAAATAAGTTACACATTGCTATTTTTGCTGATCTGTTGTACTTTAAATGTTTTAAACATAAGTATTAATATATATTGATCATTATTCGTTGATTCAGTTAAGATAAGATGACATTCGGGACGGCTAAAATCAAAATGGCGGCTACGTTGGCCGCAATAATTGTCCAAATTGGTAAATTGTATAAAAAATCATCTATTTTAATCATATTTGTTTATATCAGTACTGTAATATGTAATTATTATTTAAATATTTTTTTTTTCATTTTTGACGTATTTAATAATGTATTAATTTATATCCTTATTTATTGTTTGAGTTTATTTGCGATAGCATCCATGAAGGCTGAAATAAAAATGGCGGCTACAATGGCCGTCATAATTGGCGAATTGGCATATTAATGCTAATTGTAATATTATCAGTACTGCAATATATTTTAAATATCAAATTAATTAAAAGTTTAATTAAAAGCAATTGACCAGACAACGGATTCAAAATGGAATCCAAGACGGCTTCCAAACGTAAACGAAGTGGTTAACCATACATTCATTGTCCTTGGTCGGTTGGTAAATTAAGTGTAAATCATCAAGTATTCATTCCAAATAAACTAATCTATATTAATTAATTTTACAAAAATCAATGTACATGTGGTATAATATGGGTGCAATTGTTAGGTAGCATTCAAAGTTCAACCAATCTGGTGTATTCTGTCCCCATCAAAACATGGGTTTGATCCAAATTCCAGTGAGTCACAGTTATGTAATAATTAATACCCAGACGAGTCCAGATGGTTAAATGGTAATAACTCATATTTGCTCAAAACCCCGAAAGAAGGTGTTTATCACTTTCGTTTGTGATACAAATGCCAACACAAGTAAAGAAATTACCATTGATAACGATGGTCTAGGCGGTTGCCCATGGATGAAAAAAAATCCAACGTCTAAGAATCTACAAGATCACATCGAGGTGATATGATATTGTTGCTTTACATCAAATATTTATGTAGCGATCTCCAGAGGATGTGGAAGACCTCTGCATGACGTAATACTTTATATAGGGGCAAAAATATGGCAACACCATGACCTGGTAATAGCATCACAATGGCTTGAGTAAGGAACGGCCATTCTTGGATTCTCTTTAAGGCTTGACACAACATCAACACGCCAGATATAGAATGTAATAATTAATTATTTCTTAATATCAATTGGGATACAAGAAGAGGATGTATTAGACTTGGCTTACTGACGAGAATATAAAGACAGACTGTTGCAAACAAGGATCAGATATCTAAAACACCAAGTGTAATATAAAGAAATATGAGAAGAAGGTAAAGAAAGCGCCTGAATGAACATGAGGGTTGTGACAATTTGATTAATAAAAGAAGAGGCTAAGGACTACATGATGACACTTCTCTTAAAAGATCTTGACAGATGGAGAGAAACTGAACTATACATTGATCCTGCCAGAAGTGATGCTACTTAGCGATCTATTATTAGGCTGATTGCAAGCAAAGCCTCCGTAATTAACAAACATCAAGCGTTGAAAGCTCATACACCAACCTTAGCATAATTATAATAAGTTGTTGAATGATATGTGGAAGACATAGGAACGCTTGCATGTATCGGCCTAGTCTCTCACACAGACTTTTGATGTGTACCGTTTACTAGTATATCTTCAGATTGGATGTAGTGAACTGCACCGTCTTCTGTATGTAGGTGAAGGACATCTCCTCCACAGCATTGTCAGGTGCTAAACAATGCACATTGTCTTCATTTCATCATCTTCATTAATCGCATCCCTCAATTTGAGTATTTTCGCGATGTGTTTAAAAACTGTTCCCACACAGCAGTCAGGAACTTCTATATACAGTGGGTTTTTTTTGTTTTTTATTAGAAAGTTTCATGTTTTTGTACAGTTTAAAATCACGTAAAATAAAGAAGACGAAACGGTTCGCGATGCAACATCATGCGCTATGCTCTAATCATGCAAGATGCCTTGTGGATCATGAAAACATTGACAATGAGACCTTTATCTTCTTGGGAAGTGTTGGAACTGACAGGGCAGGATTAAGATATGAAGATTATGGTAGATAAACCTTGCAATGCCTTTAATACATTTAAACCACAGTGGAACACCAGCAACAACTTGATCGAAACAGACATCAAGATATTCGACTCAATGCAAAGACAGTACAGCTGTATATTTCAAAGACCTTATACCTTACTGAGCAGAAAACTCCCCGTAGACAGATGATGGCTTTGCATGTTTTCTCAAATACCATACACGGACGAAAGTGGCGTCAGTCTTGGCACATGACGAAGCATGAACCCACAACCCCAACCATACAACGACGAACATGGAAGTGATATGGCGTCTACATTGTGAGAACAGTATAACATCACTCACCTATACTTGGATTAGAACCCAAAAGACCAGATAATCCTACCAGAACATTTTTGTCGCAGCTTTCGTTTGGCGTGGCAAAAATTGCTACACAAGTCCGAAAACAATTAAAAGCTGTTAACAATGCCTATTGCCAAACTACATGAGAAGTGGATAAAATCAAGTATATAAAATGTTGTTTGTAAAATAAACAAATGTGTGTATATATATACATGTACTAGTATTTACAATACCGTATAATTACATACACATATATACCAACCGACGAGTGGTCTAAGATAAATAAGTAGCTTGATTTAAGCAATCTTGGAAGCCAATTTGAATAAGCTAAACATAAAGTGTTTTCAATTGTAATTTTACCAGATCATTTATTACCTATAGGCCCTTCCCGAAACTAGGTAACCTCCCTTTGAAATTGTCTTCCCTTGATGCATATGCGCATGCACCAGATTAATATCTCAACTTCCGGGGTGTCCGTTATCGATTCAATCGTTATTCAGCCATTACTCCTAGCATTAGCGATCCGTTATACTTGAGATAAAAGTACTTTGTTGACGATGGTTTTGCTTTTCTTTTGTCGTCAGTTGAACGAACATGTAGCGAAGTGATTACACGACCTAAAATTCTTATCGGGATAATGAAATTTCATTAAAGTTTAAATATATTTCTAGGTAAAATATCTTATTCTCGTGCGCTTTCAATATTTATAAGTTGAGAAGACAATAACTATGATTATAGAGCAACATTATTAAATATTCGTTCAAATATTATTTTCGGTAACCTTATAAAATACGAATTAATCTACAGTATTTTATGAAGATACTCACCAAATAAATTATTTTGACAATCATCCATAACACACGTAGACATAAACTTGCACTTATAATTGCTAAATGAATCCACCACCACGCAGACATATCATGGCATGCTTATTCACAATAGTGTACCCGGTATTAAATACAAAAATTAATATTACACTAATTATGTTAGATTTTAATTAAAAGGCTATAATGAGGGAAAATTGTAGCGAAAATGAACGCACTGGTGTTTGCGTTCTGAAAATATCAAATGCCTAATTCATGTATATAGAGAAAATTAAATGACAGTCCGGTATTCGTAAGTACCCCTATAAATACCCATAATTGATATTAAAACATATTATCAAAACCAATTAAGTGTCATAAAACCCATAATCTGAATTAGTAATCAGTGGAAAAGACCCCCTGCTATGTAATTGGTCAACTACGTGGCTGACACATTGTATAATGCAACATATGTCACCGCGGTGGCTATTTAATTGGACATATAGATGCATCCCTTCTGATGTAAGATCTGTATAATATCAGCGGGAGATTAATATTAGGGTAATAAAACAGCTCTTATCCCGATGACTGTAATTTAAAATGAGGGAGCAAAGATCTTATAAAATCCAAGTATTCTTTGGATGAATATATACGACCGTACATACACTTGTATACATGTACATGTATTGTTTCTGGTCCTTTGCGTTCATTTAAATTCATGCTTTGTACTTCCCGTTTGTTTTGAAGTATTGACGGTTGACTTTTTCGTTGAGTGAAATTAAATTAACTTTTAACATGCGCAGTCGCAGCGCATTTTCTCAGGGGAAGGGAGGGGGGGCATCCTAATAATCTATTCTCAAGAAAGGGAGTCGGGCCACCACTTGGAGTCGGGCCACCATTTGCTCAGACGGATCAAACCAGTTTTGTGGTCTCAGTGGGATATCCCGATCAAATTCCCAGCCTTACTCAACTCATGTATTAATATTTACCGGACAACCAAATTCAAGTGGGTCTGAACAACCTTCTTGAGCCGCGCATAAATTAATACATGCATTGTGTGACTCATTCGCGGGATTGGGGTTAATATGTCAACACCTTATCACACTATTGTTTTTACAAATTCGCGGGTATCTTATACAAATATGCCAACATCTCACAACCACATTGACAATGTATATTGTACAATTTCACAAATACCATAATATAAAACTTAACATATATCAAAGTAGAAACGTGTACGCTGGAGAGATTGACGTTGAATAATTTAATTACTTTACTTTTAATAATTAAAAAAACTATGGAGCACACGAAACATAAAACAGTTTGCTTAATTTTACCAGATACTTTCAAAGATTATTATCGTGAGAAGCGAACAAACAATATCCTTCGTATGTGTTCTTTAATTTCAAATATATTTTTTGTATACCTCCGTAGATTCTATACTTTGTTCCGTATAGATTTAATTAATTTCGCAGTATTCTAATGTAAAACAGCAGTATGGGATACAAAATTAATTTTTCTAACAGATAATACCAAAAAAACATAACAAAAAAGAACACGTTTGTAAGCTAAATACTTAAAATAACTGCAATTTGTTCTATGTTACTATATACCGATCTTATCAGGACACCCCGGAAGTGGAATTATTGAAAACAGGGGACGTTATAGAGGATTTACCAAGGGAGGTAGCCTAGTTTCGGGAAAGGGCTATAGCAGTACTTTTATTTCCATTACGTTACATGCTATTAAATGCAAATTTTTAGTTTGACGTATGTGGTAGCCTTTTTTACCGCCATTTGGATTTCAGCCGTCATGGATGCCATCTTCAATTGGGTAAATACATAAATAATGATATATTTATGCAGTGTATTACAGTAGTAATAGAGACACTTACACTACAATCAATCAGCAAACTACCAATATGTAACTTCTTTATGATCCACTAACATATTGTTTTGATGACGCCATTTTGAATAAGCTAATATGTCAATAGTTTTCAATTGAAGTTTTCTTTGATTATTTATTATATATTACACTACTGACTACTGGTACACATGCAATTGAAACAATTGAGTTTTAATACAATATGTCAATTTGGCAATTATGGTGGCCATTATAGCCGCGATTTGGATTTTCAGCTCCCATGGGTGCCATCTAAGATTCATTAAATCAATAACTAATGATAAATATATATTAGTAATTATGTTTTTAACATTTAAAATACAATCAACCCGCAAAAATAGCAATTTGTAACTTATTTCTTGTACCACAGGCATTTTTTCTAATTTTAGCGGCCATCTTGGACGCCATCTTGAATTTCTCGAAATGCTCAATGATACCAGCTGGGCATCATCCAGATTCTTCAATAACAACATATTCCCTGACAGAATACCAAAAAATATTTACTATACAGTCCAATGCCGGGTCTTACCTTAATATCCCATTTATAGACCGGACTAACTCAGTAAGCTGACATTAGTAAAGAATGTATTTAATAGTCTCTCGCCGTCTGTACAAGGACAGACAAACAGTAAGTGCCAGGTTTCATTTTGGCGCCTCCGGCAACAACGAATACAGTCTTCTGGTTGATCAGGTGGTCGCTTATATAAAACATATAAAAGCAAGAAATTTCATTAAGGAGACAATAGACTGGATATTGATAGAACTTTGGAAGAAAACAATAGACATTTATAAATTGATCATTGTTCGTTTTACAGTTATAACACGGTCATTGATACAACTCAAACTATAGGTAAATATTTGACCTTGGTAGTTTAAATGGACGGAATTACTATATAAACTATCTGGTAAAAGTACAATAACATGCATAACCTAGAAATTTAGCTTTACCCAATGATTGTAACTATTAAATAAATAACCATAAACAGCATACACATGGCTCAATTAAGTATAATGGATGGGCAATATCACATGATAAGTGAATTGATGCTGTTTTGAATTAAATTAAATTAACGATGAGCTCAGACCCGATGCATTACACAATCCTTTTATGATAAAGTTTGTGTTGAAGCTTGACATAGGGGCATTTATTTTGCATCCAGTTTATTATTACCAATTACAATGTAGTTAATTGTCTTACACTTTAAAATAAACGAAAAACAAAATATTATCAAAAGGTGTTACTATGAGCAAGTAGAAGAGATAACAACCATAGCATGCCTACATACGAGTACATTTAAATGTGAATGAGACTAAAATAAAGAAAACATATTTATACTACAGTATTTATTTTTATAGGTTGTGTATGCTAGCAGTGTACATTTAATAAATGTATATTTGAGTAGTTAGAACATTATGACAAGGGGAGTAACTCGTACGAACCAGTTGAAATAAAATACAGTGTTAGGTTTCTCCCTTGTACCATCTATTTCTGTAAAGAACGCAGCTCTCGTAAATACCCCTTCAAACGTTGCAATGTTTGGGAATACTGAACGTCCAAAATTATTATTAATGTACGTCCATCGGTCGGTCGACGGTACATGACATCGTACACTTTGATGTAACAATAAATACACCGACAATAAATAATTATAAAAGCTACATATAGCGACATAATCATAAACATCAAAGCCAATATAGGCCTAGAGAACTGGGAAAGACATTGTATGCCTCAGTTAAAAAATATATTGCATGCACTAACACAAATTCAAAATATAAAAACATAACACAGCAACGTTAGAATAAAATAACAAATGGCACTTTGTACACGACTAGCATAATACAGCAGAACAATTATAAAAAGTACAGTTTCAGCTCAAACAACAGTAGGAACAGCTACAAATCTTCCCCTCCTTGTACAGACAAGGCTTCGGAAGCTGTTGTAGTCAGACTGGTCCTTATAGTTTTTGTGGAGAAACATTTATAAAGAAGTCATTAAATATATTGGTCGTTACTGCACTTGATCTTCTTCACACAGGACAGTGTTCTTAGATTTGTTAGACCATCCTTTGTCAGTGACAAAATGTTTCACTGTAGAGCAGACATTGTCAAACTTCCAAAATGTTGTAGGCAGTAAGAATCGTGAATTTCATCTCAAAGTCTTGTCAACACGTATGCACCTGATGCACACTGAGAATGAAAAAGAAAACTAAGACATTTAGATCTAGTTACAAAATATCCAGACAATCTATGAGCTAATACTCGTACTTTATAGACAGATGTGTGGGTGTCGGTACGACCGTAATTACATTGTTTGAAACCAGTGTTAATAGTAAAATGTATGCAGTGATAACTTTAATATTTCATATCATATATCATGTCTGAGTTTTCATTTATAATTATTATAATTGTGTTGTTATTGTATATGTCTGTAGCCTCATCTGTATGTATTGAATGTTATTTACCTCGTATTTACATGTACATGTAGCTGGCTTAGAATTAGAAGGTCGTAAGTACTTAAGACTCATGCATATTTGAAATCTGCATCCCAACGTGCTTCAAATGAGCCGATTTTCATTAAAATCGTTCATGTTGACCAAGCTGAAGTTTAAAAAAGCTTGTTTTTCAATAAGTTAAGAGTAGTTTTCAGACAGTTTTTTCTTGTTTTCTTGTTTGTACTTACGACCTTCTAATTCTAAGCCAGCGAGGTATTTAGTGAAATATAGGTATTGTATTGGATGGTTGTTAATTAAATACTCAAATACTATTATTATACTGAAGTTGTTTTTGAAATATGACAATAAGCGTTTTTATAACTGGAAATGGAAATGTTGGAACATCTATCTTATTCAATATTTACCAATATTGGCTCCCTTCAACTATTTGCTGCAGTTTCCAAACCACTCCCTTGAATTCTGCCTCTACAAAGAGCAAATACGCAACAACTGAAATTTATTGCCATATACCACGGTATGAATCCCGATATACCGTTTCTCAGTTCCGTCAGATAATTGTTCTGTTTTCATTGGGCTCTGACGGAACTGAAAACTGAGGTAACGCTCTGTCATGTATCCTGAGTTCCGTCAGAGCGTTACATCGGTTTTCAGTTCCGTCAGAGCCACAGGAAAACATCTAACAATTCTCTGACGGAACCGAGAAGCGGTGTATCCGGATTCATACCGTGTATACGCTCTGAACATGTTGTTACGGCTGTAAAATGTATAGCCAAGGGTTAATTTCATTGCTTTATAAAGTTGTGAATGGTGAGCTTAAATAACTTTAGTAGCGAAACATTTTTGTTGGAGCACTTAGAATACCACTGATCACGATACCAGGATACCGAACAGTGTCGGAGGTACAAACGATATATATTTCGATTTGTGTATATAGTTTTAGATGATGGATTCCCTATAAAATAACTGTAAATTAATTAATATGTCTGCCAATTATGTCAGTATTTGTATTTTATATTGGTGCCGATATGTCTTGCATAATTTGATGATACGATAATATAAGACAGTTAGTACTTTAGACACGCAATGTTAACAGTTGAATTAGCCAAATACCATTTAATTCCGGTCTTATCTCCTGCACTTTTTGACTCCGTGTTAAACGGGTAAATTGTCACCTTGTGTCGGGTATTTATTTGTTATATAGTATCAAATGATATCCGTCTGATATCAAGTTTAACGTTTAAACTCAGCTGTAGTTTCGAATGCCAATCAGAATATTTTATGAATGAAAATTGTTGGACAAACATTTTTGTAATCAAATCCACGTTCATTGAACTATTTTAAAACGTCGTAAATATTTTAATATTTGTCGTCCGGTAGTTTAGTGTAATCTGGCATAGAACAGAGATTTTGATTATTTACAAAACACGAACCAAATTTTATAAACATGGTGACACAAGTATGCATATAGTTCAATGTTAGTTTCATTTTCTCGTTCATTTTTGTGTTGTGCACTGTGCCGTGTGATTGTGGTCTGTGTTATTTCTGTTTTCTGTGCTCGGTTGTTTCTGTTTTCTGTGCTCGGCTGTTTCTGTTTTCTTAGCTCGGCTGTTTCTGTTTTCTGTGCTCGGTTGTTTCTGTTTTCTGTGCTCGTCTGTTACTGTTTTCTGTGCTCGGCTGTTTCTGTTTTCTGTGCTCGTCTGTTACTGTTTTCTGTGCTCGGCTGTTTCTGTTTTCTGTGCTCGTCTGTTTCTGTTTTCTGTGCTCGTCTGTTTCTGCTTTCTGTGCTCGGCTGTTTCTGTTTTCTGTGCTCGGCTGTTTCTGTTTTCTGTGCTCGTCTGTTTCTGTTTTCTGTGCTCGTCTGTTTCTGTTTTCTGTGCTCGGCTGTTTCTGTTGAGTGCTGCCTTTCCTGTCCGATGTTTCATTATCCTATTGATAAGAATTTCGAACGCCGGGTTCTCTCCTGGTATGATATTCAAACACGTTTATTAATGTAAGTGACCGCCCCGGTTGTTTAGTGAGAACTGGCCCCGATCTCCCGAAGCATCTCACTTTGAGAAAAAGTTCAGCTCAAATATTGTCACATCTCGTTTGGTGAATTTCCATGTGAGACTGGACTCAAAACTGGTATCACAAAACTGAAACATTATTATCCGTTTATTACAGTAAAATGTCAAGGACTTCAAATTCAGATTTATCTGTAATTCAGACTATATTTGAGCAAAATCTCAATTTGAGATGAGATTTCTACTTGAGATGCTTCGGGAGATCGAGGCCTGATCTCGATCTCCCGAAGGATCTCAATCTGAGGTAAATCTCAGCTCAAATATTGCCATATATTTGAGTTAATTTCCAAGCAACAGCACAACCAAAGTTTGTATTACAAAACATAAACATTACCATTAAACTGTATAAGCTTCAACTTCAGATTTCTCTCACATCCTTATTTGAGTTGAGATTTGTGGTTGAGATCCTTTCTTTGGGATATCGGGGACAGGTTCAGTGACTGTTGGTGACATATCAAAGTGAATTTGACAATGCAACTAATGGAACACCCTTGCATGACGCTCAGTGTATGCAAGTATATCCAGATTGTCGAGTTTCAGGATAATGTAAGTGGACAGTAGTTTATAGTATTGAACTACTCTCTGCGGAACTTTTCGCCTAGAATAAAAAAGTAAATAAATTTCAAATTGATGTAGACAATAAGACACACATAAACCACGACACACGGAAGAAATCACATTAAACGCATAAATAATTTACAGAATAAAAAATAACAGAAACCACGGCATATGTCTTATCCGCTACATTTCACTTCCCGGTGAACCAGTGTGTTAATATTTTAGTCCAGATTAAGACAAATGCTTGTACCAGCTGCGTACAGGTGTACGTAGATATATTGTTCTGACATTCCCAAGGAGCTGCCTTAAGGTCAAGGTAACGTTTGAAATGATAATAGCAAACTCACCAAAGTCCTTACCCACACCCTTAACAGTACATTAAAACCGTGAATAAAAGCGGCACTCGCGGTGAGTTGATCTTGAATTTGGATAAGGTCATACTTACAATAGACAATTATCTAATTAAGAACACAGGTACTAAAAAAATGATGTAACATGTCTAAAATATGAGCAAGAACCACTACATGGTGCATAAACCATCGGATTCCTTTTAGTTTTTTGCACTCCTCTTCTGGTAAAAAGAACGCACCGAACCATTTTCTAACTATTTTAAAGCTAAAGTTTGTCACTATAAATCATTTGACGTCATAACATCATCCTTTCGTGATGTCACTACAAGCTTATACTTGACATGTACTGTTCATTTGTCTCTGTTCTTAAAATACTTTAAGACTTCAGTACGTGTCAAAAAATATCCACCACTCTACTGGATATCCATGCATGATACTGTTCAGAGACGATGCTTGAAGTGCTTTGATTCACGATAAGAAGCAATAAAATACTTGACAAATCTAGAATGAACGGAATTTAATTTTGTTTCCCATAAATTTAATGGACAATCATGCGGTATGCTAGTTTATCAATTACCTCAAGTCTGAAGCGTGTGTCTTAAATATAGGAATTACATAAGTGAGAAGTCAAGTGTTTTTTGTAAACACTGAAGTACAAAGTCTACAAAATATATCATCAAACTGAACATTATGATTTGTTATGTAAACATTACTAGAAGTCTGTACTTAACTAAAATATATTTAAGGCATGTTTCCCACCCCACGGAGTTCGATGTTGGTCGACAACATTTAATACCACAATGAAGTTTCCATTTTAATGCTTTCTAATCTTTGCCCAGATGTCATTTGCGGTTTATTTTTGTTACGGATTTCTTTAAAACGGAGACATAAACTTCGTTTGTTGGCCCATATGGTCTTAAAATAACTGCATAGCATGAGGTATGCAACATACCCGGCACTTGACCAATTTCTTGCGCTAGGATACATATTTGGTTATAAGAAAGTTGCGAAAATGTGCAATATCATATATAGGAAGTCATGCTTGGAGCCATCGGTATGAACAGAATCAACAAAGCACAAAAAAGGAAAACAAACATTACAAGGACAAGTCATAAGGACATACATAAAATTGGATAATATATGAAAACATGATTATGCTTTATCTAAACAAATATCCAATGGTTCAGTTTTAGTCAGCTATTGCCCAATTTCAAAACTCCCGCCATTTTAGATATTTTTGTAAACACGATTGACTACATTGCACAGGGTATGCATCGGGCAACTTGTCATACTAACGTGTTTAGAAAATACACATACATAATATATATTAAAAATCCCAATACGGATTCATCCGTGTAAACGGGAGTTATTAAAACAGCCAGCGCTGACACACATGGTGTGGTCTAAACTTGTACTGTATGAATTCGCCTAAGGCTTTAACTGTTTCATTTCTTTTTAACGTGCAAACGTAAGGTTCGAAGATAATTCATACTTATGCTAAACACGAGGGTAACTTTCAAGTTGAGTTACCACCACTACAGTGTTTTTAATTTTATGAACTAACATTAGGATCAGGGGTAGTGCTAAACAGGAAACTCAAGATTATCAATATTTTACATTGTTTAGAAGAATTATGTAAAGAGTTACTATAATCACAAAATAACCTGGGTTATATTTAGTTTCTCGGGAAATATTTGCAGCTCATTGTTTTTAACTTAAGGCAAAATATTTAAGTTTTCCCTTACTATAAGATGCTTTATAAATACCAACCCTGACCAACAGTTGACGTACATGTACATACTTTAAAAGTCCTTGCATGCATCCAATCCTTCTTGTCCATATTCTAACACATCTCTATCTCCCTCATCTAACCAGCTTTTTTATTTAGCAAAAGTCGAACATTTGGGAGTGTGGTTACTGTTAATGAAAGGATTATTTTTCACCTCTGTATTTTACATTCCTTTGTGTCTATGTATAGGATAGGACCTGAGTAGCAGTTGTATATATATATTTTATAATATTGACAACGTAAACGATGGGTAGGATGAGAACACAACAGGCCCCCGGTCCTTATATAATGATACAAAAATAGAAAAAATAATATTGAGTTTGGTTATGAGAGAATGAAAAAAGTAACGTTACAAAACTTACCGTAAAATGTGTAAATATATAACGTCAAAGGAGGTCTAAGCTTAACATGTGCTTTCTGGTTGACATATTTGAAATATCTGAGACTTAACTTCATATCGCCAATTATACGTGCTTGGTGTAATGTTTTGTTCCGGGCTCCAGACTTTTCTGCCGATACCTACAAGAGGTAGATGCCCAATCCCATTATGCACAGACGGACTGCATATATTTCAGTGTATTTGTGCAACCTACTGTGTACATCAATGTTCAACCAAGTGGGATATCGACTGTATTACAATGCTTTAATGTCTTTGTAGTCAGTTATTGATACTGTTCACATTATGAACCTCTAACTACCACGTGATCGACCTGTCTATATAGTGTTCACTATTCACCTATATTCGTGCACTGACACAGAAAAACGCTCATTTGTTTTCAATAAAAAGTTATAATTGAATATCTCTATTAATTAATTAGATCATTTGGAGTTTTGAATATATCAATAATAGCCAATGCGATACGATATAAAACACCCCACGCCAAGAGGTGGATAAGAAAACGCTGGGTATATGCCACACGTAGAGAGATTCGTGCCGACATGTTAGTACCCCCCACACAAGTTAACGGTTGTCAAAGTGTGTACTTGATTTGCATAAAGATCACCACAATCGCTGATATATATACTTATGGCACAAACTTCAAAACAGTAAAGACATTACACCATGACAGTGGGTCGAATGTTTGCGATAACATAAGGAGTAGTTAAACAAAGCCTCGACTTTCCTTCGTCTAAATTTGTTTGTACTGTATGTTGTTTGGGGCACTATTGGAAAGCATAGGTTACGTTAATCAGGGTCATTATTCAATAATCCATTTATAGCGTCGCACGCAAAGAAGTGAGTGATAAAAAGACAAAGGAATCACGTTTAAAGTTCTTATACTTTATTAATATTTGATCGGGGGTGGTCTTAGATCAATACATAAGGTCTTACACAAATATGTGTCACTTGAAAATTTCCCCCAGATCATCATGAAATTGCTGGTTTGTCTAATAAATGTTTTTTTAATTGATTTGTAATCTGTAAGGGGGAACTTGTTTATGAGTTCCTGAATACAACTGTGTCTAAGTGCGATAGTTTTGTTATGGCCTTCGTGTTGATCGTAAAGTCTAGTACATATTTAAGAGTTAAAATCACGATGCAGGATTCGTTTGTAAATAAAGTATTCATAAAATCACACACACGAACATTCATGAGATCAGTTGTAAGTTCTGAACTTCGTATTGTACCTTTAAAAATGAAATAAAATATAGAGAGCATGTCAATCGACATAGTAGAATGGTTTGATGTTGGCATCTTTGCCAACGTTTGCAAATAAATAACCAATGCTGTCCTTTTTTATGCCTTTGGAGTATCCACACAGATGGGTCACCACAAAGCACTTGTCGAATGCATTATAACCATTTCCTATTTTGGGTGAAATTGCATGATACAGACAGTGGAAGTCCACGTTCCAGAAGTATCTCTGACCCTATTACCTGTCGATGTATACACAGGTCAAAGAAGAGACCAATGTTTAAAGTACAGTGCATAATACAGACAGTGGAAGTCCACGTTCCAGAAGTATCTCTGGCCCTATTACCTGTCGATGTATACACAGGTCAAAGAAGAGACCAAAGTACAGTGTGATAATAACTTTAGAAGTAGAGTGGGGAATTGACCTAGCAAGGCCTTGTTTACAAATCCATCTATCCAAGGACCATACATTCACTGTCATCTTTCCATCAATCATGACTCTACTGTTATTTTCCATTGATCTTCTGTCATCATTCCATGGACCATGTCATCTTTTTATGGATGTACCATCGATGCGTATGGCATTGTATACATCTGTAACTTACGCTGGATACTGGCTAGGTATCATCAATTGCGCTTTATTGATGAAGCATAGCCAGTACCGCTTCCCCTAACAAGTTGCAGATGTAGGCGTAAACATATGGGCAAATAAGTTAAAACTTGTTCAATCCGTGGACCGTTTGAGATTGTCACGTTTTGACTTGTCTTGGTAGAAAGTATCAAATAGATTAATGCAATTGCATGCTAATATTTCTGTTGATATAGCTTTGCGGATTATGTTAAGTTACCAATCAATTGATAAGATCTATTAGGCTATATGTAAATGCAATTACACATTATTTACGATTATTTTTAAAAGAATGTGTCATGTCTTCTCGTTCAGATACTTAGTCTAACTGATCTACAAAAAGATTCCGTCGAAGCCTTGTAAGCAAATCTGGTTATGACACGGTTACGTCAAAGTCTTAAACATGATGACCAGAGCTATGACGGGTCCTCTCAGTGACATGTTTGACACTATGAAATAAATACGTACTGGAATTTGAGAAAAATCTCAAATATGTCCGACCAACTAGCAGATACATTGCGGTTATTTAAGAACTACCGAATGGTACGATTGCATTAACCCGTTCACGTTTTTGGGGCTTTGAACTAAACTGCCATATATGCACTTATAATGGACTAAGCATTTCCCAAATATTTGAGCCAAATCTGGTTTAGCTATTCTTACTATTTATCAATGGCATTTGAGTATAGTTCCCACAGTTCTTTAAGAGTTCCTCTTCGCTCAACAAATAGATTGCCACATACCAGAGGTTCACATGCCCAAATGTCTCTGGTCGTCAACAATCGCTGCAAATTGACAGGTGAATAACTTATATATCTGTCTGGTCGATAGTAATCAATTAAGGACTGACGTTGTGTATCATATTTTATTTGACACGCGCTGTTTGTGTTTAAGACTAAACACATAACACCCAGGCGGTATATTCAACTGTTACAAATTGTAACGGTATTGCCCTGTTTGTGACTCCCTTGTATAATTTATTGGCAGATCGCGTGTCGACTTGGACCAAAGGAGAGACGGTGTCTTCAAACGCGTTGATTGTAAATTAAAACCTTTATTTTGACCTTGAAGATTAAACTGTAGATAATCAATATACTTGAAATCCAACACTGATATATCAAGTGAACCTTTTTGGTTAATGTAAATAGTTCCTGTAGCAGATTTCACTGAGGAAAACGCTGTACTTGCAAGTTCCTGAAGGAATTACTATGTCCTCGAAACATAATAAAGTTCTAGATAAGAATTGTTTCATTCCTCGTTGAATATTAATTGCTCATTACTGCAACTCATTGTGGCCTGCAAAACAAACACATATTCGACAACAGCAGGGAAGTCAATATGTAATTACCCTTGTGAGTTCAGATGTGACATAGCTAATGAATGATAAGTCATTGAAGCCCATCATATTAACACCTGTCGCTACAACCTAGTACTAGATGTAATAAGTTGTAGACATTGTTTCAAAATGTACCGCTAGAAAAATAGTGTATATACTGATACACCTGTCAGTAATTGATTAATTTGCTCCTCTTGGAATAGGTTGACACGTTTTCAATGACTGTATGTTTTACCGTCGCTAAAATCAAAGGTCTTTATCATTAGTATTCAAGATAAATGCCCGTGCCAGCAGAAATTGTCATTAGGGATTAAATTTAATAATGTGCCTTTACTTAGATTAAACGGTGTTTAAGTACGTTGCAATAATACATGTATTTTCTGTCATGTCTGTCCTTTAGAACGATCATTGATGCAAGATCGTTCTTCGTGTGTCGCCATTGATACGTTAATTAAAGTAATTATGCTAAGATAATGATCGAGGAGTAGTGTCGTACGGGGTTAAAACAAAGATAAGTCACTCATGTTCAGTGACCATATCTCGTGTAGAACTAATTTATTTACTCACAAATCACAGTTGCTATATATCAGGATAGTATGAATGAAATAGTTATACAATGCTCATAGCCATATTGTAAGACTAACTAGTCCCTCCCCGCCAGTTCATTCACTTATATTTGTGTGACATAATCTCTTACAATAGGATTACCCCTTGCATAGCCATTACGGCATTGTTTTAAACGTTTTGTCAAGACGAATGACTTATGATAGTTCTCTTTGGTCCCTTTTACTCGTTTAAGAGACTCCAGGGGTTCTTAGTCAGTTCGCTGTTGTCTTTGCGACGATCTACAACACTCTCACTTCGGATCATTGCATTTACTCCCGCAGTGGAATATCGTATTTCATTCAAAAATCATGAATGAAATATTTACTACAATATGTAAAGCGAAAAGGCATTGCTGAATATGGGCGTGGACTAAATGTATGGAAACTTCCCCTAACATTTACGGAGTGAGACGAATGAGTTACGGAAAATGTCCAAAACTGTTCCTCTTTCAATATTTTATAGCTTCTCAAAACTAGTGCCAAAATTATACATTTAAGGCATGCCAACGTTAAATACATACATCAAGAACTAACACTGTTACTTGTATCTTGATATGAACCCTTGTGCAGTATAATAATTTTTTTCACCAATTGATTCCTGTCGGGTTTGAACTATTGTCTAATACTTCGATTACGCGGAAGATATACACATACTGAGGGACGTGGTATCAAAGTATAAACTGAAATTACAAAAAGTTCAGAGCCTGACTACATTTCTTTATGAAATCAATATTTTGGTTAAGTTTATATGTGTCTAAATCAACATATTATAACATTTGGAGAATGTTAGTTTTGTTCATGCTATGTTTACGTTTAAAATAACCGTTATAAATAGAGTATTTGACTGAATATTACATACAGTAAAACCTCGTTATCTCGAGGATCAATCGGGATAATCCGAATGCTCGAGATAAGCCAGGTGCTCGACATATCAGAAGTTTATTAATATACAACAGTGTAAATTAAAATGTGTTGATTAAATTTTCGCTAAATGAATTCGTTTATAAAATTTGATTATGGTTTAAGTGTAAGCATTTTTGGGTAATGAATATTCCATTTGTAGAAAAATCCAGGTTTTTATGAAAATTAAGTGTTAGAATGACTAACTTTGAGCAAACCATAACACCCTTCTACGAAGTTTGCTTTCGGAGAAATGTAACTGTTGTTTTATACCACAAATCCCTCGTTTTTCTCTATATGGGTACTGATTTTGTCTCATTTTAGAGCCTTTTTAAAAACAATTTACCCAGATTTTCTTTGTGAACGGCTCATATAGATACTTTATACATGTATATGGTATGTAGAACTATTTAATGTATTACAGTGAAGAAAAGGAGCTGAGGTTTGCATACGTAAAGCGTTCACTAATTAGCGATGTTCACATACTCTGATGAATACACTCAACAGCTTATTTTACAACTTCAAAAAACCTTTAGCAATTTTACAGTTTTATGGTATTTTTTTGGCATTTGAAATGCCTTTGAAACTTTAATGTGTTGAGAATGCGTGACCGAATACATGTATAACTCGTTAAATCAGACCAGTCACCTGTTTGTATAACACTGTGCATATAAACATTGTCATTTATCTTATTAATGTGTCACCTGAATATACATTACATACGTACATTAGTATGTGACTAAGTGAATAAGGTAATTGGTTTTCATTGCCCTTTATTGTAATTGCAATGTTTAAAACAATAAAAATACAATGTTATGAGATTGCAATATTTGTATACGAGTGATAAACCTGAATAAACGGACCATAGCAATGGATATTGTTGTAGCCTCGGGTAAATCAACATACATGTATAATTATAACTCAAAATCAGTTGATAAAGGTCGTTTGCCAGATAACAAATCATATAATTTCTAAATATCCTAAAATCCATTCATCAGATTTCGGTCAGAATTGGAATAGTACAAATATTCCACCATACCATCTCCCATTCCAAGGTTCATTATTTTTCATTAATTATTAAGAAGTTGTGTTTTTGTTGTATACTGAAGTTAAATGATTTTAAACCTCTAAACACAGGGAGGCAATCTTGCATTCCGTTGATGATAAACTATCATTTATGTAGCGTTATAATCTTTGGCGGGTGGAATTTACATGCTTTCATCCGAACGATCAACATCGTAAGGCCCGTACATGCCGGTAATCGCGAAGGACCTGGTGATCATCAAGATGTTTCAGGGTGTTGCACACACTAACATGTCCCAGGATCTGACAATAACATGCCCCATGTTCTTACAGGAGAGACATGTTTAGGAGACTGGCCTGTAGTTAACAGCATCTTGTCTGGTACATTTCTTGTAGATTGCTATTCTTTGACATGCTTCCAGTCATCAGGCACGGTCCCTTCTTGCAGTGAGGCATTATAGATTATGATCAAGATTAGGACACTCTCTATGGCATATTCATGTAGGATACGGCCTGGTATCGTATTACGTAGTACATTAAACTATTTTTAGAAACATTTAGTCTTCAGTGCTATGTCTGAAGCAATGCCAATCGTCAACCGGCCAAGATTTCTATTCTATTAAATTAACCAGTGAATCATTGAACATCAACGAACGTATTACACCGTTACATACTTCCATGCAAGTTACTAATAGTTCGATTTAGGTCATTAACTTTATCTTTAATTAATTGTGAGTCACTTGATTAAATCAGAGCCGTAATTATCTAATTAAGCAGATTTTACTCTGTATCAAGTTAAGTTATTGGGATATATTTAAGTCAAGGTTGGTGCATATATAGCATGGCTTATCTGTTTGGTATGTAGGTACATATGTATTTGCATAATTGGTTGTTAAATAAAGAAAGTCTTGACTTATATTTGGCATGGCATGTCGGTATTTAGTACGGCCGATGATAACTAAATAGTTCAAATCGTAATGCCACGATAATGTCGAATTTAAATAAATCAGTATATATAAGATAAAGACAATTGATAAGTAATGTTACTGTAACTCATTAGTAACCAAGTGCAAACCAGTGACATTGATTGGCCGAGGGTATACCATGTGATTTGTAACCGTATATCATGTGACCACATAATATGTTGCTTTTATACACCGAGCTTCCACCGAGCGTCTATATTACAATATAGTGATTGAAAGTAGATTGGTACGTTGAAGTTACTACATATTAGCAACTAAAGCACGTGTAGTTGAATTTGACACATCGATATTCTACAAATGTTTATACATTGTAATTATCTATGTCTTTTCGATGATACGTTATTAATACGTTCTTGTAACGCTTACATGACTAGGATAAGTCCCCAACGTAGTTCTGCACCTTACTTTGTGGTTGAGCACGTACAAGGATTCTGCAATCTGGGTTTACCTTTGACATTTTCAACAGTAGCCAAGTCTGGTTATGATAAAGGTCTTTCCACGACTTGTATAATAACAAATATGGCACGGCCCACTGTGGTATATTAGTTATACTTTAATTTATTTTCTTTTGACAGACTTGTTATTTATAATAATATAAAATAATAGTCAAGACTACAGATGTGGACATCGGCATAGAGACATGTTGTTAATGTGTATTATATCTATTGAAAGGGCAACACGGACAAAGTATGTGAACAGAGCAAAACCAAAACTGTTAAAAAAGACTCCGTTCTTCATTTCAGTGTACTTATCATTTGCAATTACCTCCCTCTATGGCAATAAACTTATTTCAAAAGTCATACAGTGTGCGATTCATTGCCGGAAACAATACGTACATATAATTATATATGTTTGCTGTTGGTCTAAATGAAGACTTCCAAACTGCTTCCGGTGTTCGAATCGCGGCACACAGCATATCGCAATAGACTCCATGACGCCAATTTACGTGCTCGACGTCCTGTGGTACGCCCTCCTTTAACGCCAAGACATCGTGAGACACGACTGGAGCTTCCCAGAGATCACGTTAAATTGCAACCCAAGTTATTTCGTAATGTGCTATTCACTAACTAAATCAAATTGTGCACGGACTTTCATGATGCACGTCAGTGTGTTTGGCGCCAGCGACTATTGCATATCCGACCATGACAAGTTTGGTAGTGGCTGTACTGTGTTATTGTTTGGATGGGCATTTCTAACGACGGACGTACATACTTTCGTTTTTTAGGGCACAATTATCAGCCAGGAAATTGTGTTAATGGACGACAATGCTACAGCTCACCGTGCGAGACTCGTTTAGTACCTTGATCTATTGAAAAAGTTGGCAAACAGCCAAACAGCATCTCGATCGGTATAATAACATGTGTTCTTCAGCGTAGAAGTTCAGTCCAATGGTTACAGTTGCGTCATAATCTATTGGGTTCGGAATTAAGGTTTCCTGTCGCAACGTCTCAATACTTCAACCAAACCACTAAGAATGGTGTTTGTGAGGGACAAAATGCATTTCAATCGTATACTTGCCTTTTGTATCGGGAATACAATTGTTCGAAGGTTCTCTTGATTGCTGATACAATGATGACTATGTAATATTTAATTCACGAAATGATCTTTCACGGAAGGTAAGGCTAGTGTCAGTGGAACACAAGCAAACGTGAATAATTATAATCACGATGATCAAAGTTTTATTCTCTTCGTGTTGTTAATGACGTAAGTAAAATTAATTATATGGATTAAAACGACAGGTTTTAGTATCCCGCCATCACACACCCTATGTACCTCTGCATCACCGTTCACCAACATTGCCATCATTCAATCAGTATACTGCACGGCTTGGCGGTCCTGTGTGAATAGGACTATCTCATTCATTGAGAAATCCTATCATCGGTGGGTTTACAAATTGTCTTAAGTATTCTGAATATCATAATTTTGACTTTAACTAGCAATTAAAATGTTACCTAAGTCGTAAACGACTTGTAAGCGAAGCCTGTCTAGATGATACACTGTTCGTCCACGCGTCACGCTGGATTATCACCGCCAAGTGTGGGTGGAAAGTGAGACATATCTCACACATATCAGGAAATATACTACATATCATGCTATTTTTGCCAAGATTGTCGTCGTTGTATTCATCATTGGTGACAATCTTTGCTACACACATTATTCCCCTTGTCACAAGCGTGCATAACATTAACACAATTTGGAACATTTTGTTTACAGTATTTTTTAGGTTTGTCAGTTACATTCTGAATGGAATGTTTCCCGTATGATAATAAACAACAATTAAAAATAAGCTTTTATTAAATGCATTGTCCTGTTTAATTTTACCGCCCCCATAGAACGGTTCAGTGGCGTCCGAAAAGACGGTTCGTAAGACATACTTAGGTTTCCTGGCCGCGACAAGATGACATAAAATGGTACTAATATTTACCTGGGTAGGGTCTGTTCACTTGAAATAGGAAGTTGAATTAAATTAAGTAGACATAACGTCAGCGAATATCTGCATCGAAGCTCGTCAATAATAAAATAATAATAAAATAGTTATGCAGAGATGCATAGTGTTGACAATGACAGTACCAGGCAAAGGCAAACCAACAATAATTGATGTCGCTTTATCAATATCATATAGCTCATGTCCAACCAACGACCTACCCATTAAATATACCACGTGTCTTCTATGCTTATTTCTGTGAATGAAATGTGGGTTCAAACTATAATTGTTTGTACTTTGTAGCTTTGTCGGCATTTCAAAAGTCTAACGTCGGCTGCATTGCCTTCGCGAGAAAGGATTTTTGTCCACTCTGCGACCGCTGTCTATCTGGCGCACAACAACATTTACGAATAGAACGTT
The DNA here is from genome assembly GCA_947247005.1 of Spisula solida. Taxonomy (NCBI): domain Eukaryota; kingdom Metazoa; phylum Mollusca; class Bivalvia; order Venerida; family Mactridae; genus Spisula; species Spisula solida. Next base: position 30,024,211 of record OX365947.1, on the reverse strand, counting down.
TCCTAGCGCTTGGCTGCGTTTGACAGGGATTCTACTGCTTGACAACATTAAAATTTTGTGAGCGTTGTGATTATTACTATTAACGTATTACAACCTTGTACAACATAAGTACATGTGCAGCGGTACCCAACATAGTCCGACTTAGACATTAGTCAGGTTTTTTGCATGTATTGGAACTTCAACAAACAAGACGATCGTAAGCGAACTTTTGTTAACTTTGAACATCTTTTACTAGCAGTTGAACGTTTGCCCAAATGCCGATAGTCGTCGATCCAATCGTCGTATTGTAAACCAAGCTTAAGATGATGCCCTGTTGTTAGAGTGTGATATCGAATTTGTCGCCGACCGAAACTTCCAACCACGAAAGCTGCCACGCTGCCTACCTAGCGATTACGTTTTTTGTATCACTATGCATGTAGTTGAACTGGTGGTAAACTTGATATTCATGCGCGATATTTATCATATAAATACTGTGGTCTTCCTTGTGAAAACAAATGACGGAACACTGTTCATCAACGTACGTGTGTGATAACAAATACGTGACGTCACCAGCTTTTCTGCGCGAAAACGTAACGTAGCCGGCTTCACTCGTTGTCTTTGAGATAACCATTTCTCGAACTGGTCACGAAACCGAGACTCGCTTATTAACTTGTGTTTTCTAGACTCGTTTAAGAAATGTTGATCTCCAAAGACAACTCATGACTGATCCTATATTTCTTCAGAAAGAAAATTACAGTTCGCCTAAATTGATGTGAAAAAAACTCGCAATAACAAGTCGTTGCGTTGCGACATACGGACAAGTAACGCTTCGGATACATGTAACCCGGAAACAACAACACTGCCAGGTACCCACTGACGTAATCTGTCATAAAGGGCATTAGACACGGCCCCATTCGTATGTTAGAAGTAAACAAGTGTTCTAAAGTATCAAGCTGTGGTCTGCTTTCTTCGCGGAATATTAAAAATACAACATAATGTAAAATAATTAAAAACGAATAAAGTACTCAAGTTAAGTAGAAAGTGATATGTTTGTCACTCATAATGAATTAAATGTTCCAGCAATTATAAATTTAAATAAAACACTATAGTAACGCATTGTTTTACTAAAATAAAAAATAAAACGTCATGTAGGCGGTCATTAAAACCCCAAGTTAATACAAAATACCATTTTTTCAACACTTCAATCAAGTATCATCATTCTTCATCTTAAACCTCGCTTTTTAATAGAATAAATTATCTGTAATAACATATACTATTCATAACAACGGCATTGTATTGTCCTTTTACTCATACATGCGCAGTTGCTAGAGCCATGGCTTCCGGAGTTCGATACCAGCATATTCTTCTGTGCCAATATGTTTACATTTTGGCCAGCTTAGTTTATTAAAAGTTTTTGCGGTCGCATCCATACTGGTGGTCCAAAAAAAAAATTAACAGTTCTAATGTATGTTAATCAAATCACTACGATCTGTTATCGCAAAGAAAACATTAAATACTGTAGCGCACAGGCAATCCAAATCCACACAGAAACGACGGCAGCGCCTAGCCATCCACGCAAGAGTAACATGTTTAGACAATAGAGGTACCAATTTAAAGGATTTTATGAACTATCTCATTGTAGGCTACTTTACTTTTATGCAAGTGTATTATTAATTTCACCGTCTATTTAACCTTGACCAACAGGAATCGCTAATGGAGGCCAATGTGCCAGACGAACACCAGAATACATGTTAGGAAGATCATTTTAGGCGCATGTGCAAAATGCAATCAATAGTTTAAAAGAAAGAATTTAATAAGGACCAGAAGGATAGCCAGAGGGCATATCGGGTAATAATCTAACCAGAAGGATGGCTATCGTGAAATCGTCGAAAATTGCTGAACTGTAAATGGACCCTCCACTAAGCATGCCGTCCTTGCCCCAAAATATTTCGAAATTTGTAAAGCACATCACCATATAATTCAGACTGAGATGTGGCCGAGATAGACCCCGAGATGTTTAATTTTTAATCAAATGTTATAGCTCGGTATAGCTCCCCGGAGATAACTGTAGCCTTAGAAATAAAGGAACATACATATTATAAACACTGTACTGTCGAGTGACCGCTTGTTATCAAGGTAGATTGAAAGGGTATATGCACGAAAAGTGACTATGCACAAGATTGAAGAAAACTGGACATCGGAAATGCATTTAATTTTCATTTGATGTTATCATCGATGGACAACAGAAAGATTTATTTTTGTAAAGGTGGCTGTACATAATTAAACATGATTATTAAAACAACGTGAAAATAATTACAAATAATTATAGCATGTGTATCAACAACCTTGTATAGTATGGTCAAATGAAACATAGCTCAGTCTTCTAATCACTTTATGAAATAAACGATATATAAAACCATGTAAGTATCTGTTGGTTATACACACCCAAAGTTACATAAGTGATACAACACGCGTCGTGGTCACCAACACAAAGGATGATACAAAAGTAGTATACATGCACTTCTCTTTCCATTGTGATTCTTGAATATTTTGATATCATTAACAACCTCCTACATGCATTGCACTTTTCCAACTAATATACATGCTTTCTGGAAAAGTTACATGTAAATGATACTGATTGTAATTTACACAATTTATAAAGTAAGTAATGAAGAGTGTGAAACTATTTCTACACATAACTTGGAAAATTGAACACACGCAGAGAGGGAAAGGACGGGGTGTACTATTCAAGTTAGCATGTGGTCTTGCAAAGTTACATGTTACATTTACCAATACGACCGTAAGTAAAACAATGCTATAGGAAATTTTGATGAGGGTGAAACTGTTTCTATACAAAACTGCACACCCTTCATACAAAAGAAGCACCGGACATGTATTTTCTCATTTTAGATTTTTCTAATTGATATATCTTACTAGGATAATATTCTATAGTACATTTCCATCGTCACAATGAGAGAGAAAGAAGAGAGCCTAGTTTCCCCATTTTATAATCCGTATCAAGTGGATGTATCAATGGTACCATTTTCACTTCAGAACCTTTAGAATAGCTTGCTTTAAATATTATTTGCTAGAAATGGATTATGTACATTATCAGTTAAAATAACAGTGACAACACCATTTGTTTAAGAAGCTGGTTCCATTGCCACAACGAAAATGTAACGTAATAACGTCAACGGCACCGGGCTTCAAATTATGCAGATGACTCCATAATTGTCACGTCGTGACGTTCTAATTACAACGCACTTTCTCCAATTAAGCCAATTACTGTACCATTACACGAGAAAATGAAGAATATAATAAACAGAACATTTGTTGATATTTGCTGAAAGATGAAATTGTATTTCACTCCTGATCATAGAAAATTAAATACAATATCGATTTCTTTGACCACTCAGTGAAATAAAATTTGATCTTGCACCAAGATCACCAATACCCCTTATTGTAGTCAAGTCAAATTATGTATTGGCATAAACAATATAGTCCAACGCCATGTAAGTTTGGTTGGTATGTCATGACCTTTGGTAATTGCTATTCCTGTGGCATTTAGGCTCATTCTGACTCTCTTGGGATGAGGTATAAGTGAATTTCTCTTGGGATATTTCTTTAACATAAGTTATGTCACTTCAAATCTGTTTTCCAGCTGATGTCGCACATACTAAAGTTCAAATATTTGCGAAAAACGCACTGTCCTTTTTTTACCGTCTCAAACGCTACATAATCTGAATGTTATATCTCACTATAGCTGTCATAATTTTTATTTTTGAGCTACACGTAGTTGGGATCTTCTTACGCCCCCACCATAGTTCATAGTTCGAGATTAACAGTTTCGAACTCTGTGTATGTGTATATATTTCCCATTGTAAACGTCAAAGGTCGCAATTCCTTGTATTTCCTTAAATATGTAAAGAGATAATATTAAGTCAGTCAGGAAAGGCAGCACTCAATTTAACTTAACCAGCTGATCACAGAAAACATAAAACACACACAAGGCCCAATGCCCAACTGAACCAGCCGAGCACAGAAAACATAAAAGGCACAGTGCCCAACTAAACAAGTAATGATCGCAAACGTCGTCAATGAAACACATAACCCTTTCATCTATTATTGTTTTCAGTCACAACGGTACAAACAATTCAACCTATTGTTTATATTTCTCAATGACCTATTCTCATAATATGGCTAAAAAACTACTGTTCGATACTTATGTTATGGATAGCTAATGACTAGCTTTTGTCAATTTGAAATATAGTAGCCTTGCGACGAGTCTTTTCGGATATGGCATAACTGTAGCAGGATATTCTAAAGAGCTCGTTGCTAAAACGTAAAGCCTGACTGAGTAGTGTATTTCAGTCAGATGTAAATATATGAAGAAAACCCAAGACACGGTACAACAAAAAGCCTGTTCTACATTTATGTTTAGTACGATAATGGTCACCAGAGTGTACGACATATTAATGTTTTTAAATGAGACGTTGTTTTTATATCAGAGACAATGTCTGTTTTAAATTTTTGCAAAATGCGTAGGAGTTTGAAGCATCTGTCGTCTCCAGACAATATACTGTCATCGTAAATACTATCAAGCAAGAAAAAAATTGTAAAAAGTCTGAGATGTGGTTAATCATAACAAAAGATTAAACATTGCGTCAAATGTCGTAGAATGTCAATCTAATTTACCGATATAATATAATGAGAAGAAACTCTCTCGAGATGTGACCGCGTGCTTTGAACTGTTCAACGTAATAGAATAACTTCAAGAAAGCAAATTTCATCAGGTGGTTTGATATTTCATTTCAAGCCATTTCATCACCGCAGAATAAATGGAACCCATTACGCGGACAAGTTTGACATTTAGAATCGGGTCTGTATTGTGTACCAACAACCACAAAAGCTTTCACAATGCAATTTGCTGATTCGCCTTATGCTTTTGCAACAATCGAACAAACCCCCCTTTCAATTCCAAAACATGTTTTCGTTTTCAGAAGTAAACCTACTGATAATTGAAGTAAAAACGACCTGTAAAGTCTAAAAAGGCGTTATCAATGCTGTACTAAAATGGGGACGCATATGGTACGAATAGCGCGAACGAATACAATAGGGGACAAATAGTGAATGCGAAGAATAAAACTCCTAGCTGTATAGAATTAACCACGGTCAAAATGACGAATACATGTACTGAGAAATTATGACATATTGTTGATTATCATAGATAGAAAAACTCTACCATAAATGGAATTGGAGCTAAATACACGTATGAACTTTATTACTGAACGATCAATAATAACGACTTTCACATTATTGTTACCCACGCAACATCTACTGGTTAACTTTTAATCAGATAATTTTTTGTCACACGGGAGTATAATTTCTGTCAAGCTTCTATAGAAGTCAAACGAGAGTTAGATTTACGTTAAAAAAGATGATATTAACTTTAACTTAATAAAGTATTCCTATGCCTATTTAATGAGTTAAGTTATCAGTTTTCGAGAGCTGCATTCAGCAATTCAGTCGTTCAGCCACCCTTTGACATTTTAGCAAGTACACATATATTGCTTTATTAAGTACTTTAACCCCACCTTTTACATGTAATATGCTTGTGGGTGTCTTTAATTTCGACGAAGCATAAAAAATTATGATAAAATTTAATACAATCATATAAATTTCACGCCTCAGTCTTCATTAATTTTACTCGTTAGATAGAGGGAAGGCTTTGAACGCCACTGTTGCGATCGCCTGATGATTTTAGCAGCTAATTTAATGTAATGTAAGATTGGGATATTTTCCTATTCGTTTTGTCGTGACGAAAAAGCGGAAATACGACATGGCATAAATCAGCCACCATAGGATATACGTAGTTCTGGTATGCATTTGCACTGGGAACTTGACTAACAACTGATGTATGAGGATGCCGGCACTTCGCTCCGTAAATTATTTTTTGGATATTTTTAGGATCAGCGGGTAAAATTAGTGCTGGTTGTTTCCCTTGATACAATTAACAACAGATACAGTTAATTTTGGTCTCCAGAGTCATATAAGGAGAATTACCATCCAGTGTTTATGTCTATTCAGAGACTTAAAATTCTAAATGTCTCTTGTCTATTGTCATGGAATTATCGGAATTGGTTTATGATCTTTGATATTGTTGAACACTGAAAACAAGTCTTATGATAATACCTTTTAATGAACTGATACGAGGTTTTATTTATAAGCATATCAATATTATATGGAACAAGGGAGTCATAATATGCAATTAAATGTCTTGAAAATTGGTTTGTTATACATGAAATTATTTAACAATTTGTTGATAAATTTCGTATGTCAAATTATTGTGCATATAGTTTTCCCAATTTGAAAGCTACCGGCCTATCGCGCTTATTTTATTCTCACAATTTTGAGATTTCCATGCTTAATTGTATACACATCAGCTGTTGAATTATGCAGATAGAAGGTCGAGGATTCTGTCAATTCTCTGTCAAATGAAGTCGGTACATCATTTGCTCGCAGGAACTATTTGACTTGTTTTGTTATGGCATTCATTTGAAATAATGACGTTTCCGTAGCAACGTTTGCAGGAAGAAGGAAATTTCAAATATTCAAAATAAAGTCATTGCATGTGACGTGTGCTTATTAGACATTTGTAGAGGACACAAAGTAAGTTTAATATTCATTATAAACTACGTCCATTGGTGTTTTTAAAAGGTGTTTAAAATGCACGGTCAGTTATATTATTTATATCTAATGATGATAATTGTATGGGTGTGTCATTGAGTTAGCATAACTGGTTATCAAGTGCGCTTATCAACAAATGCGCAGTAAAAATAGCGGCAAACTAGTTGACCAAACCAGTATTCCTGGAATTCCTACAGTATCTTCACATTTGAGGGAATGAACAGAACGTAATCACAGATTCCTACGCTGTAATAGCAATGCGTAATATTTACCACTATGAAGAGTTTGCAGTAACCAAGATGAACATAGCCCATCAAATATTGTACTCGAACCGACATCGCTCAGGTGATAGTCTCGGCGCGTAGACACCACGTGGTATTGGCGTACATTTTGGCTTAGAACGCAAGAAAAAATATATCAAACAAAAAATTAAAAACGAGTAAATATTTTATTTTTGACCGAGTTTAACGAGAATAGCTTCTTCGATGCTGAAATATGGGATGAGTACTATCCATGCAAATTCATGTTTCCATAATAGGGCCATAAACCGTCAACCGACTCAACTACTATGGGGCCCTAAACCGTCAACCGACTCAACTGCTATAGGGCACTAAACCATCAACCGACTCAACTGCTGCGGGGCCCTAAACCGTCAACCGACGCAACTGCTATCTAGGCAGTTGAGTCGTTTTCGGTACAAACTGTGACATTTTATTGAAACATATTAAGGTGTATGGAACAGACTCGGACACAGCAAAAAAATATAATGATTTATATCCGGGCTGTGAGTGGGTCAGGTCACATCACAGTGGTATTTCCTGGAAATAACTTTGACACAAACTGTTTCATATAGTCCATGACATGTTGCCCTGACACATCTTGCCGGAACCATGCATCATTCAAATCGTGACCCGTGGATACCAGGGCTGGTATTCACAAAGTATCTTATAATTTTCCTAAAATATTAAAATTAAAAAACTGTATCAGCTTAATAGGAAATTCAAGATTATCCTTTTTTACATATTTTAGAAGCGTTATGTAAAGAGCAACAATAATCACAAAGAAAACATGGGTAAAATTCGTTTCTTGGGAAATATGTGCAGCTAAAGTCGAACTATTTAAGTTTTCCCTTCAGATGCTTTGTGAATAGTTATTAGCACAGGAATGACCTTGTGTAACAAAAGTTAGTAACCGGTTGAGTTTACTTCTTTCTATTGGACAATAGGAATCGCTAATGGAGGCCAATGCGCCAGACGAACATCAAAATAGAAGATCGTTTAAATTGCATGTGCAAATGCCATCAATAGTTTCAATGGCAGAATTTAATAAGGACAATACCAGAAGGATAGCCATCGTGAAATCGTCGTAAATTACTGAACTGTAAATGGACCCTCAACTAAGCATGCCGTCCTTTGCAAAATAAAAGGATTATATCATCTACTCAGTAAACGTTAAGTTAACAGTCTTTATGAACATATCTTGAAAGTGATTAAGCCCAAAATCTTTCGAAATTTGTAAAGCATATCACCATAAAATTCAGGCTGAGAGGAGGCCGAGATAGACACCGAGGTGTTTAATTTTTAATCAAATGTTATAGGTGACATATAGCTCGCCGGAGATAACTGTAGCTTTAGCAATAAAGAAACATAAATAATATAAACACTGCACTGTCGAGTGACCGCTTGTTATCAGTGTAGATTAAAAGGGTATATGCACGAATAGTGACTAGGCACAATATTGAAGAAAACTGAACATCGGAAATGCATTTAATTTTCATTTGATATTATTATCGGTGGACAACAGAAAGATTTATTTTGGTAAAGGTGGCTGTACATAATTATACATGATTATTAAAACAACGTAAATATAATTATAAATAGTTATAGCATGTGTATCAACAACCTTGTGTAGTATAGACAAATTCTCTTCTAATGTCTTCTTATCACTCTAAGTAGTAATCACTCATGATAACCAATCAATTATTTGTTCTAATGTTTATGCAAGGATCTTACATCCACTCACCATACATTAGATAGTTAAAACTGTCGGTCAGTACACTGGTAGACGTTAAAGGATGAAGATCAGGCATTTGATGTAAACTTAAGTGCTACACATACGTCTTCATCAAATAAACGATATCTAAAACTATTCCTGTATCTGTTGGATATACACACCTAAAGTTACAAAAGGGATACAAATCCAATCGGAACGGTCCGTACGGCTTTTATCGCTACTGACGTTACGCCAGATAAACGTAGAAATTGCCGAGTAGTTCCGAGTGAAACTTTTCATGCCATGGTCACCAACACCAAGGGTTATAAAAAAAAGTACACATGCACTCCTATTTCCATTGGGTTCTTGCATATTTTGAAATCATTTAAACCTACACACACTGTATTTTTACGTCAAAGTACAGGGTGACAACTAATATTTGTCCGGATAATCTTTTTTAATATCTTTTAAATATTTAATGACATCAATATTATCAATGCATAATCAGTAAGCACACATGTGTAAATTTTGTTTTCCGTATAGAGTTCAAGTATTGATGACTTGCATTGTCTAATGTAAGTGTTCAACATGGCACCCCTTTTTTGTGGAACAAGCTGGATTCAACGTCGAAAATTCGCAATTACGTCACTGCGCATTTCAAAAGTAATGTTTCTATTTCTCGACGAATCGATGATTCCAGTGTGTCAATGTTGTTTGGTTGGGGAGTATAAATCCTTCCTTTAATATATCCCCACAAACAATAATAAAGTTGGCTGAGATCTGGTGAATGCGGGGGCCAAGGATGGGTGGTTTTCAAAGAAATCAGCTGGTCTTCAAACGTTTGTGTTAAGTTGTCGATGACAATTATTGCAGTGTGTGGCGCAGCACCATCCTGTTGAAACCAACAATCTTCAGTAAATCCCATTCTTCTTATTGCCGGAATAAATTTCCTATTGATTATTTTCAATTACCTTTGAGCAGTTACAGTAACAGTTTCACCATTTTTTTCATAGAAGAATGGGCTTATGATTCAGACAATACTAAACGCTGCCCACACAGTTACATGCTTTCTGGAAAAGTTTTATGTTAATGATACTAACTGTAATTTACACTAAGCCAGGAATGGTGTTATACTATTTCTACACCAACTGTGCAAACTTGAACACACACGGAGAGGGAGAGAGAGAGTACTTTTCAAGTTAGCGTATTGCAAAGTTACATGTTACTTTTACTAACTCGTATAACTGTAAGTAAGACAACTTTCTGGAAAAGTTTTATGTTAATGATACTAACTGTAATTTACACTAAGCCAGGAATAGTGTCATACTATTTCTACACCAACTGTGCAAACTTGAACACACACGGAGAGGGAGAGAGAGGGTACTTTTCAAGTAAGCGTCTTGCAAAGTTACATGTTACTTTTACTAACTCGTATAACTGTAAGTAAGACAATATGAAAGTTGGATGTGTGTCAAACTGTTTCTACATTAAAATTTACACATCCTTGATACGCCCAGCACCAGATAGGTAATTTTCTCATTTTACACTTTTCTAGTTAATATATTTTAGGTATATATTCTACAGTACATTTCCGTTACAATAATCGTATGGGATAGATAGTGAGAAGAGAGTCCAGTTTTTCCATTTTATGATCCGCACCAAGTAAAGGTATTAATGATACCATTTTTCTCTTCAAAATCTTTAGAATAACTGGCTTTATTATTTGCTAGCAATTTATTATGGAGATTTATCAGTTAAAATAACACTAAGTGTTAGAAGCTGGTTTCATTGCCGCAGAAAAGTAACGTAACGTCAGCGGCGCCGGGCTTCAAATTATGCATATGGGGCAATAGTTTTCATGTCGTGACGTTCTAATTTCCACGTATTTTTTCAAGATTACGTCCATCATTAGCCGAAGTAATTTTGACGTAATTTCGTGTTCTTTCGGGAAACATCACATCAATAAATCTGCCTAATAAATTAGGTATTGGCAATTACATTTGACCATCTTTAAATAAATGAATTTAAAACGAAAACCAATAGGGACGAGTTCCTTCCCTTTGATATTCGAAGTAATACAAACGCTCGCGAAATCATGCGCCGAAATGACATGTCGAGCATTACACGAGAAATTGAAGCGTATAATAAACATCAAAAGTTTGTTGCTTTTTTGGTCAAAGACCAAATTGTATTTCACTCGTGATCATTGAAAATTAAATACAATATTGATTTTTGTGATCACTCAGTGAAATAAAATTTGATCTTGCACCAAAATCACCGATACCCTCTTTATATTGTAAGTTTGATTGGTATGTCACGACCTTTGGTAATTGATATTCCTATGGCATTCAGACTCATTCCGACTCTCGTGTGATGAGGTATAAGTGCATTTCTCTTTGGATATATCTTTTATATAAGTTATGTCACTTCAAATCTGTTTTCCAGCTGATGTCGCACATACTAAAGTTCAAATTTATGCGAAAAACGCACTGCACTTTTTTTACTTTCTCAAACATTACATAATATGAATGTTATATGTCACTATTACTGCCATCATTTTGTTTTTGAACTACACGTATTTGAAATGTCATTACGCCCCCACCATAGTTCATAGTTCGAGATTAACAGTTTCGAATTCTGTGTATATATTTCCCATTGTAAAGGTCAAAGGTCGCAGTCCCTTGTTTTTCATTAAATGGGTAAAAAGATAATATTAAGTCAGTCAGGAAAAGCAGCACTCAATTTAACTTAACCAGCCGAGCACAGAACACATAAAACACACACAAGGTACAATGCCCAACTGAACCAGCCGAGCACAGAAAACATAAAAGGCACAGTGCCCAACTAAACAAGTAATGATCCCAACCGTCGTCAATGAAACACATAACCCTTTCATCTATTATTGTTTTCAGTCACAACGGTACAAACAATTCATCCTATTGTTTATATTTCTCCATGACCTATTCGCATAATATGACTAAAATAGTACTGTCCGATACTTATGTTATGGATAGCTAATGACTAGCATTTGTCAATTTGAAATATAGTGGCCTTGCGGATATGGCATAACTGTTGCAGGATACTCTAACGAGCTAGTTGCTAAAAAGTAAAACCTGACTCGTAGTGTATTTCAGTCTGATGTAAATGTATGAAGAAAACCCAAGACACGGTACAACAAAAAGCCTGTTCTACATGTATGTTTAGTACGATAATAGTCAACAGAGTGTACGACATATTAATGTTTTTAAATGAGACATCATTTTTATACGAGAGACAACGTCTGTTGAGAATTGTTTGGGAGTTTACTGCATCTGTCGTCTCCAGACAATATACTGTCATCGTATTTAATATCAAGCAAGAAAAAAATTGTACAAAGTCTAAGATGTGGTAAATCATCACAAAAGATTAAACATTTCGTCAAATGTCGTAGAATGTCAATTTAATTTACCGAATAATATAATGGGAAGAAACTCTCTCGAGATGTGACCGCGTACTTTGAACTGTTCAACTTAATAGGATAACTTCAAGAAAGCAAATTTCATCAGGTGGTTTGATATTTCATTTCAAGCAATTTCAACACCACAGAATAAATGGAACCCATTGCACGGACAAGTTTGACATTTAGAATCGGGTCTGTATTGTGTACCGACAACCGCAAAAACTTTCACAACGCAAATTGCTTATTCAGCTTACCCTTTAGCAACAATTGGGAAAAAGCCTCTTTCAATTCCAAAACATGTTCTTCATTAAACATGCATACAGTCATGATTAATTCGTACAATAAATTATCTTTTTCACAAGTAAACATATGGACAATTGAAGTACAAATCTAAGAATATGTTATAAATGCTGCACTAAAATAGGGGACGAACTTCATTAATTAATTCTGGAAATGTAATCCGGCGAGGTCGTGACAGACCATGGCCTTCAATGCACATTTCACAAAAAGGTAATACAACACATGTATTAAGTAAGCCGGCGAAGGCAGCGCACAACTTAACCAGCCGAGCAAATACACGTACAGAGCATGTTGGGTTTGTTTACCCTCGCCACCGGGAGAACACATATGTGCGAGCTAAGAAAACGTAAAAAGAAGGCATAATACCCAACTGAACAAGTAAATAATCCGCCCAAGTCCAAGCTGTCAAAAAGGTAAATGAACTAGTTTCAGCAATCAAAAAGCTGAATGCACAAGCTCACTGCGGTATACCGTACACCGGATATTGCTAGTCAAGGTGAGTAATGTTATCAATTTTCGCGACATTCTAGTGTACACCAGGGAATGTTAAGAGACGATATTTTCCTAACTACTGGCTACTTACACCACCCCAACCAGGTTATCACGTCGGATATGTTTATAACTTTACAGTACGCCATAGTATATCAGGTATTCGTAAAAGTGCTCACTCGCAAATATTGACCACAGCACTTTGCATGCGTTTGGAATGAGTGTATTAACCAGATATATATTCTTTAAACAGAGCATTCTGTTTGTTTCGAACTTTAATGTCTTAAGTCCAAATTTCAGAAAAATTGATAAAGGTACAACAAAGATACACATCGAAATAGATATAAGTTCGTTTACGGGGTATTGATATATACTGTACAGAGTATTGCACATTAGCTTACGCTTGCAAATACACTGAATTAAACTACAAAATAAGCAAGACAATAATACTTAGTCCCAATTGAACATTATAACAACTTTTTGCTCTCAAAAATGTTGCTTGCTATGAACCTCAAAAGAGTGAATTTGAATATTTGATGGCTAAGTGTAAGTATTGATTGTAATTTTGGACAATACATAAACGTGTACATATTATAGTTAAACTAATTAATTTTCTAAACTCAAACTAAACTGAACTATACTGAATTTTAACCGAATACATAGATAACCTTACATGTATCTTAATATGTTTGTATTGTCTTGTCATAAAAGCTTCTTCAAGAATAATGTGTGTGTGACAGAGCTTTTCTATTAAACATGGTAATGCCTTGATACAGAAATGTTCTCAAGAGGATCCGACCTATTATTTTTTCATAGAAGGGGTCAGACTAGTACAGTAACATAAAGTTCTTTTAGAAAGACTAAACATACTCTAAACCCTGTCAAATTGTTTTCAACATATATTGATCTAGACAGTATAAGTAATTTTAACCAAATAACACTGCTTATACCTAGTATTTACTCAATTTCCGTACACAAGTGAGCAACAATAAAATAATACTCTGTACACTAACATGTTTATTTATTCTCAAAATACACCGTTATTTATAATTCCTTTCCTGGTAAAGCATTACCACCATAAACTTAATCACTGGAATTTCATTTTGCTCGATTCAAGTTGTGTGGTTCTATAACATAGATTATAAACAAAACATCTTTATTTGACAGACCGAGCTTATTTTTTGCGTGAGTAACGATACGAGTTTGGTCTTTTAATTACCCTTTTAAGTAATTCCTGGTCGTTTGTCGGCTTTCAGGGGCTAGGGAAATTATCTTAGTAGATACTTTTGTATAAAATTTACATTAAACACACACAGAAAGATAGAACAGCGTCTCTGAACTTACCCTGGTGTACACTTAAAGGTCGCGAAAATAGATAATGTTACTCACCTTACTAGCAATATCCGGTGTACGGTATACCGCAGTGAAGCTGAATGCCCAAGTTCCAACTGTAAAACGGCTGAAATACCTAGTTTTAGCTGTCGGGAGTCCTATATAGTTGAAAAATAACAGTATTATTAAGCTGAATGTCAAGGTTTCAGCTGAATGACCTAGTTTCAGCAATAAAAAAGCTGACCGCTCCAGCCGGATGACCCAGTTTCAACAAGATTAATGCCCCCCAGTCGAATGACCTACTTTAAACAATTAGTACCCCAAGGTTCAACAGCAAAAAGGTCGAAACACCTAGTTTTAGCTATCTGAAGTCATGAAAGTTAAGAATAACAGTTATTGTAAATCCCTGCAACCATGCATATTGACTTTTGAACGAACCGGATACGGCACGAATAGCGCAAACGAATAAGATAGGGGACAACTAGTGAATGCGAAGAATAAAACTCCTAGCTGCATAGAATTGGCCCAGGTCAAAATGACGAATACATGTACTGAGAAATTATGACATATTGTTGATTATTATAGATTGAAAAACTCAACCATGAACGGAGTTAGGGCTTTATATCAGATGGAAAACATGTCATGTATACAATATCACGCGGGATATGATTTCTGTCAAGTTTCTATAGAAGTCAGGCGAGCGTTAGATTTATGTTAAAAACATATTATATTAACTTTAACTCGATAAAGTATTCCTATTAAGTGAGTTAAGTTATAAGTTTTCGAGATCTGCATTCAGGAATTCCGTCGTTCAGCCACCCTATGACATTTTAACAAGTTCACAGTCATAATTATATTGCTTTTTTAAGTACGTTAACCCCACATTTTACATGTAATATGTTTGTGGTTGTCTTTAATTTCGACGAAACATGAAACAATTATGATTACATTTAATACAATCATATAAATTTCATGCCTCTGTCTTCATTATTTATGGTCGTTCGATAGAGTGAAGGCTTTGTGTAAGCCACTGTTGCGATAACCTGATGGTCTTTAGTATGGTTCCCGATCTTTACAATTTACGCAGCTAATCTAATGTAATGTAAGATTGGGGAACGGGAACCAGACTAAATGGTCTTATGCAGTCGTACTTCGCCTTGCAAGGCAAAGCTGTGGAACAATGTCGGACAATAGCTATACTTAGGTAATGTTTCGTTGTTGTACATGTATCCGACTTAAAATAAATATTGTGTTATGCTGTGCTGTATCTGTATCAGTATTGTATTGTATCAGTATTGTATTGTATTGTATCAGTATTGTATCAGTATTGTATTGTATTGTATTGTAGCAGTATTGTAGCTGTATTATAGCAGTATTGTATTGTATTGTATTGTATTGTATTGTATTGTAGCAGTATGCAAGGTAAAGCTGCAGAACAGTATGCGTTCGAATCCCACTATAGTTGTAAACTATTTATTACTTGTACAGTGCGGTGTCTTTCACCTGTCAAAATAAACATAAATACAAGTAACTGTTGTCGATGCACACTCTCTCCTTTCTGGAGATGACTGCTGTATACTATGGTGTCTGATATATGCCATGTCGTATTTCGACTTTTCGCCCCAACAAAGCGAAAATGCGAAAATATAACAATGCGAAAAAGTCGACTTTACCGTATCTTTGCATTGTTACATGTTCGCTCTGTTGATGCGAAAAAGCGAAAATACGACAGATGTTCACTTAACATCTGTCGTTTATTTGCATTTTCGTATTGTTGTGGCGAAAAAGCGAAACTACGACATGGCATAAATCAGCCACCATAGTATATAGTATGCATTTACCGCGTAAAATATTTTGGCAGGTCAATATAACTGCACTATAACTGATTTGCACTAATAACTTAATTAGATGCAGGTTATTTTTTTTGTGTTTCGATAATTTATTGTAGTTATATACAGATATTATGGTTTATTTTATATGAAGTATATGGATGTAAATTTGAATAATGAGGTATTTCTGTTGAAGGACTGATTATACGGAAACTTCATATGCCTAATCATTTAAATACTTAACGGATGTAATGAGGAATAATTACTTTTTATGTTTTAATTGTTAAGTTATAAATCACTACCATAATGTCAAGACATTATCCTATTATTTTGTTATGGCATTCATTTGAAATAATGACGTTTCCGTAGCAACGTTTGCAGGAAGAAGGAAATTTCAAATATTCAAAATAAAGACATTACATGTGACGTGAGCTCATTAGACATTTGTAGAGGACACAAACTATGTTTAATATTCATTCTAGACTATGTTCATCCGTGGATGTTTCAAAATGGTGTTTAACATATACGGTCAGTTAGATTATTTATATCTAAGGATGACATAGGTCTGTCATTGGGTTAGCATAACTGGTTATCAAGTGCGCTTGTCAACAAATGTGCAGCCAGCAAGTTGACCAAACCAGTTTTCCTGGAACTCATACAATATCTTCACATTTGAGGGCAAGAACGTAACCACAGATGCAGAGGCTGTGATTGTCCATACGCTGTAATAGCGTAACATTTACCACTGTGAAGGGTTTGCAGGAACCAAGAGGAACATAGCCCATCAAATATTGTACTTGAACCGACATCGCTCAGGTGATAGTCTCGGGCCGCGAAGATACCACGTGGTATTGGCGTAATTTCTATCTAAATATTTTATCAACAAAATATTGAAAACCATCGTAAATATTTTATCTTTGACCGAGTTTAACGAGACTAGCTTCTTCGACGCTGAAGTCTATGATGAGTACTATCCATGCAAATTCATGTTTGCACAATAGGGCCCTAAACCGTCAGCCGATTAAACTGCTATAGGGCCCTAAACCGTCAACCGACTCAACTGCTATAGGGCCCTAAACCGTCAACCGACTTAACTGCTATAGGGCCCTAAACCGTCAACCGACTCAACTGCTATAGGGCCCTAAACCGTCAACCGACTCAACTGCTATAGGGCACTAAACCGTCCACCGACTCAACTGCTATAGGGTACTAAACCGTCAACCGACTCAACTGCTATAGGGCCCTAAACCGTCAACCGACTCAATTGCTGTAGGGCCCTAAACCGTCAACCGACTCAACTGCTATAGGGCACTAAACCGTCAACCGACTCAACTGCTTTAGGGCAATAAACAGTCAACCGACTCAACTGCTATAGGGTACTAAACCGTCAACCGACTCAACTGCTTTAGGGCAATAAACAGTCAACCGACTCAACTGCTATAGGGTACTAAACAGTCAACCGACTCAACTGCTATAGGGCACTAAACCGTCAACCGACTCAACTGCTTTAGGGCAATAAACAGTCAACCGACTCAACTGCTATCCAGGCAGTTGAGTCGTTTTTGGTAAAGATTGTGACATTTTATTGAAATGGACATTTATTGCATGGAAAATACTCGTTCTCGGCTTGAGTGTCGATGATGTCTCATTAAAATCGGTCGTTGAATAAAATAATTACAGTTGGTTTTAACGTTATTCTGATATACATGTATTTGCGATCTTAGCCAAAAATTACGTCACATACCTCGTGGTATGTCCATACTGAGACTAGTGCTCTGTATAATAAATATTTTTCTTAAACAAATCATGTTATTTTATCATATAAGACTTGCATACAATTAACTAACGCCACGATGCACTAAACAGTAATCTAGTATTATTCAGCAGATTACGAAACACGCCGATGTATTCGCGAATCTTATTATCCTTTCCTCCTAGTTTAGAGTTACGTTTATTCATGTTCTTTTACGCCAACAAAATAGTATTATAAATAATTTGTCGAAAGCAAAACGGATGAGCGCGAGTGAAATATTCACTCGCAAAAACATGCGAAACACATCCATAACGTTAATAATACAGGACCGCTTTTTGCTAATATCTTCGCTCGTATTTGCGCGCATTGATTTTGTCCTCTTGAGTTGTATTGCGTGCCAAAGGTTCCACCCCAACCAGGACCACATGTCAGAGAGCACAGACATTAGTAGTACTAATATATATACACTATACCCACATACAGTCACGATATAGATCTACAAGAAATTATTGAAAACTATTCTCTCAAAATTGGCATGAAACTGAAAGCTTAAAAATAGTTCAACGCCTTATATACGGGAAAAACAAGGAAGTGATTATACTGACATTTAGTCTGCGTTTAATGTCATGTCTCGAAATCACGCCCGCCGGAAAATTGAATTTTCATGGCAAAGTTATGTCGTATTTTGTCACCTTTATTAGCGTTGCATTAGTTGTTTATGATTTGCTCTCTGTGACGAGAACCATTTGATAAATATAAACTTTCACTTTGATATTGCTATAAAAATATATTTTTGAATATTTACGCTGTATTACTCGTACAATGTTGAAAGTAATTTTTATTGTTTTGTCAGATTTATTACTAATAGCGTGCGTAGCGTTTGTAATTGTCGGGCGTTGATCCCCAAAGCATCTCAAACTAGAAATGTCAGCTCAAATTTATATTTGCTCACATATTAGTCTGACTTTGAGAAAATCCTGAAGTTCGGAGATATTGAAGTGTTTCATGTGATTAACTAAGAAGTAAGAATGAAATTATGCCTTATCGTGTCATTTTACAAAGAAGATGCAAATGTCTTTGCACATTCGAATCCGACCTCACGAATTTAAAAGAAAGTAAAAATGTTGTATATCACTTCACTAACTGGATAAATGTTGTCAGAAAATGTTTTGATGACTTTTTAGCCCTTAAAATAGTTAACGCTCTATATTTCCTAGGCGTTAAGTGTTCGATAACGGCTAATCGAGTGTCTCGATAAGGTGTTGCTTAGGGTGACAATTTCGCAAGTAAGCCTGCAAATCTAACAATCGCATCATTTTAAAACAGTTAAATTAAAAAAAACAGCTAGTAGCGATGAAATTGAAGTTGAATGTTCACAGGGAAATGTGAGACTATGTGATTATCAGTGTAGGTGTGGAGTTCGACTGACATAGAACACAGGCATGATAAAACAATAAGCAGGTGAGAGGTTATGATCAGGTTAATCCAAAAGGATAGTCATAACAAGGAAGGTCATTGTTTTTTAAACTTTCATCGCGTAGGTTGAAATTTCTGTTGAGTGATGCTTTGTGGTTTTATAGGTCATTTAGCTAAAACCTCGATATTAAACTTTTTTATTCTTGTTTCTACTTTTTAGGACTTCTGACAGCTAAATCTAGGTATTTCAGCCATTTTACTGTTGGAACTAGGTCATTCAACTTGGGCATTTAACATTTTGATTGCTGAAACGGGTTCATTTGAAATTTTGACGGCTTGGACATGGGAGGATCATAACTTGTTTAGTTGGGGATTGTGCCTTGTATGTGTTTATGTTTTCTGTGCTCGGGGCTGGTTCAGGTGGGCATTGTGCCTTGTGTGTGTTTTATGTTTTCTGTGCTCGGCTGGTTAAGCTGAGTGCTGCCTTCCCTGTCTGACATATTATCTTTTTGATTTTATGGTGTCATGATTGTCGTCATTGTGATTCGTCCTTTACGCTGGCTGTTGTTATGTGTTCAACTGAGTGAGGTGGCAGGTAGGCTGTACGAGTAAGTTGTCGTGCTCTTGTATGTGTTCAGTTTCGTATTTTCTTGTTCATTATTTTGTATTTCTGCTTATGGCATGTTCTTTTTCGTGTGTTCTTTGTGTATCTTCCGTCTACCGTTGTTTCTGCTGGGAGCTGCCTTCTTTTCCAATCCCCTAGTTTCGCATTTCAACCAAAGGGATTCGACACATAAACCTACAATGATTAAAATTGTTTTCGAATTCCAACGAATTTGGAAGTAGTTGAAGCTCGCAATCGTTAACAAAATCAATTCTACGTTACAGTGGGCCATCCAAGGGGAAGCAGTAAGCTTACTTTATGTGTTTTACTCTTGTAAAGTTGACCTATGCAAACTCGAATATGCTGCATATTATGTACGAGGATGAGTCTAACATCGGTGAAAATTTATATTCGGGTTTTTTTGGAGTCATGTTGTGAGCGTAATAGTTATTTGTTTACGTAAAGTTTGGGCTTGTTTTGTAGATACATTATTCAGCTTTTGATAAAACCAAGCCATAGTTATATGAGTCAATTTCAAAATTCGCAGGTTTTCTTTTCCTGATTGAATAACTTGCACATAAATATGATACATGATAGTAAAACATGCATTAAATAAAGCTATATACTAGTATTGAAAATGCGACTCGCCTTGATAAAACAGTTCTAACTTCCCACTTCGACGTCCAAATAACTTCATACTTTTATGAAACCCCAAGACAATATTTTGAAATAATCTGGCAGACACATCGGAATGTATATTAACTTAATCGGAATTTATAACTAGTTGAACAAATGAAAAAGGCACGTTACGTCGGTCGGGGTGGTAACGCGTTTCCATGGTAATACAATGGCTGATGACATGTTACTAGTTTGCATTATTGAAGATAAATCTGCATTGACTGTTGGTTATAAGTTACTGTTTGTAATGTTATAAGAAATTATTGTTAAAACGCAATAATAATGAAATGAGAACGATTGTCTACGAATATATTGAATGACCCTCGTATACTGTATTTATTGTTACACTGCAAAACTAAATGATTTGTCATTAGTAAATTTTTGTATTTGTGTTTTTATTGCCTAAAACAGGGAACAAATAAATGTCCCAGTACCACAGTGTTATGCTTTTTATTAAAGTATTTCATGTTATCATGTGTTATGAGACAAAACTCTTATGTGCATTTTGATGGTGAATATTTAATATTACACAGAAAATATATTGTAAACAAAAAATACAATGGATATTGTAAAAAATATATGTTTTATGCATGTCCGATAGCTTTGTGTCCTTGGTGTAACGAAATCGATTAGCTACATAATTTTTTACCATGATCCCCTAAAATACCAAAATAACTTTTCGAAAGAGTTCCTCATCCTTCACACAATAGCGATGAATGTTTTTTAATTTAATTTATAATTTGAAATCTATAGACAATTCAATGTTTGTATCCCTGGTCGTACTTGTTTCTTTGTCTGTGGTGTAACGCTATTATTATACATTCGAAAGCATATTTTTCAGAATAGTTCCACTTTTGGTTTAAGATATATGTATACAGAAGTTTTGTAATGTCACTATCGAAGTGCTATAAAAGATGTGCATGTTATGATGATAACATCTAAAAATTATCCGTGGTGTAACTGTCCATGGTGATATAATTTAAATTTGTTACACCACGGACAAAATCTGTATATTTACAACGTTTTTAATTGCTAACGATTTCATTTCATTGACACATATTTTTAAAGCAGATATATGTTGCAAAAAGCATAATAATGTCCTTATATTTCATAATAAAACTAATAAATGTCATATAGCTGTTACACATGGACAATTTCTTAAAGGAAATTGACCTGACTGTTAACACATGACATCCGTTCTGTGTTTGCATAGAAATATTAGGTAGCACTGAATACACCACACAAGTCTGCTATACCTTTTACCTTAATTGTTTTCCTAAATTTGATCAATTAGGTATATTAATGTGTTTGTCCATGGTGTAACATATCTGTATGTGGTGTAACATATCTGTCCATGGTGTAACATTGTCCGTGGTGTAACAATGTAAATAAGGTTTTATGATGTAATTGAAATGAAAACAGTCTTTACAATAGATGTATCTTAAAGATAGTCTGCAGGATATGCTACATATATGACGAAAATAATAAACAAAATTGTTTTGTTTGTAATATATACAAAACAATGTAGTAGAAAATGTTCAGATTTGATATTGGTGAATTGTATTGCTATACAATTTCATGTGATTCATTCAATTTACAATTTCAGCAAAATTTATTCACATATGAGTATGTTCGTTGCTATGTACTTGAAAATTAGCTGAATTCAGTTTGTTTAAAGAATTTATTGTTAAATTTCCGGATCGTTACACCAAAGACACTTTACTTAAGTGACTTTAAGTTAGAAATTGAAAAACATATATCTTGTCTTAATTAAGGGTCGAAACTATACATATATGTCCAAGAAGAGTTTGGACAATAACATTGACAACTAAAACCATTATATTTGACAAAAAATATATAAGAAATTTGGGAGGCTAAAAACCTGCGAATTTTGAAATTGACTCATATATGTTCTCATTTGGTGAAGAAATGACCGTTTAAACGAGATGCGGGGTGTTATTTGTCCCTTGGTATGAAATATAGTAGAAGGGATTTTTTTTGAAAACAGTTTTTAATCAATGTAGGTTTATGTGTCGAACCCCTTTGATTTCAACACGAATTACAAGAACATGGTGCTAGATCAGATTTCAAGCCCAAAACAAGGATATCTTTCAAATTTAATAACTCTATTAAAAGTCATCGAATCTCACTTTTTGACCGTGGCCTCTTAGGAACTATGTAGAGCTAGCAGTATTCACGTGCATCGTTTCTTTGGAAGTTCAAGTCATCGGAAGAACCGAACCGAATCAGGTAGCGCTATGTACGAGGGATGTTTGGAAAGCTTCGGAAAAAAGCTGAAATGTTTTTTCTTGATATTTTCTTATGAAATGATCTCGTACGTATGTCGTACGTTTTAGTGCACCCCTCTCTACTTCATCGAATGGAAATGCAACCGAAGCAAAGCATATCGCAGCTTCCAAGCGTCTGTCACACATCGATATTTAATACGACTGATATACCTTAAGATCAGTATACAGGAGACAAAAATAATTAATGCAAGCAAATAAAAAAGCCAGAATAAATTAATCTACATTCAGTATATACAATGTAGACAAAATAGTTCATGCATTGACAATAAACAGAGGTCCTTCTTCTTACAAACTCGTTTCGTATTCAGCGCATACGCAAATATATTTTGACCAAACCAATACATCATCGTTGAACATATTTGAGGTTTGTTTTATAGTCACAATTATGTAATAATTATTATACATAATACGACATGTATATGTAGCAGAGGTGTCTTATTATGCGGCTTTAAAGGCTACATGAATCAAGAGGCACACACTCTGTGAAACTATTTGACAATAATATCAATCAAATCTTTCAATATAAGTCAATTGTCTCGTCATAATTAATAGAGAGCACTGATCAAACACAGCCGCAATTATTTGTTCTAAAATTCTTCGTGAATACTAAATTGCTAATTAAATATGCGTAAGTAATCAGTACTAATTATTGATTCAACAGATGGTATGAATGGACTCTTAAAAAACTGTAAACTCATCAAATTATCCCTAGGCCATCATTATAATAATTAAAATACTAATCACATAGTTAATAATATTGGTAATAATTTAATCATAATAAAAGTCAACACTAATGTGATACAGATATTTAAGTTAAAAGTGTGTCAAGGTCAAATTAAATGCTACCATTTTGCTTTACAGATCCTACAATAGTCCTACTGTATTACTCGTCGATATGAGGCGTATTTGAAGGGAACCAGTTTTGGAAAACTTCTTTGTTGTGCCGCATATGGCTTGCCCTACGAATAGAGATGATAAAATATGTGAGCCCTACTCGGCGTAAGACATATTCGGCACAACATACCTTTTATCTGACGTTAGAATTTCGAACTTAGTAAGAAAGGTAGATCATCTACAATGATGATAGAATGATAAAAATGGCACGTTGTGGGAGTCGTATTTATTCTTTTCATTGCATGCATATATACGTATATATATCAAAATAAAAAAATGACGAAATGAGTATCAAAACTCAATTATTTAATCAAAAACCCAATGCATTTCGCCTTTAACAGGCTCTTCAGGGGTATATCAATATTAAAACGTTTAAAATATTGATATACCCCTGAAGAGCCTGTTAAAGGCGAAATGCATTGGGATTTTGATAAAATAATTGAGTTTTGATACTCATTTCGTCATTTTTTATTTTGATATATACGTTCTGGGGACGGACATCATTCCTTTCTTGTATGTATATATAGTGAACCAACATATTTCTTTTATTATTTACAAATTTAAGCATCATCGACGCTCAAGCCGAATACGAACACTGTCCATGCCACTGATATTTTTGTGCAAAAGGTCACAGTTTTTAATTGTCCGAAACCGATTCATTTGCCTGTATAGCAATTGAGCAAATATCGGGCAAATACACTTAACAAATCTTATAAGTTTGCATGTATATATCTACCCATAACTTGGTCAAAATGTATTTGATTTTGTTGAAATTTTCAACATATGCAGCTTGGATATGTGGAATTACAATTCAAATAGCAAAAGCTAATGACACACGTTTTTGCCTTGTGTTCATCGTGTGTTTACCAGGTTGGTAATGCAGCTATGTATCCTCTTTGCTGATCAAGTTCGTGTTCAAGTGCATGTACTTATCACCGAGACAGAAATAAAGAAGTCAATGATAAGAATAAAGCACAATTTATGTTTATAGCTCCTCACTTTTTGGGTTAAAATGCAGTTCAGGAAGAGTTACCTCCCTTTGACCATGAAATTTTAACTGTATATTTAAAAGTAAAAAATCACCATTTTGCTGAGTGAAAAATCGCATAATTTTGTGGGATTTAATTTTGTGGATTTTTTTAATGTAACAATATATCTAAAATTCTAATTGACAATAAATAAAAATGATTTGCACCTACGCATACATTTTTCGTACAGTTTACGTGTTTTGATGTTTCATGGTTGAGTGATCCGCTGTAATTAATTTTGAAGAATAAACTATATTAATCTAATCGTGTGTTCTTCATTAGCAAGTACACAAAATTTCATGCAGAAAAAATTAGAAATAAAAAAGTTATACGGTAAAAACACGTGCACACTTATAAGATTTGTTTAGTGTATGTTGACTTTTATTTTTTTATTAAGTTATGTATGTCTACTCACAGGTAACTGTATCGTTGATAAAGAGTAAACATTTTTTTTTTATAAAATTTATATTATCTTAGATATTATAAATTAAAAAAAATGTTTACGTTAGGGAGAAAGTTCAAGTATCTTTCCATTCCTGAGAAATAATGGGGACGTGGCCCCGAAGGTGCCGAGTTTCCTTTATCCATTATTTCTCAGGAATGGACAGATACGCGGACTTTCTCTGACTTTAAGTACATCATATTGTCAAATGTAAATTTTATTTTTGTAAATATGAAGTAAATTTCATAATGGTTTTAAAATATACGTTTACTAAAACATATGTAATAATAAAATAACTCTTTATTAGTCTAGTTATGGAGTGTAGCCCATGAAGCATAATTGTGTAGTTATTTGTGTGTTACACGATCAAGCCATGTGGTCACTTATTCAGTGTCACTGGATGAAATAACATGATGGACTTATCAAAATGTTTATGATAAAACCAGTGTTATAGTTCAGTGTCATTGAATATATTTCCATGAATATACAATAACTGGATATTTAAACCGTGATGAAACATGGTGGATATATACGTAAGTGTAATGTTTATGACAAAGTCGCTGCATTTTTGTGAATATGATGACGATAACACAAGTACAGTATTATTCTAGCATATTATCACTATCGCTGCATAGTCTGACGGAATTGTGTTCTATTTTGCTTGCGTTTTCGCCATCACACGTTCGTGCTTTCGTCATTGCGCTTCCAAGATCTCGCTATTTCGTCTTCGTATACATGTATGTTCTTGTGTCGCATGGACCAAGGCACTGCATGGACCAACGGAATTTTGTACTTCTTTGCTCGCGTTTGCGTCATCACTCGTTCGCGCTTTCAAGATCTCGCGTTTTCGTCATCGTAAACATGATTGTATGTTCTTGTGTCGCATTATGTACTGATAGTAAAGTTCTAAGGGGCTGCATGGTCTAACGGAATTTTGTATTCTTTTGCATAAAAATGTGTGTAATTCAAAATCGATGAATTTATGAAACGTTGTTTTTGTCTGTATTTATGTCGTAAGTTGGTACAGTGCGAATATGTTGTGTAATATTGCACAATAAGTACATTTAGTACCACATGTACATATATGTGTGTGTATACACAGAGTGGACAACTCTCCATAATTTTATTACACATTCATTCAAATGTGTAAACAAAATAATGGAGAGTTATTGTTAATAAAGTCTCCATTCCTGAAAAATAATGGAGACTTATTGAATGGCTTTATCTCTTAGGTGTATTTTAATCTTTATTAATGATACAGTAACCTGTGTGTCCACTCTGAAATAGGCTTAGTCACGGTATCGTCTCATGAATTCCAAACAAGAGATAGATGACAACATTACTGGAGGTTTATCAGCCATTATAGACAATTATTAATATAAACTACAGTGGTTCCTATCTAGAATTACATTTTTCAAAGACTGACATTTACATGTCATACGGCTTGTTGTCGAGAAGGGGTTCTCATTTAGAGAGTGAAGCATTGTAATTCAAAAATTATAAACATAAAAAAAGCATCTACAGGCCACGCATATAGATGAACCATCTCAAGGTCACTCACACAGACGAACAAGTGCACGTGAATTGTAGATTATGCTTATAAGACAGTTCAAACGAATCAGCAATAATAAAGTCGTGATTTATACGTCCGTGATTCAGAAATCAAATTCGAGTAATGTTCAACGCATCGTGTGTTAGTTGTCATTATAGACGTTGTAGTTTGATACAAGGTCATGGCCTTCAGTAATGAACATTTGAAATACGCTTCATCATTCAATCAATCGACACTCGCATAGAATTAATGAAAAACAACTTGTCGACCGGTATTTATTTATTGCATGTTTAATTCATCTAAGAAATTTTAATTTTCTTTCTATTGTCAGAGATGCATTCAAAATAGGTTAGCCCGAGGCGTATTATATGGTTATATCCATTAGTGCGATGTTTTGTTGAAAATCTGAAACATTTAAGCGAAGTCATGATGAAAATGACAAAAAATGAGACTACATGCACATCCCCCATCCACGTGTGATGGACACACCAATGAAGACCATACACGTTATCATTTTACCAAACTTGCTAAACTGTCTGCATATAAGTAAGCTGTCGTTTTGCAACGTAATTGTGGCGGCCCGGTCGTGTTGTGTGGTAATATAAGATATATAAAGATTGCGTCAAGTTTTATGTAAAAATATATTGGTGGAAGATATCAACTAGATATAGGTCTATATAAAGGACTTATGTGTTTCGAAATAAATAATATGTTTGAATATGTCAGATATAACTTTATGTTTCCATAGCAACGCAAACTTCTGTCCTACTTACATCCTCTGGTTGTCCTTTTGGTTGCCTGGTAACATGAGTCAAACTGGTATATAACCAAGATTGACATTCGCCATAACATCACTGAGATACCATATTTCACGAACATTTATAGAAAACAATAACACAAACACCTATTTTAACATGTCAAGTCAAATTATTTATTGGCACAAACAACAAAGTCCATCACCAAGTAAACATATTATACATATTAGATAACAAGTATCAATTAGCAACTTTCAGTTATTTTTACTGATTCTCTCTATTTTAGATATCACTCGACATTCTGTGAATGTTGCTAAGTGCTTTGATATACTTAACGGTTTATAATGTACGTTAAGTGGCAACATTTAATACCTTTTGTTATATGTATTACATACAATAATTGCTGCGTAGTACCTATGAAGCCAGCAGTGGAATTTTCCATAATCTGATTATATTAGTTGCATTTTTAAGCGTTGTGCGCCCGTGTTACCATTGTAATTAAAACAGTTTTATTTCTGTAATATAAATGATGCCACCGACCAATAAACTTCAACAAGGTAGCAACCACTTTGTGGTGGTTTAATGGAACCACTTGTGTATATATTACTTGAACATCAGTACATATAGAGCATACCTTTATACAAACCGCTTGGTTTATTTATTTGTACTAATAAATATATCATATACTAGTTCGTTAAGATAGCAAGCACTCTCACCTAACAACTGTATTTAGTTCATATATCAAACGAACATTATTGATCATGTATAATTAATGATGTTTACATTTTGGCGATTGTGAAATTCCGAGTGAGACATATACATTATGGAACACAATGTTGTATTGTACAGAACTGGAAAATATATCAAATGAATAGTACTGTAAATAACAACCACAACAACAAAACAACAACAACAACGGGTAGATTTCCATCAGACATTGATTTAGCTGGTTATAAAAGTACAGAGCAGAGTTGCCTTTGACACAATTAAAGTACGTATACTAAATACAAAAAGAAACGCGCACGCTACATTTTCTCCAAGCGGTTAAGTTCATTTTCTCGTTCAGTTATGTGTTGGGCAATGTGGCGTTTTTTGCTATGCTCGGCTGGATAAGTTGGGTGCTGCAACCGACCCTGTCCAATGTTCTATTATCTTATTACATGTTACACTGATTATTTGTGTCAGTTTGTTGCTTTTTTCGAATGTCACACAGAACAATGAGTTTGGTGTGATTTGACTGTTAAAACATTGAAGTTGTTTTTGTGATTTTAAATAGTTTGTTTCTGAATGCGTTATTTTCCGGCAAATACTCTTTTTTTCAAGGCTAGCTGCAGCCTACATATAGAGGATATTACATGAGTGTCTTTCCATATTGAATATATTAAACGAGTTGAATAAAATAATAAACTGCGAGGCTCTGCCGAGCATTTTATTGATTTTTTTCAACGAGTTTAAAAAAATCAATGTGGAAAGTCACACATGTAATGTTCTTTTTATCACATGTTAGCCTTTTCCGGCCGAAACATTAAATAGCTAGTTATTTTTCACTATAATAAACGCGCAATTTTGACGACGTCGGCTATCCTTTGAATGACGTCGCGTGATAGCTTTATTACACTGGTGCATTATCAAAAATAAATAATGGCTTTAATACGCTACCAAGACGTCAACAATGTGATAAAACATGATATTACACTTTCATATTGCCTACATGTAAACAATAACATATATTGTATTGCTCGAACGACAAATACACTAAGTACAAAAGGAAACGCATATGTTACATTTTCTCAATAGGATTGCATGTTTAACCGATCATTTTAGTCAGTCTGCCATTTTCTTCCTGTAGAATGTATATCAGTCATTTTTGTGTCTATTTGTTCCAAGGTATCTTCGCTTTCATGTGACTCTGACTTTAAGGGTTTTAAGGGGACTGCATCACATATTGTTATATTGAAAAATAAAATTGTCAACTATTTTCGTAATTTTAGTATAGTTGCCGGTATATCCAATAAACAACCACACTGACATATGAAATAACTTGCACAACTTTGGCATTTTGTAGTTATCTAGGATTTTTACATCATAAATTCTGTGGGGTATTATTGTCCTATAGAATTAACACTACTGTTACTTAAATTGCCTGAAATTTGTTCGCATTTGATGAAAACGAATCGAAAAACCAACCAAACACCTTACTGATGTTTATGCTGTAGTTTGTTGATGTCACAGTTCAATCACGAGTGAGAGTGAATTACATAATTCACAAAACATGTTGGAAGGAAACTTAGCGCGTCTTTTCAAGAAAAAAATACTCTGGGCGACATCGAGAGTGGATAAAATTGCTTTTTGCACCAACTCTTTTGTAAAGCAACCGTCTGTGGCTTTCTATTACAGCAATACTTGGTTAAGTTGGAAAATCACGATATACAAAAATTTAGCCCAATCTGTGAGGCAGCATCTTTAAATGCAAGTTGTTAAAAGAGCACTTTGAGGTAAATAACACAGCAATTTTTTCCTAGAACTCTTGTCTGAAAAAGTAAAGTTTTGAAACAGACTACCGAGACAACTTTAATGTGTTAACAAATAGATCACGCCAAACTCATTGTTTTAGACAAACATGTAACATGTGCGTTTTATTTTGTACTCAGTGTAGATATGCCTGCATTGATGTTTGTTGTTGTTGGAATATTCTTTGTCAAAATGCGATTTTCAGTGAAAATGCTATAATA
The DNA here is from genome assembly GCA_947247005.1 of Spisula solida. NCBI lineage: Eukaryota > Metazoa > Mollusca > Bivalvia > Venerida > Mactridae > Spisula > Spisula solida. The sequence continues at coordinate 29,994,001 of OX365947.1, read as the reverse complement.
TTCACAACTTGCATTAAACAATATTCAAATCAGAGCCACATGTGTACACAATTAAAGACACAAAGCTAAGATACCTGGGATTTATATGACATACAGATATTTTATTCAAGAAAAAGGCAAATATGCCTATCATTCTACAAGTATATACAATTTCACATATTTTTTACAATGGTAAATGGTGACATTATTAGTATATTCAGTTCTAATCGTATCAAATATATTCATATAATAATAAACAATATAATCAATTTGTAAATTTTAACTTTAGCATACAAAATAATCGGTTTAAATGTATGGTACATACACTCCTACTGTAATTGTAGTTATTCAATGAACACATATACATATACAAAGTGATAGAGGTATTAAGTAAAATATACTACAGTACTAATTAAAAGCATACATGATTGTCTTGCGTCTTATTTCGAAACTTTTCTAAGAGGACACACATATGACTGTATATATAATGTGGTACAGGAAGAAAATGTCAGACTGACCAAAACGACTGGCTTAAAATGTAACCATACGGATAAAATGTAACACGTGCGTTTCTTTTTGTACTCAGTGTATATAGTGCATCATCATTAAATTGTATTATGTAAGAACAGCTGCACAATTCTTACTTACGGGCATGTAACATTGGCTTTATTCATCATAACAAATTATTGTTCTGGACTATGCATGTTACATCAAATACAGCCGCCGACAAATATAGCTTCTCTGTGAGCGGTATTGGCATGGCTTTAGCTGTACTAGCGGGAATGTATTTGAACAAAAGCAGAGACTTAAGTACATTGAACCAGAACATACTGACATTATGTTCAACAATATTGCAATATTTGGCCTTTTCGACTGGGATGTTTCGTGGAGCAGGTTGTAGTCTGGTTCCCGTTCTCTATATTACTGTACTCTTACAGCACTACTACAGTAACAGTGAGTCGGGAACCAGCCTAGCCACAAAACAGCCCTGTCAAAAAGGTCAAATGAATTGTATTGACTCCTATCGATTAGTTGCAACCGCCTCATATTACCAACAAGTTCCGACCCCAAAACGTTTCGACCTCGCGCTAAACGAGCGAATTTAAGCAAGCGACAGGAACACATGGTTTACACGTCACTAGACAAGTAACATGTTTCATTAATTATATATAGCCAAATTAATGTACCTACCTACCTAATTATCCTCATCGGGCTGGTTTGCGGTTAACATGGCCTATCTATCTTAATACTTTATTTACTTTACTGTTGGAACTGGGTCATTCAGCTAGGCATTCAGCTTTTTGATTGCTGAAACTAATTAACTCTACTTCTCGACAGCTTGGACTTGGACAGATCTTTTACTTACATAGTTGGGCATTGTGCCTTGTACGTGTTTTATGTTTTTCTGTGCTCGGCTGGTTAAGTTGAGTGCTACGTTCCCTGTCTGACTTAAACTTGTCTTTTTAGAGATTGTGATGGGGTTGGTCCTCGGGTAGAGGTTAAGCTTGGAGGTGGTTTAATGCCAGAAAAGCCGTCGTATTTACCTTAGGCATCGTATCTGGAAGATATTGGTAACCTTTAATGATTCCCCAAGATATAGTAGGACAGACAGGACTATGCTTCTGAATAATCTGAATTTGGTGTTGATGCTGATCTTGGTAGACATTGAAAGTTCCTCGGGTATGTTGATCTTATTCCATCTTACACGACACAACATGCTCAATGTCCATATGTACGAACAACTGAAGCTGCCTGAAACATCAAGTTGCTCATTTGGTGAAGTTGCTCATGTGGTCTGTCAGACTAGACAATAGAGCCCACACTCCAGCAGTGCCACCTGTATGAACCCACAAGAAAACGTATATGGCCAGTTTCAACCACCCTAGATAAGAAGCTTCATGGCAAAAAAATATGACTTCAAGGCTGCATACAAAATATTAATAATGTTTGTTGAACAATGCCTGATTTTATTTTCACGTTTGCTGTTGGGTCACTGACTGCTAAAGCAGCGATCCTGAGCTGAATTTTACTCGCATGTGCACTGTTACGAAGCAACGAACTCATCCTTCTAAATGTTACGAGGTTGATAGTTTTTTTTATCTAAGCATAAATTATAGTAAAACAATAATCGATCATGTTGACAACAAATTAGTTATCAGGCTTTCCATTAGTTTAATTGAGCAAAAATGTTGCTGCTAATAACCGTTCGTTGAAGTGTGGAGATTTTAACGTGATCTTGGCGACCTTCTATTAGCATAATGTAATAGCTGATATATTGTCTATATTTATAACTCCAATTACACTGTCATAAGCGGGGAGTATCACGAAGACGCTCGAGGTGTTAATTGATATACAATACAAAAACCTTGTAATATATGCATGCATAAAGGGCAGGATCACGTCAATAACTTCGCAGTTAACGATCGGTAAATGTCAATCAACTTTGAATTAGTAATATATATCTCCAGTAAATGTATATATGATTGTTCTTTGCATGCTTATTCATGAAGCGAAATAATTGTTATTCATTACATTAAAGTTTAATAAGTAGTTGAACGATTGTAAATAAACAGGCAAAAACGTAAATAGATTAATTAAAATCGGAATGCACAAAAACATACTTACATCAACTATTAATAACTCAAGGGCGAAAAATAAGTATGTGCTTGAGATATAAAGCACTCTACACGATAGTGCGCCAGAAGGTTACAGGTTTGAACAATAATATGAAAACAAATCTAACTTTTAATATGAACAATGGCAGAAAAATAAATCATTATAGGTCATGGTGCTTTATTAGAAGTTACCTGCTCTTGAATACGCAAATTTGGAGAAAATGTTAATAAAATATTGGACAGAAACAGCTGAACTCAAAAGGCACTAAACGAAAACACAAAACAGGAAAAAATACCAAGACCACAAGCATACAAATGTACGTTACTAGTTTCAAAAGCAGATAACTCAGGTGACCTATGATTATAATTATTATATGTTTTCTGTTTCCGACATGATACTGCGTTTATATATATACAAAGTTTAAACGAATTATATTATTATTTAAGAAACAATGAAAATGTACCTGTGTTTTCTGGTAGAATAAGGCACGGTCACGTGTTTGAATGCGTAGCAATGAAATCACGAGTTCTTAAAAGCAGTGTTCTTCTCGGAATTACAACCTATTCTGAACGGATAGAATAATTATACAGACACATAACACAGTACATGTACATGGAATGAATATGGGTAGTCACAATTGCTTGCGTTTTTATTACCCGTTCCTTCTTCAAATTATCATGTGAATATAATTCGTCAACTCAATTCCAGAATGTTCTAATTCATTTTTTTAAAGAAAAGTTTTTGGTATCGTTGGAAAGCGCTTTTCAAGATCTATATATTGAAAAGACTTTGAACATTGTGACATTAAAGATAAACATTAATTTACTGAGCAGTTTTGTTGTATCTCTAGTTACTGATGTCGAGAGGTCAAAATCTTTAAAGTCAATTTTCTCAAAATGATTTTTATAAACTTAGAACATTCTTGATTGGAGGCGACGATACGTTCGTCAGATGTAACAGAGAGGTTGCGATTCGAACGTGTACGACTACGTGTACGTGTAGCTACCCGTACATATATACGTACACGTTGCAATTGAAATTGGCTTGCGAAACACGACGTGTGCGTGTAACATCACATGGCAGTTGTAACACGATTTATTTGTGAATCGATAATGAGTGGTTATATAAACTCACTGAGACCACCGGCGATAAAATCTTGGGTTTCTCGTGCATACGCATACCTGTGTGACGTATGACACATTATATTTTCGTCTGTCACACGTCCGTTACTTGTAGAAACTACACATACCTGGATGACGAAATACCCAAAAATAGTATTCACGAACACGTACACGTTACACGTTGCCTTTCGCAACCTCTCTAATATTACTTAGCGATCGACTTGGTGTACGAGGGTTGTTCAAATTGGAATGCAACTAAGCCCATAAAAAATTATCCTTGATAGATTCTAATGAACCAAACTTTTGATCCCATTGCCGTTTTTATCTCCGATGTATATGCGAAGTTTCATTTAGTTATTCCTTATGCGATTTTGTTATCATTCCTGTGTACACTGTGCATATACTAGACATGAGCCCAACCGAGATCTTAACGGAACATTTATTTTTTCCGACAATGTAATTTAAGTGTCGTTTGAAACAAATAAATATTACAAGGGATAATGCTTGACAAATAAGGATGGTCGAAAAGCCCAAGAACCTTCACGCTTCTCAGAAAGTCGCGTTAATGGCTGCAACAGGTGGAGGCCCATTGAGATAGCATGTCTTCCTTCAAATATTTGGCTTGGTAGCAAATTTCGGATGTTTTCTTCAATTGCTGAAGGAGTTTACCTTTGTTAAGCTTGGCATTTACCCATTGTCCATTTAATACATCAAATTTAATGGTAGACACTTGATTTATATGGGAAAATGTATACATTTCTACTGGCGTCCATGGTGCGTTTTGTAATGCATACTTTTGTTCTGTCTTTGTTGGCCCAAATATGTTTATGGATCTGTCGCATGGGTGACAAAATGAATCCGTGTCTCGTTTGTGGTCCTTACATTTGAAAACGGTCTACTTTGTTACCTAGAAACTGGTTTTCATTATTTTTTGGACAGTTTACAAGGGCATACGTACTGGCGTCTCAAAGCAGAAAGGGGTACCCAAACTATATTTATCGTCCTAATTTTTCTAATATGCTTCGTAATTGTATGGATAGCTCCTAATGATGTGCCAACATATTGAGCTACTTGCCTAATTGAAAATACTCCACCAGTTTCCAAACAATATTTGATTTTCTCAACCCTTTTCTAGTATGTTGAGGTATTTAGATGGCGTCCATGGGGTTCATTTCCAAATAAAATTACACCACTTTTAAATTTCTTAAACTGTCAAATAGTTGTTGAATAAGATATTACATGACACCATTTCACCATACAAGGTATTTTAAATTTTGTATTTGCTCCCGCATTAAGAAAACAACGATTCTTAAATGGGCCCGAATTTGGTAACAAAAAAGCAATATTTTCCCAATCATTTAAGCATTAGTAGACAGTGTTAAATGACGTATCGTTACAGCTCCACTGAACGGATATTAAAATGTGAGGTATCAATTTAAAGCTAATTCAATGATCTTTGATTTACAGCTAACAATTTTTTTAAAAATCATTGATACAAGAAATATATAGCAACAGTTGCATTCCAATTTGAACACCCCTCGTATTCACACCACAAAGGTTAAAGATCCTCTTCCTTGCTAAAAATAGATCACGAGCCGATAATAGACATCACAAACAAGTTGCTACGTACGTAAACAAATCCAGATATCCATATATAGACATTTAGGTTATTAAAATATTAGAGCGTATATAATTGTAAATTAAACGGTAATCAGCACGTACCGTACTATATGACATTATAAATTATATGTTATCATTAATTGATTTCTATGAAACAATCTCCCATTCAAAATTCTCGTCACTAGTGAAATTCAGTATAAAGACAAATTCGTTATAACGACATTTTGATCGGGAACAAACAGTGTCGTTGTATCGAGATCTGACTGTACTCCCCAAATTCAACCTGATTTGGCTTGGGGAGTGTTTGGTCCAAATAGGGTACGTGCTGACTGTCTATGGGTGTGTCAGTTATCGAAGGGCGCGTGTTTTTGATTATTATTCTTTGCATGTTCCTGCGATCCGCTTGAATTGAATTGTAAGGAGTCTAATACTAGTATTTATTTGAAAGCTTCTTCTGGTGTTTAGTTATTTTACCAGATGTGCACGAACCTTGAAGAAAGCGCATGTTTTTCCTTTTTAACAACTTAGTATACAATTCCCAGTTATCTGTTCCGATTAAAACATGGAAACGTCACAGACATTCGAAGCAAATAAAAAAGTTGGCATATTAATATATAAATTGTTTATTCCGGTGTTTGCTCAATAGAAACGCGTTGAACTGTCAATCCACAGGTCGTGGGTTCAATCTCCGGCTTGGGAACTGGACATTTCTGAAATTCTATTCGAAGCATTTCCCGCTTTATCTAACCGAGGGCACTGTAATGTATCTGATTAAATGTGCAAGGTAACTGTGTATCGGTACTAAACACCGGGCACATTAACGAATCTGGTTGCCTATTCGAAATTAGAGCTAGATGCACTACTGTAGCGCCGGGCATGCCTCTGTCTAATGTCCCGCGCTCTCTCTCTTTGGGGGCTTTCTCTCAGTCTATTCTTCTGGTCGGAGCATGCTGTATTTGCACTAGTAGAGGATACAAGTGTCCCAATGTGGCTGCAACACTATACATGTAAAGCTCCATTGAACTTGTGTTTCGCATGAATAAGGGCGCTATAGGGCGATTTATATTAATAATTTTAAAACATGAATGCTATAAGTTTAAACTGACGCAAACAATCTTAGTGACATAGCTGATGGGTGACACAATAATATGTTTAAACATGAATGACGGTTAAGAGTTAAGAACATTGCTTAACTTAAAAACTGTGCAAACACTGCACATTAAAACATATTTTTTTTAATCGGTACTCAGGTAATCAGTTCTGATAATACTAAGTATGACGTATCTTATGTTTGTATTCACTTGAAAGTGGAATACATTTTGATAATCATTAAAAGTTATTTGACCAAATATGTATACTATGATAATATGATAATAATTTTAAATTAGGTAATTATAAACACAATGCACATCTTATCTAGAACACAGGCCGGGTCTTCATGTGACCTGACATTTCGGTACGCTATTAACAGAATATCATTTAGCAAGTTGTTTACAGAAAGAAATTGAATGAAGACTAACCTCTGCCCTTAATGCTTATTTAACATTCAAATCTCGATGCACACTATTGTCAAGTGAACGACAAGTTATGATAGAATATCAATCATTTAATTTTATTATGATCGGTTTATTCCACGTTAGAGGTGAACAATTAGCAACACATTCCTACCGTATTGCATACATACATGTTTTATAAAACAGGGAGGTTGCAAAATTCTTACCGTATTGCATACATACATGTTTGATATAACAGAGAGGTTGCAAAATTACTACCGTACTTTATACATGCATGTTTGATATAACAGAGTGGTTACAAAACTCTAGCCGTACCGCATAAATGCATGTTTGATATAATAAGGAGGTTGCATAATTCTTACCGTACTGCATACATGTATGTTTGATATAACAGAGTGGTTACAAAACTCTAGCCGTACCGCATAAATGCATGTTTGATATAATAAGGAGGTTGCATAATTCTTACCGTACTGCATACATGTATGTTTGATATAACAGGGAGGTTGCAAAAGTCATACTGTACCTCATACATTCTTGTTTGATATAACACAGTGGTAACAAAAGTCCTACCGTACTGTATACATACATGTTTGTTATAACAGAGGGTTTGCAAAATTACTACCGTACTGCATACATGCATATTTGATGTAACAGGGAGGTTGCATAATTCTTACGGTACTGCATACATGCATGTTTGTTATTACAGAGGGTTTGCAAAATTACTACCGTACTGCATACATGCATATTTGATGTAACAGGGAGGTTGCATAATTCTTACGGTACTGCATACATGCATGTTTGATATAACAGGGAGGTTGCAAAAGTCCTACCGTACTGCATATATGCACGTTTGATACATGTAAATTAGGGAGGTTGCAAAATTTTAGCTTTAACATTAACGGCTAAGTGAATAATACTATTAAGCATTTGCAAAAGCCTCAAATTCTACAGCTAAGGCAATAGCCTCATGTATGGTATTGGGATGTTTAAATTGTACATGACTACGTACTTCTTGTCGCAGTAACCCATTTATGAATTGATCTATGACATATATTTCCCTAGCCTCAGCATTCACACTGGGAAAAGCTAACAGACAGAGTCTATGCAAGCAATAACCGAAATCAGAAGCAGTTTCTAGCTTTTTCTGTTTCCTATTTCTAAACTCACATCTAAAAGCAGTTTCCCGTTCAGCTGGATTAAATCTCTTACAAAGGATTTCTTTAAGACAGGCATAACTACTTAAAAAGTCCGGACTTAATTCACTTAAGAGTTTCTGGGCTGTACCCCTTAGGCTCATAACAAGTTGTTGTGCCTTTTCAGTACTACTCCACCCATTCCATTGCGCTACGTTTTCAAAGTGTACAATGTAATCTCTCCATTCGGTACTTTTACCATCAAATTTATCAGGTTCCTTTTGTTTGCGTGTTACTTGTGCCCCATAATGTTGTCGTGGTGGTGGCATGCTTTGTTCAGTCATGTGCTGTTGAGAGGGGGTATGTTTAGGCAGGTGATAATTGTGAATTGGATAATTATTCTCAAACTTACAAGAAGGCACCTCAGGATCTATGATAGAGTTCCCATGAATGTATGCATCATAGTGTGGTTGTGATACTGATGATCCTAAACCATGGTTAATGTATGGTGTGTCACCAATATGTGGGGCCCTAACATTAGATGCACCCTGTAGATGTATGTTTGTATTTCCTGTTGCACCCTGTACATTAAAGTATTGTTGTCCCCCTTTATCAGTGTGTGATGGTAGGTCATACATTGACCTTTCTGATTTGATTATTTTTGGTAATGTGTAGTTGTGCGCCCCTTGTATTAATCCAGCATGATCCACCCCTGAATTCATCTGTGTCCCACCAGTGTTTGTATAGCCAAACATGAGCGGTGTATTACTGTCATTGTTTGTGTAAGGTTGATTGGGTTGTACATGTTTATGTCTTACACCTTTATCACTTGTTTTAAACATTTTTAAACCTAGTTTATTTACTGTCACTTTTTTAATAATTTATTTTACTTCTTGTAGTTATGACCCTATTGACTAGTTCACTATGATATTTTGTATCTTAGTAATAAAGTAAATTACTCGATAAAACCTTATTAGATTAAAGTTATCTATTAGAGCAATAAGTTACACAACTAAAGTCTTGGTTATTCTGAACCAAATACAACACCTAATTAATATTGAATTTTAGTATAATACACAAAGCTAAGAATGGTTATTCTAAACCGAATGTAGGACCTTATTATTTATATTTATATTTAACTATTAGTAACTTTCAGTAGAAAACAAATACACAAGTATAAGATTGTGGTCACTAATCACTAAGTAACCCCTAATTATATTAAATTTATATTTTGTTAAATTAAGTTTATGACACTAATTGTAACACCTTATTATATTGAATTTATCTTTAACCTAACTATCATTTGAAAACAAATACACAAACTATGATCTTGGTCACACGCACCAAATTTCATTTTAGACGTTCAAGGTATTTCCAAACGAACAATTTCAAAAATACATCTATATAGTGATATCTACTGTTTTTAATAAGTCTGTTTTCAAATATCATCTGTTCTTTTATAACCATGTGTGATCTATTATATAACTGTCGTGTCCATTCAGGATTTCCCACATTTAGTCTACATACTTTCTCGTTGTTATGCAGTCATCATTATTCATTTATATTTCCATGCATCTTCTTCAGTACAAGTGAATATTGTACTTTATAATTTTGGTGTATTATCAGTTTATTGTTAACAAACCATTGAACACAGTAATATTTTCTGTCTCTTATAATTAATATAAAAACATCTCAGTGCAACCGAGAATGCATTTCCAACATATATTTACCATTACGGTATTTGTAGAAATGACAAAGAACAAAAACTTATTTTTAGAATATTTGATCACCCGCTACGAAAACCTCACCATCGGGACCGGAATTTGAACTTGTAACTCATGTAAAAGAAATAGTCCGTCAAATCACGTGGTCACTTGGCGGTTTATCAGAAGTTACATTACCAGATTACCTTTTAAAGGAAAGTTTATTCGGCATACTGTTTTCTGACCGATATTGCCGGAAGTCCCTGGTTGAAGTCTTTATTAGGTCATGGTCCTGTGACTTCAGTCATGTAATCAGTTTTGCATATTCGCCACGTGCTGCAGATTCTATCTATATATTGTGTCAACTCTCAAAACTTTCCTTTGTAACTATATATACACGTATCATAATCCATAATGAAATTGCGATGTTATATTTGTAAATAATGTATGCATATTTTAACGTATGTGTGTAAGATATTACATAATTGTGTATGTATGAATAATATTACTCATGCTTTTCTGTATTTCCAATTTCTACTGTATTTCTTTGTATTTGATTTGTATATTTTCAACGCCAATTGTTTGTGGCGACAAACATGTATATATGTTTATGCCATTAAAATTTCTTGAACTTGAACTTGAACTCTATATTGTAAAGCACGAAACATGTCGCTATAGCCTCAATCGGGACACCTCGGACAATCTTATGAATCATCTCTCGGGTGTTAATAGAACGTCGCCATGTTGGAACTTATTTCGCCATGACGTCATCATGACAGATTTAAACAGTGCTTCAATGGAATACACGCCCATCAAACAAGCGCTGTGTAGCTGCGTGTTATGCTCAAGGAGTGTAGCGAAATTGTATTGTTTAAACAATAAATGAGCTTTTGATATTTCCGCTGCTGATAAGCTACGGACTTTTTTCTTCGGCTCATTTTCTTCTGCGTAGGATTTAAGAAAGAAAGCTTCTGGATTCATCCGCTTGATACATCTATTTTATCCCGTAAAAATGCCGTGCGGACCGTTCGGATTGCTATTGCCTATCTAAGAGTGTGCGCGAGCAGTTGTAAATACGTAACAAGTAGGACCTTTTTTGAGACATATGTGAACGCATGCTGTGATAAATGAATGATAATAATTAATTCCAACCTGAAAGTAAGCAAATATCAGCATTTTTATAACATTGATAAATAAATGCCACAGAAACATAAAATACTAAATTAAATGTACTTTTTGCGTAATTTTCATTTGAGTTAACATGTATTTGAAGTTAATATTTTATAAAAATACGTCCACTTGTATCTGTATTTGTATTGATGTCGAAAAAAATGCTACAAAACCATGTGTTTCAAAACAACGCCTGTATGTTACAATGCTACACTACAGTTTGAACCATGCACGTGTGCTTGCTCGGAGTTCACAAAGACTTACTTAAAGGGACAATCCCAGAAACTGGAGTGTCTTGGTTTGCATACAAAACATTGCGTTTATCACTTGTACAACCAACTATTGCGAAAAGCCAAAGAAGAATTTGACTTAAAAATTTACTATATAACGCGCGCTTCGATATTTTGTATAACGATTTGAACAAAAGACTGTCAGCCTTTTATTGACAACGATTATTATTTATTCTTAGCGGGATATTTCGTAACTTTTTTACAGGGTTTTCATCATTTCACTTATGTATTAAAATGATACCAATTTGATTGCTATTCGAGACATTTCAGTTCCAGGGCATGTCCCTTTTATCATGTTCGTCCTCATATCCGTAAAATAGGACTGATTTTTACAAAGAGGCATGGTATAATTCCATATGAGCAGTGTCATCAAGTTAGTTCGTGGTGAAGATGTTCTTTTTTAATTGAAGTTCTTTAAGAATAATACGATGGAAATCTAGCTCACTCATTGGTATGCAAGAAAAAGCAAATTTAACACTTAATAAAGTATGTTGCTTTTAAAATTATACTATGTTATCACAAATAATGAATGATATTAGAGAATGTTCACAGACGATGTTCATCTGTACAAATTGATAAAACCACGTAGGAAAGTATAATGTTACACAAATATAGCATAGACTTATTACAATTGATAGCAATATACGTAAGCATAAAAACTGGTTTATCAATAATACACACTGCTTGAACTGGTAATTACATAGCTATAGAATCATGATTTACGTAATTGTTGATCTTTAAGAAAACCATTCAGAAATTTTCTTGAGGACATTGCTCTCTGTCAACCGATTTGTGGACGCACAGCATTAACACTTTTCTTCTATCACATATTTTCCCAAAATTAGGTAGACTTACGTCATAACTATTAAACTATTATCATACTAGCGCATAATCGTGTAGGGAGTGAAAACTAATAATTATTGCATACGTACATATAATTCTAAAGCCGTGTAGTCCGTCAGCGACTTGGCTGGTCCACCATAAACCTTAAATATCTTTCAAAGTACTTATGCATTTTTCAAAGTCAATTATAAGGCTTATCTTGAGCTACGTGTGTCATTTGAAATTCAGAGATTTCGATACAGGAGGCTTGGTATGAGCAGAATCAAGCATTTCAAGCGTCTGTGCATACGTTGGTGTCCTACCAAGGTGCATACAAAACTTCATGATGACGCCATTACCAGCTAATTCCGCTGGCGTCATATTTGTACTGGTGACGCACAGCAACTGTTACTTGTTTTTGCACAATAAATCAACAACGGTTACCTTTATGAAGTCGAAAGTTACGGTGCATGTGCCAATGACGAAGGCGCGTTAAAGTTAGACTTGGTATTTGTGGGGTACGATCAGTTAAATCATGTAAAAAATAATTGTAAAATTCACTGCCCCGCTTACTAGTAGTATCCGATTATTGGTTACTATGGTGATATACTAAAAGTCCTTGTAACATTCTGTTAAAATTTATTTTAACATATTCACTTTTATTTATTTCTCATGCAAAAACGCAACGTTGTGACACGTCATTTTTTAGTCAAATTTTATCTTTGTTGCCTATTTTTCATTTAAAATTATTTGTCGTCTCCATGAAACTTATATCATTCGATTCGTTATTGTATATGCTTTCTAACAATATGTATATTATGCATATAGAAACTTTTGACACTATTTAGTATGGACATAATTAACGACGACAATCGATCTTGACGGGATGGTTCCAGTTTTGTGCGTTACGTCATAGCTATAGAATTATGACTTACGTAATTGTTGGTCTTTAAGAAAACCTTTCGGAAATTTTCTTGAGGACATTGCTCTCTGTCAACCGATTTGGTGACGCACAGCAATTATAATTTTCGTCAATCACATATTTTCCCAAAATTCGGTAGACTTACGTCATAACTATTTTTAAACTATTATCATACTAGCACACAATCGTGTAGGGAGTGAAAAACAATAATTATTGCATACTGACATATAATTCTAAAGCCTGCGCATGCGTTGGTGTCCTACCAAGGTTCATTCAAAAATTCATGATGACGCCATTACTAGCGAATTCCGCTGACTTCATATTTGTACTGGTGACGCGCAGCAACTGTTACTTGTTCTTGCACAATAAATCAACAACGGTTACCTTTATGAAGTCAAAAGTTACGGTGTACGTGTCAATGACGAAGGCGCGTTAAAGTTATACTTGGTATTTGTGGGGTACAATAATTTAAATCATGTAAAAAATGATTGAAGTATTCACTGCCCCGCTTACTAGTAGTATCCGATTATTGGTTACTATGGTGATATACTAAAATTCCTTGTAACATTCTGTTAAAATTTATTTTAACAGATTCACTTTTATTTATTTCTCATGCAAAAACGCAACGTTGTGACACGTCATTTTTTAGTAATATTTTATCTTTGTTGCCTATTTTTCATTTTAAAAGTATTTGTCGTCTCCATGAAACTTAAATCATTCCATTCGTTGTTGTATATGCTTTCTAACAATATGTATATTATGCATATAGAAACATTTGGCACTATTGAGTATGGACTTAGTTAATGACGACAATCGATCTTGACGGGATAGTTCCAGTTTTGTGCGTTACGTCATAGCTATATAATCATGATTTACGTAATTGTTGTTCTTTAAGAAAACCTTTCGGAAATTTTCTTGAGGACATTGCTCTCTGTCAACCGATTCGGTGACGAATAGCAATTATAATTTTTGTCAATCACATATTTTCCCAAAATATGGTAGACTTACGTCATTACTGTTAAACTATTATCATATTAGCACATAATCGTGTAGGGAGTGAAAAACAATAATTATTGCATACGTACATATAATTCTAAAGCAGTATCTGGATCTAATTCTACCGACTCCGGTGATAGACTGACATCCTGTGTAAGGGGAACGTCAACGCAACGCCACGACGTCAGCTAAACGTTAATTATATCAAAGTCTAACGTCTGGACTCAACTTTATTTAATATAATCTTCGCCTGTGTCTTAACACTCGTTTAACGCCTGTTTATATGTAGGTCCTACCCATTGGTCGGACACATACCCGTAATTTTCTCGATTGTAACTGGTACACTATCTCTGCAACACATTAGTCAGATTGTAGTAAAGATGTGGAACTTTCTGCTCTACAATAAAGTCTTCAGTACACGAACTACTTAGTACACATAAATACATAAGTGCTAGATGAGGCCAGTATGATGGGCTCTCGATATCGATTTCAAAGTGAATTATAAGGCTTATCTTGAGCTGCGTGTGTTATTTGAAATTCAGAGCTCTCGATACAGGAGGCTTGATATGAGCAGTATCCAGCATTTCAAGCGTCTGCGCATGCGTTCGTGTCGTACCAAGGTTCATACAAAACTTCATGATGACGCCATTACCAGCGAATTTCGCTGACGTCATATTTGTACTGGTGACGCGCAGCAACTGTTACTTGTTTTTGCACAATAAATCAACAACGGTTACCTTTATGAAGTCGAAAGTTACGGTGCAGTGCCAATGACGAAGGCGCGTTAAAGTTAGACTTGGTATTTGTGGGGTACAATCAGTTAAATCATGAAAAAAATGATTGAAAAATTCACTGCCCCGCTTACTTGTATCCGATTATTGGTTGCTATGGTGATATACTAAAATTCCTTTGTAACATTCTGTTAAAATCTATTTTAACATATTCACTTTTATTTATTTCTCATGCAAAAACGCAACGTTGTGACACGTCATTTTATAGTCAAATTTTATCTTTGTTGCCTATTTTTCATTTTAAAATTATTTGTCGTCTCCATGAAACTTATATCATTCGATTCGTTCTTGTATATGCTTTCTAACAAATTGAATATGTATATTATGCATATAGAAACGTTTGACACTATTTAGTATGGACTTAATTAACGACGACAATCGATCTTGACTACTTTTTTACTGACCTGTGAGTGGAATCACGTTCAATCAATGACGTCATATGGACAACGACGTCGAACATCTTGATAAAGTCGTGTAGATGCAGGTAATAAGTAGACAAATGATCAACCAACCAGCTGTTTATTTTGCATAGGGAAGCCTCTCACTCGGGGTCGGAGATTCCAGTACACGAAGAAATCCGTCAATTCAAGTGGTCAGTTGACATAAAGCGACGTTTATTCAGGACCCTGCTATCTGACCGATATTACTGGAAGGTAGTGGATCAAATGAAATATTTCGAACGAAGTATGATTATACTGTTTTAAGGCAGATATTTGTGGTTGTCACATGGACTAAATGCGAATTAGTATGTGATAAATAACACTATGTTTGTGTATTTTCGATTAGTATATTTTATTTACTTTGAAAACGAAATTTGCTGTCAATGTTATATTAAAGTATAATGTTTCGTTTTTGTTGAAATACGAATATGTTGTGAACAAATACACCAGTATACAGCAAGTGATATTTCACGATTACGATGAGATTTTTTGTGAAGGGTAGGCACTTGGCACCTTCTGTGGTGTGGGTAAAGAGTGGTATAGATACTATTGTCAATAGTGAACAATGCTAAAAGAAGCTCAAAGTGGTAAAGAGGGACGCCTATCATCAATGGATAATGTTTAGTCAACATTACTGGTCTACCTTCAATAAATCATAAACCATCATTAAAATCCCTAATAAATGTCCCTCCCCTAATAAAGGCCTGTCAGTTTTATTTTTAGCTAAAACATCTACTTATAAATACAAGGGTTAATGGGAAAAAACATCTGAAAACTTATCTTAATAAACGCTCCCCTTTCAGAGAATGTAAAGCTCAAGGGCATTTATTAGGAATTTTACGGTTTGTCCTAGTAAAACATGTATTAAAGGATTCCTGGTTCCGATCTCCCAAAACATCTCAAGTAGAAATCGAAGCTGAAATTGACATTTTGCTCAAAACTGAGTCTGAAAATCTTGCATTTGAGCTTTTAAAATTTTACTCAGAATAAAGTTTTTGTTATTTGATGCCAATGATGAGTCCAGTCTCCCATGGAAATTAACATAAAGATAAATCATAGCAATATTTCAGATAAGATTTAGATTGGGTGGCTTCAGGATATTGGTGTCTGGACCAGCAGAGGACTTTCATGGTAGCAGTACATGACGTGTTTATATACATATGATACAACTTAGAAGAAACAACGTAAAACCACGAAGAGAACATTCTGCTTCACCAACAGAATCGTAGATGCATGGAATAGCTTTCCAGAAACTGTAGTGTCTGCTTACAAAGTGAAACAATTTGAAATAAGATTAGATAAACATTTGGGGACCAAGAACTGAAATTCGACCACAAAGTAGATCTTACATTCACAAGGGTACGATGCGACAAGACATATACATTAGAAGAAGAGGTGGATATAGATGTTTAACAGTCCACAGAAGATCCTAAGGTAGCCTATTAAAGGTATGATGATGTAATCAGAAAATGCAATAAGAACATTTCAACTGTCTTGACATAGTTGGGTAAACACTACCCCACACATGGTAATTAACCTTTGTATGAAATTAGACAATAATTAGCGCAAATTACACTTAGTCTACTAATTTATTGCATTCATTTATGTCATCGTAGATTGGTCATTGAGCAGGATTGAAGGAAAACTTATGATTGCTGCTGAATTCTTAGTTATTTTGCCATTCCCAAACAATTGACATAACTAGAACTGTCACAGAGTGACTAATGATACCCCAACATACCGCTTTGTCACAGACGTACGACAAACCACATCAATAACAAAAGGGCCCAAAGGGCCATGGGTCGCTCACTTGTCGTAGTAGAGAATGAAAGCCCCTATGTTGATCCAGGTAATCATTTACATCTAATGAATAAGATTCAGGAAACTTTAGCCTCTATTGCAACCTTTTTCCAGATTTTTGCAAAATTTGACTTTGTGACCTTGTTTTGACCCCATATCACCCAGTTTCGAACTTTACCTAGATTTCATAAAGACAAAGATTCTGACCATGTTTCATCAATATTGTGTCCTCTAATGGATCACAAGCCTTTTCTAAGATTCCACCCAGTGACATAGTTTTTGATCCCATATGACCCAGTTTTAGACTTTCATTTCATATAGACAAACATTCTGACCAAGTTTCATCCAGATTGGACTATTACCAGCCGAGTACAGAAAATATAACAACACCACATACAACAATAACACGGCACAATTCCCAATACATTTAACTGAACGAGAAAATGTACTGCCCAAGTCACAGCTGTAAGTCTCATGTTAGAACAAACGTAAGAAAATAAAAATATTTTAGAAAAAAATCGCCTTTTGTTCAGTATAATTAAGTGTGTTAAGATATGTTACGGCACTAACAATGTAACGAGTATTTATTATACTTACTTACGGCGTTCCTCCCACACGACCACGCCAGTATCTGCGATGAAGGATGTGGTTCTTTTTGGGTCTTCAACGTTATTGATCTGCGATGAAGGATGTGGTTCTTCTCAGGTCATCAACGTTATTGACGATGTAATTGTCTTGTTGAAACAACAGAATTCCTGTTATATAACATCAGTATTGCAATCTGTCTGTACAGGAAATCCTTTAATTGATGGAATGGACGCTGAAAATGCAAGTGTTCAATTTCCGGTTGTACGATAAATGACTCGCGCATCACATTTGGTACCAAAAATACACACAGAATCTCCAAAATAGCATCGGTTCACTTCCGGTTTGTACTGAAGTCTGTATTTAACCAACTATCATGATGATAAACTAGTCTTGCATTTATGAAGAAGAACATTTCGATAGCCTGTCTCATATGTATAATTATATTTGTGCATTCAGATGAAAACAAAATGTATTTCTCCTGTTCATTCATTGATAATAATAATTTCAGCGCTCGTGTTTCGATATTATGCTGAGAATAATTAAGTCCCGTTGTCCTGAAGATCAAAATGACAGTAAAGCAATACAACGTGACTTTGGGCTCCATGGAACTGTTTTATCAAAGTACTTACAGAAATCGTAAACTTACAATCAAGTTTAGATTCTTTATCATTTGTTTACAACTATAAAGTGTGATAAATAAAGCTTCAACTAATAATGATTCAGTTAATGAACTCCTGCACACTTAATCCGTCTACAGTTTGCTGTTGTTAAAGAAATATAAAGAATTTAAATTTGAGCGTAACTTTAATATTTTCGTAAGGGCTTTAATAAAACAGTACCCAGGTCAGAGACGAAACTTGCTTCTCTTGGATAACAAAAATAGCTGTATAAGTATTTTATTTCTAAACCGATTTATATGAAATACATGTACATACCACGCTAAGGGGAAAGTTATTTGCTTTTGACTTTGTTCAGCAGCTGTGTTGTTTTGTCAAGCACCCTGTTAAACCTCGTAAAAGAAGAGGCTGATCGCATACAGGTTTTACTTATATAGTGGATATCCTAAGGTTACGACTAAGAGGTCAGTTCTATCTCAGGAATTTGAAATTGTATCCATAAAATATCATAGCAGTCTATATATATATATATATAACGATTTTGATTAGATCGTCCGCTATGATATTTTATGGATAAAACTTCAAATTCCTGTGGTTCTTATCAACATTGCTACATTCTATCAAAACAGAGTAAACAAAACAAACATTCACTATATTTTATGTATACGAACGCTCAATATAAAACACCCCAATGCCAGTTTGCTGCATAGATTAGATGCCTAACGACACCAGTCTCAGTCTTAAAGTTCTTTCGATTTGGGATGGGACAAATGAGAGTGCTCAAACTTCAGCATGACATTATGATATATGTTACACTCATAGAAGTTCATTCATAACACCCATTATACTGTCCTGACACATAGTCATAGCCCCTTTCCATTTATTAGCAGGTCTCAATAGCGGGGGATACAAACTGTCTTATGTGAAACACCCCCAAGGCCAGTTTGCTGCTTGGATTGGACGACTAAAACTTCTGCATGACATTATGATATTTGTTACACTCATTGAAGTTCAATCATAACACCCATTATACTGTCCTGACACATAGTCATAGACCTTTTCCATTGCTTAGCAGTTCTCATTAGCGGGGAATACAAACTGTCTCATGTATAACACACCAAAGCCTGTTTGCTGCTAGGATGACTAACGACACAAAACTTAACGTTCTTTCGATTTGGGGCTGGACGAACATATACATATATATATCTTTATTTAAGTCTCATCTCTGTACACATAAACCATCCAATTACAAAACATATATCACAGTACAAAACCATTCTAAAAGAATTATAGGAGACTATCAAATCACAATTTTATTAATATTTACAATATACATCTATATAACCATAGTTATTCTAATTATAAAAAAGATTATATTAAGTCAGACAGGGCACGCAGCATTCAACTTAACTAGCCGAGCACAGAAAACATTAAAAATACACAGGCACAATTCCCAACTGAACCAACCGAGCACAGGAACATAAAACACATACAAGGCACAATGCCAAACTAAACAAGCAAAGATCCGCCCAATCCAAGCTGTCGAAAAGTATAAAACTGCCCTAAAAATATGTATTAGATAAAACACTGAAAATCAAAATCACACTAATGTGTATAGTTACAAAATGTTTTAAAATAAATTTATCACCTTCGATCAGATCGAAATTAAACTGAATATCAATTGCTACATAGGATCTGTAAATAATATGAATAAATAAATTATTTACAAAGGTATGATGATCTACGTTTTAAAATGTCAAAGCAGGTTTTGGCACATAACCTAATCAAAGCTGGATGTGTAAATAAAATGGCAAGTTTATCAGTATTTGGCAGATTTTCAAATGTATCTCAGCTTTCTATTGCTTTTGCCAGCATCTTCACCCGGTTATCATTGTACAAATTACAATCTAAAATTACATGACATGCATCCTCTACGGAGTTACAAAACGGACATTTCCTTTCACTGATTGGCTAGTTTTCGTATCTCCCAGTTTCGAGTTGGATGGGGACTACACCACACCTAAATTTATTAAATGCTGACCTATGACAAAAAGATAAAATCATGGTACAATAGGGTTCAACAGTTAATGTTTCTAAATAAACATCATGTACGAAGTTTATTTCTACCCCTTCCACTTGTACTAGATACATATTGTATTGAATGGAGCCAATCAATTTGAAAAAGATTCAACATGCTCTCTTCAACTGATTTCTTAAAACTTAATTTAGGAATTTGCAAAGCAATGTCAATATGATCAGTTAAACCAAGAGACGATAATTTATGTTTAACCGAATAAAACCAGTTTTTACAAGCTGTATCCCCTAATCTGTTTGCCTAGAGTGCTATGCGTTTGTTAAGCCTAGAGACGTCCATATTACCCAATCTACACCAGAAGTTAGAAATACAACTCCACTGTCGGACAGATGAGGGTATCCATGCCATTTCACCAATGACAGCTGCGTTGGGAGTATATTTACCAACACCAAGAAAATACCTCATCGCTCTATTCTGTACGACATTTATACACGAAAAGTTGTTATGACCCCATATAGCGGCACCATAACCTATAACTGGCCAGACTATTGAGTTGTAGAGCTTAGAAAATACACTATATGCAACACCCCCTAGGAGTTTACATTTAGCAATGACAAGGCCTAACGCTCGATTGGCACTCTGGGCAACAACCTTAGCCGTAATTTCAAAGTCCATGTACTCGTTAAATAATATACCAAGAAACGTGTATTTATAAACAACATTTAACAAATTATCACCGCATTTAAAAATCATATCGGTTTTTGCAAGAGACTTCGGTCGGAATACAACATTACTTTGTGTGCTGTTTATAGCAATGCCATTCAACTAGCACCAGTCATTTAGACCATTCAACAGAGTTTCAAGATCTGTACTGGTTTCAGATAATAAAAAAATATCATCTGCATACATAATAATACATACACAACAATCATCAATAGTTAATCCAATGTTTAAAAACTTCAAATATATGGCGAGATCATTTATGTACATATTGAACACAATCGGTGATAAGACACAACCTTGTCTTAAGCCGAAATGAATGTCAAACCATTCTATCTTGAAATGATTCACCCTGACACATGACGAAAACGACGAATAAAGATTCCTTATAGCTCGAAACATGTTTCCAGTAATACCAGAAGCTTTTAGTCGGTCCCAAATCTTGTCCTTATTCATAAAATCATAAGCTTTGTTAAACTCAATAAATGCACAAAAAGTAGATAATCTGCGCTTTTTTTGCAATTCAAAATACTAGACAATGATGAACTTTGGTCGATCGTACTACGATTCTTGCGAAAGCCATTTTGTTCATCTACGATTTTGCCATTACTTTCAGTCTAGAATTTAGTACGCTACAATACATTGTGTTCATAGATGAGGCCAGTGAAATGCCTATATATGCAAGAGGGTCTCTCGGATCAATAGTAGATGATTTAGGGATCGGATTTAAGATCGACTTTCCCCAAACTGATGGTACATGACCGCAAATGAAACAAGCATGAAACAATGTGTGTAAAAATAAAACTGAAGTATCAGTTTGCAAAACTTCATTCGGAATGCCATCAACACCACATGCTTACCACGTTTAGCATCATCAACTGCTTTTTTAACTTCAAAAATAGAAATATTGTCATTAAAAGACTCATGAATATGATCAGTACGGACATCATCATCTATGTTGACAGAGTCAGACTGGCGCGATTTGTTAAATAGTAAACTGAAATCACCTTTCCACGTGTTGGGGATGTCCGGAACTGACTTTGAAACTAAACCATCCGGCATTTAAACCTCCATAGGGATATGCCTAACTTTGGCTTTACCAACACCTATTTTTCCAAAATTTAGTTTGGTCAACATTACACTCATGTAATAAATCATTCTGCATAGACTACCAGTAAAATCTCTTTGCTTTCTGAACTTCACGGTCAAATTGTTTACGAATCATAGAATAGTCTGATTTAAACGTTTTCCTCAAACAAGTGTTGGAATAAGACAATTATTTCCTTTCCGCTACTGATACCGAAGACCATAGTGCAGATAGAGTAGTATTCCACCAAGGTTTACCGGGTCAAAATGACTTATTTTTAGCACCAGGTGTAATAGTTGTATACGGAATGTAACTGAACAGTCATGTTATCTTTTAAAATTGTACACCATGACATTGTATCATTTGCGATATCAATATCGGTTTGAGTTCGCATACCCTGCTCAATATCATCAATTACAGACTTCGGTAATAACATTATAACTAAGCAAAAACGATTCTGGGATATTTGAACAATCAAATTTAAGATAAGAACAATGCACCGTATCATGGTTATGTAAGTCATCATAACATGTTACACAAGAGTCAACAAAAGAGGCGCCTTTGACGAATTGGGTGCTATAACTTAAGCATGACATTATGATATTTATTACACTACACAGTAGTACATTCATAACACCCATGATTAAATTTCGCACAAACTTTCCGAACATCACTTGTCTTACATATAGTCATGGTCCTTTCCCATTTATTAGCTGGTCCAAATAGCGAGAATACAAACTGTCTTTTTTGCCCTTTGTGTATGTATGACCTTCATTTCTCTGTTCTTCGTAATGTACCAATAGTACTTTACTTCACAAAATGTTTCGCACTTCATTGAACGTTTTGTATGTTTCTATTGCGAGCCTCGAATTGCTTTGTACCCGTTTGTCTGCAATACGGTATAATATAAATGTACCACTGTAATGGGTTGAATTTCTTACACATTCCCATAGTGCCACACTCTATAAAAGTATATGCAATAATATGTTCGTCACCAATTTGTATTAATCACCCCATGTTACTGAGTATGCTTTCATATATGTTAGTCCTGCCACTGATCGTCCATCTCGTCTTTTCCTGCCTCCATATAACTTCTCAACCTGTGGAGGACAATTGGCATTGTCGTCGAAGTGCCATAGAAGGGTATTATCTGTCGCGACCAGGAATGGAACTTGGCTCGTTGGGTGACAAAGCCAGCGCACTAATCACAGGAACTTGGCCATAGCTCATTTATTAGTTATTTACTAGGTCAGTGTTTTATTATTTTTTGGATTTCTTACACAGGAGCTAGAGAAAACTCATGTACTTCTTCAATGAAATAATTCGTGTGTCGATTTCAGCACTGTGGTCATGTTGGTTTGTTAGTGCAGTGGATACTATTTCAGGGTTCGTATTTACTCGATTTGGTGATGAAAAGTTCAATGTAACCATGTACAAGCATCTTATAGCAAATCACTGCTCTAACTCAATCTGCTTTACCCATCTCATGTTTAGTTAGTTTGATCCATCCTGTCTGATCGCGACCACAGGGTACTATTTTATCAAAGCACTTTCGACAATCTTAAAGTTACGACCAAATTTAAATTATTTATAATTAATTAACAACAGCAAATTAGTGACGGATATGTTTTGTAGGAGTTCATTAACTGAATCATTATTAGTATTACAACTCGATTTATCACATTTTATAATTGTTAACAAATTATAAAGAATTTAAATTTGATCGTAAGTTTACGATTTCCGTAAGTGCTTTGAGCAAACAGTACCCAGGACCCCACATCCTCCGCATAAATGCTTACTTTAAATTGTTTTAACAATTTGTAAACCGCCTTACATAAGTTCCTAGTCAATCGAATCATTCAGTTAATTTCTCAGAATACTGTTTTATCAAATCTCTTACGGAATCTTGCGTAAGTTACGCATACTTTTAAATGTTTCATACCTTTTTAACTAAAAAAATGTACTACAAATTTGGGTAAAGGGTGTGGAGTACTATTAATGTTTCAGTTAGTTATCTTCTTTAAACTATGATATTCATGTCCCTTGTAGTTGTCAAACATTTAGAAAGAATTCAAATGTATGTGTGACTTTCAGATTTCCGTAAAGGCTTTAATAAAAATGTACCCATGTTTGTTGCGTCATGTAGATGTTCAACGTACCAAAGACAAGAAGTTTATATTGTGCTGTCGTTTGTAAAACACATTTCCATTGGCTGAGAGCCTCAATGTTTCTCTAACCGTTTTCACTAACACCAAAGGTTCAGCTTCTAGGGTTAGCCGTTGAGTGGTATACTTTAACATCCGTCTAAAATAATCTTACTATATACTAAAATACCCTTATATACTAAAATAATCTTATACTTAAATAATAGACGGTTTATTGACAGTGTTTAAATAAATCAGTTCTTCATACGAGTGATCTGGTTGAGAAAATAGATTATTTGACCTCATCCATGAACCACTTCATTATCTTTACGACCTTCAACTTAAAATCGTAGGTAATAAATAATACTGCCGATACACAAATAGTAGACAAAGCAAATAGCGTATATTGATCAAGGTGAATAGAGTATAATTACTTTTGTACATTTGCATTGTCTTCGAATTTCCATGGAATCATATTTATAAGTTTCAACTACGAAATCTTATATTCTTCGATCGTTTACTGTCTATATATTTGGAAAATTGAAATCCAAGATTTAATGAAAATGTGTTACTTTAAATAATACCTAATTCCACGAATTGTCCTTAAATTACATTAATTATTGTTACTACTTCAGGTTAAAAATACATATTTTGATTTATAAGTAAAGCGAACATTCACTTTGTAACGCATATATAGTAATGTATCAAATTACATTACAACATGTTTTCAGTATTTCCTGAAGACATTATTTTAACAATATGGCATCAATCAGTGGTATGGACACACACGTTTCATCAAATAAAACAAGATAGGGTTAAAGTCCATTTTCAGTCATGCGTCCATTCAACCGACTGTACGTCTATTCCCCCATCGTGGCCTGTGACAGCTACAGCACATTGTCTTTTGACCCACTAATGTAACCATTCATATAACTAGGTAAAGTGAGCATTGAGTGTTATTCTTGCTCAGAGAGTTAATTAGTGGCGCAGACGCGGATCGAACGCAGGACCTCTCTTTGCCCCAAAGCGCGCCCTACCTCTTGGCAACCTCTCCCCAGATCAGTGATTTATCCGTAAGTGTTGCGATAACAATACTAATAACATATTCTCCAGCTCATAAAACGAAATGTTAATGGTAAAAAATAAGCGTGTTAACGAATGTACATACATACACATAAATACCGTAATTCTCGCACAATATAATTTTCAAATTACTAGTATATATAAACAATACAACGTCGTAGTTAGGCGTAGTTGCTTATACAACTTGCAGAGCTAATTGTGGTGGTACACAAAGCGCTGTAGTTACGTGTTCCGTCCATTAAAGACTGAGTTAACCGTTTGAGACCATAAAACATTGTAGTTAGGTGTTCCGTACAATAACGATTGATCTAAACGTACGGCAATATAAAACGTCGTACTTAGGTATTCCGTTCACCAATGACTGAGCTAACCGTATGTGCACATATAACGTCGTAGTTTGGTGTTTCATAGTACATTTTGTATGTAAAACACTTAATGTAGGAAAAAGGATTATGTATATAGACCATTGAAACGATATTTTGTCAATATGTTATATATATACCATAAATAACATCAGGAACTCAAACATAGAACTATCAAATAAATTGTCGTAGATACATGTTGCATACTTAACTTACAGAACGTCGTAGGTCTAAGTGGATGGCTAGGCGCTGCCGGTGTTTCTGTGTGACTTTGGATTGTCTGTGCGCTACAGTATTTACTTATCACTACAGCTGGTGTTGAGTGCCGTGTGTCGGCTGTAAAAAGTCTCCCCGTACTTCACTTTAGTGTAGTTACTCTATGTATCCAACATTGTAGCTGTAAAATGATTATAAAGAATTTAAATTTTGGCATAACTTTAAGATGTCCATAAGTGCTTTGATAAAACAGTACCCTAATGACTACGCGTATTTTTGAAATCAAACAACTCAGGTAATCGGTTGTGCAATTGTAGCAATTGTAGTAAAGTTTTACTTATTTAGTTAAAATGACGTTTAATTGATTGTGGATTTCATTAATACTTTCCGCTTTAACAATACAACCAATTGTAGTTATATGCGAACATCTACTCATTAATGAAACAAACGTTGTGTCATAAATTTTACAACCAACAGTTAACGCTATAGTCATCTTTGAATCATAATACTTATGGTATTACTAGACACTTTGTTTTTGCTAAGTGACTCAGTTGACAGAGTATAGCCGAGTACTATGACAGTATTATACCCTTTGATCTAAGTAAGTCAGTTGATAAATGTTGATTTCATGCCCTTAATTGTTTCATGATCAAATCTCGAATAGGAAATTAAAAATCAATTACAAATTGCCCATTCACCTGACTCATGTCAGTGAATGATGAAAGTCATACTGACACACATATCCACGTAGAATACGTTATGTTGTATTGTGCGCACACCTTGATCGAACATTCAGACTTATCATTGAGTTTTTATTGATCCGAAACCGATAAAGCTGTGAATTCAATTACGATCAACGGGATTTCATGTAGATGTCTATAGAACACATTAATTGAAAGTACAGTATGTTTACCATCCCGATTGAGTCATGGTGCCTATGACAGCACAGTGGTTACAAGACATAACATAAAACCTGTTTATACCAACAAGTGTATGCTGTTTTTTTTATTTTAAGCGTTTCGCCAATAGTAAAGCGTCATGAGACCGTTAACATGGGCGAGCGCTACGTAGCGCTTTCCACGGGAGGTAATCCTTGCCTTCTATATTTAATTAAACGGGGGGGGGGGTTACTGAATAAAGGCGCTCGGTAGCGCTGTGCTTATGCAACGGACCCCAGATTTAAATAGCCGACCTAATCGTTTGTTCTTAATTTAACACCTTGGTTCCTGAAAATTGCAAAAATTCTTCATGATTTTAAACAAATCAACGTGGTCTTATGAGTTTAACTTAACTGTTCAATCTTACACATCTGCGTCAATGGTCACCTGAATAAAGCAATAGCCTATTTTGAGCAACCAATATATAAGTGAATTCCAGTTTATATGCATCAAACAGTTGGACTAAATACAGGGGTGTTGCATATTTAGAGAATATTTCATTGCTGCTTTGGGGTTTTCATCTCTGACAGTGACCATAATGCTACTTGATGGTGAATTCTTGATCTGTAAAATACAGCAGCTGTTAGACTTCCATCATTGACCATTAGTATGAAAATATCGGTCGAACAAGGCTACCTAGGCATCGGCCGGGCAGTAAAATTGATGGTTGGCTGTTAAAAAAGAGTGAATTATTGTAGGCGGTATCTGAAATACTGTTGCTGTAAGTGATCTTGACTTTACATCTGTGTAACCATAAAATATTTTCTATTCAGGTTTGTTGTTAACCCAATGTGTCGGTGTTCGAAGTATTGTGGTCAGTTTCACGACAGGGATTTCGTTGAAAACTGTGGCCGGCAGCCTAAGGTCATGACCAGCTAAATATGCCAACGTTCTGGGTAAACTTTCATACGTCGAGCGTACGTTATTGTAATACATTTCAGTGTGACTAGGCCATAAGACATGTTATTGCATATGTTTTTATGTACCTCTATTAAGTATGTGAAACAGTTACCTGGGTTATATATGGAATACCAGAAATGGTGGTGTGGCCCCTATTTAAAGGACCAGCAATGCCTGAGAAACAGTTACATCATATGACAGACGGAAAGGGTCATAAGACAGAATGAGTAGGGAGTAGGCTTCATTGAAGTTATAAGTAGGAACTATCAAATTAATTTGGTTTCATACTGATATATGAATAAGCCTTATTAGTATTACTGTGTCACAATTTATAACATTAAATAGGTCGATAATTATATCACAAGGTTAACAAATGTGACGACAAACTTTACAATTTTACTATAACTCATTCATGAGTCGTTGAATGCGATTTGAGAGAAGGTGTTTATCTTGAGTCTAACGATTCAAACAGCTGTCGGAAGTTTTTATGTACATTGTAGTACCTTCTATCAATGCAAATACATTATATAAATATTAGTACACATATCATTAGCTTTTTATCATGGTTTTATTGATAACAACGGAAAATAATCATATGCATGGGAGGTTGCGATAGGCGGGGCTTAGAATCTCAGAACAAGTCTTTCACACGTGATTATCCACTTTTAATCCGCAATCTAAAAATAAACACATTACCACATTTGATATTAATAGATATTACCGATCATTGAGGTATTACAAAATCTACAAACAGAGAAAGTGGTGAGGGGCGATCCAGCGTTTTTGAGCATATAATTGATTCTAATTGAGATGAATTACGTACGAAAACTTAGATGAATTAGACCTTCCACATTCTGAATCGTGAGTAAAATTTGGATCTAAAATCGATTTACATGCATAATTTAATTAAAGACCGTCCGACTTAATAAAGTGCCCACTCCCTCAAATGAAAAAGAAACTCGAATTGACAAAGTTACGACGTCGTGTGCGTCACCTACTTTCTCTATATTTCCGGGAACGTTTACTTCTCGGTTCCTATTATTCAATTCAAGTCACCATGTTGTCTAGTAGGCGCGGTAGACATCATGTTTAAGAGATATCTACTCAGATTGGAACCTTTTGCTTCAATGGTGAATACCTAGCCGTTCCACATGACCACAGTGACGAAAACAGATATCTATAAATAAAAAGTAATAAAAACAATTTATTTATTTTTTTATCTTTAGATATCTATAACTGTATACAGGGACATACTCATGAGCAGCTACATACATTTCATTATTAGACATTCGATTGAAATAAAGTAGTTTGTTTGGATTATTTTATAGGCTAATGAGTTTAAGAAATGCGTCCAAGAGTATTAATCCTCCACAATTATAATATGATTAATTTGGCGTCAGAACTGTTCAATTCCCTTGGTAGATTTGCGAACGGCAATATGCAACATTCCAAATGATGCAGTCTTCATTTTGGTTCAACGTACTTTACCGACTGCTCATTTTATTGACGAATTGTCGCTTACACAATGGGGGAACCAATTTATTTAACCCCTAATGGGTTATGCCTCGATTCTTATGTTGTTTTTCCGATATTACATAATTTTATGTTGTCATCGACACGAAAACTGCGAGAATT